>CM038669.1:71915796-74415796 GCA_021605145.1 Aegilops bicornis
ACGTAACGAAGCACGCCCAGCCCGTCTATTAAAATGCTTTGTTATTGTAGATGGATGCAACTACATTTCTAGTCTTCTACTCCGTCTCATCGAGGTGTTTATATAGTATTTCATGTTTAATCTCCTCGAGGTGTTCCTATAGTATTACATCGAGGACTTGTAGAGTTGTGTCGGTGCCCTTCATATTGTGCATTAACTTGCTTAGTTATTTTGTTTGCCAAAAAAATGGTCGTTGTCATCTTTGTACTAACGTAAAAGTGCGGGCTCCGGCACATATATGTGGTAAACTAAGATTCCTTGTTGAGTTGATGTTTTTTTGGTTGCTTTCTCATGGAAACAATTTAACTAAAAATATTTGATCATCGTGGGTGGAAGGGAAGGGAGAAGTGTTAGTTCTCCAGTGCTAATGAAACCATGGATCAACTTGTCATTCTTTTCACCACGTGACATATGTGGTAAGCAATTCAAACAATTAAAAAAAGCGTTCTATTCAATGTGTAACATATAATATAGGATTGACACTATACGTGTACTATATCACACGATGGAAAAAATGAAATATCTTGATCTTCATTTTGTTAGAACTCTGCTTATGACCACTTTTCTATAGCCTTAAATTATCTATCATCAGTTTTTTTGTAGGGAAGTTATTTATCAACAGTTTTTCAGCAACCTTTTTTAGGCAAAAAAATGTTATTTATCATCAGTTTTTCAGCAACTGTTTTTGAAACAATCTCACGAATCTTTATTAACTCGACCCAATGTTTACATGTACGAAAGGGAGATCATCGGGGTATCCTAACCAAACATGGCAGCCCATCCCTAAAATTAAAACATGCTTCGCTAAACAGTGAGCCTCGAAATTCGAGCTCCTAAACTCATGAACAAAATTACATCTAATGAAAGAACTACTATAGTCTATTAATTCATGTAAGATAGATCCATAGTTGGCCAAGCTCTTCTGCTTGATGTCATCCACCACAACCTTACAATCTGAAGCAACATGAATACTTTGAAGGTTGAGGTCTTCGGCTAGGGCTAGTGCCTCCCGAATTGCTAAAGCTTCTAGGGCTGGAGGATCAATGATACCCTTTAAAATGATTGCTGATACCCCCTGAAAAACACCACTGTGATCGCGACATATAGCAGCGACAACTCCACGCCCCTGGTTGCGAGCAACATAAGCATCAATATTTATCTTAAAGGACATGTCAGGCGGCTGAATCCAGTGTGCATATAGATCTGCAAGATAGGATTGGATGAACTGGTTTGTAGATAGCGGGCTCTGAAAAACATCCTCATATATGGCCTTTCTTCTTGCTCGCCACATGAAAGTTTGAAATCCCTCTGAGATAGTTCATCATGCATCGCAAAGAGCCAATTCTTTGCATCTACAGTGTCCCGGTTTGGACTCAACTGCTCCACCAGAACACCATTAGATAGAGACAATATGCAGCTGGACATAGTAGACTTCAACAAAGCGTGCCTCCATGAGTCTTCGCCTCCACATAGAGCACACAAGTGCGTGTTTGACATATGGCGATGGTGCAGCAGATCCGCGGTCGGCATTGAATACCATGCTAAGCGACACGGAAAGATGGAGAGCAACTAGTTAACGAGCGCTCCTTCGGGAGGCTCACAACGATTAGCGTCATTTGGCGTGCACTCAAGCCATCGCCACGTGTCGCGCTCTGGACGCTCCTCTGGATTTTGTTTTTTTATTTTTCCACGCGTTTTCAGCTTTTTAAACGGTTTTTTCAACGTTTTGGTTTTTCCCGGTCTTCCATAGCTTTTCGATAAAAAATAGAAAAAAAATTGCACGAAAAAACGTGTTTTTTTTATTTTCTTTTGCGAGTCACGGTTTTTCTTCTGCGAGAGGCACGGTTGTGCTTTAGCGAGAGTCACGGCCGTGCCTTTTGGAAACGGAAAAAGAAACGTGTTTTTTATTTTTTTTTCTTTCGCGAGAATCACGGTTTTGCTTCCGTGAGAGGCACAGTTGTGCTTTCACGAGAGTCACGGCCGTGCCTCTCGGAAAGGGAAAAACAATACGTATTTTCTATTATTTTTTTCTTTCGCGAGATGCACGGGTGTGCTTTCGCGAGAGTCACGGCCGTGCCTCTCGGAAAGGGAAAAAATACGCGTTTTTTTTTCTTTCGCGAGAAGCACGGTTGTGCTTTCGCAAGAGTCACAGCCGTGCTTCTCGGAAACGAAAAAAACACATTTTTGTTTTTTTCTTCCATGAGAGTCACGGTTTTGCTTCCACGAGAGGCACGGTTGTGATTTCGCGAGATGCACGTGCGTGCCTCTTTCGGAAAGGGAAAAACCCGTGCTCCCGGTTCGGTTTTTCGTCCGGGTTTTTTCGTGAAAAAAAAAGTTCGTCAACCTATCAACATGATATCTAGTTTTGAAGATCTCGACGCGAGGAATCCAACAGTGAAAACGGTTCGAGATTTGAACGCACGGTTTAAGAGATAAATTTTTTTGAATAAACGGATCTACGAAAAAAGGAAAAACTCCCAGGTTGCGAGAAGTGGCGTGCTGCATATGCGCCACTTGTCTTAACCTGGGAAGGTGGAGTGTTCTTTGCAACGAATACTCTTTAATTAATGATTTCAAAAAAGATGAGAGAAGCTTGATAGTGTTATTTTGTGAGCCATTCTGTTTGGCATGGGCAGTTACGGGGTTGGCTTTGTTCATTGGGTCGATCTTTGGTGTACTAGAAGAGAGATGGGCTCACGGGGGGATCTGCAGTAGGCGCCATCTCATCGATGGAAACTAGATCGGGGCGCCGCCTCAGCTCGCCGCCGCCGCCGCTATAGATTGACCCATATGAAGAATAGTCAATGTGTTTGTTGGCTCGGTAGGTATTTCAGGTTGACCTAATTTTTTTTGCTTTACATTGCCTTGTGAATAATTTTTTTAGAAAAGGAGAAAGCCTCCGGCCTCTGCATCTGGACAATGCATGCAGCCACTTTATTAATTATTCACAAAAGACCGTACAAAGGAATACAACAGTAAGTCTGAAGCCACCGTCTAGGCATCATCTGTCGCTGCTCCTATCCAGTTGATGAAGGGATGCTGATAGTCCGGGCCTAATACCACAGACCTCGCAGTCAAGCCTAACATCTAAGACCTGAGGCCCCAACCAAGCCACTTGCCGGGTATGGAGCACACATCTGTCCGGCGCGCTCTCAGAGGCCGCCACCGCCAACTGCCACCACTCCATCTTGAGAGTTGTACTGATGCATCATCCTTGCCAGGTCTAGCTGTCGTCGACACCACCATGGCGCCTAACGTCACCACCTCCCTGCGCGCGAACTGCTTAGCACGTCGCGGTCGCCGCCGGTACACCTCAGCACCATGCCGCCAAGTACCACCAGCCGACACAACTTGAAGTCTCTGGAAGATCTGTCGTGCGTAGCACCTGCCGACCAGGCATGACAAAGTGTAGCACCTATCGGCCAGGCATGACTTGACATCTCCACCGTAGCTCCGTGCAAGACGAAGCCGCTCCACCTCCTACCTCTGACTTCCAACGCTGCTCCATAAACGATGCTCCAAAGAGAGAAACGACACCGCAGTGCCGCTATCGTCCGATCTGGAAAACCAGATCAAGGTTTTCCCCCGGAGCAGCCCGAGTGGGCCGACAATAGTTACAGAACGATGCCTTCATCAAGGTAACAGCACAGAACGCCGTCATCGTCTGCCATCGGCTCGGTTTTCACCGACAACTATGTCTCCCCGACTCGCAGCCGGGACTAGATTACAGATCTCGAGATCCGATCATCCAGTCTCAGGTCGTCCACCTCCGACGTAGGAGATAACCACCACCGTCATAATCCTCGTGATGCGATGCAGACCCGGGTGCTTCAACGAGCCGTCGCCGAATACGATGAGATGCAGCAATTTGAGGACGTAACGGCAGCCGCCCGCCTAGACCCGAAGGTCCTAGATCGAGCCCGGGACGCGCCCCGGCCGCCGCTGCCGACATCTCATACTACTCCCGCCGCCTTGTGGATAAATGAGGTGTTAAAATTAAGCATGATTTATAATGGAACCCAATAACTAGTAAGATTACTAATATTTGGTTAACAGAAATGATAGAATATAAGCAGAGCTAAGTATGCATCGCACACTGTATTATTCCACTTGGGGTTACAAATAAGTAGCAGTACAAGTGTGTGTGTGAGAGAGAGAGGGGAATACACAGTCACAACGAGTACCAGTGATCCATCTAAGGAGGCGGCACAACAAATGTCTAACAAGAAAAAAAATCAAAACGTCTATTTGTGGTTTTATACGTGCGCATCTTGCTCAAACATATAAGACATTTTTGTTGTTGATATACTCGAGCGTTCGCCAGAAATTATACGACAGACTATGTCGTAAAATGGGATCCTACGGCAACACCAATGCGACGAAGATTACAGCTGATGTGAGATATAAGACTATATGATGAGCCGGCCCGGCTGACCCAGCCGGTCACCCGATGCCGGCCCTGTTGACCCAAATCTAGTTTGAGACCGACCCACATGACCCATTGGTCTCAAATTTTTGGGTTAGGTCAGTGACCCGGCGGGCCGACCCAGCCCATTCCCATTCTGAACTATAGCCTATGAACTTATATAAGACAGATCCATAGCTGGCCAAGCTCTTCTGTTTGATGTCATCCATCACAGCTTTACAATCTGAAGCAACATGGATATTTTGAAGGTTGAGGTCTTCCGCGAGGGCTGGTGCCTCCCGAATCGCCAAAGCTTCTATGGCTGGAGGATCAATGATACCCTTGAAAACGATAGCTGATGCCCCCTGAAAACGCCATTGTGATCACGACATATAGCAGCGGCAACTCCACGTCCCTAGTCACGAGCAACAGAAGCATCAACATTTATCTTGAAAGACATGTCAAGTGGCTGAATCCAGTGTGTTGGTCGGACCACTGGTTGTCTCACCGTGTTATTACTTGGCTTGTCAGTGGCATATAGATCTGCAAGACAAGATTGGATGAACTAGTTTGTAGATAGTGGGCTTTGAAAGACATCCTCATATATGGCCTTTCTTCTTGCTCGCCACATGAAAGTTTGAAATCCTTCTGAGATAGTTCATCATGCATCACAAAGAGCCAATTCTTTGCATAAGTGTCCCGGTTTAGACTCAACTGCTCCACCAGAACACCATCAGATAGAGACAATATGCAGCCGGACATGGTAGACTTCAACAAAGCGTGCCTCCATGAGTCTTTGCCTCCACATAGAGCACACAAGTGCGTGTTTGACATATGGCGGTGGTGCAGCAGATCCGCCGTCGGCATTGAATGCCGCGCTAAGCGCCACGAAAAGATGAGTGGAGCTTGATAATGTTATATTTTTTAGGTGTTATATAGTGTTATTTTGTGGGCCATTCTCCGGGGTCTAGCCAGGACCGTTACAGCCACATTGAGCTGCCTTGCTTCCACCGCACCACCTCGATCGAGCTGGAGACCTTGATCGGCGTCAGGCCGCTGACGGCCGGCGAGTTCGCCGCTCTAGAGAGGCTGTCCCTCAACGCCGACGTCTTTGACCTTGGTGCCTTGTTCAATCGCTGCCCGCGCCTGCGCGTGCTCAGCGCAACCTTCTGGGACACGGAGCTCGATCCTCACGCTGCAGTCGGTCCTCCACTACCGGACTCGTGGGCTATGCCTACGGCCAAGGGCCGTCGGCATAGGTCCTATGCCGTCGGCATAGATCTATGCCTACGGCTACCGTCGGCATAGCCCCGTCAGTGTAGATCACGTCAACGTACTCCTGTCAGACCATCGGCATAATATAGCCATCGGCATAGGAGGGTATGCCGACGGCCTTGGGGTTTAGCCGTCGGCATAGTTTTCTGTCTGACGGCAACGGACGGCGCCGTCAAAATTGCTGGCGACTCAGGAGACCACCACCACCAAGTCCACCTCCGCCAAAACCGCCACCGCCAAGTCCACCTCCGCCAAAACCGCCACCGCGACCACCATCACTCTGCCAGATCGGAGTGACTGGGGTCGATGGAGCAGGAGTCGAGCCACCGGTCCCCTACATGTTTGAAAGAAGATTCTAACGGTAAATATGACATGATAGTGTTGAATGAACGAGAACTAGATTGTCATTAGTTAGGCAAATTTACTAACCGGAGTATCACCGCCTAGTGCCAGCCATTCCTCGAACGTGGGAATGTGTGGGGCGTCTCCCGAAGGTGGTGGTGGGGGTCCAACTTGTGGTGGCTCCGTGCGGTTAGTCCAAGACGCCAACATAGCCTGGATGTTAGTTAAACAAGTCCACTTAGAAACAAGCCGTGATCAACAAAGTCAGAAGGAATGAAAGTGCAAATTTGAGCTTGGTTTAAGAGGGCAAAACTAACCGCCATCACTTGACGGCTGTAATCATCGTTTGCCTTCACTCGTTGCAAGTACTCCCTCACCTCAATATGCCTATGCTCGAGAAAGGCATGATATGCCTACAAAATTGAGGTTGTTTCTAAGTGGGCAGTGATGAAAATAAACTAAGAAAGATAGAGACAAAGAAGATAAGGGAAGTACTTACAAAGACGTTGGCGGACAAAGGGAGGCTGTGAACGCCCCGTACTCTCTAACAGGCTCGGGTTGGTAGCTCGAAGCCGTGTGTACGAGATCGACGGAGTGATCAAGCCATCGAAACACGGATACCGGCCATGGGACTTACCCTGGATGGCCACCACCGCCGTGTCGTCGATCCGAGGCTGGCGACCTCGAGAGCAGGAACATCCGGATGCAACCCGATAGTTACGAGTGTAAGACTCTGTGTTGCTCGGTGTTGCCGTAATCGGCTCTCGCCCTCCTTGCGATCACTCCGCTCAAGGGCCAGCTTCCACGACTCCATGTCCGAGAGCGGCCTCTGCAACTTGTCCTCCTGCAACGTCAAGCGAAGTTAGCCATACATAAGAACATGACGGTAAAGAAGAACCAAAATGCATCTTTCATGTAGATATACCTTCATGGCCTTGAAGCCCCAGTGGTTCCTGTTTCCTTGGTCGTGTGTCCCGTCTTTTCCACGGTTAGCCCGGGCCTTGATGCTCTTGGCAGCAAACTCTGGATCGTCACCGACCCACCTATCCACCAAACACGCCCATCCGTCATGCCTTCCATAGCACCAACAGGAACAACCTATGCAAATTTTGGAAGCATGACATGTGAGCACGAAACATATAGTTGACTCCTTGAAACAATGAAAAGTCAGTAATAGTTACCATCATGAACTGCTCCCTGCTCATGGTGATTTTTTGCCTCTGTGCTTGAGTTTTGGTCATCTTTTGTTGCAGGTAGATGTGGTAGTACTGTGAGACGGCAACCCAACGCATCTCGTCACGCAGCGATTTAGCTTTCTTCTTTGCAGACGCAAGTAAGACCACGTCGGCTCTGGCCTTGTGCTCGTCAAGAACTCTATAGAGTTGCTGCAATCATGCATAAACCAGAAGCAAACAAGGCATGAGTTGAGTGATTCAATAACAAACTATGAACGAAAATGAAGACAAGTGATTCAAAAGGGAACTTCCCCAAAATTTGGTGATCACGGCCTTAGCGGCCGTCCCGTACTCCGTGTTGCTGCAAGCCTCATAGTGGGCCCAGCTTGTGGCCAAAACACGCAGCTGTGGGTCCCTGTTTGGCATGGGCAGAATAGGCCAGCCAAAACTGCTTCAACAGATGATGGGAAGGCCGTTCGGTTCTGACCCTTTCCGCGAAGGATCGATTCTTCGCAAAACAATCAAAGGGTTGCCATGTGTACAATAAAAAAATGTTGTCATGTGTTGAAAATATGATTGAGATGCACTTACTGTCCCCTTGAGTTCAATGAGCCACTTGTGCGCCTCGATAGAAGGTGATGTAGGTACTCGGCATTACCACGCAGCCACCCTGCGGAGCACCGGTGGCAAGTCACCCCACAACTCGGGTCAACCTCCCCTCCACCCTCCTCGCCCTCCTCCTCACCCTCCTCCTCGGCCTCCTCCTCCTCGGCCTCCTCCTCCTCGACATCAGGAACATACTCCTCCTCCTCAGACTCAGAAGCTGCATCAGCATAGGAGGGCATCGAAGAAGACCCTCCTATTTCAGACACGGCCCGGAGTTTTTTGGCCCGGTTGCCTCTCCCCCCACCTTCTCGTCCTCTAGGGGCTCTCCCCCCACCCCCTCCTCCTCTAGGGTCTCCTCCCCCGACCCCTCCACCTCCCTGTGAGGTGCCATCCTCGCGGAGTCGGGAGGGAACCTTGTGGGCTCGTCCACTCCGAGTAAGTCCTCCTTTGAGTTTACTGAGGAAACTGGCACCGCTGGACTTGCCCATGATTAGCAAACCTGCATTGAGAAGAGAATAAACAATTAGTAAGGATATAAAAAAAAGCATACAGGAAAGACATTAATAACGGAAGAGCACATTATTAAAAGAACATGCATTTTCTAGAACCCATATGAATCATCACTATTGTAATCTATTTGTCGACCGGTCTCATCATCACTATCCGCATATCTTCTTACGTTGTCTGACAGAGGTGGAGGCTCTTCCTCATCGTCAGCGTCTTCATTTAACTTTTCAAGCATAATTATGTCTCTTTGATTCACAACTGCCTCACCATCAATCTGTGCGTCGTCGTCGTTTGGGTCCAGGTCAACATAACCCAAGTCATCATCCTCCTTGTTTCGGACCACGTCATCATGTTCCTCTTGAAAGAACACTCCCTCGTATGTCATGGGGTTTATGTTGTAGTAATCATCATCGTTCGGGTCGGTAGCTTACCATGTGGCGACACCTTGAACACAACTTCCCAACCCTTTAGGTACTCTTTACGGCATGGGTAAGGCGGATAATATACTTGTGTGGCCTGGGTAGCGGCGATAAAGAGATCAGCTCCGGCATAGACGGTTGATGGTAACTTCAACTAAACCAACAGAAGGCGTATGTCTCAGACCCTTTTTGGGGTCGAACCATCGGCATTTGAACACAGTGAGACTTAGGTGTTTACGACCACATTTGAGTGTAAGCTCGTATATTTTTCCTACCCTTCCGTAGTAATCTACTTTATTATCTCCTTCGGTGAAGACTCCGGTATTTATGGTTTTGGGATCAGGCCGACTGTTACGGCGCCTCCTGTATGGAAGTGATACCCATTCACATCATACTTTTGGCATGTCATGACGGTAGGGTCAAAACCCATGGAAACCCATCTCAATTCTTCATCCATTGATTCGTTCGGATCATTTCCCTACAAGTTTAATTGAAATTATAGGGTGCATGAGTTTAATTGGTAGTGTGAAATGGGTAATAGGGAAGTGTGAAATATTACTTTCTCCATGAACCACGCAACAAAATTTTTCCTTCCATCAGCACCCTTTCGGAGAAGAGCAAGTGCCTCCGCTTCAGTAGGAGGCAGCATTCTGGCCCACTCTTCCTCAACGAATCGACTACAATAAGAAAAGCGGTATAAGAACTAGGCAAAGTGAACATAATGAATTGACTAAAAGAATGGTGCAAAGGTATTACCTCATCCACTCATCCTCAACTTCCTTGATGTTGTGCAAGATATAGAACATGACATCCTCCCACTCATCTCGTGGCATGACATAAGATGTCGAGCATCCAGCCCTGCCACCTTGCCCGATGAATAGAGGCAACTTGGGTTTATACTTGGGTTCTTCTGTATTGTATCGAGACACCTTATTGTGCAACGTGGGAACATGGTCCGGATAGTAGGCTGCCCCGAGGTCTCGCCACCTCCTCTAGGATAACTGCACGAGCTATGGAAGCTTCAATCTTAGCTTTGTTTCCACATTTCGCCTCGAGATGCTTGTTCTGTCTCTCGGTCGTCATCGCCAACGATACTGCACAAGGCCCCCCAACAATACCTCGTTCGCAAGGTGCAAAATGAGATGTGTCATCGGAGTAAAGAAGCCTGGCAGGAAGATCTTCTCTAGCTTGCATATCAAATCCGGCGCCTTCTTATGCATTTCTTTTATCTTCTCAGGACATACTTCTTTAGCACAAAGCGTTCGGAAGAAATGGCTTAACTCCGCAAGCACACGCCAGACACGCTCGGGAACATAGCCCCGAACCATCACCGGCATAATCCGCTCAATCCATACATGATAGTCATGACTCTTGAGCCCGGTCACTCTACCCGTTGAAAGATTGACCCCTTACTTATATTCGACGATAACCATCGGTGAACTTCACGACGTGTTTCAGCCACTTGAATGCCTCCATCTTATGATCCTTTTTAAGTACGAAGTCAGCATCCGCTTGAACCAAGATTTTCGATCGCTGTGGGAGGTTGCATGTGAAGACGTGGTCTATCACAAATATTCTATTGATCGACTCTAGCATTAACATTATCCTTTGTATTATCGTGAATGTTGAGGATCGTGTTAAAGGGACTCATGCGACATTCTTTTCGCGTGCATCACGTCGATGTTGTATGGAAGTTTGAGGTCCTTAAAATAGGGAAGCTGCGTGAAGGGGGTAATGTGAGTCCAGTTGTGCGTCTCACCATATCCTTCAAAACATTTTTTTCCCTTTACCTTTGCCTTTGCCTTTGCCTTTCCCTTCACCGGTAGGCTTAACAGCTTTGAGCTGAGCAAGCACATCCGCACCAGAAAACGTTGGAATCTCGTTTACTTCATGGACAACTTTGCCTTTGTGAAGTTCTTCTTGTCTTCCCTATCGGGATGGTGCGGAGGAGGAACTGTCGATGCTGGTCAAAGGCAACATACTTGCCACCCTTCTTCACCAAATGAAAATCAAGGCCTGCATGCACACCGGCAAGGCATCTTTCCACTTGTACACCATCCATGAGCATCAGGGCATAGCCGGAAAGTCATGCATGCACATCAGAGCCAAACTTTCATCAAGAAAATTTTCTGCAGATGTCGGTCGTATGTCAACCTCGGGAAGTACCAAGAATGGTGCAAATCATCCACCAACGGCTGCAGTAAACACACTCAAATTCTTCCTCGGATATTCGGGCTCCGGAATTATAAGCTTACAGGAACATGCTCTTGCGTTGCATTATGGCGCCGGGAGGAGATTGAGCGGAATAACAAATACGGGCCAGCAGCTGTATGGATTAGGCGACATACCATATGGATTGAACCCATCACTGTTATAGCAATTACGACATTCCCAAATTTCGGTACCGCTTCCTCCGGGTACTTTATATCGAATGACTTCCATGCTTCACCTTCTGATGTATGTACAATTTCTTTTGGATTGTACCTTTTCCCTTCCTTGTTCCACTTCATCATTTTGGCAGACTCCTCGGTGATGAAAAGGCGCTGCAGTCCTTTTATAAAATCAAGATACCGAAGAACCTTCATAGGGATTTTTAGCTGCCGCTTCTGACCATGCTTATCGACCACCTCAATATACCGAGAGAAACCGCACTTCCTACAGTAGTTGTCATCCGCACACTCATGCCTAAACAAAAGGCAATTCTTTGGACAAACATGTATTTTCTCATAGTCCATGGAGAGCGCCTTCATGATTTTCTTCATACTGTACATGGTTTTCGGCAGTTCATGGCCCTCGGGCGTGTTAGCCCATACTCCCGAAATGCTTGAAGCAACCTCGGCTACAGCTGTATTTCAGCCTTGATGCCATCGGTTGCCAAGTAGATGGCATCCAACATGACAGCTTGGCACCCTCATAGAGAGGTTTCTTTGACGAGGCCAAGATTTCCGTGAAGGCCTTTATGCGGTTTCCTCCGGCTCCTCCGGTTCATTCGCTAAATGTGACGGAGGTGTCGGTTGTGCAGCAAAGAAAGACATCATCTAGCATGTCTCTAACCCCATCGTCCTCATAACCAAATGACGCGTTGTCGTATCACATCCTCTCTACCACGGTCCACTGGGCAAAGTTTATCGGCATATTAAAGTTGGGCATAAATCCATTCGTGCGAAGGTGCTTAGTCATCTCACTCTTATCTCTGCGGATACGTCTCTCACATTTGGCACACGGGCATTCTGGCACCATCCTCATTGGACTACAGAATATATTTTTCAAAAACACATCAGTTTTCTCGACCCACTCTGTTGTTACTTGATTCCGACGGAAAAAATCCACTATACATCCACTGATTATCTGCCATCTCTGCTTTATTGGAAGCCACACAACAAAATTAAGGATTCATTTAAATTACCCACATCAATATTTTATTTTTTACAAGGTTGACGAGAAACGACATTTAATCCACCTACATCTCTAATAGGTAAAGATGGGTCCTAATCCCACTCGAGAATGTGTAGATTGAGTACGGTCCATGCTCTACCCCATTCCGAGACAAAATTTTCGGCAGCACCTCCCGCTGTTCTCCAATACACGCCTCGGCAAAATGCCGAGAGAATGTGCATCCGGAGAACAACAGGAGGCGCCACCAAATCCTGTCTCGAACGGGTAGAGCATGAACAACGCATCTAATCTACACATCCTCGGCTGTCCGTGGAAAGCGCTGGACAATCCGGAAGAGCTGCGGTGATAAATATGCAATTGAATGCATATTTATCGATGCAACCCTTTCAGACGGGAGACCTGGGTTACGCGACTTGATGTGAAAATTCAATCTAGTGACATGGAAAAAAGTGGACGAGGTCATGGAATTGTTGCTCACCCTCCGATGTAGAGGATGTAGTCGATCAAAGGAGGGACGATCGTGGACAAACACCTCCAACGTCGACGGTCACTCCACAAAGATGGAACACCATAAATCCTGTTAATTCGACCAAGTGCAAAAAATAGGTTAAGCATTGACACTTTAAACTATGAAAAAAAATCATATTTCGTCAAGTGTAAAATTTTGTCCTTCAAGTTTTTTAGCAAGATCATCATGATTAAATAACCACTCATCATATGCCAATTTTGGAGCACATCTCACACAACTATTTTAGAAACTAAATGTCACATAGCAAGGATTTAGACACAGCTTCACCTCCTATCCATGCCATCTCTAGACGTCAACAACTCAAAGAACATGACACAAACATCAACTCAAAAATTTGTTTTGCATGCATATGTGAATAGACTTAGGGCGAATACACCATCCATTAATCTCACATGCATATATTTTCATAATCCATTATATATCATATTGGTACAAATATTAGGCTTATGGACATAAAATCTAGAAGAGAACAATGCTAACAATTACATCACTTGTCTTTGTGAAGATAAGTTACACATGTCCATACATAGTAGTTATTTGCAGCAAATTAATATGAAACTATTAATGTCACAGAGGAAAAATGAAAAAAGAGCATAGCTCACTGGGCGAGGGGCGCCACGGGCGATGGAGGGGACGGAGGGACGGGCTGGTCGTGGTCGGCCGGAGAAGCAGAGGCCGCCGCCATCGGAGCTAGCACCAGGCCGGCCGGGCAGGACGCTGGGCCGGCTGGCCGAGCTGCAGGCGTGCTCGGGAGGGGCCGAGGCGAGGCCCTGCCCGTTCGTGGCGGGCAGAGAGCTGGGGTGGAGGCAAGGCGCGAGGAAGGGAGGGAGGGGGTGGAGGGCGGCGGGCGGGCGGGCGGGCAGACAGGCGTGGCGGGCGGGCGGCGCATGAGAAGGGAGGAAGGGAGGGTGGAGCGGTGGGGAGGGAGGATGGGTGAGGAAGGGAGAGTGGCGCTGGTGGAGCGCGGCGGGCGGGCGGCGGGGAGCGACAAGGGCGTGGGAGCAGCAGCGGCGGGCGGGCGGCAGCTAGCTAAGTGGTCGGGCTCGGGGCGCGAGTGGGTCGGGACGAACGAGTGGAGGGGGTGAGCGGGAGTGGATAAGGGAACTATGCCGACGGCTTAGCCGTCGTCATATATTAGTCATGCCACGTGGCATATGCCACGGCTAAGCCATAGGCATAGGTATATTTCTTTTTTTATACATGTTAATTACAAACTAGCCGTATACATGTTAATTACACACGTGACATATATTATTAACTGTCTTCAAATATATTTTTAGTGTATATTATTTTCAAAGCATTGAAAAGTTTCGTATATATATAAAATATTTGTACGTACATATTAAATATTTTTAGATACACGTTCTTGAATTTTTTTTGAATGATACATGGTATATAATTATATTAAAAATGATACATGGTATCATAATGAGTGCCCCGATCCCAAGATAGTTTTATTTTCCTTTTTATTTTAATGTTTTCTTATAGTTATATATTTTTTTATTTCATATAGATTTTTAATTTTTTATAGTTATAATTTTCCTTTTTATGTGTTATTATTTCATATAGATTTTTATTTTTTAAACCACCCGGCCCTCTCCTCTCCGGAATCACACAGAGAGGAGGGAGGGAAGGCCGACTGAAAGCAGCCATTCGCCAAGGCCGTGGCACAGTCGTGAGTGAGGTGGGGGTGGGGGCGGGGGTAGCTTAGTTCGTCAGGTGAGTGAAGGGGGAGGAGGTCATCGACAGAGGGACACCTGGGAGCAACATCCGGGCCAAACCAACAGCTACATATCCACACCGTGTAGACCCGACACGTCCGTTTTCCCCTCCAGTACTGGGCGGGCGCCGTCCGTGAGGGCACACCGGAGACGTGCCGCCTCTTAGGACATGCCACAACACCACCCCGCATGTATGAGGGGCCCAGACGGGCGCCTGGGTGGCATTGCTACCCCTGTGGCCCCGTCCCGCCTAACCCAGAGCGGTTGACCACGAGATCTAGCCCTTTGACTTCCCACGGACGGGCTTTGACCAGTGGACCTCTCCACTCGGTTGTGTCAGTTCGGCCCATAGGGACATCCGGGAGCAACATCCGGGCCAAACCCACAGCTACATCCACTCCGTGTAGACCCGACGCGTCCGTTTCCCCCCTCGAGGTGCCGGCGGCGGCGCCGTCCGTAAGGGGGGGCACACCCCGGAGACACGTGCCACCTCTTAGGACATGCCACAACACCACCCCGCATGTATGAGGGCCCGGTATGACGCTCCGGTGGCATTGCTACCCCCTAGGGCAACCCGTCCCGACTAACCCAGGAGCGGTTGATCACGAGATCTAGCCATTTAACTTCCCATGGACGGGCTTTGACCAGTGGACCTCTCCAGCCGGTTGTGTGAGGTCTACCCATAGGGACACCCGGGAGCAACATCCGGGCCAAACCCACAGCTACATCCACTCCGTGTAGACCCGACGCGTCCGTTTCCCCCTCAAGGTGTCGGCGGCGCGTCATTCTGAGGCCACACCTCAAGACGCGTGCCGCCTCTTCCGGACATGCCACAACACCACCCCGCATGTATGAGGGCTGCACGACGCCTCCGGTGGCATTGCTACCCCCAAGGCCCCGTCCCCGCCTAACCTCAGGCGGTTGACCACGAGATCTAGCCCTTTGACTTCCCACGGACGGGCTTTGACCAGTGGACCTCTCCACCCGGTTGTGTCAAGTCTACCCATAGGGACACCCGGGAGCAACATCCGAGCCTAACCGACTGTTAAATCCGCTCCATGTAGACCCGATGCGTTCGTTTTCCCCCTCCAGGTGACGGCGGCGGCGCCGTCCATGAGGGGGGGCACACCCCGGAGATGCGTGCCGCCTCTTAGGACATGCCAGAACACCACCCCGCATGTATGAGGGCCCGGTACGACGCTCCGGTGGCATTGCTACCCCCCAGGGCCCCCGTCCCGACTAACCCAGGAGCGGTTGACCACGAGATCTAGCCCTTTGACTTCCCACGGATGGGCTTTGACCAGTGGACCTCTCCAGCCGGTTGTGTCAGGTCTACCCATAGGGACACCCGGGAGCAACATCCGGGCCAAACCCACAGCTACATCCACTCCGTGTAGATCCGATGCGTCCGTTTTCCCCCTCGGGCGGGGCGCCGTCCGTGAGGGGGGGGCACACGCCGAGACGCTGCGTGCCGCCTCTTAGGACATGCCACAACACCACCCGCATGTATGAGGGCCCGGTACAACGCCCGGTGGCATTACTACCCCAGGGCCCCGTCCCGACAAACCCAGAGCGGTTGACCACGAGATCTAGCCCTTTGACTTCCCACGGACGGATTTGACGGTGGACCTCTCCACGGGTGTGTCAGGTCTACCCATAGGGACACCCGGGAGCAACATCCGGCCAAACCCACAGCTACATCCACTCCGTGTAGACCCGACGTCTGCTTCCCCTCTAGGTGCCGGGCGGGCGGCGCCGTCTGCGGACGGCCACACTCAAGACGCTGCCGCCTCTTCGGACATGCCACAACACCACCCGCATGTATGAGGGTTGCAGACGACGCTCCGGTGGCATTGCTACCCCCAAGGCCCCGTCTCCGCCTAACCCCGAGCGGTTGACCACGAGATATAGCCTTTGACTTCCCACGGACGGGCTTTGACCATGGACCTCTCCACCCAGTTGTGTCGGTCTACCCATAGGGACACCCGGAGCAACATCCGGCCAAACCGATTGCTACTTCCTCCGTAGACCCGATCGTCTGCTTTTCCTCCTCTGCGTGGCGCCTTGCCCGTGAGGGGGGGCACACCCCGGAGATGCATGTCGCCTCTTCGGACATGGCACAACACCACCCCGCATGTATGAGGGCCGTGGCATTGCTACCCCCCAGGGCCCCCGTCCCACCTAACCCTGGAGCGGTTGACCACGAGATCTAGCCCTTTGACTTCCCACGGACGGGCTTTGACCAGTGGACCTCTCCAGCCGGTTGTGTCAGTCGACCCAGAGGGACACTGGGAGCAACATCCGGCCAAACCCGGCTACATCCACTCCGTGTAGACTCGATCGCGTCTGTTTCCCCCTCCAGGTCTGGTGGCGCCGTCCGTGAGGGGTGCCACACCCCGGAGACGCGTGCCGCCTCTTCGGACATGCCACAACACCACCCCGCATGTATGAGGGCCCGGTCGACGCTCCGGTGGCATTGCTACCCCCAGGGCTCCTGTCCCGACTAACCCAGGAGCGGTTGACTACGAGATCTAGCCCTTTGACTTCCCTCGGACGGGCTTTGAAGAGTGGACCTCTCCACCCGGTTGTGTCAGTCGACAGAGGGACACACAGGAGCAACATCCGCCAAACCGACCGCTACATCCCTCCGGTGTAGACCCGATGCATCCGTTTTCCCCTCCAGGTGCCGGTAGTGGCGCCGTCTGTGAGGTGTCACACTCAGGAGGCGGGTGCTAGGGCGTTTGCAACCGCCTCTAAACTTCTGTCGCATAGCTGTTTTTTAATTTAATAAAATATAAGGACTTATATTCAAAAGAACATGACGACACATTATTAATGTGCTCGAAAAAAATACAAACTATATATATACTCATAATCTATGGAAAAAATTACAAACTACATATATATATATATATTCATATAATACATAAAAAAGCATAAAAACATATTTAAAAAAAGCATAAAAACATATGTAAAAAAAGCATAAAAACGTATGAAAAGCATGTACAAAAATAGCTATGCCGACGGCATTGCCGTCGGCATAGAAACGGCAGGGTTTTGGGAGGAGCCGTGCCGCGGATCGGTGACGTGGAGCCTATGCCGACGGTTGCCGTCGGCATATCTACGCCACGGATCGGTGACGTGGCATGCGGAGATATGCCGACGGCCGCCCGTCCCGACCGTCGGCATAGGGTTGACGATGTTAGCGCTGGTCACGGGCGGGGTCGCCGGGCCCACTTTGTATGCCGACGGCTATGTAATACCGACGGCTGCTGTCGGCGTATTTGTAGATAGGCCGACGGCCGTTCTGTGCCGACGGCTGCCGTCGGCTTATATCAGGGTAGCCCGACGGCCAGGCTACGCCGACGGCCAGGATGAGGCTGTCGGCATATCTCAAACTAGGCCGACGGCAGCCGTCGGCATTGATTTGGCCGTAGGCATAGGTCAGTTTTCCGGTAGTGGCGCGAGCTCCCCGCCCTCCTCGGCATCAGCATCCCCAGTGTATACAGCGATGACACCGTCATTCTCCATGCCGCAGCGAGGCTGTCGCCGCAAGAGTTCGCCTTCATGCACCTGCTTGACGCACAAGGCACGCAATACACCAGTGCCGACCTGCCGTGCTTCCCCCGCACCACCTCCATCAAGATTGCCGTGCATAACATCTGCTTCACGCGGCTGCTGGACGGCGAGTTCTCGAAGCACCTTGCTCCCCCGCTGCCCGCGCCTGCGTGTGCTCAAGGTGAAGACAGCTATGTCCAGATATGACATCAAAGTCCGCTCAGCGTCGCTGCACGAGCTTGTTTTTGGTTCCCATACGGAATGCTGTGGCATCGAGATCGTAACTCCCATGCTCAAGCAACTGAAAATGGAAGTCCAGGCCGACAAGGACATCCGGGTGTTCATCTCCGCACCATTGCTGGAGATGGTCTCGTGGCGGCGCTCATATACAGGTTCGCCCATTGTGTTTGGTGTTTGGCACCTTCAAAATCTGAGCTTAGAGAGACGGCAGTTTTTCACAGACAAGCACCTTCAAAATCCGAGCTCAGATGGACAGCGGATTCTCGCAAACAACCATGCCCTGTTCATGGACATGTGTGCCTCGGTACATCTCCTTGTCCTGCTCAATTTACTGGAGTTACTGGCTAATAAATTGTTTTTATAAGTGACATCCTGCCATGTTGTTTTTTAGGACTCCTCAGATGCAGAACTGGACTTTGCACAAGAAATACAGAAAAATATGGCTACTGACTTCTCTGTCTTGAACCTAAGCCTCAAAACAATGGGTCACGTGTATGGAGCAACTTTGTTGCAGCTCTTTAGCGTGCTCCAGGTTCATAGTGCTATGTAATACCCAGCCACCTGGTTAGGGATAATCACATTTGGTTGTTTGGTTGTATGGGATTGGTTGTGTTGGATAGCCATTTTTTGTTGTTTGGCCGGAAGGATGAGAAGTGGATAGATTCTTGTAATGACACACTTTGTTCAATCAGTTCATTACAATTATTCTGCCCATCCATTAGCGTTTTGCAGAGGCTGCAGTAGTGTAGGCTTATATTTATCTAAGTGCTATCAAAATGACATCAAAGGGGAACACCAGCATCAAACACACGCACACATCAGACCGGGACTGCCTTGCTGATTCTATTCGGTGGCTCGGTGCTCCTCCGTGCTAGCTGCAGAGAAATGGAAAGATGCTTCAGATCTGGAAGAAACAGGGATCAAGCTACACTTTCCATGAAAGTTTGCAGAGAAATGAAAGAGGGAAAAGTGGAGGCCACAGCGAGCTGCCGGCACCACGGCGCTTGAGCACCGATGTAACCCTCCGCTGGCGCCTTCGTTCTCCGGCTCCACGGCGCTTCCGTTCCCCGTCGTTGCCTTCCGCTGTCGTGGGGAGTGGTCAGAATAGAGACATGTATCTTTGCGTGTGGGGAGGTGAAAGAGGAAAACGCTTCGGCGCGGGCGGGGTGGCTGCCCTCGTCCGCCAGTTTCTCGCGGCTATCAGCAGCCAACTTTTCGGTCGAATATTCCCTAAATCGGGTTATCCCCAGCCATCACATCCTTCCTTCCAAACGTATGGTATCCTCCGAAAATCTGGCTATCCCTATCCCACCGAGGGATAGTCTGAGAACCAAACGCCACCGAAAACACTTAAGGACAACCTACTGATGTCGAAGAAATCAGAGGTAACTCTTCCATCTACATGTATTTCTCACATACATAGTACTTGTGACAATTCCTCTAGGTATCTGTGTGATAAGGACTGGAGTGTGGAGCTAGTATGAATGGAAAATAATGCATTATAATACCTCTTCACTTGCTTTAGGTGACACAAGCATGCTCAGAGAATTGTCCTTGTGATTCCCCAAAGATTTGGAGAAGCCAAAGTATCTCCATGAATCATCTGGAGGAAGTGGAGATCAAGGGCGTAATAGGAGAGGTCCATGAGTTTGATGCCTTGAAATTGATTCTCAGATGTGCGCCGCTGCTTAAAAGAATGACCGTGGAGCTGGGAGATGAGATGGAACCATATGGCTACGGAGGTTGCACCAAGGAAATCAACGACATCTCATTGGAGTACCCTTCCGTGGATTTCCATGTGTATCCCTCTGGTACACTGGTGCTCAATGCATGTTCATCATGCACCTAGATGCACATGCAGCAGGGAAATGTGATCAAATCATGGTTGCAGTACGAATCTCTACAGCATCCTTGGGGCATACTTGGGTGAATTTCCATGCATATCTTCTATAAACTGGTTTAAATACTTCCAAGATGCAGTTGTAACTGTTATCCATACTGGTCTCTTTCAAAAACTTATGCTAAATCATTTTGAACCTGTTGCCTACAAATATTCTACCAAGAAACTTATTCATGATTGATTCAGAGCAGGGTATTTCTACTCTCTTTTTTTTCCATGTGTCATACTTACATTTTGCAGAGTCAAAACCAAACATATTCATGATTAGTTACTGACTAACTGAAGTTGACAGACAATGCCTGCTGATGGGCACCAGGCATAGTTTCTCCCTGCATATATTCATGAACTGTCATTGACCAACTGAAGTTGGTTTTGCACTATTGCCCTGTTTCCCGACAGTCCGGGATTTGGTAGTCAGTTTTTAGTAGCGATTTGCTATCCGTTATCCTGGGCGAGCATTGTCAAGTCTACAAAATCTAACTACCAAAACAGCCGCACCGTGGCTGTCATTATTGCAAACTGAACCTGGAACAGGCTCAACCATACCAGCCGAATGCAGCTGGGGAACATTTCCAGCCGTCTCTGTGAGTAAAAGCAAAATCTCGGAAGCTCGCCAAAGTCTGACGACAAAATCAATAGAAATGAATTCCACCACAAAAATGATGTATTTAAGTACGGCTCAGGAGTCCTCGAATATTCACGAGGGAGCAATGTGAACCACTGTATTTAGCTGACATGGTCTCAACTCTACTTCAGGAATACACAGCTTTGCACTGATTATTGCAGGCCAATCTTGTATTGCGCATTGCTTAGGTAGAGGCAGGCAAGTGCCAAGTTTGGTAGAGCTTGTGTTCAGAAAAATAAGAACAAAAAAACAGCAACCGGAATACACTGATTGATGATAAGAATTGCAAAGAAAGTAGGGGTCAACCTAAACTTTGCTGCTGACACATGTCTTGAAGCCTAAGCAACATAAGCAGAGTCATACCAGGCAGTCAAAACCTGCGTTAACACGTCCAATCCTAACTTTACTACAAATCTTGGAGTCTTGATTCAGAGGAAAGAAGAAGAAAAAAATCTACCCATATGAAGCACATTCTTGAAACAAGAAGCATCATGCGATATCGAAATTGAGGATTGTTTTCCATAGATTTGATCCTTCCTTCAGGCGGCCAAGTTCTCTTGTGTTGTGTCAGTCTAGGCAAACACCAAAGGCTTTAGAGGACTTGTACATCATTTCCCTTTTTTTTACCTTTGGTACGTAAGAAATATGAAAAATCACATATTTATTATGTAATCTGCCCACATCCTCTTTGCAATGTCGTCTCTTAAAGCATCACCTGTGTCACACTGATTGTTGAGGGCTGAAGCATCATGGCCATATGCATCATCGCCACTTTCACAGGTATCGATTGGGATTGTTTGGTTAACTGAAGATCCTTCAGCGTCTCCTTGCCTCTGAATTATGTTATGCAACACCACTGCCGCTGCTGGAATTTTCAGTTGAGTCTCTAACCGGTAAGATGTCGCAACCTTCCAAACTGGAAATCTCATCTTTAATAGACCTATAGCATTTTTTATATGGCCGTGCAGTTGTGCATGACGAAGGTTGAACAACTCCTTGTAATCTCTTGCGTGGCAACTTCTCTGCTCCTGCTCTTCAATATGGTAAGGGACCCCGCTATAAGGAGCAAGAAAGGAAGGAGTGTTCGGATAACCCCCATCTACCAAATAATATTTGCCTCTTGGAACTTGAAATCCAGATTCTATAGCAGAATGCAACACCTCTGCATCAGATGCAGACCCTTCCCAGCCAGAGGACACATGGACAAACTTGAGATCAAAATCACAAGCAAGCATAACGTTTTGAGTAATGGATCCTTCTCTATTTCGATATGGAGCCGCTTCCCTATCTGATATTGTCAAGGGACATGAATTCCATCGATTGCTCCTATACAGTTCTGCAAGAGAAAACATCTACTAAGTAATTGAGATGCAACAGAAAAGCATACAAGTTACGAAAATATGCAACCTTAAGTTACACATACTTACCTCAAAGTATGGCCCGTAATGCGGATCGGATAATATTTTCCAATGAGTTTTAGTTCCAGGATGCTTCACAAAGTCACCTTTCAATGAGACGACCGCATCAAAGCATGCCTTGATATGCCTATGGATGGTCTCTCTGCTGCGCTCAAATCTATCACTTAATTGGTCAAAGTTAGCATTTCGTGAGAGCATGTACACAAACATGCCGATCTGCTCTTCCACAGAAACACCTCTTGTATTCCGCAGGAGATGTTTTGACCTGACATACTGTGAAAATTCACGGAGAACATGAGGTTCAATCTGAAGTTTCGGATAGCCCTGACCTCGGTCATCTTCAAGAACTTCGCATATCCATTCTGCGCCACTGCGATATCGTTAATGCTTTTGCCTCGTACCCGGCGGAAGCTAGATATAAAGCTGGCAAAATGAGTAGCATCATCTCATCATCTTCTTCCTCTGAGTCACTGAGATCTTCAGGATCCATTTTGCCAAAAATCGCTAACATTCAGAAAGATTAAATTTCAAATGAAGAACCGGGAAGCAAATATATATGTCTGCAAAAAGTTTAAAAGAGGTGCTGGACAATAATAATCAAAAAGTAGAGGGGAAAGTAGCATGAATATTTAATATTAGCTTTGACCAAGGAATTTCCCACAGCAACAAGTTACTTTATTTGTCATTGAGGAACAGAAGAGTTTAGCAGTAACTGCTTAAGAAAAATAGCTGGCAGCTCATATTTCGGTCTCAAAAGTTTTACTGGAAATGATCTAAGGCAGGGTAAACAGTTGAGATCCCCCATGGCGATTTTACTGGAAATGCACCAGAAAAGTATGACAAGAAACAGGAACAAACGTAAACAAAAAACCTTCCTGTTATCTAGCTATATATTTATATTTTGTCCCTCCCCCACGTCAAGAACAAATGAGGAACTGGAAAGAATATTTCCTATACATTTTGTTTGACAGTAGAATCCATCCTTCCTGCACGTTTGTGCTGTACTAACAACATTTTGCTTGAAGTACTAAGAACACCTTGTAAATGTGTATTACTAACATATGATGCAGTAGATGAGATTACATATCAGTAAAAATCCATCTAACCAAAGTGCATCGAATAATAGATCCCCCATGTAACTAGCGAATGTTACCAACACATGAGCCATAAGTAACAACAGGCTAACGGCCGGATCAAGCATTAGTAACACTAGTCCTCCAAACTAGAAAAACATACTCTATCTGTATTAGAGCGGATTGGGGAGGCATCGGGCGCTACCTGAGGATTGGCGACGGAGCCGAGGCTGCCCAAGCCGTCGCCGGCAAGGAGGGAGGGCGCAGGATACGAGGCGGACGGAGAGCCTGTGGCGACGGCGACGGGGACCCGGAGGGGGGGGGGGGGGGGTCACACCCGGCGAAGCCACCGGCCACCGCAGATGAGCGCCGTCGGTCGCCGAGGAAAGAGAAACTGTCGTTGAAGAACTCGTCGTTCTGGGCTGCCGGGCCACCTTTACACACACATGGGCCTCATCTACGCGCAGCCCAACCGACATTTCTTCCCAGCCTTGTTCAGTCTCGTTCGTTGCCCTTTTCTCGAGGGCGCGCATATATCTCGCCTTCAAACCCTAAAAAAACAATTCTCGCCCTCAGCTTCCCTCAAAAAAGAATAATCTCGAGTTCAGCGAGTCTGGCATATAAAAATGTTGAACAATTATTTGAAATTATTTTAACAAGTATTTAAAAAATGTTGACCATGTATATAAAAATATTGAACAAGTATTTTAAAAAAATATTGATCATGTATATAAAAATGTTGAACAAGTATTTGAAAAATGTTAGCCATATATATAAGATTGTAGAATAAAAAAAAGAAACAAACAATCCAAAAAAATTGAAAACCAAAAAAGAAACAAAATAAACCAATGGAAAAGGAAAATTAAAAAAAACTGAAGAAAAAATAAAAAATAAAAAAAATCAAAGGAAAAATTAAAAAATGGAAAGGAAAAACATTAAAAAGCAAAAATGGAGAAGAAAAAGGAAAACCAAAAAATAAATGGAGAAGAAAAAAGAAAACGATACAAAAAACGAAGAATAAATAACAAAAAGCAGAAGAAAAAACATGAAAACAAATGGTAAAATGGCTTCATTTGCCTCAGGTACACAGCACGCCTAATGTTTATCACGTGCAAGACATGGGCGAAGTGGCTTGTAGAGCGAGCCACCTCCCACGCGGCCAGGGATTGATCCTCGCTTCTTCCATACTAGAAGGATTGGGTGCGCTTTGCTGGGCAGTTGGTGTTCTTGAATTTGCCCTAGAGGCACTAATAAAGTCGTTATTCATATTTCCTTATATATCATGATAAATGTTTATTATTCATGCTAGAATTGTATTAACCAGAAACTTGATACATGTGTGAATATATAGACAAAACAGAGTGTCCCTAGTATGCCTCTACTTGACTAGCTCGTTAATTAAAGATGGTTAAGTTTCCTAACCATGGACATGTGTTGTCATTTGATGAACGGGATCACATTATTAGGAGAATGATGTGATGGACAAGACCCATCCGTTAGCTTAGCATAATAATCGTTATGTTTTATTGCTATTGCTTTCTTCATGCCTTACACATATTCCTTTGACTATGAGAATATGCAACTCCCAAATACCGGAGGAACACCTTGTGTGATATCAAACGTCACAACATAACTAGATGATTATAAAGATGCTCTACAGGTGTTTGTTGGGTTGGCATATATCAAGATTAGGATTTATCACTCCGTGTATCGGGGAGGTATCTCTAGGCCCTCTCGATAATGCACATCACTATAAGCACTAAAAAAATACACTTCCGTGATGATACGTGTTTGTCACAGTAGGTCGCGTTTTTTGTCATGCATGTACATCCATGACAAATTTATGACAGAATCAAGATAGTCATACATGTGTCGTCAGAGAAGTGTTCCATGACATTACCAAAATTATCATCACGGAAGTGTCCACTTCCATGACGATAAATCACGCGTCACGGAAGTGCTTTCGTCAAGGGTGACCGACACATGGCATCCACCGTAACGGAACGCCGTTAAGCTATCGGGTCGGGTTTTGGATCCGATAACCCGTTAACAGCCCCGACCAATGGGGATTTTCCACATGTAAAATCATCATTGGTTGGAGGATACACGTGTCATGTCCGCGCTGGCACAGGTGTCACTCATCCAATGGGCGAGACGCGCCTATGATATGTTGACACGTGGACCGGCCCATCAAGTTTAAATTGGCCGGCCCAACTAAAGGCCCACAAGATTTTGTGGACCATAATGGGCCGGCCCACTAAAGGCCCACGAGATTTTGCGGGCCATAATGGCTGGCCCACTAACGGCCCACAAGATTTCGGGCCATAATGGCCAACCTGTAAAGGCCCACAAGATTTTTGTTTGCCATAATGGGCTGGCCCAAGTAAAGCCCCACAAGATTCTTGCGGATCATAATGGGCCGGCCCGGCTAAAGGCCCATGAGATTTCGCCGACATCAACGTGTTTACCAAATTGTGAGGCCCACAAGAATTTGAGGGCCCTAGTAGGCCGCCCATTAACTGGCCGCCATGTTTTCGGCCAAATGCCGGCCCATATTTGATCCGGTCCATTAATGGCCTGCCATGTTCCGGCCTAATAGTGGCCCATATGAGATCCGGCCCGTTAAAATCCTACCATGTTCTGGGCCAAATTACGGCCCAGATCAGGTACGGCCCTTTAAGAGGCTATGGGCTCAATTATGACCCATATCAGATTCGCCCATTAACCGGACACTATGCTTTTGGGCCCACTTGCTAGAGGCCCACTTAGTAATTCGCCCGACATTAGTTTTGGCCTCTTAAGGACCTGTTTAACATTTCGCCCTATATTAATTTCGGCTGTTAAATGCCCGTCATATAGTTGGGCCTAACTACGGCCCGGTTTGCATCCGCCCGCTCGCCATACCGATATCCGATTGGGCCAAACAAGGACCGAGACAATTTTGGTTCGTTAAAAGCCCGTGATTTGATTCGCACAATCATGGGTCGAGTTCATTTCGGCCGCCGCCCGTTAGCTGTTTCGCACGCTTTCGTGCCCAACCTACATCGTGATTGCATGACGCCCAATTATGTACCGTAATTTTACGGTTTGTCCGGTTTATCGCGAAGACAATAAAATAACCGCAAAGATCGTGAATAAGAAAAACCTATACTATACAATAAAGAAATTACAGCATATTACATCCATCGGGCATCAAAGTTCGCCACTATGATAATAAAGCACAAGCAGACAAAGATATTACATACACTTTGGGCATCAAAGATCGCCACCAAAGGCAAATAAACACGCCGACAAAATAATATACAAAACCGACATCACTTCAATAGAGTTCAAGAAAGGTTAGCCTCTTGGGAGTCGCCACAAGCAGCCGAAAGCAAGATGATGAGATCGCGCTTGTTCAACACTTAAATCTTCCTCACTCTGAAAGATAAACAAGCGAAGACGGATGATGTGTTTTGCACATAAAAGTATCGATGGTGACAATTCATCACATTTCTTCTTGTGAATAAGGTGACACAGCTTTAAAATTGCATTAACACAATATGGTATTGTTCAGTCAAGACATGGCAGGAAATGACATTGTGAAGGAGTTGGCAGCTTCACGACACCACCGGATTACACATCAAGAACTCATAAGTATCAATGGTTAGTGTCTTTGTCAATTTATCCCATTTCAGATTGGCAAATAAAGAGACGGTTTAAATAATACTCCCTCTCGTTCGAATTACTTGTCATCAAAATGGATGTGTCTAGAACTAAAATACATCTAGATACATCCATTTCAATGACAAGTATTTTCGGACGGAGGGCGTAGTTGATTGATATGACATTGTCCATAGTTAAGACATTGCGAATATGACATTGTGTCAGTAGTGGGTAGGTTCACCACACCACCGGATTACGGATGAAGAATGAAGCATACATGCAGTGCAAAAGAAGATCACTTGCTCTGTATACTTTAATTTACATGGTATGAATAAGGAACTTGGTTGTACAACTGAAAACTTAAATTGAGAAAGGACAAACTTTTGTTTATGAACTACTCCCTCCGTTCTAAAATAGATGACCCAACTTTATACTAACTTCAAAGACAAAATTGGGTCATCTATTTTGGAATGGAGGGAGTACATAATAAACTTTAATCATGCAATTTGATGCAAACACCAAAAATAAACAGATGTTGCGGTCATGCCTAACCAAATATATACAACAAAGTTTGAAGGCTTGAGATGGACAAACTTACATTATTGGTGAAGACAGGCTCTATAAAGGCCTTGTCCATGCTGATGGGGGGGCAATTCAAGAAGTTTACCACGTAATCTTCTTAAGCATTGCCTTTATTCTACATTTTGTTAAGAGTAAATATAGATGTGATAATATACGAAAAATGGAGAATATTTAAGATAAGATGAAGAGTGATGCTACATAACCAAGTAGCTATAAATGTAAGTGCAGCGATACATGCAAAAGGTACAGCCAAGAGCAATGCACAACTAAACTTCTTCAGTACCAACCTTATGGTAAGAGTAAATATAGATCTGATGTGTAGAAAATGGAGGGCAAAGGAAAATAAGCTACAGAATGATGGTACATGAACAACTACCTGTCATTATAAGTACACTGATAAAGGACATCATGTACTTACAAGAACAATGCAGAGCTAAAAACACATTGGCATTGGATACTGAAGAATTTGGAGCGAACAATTGATAAGCAAGCTATCATGCATCTTCTTGTCACATAATGAACTGGTATGTATGCAAGTACATGTGATACAGACAACATGTACTAACAAGAGCAAAGCAGCGGGCAGCATATTTGCGATATCCTGTCGTTCTTTTGAAACCGAATTCTTCTTGAGCAGATTTCACGCAAACAAGATCCGTAAGGCACATGCGGAAAAGTAGAAGTTCAAATTGTCATGTGATTTCATAGACAAGACCTCATCCCGAAAATGAGACCGGTGCATAACAATGTTTTTACATTCAATGTCTTCTAAATTTAGCATGGAGACTTCACCGGAAATTCGCTTATAGATTTGCCACCAAAGTGTGATTTCCTCGGGTAACACCGATATCGCTGCAATGCTTCCTTGAAAAGCACAAGCAAGCTTTCCTCGTCATGACTATCCAGATTGACCTCGCCTAGTTACAACAATGTAATGTAAATCATTGATGTGTTCAATCAGCGTAAAACAGGAAAATAATAACCATGAATAATAGCACTTACACGTAAGTTGGACAGAAGATGTGAAAATGGTGTTTGTCTTCACAATAATCTTCCCATGATGGGAATATATGCACGTAGTCCCTAACAACATTGAAAGCATTGTCTTTTAAACTGGGAATAAATGGAATGGGGTTCCAATCTGCAGGAATTGGCCGCCTCTGCAGCTTGGGATAGGTCTTCGCCGGTGGACTTGGTCAGATTTCTTTTTGCTGGAGTGGGATTTTTCTGTGGTACAACCGGTGCTATGGCAAATGAAATCGGTATACCTTTTGCTGGAGTGCAGGTCCTGTGTGGTGGGGCTAGTGGTGTGGCCAAGTGAAGTATGGGTACAAATTACCGGAGTCGGTCCCACGCTTTTGTGTCATAGCTCTATCGAACATGGTCAAGAAGAGCAAGCAGATTTTGGATAATAAAATGTTGGTTGCGCAGTGCCCACACATGATGAACCAGAGCACATTAAGAATGCAACTCCCAGCTGTCTCTCGACCATTTCAGGCGGTTGGATGAAGATCCTACGTCTCCTAACCCTTCTTCTTCCTCGTATGTGATTCTTCCCATACATAACACCGCACGGGCCACCAGCCGGACCACCGGCCCCCATCGCCTGTGTTCCTCCTCCACCCCCACCACCCACCCGCGTCGAGTTTTCTTCGTTCGGCGAGGCCCCACAACCACCCGAGCCCCTTGGATCGCACCGGCGAACTCCGACGAGCTCAAAAATCGATCGACCCAATTTTGAAATTTAGTCTCACTGTGATTTAACTAGTGTGGAATATAAAAGGGAAAACCATAAGCATTGGGAGTATAGTGTTGAGCGTGCCATGGCAGATCTGAAGGTGCAAACCGGACAAAGGCAACTTCGCAACCAAGACAAGAAATCGAGAGTAAAGCAAAGGGCGATCTATTTTCTTGCTGCGATAAATAAGTTGAGCAGATACGAAAGAGTACCGCCTGCAGTGCGGGCGCTGTATGCATCTGGTGAGAATTTGACGGTCTTCTTGATAGTGATGGCTGTCGGCAGCGTGGAAGCAGATCTAGGAGGGTAGACGGTGGCGGCAGGGCGCGGTGGACGAGACCGTCGTAGGAGCGGCGACGGCAAGGTGGACGATGGCGGGGATGAAGCGAGAGGACGGGATGCAAGGATCCCGGTCCAAAGGCGTGGATGAGAGAGGTCGATCTCTTGTAATGGACGGCGGCGTCGGGGTATCAGCTCCGGCATGGTGGAGGAGGACGGCGGTGGATGGGGTGGCGAACGGCGGCGGACGGAGGAGGGTGGGGGTGGAGAGGGTGTTTTGGCACCCATGGAGTATGAATGGGGAAAAGGGAGGTAGAGAGGAAGGGGGGAACCATGTAGTCAGGGCGCGCTTGTCTCAAATGCGAGGAAATTTACAAACTTAGTCCTCGTTTCAAATTTCTACTACATCACAGCAACATTAGTTGGTTGGGGATAGGACAGTAATCTCGCATACACCGAATATTTGCCGACGAGAGTTTGTTTTTTGGCGCCCACCGTGTATGAATATGAATCGGGGAGGGATTCGATTTCGGCCGAGGGCACACTGTGTTTTGGCGCCCATCGTGTATGAATCTGGGTGAGAGGCGGTTACGTCACGTTTGGGTGAAATTACAAACCTACCCCTATAGAAATCCAACAGATAGGCTTTGCACGGCAGGGATAGGCAGTAGTGATTTCCATCTCGCAGATTTTGGTTTCGGGCGGTTACTGCGACTTTCCCCGCTTCATTTAAATTTTGCACAAAGGCATCGCCATCTGTACAACTCAATTCGAATCCCGCTTGTATTCTACTATTTTTTTCAAGGGTCCATTTTCAATTGAAATTACATTCTATATACATCATTTTTTACATATATACTTTCAAAAGCACAACAAAGAATTCTGCTCCTTTATATGTATAATATGATTTACAAATACAACGATCTCAAATCTTAAGGTTGAATTCAAAAAAATTAACCAAATTATGTTCTACTAAAATGTATGGATCAGTAATATCTACATATTAAATAACATAGATGTGCGTGAATTCATATGAGTATGCATGTTTGATAGATCAATTTTGGTTCGAGTATGGATTACATGTATCATCATCTCGAATTCAAATATTTGAATCCTTTTTTGTTCACTCCTTTCACGCCCATCTCTCTCGCATGCATGCTCCTTCAGGTAGCCATCACTCTCTTTTCTCCAGCTCATCTGCACACTCACTTCATGTTTCTCCTATCCTCGCAAACATGGTCTCTCGACGTCTCCCTTGAGAAGTGTCACACTCTCCCTATCATTATACAATACACGGTTTTCATTATCTCTCACGTCTCTACTCTTCTCTGGTATCACTCGGTACCTAAGCTTTCTTTTTCACCGCCACACACACAGTCTCCACTGCCTTTCACTTTGTCTTTCTCTCTATGGGATTCACTCACACACCCTATATGTCTCTACATATGACTCATACCACTAAAATTACTCTCTCTCTCTCTCTCTCTCTCTCTCTCTCTCTCCTGTAGACACAACATTTGTTGCGGTCTCCTTTTCGTCTCCATCCCAGACTGACACCGATCAGACAACCCCGACTACCGTCTCCTCTCTCTCTCTCTCTCACACAGACACACACACAACTCCTGCTTCCACCCCCTTCCCGACTCACCGCCTCTCTCTCACACACACAAAACTCTCGCTTTCGCACTTTTGAATCGTATTTCTCTCACAAGCATTTATCGACTAGCTAGCCTCTAGATAGGTTTATACACCAAGACACTCATGCTTCCCACCATCGCATACATGTCTCTCTCTCGCTCCTTGTATCTATGTAGCCTTTTCTTCCCTTCTTGAGACACGCCCTCTCGATCGTGCACACACACACTATCGCCTCATTTTAAGCTGATACCTATCGCACACACACTACTTGTGTCTTTGTCACACATGCACTCCGTCCTCCTCCACTCTCCCTCTCTCTCACACACACATGGGATTTTTGCAACAACTAGCAAGATGCCATGTGTTGCATGGAACATCAAGATGCATTTGTATGAGTAGTTTATCTTGTGGGGGAAAAGGATGAACGAGGGAAGACCTTATTTGCAAATGTGGAGAGGGGTGTGGGTATCTTTTTGCAAAATTGCCATAGTTTCCTTCCTATCCGCCAGATATAGATCGGACGGCCTATATTCCAGGATGGCAGGCACACGATCATCACCGACAATGCTTTTTATAAGAGTAGGGATAAAACATAGAGTTGGTGACGATGGTGGGCCTGCCATCCTGCAATGTAGGTCATCCGATTTATATCTGACGGATAGCTAGGAAGGAAAATATGGCAATTTACCCACACTCTTCACCACATTTGCAGATAAGGCCTTCCCTCGTTCATCCTTTTCTCCCATGAGATTTTGATGTTCCGTGCAACGCACGGGCATCTTGCTAGTAAGAGTAGAAATTAGACATATACCACTTCAATCTTGAAACCAACAACATGCCTCCCTTATCTCATCAAAACCGCCAAAGGAATATATTTTGAGTGAAACATAACATAGTTTTAGTGATATACGTATTTCAAAACTATACTTTTTTTCTATCAAATCGGTGAATATTTATTAATCTACTTTGATCGTGTGGCAACACATTGGCACATTGCTAGTAGTTATTATATTTTTTTGGACACCGGACAAATGGTGGAGTACATATACGAAGAGAAGAGGCGCACGCACGCAGTCGGCCTCTCGCTGTCTCGCACACATGAGTGTTACGTAAAGGCGACGTTAACAAATAAACCCTAAAACCCTAGGTGCATGATTGCTGCATTCGGGTACTGCACGTGGTGGAGCACCTTTGTAGGAGTTGAGGGTCGGGACCACAGTGAACGACTTGAGCGCGGTGGCTCGCCATTGCCATGCATCGAGTAGCCACGTTTAAAATATTGGTTTTTTAGCGGGGTTAAGAGTTCCGATTTTAAATGGGACGTTGTAAGTAGTAAGTAGTTTTTAGAACGATTGGTATGGAGCGAAAATTGAATTCATAGTACTACGTACCTCCTTGGCGTATGGTTGTATGGGTTTATGTTACGAGATGTTGAACCTGGTAGTTCTAGGGAAAATACTATGGTTTAGATTTAGATGCTGGTTTTCAGTAATCGGTAGGGGAAACCCTTCATTGATTAAATAATCTACTACGTCGATTCTGGTTTACTAGTTCCCATCGTACTTTGGGTCAAAGTTTGTCCATGATTTTTTCTTGTAAAATGTTAATGGTACACGAGATTTTGTTATACCCAAACAAAAAAGGACTGGAGGAGTGATTGCTCTGACACGGACGCGACCTCTCATAGCGCAGGTATTGAACCGGCGCGCCGGCCAAGAGGGCCAGACTCGCTGCAGGCCGGCTGAGCACGCCTCGCGCAAGTGCAACCAGCTTAAGACTGCCCCGCTTTGCCTTCATTGAATCACAGGCGTGTGCGGCAACACGTCCTTCCTCGAGCCGGCAGGCATTTTAGAACACAAAAAATGACTAAAATATAATTAATTTACGCATGATCTTGACTTGTTGTGCTCGCACTGGTAGCAGGAACTAGTAGAGGTTTTTCTTTATTTATAACTCTCCTCACATTTTTTGTATTTGAATTGAATCATGGTTGTGGACATTATGTATGAATGTGCAGATATCTGTGAACATGAGTTTGATGTGGAAGATGGACTTGGAATGTCGGGCTTATGGCGTGAACTATACCATGTCCAATGCTTCATCTGTTATTGTTTGGAAAGTAATTGCTGTTATTACATGACCAAAAAAAATATTTTGTGCCACATCAAGAGATGCATAGACATCACAACAGGCATCTTGATCGGATAAACATTTGAACCTAGCTATTATAAAGGAAATTTTGTATTGACAACAGTTTAAGATAGCAGGAGACGCCTAGCCTACTCGCCTCGCTAGCTTATTTCTGGCTTCTTCCATCTCTTCTTTGGCTTGGGTGAAGAGATCATCTGATTGCTCTTTTCGCTTCTTCAGAACTCAGCTACATTCTCAAGGGCTGCTGACGCTTTCTTTCAGCCTTTACTAATGCCACGAGGACACGAACAGTGACGACTCCACCGGCTTGTGTGTAATCCGGCATCATCTCGGGAATTTGCACCTTGTGTCTAATCCAAAGCATCATTAGGAACTGCACCTTGTGTGTAATCCAGCCTCATTTTGGAAACATGATCTCGAGGTTGACCATACTTCCCTCCTCATTGAACTGCATCCTCGACATGAAGTTACTTCTTTTTTAGATCAATACTCAGAGAAACCTAGATCCATTTAGTAGAAGCCGATAAATGTAACTCGGAGAAGTGAATTCAAAAGGAAAAGAAATATAAAAACAGACTACACGGTGAGAACACCCACTTCCTACATCAAGTTAAAAAACGAAAGCATTAGGACGATTAAGACTCTTCTTATTACACATCGAAGAACACCATTCTTAAGAGAAACAGAAACTACAACATATACACATCGAAGAACACGAGGCTAAACGAAAGTAATTGAAAGGGTGTTACTTACAAAAGCTCGTTTTACAGGTTCGGTGCAGCTCCTCTTTAACTTGCCACGCTCCTTGAAGATGTCCCGAATATCCCGTGTTTGGTCTTCATTGCTCCTCTGCATGTTCACACTCGTGGTTTCAAAATCTCAACATGGCAAGAAAAATACTACTAGTAATAGGTCGCGCATCTTCTGGGCAACATTAAAGCACTCGTCTGCCATGTTAGAGCATCTCCAACAGAATCGCTACACGCGACGCTTTAAAAAAGCGTTCTGATCTTTGAGATCGAGAAGTAGATACTAGAGAGTAGAGGATAGTTCTCAGCATAGATAGATACAAAAAGATAATTCAACTACTCCTCGTCGTCCGACCGCTCCTCGGTGATGTCCTCCTCCGACGCCCCGATCGTAGGCGTGAAGATAACGATCGCCGCCGGATTCCTGTGGCGACGCTGCTCCTAGCCTCATGTTGAATTGAGCGTCCGCTTTTCGCCTACGCTTGTCCTCGCGATAGGCGGCTCGCTCCGCCCTCCTCTTATCCCTCTCCACCCTCCTATGCGCGTAGAACTCACGCTCGTTGATGATGTCCTGTGGGAAGTGTTGGCACCACAGCGCAATGGCTTCCTCGTCCATCTCGGCGATGCCTGCTCCCGCCTCCGTTGTCGCGACGATCCTCGTCGGTGCTAAGCCGCGCAGGCGCTGAGCTCGCGCCGCTTCCCGCCGCACGTTGGGGAAGTTCAATGTTCTATGAGGCCACCGGAGGCGCCACGCCGCCACGTCGTACCCGCGGGCGGCCTCGGTGGCGGTGTCGAAATTTCTGAGGCCGAGGCGCATCCCGCGGAACCGGATCTCGGCGGAGAAGCCGCCGGAGGAGCGCGCGCGGACGCCGCGGTATCCCCAAGTTTCCCGGCGACGCGGCGGCATGGTGGCGCGGCGACGGCGAGGCGAAAAAGAGCGGGGAGAGAGCGATGGCAAGGCACAGAGCGGTGGGAGGGCGTTGGATTTTATAAAGCGCGCCGGACGCCGCGCGCCAAAACTAGCGCACGCCCGGCCGCTTTTTCTCGCTCGCGCGCGATCCTTTTCCGACGTCTCTGCTATCTCTACTCTCTTCTCTACGGTTATATTTATTTTATATTTAATATTTAATATTTATCTCTACTTCCTTTACTCTCTACTTTTTTTCTTTATACTTTTTTTCTTGCAATATAGGCCGTCCGATTTATATCTGACAGATAGGAAGGAAACAAATGGGAATTTTGCAAAACATACCCATACCCCTCTCCAGATTTGCAAATAAGGCCTTCCCTCGTTCATCCTTTTCTCCCACAAGATAAACTACTCATACAAATGCATCTTGATGCGTGCAACGCATGGGCATCTTGCTAGTACTAAAAACCTTTCCATCATATGCCACACTGCTGGTTGCAGATGAAAAACCTACCCAAGCACAGCGCGATACAGGAGCGACACACAATTACAAGCTGATATTCTGTTGGACAATGAGGCTATAACCAGTTACTTTTACGGGAACAATAGAACCCAGGAAAATTGAAGGGTAGGTATGAACAAAATTGGAACTGCACATGTACTGCTAAGTGATTCAATACACACATTACCAATCGAGGAGGAGAACGATGGTCGCGGCCTCTGTGAGTCATGGTCGGCAACGGGAGTCAGTTCATTGTCCACGACGGTGGTACTTCTGTGCTTGGCGTCGGCTTCCGGGAAGCAGATCCGAGACCGTGGAAGACGATGCTGGGGAAGAAGCTTCGTCTACGACGACGACGGTGGACCGGCTCCAGTGCGGCATATGAGGTCGTCAATGAGGCAGATGCGCTACGGTGGACGAGTGTGCCGATGTAAAGGGGAGGAGCACGAAGGCTGCGGTCCCGTGGAGAAGTCTATTTTGCGGTGGGGATAGAAAATGGGGAGTATTCAGGTGTACTACTCTGGGTGCCGGGGTGGGGCTGGCTGGGTAGGGTGAACCTAAAGTTACGAAAACAACCCCCTACCAAGCGTCAGACGTAGGCCTGTTCCAAGGCTATGATGGTAACTTCCCATCGCTGAATCAGGGTCGGGAGATTTTCCGCCGACCTCAAAATTTTGTGACACTTTGGACTCCCGTGTGGCGTGTTGAGTGATTCGACTAAGCAACTAGCGAGTAGTAGTAGTAAACTCTGCATAGTAGGTTTGATCAAGTCAAACTTCTTAAAGTTTGACCATTTTTATATAAAAATATAAAAATTTACCATAACAAATATGTATTATGTGGAAGTACATTCAATAATGAATCTAATGGTATTTATTTGTTATTGTATATGTTAATATTTTTTGTTATAAGCTTTCTGAGAGTTTACAAAACTTGACTTTGACCAATGCTAATACGCCGACTTAAATAAAAACGGAGGGAGTACACATTTGTTTTCTTAGTTTGTAGTGAACTAATCATTTGTTGAAATTGTGAAATAAATATATTAGGCTATTGACTTGAATGTAATGGTCTATACAATTCAATAGTTACAATCATTGTCGAATCCCAAGATGTATACAAGGTCTATAGTACTTCACAACATGCTCAAACTCACATAATCCCAGTCAAATGAGAATCTAAATGCATTTCATAGTTATTACTTTGTAGGATGCAACAAAAACAACCAAAACTCGACATCAGCCATTATAGAAGCAACATTTTGACATATCCCATTGTGTGAATGAAACGTGCAGAGAAAGCTTTTGAAGATGGAGCAGATAGGGCGGGAAAGATTGTATGTATGTGGACGAGAGAGTAGGAGACAAACCTAATGAGACACAGAGAGAGAGAGAGAGAGAGAGAGAGAAAGAGAGAGGAAGAAGTTAGGTCTGTGAGAAAGATGGAGACATGTAATATACATGATTCTGTATACGTGGAAGGAGAAGAGACAACATGTTTGATGAGAGAGCTGGAAAAACATGGACGTGAGGGGAAGGATCTCATGGGTTGAAGGATTGACAATTTTGTGCGGGGGAGAGAGGGATTGTTAATTTTGAGAAAGAGAGAGAGAGAGGGTGGGGGAGGAGTCAGTCAGCCGTCGTCACATCACCCTGCTTCCAAATGACCCCGCATTCTCTAGCGCGGTGTGGTCGCCATCTTCGATCTGCTTGATGCCCTCTTTGAAGATTGAGGTGTTGTGCATGTTGGGGTGCAAAGAAGCACAAGCGAGAGTGGTCGCCGTATAACCTTGGATGGGGATGAATTGTGTGCTCGGGGGAGTGTGTGTGTGTGTTGTGATGCGTGCGTGTGTGTGTGTGTGTGTGTGCGCGCACGCGCATGCGTGTGTGTGTGTGTGTGTGTCAGATATTGAGCGAAAACAAACCTAAGGAGAAAAATGGGTATTCACGAAGAGATTGCGCGGGCCTTGAGGTGGGCAGGGGCCGAGTGAGGGTGTCAAAATGTGCGCGTTGATGCATATGTTGCATGCGATCGTGCGAGGGACGGACGAATCGAGAGATATGGTTGTTGTGTTACGGATGCTCCTCTCTCCCTCTCCCTCTCTCTCTCTCTCTCTCTCACACACACACGCACACACACAAGTAAACTAGAAGACCGTTCTCTCATGTATACACAACGTATTGGCATCTGTCTATGTCTCACTCATGCATGACTGTTTGCACATTCACACCTCTCTATGTCTGTATCACACGCACACCGTCTCCACATTGCCCTTCCGCCACAACACACATATGGACACATACACACGTTCTCTCTCAGTCACACACACAAAATAAGTATTAAAAAAACTAGGGTGCACCTAAAACGTCCAAATCCAAATAAACACAAACTGGAGCTAAATTCAAATATATGGAAATATTGCAGCGTCAAGAACTTTCCCAGGGAACAAAAGTTGAGTAATATTCGAGGATTGTTTTCACACACACAAAAAGGTTCGGTGGATGTCCTTCGAGCGCGACACGGTGACGCACCGTTTGATCGACCGCGCGGCCGCGGTTCAGGCGCTTGCACAGGATTCCGTATCGTGGCTGTGGTACTAACCTCAAAATAAATAAATAATAAAAGCGCTGCCTAAGTCTAATGTTTACGTGTACTAGTACGGTTTTCTTTTAAGTTTGACCAACCTCATATAAAACTAAAGTAAGCTCCCATACGCGCACTCATCAATATGCCGCCGCCGCCATTGCGCATGCCGGCGCCCGCCTGCTCCGGCCAACAATTTCTCTCCCATCACCGCCGTGTCGCCGCCATCCCTGTGCCATGAAGCCAAGGCTCGCCCGCCACGTCGTCTGCAGTCCCTCCTCGCCATGCCGCCGTGCTGCCAAGCACGTGAGCAGCTGGTGGAGCCGCGTCTATGCACGCATCGTACGAAGAGGAGGACGAGCGCGTGCTCCAGCACGCCGGCGAGGAGGAACTAGCATGTCATTGTTGTCTCCGCCCGCGCGGAGGAGGCGCGCATGGTGGCTGTCGCGGCGGAAGCCGGTCGCGCCCGTGTCGAGCCCACAAATCGGGTGCGGATGCGGAATCTACCTTCGAGACCTTGAATGCCACGTGGATCCTGCAATCTGAAGGAGCAATTTGGGTCAGTCGACTCATGTGAGCCGTTTGATGCAACATGGATGGCTAGAAGGGCTTCTTCCACCTCTTCTGCCGTCTTCTTCCTTCGCTCCGTCGAACTTCTTTCACAAATCGACTGACCCAAATTATACTACTAGTATGAACGTATTAAGTACAATGGGAACACGAAGGTACGAGCAGTAGTACCAACTGCAAGAAGAACAGTAGTAAGACATAGTACTAGTACTAATCTACGTACTAAACAGTTCAAATAACGAGAAAGAACATAAACATAGTTCTGCTGGGGCCTCAAAGACAACACACCCTTGAAAATAAACTAAGCAACTAGTCAGCTTGACACCGCAGTAGAACTAGCATGAGCGACGGCATCGCCACCTACTCGAGTCCGAGTCCACGCCCTCGACTTCGCCCTCGTCTCTCTTCCTCTTCCTCTTCGCCGACGCTTCTTTACTTGAATCGGACATTGGGCTCTGCTTCTTCATCCAACCCATGTAGATATTTAAACAAAGGTAGGCATCCATTGCTGCGTACAGGATGTGATCTTCATCTAATGTGTTCGACTCCCATTCATGATGAAACTCGTGATGAGGTTTCTTCAGTTTAGCGTACGAAGGATCAATCATGGCTGCTGCCAGGGTCAGCATTGAAGGTTGAGAGGAGGACACTAGGCTTGCCTTCTGGAGATCGAAGGGCTGGCCTACAACGAGACCTATCCGACGCAGGACTTCTTTGTCGTTCTTAAAGCCTACAGTAACGAATTTCACTCTTTTGTCCTTGAGGAAGTTCTTAAAATCCTAGCACTCAATGTCGGCATGGCATATGTGGTAGACCAAGCAAACGTTATGTACGCAAACCTGGATCACGGCGGTCTTCTTCCTCTCTTCGTCCTTTAGATCCTTCTCTCGTCCCAGGACTATGGTGTACTCAACATCTAGCCCAAATGACCCACTCATCCTTTGAACTGTGGAACATGCGAGAAGCGAGCAAGCCATACTTTCACCGTCATGGATCCACGTGTGTAGATGATTTATGAACTGATCGCCCGTGATGGCTCTAACCTGGTACTCAGCAGCGACCATGGAGATTTGGGAGGCCATTGATTTTGGAGGAGGGTTAGGAGAAGTTGAACTGTTGTACCCCGCAAAAACTGGGAGCGAACTAATGTGAAAGGACGGGACAACTGGGAACGAACTGTTGTGAGGTAGAAGACGGGGACGAGTAGGGCGTGCGAACGGCGTGGGGTTGCTGGCTGGTCCGGTGGATAAACGGCTGCAAGCCCCCAAAGAGTTCTCAAGAACTATGCGGGACCCACTAGATGTCATGTCTACTAGACCCATATCGTAGGCCTGACGGTATAGCTTCTGCCTGTTCGCACGCCATGCCGGGCGCTGCGGATGTAACTTCACTTAATTCCGTCAACCGTCGCGCCCCACGACCTTTCGCTTCCCTCGCTGTCGGTCGCCCTTTGAGGCTTCGACCGGCTAAAATGAGCAATTTTTTGCCTACTCCGCATGCATGATACTCCCTCCGGTCCTTTTTACTCCCACAACCGTTTGCAAAGTGTTTGACCAAATATATACTTTTTTAAACACCACCTTATATTAATTAACCAGCCACACCAGTACACTCATTCGATACAATATTCACCACAGTGTATGTACGTTATTTACAAGAATACCATCTAATCTATTGTCAAAGCTTATACTTAGCGATTAAGTGTGCCACCTTATTGGCCGAACGGCTAATCTTTGACAATTGAAGATTGTTGATCAACTTCGAGATGCTCAACGCTTTCATCTTCAGGTCACGCATAGCAGACCTGTCATAGTCCCCCGATGCAAGAGAAGCGACCACAAAAGAGCAATTAGCCTCTAAAATTATAGGATAATTTAGTGCACCTTGAAATATGAACATGTGTGGGGCGTGTATGTTTTTAATGACTTGAGACTATACCTAGCCCGGCATGCAAGATGACTTATTATGCACCGTTCCCCATACCTGCAGGAAGCCCGTTCGTCTCCAAATCTTTTCCTCTCCATGTGTGGAAACAATATGCCTGCCAAACTCTCCTTCTCCCATGCGGTCCCACCACTCCACCCTGTGTGAAAAAATCTGCATGCATGACTCTCCTCCCCCCACGCTTGTCCAATCCGTTGTGACCAGCAATATTTCCACCCCTTCGCTCCCCCATAATTTACTCCAACAAATATGCCCACGTAGCTTTTACTTAACTTCAGGTGCATTGGGTCACTGACATACATGCCCAACAGTGTACTAGCCTACATGTCGGTGATGCAACTGGACCTGCAGTTAAGTCAGTGCAGCTCAGTCCATATCTTACGCAGGTGTGCCATTGCTCGCTATAAATACTACGCCTCCCACGACATCGCTATCTCCTCCCCCTCACGTTCACGTTCATCTCTATCTCCTCCCCATCCCTCTCACGTCGACCACCATGGCATCTCCCCTCCCAAGCCCTAGGAGCCCCTCGCTGCACCGCGCGGACGGTCGCGCGTCGCCTTTCCGTTCCTCGCCGCCACTAGTCGAGGAGGACGCGTCGGTGTTCCGCTCCTCGCAGCGACGCGACGCGTCGCCGTTGCGTTCCTCGCCGCCACTAGTCGAGGAGGACGTGTCGGTCATCCGCTCCTCGCCGCGACGCATCGAGGTGGAGACGTCGGCGTTCTCAATCTCGCTGGCACGCGCGTCGGCGGACGCGTCGGCTCCTGCTACGAGGAGAATGCCGCGCCGCCCACCGAGCCCCCCCCCAGCCTTGAGGAGCTTTGGAAAGAAATGGATGTCGCCTTGTGGGAGGCTTTGCCTCCAGCAAAGCACACAAAAATAGAGGCGGAGAAGAAGGCCGAGGAAGAGAAGCGCACCGCGCAACAAGCTTTCTGGGAGATCTATGTCGCGTCCGAGAGAGTCAAGCAATTGGTTCTTTGGCAGAAGGCTCGTACGAGGGCCGTGAGGGTGGTGGAGGACGCCCGATCGACGCCCTGAGTGCAGTCGGGCCCAAGCGCCTCATCTACGCTTGGCGGTACGTGGACCGGGTGCACGCTTCCAGCCAGGAGGAGTACCTGTTGGCGCCGGATCACCACACCGGTGAGATCGCTCTCGCCCGCCGGCAAGCCGCCAATCATCACCTCGTGAGTTGCGAGGCTGAGGAAGAGGCGTTGCATCGGCGCGCTGGGAAATGGCCACGCACCAGGACACTCGTGGCGGGCCGCAAGCGCTCGAGCGCCGTGGCTTTTAGGAGGAGTATAATTTTTGTTTTGTAAGGCGATCTCATTAGTTTTGGGACACAAATGATAAATCCCGAACATTCAGGAATTTTTAGCGTCCTTAATTAAGTATGTAAAAGGGAAAGTTTGGAAACGTTGTGTATTATTACGCATTTTGCAAGCACGTGCATATAGCACAAACTTTACTATATACTATCGGACTACACGTCTCTCTCGATATATGCTTGCAGACCGTGCTACTCCCTCCGTCCAGGTCAATAAGTCATCTTTGGTTGTGCACGGTGACCAAGAAGGAGGGAAGACTTGTACACCTAGACGGAGGGAGTACTACTATTACTTATGTACGTGCAAATGCACGTTTGAAAATTATGATGCAGTTTTTGTAAAAGTGGAAAAACAGCACTACTCAAGCTTGTGAAACGATTCAGTGCAAAACAAATGCAAAAATGCTCGTTCGATTGTTTACTTTTATCTTCCTTCTCTGTGGTTATTTCTCTGTGCACCGTGACCAAGGAAGAGGAGAAAACGAGAAACGTTAATGTTTATTTGCTAATTAATAGTATTGCATGCAATGAACTAACCAGTGCATGTCGTGTTTGATATCTCAAGTCATTAAAAGCATGCACACTCTTAATCTCTTATTGGTTGATATGTCAAGAAACAAGAAACGAGGTAGAAGTTAATGCACCGTGCCTAAGTGTTTTCAGATTATTTGGTTTTCGTAAGATGACTTACACACCTATATGCACCGCGCCTAAGTGTTTTGAGTAACATTTTATCAGTTAAATCTTTGGTCAAAATTTAGCACAAATTACAATGGTGAGGAATAAACCAGGACTGAATAGTAGTTTAGAAACCCAAATAAATGAGTGAGGCGCCTTATTGTTACTCTCCACTATGACTAGTCTTGCGGGAAAAGCTGGGGAAGCCGCCAAAAGAACTGGCCCTAGGAGTAGTAGCTAGGGATCAAGCGTCGGAGATGAACCGGAGAAAGTAAATGCAGAGAGATGAAATGCAAAAAAGACGGAGGGATGTGATGGTTGCTTGTTCGCTTATTTTACTGTGCCATTTATTACCGGGAGTGGTTGGGTTTTGTGATATGACGGCTTTTATCGCTGCCAGCACGAAAGCGGGTGAGAGGTGAGACTCCTGCAGCGCCACCCTCTACACTTGTACTACATCGGTCGTGGTTTATTAGTCCCCCATTGAATTTGGATCAAGATTTAATCGACAAAATGTTAGTGCATGTCAACAAAAACTATATTGTTGGATTCGTATTTGAACATAGTTTTGAATGATATAATTTTAGGTGACATGCATCGGTATTTATCGTACTATATATAATGTTAGTTCAATTTTTGGTCGTACTAATCTATAGTAGTAAGGCGCCCATGCGTTGCACCGAAGAGTGAAATGTATTGATCGGGGAGTTGTTTATTTTGACAAAGGATGTAAGGGTCATCTCATGTGTAACGGGTATCGATAGGTTTCTTCAGATATTATCTCATCTCTAGAGCTCACAAACATCCGGGTGAAATAGATAAAAAGGTATCTTTTGCAAACAAAAGCGTTCAACTGTTCAACCTGCATCCAAAACTTGTGAAGAAATAACACTTATTGTGCTTTGCAAGAAATGATCTTTACGAATTAGTTTTTGAGTATCGATTGTTATACATGTTGGCTTCAGATGACATGGCACTTTCTTATAGTCAACAGTTGGCTATACTATTAAGTAATATTAACCATGCCCTTATACACCTAGACGGAGGGATTAAATCAGGATGACTTGCAAGGGGGCAGAGGAGATGTAAGAAATGGTTCATCATAAGATTTTCACCAGTACTGTAGTAAAAATTCATACATGGAAGATTCTAGACTAAACCATAAACGGATACACTTTTATTCATGCGTGATACTCCAATAGAGCAAGATCCTGCATGGAAGTCTCCACATGCTTAGACAGCGGATTACATTGAGCGAAGACTAATGATCAACATTTAACTTGATAATGCGTATTATTTTAGAAGAACAGGGAGGCTCCTCCCCGGTTCCATTATCAAATGAAACCCAAAGTGTCTTACATCAGCTCACTGAGAGGAGCAGTTCAAAGGAAGGACTGCGGCAAAAGCCACACAAGTTTAACGACAAGCTTACGGAATCAAAAGTGGCAAAGACACGGGCCATAAGCGCCCACACACACACTACATGTTTTCTAAGTGCACTTGATAATGCGTATGTCCAGGTGAACCTCCTTGGAGTCCCCGTGCACCGAGTCGGCGTGTAAAGGATAGAACGTATGCCATGGGTTTTCCTAGTCCACATTGGCGGGATAGTCCCAGCTCCTCAGATTCCAAGTCTGTCTGATGAGGCCGGTTTCGCCGCCCACGTGACCCGGAGGGGTAGTAACATTGACCTCGCACCCGTACATATGCCTCGTGTCAGTGTCAGCGTCAGCGGCGACGCCCCTGACGCATGCTACAAAGACGGGGCGGCGGCCTGCGCGGGCCTCGCCGGTGCCCACAATCAAGAGGAAGACGCTACCATCCTCCTCCGAGACTAGCAGGCGGCGGTGATCCTCCAGCGACTCCGGCATGGTGAACTGGTAGCACGTGTCGTACTTGATGTTCTCCACCAAGGGCCAGCAGTGACCGCTGCACGCATCCGTGAGGTGATGCACCATGTCCGCCGGCGAGCCACAAAACGGCATCAGGCACTCATAGCGGTGGGACGAAGGGCTCCTTGGAGGCATCGACCACGCCTGGCCCATGAAACGGGAGTGGCTGTAGGGGACGTTGCGCCAGTGAATATGTGAGCAAGTTACTACGAGATTTAATCCGAATAAGCACAAAATAAATCATGACGGCTATAACAGAGATGAAACTAATCATGTGGACTAGCATAGTAGTAGGATACAGAGTAGAAACATGAATTCTACCACGATTTTGAACAGGAAGGACAGAAACACATACGGTGCAACGGGAGCAGCACACATGCGTTGAGGTTGTCGCCCATGTCGTTGAGGAAGAGGTTGCCGAGGTTGGGGAAGAAGTCGCTGCCGGTGAAGTCGTGGCTGCCAGTCGCGAGAGTGCGCTCCCAGATTTCAACAAATACCGCCAATGGAGCGCAAGAGGGAGTGGCTGTAGGGGATGTTGCGTCACGAATGGAGCGCAGGAGTAGCACATGAAGCAAAGAGATGGTGTCCTTACTAGTACTCCCTAGTCTCTATCTATGTATATCTATATATATCTACTCTTATAGAAAACCGAGTTGGTGATGATGGTTTGCCTGCCATCTTGTAATATAGACCGTCCGATCTATATCTGATGGATATAAAGCCAACTATGACAATTTTACAAAAGATACCCGCACCTCTCTCCACATTTACAGATAAGGACTTACCTTGTGCTCCTCCCTATGTCTCTATCTCTACAAGTACTTTTTTTATAACAAATCGAATAGTGCTGCGCCGTCCGCTGCACGCCCGGCTGAACACGCCTCCTCGCCTCCATCATCACCAACTGAGTCTTTTATAGGAGTAGAGAAAAAACCGAGTTGGTGCACGTGCATCTTGCTATTTTTTTTGCATATAAGTCCAAACACCACGTAGACACAGTCTTTGAGCACGGTTCATAGTCGTTCCACGATCGGGCATCAAAGTTTGTAACTATTTTAGATTCGAATATACTACTCCTCTGGTGCTAGTAGTAGAGCAGAGTCCTACTCTTCTACTCTATTCTAGCAAGCTAGGGCATACTACTGTAGTAGGTACTGTATGGAGTACCAAGATCGCGTGATCACTCAAGCAAGTTGTCCGACATCGATATGACCCTACGCTGCTGGTATGTGTCTCAGAAGTCAAGCGGGCGGTCTGTAGTCATCATCACCTGTCCACTTCCCGCAGCACATATTCGCTTCTCCATCTTTGTCCGCACATAATCTCGCCCAAGCTTCCATCCCCGCTTAAGGCGCCCCCTCGTCCAAAACCCAAGCACTAACAATGGCGTAACCGAAAGCGTCCGCCGAAAGAATGGCTGGAATTCGCTCCCCACAGAGGTAATCAAGCTCATTGTTTCGCGTGTGGACAATCTTAGTACCATGCCGCTCGCCGCGTGCTCGTCGGGGCTGTACTGTTTACTCAAAGCCCTCAGGCCGGAGCTTTTTAAGCCAGCTCCTTGCTTGCTAATGCCACCTGATCTTCAGAAACGGCGTGTCACGCAACATAACGATCGTAGGGTGGCGAGCATCAACACCCTTCACTACGATCTGATCCCCGTCAGCCTCAGCTACATTAACGGTATGTACTGGGTTGGCATGAACACGTCTTGGATGGTGCTCGTCGACGGTCGCGGCAGCTGGATGCTCATGGAGGTCTACACCTGGCGATTGATCCCCCTTCCTTCGATTAACACTACACTGCTTTGGCACATGCCCGTAATACTCGGAATCTTACAGTAGCCAACATGATACCAAGTTTGATTTTCTCAAGGTTGTAATCTGCCAAGTGCCCACAAGATCTGGGAATTATAAAGATTTCAGGCTAATTGCGTTCTTCAACCGCGGTCTCGCCTATCCGACTGGTCACTGCGGTAAGTGGATAAATCTGCACGTCCATCGCAGGATCATACATCCTCCATGGTTCTCTGATGCCATTGAACACAAGGGCTTCATTTACGCTGTCGAATCCTTCTATTGCTGGACGTATTGCTGGCCTACTTGACCATCGCTACAAATGGCTGTTACAAAGAAGTATGTTACTTTCCTATGATATCATGATGGCTTGCTTATATTACTCTCAACATTTCTTGAAAAAATATTCATGCTCATAACATGCTGTTCTTAAGATTGACTAAATCAGAGTCCTTTTTATTTGACTCAACTTGATATGATGTTGTAGGATGCCCGGTGTCCCTACCCTTCCTAATCCCGTAACCTTTCAAAGAAAAGCGGCATGACAGCTTGCGGTGTGGTTCCTGGCTCGATCGTATCGACGGCGAAAGATTGATGATCGTAGCACATACCGGACGTGTTGTTTCATGGAATACAATCACAGTCACTACAAGGTCTTTGAGCAGGATCCCAGCTTCTACGGGCCTTCGTGAATTTTTGACCGAGGCTGGTAAGTAGCCTTGGCACACGCTCTCTGCTTGTCGGACTGAATTATCCGATTAACCAAGAGATAACCGACGACAAGGATCATGATGTCAGCGACGTTTCGTTCATCAGGAAAAAACTGTGTACACAGCGTACCATGCGTCTCTGCATGCACCATACCTTGATATGTGCCGCCACGCTCTGCAGCCCAAAGTAGGAGAGAGGGTCGCAAGTATCATACTTCGACCTGCTGGCTGGAGTTTCCCCCGTCAGGTACCCATTTGGTTCAAGCCGTCAGCCAATCTCCACAGCTTAATAAATAGTAACGTCTAACTAAGCCAGTTAGTTAGTTGCGTACACTTGGTGTAGTAGGATCTTTATTTAGTTTGATGCATACACTTGTTCTTTTTTGGTAGCCCTTTTGTAATGATGGCTGATGTTTGGTTTGGAAGAGAGAGCTGCGTCTTCACTCTTCCGCCTGCTTATCGCTTCGCTGCACCCCAGCCCTGGTTGTCGCTTGTCGCTGTTTTCAATGTACAATCAGTAGTATATTTCGCTTGTTGGTTGAATATAAATGTGTTGTTAGAACGACAAACACAATGTTTTGGAAGTCGTTAACGGTTCGATCCTTTAGTGCCCTGCACTGCACGTAGCTCATACTATTTTTCAGACGGAACACATTTTCCACTTGTTGATAACATGCAGCCCAATCGATGAAGGCCCAATAGAGAAGCCCATAATTAGCTGGAAGGGACGCTCTCACATGAGTCCGCCTGGTACATGCTCATGGTCCCCTAAACATAAATAAGTAAATAAATAAATAAAGCTAAATGCTCATGCACCGTTCTTTGGGAAAATAGGTAGCCCAAGATTTCTTTTTGAAGAATACCCAAGCTAGGCCTATTTGTTTTCTCCGACCATCAATGCAAATCTTTCAAGATGAGCAAATGGGATATTAGTTTTTTTTAATTTTGTTCTTCACTGATATCTCATATGTATTTCATTGGATTTAACATGACATAGTACTAACTTATTTTTAAATTTGTTTTAGTATGGCTATTAATTTTTGGATTAAGAATATTTCGTTCCCCAGCAAAAATTTCCCACATATTTAGTTAATTTTTTGACCCTGGTACTGACCAGAAAATGGCCGGCAATTCTAAAAATGGAAAACGGGCTGCAATAAATTCCATATGAATTAGAAAATGAGTAAAAATTATAAAAATAATAGCAAATGGGCTGTACACGCCACAGATTTCGAGGCTGACTTGTTTACGCAAGGGTTTGTCAGTGAACACACGGTTCTAATCGCCGTGCTTCTTCAATCTCTGATCTTCCTGCTCCAGCCGCCTAAACTAGCGCCGGCGGGACTGCCTGCTCCCTCCTCTTGTGGCCCGCTGTGATGCCGGGCAGGCTTCCCCGGCCCACCCTACTCCCTCCACTGGCCTGGCCGCACGCAATCAACTGCCTCCTTATTACGCGAAAAAAATGATTCCTCCCAATCGACATCCGGGCGCACGGTTGGGAGGCTGACACGTGGGCCTACTACGTTGACGCTGCACGCAGGCTTGTCAACTTAGTCAACAACGATTCTAGCAGCAGAACTGCTGGATTTGAATCAAACGGTCCTGCCGCTTCTTCAATCGCTGCTCTTCTTGCACCACGCCCAAACCAGCGCCGACGAGACCGCCTGCTCCTGCCTCCAGTGGCCGGCTGTGCTGCCGTTGAGGCCTCATCGCCCCCTACTACTCCCACCGCTAGCCAGGCCTTGCGGCGACGGCAGCCTCACACCACAGTCGAACCAGTGAACCCTGGTACTCCTCTCTGCGTGGGCATCCACTGCCGCGTCTTCCCCGGCTCCGCGCCGTCCCCTTCCTAGGCCTTGCCGTCGTCCATCGCCTTGGTGCTCTCGGCGCGGCGTGGTCAATGTGGTCAATGACATTCCATCGGGAGAGTATCAGACGTAGAGTCCATTTGGGTCCATGGCCACAGCCCATTTTTTTTGTGATTTGCCAAGTAAGTCGCTTTGTAAGGCCTGTTGGGCTACAAATCTTTCAAGACGAGGAGAGCTTTCATTCGGCTGACCGAGAAAATGGCCCATCAGTAATGAGAAATGGGTTGTACATTTTTAAAACACATCAAACCGGCAGTTAGTTTCAAATATCTTTTTTTTCATTTCGAGATTTTAAATTACATTAATTTAATGCGTGGAGAATTTGTTGGATTTTATATTGATATACAATTATTTTTAAAATCAGTTTGAATGTGAGTCAAAATTTCGGGATTAAAAACAGTTCGGACCGCACCGAAATATGCAAAATTGCGTACAAGTTTTTAACCGTGGCCACGATATGGGCTGTAATGCTAGCAAAAAGAATATGGGCTCCAAAAAAACCTTAAGAATTAGCAAATGGGTTGTAAATTATTAAAAATAATGGCAGATGGGCTGTATGCTGTTTTCCACATATTTGAGGCTTTCCTAAAAAAAGGTTGACGCACAAGCAAAGGATCGTTGGATGGCCATCCAACGGCCGTCGTGCATCTTCAATCTCTACTCTTCCTGCTCCAGCCACTCAAACAAGCGCCGGCGGGACTGCCTGCTCCCTCCTCCCCGCGGCCGGCTCTGACAGCTCGGACCCACCAGTTATATCTTCGTACGCAAGGAAGTGCCTCCTTATTACGCACAAAAAAATGAATACTCCCCCTGTTAGCTGGGACCTAGTATAGTGGCAGGCTCACTTGTGGGCCTACTAAGTTGACGGGGACGGAGGGCTTTGTCAACTTAGTCAATATGCACGATTCTAGCTCTAGTGACCATACGATGTCCATCCAACGGCCGTAGTGCTTCTTCAACCTCTGGTCTTCTTGCTCCAGCCGCCCAAACCAGTGCCGGTCGTGCCTCGTGCTCCTGCCTCCCGTGGCCGGCTGCGATGCGGTGGAGGCCTCACCGCCCCTACTACTCGCACCGCTGGCCGAGCCATCCCTCTACTCACCCACACCCTCGTTATTCTCAAGGGCGACGGCAGCCTCACACCGCAGCGAACCAGTGAACCCTCGTACGCCTCTACGCATGGGCATCCACTGTCGCATCTTCCCCGGCTCCGCGTCGTACCCTTCCTAGGCCTCGCCGTCGTCCACCGCCCTGGTGCTCTCGGCGCAGCCTGGTCAACGTGGTCAAGGAACGGCTTCCATCGGACGTGGATCAGACGTGGAGAGGTCGATACCGGGTCCACGGCCGCAGCAAGGAAGTGCCTCCTTATTACGCGCAAAATAATTATTCCTCCACCTGACAGAGGGGACCCACCGGACGGGTCACCATATTTAGCGAAAAAACGTTTCCCCCCTGACTGCTGGGACCCACCAGCTACACCGTCGCACGCAAGGAAGTGCGCCCGGGCAAAAAAAAGCAAAACGATTCGCCCCATTGACTGCTGGGACCCACCAGCTACATCTTCAGACGCAAGGAAGTGCGTCCGGGCAAAAAAACGATTCGCCCCCTGACTGCTGGGACCCACCTGCTACATCTTCGCACGCAAAGGAAGTGCGTCCGGGCAAAAAAAAACGATTCGCCCATCTGACTGCTGGGACCCACCAGCTACATTTTCGCATGCAAGGAACTGCACGATACCGACCCACCTGGTCGAAGCGTACGTAGCGTTGTCATTCTGGTCGCGAACTTTACGTACATATATACTGGTCAATGTAGAGGCGCGCACGTGTCGTAGTAGAGGCGCGTACGTGTCGTAGTAGAGGTGCGCACGTAGCATGTACACGTACGTACAGCGGCCAGGGTGCAAGAAAGAAAATACGGCCACATATGTGTACATACGGGTGGGGTCTCGAACGCCTAGTCGTGCATACGTACGGCGAGGGCTCGTGTTCATGGGGAGGCAACGGAACGCGTCGTGTTCATGGGGAGGCAACGGAATGCGTCGTGTTCATGGGGAGGCAACCGAATGCGTCGTGTTCATCGGGAGGCAACGGGACGCGTGGGAGCCAACCGGCTTGGACGGAACATGCGATGGAAACAAGGCCTGGGCGTACCGCAGAACGGAGGAAACGGACCTCCTACGGTCGAAACGGGGGTCCTGTTGATCGGGAGGGGTGTGGCGTACCGCAAAACAGATGAAACAGACTTGTGTTGGAGCGCTACGGTCGAAACGGGGGTATTGTTCATCGGGAGGGGTGTGGCGCATCGCAAAACGGATTTAAACGCATTTGTGTTGGAGTGCTACGGTCAAACGAGGGGGGTGTGGCGCATCGCAAAACGGGACTCCACGAGATACTATTCATCTCCATCGTCGACCTCCTCCAGCCTCCACGGGCTCCTGTTCATCCAGCCTCCACCGCGCGCTACTCCACCGGCTAATGTTCAACCACCCCTCCACATGGGCACCCCTGCACCGTCTATTGTTCATCCAGCCCTCCACACCACGGGGTCCTGTTCAACCACCCCTCCACGGCCACCCTCCACAGCCCACTGCTCATCCACCCTCCACACCACGGGTTCCTGTTCATCCAGAGGCAACGCCACCGCCATCGCTCATCCAACCCCCGCAACGCTCACTATTCATCCCAGAGGCAGCATCGATCGGCTTCATTAGCAGCAGAGCGGCGAATCGCTCCATCGGGTTCGATTAAACCATCGATCGATCGCCGGGTTCAGAATGCGTAACTGCGGCAATCGCTGGGGTTCTGTTAGAGCCCAACGCCTCGCTCGGCTTCAGTTAGAGCCAACACCTCGCACACACGCGCGTACGTACGAGAGAAACGCACATCGCTCCGCCCCCGACCTCCCACCGTAACCGGCAACTCCCCAAAATTCCCCCCCCCCCCTCGCTTCTACCACGGTTTTTTCCGTCATGGACGGCCCAAAGAATGTCATGCAGCTGCGTCTCCGGCCCGCCCAGGACGAAAAGCCCATTTTCTATCATGATTTTTGTCATAGAAGTAGGAGCCCACCACATCTATGATGATACCGGGTTTTGTCACAATTATCGTCATAGAAGTGTCATATGTATGACAGAAAAAAATTGTTCGGCCCAAAATGTCACGGATGTGTCTTTTTTTGTAGTGAAGCCTTGCAAGCAATATGACTAATGAGTTAGTTACGGGATAATGCATTACGGAACAAGTAAAGAGACTTGCCGGTAATGAGATTGAACTAGGTATGATGATACCGACCATCAAATCTCAGACAAGTAACATACCGATGACAAAGGGAATAAACGTATGTTGTTATGCGGTTTGACCGATAAAGATCTTCGTAGAATATGTAGGAACCAATATGAGCATCCAAGTTCCGCTATTGGTTATTGACTGGAGATGTATCTCGGTCATTTCTACATAGTTCCCGAACCCGTAGGGTCCGCACGCTTAACGTTCGATGACGATTTGTATTATGAGTTATATGTGTTTTGGTGACCGAAGTTTGTTCGGAGTCCCGGATGAGATCACGGACATGACGAGGAGTCTCGAAAGAGTCGAGAGGTAAAGAATCATATATTGGAAGGTTATATTCGGACATTGGAATAGTTCCGAGTGATTCGGGTATTTTTCCGGAGTACCGAGGGGTTAGGGGAACCCCCGGGGAAGTTAATGGGCCTTAGTGGGCTTTAGTGGAGAGAGGGAAGAAGTGTCACGAGGTGGCGCGCACCTCCCCCCTGCCCAAACCGAATTGGACAAGGGGTGGGGGCGTGGCCCCCTCCTTCCTTCTCCTTCTCCCCTCCTTCCTTTCCCTCCGGTGGAAGAAAGGAAAGGGGGGGGGGGGCGAATCCTACTTGGACTAGGAGTCCAAGTAGGACTCCCCCCTTGGCGCGCCCCTCCTAGCCCCCGGCCTCTCTCCCTCCCTCCTTTATATATGTGGGCAGGGGGCACCCCAAAGGCACAACAGACAATCTCTTAGCCGTGTGCGGTGCCCCCCTACACAGTTTAACACCTCGGTCATATCGTCGTAGTGCTTAGGCGAAGCCCTGCACCGGTAACTTCATCATCACTGTCACCACGCCTTCGTGATGACGAAACTCTCCCTCGTCCTCAACTAGATCAAGAGCTCGAGGGACGTCATCGTGCTGAACGTGTGCCGAACACGGAGGTGTCGTCCGTTTGATATTTGGATCGGTTGGATCGTGAAGACGTCTGACTACATCAACTGCATTACTAAACGCTTCTGCTTTTGGTCTACGAGGGTACGTGGCACACTCTCCCCGCTCGTTTCTATACCCAACAGTGGCATCCGAGCCAGGTCTATGCGTAGATGATATGCACGAGTAGAACACAAAGAGTTGTGGGCGATAATAGTCATACTGCTTACCACCAACGTCTTACTTTGATTTGGCGGTATTGTTGGATGAAGCGGCCCAGACCGACATTACATGACCGCGTTCATGAGACTGGTTCTACCGACGTGCTTCGCACACAGGTTGCTAGCGGGTGTCTGTTTCTCCAAATTTAGCTGAATCGAGTTTGACTACGGCCGGTCCTTGTTGAAGGTTAAAATAACACACTTGACGAAAAATCGTTGTGGTTTTGATGCGTAGGTAAGAATGGTTCTTGCTGGAAGCCAGTAGCAGCCACGTAAAACTTGCAACAACAAAGTAGAAGACGTCTAACTTATTTTTGCAGAGCATGTTGTGATGTGATATGGTCAAGACGTGATGAGATATAAATTGTTGTATGAGATGATCATGTTTTGTAACCCTTATCAGCAACTGGGAAGAGCCTTATGGTGTCGCTTTATTGTATGAAATGCAATCGCCATGTAATTGCTTTACTTTATCACTAAGCGGTAGCGATAGTCATAGAAGCAATATTTGGCGAGACGACAACGATGCTATGATGGATATTAAGGTGTCAAGCCGGTGACGATGGAGATCATGACGGTGCTTTGGAGATGGAGATCAAAGGCACAAGATGATGATGGCCATATCATGACACATATTTTGATTACATGTGATGTTTATCTTTTATGCATCTTATTTTGCTTAGTGCGGCGGTAGCATTATAAGATGATCCCTCACTAAATTTCAAGGTATAAGTGTTCTCCCTGAGTATGCACCGTTGCTACAGTTCGTCGTGCCGAGACATCACGTGATGATCGGGTGTGATAAGATCTACGTTCACATACAAGGGGTGCAAGCCAGTTTTGCACGCGCAGAATACTCGGGCTAAACTTGAGGAGCCTAGCATATGCAGATATGGCCTCGGAACACTGAGACCGAAAGGTCGAACGTGAATCATATAGTAGATATGATCAACATAGAGATGTTCACCATTGAAAACTACTCCATCTCACGTGATAACCGAACATGGTTTAGTTGATATGGATCACGTGATCATTTAGATGACTAGAGGGATGTCTATCTAAGTGGGAGTTCTCAAGTAATATGATTAATTGAACTTTAATTTATCATGAACTTAGTCTTGATAGTATTTGCAAATTATGTTGTAGATCAAGAGCTCGTGATGTAGCTCCCCGTTTATTTATGATATGTTCCTAGAGAAAAATAAGTTAAAAGATGATAGTAGCAATGATGCGGACTTGGTCCGTGATCTGAGGATTTTCCTCATTGCTGCACAAAAGAATTATGTCCTTGATGCACCGCGAGGTGACTGACCTATTTCAAGAGCAGATACAGACATTATGAACGTTTGACAAGCTCGGTATGATGACTACTTGATAGTTTGGTGCGCCATGCTTTATGGCTTAGAACCGGGAATTCAAAAATGTTTTGAATGCCACGGACCATATAAGATGTTCCAAGAGCTGAAATTGGTATTTCAGACTCATGCACATGTCGAGAGGTATGAGACCTCTGACAGATACATTGCCTACAAGATGGAGGAGAATAGCTCAACCAGTGAGCATGTGCTCAGAATGTCTGGGTACTACTGAAAGATCGTGGATGTCGCCTAGAGGGGGGGGGGGTGAATAGGCGCTTTAAAACAATTATGGTTTAGGCTTGAACAAATGCGGAATAAACCTAGCGGTTAATTTGTCAAGCACAAACTTACAACAACTAGGCTCACCTATGTGCACCAACAACTTATGCTAACCAAGATAAACTACTAGGTGATAACAAGATATATGACTAGAAACAATATGGCTATCACAAAGTAAAGTGCATAAGTAAAGGGCTCGGGAAAGAGATAACCGAGGCACGCGGAGACGATGATGTATCCTGAAGTTCACACCCTTGCGGATGCTAATCTCCGTTTGGAGCGGTGTGGAGGCACAATGCTCCCCAAGAAGCCACTAGGGCCATCAGTAATCTCCTCACGCCCTCGCACAATGCAAGATGCCGTGATTCCACTAAGGGACCCTTGAGGGCGGTCACCGAACCTGCATAAATGGCAACCCTTGGGGGCGGTCACCGAACCCAGACACTTTGGCAACCCTTGGGGCGGTCACGGTGCCCGCTAAATTCTTGGGGCGATCTCCACAACCTAATTGGAGACCCCGATGCTTGCCCAAGCTTTACACCACAATGATTGATCTCGAACACCACTAACTGCCTAGGGCGCCCAAGCACCCAAGAGGAACAAGCTCAAGGGTACCAAGCACCCAAGAGTAATAAGCTTCTCAACTTGTAACTTCCATGTATCACTGTGGAGAACTCAAACCGATGCACCAAATGCAATGGCACAGGCACACAGAGTGCCCAAGTCCTTCATTCTCAAATCCCACCAAAGCAACAAAAGCTATGGAGGAATATGAGAGGAAGAACAAGAAGGAGAACTCCAAGATCTAGATCCAAGGGGTTCCCCTCACATAGAGGAGAAAGTGATTGGTGGAAATGTGGATCTAGATCTCCTCTCTCTTTTGCCCCAAAAACTAGCAAGAATCCATGGAGGGATTGAGAGATAGCAAGCTCGAAGAAGGTCAACAATGGAGGAACAACACGAGCTCAAGGGATAAGGCTCAATGGGGAAGAAGACCCCCTTTTATAGGAGCTCCCGAGTCCAACCGTTATGTGCTCAGTCCACGCACGAGCGGTACTGCCGCTCAGGGGAGCGGTACTACTGTCCGGTCGGAAGAACACAGAGAGCAGAGCAAAATAGAGGGTGAGGCAGAGCCGTATGAGCGGCACTACCGCTGGAACCGGCGGTACTACCGCTTGGCCCAGCGGTACTACCGCTGGGACCGCGCACATGGAGGAGGGCCGTTGAGCGGCACTAGGAGCGGTGGTAGCCATGGTACTACCGCACATGAGCGGTATTGCCGCTCCTACTGCCGCTGAACCCGACACGAGAAAACCACGTCTCGAGTCGAGGCGGTACCAGCGCGGAACCGGAGCCGTACTACCACTTATGGCCATGGGCGGTACTACCGCTGTGAGACAGCAGTACTCACTACAAAAAAAAAGACACATCCATGACATTTTGGGCCGAATAAAAAAAAATTCTATCATACTTATGACACTTCTATGACGATAATTGTGACAAAACCCGGTATCATCATAGATGTGGTGGGCTCCTACTTCTATGAAAAAAAATCATGACAGAAAATGGGCTTTTCGTCCTGGGCGGGCCGGAGACGCAGCTGCATGACATTCTTTGGGCCGTCCATGATGGAATAAACCGTGGTAGAAGTGAGGGCGAGGAAAATATCGGGGTGTGTTATCTTGCGAATCTTGTTGGGAGGATGGCGGAGTAGAATCTGTAGAGACCCCCTGTTTGAGTTGCTCCGAAGGACCACCATCATCCACTGCCAGACTAATTTCCTTCAGCTGTAATGATTTTGCATTATGAAGTCAAACCGATAAGAAAAAGGAATAAAATTCGCTCTTCAGAACTCATTCATGCATGATACTGATGAACACTACACGGATGAAAGGCAAACACATGATGCTAGGATGGAGTATGTATGAAAAACAGGATGGCGTGACATATTCACACCTAAGATGTGGTAACTAAGCAGAAGGCATTTCAACAAATTAGAAGCACTGCAAGCTAGACACCATATCAAAGATGCAACCAATATCACTCTGCCGAGTTCAAACTGTATGGCGTTTCAACAAATTAGAAACAGTACAAGCTACAAATCATATGCAAGACACAACCAATATCAAAGTGGCGACTTAAAGGTGCCTTATCATAAGTGACTGATGCGGAATATGCAAGAATAGTAGTCTGATGTAAGAACATCGTGTGATCAGATATAGTATGTTCTAGAAACAAGAACCTATATCATATTCACAGGCATTATGTGTAAAGTAAGCAGATGCGACTCATATAAGCAATACAAGCTAGAAATCATACGCAACATGCAACCACATATAATAGTGCCAAGTTAGAGCAAGCACCTGTGATGGTGGAGTAGGGGAGATGTGCTCATCATCTACACAACTACGTTGACTGTCTAGCCTTGCGTTGTCTTGCGAATCTTGTTGGGAGGATGGCGGAGTAGAATCTGTAGAGAACCTCTATTTCAGTTGCTCGGAAGAACCACCATCATCCAATGCCTTGCCAATTTCCTTTAGCTTTATTGATTTTGCATTGTGAGGTCAAACCGACAAGAAAATGGAATATAATTCGCTCTCCAGAACTCATTCATGCATGATACTGACGAACACTACTCTAATGAAAGGCAAAGTCATGATACGAGGATGGAATATGTATGAAAAAATGGACGGCTTGACATATTCACACCTATGATGTGGAAACTAAGCAGAAGGCACTTCAACAAATTAGAAGCACTGCAAACTAGACACCATATGAAAGGTGCAATCAATATCACTCTCCAAGTTAAAATTGTCTCATCATAGGTGGCTTTCATCAAACTAGAAGCAATACATGCTAGAAATCATATTCAAGACGCAAACCAATATCACACTGCCAACTTAAAGGTGTCCCATCATAAGTGACTGATGCAGGATACACAAGAAGAGTAGTTTCATGTAAGAACATGGTGTGATAGACAGATATAGTATGTACCAAAAACAGGAAAGCGTGTCATATTCACGCGTATCATGTGTAAGCTAAGCAGATGCAGTTAACACTAATTAGGAGCAATACAAGCCAGACACCATATGCAACATGCAACCAGATATCACACTGCCAAGTTAGAGCAAGCACCTTGGATGGTGGAGTAGGGGAGCGGAGACTTGGACCTTGTAATGCATTATCAGTACAAGGAGAATCGGTACATATGCTCCGTTTACATTGCTGGAGAGGACCACCATCATCACCTTCCTTACTCTTTTCCTTCCTCTTTCTTGATTTTGCCTTGTCAAGTCAAACCCACAAGAAAAAGGAATAAAATTTGCTCTTCAGAACTCATTGATGCATGATCTTGTGAACACTACTTTCATGTAAGGCAGCCGCATGATAGGAGGATGGAATATGTATGAAAAACAGGACGGCGTGACATATTGACATGTATGATGTATAAAGTGTAAACTAAGCACAAGGTGCTTGAACTTGTTAGAATCAATGCAAGCTAGAAACGATATGAAAGATGAAACCAATATCACTCTGCCAAATTAAAAGGGTGCCCTAACAAATGTATTTGACCAAATTAGAAGCAATACATGGCAACAGGCTAGAAATAATATGCAATATGTAACGAATAAAGGTGACTCTTCATAAGTGATTGCTGCAGGATACATAAGAGAGGTAGTTCCATGTAAGAACAAGGTTAACACATAGATGTAGTGTGTACCAAAAATAGGAAGGCATGTCATATTCACAGGTATAATGTGTGAACTAAGCAGATGCAATTTACCCTAATTAGAAGCATTACAAGCTAGACACCGTATGCAACATGCAACCACATATCACACAGCAAAGTTAGAGCAAGCACCTGTGATGGTGGTGTGGGGGAATTGCGGTCATCAACTAGAGAGCTACGTTGACTATCTTCATTTAGCCTTGCTGTTTCTTGAGAATCATGTGGGGAGGATGACACTGCACTCTTTAAACGAGTATAGCGTCTCACAGTAACCCACTAGGGTGTCTGTCTCATCATAAGTGATTGACAAGGGATACAAAAGAGCATTAGTTTGATGTACGAACATGGTTAATAGACATATGTAGAATGTATCAAAAACAGGAAGGCATGCCATTATCAAAGGTATAATGTGTAAAGTAAGCAGATGCAATTTAATCAAATTGGACGCAATACAAGCTAGACACCATATGCAACATTAACCACATTTGACACCGCGAAGTTAAAGCAAGCACCTGGGATGCTTGTGTGTGGCAATTGAGATCATCAACTACAGAGCTATTGCCATCGCTCCAATCACGACATCGCACCCTTTAGAGCTACAAACGCTTAGTGCTTATCTTGAATTACACCGAGCGACTTACATCTTTTCTTTTCTGCATTCATCAACACCGCATCGTAGTCTGAAATACCCATGCATAAAAAACAATAGTGTGAGTATGGGTGAAGTGTGTGCACAATTAGTACAAAGGTAAAGGTAGCGAGATAGCGTGTCGGTGAGAAATAAATGACGGGAGACATATGATAGCTCTACAACATGCATGGCACACTAAATTACTACAGGATTCTATGAAAATAACAGTCGAATGAAAACAAATAGGTCAGTCCATTTTTACTGCACCGTCCGATGTACAAAGAACGGGCAGATCGCCTTCATCTACCTCCAGCCAGTCAATGTTGACGATCTTCCTCGAACGCCACGCCATTGGCCCGATCCCTGTCTGCGCCCTCCCTCGACCTCACCGCTTTTGCCGTGCTTGGCACCGCCCCCCGGCCATCCATTCAAGCCCCGCCGACCTCCAGATCGGGGACAAGCAGCTCCTGCGCCCACACCCCTTTGATAGACACCGATGCGCCGCTTCCTCGGCGAACAGGCGGACTAGGTGCTCCACACGCCTAAGCGGGTGCTGCTTCTTTTAATTGCGGTTTGACTGACCCTGAATTGAAATCCAGGCGGGCTACTGACCTCTAGCAAAGGTGAAATAGTAAAGGGAGCAAACCTTGTGCATTTAGTATCACGAAGAAGATGCAATAAGAAGCGCTGAACTAGTTTCTTTCGTGGGATGAATACGGTGTGAGCAGAGACGTAAGGTTTGCACGAATAAGGGAAGAGGAGTACCTCTTTCTGCTGGCAGTGTTGTGTCCTCCTTCTGTTTTTCCAACGATCTTCTTGTGGTTTGCTGGAAACGAGAAGTTGTGGAGGACGGTGGAGCCTTGGACGAACCCATGGCCAAGTTGTTGAGTGTGGTGCGGTGGTCGTCTGTCGGCGGCGGAGAACCAGATCTGAGGCGGCGAACGATGGCGTAGCGGGAACAGCGCCGGTGCGGTGGACGGTTGCGACAGTAGAGCGGCAGCAGTGAGGCGCAGGACGGCATGGCCGGAGTGGTTCTGGTACGGTGCACGTCGGCGTCGGCGTCGTGGAGGCAGCTCTACCTCGGCTTCAGCTGCTAAGTCCTTGAGGGCGTTGCGGTTGCGGTTGCATTGGACGATGACGTCGGGTACCGGCTCTGGCGTGATGGAGGAGGGCGGCGGTGGATTGGGCACTACGGGGTGGAGGACGGAGGAGGCTGGGGTTTCGCGGCTGGTGGAGAGGGCGTTTTGGTGCGCACGGAGTATGAATGGGGAAACAGAGGGAGGCGGGGAACAAAGGGGGAACAATGTTTCGATTTGGGACGCGCTTGTTTGAAATTTGGGGAAAGTTACAAACTTTGCCCCCATCTAAAATTTCGAACATATTGCGGGTTGGGGGTAGGACAGTAATCTTAGGTGTCCCAAATGTGTGCGGGATAGATTTCGGCGGAGCGCACGGGTGTTTAGGCGCGCTCGGCGTATGAATGCCTCTCGGAGGTGGTTGAGACTGGCGTCTTCGTGAAGTTACAAACCTACCCCGGTTTACACCTTTGGACATCGGGCCGATAGGCTACACGGGCCAGAGTCAGGATAGTAATTTCCTACCACCAAACATTAGTCTCGCGCGGTTTCGGGTGACCAGATGCCTATTTGGCGCTTCGTTCAATATTTGGGAGCAGAAGCATTAACGTTTTCGGTTCTCTTGAATTGAACTTTCAGGATTTGTCAAACTTCACAAATCTTTACTCTTGAAAAACCTAAAGCTACGATTATTTTGGAATGGAGGGGGTACATTTGAATATACTCCCTCCGGTTCTATTTAGTTTGCGTTTAACTTTTTCCCGTTTTTCCCGCAATGCTCTGCGCGTGAGGCTTTTTCACCGCTTTTCTTTCCAACATTGCCCCTCCACTTCTTCAGGCGCTGTGCTTCGTCGTCCTATCACTTCACCTCCTCATCTCATCTCTGTATTGATCCACTTCTTTGGGCATTGTGCACGCAGAGGAAGGTGAGCTTGCAAACCACGACGTGCTCTTGGCTGGTAGCATTCTCACGGCGGCGGCGTGCACGCAGAGGACGGCGAGCTTGCGGACCACGGCGTGCTCGCGACCGGTGGCGGCAGCGGCGTGCAAGCAAGGAAACTGTGAGCTTGCGGACCACGGCGTGCTCGCGACAGTTGGCGTGCACACCGAGAACGACATGCTTGCTGCCGGTGGCGTCCTCTCGGCAGTCTGCGTGCATGCCGAGGACAGCATGCTTGCGAAGGACGATGTCGTGCTCGCGTCGTCTAGGTGGAAGGGAAGGACAATAGGCAGAGGAAGTGGACAGCGTCCTCTGACACTTGCATTGGAAGGGCATGCACTCATGGAGGACGCCGCTCGTGCAGGAAGGTGATCCATGTTCCATGCATGCTCGTGGCGAACAAGAGAAGTGCGGCAAGACAGAGGAGAAGCGTGCAGTTTGCTCTCTTCATGGGACTTGATTTATGGAGTGGTTCTCTTAGTTTTGGCAGGAATTACAAATCCGTGGCGGCAAACTAATATTTGCAGCTAATTTTTGAAGCTACTCCATGGCGGCCTGCTCGGCTTAGGAGGGAACTGGAATTTTGTTGGCTCGCATGCAGCGCCGGAGAAAGAGATAGACGTCCGCATGCAGCTGGGAACGAGGCGAGGAGGAAGGAGAGCCAATCAAGGTTGCATGCACATTTATTAGCACCGGCTGATCTCATTCATGCGCCAGGGCGAGGGCAATCTCGTCCAAAAAACAGCCAGCGACCCACGTCTTGGTGTGCGAGTTTGCTCTTAGACGCAGAGAAAAAAGGACCGGAGGGAGTACATTGTAACCGAGTATATATTAAAAAATATGCAACTTACCTCAGTTCATGCATGGTTTCAGATATAATCTCCTTGGTTGCAAAAAAAACTTAGACATGCGTATGAATATATATATATATATATATATATATATATATATATATATATATATAGCATGTTCAAACGCACAACAAAGATTGATGCCCCCTTTTACATGTGATTTACAAATGCCATTATCTCGGGTTCAATTAGATGAATGCACTTCCTATGAATTCAAATCTTCGAAACCCCCTTTATGTTGAATTCGACATGTATTCTATTTCGTAGCTAGCAATTTAGAATGTATCCATCCAAGTGACAAATGTATAAAGTGCTTCACACTAACAACATGGAGTGCACTAATTAATGTTTATATATGAATTGCAAAAGCATCCATTGCCTGTATTTCAAACCGCTCTCACTCTATGGATCGATAATATGAAATAAACACATGCACATGCTAGAATTCAATAGAGTATGGGTGTCTGATAAACCGATTTTCGTCCATACGCAATTTGCAAAATTCATGATCTCATCCAAAAATAATAATGCCATTTATATTTTAATTTAATGCGTAGAACCGTCTTTTACACGCAGATGCACTATGCCTCGGCCCGTTCTCACAAATGCGCTATATATCTCTCTATCTACCACATAAGTGCACACACTTTATATGCGTCGGCATTTCTCTTTCACACATGCTCACAGTCTCTCTCAGGGTGTCGGGGAGTCTCACGCACATGCTCTCTCTGTATCTCTCTCTCTCTCTTTCTGACTACTATGTACCACTCTTTTCACTAATCTCAGTTGGAAAACACTATTTCTCACACATGCATATATACACATGCACGGTCTCTACTAGCCCTCTATACGCACATATATGTGCCTACGTGTCTCCCGCACGCACATGATCTTTAGGCCTCTCTACACATTGCCCCCCTGTGCACACCTCTCTCTTGGTAGTTGGTAGATATGATTCCATCATATCATTCGGTAGGATATCCCTGACTGTTAGGCTGGATGGTAATACGAGGAAAAGTTTTACCCAAGTTCGGACCCTTGCAGTTGAGGAAAAAGCCTACTCCTGGTACTGTATATTAGTGATAGGGGTGTGTACAAAGTACACGTGAATACCAGGCATTGTGCGTGTGTATATACTATCGACGAACTAGCCCCCAAGCTTCTATAACATACTGGGGGCCTAGGGTTACAAATCATATATAGTCGGCTTATCACCAGTGGGGATAGAGTCCTCCACGACTCTGGTAGCTAGCTTCGTGTTGTACGCCGAGTCCTCCACATGGGTCTTCGTATAACGCGTCTCGGTCCAACCTATGTGGCGCAGGATGGAACCGACCCATGAGTGTAGGATCGAAAGTATGTCTAGAGGGGGGTGATTAGACTACTTGACCAAATAAAAATCTAGCCTTTTCCAATTTTAAGTCTTGGCGGATTTTAGCGACTTAGCACAAATCGAGTAATCAGCCCACACATGCAATTCTAAAAGTATAGCAGCAGAATGTAAAACAATTGCATATGAAGGTAAAGGGAGGAGTTTGGAGGGAGCAAGTGCAATGTAGACACGGAGATTTTTTATCCGTGGTTCCGATAGGTGGTGCTATTGTACATCCACATTGATGGAGACTTCAACCCACGAAGGATAACGGTTGCGCGAGTCCACGGAGGGCTGCACCCACGAAGGGTCCACGAAGAAGCAACCTTGTCTATCCCACCATGGCCATCTCCCACGAAGAACTTGCCTCCCTAGGGTAGATCTTCATGAAGTAGGTGATCTCCTTGCCCGTACAAACTCCTTGGTTCAACTCTAAAATCTTGCCGGAGGCTCCCAAGTGACATGTAGCCAATCTAGGAGACACCACTCTCCAAAAGGTAATAGATGGTGTGTTGATGATGAACTCCTTGCTCTTGTGCTTCAAATGATAGTCTCCCCAACACTCAGCTCTCTCTCATAGGATTGGATTTGGTAGAAAGATGATTTGAGTGGAACGCAACTTGGGGAAGGCTAGAGATCAAGATTTGTGTGGTTGGAATGGAATATCTTGACCTCAACACAAGTGTAGGTGGTTCTCTCTCGGAAAATGTATGTTGGAAGTGTAGGCATGTTCGATGGCTCTCTCCACGAATGAAGAGTGGGTGGAGGGGTATATATAGCCTCCACACAAAATCTAACCGTTACACATTATACCAAACTCGGTGGGACCGAATCGTAAAACTTCGGTCGGACCGATTCAGTACATATGTGACCGTTAGGCATTTTGGTGGGACCGACATGTCAACTCGGTGGGACCGATTTCATTAGGGTTAGGGCATAACGTAATCTCGGTTGGACCGATTACTCAAACTCGATGGGACCGATTTTGGTAATAAGTAAACAGAGAGTTGGTCAGGCAATCTTGGTGGGACCGATTCGCTCGTCTCGGTGGGACCGAAGCGTTACGAAAAGGAAACAGAGAGTTTGCATTGCAGACACGGTGGGACCGATCGCTCATCTCGGTTAGACCGAAACGTTACGAAGGGAAACAAAGAGTTTGCAATCCCATCTCGGTGAGACTGAGATCCCTGTCGGTGAGACCGAAGTGACTAGGGTTTGTGGCACTGGCTATGTCAAGAGAACTCGGTGGCGCCAGATAGAAAGTTTCGGTGGGGCCGAGTTTGACTTTTGGTTTGGGACATATGAGGATATAAGAAAGTAGTTGAGGGTTTTTGGAGCATATCACTAAGCATTTTGAGCAAGTAACTCATTAAGCAACACCTCACCCCCTTTTGATAGTATTGGCTTTTCCTATGGACTCAATGTGATCTTGGATCACTAGAAATAAAATTTAGAGTCTTGTGCTTTGAGCTTGAGCCAATCTTTTTTCCTTAGAATTTTGAGGGGTCCACTTTCTAATCCATGCCATGCCAATCATTGAGCTTTCCTGAAATATTTATCTTGAAATAGTATTAGCTCAATGAGCTATATGTTGTTAATCATTACCAAAACCACCGAGGGACAGTTGCACTTTCAATCTCCCCTTTTTTGGTAATTGATGACAACATATAGATCAAAGCTTCGACAAATGATAATAAGATTGAAATACTTTGTCGCTTTGAGAAGTATGTGATAAGCAAGAGCTCCCCCTAAATTTGTGCATTATTTGAAATTTGCTTTGGACTGCAAATGCACAATGTGTTAGGATCATGGGTCACTCTTCTTTGTCACATACATCTTGGTGGACCGCTCAAAATGATAATAATTAAAGATAATGCACTCATCCCCAAGAAAAGTGAATGATCATATATAAGATATAAAAGATAGTATCATCCAAACAAGGATTAAGGTAGCAAATGATCAATCACATGATCATCCAAGTATCTCACAAAAGACATAATCTAGCAAGCAAACACACAGTAAGGTTCAAACAAGTAAAATGCAAAGAGAGACAAAAGAACACTCTCTCTCTCTCTCTCTCTCTCTCTCTCTCTCGAAGACTATGGTCTATACATATTTCTCCCCCTTTGGCAACAAGTACCAAAAAGTCAAAAATATGCATAGTGCTATGCGTCTCTCAAGCTTGTCCTTCATGAGGTGGTGTAGAGATGACTCCAAGGACGAAAGCTTATGTCGATGTAGTTGGAGCTGGTGGAGTGGCTGCTGGAGCTGGTGGCACTGAGGCTGTGGCTGTTGGTGCAGATGTAGTAGCTCTAGTGTCTGGGACAGGCACTGCAGCAGACCTCTGGCTTCTGGGCACTCTAGTAAGAGCTTCTGTAGTAGACTTTCCCTTCTTCTCTTCCACTTCCTCCTGAAGTTGCTCAACCACTGGCTGAATCTTAGTTACCTTGACATCAAGATCATAGAATTTCTGCTCAATGATCCTCTCAAAGCTCTCCTGGTTTTGAGTCAGGGTGGCCAAGCCCTTCTCAATCCTCAAGGTGGATTGGATCAGATATCCAAGCTGATCTTGTTTGCTCTTCAAGAAAACTTGAGATGCCTCTTCAACACTTGGCATCTTGGCAGCTTTTTCAGCCTTTGCTTTGGCTCTCTTCTCCTGTGCTTGAACAGATGTGGGGTCTTCCTCATTCATCACAACAGTATTGTCTTCAAAGTCAGGATGCAGAGGAAGGTGCTCCTTGTCCAACAAGTATGTACCTGTGCCCATCTTGGAGTTGATGAGCTCCTGAATGTGTGGAGCATATCCACAGCTCCTCTTCTGATCTGCAGCTGTCCTCTTGATTGTTTCTACCATTAAGCTCATAACCTTGAACTTCCGAGGGACATCAAAAAGTCGGAGCAGGTTGATAGAATGTCCTCTCGATCATCTTATGATCTCGACTTGGGTAGCAATGTGTGCCTAAGGATCCAGTTAATGGTAGGCAGACCAGACAACAAGAAGTGTACAGATCCAAGTTTGTGAGTCTCCAAAGCCTTATTTGGGATCTCCTTGTACATGTTTGCCATAGTGTTGTGGTCTTTCTTCTTGGTGGCATACACATCCAAGTCATCTTCATGTTCTTCAGGGGCATTTATCAGATTGGCCCACTCCTCAATTGTGGACTGGTACCTTGTACCCTCAGACATCCATACTATCCTCCCATCTGGATAGAAATGGGCAGTGGAGTAAAACTGCATGATCAGCTCATCATTCCATTTGGTGAGCTTCTGTCCAACAAACTTATCTACTCCACAAGCCTTGAAGCTGTCATAAACTCTTGGATAGTGATCTTCATTTTCCTTGATGTACTCCCAATCCACCCATCTCATGTCACACACTATGGGCTTCTTGTCAAGCAGGATAGTCTCATAGAAATCTTGTTGTTCCTTTGTGTGGAACCTATAATCAACTGTGTTCTCCTCCTGACAACATAAGGATCTGATTGTCTCCACAATCTCAGTCATGCATCCTTCCTGATCCTCATATCTTCTGCAATAGGATGTGCATCATTATGGTCAGGGATCTTTGGCTTTAGCTTCCTCAAAACAAGTGAATCATCTTGTTCTTCTTCTTCAGCATCAGGCACTGGGGCCTTGTTCTTGTCGTCAGCTGGAATACTTCTGGTGCTCCTCTTGGGTTTTGGGGGCTTCTGAGCTTGAGCTTTGGGAGCATACTTAGGCTTTGATGGAGCAACCCCTGCCTTTATAACATCTACCATAAGCTTCTGAGCTTTGGGTGCTGGTGCAGCATCCTCTTCCACTTCATCATCTGATCTCACCATTGAGGACTTTCCAATAACTCTGGCAATGGACTTCTTGACACTTTTGCCTTCACCTCCTTCTTCGGGTTCAAGAGTGAACTCCATTGTCTCTTGAGTAGAGGCTCTGGCCTTAGACATAGTAGTTCTCCTGGCAGGTGCCTTCTTGTTCAGCCTTGGCTTACTTGAAGCAGATGTGCCATACTCCTTCTTTAGCACCTTCTTCTTGAAGCTTACTTCCTCCTCACTGGCCACATAGTCCTCATCCTCTGATTCTGAGGTTCTCTTCTTCCTAGATCTGGTGGCTTCCTTTGGCAAGTTGCTTGGAGTGCTCCTGCTGCCATCATCAGAAGTGCTAGAGGGATCTGAGCCCTCACTCATCTGCACATGTTCCTCTGACCTATTCTGACTGTCACTTTGATCAGACATCTTGCAGGCAAACTGTCAGCAGACCCTGTGAATAGGTTGTAAGTGAGGTAGAGTAGATGAGCATCACAAAGTACAGAGGTTTTGCAAAACAAATTGAGTCAAAAACTTAGTTTTAGTTCTCTACAGAAGTGATCTCGGAGCTACCGAATTGACAAACTCGGTGATACCGAAGCAACATGGAACTTAAACTAGTGAACTCGGTTGGGCCGAGTCACAGTTTGGTGGCACTGAGGTTGCTAGGATTTCACAGAATCTTGAACTCGGTCACACCGATTTGCACGTTTCGGTCAGACCGAAAAGCGCATGTGCAATGGCCTAAGCCGAATCGGTGAGACCGATATCTACATTTCGGTCGGTGCGAGATGAGTTCTGCGGAGAGCTAACTCTAAATTTTTTGAATCAGTCTAGACCTAAGGAAGTTTTAGCTGGATAGATTAATCTCATTCGTGGCAAGAAACATGGCATTGTCCTTGTGCTAGGAATCGGAGTGAAAAAGACAGCACAAGGGGTCGAACACTTACCCTAGAATGGCAAGTGTTCGCTACGGCAGCGACGGCGGAGCAGATTCCGTCGACGCGGCATAATCCAACGGCGGGAGGTCGTTGGCGGCGAGGAGATGATCTAGAGACCCGAGGAGGCAGAGCAGGACACGCGTGGGCTGAGAGAAATTGAAGAAATTTCCAAAGTCTCACCCGTGGGTATTTATATCCCGACCCTGTTGGTGTGACCGAGTGGAACAACTCGGTGGCACCGAGATTGCAGAATCACAAGCGGTTGCTGCAACTCGGTGTGACCGAAGTGTTCAAATCGGTTGCACCGAGATGAAAACCTAGATCAACTTAGTGAACTCGGTTTGACCGAAATGGATTTCTCGGTCAGACCAAAATGCACAAAGAGGTTTTGGAAGTTTAAGTCTATGACGAATCGGGGACTCCGAGTGCTCCTCACACAGAGTGGTTCGAATCTTACTTGATCAAACTTTGTGATGTAGCATGAATAGAGTTTGAGACAAGAAAAGCATGGATAGCTAGAGGGAGTTCTTAGGCATTCTTGTCCATCCATTTGGCAAAAGAAAAACCAAACAAACAAAACAATAAACGGATGTCCTCGAATGAGTAAAATATGCATCCAACATGCTCACACAATAAAATGACAAATGAATATGTGACAAAGCATGCACAATCACTCTAGCATCTATTAAGCAATTTGGCGATGACTAGTGCTACGTCTTGAGCTTGCGTTGGTTTTCCCCGAAGAGGAGAGGATGATGCAACAGAGTAGCGTAAGTACTTCCCTCAGTTTTTGAGAACCAAGGTATCAATCCAGTAGGAGGCCACGCACAAGTCCCTCATACCTGCACAAAAGGATAGCTACTCGCAACTAACGCGATTAGGGGTTGTCAATCCCTTCACGGTCACTTACGAGAGTGAGATCTGATAGAGATAATATTTTTGGTATTTTTGGTATAAAGATGCAAATTAAAAAATTAAAAAGCAAAATAAAAAACAAAGCAAGTATAAAAGTGATGGAGATTGATATGATGAGAATAGACCCGGGGGCCATAGGCTTCACTAGTGGCTTCTCTCAAGAGCATAAGTATTCTACGGTGGGTGAACAAATTACTGTTGAGCAATTGATAGAATTGAGCATAGTTATGAGTATATCTAGGTATGATCATGTATATAGGCATCAAGTCCGAGACAAGTAGATCGAAACGATTCTGCATCTACTACTATTACTCCATTCATCGACCGCTATCCAGCATGCATCTAGAGTATTAAGTTAAAAACAGAGTAACGCCTTAAGCAAGATGACATGATGTAGAGGAATATATTCATGCAATATGATAAATACCCCATCTTGTTATCCTCGATGGCAACAATATAATACGTGCTTTGCAACCCTTTCTGTCTCTGGGTAAGGACAACGCAAGATTGAACCCAAAGCCATGCACTTCTCCCATTGAAAGAACTACCAATCTAGTTGGCCAAACCAAACGGATAATTCGAAGAGACTTGCAAAGATAACTCAATCATACATAAAAAAATTCAGAGAAGATTCAAATATTATTCATAGATAAGCTGGATCATAAACCCACAATTCATCGGTCTCAACAAACACACCGCAAAAAGAAGATTACATCGAATAGATCTCCACGAGAGAGGGGGAGAACATTGTATTGAGATCCAAAAAGAGAGAAGAAGCCATCTAGCTACTAGCTATGGACCCGAAGGTTTGAAGTAAACTAATCACACTTCATCGGAGAGGCTATGGTGTTGATGTAGAAGCCCTCCGTGGTGGATTCCCCCTCCGTGAGCTCAAACAGGCCCCAAGATGGGATCTCGTGGATACAGGAAGTTGCGGCGGTGGAATTAGGTTTGGCTCCTCTTACGCTTTCGTTTGTGGAGTACGTAGGTATATATAGGAGGAAGGAGTACGTCGGTGGAGCAACAGGGGGCCCATGAGGCAGGGGGCGCGCCCTAGGGGGGCGCCCCCACCCTCGTGACCGCCTCTGTTACTTCTTGGAGTAGGGTCCAAGTCTCCTGGATCACGTTCGGTGAGAAAATCACGTTCCCGGAGGTTTCATTTCGTTTGGACTCCGTTTGATATTCCGTTTCTTCGAAACACTGAAATAGGCAAAAGCAGCAATTTCGGGCTGGGCCTCCGGTTAATAGGTTAGTCCCAAAAGTAATATAAAAGTGGAAAATAAAGCCCATTATAGTCCAAAACAATAGATAAAGTAGCATGGAGCAATCAGAAATTATAGATACGTTGGAGACGTATCAGGCATCCCCAAGCTTAATTCCTGCTCGTCCTTGAGTAGGTAAATGATAAAAAGAGAATTTTTGATGCAGAGTGATACTTTGGCATAACTTCAATGTAAGTCTTCTTAATCATGGTATGAATATTCAGATCCGAAAGATTCAAGACAAAAGTTCATATTGACATAAAAATAATAATACTTCAGGCATACTAACTAAGCAATTATGTCTTCTCAAAATAACATGACCAAAGAAAGTCATCCCTACAAAATCATATAGTCTGGCTATGCTCCATCTTCCCCACACAAAGTATTTAAATCATGCACAACCCCGATGACAAGCCAAGCAATTATTTCATACCTTAACATTTTCAAAACTTTTTCAATCTTCACGCAATACATGAGCGTGAGCCATGGATATAGCACTATATTTGGAATAGAATGGTGGTTGTGGAGAAGACAAAAAGAGGGAAGATAGTCTCACATCAACTAGGCGTATCAACGGGCTATGGAGATGCCCATCAATAGATATCAATGTGAGTGAGTAGGGATTGCCATGCAACAGATGCACTAGAGCTACAAGTATATGAAAGCTCAACAAAAGAAACTAAGTGGATGTGCATCCAACTCGCTTGCTCACGAAGACCTAGGGCATTTGAGGAGGCCCATCATTGGAATATACAAGCCAAGTTCTATAATAAAAAAATCGCACTAGTATATGAAAGTGACAAAATGAGAGACTCTCTATCATGAAGATCATGGTGCTACTTTGAAGCACAAGTGTGGTAAAAGGATAGTAACATTGTCCCTTCTCTCTTTTTCTCTCATTTTTTTATTTGGGCCTTTTCTCTTCTTTTTATGGCCTGTTTTTTTCGTCCGGAGTCTCATCCCGACTTGTGGGGGAATCATAGTCTCCATCATCCTTTCCTCACTTGGGACAATGCTCTAATAATGATGATCATCACACTTTTATTTTTCTTACAACTCAACAATTGCAACTCGATACTTAGAACAAAATATGACTCTATATGAATGCCTCCGTGATGTACCGGGATATGCAATGAAACATGAGTGACATGTATGAAAGAATTATGAAAGGTGGCTTTGCCACAAATACGATGTCAACTACATGATCATGCTAGCAATATGACTGAGGGAGTCCTGGACTAGGGGGTGCCGGATAGCCGAACTATCATCGTTGGCCGGACTCCTGGACTATGAAGATACAAGATTGAAGACTTCGTCCCGTGTCCGGATGGGACTTTCCTTGGCGTGGAAGGCAAGCTTGGCGTCTGGATATGTAGATCTCCTACCATTGTAACCGACTGTGTAACCCTAACCCTATCCGGTGTCTATATAAACCGGAGGGTTTTAGTCCAGAGGACAAACAACAATCATACCATAGGCTAGCTACTAGGGTTTAGCCTCTCACGATCTCGTGGTAGATCTACTCTTGTACTACCCATATCATCAATATTAATCAAGTAGGAGTAGGGTATTACCTCCATCGAGAGGGCCCGAACCTGGGTAAAAACATCATGTCCCTTGTCTCCTGTTACTATCCGCCTAGGCGCAGATTCGGGACCCCCTACCCGAGATCCGCCGGTTTTGACACCGACATTGGTGCTTTCATTGAGAGTTCCTCTGTGTCATCACCTATAGGCCCGATGGCTCCTTCGATCATCAACAACGACGCGGTCCAGGGTGAGACTTTTATCCCCGGACAGATCTTCATATTCGGCGGCTTTTGCTGCGGGCAATTCACTTGGCCATCTGGAAGCAGATCGAAAGCTACGCCCCGCCATCGAGTTAGATTTGGGAGTTTGAACTACACCGCCGACATCCGCGGAGACTTGATCTTGACGGATTCGAGCCACAGCCCAAGCGCGCCGCCTTGTCTCGATGGGCACGATCTAGCTCGCCACGGTCAAAGGTGCCCTGGAGGCCGCACCAGAGTCCGCTCCGACCCTTAGCTCGGAGCCGACTCCCCCGATCCAGGACGAGTGGTTGGACACCGCCTCGAGGGCTATGATCTCTACGGCGATTGAGCCGAACTCCATCCCTGTCCTTTGCGAAGACCGTGACTCCAAGGTGCCGGACTCCTCTCTGGACTCTGAACCCTCCGCGCCCCTGCCAATCAAATCCGATTGGGTGCCGGTCATGGAGTTCATCGTCATGGACATCTTTCAAAGACTCGCCCTTTGGCGACATCCTGAATTCACTAAAAACTCTCTCTTTATCAGGAGAGCCCCGGCCGGACTACGGTCAGGAAGGTTGGGATGCGGACGATGAAGAAATTCAACTCCCACCCACCACCCACTTTGTAGCCACTGTCGATGATTTAACCGACATGCTCAACTTCGACTCCGAAGACATCGACGGTATGGATGACGATACCGGAGACGACCAAGAACCAGCGCCTACAGGGCACTGGAAGGCCACCTCGTCATACGACATATACATGGTGGACATCCCAAAAGATGGGAACGACGATAGAACGGCGGAGGATGACCCCTCCAAGAAACAGCCCAAGCGCCGACGTCAGCGGCGCATCTCTAAATCCCGCCACAGTAAAAACGGCGATTCCGGCACGGGAGATAATAACACCCCGGACAGTGCCGAAAACAACCCCCTCCAGCAGGATTCAGCATAGGAGGAGGGAGAAGCAAGTCCTCACGACAGTGCGGCAGAAAGAGAGGTAGAGGACGATAATTATGCGCCTCCCTCCAAAGACGAGGCAAGCCTCGACGACGGCATTTAATTTGTCGTGCACGAGGATCTGCCAACAGAGCGCTTTCAAACGCGGGCTTATGGCCACGGCAAGCAACCTCAAGAAAAGCAGCAAGAGCTTAGAGCTGACCAAGACTTGCTAGGCGACAGATGGATCAAGTCCTTGCGGCCAAGAGTATGAACTCGAACGCCCTCCAAGAGATACCCTGAACGCAGGCTGCTACCCCAATTAGAGGAAGCAGCACCCAAACCTACATCACCAGCAAGATGATGCGACCAACCGCCACCCGTGGTCGCGACAGAGGCCTCTAGACCCTCCATTCAAGCCGCACTCCGGCGTCGCTCGAAAAGTACCAAGGCACAGGGAAACGCGCTAGACCTGCGAGACATATTGGAGGACAAGGCAAGGCAAACAAGATTGATCTACGGATCGCGTGGGCGCCCCACGACACGTGACGATAACCGTCACGCCCGATACAAAGAACTCCGCCGGGCGAACACGATGAGACAAAGCTCATATGAGCTACGCCGTGATATAGCCCAATACGTAGGCGCCAGACACCCACCGTGCTTCACAGATGAAGTAATGGATCATCAAATCACGAGGGCTTCAAACCCGTAAACATCGAATCATACGATGGTACCACAGATCCTGCGATGCGGATCGAGGACTATCTCCTCCATATCCACATGGCCCATGGTGATGATCTACATGCCATCAAATACCTCCCACTCAAGCTTAAAGGACCAGCTCGGCATTGGCTCAACAGCTTGCCGCCAGAATCAATTGGTGGTTGGGAGGACACGGAAGCCGCATTCCTTGATAACTTCCAGGCACATATGTGCGACCACCACGCCGATGACCTCAGCCACATAATTCAGCAGCGGAAGAATCGGCGACAATTCTCGACGCGGTTCCTAACCAAGAAAAATCAGATCGTCGACTGTCCGGATGCAGAGGCGCTAGCAGCCTTCAAACACAACATCCGTGACGAGTGGCTAGCCCGGCACCTAGGACAGGAAAAGACGAAATCCATGCCAGCCCTCACCACACTCATGACCCGTTTTGCGCGGGAGAGGACAGCTGGCTAGCTCGAAGCAACAACTTGGCCAAACACCCTGGTAGTTCGGACACCAAGGACAGCAATGGCAGGTTGCGTCGCAACAAGCATAAACGCCGCATTAACGGTGATAATGCTGAAGATACAACAATAATGCGGATTCAGAGGCTCTAAACCCGCCAGCGGAAGAAGCCATTCAAAAGAAATACCTGTAGCGCGTCCAACTTGGACCGAATACTTTCGATCGCTTGTGCGGATACATGGCACCTGAAAAACCAGCCAATCACACCAACAGGGATTGTTGGGTGTTCAAGCAAGCGAGCAAGCTAAGTGTCGAACTCAATGACAAGGGGCTGCATAGCGATGACGAGGAGGAGCCCCGCCACGAACAATAGAGGACAGAAGGGCTTTCCAACACAAGTGCGGACGGTGAACATGATATACACAACCCACATACCCAAAAGGGAGCGGAAGCGTGCACTAAGGGACGTATATGCGATGGAGCCAGTCGCCCCGAAGTTCAACCCATCGTCCTCCTACCCGATCACCTTTGATCGAAGGGACCACCCCACTAGCATCCGTCACGGAGGATTCCCCGCATTGGTTCTTGACCCAATCATCGACGGATTTCACCTCACTAGAGTCCTGATGGACGGCGGTAGCAGCTGAACTCGCTTTATCGGGATACGGTCGCCAAAATGGGCATAGACCCTCAAGGATTAAACCCACAAAGACGACCTTTAAAGGCGTCATACCGTGTAGAGGCCAATTGTACGAGGCTCGATTACACTCAAGTGGTCTTCGGATCCCCGGATAACTTCCGAAGCGAAGAGTTAATCTTCGACATAGTCCCGTTCCACAGCGGCTATCACGCACTGCTTGGACACACGGCATTTGCAAAGTTCAATGCGGTGCCGCACTACGCATACCTCAAGCTCAAGATGCCAGGCCCTCGAGGCATAATCACGGTCAATGGAACACCGAACGCTCCCTCCGAACGGAGGAGCATACGGCCGCCCTTGCGCGGCGCGAACAACCTCTTAAGGCAATTCTCCAGTCCGGCCAATAAACAATCGGACACTATCAAGCGCGCCCGGAGTAACCTACAACAAGACCGCCTGGCACGATCCGAGCACGCGTAGCAATCCGGCCCCAACCCCAGCCCTCGCAAAATTGCGAAGCGATTACTGGCGTACATAACTACGCTCTGGAGATACCATGGGCATAAGGGAGGGCACGACCACTGCACGCCTGCACGCGGCTCAACCGCACTGTGGGCTCCCGATTGTGTCATTCTTTTTCTTTTTTCTTTTTTCTTTTTTTCTTACTTTCAGGACTCCGTTTTCCAGAAGTCCTGTCCGGCACTAGAATTGCCGAACTCACGATGCAACAGCCAGGGAAGCAAAAAGCTACGTCGAGTTTCCAGGTGGTCTCTACTACGAGCATTATACCTGTTTTACATACCATCCCGCAGCTTGCCCCTGGAGGGGGACATGTTAAAAAGTCCCGTACCTTGCTTATCGCACAATTTGTATCATTCTGCTTTTATTTGCAGTTTCTTTTGAATAACCAATATATAGCTCTTGCCTATTATTGCATTCTTTCCCATTATATATGTTCATTTATGACATTGCGCAACCGTACAATTTGGTACGACCAATACACCAGGGGCTTATGTACCCCAAAAGTATGGTGTGATAAGTCTGAACACTTTCACAAGTGCGGCACCCCGAACTTATAGCATTATATGCATCGGCTCCGAATCATGTCTTGGGTCAATAGTTGGGTTTGCCCAGCTCCCATGTTTTGGTACCTTACGTTCCGTTATATTGGCTAAGGTATTTGGGAGAACCATCGCGATTGAGCCCAGTTGAGCTGGGTTGAGCACCTCGGTGGAGAAAGCTAAAACTGACCGTCATGATAGGGCGAGAGCGGTCGCTGTTCGAGAGGTTTCTTGAGTCCCTAAAGACTTATGCCGCTTAGAGTGAGGAACCGGCATTGTCCGCCAAGGCGTGGATAGCACCCGAACTTCGTTCTTCCGAATACTAGGGGCTTCACGAAATTTAAAATTATAGAATTCTATGGCTAAGTGAGAGTGTTCAAGCACTATATGTCCGGGTTGCCTTGTTCGCTATGCTGAGCGCCTCCTCGACGGACCCAAGAATGGGAACAAGAGCGCTCAAGTTTATCGAACACCCCAAAGACTCGTGGCATGGGGGCTGAAGCCAACGACTTGCCATCTCTCAAATTTGATAAACGGCCTGAGAAGGTAATATTTTAAATTAACAAGCGTTGCTTAGAGCATATGAACAAGTTTTCAGCGTACAGGATAACAAATGCGAGTCTATTCAAAAATTACATCTTTGGAGCACTCATCCGCTATACGGCGGGCACCCTTCAGGACGCCCTCATAGTACATTTCGGGCTTGCGATGCTCCTTGCCCTTCGGTGTCCCGTCCGTCACAAGCTTCTCCGCATCCAGCTTGCCCCAGTGCACTTTAGCACGGGCAAGGGCCCGACGGGCACCTTCAATGCAGATGGAGCGCTTGATGACTTCAATCCATGGACAGGCGTCCACCAGCCGCTGCACTAGCCCGAAGTAGCTCCCAGGCATGGCCTCCAATGGCCACAAATTAACTATGAGGCTCTTCATGGCCTGTTCGGCGACCTTGTGGAGCTTCGACCAGCTTTCAGCTGGTCGCTCGGGGACACCAGACGTTCGGCCTCGACATCTTGAGACCAGAACACTTTCTTCGTCGAGCTCCCCTCCTTGGCGGCGGTAGAACGCGGCGACATCAGACACACACTGGGGCAGATCTGCGAATGCTCTGGAGAGCTCGAATCCGGGTAAGTAATAGGTAATTCACTTTCACATGCTTGCTTTGCATAAAGAATGCCTTACCGCCGCTATCTTCTTTAATGATTCAATTTCTTGGAGGGCTTTTGGGCTTCGTCCTTAGCGGCTTTGGCACTCTCAAGAGCCGAGGCGAGCTCGGACTCGAGTCTTGAGTCACGCTCCAAACTCTCGTGTTTTTCACGAGCACGGAGCTCTTGCCGCACCTCCGCCACCCGCTCCTCCTGCTTCTCTCGCTCGGTGCGCTTCGCGGCCGCTTTGATTTCGGCCGCGGACACCGCTTCCTTCAGGGTCGCCACCTCGTTCGTGGCCCCTACAACACCCACGTTATTCCTGTCATTTTTTGCAACCGAATCCTTTCTATAAGGTATTTCTTTAATAAGGTATTGCTTACCTTTCCTGTCCTCGAGCTGCTTCTTGGCAAGGCCGAGCTCGTTCTCGGACCGCTCGAGGCTCTTCTTCAATGCATTGACCTCCATGATCGGTCGGCAGAGGTCAAGGTGCAGCCTGCATTCGCATATTGACATACTTATGTTAGACTCCTGCGTATATCTTTTAGATCCTTAGTCCGGCTTTTCTTTCCGAACACCGAACTAAGCATCGAGGGCTACTGTCTATGCGATAATATTTTTACATATTCTAAACTTACGAAAGCCTGTTAGAAGGCTGGTACAGGCTTGATCAGCCCGCTCTTGGCGGTGAACTTTCTGGATCACCACACTCATAACAAAGGCGGTGCTCCTCCTCGATGGAGGCTGTTAAGCGCCTCCGATAAGCTATCCGGTGCCTCTGGTTGGACGGAGTACACGGCGTCTTACCCTTCTTCTGAAGGGGGCCGCTTGGACTTCGTAACCGCTTGAAGGTTCCGGTATGGAGTCCGGACAAGGGCCGGGCTTAGAGCCCCTAGGGGTCTCGCTCCCCTCGCGCCTGGAGTCCGGGAGGCTTCCTTGCGGCGCCTCCTGCGCCACCTCCTCTTGACCAGGCCCCCCTCGGGGCCCCACCTCGGCGTCGTCCATGGCGTGAGGTGAGGAGGCGGCCGGAAGTGAAGTACTCTCCACTTAAGCCAATTCAGGACCCGCTCGACGAAGCGGCGAGCTCGTCCTTGGGCGGGCTGCATGATTGTTCGGCATTAGAGAACACTATGCAATGAAAAAAAAGCCATGGGAATCCGGACACTTACGATCTCGCCACGGGCTTGGCCCTTGTTGGCCACTCCTCGTCGTTGTCGGCGTTGGTGGAGAAGTCCGGAGGAAGGGTCCTTCCCTTCTTGGACCCTCCGCCCCCCCCCCCCCCAGTTGGGGCGGCCTTCCTTTTCTTCTCTCCCCCCGCTAGGGGAGAGGCTTCTTTTTCCTCCTCCTCTTCCTCAGAGGAGGATTCCGCCTCAGGGTTGTGGGGCGATGAGTCCGACAGCACCTGGCGCCGGGAGATCCTTCGAGTTCCCGTGGCCTTCTTCTCCGGCACCACGTGAGGTTCCGGAGCCAGCAGCCCCGTCAATCGGGCGTCCGGCTGAGTCTTCGGCAAAGGTTAGGATAGTTAATCTGTCTGGACGTCTTCAGCCTGTCCTGTCAAAGGTTAGGGAGTTTTAGATCCCGCATAGAGTCAAACTATGAAAAAAAAGAGTCCCATAAAGGGTAAAATAACTTACCTCGCTGGCTTGACGCTGCGAGCTGAATCCGCGATCTTCGGTAGCGGATGTGGGAGCCTCGGCGCCCTTGAACAACACCTTCCGGGCATCTTCGCACGTAGTGTCAAAGAGCCTTTTCAGAGTTGGGTCTTTGCCGGATCGAACTCCCACAATTTGAAGGCCCGTTATTGGCATGGGAGAATCCGGCGGATGAGCATCACCTGGATTACGTTGACAAGCCTGAGATTCTTGTCCACCAGGTTTCGGACGTAGGTTTGGAGTCCGAACAACTCGTCCGAATCCCCCCACGTCAGGCCCGTCTCTTTCCATGATGTGAGCCGCGTGGGGAGTCCAGATCGGAATTCGGGGGCCGCCGCCCATTGAGAGTCGCGCGGCTCGGTGATGTAGAACCACCCCGATTGCCACACCTTTATGGTCTCCACAAAGGAGCCCTCGAGCCATAGGACTTTGGCCATCTTGCCAACCATGGCACCTCCGCACTCCGCTTGGCGGCCGCCCACTACCTTCGGCTTGACGTTGAAGATCTTGACCATAAGCGAAGTGGGGCTGAATCTTGAAGGAAGGCCTCGCACACGACGATGAACACCGAGATGTTGAGGATACAATTCGGGGCCAGATCGTGGAAGTCCAGGCCGTAGTAGAACATGAGCCCCCGAACAAATGGGTGAAGTGGAAAACCTAGTCCGCGGAGGAAGTGGGTGAGAAACACCACCCTCTCATGGGGCATGGGGGTTGGAATGAGCTGCCCCTCGTCGGGTAGCCGGTGCGCGATGTTGCTGGACAAGTATCCGGCCGTCCGCAGCTTTCCGATGTGCCCCTCCGTGACGGAGGAGGCCATCCACCTGCCTCCCGCTCCGGACATAGTTGGAGAAGGTTGAGGTGGGATGTGCGGACTTAGTATTTGGAGCTCGAGTCTTGTGAAATGGATGAGCAAAGGAGGAATAAGGCGTGGGTGAAAAGGTGGATCCTTATCTCTTTATATGGACGGACGAAGCTATCGTCCCCGCCACTGGTAAACTTCGCTTATCTCCCAAGCGCCATTATCAATGGCGCGGATGGGTTACCCATGTCCGTATTGATGGGAATCCCGGAATAAGGGGGCACGATCTCCGCTTTGATAAGACGTGCCAAGGAAACCGCCTCGCTAAACGCGCTGAGGTGGAACAGTAAAAATGATTCGTATAAAAGCCGGGCCGTGGTGTGATGTCACGCTGCGGAATACGTCAGCAGATCTGTGCAAAGGTTATTCTCAATACGGTAGTATGTGGAACTTGTTTTGTAGAGCCGGACACTATCCTTGTGTTCAAAATATTCTATGAAGTATTCGGAGGGGGAACCCGCCTTGCAATGCCGAAGATAATATGCGCGCCGGACTCGTCGTCATTAAAGCCTGGTTCGAGACTACCGAGGGAGTCTGGACTAGGGGTGTCTGGATAGCGAACTATCATCGTTGGCGGACTCTGGACTATCAAGATACAAGATTGAAGACTTCGTCCGTGTCCGGATGGGACTTTCCTTGGCGTGGAAAGCAAGCTTGGCGTCTGAGATATGTAGATCTCCTACCATTGTAACCGACTACATGTAACCCTAACCCTATCCGGTGTCTATATAAACCGGAGGGTTTTAGTCCGTAGGACAAACAACAATCATACCATAGGCTAGCTTCTAGGGTTTAGCCTCTACGATCTCGTGGTAGATCTACTCTTGTACTACCCATATCATCAATATTAATCAAGCGGGAGTAGGGTATTACCTCCATCGAGAGGGCCCGAACCTGGGTAAAAACATCGTGTCCCTTGTCTCCTGTTACTATCCGCCTAGACGCACAGTTCGGGACCCCCTACCCGAGATCCGCCGGTTTTGACACCGACAATGACAATGATGGAGCGTGTCATAATAAACGGAATGGTGGAAAGTTGCATGGCAATATATCTTGGAATGGCTATGGAAATGCCATGATAGGTAGGTATGGTGGCTGTTTTGAGGAAGATATATGGTGGGTGTATGATACCGGCGAAAGGTGCGCGATATTAGAGAGCCTAGCAACGGTGGAAGGATGGGAAAAAGTGCGTATAATCCATGGACTCAACATTAGTCATAAAGAACTCATATAATTATTGCAAAAATCTAGAAGTTATCAAAGCAAAGTATTATGCGCATGCTCCTAGGGGGATAGATTGGTAGGAAAAGACCATCGCTCGTCCCCGACCGCCACTCATAAGGAAGACAATCAATAAATAAATCATGCTCCGAGTTCATCACATAACGGTTCACCATACGTGCATGCTACGGGAATCACAAACTTCAACACAAGTATTCTTTAAATTCACAACTACTCAACTAGCATGACTCTAATATCACCATCTTCATATCTCAAAACAATTATCAAGCATCAAACTTATCTTAGTATTCAACGCACTCAAAAGAAAGTTTCACATATCTTGAATACCAAGTATATTAACATTAAGCAAATTACCATGCTATTAACAACTCTCAAAATAATCTAAGTGAATCATGAGAGATCAAGTTTATTTAAAACAAATCCATCACCGTGCTCTAAAAGATCTAAGTGAAGCACTAGAGCAAAAATTATCACGCTCAAAAGATATAAGTGAAGCACTATGAGCAAAACTGTTCAAGCTCAAAAGATATAAGTGAAGCACATAGAGTATTCTATCAAATTCCAATTCATGTATGGCTCTCTCAGAAGGTGTGTACAGCAAGGATGATTGTGGTAAACTAACAAGCAAAGACGCAAATAATACAAGACGCTCCAAGCAAAACACATATCATGTGGTGAATAAAAATATAGCTCCAAGTAAATTACCGATGGAAGTGGACGAAAGAGGGGATGCCTTCCGGGGCATCCCCAAGCTTTGACTTTTTGGTGTCCTTGTATTATCTTGGGGGTGCCATGGGCATCCCCAAGCTTAGGCTCTTGCCACTCCTTGTTCCATAATCCATCAAAATAATTCACCCAAAACTTGAAAACTTCACAACACAAAACTCAATAGAAATCTCGTGATCTCCGTTAGAGAAAGAAAACAAAAGACTACTTTAAGGTACTGTAATGAACTCATTCTTTATTTATATTGGTGTTAAACCTACTGTATTCCAACTTCTCTATGGATCATAAACTATTTTACTAGCCATAGATTCATCAAAATAAGCAAACAACACGCGGAAAACAGAATCTGTCAAAAACAGAAGAGTCTGTAGTAATCTGTAACTAACGCAAACTTTTGGAACTCAAAAAATTCTACCAAAATTAGAAGACCTGTAAAATTTGTTTATTGATCATCATCAATTTGAATCAATATTTTATCACGTTCTGGTGATTTTTAACAATTCGGGCACTGAGCGCAAAGTTTCTGGAAATTACAGCAGGATCAAATAACTATCATCCAAGAAGATCCAATAGGTTTAACTTGGCACAAACACTAATTAAAAGATAAAACCACATCTAAACGGAGGCTAGATGGATTATTTATTACTAAGCAGCAAGAAAAAATATTGGGTTGTCTCCCAACAAGCACCTTTCTTTAAAGCCTTTTTAGCTTGGCAATGAGATTCAATGATGCTCACAAGAAAGACAAGAATTGAGGCACAAAGAGAGCATCATAAAACATGTGACAAACATACTTAAGTCTAACATACTTCCTATGCATAGCATATTATAGGCAAACAAATTATCGTAGCAAGCAAAAACTAGCATATGCAAGGAAGCGGAAAGGAACAATAGGAATCTCAACATAACGAGAGGTAATTTAGTAACATGAAATTTTCTATAACCATATTTTCCTCTCTCATAATAATTACATGTAGGATCATAGGTAAATTCAACAAAATAGCTATCACAAAGTATATTATCAACACGATCCACATGCATGCAAAGTTGATACTCTTCCAAAATAGTGGGATTATCATTAACTAAAGTCATGACCTTTCCAAACCCACTTTTATCAAAAACTTCATAAGATTGAACATTCTGCAAATATGTGGGATCTAAAGTTGACACTCTTCGAACCCACTTTCAATATTATTGCAAACAATATTATCAATCTCATATTCATCATGGGGCTTAAATAAATTTTCAAGATCATAAGAAGAATCACCCCAATCATGATCATTGCAACAAGTAGTAGACATAGCAAAACTAGCATCCCCAAGCTTAGGGTTTTGCATATTATTAGCACAATTGACATCAAAAGTATTTATAATAAAATCATTGCAATCATGCTTTTTATTCAAAGATCTATCATGAGTCACTTCACGGATTTCAGGCAAAATCTTATAAAGATAATCTTGTGCATCCAAATCACTAGGAATTGGTTCATCATAATTGGATCTCTTAAAAAGATTGGCAAGCGGATGAGGATCCATAGATATTGGCTTCTTTGTTTAGGAATAAATACTCAACTATTTCAACCAAACGAGCAAACGAGCCAAGTAAGACATCAAGCCAAACGAAAAGAGAGGGTGAATAAAACAGCAAGGGTGAAGTGGGGGAGAGGAAAACGAGAGGCAAATGGCAAATAATGTAATGCGAGAGATAGGGATTGTGATGGGTACTTGGTATGTTGACTTTTGCGTAGACTCCCGACAGCGGCGCGAAATCCTACTTGCTACGTCTTGAGCTTGCGTTGGTTTTCCCGAAGAGGAGAGGATGATGCAGCAGAGTAAGCGTAAGTATTTCCCTCGGTTTTTAGAACCAAGGTATCAATCGATGGGAGGCCATGCACAAGTCCCTCGTACCTGCACAAAACGATAGCTACTCGCAACCAACGCGATTAGGAGTTGTCAATCCCTTCACAGTCACTTACGAGAGTGAGATCTGATAGAGATAATATTTTTGGTATTTTGGTATAAAGATGCAAAGTAAAAAGTAAAAAAGCAAAGTAAAAGCAAAGCAAGTATAAAAGTGATGGAGATTGATATGATGAGAATAGACCCGGGGGCCATAGGTTTCACTAGTGGCTTCTCTCAAGAGCATAAGTATTCTACGGTGGGTGAAAAATTCTTGTTGAGCAATTGTGAGAATTGAGCATAGTTATGAGTATATCTAGGTATGATCATGTATATAGGCATCACGTCAGAGACAAGTAGATCGAAATGATTCGCATCTACTACTATTACTCCACTCATCGACCGCTATCCAAAGATGCATCTAGAGTATTAAGTTAAAAAGCAGTAACGCCTTAAGCAAGATGACATGATGTAGAGGAATAAATTCATGCAATATGATAAATACCCCATCTTGTTATCCTCGATGGCAACAATACAATATGTGCCTTGCAACCCTTTACATCCTTTGGGTAAGGACACCGCAAGATTGAACCCAAAGTCATGCACTTCTCCCATTGCAAGTACTACCAATCTAGTTGGCCAAACCAAACGGATAATTCGAAGAGACTTGCAAAGATAACTCAATCATACATAAAAGAATTCAGAAAAGATTCAAATATTATTCATAGATAAGCTGGATCATAAACCCACAATTCATCGGTCTCAACAAACACACCGCAAAAGAAGATTACATCGAATAGATCTCCACGAGAGGGGAGAACATTGTCTTGAGATCCAAAAAGAGAGAAGAAGCCATCTAGCTACTAGCTATGGACCCGAAGGTCTGAAGTAAACTACTCACACTTCATCGGAGAGGCTATGGTGTTGATGTAGAAGCCCTCCATGATGGATGCCCCCTCCGGCGGAGCTCCGGAACAGGCCCCAAGATGGGATCTCGTGGATACAGGAAGTTGCGGCGGTGGAATTAGGTTTTTGGCTCCTATTCTGATCGTTACGGGGTACGTAGGTATATATAGGAGGAAGGAGTACGTCGGTGGAGCAATAGGGGGGCCACGAGGCAGGGGTGCGCGCTCTAGGTGGGGGCGCGCCCCCCCACCCTCGTGACCGCCTCTGTTACTTCTTGGAGTAGGCTCCAAGTCTCCTGGATCACGTTCGGTGAGAAAATCACGTTTCCGAAGGTTTCATTCCGTTTGGACTCCGTTTGATATTCCGTTTCTTCGAAACACTGAGATAGGCAAAAAAACAGCAATTCTGGGTTGGGCCTCCGGTTAATAGGTTAGTCCCAAAAGTAATATATAAGTGGAAAATAAATCCCATTTTAGTCCAAAACAATAGATAAAGTAGCATGGAGCAATCAAAAATTATAGATACGTTGGAGACGTATCAACTAGGTCATCTATATATGAGTATATTGACTTAGGAGTCAAATGAGAACATTTGATCATAGGTCATACTCGTCGTTTAAGCACAAGTGGGGTTGCTACTTTTACATAAAGCATTGTTGTGTTCACATCATTAGAGTTGCTTTAGCTCAATTGATTAGAGTAAAGCTCCCCTAGATGTGATATCCCCCTAAGAGGGATGAACTAACACGGGTTTTGTCGATGATGACTTCATGCAGGTGTTGAAGATGTAGATGCTCAATGTTGATGTAGATCATTCGGAGCAATCCTTTGGAGTGAGTTGCACTTTCAATACCTACACGGGTTAGTCCCACAAGGAACAAATGAGGATATCCATAGACATAGAGTGATATTCACATGAGATGATGTCCATGAATGCATTAGGTTACCTTGTCCCTTGTCTTACCAACAAGAGGGTTTGTGACTCCTTGAACTAGTGCAAGATATGGAAGTTGTTTGCACTTGTCCTTGCCAAAATGATAAGAGTGAAGTATGTTGGTGGAGTCACCCTCAAGAACTCTCTAGTTCTTATTCTTAGGGATCCACACCATCTTGATGGGAATCCTTGGAGTTGTAGTCGTACTTGATGAAGTGGAACTTGATGTAGTCTTGGGAACCCACTTGACCAAGGCTTTAGGAGCTTCTTCAAATGCATCAATCTCTTCTTGAAGCTTGTCCTTGCCTTTTAGCTTGTGGTCTTGTGGTGGAAGATCGTCTTGAGTTTGTGTTCCTTGGAAAGAAGTAGGATCATACTTCTCTTGTTGAGGAACAAACTTCGTCTTGGGATATTGATCTTCTTCCCACTCAACTCCACTGGCATTGAACTTTCGTTCAAAACCAACACCTTGATTCTTCCGGTGTCTTCCTTGCTTGCGTACAATTTCCTCAAATTGCTTACTTCCGGCAAGACTCTTGTAAACACCTTTCTCTATAATTCCCTTCAATAAGCTATTTTCTTGCTCAAGTGTAACTTGGCTAAGAGAGTCATTAGTGGAATCAAGAGAACTACTAGAAGCAATAACGTTTGATTTAGCATGATTGTCGTTACTACTAGAAGAAGAATCTTTCTTGTTATTATTGCTAGATTTAACTCGTGGCATGTAGGTAGACAAGAGTAAACGCTTGGCAATGTAAGAAGAACTTTTCTTGCGAAGATCATCATTGATTGCCTTTAAAAACTCATGCTCTTGCTCAAGGTTGAGCTTTTCAAAGCGTAACTTCTCATGAGTCTTCAAAAGTTCTCGATGATCTTCCAAGGTAGTTTCATGAGCTAACTTAAGAGTGTCTAGTTCTTGAGTTAGACGCTCAATCTTCTCCTTATCATTGTCATCCGATTTATCTTGATTAGCATGATTAATTGACGTTTCATCATAGTATTCATCACTAGAGTTGTAAACAATTAAATCATCATCACCTAACAAATCATCTTCATCACTATTAAAATCAACATACTCGGGGTGTGTTACCTTTGGACCTTTAGCCATGAAGCATCTTCCAATTCCTTCATTTGGTGAGTCATGTCGTAGGAGTTGGTTGACACAAGTGCTAGACCGGCAACACTTTCATCTTGAGTATATTCGGAGTCGGAGTGATAACTTCTTTCGGAGTGATGGTCGGAGTCTGAGAAGGATACCCATTCACTAAAATGAGCTTGATGTCTTCTTTTTGTGTAGCTCCTTGATGATTTATCCTTCCTCTCCGAATCCTTGTTTCTCCGAGAGGGTCTTCGTTCATATCGATCATCTCTACTCCTTCTCTCTCTTGGTGGTGATTCTTCTCTTCTACTTCTTCTCTTGGGAGAATCTTCTCTTCTTTTGTAGGGATTCGTACACTCATTGGAGTAGTGTCCGAGTCTTCCAAAATTGTAGCAATTCCGTTCACGACTTGAAGATCTCTTGTCATTCTAGGACCTTGACTTGGAGCTTCTTTCCTTGCTTCTACTCTTGTAGAATTTGTTGAAGTTCTTCACCATTAGGCTCAATTCTTCATTGAAGGTTTGCTTCTCACTTGATGATGTGGGAGCATCACATGAGGCTTTGTAAGCACCACTTGACTTGTTGTGAAGCTCTTCCTTATCCTTAAGTGACATCTCATGAGCAACAATTCTTCCAATGACTTCCGTTGGCTTGATATCTTTGTAATTGGGCATCATTTGGATCAATGTGCACATGGTATCACATTTTCCATCCAAAGCTCTTAGGATCTTCTTGATGATGAATCTATCGGTCATCTCTTCACTTCCTAAGCCGGCAATCTCATCTGTGATGAGAGCAAGCCTAGAGTACATTTCAGCGACACCTTCACCGTCCTTCATTTTGAACTTGTCAAGTTGACTTTGAAGCACATCCAATTTGGATTCCTTGACGGAGTCGGTACCCTCGTGCATATCAATCAAAGTATCCCAAATTTCCTTTGCATTCTCAAGACGGCTGATTTTGTTGAATTCTTCGGGGCACAATCCGTTGAAGAGAATAACACAACCTTGAGCGTTGTATTGTAGCATATTCAACTCTTCCACGGTAGCTTCACGGTTCGGTTCTCTCCCATCAAAGAATTCACCTTGCAATCCAATACACACAATAGCCCAAACGGCGGGGTTATGTCCAAGAATATGCATTTTCATCTTATGCTTCCAACTAGCAAAATTAGTACCATCAAAGTAAGGACCTCTACGGTGGTAATTTCCCTCGCTAGACGCCATACTCTCCTAGGTTGTGAAACCAAGGCTATGATCACCAAAAGCTATGGAAATCAAGGCAAATGGAGACCAAAGCTCATATACCAAGTGTAGGATCGAAAGTATGTCTAGAGGGGGGTGATTAGACTACTTGACCAAATAAAAATCTAGCCTTTTCCCAATTTGAAGTCTTGGCAGATTTTAGCAACTTAGCACAAATCAAGTAATCAGCCTACACATGCAATTCTAAGAGTATAGCAGCGGAATGTAAACAATTGCATATGAAGGTAAAGGGAGGAGTTTGGAGGGAGCAAGCGCAATGTAGACACGGAGATTTTTTATCCGTGGTTCCGATAGGTGGTGCTATCGTACATCCACGTTCTTTGGAGACTTCAACCCACGAAGGGTAATCATTGCTTGAGTCCACGGAGGGCTCCACCCACGAAGGGTCCATGAAGAAGCAACCTTCTCTATCCCACCATGGCCATCACCCACGAAGGACTTGCCTCACTAGGGTAGATCTTCACGAAGTAGGCGATCTCCTTGCCCGTACAAACTCCTTGGTTCAACTCCACAATCTTGACGGAGGCTCCCAAGTGACACCTAGCCAATCTAGGAGACACCACTCTCCAAAAGGTAATAGATGGTGTGTTGATGATGAACTCCTCACTCTTGTGCTTCAAATGATAGTTTCCCCAACACTCAGCTCTCTCTCATAGGATTGGATTTGGTAGAAAAATGATTTGAGTGGAAAGCAACTTGGGGAAGGCTAGAGATCAAGATTTATGTGGTTGGAATGGAATATCTTGAGCTCAACACAAGTGTAGGTGGTTCTCTCTCAGAAAATGTATGTTGGAAGTGTAGGCATGTTCTGATGGCTCTCTCCACGAATGAAGAGTGGGTGGAGGGGGTATATATAGCCTCCACACAATATCTAACCGTTACACACATTATACCAAACTCGGTGGGACCGAATCAGAAAACTCGGTAGGACCGATTCAGTACATATGTGACCGTTAGGCATTTTGGTGGGACCGACATGTCAACTCGGTGGGACCGGTTTCATTAGGGTTAGGGCATAACGTAATCTCGGTTGGACCGATTACTCAAACTCGGTGGGACCGATTTTGGTAATAAGCAAACAGAGAGTTGGTCAGGCAAACTCGGTGGGACCAATTCGACCGTCTCGGTGGGACCGAAGCGTTACGAAAAGGAAACAGAGAGTTTGCATTGCAGACTCGGTGGGACGGATCGCTCATCTCAGTTAGACCGAAACATTACGAAGGGAAACAGAGAGTTTGGAATCCCATCTCGGTGAGACCGAGATCCCTATCGGTGAGACCGAAGTGACTAGGGTTTGTGGCAGTGGCTATGTCAAGAGAACTCGGTGGCGCCAGATAGAAAGTTTCGGTGGGGCCGAGTTTGACTTTGGTTTTGGGACATATGTGGATATGAGAAAGTAGTTGAGGGTTTTGGGAGCATATCACTAAGCATTTTGAGCAAGTTACTCATTTAGCAACACCTCAACCCCTTTCGATAGTATTGGCTTTTCCTATGGACTCAATGTGATCTTGGATCACTAGAAATAAAGTGTAGAGTCTTGTGCTTTGAGCTTGAGCCAATCTTTTGTCCTTAGCATTTTGAGGGGTCCACTTTCTAATCCATGCCATGCCAATCATTGAGCTTTCCTGAAATATTTATCTTGAAATAGTATTAGCTCAATGAGCTATATGTTGTTAATCATTACCAAAACCACCCAGGGATAGTTGCACCTTCAATGAGTCCTCATGTTGACCCACCACAACTAGAAATGATGTGCCCACCACACCACACACGCAATCGGCCACTAAGAAAATAAGCATATACAATAGTACAATGTTATACATGAAAGTTAATTGCATGGTGCATCCAATAATATTTGTTTTGCATTGTGAATGTTTATATATTCTCCTAAAATATTAGTCACGGAAAGAGAAACGAAGGGCATATCTCTCCTTGTCTCCACCGGACACCCCCTCTTTCTACACCACTTCCACGTACGCACACAAACTATCTATCGGCCCTCTAAAAGTATGCATGCCCACGACACATTCACACGTGACAGTCACTGTATTTCAAGCTAAGGCACTATAGGTCACTGGACTTCAGAATATGCTCATTACGATCATCATATACATACTCGTGGTGATCATACGGTATCTAGTTCACGATACGTCTCCGTATTTTCTTGATGACACTGACGGACTTTGCATTTGATGCGTGCTCCGCATTTTGTTGACGACACTTACGGTCATTATATTTGAAGCGAAAGCACGATATGGTCACTAGACTTCAGAATAAGCTCATCACGGTCACCACATACATTTTGTCATGCTAACCAACATGTGGTTGGATGGTTAGGAGGACAGTGGTTTCTCGAGCCCACTAGGGTTAAAGTCCCGGTGCTCACATTTATCCTGGGTTAATTTCAATATTTTCCGGCGATGTGCGTTCAGTGGGAGGAGACGTTCCACTCAACTACGAGGCACCTATGGTGACTTCATAAAATCTCAAGATCGTATGCTGGCTCACTCTCTCGAAGGTGCTCATAGGGGTAGGGTCTGCGTGTGTGCGCCTATAGCGGTGAGTGCTTGCGCGTATATATGAGCCCTTGCATCTGTATCGTGTTAAAAAATACATGTCATGATTATACGGTCACTGGCTCACCCATACAACTCTGTATTTTGTTGATGACACAATCAATGGACCAGTCAAACGTTCCATGTGGCGCTACTAGTGTTGCACCATCGGGGCGCGTAACCGTGGGGCCCACCTGTCAGCCCGTATATGCAAGAAATAAATGGTAGTTTGAGTCTATACTGTGTTAATAAAATACATTTTAGGGTGATCATACGGTCACTGGCTCACCATACAGCTTCGTAATTTATTGATGACACGATCAATTGACCAGTCAAACGGTCCACATTCAGCAGCGCACATTACCATAGGGCTCACCCGTCAGCGCGTATATGAAGGACAGAAATGGTAATAAATTAGTGGTCGGTGGGTACTCGAAGTCATGAGACCTCTGGTTGGTAGTCACCGGCGGTGGGGGGCGCGTTGATTGGGCGTGGGGTGGGGATCGCCGAGAAAAAGCTCGGTGCGGGGGGGGGGGGGGCTAGAGGGATGGCCGGTGCGGCGGCGGACCGACGGTGGGGAGTGGTTTCGGGGCAGGCGGGGCGGCGTGGCGGCGTGGGCCGGCGTTTCGGCCGGTGGTGGCTGGCGGCTCAGGGGGTGGAGTTTGATGATAAACTGCAGGCCCTTGATTTCGTATCCAACGGCTGGAAAATCTAATGACCAGAGATGAAAAAGTCAGTCGACTGACGTGTAGCCTCACCCTGCACGTACACATGCACGCACGCAAGACACGCACGCATGCAGGCGTGCAACACTGACACATACGCATAACGAACACACGCACGCATGCAGGCATGCAACAATGATACGTACACATAACGAACACACACACGCATGCAGGCGTGCAACACTAACACGTACACATGCACTCACGAACACACGCACGTACGCACACATGCATGCAACACTGAAATGTACCCTTGCACGCACGCAACACTCGCACGCCTGCATGCACACAACACATGACGCAAGACACACGCTCAACCTATACGTGCATGCACCCTTTGTTAAGGATATGGATTGTTACAGGTATTAATCAATCTTATTTGTGATAAGCAGAACATTGATGTTTGCAGCGGTCTTTATGAATCACAACGCATCGAATGGGCTATCAACATAGCAGGCTTATCTACATGAAAAGGATGACGCCAAACTCAATGAACAATCGGTTTATGAAATGCCCGCTTCTGACCGCCCTGGCCCACCAAAGGTTCCTCTGCTGTGCGCTGCCTGCGTTGGGTCACTGACATACAGGCCATGTACCCAAAGAGCACACACACGTCAGTGGAAGAACGGCGCGGTGTCCTACATTAGAGTCGAGGGCGCCACTCGCTGCACGCCTGGCTGAACACGCCTCCTTGCCGCATTCAAACGCCTCCATGAAACCCGCCCGTGTGGAAGCCGAGAAACCCACTCTGGACACACGTCCGTTCATGACCGGGCCGACATTAAACGCAACGCCGGCCGAGATCCTCCCATCCGCCGTCTATTTAATCTCCTATTTAAACAAGTCCAAATGCCGGCCAAGAATCGCACACCTCCGCCACTCCCCTATCTCCTCCTTCACCATTTTGTCCACTCTTACAATGGCTTACGAAGAGTAGTTATTCCGCACAAGCCATTTTTTCTAGGTTTGTATCTCTCACACACACCCACGTAGGTGGGGGATGTGCACAAAAGAGAAGAGGTGCACGTACGGTGCACGTACTCCCATCTCTTTCCTAACCACACCCGCGCGAGTACACGGTGGAGCTCATTTCTGTACGAAAAGGCAGCCCACATGGTAATTTGACACGTGTACTGGTTGTCCACTTGATGGAGGGAGGATCGTCTACCATGGGTGAACAAAAAAATTGCAACTTGACGCGTTATGTTAAAAAAGAGGCAAACCATGTGGGGCCTACCTTAGAGGCAAGGCTCTATACCTTTGGAGTACTTTTGATGTGTCCCGTCAACTTGCGTAACGAGGAGAAGCTTGCTTAGTATGCCGTCTCCCAGCCCACAGTAGCGGTGGCTCACAGGATGAGGTGAAGCTTGCTTACTAGTAGTAGTAATGCACGCCTTCGCCCGCTCCTCGCCCACGTGGTGGCTCGCAGGACGAGGAGAAAATTTACCGCTCCCTCCGCTTACTCCTCGTCCCTACTACCTTGGTTAGAGAGATTATCATATTGTTTGGAATATATATGTCCTTTAGTACTCCCTCCATTTACTTATACAAGGCCACTATAAAAAAATACATTTTGCATCTATACAAGGCCACAAATAGTAATCGAGACAAAAGTTACTACTCCCTCCTTTCCAGTTTATGGCTCAATTTCAAAATCTTTCCAACCAAGGTAGACGGTGAGTGGTCAAATTAATTTCATACTCCTAGTTTGCACAAGTAATTAGTACACTCATTTTTCTCAAGAAGTTATGTTTACCGAGGCATTAATTAGAACGAATGCATGAATGACCACTAAATTTCCATGAACTTCTACATGCATTGGTGAGTTTTCTCTTGACACTGCTTGCATCGGGTGATCTAACGCACCTCGAAATCCAACATGTGATGGTACTACTACTAGTAGTAGAATTGAGACTTATAAAACGGAAAAACGAATGTTTTTTAGATGAGCCCTATAAACCCTAGTGGGTACGTACTCCGTAAAATCAGATTTTCCAAAAACTAAGTCGCTCAACCTTTATTTGCTTGTTTCCCTTCCTGCCTCCTTGCCTCAAACAAACTATGCCAAACTCCCCTGCCTTCCGTGCAGGAAAAGACCCGCCCTCGCCTTTTTTTAGCCCGGGTTTGTATCGATGGATCGGCGAAGCAGCAAAAAACCAAGCCGTGTCTTGTACTCCTCCCTCGACGCTCGCTTTCATGAATTTTGTACTTGCTGTCGCCGACATGTGGGACATATAGCAACCGGGTCGACGTGTCAAGCACGAAATAACAGTGCAGAACAGCAGGGGGGACACACCCCAGTCGCATCGCCCCAGTAGTAGTAGTAATGAGCAATGAGACGTCAAGTCACAATGTCGCACCTTCCCAGACGGACGAAGCAACCATTATTTCGCACTTCGGTTCGCCATCATCTCAAACCACGTAGTATTGCTTCTGCCTCAAGAGGAACACGCGCATCGCCTTGGTACATCATGACACGTGGGACCGCATGACATGCCATGCTCCCCCGTCGATCGCTCGGTCAAATCACCTCATTTTCACTACTATACTTCCTCCGTATCGGTTTACATGGCATGCACGTCGTTCTAGGTTGAGAATTTAACTGGCTATATATGTGATGAACAGTATAAGTTTAGAAACTACATCCGCTTAATAATCCAATGATATACTTTTTGTGACATAGTAACTCATATTTAGTTAGTCAAATGGATGACCTAGAACTACGTGCACGTCCTATAAACCGAGACGCCTAAAAAATGAGACGGAGAGGGTAGTTCAGTACGTATCTTTTTAGATCAATATAGTCGGGATTCACCAAGGAGCAAAACCAAGTGGTAGGCTGCACCTGTCGTGTTGGCGTAGCAACTAAAGCAGGGTCAGTCCGCATACCTAAATGGCGACACTTAACAGGACCCCTTTGGCCGACATGTGGCTCATCCACCATCTTGTTCCACGTGCGATGCACCAAATTACAGTTCGAGCAGCGGTTGGAATTGGAGGCTCCCGGTCAGAAGCGCCGCAAAGAGTAGAAAATGAGCGATGAGGGGTCAAATCACAAAGCCCCACCTTTCCGCATTAAGTCGACGGATGAAGCAACCATCATTTCACTCTAGGGCATAACAGATAAAGAAAAGAGAAAACCAATGATGCGCGGCAGCTACCTAGGGCACCCTAGGGTAGGGGTCTCCACTACAGATCATTTTTTAAGCGCCTCCACTACAAATCGGCTTCTCCCTCGTCCTCTTGAAGAAAACTGATGATGCGTGCGGCGGTAGGGTTTGTAGGAGTACTACTACGGCGTGCGGGGCCACGTCGTAGTAAACGGGAGAGGGATTTAGTTCGAGTCGACGCCTTAAATATGTGTGGGCCGCTTTGTTTTAGGGGAACGAGGCAGCATTTTGGGTTTGGGGACCAGTGGATATATAGTACGTACAAAAAATTGTGGACGTAGGTTCGACCGAAAAGCAATGATGCATGGGCCCTGCATTTTGATATACCCGGGGCCGTGTGAAATTTGCTACTCTACTCGAAACTAGTAAGGTACACATGCATTGAACCCATGAGATTTTGAAACCAAATTATGAATAAATACACACTATAGCATATAAAGCTTTGAGTCATATATGCATGATGTAGATGTTCGATTAGTTCTTATAGTTCATCTCATTCAAAATCAATTAGTTTTATAAAAATGTTAAGATTCATGGGGTTGTGCATTGTAAATCATAAAGTAAAATAAATAAATAATGGCAATTCATTTAGAAAAAAATTCAATTATGATACGGAAGATTCTAGAACAAAGGAGAAGTGCTTGTGTTTTGAGGTTTGTGCATTATGCTTAAGTTCAACCATGGAGTCTTCTAAATTGTACATGTGGCAGATCTGGTGGAATGTTGATGATATCCAATGGCCAGTAGTGTTCGGATTTGCCATCTCTGCACTATCGGATTAGCTTCATCCATCGAACATCTTTCAAAGTTATTCGCACACTATATAGTTCTTGTGCCATAGTTGCATGTCCTGGAAAAAAGCTACTAGTGGGTTGTACTAGCTATTTAGGAATAGAAGATGTATACATGGAAGTTGTAGGATAAGAGATGACATAGAGTATCTCAATTCCTATGAGTAGGGATTGGAAAAGAGATGTCATTTGGTTCACATCATAGGAACTTTTCTATTGAATCTAGAGATGACATGTATCTCAATTCCTATGAGGAGGGATTAGAAAAGAGATGTAATTTGGTTCATATCATAGGAACTTTTCTATTGAATATACGCTAATGTTTATTTTCCTTTGAAATTATGGGAGTATAGGAATCCATTCATATGAACCAAGTGGCTCTAAAGCTATATAAATGATATCATGTTTATTTCCTTTGAAATGTGGAGTATATCAATCTATTCCTATGAACCAATTGGCTCTAAAGGAAAAAATCCTATAAAAATCATATCATATAGAGTTCCTATGATTTTCCTCCACACCAAAGGATGTTTGAAATTGATGCAGGTGATACGATGGTATTTCTTTGTAGACTCCTCCCCCATCTTTATAGTTACCTCTCGAAGATGAATGAAATGATATATATAGGGTATTCTACATGTGCAATTTGGTACATGAAAACTCGGTAAAAGTTTGCGAGGTTTGAATTTTCAATAAAGCTATATGCACTGCATTTTGGAATGGAGGGAGCATACGGCAGTTGCTAACACTCAGGTGGAAGATTTGTGTGTAGGAGGAGTGGATGTTCTGTTATATGACATGGCAAAACTGACACTGTAGGATGCCGATCTAATGGTTCTTACGGCGTTCGTCAGGAAAAGGCTTGTGGCGAACGTTTGTCGGATAATGATTTACGGACACATGCATTGCATTGATACGTGCCCCCCTCTCTCTCACGCACACGCACCCTCACGAGTCACGACTCTCTCGAGTCCTCTCGCACCCACCGTCTATCTGCAGGTAGACGTCACACACATATGTGCTCTTCACACCCTACCCTCAAAACTTCTAAAAAACAAAAGACGTCACACACATTTTATTTTAGCTCACAAGTCACACACTTATATTATTATTCTTGTGGCGAACGTTCTTTGGGCATAGTATATTGTACTCTCACGAAGATAAGCGGTGCACGCACGCACTAGTTCTCTCACACCCACTCGCGGGTACACGTAGGAGCGCATTTTTTTGAAGCTGGTACAACAAAATCACTCCACTATATATATAAGCAGGAGCCTTAGCGCTTGCTTTAATAGGGTTCCTCTCGTTCACTCTCTCATGCTCTCCAGATCTAAGCAAGACATAGGTGGCCACACTCTCTCTCAGCTCACGGCTGGTCACAAATCCGGCCGGACAACCTCGACCGGGGGAGGGGTGTAGTTGCATCGTTCATGCTGTCGTCGGCGGCGAGGGAGGAGACCAACGGCTGCCCGTGCGTCCCGATCGGTGGCCGTGCCGTTCTCTCCGAGGGACCGCTGGCTCGAGAGGGCCTCCGACCCCTTTTTCCTCCCTGCGGTTTTGTGGCCAAGATGCGGCCTCCTGACGCCGTCTTTGCCACATGCCGACGACCCTCAGGTATATATTCCTTCGAAACCTGCCTTGCTCTCCTGCCCCAGCTCCCCACTTGGCTTCGTGTGGATCTTTTTCTACTTCCGTCCGCTGTTCCAAAACCACCTAGACTTTTACTATTATTAGAGGTAAAGCTAGTTCATACAGTTGACTCTAAGAGTTGGTTCAAACAGGGAAGAAAGTGGGAAAGCTGTAGCATGAATCTAGGACTTGGTTCTAAGAGGAAACGGGGAAAGTAGTAGAATCTTGGCTACCCAACCGGTCTCTTGGTTGAAAAGACGAAGAAAGCATGGTGGATGGCAAAGGGTGCGGGGAAGTGGACCTATCTCTTGGTTGAAAAAGGAAAGAAAGTGACGGGTGTTGGGGGACAACGCAAATGAGAATGAGCAGGTCTAGATCTCCTGTGCTCACATAGGAAAATGGCACCGAGGAGAAAAAAATGGGACAAATGCAGACATGCTGCCTGAGTGTTTGCCGCTCTCGGCAACCACATCTGCCTCACCACTTTATGCCCCTACTATCCCTACGCCCATATCGCTACCGTTAATGTAAAATCACATGAAGCATTAAGCAATGCCACCTAATGTCACTATAAGTAATGGTCTAGTGCCGTCGATAAATTGAAGCAATGCCACCACCATTTTATGAAGTGCTTACGTCTTGCTTTATTTCCCATGAATTGTGTTTTTGCAGTTACACTTAAATCTCACACCACTAACATTGCTTCATCCCAAAGGAATCGCACAAATTTGATTGCACATTTATCGACCATGTGCTACTCTCATGACAGTAATACTAATGCTATTGTTACGCATGTTAATCTAGTGGCGGTGTTGATGTGATGTGATGCTACTTACTTAAGGACACTTTCATCTTGTCAATCTAGTGCCAATTATAACACAATAGGTGCTTTGTTAATCATACGCCATACGCAAATATATGTCACTTTGTTAAATAATCGTATTTTGTATTATTTGGCGCATAAGCGGGATGTCTGTGTCCATACCGCTTCGGGATGTCCGCTCCGTATCATTTCTATCCACGCAATCAAAAGCACACACCTCGGTTTTAGTAGAACTGCAAAAATGAGATGGCTATCCTCGTTCGTCATCTAACCACCCGCCTTCCGGTATTCCTACATTGGTAGTTACTAGGTAGAATGACCAACACAATATATAAGAAGTTGATTCAGACGCTTTACTTCCCGATTGCGATTATGCGGACGAGCGAAAACAATCGCATCCTAGTCCAGAATGCACTTTCTACCAGTTCATCCATGGACCGAGGACTAGCCGCACGGCCGCACGGCGTGTTTTTTGTACAAAAAGCGTGGACAAGAGGCATTGTGGTCTGATTATTTCTGCAAATAGCGGTGCTTAAATTTAGTGGAATGCACAAGACTTTCAGCTGGTTCAGACACTACATGGTTCGATTCAGCATTCCAAATTGAGAACACAATTATAATTGGTTATTACGGAATGAGAGAACCTAACCCTGGATGGTGGCAACAAGAAAAAACCAGAGTGAACGCCAGGAAATTTAAGCCTGCCGGGAGGCCCTTTGCTCAGGGAAGCCTTGCTTGTTTTTACCTGATTTGTAAACCTTCTCACAACTTTGTCTTTTGCTATGAACTAGTATATCTTTGTTATGTTCTATGAATCATTGAGATGTATAAAATTGCTTAACTTATGCTTTTCAAGTTTTTTATGAAACCGAGTTTAATGTGAGTGTTCCACATGAAAGCTGGACTAGCGTGTGAACGTTTGGAATTTACATTGTGGCCTCAGTTAGTTGCATGAACTACTGTAACAAGATACATTGTTGCTTATATGTCAGACAGCAGATTGTTGATTGTTAGTTGGTCGATAGCCTAGTGTTGAAGCGAGCTGAGCCAATGTGTCGTGTTTTGCACAACTGCTTACAAGTGGGGTAGCACCAACAGTGTTTACAAGTACTTATGTATACGTCGGTGCACAGTTCTCGAACGAGTACTCTATTTCATCAAAACACACACTGCTCGTATGATAAACCGTGACAACTTATGTCTTACCATGCCATATTCATGAAAAAACTAGTGAGGACGCATCTGTTTCGGCAACAATTATGATGGTTCTCACATGATTCACGGGCACACAAAAGTAGCAACAGTTCCCATAGACGGATTCAAACAGAGTACTAGACCCAGAGGGCTCGATAACAGGCAAGGATTGGATAATTAGACATAATCCAAACTACTATTAAACACTAGCTGGGGCAACTATTTCATGCCTCGATCTAATTTGGGCTGGACACAAGACGGACCTTACCATGAACATCATCGAGGACGTCCGGCAGTAGCTCAATCCTGTGAACCTTCATGAAGAAAACCTTGTGGCCTTGCCACTCATAAACTTGTTTGTGGAGGCATGCCACGTCATCTTCCTGCGTAAGCTTGACAAGAGTAGTATGCCTCACCAACGAAGGAATAGCTTTGAACTTCTTGTGCTTCAGTACACCCTGGACAACACGCCTGACAACAATGAGGCTGGAATACAACTCTTCATTGGTATAAGCGCAAACGGATTCCAGGATCCAACAGCCTAAAAACTTTGTTTTCCCAGTGCGTATATTCAGGTCATCCGCCTCATAGCGAGTGACATGTACAACCACACAATCATTGTCTGCATCGGGGCTCTAATTGACACAGAAACAAATTCTGAATTACTTTCCAGTATAAGAACACTAGTTATTTAAACCACTATGTATAGCATGGCATCAAAGATAATAAAATTTTGCATTATTCATCACCACATACTTAGATGAAAAACCACAATCGAGATCGGCAAAGAAGAAAATCACCTTGGGCAGCTCAGCGAGGGGGGGACACATCCTCGAAGGGGAAAACTGCTCTCTGCGATGCCACGGGCTGTACCTCGGGGCCAGGCGTTGACCATCTCCGAGTGGCCGTGAGCGTATCTGGGGTCGGCTCGGTGGCTGCGTCCATCTTCTTGGAGCTCTGTCTCGTGGGGATCAGCCTCCAGCGTCTGCTCCAATATTGGCAGATCTTTGCTGGTTCTCCTTGGTCCATCATGAAACTGGTGAATACTAGGAGACCACTGAAAGGAAAACACAATCGCAATGACAATGAAACAAAAAAGAGAGTGAGGATCGGTTACTGCTTTGCAAAAGTTCTTTTTTTTCTCTGAACGAAAAAATACCAACATCACGGATCCGCTTACTTTCCCTTCGTTGGGAGAGAAGAACAGTGGCAGATGTGAGTCTTGCCTTTCTTGAAGACGGTGAGGGAGAAGGGGATTCAGCGAAGAGTGAAATGATGGTTGCTTCGTCCGTCAAACTTAGACTGCGGGAGGTGGGGTTTTGTGATACGACGGCTCACATCGCCAAGGCCACGACCGGGTGACTCACTTTGCATACTGCCTTCTAATTTGGTGGATGGCATTTGGGCCCGCGCACTGCATGGCCCGCATGTCGGTGAACAAAAGTATAATGGCATTCAGTAGAGGGAGACGTTTCGATGACCTAGGAGGAGCTGGAAGAGGTATTGTATCCACTGTACTAGTAGTAATTATTTTTCTGGGTAGCTGTAGAGTGTCTCCACTGTACTAGTAGTAATTATTTCTCTGGGCCCAAGACAAAACAGCCCATCCACCCTAGTAAATAGTAAAATCAATTCAAAAGTCCATATATTTACTGAATGAGAGGCGCTACCCACACCCAGCACACCGCCCCCCAAAAAACCTGGGTGTTCTTTTTCCTCCTCAGTCCCACCCACCTCACGTCAACTCGCTCCACTCGTACCCCCAAATTCCTCGCCTCACTCCTACAGAAAAACCCAGCTCCCCTTCTTCCTCACTACTAAAAAAAATCCCAGCTCCCCTTCTTCTTCACTCGCACTACAACTAGGCTCGTCATTCATTACTCTGCTCAAATCCGTGAGTGCGATGCGATGCCCTCGAGGAAAATGGAGTCGGCTGACCCCCAACGCCAAGAAGATGAGGCTCCCGCCAGCGCCGACACATGTTGTAGATCCCGCACCCAGCAGCGCGGGGAGAAGCGATGACCCCGCCCCCAGCGGATCCCAGGAACCCGTAGAATCTCAGGTGGACCGCATCAGCGATCTCCCGGATGCCGTTCTTGGGGAGATCATCTCGCTTCTCCCCACCAAGGATTGCTGTCGTACCCAAGTTCTCTCAATTCGGTGGCGCCCTCTATGGCGCGCCGTGCCCCATAATCTCGACTGTTGTTAGCTATCTCTCTTCAATGATTTTGAAATCCCCAGAGCCATCATCTCCTCCCACAAGGGCTCCATTCAAAGCCTTTGCATCCCGTCATGCTACCTGAGCAAGCATACCATGCCCTGCATGGTGGACGCCTAGCTGAAATCCCCTGAATTCACAGAACTACAGTTGCTTGAGTTCTACTATTCCCCTGGAAATCACCTACCAGATACCGAATGCCATCTACCTGCCCTCAAAGATCGATGTCCATCTCGCGGTTTTCCTCCTCTCCACACACCGCCACCTTTATACTGTGAGACCTACCAAACAATCTGGTACTAAACCTTCGACTCCCATTTCTCAAGAAACTTTCACTTGTGCGGGTTCGTATATCGGAGGCCTCATTGCACAGCATCATCCACTCCAGTTGCCCTGCCCTGGAGTGCTTGGTGCTTTTTTCACAGTTAGAATTGGTTGTCTCCAAATAAAGTTGCCTAACCTTGTAAGAATTGGAATTTCTTTTGACGGAAGGCAGCTCATCATCCAAGATGCCCCTTCACTTCAAAGGTTGATCCTTGATTCTACTTATTCACCGTTGCAAATAACTGTCCTCTCTGCGCCTAAACTGGAGACCTTGGGTGTAATACATGATCTCTGTGCTCATTTCAGTATGGTGTTTGGCTCCACAGTTCTTCAGGTCTTTATATTATCATCTACACTTGTAACCATAAGCTGCATTTTAAATTTCTATGCATAAGTTATATGTCATCTTGGAGTACACATTTTGTACTAATCTTATGTTCTATGCTCAATGAAGAGTTTCTCCATGGATGGCCTATCAATGGTGCTGGATTCTGTCAAGATCTTATATATCCAAATGAATAGTTTTGATCTGAACAAGATTATTGGCTTGCTGCAATGCTTTCCATGTCTAGAGAAGTTGTATATAAAGGTGATAATTTCACGCACATTGGAAGCCCGGATATAGTGTACTAGAATTAACCATTCAGCTGTTGCTCTTTCAACACTCTTTTTTAGACCTTAACTGTTTTGAATCTTCATGTCTATTTAGGCAACAGGACGGGGTAAGAAATTTATAACCAATCGGTGGATTCGTAAGCATCGGGATTTTCTCACTTCTCATGAGATTCGATTGAAGACAATAACGCTAGAACGATATGTAGCCAACCATGAAAACACTAGATTTGTCACATTCTTCCTACTGAATGCGAGGTTACTATTGTCCATCAGGCTTAAGTTTATCAATGACATGGTTTTGACGGATGGATATGTTGAATAGCAAAAAAGGAGTTTCGTGGGCAAAAGAGCTTACGAGCGTGCCGGGCTTCTATTTACAACATATTGTGGTCATAATCCAAGAAATTTTACGACCGGGATGTTCATTTTATGGACTGACCGATCCATTGAACTGTGACTGCCGAAAACAATCTTTGGAGTTAGATGTTGTTGCCCTTTTCAACCTGGGTTTTTTGTAAACACGATGAACAATTAACCCTCGTGCTTTTGTACAATTTGTAAGTCGGAGTTAGATGTTCTTGCCCTTTTCAACTCGGTCAGGATTGTCATATTTTATTTGAAGCAAGGCAAATGGCTTGCGATCGTTTAATTTAGAGAGAAATATTGTAACAACTAACAAATCCCAACCAAGGGAAATAACATCACTCGCCGCTGCTTGAGCTCACTTGTGCATTCTGAAGCCAAGTGATTAGCCCCACCAAAGACCCACGGACTTATTTCGAACTAGCACATCAAATGGGCTGTAAATTTTCATAGCAAAGGCTGCATGACCGTGACAGATTTGGATTCTGACATTTGGGACCCGCGAGGAAATAGCCTATCCAAGGTGGTGTCGACTTACTAGCCAGTCAACAAACGATTCTGCCTACCAGCTGTTGGATTGACATCCAACATATGTCGTGTATCTTGTATCTCTTGTCTTCTTCTTCCTCCAGACACCCAAACCAAACCGCCCCCTCGGCTTCTCCTGCTCCCGCCTCCCATGGCTGGTTGCGCTTCCGCCTCCCTACCGTACGTGCCCTCCAACGTTGGCCAGTCCCTCCCTCTATTCCCCCACACGTCCTGTTATTCTCCGGCGATGTCAGCCCCAACATGCACCCGCACCCGAACCAGTCAACCCTAGTACTCCCCTTCGCCTACGACTGGATCGGCTCATCTTCCACGGCTCATGTTTGTTTCGTCCGAGGCCTCGTCGTCGTCCTCCGCCTTGTGGCCTTGGTTCGCTCGCCGTGCGCAGTGCGCCGCCCTCTTGCGTTGTCAACGTCGTCAACAACCAAGAGGAACAAGGAGATGACTGTACGTGGAGAGGATGACAGTAGGGACCCACCAGCGTCATGGCAGTACGCAAGCAAGTGCCTCTATATTACAAGCCCAAAAATATGGTTCCTCCTAATGGTTGGACATCTGGGGCTCACGACATTGTCAACGTAGTCAATAAATGAGAGAATTACAATACGAGCGGCTGACACCAGGGACCCAGCAGGTCGCGCAGTTTATTTTCTTTAGGAACAAGCAGTTGTTATTTATACTAGTTTTAGCGACAGATCAGGGTAACAATGGGGCTGTGCGGGGGCTGTGGCCCGTCTAGCCAGGGTTTTATTTATGTTTAGCACATCATGAGCCCAGTTGTGTTTTTTTCTTGCTGAAAATGGCTAGCCCAGTTCTATTTTTTTAAGAAATACCCGAACGAGGCCTACTTGCTTTATCAGCCCTGCTGGTCTACAAATCTTTCAAGACAAGGAGAGTTTCATTCGGTTTGCCCAGAAATGGGTTGTACATTTTTCAAACACATCAAACCGGGAATTAGTTTCAATTTTTCTTCATTACAAGATTTTAAATTCCGTTGATTTTTATGCGTGGACAATTATTTGGATTTTATATTTATATAAATTATTTTTCAAAATAGTTTGAATATGAAGAGATATTTCGGGATTAAAAATAGTTGACCGCACCGAAATATGCAAAATTTCGTGTACTTTTTAACCGTGGCCACAATATGGGGTGTAATGCTAATAAAAAGAAGATGGGCTCCAAAAAATTCTTAAGAACTAGCAAATGGGTTGTACATTATTAGATATAATGCACACGAGAGCAGTGACTGTTGGATGTCCATCCAACAACTGTCATGCTTCTTCAATCTCTGCTCTTCCTGCTCCAGCCGCTCAAACAAGCGCTGGCAGGACTGCCTGCTCCCTCCTCCCGCGGCCGGCTATACTGCCGCGTAGGCCTCACCGCCCCACTGTACTCCCATCGCTGGCCTAGCCATCCCTCTACTCACCTACACCTGCTATTATTCTTCGGGGACGGCAGACGAACTAGAAACCCTCGTACTCCTCCGCATGGGAAACAACTGCCGAGTCTTCCCTGGCTCCATGTTGTTCCCTTCCTAGGCCTCACCGTGGTCCACCACCCTGGTGCTCTCGGCGCGGCCTGGTCAACGTGGTCAATGAACGACATCCATCGGAAGTGGACTGTATGTGGAGAGGCTGATAGCTGGGTCCACGACCGTTGTTTCCCACGTGGAGGGGAGTACGACTGTACGAGGGTTTACTGGTTCGTCTACTGTCGCCGGAGAATAATAGCAGGTGTGGGTGAGTAGAGGGATTGCTCGGCCAGCGATGGGAGTACGGTGGGGGTGGTGAGGCATGTCTTGGCGACAGTCGGCCGGGAGGAGGAGCAGGCAGTCCTGGCGCTTGTTTGAGTGGGCGAGAAGAGCGAGAGATTGAAGAAGACGACGGCCGTTGGATGGACATCCAACGATCCAACTGTCGTCAACCTTTTTAGGAAAGCCTCAAATCTGCGGAAAACAGCATATAGCCCATCTGCCATTATTTCTAATAATTTACAGCCCATTTGCTAATTCTTAAGGTTTTTTTTTGGAGCCCACATTCTTGTTGTTAGCATTGCAGCCCATATTGTGGCCACGGTTAAAAAATTGTACGAAATTTTGCATATTTCGGTGCAGTCCGAACTGTTTTTAATCCTGAAATTTCGAGTCACATTCAAACTGATTTTAAAAATAAATGTATATTAATATAAAATCCAACAAATTGTCCATGCATAAAAACCAATGCGGTTTAAAATCTCAAAATGAAAAAAAGAAATTTGAAACTAATTGCCGCTTTGATGTGTTTTAAAAATGTACAGCCCATTTCTCATTACTGATAGGCCATTTTCTCGGCCAGCCGAATGAAGCTCTCCTCGTCTTGAAAGATTTGTAGCCCAACAGGCCTGACAAAGCGACTTACTTGGCAAATCACAAAAAAACTGGGCAGTGGCCGTGGACCCAGCTGCAGCCATGGACCCAGCTGTCAGCCTCTCCATACAGTACTCTTCCGATGGAAGTCGGTCGCTGACCACATTGACCATGCCGCACCGAGAGCACCAAGGGGGTGGACAACGGCGAGGCGTAGGAAGGGGACAACACGGAGCCGGGGTAGACGCGACGGTGAATGCCCACGAGAGAGAGAATGAGGTTCATCGGTTGGCTGCGGTGTGAGGTTGCCGCCGCCACGACAGCGACCTCACACCGCAGCCAACCAAAGGAACTCCGCCATCGCAGCCTCACACCGCAGCCGAACCAGTGAACCCTCGTACTCCTCTGCGTGGGCATTCACCGCTGCGTCTTCCCGGCTCCGTGTTGTCCCTTCCTACGCCTGCCGTTGTCCACCCCTTGGTGCTCTTGCGGCATGGTCAATGTGGTCAAGGACTCACTTCCATCGGAAGAGTACGTATGGAGAGGTCGACAACCGGGTCCACGGCCGCAATGGGTCCACGGCCACAACCCAGTTTTTTTGTGATTTGCCAAGTAAGTCGCTTTGTCAGGCCTGTTTGGCTGCAAATCTTTCAAGACGAGGAGAGCTTCATTCGGCTGGCCGAGAAAATGGCCTATCAGTAATGAGAAATGGGTTGTACATTTTTAAAACACATCAAAGAGGCAATTAGTTTCAAATTTCTTTTTTTAATTTTGAGATTTTAAACTGCATTGGTTTTTATGCGTGGACAATTTGTTGGATTTTATATTAATATACATTTATTTTTAAAATTAGTTTGAATGTGACTCGAAATTTTAGGATTAAAAACAGTTCGGACCGCACCGAAATATGCAAAATTTCGTACAATTTTTTAACCGTGGCCACAATATGGGCTGCAATGCTAACAACAAGAATATGGGCTCCAAAAAAACCTTAAGAATTAGCAAATGGGCTGTAAATTATTAGAAATAATGGCAGATGGGCTATATGATGTTTTCCACAGATTTGAGGCTTTCCTAAAAAAGGTTGACGACAAGCGATGGCTGTTGGATGTCCATCCAACGGCCCGTCGTCTTCTTCAATCTCTGCTCTTCTGCTCGGCCGCTCAAACAAGCGCGGCGGGACTGCTCGCTTCCTACTTCCCACGGCCGATCAGGCTGCCAAGAGCCTCACCGCCCCACCGTACTCCCATCGCTGGCCTAGCAATCCCTCTACTCACCCACACCTGCTATTATTCTCCGGCGACAGCAGATGAACCAGTAAACCCTCGTACAGTCGTACTCCCCTCCGCGTGGGAAACAAATGTCGAGTCGTTCCCTTCCTAGGCCTCCGTGTCGTTCCCTTCCTAGGCCTTGCCAACTTCCACCGCCCTGGTGCTCTCGGCGCGGCCTGGTCAACGTGGTCAATGACCGACACGCAACTGAAGTGGACTGTACGTGGAGAGGCTGACAGCTGGGTCCATGGCCGCACGCAAGGAAATGCCTCCCTATTACGCGCAAAATAATGATTCCTCCACCCGACTTCTGGGACCCACCGAAAGGGCCTCTGTATTTCGCGAAAAAAACGTTACCACCACTGACAGCTCGGACCCACCAGCTATATCTTCGCAGCAAGGAAGTGCCTCCTTATTACGCACAAAAAAATGAATACTCCCCCTGCTAGCTGGGACCACAATAGTGGGAGGCTTACTTGTGGGCCAACTAAGTTGACGGGGACGGAGGGCTTTGTCAACTTAGTCAATATGAACGATTCTAGCTCCAGTGACCGTACGATGTCCATCCAACGGCCGTAGTGCTTCTTCAACCTCTGGTCTTCTTGCTCCAGCCGCCCAAACCAGCGCCGGTCGTGCCTCGTGCTCCTGAGGCCTCACCGCCCCCTACTCCTCCCACTATTGGCCAGGCCATCCCTCTACTCACCCACACCCCATGTTATTCTGCGGTGACGTCAGCCTCACACCGCAGTGAACCAGTGAACCCTCATACTTTTCTAAGCGTGGGCATCAACTGCCGCGTCTTCCCCGGCTCCGCGTCGTCCCCTTCCTAGGCCTCACTGTCGTCCACCTCCCTGGTGCTCTCGGCGTGGCGTGGTAAACATGGTCAAGGAACGGCTTCCATCGGGCGTGGACTGTACGTGCAGAGGCTGATAGCTGGGTCCACGGCCGCAGCAAGGAAGTGCCTCCTTATTACACAGAAAATAATGATTCCTCCACCTGACAGCAGGGACCCACCGGACGAGCAACCGTATTTCGCAAAAAAATGTTTCCCCCTAACTGTTGGGATCTACCAGCTACATCTTCGCACCCAAGGAAGTGCGTCCGGGCAAAAAAAATTGATTCACCCCCCTGACTGCTGGGACCCACCAGCTACATCTTCGCATGCAAGGAAGTGCCTGACAGTCGGGACCCACCTGGTCGAAGCGTACGTAGCGTTGTCATTCTGGTCGCGAACGGTATGCGTACATCTTGGTCGATGTAGAGGCGCCGCACGTGTCATAGTAGAGGCGCTAACGTAGCATGTACACGCGTCGTCTGGCGGCGGTGCAAGAAAGTAAATATGGCCACGTACGTACATACGGGCGGGGTCTCGAACGCCTACTCGCGCGTATGTACGGCCAGGGCTCGTGTACATGGCTGGATCAGAATGGAGAAACTGTGTCATCATCGTGTTCATAGGGAGGCAACGGAATGCGTCGTGTTCATCGGGAGGCAACAAAACGTGTGGGAGCCAACCGGCTTGGACGGAACAGCCGATGGAAACGAGGCATGGCGTACCGCAGAACGGAGGAAACGACCTTGTGTTCGACCGGCCACGTTCGAAACGGGATCCTGTTCATCGGGAGGGTGCAGCGCATCGCAAAATGGAGGAAACAGATCTCCTATGGTTAAACGGGTCCTGTTGATCGGGAGGGTGTGGCGTACCGCAAAAGCGGAGAAACGGACTTGTGTTGGAGCGCTTCTGATCGGCAGGGGTCCTGTTCATCGGGAGGGTGTGGCGACGCAAAATGGGACTCCACGTGATACTGTTCATCTCCACCGTCGACCCCTCCGGCCTCCACGGCCATCTGTTCATCCACCGTCGACCTCCTCCGGCCTCCACCGCATTCGCTCATCCACGGGCTCCTATTCATCCAGCCTCCATCGCGCTACTCCACCGCTCTTGTTCAACCAGCCCTCTCCATGGGCTCCTGTTCAACCACCCCTCCACGGGCTACTGTTCATCCAGCCCTCCACCATCTACTGTTCATCCCTCCACGGGGTGGTCCTGTTCATCCAGCCCTCCACGGGGTCCTGTTCACCCAGCCCCAACCGGCTTGATCGATCGGGTCATGTTCATCCAGAGGCAACACCAAGGGGTCCTGTTCATCCACCCCCACCGGGAACTGTTCATCCAAACCCCCCCCCCCCCCTCCCCCAGCAACGCTCACTGTTCATCCAGAGGCAGCATTGATCACCTTCAGTTAGCAGCAGTAGCGAAGGAATTGCTCGATCGGGTTGATTAACACCATCGATCGATTGCTCGGGTTCAAGAACGCGTAGCCCGCAGAGCAATCGCCGGGTTCGATTAGAGCCCAACGCCTCGCCGGGTTGATTAGAGAGCCCAACGCCGCACTCCACGCCAGCATGCGCAGTACGAGAGAAATGTGCATCGCTCGGCCCCAACCACCCACCATAACCGGGAAGGCTGGATAGTCAACGTAGATGTGTATATGATGAGCACATCTCCCCTACTCCACCATCACAGGTGCTTGCTCTAACTTGGCACTATTATATGTGGTTGCATGTTGCGTATGATGTCTAGCTTGTATTGCTTCTAACTTTGTTGAATTGCATCTGCTTACTTTACACAAAATGCCTGTGAATATGACACGTGTTCCTGTTTCTAGAACATACGTGTACATGATGAGCACATCTCCCCTACTCCACCATCACAGGTGCTTGCTCTAACTTGGGCTGTTATATGTGGTTGCGTTTCCGTATGATGTCTAGTTTGTATTGCTTCCGATTATGTTGAATTGCATCTGCGTAGCTTACAACTTATACTGCAATGATCACTTACCCATAAGACACATTTAACTTGGGATCGTGATGTAGGGTGCATCTTGCATTGTCTTCTAGCTTGTACTGCTTCTAATTTCTTGAAATGGCACTTACGACGAGACACTTTTTACCTGATAGAGTGATATTGGTTGCATGTTCATATGGTGCCTAGCTTTCTTTTCTTCTAATTTTGTTAAAATGCCTTCTGCTTACTGTTTTTTCATACATGTTCCATCCTCCTATCATACGTGTGAATATGAAACACTGTTTTTTTGTATATATTCCATCCTCCTATCCTGCGCTTGCCTTACATCAAAGTAGTGTTCGTCTGTATCATGCATCAACCAGTTATGCAGAGCTAATTTTATTCATCTTCTTGTGGTTTTGACTTCATAAGGCAATATCAGAAAATAGGAAGGAAAAGAGTAAGTTAGGGGATATTGGTGGTCCTCCGCACCGATGCAAACAGAGACTCTCTAGATTTGCCACTGCTACTGCAAATGAAGTTGAAGTCCCAAGTCTACATGATGAGTTCATCTCCCGTACTCCACCATCACAGGTGCTTGCTCTAAGTTGATAGTGTGATAATTGGTTTCATGTTGCATAAGTTGTCTAGCATGTATTTCTTCTATTTTTTATTAAATTGCACTTGCTGAGTTTATATGTTATACATGTGCATATGACATGGCGTTCTGTGTCTAGAATACACTGCATCTATCTATCATACCATGTTCTTACATCAAAATCTTCTTTGTTGTGTATCCTGCATCGGTCATTCATGATTGGACGCTTTTAACATGGCGGTTTGATAGTGGTTGCATCTTGCATTGATTTCTACGTTGTCTTGCTTCTAATTTTTCAAATTGCCACTTATGACAAGACACTTTTAACTTGGCAGAGTAATATTGGTTGCATCTTTCATATGGTGTCTAGCTTGCATTACTTCTATTTTCTTGAAAATCCTTCTACTTAGTTTACACAACCTAGCTGTGAATATGTCATGCCGTCCTATTTTTCTTACATATTCCATCCTCATACGGTTGTCTTACATCAAAGAATTGCTTGTCTATATCATGCATCAATGAGTTCTGAAGAGCGATTTTATTCTTTTGTGTTGTGGGTACAGCTTGACATGGCAAAGTCAAAAAAAGAGCAAGGAAAATAATATAGTAGGGAGTGGTGTTACTCGCCGGGTGAAACGGAAAATGATCTATCGTCCAGATTCTGCTGGTACTTATAGTGCAGTAGAAGGTCCAAGTCCACCGGCTAAATCTACAAACACAGTATCACCTGCTCCACCAGCTGCAGCATCCGCTTCAACTGTACCATCATCTCAACAAGTTACTCGTTCGTTTGCTCCGGAACTGGCTAGTTCCCAAGCTGCCTTCACACCTGACACTACTTCTGAAGCACTGCTGACACAACAGGACTTGGCAAGATCATATGAACCTCATGACCATCAACACCAAGATGGTACCTGACCGAGTCAAGTTGCAGTTGCATGCTCCTTTATATGTACTCTCACAGTTTGATGTACACTAACACTTTCCATATTCGTTGTTGAACTAGCACCACGGCGCAAGCGGAAACAGACATCAGGGATAATGCTTGACAGATTAATAAAATCTAAAGGAGGAAGAATGGAGATCCATTTTGAGGCAGGTTTAGAAAGGCCACATGATGCTACAGAGTCAGCCAAGTTAGTATCAGAGGCAGCCGTTGCCGTTAGGTGTCATGCACGTATCCTCCCAACATGGATCCAGTACAGGAATGAGAAAGACAATGCCCAGCTTAACACCTTCCTTGACCATTTATCCGTAAGTAATGTTATTCATCGCAATTAGTAATATTTTCTCTGTCCCATACTTTCTAGCTTCCTCCTAATAAGACTCACATTCTTTTTTCAACAGATGACGTTCAAGTTGGATCCAAAAGATGATGCAACTAAACAAGCATGCACTCATGTTTTCGATGCCTTTCTGCTGACGATGTCGGTACCACCTTAGAAAATCTCACTTTAAAGGCAAGGCTAACAATGAAATCGCCCAAACATCTCCCGTGGAATATATTACAGATGAAGACTGGACAGCCCTTGTTAAACACTAGTCTGATCCAAAGTATTAGGTAGGATATATGTATTCGATCAGACCACATATTGAACTTGTATTTATGTATGTGCCTTACAAGTGTATCTTCTTCTAGGCTAACTGTTGGAAGAACAAGACCAACCGTCCTAAAGTGAAATTCCAACAGACAACAGGATCTCGTAGCTATATTGCACACTGCAAGGCTCTTGTAAATAGCTGTTACTTCCTTCTTTTTTCTGTGCCATATTATCGTATCTATATTGACTTGTTCCAAATACAGAGGAAAGCCTGTGCAGACAAAAAAGAACCTGAACCGAATGCAGTGCAAATCTTCAAGGATTGCCGCACCAGCAAGATGAAGGGCATGAGCACACTAGTTCAAGCCGCTATTGTAAGTCCTTACTCCTCCTTCCTTTGAACTGATTGGTACTGTGATGTGTTCATTTAACTACTTGGTTTGCAGCCAATGTTAGTTACTCGGCTCACTTTTATACACAGTTGTCTTAATGTATCATTTCACCTTACATTGCTTAAAAGAGACGAAGGATATTCTTTTGGTCTTGATCTGTAATCTAGTTGTTATGTTCACGTGCGCACACAATGATAAAATAGCTTGTTTGTTTTATATCTGTTTGCCCATGATATGAATGATGTCGTACTATGTTCATCCTACTTTAAACCATGTCTCTTTATCCTTAGATGTCAATGAATGTGAGGAAATAGACAATACAGTAGGCATGCTACATGGACATATGTTCCGAAAGTGATTTTATTATGTAGTTGGCACTACAATACATGCTAATGTATTACAGTAGTTCATCAAAATAAGTTATGTATAAACGTGTAACCTACTTTGTTTTTTTTTTGTCTCATTAGTAACTTATCCGGTACACTAATCTACAAGTTCAAACTTTCAGGAAGCTATGGAACAAATGATTGAACAACCACAACCACCTGAAGGTGACGAGGCTACCACAGGCACAATGTCACCTCTTGCCGCGGTCGTCGGTATCTCTCCACTAACAAGGTCTGAAAGCACCTTCTGTGTAATTCGGGTTGGTTGTCCGTAACCTCGTCCAAATCGCCTACTGAACAAAATCTTCCTGCTAGACAGAGTGATATATCTGTGCTCCAGACACAAGTCCAATCCCTAATGGACGTCGTTTTGGAAACAAGAATATTGCTTGACAAATGTCATCATGATATGAATGGTTTTGAAACGGACTATCGGACATTAAACCGTTGTTCAAGAGCAATGGCGGAAAAAAGGTGAAGATCGTCGCTCCATTAGATTCTACTGACTGAAACATTAGCACTCGGGTCAAATGATCTCGCTTCTATACATCCGATGGTGCTTTTATACGCAAGGACTGTAAACTTTATGCCAACAGGCCTTTTGTTGTATTGTTGGAATTTATTTTGTTGTGATACAACATTTATGATGCTGCCAAAGGCCGCAGTAATTACGATGCTATTTTTGTACAGGGTAGGTTTATCTTAGTAATGTATTCGGCCGAAAGCTTCGTAGGAGCCCAACATGCCAACATTCGTCGGGCCCATTCCAATTGGGCTAAAAACTATTATGGGCTGAAATTTGCATGTAGCCCACTAAAAATATATGGGGCTAAATCAGCATAAGCTTTCATATTTTTCTGGTGGGCCTGTGCCCATAGTGGGCCTTTAATAGGCCTATACATAATTTGGGCCCTCAGTAACAATAGGCCGTTTACAGGTGTAAATATCTTGAGCCCATAAAAAACATGGGCCTTTAATAGACCAAAAGTGAGATTGGGCCCTAATTGTGCCAAATAACCCACTAGTCTTAGCAGGCCGAAATGGTGGCGCATTTACGATGCGGACCTTTCATAGGCCGAAATTCGGACGGGCCGTAAATGTGCCAACCTAATACACGGGCCTTTAACAGGCCGAAAGTTTGGTCGGGCTAGATTATCATCATTTTTATATGGGCCGTTAATGGGCCTGATGTGATGTTGGGCCACATATGGCCCATGGATTTCGTCTGACGTTAACAGTTTGAAAATCACAACAGGCCGAAAGTGGCCCAAATCTATAGTGGGCCTCTAATAGGCCGAATGTCAGACATGGCCGAATATGACCCAAATCCTTCACCGTCGTTTATGGGCCGAAAGTTACAATGGCCTGTAAATGGGCCCAAATGAAGCAGGACCTTTAACAGGCCGGAAATACACCGGGCCGTAATTCGGCCCATATACTTAGTGGACTGTTAACGGGCCAGAAATGACCATGGGCCGCGATGATGACAAGTTTAGGATAGTTCATTGACGGGCCGATTTGACACTAGCCGTATGGGCCTTAACTGAGAATGTTGGGCCTTTAGCTGGGCCGGCCCATTATGGTCTGCAAAATCTTGTGGGCCTTTAGCTGGGCTGGCCCATTGTGGTCCGCTAAATCATGTGGGCCTTTAGCTGGGCCGGCCCTATGGTCTGCAAAATCTTGTGGGCCTTTAGTTGGGCCGGCCCACTATGGTCCGCTAAATCTTGTGGGCCTTTAGTTGGGCCGGCCCATTTAAACTTTATGGCCACTTTTGGGCCCGTCCACGTGTCAACATATCATAGGCCCATCTCAACCGTTGGATGAGTGACACGTGTGCCAACGCGGAGCTGACGTGTGGTTCCGTCGGCCAATGAGAATTTTACACGTGGAAAATCGGCATTGGTCGTGGCTGTTAGTGGGTTATCAGATCCAAAACCGGACCCGATAGCTTAACGGCATCCCGTTATGGTGGATGCCATGTGTCGGTCACCCTTGACGAAAGCACTTCTATGACGCGCGATTTATCGTCATGGAAATGGACACTTCCGTGATGATAATTTTGGTAATGGCATGGAACACTTCTACGACAGCACAGGTATGACTATCTTCATTCTGTCATAAATTTGTCATGGATGTACATGCATGACAGAAAACGTGACCTACTGTGACAAACACGTATCATCACGGAAGTGTATTTTTTGTAGTGACTACCGCTTGTGGCGATACACGGTACTGCCGCTCCGGCCCAGCAGTACTAGCGCTGGCACCAAACATATGCCACTACCACGAAAACAAGTATACTTCAAGGAAAACCAGAACTGCCATAGCTTCTGCAAATGAGCTCTGAATCGAGCAAACTCAAGGTTTTTGGAAACAAGGCGACGAGTAGCATCAAAACAACGACAGCAGGGGAGGTATGCAACACAAAAAAAGGAGTGAAACCTCCAACAGATAAGAACCGACATAACCTCCAACATTGAAAACATCATAGAAGATGCACACGAACTCCGTTTTTGATGAACTAGAGCTTGTCAAGAAGAAGACCACAAGCTCTAAAACTCACAAAGAGAAACACCAAACATGAACCAAGAAAGATGATTCAAGGATGCAATGGTTTGATATCTCTACGAACAATACGATCAAGCTACTCATCGAGAGCCCCCCTTGATAGTACGACAATCGATCCTATAACCCGGTCTCCCAACTACCACCATGAGACCGGTAAAATAGAAAACCTATCAAGGGCAAACCTTTGCCTTGCACACGGTCCACTTGAGCTAGATGATGACGATCATGACTCCCTCAAGTTGGACCACCTTTCTTGATTGCGTTGGCTCGATGAAGACTAGTTGATTGCTCCCCCATACTCCACTATGGGTGAGCCACTCTTCCGCACATCTTCACAAGTCCATTGTCACCATAATGGACGGAAAGCTTCAAACATTTGATCTCTTTGTGATGCTCCACTTGAACTTGCACACCGCAACCTAACCCCACAAAGAGCTCTCACATAGACCATGGGTTAGTACACAAAGCGCAGTGGACAATGCTTACCATACCATGGGATCACTTGATCCCTCTCGGTACATCTTCTACGCTTTATGAGTTGATCAACTTGATTCACTCTTTGACTAAGTCTTGATCAACCTCTCACAAGACCAATCTTTAGGTAATTCCTTGAATAGCACCTTGGTCGACACAAACTCTCCTTGAAACCAACACATGTACTCCAAGAAAAGCCTATGGACAAAACCTTAAAATATAACTCAAGGCAACCATTAGTCCATAGAGATTGTTATCAATTACCAAAACCAAACATGGGGGCACTGCATGTTCTTTCAACTACAGTCACTTGAATCAAGTGGGAGTTAATCTTCCAGATAAGATAGTGATTGATAAAGTTCTCTAGTCGCTATCACCAAGCTACTAGAACTTCGTGATGAACTATAATATGCAAGGGATAACGAAAGTGATTCTCGAGCTCCTCGCGGTGCTGAAATCGACGAAGGTAGAAATCAAAATGAGCATCAAGTGTTGATGGTAAAACAAAACCACTAGTTTCAATAAAAGGGCAAAGGAAAAGAAATGGGACTTCAAGAAGAATGACAAGCAAGTTATCACTCCCGTGAAGAAGACCAAAGCTAGACCTAAGCCTGAAACTGAGTGCTTCTACTACAAAGGGAATAATCACTGGAAGCAGAACTACCCCAAATAATTGGCGGATAAGAAGGATGGCAAAGTGAACAAATGTATATTTGATATACATGTTATTGATGTGTACTTTACTAGTGTTCATAGTAACCCCAGGGTATTTGATACTGGTTCAGTTGCTAAGATTAGTAACTCGAAACAAGAGTTGCAAAATGAACAAAGACTAGTTAAGGGAAAGGTGACGATGTGTGTTGGAAGTGATTCCAAGGTTGATAAGATCACCATCGCACACTCCCTTTACCTTCAGTATTAGCGTTGAACTTAAAATAAATGTTATTTGGTGTTTGCATTGAGCATGAATATGATTAGATCTTGTTTATTGCAATACAGTTATTCATTTAAGTCAAAGAATAATTGTTGTTCTGTTTAAATGAATAAACCTTCTATGGTCATGCACTCAATGGTTTATTGAATCTCGATGGTAATGATGCACATATTCATTATATTGATGCCAAAAGATGCAAAGTTGATAATGATAGTGCAACATATTTGTGGCACTACAGTTTAGGTCATATTGGTGTAAAGCGCATGAAGAAACTCCATGCAGATGGACTTTTGGAATCACTTGATTATGAATCATTTGATGTTTGTGAACCATGCCTCATGGGCAAGATGACTAAAACTCCATTCTTCGGAACAATAGAGCGAGCTACAGACTTATTGGAAATAATACATACCGATGTATGCGGTCCGATGAGTGTTGAGGCTTGCGATGGGTATCGCTATTTTCTGACCTTCACAGATGATTTAAGCAGATATGGGTATATCTACTTAATGAAACGCAAGTCTAAAACATTTGAAAAGTTCAAAGAATTTCAGAGTGAAGTGGAGAATCATCATAACAAGAAATAAAGTTTCTACGATCTGATCGCGGGGGCGAATATTTGAGTTACAAGTTTGGCCTTCATTTAAAACAATGTGGAATAGTTTCACAACTCACGCCACCTGGAACACCATAGCGAAATGGTGTGTCTGAACATCGTAACCGTACTTTATTAGATATGGTGCAAACTATGATGTCTCTTACCGATTTACCACTATCATTTTGGGGTTATGCATTAGAGACAGTTGCGCTCACTTTAAATAGGGCACCATCTAAATCCGTTGAGACGACACCGTACAAAACTGTGGTTTGGAAAGAAACCTAAGTTGTCGTTTCTTAAAGTTTGGGGTTGCGATGCTTATGTGAAAAAGCTTCAGCCTGATAAGCCCGAACCCAAATCGGAAAAGTGTGCCTTCATAGGATACCCAAAAAGAAACTGTTGGGTACACCTTTTTATCACAGATCCGATGGCAAGATATTTGTTGCTAAAAATGGATCCTTTCTAGAGAAGGAGTTTCTCTCGAAAGAAGTGAGTGGGAGGAAAGTAGAACTTGATGAGGTAATTGTACCTTCTCTCGAATTGGAAAGTAGTTCATCACAGAAATCAGTTCCAGTGATGCCTACACCAATTAGTGAGGAAGCTAATGATGATGATCATGAAACTTCAGATCAAGTTACTACCGAACCTCGTATGTCAATCAGAGTTTGTTTTGCACCAGAGTGGTACGGTAATCCTATTCTGGAAGTCATTTTGCTAGACCATGACAAACCTACGAACTATGAGGAAGCGATGATGAGCCCGGATTCCGTGAAATGGCTTGAGGCCATGAAATCTGAGATGGGATCCATATATGAGAACAAAGTATGGACTTTGGTGGACTTTCCCAATGATCAGCAAGCCATTGAGAATAAATGGATCTTCAAGAGGAAGACAGACGTTGATGGTAGTGTTACTATTTACAAAGCTCGAATTGTCACAAAAGGTTTTCGACAAGTTCAAGGTGTTGACTACGATGAGATTTTCTCACTCGCATCGATGCTTAAGTCTGTCTGAATCATGTTAGCAATTGCTGCATTTTATGAAATATGGCAAATGGATGTCAAAAACCGCATTCCTTAATGGATTTATTAAAGAAGAGTTGTATATGATGCAACAAGAAGGTTTTGTCAATCCTAAAGGTGCTAACGAAATGTGCAAGCTCCAGCGATCCATGTATGGACTGGTGCAAGCATCTCGGAGTTGGCATATACGCTTTGATGAGTTGATCAAAGTATATAGTTCTATACATACTTGCGGTGAAGTCTGTATTTACAAGAAAATGATTAGGAGCACTACAGCCTTTCTGATAAGTATATGTGAATGACATACTGTTGATCGGAAATGATGTAGAATTTCTGGAAAGCATAAAGGAGTTTTTCAAAGAAATACATCGGTGAAGCTGCTTACATATTGGGCATTAAGATCTATAGAGATAGATCAAGATGCTTGATAAAACTTTCAATGAGTACATACCTTGACAAGATTTTGAAGAAGTTCAAAATGGATCAGTCAAAGAAAGGGTTCTTGCCTGTGGTGTGAAGTTGAGTAAGACTCAAAACCCGACCACGACAGAAGATAGAGAGAGAATGAAAGTCATTCCCTATGCCTCAGCCATAGGTTCTATAAAGTATGCTATGCTGTGTACCAGACCTATTGTGTACCTTGCCATGAGTTTGGCAAGGGGGTAGGATAGTGATCCAGGAGTGGATCACTAGACAGCGCTCAAAGTTATCCTTAGTTACCAAAGAGCACTAAGGAAATACTTCTCGGTTATGGAGGTAATAAAGAGTTCATCGTAAAGAGTTACGTCGATGCAAGCATTTATATTGATCCGGATGACTCTGAGTCTCAATCTGGATACATATTAAAAGTGGGAGCAATTAGCTAGAGTAGCTCCATGCAGAGCATTGTAGACATAGAAAATTTGCAAAATACATACGGCTCTGTATGTGACACACCCGTTGACTAAACTTCTCTCACAAGCAAAACATGATCACACCTTAGTACTCTTTGAGTGTTAATCACATAGCGATGTGAACTAGATTATTGACTCTAGTAAACCCTTTGGGTGTTAGTCACATGGCGATGTGAACTAATCACATAAAGATGTGAACTATTGGTATTAAATCACATGACGATGTGAACTAGATTATTGACTCTAGTGCAAGTGGGAGACTGAAGGAAATATGCCCTAGAGGCAGTAATAAAGTCGTTATTTATATTTCCTTATATATCATGATAAATGTTTATTATTCATGCTAGAATTGTATTAACCAGAAACTTGATACATGTGTGAATACATAGACAAAACAGAGTGTCCCTAGTATGCCTCTACTTGACTAGCTCGTTTAATCAAAGATGGTTAAGTTTCCTAACCATGGACATGTGTTGTCATTTGATGAACGGGATCACATTATTAGGAGAATGATGTGATGGACAAGACCCATCTGTTAGCTTAGCATAATGATCGTTAAGTTTTATTGCTATTGCTTTCTTCATGACTTATACATATTCCTTTGAATATGAGATTATGCAACTCCCGAATACTGGACGAACACCTTGTGTGCTATCAAACGTCACAACGTAACTGGGTGATTATAAAGATGCTCTCTGGTGTCTCCGAAGGTGTTTGTTGGGTTGGCATAGATCAAGATTAGGATTTGTCACTCCGTGTATCGGGGAGGTATCTCTGGGCCCTCTCGGTAATGCACATCACTATAAGCCTTGCAAGCAATATGACTAATGAGTTAGTTACGGGATGATGCATTACAGAACGAGTAAAGAGACTTGTCGGTAACGAGATTGAACTAGGTATGAGGATACGCCGATCGAATCTCGGGCAAGTAACATACCGATGACAAAGGGGATAAACGTATGTTGTTATGCGGTTTGACCGATAAAGATCTTCGTAGAATATGTAGGCACCAATATGAGCATCCAGGTTCCGCTATTGGTTATTGACCGGAGATGTGTCTCGGTCATGTCTACATAGTTCTCGAACCCGTAGGGTCCGCACGCTTAACGTTCGATGACGATTTGTATTATGAGTTATATGTGTTTTGGTGACCGAAGTTTGTTCGGAGTCCCGGATGAGATCACGGACATGACGAGGATCTCGAAATGGTCGAGAGGTAAAGATTCATATATTGGGAGGTTATATTCGGACATCGGAATAGTTCCGAGTGATTAGGGTATTTTTCCGGAGTACCGAGGAGTTACCGGAACCCCCGGGGAAGTTAATGGGCCTTAGTGGGCTTTAGTGGAGAGAGGGAAGAAGGGCCACGAGGTGGCGCGCGCCTCCCCCTGCCCAAACCGAATTGGACAAGGGGTGGGGGCGCGACCCACTCCTTCCTTCTCCTTCTCCCCTCCTTCCTTTCCCTCCGGTGGAAGAGAGGGAAAGGGGCGGGGATCCTACTTGGACTAGGAGTCCAAGTAGGACTCCCCCCTTGACGCCCCCCTCCTGGCCGCCGGCCTCTCTCCCTCCCTCCTTTATATACGTGGGTAGGGGGCACCCCAAAGGCACAACAGACAATCTCTTAGCCGTGTGTGGTGCCCTCCTCCACAGTTTAACACCTCGGTCATATCGTCGTAGTGCTTAGGCGAAGCCCTGCACCGGTAACTTCATCATCACCGTTGCCACGCCGTCGTGTTGACGAAACTCTCCCTCGTCCTCAACTGGATCAAGAGCTCGAGGGACGTCATCGTGTTGAACGTGTGCTGAACACGGAGATGCCGTACGTTTGGTACTTGGATCGGTTGGATCGTGAAGACGTTCGACTACATCAACCGCGTTACTAAACGCTTCCACTTTCGGTCTACGAGGGTACGTGGACACACTCTCTCCGCTCGTTGCTATGCTTCTCCTAGATAGATCTTGCGTGATCGTAGGATTTTTTTTGAATTACTACGTTACCCAACAGGTATGTGTTATCCGCTAACCAACGTATATTTGTATGGGAATTTTTTTGCATCGGTGGCTACATTTACTATATTGATGCTACAATATCACATTTTCTAGGGAGTGGGAGGGTGCGCGGGATTAATATGTTTTTATAAGCCGATTGTTGTTGATTGATTTGAAAAATCATCGCCCCTGTCAAAATCGTAAACCAAATTCGAAATCCAATACCTCAACTGAATGAAAGAGCTTGAGAATTAGAGAACATATAAAATTAAAATAATCGAATGGGAAAGCTCCTTGAGAAGTTATTTACTCGGTGAAAATTGGATGGCCCAATTCTAATTTTAAAACTCAATTAATTGTGAGGCCTAAAAAATAGGAAGCATAGTGTATAGTGTAAAAGAATTGAATGAGAGAGGTTTCATAAATTGTCGACCCAGCCAAAATCGGGTTACCCAATTTCAATTGGAGATCTCAATTGATGTGGGTTTAATAAAACTAGGGAGCTTAGTGTTATAGAGGATTGTTTTCTTTTTCATTTAACTCTCCGCGAAAATGGGCTGGCCCAACTATTGTACACCTTTAGCGAGAGTTCCCACGGTCTCTCGCTTGATGCGAGAAATAGTCGGCGCGTTTTTTCGAAGCAAGTCAACTAACTTCACTTGAAAAAGGGATTCATATTTGATCTTCAAAATATAGTTTAGAAGGAAAAGATAGTTTGTGCAGTGCATGCTCAAACTTCTATAAGAAAAACCATGTAGCAAGCCACCACAGGGAGTATGCAAAATTAATGTTGATAGTATTATCGTAAGGCGAGGGAGCAGAGGTGCAGCGGCCGTTGTGTGCCGCGATGATCATGGAAAAATATATGAGATCTTCGTCTATAACTTTCTCTGGAACAGCGGATGCTCTAACTTTGGAGGCGCTCACTTGTCGGGAAGCACTGGCACTCGCAAATAATCTTCATATCAATAAAATTCTTGTATCTTCATACCGTATGACAGTGGTTAAGGACGTGAAGGACGCCAAGGGAGGACAGTAGGGTGCCATCATCAAAGAAAAAATGCAAGATGAAAGGAGTTCGAAAGCTGCAATTTGATTCATGAGAGTAGAAGAAGAAATTTCGAGGCTGATTCTTTAGCTAAAATGTCTCTGTCTGACTTAGGTAGACATGTTTGGTTGATTCATCTACATTATATTGTAATGATCCCTCTGAACTTATTTGAATAAAAATCGGTATACCCCTAAAAACAGACTCCACTCCATATGTAGATACCGTTCGTTCAAGTTTTTTTTTTGGCACATTTAGCATGCCTCGAATTCATTTTTTTTCTTTGAATTACTCTTTTTTTTGTATAAATTTCGCATGGGAAACTTTTATAGGAGAAGTTTGAACTCGTTCTATTCAGATATTGATTGTTCTTGGTTTGAAATGGTTTAATTGCCTACATAATTTGGGCAGCCTTTGCTCTTCTTCTTCTTTTTTTTTTTTTTTTTTTTTTGAGCAAAGGGCAGCCCTTGCTAAAGTTTGATCCACAAAACATGCATGAAAAATGGAAGCCCAATTACGTTGAGCGAAATTGAGGCCTGCACAGCCAACGGGCTTCGCAGTCTCGTAGAAAAAACAACTCCGAGGCTCGGAGGTCTCCACGCCTACAACGCCCCACTCACAACCTTATCGTCGCCGCGGTACGAGCAAAGATGGCGCCGCCGGCCGCAGCGCCGCCTCCCGCCATGTCCGCCCTCCCCACCTTCGCCTCCTCCCACCCATACCCTTCCCTCCCCACGCCCAAGACCGCCGCCCCCAAACCACGCCTCAACCTGGCCTACGCCGGCGCCGCCGCGGCTCCCAATGCCGTCCCCCACCGCAGCGCCGCCGCCTCCAACGACCGCCTGCGAGGCCTGGTCCGCCGCGGCGACCTCGAGGAGGCCCTCCGGCTCGTCGATTCCATGGCGTCCGCCGCCTTCGCCGCGGGGCCCTGCGCCGCGCTCATCAAGAAGCTGTGCGCGTCCGGGCGCACCGCGGAGGCCCGGCGCGTGCTGGCCGCCTGCGAGCCCGACGTCATGGCCTACAACGCGATGGTTGCCGGGTACTGCGTCACGGGGCAGCTCGACAACGCGCGCCGGCTCGTCGCGGCGATGCCCATGGAGCCCGACGCCTACACGTACAACACCCTCATCCGCGGCCTGTGCGGGCGCGGCAGGACCGACAACGCCCTCGCGGTGCTCGACGATATGCTCCGCCGAGGGTGCGTGCCCGACGTGGTCACCTACACCATCCTGCTCGAGGCCACCTGCAAGAGGAGCGGGTACAAGCAGGCCATGAAGCTGCTCGACGAGATGCGCGACAAGGGGTGCGCCCCGGACATAATCACCTACAACGTTGTCGTCAACGGCATTTGCCAAGAAGGGCGGGTCGATGATGCCATGGAGTTCTTGAAGAGCCTGCCGTCCTGTGGATGCGAGCCGAACACCGTCAGCTACAACATTGTGTTGAAGGGCTTGTGTACCGCGGAGCGGTGGGAGGACGCCGAGAAGCTCATGGCTGAGATGAGTCGCAAGGGGTGCCCCCCAAATGTGGTGACGTTCAATATGCTCATCAGCTTCTTGTGCCGGAGAGGATTGGTCGAGCCTGCGATGGAGATTCTTGATCAGATCCCAAAGTACGGGTGCACGCCCAATTCGTTGAGTTACAACCCGATACTTCACGCGTTCTGCAAGCAAAAGAAGATGGACAGAGCCATGGCATTTGTGGAACTGATGGTGTCCAGCGGCTGTTACCCCGACATCGTCTCATACAACACTCTTCTTACTGCGCTGTGTCGCGGCGGGGAGGTTGATGCCGCTGTTGAGCTGCTTCATCAACTCAAGGACAAAGGCTGCACCCCTGTCTTGATTAGCTACAACACCGTCATCGATGGCCTTACCAAAGCCGGGAAGACAGAGGAAGCTTTAGAACTTCTGAATGAGATGGTAACCAAAGGGCTCCAGCCGGATATAATCACTTACTCGACAATATCTTCTGGTCTTTGTCGGGAAGACAGGATCGAAGAAGCGATCAAAGCATTTTGTAAAGTGCAAGACATGGGCATAAGGCCCAACACCGTGCTGTACAACGCGATACTTCTTGGGCTTTGCAAAAGGCGTGAGACACATAGTGCTATCGATCTGTTTACTTACATGGTATCAAATGGCTGCATGCCAAATGAATCGACTTACACTATATTGATTGAAGGCTTGGCTTACGAAGGCTTGGTCAAGGAGGCACAGGAAATGCTGGCTGAGCTGTGCTCCAGAGGGGTGGTGAGTAAGACTTTGGTAAATAAGGGAGCCATTCGGTTACTTGATGCTTGATGGAACTATGCACACTTAAAAAGGTTGACCAGACCAGTAGGAGTGTGTGGATCCAGGAATATGTTCTTGTGCATCTTCGGCAGTAGAGATACTTCATTGTTCTTAATGATGTCTTATTCGACGCTGTGTTCTTATGAACATGTGAGTGTCCTTTCTTAATGTGAAGCGCACAGCCTCCTCCAGTTCAACTTGCTACAAACTTGTACAGGATTCTTCTCTCTTCTTTAATATACTCAATAGGGAGCTATCCTATCTTGTTTCCGTAGAACTGTGTTCTTACTGGAAAGTAGTTTTGTTTTCTTAGATTACACGGACTAAAGAAAGATATGCTGCTTTCTCAGCTGAGTTCTCAATAAAAACTGAGACAAATCCAATGTTTATGCTATTTTCCCAGATAATCTTAGACACCTAAATTTTCTAAAGTTTGCCTATCTGCTGCAACTATCCACTAAGCTTTTTGGTTATGCAAAGTTTATACTTTTATCATTCATCATTGTATCATTTATGAATATAACACCTGCGTTTACTACTCTGGTCGTAGTGGTGATGTTCAGTTATATATTCTATTCCAAGTTTCCAGCAAAACATTAGAAACTTCAGTTGGCATTGCACTGTTCATACTGTTGGATCCATGCAGTTTGTGCTTTCCTAATTTGCATAAAAAGGTGATTTCATAGTTGACGAAGCATTGGCCGTTGGTCAGAGTAAGAGTAGATATTACTTGTGTACTCACTCTGTCTAGAATTACTTGATGCTTAAACAGATGTATTTAGACTTGTGAAGAAGTTTTCAATAGTACTTCTGGACTTACATTTCTACTGAATATTTGAGTCCGAGTTCTGTAAACTTGCGAGTTCCGACAGAATTTCAACGAAGCATGACTTTGCCCACACTGTAGGCACAACTATGATTGATACCATGGTTGTCTGTATACTTACAAAATAGGACAAAATCTGAGTACAGAAAAGAGACAACATTTGCGATGCCTGTGTGCAGGTCATTTTTTTAGATGTCCGAGACGTTTCCGTCGACTACGAGCCGCCTACGATGACTTTGTAAAATCTCTAGATGATATGACCGCTCAGTCTTTCGGAGGTGCTCACAGGGATAGGGTGTGCGTGTGTGCATTCACAGGGGATGAATGTATGCGCGTTTATATGGGGGCTCACGACCGTTGAGTTTGCCCGACATGAGGAAGACATGACGTGAAACACAGATGCGTGCCTCCACGGCGGTGAGGATTTAGAGTAGGTTAAAAAAGTGCCGTACTTTTTCTAGCTGAAATATGTCAAAAGTCTAATGAATTTGATCCGCTTTAAATGAAAATCATTTGATTTGCATGAATATCTTTCAGTTTATTCAAATACCACTTGAAGTGTAAGAATTTAAGGCACGTGATTGAAAGGACGGCTCTTATAGAGTGCAGCATTGCAGAGGCCGGGCTCCATTGAGCCCGTTTTGCCAAAAAAAAATCAAAATATACTTACAAGTTTTAAAAATATCAATTTTTTTATACAAATACATATGCATGTTCGTGGAGCCCGTTTTGCCAAAAAAAATCAAAATATACTTACAAGTTTTAAAAATATCAATTTTTTTATACAAATACATATGCATGTTCGTCGTGTATGTAAAAAGTTTCATTAGGTAATTTGATTATTTGCATGCTATAGAAAAAAGATAAATATCTGGCCTAAAAACAACAAAGATAAAGCCTATTTTAATCTGTGTATTTATCTTTTCTGTATACACTATAGGAGAACATATATGTTTATGAAATTTTATACGTGTATACTACAAATACACATGTATGTATATACTCTCTTTTTTCAGTTTTTTCAATATGTGAAAATAGTATTTTTGCTGGAAAAAAATAAAGAGCTATGTGGAGCTCGGCCTCCGCAATGCCTTTTCGGGCTCTTAGAGCAACTCTAGCAGACCCCGCATTTTGCCGACCCATAAAATGTGTTTGCAGGTCGCACGGGGGCGATTATGCAGGCCGAAAATTGTGGCGGCAGACTAGAAACCGCAAACGGACCCCTAAATCTAAAAAAAGGTTGTTTCACACGAGATATTTAAACAACTGCTCGCCGGAGCTCGCTCGCATACATGGTTCTTCTTCGCATAATAAGTTCATACACGCCACATACATACATAGAGGTTAGATATGCTAGACAGGGCCTATGCTACCGCATCATCAAGCAACAAAATTGAGCTCACCGGAGCTCCTGCGGTAGCTGCCCACCGCGGCGATCGGTCGGTCGGAGGAGTTGGAGCTGAGGTCGACGAAGAGCCGCTGCTCCTCCTTCATCACGCGCAGGTCGGCCTCCTTCGATGCCTGCGCCTGCGATGCCGTGAGGCCCGAATCGAGGAAGAGTCGCTCGTACTCGAGCTCGCGCCGGATGCGCTCTTCCATCTCCTCCTGATCCCTCGCCGACCGCTCGAGGAGCTCCTCCTGCCCCGGTGGGAGGTAGTCCTCGGGTCCGATGACGCCTCGGCGCGGCGGCGCATCGGGCACGGCCTCCTCCGGCTCCCTCTTCACCGGAACGAGCCGCGAGCTCGTCGCCCGCAGATGAGCTCCTCGCGGACCAGTGATCGGATGAGCTCCCAGCGGACTGTTGCCGAGGAGGCGCTGGCGGCGATGGCCTTCGAACTCGAACTTGTCGAGCTCGCGCCCGGTCGAATCTTTGGCGGCCGGGCACCGTGGTTGAGCCACCGACGCGGCGTCAGATCTGGCGCGGCGGCGGCGCTCCGCCTCATCCCCCGAGTCGGCCATGGTGGTTCAAGGCTCGCCGGCGGCGAGAAATCGAGCGGCGCGGTGGAAAATTGGAGGGGAACGAGGCGGCGGGAGGATAGGGTTTCGACCCGCATCTGTCCCGCAAACCCGCAGTTATAGTGGCTCGGGGGTTGCGTTTGCGGGCTGTGGCAAAAAAATTTACGGACCGGACACCGATGCGGGCTCTGGTCTGGCCAGAAAAATGGGCCGAGCCCGTATAATCACCGGAATTATGCGAGTTTGTGTCGGATGCGGGGTCTGCTAGAGTTGCTCTTATATCACTATCCGTGCAGGTGTCCATAAACACATACACAGTTTCCGTTTTAGGGCTAGATGCGTGGTGAACTTTGCGGAAAATCTGTCTGATAAAGCTCACGAGGAGACTTACCCAACGGTACCAGCTGGTTTCCAAATCACGACACGTGCATCCTATTTCCTGTTCTCTCCTTCGCAAAGCAAGAACAGGTGCATGTGTTGGAAATATTAGCATTTTTCTAATTAGATTAATCTACGAATAAACAATAAGCATGGCATAAAAAGTATGCATCTCATAGCTATACCTAAGCATACTAGCACGTATAGAACATAGATGAACCATCTATGAGCAGCACAAATACGGCTAGTACAAGTACGAGTAAACGAGGGATGAACAGATCATACCCTCCGGTTGGCCAGGCCAACGCGGCGGTGGCAGCAGCAGCCTCGGCGGCGTCCGTGGCCTTCTTCTTAGCGGCGGCGGCGTCGGCCATGGTGTCGATGCAGGGGAAGTAGTGAAAGCAGAGATGAACGGAGTTGGGGACGGATCGGGAGCAGTCGCGTCGAGACGCTCCCCAAAAACCTTATTGCCATTCTCCTGGGCAGGATCTCAAACGACAGGGTTCCGGAGGCACCTGCTCTCCCGACCAACCGTGCACGCGGTCGTCGGGATGGGATCGCCGGAGGCAGCACAGATTGAGGAACAATAGATGACGGCTAGGTCATGCGAGAGGGAGTGAGTGAACCGAACTAGGTTACTCCACTGGCAGAGCCTTCTTATATAGTCCGTCGAGGAGGAAGTCGTGGGCCTGGCGGAGGCCCACGACCGAGTCGACCCACTCCCGGCAAGGGAGTCGACGAATCCCGGCAACGCAAGTCATCCCACAGTCCAACGTCTCGGACAGTGGCCCACCTGTTAGCGATTTGTTAATTAACCCTTGATTAATTAATTCGTTCCTGAGCGGCACAAATAAGCTTCGGCTCGGCTCATTCCCGCAACCCGCGGCGTGCGCGCGTCGTGACAAGGCGAGGCGAGCGGCGGCGGAGGAGGAGCACGCGTGTACCACTCCTCTTTCCAAGCTTCCAATGGCAAGTGGTAGAGCAGCCCTTATAAAGGGGTCTCAGCTCTCCTCAACTAGCAAGGTGGGGCTAAACTTCCCACCACCTGCCATCTCATACATGGGCCTCAAGATTAACCAGGGATTAGTGTCTTATATGGGCCTAAGCCCATCCATAATCCATCAATCCCCCACCAGATCTCGAGGCACATAAATTTGTCAACTGTTCCAAACAATGTTTGATATATTAGAAATTTCAGTGTAGACTGTTAAGTTGAACTTCCACCTAGAGCAACAGTATTGGACTTCTTCACAACTGAACAATGGACTATGCCTTGAATTGTCAGTTTGGCGTGCAGAAGTTTCGCCTATTGTCAACTGATACGTGGCTGCCGAAGGCTAAACCCCACGAGTGGAGCTTATTAGTCATACTCCGTACCATCTCATGAGTTTACTAGAGATTACCCAATCTCATAGACTGTGACCAGCAGTCGGGCTCACATAGGTGTGTTCCTCCAAAAAATGCTCTGTAGGTTAGCATCTTGCTCACAAAAGCTTTGAAACACATTAAGACAAAAGTCAGCCTGCCTTACAGAATTGAGAGTATTGTGCATCTCCAATGGAGTGGGTTAATTAAGGATACTCTTCTCACTTGACCGCTAGATTGTTTCCCAGGTCCTAATTCACGAGATCTTCGATCACATAGGTTGGGTTACCCCCATAGCAATTTACGTGGGTCTCATACCCATCTCCCTCGATGCATTTTCTATCATAATCTGTGATAGCCCTTTCGTAAAAGGGTCTGCCAGATTCTTAGCCGTCTGGATATAATCCAATGCTATTAGTACGGAGTTTCTTGATTTTCTGATAGATTTCAATCTTCTTCTTATGTGCTTTGTGGATTTTATGTTGTCCTTTGAACTCTTAGCCATGGTAATCACCGTTTGATTGTCACAGTTCATAAGGACAGCCGACACTGGTTTATCAACCACCTGCAAATCCATCAAAAGCCCTCAAAGCCATTCTGCTTCGACGCATGATGTGTCTAATGTTGTGAGTTCTGCTTCCATAGTCGATCTGGTTAAGATCGATGCTTTACAAGACTTCCAGAAACAGCACCACCACCAAGTGTGAAGACATGTCCACTTGTGGCTTTCATCTCATCAGCATTAGATATCCAATTCGAATCACTATACCCTTCAAGTACCGTCGGGTACCCAGAATAGTAAATTCCATAGTTCACAGTACCTTGCAAATAACGCATCACTTGCTCAACAACATGACAATGCACATCTCCCAGATTGGAAACAAACCGGCTCAGTTTGCACACAACAAATGAGATGTCAGGACGAGTAGCACATGCTAGGTACATCAGTGAACCAACCACTTGAGAATATCTCAATTGATCTATAGCCGTTCCTTCAAACTTTCGAATCCGCATGCTAGGATCATATGGTGTTGCAGAAGGTTTGCAGTCCGAATATCCAAAACGGCTCAAAATCTTCTCAACATAGTGGGATTGCAAAAGTGTAATTCCACCCTCAGTATTTCTCAGTAGCTTGATGTTCAAGATAACATCAGCAACACCCAGGTCTTTCATCTCAAAGTTATGAGATAGAAAAGCCTTGACCTCCTCAATGACCTTGAGGTGGGTCCCAAATATCTGTATGTCATCGACAAACAAACACAGTATAACTCCTTCGCCCCCACCATAGCGATAGTATACACATTTGTCAGCTTCGTTCACAACAAAGCTAGCAGATGTCAGAGTAGTGTTGAATTTCTCATGCCATTGCTTAGGCGCTTGTTTCAGGCCATACAAAGATTTCACTAGCTTACACACCTTTCTTTCCTGACTATTTACTACAAAGCCATCCGGCTGCTGCATGTAAATTTCCTCGTCTAGCTATCCGTTAAGGAAAGCCGTCTTAACGTCCATCTGATGAACGAGAAGATCATGCGAGGCAGCCAAAGTGAGTAACACTCGAATGGTTGTCAGCCTAGCCATAGGTGAATAAGTGTCGAAGAAATCCTCTTCTTCCTTTTGGGTATAACCCTTGGCCAGAAGCCTAGCCTTGTACTTCTCAATAGTACCGTCGGGCCTAAGCTTCTTCTTGAACACCCACTTACATCCCAATGGTTGACAACCATAAGGAAGATCAGTGATTTCCCATGTACCGTTAGCCAAGATGGAATCCATCTCGCTACGGACCGCATCCTTCCAGTAGTCAACATCAGGAGATGCATAAGCTTCTGAACTGGAACTGGGAGTGTCATCATCCATGAGGTACACGAGGAAATCATCACCAAAAGACTTTGCAGTCCTTTGTCTCTTGCTCCTAACAGGAGCTTTCTCGTCATCCTCCGTGGAACTCTCATCACTTTTATGTTCATAATATTCCAACGGAATGGCAGGTTTAGGAGTCTCATCAGATTCCAGTCGAGAAATGCTTTGCATATCTCTCATGGGGAAAATATCCTCAAAGAATGTAGCATCCCTAGACTCTATAATTGTACCGACCTTCTGGTCAGGTACCTCAGATTTCACCACTAGAAATTGATAACCCACAAGTATAGGGGATCTACCGTAGTCCTTTCGAACCAAACGAGGAGCGGAAGGAAATGATAAGTGGTTTTCAGCAAGGTATTCTCTGCAAGCACTGAAATAATAGGTAACAGATAGTTTTGTGATAAGATAATTGGTAACAAGCAACAAGTAACAAAAGTAAATAAAGTGCAGCAAGGTGGCCCAATCCTTTTTGTAGCAAAGGACAAGCCTGGACAAACTCTTCTATGGAGAAAGGCGCTCCCGAGGACACATGGGAATTATCGTCAAGCTAGTTTTCATCACGTTCATATGATTCGCGTTCGGTACTTTTGATAATTTGATATGTGGGTGGACCGGTACTTGGGTGTTGTACTTGCTTGAACAAGCATCCCACTTATGATTAACCTCTATTGCAAGCATCCACAACTACAACAAAAGTATTAAGGTAAATCTAACCATAGCATGAAACATATGGATCCAAATCAGCCCCTTACGAAGAAACGCATAAACTAGGGTTTAAGCTTCTGTCACTCTAGCAACCCATCATCTACTTATTACTTCCCAATGCCTTCCTCTAGGCCCAAATAATGGTGAAGTGTTATGTAGTCGACGTTCACATAACACCACTAGAGGATAGACAACATACATCTCATCAAAATATCAAATGAATACCAAATTCACATGACTACTAATAGCAAGACTTCTCCCATGTCCTCAGGAACAAACGTAACTACTCACAAAGCATATTCATGTTTATAATCAGAGGGGTATTAATATGGATAATGGATCTGAACATATGATCTTCCACCAAATAAACCAACTAGCATCAACTACAAGGAGTAATCAACACTACTAGCAACCTACAGGTACCAATCCCAGACTATGAGACAAGAATTGGATACAAGAGATGAACTAGGGTTTGAGATGAGATGGTGCTGGAGAAGATGTTGATGGAGATTTCCCTGTCCCAATGAGAGGAGCGTTGGTGATGACGATGGCGATGATTTCCCCCTCCCGGGGGGAAGTGTCCCCGGCAGAACAGCTCTGCCAGAGCCCTAGATTGGTTCCGCCAAGGTTCTGCCTCGTGGCGGCGGAGTCTCGTCCCGAAAGATTGCTTACGAAAGACTTCATATACCAGAAGATGGGAACCAGAGGGCAAACAGGGGGCCCACGAGGCAAGGGGGCGCGCCCAGGGGGTAGGGCGGGCCCCCACCCTCGTGGCCAGGTGGAGGCCCCCTTGATATATTTCTTCCGCTCAATATTTTTTATTATTTCCAAAAATAACTTTCATGGAGTTTCAGGACTTTTGGAGTTGTGCAGAATAGGTCTTTAATATTTGCTCCTTTTCCGTAATTCCAAATAGGCATTCTCCCTCCTTATGTAAACCTTGTAAAATAAGAGAGAATAGACATAAGTATTGTGATATAATGTGTAATAATATCCCATAATGAAATATATATCGATATAAAAGCATGATGCAAAATGGACGTATCAACTCCCCCAAGCTTAGACCTCGCTTGTCCTCAAGTGGAAGCCGATAACGATAAGTATGTCCACATGTTTAGAGGTAGAGGTGTCAATAAAATAAAATACGGACATGAGGGCATCATGATTATTCTCATAACAGCAACATATATAAATATTGTCATATGATTTCTTATGCTCAAGTAATAATCTCTTCACAATACAAAGTATGAATCAAAAACTTTATTGAGAACCAACAAACTATAATCTCAGTCGTTGAAGCAATTGCAATTTATCATAACATCAGAAAGAGTGTCTATGTCAGAGCTTTCTAGGAAGTCCACATACTCAACTATCATTTAGTCTTTCATAATTGCTAACACTCACGTAATACTTGTGGTTACGGAGTCTCAATCGGACACAGAGAAAGATAGGGGCTTATAGTTTCGCCTCCCAACCTTTTACCTCAAGGGTAATGTCAACAATAATAACTCATGCTAACTTACATCCAATTAGATATATCTATCAGGATCTTTCCAACACCCTGTGCTTGCCAAAGGATAAAATGTAAAAAGGAAAGGTGAAGATCACCATGACTCTTGCATAAGGTAGAATATAATAATAAAAGATAGGCCCTTCGCGGAGGGAAGCAGAGGTTGCCATGCGCTTCCAGGATTGAATGCACAAAATATTAATGCAAAAGAACGTCACTTTATATTGCCACTTTTGATAAGAACCTTTATTATGTAGTCCGTCGCTTTTATGTCTTCCACATCACATGATCGTATAAAGCTTATTTCCTCCACACCAATCAATCATACATATTTAGAGAGCAATTTTTATTGCTTGCACCGATGACAACTTACTTGAATGATCTTACTCAATCCATAGGTAGGTATGGTGGACTCTCATGGCAAAACTGGTTTAAGGGTTTTTCGAAGCACAAGTAGTATCTCTACTTGGTGCTAAGAATTTGGCTAGCATGAGGGGGAAAGGCAAGCTCAACATGTTGGATAATCCATGACAATATACTTTATCTCAGATATAAGAAAACATAACCCATTACGTTGTCTTCCTTGTCCAACATCAACTCTTTAGCATGTCATATTTTAATGAATGCTCCCAATCATAAAAGATGTCCAAGATAGTATATTTATATGTGAAACCTCTCTTTCTTTATTACTTCCTATTAATTGCAACGATGACCAAAGCCATGTTTGTCAACTCTCAACAATTTTTAATCATCATACTCTTCCTATGTGAAGTCATTACTATCCATAAGATCAATATGATATTTTTTATTTCTTTTTATTCTTTTCTCTTTTATTTTATTCACTCAAGATCATGGCGAAATAACCAAGCCCTTGACTCAACACTAATCTTTATTATATAGCTCACGGACTCGATTACTTAAAGGGATCATAAAGCAAAACTCAAAACTAGATCATGCCATAAACTTTATTCTACTAGATCAAGATACTACTAAAAGGATCGAACTAAGAAAAACGGTAAAGATAGGAGTGTGATGGTGATACGATACCGGGGCACCTCCCCCAAGCTTGGCAGTTGCCAAGGGGAGTGCCCATACCCATGTGATTATATCTCCTTCTTCGGGGGTGGTGATGTGATATTCTTGGCGATAATGCCCTTCAGGATATGATTCTCTTCCTCGAGCTTATTGAGTTGCCGCTTGAGATCCATTATCTCCTTACGAAGCTTTCCTGTAACGGCCAAAGCTCCTTGCACCCAAAGGTGTTGCATAGCTGCGGGAGAACAAGTGACACTCTTCTTCATATTTCATAAGAAAGAAATCTAACATTGGAAGGGATAACCGAGTTTGGAATGGCTGAGCTCTGCAGTTCCTCCATCGTAAATCCAGCCCGGAAGTGAGAGGTGACTTCTTGATCCTCCTCCATGGCGTCTATCCTCATCAAATCAGCTTCCACCTCTTCCTCCGTTGCTGGTCCAAAGTAGTCAGCATCGCTGTTTGTCCTTGGTCTTGATGCCGGATGAGATACCCGGCTCTCCCCGACTGACTCTTGAGAAGACATCTTGCTCTAATCTGTAGCAGCAACAACTCGAAACAAGAACATAAGACAATTGCGTGATATGGGAGTCAAAACCTTCGGGAGATTATATAATGAATTTTTACCACCCAAAATATGTAACGTGCAAGAAAACGGAGTCCGGAGAGCACACGAGGTGCCCACGAGGTGGGGGGGGGGGCAGTAGGGTAGGGCGCGCCCTCCACCCTCGTGTCCTTCCCGGACTGCTTCTTATTTTTCCATTTTTCTAAATATTCCAAAACAGAGAAATATTGCCTTAAAAACTGTTTTGGAGTCGGTTTACTTACCGTACCACATACCTATTCCTTTTTGGAGTGCGAAGCGTTAGGAAAGTGTCCCTTATGTATTCCTCCGGGGTTACGGTTTCAATAAGATTGGTTTCAACATTTATAGGTTTACCTGAGATATAATGTTTGATTCTTTGACCGTTCACCACCTTCGGATTTGTGCCTTCGAAGTTATTGATTTTTATGGCACCGGAATGATAGACCTCCTCGATAACATAAGGGCCTTCCCATTTAGAGAGAAGTTTTCTTGCAAAGAATATCAAACGAGAGTTGTATAGCAATACATAATCACCTACATTAAACTCACGCTTTTGTATTCTTTTGTCATGCCATCTTTTAACTTTTTCTTTAAACAACTTGGCATTTTCATAAGCTTGGGTTCTCCATTCATCAAGTGAGCTAATATCAAATAACCTCTTCTCACCGGCAAGTTTGAAATCATAATTGAGCTCTTTAATAGCCCAATATGCCTTATGTTCTAGTTCGAGAGGTAAGTGACATGCGTTTCCATAAGCCATGTTATCGGGAGACAGACCCATAGGATTTCTATATGCAGTTCTATAGGCCCATAATGCATCATCAAGTTTCTTGGATCAATTCTTTCTAGATCTATTAACAGTCTTTTGCAAAATTAATTTGAGCTCTCTATTACTCAATTCTACTTGACCACTAGACTGTGGGTGATAAGGAGATGCAATTTTATGATTAACGTCATACTTAGCAAGCATTTTACGGAAAGCACCATGAATAAAATGTGAACCACCATCAGTCATTAAATATCTAGGGACTCCAAACCTCGGAAAAATAACTTATTTAAGCATTTTAATAGAAGTGTTATGATCAGCACTACTAGTTGGAATAGCTTCTACCCACTTAGTAACGTAATCAACAGCAACTAAAATATGTGTATATCCATTAGAGGCAGGAAAAGGTCCCATATAATCAAAGCCCCAAACATCAAATGGTTCAATAACAAGTGAATAGTTCATAGGCATTTCTTGACATCTACTAATATTACCAATTCTTTGACATTCATCACAATATAGGACAAACTTACCGGCATCCTTGAAGAGAGTAGTCTAATAAAAAGCGGATTGCAATACCTTATGTGCAGTTCTATCTCCAGCATGGTGTCCTCCATAAGCCTCGGAGTGACACTTGCGTAGGATCTATTCCTGTTCATGCTCAGGTACACAACGTCTAATAACACCATCTACTCCTTCTTTATAAAGATGTGGGTCATCCCAAAAGTAATGTCTCAAGTCATAGAAAAACTTTTTCTTTTGCTGGTATGTGAAACTAGGTGGTATAAATTTAGCAACAATATAATTAGCATAATCAGCATACCATAGAGCAGAACGAGAGGCATTTATGACATGCAATTGTTCATCCGGAAAGCTATCATCAATAGGTAGTGGGTCATCAAGAACATTTTCTAACCTAGACAAGTTGTCTGCAACGGGTTTCTCAGCTCCCTTTCTATTAATAATATGTAAATCAAATTCTTGTAGCAAGAGAACCCATCTAATAAGTCTAGGCTTAGCATCTTTCTTTTCCATAAGATATTTAATAGCAGCATGATCTGTGTGAATAGTTACTTTAGAATCAACAATATAAGGTCTGAACTTATCACAAGCAAATACAACTGCTAAGAATTCTTTTTTAGTAGTAGCATAATTTCTTTGATCATTGTCTAGAGTTTTACTAGCGTATTGAATAACATTTAATTTCTTATCAACTCTTTGCCCTAGAACAACACCTATAGCATAATCACTAGCATCACACATAATTTCAAAAGGTAAATTCCAATCAGGTGGCTGAACAATAGGTGCAGAGATCAATGCTTTCTTAAGTATTTCAAATGATTCTACACAATCATCATCAAAGACAAATGGTATATCTTTTTGTAATAAATTAGTCAGAGGCCGAGAAATTTTGAGAAGTCCTTAATGAACCTCCTATAAAATCCGGCGTGACCAAGGAAACTTCTTATACCTTTGATGTCCTTGGGACATGGCATCTTTTCAATAGCATCAACCTTGGCTTTATCACTTCAATGCCTCTTTCAGAAACTTTATGCCCCAAGACGATACCTTCATTAACCATAAAGTGGCACTTTTTCCAATTTAAGACAAGATTAGTTTTTTCACATCTCTGCAAAACTCGATCAAGGTTGCTCAAGCAATCGTCAAAGGAGGATCCATAGACGGAAAAATCATCCATGAAAACCTCACAAATCTTTTCACAAAAGTCAGAGAATATAGCCATCATGCATCTTTGAAAGGTAGCAGGTGCATTACACAAACCAAAAGGCATACGTCTATAAGCAAAAGTACCGAAAGGGCAAGTAAAAGTAGTCTTTGATTGATCATTGACTGACACAGGTATTTGAGAGAAACCAGAATAACCATCTAGAAAGCAAAAATGTGTATGTTTAGATAATCTTTCTAGCATTTGATCAATAAAAGGTAAGGGGTAATGATCCTTTTTAGTAGCTTTATTTAATTTGCGGAAATCAATTACCATCCTATAACCTGTAAAAATTGTTTGCGGAATCTATTCATCTTTATCATTAGGAACTACGGTAATACCTCCCTTCTTAGGGACACAATGGACAGGACTTACCCACTGACTATCAGCAACGGGCTAAATTATACCTGCCTCAAGGAGCTTTAATATTTCTTTTCTTACCACTTCCTTCATCTTAGGATTCAGCCGTCGTTGATGATCACGAACTGGTTTTGCATCTTCCTCCAAATTTATTTTATGTTGACATAGAGTGGGACTTATGCCCTTAAGATCATCTAGAGTATATCCAATAGCAGCAGGGTGCTTCTTCAGAGTTTTCAATAATCTCTCCTCTTCATGCTCTGAAAGGTTAGCACTAATAATAACAGGATATATCTTTTTCTCATCAAGATAAGCTTATTTAAGAGTATCAGGCAACGGTTTAAGCTCAAACACGGGATCACCCTTGGGTGGAGGGGCTCCCTAAGATTTCAACAGGCAAATTGTGTTTGAGGATAGGTTCTGTTTAAAGAATACTTCATCTATTTCCCTTCTTTCATTCATAAACATATCATTTTCATGGTCTAGCAAATATTGTTCTAAAGGATCACTAAGAGGTACCGCAATAGAAGCAAGACCAATAATTTCATCCTTACTAGGTAATTCCTCTTCACGGTGTTGTTTACTAAATTTAGAGAAATTAAACTCATGAGACATATCACCCAAGCCAATAGTAACAACATCCTTTTCGCAGTATATCATAGCATTAACAGTGTTTAAGAAGGATCTACCAAATATAATGGGACAAAAGCTATCTTGTGGGGAACCAAGAACAAGAAAATCAGCAGGATATTTAGTTTTCCCACACAAGACTTCAACATCTCTAACAATTCCCATTGGTGATATAGTATCTCTATTGGCAAGTTTAATTGTGACATCAATATCTTCTATCTCATGGTGCAATATCATGCATAATTTCTTTGTATAAGTCAAAAGGTATTGCACTAGCACTAGCACCCATGTCACATAAGCCATGATAACAATGATCTCCTATTTTAACAGAAATAACTGGCATTCCTACTATAGGTCTAAGTTTATCTTTAGCACAAGGTTTGGCAATTCTAGCAGTTTCACCGCAGAAATAAATAACATGCCCATCAATATTATCAGCCAAGAGATCTTTAACAATAGCAATATTAGTTCAACTTTAATTTGCTCGGGAGGTGTATAAGTTCTAATATTGCTTTTATGAACCACTGATTGAAGCTTTAGCATGATCCTTTATCCTAACGAGGAAAGGTGGTTTCTCAACATAAGAAGTAGGAACAATAGGATCATTATAAGTGATAGTCTTTTCTTCAACTTTAATAGGTGCAGCTACTTTTACTTATATGGGAGGATGATATTTAAACCACTTCTATAGGAGATCAACATAAGCAGCAAAAGATTCACATAAAGAGGCTGCTATCTCAGAGTCAAGTCCATATTCAGTGCTAAACTTACGGAAAACATCGATATCCATAAAAGATTTAACATAATCAAACTTAGTTGTCATACCTGACTCCTTACCTTCGTCGAGATCCCAATCTTCAGAGTTGCATTTAATTCTATCCAATAAATCCCATTTGAATTCAATTGTCTTCATCATAAAAGAGCCAGCACAAGAAGTATCGAGCATGGTGCGATTGTTATCAGAAAACCGAGCATAAAAACTTTGAATAATTATTTCTCTTGGAAGCTCATGATTGCTGCATGAATATAACATTGATTTAAGACTCTCCCAAGCTTGAGCAATGCTTTCTCCTTCGCGAGGCCAAAAATTATATATATAAGTGCGATCACGATGAACAAGATGCATAGAATAAAATTTCTGATGAAATTCCAATTTCAATCATTTGTAGTTCCATGATCCCGTATCATCACATAGCCTATACCATGTCGATGCATCTCCCTTCAAAGATAAAGGGAAGACCTTCTTCTTAATAACATCATCGGGTATACCTGCAAGCTTAAATAATCCACAAACTTCATCCACATAGATTAGGTGCTCATCAGGATGTTCTGTTCCGTCTCCTACAAAAGGATTAGCTAGCAATTTTTCTAACATACCCGAAGGAATTTCAAAGGGACCATTTTCATTTTCACTAGGTTCAGTAGGTTGAGGAGCAACTCTTTGCTCTACTGGTCGGGGTGAAGATACCCCGAACAAGCCCCTCAGAGGATTACTTTCCATAGTAACAAGTGACAGTAAATTTCAGCACACTATATAAATTTTTGTTGGGGAACGTAGCAGAAATTCAAAATTTTCCTACGTGTCACCAAGATCTATCTATGGAGAAACTAGCAACGAGGGGAAGGAGAGTGCATCTACATACCCTTGTAGATCGCTAAGCGAAAGCGTTCATGAAGCAGGGTTGAAGGAGTCGTACTCGTCATGATCCAAATCACCGGAGATCCTAGTGCGAACGGACGGCACCTCCGCGTTCAACACACGTACAGCCGGTGGCGTCCCACGCCTTGATCCAGCAAGGAGAGAGGGAGAGGTTGAGGAAGACTCCATCCAGCAGCAGCACAACAGCGTGGTGGTGGTGGAGGCGTGGCAATCCAGCGGGGCTTCGCCAAGCACCACGGGAGAGGAGGAGGAGGAGAGGCGAGGCTGCACCAATAGAGGAGAAAACTCATGTGTGTTTGGGCAGCCCAAACCTCAAGTATATATAGGGGAAGGGAGGGCTGCGCCCACCTAGGGTTCCCTCCCGGGGTGGCGGCAGCCCCAGATCCCATCTGGGTGGCGGCCACAAGGGGAGAGGGGAGGCGCACCCGGTGGGCCTTAGGGCCCATCTGCCCTAGGGTTTGCCCGCCTTCCCTCTTGGAGGCGCCTTGGGCCCTTGTGGGGGGGCGCACCAGCCCACCTGGGGCTGGTCCCCTTCCACACTTGGACCATGCAGCCCTCCGGGGTTAGTGGCCCCACTTGGTGGACCCCCGGGACCCTCCCGGTGGTCCCGATGCGTCTGGAAAAACCCGAAACTTTTCGGTGACCAAAGCAGACTTCTCATATATAAATCTTTACCTCCGGACCATTCCGGAACTCCTCGTGACGTCCGGGATCTCATCCGGGACTACGAACAACCTTCGGTAACCACATACAAACTTCCTTTATAACCCTAGCGTCGCCAGACCTTAAGTGTGTAGACCCTACGGGTTCGGGAGACATGTAGACATGACCGAGACGTTCTCCAGTCAATAACCAACAGCGGGATCTGGATACCCATGTTGGCTCCCACTTGTTCCACGATGATCTCATCGGATGAACCACTATGTCGAGGATTCAATCAATGCCGTATTCAATTCCCTTTGTCTAGCGGTATTGTACTTGCCCGAGATTCGATCGTCGGTATCCCGATACCTTGTTCAATCTCGTTACCGGCAAGTCTCTTTACTCGTTCCGTAACACATCATCCCGTGATCAACCCCTTGGTCACATTCTGCACGGTATGATGATGTCCTACCGAGTGGGCCCAGAGATACCTCTCCGTTTACGAAGTGAAAAATCCGATCTCGATTCGTGCCAACCCAACAGGCACTTTCGGAGATACATAGTGCACCTTTATAGCCACCCGATTACGTTGTGACGTTTGGTACACCCAAAGCATTCCTACGGTATCCGGGAGTTGCACAATCTCATGGTCTAAGGAAATGATACTTGACATTAGAAAAGCTTTAGCATACGAACTACGATCTTTGTGCTAGGCTTAGGATTGGGTCTTGTCCATCACATCATTCTCCTAATGATGTGATCCGTTATCAATGACATCCAATGTCCATGGTCAGAAACCGTAACCATCTATTGATCAACGAGCTAGTCAACTAGAGGCTTACTAGGGACATGGTGTTGTCTATGTACCCACACATGTATCTGAGTTTCCTATCAATACAATTATAGCATGGGTAATAAACGATTATCATGAACAAGGAAATATAATAATAACTAATTTATTATTGCCCCGAGGGCATATTTCCAACAATTTTCCCTTCCCAAATTCCACCTACCAAAGGCGCTTCACTCCCCGGCAACGGCGCCAGAAAGGAGTCTTGATGACCCACAAGTATAGGGGATCTATCGTAGTCCTTTCGATAAGTAAGAGTGTCGAACCCAACGAGGAGCAGAAGGAAATGATAAGCGGTTTTCAGCAAGGTATTCTCTGCAAGCGCTGAAATAATAGGTAACAGATAGTTTTGTGATAAGATAATTGGTAACAAGCAACAAGTAACAAAAGTAAATAAAGTGCAGCAAGGTGGCCCAATCCTTTTTGTAGCAAAGGACAAGCCTGGACTAACTCTTATATGGATAAAAGCGCTCCCGAGGACACATGGGAATTATCGTTGAGGGAGTCCTGGATTAGGGGGTGTCTGGATGGCCGGACTATGACCTTTGGCCGGACTCCTGGACTATGAAGATACAAGATTGAAGACTTCGTCACGTGTCCGGATGGGACTTTCCTTGGCGTGGAAGGCAAGCTTGGCGTCTGGATATGTAGATCTCCTTCCATTGTAACCGACTACGTGTAACCCTAACCCTCTCCGGTGTCTATATAAACCGGAGGGTTTTAGTCCATAGGACGAACAACAATCATACCATAGGCTAGCTTCTAGGGTTTAGCCTCTCGATCTCATGGTAGATCTACTCTTGTACTACCCATATCATCAATATTAATCAAGCGGGAGTAGGGTTTTACCTCCATCGAGAGGGCCCGAACCTGGGTAAAAACATCGTGTCCCTTGTCTCCTGTTACCATCCGCCTAGACGCATACGATTCGGGACCCCCTACCGAGATCCGCGGTTTTGCCACCGACATTGGTGCTTTCATTGAGAGTTCCTACGTATGCCGTCACCTTTAGGCCTGATGGCTCCTTCGATCATCAACAACGACGCGGTCCAGGGTGAGACTTTTCTCCCCGGACAGATCTTCGTATTCGGCGGCTTTTCACTACGGGCCAATTCGCTTGGCCATCTGGAGCAGATTGAAAGCTACGCCCCTGGCCATCAGGTCAGATTCGGAAGTTTGAACTACACGGTCGACGTTCGTGGAGACTTGATCTTCGACGGGTTCGAGCCACAGCCAAGAACACCGCACTATTACGATGGGCATGATCTAGCTCTGCCACTGAACAGTGTCCTGGAGGCCGCACCAGTGTCCGCTCCGACCCTTAACTCGGAGCCGACTGCGCCTATCGAGGACGGGTGGCTGGACACTGCCTCGGGGGCTGCAATCTCTACGGTGATCGAGCCGAACACCATACCCGCTTTGCGGCCTTCGTGACTCCAAGGTGCCGAACTCCTTTCCGGACTCCGAACCTTCCGCGCCCCTGCCAATCAAATCTGAGTGGGCGCCGATAATGGAGTTCACCGCCGCAGACATCTTTCAGCACTCTCCTTTCGGCGACATTCTGAATTCACTAAAGTCTCTCTCTTTATCAGGAGAGCCCTGGCCGGACTACGGTCGGCAAAGTTGGGATGCAGACGACGAAGAAATTCAAAGCCAACCCACCACCCACTTCGTAGACACTGTCGAGATTTAACCGACATGCTCGACTTCGACTCTGAAGACATCGACGGTATGGACGACGATGCAGGAGACGAACAAGAACCAGCGCCTATATGGAACTGGAAGGCCACCTCGTCATATGACATATACATGGTGGACACCCCAAAAGAAGGGAACGGCGATGAAACAATGGAGGATGACCCCTCCAAGAAACAGCCTAAGCGCCGACGTCAGCGGCGCCGCTCTAAATCCCGCCACAGCAAAAATGGCGATTCTGGCATCGGAGACAATAACACCCCGGACAGTGCCGAAGACAACCCCCTCCAGCAGGATTCAGCACAGGAGGATGGAGAAGCCAACCCTCATGAGAGAGCGGCAGACAGAGAGGTAGAGGACGATAATTACATGCCTCCCTCCGAAGGCGAGGCAAACCTCGGCGACAGCAATTTGTCGTGCACGAGGATCCCGTCAAACAAGAGCGTTTCAAGCAGGCTCATAGCCACGGCGAGCAGCCTCAATAAAAAACACCAATAGCTTAGAGCTGATCAAGACTTGCTAGCGGCGGATGGGTGATGTCCTTGCGGCCGAAGAGTACGAACTCGAACGCCCCTCCAAGAGCTACCTAAAACGCAGGATGCTACCTCGATTAGAGGAGGGAGCACCTAGACCTACATCACCAGCGCATGATACGGCCGACCGGCCACCTCGTGGCCGCGACAGAGAGGCCTCTCGGCCCTCCACTCAAGCCGCATCCCGGCGCCGCTCAAAGAACACCAAGGCACGAGGAAATGCGCCAGACCTGCGAGATATATTGGAGGACAGGGCAAGGCAAACAAGATCGATCTATGGATCGCGTGGGCGCCCCACGACACGTGACGATAACCGTCATGCCGGATATGGTAAATCCGTCCGGGGCGAACACAGCAGACAAAGCTCATTTGAGCTACGTCGTGATATAGCCCAATACAGAGGCGACACACGCCCACTATGCTTCACAGATGAAGTAATGGATCATCAAATCCCAGAGGGTTTCAAACCCGTAAACATCGAATCATACAATGGCACGACAGACCCTACGGTATGGATCAAGGACTATCTCCTTCATATCCACATGGCCCGCGGTGATGATCTACACGCCATCAAATACCTCCCACTCAAGCTTAAAGGACCAGCTCGGCACTGGCTTAACAGCTTGCGGCCAGAATCAATTGGTTGTTGGGAGGACACGGAAGCCGCATTCCTCGACAACTTCCGTGGGCACCTATGTGCGACCACCAGACGCCGATGACCTAAGCCACATAATCCAGCAGCGGAGGAATAGGCGAGCAATTACGGACACGGTTCCTAACAAAGAAAAATCAAATAGTCGATCGTTTCGGACGCAGAGGCCCTTGCAGCCTTCAAGCATAACATCCATGGCGAGTGGCTTGCGGCACCTAGGACAGGAAAAGCCGAAATCCATGGCAGCCCTCGCGACACTCATGACCCGCTTTTATGCGGAGAAGACAGCTGGCTAGCTCGTAGTAATAACATGACCAAGATCCCTGGTAATTCGGATATCAAGGACAGCATGGGCAGGTCGCGTCGCAACAAGCAAAAGCGCCACATTATCGGCGACAATGCTGAGGATACGGCAGTTAATGCCGGATTCAGAGGCTCTAAACCCGGTCAGCGGAAAAAGCCATTCAAAAGAAATACTTCGGGACCGTCCAATTTGGACCGAATACTCGATCGCTCGTGCCAGATACACGACACCCCCAAAAAACCGGCTAACCACACCAACAGGGATTGTTGGGTGTTCAAGCAGCAGGCAAGTTAAACGCTGAAAACAATGACAAGGGGCTGCATAGCAATGACGAGGAGGAGCCCCAGCCTCCGAACAATAGGGGATAGAAGGGTTTCCCCCCACAAGTGTGGACGGTGAACATGATATACGCAACCCACACACCCAAAAGGGAGCGGAAGCGTGCAGTCAGGGACGTATGTGCATTGGAGCCAGTCGCCCCAAAGTTCAACCCATGGTCCTCCTGCCCGATCACTTTTGATTGAAGGGACCACCCCTCTAGTATCCGCCATGGCGGATTCACCGCATTGGTTTTAGACCCAATCATTAACAGATTTCACCTCACTAGAGTCCTTATGGACGGCGGCAGCAGCCTGAACCTGCTTTATCAGGATACAGTGCGAAAAATGGGCATAGATCCCTCAAGGATTAAAGGCATCATACCAGGTGTAAAGTCCCGTTCCGCAGTGGCTATCACGCACTGCTCGGATGAACCACATTTGCAAAGTTCAATGCGATGCCGCACTATGCATACCTCAAGCTCAAGATGCCAGGCCCTCGAGGAGTCATTACGGTCAATGGAAACACCGAACGCTCTCTCCAGACGGAGGAGCATACGGCGGCCCTCGCGGCGGAAGTAGAAAGCAGCCTGTCAAGGCAATTCTCCAGTCCGGCCATTAAACGTCCGGACACCGTCAAGCGTGCCCGAAGTAACCTACAACAAGACCGCCTGGCACGTTCCTAGCACGCGTAGCAATGCGGCCCTGACCCCAGCCCTCGCGAAATTGCGAAACCAGTACTGCGCGTACATAACTACGGTCTGGAAATACCATGGGCATAGGGGAAGGGGCATGACCACGGCACGCCCAAAATATGGCTCAACCGCACAAGGGGCTCCCGATTTTGTCATTCCTTTTTTTTTACTTTGAGGACTCCACTTTCCGGAAGGCCTGTCCGGCAGCATAATCGCCGAACACACGATGCAACAGCCAGGGAGGCAGAAAGCTACGTCGAGTGTCCAGGTGGTCTCTATAACAACCAGTATACTTGTTTCACATATAATCCCGCAGCTCGCCCCTGGAGGGGGGACATGTTAAATAGTCCCATCTCTTGCTTATCGCACTATTTGTATCGTTTTACTTTTAGCGCAGACTGTTCGAATAAACAATGTATAGCTTTTTGTCTATTATCGCATTACCTTTTTTTATATACATAAAAATATGTTTAGTTATGACATTATGCAACCGTACACTTTGGTACGGCCAATACACCAGGGGCTTACGCGCGAGAATATGGTGTGAGAAGTCCGAACACTCTCATGAGTGCGGCACCCGAACTTATAACATTATATGCATCGGCTCCGAATCATGTCTTGGGTCAATAGTTGGGTTTGCCGGCTCCCATGTTTTGGTACCTTACATTCCGTTATATCGGCTAAGGTAGCACCGGGAGAACCATTGCGATTTTGCCCGGTTGAGCGGGCTGAGCACCTCGATGGAGAAAGCTAAAACTGACCCGTCATGATGAGGCGAGAGCTGGTCGCTGTTCGAGAGGTTTTTGAGTCCCTAAAGACTTATGCCGCTTAGAGCGAGGAGCCGGCTTTGTCCGGCCTAGGCGTGGATAGCGCCCCGAACTCGGTCTTCTGAATACTAGGGGCTTCGCCGAAATTTAAAATTATAGAATTCTATGGCTAAGTGAGAGTGTTCAAGCATTACAGTCCGATTGCCTTGTTCGTTGTGTTGACCGCCTCCCTCGAAGGACCCAATAATGGGAAAAAGAGCGCTCAAGTTTATCCCGAACACCCCCTCACTGGAGGCATGGGGGAAGATGCCGACGACTCTCCATATCTCAATTTTGATAAACGGTCGCACATAAGGTAATATTTTAAATTCAAAAGCGTTGCTTAGCGCATATGAAACAAGTTTTCAGCGTACATGATTACAAATGCGAGTTTACTAAAAAATTACATCTTTGGAGCACTCATCCGCTATACGGCGGGCACCCTTCAGGACGCCCTCATAATACATCTCGGGCTTGCGATGCTCCTTGCCCGGCGGTGGTCCGTCCGTCACAAGCTTCTCAACGTCCATCTTGCCCCAGTGCACTTTAGCACGGGCAAGGGCCCTACGGGAATCTTTGATGCATACGGAGCGCTTGATGACTTCAAGCCTTGGACAGGCATCCACCAGCCGCCTTACCAGCCCGAAGCAGCTTCCAGGCATGGCTTCCCCAGGCCATAGCCGGACTGCGAGACCCTTCATGGCCTGTTCGACCACCTTATGGAGCTCGACCAGCTGCTTCAGCCGGTCGCTCAAGGGCACCGGGTGTCCGGCCTCAGCATACTGAGACCAGAACACCTTCTCCGTCGAGCTTCCCTCCTCGGCTCGGTAGAATGCAGTTGCGTCGGACACACTTCGGGGAAGATCTGCGAATTCTCCTGGAGAGCTCCGGACTCGGGTAAGTAACAAGTAATTCACTTTTGCGTGCTTGCTTTGCATAAAGAATGCCTTACCCGCCACTATCTTCTTCATCGCCTCAATTTCCGGGAGGGCTTTTTGGGCTTCGCCTTGGCGGTTAGGCGCTCTCAAGCGTCGGCGAGCTCGGACTCTCGAGTCTTGAGTCACGCTCCAAACTCTCGTGTTTTTCACGAGGCCTGAGCCTCTTGCTGCACCGCCGCCACCCGCGCCTCCTGCTTCTCTCGCTCGGTGTGCTCCACGGCCGCATTGTTTTCGGCCTTGGACAACGCTTCCTTCAGGGTCGTCACCTCGTTCGTGGCCCCTGCATACCCACGTTGATCTTGTCATTCTTTTTTTTGCAACCACATCTTTTTTTATATACTTACATAAGGTATTACTTACCTTCCTTGTCCTCGAGCTGCTTCTTGGCAAGGCCGAGCTCGTCCTCGGACCGCTCGAGGCTGCCTTCAATACATTGACCTCCATGATCGGTCTGGTAGAGGTCGGCAGACAACCTGCATTCCCATATTGACACACTTATGTTAGACTCCTGCGTATATCTTTTTGATCCACGAGTTCAGATTTTCTTTCGAACACCAAACTGAGCATCGGGGCTCTTGTCTATCTTGGTAATATTTTTACATATCTTAACTACGTACCTCAAAGCCTGTTAGGAGGCTGGCACAGGCTTCGGTTAGCCCGCTCCTGGCGGACTGAACCTTCTAGATCACCGCACTCATAATAGTGCGGTGCTCCTCGTCGATGGAGGCGCCGTCAAGAACCTCCAGCAGATTATCCGGTGCCTCCGGTTGGACGGAGGTCACCGGCGTCGTAAACTTGCCCTTCTTGGTAGGGGCCGCTGCGGATGCCGGAACCGTTGAAGGTTCCGGTGCGGTGTCGACCTAGGGCGGACTTAGAGCCCTTAGGGTTTTATCCCTTTTACCGCTGGAGTCCGGGAGGTCGCCTTGCGGCGCCTCGGGACCACCTCCTCTGGCTTGGCCTTTTGGGACGCCACCTCGGCGTCATCCAGCGCGCGAGGAGAGGAGGCGGTCGGAAGTGAAGTGTTGTTCACATCCGACGAACCTGTGGAAGCCCCTTTCGATGAAGCGTCGAGCCCGGCCTTGGCGGACTGCATGATTATATCCGGCGTCGGAAGGTGCTTGTGCAACAAAGGAACGCCATGAGTTATTACGGTATCTGGAGACTTACGATTTCGCGAGGCTTGGCCTGGGTGGCCACTCTTCTTCGCCGTCGTCGGCATTGGTGGAGTAGTCCGGAGGAGGGTCCTTCCTTCTTGGACCCTCGGCCTCCCCGATTAGGCGGCCTTCCTTTTCTTCTCTCCCCGGCGGGGAGAGGCCTCTCTTTCCTCCTCCTCGTCTTCACGGGAGGAGTCCGCCTCGAGTCATCGAGCGATGAGTCCGAGCACCACTGGCGCCGGGAACTCCTTGAGTTCCCGTGGCCTTCTTCTCGGCCTTCTTCTCCGACACCACGTAAGGTGCCGGAACCAGCAGCCCCGTCAAGCGGGCATCCGCTGGGTCTTCTGGCAAGGGAGCTGGACAGTCAATCTGCCCGGACGTCCTCTGCCAATCCTGTCAAAGGTAAGGGAGTTTAGATCTCGCGTAGAGTCAAACTGTGAAAACAAGTGTCCCGTAAAGGGCAAAATAACTTACCGCGTTGGCTTGATGCTGCGCGCTGAATCCGCGATCCTCGGTAGCGGATGCGGGAGTGTCGGCGCCCTTGAACAGCACCTTCCAGGCATCTTCGTACGTAGTGTCGAAGAGCCTGCTCAGGGTTTGGTGTTGTGCCGGATCAAACTCCCACAAGCTGAATGCTCGTTGTTGGCACGGGAGGATCCGGCGGATGAGCATGACCTGGACTACATTGACGAGTTTGAGATTCTTGCTCACCAGGTTTTGGGCCTTGAGTTTGGAGTCCGGACAACTCCTCCGAATTACCCCACGACAAGCCCGTCTCTTTCCAGGAGGTGAGCCGTGTAGGGAAGCCAGATCAGAATTCGGGGGCCGCTGCCCATTCAGGGTCACGCGGCTCGGTGATGTAGAACCACCCTGATTGCCACCCCTTTATTGTTTCCACGAAGGAGCCCTCGAGCCATGTAATGTTGGGCATCTTGCCCACCATGGCGCCTCCGCACTCCGCTTGTTGGCCGCCCACTACCTTCGGCTTGACACTAAAGGCCTTCAACCATAAATCAAAGTGGGGCTGGATGCAGAGGAAGGCCTCGCACACGACGATAAATGTCGAGATATTGAGGATGAAGTTTGGGGCCAGATCGTGGAAATCCAGGCCGTAGTAGAACATGAGTCCCCGGACAAATGGGTGAAGTGGGAAACCTAGTCCGCGGAGGAAGTGGGTGAGAAACACCACCCTCTCATGGGGCCTGGGGGTGGGGATGAGCTGCCCCTTGTCGGGAAGCCGGTGCGCAATGTCATTAGACAAGTATCCGGCCATCCGCAGCTTCTTGATGTGTCCCTCCGTGACGGAGGAAACCATCCACTTGCCTCCCGCTCCGGACATGGCTGGAGAAGGTTGAGGTGGGATGTGCGGACTTGGGCGCTGGAGCTCGAGTGCGCGAAAATGGATAAGCAAAGGAGGAAGAAGGCGTAGATGGAAAAGGTGGATCCTTATCCCCTTATATGGGCGGACGAAACTATGCGCCCCCACCAGCCTGGTAAAACTCGCTTATCTCCCAAGTGCGGTAAATTAATGGCACGGTTGGGTTACCCGCGTCCGTATTGATGAGAATCCCGGAATAAGGGGACACGATCTCTGCTTTAACAAGACGTGCCAAGGAAACCGCCTCGCTAAGTGCGCTGAGGTGGGTCAGTAAAAACGATTCGAATAAAGGCTTGGCCGTGGTGTGATGACATGCTGCTAAATACGTCAGCAGATTAGATTTGTGTAAAGAATGTTCCCTCTACGGTGGTATGTGGAAATTATTTTGCAGAGCCGGACACTATCCTTGTGTTCAAAATCTTCTATGAAGTATTCGGAGGAGGAACCCGACTTGCAATGCCGAAGACAATATGCGCGTCGTACTCGTAGTCATGGAAGCCTGGTTCAGGGGCTACTGAGGGAGTCCTGGATTAGGGGGTGTCCGGATGGCCGGACTATGACCTTTGGCCGGACTCCTGGACTATGAAGATACAAGATTGAAGACTTCATCCCGTGTCCGGATGGGACTTTCCTTGGCGTGGAAGGCAAGCTTGGCGATACGGATATGTAGATCTCCTTCCATTGTAACCGACTCTGTGTAACCCTAACCCTCTCTGGTGTCTATATAAACCGGAGGGTTTTAGTCCGTAGGACGAACAACAATCATACCATAGGCTAGCTTCTAGGGTTTAGCCTCTCAGATCTCGTGGTAGATCTACTCTTGTACTACCCATATCATCAATATTAATCAAGCAGGAGTAGGGTTTTACCTCCATCGAGAGGGCCCAAACCTGGGTAAAAACATCGTGTCCCTTGTCTCCTGTTATCATCCACCTAGACGCACAGTTCGGGACCCCCTACACGAGATCTGCCGGTTTTGACACCGACAATCGTCAAGCTAGTTTTCATCACGTTCATATGATTCGCGTTCAGTACTTTGATAATTTGATATGTGGGTGGACCAGTACTTGGGTGCTGTTCTTGCTTGAACAAGCATCCCACTTATGATTAACCTCTATTGCAAGCATCCACAACTACAACAAAAGTATTAAGGTAAACCTAACCATAGCATGAAACATATGGATCCAAATCAGCCCCTTACGAAGCAACGCATAAACTAGGGTTTAAGCTTCCGTCCCTCTAGCAGCCCATCATCTACTTATTACTTCCCAATGCCTTCCTCTAGGCCCAAATAATGGTGAAGTGGTATGTAGTCGACGTTCACATAACACCACTAGAGGATAGACAACATACATCTCATCAAAATATCGAACGAATACCAAATTTACATGACTACTAATAGCAAGACTTCCCCCATGTCCTCAGGAACAAACGTAAATACTCACAAATCATATTCATGTTCATAATCAGAGGGGTATTAATATGCATAATGGATCTGAACATATGATCTTCCACCAAATAAACCAACTAGCATCAACTACAAGGAGTAATCAACACTACTAGCAACCTACAGGTACCAATCACAGACTATGAGACAAGAATTGGATACAAGAGATGAACTAGGGTTTGAGATTAGATGGTGCTGGTGAAGATGTTGATGGAGATTGCCCTCTCCCGATGAGAGGAGCGTTGGTGATGACGATGGCGATGATTTCCCCCTCCGGAAGGGAAGTGTCCCCGGCAAAACAGCTCTGCCGGAGCCCTAGATTGGTTCCGCCAAGGTTCCGCCTCATGGCGGCGGAGTCTCGTCCCGAAAGCTTGCTTATGATTTTTCTTCGGACGAAACACTTCATATACCAGAAGATGGGCACGGAGGGCCATAGCAGGGCCCACGAGGCGGGGGGCGCGCTTAGGGGTAGGGTGCGCCCCACCCTCGTGGCAGTGTGGAGGCCCCACGATGTATTTCTTCCGCTCAATATTTTTATTATTTCCAAAAATAACTTCCGTGGAGTTTCAGGACTTTTGGAGTTGTGCGAGAATAGGTCTTTAATATTTGCTCCTTTTCCAAATTTCGAATTCCAAATTTGCCAAAGATTCTCCCTCCTTATGTAAACCTTGTAAAATAAGAGAGAATAGACATAAGTATTGTGACATAATGTGTAATAACAACCCATAATGCAATATATATCGATATAAAAGCATGATGCAAAATGGACGTATCAGAAATCTATAGCCAACGCTATGCTTGGCATAGCCAAGAAAAACACAGTCCACGGTCTTTGGTCCCAACTTGCGCTTTTTGATTATCGGCACGTTTACTTTCGCCAAACAGCCCCAAGTGCGCAAGTAAGAGAGTGTAGTTCTTTTCTTTTCCCATTGCTCATAGGGAGTAGTCTCATTATCCTTTGTGGGAACTTTATTCAGGACATGACATGATGTCAATACAGCCTCCCCCACCATGCCTTGGATAAACCCGATGTATCTAACATGGCGTTAACCAAATCAGTTAGAGTATGGTTTTTCCGTTCGGCAACCCCATTTGACTGTGGTGAGTAGGGAGGCGTCCTCTCATGAATAATACCATGTTCCGCACAGAATAAATCAAAGTCATTAGAAAAGTACTCTCCACCATGATTAGACCAGACTCATTTTATTTTCTTCTCAAGTTGGTTCTCAACTTCAGCCTTGTAGACTTTAAAGTAGTGTAGAGCCTCATCCTTAGTATTTAACAAATACACATAGCAGAATCTAGTGGAATCATCAATTAGAGTCATGAAGTATTTCTTTCCACCTTTAGTTAACACACCATTCATCTCACAGAGATATAAATGTATGAGCTCTAATGGTGCCAGGTGTCTCTCCTTCGCAAACTTGTGAGGCTTACGAGGTTGCTTAGCTTGCACACACGCATGACACTTCGAGCCTTTGGCTAAAGTGAAACTCAAGATTAAGTATGTAAGTGCATCTAGTGCCCCTTAGTGATTTTTGTTGGGGAACATAGTAATTTCAAAAAAAATCCTACGCACACGCAAGATCATGGTGATGCATAGCAAGGAGAGGGGAGAGTGTTGTCCACGCACTGTGAGACCGAAAAGCGGAAGCGTTAGCACAACGCGGTTGATGTAGTCGTACATCTTGATGATCCGATAGATCAAGTACCGAACGCACGACACCTCCGAGTTTAGCACACGTTCAGCCCGATGACGTCCCTCGAACTCCGATCCAGCCGAGTGTTGAGGGAGAGTTTCGACAGCACGACGGCGTGGTGACGATGATGATGTTCTACCGACGCAAGGCTTCGCCTAAGCACCGCTACAATATTATCGAGGTGGACTATGGTGGAGGGGGCACCGTACACGGCTAAAAGATCAACAGATGAATTGTTGTGTCTTTGGGGTGCCCCCTGCCCCCGTATATAAAGGAGCAAGTGGGGGAGAGGCGGCCGGCCAGGAGAGGGGCGCGCCAGGAGGAGTCCTACTCCCACCGGGAGTAGGACTCCCTCCCTTCCTTGTTGGATTAGGAGAAGGGGGAAAGAGAGGGAGGAGAAGAAGGAAAGGGGGGCGCCACCCCCCCCCCCCTTCTTGTCCAATTTGGACTAGAGGGGGTGGGGGCGCACGGCCTGCCCTGGCCGCCCCTCCTCTTCTCCACTAAGGCCCATGTAGGCCCATTAATCCCCCGGGGGGTATCCAGTAACCCCCCGGTACTCCGGTATATATCCGATAACCCCCGGAACCATTCTGGTGTCCGAATATAGTCGTCCAATATATCAATCTTCATGTCTCAACCATTTTGAGACTCCTCGTTATGTCCGTGATCACATCCGGGACTCGGAACAACCTTCGGTACATCAAAACATATAAAATCATAATATAACTGTCATCGAAACTTTAAGCGTGCGGACTCTACGGGTTCGAGAACTATGTAGACATGACCGAGACACGTCTCCGGTCAATAACCAATAGCGGAACCTGGATGCTCATATTGGCTCCCACATATTCTACGAAGATCTTTATCGGTCAGACCGCATAACAACATACGTTGTTCCCTTTGTCATCGGTATGTTACTTGCACGAGATTCGATCGTCGGTATCTCAATGCCTAGTTCAATCTCAATTCTTGGCAAGTCTCTTTACTCGTTACGTAATTCATCATCCGCACCTAACTCATTAGTTGCAATGCTTGCAAGGCTTAAGTGATGTGCATTACCGAGTGGGCCGGAGATACCTCTCCGACAATCGGAGTGACAAATCCTAATCTCGAAATACGCCAACCCAACAAGTACCTTCGGAGACACTGTGAGAGCACCTTTATAATCACCCGATTCGTTGTGACGTTTGGTAGCACACAAAGTGTTCCTCCGATGGCGGAGTTGCATAATCTCATAGTCATAGGAACATGTATAAGTCATGAAGAAAGCAATAGCAGAATACTAAACGATCGTGTGCTAAGCTAACGGAATGGGTCAAGTCAATCACATCATTCTCCTAATGATGTGATACCGTTAATCAAATGACAACTCATGTCAATGGCTAGGAAACATAACCATCTTTAATCAACGAGCAAGTCAAGTAGAGGCATACTAGTGACACTCTGTTTGTCTATGTATTCACACAAGTATTATGTTTCCGGTTAATACAATTCTAGCATGAATAATAAACATTTATCATGATATAAGGAAATCAATAATAACTTTATTATTGCCTCTAGGGTATATTTCCTTCAGTCTCCCACTTGCACTAGAGTCTATAATCTAGATTACACAGTAATGATTCTAACACCCATGGAGCCTTGGTGTTGATCATGTTTTGCTCGTGGAAGAGGCTTAGTCAACGGGTCTGCAACATTCAGATCCGTATGTATCTTGAAAATTTCTATGTCTCCCACCTGGACTAGATCCCGGATGGAATTGAAGCGTCTCTTGATGTGCTTGGTTCTTTTGTGAAATCTGGATTCCTTCGCCAAGGCAATTGCACCAAGATTGTCACAAAAGATTTTCATTGGACCCGATGCACTAGGTATGACACCAAGATCGGATATGAACTCCTTCATCCAGACTCCTTCATTTGCTGCTTCCGAAGCAGCTATGTACTCCGCTTCACACGTAGATCCCGCCACGACGCTTTGTTTAGAACTGCACCAACTGACAGCTCCACCGTTCAATGTAAACACGTATCCGGTTTGCGATTTAGAATCATCCGGATCAGTGTTAAAGCTTGCATCAACGTAACCATTTACGATGAGCTCTTTGTCACCTCCATAAACGAGAAACATATCCTTAGTCCTTTTCAGGTATTTCGGATGTTCTTGACCGCTGTCCAGTGATCCACTCATGGATTACTTTGGTACCTCCCTGCTAAACTTATAGCAAGGCACACATCAGGTCTGGTACACAGCATTGCATACATGATAGATCCTATGGCTCAAGCATAAGGAACATCTTTCATCTGCTCTCTATCTTCTACAGTGGTTGGACATTGAGTCTTACTCAACTTCACACCTTGTAACACAGGCAAGAACCCTTTCTTTGATTGATCCATTTTGAACTCCTTCAAAACTTTGTCAAGGTATGTGCTTTGTGAAAGTCCAATTAAGCGTCTTGATCTATCTCTATAGATCTTGATGCCCAATATATAAGCAGCTTCACGGAGGTCCTTCATTGAAAAACTCTTATTCAAGTATCCCTTTATGCTATCCAAAAATTCTATATCATTTCCAATCAGCAATATGTGATCCACATATAATATTAGAAATGCTACAAAGCTCCCACTCACTTTCTTGTAAATACAGGCTTCTCCAAAAGTCTGTCTAAAACCAAATGCTTTGATCACATTATCAAAGCGCTTATTCCAACTCCGAGATGCTTGCACCAGTCCATAAATGGATCGCTGGAGCTTGCACACTTTGTTAGCTCCTTTTGGATCGACAAAACCTTCCGGTTGCATCATATACAAATCTTCTTCCAGAAATCCATTCAGGAATGCAGTTTTGACATCCATTTGCCAAATTTCATAATCATAAAATGCGGCAATTGCTAACATGATTCGGACAGACTTAAGCATCGCTACGGGTGAGAAGGTCTCATCGTAGTCAACCCCTTGAACTTGTTGAAAACCATTTGCAACAAGTTGAGCTTTATAGACAGTAACATTACCGTCAGCATCAGTCTTCTTCTTGAAGATCCATTTATTCTCAATGGCTTGCCGATCATCAGGCAAGTCAACCAAAGTCCATACTTTGTTCTCATACATGGATCCCATCTCAGATTTCATGGCCTCGAGCCATTTTGCGGAACCTGGGCTCACCATTGCTTCATCATAGTTCGTAGGTTCGTCATGGTCTAGCAACATAACTTCCAGAACAGGATTACCGTACCACTCAGTGCGGATCTTACTCTGGTTGACCACGAGGTTCGGCAACAACTTGATCCGAAGTTTCATGATCATCATCATTAACCTCCTCACTAATTGGTGTAGGTGTCGCAGAAACCGGTTTACGTGATGAACTACTTTCAATAAGGGAGCAGTACGATTACCTCATCAAGTTCTACTTTCCTCCCACTCACTTCTTTCGAGAGAAACTCCTTCTCTAGAAAGATTCCGAATTTAGCAACAAAAGTCTTGCCTTCGGATCTGTGATAGAAGGTGTACCCAACAGTCTCTTTTGGGTATCCTATGAAGACACATTTTTCCGATTTGGGTTCGAGCTTATCAGGTTGAAGCTTTTTCACATAAACATCGCAGCCCCAAACTTTAAGAAACGACAACTTTGGTTTCTTGCCAAACCACAGTTCATAAGGCGTCGTCTCAACGGATTTCGATGGTGTCCTTTTTAACGTGAATGCAGCCGTCTCTAAAGCATAACCCCAAAACAATAGCAGTAAATCAGTAAGAGACATCATAGATCGCACCATATCAAGTAAAGTACGATTACGACGTTCGGACACACCATTACGATGTGGTGTTCCGGGTGGCGTGAGTTGTGAAACTATTCCGATTGTTTCAAATGAAGACCAAACTCGTAACTCAAATATTCTCCTCCACGATCAGATCGTAGAAACTTTATTTTCTTGTTACGATGATTTTCAACTTCACTCTGAAATTCTTTGAACTTTTCAAATGTTTCAGACTTATGTTTCATTAAGTAGATATACCCATATCTGCTCAAATCATCCGTGAAGGTGAGAAAATAACGATATCCGCCACGAGCGTCAATATTCATTGGACCACATACATCTGTATGTATGATTTCCAACAAATCTGTTGCTCGCTCCATAGTTCTGGAGAACGGTGTTTTAGTCATCTTGCCCATGAGGCACGGTTCGCACGTACCAAGTGATTCATAATCAAGTTGTTCCAAAAGTTCATCAATATGGAGTTTCTTCATGCGCTTTACACCGATATGACCTAAACAGCAGTGCCACAAATAAGTTGCACTATCATTATCAACTCTGCATCTTTTGGCTTCAATATTATGAATATGTGTATCACTACTATCGAGATTCAACAAAAATAGACAACATTTCAAGGGTGCATGACCATAAAAGATATTACTCATATAAATAGAACAACCATTATTCTCTGATTTAAATGAATAACTGTCTCGCATCAAACAAGATCTAGATATAATGTTCATGCTCAACGCTGGCACCAAATAACAATTATTCAGGTCTAAAACTAATCCTGAAGGTAGATGTAGAGGTAGCGTGCCGACCGCGATCACATCGACTTTGGAACCATTTCCCACACGCATCGTCACCTCGTCCTTAGCCAATCTTCGCTTAATCCGTAGTCCCTGTTTCGAGTTGCAAATATTAGCAACAGAACCAGTATCAAATACCCAGGTGCTACTGCGAGCATTAGTAAGGTACACATCAATAACATGTATATCACATATACCTTTGTTCACCTTGCCATCCTTCTTATCCGCCAAATACTTGGGGCAGTTCCGCTTCCGGTGACCGATGCCTTGCGATTGAAGCACTTTCGATCTCGTGCTTAGGTCCAGACTTGCGTTTCTTCTCCTGAGCAGCAACTTTCTTGTTGTTCTTCTTGAAGTTCCCCTTCTTCTTCCCTTTGCCCATTTTCTTGAAACTAGTGGTCTTATTGACCATCAACACTTGATGCTCCTTCTTGATTTCTACCTCCACAACCTTTAGCATTGTGAAGAGCTCGGGAATCGTCTTATCCATCCTTTGCATGTTATAGTTCATCACAAAGCTCTTGTAGCTTGGTGGCAGTGATTGAAGAATTCTGTCAATAACGCTATCATCCAGAAGATTAACTCCCAGTTGAATCAAGTGATTGTTATACCCAGACATTTTGAGTATATGCTCACCTTGAACTATTCTCCTCCATCTTGCGGTATGTAGAACTTATTGGAGACTTCATATCTCTCAATCCGGGCATTTGCTTGAAATATTAACTTCAACTCCTGGAACATCTCATATGCTCCATGACATTCAAAACGTCATTGAAGACCCGGTTCTAAGCCGTAAAGCATGGCAAACTGAACTATCGAGTAGTCATCAGCTTTTCTTTTCCAGACGTTCATAACATCTGGTGTTGCTCCTGCAGCAGGTCTGGCACCTAGCGGTGCTTCCAGGACGTAATTCTTCTGTGCAGCAAGGAGGATAATCCTCAAGTTACGGACCCAGTCCGTGTAATTGCTACCATCAGCTTTCAACTTTGCTTTCTTAAGGAACGCATTAAAATTCAACGGAACAATAGCACGGGCCATCTATCTACAATCAACATAGACAAGCAAAATGCTATCAGGTACTAAGTTCATGATAAATTTAAGTCCAATTAATCATATTATTAAAGAACTCCCACTTAGATAGACATCCCTCTAATCCTCTAAGTGATCACGTGATCCAAATCAACTAAACCATGTCCGATCATCACGAGAGATGGAGTAGTTTCAATGGTGAACATCACTATTTTGATCATATCTACTATATGATTCACGCTCGACCTTTCGGTCTCCGTGTTTCGAGGCCATATCTGTTATATTCTAGGCTCGTCAAGTTTAACCTGAGTATTCCGCGTGTGCAACTGTTTTGCACCCGTTGTATTTGAACGTAGAGCCTATCACACCCGATCATCACGTGGTGTCTCATCACGAGAACTTTCGCAACGGTGCATACTCAGGGAGAACACTTATACTTTGATAATTTAGTGAGGGATCATCTTATAATGCTACCGTCAATCAAAGCAAGATAAGATGCATAAAAGATAAACATCACATGCAATCAACATAAGTGATATGATATGGCCATCATCATCTTGTGCTTGTGATCTCCATCTTCGAAGCACCGTCATGATCACCATCGTCACCGGCGTGATACGTCCATTTTGCATCATGCTTTTATATCGATATTTACCGCATTATGGGCTGTTATTTCACATTATGTCACAATACTTATGGCTATTCTTTCTTATTTTACAAGGTTTACATGAAGAGGGAGAATCTTAGGCATTTGGAATTTTGGAAAAGGAGCAAATATTGGAGACCTATTCTGCGCAGCTCCAAAAGTCCTGAAACTCCACGGAATATCTTAAAATAAATAAAGAAAAATCGTCACCAAAGATGAAGGCCAGGGGGCCCACACCCTATCACGAGGGTGGGGGCGCCCCCCCCCTCTAGGGCGCGCCCCCTACCTCGTGGGCCCCCTGGTGGATCTCCGACGCCCATCTTCTCCTATATGAAGTCTTTCGATGAGAAAAAAATAAGGAGGAACCTTTCGGGACGAAACTCCGCCGCCACGAGGCGGAACCTTGGCGGAACCAATCTAGGGCTCCGGCAGAGCTGTTCTGCCGGGGACACTTCTCTCCGGGAGGGGGAAGTCATCGTCATCATCATCACCAACACTCCTCTCATCGGGAGAGGGCAATCTCCATCAACATCTTCACCAACACCATCTCATCTCCAACCCTAGTTCATCTCTTGTATCCAATTCTTGTCTCCAAGTCCGGGATTGGTGCTAGTAGGTTGCTAGTAGTGTTGATTACTCCTTGTAGTTGATGCTAGTTGGTTTATTTGGTGGAAGATCATATGTTCAGATCCTTTATGCATATTATTACCCCTCCGATTATGAACATGAATATGCTTTGTGAGTAGTTACGTTTATTCCCGAGGACAAGGGAGAAGTCTTGCTATTAGTAGTCATGTGAATTTGGTATTAGATTCGATATTTTGATGAGATGTATGTTGTCTAGCCTCTAGTGGTGTTATGTGAACGTCGACTACATAACACTTCACCATTATTTGAGCCTAGAGGAAGGCATTGGGAAGTAATAGGTAGATGATGGGTTGCTAGAGTGACAGAAGCTTAAACCCTAGTTTATGCGTTGCTTCGTAAGGGGCTGATTTGGATCCATATGTTTCATGCTATGGTTAGGTTTACCTTAATACTTTTGTTGTAGTTGGGATGCTTGCAATAGAGGTTAATCATAAGTGGGATGCTTGTTCAAGTAAGAAGAGCACCCAAGCACTGGTCCACCCACATATCAACTTATCAAAGTACCAAACGCGAATCATATGAACATGATGAAAACTAGCTTGACGATATTCCCATGTGTCCTCGGGAGCGCTTTTCCTATTATAAGAGTTTGACCAGGCTTGTCCTTTGCTACAAAAAGGATTGGGCCATCTTGCTGAACTTTATTTATTCTTGTTACTTGTTTCTCGTTACAATTTATCTCATCACAAAACTATCTGTTACCACTTATTTCAAAGATTTGCAAGAGAATACCTTCTTTGAAAACCGCTTATCATTTCCTTCTGCTCCTCGTTGGGTTCGACACTCTTATCGAAAGGACTACGATAGATCCCCTATACTTGTGGGTCATCAAGACTCTTTCCTGGCGCCGTTGCCGGGGAGTGTAGCGCCTTTGGTAGGTGTAATTTGGTAAGGAAAAATTTATGTAGTGTGCTGAAATTTACTGTCACTTGTTACTATGGAAAGTAATTCTCTGAGGGGCTTGTTCGGGGTATCTTCACCCCGTCCGATGAGAGCAAAGAGTTGCTCCTCAACCTACTGAACCTATTGAAAATGAAACTCCTTTGAAATTCCTTGGGTATGATGGAAAAACTGCTAGCTAATCCTTTTACAGGAGATGGAACAAAGCATCCTGATGAGCACTTAATATATGTGGATGAAATTTGTGGGGTATTTAAGCTTGCAGGTATACCCGATGATGTTGTTAAGAAAAAGGCCTTCCCTTTATCTTTGAAGGGAGACGCATTGACATGGTATAGGCTATGTGATGATTTGAGATCATGGAACTATAAAAGGTTGAAATTGGAATTTCATCAAAAGTATTATCCTATGCATCTTGTTCATCGTGATCGCAATTATATATATAATTTTTGTCCTCGCGAAGGAGAAAGCATCGCTCAAGCTTGGGGGAGGCTTAAATCAATGTTATATTCATGCCCCAATCATGAGCTCTCAAGAGAAATAATTATTCAAAGTTTTTATGCTCGGCTTTCTCATAATAATCAAACCATGCTTGATACTTCTTGTGCTGGCTCTTTTATGATGAAGACTATTGAATTCAGATGGAATTTATTGGATAGAATTAAATGCAACTCAGAAGATGGGGACCTCGACGAAGGTAAGGAGTCAGGTATGACACCTAAGTTTGATTGTGTGAAATCTTTTATGGATACCGATATTTTCCGTAAGTTTAGCACTAAATATGGACTTGACTCTGAGATAGTAGCTTCTTTCTGTGAATCTTTTGCTACTTATGTTGATCTCCCCAAGGAGAAGTGGTTTAAATATCATCCTCCAATAGAAGTAAAAGTAGTTGCACCTATTAAAGTTGAAGAAAAGACTGTCACGTACAATGATCCTATTGTTCCGACTTCTTATGTTGAGGAACCACCTTTCGCTGTTAGAGTAAAGGATCATGCTAAAACTTCAACTTTTGTTCGTAAAAGCAATATTAGAACTTATACACCTCCTGAGCAAGTTAAAGTAGAACCTAATATTGCTATTGTTAAAGATCTCTTGTCTGATAATATTGATGGGCGTGTTATTCAGTTCTGGTGAAAGCGCTAGAATTGCTAAACCTTGTGCTAAAGATAAACATAGACTGTGGTAGGCGTGCCTGTTATTTCTGTTAAAATAGGAGATCATTGTTATCATGGCTTATGTGATATGGGTGCTAGTGCTAGTGTTATACCTTATGATTTATATAAAGAAATTAAGCCTGAAATTGCACCTGTTGAGTTAGAAGATATTGATGTTACAATTAAACTTGCCAATAGAGATACTATATCTGCAATGGGAATTGTTAGAGATGTTGAAGTCTTGTGTGGAAAAACTAAATATCCTGCTGATTTTCTTGTTCTTAGTTCTCCACAAGATAGCTTTTGTCCCATTATATTTGGTAGACCCTTCTTGCATACTGTTAATGCTAAGATAGACTGCAAAAAGAATGTTGTTACTATTGGCTTGGATGATATGGTTCATGAGTTTAATTTCTCTAAATTTAGTAAACAACATCGTGAGGAAGATTGACTAGTAAGGATGAAATTATTGGTCTTGCTTCTATTGCCATACCTCCTAGTGATCCTTTAGAACACTATTTGCTAGACCATGAAAATGATATGTTCATGAATGAAAGAAGGGAAATAGATGAAGTATTCTTTAAACAGGAACCTATGCTACAACACAATTTGCTGTTGAAATCCTAGGATCCCCTCCACCCAAGGGTGATCCGTGTTTGAGCTTAAACCGTTGCACGATAATCTTAAATATGCTTATCTTGATGAAAAGAAAATATATCCTGTTATTATTAGTGCTAACCTTTGAGCATGAAGAAGAAAGATTATTCAAAACTCTGAAGAAGCACCGTGCCGCTATTGGATATACTCTTGATGATCTTAAGGGCATTAGTCCCACTCTATGTCAACATAAAATAAATTTGGAAGCTGATGCCAAACCAGCTCGTGATCCTCAACGATGTTTGAATCCTAAAATGAAAGAAGTGGTAAGAAAAGAAATACTCAAGCTTCTGGAGGCAGGTATAATTTATCCCGTTGCTGATAGTCAGTGGGTAAGTCTTGTCCATTGTGTCCCTAAGAAGGGAGGTATTACTGTTGTCCCTAATGATAAAGATGAATTGATCCCGCAAAGAATTATCAAAGGTTATAGGATGGTAATTGATTTCCATAAATTAAATAAAGCTACTAAGAAAGATCATTACCCTTACCTTTTATTGATCAAATGCTAGAAAGATTATGCAAACATACACATTATTGCTTTCTAGATGGTTATTCGGTTTCTCTCAAATACCGTGTCGGCTAAAGATCAATCAAAGACTACTTTTACATGCCCTTTTGGTACTTTTGCTTATAGACGTATGCCTTTTGGATTATGTAATGCACCTGCTACCTTTGAAAGATGCATGATGGCTATATTCTCTGATTTTTGTGAAAAAATTTGTGAGGTTTTCATGGACGATTTTTTCGTCTATGGTTCCTCTTTTGATGATTGCTTGAGCAACCTTGATCAAGTTTTGCAGAGATGTGAAGTAACTAATCTTGCCTTGAATTGGGAAAAGTGCCACTTTATGGTTAATGAAGGCATTGTCTTGGGGCACAAAGTTTCTGAAAGAGGTATTGAAGTTGAGAAAGCCAAGGTTGATGCTATTGAAAAGATGCCATGTTCCAAGGACATCAAAGGTATAAGAAGTTTCCTTGGTCACGCCGGATTTTATAGGAGGTTCATTAAGGACTTCTCAAAAATTTCTCGGCCTCTGACTAATTTATTACAAAAAGATGTACCATTTGTCTTTGATGATGATTGTGTAGAAGCATTTGAAATACTTAAGAAAGCATTAGTCTCTTGCTTTTGTTGTTCAGCCACCGATTGAATTTACCCTTTGAAATTATGTGTGATGCTAGTGATTATCTTTGTAGGTGCTGTTCTAGGGCAAAGAGTTGATAAGAAATTAAATGTTATTCATTATGCCAGTAAGACTCTAGACAATGCTCAAAGAAATTATGCTACTACCGAAAAGGAACTTTTAGCAGTTGTATTTGCTTGTGATAAGTTCAGACGCTATATTGTTGATTCTAAAGTAACTATCCACACTGATCATGCTGTTATTAAATATCTTATGGAAAAGAAAGATGCTAAACCTAGACTTATTAGATGGGTTCTCTTGCTGCAAGAATTTGATTTGCATATTGTTGATAGAAAAGGAGCTGAGAACCCCGTTGCAGATAACTTATCTAGGTTAGAGAATGTTCTTGATGACCCACTACCTATTGATGATAGCTTTCTTGATGAACAATTAAATATCATAAGAACTTCTCGTAGCACTCCATGGTATGCTGATTATGCTAATTATATTGTTGCTAAATTTATACCACCTAGCTTCACATACCAACAAAAGAAAAAGTTTTTCTATGATTTGCGACATTACTTTTGGGATGACCCACATCTTTATAAAGAAGGAGTAGATGGTGTCATTAGACGTTGTGTACTGAGCATGAGCAGAACAGATCCTACGTAAGTGTCACTCTGAAGCTTATGGAGGACACCACGTTGGAGATAGAACTGCACATAAGGTATTGCAATCCGGTTTTTATTGGCCCACTCTCTTCAAGGATGCCCGTAAGTTTGTTTTGTCTTGCGATGAATGTCAAAGAATTGGTAATATTAGTAGACGTCAAGAAATGCCTATGAATTATTCACTTGTTATTGAACCATTTGATGTTTGGGGCTTTGATTATATGGGACCTTTTCACGCCTCTAATGGATATACACATATTTTGGTTGCTTTGTTGATTACGTTACTAAGTGGGTAGAAGCTATTCCAACTAGTAGTGCTGATCATAACACTTCTATTAAAATGCTTAAGGAAGTTATTTTCCGAGGTTTGGAGTCCCTAGATATTTAATGACTGATGGTGGTTCACACTTTATTCATGGTGCTTTCCGTAAAATGCTTGCTAAATATGATGTTAATCATAGAATTGCATCTCCTTATCACCTGCAGTCTAGTGGTCCAGTAGAATTGAGCAATAGAGAGCTCAAATTAATTTTGCAAAAGACATTAATAGGTCTAGAAAGAATTGGTCCAAGAAACTTGATGATGCATTATGGGCCTATAGAACTGCATATAAGAATCCTATGGGTATGTCTCCGTATAAATTGGTTTATGGAAAAGCATGTCACTTACCTCTCGAACTAGAACATAAGGCATATTGGGCTATTAAAGAGCTCAACTATGATTTCAAACTTGCTAGTGAGAAGAGGTTATTTGATATTAGCTCACTTGATGAATGGAGAACCCAAGCTTATGAAAATGCTAAGTTGTTTAAAGAAAAGTTAAAAGATGGCATGACAAAAGGATACAAAAGCGTGAGTTTAATGTAGGTGATTATGTATTGCTATACAACTCTCGTTTAAGATTTTTTGCAGGAAAACTTCTCTCCAAATGGGAAGGTCCCTACGTTATCGAGGAGGTCTATCATTCCGGTGCCATAAAAATCAACAACTTTGAAGGCACAAATCCGAAGGTGGTAAATGGTCAAAGAATCAAACAGTATATCTCAGGTAATCCTATAAATGTTGAAACCAATGTTATTGAAACCGTAACCCCGGAGGAATGCATAAGGGACACTTTCCGGAACTTTTCAGACTCCGAAAAGGAATAGGTATGTGGTACGGTAAGTAAACCGACTCCAAAACAATTTTTAAGGCAATATTTCTCCGTTTTGGAATATTTAGAAAACTAGAAAAATAAGTAGCAGTCGGGGAAGGACACAAGGGCCCCACGAGGGTGGTGGGCGCGCCCTACCCCCTGGGCACGCCCCCCTACCTCGTGAGCACCTCGTGTGCCCTCCGGACTCCGTTTTCTTGCACGATACGTATTTTGCTCGGTAAAAATTCATTATATATTCTCCCGAAGGTTTTGACTCTCGTATCATGCAAATCTCCTCTGTTCTTGTTTTGAGCTGTTGCTGCTGCAGATTAGAGTAAGATATCTTCTCAAGAGTCAGTCGGGTAGAGCCGGGTATCTAATCTGGCACCGGAACCAAGGGCAAACAGCGACGCTGACCACTTTGGGCCAGCAACGGAGGAAGAGATGGAGGCCGACTTGATGAGGGTAGATGCCATGGAGGATCAAGAAGTCACCTCTCGCCTCTGAGTTGGGTTTACGATGGGGGAACTACAGAGCTCAGCTATTCCAAAATCGGTTATCCCTTCCAGTGTTGGATTTCTTTCTTATGAAAATATGAGGAGGAGTGTTTCTTGTTCTCCCGCATCTATGCAACACCCTTGTTTGCAAGGATCTTTAGCCGTCACAGGAAAGCTTCACAAGGAAATAATGGACCTAAAGCAGCAAGTCAATAAGCTCGAGGAGGAGAACCGTATCTTGAGGGGAATCATCGCCAAGAATATTGCACCAACAACAAAGAAGGAGACATAGTCACATGGGTATAGGCACTCCCCTTGGCAACTGCCAAGCTTGGGGGAGGTGCCCCGGTATCGTATCACCATCACAACTCCTATCTTTACCGCTTTTCTTAGTTCGATCCTTTTAGTAGTATCTTGATCTAGTAGAATAAAGTCATGGCATGATCTAGTTTTGAGTTTTGCTTTATGATCCCTCTATGTAATCGAGTCTGTGAGCTATATATAATAAAGATTAGTGTTGAGTCAAGGGCTTGATTATTTTGCCATGATCTTGGGTGAACAAAAGAATAGAAACAAGAAAAAGAATAAAAAGAAACAAAGAGTTCATATTGATCTTATTGAGAGTAATGACTTCACATAGAAAGAGTATGATGATTAAAAGTTGTTGGGAGTTGGCAAATATAGCTTTGGTCATCGTTGCAAGTAATAGGAAGTAATAAGGAAAGAGAGGTTTCACATATAGATATATTATCATTGACATCTTTTATGACTGGGAGCACTCACTAAAATATAACATGCTAAAGAGTTGATGTTGGACAAGGAAGACAACGTGATAGGTTATGTTTTCTTATATCTGAGATAAAGTATGTTGTCATGGATCCTCTAACATGTTGAGCTTGATTTTCCCCTCATGCTAGCCAAATTCTCAGCACCAAGTAGAGATACTACTTGTGCTTCCAAATACCCTTAAACCAGTTTAGCCATGAGAGTCCACCATATCTACCTATGGATTGAGTAAGATCCTTCAAGTAAGTTGTCATCGGTGCAAAGCTGTAAAAATTGCTCTAAATATGTATGATTGATTGGTGTGAGGAAATAAGCTTTATACGATCTTGTGATATGGAAGAAATAAAAGCGACGGACTGCATAATAAAGGTTCATATCACAAGGGGCAATATAAAGTGACGTTCTTTCGCATTGAGATTTTGTGCATCCAACAAAAGTGCATGGCAACCTCTGCTTCCCTCTGCGAAGGGCCTATCTTTTATTATTATCCTCTACCTTATGCTAGAGTCGCGGTGATCTTCACCTTTCCTTTTTCATTTTATCCTTTGGCAAGCCCAACATGTTGGAAAGAACATGATATATATATATCTAATAGGATGTAGGGGAGCATGAATTATTATTGTTGACATTACCCTTGAGGTAAAAGGTTGTGGGGCAAAACTATAAGCCCCTATCTTTCTCTCAGGTTCGATTAAAACTCCGTAACCACAAGTATTGCGTGAGTGCTAGCAGTTATGAAGGACTAAATGATAGTTGAGTATGTGGACTTGCTTTTAAGATCTGACATAGACTCTCTCCGATGTTATGATAAATTGCAATTGCTTCAATGACTGAGGTTACAATTTGTTGGTGCTCAATAAGGTTTATGATTCATACTTTTGTATTGTGAACAGATCATCACTTGAACATAAGTAATCATATGACAAAATCTATATATGTTGTTGTTATGAGAATAATCATGATGCCTTCATGTCCGTATTTTATTTTTATCGACGCCTCTACCTCTAAACATGAGGACATATTTATTGTTATCGGCTTTTCGCTTGAGGACAAGCGAGGTCTAAGCTTGGGGGAGTTGATACGTCCATTTTGCATCATGCTTTTATATCGATATTTACCGCATTATGGGCTGCTATTTCACATTATGTCACAATACTTATGGCTATTCTCTCTTATTTTACAAGGTTTACATGAAGAGGGAGAATGCCGGCAGCTGGAATGCAGAATTTGGAAAAGGAGCAAATATAGGAGACCTATTCTGCACAGCTCCAAAAGTCCTGAAACTCCACGGAATATCTTAAAATAAATAAAGAAAAATCGTCGCCAAAGATGAAGGCCAGGGGGTCCACACCCTGCTCACGAGGGTGGGAGGCGCCCCCCCCTAGGGCGCGCCCCCCTACCTCGTGGGCCCCCTGGTGGCTCTCCGACGCCCATCTTCTCCTATATGAAGTCTTTCTATGAGAAAAAAATAAGGAGGAACCTTTCGGGATGAAACTCCGCCGCCACGAGGCGGAACCTTGGCGGAACCAATCTAGGGCTCCGGCAGAGCTGTTCTGTCGGGGACACTTCCCTCCGGGAGGGGGAAATCATTGTCATCATCATCACCAACGCTCCTCTCATCGGGAGAGGGAAATATCCATCAACATCTTCACCAGCACCATGTCATCTCCAAACCCTAGTTCATCTCTTGTATCCAATTCTTGTCTCCAAGTTCAGGATTGGTGCTAGTAGGTTGCTAGTAGTGTTGATTACTCCTTGTAGTTGATGCTAGTTGGTTTATTTGGTGGAAGATCATATGTTCAGATCCTTTATGCATATTATTACCCCTCTGATTATGAACATGAATATGCTTTGTGAGTAGTTACGTTTGTTCACGAGGACAAGGGAGAAGTCTTGCTATTAGTAGTCATGTGAATTTGGTATTCGTTCGATATTTTGATGAGATGTATGTTCTCTAGCCTCTAGTGGTGTTATGTGAACGTCGACTACATAACACTTCACCATTATTTGGGCCTAGAGAAAGGCATTGGGAAGTAATAAGTAGATGATGGGTTGCTAGAGTGATGAAGCTTAAACCCTAGTTTATGCGTTGCTTCGTAAGGGCTGATTTGGATCCATATGTTTCATGTTATGGTTAGGTTTACCTTAATACTTTTGTTGTAGTTGTGGATGCTTGCAATAGAGGTTAATCATAAGTGGGATGCTTGTTCAAGTAAGAACAGCACCCAAGCACCGGTCCACCCACATATCAAATTATCAAAGTACCGAACGCGAATCATATGAACGTGATGAAAACTAGCTTGACAATATTCCCATGTGTCCTCGGGAGCACTTTTCCTATTATAAGAGTTTGTCCAGGCTTGTCCTTTGCTACAAAAAGGATTGGGCCATCTTGCTGCACTTTATTTATTCTTGTTACTTGTTGCTCATTGCAATTTATCTTATCACAAAACTATCTCTTACCACTTATTTCAGTACTTGCAGAGAATACCTTGCTGAAAACCGCTTATCATTTCCTTCTGCTCCTCGTTGGGTTCGACACTCTTACTTATCGAAAGGACTACGATAGGTCCCCTATACTTGTGGGTCATCACGGCGCGATACCTTGATCTCCATCGTAGCATCATTGTCGTCTCGCCAATCTTATGCTTCTACGACTATCGCTACCGCTTAGTGATAGAGTAAAGCATTACAGGGCGTTTGCATTGCATACAATAAAGCGACAACCATATGGCTCATGCCAGTTGCCGATAACTCGGTTACAACACATGATCATCTCATACAATAAAATTTAGCATCATGCCTTGATCATATCACATCACAACATGCCCTGCAAAAATAAGTTAGACGTCCTCTACTTTGTTGTTGCAAATTTTACGTGGCTGCTACGGGCTTAGCAAGAACCGTTCTTACCTACGCATCAAAACCACAACGATAGTTTGTCAAGTTGGTGATGTTTTAACCTTCACAAGCACCGGGCGTAGCCACACTCGGTTCAACTAAAGTTGGAGAAACTGACACCCGCCAGCCACCTGTGTGCAGAGCACGTCGGTAGAACCAGTCTCACGTAAGCGTACGTGTAATGTCGGTCCGGGCCGCTTCATCCAACAATACCACCGAACCAAAGTATGACATGCTGGTAAGCAGTATGACTTATATCACCCACAACTCACTTGTGTTCTACTCGTGCATATGACATCTACGCATAAAACCAGGCTCGGATGCCACTGTTAGGGAAATAGTAATTTCAACAAAATTCCTACGCACACGCAAGATCATGGTGATGCATAGCAACGAGAGGGGAGAGTGTTGTCCACGTACCCTCGTAGACCGAAAGCGTAAGTGTTAGCACAACGCGGTTGATGTAGTCGTATGTCTTCACGATCCGACCGATCAAGTACCGAACGCACGACACCTCCGAGTTTAGCACACGTTTAGCCCAATGACGTCCCTCGAACTCCGATCCAGCCGAGTGTTGAGGGAGAGTTTTGTTAGCACGACGGCGTGGTGACGATGATGATGTTCTACCGACGTAGGGCTTCGCCTAAGCACCGCTACAGTATTATCGAGGTGGACTATGGTGGAGGGGGGCACCGCACACGGCTAAAAGATCAATAGATAAATTGTTGTGTCTTTGGGGTGCCCCTGCCCCCGTATATAAAGGAGCAAGGGGGGAGAGGCGGCCGACCAGGAGAGGGGCGCGCCAGGAGGAGTCCTACTCCCACCGGGAGTAGGACTCCCTCCCTTCCTTGTTGGATTAGGAGAAGGGGGAAAGAGGAGGAGGAGAAGAAGGAAAGGGGGCGCCGCCCCACCCCCCTCCTTGTCCAATTTGGACTAGAGGGAGAGGGGGCGCGCGGCCTGCCCTGGCCGCCCCTCCTCTTCTCCACTAAGGCCCATGTAGGCCCATTAATCCCCCGAGGGGGTTCCGGTGCCCGAATATAGTCGTCCGAATATATCAATCTTCATGTCTCGACCATTTCGAGACTCCTCGTTATGTCCATGATCACATCCGGGACTCCGAACAACCTTCGATACATCAAAACATATAAACGCATAATATAACTGTCATCAAAACTTTAAGCGTGCGGACCCTACGGGTTCGAGAACTATGTAGACATGACCGAGAAACGTCTCCGGTCAATAACCAATAGCGGAACCTGGATGCTCATATTGGCTCCCACATATTCTACGAAGATCTTTATCGGTCAGACCGCATAACAACATACGTTGTTCCCTTTGTCATTGGTATGTTACTTGCCCGAGATTCGATAGTCAGTATCTCAATGCCTAGTTCAATCTCGTTACCGGCAAGTCTCTTTACTCGTTCTGTAATTCATCATCCCGCAACTAACTCATTAGTTGCAAGGCTTAAGTGATGTGCATTACCGAGTGGGCCCAGAGATACCTCTCCCACAATCGGAGTGACAAATCCTAATCTCGAAATACGCCAACCCAACAAGTACCTTCGGAGACACCTGTAGAGCACCTTTATAATCACCCGATTCACGTTATGATGTTTGGTAGCACACAAAGTGTTCCTCCAGTAAACGGAGTTGCATAATCTCATAGTCATAGGAACATGTATAAGTCATGAAGAAAGCAATAGCAGAATACTAAACAATCGTGTGCTAAGCTAACAGAATGGGTCAAGTCAATCACATCATTCTCCTAATGATGTGAGCCCGTTAATCAAATGACAACTCACGTCAATGGCTAGGAAACATAACCATCTTTAATCAACGAGCTAGTCAAGTAGAGGCGTACTAGTGACACTCTATTTGTCTATGTATTCACACAAGTATTATGTTTCCGGTTAATACAATTCTAGCATGAATAATAAACATTTATCATGATATAAGGAAATAAATAATAACTTTATTATTGCCTCTAGGTCATATTTCCTTCAATTTTGGTGTATTGAAGACTGATAGGTTAAGGATCTAATGTGTTTATGAGTATATACAGGTCTATAAGTCTATGAGGAGTTTGATATTTACAGAGAAAACCGACCCCTAAAAATGAATGTCTTCGACTGAAGACTTCGGATTTCTGAAGACTTTGAAAGTGAAGAAATTGGTGTGACCATGAAGACTTAGTATTCATACGAGGAACATGAAGCGTGAAGACTTTTGTTTTCGTAGTTTCATTTTCTCTTTCTTGAGTCATAGGAAACACCGTACTGTTAAAGGGGGTCGAGGAAATACTACGAAAAAATTTCCAAGTGATGCTCATCTCAAAATTCTACACCTACCAATCCCTTCGAGTGAAGCCATTGGAAATCTCATGCAGTTCAATCAATTTTTAGTGACAGAGACTAAGTTCTTCTGGTCTCTGAGGAATTTGTTCTGACTGAGGAGTTAGGAATTCGCCAGTGCGGATTGCCTACAAGTGAGGAACATGATAGCCCTGAGGAATTTGATTGTCACATTTCCGACCGCTGTTGTGCTACGCGCCAGCTGTCCCAAAATATCTACCCACCTAACGGTCATATCATTGAAAGGCATTTATGTCTTACCATGTCGGACTTCTCCCTAGGCTATAAATAGCCGCCCCCTACAACCTCTAGCTGGCTGGCTGCTCTGAGGGAAACCGACACTTGTCATTGAGAGCATCCCATCCTCCGAGGACTTTGAGCGAAAATCATCAAGTGAGGAAAACCCAAACCCAAACACCTACCAACCCAAAGTGATTGAGCATCACTGAAGAGATTGATCCTGCTTGGATCCGACGCTTGTTACCTTTGAAGACTGTGCATCTTCCAGACGGTTAGGCGTCATGGTCTAGAGCATCCAAGAGGAAATTGTGGATCGCCGAGTGACCGAGTTTGTGAAGGTTTGGACGTCACCTGAAGACTTACCACGAGTTATTGGGCGAGGTTTGTGTGACCTTAGCTCAAGGAGAATACAATTAGGACTGTGTGTCCTTAGGTTTAAATACCTAGCTGCTCCAACCAGACGTACAACTGTAACAGCAGTTAGAACTGGTCTACCAAATCATTGTCTTCACCAAGCCTACTGGTTCTATTTCCTCAACTCTTTCATTTCCTCATTACTATGTTGTGGGTTTGTTCATATCTATTTGAAGACTTTGACTGAAGACTTTCTCATTTTCCTCAGTTCAATTTTTTCAGTCTGTTTGTCTTCATCCTGTTTTATCATGTGCTTACGCTTCCTGTACTCTGTGTCTGTTTTCATTTCATCATGATGTCCATGTTTATGTTATGTCATGTATGCATCTAAGTACTTATTCCGCTGCAAGTAGTTCTTCGCTTAGGAATTTCCTCACTCTAAAATTCCTCAGTGAAGAATTCATAAAAATCGCTTATTCACCCCCCTCTAGTCGACTTAACGCACTTTCAATTGGTATCAGAGCAAGGTACTCCCTTGTTCTGTGTGATTTTGGTTTAACCGCCTGGAGTTTTGGTTATGTCGACCGCAGGTATGATCAAGGTATCTGCTGAGTGTCCTACCTTCGATGGGACAGACTACCCCTACTGGAAGAATAAGATGCTAATGCATCTTGAGGCAATTGATAACGATCTCTGGTATGTTGTGGAGAATAGTGTCCCCTCTGTCACTCCTACCATCAACGTTGCTGATGTGAAGAGATTCAAGCAACTCGACTCACAAGCGAAGAACATCATATGTGGCCATCTGAGCAAAGGGCAGTATGGAAGAGTGAGTGCTTTGAAAACTGCTAAACTTATCTGGGATAGGTTGTCCAAGGTCAATGAAGGAGTCTCGACACAGCGTGACTCTCGAGTTGATGTTCTTCACAATCTCTTCAACCACTTCCAAAGACTTGACAATGAAAATGTTCAGCAAACCTTCGATCGCCTCACTGACATCTCAAATGAGCTTCAACCACGTGGTGCCACTGACATCACCGGCCATGAGGTGGTGAAGAAATTGCTGAGATCGCTTGATTCCTCATTTGACACTCTGGCGCTGATGATACAAGAACGTGGAGACTACAAGTCACTTGATCCCGCTGATATCCTCGAGAGGCTAAACACTCATGAGTTTCAGCTTGCTGAGAAGAGAGATCTCTATGGTTCGAGCTATGACAGATCACGAGGCCCTGAAGGCCAAGGCAGTGTCTGAATCTGAAGGTGAATATTCTGGTAGCAGCCTTGGTGATCCTGAAGAACTGAGCCAGGAGTTAGCTATGCTCGTGAAGAAATTCCAAAAGTTCTCAAGGCATGGTCACTTTGGAAAATCCTCAAGAAATGATGATTCCTCATCCCGTGACTACAAGAAGAGGCTATGCCACAAATGCAAGAAACCTGGTCACTACATTCAAGACTGTCCTCAGTGGGAAAAGGAATCAAAGAAGAAGAAATACAAGGATTACAGTTCTGATGACTCAAAGAAGAAGAAGAAATCTTCAAAGTCTTCATCATTGAAATCCTCGAAGTCTTCATCTCACAAGAAGAGCAGCTCTAAGAAGGCTCGGGCATTCATTGGCAAGGAAATGGATTCTGAAGCTGAATCTGAGGAGCATGAGGAAGAGGAGGCATCTGAGGAGTCAGAATCTGGTGTGGCAAGCCTAGCCCTCGCTACTATATTCGTCAGCAAGTCCATCTTCAACTCTGAAGAAAATAGCTTCACCAACAAGGCTGAAGAAGGCGATGATGACTACGCTCCCACCTATTGCTTCATGGCAAAAGGTGCCAAGGTACTCAAATATCCCTCCTCTGAATCAAGTGAGGATGAATCTAATGAAAACCTCAAGCCTAGTTACTCTAAATTTGCTAAGATTGCCGTGAAACAACAAAACGCTTTTGAATAGGTTCAAAATATGCTAGACAAAAGTGATGATATGTTGGGTGAAGAAATGGATCGCACTAAAACTTTGACTGAAAATCTTCAGAGACTTCAGTCTAAGTTTGACAACCTTCAAAGTCATCATAACACTCTCTTCACTACAAAAAAATACACTTCCATGATGATACGTGTTTGTCACAGTAGGTCGCGTTTTTTGTCATGCATGTACATCCATGACAAATTTATGACAGAATCAAGATAGTCATACATGTGCTGTCGTAGAAGTGTTCCAGACATTACCAAAATTATCATCACGGAAGTGTCCACTTCCATGATGATAAATCGTGTGTCACAGAAATGCTTTCGTCAAGGGTGACCGACACATGGCATCCACCGTAACGGAACGCCGTTAAGCTATCGGTTCGGGTTTTGGATCCGATAACCCGTTAACAACCCCGACCAATGGGGATTTTCCACGTGTAAAATCATCATTGGCTGGAGGAAACACATGTCGGCTCATCATTGGGACAGATGTCATCCACTGACTAGACAGAAGGCGCCTATGATACATCGACACGTGGCACGGCCCAACAGTAGCCCATTCCTGTGAAAAGGCCGGCCCGTTTGGCTTGGTCAAAGTGGCGGGCGGCCCATGGAAAGCCGATGGCGGCCCGTTAGCATATAGCCCATTTACAGCCCGCTAACCCAAGGCCCGTTCGCCCTATGCGAATTAGGCCCGAGAGCGTCATCTGGGCCATCCAATGTGATTCCAGCCCGTTTTCGCCGGCCCATGTATGGCCCATGACGTCTTTCGGCCCATATGAGGCCCTTTGTAACTCTTGGCCCATTAGCGGCCCGTGCTGAAACTGGCCCGTGATGAACAGTGTATTAGTTTACACCCATTAACGGTCCGCGGTGAAACTGGCCCGTAATGAACAGTGTCACACTTTATACCCATTAACGGGCTGTTTCCAGCCCAAGTTAACTTTCGGCCTTCTAAGGGCCCATTTATTCTTGGGCTCATTTGCAGCATTCGGTTACTTACGGCCCGTTACTGTCATTTTCTGCTTGTGGGCCAAATTCAGCCCGTCGTTACAGTCGGCCCGTTTGTGGTCCGTTAGTCTGTTGGGCCATTCTCATAGCATCACCAAATACGGCCTATTAACGACCCGTTATGGTCAGCCCATAAAAGTACGATTTCCATTATAGGCCCGTCTACGGCCCATTAAAGGCCAGTACAAGACCCATAAATGAGTCGGCGGCCCATGGATCCTACGTGACGTAGAAGGCCCATGGATCCTGCGAGACGTAGAAGGCCCATGGACACTGCGAGACGTAGAAGGCCCATGGATCCTGCTAGACGTAGAAGGCCCATGGATCCTGCGAGACGTAGAAGGCCCATGGATCCTACGAGACGTAGAAGGCCCATGGATCCTACGAGACGTAGAAGGCCCATGGTCGGGCGAGTTGGCCCCCGTTTGAACGATATAGCATATTCAAAGAATTATCCTACTCAATACTATCACCTCTAAAAAGCATACACTATACAACAAAGAGATCAATGCATAGAAAGGTAGAATAATCCTACACTATACAATAAAGAAATTACAGCCGATTATACCCACTGGGATTATGGTATGGCACAGGTGATAATAAAGCATACACAAACAGCAAATTGCATACACTGGGCAAATACGACTCATACATCATGGACGCGCATCAACTTAACTCCATTTGAACTATAATCTCTTCAGAAAATAGGATTGGCCGGATTCAGATAGCACAAATTTCAGTCTGCAAAATCTCCAATTCCTTCATGGTTACCTCGGTGTCTTGTTTCATTTTTGACTCCTGTATCTAATACCTGCATGTCCAGTCTCAACTTGTTGATTATACGTTGACAATCATGTACACGTTGTCTTGCCACCTCTAGTTGATGCTCGAGAACATCAGCACATTCCAATTCCAATCCATAATCATTCGGTAATGGCCATGCCGCACTGCAAAAAGACTTTTGTGTTGATGTCACTTCATCCTGAAATGTTTATGTAGGTACACATGACTAGGGCAACAATATAGTTACAATAGTGAAGCAAACAAGACACTATTTTGTACTACATAGCAAAACAGGACTAACAATAATGTTACACGTCACTTTCACAAAAAAAATGTTACACGTCATGAAGCATAAGCAGGTGATATTTTAAAAATTATAAAAAAGATAGTATGTCACCCTGCATACAGAAATCCCTCTTAGCTCACCAGAGGAGCATGATGTTGGGGCCCAATCGAAAACACAGACAAGTTACAAATTTAGACAAAGACGTTATGTATAAGTAAGCAAGAAGTTGGCCATTCTGTACCTCAATTAAAGTCTTAGGGAGCATAATGAACAGCAGAGGGTTTCATACAAACATACTACATCAGGCAAAACTATGCAATCATTAGCGTAGTATAAACTAGATTGTGAGCCTCATGCAATAATAGTTGGTTAATAGACTTCAAAGCTTCAGGCACACTTCGGCAGAGTAATTAAATGGTAAGGCCTTTGATTATGTCAACTAATAGTGATACAAGTACCGAACATCAGGCATAATTATTTGGGCATCTCATTAAGTGAGGAAAAATAAAGCAATTGAAAAGAGAAAATTATTTATGCCTGAAATAAACAAGGAATTGAACTGTTGAGTTGCACGTATGACTTACCTTAGCAGGTTGAAGAGGCTCAGAGCTCCTACTTCTCTTGCAAAGCTCCTTCCTAACATCTTGTACTTGGAAATCATCAATCTTATCTTCATTGCACCCCCTCTGCAAGGTGACACAAACTAGTTACTCCTCTCCTTGGAAGATAAATATGCATACTTTCCAGTCTGTGAACACAAAAGGATGAGATTATAACAAAACAACACCACATAATGAAACATGTCGCATCTATTGCACTTGCACACAATGAAATGAGCATTTATTATGTCTGCACTATGTAAAAACTAGGCATACCTTCGAACTGGATCTCCGTGTACTCTTGGAGAGCCCTCTTGTAGTGTCTGACCAAACCTTTATGTCACCTATGAGTTAGAAAAGGCCCCACTACAGCAGCCCTTAGTGTTTAAATCATTGACAAGCTCTGTTAGAGTGTTAGGTCAAGAACAACAAGTAATCAAAGCAAACAATCCTAGTATGGCTGGCTGATGCAAACAAGCAATTGAACAGATGCGTGAGCAAATCTTACATATCAAGAAAATAAGCAAAGAAGGAGGCTTAAAGACCATCACTTGGTGACCAGATTTAAGGGCATTTAAACATCATGTGCAACGTATGAACTAACATAAACATTGCATAATCCAGATTCTACAATGAAATGCGCATGTATTAGGTTATGCCATGTATGATGATGCCTAAATGTACAGATAGCAGGCAGGAGTGATTCATCATTGCACGCACAATTGAATTGCGTGTTAAGGGCCGATTCGATTCCGCTTTTCAGGGCATATTGTCAAAATAAGCCATAAAATATTTAAAGAAGTCATTTTTGAGTTATGGGCTTGGGCTTAACTAATTTCGCTTTGGAGGGGGTGTTTTGCAGAACCTCACTAAAAATTGAAGGGAAGGGAATAGTGGACTCATTGTTCCGCCTATATTACACTCAAAATGCAATCAGCGGCCTTTGTGTGTCACACGACCCTCAAGTAAAACAAACACGCAAGCATTCATTGCCCTGCCCGCTTGCATCTCCTCTCCCCTTTCTCTACCTCGATCCCCGCCTGCAGCACTGTGGTTCCTCCAAATGAGCCGTCCACCTTTGGTCCCATCTCGGCCCGGTCCTCGACGATGCTATGTCTAGCTAGGCTACATGGCCGTGGGTAGGGGCAAATCTCCTGGCTGCTCCTCCCTCCGCGCCGCCCTCATTCTCATGGTCTCCAGCAGTTGCTTCCACTGTGGTTCGTCCAACGCACTACTCCGGGCGGTGCTGCACAACTATGGCCGATGCCACATCATGCGTAAGGCACCTTGTTCCCCCTCCCCTCCTCCCAGGCCATGGCCTGGAGGTGTTGTTGAAGGATGAGCTCATCCAACAAGGTGAGGATCTCCTCTGATTTTTTGCCAAATTTTCATTTTGATCCACTATACGATGAATTGCTATGAGCTGTTTTACTGCTTTGCTATATGATGCATTGCTATGAGCTTCTCCGCCGCTGCTATATGATGAATTGCTATGAGTCGTTCTTCTTTGTATGATGAGTTGCTATGAGCTGCTGCTGCTATATGATGAATTGCTATGAGCTACTGCTGCTGCTATATGATGAGTTGCTACAAGCTGCCCTCGTTTGTTATATGATGAATTGCTATGAGCTGCTCCTGCCGCTGCTATATGATGAATTGCTATGAGCTGCTCTCGCTGCTGCTATATGATGAATTGCTATGAGCTGCTCCTCGCTTCGCTATATGATGAATTGCTATGAGCTGCTTTGGTATATGATGAATTGCAGACTGCTGTTGTTGTATGATGAGTTGCTATGAGCTGCTGCTGCTATATGATGCTTTCAGGTGGTGCTGCTATATGATAATAACCAACCACTTGGACCATCGAATTTCAATAAATAATTGGTCTTCATTTAAATGTGGGTCATGCGTTCTTCGTTTAAATTAGGCAATGGGATCTCTAAGGAAAACATTGACCAAAGTAGATTGTGCCAAGTAGATGGTATCTTTGTATTTGCATTTTGAGCAAATAGTGATGGTCTGTTTTCCTATCATATTAATTACTGCACTGGGTTCAATTTGTGATGTTTCCAAGTCAAATTAATTTCCATATGGGCAGCAAAATGAAAAATATATATAATGCAATCTAGACTTTCCAGTGATCATACCAAAGATAAGCTGAAAACGCAATGAAAAGAACTGGTTGGCGTATTACATGGAGCTTATATTCACGGTGCTTATTTTCTTAGGATAACTCGTAATAACTTGTCCCTAAGAAACTTGGCTAATAGAACTGGCATACAAATAATATGTCACGATGATTGCAATGGAGGAGTGACGTACCATAGCACCTTGTATAGGCTCACCGCTGCCTCTCCTTTTTTTGCGATGTTCCATGAAATTGCCACATACATCTTGTACTTTTTCATTGTGTAACCCTATCTGCAAGTTGACACGGATAATTTCATACATCTCTACATGATACTACATTGCATATCCCTTGCGCATATTTAAACCACCAATTAACGATTGTGTGCGTACCATAAACTAGCCATGACTCTGTATCCTGGACTGGCAGGCACTCTAAGGGAGCCTAATGTAGTGCACTGGAATTCCTACATGCCACCTACGATTTTGTGTAATGTATTGCCCCTGTTCCTAAATATATGTCTTTGTAGAGATTCCAGTATGGACCACATACAGATGTATATAGATGCATTTTCGAGTGTAGATTCACTCATTTTGCTCAGTATGTAGCCTATAGTGGAATCTCTAGAAAGACTTATATTTAAGAACGGAGGTACGAGGTAGTATCATGTACGACATCTACATATCTAATTTAGCAGCCAGTAGTAGAAATCATTGTCTATACAAAGGGATTACTAGTCGAAAATCCTAGCAAAGCACCTTTGGCGAGCATGTAACAATACAAGAGAGAGAGAGACGCGCTTACAAGATCATAGCAATGCCTCGATCCAGGATATTGGTTGGCCAAGCTGTTAGATCCGGAAGAAACATCATCCTTATAGTTTTTGCCACCTGCATAATGTGTAACAATGACGGTTAGTATATTTGAAGTACATTGGGCAGGTGATGCTGGACGGTTTAAAGGTGACAAGTACCTAGGCATGGCGGGTGTGCTTGGCATCTCTCGAACGGTGGGAATCAGGTTAGAAACGTCAAGGGTGATGACGCTGCGCTGGCTGTCGGGGTCCGGTAAGGAGATCTAGAACCGTCGAGTAGGGTGTTTGTGGAGCGGCTCCGGTAGGGTGGACTACGGTGTGGGTGAAGCGGATCTGTGGCCGTGGACGAGGGCGTAGGTGAAGCTGCTCCGGTGGTTGGGTTAAGGATGGTGTCGACGACGCGGATCTGCGGCCGTGGACGGGGCGTCAGAAGCTGCTTTGGTGGTTGGGTTAAGGATGGTGTCGACGATGCGGATCTGCGGCCGTGGACGGGGCGTCAGAAGCTTCTCCGGTGGTTGGGTTAAGGGTGGTGTCGACGATGCGGATCTGCGGCCGTGGAAGGGGCGTCAGAAGCTGCTCCGGTAGGTTGGATGAGGGTGCGAGGAAGCGGATCTGAGGCCGTGGAATTGTGAGTTGGCAAAGCGGCCCCGGTAGGGTTGAGAATGGTATAGGCGAAGCTAGTCCGGTAGGGTTGACGCTGGTGTCGGCGAAGCAGCTCCGGTAGGGTTGAGGAAGGTGTCGGCGAAGCGGCTCCGGTAGGGTTGAGGAAGGTGTCGGCGAAGAGGATCAGAGGCCGTCGACGGGGGCATCTGTGGGGCGGCTCCGGGGGGTGTGGACGAAGCGTCTCCGGTGGGGTGTACGAATGAGCCACTGCAGATGCGCGGCGGTTGACGAGAGTACCGAAGCAGATCCGGCACCATGGACAAGGCTGGCACTGAATGGGCTGTGGTACAGTGGTGGATGAGCAGTCTACTTGTTTCTAGGGGAGGTGGGAGGGGTAGATGCGGCCGCAGAAGTAGATCCGGCGAGGTGGACGCCGCTGGCAGTGAATGGGCTATGGTACGCCGGTGGATGAGCAGTCTAGGGTTTCGAGAGGGGAGGGGAGAAAGGGCGATGAAGTACGGACGGCGTGATGTAAGATGCTCTGGTGCTGTGGAGTTAGTCGCTTTTATGGAGGGGAGAGGAAATGGGGTGCCGTGTAGCGGGGGAACCGAAGTTACCAAAGCAGCCCGACCTATCATGTAGATGAGGGCAGTATTGTAACTGTTGGTCTCCGTGCACCAAGGACAAAAGGGGATTTCGCATGCTAAAGACTAAGGTGGCGGGAATTTTAGAAGGAGGCGGAGATTTTGCATACGGGATCGCTCGTATCCAGTTTCAACTAATTTTGGACCGTGCTAGCAGGAAGGTCATGCTAGGCTGTGTACACGGGCACGAGTCAAGATTAATAACCGTGTGAAGTCCACCCTTAAAAAAAGACAATAACTCGGGATGATGCGCCGATAACTTGGAAGTTCACACGGGCGCGTTCAATCATACGGGTGTAGTGGCGCGTTCACAAAAAAGGGATCAAACACTCAGCCTATGTATTTCTTGTGTAAATAGATAATTTAGTGCCATTGGTTATTTACTTTAAACATACTGCATTGACGTGTTAGTGTAGAGGCGCACAAAAAGAAATGGATATTGTAGTTAGCTACTTAAAAGTGTTACCTCATATGACTACATAGCCTCCATTTCATAAATTGTGTACCCATTGAATTCATATATGAATATTACATATATTACTTCAAAATAGAAACTTAAATCATCCAAGACTAATGAATTTGAATGCAAGAGTAACAATGGTGCATGTGCATGATAGCTACATTGGTTGTTTGAAGAAACATCACTGTAACTTTGGCATGCACAACTGAAAAGGTTTATTTAAATAGAAAAAATGTGATATGTGAGTGTCCAATCTTTATAGCGTTGAATCGATATTGTACCTTTGGCCACGATCTGAAGTAGATATTGACTTATGTTCAAGCGATGCACGTCCACGATCGCTAGATAGTGATACGTGAATGAATTGTGCAATCTCTCTCACACGCATACATATCTCATTTCCCTGTGGGCATCGGAATCACACGCGCGCACTTCATGTATTTCTCTCCCACCGTCAGGGTTAAATTCATCATTCTACCCCGTCCTACAAGTCTCTCACAAAGAAACACACACGCTCTCTATGTCTAACACGCCCACCCCTTTAATTCCGCCCACCCACAGCCACTAATGTCTCAAAGTATAATAATGTCTCTCACATATATGCTATCTACCTATCCCTTAATATAGCTAGATATGTGTCACACAAACTCCTTCTCCCTACTAGCAAGATGCCCATGTGCGTTGCACGGAACATCAAGATGCATTTGTATGAGAAGTTTATCTTGTGGGAGAAAAGGATGAACGAGGGAATGCCTTATTTGCAAATGCGCAGAGGGGTGTGGGTATCTTTTGCAAAATTGCCATATTTTCCTTCTGTCCGTCGGATATAAATCGGATGGCCTATATTGCAGGATGGCAGGAACACCATCATCACCAACTCTGTTTTTATAAGAGTAGAGATATGTGAGTGCCAACGCCCCCACACACACACACCCACACTTCCCAACACCGAAGGAGTAGGGTGACACCTCGATCTTGATACTAATCTATCGACTGGCTTCTCTCTCAAACATACACACACACTACCCGGCACCGAAGGAGTAGGGTGACACCTCGATCTTGATACTAATCTATCGACTGGATTCTCTCTCAAACATACACACGCACACTACCCGGCACCGAAGGAGTAGGGTGGCACATCGATCTTGATAATAATCTATCGACTCCTCTTTCAAACACACACACACACACTCGCTAGTTGTGCCTCTGTGCCTACCGCGCACACTCTCGATACGTCTTTCTCTCCCTCCCCCCCCTGAACAATGACAGCAGAAGGGTGACAACTTGATCTGATCATAATCTGTCAATTGGTTTCTCTCTCAAACATTGTGTCTCGGTGCCTCGCTCGGTATCCCCCTCGATACGTAGACTTCTCACGCGCGCACAGCTGTAGTGACGATGACGCTGAACCTACTATGCCTTGTTTTTACCGACCTCATGTGATAGTTTTCACCCTGTTTTCTGTTAATTAACAAGGCAACCTTTTCTTTGTTACTACTAGTGAATCTGAAATCATTCGGGGCAGACATAAAATATATCACTTCAACCCAATTATCACAGCAACTATTTTAAAAGAAATTAGCTAGCTGCCTGTGCGTTGCACGGAACATCAAGATGCATTTGTATGAGTAGTTTATCTTGTGAGAGAAAAGGCTGAACGAGAGAAGGCCTTATTTGCGAACGTGGAGAGATGTGTGGGTACATTTTTGCAAAATTGCCAGAGTTTCTTTCCTATCCGTTAGATATAAATCCGACGGCCTATATTGCAGGATGGCACGCACACCATCATCACCAACTCTGTTTTCTACTCCCTCCGTCCGAAAATACTTGTCATCAAAATGGATAAAAATAGATGTATCTAAAACTAAAATACGTCTAGATACATTTCCTTTCATCCATTTTGATGACAAGTATTTCCGGACGGAGGGAGTATTTGTCTTTTTAGACATTTTAACAAGTGACTGTGACCAGACCTTACCAACATACTCAAAAAAGTAGTCCATAATTTTGATGTTACCCTCTTTTCTTGGTGGTGCAGTGCCATATGGATACCTCATAAATAAATTGAGGACAAATCTGACCCCTTCTTGAAAAGACATACGTAGCAAAATGAGTGAATCTACACTCTGAAATATGTCTACATACACATATGTATGTGGTAGTCCATTTGAAATCTGAAAAAGACAAATATTTAGGAATGAATGGAGTATATATAAGAGTAGACGTGGAGATATATCTCCAGCATGGTCTACAACAAAAATGTGCTGGGCTGGCTAGCGCCGGATGCTTGCAACGTGATGACATGAGTTCGAATTCTGTCTTTTAACTTTAGATTTGTATATTATATATTACTCTACTTATTTAATATATACTTCTTTCGCTACTGTACTGACAGTGGAACCCACAGAGTACTTAGAATATTATGGATGGACTTGTTTCTTTTTAACTTTCTCATGAAGGCTGTAGCCACCCTACAAGTCACGTGTACACTGTACATGCAATTAACTTTTTATAGAGGGACAATCATACAGGCAATTAACTCAAATGGATTGGATGTCACTCTATTATTTCCAGCATAAAGAGCATCTCCAACGGCAGCTGGCAAATTTCCTCCCGCTTCCTTCCGCGGAGGACGACATCAAACGCCAGCGGCAGACATTTTTACAACTCTAACCAACCAGATGACATTCGTGCAAACACGGACTGATTTCATATAAGCATGAAGGATTTCGTATAAAAAAGCCGGATCTTCATATAAACATGATGGATTTCATTACATTTACATGAACTAAGAGGTGCTAATCCGGCTCTCTTGTATAATTAATACTCCCTCCGTCCGGAAATACTTGTCCTAGAAATGGATATATCTAGACTTATTTTAGTTCTAAATGGCCGCCTGCGGATCCCTTTGTCTTCCTCATGTCCGTCAGACACTTGCGGGGTCGACGAAGGTCCTCGGAAGAGACGAAGCAGCAAAGAAACCACCTGAATCCGCGGTTGTCGCCTCGGCGGTGGCCTTCATGGGTCCCAAGTGGCGGCGGCCTCCCGTGTTCTACTTCTCCTCGATGATGGCGGCGGACACGGAGAAGCTGGCCACCGACTCGTCGCTCTCCATGCACCCGGCTTCTGTCTCTGCCTGCATGGCGTTGCCGCAGGCACGGGAGGCGCGCCCACAGACACGGGAAGCGCGGCCACCGCAGACACTGGTGACGCGGTACGACGCGGCAGCGACGGCGCTCGTACCGGCGTGCTCGCCGCCGTGCCGGCGTGGAGCAACTCGCCACTCCTCACCGAGCTGAACTGGAGCGGCGAGTTGCTGAACCATGCGCCTGCTTGGGGCGGCAACTGGCTCCGTCAGGCCAAGCGAGGTTGGGGAAGCACCGAGCGGCCTCGCCCGTATCCGAAGGGCTCGACGGGCCACCCAGCAGGGTAATATGACAGAGAACGGCTCATCGGAAGCCATCGGAAGGGTGGAGAAAATGGTGAAGGAGGAGATGGAGGAGTGGCGGAGGGGTGCGATTCTTGCCCGTTGTCTGTTTGGCCTCGTGTAAATAGAGGGCGGACAGTAGGAGCTTGGCCGGCGTCTGGCCTCGTTTAAACTGAGGGCGGACGGGAGGATCTCAGCCGGTGTTGTGTTTAATTTCGGCCCGCTCATGAATGGACGTGTGGCCGGAGTAGGATTCTCGGTTTGCATGCGGTTTTAATGGAGGGGTTTAATGGAGGCGCCGGGCGTGCAGCGGCAAGATACTATTCGATTTGACAGCATTAATGAGCCGTCAAATCACAAAGGCCCTCGCCTCTTGTGAAACCGACCGAGCTAGACTGCCCCGCCCTCTAGCCTTTAAAAAATGTATATACTCCACTTTTGTACAGTAGTAGTATCGATGGATTGCGCCATGGAGCAAAACTTGAAATTAAAAAAAAGGTGGTACATATAGAGAGCGGTCGTGAACTATGTGTCATGCATGGCAATAAATAAAGTACTACATGATACTTATATGATACATGGCGCAGGAGTAATAAGTATTATTAATACAGTTTTGCTAGAACTCATCTAGATGAGATATAATTTGGTCTCATTCATCTTTTATAGTCATTGGATGTGAAGCTATAAGATGCGTGTGTGCTGACGTGGGTTGTATTTCTTCTTGCAACAAACTGACCACTGCATGTCATGTTTGATAGTCTCAAGTCATTAAAAGCATACAAGCCCCACATCTCTACTTGGTTGATTCCTCTATTTATGTCAAAAAGTAAGAAACAACGTGAGAGTTAATGCACCACGCCTATGTGTTTACTAGTATTTGGTTTTCGTAAGATGACTTAATACACACCTAGACGGAGGGAGTATTCGATTTGACAGCGGGCGGGGCAGTTCCCGATACGCCTTTAATGCAGACAGGGAGGGAGTAGCGGCTCCCGATATGTTGAACGACCAATGCATCTCCTTCAATTAATGCATGAGGGAAGTAATGGGAGGAGGTCCGGGAAAATAGGCTGCACGATGTGAATGCAACGCAGTTTGCCCTCATTGCCCTCATATAAAGGCGCCCCTCCTCCATTCCAATGCATCTACCACATCGTACACACCTAGGCACTTGCCTAAGCACCTACACTAAGCGCAAAAGAGCTCGCCCCAGACCCATGGCGGCGATGCGCGTGAGCGGCTAGCGGCTGCGCCAGATGGTCCACCACGCTGGCCTGTGGCATGGCGCCGAGGATCGTCTCCAGACGGTGTTGGAGACCGGCTGGTGGATGGCCGCCGTCGACGCCAACTACGACTCTCAGTTGGACCAAATGATCGTTGCCACCAGCAACAAGTTCACCGTCCTCAAGAAGCTCGCGGACGACATCGCCGTACTCCTCCAGCCCGCGCGCCCGGGCTCCTCATTGCCTGCCACCCTAATCGGCCTCCATGGCCAGAACCTCTTTCAAGCACTGGTGGCCCTGCGACTGCCCGCCGATGCCACGAAAAATGTCCACCTGGAGGTCGTGCTCACCGCGAGGCGCCTCGCCCTGCAAGAATTCGTCGACCTACACATCCACGCGTACGAGCAAATCTTGTACATAGGTATCTACAAGGCCAGTGAGGACGCTACGACGTTGGCCTTCCTCAACCGGCTGGAAGCCTTGGATGCCTTTGTTGAGAAGCACCTCTACATCACCACAAAAGCCGCCGCTCCTAAGCAGCCGGTCGGTGGCTCGGCGCACTAAGTTGAGGAGGAGGAGGTCGTACGATCGTGGAACCATCTATCTTCTTGCCTTCTGTAACCACCACTGCGATCGCATCATCGTGGCCTTAATTCTTATTGTGTTGTTGCATTCTCGTTCCAGTCAATACCAACATGTGCGATCCCTTTGCTTAATTATATGCATCACTGTAACTAGTACTCCATCCGTCAATTTATAAGTTGTGCTTACCTTTTCCATCAACTTCGTGCAACGTGCGGGCATCTTGCTAGAAACACTAGAATATGTCTATATAATCCGTATGTGATAGTCCATTTGAAATCTCAAAAAAGACAAATATTTAGGTATGGAGGGAGTAATATATTAGGAGTATATCAAAACAATAGTGATTTCTTTCAAGTCTGTGAACAAATACTACTATTCTACTACTTTGGATCCGTCGCAACGCACGGGCACATTGCTAGTAAAAGGAAAAGGTCTGCCACGTTCGCGTCGCACCCCCACACGCCCGAGAATCAAGAGTACAACACGGCCCGTCCGGCACGACACATAGCTTAGGGAAGGCGTGTTGCCTAGCACTGGCGGAGCTTGAAGCAAAACGTTGGGCGTGCCAGTCTAGCCAGGCTATAGAAATTACCCTTGCGTTGACGTTCCATGCCTCAAAACTGGATGTACAACTACGAAAATCCTGCTAGGTTGGGCGGGTCAGGGCACGTGATGGCCCTCACGTAGCTCCGCCCCTGTGCCTAGCATTTTCACTTTCATGTGGGACCGCCTATTGAGCAAACCAACACCCCGCCCGCCGCCGGGTTGGAAAACAGAAACAAGGGGAAGATCTAGCTGTAGCACGGAAGCCAAGAAATTTTGTGTCAGACGGGGCTCGTTGATAGAGTAGGAGCATTCCATACTAGTACTACTCCTACTAGTACTTACCAAGTTTGTACTCCTAATACTATATTACTAGTACTACCACTATACAACTAGTAGATACGTGCACGGCACAACATTGTAGGAACAAAAAACGGGAAGGTCTTGTTTTGGGTGATTTATCTTTTTTTCAATCAACGTAGTATGAATAATATGATGTGGGGGGAACTCATGAAGCTTATGTGGCTTGGTTGCATGGCTACGGAAGGTTAGAGAAAAATAAATAGATAATGTGTTTAGAGTGCACTCCACTAAATAGATATACTTTGGATCCATTGCAACGGACCGGCACATCTATATCTATACCCCCTATATAGTGTGTGAAAAACTTTGAAGGTTGGTCGTTGGATGAAGCCAATCCAACGGTACAAAGATGGCAAATCCGAGCACTCATCGGCCATTGGATATCATCCACAGATTCTGTCACATGTATAATCTAGAAGACTCCATGGTTGAACTTAATTCATGACTAACTTTGCCACAACTAAGCTCGTGCAAAGTTATTAATAAGTTCTTCAAAATGAGAGCCACAGGTTGGCAAGCCTAAGGAATCTTGCCACATTTTTTGTGTGTATGTCATGTGGGGCAGTGTGGCTTGCCTAAGGTGTGGCTTGAACCAAACACTCACAGAGTTAATCAAACTTGCCTAACCTTACATTCCACCAGATTTTGCCACATGTTAGAATCCGAGAAAAATCCACATGTAGAAGCATAATGCACAAACCACCAGAATCTCATGCGTGCAATGCACGTGTACCTTACTAGTACTAGTTGGTAGTAGTAAGAAACAAATTCTAGTTTTGGCACGAGCTCGTACTGCGGGAGCACCACAAGGCCTGTCGGAGGAGTTACATTTCCCTCTCGGGGCCCACGGGACCGAACTTCAGTGACTTAGCGCCCGGCCTATGAGTCAATGACATGCGGGCCTTAAATTCGGCTGGCCCACATGTCATTCTCATGGTGGTGGCATGGTTCGCGACTCACTCGTTCGAGATGAACCGGCCGGTGGTGGCGCGGCCGTGGCGAGGGTACCACAGCTGGGCGTCGGGGCGTTACGAGGCGTAGATGGCCACACCGGCGTGTACTACCTGTAGTACATAAGTACTCCAGCCGAGGATTGATGCCCGGGACGAAATGTGTCACAGCCGTTGGATGAAAATTTGATGGTGCGAGAGTACGGATCGGAGCACAGCAGCGGAGCAGGCAAACCGCGTCCAATCGGGTGTGTCTGTGGTAGAAAGTTGATGGTCGCCGCATGATTCGGTGGCCCGCATGTCATGCACACAAAGGCGGAGGAGCGGTGGGGCTGAGAGGGATGAGGGCACGAACAATCCTACCATTACATCGCGACATGTGGGACCCATAAGCGTGGGTCCCACCTGTCAGTGAAGGAAATGTAGGGCAAGGCAGTGATAGCCACGTCAGAGGATCCATGTCCACGTCGGGGGACGTCGTGCCGTGGGTTGGAGCGGCGTCGTGGGAATCGTGTGTGGGTGTGGCAGTGGTAGAAACAAGAAACGTGATGGTCGCCGTGGTTTAACTTCCATGGACAAGGTATGGGTGTCTGGCGACACATGTATATCAAAACTAGAGTGTTTATATTTCAAGCACGTGAACAAGTATTATTCTAGTACTAGTTTGGATCCATTGCAACGCACGGGCCAGCACATTGGTAGTAGTAGTGTCCATCTCTATCTCTAGAGGCCTTCCCTCGTTCATCCTTTTCACTCACAAGATAAACTACTCATACAAATGCATCTTGATGTTCCATGGAACGCACGAGGATGTTTTATTGGTGGTCTCTCTAGCGCGGCGTGGCCGTAGTTGCAAGTTGACGCCCCTTGAGATGTCGACGTTGAGGGGCACTCGGATTTCCTCCGATGATCAGGTAAGATGCGTTTGATCACGTAGTAAATGCATTCTAAAGACTACTTCCGTGTCCATTTCCTAATTCTCCCCGCCCTGCTTGTTTCACAGGCTAGGCTCGGTGCAGTGGAGATTGGCTTGCATATGTACGGGAGGGTACCAACATCAATTTGCACAACATTTACAATGGTGACACCGTTCCGTAGAACCTTTGTCCAACATTGGGATCAGCCATGCAATGGGCCACCGCATGAATTGGTAATGCGATGGAACCACGGTGAGATTGAATAAAAGATAGCACGAACCTTGCACATGGCGGTCAAAGGCGGACCATCTTGTCTGCGGCGGTTTGTTGCCAGACGAGTAGGAAGACGCTGTGCTCCTTTCTAACCGCATCTTCACGGTGACAAACCAGGGGACTTATTTTGTATGGGACACATACTACGATATACTCCCTCTCTCCCAGTTTATTTGTTTTAAATCTTTTCGTTTTATAAGTTTCAAATTCAAATTTAGAGCTCCGCATCACATGTTGAGATTACAATGTCCATTAAATCGTTGCGTGCATGTATAGTAAAGAAACATATCTCGAGTTTGGCACGAGTTCGTGCTGCGGGAGCACCACAAGCCCTGGCGCAGGAATTACATTTCCCTCTCAGGACCATCGGGACTGAGCTTCAGCGCCTTACTACACCTACCTTTGAGTCAATAACATGTGGACCCGATAGGTGACTAGTCCACATGTAATGCTCCCGAAGGCACGAGGCGATGGGGCCAAGAGGGGTGAGCCGCAGGTCGGGGGACGTGTGGTTTCATGGGTTCGAGCGGCGTCGTGGGAATCGCGGGTGGCTGTGATAGAAACTTGATGCTCGCCGCATTTTAGGTGGCCCACATGTCTTGCACACAAAGGCAGAGGGGCGGTGCGGCCGAGAGGGGTGAGGCACACGTCGGAGGGTGTGGTGCCATGGGTTGGAGAGGTGTCGTGGGAATCGCGAGATGAAACGTGATGGTCGCCGTAGTTGAACTTCCATGGACAAGCTGTCATGTCTACGGACATATGCATTGCATACCGATCACTGGAAGGAGTAGCAGAGAAAGCTATATATGCGGATAAATAGTTCCTTATAGTCAAGCGGACCCATGCTACTACTCTGTTCCAAAGACATGCACACCATCGAAATAGTCTATCTATATCAATATACACCGAGAGGGAATAATTTTTTACAAGAGAGGAAATAGTTCATCCATCCATAATGCCCTCCTATTTGGTGCAGCGTTTTCTTCTTCTTCTTCTTCTTCTTCTTCTTCTTCTTCTTCTTCTTCTTCTTCTTCTTCTTCTTCTTCTTCTTCTTCTTCTTCTTCTTCTTCTTCTTCTTCTTCTTCTTCTTCTTCTTCTTCTTCTTCTTCTTCTTCTTCTTCTTCTTCTTCTTCTTCTTCTTCTTCTTCTTCTTCTTCTTCTTCTTCTTCTTCTTCTTCTTCTTCTTCTTCTTGTTCTCATTCTCTATGGGAGACGGCTTCGCAACGAGCTCTTTGGACCATGCAGCTATCTCGAAACTCACATGGGCATCGAGGGCAGCATATTTTATCCGCTCGTACGTCAAGGGATAATTCTCCCATCCAGACGACCTTAATGCCACCATCTCATCACCCTTCTGAAGATTTGTACCGAGCACAAAATTTGCTACGTCGAATAGAGATGGTGTCTGTTTAGCACAATCTTCTACAGGAATTTTGATTCTGGTTTGTAGGTCAGTGATGCTTTTCAAATCAACGTTGTACGGCTCCAGCTTCTGTTTGTCCCCTTTGATGGCTGCCCCATAGAAGTATACGTCCACCCAAGACAAGAAATCGTGAAGCTCACCTGTTATGGAGGGCGAGTGTATGATGTCGTACACCAAAACATCATCTTCGAGGCACAGCTGAAGGACGGCGGCGCGCTGGATCTTCCCAAGGGCACGCTCCATGTACTCTGTGTCGAGACCGATGACCCTCGTCTCTACCTTTTTGAGGGACTTGGATACATTGTTGATCCACTGCCGAACAACCCTTGGGTGGACGGTGACGGTGGCAACTATGCACATCGAGCCTTCAATGAGGACATGTTGGATGCTAAAAACCTGCATCTCGATCTCTTTCGCCATTTGGAACCGCTGGAACGGAGGGCTATGGTTTGGATAATTAGGATTAGATGGCTAGTCTAACTGAAGTAGTAGATGATTATTTAAAGAGGTTAAAAAAATGTGAATGCAATGGGGTTTGGATGCAAATGAAGACGAAGGGGAGGTGAAGAAGCTGAGGAGAATCGGTTCCCGATGGAGAAGAAAATGGGAGAAGTGGCATGCAGGCAGTTGATTAGACGGCTAGGTAGACTAAATGAAAAGGCCATGCAGGTAGACTGATGAGTCGTACCTGTTTGTGTACGTGCCCATCCTTCCTGATAGGTGGGACCTATGCAAACAGATAAAAAATGTGTCGTAGCTTTTTTAGCGGCGTGAGTGGGAGACACAACATTCTACGGTTAAGGAATACTCCCTCCGTTTAGGTGAGTATAAGTCACCTTATGAAAATCAGGTTTTCCCAAAACCTTTAGGCGTGGAGCATTAACTTCTTGCTCGATCCCCTCCCAGCCTCGTTAGCCAGTGTTCTCTTCCTCTGCTGCCGCATTCTACCTTTTCATTTTTCCTCTTCTCAAGTGTGGAACGATCTGCATGCCGTCCTTGATGCACGACCACTTCGCATGCATCGCGGCAGGGCGTTGATTGGGCATGCACGAGAATTTGGTTACGCTGCTTAATATGGATGATACCTGAACGATGAAGTGAACAGGCATGCTAGCACGGGAGACCTATTTCCGCTATACAATACTGGAGTACTGATGTTCCTACTACTAGTAGTAGTAGTAGTAGTAGCAGTAGTAGTAGTACAATTGTGGTACACTTGATGGTCAAAATACTATTCATCCGGTCCTCACAGTGAAGTGACAACACCCTGCGCCTGACACTAGTCCAGGCGAGGCGGCGTGTTCGGGTTACCAAAGTCAGCCTCACCACATCCCTTTATGCGATCTGTCACCGCCGTTGTACATCACATTGGCGCCTCGCCTCGTCTCCCTCTCTGCTCCCATAGCACCACTCCATCTCCATCTCCTTCCCCGTATCCGTCTCCGTCTCCGTCTCCGTCTCCATTTCATTGTGCCCCCGTGTACCGTCGCCTCACTCGCCTCCCCCAGTACCACTATTCCATCGCTAGCCGCTCCAGCACTGACATCCTTCTCCCCCGTAAATCAAGCCCCCTTCCAAACTCCACCATGGCCGAACGCGAACCGCGCAGCATCCATATGAGCCGCGATTGGAGCAATCTCCCCAGTGACATCCTCGACCTCTGTTGTTCGTGTATGGATATGTTGACCGCCCTGCGGCTGGCTGCATGCTCGAGGGACATGCACACGGCCATCGTCGAAGCGAGGCCTAAGCTTTTCAAGACACCACCGCTTGCTGCTATCTGGTCTTGCGAGATTGGCTCACCATGATCTGAGGCGTGCATGATGCCCCTCGACTTCAATCCGATCTCCATTAGCGAAACTTCTTTGCGGTATGTAGTGTATCGCCGTACATCATTTCCCTCGACATCGATCCGATCACCATCGCCCGAAACTTCTTGGCAGGTATGTACTTGGGTCGGCATGAACTCCCCTTTGGATGGCTGCCTTCAGAGAAGACGGTAAAAAGTTGGTGCTCGTGAACTTCCAGACCTCCCATGAGATTATCCTTCCTCCGATGGATTATATAGAGTATTACCATCGCGGTCCAAGTCATCTAGATTACTACGTCAGTTGGACGGACCTTGTTTTGCAGAAGATTGTAATCTGCCAAGTACCCACACAACATGCGAATTACGCAGACTTCAAGCTAATTGCCTTGTTCGACCGCGGACTCGCCTATCTTTACGCCGGTGCCTTTTTTAGCTGGAGACAACTCGGCTCGCAGTGGATCATCGTCAAAGCTGATACACACTTTTGTGATGCTATTGAACACAATGGCATCATCTACGCGATCAACAAAGCAGATGGCACCACGTATTGCTGGGACGGCGCGTGTAAGTTGTTTTCCATGTGATGTTAATGATGACACCATGACACTATTTGAACTTTTTGTGATGGTTGGCATATCCCTGTTTGAACAGAATTTGAGTAGAACTATGGCAATATATTAGAGACGTCGTAAATCAGCTATATTTGGAATGAGTTAATTCATGCGATTGTGACCATGTCATTACAGCCAATTTGTACCCTGAATAATCAAACGGTTAGGAATATATGGATATTATCCTTATTTTACGATAATCTCTATACTACTACTAAATATGAGTGTGTATCAATGGCCATGTTAGTTTCCTCATTTTCATGATGTAGAAACATGCACCACACTGTTGGTTTCATCTAACCATACATTAGGGAAGTAAATGTGCATATGGAGAACTCTATATTTGGAAGTAGTGAAATCCTGCAATGCTTACCATGTGTACATACCTATATTCGCCCTTCAACAATCAATGGCTAGAATAATATCCTCACAAAATTTTTGCCCACAGAACACGAGTATATAACAATGCATGGTGCATTAGTTACCACGAAGAATTTGTTTGTGAGGATAGAACATGATTACATAACATGCATGACATGGTAGTTTCTGTGAAAGAATCGATTGCTTGAGATAACATGAGTATAACCATGCATGGCACTTCTATATTTTCGAACCCATTATACATTTCCTGTATTTTCCTCTCGGTTCCAACAGGGACATATCAATGCCGTTTCTTGCATTATCCTACTCATACTACGAGCGATGCTGATCTTACATTAACAATGCTGTCCTTTTGATATGATGCGGTGTCCCTACGATTACTGCCCTTTGTAATTACACCACCTTTGCCAAAAACAGGGAAGCACAACTGGTTCCTCGATCGATCGAACTGACGGCAAAAGGCGATGATCATTCGGACACATGAGCGAGAAAAGTTATATTGCAAAAACCCCATTGTATACAAGCACCGTGTAATACGTGAGTATCTGACGATGGTTATTACGTCTATGAGCAGGATACCAGCTTGTTGGGGCCTTTAGGATTTTTAGTTGGAGGCGGCTAAACAGCCTTGGTTCACACTCTACATTTCTCGGACTCAATTATCCGATTAACCAGGAGATCACTGTTGGCAAGGACCTTGATGGCGGAGAGGCTACATTTGCTATGGAAAGCTGTGTCTACACGGGCGAGCCCTAGGAGTTCGTGAGCATACTCCCCGATTGTCAATGATACAGCTGCAGCCAAAAGAAGGTGAGAATGACAAAGGCATCCGGATTAACTTTGATCCTTGGATGTCTCAATTCTGACGTCTTGATGATGTGGTTCAAGCCTTGAGTTGATAGGTAATTGGGCTGTTGCATCGAAGGGTGGAATCTTGGTGTCCCGGATCACCGGTCGCTGAAGCGGGGCCGCAATTATGATGGTGTTGGATCATCTCTTGAATGACTTTGTTGTCTTTGCTGCTGGTTCTGGATGGGTAGTTCTTTCTTTTGTTATGCATATTCCTTGTCATTTGGTCATCCTCGTCTATGTCACTCTTTCTATGTAATAGTTGCTTCTATTTAGAATGTCATTCTCGTCTAGATCACGAGAGTTTGAGCGCTGCAGATGGGTACGTTTTGGTGGTGTAGCAAGACTTCTTATGAACTATCATGTCTTCTTTGTTTATGTCAAGAGTAGTCACTAGTCAGTGTTTGAATGTTGTATATATCGTTGTTTCAAACTGTTTATTGTCTCGAACTACTGGTGGGCTAAATGAGGGCATCGCCATTCTCCAGTGTTCAGAGTATATCTCCTTTTTTTCAAGTTATATAATTTGAGCTCACTGTCTTTTTGATGATGTACACTTGTTTGGGCCAATGAGGTATCGTTGAATATGGGCCGAGTAGTAACGCAATGCCAAACAGGTCAATTATGACTCTCGGGCCGGGCTCTCAAAAGATCCTAAAAAAAGGCCGGGCTCTCCAAAAAAGAAAGAATAAGGACTCTTAGGCCGACATGTGGGCGCCACCGGTGTTTTCGTGCGCTTGCGCGTCAAGAGCATATTGGTGCGTGCTCGAAATTCATGCTACCTTTTCATCCCCAGTCTCCCGCCCCGCCCCCCCCGCGGGAATCTCGGTTCCTACTCGATTCCCCAAATCCCCTCCTGTACTCCCTGTACTCAAGCGCACTATCATGTCGCCGGTCAACGCATAAATCTCCGAGCCGGAGATCCACGAGGTTAAATCACGCCTTGGTCATTGCTTGTTGTCGCTCAACAGTGGCATGGCGGCGCTTGACAACCAGTTTGCCGGCAAAGTGATGATGGTACCCATCAACGGCGACCGGCCTCCCGTCTCGCCGGACGACCTTGTCAAAGCTCTTGGCATTGCGTACGGCATCCAAATAAGTGACTTGCTAGTCGAAGTCTGTCCGCCACCGGCTGATTTCTTCGTCAGGTTCCGAACAACTTCCGACTGCGGTCGTGTGTTTGAATCTTCCCGGCGTTTGTTCTGCGATGGCGCGCTGGTGAGCGTTGATCGGTGGCACCCAGTATGGGGCTCGGTGCCCTCTGAGCTTGAGTTTTTAACAAAGCTTACCTTCCACAGCATGCCTCGACGTGCTTGGAACAACGAGTCCATGAATGAGCTTATCAACGACCTTGGAGGTGAGCTCGTAAGTATGTTTGTTCCTCCAGACAGCTGGGCTCTGACGGTTATGGCATGGATGAAGAAGCCGTCCACCATACCGAAGGTGATTGGTGTTGAGATATCGATGCAGGAACCGGGGTTTTACTATTCGTCGCCACCAAGGCCGCCGTGGACCATGTTAGGGATGCACCTATATCGAGTGTTCGTGCATGTCAAAGAAGTGGTCAATCCATCAATCGAAGTCCTGCCGCCGCCGCTGGTGCCAGGGTCCGTCGACGACGTCCATTACAGGAGTCAACGTCAGACTTTCCCCGTGTTGCTCGGAACGATGGATGGCAGGGGCCTACTCCATCGTGGCGGAGGCCATCGCTTGCTTCTTTGGGAGAAGAGGCGGGGCTGGCTGCTGGATGTGCTCTAATTTGAGGTAACAAGCGAATCTTGTCGAGATAGTACTAGTTAAATCCGAGCTATGGGTGCGAAGCAGCGATATGCCGTACATTTGATTGTGGCCTGTTCTAATTTTGTACACGAACTTTTTTTTAGAAAGGGCTGTCGTCAACTAAATGTGCTAGCAGAACTTATTGTGTTGTGCATGCATTTTCTTTGCACAACATTCAAGATATTTCCCCGTCATTTATAAAGACGATGAACCGTTATGTATGACTTCGTTGGTTTCAACATAGCCCTTCCCGTAGCGATCCACTGCTTTCATCCTGATTGTGCCACATGTGTGAAATTTTTGTATGCAAGTTCAGTGTGCTATGATGTTCTATATGACTATGTCAACTATATAAGTTTTTACTGAGCATCAGCAATGCATATGGCTGAAAGATGTATTTATGAGCATCGACCGATGGGTCTCTCTCTATATCTCTCTCTCACACACACACACACACGCACACACACGCGCACACGCACAAGTGGGACCCGTTGAATTATTTATTTGCTCGTGACAGCTTTTAATTAGGTTCCACTGTAATCTAACTTTTTTCTTAAGTTATTAATTGAGCTCGGTGACTTCAAAAAGTTATCTGAAGCCTTGTTTGGGACTTTCCGGCGTCCCCGAATGTGGGCTGAGTAACCATGTTAGGTTGTCTTGTACTACATGGGCCTTTTTTTTCAACATCAACAATGCAATCGGGCCGACAGTTGTACACAATATCCGGTCAACTTGTTATCCGCCTGGGCTGCAAAGTTTCCTAGGAGGTATGCATTAGGCTTAACAAGAAAATGGACTTTAAGAAATAATAAATGGGATGTAATTATAATAAGCGGGCAATTACTATGCACCAAACACGTAACTAGTTTGAAAAATATATTATTTTTGTAATTTGGAAATTTTAATTTCATTACTTGTTGCACGCATAATATTTCGTTGGATTTTAACATTGATACAACTTTATTTTGAAATTATATTTAACCTGACTAGAAATTTCGGATAAAAATATTTCGGATCCCATCAAAATGTGGGAATTTTTTTAATTCTGTTTGAGCGGTTGTTTGAAATTATTAATCGTTGTCCTAGCTAGAAGTTGGGATGTACTTTTAACAAACCCGTAAATGGGCTGTAGTAAATTCCATTAGAATTGAAAAATGGGTTGTACATTCTTACAAATCGCAAATGGGCTATATGTTCTCTGCCAAATCCGAGCTGTGGGCCTAGTTGACGCGTACCAAGGGCTTTGTCAACTTAGTCAATATAAACGATTCTAGCTGCAGTGATCGTACGATGTCCATCCAACGGCCGTAGTGCTTCTTTAATCTCTGGTCTTCTTTCTCCAGCCGCCCAAAGCAGCGCCGGTCGTGTCGCGTGCTCCTGCCTCGCGTGGCCGACTGTGATGCCACGGAGGCCTCACCGCCCCGTACTACTCCCACAGCTGGCCAGGCCATCCCTCTACTCACCCACACCCTCTGTTATTCTGCGGCGACGGCAGCCTCACACCGCAACCGAACCAATGAACCCTCATACTCCTCTCCGCGCGAGCTACCACTGATGCGTCTTCCCCGGCTCCGCGTCGTCCCCTTCCTAGGCCTCGCCGTCGTCCAGACCACCGCCATGGTGCTCTCGGCGCGGCGTGGTCAACGTGGTCAACGACCGACTTCCATCAAAAGAGTACTATACGTAGAGAGGCTGACAGCTGGTTCCAGGCAGCCGCAAGGAAGTGCCTCCTTATTACGCGCAAAATAATTATTCCTCCACACGACAAATAGGACCCTTTGGGCCGGGCCACCTTATTTCGCGAAAAAATATTTCCCCCCTGACTGCTGGGAGCCACCAGACGGGCCAGTGTATTTCGCCAAAAAAATGTTCCCCGCGCTGTCAGCTCGGACCCACCGGAAGTGCCTCCTTATTACGCACAAAAAAAAGAATACTCCTCTTGCTAGCTGGGACCCACCATGGTGGGAGGCTGACTTAATGGGCATACTAAGTTGATCGACGGGGCCTTTGTCAACTTTAGTCAATATGAACGATTCTAGCTCCAGTGACCGTGACGATGGCCATCCAACGGCCGTAGTGCCTCTTCAACCTCTGGTGTTCTTGCTCCGGCCGCCCAAAGCAGCGCCCGGTCGTGCCGCATGCTCCCGCCTCGTGGCGGCTGTGTCTTTGCCGCCGGAGGCCTCATCGCCCCTACTATTCCCACGGCTGGCGAGCCTGCGGTGATGGCAGCCTCACACGCGGCGAACCAGTGAACCCTCGTACTCCTCTCCGCGCGGGCTTCCACTGCCGCGTCTTCCCCGGCTCCCCGTCGTCCCCTTCCTAGGCCTCGCCGTCGTCCACCGCCGTGGTGCTCTCGGTGCGGCATGGTCAATGTGGTCAACGACCGACTTCCATCGGAAGAGTACTGTATGTGGAGAGGCTGACAGCTGGGTCCATGGCAGCCGCAAGGAAGTGCCTCCTTATTACGCGGAAAATAATTATTCCTCCACCTGACAAATAGGGACCCACGGACGGGCCACCAAGATTTCGCGAAAAAACGCTTTCCCGACTGTTGGGACCCACAGGACAGGCCACCGTATTTCGCGAAAAAAACGTCCCCCCCCCCCCCGCTGTCAGCTTGGACCCACCGGAAGTGCCTCCTTATTACGCACAAAAAAATGAATACCCCCCTGCTAGCTGGGACCACCCTTGGTGGGAGGCTGACTTGTGGGCCTACTAAGTTGACTGGGACGGAGGCCTTTGTCAACTTTAGTCAATATATGAACGATTCTCCGTACAATGTCCATCCAACGGCCGTAGTGCTTCTTCAACCTCTGGTCTTCTTGCTCCAGCCGCCCAAAGCAGCGCCGGTCGTGCCGCCTGCTCCTGCCGCCCGTGGCCGGCTATGATGCCGCGGAGGCCTCACCGCCCCCTACTACTCCCACCGCTGCCAGGCCATCCCTCTACGCACCCACACCCCCTGTTATTCGGCTGACGGCAGCCTCACACCGCAGCCGAACGAGCAGTGAACCCTCATACTCCTCTCTGGCGTGGGCATCCATCGCCGCTTCTTCCCGGCTCGCGTCGTCCCCTTCCTAGGCCTCACCGTCGTCCACCGCTGGTGCTCTTGGCGCGGCATGGTCAACATGGTCAAGGAATGGCTTCCATCGGACGTGGGTATGCGTGGAGAGGCCGATACCTGGGTCCACGGCCGCAGCAAGGAAGTGCCTCCTTATTATGCGCAAAATAATTATTCCTCCACCTGACAGCGGGGACCCACCGGACGGGCCATCGTATTTAGCGAAAAAACGTTTCCCCCTGTCTGCTGGGACCCACCAATTACATCTTCGCACGCAAGGAAGTGCGTCCGAAAAAAAAATGATTCGCCCGCCTGACTGCTGGGACCCACCAGCTACATCTTCACACGCAAGGAAGCGTCTGACAGTCGGGACCCACCTGGTCGAAGCGTACATAGCGTTGTCATTCTGGTCGTGAACGTGTACGTACATATATACTGGTGGATGTAGAGGCGCGCACATAGCATGTACACGTACGTACAGCGGCGAGGGTGCAAGAAAGAAAATATGGCCATGTACGTACATACGGGCAGGGTCTCGAACGCCTATCGCGCATACGTACATGGCTGGGTCGGAACGGAGAAACAGCGTCGTCGTCGTGTTCATGGGGAGCCAACTGGCTGGGTCGGAACGGAATGCGTGGTCGTGTTCATCGGGAGGGCTTGGGCCGTAACAGGCGATGGAAGCGAGGCTGGCGTACCGCTGGCGGAGGAAACGGCCTTGTGTTCGACCGGCCACGTTCGAAACGGGGTCCTGTTGATCGGGAGGGGCCTGGCATACCGCAAAATGGAGGAAACGGACCTCCTACGGTCGAAACGGGGGTCCTGTTGATCGGGAGGGGTGTGGTGTACCGCAAAACGAAGGAAACGGACCTCCTACGGTCGAAACAGGGGTCCTGTTGATCGGCAGGAGTGTGGCGTCTGACAAAACGGATGAAACGGACCTCCTACGGTCGAACGGGGTCTGTTCATCAGGAGGTGTGGTGTACCGCAAAACGGACTCCACGGGATACTATTCATCTCCACCGTCGACCTCCTCCGGCCTCCACGGGCTACCGTCGACCTCCTCCGGCCTCCACGGGCTCCTGCTCATCCAGCCTCCACCGCGCTTACTCCACTGCCTCTTGTTCAACCACCCCTTCACGAGCACCCCTCCACCGTCTACTGTTTATCCAGCCCTCCACACCACGGGGTCCTGTTCAACCACCCCTCCACGGCCACCCCTCCACCGTCTACTGTTCATCCAGCCCTCCACACCACGGGGTCCTGTTCATCCAGAGGCAACGCCACCGCTCCTTGTTCATCCAAACCCCCTCCCCAGCAAGAACGCCACTGTTCATCCAATCGATCGGCTTCAGTTAGCAGCAATGAAGGAATCGCTCCATCGGGTTCAGTTAATAGCCATCGATCGATCGTTCGGGTTCGATAGAACGCGTAACTGCGGCAATGTCGCCTGGTTCGATTAGAGCCCAACGCCTCGCTCGCGTTCAGTTAGAGCCAACGCCTCGCACGTGTACGAGAGAAACGCGCCTCCTCAGCCCCCGACCTCCACCGTAACCGGCAACTCCCCGAAATTTTCCTCCCCCTTGCTTCTACCATGGTTTTTTCCGTCATGGACGGCCCAAAGAATGTCATGCAGCTGCGTCTCCGGCCCGCCCAGGATGAAAAGCCCATTTTCTGTCATGATTTTTTGTCATAGAAGTAGGAGCCCACCACATCTATGGTGATACCGGGTTTTGTCACAATTATCGTCATAGAAGTGTCATATGTATGACAGAAATTTTTTTTGTTCGGCCCAAAATGTCACGGATGTGTCTTTTTTTTGTAGTGCTTATCTAATCATGAGAAGCTTTCTTATGAATTTCTTTAAAGAAGCAAGAACTTGAGAAGCTAAGGTAGAGTTATGAAGATCTTCAGAAGGAGCGCAATTCATACCTAGCTCAACAAGTCAGCGCTGCTCAGGAAGAATTCATTCCTCCATGTTTCAAGTGCATTGAACGTGAATCTGGTATTTCTTCACCTGGATGTTCAAATGCTTCTAATACTACAAATTCTTCACCTGTCTCTGCTATCACTAATTCCTCATCGGAGGATATTGCTAGTATCACTGACGATGCAAGGCTGAAGGAATTGTATATGACAGGCATGGACAAAAGCCTCAAAGGGCATCAGGCTCTTTGTGACGTGCTTAAAAAGTAGATACTCAACAGGAACCCTAGGAAAGAGGGTATTGCCTTTGAGAGGAAACTCAGTGCTAATGGAACATCTTTGGAAGCTTTGGCGGTACCCCAAAACCTCATGGGTTCTTTGCAAAGGGACCTCCAAAGAGATTCATCTACTTTATCTGGCTTTACATGTGAATCTTCTCATTCTTCTAATGAGTCATTTGACTCCAACTATAAACTGTTCAAAAATCAGAATGGTGGAGTATTTGCTAGATATGTTGGCACTAACTACAGGAACGGTTCCCCTATGAAGAAAATATGGGTTCCCAAAAGGTGCCTTGAAAGTATTCAGGTGAATTTCATCATGACACCACCTGTGAAGAACAGGAACCCCAGATCAAATTCTTCATATGGACCAAATTCTTCATATGGATCCAAGTCCTCATACGGACCGAATTCCTCACGTGGATCAAATTCCTCAAAAGGATCAAAATCCTCATATGAACATCATCGTGCTAACACTTCTATTTCGCAGGGAATATCTAAGGGCTATGAATATGTGCATTATTCTTCTAACCATTATGTTCATAAGTCCTCGAAGAATTTTTCTGCTTATTCATATGCTTACCCTAACTCCTCTTATGTGAAACGAAGTGGACTAGCTTCTATGCCACCGTTCTCTTATGGATCTCGCAGAATGATGAACTCTTTGCCACCCCTTCAGATGTGGGTGGTGAAGAAAAGGAACTAATCTCTTATGCAGGGTCAGGTCTCCAGACGAACTTAAACGTCTGAAGAATTTGCTAGAGACCTGAATATGCTTGAAACGACGCAAGCTAATCATGAAGAAATGAATTTTCATTTTCTCACGCCCTCATTTTGTTTTATCTGTCTCATTGCTTGATGAAATTTGATCTGATGAATTTGATGTCATATTCTTCATTGATGAAGTATATGAGTTTGTAAGCTGCACTAATTCATCTGCAGGATGATCAACCCAAATTCACTGAGTGGGTCCTCGATAGTGGATGTACAAATCACATGACTGGTGACAAGAATCTATTGGTGGACGCTCCCTTATCACCATCACACTGAAGTATATCTTACAAAGGAAAAAAGCAAGGTATTGGGTCTAGGTAAGGTTGCGATCTCAAAGGATCGACACATGGACAAAATCATGCTTGTCGAGTCCTTAGGATACAACCTAATGTCAGTCTCAATGCTTTGTGATCTTGATATGGTTGTTATCTTTGGCAAATATTGTTGTGTTGTGATCATGGAAGCTGACCATTCCAAAGTCTTCGAAGGCTTTAGGAGAGGACATCTGTATATTGTTGATTTCTCTACAGGACCACAACCAGCTATATGTCTACTTGCAAGAGCTTCAGAAGGCTGGCTATGGCATCGACGACTTGGTCATGCTGGCATGAGGAACTTGCACACGCTCGCAAAGAAGAAGCGTGTCATTGGCATTGAGTGTTGGAAATATGCCCTAGAGGCAATAATAAAAGGATTATTATTATATTTCCTTGTTCGTGATAATTGTCTTTTATTCATGCTATAATTGTATTATCTGGAAATCGTAATACACGTGTGAATAGATAGACCACAACATGTCATTGATAACGGGATCACATCATTAGGAGAATGATGTGATGGACAAGACCCAATCCTAAGCATAGCACAAGATCGTGTAGTTCGTTTGCTACAGCTTTTCCAATGTCAAGTATCTTTTCCTTAGACCATGAGATCGTGTAACTCCCGGATACCGTAGGAGTGCTTTGGGTGTACCAAACGTCACAATGTAACTCGGTGACTACAAAGGTGCACTCACGGTATCTCCGAAAGTGTACATTGGGTTGTCACGGATCGAGGCTGGGATATGTCACTCCGTGACACGGAGAGGTATCTCTGGCCCACTGGGTAATGCATCATCATAATGAGCTCAAAGTGACCAAGTGTTTGGTCACGGGATCATGCATTACGGTACGAGTAAAGTGACTTGCCAGTAACAAGATTGAACGAGGTATTGGGATACCGACGATCGAATCTCGGGCAAGTAACATACCGATTGACAAAGGGAATTGTATACGGGGTTGCTTGAATCCTCGACATCGTGTTCATCCGATGAGATCATCGAGGAGCATGTGGGAGCCAACATGGGTATCCAGATCCCGCTGTGTGTTATTGACCGGTGAGCCGTCTCGGTCATGTCTGCATGTCTCCCGAACCCATAGGGTCTACACACTTAAGGTTCGGTAACGCTAGGGTTGTATGAATATGAGTATGCAGCAAACTGAATGTTGTTCGAGTCGGATGAGATCTCGGACGTCACGAGGAGTTCGGAATGGTCCGGAGGTAAAGAATTATATATATGAAGTGTTGTTTTGACCATCGGGAGAGTTTGGGGTCACCAAGATTGTCTGGGACCACCGGAAGGGTCCCGAGGTCCACCGGGTGGGGCCACCTATCCGGAGGGGCCCCATGGGCTGAAGTGGGAGGAACCAGCCCCGTGGGCTGGTGCGCCCTTGGGCCCCCCGCGCCGAGGGTTGGAAACCCTAGGGGTGGGGCGCCCACTTGCCTTGGGGGCAAGCCTCCCCTTGGCCGCCGCCCCCATCTAGATGGGATCTAGAGGGGCGCCCCAGGGGCCTATATAAAGGGGAGGGAGGCAGCCGCACCCCAAAAGTCTTGGCACCTCCCTCCCCCTGCTACACCTCCTCCTCCTCCCGTAGTTGCTTGGCGAAGCCACGGAGCCTGTTGCATCCACCACCACGCCATCGTGCTTTGGATCTTCATCAACTTCTCCTTCCCCCTTGCTGGATCAAGAAGGAGGAGACGTCACACTGACCGTACGTGTGTTGAACGCAGAGGTGCCGTCCGTTCGGCGCTAGGATCTCCGGTGATTTGGATCACGACGAGAACGACTCCCTCAACCCCGTTCTCTTGAACGCTTCCGCACGCGATCTACAAGGGTATGTAGATGCATCTTTCTCTCTTGTTTCTAGATGAACTCATAGATGGATCTTGGTGAACGTAGGAAAGTTTTATTTTATGCAACGTTCCCCAACAGTGGCATCATGAGCCAGGTCTATGCGTAGTTCTCTATTGCACGAGTAGAACACAATTTGTTATGGGCGTCGATGTTGTCAACTTTCTTGCTGCTACTAGTCTTATTTTGCTTCAGCGGTATTGTGGGATGAAGCAGCCCGGACCGACCTTACACATACGCTTACGTGAGACAGGTTCCACCGACTGACATGCACTAGTTGCATAAGGTGGCTAGCGGGTGTCTGTCTCTCCCACTTTAGTTGGAGCGGATTCGACGAAAAGGGTCCTTATGAAGGGTAAATAGAAGTTGACAAATCACGTTGTGGCTTTTTCGTAGGTAAGAAAACATTCTTGCTAGAACCCTATTGCAGGCACGTAAAAGATGCGACAACAATTAGAGGACGTCTAACTTGTTTTTGCAGCAATTGCCTTGTGATGTGATATGGCCAAAAAGTTGTGATGTATGATGAATGATATATTGTGATGTATGAGATCATGTTCTTGTAATAGGAATCACGACTTGCATGTCGATGAGTGTGACAACCGGCAGGAGCCATAGGAGTTGTCTTAATTATTGTATGACATGCGTGTCATTGATTGAACGCCATGTAATTACTTTGCTTTGTTGCTAAACCGTTAGCTATAGTAGTAGAAGTAATAGTTGGCGAGCAACTTCATGGAGACATGATGATGGAGATCATGGTGTCATGCCGGTGACAAGATGATCATGGAGCCCCGAAGATGGAGATCAAAGGAGCTATATGATATTGGCCATATCATGTCACTACTGTATATAATTGCATGTGATGTTTATTATGTTTATGCATCTTGTTTACTTAGAACGATTTATAGTAAATAAGATGATCCCTTATAATAATTTCAAGAAAGTGTTCTCCCTAAGCGTGCCGTTGCTAAAGTTCGTCGTTTCGAAGCACCACGTGATGATCGGGTGTGATAGATTCCTATGTTCACATACAACGGGTGTAAGACAGTTTTACACATGCAAAACACTTAGGTTAACTTGACGAGCCTAGCATGTACCGACATGGCCTCGGAACACAAGAGACCGAAAGGTCGAACATGAGTCGTATGGAAGATACGATCAACATGGAGATGTTCATCGGTGATGACTAGTCCGTCTCACGTGATGATCGGACACGGCCTAGTCGACTCGGATCATGTAACACTTAGATGACTAGAGGGATGTCAAATCTAAGTGGGAGTTCATTATATAATTTGATTGGATGAACTTAACTATCATGAACATTAGTCTAAAATCTTTGCAAAATGTCTTGTAGATCAAATGGCCAACGCTCATGTCACCATGAACTTCAACGCGTTCCTAGAGAAAACCAAGCTGAAAGATGATGGCAGCAACTATTCGGATCGGGTCCGGAACACGAGGATCATCCTCATAGCAGCCAAGAAACAATATGTCCTAGAAGCACTGCTAGGTGAAGCACCCATCCTGCAGAACCAAGGCGTTATGAACGCTTGGCAGTCTCGGCCGATGATTACTCCCTCATTCAGTGTGGCATGCTTTACTGACTTAGAACCGGGGCTCCAAAAGCGTTTTGAGCAACACGGAGCATATGAGATGTTCGAGGAGCTGAAAATGGTTTTCCAAGCTCATGCGGGTCGAGAGATATGAAGTCTCCGACAAGTTCTATAGTTGTAAGATGGAGGAGAATAGTTACATCGGTGAGCACATACTCAAAATGTAAGGTTGCACAACCGCTTTGTCCCAGTGGACATTAACCTCCTGACGAGGCGGTCATTGACAGAATCCTTGATCGCTCCACCGAGCTACAAGAGCTTTGTGATGAACTACAATATGCAGGGGATGGTGAAAACTATTCCTGAAGTATTTTCAATGTGAAGTCAGCAGAGGTAGAAATCAAGAAAGAACATCAAGTGTTGATGGTCAATAAAACCACTAAGTTCAAGAAGGGCAAGGGTAAGAAGAATTTCAAGAAGGACGGCAAGGATGTTGCCGCCTTGCAAGCCAGCTTGCCGGAAGAAGTCAAAGAATGGACCCAAGCTCGAGACTGGGTGCTTTTATTGCAAAGGGAAGGGTCCTTTGAAGCGGAACTGCCCCAAATACTTAGCGCATAAGAAGGCCGGCAACACTAAAGGTATATTTGATATACATGTAATTGATGTGTACCTTACCGATTACTCGTAGTAACTCCGGGTATTTGATCTGGTGCCGTTGCTCATATATGTAACTCACAGCAAGAGCTGCGGAATAAGCGGAGATGGCGAAGGACGAGGTGATGATGCTGGCGTCGGGAATGGTTCCAAGGTCGATGTGATCGCGCCGGCAAGCTACCTCTACATTTACCTCACGGGGTTAGTTTTAAACCTCAATAATTGTTATTTAGTGCCAAGTTTGAGCATGAACATTGTATCGAGGATCTCGTTTAATGCGAGATGGCTACTCATTTAAATCCGAGAATAATGGTTGTCCTATTTATATGAGAGATATGTTTTATGGTCATGCTCCGATGGTCAATGGTTTATTCTTAATGAATCTCGAACGTGATGTTACACATATTCACTAGAACATAAAGGCGCGCGTTGCTGCGCCCGCATATTTTATTGAAAGGACAATATAAATGTATGAGAAAATCTGGACATCACAGGAAAGAGAAAAATGAACCTACTTCTATAAATAGTTGGGCAATATTGAAACTTTAGGTATAAGTTGCAAAGCTGAGACGGGTGATAATGCCATCTAAGTCAACACTGGAATGTCATTGTGCATTTGTTTTGTCTATGCATACCATTTCCTAAGGCATTTGAATACGTGGTCGATCGTATCTGTGTGGTATCTGGTATGTGTCATTGTTCGTTGTAGCCTTGCAATGGTAGATGTTGTGTAGTAGAGGCATTTTTTCTGAGAGGGGCTGCGCAGTAGAGGAATAAATGTAGCAAAAAACGATGCAGTCAAGCCATAGGTAGCCAAATTATTTTTAGACAAAGGTAGGCGCAGCTGCAGCGCTACTTTTTTTTTGAGAAACAGCTGCAGCGCTACTTTTGATCACGAAATACGGTTGTAGCGCCACGGATCGAAAGTGCGGTCGGTCTCACGAAAAGAAAAGAAAATTTACCACATGGCCTAACGGCCCACTGCAGCCCGGAGCATCAGAAGGCACCAAAATAAGTCTGTGGAGCAGCAGCCCTGTGGACGTTGGTTCGACTTCGGCCGGCTTTAATTAGCAAACAAACGAGGCGCAAAGGAAAACTGCGTGAGGTTGGAATGATCTGATTCGTTTGTACGCTGAATCGGACGGTTTAGGATCTCAAATGACTGTGGAGGCTCCTAACTAGCCCTGTTATACTGTTTAGTAATAGTGTGAATACCAAAAGATGTAAGGTTGATAACGATAGTCCCACATACTTGTGGCACTGCCGCCTTGGTCACATTGGTGTCAAGCGCATGAAGAAGCTCCATGCTGATGGACTTTTAGAGTCTCTCGATTATGAATCATTTGACACATGCGAACCATGCCTTATAGGCAAAATGACCAAGACTCCGTTCTCCGGAGCAACCAACTTATTGGAAATCATACATACCGATGTGTGCGGTCCAATGAGCGTTGAGGCTCGCGGAGGATATCGTTATGTTCTCACTTTCACTGATGACTTGAGTAGATATGGGTATGTCTACTTGATGAAACACAAGTCTGAGACCTTTGAAAAGTTCAAGGAATTTCAGAATGAGGTAGAGAATCGACGTGACCGAAAAATAAAGTTCTTCTGATCAGATCGTGGAGGAGAATATTTAAGTCACGAATTTGGTACACACTTAAGGAAATGTGGAATCGTTTCACAACTCACGCCGCTGGAACACCTCAGCGTAAAGGTGTGTCCGAACGTCGTGTCGCACTCTATTGGATATGGTGCAATCTATGATGTCTCTTCTTGATTTACCGCTATCATTTTGGGTATACGCTCTAGACAGCTACATTCACTTTAAATAGGGCACCGTCTAAATCCGTTGAGACAACACCATATGAATTATGGTTTGGGAAGAAACCTAAGCTGTCGTTTCTAAAAGTTTGGGGATGCGATGCTTATGTCAAGAAACTTCAACCTGAAAAGCTCGAACTTAAGTCGGAAAAATGTGTATTTATAGGATACCCCAAGGAAACCATTGGGTATACCTTCTACCTTAGATCCGAAGGCAAGATCTTTGTTGCCAAGAACGGATCCTTTCTGGAAAAAGAGTTTCTCTCGAAAGGAGTAAGTGGGGGGAAAGTAGAACTCGATGAAGTATCGCCTCTTGAGCCGAAAAGTAGTGCAGCTCGGGAAAATGTTCTGTGGTGCCTACACCGGCGAAGAGGAAATTAATGATGATGATCAAGGTACTTCGGATCAAGTTGCTCTTGAACCGTGGAGTCCACAAGGACACGTTCCACACCAGAGTGGTATGGCAACCCTGTCCTGGAAATCATGTTGTTGGACAACGGTGAACCTTTGAACTATGAAGAAGAGATGGCGGGCCCAGATTCCAACAAATGGCTTGAAGCCACGCAATCCGAGATAGGATCCATGTATAAAAATAAAGTATGGACTTTGACAGACTTGCCCGATGATCGGCGAGCGATAGAAAACAAATTGATCTTTAAGAAGAAGACGGACGAGGATGGTAATGTTACCATCTATAAAGCTTAACTTGTCGCTAAGGGTTATCGGCAAGTTCAAGGGGTTGACTACGATGAGACTTTCTCTCCCATAGCGAAGCTGAAGTCCGTCCGAACCATGTTAGCAATTGCCGCATACTATGATTATGAGATATGGCAAATGGACGTCAAAACAGCATTCCTTAACGGCTATCTTAAGGAAGAACTGTATATGATGCAGCCGGAAGGTTTTGTCGACCCTAAGAATGCTAACAAGGTGTGCAAGCTCCGATGATCCATTTATGGGCTGGTGCAAGCATCTCGGAGTTGGAACATTCGCTTTGATGAGATGATCAAAGCGTTTGGGTTTATCTTGCAGACTTATGGGGAAGCCTGCGTTTACAAGAAAATGAGTGGGAGCTCAGTAGCATTTCTCATATTATATGTAGATGACATACTTTTTGATGGGAAATGATATAGAACTTTTGGACAACATTAAGGCCTACTTGAATAAGAGTTTTTCAGTGAAGGACCTTGGAGAAGCTGCTTACATATTAGGCATCAAAATCTATAGGGATAGATCGAGACGCCTCATAGGTCTTTCACAAAGCACATACCTTGATAAGATATTGAAGAAGTTCAAAATGGATCAGTCCAAGAAAGGGTTCTTGCCTGTATTACAAGGTGTGAAATTGAGCTCGGCTCAATGTCCGACCACGGCAGAAGATATAGAAGAGATGAGTGTCATCCCTATGCCTCATCCATAGGGTCTATTATGTATGCCATGCTGTGTACCGGACCTGATGTAATCCTTGCCGTAAGTTTGGTAGGAAGGTACCAAAGTAATCCCGGCAAGGAACACCGGACAGCGGTCAAGAATATCCTGAAGTACCTGAAAAGGACTAAGGACATGTTTCTCGTTTATGGAGGTGACGAAGAGCTCGTCGTAAAGGGTTACGTCGACGCTAGCTTCGACACAGATCTGGATGACTCTAAGTCACAAACCGGATGCGTGTATATGTTGAATGGTGGAGCAGTAAGCTGGTGCAGCTACAAGCAGAGCGTCGTGGCGGGATATACATGTGAAGCGGAGTACATGGCAGCCTCGGAGGCAGCGCATGAAGCAATTTGGGTGAAGGAGTTCATCACCGACCTAGGAGTCATACCCAATGTGTCGGGGCCGATCAAACTCTTCTGTGACAACACTGGAGCTATTGCACTTGCTAAGGAGCCCAAGTTTCACAAGAAGACCAGGCACATCAAGCGTCGCTTCAACTCCATTCGTGAAAATGTTCAAGATGGAGACATAGAAATTTGCAAAGTCCATACGGATCTGAATGTCGCAGATCCATTGACTAAACCTCTTCCATGAAAGCAAAACATGATCAACACCGTAACTCTATGGGTGTTCGATTCATCACAATGTAACTAGATTATTGACTCTAGTGCAAGTGGGAGACTGTTGGAAATATGCCCTAGAGGCAATAATAAAATGATTATTATTATATTTCCTTGTTCGTGATGCTATAATTGTATTGTCCGGAAATCGTAATACACGTGTGAATAGATAGACCACAACATGTCCCTAGTGAGCCTCTAGTTGACTAGCTCGTTGATCAATAGATAGTCATGGTTTCCTGACTATGGACATTGGATGTCATTGATAACGGGATCACGTCATTAGGAGACTGATGTGATGGACAAGACCCAATCCTAAGCATAGCACAAGATCGTGTAGTTCGTTTGCTAGAGCTTTTCCAATGTAAAGTATCTTTTCCTTAGACCATGAGATCGTGTAACTCCCGGATACCGTAGGACTGCTTTGGGTGTGTCAAACGTCACAAAGTAACTGGGTGACTATAAAGGTGCACTACAGGTATCTCCGAAAGTGTACATTGGGTTGTCACGGATCAAGGCGGGATTTTTCGCCGTATTACGGAGAGGTATCACTGGGCCCACTCGGTAATGCATCATCATAATGAGCTCAAAGTGACCAAGTGTTTGGTCACGGGATCATGCATTACGATGCAGTAAAGTGACTTGCGGTAACAAGAATGAACGAGGTACTGGGATACCGACGATCGAATCTCGGGCAAATAACATACCGATTGACAAAGGGAAATGTATACGGGGTTGCTTGAATCCTCGACATCGTGGTTCATCCCATGAGATCATCGAGGAGCATGTGGGAGCCAACATGGGTATCCAGATCCCGCTGTTGGTTATTGACCGGAGAGCCGTCTCGGTCATGTCTGCATGTCTCCCGAACCCGTAGGGTCTACACACTTAAGGTTGATGAACGCTAGGGTTGTATGAATATGAGTATGCAGCAAACCGAATGTTGTTCGAGTCCCGAATGAGATCCCGGACGTCACGAGGAGTTAGGAATGGTCCGGAGGTAAAGAATTATATATAGGAAGTGTTGTTTCGCCATCGGGAGAGTTTCAGGGTCACTGGTATTGTGTGGGACCACTGGAAGGGTCCCGAGGTCCATCGGGTGGGGCCACCTATCCCGGAGGGCCCGTGGGCTGAAGTGGGGAGGGAACCAGCCCTGGTGGGCTGGTGCGCCCCTTGGGCCCCTGCGCCTAGGGTTGGAAACCCTAGGGGTGGGGAGCCCACTGCCTTGGGGGCAAGCCTCCCCCCTTGGCCGCCCCCCCCCCCCAACTAGATGGGATCTAGAGGGGCCGGCGCCCCCCCAGGGGGCCTATATAAAGGGGGGGGGAGGGAGGGCAGCCGCACCCCAAAAGTCTTGGCGCCTCCCTCCCCCTGCTACACCTCCTCCTCCTCCCGTAGTTCCTTGGCGAAGCCTCACGGAGCTCACTGCATCCACCACCACGCCGTCGTCAGGTGCTGGATCTTCATCAACCTCTCCTTCCCCTTGTTGGATCAAGACGGAGGAGACGCCACGCTGACCGTCACGTGTGTTGAACGCGGAGGTGCCGTCTGCTCGGGCGCTAGGATCTCCGGTGATTTGGATCACGACGAGAACGACTCCTCAACCCCATTCTCTTGAACGCTTCCGCACGCGATCTACAAGGGTATGTAGATGCATCTCTCTCTCGTTGCTAGATGAACTCATAGATGGATCTTGGTGAACGTAGGAAAATTTTATTTTATGCAACGTTCCCCAACATTGAGAATGTCAAATTCCTCAAGGATCACTTATGCGGAGCCTGTGAAGCTAGAAAGATGACCAAGGCCAAGCATCCCGCGAAGACTATCATGACTACCACTCGACCATTTGAATTGCTTCACATGGATCTCTTTGGTCCTAACCATTATTCTGCATTCACTAATGAAGCATCTCTATATGGCTTTATTATTGTTGATGATTACTCTCATTACACATGGGTGCATATTGTCACTTACAAACGTGAAGTGCAGGAAGCACGATTTTTCTCGAGGGCTTCAACCAACTTTGGTGTAAAGATACAACACATAAGAAGTGACAATGGAACTGAGTTCAAGAATACGGGTCTTGATGACTATCTTGATGAACTCGGTATTACACATGAGTTATCTGCTCCTTACACTCCTCAGCAGAATGGCGTCGTGGAGCGCAAAAACAGGACTCTTTTTGAGATGGCTCGCACTATGCTTGATGAATACAAGATGCCTCGTCATTTCTCGATTGAGGCAATTGATACTGCGTGCCACATCGTCAACAGGGTATATCTTCACAAATTCTTCAAGAAGACTGCATATGAACTCCTCACTGACAAGAAACCCAATGTGAGTTATTAAAAAGTCTTCAGTGCTAAATGTTGGATTAGAGATCCTCATCACACTTCTAAATTTGCACCGAAAGCACATGAAGATTTTATGCTTGGTTACGGAAAGGACTCGCACACCTACAGAGTCTTCAACAACGTTCACCACAAGGTTGTTGAAACTGTAGATGTGTGGTTCGACGAGACTAATGGCTCGCAAAGAGAGCACCTACCTCCTGTGCTAGATGAAAAGTCACCTGAGGAAACTATCAAGTTCAAGGCTACTGAGGATGTCATTCCTACCGAAGAATCTGCTGAAGAAGCCATTCCAGAACATGAAGAACATCATGCTGATGCACCTGAGGAAAATGGTGCTGAAGAAAATGTTGATCCAATTCTTCGACGACAACCCGCTCATTCTCGCGTTGCAAATGAAGTGCGGATTGAGAAAATCATCAGTGACATCAACGCATCAGGTCCTCTCACACGCTCAAAAGCTTCACATTTGTCTATGTTTTGTGGGCACTTTGCTTTTGTCTCTATCACAGAGCCCACTAAGGTAGATGAAGCATTTCTGAAGCCTGAGTGGATTCAAGCTATGCAAGAGGAATTACATCAATTAGAGCTCAACAATGTCTGGGAACTGGTCAAACATCCAGATCCTCGCAAGCACAATATCATTGGCACAAAGTGGATCTACCGCAACAAGCAAGATAAAAATGGCCTTGTGGTGAGGAATAAGGCACGACTTGTAGCTCAAGGTTACACACAGGTTGAAGGAATTGATTTCGATGAAACTTTTGCACCTGTTGCTAGACATGAGGCTATTCGCATATTACTTGCTTATGATAACCATCATAATATCATCTTATATCAAATGGATGTGAAAAGTGCATTCCTCAATGGTAAGCTTGAGCAAGAAGTATATGTTGCTCAACCCCCAGGTTTTGAAGATCCAAAGCATCCTAACAAAGTCTTCAGACTCAATAAGGCCCTCTATGGCCTCAAGCAGGCCCCTCGGACGTGGTATGGTACTTTGAAGCAATTCCTCATGAAGAAAGGCTTCAAACCCGGTTCACTTGACCCAACTCTTTTCACCAAAACCTATGATGATGAATTATTCGTGTGCCAAACATATGTTGATGATATTATCTTTGGCTGTACTGACCAACGTTACAGTGATGAATTTGCCTATATGATGAGTGAAGAATATCAAATGTCTATGATCGGAGAATTGAAATTCTTCTTAGGTCTTCAGATTCGTCAACATCGCAATGGCATATTCATATCTCAGGAGAAATACCTCAAGGATGTATTGAGGAAATTCAGCATGCAAGATTGCAAAGGTGTCAAAATCCCTATGCACAAATGGCCATCTATGCACTGATGAAAATGGTACTGACTTTGATCAAAAGGTATAATGCTCCATGATTGGCTCTTTATTGTATTTATGTGCATCTAGGCCCAATATTATGCTTAGTGTTTGCATGTGTGCCCGATTTCAAGCTACACCGAAGGAATCACACCATAAGGCTGTGAAGCATATTCTTCGATATCTAGCTCACACACCAACACTTGGATTATGGTATCCCAAGGGGTCGGATTTTGATCTCATTGGATATTCAGACTCTGACTATGCTGCTGATCGTGTGGACCGCAAGTCAACATCAGGCACATGCCATTTCCTCGGACGATCCTTGGTCTGTTGGTCCTCAAAGAAACAGAATCACAGACATCGCTTCATCTGCTTTGAAGCTGAGTACATTGCTGCTGGTTCTTGCTGTGCTCAATTGCTATGGATGAAGCAAACTCTCAAGGACTACGGTGCCAATGTGAAGAATGTGCCTCTCTAATGTGACAATGAGAGTGCCATCAAGATTGTTCATAACCCAGTTCAGCATTCGAAGACAAAGCACATTCAGATTCGTCATCATTTTCTTCATGATCATGTGTTGAAGGGCGACATCTCTATTGAGCATGTGAAGACTGAAGAACAACTAGCCGATATCTTCACAAAACCCTTGGATGAGAAGAGATTTAGCAAGTTGCGGTATGAGCTAAATATCCTAGAATCTTCGAATGTCCTTTCAAAAGGACACACATCCTAACATTTCTGCAAATTTGATGACTTAAATGTGCAACACACGAAAAAACGTTTTTCTTCAATCAATGAAGAGTAACACCCTAAGTGTGAAGAAATTAACGAAGAATTTGATTCTCAGACCCCTATGACAATTGTACGCGGTGTCTAAAATCATCATTCTTATACGGTGGGTCACGCCATCAACTATAGCATTCACTTATTGCTAATTCTTCAGTTTGCCTTTTCTGCTAAGTGATTGTGATCGGACCCTTCCCCCTCTATTCTAAAATCAACCCAGTCTATTCACAAATTCTTCATATGCGTTCTATCTGAAACTCATTCAAAATCTTCATTGTGTCCTTGTCAGCTGAAGAATTTGCGAACGAAACATTAAAATTATCTCATCTGAATTTTCGGTGTTTGCCGCTCAAACCGTTCCACATTCCAAGATGGATTTATCTATTCACCCACGATTTCGCACGATCGCCACCTCTCAATACGTGGGTGACACATGTCACGTGAATGAGAAGGGTCAGGGGCACGTTCATCCAATTTCCTCGGGCGAGCAGTTTTTCACCTCGGCTATAAATACCCCACTCCCTTCCTCACTTTGTTTTTACTCCGCTCGACCTCACTCCCTTGCTCGAGCTCTCAAAACCTAGTGCCGCTGCTACTTCCATCGTCGCCGGTGAGGAAGAGCTTCACTGCCTCGACCTCGTAGGCGTCGTACTCGCGCCGGTCGTGGATTTCTTCACTCCGCCGCCGCCGTAGCTGTCTTCCTCTACCAAGTTAGGGCGTGGAAGACTGAACTGACGAACTTCTAAATCTACACTTCTCAGTTCGGCGTGTTCGTCATGGGTAATTAAAAGTTACTTTTTCTGCCCTTGTTGATTCTGATGTTTTCTACAAAATCTTCAAAAGGTGTTTATTCTTCAAATCTTCACACACTAAACACTTCACACAACATCTGTTCTTGATCTGTTTCCCTAAGCAACATTTTTCTTCAAGATTTCTCAATTGTGTGGATTTTCAATCTGTACAACTCTGGAACCTAAGTCAAAGAATGCTTTGTGGAATTCCTCAAGACTCATCTGGTCAAATTCCTCAAATTTGTTCTTTTTGCAAAATCTTCTGAGAACGCATATGACCTCTCCAAATTCTTCGCAACTATATTCTGTTCACAGGTACACATGTCCACTGCTGAATCTCTAGGTTCTCATCAACTTAACTCATTTGCAGCATTCCTTGAAGAAAAGTTGCACACCTCTTCAGAGAATTCTATTGTTCAGATTCCTCAGCTGAAGAAAATGGCTGACAGCAAGAAACCTCATAAGGGAGGAAAGAAATTGGAAGTCAACATAGCGTTTGAAATCCCTGAGGACATCTATGATGAATATTGCACTCCTGATGAGGCCAAACATGGAAAGGAGACCAAGAATGAGCGCAAAGTGCGCATTCAGAGGATAGAGAGGAGATGGGCCAGAGAATGGAGGGAATATCGCTACGTCACTCCCGAGCACATGAAGAAATTCGCTGTACACCCTCCATGCCCAAGACCTCCATTGGCACCTGGCCAAGAAGTTGATCCCTCTAGCATCAGAAGAGGTGAAGAATTTCCAAAGGAATGGGTCAAGCGTCAAGCCAAGCTGGCAAAAATGGCAAAAGAAGCAGTGAAGAAATTCAGTGAATATTCTGCTATTGCTGTTGCTGAGGCCTCTGCTAGCAAGCCTAAGAAGGCTATGCCCAAGAAGCCCGCACACAAGCCCAAGGCTTCTGCACCAATGACCTCACAGCCAAGCTCATATGCAATGCCCTCACGGCCCAGCTCCACAAAGCCCTCACGGCAAATTCCTCAAGCTACATCAGCTCCTCCAAAGTCCTCAGCTCCTCCTACCAAATCCTCACCACCTGTGCATCCCGCCTAGTGCCAAAGGACAACATGCATCTCTATTGCCTCCGGAGCCTCGGCAAGTTCTTCGGCTCCTCCGCATTCCTCAACTGGCCCCACTCTGCTGAAGACTAAGGCCACTGTTGGACGAGGTTCTCGACCAAGTCCTCACAAGAAGCAGGTCGCCTTCCAAGTACTGTCTGATGACGAGGAAGCTGATGATGAGGAACTCGCTGAAATCATCAGAGACATGCAGCACAGGGCCGCTAGATCCAAAGGCTCAAATGTACCTCTGCTTTTGGATCCAAAGCTGATCCTTGAATACATTGGTCTCTGGCACAAGGACACCAACACTCCAATGCCTGACTTCAATCTTACTCCTGGTCAAAGTCACGTGCTTTCTGCCTTCATAGGTGAAGAAAAATGGAAATTCGAAAAGGCCAGGCAATTGAAGAAAGCGCAGTACAAGAAGGAGCGCCTTCTAAAGAAGAACATTGTGAAAATGACCACTGATGAACTCATTGCTACTCAAACTGAGATCAAAAACCTCAGTGATGAATTTGACACCTATCGTGCAGACTGGCTTGGAGCCAAAGTCAGATTTGTCAAATTGGCAAAAGGTTTTTCTTCAAATGTTGCTCCAACGCACATTGAAATTCCTCAGGCTGAAGCATCTGCCCAGCCGACTGAAGAACATGCCAAAGACCGGCCGATGAAAATCAGGTTGATGAAACTGCTAGTACCAGGAATGATGACTGCACTCCAGCCGCTGATGAAATTGCCAGGGCAACCACTTGTGTTGCGCCTAAAGAACTAGTCAGGCCAGCTGAAGCTTCAACCGTTGTGCCTGAAGAAAATGAACCAATTTCCTCTGCTCCTCCTGCACCTACATCAAGTCCAGTTCTTCCTTCTGCATCAGAAGCTAAGAAGACCAAGGCTGCGGAGCGTGCAGGAGTGAAGAAAAGGAAAGCATCAACTTCATCAGAATCTTCAGCTCTGAAGAAGATGAAGAAATTGACAAGCTCTTTTGAGAATTCAATTGATGCTATTCCAGTCTCATGCATGCCATCAAAGGAACTTGTTCCCTTTGGTGAAGACTATGCGATCCCAAGCGGATCCGATGAAGATATTCATTCTGCTGCTTCCTCAGAGCAGTTGAACAAAGAAAATTAAAATGGATACAATCCCTTCAACCCCAGTTGTCTCATCGTCCGTGCCTCAGTTCACAGCTGAAGAGGCAGGCGTTGAAGAACTAAGTGAAAAAGATGAGGATGTGGACATTGGGAGCACAACACTAGTGATGAATGATGACTTTTGGGGAAGTCAGCACCCCAATTCTCCTTTGTTCACTCCTCTGCAACAAATTCCTCAGTCCCCAGTGTGTACTGAAGTTCAAATGGGCCCCACTCCGTCCATGCATGAAGAAAATCCAGCCAGTAGTGCTGATGAACAAGCTGCCAAAGAATTGAAGAACCAGGCTGCAACTGAAGAAGAAACTGAAATTCCTCAGCCTGTGGTTCCGGAGACTGCGATTCATGAGGTTGTGATGCAATTAATTGACACTCCTCAGCCCAAGCCAAAGGATCCTTTCTCCAAGAAGCAAAACTTCAAGGCTGATGACTTCTTCCACGAGCATGTGTTCTTCACGGATTACAACCCATATGACTCTGCTCGTCTTAGAAGAAAGCGTTTCTGGACTGCCAGCCAAGCCAGCTTTTATTCTTCACTGCTTTTCAACAAGGACAAATCTTCGACCATGAGCATATTCCTCACGTGGACATGGAATCACTGCCTTGCTTCACGCCAGTCCTCAGTGTTCTTCATGACGTTGGACTGCTCAACTTCTGCACTGAAATTGTTGATTGGAATAAAGAGCTAATTCTTCAGTTCTATGCAACGCTGCACATCACAGGAAATGCTGAAGATGTGAACTCTTGGGTATTGGACTGGATGATATAAAATACTCATTTCAAAGCTCCGGCCTCTGAATTGCTTCATGACCTGCCTGTCAGTCCTCCCCTTGAAGGTGCTCGTTGTATATATCATGACCTGAGCTTACAGATCACTATATGCAAGTGTTGATGAAGCCGCTGAAGCCCGATCAAGCCCCAAGGACCAAATTCCTTGTTAAGGAATTGCAGTATGTGCCTCGGACTGTCTATCGCATTCTGACGACGACTTTGAGTCCAATCAAAGGCCACGACTTGAATGATGAAGAGGTCGTTGGCATCATGAAGAATATTCTTTTCAACATCATTCATGGCATTCCTGTCAACTACCATGATTTCATCATGAGGACTCTGGCCAATGTTGCATTATCTCCATTTGAGTTGAAGCCTTACGCTCCCTGGATTATGAGATTCCTCAGGACAAGGTCTTCACTCAACTACAAGGCTGATTTTCAAAATCATCTCAGCTACTTGCCCCCCATTGAAGTCCTCAAACGGACATTTTCCTCAGCTGATGAAAAGGGCAAGGCCAATACTGTTATTGATGAAGGCATTCGTCCATTGGATGGTCAGTTCCGCAAAGTTGCATCTTACTCCACCAATGATGACTCTATCATTCATGACTCTGCCGCGAATGCTTCAAAGCAAAATCCTCAAGGCACAACTCCAAGGGTGATGACTGACCGTGAGCTTCTCCTCAGTCTTCACCAGAAGGTCGATCGCAACCACAATGGGTTAAACGTCAGTTTGGTTCAATTCTTCACAACATGACTGCTACACACAATGTAGTGAAGAAAAACCATTACTACCTCCATGAAGTCTTTGGTCGCACCTGGGATGTTCTGGCACATCTTTATGGTGAAGAAGATCTAAAGCAAATGGGTCTCAAGCAGGACTTTGACTGGTCTCAACCACCAGCGAAGAAATTCAAGAAGGTCAAAGTTCCCTCCTTGGTGGCCAGCTCATATTCTTCATCGCGCGACACGGATGAGCATGAAGATTTGGACGACACTGCGGCAGGCCCTACTTCAACAACCAACCCCAACAACGCTGGCGCTCCTCCATCATCATGATATTCTTCAGGGGCGTTAGTCCTCATTTTTTTATCCTTTTGGTCATTCGATGACAAAGGGGGAGTAACTTGAGTTAGTCTTCAAGCGGGTCTCTATATATGGGCGTTTTTTTGCTAAGTTACAGCTCTCGTTCTTTTGAAGACTTTGTTGGATCGAGTTGTAAACTTCACCCGATGGTGGTCTGATACTTTTGTTGTGTTCTTCTGCATGCTTTCCTCATATATGTTAACGCACGCATGCTGAATTACATCAGTCACCATATTTCATCATTCATTTCAAATTCTTTATATTATATGTTAAATGCGTGTATGAATTACAAGACATAGGGGGAGATCTCCATGATTCTACTCTTCAAGTGTGCATTGCTTCAAAATCAAATTCCACACTATGCACAATTTCAGGGGGAGTACTTCTATATCTTGCAATCAAATTCCTCAACATCTGTATTTACACTTCATATGCTTTATCTGTTGGGGAACGTTGCAGAAAGTTAAAAATTTTCCTACGGTTTCACCAAGATCCATCTATGAGTTCATCTAGCAACGAGTCATGGGAGAGTGATTGCATCTACATACCACTTGTAGATTGCGTGCGGAAGCGTTCAATGGAACGGGGTTGATGGAGTCGTACTCGCCGTGATTCAGATCACCGATGACCTAGTGCCGAACGGACAGCACCTCCGCGTTCAACACACGTACGGAGCGGATGACGTCTCCTCCTTCTTGATCCCAGCAAGGGGAAGGAGAGGTTGATGATGATCCAGCAGCACGACGGCGTGGTGGTGGATGCAGCAGAACTCCGGCAGGGCTTCGCCAAGTGACTACGGGAGGAGGAGGAGGTGTAGCGGAGAGGGGAGGTGCCAAGGGCTTCAGGGTGCGGCCACCCCTCCCTCCCCTCCCTTTATATAGGTGCAAAAGAGGGGGGAGGGCACAGCCTTGCCCCTTCCTCCAAGGAAGGGTGCGGCAAGAGGGGAGGAGTCCATCCTCCCCAAGGCACCCCTGAGGTGCCTTCCCCTTTAGGACTCTTCCTCCCAAGTCTCCTTGGCGTATGGGCCCTTTTGGGGCTGGTGCCCTTGGCCCATATAGGCCAAGGCGCACCTACAGCCCATGTGGCCCACGGGCAGGTGGACCCCGGTGGACCCCGGACACCTTTCGGCACTCCCGGTACAATACCGATAATGCCCGAAACTTTTCCGGCGACCAAAATAAGACTTCCTATATATAAATCTTTACCTCCGGACCATTCCGGGACTCCTCGTGACGTCCGGATCTCATCCGGGACTCCGAACAACATTTGGTTTGCTGCATACTCATATTCATACAACCCTAGCGTCACCGAACCTTAAGTGTGTAGACCCTACGGGTTCGGGAGACATCTGAGACATGACCGAGACGGCTCTCAGGTCAATAACCAACAGCGGGATCTGGATACCCATGTTGGCTCCCACATGCTCCTCGATGATATCATCGGATGAACCACGATGTCGAGGATTCAATCAACCCCGTATACAATTCCCTTTGCCAATCGGTATTTTAGTTGCCCGAGATTCGATCGTCGGTATCCCAATACCTCGTTCAATCTCGTTGCGGCAAGTCACTTTACTCGCATCGTAATGCATGATCCCGTGACCAAACACTTGGTCACTTTGAGCTCATTACGATGATGCACTACCGAGTGGGCGGTGATACCTCTCTCCGTCATACGGAGTGACAAATCCCAGTCTCGATCCATGTCAACCCAACAGACACTTTCGGAGATACCTGTAGTGCACCTTTATAGTCACCCAGTTACATTGTGACGTTTGGTACACCCAAAGCACTCCCTACGGTATCCGGGAGTTACACGATCTCATGGTCTAAGGAAAAGATACTTGACATTGGAAAAGCTCTAGCAAAACGAACTACACGATCTTGTGCTATGCTTAGGATTGGGTCTTGTCCATCACATCATTCTCCTAATGATGTGATCCCGTTATCAATGACATCCAATGTCCATAGTCAGGAAACCATGACTACCTATTGATCAACGAGCTAGTCAACTAGAGGCTCACTAGGGACATTTTGTGGTCTATGTATTCACACGTGTATTACGATTTCCGGATAATACAATTATAGCATGAATAAAAGACAATTATCATGAACAAGGAAATATAATAATAATACTTTTATTATTGCCTCTAGGGCATATTTCCAAGCTGTCTCCCACTTGCACTAGAGTCAATAATCTAGTTACATTGTGATGAACCGAACACCCATAGAGTTCTGGTGTTGATCATGTTTTGCTCGCGGAAGAGGTTTAGTCAACGGATCTGCGACATTCAGATTCGTATGCACTTTGCAAATTTCTATGTCTCCATCTTGAACATTTTCACGGATGGAGTTGAAGCGACGCTTGATGTGCACAGTCTTCTTGTGAAACCTGGGCTCCTTGGCAAGTGCAATAGCTCCAAAGGTTGTCACAGAAGAGTTTGATCGGCCCCGACGCATTGGGTATGACTCCTAGGCCGGTGATGAACTCCTTCACCCAAATTGCTTCATGTGCTGCCTCCGAGGCTGCCATGTACTCCGCTTCACATGTAGATCCCGCCACGACGCTTCGCTTGCTTTGCACCGCATCTTGCTCCACCATTCAACATATACACGTATCCGGTTTGTGACTTTGAGTCATTCAGATGCGTGTCGAAGCTAGCATCGACGTAACCCTTTACGCAGAGCTCTTCGTCACCTCCATAAACGAGAAACATGTCCTTAGTCCTTTTAGGTACTTCAGGATATTCTTGACCGCTGTCCGGTGTTCCTTGCGGGATTACTTTGGTATCTTCCTACCAAACTCACGGCAAGGTTTACATCAGTCCGGTACACTGACATGGCATACATAATAGATCCTATGGCTGAGGCATAGGGGATGACACTCATCTCTTCTTTATCTTTTGCCGTGGTCGGGCATTGAGCCGAGCTCAATTTCACACCTTGCAAAACAGGCAAGAACCCTTTCTTGGACTGATCCATTTTGAACTTCTTCAAAATTTTATCAAGGTATGTGCTTTGTGAAAGACCTATGAGGCGTCTCGATCTATCCCTATAGATTTTGATGCCTAATATGTAAGCAGCTTCTCCAAGGTCCTTCATTGAAAAACTCTTATTCAAGTAGGCCTTAATCTTGTCCAAGAGTTCTATATCATTTCCCATCGAAGTATGTCATCTACATATAATATGAGAAATGCTCTGAGCTCCCACTCACTTTCTTGTAAACGCAGGCTTCTCCATAAGTCTCAAGATAAACCCAAACGCTTTGATCATCTCATCAAAGCGAATGTTCCAACTCCGAGATGCTTGCACCAGCCCATAAAATGGATCGCTGGAGCTTGCATACCTTGTTAGCATTCTTAGGGTCGACAAAACCTTCCGGCTACATCATGTACAGTTCTTCCTTAAGATAACCGTTAAGGAACGCTGTTTTGACGTCCATCTGCCATATCTCATAATCATAGTATGCGGCAATTGCTAACATGATTCGGACGGACTTAAGCTTCGCTACGGGAGAGAAAGTCTCATCGTAGTCAATCCCTTGAACTTGCCGATAACCCTTAGCGACAAGTCGAGCTTTATAGATGGTGACATTACCATCCGCGTCCGTCTTCTTCTTAAAGATCCATTTATTTTCTATCGCCGCCGATCATCGGCAAGTCTCACAAAGTCCATACTTTGTTTTCATACATGGATCCTATCTTGGATTGCATGGCTTCAAGCCATTTGTTGGAATCCGGGCCCGCCATCGCTTCTTCATAGTTCAAGGTTCACCGTTGTCTAACAACATGATTTCCGTGATGTGGTTGCCGTACCACTGCAGTGCGGAACGTGTCCTAGTGGACCCACGGGTTCAAGAGCAACTTGATCCAAGTACCTTGATCATCATCATTAATTTCCTCTCCAATTGGTGTAGGCACCACAGGAACATTTTCCGGAGCTGCACTACTTTCCGGTTCAAGAGGTAGTACTTCATCGAGTTCTACTTTCCTCCCACTTACTCCTTTCGAGAGAAACTCTTTTCGAGAAAGGATCCGTTCTTGGCAACAAAGATCTTGCCTTCGGATCTAAGGTAGAAGGTATACCCAATGGTTTCCTTAGGGTATCCTATGAAGACGCATTTTTCCGATTTGGGTTCGAGCTTTTCAGGTTGAAGTTTCTTGACATAAGCATCGCATCCCCAAACTTTTAGAAACGACGGCTTAGGTTTCTTCCCAAACCATAATTCATACGATGTCGTCTCAACGGATTTAGACGGTGCCCTATTTAAAGTGAATGTAGCTGTCTCTAGAGCGTATCCCCAAAATGATAGCGGTAAATCTGTAAGAGACATCATAGATCGCACCATATCCAATAGAGCGCGATTCTGACGTTCGGACACACCGTTACTGTTGAGGTGTTCCAGCGGCGTGAGTTGTGAAACGATTCCACATTTCCTTAAGTGTGTACCAAATTAGTGACTTAAATATTCTCCTCCACGATCCGATCGTAAGAACTTTATTTTTCGGTCACGTTGATTCTCTACCTCATTCTGAAATTCCTTGAACTTTTCAAAGGTCTCGGACTTGTGTTTCATCAAGTAGACATACCCATATCTACTCAAGTCATCGGTGAGAGTGAGAACATAACGATATCCTCCATGAGCCTCAACGCTCATTGGACCGCACACATCGGTATGTATGATTTCCAATAAGTTGGTTGCTCGCTCCATTGTCCCGGAGAACGAAGTCTTGGTCATCTTGCCCATGAGGCATGGTTCGCATGTGTCAAATGATTCATAATCGAGAGACTCCAAAAGTCCATCAGCATGGAGCTTCTTCATGCGCTTGACACCAATGTGACCAAGGCGGCGATTACCACAAGTATGTGGGAATATAGTTATCAAATTTCCATCTTTTGGTATTCACACTATGAATATGTGTAATATTACGTTCGAGATTCATTAAGAATATACCATTGACCATCGGAGCATGACCATAAAACATATCTCTCATATAAATAGAACAACCATTATTCTCGGATTTAAATGAGTAGCCATCTCGCATTAAACGAGATCCAGATACAATGTTCATGCTCAAACTTGGCACTAAATAACAATTATTGAGGTTCATAACTAATCCTGTGGGTAAATGTAGAGGTAGCGTGCGACGGCGATCACATCGACCTTGGAACCATTCCCGACGCCAAGATCGCTCACCTCGTCCTTTGCCGCCTCCGCTTATTCTGCAGCTCCTGGCATGAGTTACAAATATGAGCAACGGCACGGTATCAAATACCGGGAGTTACTACGAGTAATCGGTAAGGTACACATCAATTACATGTATATCAAATATACCTTTAGTGTTGCCGGCCTTCTTATCCGCTAAGTATTTGGGGCAGTTCCGCTTCGATGACCCTTCCCTTGCAATAAAAGCACTCAGTCTCGTGCTTGGGTCCATTCCTTGACTTCTTCCGGCAACTTGCTTACCGGGCGCGGCAATATCCTTGCCGTCCTTCTTGAAGTTCTTCTTACCCTTGCCCTTTTTGAACTTAGTGGTTTTATTGATCATCAACACTTGATGTTCTTTCTTGATTTCAACCTCTGCTGATTTCAGCGTTGAAAATACTTCGGGAATGGTCTTCACCATCCCCTGCATATTGTAGTTCATCACAAAGCTCTTGTAGCTTGGTGGGAGCGACTGAAGGATTCTGTCAATGACCGCCTCGTCCGAGAGGTTAATGTCCAGTTGGGGACAAAGCGGTTGTGCAACCAGACATTTTGAGTATGTGCTCACCTTGTAACTGTTTTCCTCCATCTTACAACTATAGAACTTGTCGGATACTTCATATCTCTCGACCGGGCATGAGCTTGGAAAACCATTTTCAGCTCCTCGAACATCTCATATGCTCTGTGTTGCTCAAAACGCTTTTGGAGCCCGGTTCTAAGTCGTAAAGCATGCCGCATCGAACGAGGGAGTAATCATCAACACGAGACCGCCAAGCATTCATAATGTCTTAGTTCTACGGGATGGGTGCTTCACCTAGCGGTGCTTCTAGGACATATTGTTTCTTGGCTGCTATGAGGATGATCCTCGTGTTAGGACCCAAATCCGAATAGTTGCTGCCATCATCTTTCGACTTGGTTTTCTAGGAACGCGTTGAAGTTCATGGTGACATTAGCGTTGGCCATTTGATCTACAAGACATTTTGCAAAGATTTTAGACTATTGTTCATGATAATAAAGTTCATCTAATCAAATTATTTAATGAACTCCCACTCAGATTAGACATCCCTCTAGTCATCAAAGTGTTACACGATCCAAGTCGACTAGGCCGTGTCTGATCATCACGTGAGACGGACTAGTCATCGTCGGTGAACATTCTCATGTTGATCGTATCTTCCATATGACTCGTGTTCGACCTTTCGGTCTCCGTGTTCCGAGGCCATGTCTGTACATGCTAGGCTCGTCAAGTTAACCCTAAGTGTTTTGCATGTGTAAAACTGTCTTACACCCGTTGTATGTGAACGTAAGGATCTATCACACCCGATCATCACGTGGTGCTTCGAAACGACGAACTTTAGCAACGGTGCACAGTTTAGGGGAGAACACTTCTTGAAATTGTTGTAAGGGATCATCTTATTTACTACCGTCGTTCTAAGTAAACAAGATGCATAAACATAATAAACATCACATGCAATTATATAGTAGTGACATGATATGGCCAATATCATATAGCTCCATTGATCTCCATCTTCGGGCTCCATGATCATCTTGTCACCGGCATGACACCATGATCTCCATCATCATGATCTCCATCATCGTGTCTTCATGAAGTTGTCACGCCAACGACTACTTCTACTTCTATGGCTAACGCGTTTAGCAATAAAGTAAAGTAATTTACATGGCGTTCTTCAATGACACGCAGTCATACAAAAAATAAAGACAACTCCTATGGCTCCTGCCGGTTGTCATACTCATCGACATGCAAGTCGTGATTCCTATTACAAGAACATGATCTCATACATCACAATATATCATTCATCATTCATCACAACTTACGGCCATATCACATCACATGACAATTGCTGCAAAAACAAGTTAGACGTCCTCTAATTGTTGTTGCATCTTTTACGTGGCTGCAATTGGGTTCTAGCAAGAACGTTTTCTTACCTACGAATAAACACAACGTGATTTTGTCAACTTCTATTTACCCTTCATAAGGACCCTTTTCATCGAATCCGCTCCAACTAAAGTGGGAGAGACAGACACCCGCCAACCACCTTATGCAACTAGTGCATGTCAGACGGTGGAACCGGTCTCACGTAAGCGTACGTGTAAGGTTGGTCCGGGCCGCTTCATCCCACAATACCGCTGAAGCAAGATAAGACTAGTAGGGGCAAGCAAGTTGACAAGATCTACGCCCACAACAAAATTGTGTTCTACTCGTGCAGTAGAGAACTACGCATAGACCTAGCTCATGATGCCCTTTGTTGGGGAGCGTTGCAGAAAATTAAAATTTTTCCCTACGGTTTCACCAAGATCCATCTATGAGTTCATCTAGCAACGAGTCATGGGAGAGTGATTGCATCTACATACCACTTGTAGATCGCGGCGAAGCGTTCAATGGAATGGGGTTGATGGAGTCGTACTCGCCGTGATTCAGATCACCGATGACCTAGTGCCGAACGGACAGCACCTCCGCGTTCAACACACGTACGGAGAGGATGACGTCTCCTCCTTCTTGGTCCAGCAAGGGGGAAGGAGAGGTTGATGATGATCCAGCAGCACGACAGCGTGGTGGTGGATGCAACAGAACTCCGGCAGGGCTTCGCCAAGCGACTACGGGAGGAGGAGGAGGTGTAGCGGAGAGGGGAGGTGCCAAGGGCTTCAGGGTGCGGCCACCCCTCCCTCCCTTTATATAGGTGCAAAGAGGGGAGGGCGCAGCCTTGCCCTTCCTCCAAGGAAGGGGTGCGGCCAAGAGGGGAGGAGTCCATCCTCCCCAAGGCACCTCGGAGGTGCCTTCCCCTTTAGGACTCTTCCTCCCAAGTCTCCTTGGCGCATGGGCCCTTTTGGGGCTGGTGCCCTTGGCCCATATAGGCCAAGGCGCACTTACAGCCCATGTGGCCCCCGAGGCAGGTGGACCCCCGGTGGACCCCGGACCCCTTTCGGCACTCCGCATAACACCGATAATGCTGAAACTTTTCGGCGACCAAAATAAGACTTCCTATATATAAATCTTTACCTCGGACCATTCCGAACTCCTCGTGACGTCCGGGATCTCATCCGGACTCGAACAACATTCGGTTTGCTGCATACTCATATTCATACAACCCTAGCGGCACCGAACCTTAAGTGTGTAGACCCTACGGGTTCGGGAGACATGCAGACATGACCGAGACGGCTCTCGGGCAATAACCAACAGCGGGATCTGGATACCCATGTTGGCTCCCACATGCTCCTCGATGATATCATCGGATGAACCATGATGTCGAGGATTCAATCAACCCCGTATACAATTCCCTTTGCCAATCGGTATTTTACTTGCCCGAGATTCGATCGTCGGTATCCCAATACCTCGTTCAATCTCGTTCTTGCAAGTCACTTTACTCATACCGTAATGCATGATCCCGTGACCAAACACTTGGTCACTTTGAGCTCATTATGATGATGCACTACCGAGTGGGCCCAGTGATACCTCTCTGTCATACGGAGTGACAAATCCCAATCTTGATCCATGTCAACCCAACAGACACTTTCGGAGATACCTGTAGTACACCTTTATAGTCACCCAGTTACGTTGTGACGTTTGGTACACCCAAAGCACTCCTACGGTATCCGGGAGTTACACGATTTCATGGTCTAAGGAAAAGATACTTGACATTGGAAAAGCTCTAGCAAAACGAACTACACGATCTTGTGCTATGCTTAGGATTGGGTCTTGTCCATCACATCATTCTTCTAATGATGTGATCTCGTTATCAATGACATCCAATGTCCATAGTCAGGAAACCATGACTATCTGTTGATCAACGAGCTAGTCAACTAGAGGCTCACTAGGGATATTTTGTGGTCTATGTATTCACACGTGTATTACGATTTTCGGATAATACAATTATATCATGAATAAAAGACAATTATCATGAACAAGGAAATATAATAATAATACTTTTATTATTGCCTCTAGGGCATATTTCCAACATTATCCCCGTTGAAAACTTAACCTATATTGTCATCAATCACCAAAAAGGGGGAGATTGTAAGTGCATCTATTGCCCCTTAGTGATTTTGGTGTATTGAAGACTTATAGGTTAAGGATCTAATGTCTTTGTGAGTATATACATACATGTCTATAAGTCTATGAGCAGTTTGATATTTACAGAGAAAGTCGACCCCTAAAAATGAATGTCTTCGGCTGAAAACTTCGGATTTCTGAAGACTTTCTGAAGACTCTGAAAGTGAAGAAATTGATGTGACAATGAAGACTTGGTATTCATACGAGGAACATGAAGCGTGAAGACTTTTGTTTTCGTAGTTTCATTTTCTCTTTCTTGAGTCATAGGAAACACCATCATGTTGGGCTGCTCCCTAGGCTATAAATAGCCGCCCCCTAAACCTCTAGCTGGTTGGCTGCTCTGAGAGAAACCAACACTTGTCATTGAGAGCATCCCATCCTTCGAGGACTTTGAGCGAAAATCATCAAGTGAGGAAAACCCAAACCCAAACACCTACCAACCCAAAGTGATTGAGCATCACTGAAGAGATTGATCCTGCGTGGATCCGACGCCTTTATTACCTTTGAAGACTGTGCATCTTCCAGGGCTTAGGCGTCATGGTCTAGAGCATCCAAGAGGAAATTGTGGATCGCCGAGTGACCGAGTTTGTGAAGGTTTGGAAGTCACCTGAAGACTTACCACGAGTTATTGGGCGAGGTCTGTGTGACCTTAGCTCAAGGAGAATACGGTGAGGACTGTGTCCTTAGATTTAAATACCTAGCCGCTCCAACCGGACGTACAACTGTCACATCAGTTGGAACTGGTGTACCAAATCATTGTCTTCACCAGGCCTACTGGTTCTATTTCCTCAACTCTTTCATTTCCTCATTACTGTGTTGTGTGCTTGTTCATATCTGTTTGAAGACTTTGACTGAAGACTTTTTCATTTTTCTCAGTTTAATTTCTTCAGTCTGTTTGTCTTCATCCTGTTTTATCCTGTGCTTACACTTCCTGTACTCTGTGTCTTTTTTCATTTCATCATGATGTCCATATTTATGTTATGTTATGTATGCATCTGAGTACTTATTCCGCTGCAAGTAGTTCTTCGCTTAGAAATTTCCTCACTCTGAAATTCCTTAGTGAAGAATTCAAAAATCGCCTATTCACCCCCCTCTAGTAGTATTCTGCTGGACAGAGTTCTTTCCCTTGAACTTGTGGAAGTTTTCTGCACCACATTGACGCTAGAAGAACCCTCTGTCCCTTTCACATGTGAGTCCTTTGCCCTCGAGTTCTGCTCAACACTGAGATGACCGATGACATCCTCGACAGAGAATTCACGTCTCAAGTGCTTGAGCGAAGTAGCAAAATTGCTCCAACTAGGAGGGAGTTTTGCAATAATGCAATCCGCGACGAACTTGTCCGGTAACTCACACTTCAGGAGCTCCAGCTCCTTAGCAATGCACTGTATCTCATGAGCCTGGTCCAATACAGGACGATTATCAACTATCCTGTAATCATGGAACTGCTCCATGGCATACAGCTCACTGCCAGCATCAGTTGCGCCGAATTTGACTTCGAGCGCATCCCACAAGTTTTTGGCAACTCGCATATGAATATATGTGTCAACCAACTTGTCTTCAATCACACTCAGAACTGCTCCCAGAAAGATTGTGGTTGCCTCCCTAAACGCCTTCTCCAGTTCAGGAGCAATCATTTCTGTGGGGGGGGGGGGGGGGCACACCACCAACCCAGAACACGTTCAACGCTGTGAGCCACAAGGTGGTCCTAGTCTGCCAACGCTTAAAATGCGTCCCGGTAAACTTTTCCGGTTGCAGAGTAGCAGCAAACCCTTGAATCGAAAAGTGCCTAAAATAAGGTTTTTGGATTGTTGGAAATATTAGCACTTTTCCGATTAGACTAATCCACGAGTAAACAGTAAGCATGGCATAAAAGGTATGCATCTCATAGCTATACCTAAGCATACTAGCACGTACAGAACATAGAAGCAAACCATCTATGAGCAGCACAAATACGCTATAAGGAGTGAGTGAACCGAACTAGGTTACTCCACTGGCCAGAGCCTTTTTATATAGTCCGTCGGGGAGGGAGTGAGTGAACTGAACTAGGTTACTCTCGGCAACCCGCAGTGCACGCGCGTCGTGGCGGGCAACGGAGGAGGAGGAGCGCACGTGTACCACTCCTCTTTCCAAGCTCCCAATGGTAAGGCCAACTCCACCGCACGACCCCAAACGGACGTCCGCTTTGTCTGGATTTTGTCCGTTTGGGGGTGCCAATGGGGTCGTGTCCGCCCGGATTTGGATTTGTGTCGGCCGAGCGCCCACCGCAGCACACCCATCCCAAATATTGTCTTGCTCGGTCATTTCTTCAAACACATAAAAGACAGTCGGCGTCGCCCTCCCAAGCGGCTGCCGCCGACCGGCCGTGGCAGCCCAGCGCCATGCTCGCCCGTCGGCGACAAACCGCAGCGTCGCAGCTCGACCGCCCGCCGCGCTCGCCGTGTCGCCCGTCGCTTGCCGTGCGAGCTCGCCGCTTGCCGTGCTGCACACGGCCACGGCGGCAGCGGCTGGCTAGCTAGCCCGCACGTGTAGCGGCTCGCTAGCTTAGCCCGCACGCAGAATGCGCACACGGCCACAGCGGCTCGCTAGCTAGCAAGCTCGCCGGCATGCACGCACGCTCGCATGCCTGAAGCTAGCTAGCTAGCCCGCAGGCACGCGTCGCATGCTCTCATCGCCGCGCCTCGCCTGGCCGTCGCGCCCCACTCGTCGCTGCGACGTCGCCACGCCCGCTCGCTCTGCCGACGCGCCCGCCCGCCCCTTGCCGTGCTGCCGTCGGGCAGCGTCGCGTCTCGCCCGCCCGCTTCGCCCGCCAAGGCCGCATCGCATCCGCACGCGCCCTACTGTTGTTGCTGCCGAGCTCTCCATTGCCTGCCCGCCTGCCGTACTTGCTCACGCCGCCATGCGCCCGCCACCGCGTCACGCCCGCCCTGCGGCTTTTCGCCTCTCCCCGCCGCGCCATGCGTATGCGCGCCGGCCTTGCGTGGTTGGTGGGTGAAAAGGAAGAGATAGAGATGGGTGGGTGGATGGTGGGTCCTTTCTTGTTTCGATGACAGATGGGGCCATCATCTGCATGCGCGCTGGGCCGTCTGGTTTGTCCGTTTTACCCCAAACGAACAGGGGCGGACAAGATAGGGTCGCGAAGTGGAGTTGGCCTAAGTGATAGAGCAATCCTTATAAAGGGGTCTCAGCTCTCCTCAACTAGCAAGGTGTGACTAAACTTCCCAGCACGTGCCATCTGCCTCAAGATTAACCAAGAATTAGTGTTTTACATGGGCCTAAGCCCATCCATAATCCATCAGCATGCATGACCCTTGCTTTCCAACTAACCGTAAGGCTGCTGCCAATGCATGGGTGCTTAGATGAGGTGCTAAGCATATTAAATAGCTTAGCAACTATACTTCCCAATGCATAGATGCTTAGCTTATGGTTGTTAAGCTTCCTTCATTTAATGATTTAGCAAATAAAGCTTTTCATGTATTGGTGGGCTTCCTTCCTTTAAATGTTTTGCCTAGGTTCACGCGCTTAGCATTGGTTCTTCCTGGGGTTACCACACTCATCTCTCTCCTCTTAAATAACCTGGCACATCAGATTTTTTGCCTACGTGGAAGGCTTAGCACCTGTACAAGGTGGAGCATTGGGAGGGGCCTAAGTTTAGCTTGTAAACTACGGCGCCATGATGCAATCGACCCAAGAAAGAAAGAAGCACCACACCACAGGAAAAGAACACACACCATTCCAAATCATCCCCTAAAAACCTCTTTATTTAATAACCATCTACTCCCTCCGTTTCAAAATAGATGACTCAATTTTATATTAAATTTAGGGTTATTTATTTTAGAACGGGGGACTACGTACTAGTAAAAAACACATGAAAACTGGGTAGTGCCACCATGCCTTTTCCAATCCAAACAAACAAGAAAAATATCTACGAAGTGACCTTTCTCCTGTGTGATGATGGACGCAGGGTCAGAGGCGCGATGCCCGTTTGACTCACCAGCGCTCGTCGGGACTCCCCCAGCCACGCCTCCTTGCGCCCACATCCACCACGCTGACAAGCCGGGCCCACCAGCCCTCGGGCCCCACCCGCCTGTACGTCAGGTCATCCATCTTGGTAGGCGACGAGAGGAAACCAGCCCTTTCCTTCCTCGAGACCAGGGAACGGCCCGGCGCGGCGGGCGGGACACCGACGCGTGGGCCCGGAGGCCGCACGCCCCGGGAGGGACACGCGCATGGGCGGGGCCACAGGCGCAGCGGGCGCAGGAAATCCGCCCCCATCGGAGCGAGTGAAAGGGGAGCGAGCGTGGGAGTGGGACGGCAGACCCGAGGGGCGAGCAGAGGAGAAGACGCTCGGCTCGGCGCACGCAGTCACACACTAGCAGACAGCGGCAGCCGCAGCAGCAGTGGAAAGAGAGGAGTGAGAAGCAGAAGAAGAACAAGAACAAGAACAGGAGAGAAGGGCCGGAGGAGAGAGAGAGAGGTAAGAGATTTCTCCTCCCTGCTCTCCAATGGCGTAACCTTGGATCCATTCTTGCACTTCTTGCTCTCGAAGAAGCCACTGCATGTTCTTCTTGGATATCTGTAGCATCTGCTTGTTCCGCGAGGGAAGAGGGGGGAGGAGGAGATATTTTTTTCCCCATTTGATTCGGTGAATGTAGGAGTAAACGGGGGCGGAGAGGCCGAGGGGTTCGGCATTGGATGCCTCCGTTTTCTCCATGGTTTGTTCAGTAGTAGGAGCAGTTAAGCGCCAAAGTTCAAGAAAAGCAAAAGCTTCTGCTTTTCTTCCTTTTTTGAGCATCCCTGCTTTGCGGCTTGTTTAGATTTTATTAGATGCTTTGATCTCTTTTATGCGTTATTTTTGGAACAAGTTCTTCTCCTTTCTGAATCTCTTGAACCCCAACCTTTTCTTGTTCTTGCTGGGTGGTACAAACCCACGAATAAATGGCCCTCCCAGTACCGGTACCGTGCTTGTACAACATCCGTGCTCTAATCCGCTATCAATCCGTTGCAAGTTTCCACTACTACTAGAAATCTGCACAGTGCTTCAATGGCAATCATCCTTTTGAGCAAATGTTCATCCTCCTACTGCACTTGTTCTTCCCCATCAATGCATTCCTCCTCCACTCAACCTGCAACAGCAGGATCTACTAGCCTACGCCCATTAGGGACAGATTCATAATAATAAAGCCTCTGTAACTGTGCAAGTTACCACAGCCTCTCCCCCTCTGAAAATTTTCACCCCCATTTCTTTACTCCCTATTGCTCCATTCCATGAAAGGCAGGCTGGCTGGCTGGCTCCCATTATTGATCCCCACCCTGGAAAGGAGGAATGGATGCCCATTCCAGCCCTTGGTGCTCGCTGTGCCGGTTGCATGAATCAAGGGCAGTTTGCCATGTCTGCAATATTTTAGGTTTTGTAGTGGGAGTAGGTTGGCTGCTGTTTGCTGAATTCCTTCAACCTGACGGCTCCTTAGATTGGGCCAACCTCAGTCCTTGTGTGCAGTGCAGCTTGGTGCACTGTTGCCTCTGCCTGAGGCTATAGGGCGTGTGAGGCTGCACATTTTTAATTTGTTAATTAGTCCCTATGCCATTTTTCTCTTGGCATTTTAACTTTACTGAATTGGGTTTTTGAACTTTGAACTGCTAGCATCTGCATCCTGTGATTTTTTGACGACCCTTACAGTGTAATTATTTCAAGCTAATTAGCAATCATGTATTACTCTCTGTACCAAGTTTCATGTTTGAGTTCTACTAGCATCTTAACCTCGGTACTGTGGTGATTTCTGCAGGAGTTGAGTGAGTGCACAAGGATCTGGTGAGGGATCTCATCATGCAGAACTCAAAAACCAGGTAGCTTCCATGTGTTTCTTCCTTCCTTCCTTTTGTGCATGTGTTTGTTTGCCAAGCACATCTGTAGTGTAGTCCTTTCTACACATGCATGTGCGTCTCTGAGCCAGTGTCTACCACCTCGGTGGACAGCAGTACCCAAATGATAGCATATCGTTTCTAGTATTAAATGTGTCTAATGTACTGGGACCAGTGCAGGTCAAAATAGCCATTTACTTCTGCATAGTGAAATACTAATATTTACCAGTACAGATCTTGTGTTGACTAGGCCTTTTCATTCTTTATCTTTGTCAAGCCAATAAGATAGTTGTATGATTTGTACTATCTGTTGGTGGTACTAGCATATTAACAGCACTGTAGAATGGACCTTTTTTTCTATTGCAAGTGAATGTTGTCAATTTGGTTTGAAATGAATAACCAAACTGGAACGCAAAGCTGCTGAGCATTATATACTAATTAATATTATGCTCTGTTCATCTTTTATACAAATACTAGCATTAGATATGTATTTTATACTATGCTTTTTGCCGTTCTGTGTTCAGTAGGAATGGCTCTTCAGATGCTCCATGAAGGGCGTCTCCAGCAACTCCGCGCTCGTCTCGTGTAGCGAAAACCGGAGGGAATGAAACCGACTCTGCAGGGATCACACCAACAAGGACACCTACAGAGAGGAGCCCAAAGGTCATCGAGCGCCGTTCACCACGGAGCCCAGTTACTGAGGTAGAAATTTACTCCCTCCGTCCCATAATGTAAGACGTTTTTTGACACTAGTGGAGTGTCAAAAAACGTCTTACATTATGGGACGGAGGGAGTACTTGTTTGACAGGCGTTGCGTTGCTGACTGCCCTCACTTGATTTAAATTTGCTGCTTTCTTTTTAGTTAAAAAAACAGTCGACATTCCAAAGTACCCCCTTCAATGTTTTTTACATGAACTGAACTTTCATTTCTGAAAATGCCTTGTACATTCCAATGTACACCTTGACATGAGTCACCTGTGCATGCATACAATTAGCTATCCTGGAAGTAGTATGATGATAGGCTTTAGCATCTATAATCAGTTCAGCACTGGAAAATGCAGAATCTTTTGCAGCAAGCTTCATTTATATTACTTAATTAAATACTGTCTGCATCCATTTTTCAGAAGAAGCGCCCAAGTAGGCTAACTGAGCTGGAGTCTAAGGTCAACCAGCTCCAGGATGAGCTGAAGAAGACCAAGGAACAGCTGAGCGCATCAGAGGCACGAAGGCGCCAAGCACAGCAGGAGGCGGATGAAGCAAAGAAGCAGGGGCAGGATGCATCGTCGAAGCTGGAGGAGTCGCAGTGCCAGCTTGTCGAGCTCTCAGCAGCTGAGGAATCCCGTCTCCACGAGCTGCGCAAGATCCAACAGGAGCGTGACCGCACCTGGCAGGCCGAGCTTGAGGCATTGCAGAAACAGCAGTCAGTGGATGCCGCTGCACTCAGCTCGGCCTTGTCTGAGATCCAGAGGCTGAAGTTGCAGCTGGAGGCGACAGTGCAATCCGATACAGCCCGTGCCAAGCAATGTGAGCATGCCGACTCTGAGCTCGAGGGGCTGAAGCAGGAGATGGAGCTCAGGCTTGCAACGATTGAAGCCCTGAAAGTAAATGTCAGTGAAAGTGACAAGGCTGCAGCTGGTGCGAATGCCATGGCAACTGAGGTCAAGCTGCAGCTTGAGACTGCAAAGGCCACCATTGAATCACTCCTAGCTGAGGGTGCCCGGTTGCAGGAAAGCCTGAGGTCAAAGGACATCGAGCTCGGTGAGTCTAAAGCTCGGGTAGTATCGCTTGAGGAAGACCTGAAGAAGGCACAAGCTGCAGGTAATGAAATTCTGAACGAGGCACAGGCAGGCAATGCCAATGGTGGCTTTGGCAGTCCATTGACTGAAGTTCTGAAAAAGAGCGAGCATCCCACCAGTGACGTCAATGGAAGCTGTGGAAGTCCTGACCCCGAGATTGAGCACTTGCGGATGGCGCTTGAGGTGGCTGAGATGAGGTACCAGGAGGAGCAAACTCGGATGGCCTTCGAGACAAAGACGGTCTATGAGATGCTGGAGAATGTCAAGTCTGAGTGCACACGCCAAGTGTGTGATATCGAGCTCAAGCTGAAGAGCAAGACTGACGAGCTCATGGCTGCGCAGGCAGCACTGACAGGCAAGCCGCAGGAGGACCTTCACAGGTCGGACGGGCTCAGTGAGATGCAGCCAGAGCTGGAGGCGAAGCTGATGAAGTCGATCACCGACATCGCGGAGCTCAAGGCGAACATGATGGACAAGGAGAACGCGCTGCAGAGCCTGGCGGAGGAGAACGAGACCCTCAAGTCGGAGGCGGGCAGGAAGGAGGCGGAGGTGCAGCAGCGGTACGAGGCGGCGGTGGCGGAGCTGGAGCTGGCCAAGGCGGCGGAGCAGGACGTGCGGATGCGGCTCGGGTACGTGACGGAGGAGGCCGACAAGAGCAGCGGCGCGCCGCCCGGCCTCGGAGCAGCTGGACGCCGCGCAGGCGGCAGCGCGAGGCGGACGCGAGCTGCGCCGTTGCGGGTGCAGTCCGACCAGTGGCGCAGCGTCGGAGGCCGCCGCCGCCGCCCTCGCGGGCGGTGGCGGCAACAATGGCGGCCGGATGGTGGAGAGGACCGGGTCGCTGGACGCGGAGTACAACGGGTCCATCGGCGGGAAGCTGATGGGGTCGCCGTTCTCGGACGAGGAGTCCCCGAAGCGGCGCAACAGCGGCGTGCTGCGGAGGATGAGCGGGCTGTGGAAGAAGGGGCCCAAGTGAAGAAGCCCATGAGACCGTTCGACCGACGAGAGGTAAGGTAAGGTAAGAGTAGCAGCAAGGTGAGAACCAGATTCAGCCAGAGCTGGTCAGTGATCAGAGTGGTAGTCTAGTAGAGGTTGCTGATGATGAGTAGCAGAAATCTGTAGCTGAGCTTCTAGGGTTACTAAGGATGATGGATGGAATGGAATGGCTTGATAGATGTCTGTCTGTCCCTTCTTGTTTGCAGTTAGTTGAAAGAGAGAGAACCTTCTGTGGATTGTGTGGTGTCATCAGATCCTGGAGCAGCCGCTTTTGTTTGGCTGCCTGCATGCCTATGTTTGTTACTGTATGTTGAAAGAGACCACCTTGATGTTTCATTGTCCTGCACTTACCATCTTAGTGATTCCAGTTCTGTTTTTTTATATGCATGATATTCATCCTGCAACTCCGCCTATGTTGTCTCACCATAGCTGGTCACAAAACCGGATAAAGGAGGGTTGTGATAGGTTTGGCGAGGCAATGTCAAAATTCATTATGAGGCTGCAAAGATGCAAAGTGCAAAAGAAAGTTCAGGTTGATACAGTGAGTAATAATCCCATAAACAGTTAATGGTTTGGAAGTTGAGGGCTATGCAGAAACCTGATTAGCTGGAGGTGTGATGACAGTAAAGTGTCAAGTGTGCAATTTGTGGGTGTGAATGATAAGAGTTTGACTGCTATCATCTGATGCCAAAACTAACATAGATCAACCAAAAACCTGTCAAATGGCTTGCGAACGGCAGTAAAAGCAACTCCAATGGGGCGACCCATTTCGTCCGCGGCGGTCCGTTTGGGTCGGCGCGGACAAAAAAGTCGGTCCAACACGCCGATCTAAATGGATGCGCGTCTGCTTTCGTCCGCCTGCCTACCCATTCTTAGTCTATTTTTTAGCCGGATTTGCGTCGGCGTGGACACAAAACGGACGCGAGCGCGCTCACCCTCTTTCATCACCGGGCCCGCTGGTCGGCGGCACATTGGATTGGCCTCTCCACATCAAACAGCACACCCTCGCCCGCCTGCTTCGTCGCCGACGCCGCCGGCCATTTTTTCCGATAAAAAGATAGTTCTAGCGTGTCGCTTTCCGACTCCGACTCGGTAATGTCCTCCTCCGACGTCTGAATGTAGGTGTCAGCATGCTGCTCGTCTTCGAAGTCCCAACCTGACGTTTCTCGTAGCTCCAGTTTCAATTGAGCGGCCTGCTTCCCCGAACGCTTGTCCTCCCGATAGGTGGCTCGCTCCGTCCTCCTCGTCTCCCTCTCCAACCTCCTTTACTTGTAGAACTGGCGCTCGTCGACGATGTCCTGCGGGAAGCGTTCGCGCCACACCATCATGGCTTCCACGTCCATCTCGGCGATGGCGAGGCGATGTTGCCGCCTTCGGTGGACACGAGGATCCTCGTTGGTGAAAAGCCGCGGGAGAGGCGCGAGATCCTGCACCCGCTGGCTCGACACGTCGGGAAAATTCATATCACGACGAGGCCTCAGGAGGCGCCACGCCGCCGCGTCGTGTGCGCGGGCCGCCTCCTCTGCGGTGTCAAAGGTGCCGAGGATGAGGCGTTTCTCACGAAAGCAGATCTCGGAGGAGAAGGCGCCGGAGCGGCGCTCGCGGACTCCGCGAAAATCCGAAGCGCCCAGGCGGCGCATCGACCTGGTGACGCAGAGGCGGCGAGGCTAGTGAGAGGGGGCGAGACGAGTGGGCGGCGGACATAGTGTGGAGCGCCAAAACCAGCGCGCGCTAGGCCGGTTTTCCCGCGCGCGCGAACCTTTCCCGCGCGCTGGAGCGCCAAAACCAGGGCGACGGCATGGCCGCTGGCATGATCCAAAGCGCGCACGGTCATGAAATGGGTCGGCCCGTTGGGCGCACTGCCGACCCAAAACTAAAAGAGGGCGGACGGCGGGCGGGCGACCCAAACGGACAAAAAACGGACAAAAACGCCGTCCGTTTAGTTCGGCCCGCTGGAGTTGCTCTAACACACGTAGGTCCCCAAGCAGATCATATCAGGAAAAAATATGTAATAAATGCAAGACATACTCGGTGCGCATAGAAGAATAGCAATGTAGGGCTACCGGCGGCCATGGCCACACCGGAGGCGGTGGCGGCGGCGGCGGCTAGATCGCAATGGTAGGAAGATGTCGACACCGACTGCCCTTAAGTGGCCCATCCAGGTTAAACTGCAGCATAGGCCCCCAGCCCAGAAGGGACAGCACGCAACGTATTCAGTAATCCAGCCCAGAGGCCCAGCCCGTATCTCGCAACCCAGCCCAGGTCACTACTAAAACCCAACCAAGCACCACCACGCCGCCTCCTCCTCCCCCAAACCCGCCTACACTCGCCGCAGCAGCAATGGCGGCGGAAGAGGCAGCCGCCGCCGCCACCAACTTCGAGGTGGACCTGGGCCACCTCCTCGCCTACGACCCCTCGCACCACCTCGCCGCCGCCGCCGCCTCCTCCAGGGCGGAGCTGCGGGACGAGTGCCTGCGGAAGGCCACGGAGCTGGCGCAGGCCGTCGCCAACGCCCTCTTCTCGCTGCCGGCCACCGAGGGCCGCGACGGCCCCGTCGTCCGCCTCCCGCCGCCCGCCAACCGCCTGCCCCGCGAGAAGCATGTGAGAATATTACTGCATCCCTCTCTCTCCCCCTCATGCTATCTCTGCTCGCTACTGTCGGTTGCTCTCGATTTGATTTAGAGAAGAATGATTACTGCCGGCTAGTAGACTGGTGTAGGTTACAGACGCGAGGGTAACATACTAAGAATCGAACTACGGCTGCCATAACCCGCATATATTACTTCAATTATTATTGTTTGTATTGATTCTAATTTCTCATTCCTGCTCGGTGCTAATCCTTAAACAAGATATTAAGCTGAACAGAACTCTTGTTATGATATTATATGCATGTATCTGCAAACTGCAAGATGTTTAATATTTACCTTTCATGTCACCAGTTGCCGAGGCCGAAGCCTCCTACCAAGTGGGAGCAGTTTGCGAAATCGAAAGGTGAACTTGTTATTCTTGCTGGCTTTCTGAGTGGCTTTTATTGCAAGTGTATTTGCTTGGATTTAGTATAACAGAAACATACCTCCAGGGATTATCAAGCACAAGAAGAACAAGCGTGCATGGGACGAGCAAACTAATTCCTGGAAGCGGACTTATGGCTATGATCGTGTTAATGATGACAGAGACGTTCCCATCATTGAAGCCAAATTGACAGATGGTGAGCAACTTTGTCTTCTGTGTCTATGGACGGTGAATTTGTTTTTGTGGCAAGAGTAGTAATCTTTTCAAGCTTTTCCGTGCCGAGTACACATTGCAGTTATCATGAGCTGTGACACAAATGCTTAACGGCCTGCTTGCTTCTACTTATGTACACCTATTTAGTCCAGTGTTCATTTTAAACCACCAATGCTCTTTGCATTTGAGTAATTTAATCTAAAGAGCAGCTATCATTTCCAGCTTTAATATTACCGACTACCTATTGCAGTCGTGTGTTGTGAACATATGCTTAACAACCTGCACACTTCTGCTTTAATAATCTTTTCATTTATCACTGACTGAATCTCTTGGGTCTTTATTGTCAGTGTAATTAGTTCAAATCTGTTTGCGTTCTCTTACCTTTTTAACTAAGTATGATTTATTGCAGAGCCTGGTGTTGATCCTTTTGCCCAAAGAAGGGAAGAGAAGAAGGGCAGGGTAGATAAACAAGAAAAGAACAGACTTGGAAATTTGAAGAATGCTGCAAAAGTTGGTGCTCTGCCAAGGTAATCCTTTCCTACTAGCTAGTACTCCCTCCGTCCGGAAATACTTGTCATCAAAATGAATAAAAGAGGATGTATCTAGATGTATTTTAGTTCTAGATACATCATTTTTTGTCTATTTTGATGACAAGTTTTTTCGGACGGAGGGAGTATCATCTATGTATATACCTCATGCACTACTTAGTTTATTATTCATTACATTAGCAACTCAAGTTTCTCATATAACAGCTTTCTGTAAAAACATTATGCAGTCACATACAGCTTGCTGCCACGTCCGTGCCCATCACAGGAACTAAAGCTGATCTGCCTAGAAAAGCTAAGAAGGAAGATCTCGAGAATGTTGCTGGTATGGCTTCAGCGGCAACAGCTAGCGGTGGAAAGTTTGACAAAAAGTTGCCTGGCGAGAAACCTCTTAAGAAGGCTGGCAAAAATAGAAAGGTTTTCCCCCTGTGAACTTATTTGCCTTCTGTAAATCCAAGCACCTTTGTAATTTGATAGTTTGGTTAGCTTAACCGTTGCTTTTCTGCAGTTCCTCCCTGTCGTTGAAGGGAAAGGAATGGGCAACCTGGAGAAACAGCAGAACGACAAGATACTGAACAGTCTACTGGCCAAGAACTTCGAGGAGCCGTTGGATGTCAGCAAGGCAAGCCTCCAGAATTCAGTATAAGTTACCTTTTCCATTTGTCTAGCCCGCCGTCTAACAGCAGCTGCACATAACTTTGATACCAGGCAATCACGATGTACAAGGTGAAGAAGGACAACAAGAGGAGGAAAGACAAGCAATCATCGTCATCCGGATTGAATAAGTTGAAGCCCCAGAAGAAAATCCACAAGAAATCTTCAAAGAAAAGTGCTTAGGTCTGCATCATCCGAGACGTGGTCTGCTGTAGGTGGCGAGCGCAGTTTCCAAGCATCATGGAGAGTGCTGGCAAGTTTTGTATGGTTGTTGTCCTGTTTGAGTCCCAAGGGAGAAAGATTGTTAATCCAGTTATACTGGTTATGACACAAGAACCTGAGTGTTGTCAGAAGTTTGGAAAAATATTCTGGAAAGCTTTGTTAGCAGTATAGAAAGCAACCCGACACCAAAGAAATTTGATGTCTGAGCACACGCCTTAATTTAGTCTGTGAATCAAGTAAAGCTTGTACGCTCTACTTGAAAGCTCGTGTCATTGCAGTCTGATAACATCGATTTGGGTAACACATAGCCTTATGCAGTTATGCTCAACACAATTAAGAGTTCAATGCCGCCACCCGAAGTTGTGCTGGCCGTTGTTGTGATTAAAAGTTAGCTGCATGAAGAGCATGCCGACCATTCAGTACTTCCTTGCCGCTGCCTTTGAAGGCTTCCATGCCCTAAATGAAAAGGGGCGGCCCGGTGCACATAGCTCCCGCTTGCAGGACTCAAGCCCGTGACCTCATAGTCACAATGCAACAATTTTACCACTACACCAGGGCTCATGTGCCCTAATATTGACAAATTAAATACAAGATAACAAATGTGTTCATAAGAAGAGATGGTCAACTAATGTGTGTGTGTGTGTGTGTGTGTGGGGGGGGGGGGGGGGGCGGTTGGCACACTAGTAGAAAACAGGGCTTTGGTTCGGGCATGACAAACCCATTAGTCCCGGTTCAGTCACGAATCGGGACCCATGGGGGCATTCGACCCGGTTCATGAGCCCAGGGGGCCGGCCGGGGCCTCGTGGGCATTGGTCCTGGTTCGTGTGGACCAATGGGCATCGCCCCTGGCCCACAACCATTGGTCCTGGTTCTTGGCTTGAACCGGGACAGATGGCTGGGCTTTAGTCCCGGTTTCAGCCACGAACCGGCACAAATGAGCTGTCTATATATACCCCATCGCCACAGCAGAGCACTCCATGCTGCTCGCTTTTTCCGGCCGGGCGAGGGAGGGCATTTGGGTGCTCTAGCTCACCTCCTATGCACATGAGGTGTTCGATGAAATGTCCGAGCCACACTAGTTAATCTTTCTCCTCTCGAAACTCGACCTCCGAGCTCCATTTTCCCCGAGATTTGTCCAGGTTTACCGGTCCGTCATGTCCCGTCCCCGTCTTCACGGCCGTCGATCGCCCGTGTCGATCTCGTCGCCGACACCACCGTGGTGAGCCTCTTGTTCTTATCTTCTTTCTGAAAGAAAAAAATTCTTACTTCAGATAGATACTTGTCTAATTTTCTTACTTTTATTATTCCTTGTTATTATATAGTGCGATGGTTTTAGTATCCACCCCCATCGGCCCTCGTCCTGTCTATGATTCGAATGTGGTATATATTATCCTTTTATAATTATTTGGTTCATTTGTTGTTTATGACAATTATGCCGACCAACGTGACATATATTTTATTTATCTAGGAGGTGGTTGAACCGGAAATTCCAACCGACCCTATTGTCGAGAGGTCAAATTTAGTTGAAGAAGAAAATAATTACTTGAAGGAAAAAATAAAAAAATTTATGGAGGAGAAGATGATATTGGAGTTGCATGTCGCGGATGTCGTCGATGATCACAAGATCAAGATGGATCCAATGCGGTTAAAGATTGTAAGTGCATCTAGTGCCCCTTAGTGATTTTGGTGTATTGAAGACTTATAGGTTAAGAGACTAATGTGTTTATGAGTGTACACAGGTCTATAAGTCTATGAGGAGTTTGATATTCTGAGAAAGTCGACCCTAAAAATGAAGTTCTTCGATGAAGACTTTGATATTCGAAGACTTTCTCAAGACTTTAAAAGTGAAGAAATTGGTGTGACCTTGAAGACTTGGTATTCATTTGAGGAACATGAAGCGTGAAGACTTTTGTTTTCGTAGTTTCGCTTTTCTCTTTCTTGAGTCATAGGAAACACCGCATCGTTAAAGGGGTCGAGGAAATACTAAGGAAAAATTTCCTTGTGATGCTCAACTCAAAATCCTACACCTACCAATCCCTTCGAGTGAAGCCTTTGAAAATCTCATACGATTCAGTCAATTTCTTGATGTAGACGAAGTTCTTCCGTCACGAGGAATTTGTTCGACCGAGGAGTTAGGAATTCGCCAAAGGCGGATTGCCTACACCGTGAGGAACATGATATCCCCGAGGAATTTGAGAGTCAAATTTCCGACCGTTCTTGTCTTCTTGGCATGACTGTCCCAAAAATATCTTATCCACCTAACGGTCATATCATTGAAGGGCACTTATGTCTTATCATGTCAGGCTGCTCCCTAGGCTATAAATAGCCGCCCCCTACAACCACTAGCTGGTTGGCTGCTTCGAGAGAACTTGACACTTGTCATTTAAGAGCAACCCATCCTCTGAGGACTTTGAGCGAAAATCATCGAGTGAGGAAAAATCCAAAAACCAAATCCCTACAAACGCAAAGTGATTGAGCATCACCGAAGAGATTGATCCTGTGTGGATCCGACGCTTGTTACCTTTGAAGACTGTGCTTCTTCCAGACGGTTAGGCGTCATGGTCTAGAGCATCCAAGAGGAATTATGGATCACCGAGTGACCAAGTCTGTGAAGGTTTGGAAGTCGCTCAAGACTTACCACGAGTGATTGGACGAGGTCCGTGTGACCTTAGTTCAAGGAGAATACGGTGAGGACTTGGTGTCTGAGCTGCGTGCTTTCGGCGATCGGGTGTCCGGACTGTGTGTCCTCGAGTTTAAATACTCAGCCGCTCCAACCAGACGCATAACCGAGACAACAATTGGAACTGGTCTACCAAATCATTGTCTTCACCAACCTAACTGGTTCTATTTCCTCAACTCTTTCATTTCCTCATAAGCTGTGTTGAGTGTTTGTTCATATCTGTGTTTGAAGACTTTGATCAAGACTTTCTCAATTTCCTCAGTTCAATTCTTGATCTGTTTGTCTTCATCTTGTGCTATCCTGTTTACGCTTTACGTATTCTTTGATTGTCTTTATTTCATCATGATGACCATGCTCGCATTCTCTTATGCTTACTTCTGAGTACTTATTCCGCTGCAAGTAGTTCTTCACTTAGGAATTTCCTCACCGGGTAATTCCTCATTGAAGAATTCATAAAAATCGCCTATTCACCCCCCTCTAGTCGATATAACGCACTTTCAATTGGTATCAGAGCAAGGTACTCCCTTGTTCTGTGTGATTTTGGTTTAACCACCTGGAATTTTAGTTATGTCGACCGCAGGTATGATCAAGGTCTCAGCTGGGTGTCCTACCTTTGATGGGACGGACTACCCCTACTGGAAGAACAAGATGCGAATGCATCTTGAGGCAATTGACAACGATCTACGGTATGTTGTGGAAAATGGTTTTCCTCACCACACCTTCTCACGAATCTGCCGATGTGAAGAGATTCAAGCAACTCGATTCTCAAGCGAAGAATATCATATGTGGCCATCCGAGCAAAGGACAAGATGGAAGAGTGAGTGCTTTGGAAACTGCTAAGCTCATCTGGGACAGGCTGTCCAAAGTAAATGAAGGAGTCTCAACTCAGCGTGACTCATGAGTTGATGTTCTTCGAAATCTCTTCAACCGCTTCAAAAGACTCGACAACGAAAATGTTCAACAAACCTTCGATCGCCTCACTGACATCTCAAATGAGCTTCAAGCGCCTGGTGCCACTGACATCACCGACCATGAGGTGGTGAAGAAATTGTTGAGATCGCTTGATTCCTCATTTGATACTCCGCACTGATGATACAAGAGCGTGTTGACTACAAGTCACTTGATCCAGCTGATATCCTCGAGAGGCTGAATACTCATGAGTTCCAGCTCGCTGAAAAGAGAGATCTCTATGGTTCTAGCTATGGAAAACCACGTGCCCTGAAGGCCAAGGCTGGTATGCGAATCTGATTGTGAAGACTCTGGTAGTAGCCTTGGAGATCCTGAAGAATTGAGCAGGAGCTAACCGCTTTCGTGAAGATATTCGAAGTTCTCAAGACGTGGTCGCTTTGGAAAATCCTCTAGGAGCGGTGATTCCTCATCCGATGGACTATAAGAGAAGACTTTGCCACAAATGCAAGAAACCTGGTCACTACATTCAAGATTGTCCTCAGTGGGAGAAGGAATTAAAGAAGAAGAAATACAAGGATTACAGTTCTGATGACGCTAAGAAGAAGAAGAAATCGTCAAAATCTTCATCATCAAAATCCTCAAAGCCTTCTTCTCACAAGAAGAGCAGCTCCAAGAAGGCTCGGGCATTCATTGGCAAGGAAATGGACTCTGAAGCTGAATCTGAGGAACATGAGGAAGAGGAGGCATCTGAAGAATCCGAGTCTGGTGTGGCGAGTCTGGCTCTCGCTCTTTGCTTTAAATCGACAAGTCCATCTTCAACTCTGAAGAAAATGACCTCACCAACAAAGCTGATGAAGATAGTGATGACTACGCTCCCACCTATTGCTTCATGGCAAAGGGTGCCAAGGTACTCAAATATACCTCCTCACGAATCTAGTGAAAATGAATCTGATGAAGATCTAAAGCCCAGCTACTCAAAACTTGCTAAGATTGCTGTAAAACAACAAAGGGCTTTTGAAAAGGTTCAAAACATGCTAGATAAAAGTGATGATATGTTGGGTGAAGAAATGGATCGCACTAAGGCCCCGGTGAAAATCTTCAGAGACTTGATCTAGGCTTGATGATCTTCAAGGTCATCATAACACTCTCTTATCGATCATGAGAAACTTTCTTATGAATTTCTTCAAAAGGCAAGATCTTGAGAAGCTAAGAGTGAGTTATGAAGATCTTGAAGGAGCGCGATTCATTACTTGCTCAACAAATCAACGCTTCTCGGGAAGAATTTGTTCCTCCATGCTTAAAGTGCATTGAACGTGAATCGCTAATTCTTCACTGAATGTTCAAATGCTTCAACTGTTACAAATTCTTCACCTGCTCCTGCTATCACTAATTCCTCATATGAGGACATTGCTAGTATCCTTGACGATGCAGGTTGAAGGAATTGTACATGACAGGCATGTACAAAAGCCTCAAAGGGCATCAGACTCTTTGTGATGTGCTTAAAAGCAGATCCTCAACAGGAACCCTAGGAAAGAGGGTATTGCCTTTGAGAGGAAACTCAATCTCGATGGAACATATTGGAAGCCCGAGAAGTACCCCAAAACCTCATGGGTTGCTGCAAAGGGACCTCCAGTTGATCCATCTAACTTATCTGGCTTTTCATGTGAATCTTCTCATTCCTCTGATGAGTCATTTGACTTCAACTATAAACTGTTCAAAAATCAGAATGGTGAAGTATTTGCTAGATATGTTGGCACTAACTGCATGAACGGTTCCCCTATGAAGAAAATCTGGGTTCCCAAGAAGTGCCTTGAAAGTCTTCAGGTGAATGTCCTCATGACACCACCTGTGAAGAATAGGAACCCCAGATCAAACTCTTCATACGGACCAAATTCTTCATATGGATCCAAGTCCTCATACGGACCAAATTCCTCACGTGGATCAAATTCCTCAAAAGGATCAAAGTCCTCATATGATTATCATCGTGCTAACAACTCTGTTTCGCAGGGTAGAGCTAAGGGCTATGAATATGTGCATTATTCTTCAAACCAATATGTTCATAAGTCCTCGAAGAATTTCTCTGCTTATTCATATGCTTACCCTAACTCCTCTTATGTGAAACGAAATGAATTGGCCTCTATGCCACCATTCTCATATGGAGCTCGCAGAATGATGAACTCTTTGCCACCCCTTCAGATGTGGGTGGTGAAGAAAAAGAACTAATCTCTTCTGCAGGTCAGGTCTCGGGCGTGCTCTAACGTTTGAAGAATTTCTTTGGGGCACGACAAAAATGCTGAAAGGACGCAGGCTAATCATGAAGAAATGAACTTTCATTTCACACGTCCCTCATACTGCTTATACATTATCTCGACCGATGAAATTCATCGATGAAATTGATATCATATTCTTCAGATGAAGTATATGAGATCGTAAGTTGCACTAATTCATCTGCAGGATGATCAACCAAAAGCCACCGAGTGGGTCCTCGATAGTGGGTGTACAAATCACATGACCGTGACAAGAATCTATTGATGGATGCTCCCTTATCACCGTCACATCTGAAGCATATCATATTTGCTGACAAAGGCAAAAGTCAGGTATTGGGTCTTGGTAAGGTTGTGATCTCTAAGGACATACACATGGACAAAGTCATGCTTGTCGTAGTTTTGTTACGGCAGATGTCCTTAGTGTCAGGACTTAGTCGTAAGGCCAACGCATCTATGTGGTAGCTTGAGAGGGGTTGAGCGGAATCGAGAGACGCAACACAAGAGAGGGATTTAGACAGCTTCGGGCCCCGGGAAACATCATCCGGTAAAAACCCTACATCTTTGTTTGAGGCTAGGTCTCATTATCATCACTGTGGAGTCGCCAGAACCGGCCCTCCTCTTTTGTCTAGCCCTAGATATTGTTTCTTGTTGCTTGTAGCTTCTCCCCTTTAGAGCCCTGCCTCCTTATATATGTTGAAGGGGCGGGTTACATGTGGAGTCCTATTAGGATTAGGACTAGTCTATCTCTAATACAAACCGGATACAAGTCCAGGTCTTAACTCCTTGTAAGACAAATATTCTTTATGTCTTTCCTCTTAAACCGGCCCACCATAGTATGAACCGGCCTTCATAAACCGCCAGTTGGGAAACCGGGTCTTGTCGCTCCTCTGAGCCGCCCGCCGGGTTACTAATGAACCGCCAAGACCGGGCGGGTAGCCCGTGAACCGCCAAGCTCCGGGCGGGTTACCAGTGAGTCGTCCAGTCCGGCCGGGCTAACTTCCGGCCGGTTTACGCCACGGGGTATATCCCCGACATTAGCCCCCAAGTTTAGCTTGGATTTATCCATGGTAAACTTATGCTGCAAAATAAACACTAGAACTAATTTGGCATGTTGTGCTCCGGGTTAAGAATTCTTGTAGACCGGCACCTGATCGTCCTTAAGTCCTTTGTCATTTCCTCCTTCTATAAAATCCGGGTCAATAACCAGCTTCATACTCAAATTGCTGATGTTGGCTTCTTATAGAAAAAATATTGTGAAGAATAATCCACTTGAGTTGGCTTCCAAAGCGCCGGTTTAAGAAATATTGGTCTTGAAATACTCATCTGATATTCAACCGGTTTGAAGATGCAGAACTTGTCGGTTTTATCATTGCCAAAGGCTGTCGGGTTATTAAAACTTGATAATTTCGAGACATGATTGTTGCGGACACCGGTTCATGATTGTTGCCAACGCCGGTTCATGATTATTAATGACGCCGGGTTGCAGCCTGTGGTCATAATGATTGGTGACGCCGGTCAACCTAGTTTGCTCAATCAGAGAATTTGAAAATATTTCTTTGATAATAATATAATACCTGTAGCCCCCAAGTCTTTGAGCAGAACAAAGTGGTGGCTTAAGACTTTGCTTCAATATAAATACTGCCACTTTCAAAGAAATCCATGTTGTTCATCCCAAAGGACTAGTAAAACTGAATACTCCATACTATGTAGCCCCAAGTGTCGGGTTGTCATGCTTGCAAAGAACACAGGGACTTGTAATTACTGATGCTCAAAAAACTTCTACCATTGTAGCCCCCAAGGGCGGGTCATTATGCAATAATGAGCAGGGACTTTGTAAATATAATCATATAGATTTGAGCAGTGATGTGTAGCCCCCAAGGGCTGGCTTATAATGTAGCTTCCATCGTAGGGCTTGAACCGACGTACACAAGGTTAAGAGCTTTGTGTTTTACCAACCGAGCAATGAACCCTTTAATATAATGGATTAAGGCTTGTATACCTTGAATGTTTGACAGGAGCAATTGGTAGCCCCCAAGGGCCGGCTCATTATGATATGATGAGTCGGGTCTTCAATAAGATGAGCAAAAAATGACTTTGCATTAGCCCCCAAGTGTCATGGTGCATGCTTGCAGTGACATGAGACTTGTGTATTTGATGTAATTTCAACTGAAATAATGTAGCCCCCAAGGGTCGGGTCGTAAGCCAGCATCAACTTGGGCCTATTCCTTTCATTGTAGAATAAATCATATCCATTGATAATATGATAGCCATTGCGCTAAAGCGACTTTGAAAACCTTAATCATAATACTGGTTATTGATAACCATAAAAAATCCAGCCATGTTGGCTATTCAAGATAATATAATCCGATATGAAAAACCTTATTCATTCAATATCATAATGAAAATTCAGCCAAGTTTGGATATTTGAATAATATAACCCAATGATTTATAAGCGCATGATTCCAATGGCGCAATCCAAATAGGTAATCTTGGCGACTTATAGTCCAAAGCCAGCCGGGTTAACAAACACCGGATAATTTCTCATCATATCTGGCGACTTATCATCTTAAAGCCAGGCCGGTTAATAAACACCGGATAATTTATCATCATGCTTTATTCAACCTGTCTCGCATACAACAAGTTTAAAGTGTCTTGGCGGTTTATCACGGACGGATCATAATGCCCAACATATAACCCAGGTTTATAACCAAGGCTGCACTTAAGAATAATCAATGAAATACATCATACCTGTGACTTTGAATCACATCATTGGTTTACCAACTTTTTGTAGTAAGGGTGATAACCCCAATCTTGAGCAACGATAACTCCTTTCATACTGTGTCGGTTTATGATAAAACCGTACCGGGTTGTGATAAACACCGGTTTAACCATATATAATACTGGCGACTCGTAGTCAAACCAGACCGGGCGGATAGTCTCCGGATTATGATTTGATCATGTAATCGACAATTTGTAATTGAAAGTTAAGCCGGGTTAATGAACACGGTTTACTCCATAATAAGATGGTAACATAAAATCAAACCGGGCAGATAGTCTCCGGATTAGGATTTGACCGTGTTGCGCCAATTTGTAATTGATAGTCGAACCGGATTAACAATGTCGGTTTAAAAACCGCAACAAAAATCAAATAAAAGTTATGAAAAAATATGGAAGCAAAGGCAATGATAAGACCGTTTGCAAAAAAGAGGCTTTACTGAGCCGATCAGATGGTGTTACCATGGTCGGACACGACCAAGCTCCCAATAAGGTGTAGCTATGGTTCAAGTCAGCCAGGTCCCCAACTGAAACCGTGGCATTATGCCGATCAAGTGGCGTGGCAATGGTTTGGGTTCGACCAAGCCCCCAAGTGACTCTATGGCCTTAGGCCGATCAAGAGGCGTGATCGGTTCAGACTTGACCATGTCCCCAAGTGATCTGGTGGCTTTCGCCTATCAAAAGGTGTTGCATTGGTTCGGACACGACCAGGCCCCAAGTGATATTGTGGCACTAGGCCGATCAAGAGGCGTGGCTATGGTTCGGATCTGACCAAGCCCCCAAGTGACCAATAATATGATAAGCCAATAAGGCATGATACCCATGTTTGGACCGCGCATCATGGCAGCAGGTCCTCTTTGGCACCCTTTAACTTTTTGCAAGAGATAAATCCTTCTTGAGCCGGGATTTTGAACCGGATATTGAGAGCTTCAAAGCTTTGTGGGAGACATCTTTCCCTTGAACCGGATTGTAAACCGGAATCTTCATTTTCGCCGGAAACTTTCGATGGCCTTTCAACTCGAACTTGAGAAGTTAATTCCTTTTGAACTGGACATTTTTAAACCGGATTTGAGCGCTTGGGAGCTTTGTGGGAGAATATATTTCCCTTGAACCGGATTGTAAACCGGATACTTGAGAGCTTCAGTGAGACTGACTTCCCTTGAGCCGGATTTTAAACCGGAATCCTTTCTGATGATCCGGAACTTCTTCATTGAGCCGGGATTTTGTAACTGTCATATACTTACTAAGCCGGAAATTTTCTGACGGCCTTCAAATAACAGTAGCCTCCGGGACCGGGTTATCTTTCCCTCCATCGTCCTGGGGTTCTTAAATTTGCTGGCAAGATTTGCTTAGTCATGTCATCGTAGCCCGAGTCTCAAGGTGACTCGAGGAGTTGGATTGAAACTCTCCATATTTGACCGTGATATAAACCGGCATAACTTGTATATCATTGGTGTTGATAACACGATGTGAATCCACAGAAGGTTGTGATGACTGCGGCGGGTTATAAATGATCCCGTATGAGCCGTGTCAGCAACTCGGCCAATAGTTCCTTCCAATTGGTGATTTGAAGTTAACCAAACTGTAGTGGCGGCGACTTGTGCGCCTGCCCATTGAGCCATCCAGTGTAGACGCGGTTGATAGTATATGATAATTTGCCTCCATTTTGAAAGAAAACCGGGCTACCCAAGCTGTGACTTGCTCATGTAGACAGTGCGGCCTGGTATGTTGATGTAGACCAGGCCGCAATAAATGGACGGTAGAGACGTCCACGGTATTAGAGGTGGCTTAGGCAGATGAACCGCCACGGTGTTGTAAACCGTTCGGACGGGCGAAGTCAACGCGAGCACGGTCGGCAAGCTGATGTAAACCGGGCCGTAAGGGCGGTGTCTTGCACGCGTCCATTCACCGTGTAATGTGGCACGGACTAACACCGGGCAGGACGTTGACAGCGCGTGCTCCGTACCCATGGTATAAACCACGTTTATAATGAATAATTGTCCTGCATACAATATTGCAGACCAAGGCAAAGATAAACTGCTCTTTGACAAAAATAATATGCACTAATAAAATATATTTTAGATGAATATCACCTGATGTGCCAGGCCGGAAATAATCCGCCATGAAATCGATGATCGCTAGGTGGAGTTGAAGTTGCTCACGGGTGAACCGGCCGTGGCGTGGTAAACCGGTGCGGACGGCTGAGTCAGCCGCAACGTTTGTAAGCCGGCGCGGACACGTGAACCGGCCGCGAGGGAGGACGGGCGGGTCCTCCATGGCGTTGTAAGGCGGCACGGATGGGCGAAGTCACCGGGCGGCGTTTTGATGTAAACTGGACCATGACACGCGTGCCCATGAAGCCACACAGCACAACTGAACGTGCCTCCACAGTATAACACCACCTCATTTTCTTTTAATAGCTGTCCTGCATAAAAAATATTACAGGCCAGAGTAATTGTTCTCTTACAATTTAATATGCACTGATGAAATGGACTGGATGAATATCACCTGATGTATTTGGACGGGAGATGTTCGTATAGACTGATCAAACGGCTCCGTAGTCAAAATACAGGCTACCGTATTAGTACTTCCTCCGTTTTTTTACATGTGCTCAAAATCCATCAGCCCTCGTTTTTTGTGCAAATACTAGTAGTGCTTGGGATTTCACGTGGACGCTCCTTCAGCTAGCATTATGGAGGACTAGTAAAATGCTCCAGATCCATGTCGGCATCAGGTTTTGAACGACTGTCCGCTTTGCAATAACTCTGACTTCCAAAAGTTGGATGATGCATAGTTTTCTCAGATCCTCCCTAGAATGATGGAGTAATGTAATCAAATAGGTGGTCCAGGTAGGGCGCTAGAAGGAGGTGCGGAGGATGAGCCCGCTGGCGATTTAGGTAGACTGTGTCTCGGGTGGCGGCTACTCGCGGGCTGAGACGACAACGGTGAGAATGGTTTGACCCGCCACGGTGAAGAGAAGCACACCGGCGACTCAACGAAGGACCACAAAGTGGCTCAAGCAGGGCATGGGCGGCGTAGTCGGCGAAGCGCCTTGAGCAAGGAGGCGGCGCGCTCACAAGGGCGGCTCAAAGCGTTGGAGACAGAGCCCTGTAGCTCAAGCACAAGACAAGGCGGCTTAGCGCAGAAGCGAGAGTCGTAGCGCTGACAGCTGCAGAAATCCGATGGCGACTCGGAGCAAGGCCAAAGAATCGGAGAGGCAGCACCTTGGACAGAACTAGCGGGGCGTCCAGAGGCACAGCGAAGCGCAACCAAACCGATGACTGGGCGGCTTGGGCTCACGGGCACAACTGTGAGCGACTTGTGGCACTGTGACTTGGTGATGTAGTACGTCGTGAGCGATGCGTGGTCACGAGGACACGACCGTGGTAGTGGAAGCGGGCGGCTCGCCAGCGTGAGACAGCCACTCACGCATTGCAGAGGCCGCGGTAGGAGTGGCTCAAGGGCAGGAGACGCAGTGAGGCGCGGTGGCGGCTCGACATAGCAGCGAAACGAAGGCAAGGCCAAAGCGGGCTAGCAGCCCATGTGGACGGGCTGTGGGCCGTGATGGAATCTTTCTCCTCAGTTTTTTTCCTTACGTGACTAGCACTTGGACTTGGTCAATGTATTGATAGCAAAAAAGTGTATGGGACGTTGGAGCAGCAAAACTCGGTGACTTGCACGTGTATAGAACTCCTGTCGGTATCGGCCTCTTGCAGGTGGTACTTTCCAACCTCGATCTGGGTTCAGATTGTTGTATATTGAAGGAAATAACAACAGCAGCTACGCGTAGATGCTACGAGTAGTAAGCCTAATAAAATTTCAAAAGAAGCTGACGTTCTCAGCGGCTTGGTGATTTGACGACCTGATGGATTGCTGCCGTCTCACACTGAAAACTTTCACTGATCGGATTTCCTCGAATCGTATGGAGACTTGTGTCGGCGGTGACTTAGGCGCAACCCTATCTTTCTTCTTCGACTTCAATCTCCCGGATTGTAAAATCTTCATCTAAAAAATTGCAAACTTCTCAAAACCATGAAAGATCCCTCCAAGAACTCAACATCACTATGCGCGAGCCCCAAGGTGGGCGCCAACTGTCGTAGTTTTGTTACGGCAGATGTCCTTAGTGTCAGGACTTAGTCGTAAGGCCAACGCATCTATGTGGTAGCTTGAGAGGGGTTGAGCGGAATCGAGAGACGCAACACAAGACAGGGATTTAGACAGCTTCGGGCCCCAGGAAACATCATCCGGTAAAAACCCTACATGCTGTTTGAGGCTAGGTCTCATTATCATCACCAGGGAGTCGCCGTAAACCGGCCCTCCTCTTTTTGTCTAGCCCTAGATATTGTTTCTTGTTGCTTGTAGCTTCTCCCCCTTTGGGGAGCCCTGCCCCTCCTTATATATGTTGAAGGGGCGGGTTACATGTGGAGTCCTATTAGGATTAGGACTAGTCTATCTCTAATACAAACCGAATACAAGTCGAGGTCTTAACTCCTTGTAAGACAAATATTCTTTATGTCTTTCCTCTTAAACCGGCCCACCATAGTATGAACCGGCCTTCATAAACCGCCAGTTGGGAAACCGGGTCTTGTCGCTCCTCTGAGCCGCCCGCCGGGTTACTAATGAACTGCCAAGACCGGGCGGGTAGCCCGTGAACCGCCAAGCTCCGGGCGGGTTACCAGTGAGTCGTCCAGTCCGGCCGGGCTAACTTCCGGCCGGTTTACGCCACGGGGTATATCCCCGACAATGCTTGTTGAGTCCTTAGGATACAACCTCATGTCAGTCTCAATGCTTTGTGATCTTGATATGGTTGTTGTCTTTGGCAAGTATCATTGTGTTGTGATCATGGAAGCTGACAATTCCAAAGTCTTCGAAGGCTTTAGGAGAGGAGACTTGTATATTGTTGATTTCTCTACAGGACCACAACCAGCTGTGTGTTTACTTGCAAAAGCTTCAGAAGGCTGGCTATGGCATCGACGACTTGGTCACGCAGGCATGAGAAATTTGCACACGCTTGCGAAAAAGAAGCATGTCATCGGCATTGAAAATGTCAAATTCCTCAAGGATCACTTGTGTGGAGCCTGTGAAGCTGGAAAAATGACCAAGGCCAAGCATCCAAATAAGACTATCATGACCACTACTCGTCCATTCGAATTGCTTCACATGGACCTCTTTGGTCCTAATCATTACTCAAAGATCACTAATGATGCATCTCTATATGGCTTTGTTATTGTTGATGATTACTCTCGTTACACATGGGTACACATTGTTACTTAAAAAAATGAAGTGCAGGAAGTCTTCAAACGATTTTCCTCGAGGGCTTCAACCAACTTTGGTGTGAAGATCAGGCACATCAGGAGTGACAATGGAACTGAGTTCAAGAATTCTGGTCTTGATGCCTATCTTGATGAACTTGGTATTACTCATGAGTTATCTGCTCCCTATACTCCTCAGCAAAATGGCGCCGTGGAGCGCAAGAACAGAACTCTTGTTGAGATGGCTTGCACTATGCTTGATGAATACAAAACACCACATCGTTTTTGGATTGATGCAATTGATACCGCGTGCCACATCATCAACAGAGTATATCTTCACAAATTCTTCAAGAAGACTGCATATGAACTCCTCACTGACAAGAAACCCAATGTAAGTTATTTCAAAGTCTTCGGTGCTAAATGCTGGATTAGAAATCCTCATCACAATTCTAAATTTGCACCGAAAGCACATGAAGGTTTTATGCTTGGTTAGTGAAAGGACTCGCACACCTAAAGTCTTCAACATAGCTCTTCACAAGATAGTTGACACTCTATATGTGCGGTTCGATGAAACAAATGGCTCGCAAAGAGATCACCTACCTACGTGTTAGATGAACCAGCACCGAGGAATCTATCAAGTTCAAGGCAACGAGGATGTCATTCCTCTTGAAGAATCTGCTGAAGAATTCATTCCGTAACGCCAAGAACGCCGGTGATGCACTGAAGATGATCTTTGAAGAAAATGGTGTCAAGAAAATGCTGATCAAATTCCTCGACGACAACCAGCTCATCCTCGCGTTGCAAAATAAGTGCAAGTTGACAAGATCATCGATGACATTGAAGCACCAGGTCCTCTCACATGCTCAAAAGCTTCACATTTATCTAACTTTTGTGGGCACTATGCTTTTGTCTCTATCACAGAGCCCACTAAGGTAGATGAAGCATTTCTGGAGCCTGAGTGGATTCAGGCTATGCAAGAAGAATTACATCAGTTCGAGCTTAACAACGTAAGGAACTGGTCAAACGTCCAGATCCTCGCAAGCATAATATCATTGGCACAAAGTGGATCTACCGCAACAAGCAAGATGAAAATGGCCTTGTGGTGAGGAATAAGGCACGACTTGTAGCTCAAGGCTACACAGGTTGAAGGAATTGATTTCGATGAAACTTTTGCACCTGTTGCTAGACTTGAGTCTATTCCATATTACTTGCCTATGCTAACCATCACAATATCACTTTATATCAAATGGATGTGAAAAGTGCATTCCTCAATGGTAAGCTTGAGGAAGAAGTATATGTTGCTCAACCCTGTGTTTTGAAGATCCAAAGAATCCCGACAAAGTCTTCAAACTCAACAAGGCCCTCTATGGCCTCAAACAGGCCCCACAGGCGTGGTATGATACATTGAAGGAATTCTTCGTGAAGAATGGCTTCACACCCGTTCACTCGACCCTACTCTCTTTACTAAATCATATGATGGTGAACTGTTTGTGTGCCAAATATATGTTGATGATATTTTCTTTGGTACATCTTGACCAACGTTATAGTGATGAATTTGCCTACATGATGAGTGAAGAATATCAAATGTCTATGATGGGAGAGTTGAAATTCTTCTTAGGTCTTCAAATTCGTCAACAACACAATGGCATATTCATATCTCAGGAGAAATACGTTAAAGATGTCCTGAAGAAATTCGGCATGCAAGATTGCAAAGGCGTCAAAATTCCTATGCCCACAAATGGCCATCTATGCAGTGATGAAAATGGTATTAACTTCGATCACAAGGTATACTGCTCCATGATTGGTTCTCTATTGTACTTATGTGCATCTAGGCCAGATATAATGCTTAGTGTTTGCATGTGTGCCCGATTTCAAGCTACAATCAAGGAATCACACCATAAGGCTGTGAAGCATATTCTTCGATATCTAGCTCACACACCAACACTAGGATTATGGTACCCCAAGGGCTCTACTTTTGATCTCATTGGATATTACGACTCGACTATGCTTTGGTGATCGTGTGGACCGCAAGTCAACATCTGGTACTTGTCATTTCCTCGCATTTATCTTTGGTCTCTTGGTCCTCGAAGAAACAGAACTGCGTATCACTGTTTACTGCGGAAGCTGAATACATTGCTGCTGGCTCTTGTTGTGCTCAATTGCTGTGGATGAAGCAAACTCTCAAGGACTACGGCATCAACGTGAAGAATGTGCCTCTCTACTGTGACAATGAGAGTGCCATCAAGATTGCTCACAACCCAGTTCAGCACTTTCGAAGACAAAGCACATTCAGATTCGTCATCATTTTCTTCGTGATCATGTGTTGAAGGGCGACATCTCCATCGAGCATGTGAAGACTGAAGAACAGCTAGCCTATATCTTCACTAAGCCCTTAGATGAGAAGAGATTTAGCAAGTTGAAGTGTGAGCTAAATATCTTAGAATCTTCGAATGTTCTTTAAAAAGGACACACATCCTGACACTTATGCAAAATTGATGACTTAGATGTGCAACACATGAAGAAACATTTTTCTTCAATCAATGAAGAATAACACTCTAAGTGTGAAGAAATTAGTGAAGAATTTGATTCTCAGAACCCTACGACAATTGTACGCGGTGTCTGAAATCATCATTCTTATACGGTGGGACACGCCACCACCAAAGTTGAAAATCTTCAATTTGAGTTTTTCCTCAGTTTTGAAATTCTTCAATTTTTCAAATTCTTCAACTTTGCAAAATCTTCACTGTTTCCGCTGCTTTTTCTTCATTATATATATATATATATATATATATATATATATATATATATATATATATATATATATGGGTTTATGTCCTCTACTGACATTCGCTTATGGCTATTTCTTCAAGTTGCTTTTTCTGCTAAGTGAATGTGATCGGACCCTTCCCCCTCTATGCTATACTCAACCCAATCTATTCACAAATTCTTCATGTGCGTTCTATTTGAAACTCGTTCAAAATCTTCACTGTGTCCTTGTCAGCTGAAGAAATTGCGAATGGAACTTTTAACTTATCTTATCCAAATTTTCGGTTTTGCCGCTCAAACCGTTCCGCATCCCACGATAGACTTATCTACTCACCCATGATCTAACACGATCTCCACCTTTCAGTACGTGGGTGACATATGTCAAGTGAATGAGAAGGGTCAGGGGCACGTTCGTCCAAAATCTTTGGGCGAACAGTTTTTCACCGTGCCTATATATACCCCCTCTCCCCTTCCTCACTTCCTTTACTCCGCTCGACCGCTCTCTCTCTCGCTCGAGCTTCTCAAACGCTAAGCGCTTGCCGCTACTTCATAAATGCCGGTGAGGAAGAGCTTCACTACCTCGACCTCGTCGCCGTCGTACTCGCCCCGACCGCGGAAATCTTCACTCCGCCGCCGCCGTAGCTGTCTTCCTCCGCCGAGTTAGGGCGTGGAAGATCTGAACAGATGAGCTTCAAATCTACACCTCACTGTTCGTCGTGTTCTTCAGTTCGGTTAATTAAAAGTTACTTTTATTACTCGCTTTGATTCTCAAGCCTTCCTGAAAATCTTCAAAGGTGTTTATTCTTCAAATCTTCACACATATGAACACCTCAACCGAAATATGCTCTTGATTCTTTTCTCCAAGCAATGTTTTTTCTTCAAGATTCCTCAATTGTGTGGATCCTCGATCTATACAACTCTAGAACCTAAGACAAAGATCGCTTAGTGAAATTCTTCAAGGCTCATCTGGTCAAATTCCTCAAACTAGTTCTTTTTTGAAAAACCTTCTGAGAACGTGATATGACCTCTCCAAATTCCTCGCAACTATACTGCTCACAGGTACTCATGTCCATTCTTTGAATCACTAGGTTCTCATCAACTTAACTCATTTGCAGCGTTCCTCGAAGAAAAGTTGCATACTTCTTCAGAGAATTCGATTGTTCAAATTCCTCAGCTGAAGAATATGGCAGAAGGAAAGAAGCCACAGAAAGGAGGAAAGAGGCCTGAGGTCATGACTGCGTTTGAGATTCCTGAGGACATCTATGCTGATTATTGCACACCTGATGAAGCTGAATTCGAAAAGGAAAACAAAAATCAGCGCAAGGTGCGCATTCAGAGGATTGAAAGGAGATGGGAAAGGGAATGGAGGGAGTACAGATATGTTACTCCAAAGTACATGAAGAAATTCGCACTGAATTCTCCATGCCCAAGAGCTCCATTGGCACCTGGCCAAGAAGTCGACCCCACCAAAGATCAAGTGTGGTGAGGACTTTCCTGAAGAATGGGCCAAGCGCCAAGCCAAATTGGCAAGACAAGCCAATGAGGCAGTGAGGAAATATAATGAGGACTCTGCTACTGCTGCTGCCACTGAGGCCTCTGTCAAGCCAAGAAAAACTATGGCAAAGAAGCCCGCACATAAACCAAGTGCTTCACCAACAGGGCCCTCATGGCCAAGTTCCTCAGCTGTGCCCTCACGGCAAATTCCTCATGCTGCTCCTGCTCCTTCCAAATCCTCAGCTCCTCCAAAGTCCTCAGCAGTTCCAACAAAGTCCTCAGCACCTGTGCATCTGGCCACGTGCCAAAGGACTGCAGGCATCTCTATTGCCTCTGGTGTCTCAACAAGTTCCTCAGTTGCACCAAATTCTTCATCAGGCCCCACTGCTTTGAAGAAAAAGGCAATCATTGGACGAGGTCCTCGGCCAAGTCCCAAGAAGAAACAGGTCGCCTTCCAAGTGCCACCTGAAGATGATGAAGGCGATGATGATGAACTTGCGAAATCATCGAGACCGACAAGAAAGGGCCGCTAGAGCCAAAGGCACACAATGCCATCGCTGTTGGATCCAAGAGCGATCCTAGACTACATTGATCTCTGGCACAAGGACCCAAACACTCCTATGTCTGACTTCAAGTTGACACCTGGCCAAAGTCACATGCTGACTCATTTCATCCAAGAGGAGAAAGGAGAAATGGAAATTTGATACGGCCAGAGAGATCAAGAAAAATCGTAGTATAGAAAAGAGAAACTGCTGAAGAAAAATGTTGTCAAGATGACAACTGAAGAACTTATCAAGACGCAGGCTGACATCAAAGCCCTCAGCGACAAATTTGACTCGTATTATGCTGATTGGCAAGGAGCCAAAGTCAGATTTGTCAATCTGACGAAGAAATTCTCAAATGTTGCAGCCCCAACGCAACAAGAAATTCCTCAGGCTGGAGCCTCTGCTCAGCCGACTGAAGAACATGCTAGCACCGCTGATGAAGTTCAGTCTTTGAAGACAATGCTAGTTCCGTGGCTGATGATTCCATTCCAACCGGCTGAAGAAATTGCGGTGGCATCCACTAGTGGTGCGCTGAAGAAATCGAAGAAGTCGAGCAACCGCATCGATTGCGCTGAGGAAATTCAACCAGATTCTTGACTCCTCCTGCCTACACCAACTCCAATCCTTCCATCTGCATCTGATGTGAAGAAGACCAAGGCTGCAGAGCGAGCTGTAGTGAAGAAAAGGAAAGCATCAGCTGCTTCAAATTCTTCAGCCCCGAAGAAATTGAAGCCTATGAAAAGCTCTTTTGAGAACCCAATCGATGCTTTTCCAATTTACTCCATTCCATCAAAGGACCTTGTTCCTTTTGGTGAAGATTATGAGACCCCAAGCGGATCTGATGAAGAAAATCATTCTGTTGCTTCGTCAGAGCAGATTGATGAAGAAATTGAAGTGGAAGCAATCCCTTCAACCCCAATCATTTCCTCGCCTATGCCTCAGTTCACAGCTGAAGAGGCTGGTGTTGAGGAAATTGAAGAAGAAGGTGTGGATATTGGAAGCACAACGCCAGTGATGAATGATGACTTTTGGGAAAGTCAGCATACAAATTCTCCACTCTTCACCCCAATCCAACAGATTCCTCAGTCCCCTGCTCCAACAGTTCAAATGGGCTCTGAAGAAACTCATCCCACTTCATCTGTACATGAAGAATTCCAGCCACTAGCGCTGATGCACCTGCTGCTGCTGATCCTCAAACTGCACATGAAGAGGAACCGGAAATTCCTCAGCCTGAAGAACCTGAGATTGCGATTCCAGAGGTCGTGATGCAACTCACTGACACTCCACTGCCAAAGCCTAAGAACCCATTCTCAACGAACCAAAAGTTCAAGGCTGAAGACTTCTTTGGTGAGCACGTTTTCTTCACGGATTACAACCCATATGACTCTGCTCGCATAAGGAAGAGGCGTTTCTGGACGGCTAGCCAAGCCAACTTCTATTCCTCTGTGCTATTCAACAAGGACAAAGTCTTCGATCATGCACATATTCCTCATGTGGACATGGAATCTCTGCCAGGCTTCGAGCCAGTCCTCAGTGTTCTTCACGATGCAGGACTTCTGAATTTCTGCTTGACATCTGCGATTGGAATGAAGAACTTATTCTTCAATTCTATGCGACGCTGCACATCACCGGAGATGCTGAAGATGTGAACTCATGGGTGTTGGACTGGATGTCTGAAAATACTCACTACAAGGCACCAGCAACTGAATTGCTTCGTGCCCTCCCACTCAGTCCTCCCCTTGATGGTGCTCGTTGTATCTACAACGAACCTGAGCTTTCAAATCACTACATGCAAGTGCTGATGAAGCCTTTGAAGCCAGGACAGGCACCTCGAACCAAATTCCTCGTCAAGGAATTACTCTATGTGCCTCGGACTGTCTATCGGATTCTGACGAAGACAATGAGTCCTATCAAAGGCCATGACTCAAATGATGAAGAAGTCGTTGGCATCATGAAGAATATGCTTTTCAATATCATTCATGGCGTTCCCGTCAACTTCCATGATTTCTTCATGAGGACTCTTGCAAACATTGCTATGTCACCTTTTGAGCTGAAGCCTTATGCACCATGGATTATGAGGTTCATCAGGACAAGGTCTTCACTCAATTACAAGGTCGATACTACGAACCCCTGCAGCTACTTGCCTCCGATTGAAGTCCTCAAGCGGACATTTTCCTCAGCTGATGACAAGGGCAAGGCAACTGCTGTGATAGATGAAGGCATTCGTCCATTGGATGGTCAATTTCGCAAAGCTGCATCCTATTCCACCAATGATGACTCTGCCACACATGACTCTGCCGCCAATACCTCAGCCAAGCAAAATCCTCAAGCCACAGCACCCAGGGTGATGACTGATCATGAGTTACTCCTCAGTCTTCATCAGAAGGTTGATCGCAATCATAAATGGGTCAAGCGTCAGTTTGGTTCAATTCTTCACAACATGACTTCAACACACAATGCGGTGAAGAAAAACCAATACTACCTCCATGAAACCTTCAACCGCACCTGGGCTGTTCTTTCTAATGTCTACAGCGCGGAAGAACTGAAGACAATGGGTCTCAAGGAAGAATTTGACTGGTTTGCACCTCCACCGAAGAAATACAAGAAGGTCAAAGTTCCTTCCTTGGTGGCCAGCTCCTATTCTTCATCACGCGACACTGATGAAAATGAAGACTTGGACGACACTGCGGCAGGCCCTACTACGACAACCGACCCGATAACGCCGGGCGCTCCTTCATCAACTTGAAATTCTTCAGGGGCGTTAGTCCTCAGTTTCAATCCTTTTGGTCATTTGATGACAAAGGGGGAGAAATGTGAGTTAGTCTTCAAGCGGGTCTACTATAAGGGCGTTTTTTTGCTAAGTTACAACTCTCGTTCTTCTGAAACTTTATTGGATCGAGTTGTAATCTTAAACCCGATGGTGCTCTGATACTTTTGATGTGTTGCTCTGAATGCTTATTCCTCGTTATATGTTAATACACGCATGCCCCTTAGTGATTTTGGTGTATTGAAGACTTATAAGTTAAGGGACTAATGTGTTTATGAGTGTACACAGGTCTATAAGTCTATGAGGAGTTTGATATTTACAGAGAAAGTCGACCCCTAAAAATGAAGTTCTTCGACTGAAGACTTTGATATTCTAAAGACTTTCTGAAGACTTTGAAAGTGAAGAAATTGGTGTGACCTTGAAGACTTGGTATTCATTTGAGGAACATGAAGCGTGAATACTTTTGTTTTCGTAGTTTCATTTTCTCTTTCTTGAGTCATAGGAAACACCGCATCGTTAAAGGGGTCGAGGAAATACTAAGGAAAAATTTCCATGTGATGCTCAACTCAAAATCCTACACCTACCAATCCCTTCGAGTGAAGCCTTTGGAAATCTCATACAGTTCAGTCAATTTCTTCAGTGACAGAGATGGAGTTCTTCTGGTCGCTGAGGAATTCTTTCTGAATGAGGAGTTAGGAATTCGCCAGTGCGGATTGCCTACACCGTGAGGAACATGATAGCCCTGAGGAATTTGAGAGTCAAATTTCCGACCGTTGATGTGCTGCGTGCCAGCTGTCCCAAAAATATCTTATCCACCTAACGGTCATATCATTGAAGGGCATTTATGTCTTATCATGTCGGGCTGCTCCCTAGGCTATAAATAGCCGCCTACAACCACTAGCTGGTTGGCTGCCCGAGAGAACTTGACACTTGTCATTTCAGAGCAACCCATCCTCCGAGGACTTTGAGAGAAAATCATCGAGTGAGGAAAACCCAAAACCAAACCCCTACAAACCCAAAGTGATTGAGCATCACCGAAGAGATTGATCCTGCGTGGATCCGACGCTTGTTACCTTTGAAGACTGTGCTTCTTCCAGACGGTTAGGCGTCATGGTCTAGAGCATCCAAGAGGAATTGTGGATCGCCGAGTGACCAAGTCTGTGAAGGTTTGGAAGTCGCTCAAGACTTACCACGAGTGATTGGACGAGGTCTGTGTGACCTTAGTTCAAGGAGAATCTGATGAGGACTTGGTGTCCCGAGCTGCGTTTCGCCGATCGGGTGTCCGGACTGTGTGTCCTCGAGTTTAAATACTCACCGCTTCCAACTGCATTTGACGACAATCGAGACAAAGAGCTTGGAACTGGTCTACCAAATCATTGTCTTCACCAACCTAACTGATTCTATTTCCTCAACACTTTCATTTCCTCATAACTGTGTTGAGTGTTTGTTCATATCTGTGTTTGAAGACTTTGACTGAAGACTTTCTCAATTTCCTCAGTTCAATTCTTCAGTCTGTTTGTCTTCATCTTGTGCTATCCCGTGTTTACGCTTTCTGTACTCTTTGATTGTCTTCATTTCATCATGATGACCATGCTCGCATTCTCTTATGCTTACTTCTGAGTACTTATTTCGCTTCAAGTAGTTCTTCACTTAGGAATTTCCACACCGGGTAATTCCTCATTGAAGAATTCATAAAAATCGCCTATTCACCCCCCTCTAGTCGATGTAACACACTTTCAAAGATTAGAAAATATGTCATTCATACCGAGGCTTGGTATCATTATGCAGTTGGATCAATTGTTACCTTGGTTGCGACTATGATCGCATTTCTTGTTGCATTGAAATGTTTTACATAATTTCAATGTATGGTTTAATTAGATGCTCTGGAGATCTATATGTTGTTCAATGAGAACTATGTATGTACTTTGGTTTTAATGTGATGATGAACTTCTATTAATTTGGCCACTTATCAATTTCAGGGTCTTATAGCTCAAAATAATCAGTAAATGCATGAAAAATAACAAATGAAGTCAGAAAGGGTTGAAAATTGATAATGTGGCTTTGAATGGTGCATTTTGAAGACAGAAACACTCTCGAGTTCAAATAAGTTCAAAAAAATGAAATCCCTTTGTAATGCATTTAGTTTCCGTATGAAACCCCGATACTTGAAAGAGATTGTCCGTTTTGTACACGAAGTGCATCCAGTTTTGCCGTAACCCTCTCTACTTTCTTGCACATGCTATGTCGGTCAAACTATGATACCATGCAAACTTTCAATCTTTTCAGAGTTCATTTGAAATGCTTTTCAATTTCAGGGTCTTATAGCTCAAAATAATCAGTAAATGCATGAAAAATAACAAATGAAGTCAGAAAGGGTTGAAAATTGATAATGTGGCTTTGAATGGTGCATTTTGAAGACAGAAACACTCTCGAGTTCAAATAATTTCAAAAAAATGAAATCCCTTTGTAACAGACGAGTTTCCGTATGAAACCCTGATACTTCGAAAGAGATTGTCCGTTTTGTACACGAAGTGCATCCAGTTTTTGCCGTAACCCTCTCTACTTTCTTGCACATGCTATGTGGGTGAAATTATGATACCATGCCAACTTTCAACCTTTTCAGAGTTCATTTGAAATGCTTTTCAATTTCAGGGTCTTATAGCTCAAAATAATCAGTAAATGCATGAAAAATAACAAATGAAGTCAGAAAGAGTTGAAAATTGATGATGTGGCTTTGAATGGTGCATTTTGAACACAGAAAAACTCTAGAGTTCAAATAAGTTAAAAAAATGAAATCCCTTTGTAACAGACGAGTTTCCGTGTGAAACCTTGATACTTCGATAGAGATTGTCCGTTTTGTACATGAAGGGCATCCAGTTTTTGCCGTAACCCTCCCTACTTTCTTGCACATGCTATGTGGGTGAAATGATGGTACCATGCCAACTTTCAACCTTTTCAGAATTCATTTGAAATGCTTTTCAATTTCAGGGTCATTTAGCTCACAAAAATCAGGAATGAACTAAAAAGCTTTTATAAACCTCTAGTATTTTTTAAACTAAAATTATATAAAATTCATGAACTGAAATTATCAAAGTATTTTCTGTTCAAAACATGAAAAGCAGAAAGAAACCATGCCAACTTTCAACCTTTTCAGAATTCATTTGAAATGCTTTTCAATTTCAGGGTCTTATAGCTTAAAATAATTAGTAAATGAATAAAAAAATAACAAATGAAGTCAGAAAGGGTTGAAAATTGATGATGTGGCTTTGAATGGTGCATTTTGAACACGAAAAACTCTGGAGTTCAAATAAGTTCAAAAAATGAAATCCCTTTGTAATGCATTTAGTTTCCGTATGAAACCACGATACTTCGAAGGAGATTGTCCATTTTGTACACGAAGTGCATCCAGTTTTTGCCGTAACCCTCCCTACTTTCTTGTACATGCTATGTGGGTGAAATGATGATACCATGCCAACTTTCAACCTTTTCAGAGTTCATTTGAAATGCTTTTCAATTTCAGGGTCTTATAGCTCAAATAATCAGTAAATGCATGAAAAATAACAAATGAAGTCAGAAAGGGTTCAAAATTGATGATATGGCTTTGAATGGTGCATTTTGAACACAGAAAAACTCTGGAGTTCAAATAAGTTTAAAAAAATGACATCCCTTTGTAACAGATGAGTTTTCGTATAAAACCCTGATACTTCGAAGGAGATTGTCCGTTTTGTACACGAAGTGCATCCAGTTTTTGCCGTAACCCTCCCTACTTTCTTGCACGTGCTATTTGGGTGAAATGATGATACCATGCCAACTTTCAACCTTTTAAGAGTTCATTTGAAATGCTTTTCAATTTCGTGGTCTTATAGCTCAAAATAATCAAGAAATGAATGAAAATAACAAATGAAGTCGAGAAAGGGTTGAAAATTGATGATGTGGCTTTGAATGGTGCATTTTGAAGACAGAAAAACTCTGGAGTTCAAATAAGTTCAAAAATGAAATCCCTTTGTAATGCATTTAGTTTCCGTGATGAAACCACGATACTTCAAGGAGATTGTCCGTTTTGTACACGAAGTGCATCCAGTTTTTGCCGTAGCCCTCTCTACTTTCTTGTACATGTTATGTGGGTGAAATGATGATACCATGCCAACTTTCAACCTTTTCAGAGTTTATTTGAAATGCTTTTCAATTTTAGGGTCTTATGGCTCAAATAATGAGTAAATGCATGAAAAATAACAAATGAAGTCAGAAAGGGTTCAAAATTGATGATGTGGCTTTGAATGGTGCATCTTGAACACAAAAAAACTCAGGAGTTCAAATAAGTTTTAAAAAATGACATCTCTTTGTAATGCAGAGTTTCCGTGATAAAACCACGATACTTGAAAGAGATTGTCTGCATTTTGTACATGAAGAGCATCCAGTTTTGCCGTAACCCTCCCTACTTTCTTGCACATGCTATGTGGGTGAAATGATGATACCATGCCAACTTTCAACCTTTTCAGAGTTCATTTGAAATGCTTTTCAATTTCAGGATCTTATAGCTCAAAATAATCAGTAAATGAATGAAAAATAACAAATGAAGTCAGAAAGGGTTGAAAATTGATGATGTGGCTTTGAATGGTGCATTTTGAACACAAAAAAACTCTGGAGTTCAAATAAGTTCAAAAAAATGAAATCCCTTTGTAATGCATTTAGTTTCCGTATGAAACCCTGATACTTCGAAGGAGATTGTCCGTTTTGTACACGAAGTGCATCCAGTTTTTGCCGTAGCCCTCTCTACTTTCTTGTACATGCTATGTGGGTGAAATGATGATACCATGCCAACTTTCAACCTTTTAAGAGTTTATTTGAAATGCTTTTCAATTTTAGGGTCTTATGGCTCAAATAATGAGTAAATGCATGAAAAATAACAAATGAAGTCAGAAAGGGTTCAAAATTGATGATGTGGCTTTGAATGGTGCATTTTGAACACAGAAAAACTCTGGAGTTCAAATAAGTTTTAAAAAATGACATCTCTTTGTAACAGACGAGTTTCTGTATAAAACCTTGATACTTCGAAAGAGATTGTCTGTTTTGTACATGAAGAGCATCCAGTTTTTGCCGTAACCCTCCCTACTTTCTTGCACATGCTATGTGGGTGAAATGATGTTACCATGCCAACTTTCAACCTTTTCGAGTTCATTTGAAATGCTTTTCAATTTCGAGGTCTTATAGCTTAAAATAATTAGTAAATGAATAAAAAAATAATAAATGAAGTCGAAAAGGGTTGAAAATTGATGATGTGGGTTTGAATGGTGCATTTTGAACACGTAAAAACTCGGAGTTCAAATAAGTTCAAAAAATGAAATCCCTTTGTAATGCATTTAGTTTCGTATGAACCCTGATATTTCGAAGGAGATTGTCCGTTTTGTACACGAAGTGCATCCAGTTTTTGCCGTAACGCTCTCTACTTTCTTGTACATGCTATGTGGGTGAAATGATGATACCATGCCAACTTTCAACCTTTTCAGAGTTCATTTGAAATGCTTTTCAATTTCAGGGTCTTATAGCTCAAATAATCAGTAAATGCATGAAAAATAACAAATGAAGTCAGAAAGGGTTCAAAATTGATGATATGGCTTTGAATGGTGCATTTTGAACACAGAAAAACTGGAGTTCAAATAAGTTTAAAAAATGACATCCCTTTGTAATGTATGAGTTTTCGTATAAAACCCTGATACTTCGAAGGAGATTGTCCGTTTTGTACACGAAGTGCATCCAGTTTTTGCCGTAACCCTCCCTACTTTCTTGCACGTGCTATTTGGGTGAAATGATGATACCATGCCAACTTTCAACCTTTTAAGAGTTCATTTGAAATGCTTTTCAATTTCAGGGTCTTATAGCTCAAAATAATCAGTAAATGAATGAAAAATAACAAATGAAGTCAGAAAGGGTTGAAAATTGATGATGTGGCTTTGAATGGTGCATTTTGAAGACAGAAAAACTCGAGTTCAAATAAGTTCAAAATAATGAAATCCCTTTGTAACAGACGAGTTTCCGTATGAAACCCTGATACTTCGAAGGAGATTGTCCGTTTTGTACACGAAGTGCATCCAGTTTTTGCCGTAGCCCTCTCTAGTTTCTTGTACATGTTATGTGGGTGAAATGATGATACCATGCCAACTTTCAACCTTTTCAGAGTTTATTTGAAATGCTTTTCAATTTTAGGGTCTTATAGCTCAAATAATGAGTAAATGCATGAAAAATAACAAATGAAGTCAGATAGAGTTCAAAATTGATGATGTTGCTTTGAATGGTGCATTTTGAACACAGAAAAACTCAGGAGTTCAAATAAGTTTTAAAAAATGACATCTCTTTGTAACAGACGAGTTTCTGTATAAAACCTTGATACTTCGAAAGAGATTGTCTGTTTTGTACATGAAGAGCATCCGATTTTTGCCGTAACCCTCCCTACTTTCTTGCACATGCTATGTGGGTGAAATGATGATACCATGCCAACTTTCAACCTTTTCAGAGTTCATTTGAAATGCTTTTCAATTTCAGGATCTTATAGCTCAAAATAATCAGTAAATGAATGAAAAATAACAAATGAAGTCAGAAAAGGGTTGAAAATTGATGATGTGGCTTTGAATGGTGCATTTTGAACACAAAAACTCTGGAATTCAAATAATTTAAAAAAATGAAATCCCTTTGTCACAGACGAGTTTCCGTATGAAACCCTGATACTTCGAAGGAGATTGTCCGTTTTGTACACGAAGTGCATCCAGTTTTTGCCGTAGCCCTCTCTACTTTCTTGTACATGCTATGTGGGTGAAATGATGATACCATGCCAACTTTCAACCTTTTAAGAGTTTATTTGAAATGCTTTTCAATTTTAGGGTCTTATGGCTCAAATAATGAGTAAATGCATGAAAAATAACAAATGAAGTCCGAAAGGGTTCAAAATTGATGATGTGGCTTTGAATGGTGCATTTTGAACACAGAAAAACTCTGGAGTTCAAATAAGTTTTAAAAAATGACATCTCTTTGTAACAGACGAGTTTCCGTATAAAACCGTGATACTTCGAAAGAGATTGTCTGTTTTGTACATGAAGCGCGTCCAGTTTTTGCCGTAACCCTCCCTACTTTCTTGCACATGCTATGTGGGTGAAATGATGATACCATGCCAACTTTCAACCTTTTCAGAGTTCATTTGAAATGCTTTTCAATTTCAGGGTCTTATAGCTTAAAATAATTAGTAAATGAATAAAAAAATAACAAATGAAGTCAGAAAGGGTTGAAAATTGATGATGTGGGTTTGAATGGTGCATTTTGAACACAGAAAAACTCTGGAGTTCAAATAAGTTCAAAAAAATGAAATCCCTTTGTAATGCATTTAGTTTCCGTATGAACCACGATATTTCAAGGAGATTGTCCGTTTTGTACACGAAGTGCATCCGATTTTGCCGTAACGCTCTCTACTTTCTTGTACATGCTATGTGGGTGAAATGATGATACAATGCCAACATTCAACCATTTCAGAGTTCATTTGAAATGCTTTTCAATTATAGGGTCTTATAGCTCAAATAATCAGTAAATGCATGAAAAAAAACAAATGAAGTCGAAAAGGGTTCAAAATTGATGATATGGCTTTGAATGGTGCATTTTGAACACGTAAAAACTCTGGAGTTCAAATAAGTTTAAAAAATGACATCCCTTTGTAACAGATGAGTTTTCGTATAAAACCACGATACTTGAAGGAGATTGTCCGTTTTGTACACGAAGTGCATCCAGTTTTGCCGTAACCCTCCCTACTTTCTTGCACGTGCTATTTGGGTGAAATGATGATACCATGCCAACTTTCAACCTTTTAAGAGTTCATTTGAAATGCTTTTCAATTTCGTGGTCTTATAGCTCAAAATAATCAAGAAATGAATGAAAATAACAAATGAAGTCGAAAGGGTTGAAAATTGATGATGTGGCTTTGAATGGTGCATTTTGAAGACAGAAAAACTCTGAGTTCAAATAAGTTCAAAATAATGAAATCCCTTTGTAATGCATTTAGTTTCCGTATGAAACCACGATACTTGAAGGAGATTGTCCGCTTTTGTACACGAAGTGCATCCAGTTTTGCCGTAGCCCTCTCTAGTTTCTTGTACATGTTATGTGGGTGAAATGATGATACCATGCCAACTTTCAACCTTTTCAGAGTTTATTTGAAATGCTTTTCAATTTTAGGGTCTTATAGCTCAAATAATGAGTAAATGCATGAAAAATAACAAATGAAGTCAGATAGGGTTCAAAATTGATGATGTTGCTTTGAATGGTGCATTTTGAACACAGAAAAACTCAGGAGTTCAAATAAGTTTTAAAAAATGACATCTCTTTGTAACAGACGAGTTTCTGTATAAAACCTTGATACTTCGAAAGAGATTGTCTGTTTTGTACATGAAGAGCATCCAGTTTTTGCCGTAACCCTCCCTACTTTCTTGCACATGCTATGTGGGTGAAATGATGATACCATGCCAACTTTCAACCTTTTCAGAGTTCATTTGAAATGCTTTTCAATTTCAGGATCTTATAGCTCAAAATAATCAGTAAATGAATGAAAAATAACAAATGAAGTCAGAAAGGGTTGAAAATTGATGATGTGGCTTTGAATGGTGCATTTTGAACACAAAAAAACTCTGGAGTTCAAATAAGTTCAAAAAAATGAAATCCCTTTGTAACAGACGAGTTTCCGTATGAAACCCTGATACTTCGAAGGAGATTGTCCGTTTTGTACACGAAGTGCATCCAGTTTTTGCCGTAGCCCTCTCTACTTTCTTGTACATGCTATGTGGGTGAAATGATGATACCATGCCAACTTTCAACCTTTTAAGAGTTTATTTGAAATGCTTTTCAATTTTAGGGTCTTATGGCTCAAATAATGAGTAAATGCATGAAAAATAACAAATGAAGTCCGAAAGGGTTCAAAATTGATGATGTGGCTTTGAATGGTGCATTTTGAACACAGAAAAACTCTGGAGTTCAAATAAGTTTTAAAAAATGACATATCTTTGTAACAGACGAGTTTCCGTATAAAACCGTGATACTTCGAAAGAGATTGTCTGTTTTGTACATGAAGCGCGTCCGCTTTTTGCCGTAACCCTCCCTACTTTCTTGCACATGCTATGTGGGTGAAATGATGATACCATGCCAACTTTCAACCTTTTCAGAGTTCATTTGAAATGCTTTTCAATTTCAGGGTCTTATAGCTTAAAATAATTAGTAAATGAATAAAAAAATAACAAATGAAGTCAGAAAGGGTTGAAAATTGATGATGTGGGTTTGAATGGTGCATTTTGAACATAGAAAAACTCTGGAGTTCAAATAAGTTCAAAAAATGAAATCCCTTTGTAATGCATTTAGCTCCGTATGAAACCACGATATTTCAAGGAGATTGTCCGTTTTGTACACGAAGTGCATCCAGTTTATGCCGTAACGCTCTCAACTTTCTTGTACATGCTATGTGGGTGAAATGATGATACCATGCCAACTTTCAACCTTTTCAGAGCTCATTTGAAATGCTTTTCAATTTCAGGGTCTTATAGCTCAAATAATCAGTAAATGCATGAAAAATAACAAATGAAGTCAGAAAGGGTTCAAAATTGATGATATGGCTTTGAATGGTGCATTTTGAACACAGAAAAACTCTGGAGTTCAAATAAGTTTAAAAAATGACATCCCTTTGTAGCAGATGAGTTTTCGTATAAAACCACGATACTTGAAGGAGATTGTCCGTTTTGTACACGAAGTGCATCCAGTTTTGCCGTAACCCTCCCTACTTTCTTGCACGTGCTATTTGGGTGAAATGATGATACCATGCCAACTTTCAACCTTTTAAGAGTTCATTTGAAATGCTTTTCAATTTCAGGGTCTTATAGCTCAAAATAATCAGTAAATGAATGAAAAATAACAAATGAAGTCAGAAAGGGTTGAAAATTGATGATGTGGCTTTGAATGGTGCATTTTGAAGACAGAAAAACTCTGAGTTCAAATAAGTTCAAAATAATGAAATCCCTTTGTAACAGACGAGTTTCCGTATGAAACCCTGATACTTCGAAGGAGATTGTCCGTTTTGTACACGAAGTGCATCCAGTTTTTGCCGTAGCCCTCTCTACTTTCTTGTACATGCTATGTGGGTGAAATGATGATACCATGCCAACTTTCAACCTTTTCAGAGTTTATTTGAAATGCTTTTCAATTTTAGGGTCTTATAGCTCAAATAATGAGTAAATGCATGAAAAATAACAAATGAAGTCAGATAGGGTTCAAAATTGATGATGTGGCTTTGAATGGTGCATTTTGAACACAGAAAAACTCAGGAGTTCAAATAAGTTTTAAAAAATGACATCTCTTTGTAACAGACGAGTTTCCGTATAAAACCCTGATACTTCGAAAGAGATTGTCTGTTTTGTACATGAAGAGCATCCAGTTTTTGCCGTAACCCTCCCTACTTTCTTGCACATGCTATGTGGGTGAAATGATGATACCATGCCAACTTTCAACCTTTTCAGAGTTCATTTGAAATGCTTTTCAATTTCGTGGTCTTATAGCTCAAAATAATCAAGAAATGAATAAAAATAACAAATGAAGTCGAAAGGGTTGAAAATTGATGATGTGGCTTTGAATGGTGCATTTTGAACACAGAAAAACTGGAGTTCAAATAAGTTTAAAAAATGAAATCCCTTTGTAATGCATTTAGTTTCCGTATGAAACCACGATACTTGAAGGAGATTGTCCGTTTTGTACGAAGTGCATCCAGTTTTGCCGTAACCCTCTCTACTTTCTTGTACATGCTATGTGGGTGAAATGATGATACCATGCCAACTTTCAACCTTTGAGTTCATTTGAAATGCTTTTCAATTTCAGGGTCTTATAGCTCAAATAATCGGTAGAATGCATGAAAATAACAAATGAAGTCGAAAGGGTTCAAAATTGATGATGTGGCTTTGAATGGTGCATTTTGAACACGTAAAAACTCGAGTTCAAATAAGTTTAAAAAATGACATCCCTTTGTAATGACAGTTTAGTATAAAACCACGATACTTGAAAGAGATTGTCCGTTTTGTACATGAAGTGCATCCAGTTTTGCCGTAACCCTCCCTACTTTCTTGCACATGCTATGTGGGTGAAATGATGGTACCATGCCAACTTTCAACCTTTTAAGAATTCAATTGAAATGCTTTTCAATTTCAGGGTAATTTATCTCACAAAAATCATGAATGAACTAAAAAGCTTTTATAAACCTCTAGTATTTTTTAAACTAAAATATATAAAATTCATGAACTGAAATTATCAAAGTATTTTCTGTTCAAAACATGAAAAGCAGAAAGAAATAAAATAAACTTTAATAAATAAGTAGAAACAAAATAAAATAAATTAAAATTTAATAAAATAAATAAGTAGACACAAAATAAAATAAAATAAACTTTAATAAAATAAATAAGTAGAAATAAAATAAAATAAAATAAAATTTAATACAATAAATAAGTAGAAACAAAATAAAATAAAATAAAATAAACTTTTATAAAATAAAGAAGTAGAAACAAAATAAATTATATAAAAGTAAAATAAATAAACTTTAATAAAATAAATAAAAATAGGAGTAGTAAGTTTTTTGTTGTAAGTAGAAACAAAATAGAATAAATAAAGCAACAAAAAAATGAAAGTGTCACCTACTGGGCCACCACGGCCTGAATACGACTAGAAACGCAACCATGGGCCAGGATTCAGGCCCGCAGGAGGCCCAGTAGGCCCACAAGCACATCGTGACAAATTAGGCCCGAAAGCATGCAGTTGAAAGGAGCTCGAGAGGGTTGGTGCAACAACGCTTATAAACCACTCTTGAGCTCTCTCAACTAGCGAGGTGGTACTAAAGTTTTGGCCGCGACGCGGGCAGCACAGGGCGTCTGGTCCCGGTTAGTGGGACAAACCGGGACTAAAGGGGTGCATTGGTACCGGTTCGTGACACCAACCGGGACCAATGCCTCCCTTTAGTCCCGGTTGGTGCCACCAACCGGGACCAAAGGCCGCCGCTTCCCGCCCTTTGGGCTGCCGAAAACTGACTTTTCGTCACGGTTGGTGGCACCAACCGGGACTAAATGTGGCATTGGTCCCGGTTGGTGCCACGAACCGGAAACAATGCTCTGGGTATATAAGCTGGACTTGTGAAAATTTCACAATTTCATCGTCAATTCGTGCCCGACGCCCCAACGCTGCTCCTTTTCGCCGTGGCCGTCATCGCCCTGCCTCCGACGCCATCTCGCGCGCGTGCCACCTCCGACGCTGCGTTGCGTGCCGCCTCGATGCCGTCCGCGCCGCCCTGCCCCGACCACGCCGTCGCCGCCCGCTGCCCGCGCCCGAGCCCCTTCCGCTGCCGCCCCAAGGCCGGGCGCCTTGCCTCCCGCCGTCGCCATCGCCAAACGCCTGTTGTGAGCCGCCGCGCGCGTCTGCTCTGTTTTATATTTTGTATTAGATTAATTTTTGTTCATATATATATAATGTATATTTGTATGTATGTGGCTATATGTAAGTTCAGAGCATGTTTTTTTATTAGATTAATATCTTATTAGATTTATTAGATTAATTTTTTTGTTCAGAGCATGTTTTCGTTCATATATGTATTTTTTGTTCATATGTGTATTAATGTTTTTGTTGCATATATGTAATTTTTTTCAATGTATATATGTATGTGTAGCTATATATGCATGATGAGGGGGGTGGGGGTCGATATACCCCCTCCCCGACAATTTCAACATGAGGGGAGGTCGATATACCCCCTCCTCGATAACATTTTTTTAGAAAAGTTTTATATATCTAGCTAGGAAGAAAGGAAGAAGGAAGAATAAGAAGAGGAAGAAGAAGAAAAAAAAGAGGAGAAGAAGAAGGAATAGAGGAGAAGAAGAAAAATAGACTCTATTTTTTCTTCTTCTCCTCAATTCCTTCTTCTTCTCCTCTTTTTTTCTTCTTCTCCTCTCTATTTCTTCTTCTTCTCCTCTATTCCTTCTTCTTCTCCTCTTTTTTTTTCTTCTTCTCCTCTTTTTTTTATCTTCTACTTCCTCTTCTAATTTTTATCGGGAGCTCCGTTCCAAAATAACCCCGACATGATGGGCGGTCGATATATATACCCCCTCTCGACCGTGATAACTTATACCACGGGAGCACCCCCCGACCCTCTCTCTCGACCAAAACTCTCGAGGACACCCAAACCCTAGAAAAAAACGATGTCGGTCTCCTACCCCCTCCCGCCGTGCCCCTACCCGACAAACTCTCTCGAGGCCACCCAAATTTACCAAGTTAAAAGAGTGTTGTCGTCGAGGCCACCCCATACCCTTGAAGCGTTGTCGAGGCCACCCCAAACCCTTGAAGCGTTGCCAAGGCCACCCCAAACCCTAGAGAAGCAACGTCGAGGCCACTAATATGATTCCTTATTGTGATTAGCTAGCTAGTTCTACGTTTGCCACTAATATATCCATCTGTCATGTTTGAATAATAATTGCCATGTTGTAAATATTTGCAGAAACTATGGAGCACGCCCAAGACGAAGCAACATAAGCGGTGTTGGGGGACATAATCGCACAAGGAAGTGATGCTGTCTTGTCGTTTCTCAATGACACCGATGGTCTAGAAGGACAGGGTGAAGAAGCAGGCTATGATTATGATGGCTCCGGTGACCCAATGCCGGTGCAAGAAGGAGACCGTGATGACGGCTCTGGTGACCCAATGCCGGTGCAAGAAGGAGACCGTGATGACGGCTCCGGTGACCCAATGCCGGTGCAAGAAGGAGACCGTGATGATGGCTCCGGTGACCGAACCGAGTCCGGCCAGGTATATATATTAGTTAAGCCTGTCTTGACTAGCTAATTGATGCATTCATTGTTTTGGTATATGTACACATATTAATTAACTCTTGTCTTTCTTCTTTTTCTAGCCCTCCGGATCGAGCACAACTTCAAAGAAAGAGACGAGGCCCGAAGAAAAGTTGCGCATCGGATGAAAGGTTTGAGATCACAGCAATCGCTCTCGATGGCATGCAGATTGAAACCATCCGGAAAAAGGAAGCATTTGCTGCTCAGTGCAGGGTTCTTATTAGGGACAAGATCCCGATCAGTATCCACCAATGGTTAAAGCCTAAGAATGAAGACCCTGAGGTGTCTTATGTCTCCGATATGCAGAAATATGATCTTTGGACCACGCTTAAGGCAAATTTCACCCTACCGCCAGAGGAGGATCCGGAGAAGCCAGTTAAAGAGCAATTGATCAAGTCTCATGCTCTTAAGAAGATGGCAGAACTATTCAGGAGGTGGAAGAATAAGCTGAAAACATCGTTTGTCGACAAAGAAAAGACACCAGAATTCACCGGTCGGTATGAGAAGATCAGAGATCACTGGCCCGCATTTGTGGCCCACAATACATCGGACAAGAGTAAGAAGATGTCAGTGACAAAAAAGAAAAATGTTGCGAAGAAGAAGCATCACCATCGCACAGGGTCAGGTGGCTACCTCAAAGCCCGGCCGTTGTGGGCCAAGGCTCAGAATGACCTGATTGATAAAGGGGTCGAACCAGAGACATTGAACTGGCCAGACTGTTGCCGGACTTGGTTCTTCGAGGTTGGTGGATCCTTGGACCCTATATCAGGGAAGTGCGTTTGGACGGACGAGCAACTGAGAATACCCGTCACGAGGCTTCAGGAGTATATCAAGGCAGCGCAACAAGGGACGTTCGTTCCAGACAGAGAGAACGATGAGCTCACAATGGCCGTCGGGAATCCTGAGCACCCTTGACGGACACGAGGCACGCCAGGCTCCGTTTCGTGGATGGCTGGGTTTCTGGACGCAGGGGGTTACAAATGCTAGGAGAGGAGGAAGAAAGTGGAGCATACCCAACTACAAGCGCTGCACGCAAGGGTACAAGCGATAGAGGAATGAGAAGCAAATCACAGCAAACGACCTGCCGAAGCTTCCCCTGAAGCTACCCCGCCATCTCAGCGGAGAAGCAGCATGGCTTCCACCGAGCAGCTTCAGTTGGAGCCTGTCTTCACGGCTCCTGCTAGCTACCCCGTGGATGCTATCACGGAGTCTCAACATTGCCACCTTATGATGCAATGGATGAAATTCAAAGTCAAGGCAGCTGTTGGCTCTGTTTTACCTACTGAACCTGGTGCAACCTACCACTGCCGGCCGATTCTAGAAGGATATGCTAGGGTGATGGTGGATGAAATAACAGACGGATTTGAGGACCTCGAGCTTGACCACCCTACCGGTGAAGGGGAGACTCGGCTGGGTTCTTCTCTGAAGACTCCATGTCTATGGCGGAAGGAGCTCATCAACCTTCCGAACTGGATGCCTCCGCCTCCTCCTCCTCCTCCGGCGAGTCAGGGCACTCCGCCTCCTCCTCCGGCGAGTGAACAGGGCACTCAGCCTCCTTCTCCGGCGCGTGGCGGCACTCCGCCTCCTTCTCCTCCTGCGCCGGCGCGCCCGAGCAGCCAGCCTCCTCCTTCTCTGCCTCGCCAGCAAGGGCGGAAGAGACCTGCCGCCGCTACGGCTGCTCCGGCGCGTTGTAGTCCTTCTCCTCCGCCTCGTAAGCAAGCACGAAAGAAGACAGCTGCAGCCGCTCCATCTTCTCCAGCGTCTAGCAGTACAGCCAGAGGCGGGAAGCAATACATATTCGGTCCTTCTCTGAAGACTCCAGAGAAGTTACCATACGAGAGGAGCCAGGAGGAAAACGCGAAGATCGTGCGAGTCGAAGTGAAGAACTTCTTTGAAGGGGTGAAAGCAAAGAAACATCCACCTCCGGAGGAGAAGGTAGATCCGGTGAAAGCAAAGCGCACTCTGGCTGCCCTGACGAAACCACCAAAGTCTCCGCCGAAAGGCAACTATGAGCGCATTATTGAAAGGTCATTTATCGAAGCGAGGCGGTCGGGAAGTACTATCAGTGATCAAAGGTTAAAAGAACGATGAGCTGGGAAAAAATTTCCCAGCTCGGAGAACAAGCGAACCAATCGTTCCCCCCGCTCAAGGTGTCTAGCGATATCGTTGCTAATGATCGGAGGATGGTGCCCGGTTATACCGATCTGGGAGATTACCTGCCCGACAATGTACATTATGATTTCTTGGAGGTGGACAAACACAGATACGTGTACGGGAAGCCTCTCGTCAAAGATGAAAGATCTCTAACAACGATGATGCGAAGATTCCATGATTGGTACATGAAAATCTACAGAGAGTCTGGGGGGATGAATATTTTGACGCTGAGAGTTAAAGTGGAGTATGACCTCGTTGAAATTGAACTGTTGAATGTTCCATTTGAGGAGTTCTTCCAGTTTTTCAACATGTCCTCGATAAATTAACGATCACTTGCTACTGTCTGTAAGTACTACTTCTGTCATTAAGTCTCTATATATAGGTCAGCTCTTTCATTGCATGTATTTATAATTATCCTCACTATATTATGCAGATTGAAGATCGCCGAATTGAAGAAAAGACAAATCGGTAATATTGGGTTCATTAACACAAATATCATAGATGCATATACGGTTGAATTTAAGGCCAGAGAGACCGAGGCCAACTTGCTACGATCGTTGGTAATAAATGAAAACAAAGATATAATACTCTTTCCTTACAACTTCAAGTGAGTGTTACTCTCTTGTGCATATTCGGTTTCCCTTATTTGTCCAGGTTATAGTAATGTAATTGATGAGTTATGCATGCGTGCGCAGGTTCCACTATATTCTCCTAGAGATTAAGCTTGAGCACTGTGACGCCCTCGATTCAATCGTACACTAATCATACACGCAAATGTGTACGATCAAGATCAAGGACTCACGGGAAGATATCACAACACAACTCTAGACACAAATTAAAATAATACAAACTTTATATTACAAGCCAGGGGCCTCGAGGGCTTGAATACATAAGCTCGAAAACATAAGAGTCAGCGGAAGCAACAATATCTGAGTATAGACATAAGTTAGACAAGTTTGCCTTAAGAAGGCTAGCACAAAAGCAACATTGATCGAAAAGGCAAGGCCTCCCGCCTGGGAGCCTCCTAACTACTCCTGGTCGTCGGTGGCCTCCATGTAGTAGTATGCATCGGCGGTGGCATCTGGCTCCTGGGCTCGACATCTGGTTGCATCAACCGGAAAGAAGAAGAAAGGGGGAAAAGGGGAAGCAAAGCAACCGTGAGTACTCATCCAAAATACTCGCAAGCAAGGAGCTACACTACATATGCAACATTATCAAAGGAAGGCTGTATATGTGGACTGGGCTGCAGAAATGCCAGAATAGAGAGAAGGCCTAGTCCTATCAAAGACTAGCATCTTCTGGAAACCACCATCTTGTAGCAACAGGAGGGAGTAGAGTAGTTTAAAGTAAAGTAGTAGTAGTGTTATCAACCTCGGCCGGAGATCCTTTCTCGACTCCCTGCGAGAAAGCAATCCCAGAGCCATACTATCCAGTTATCATCACAATCCATTTCTCATCACAAGTATCCAGTTCTAGTTGTATCGATCGGGATACAACTCCAAGTGTCTCATATCAGAGGGACAGGCTATCGATAGATGTTTTGTGCCCTGCAGGGGTGCACCAACTTACCCACCACGCTCGATTAACACCGGCCGGACACAATTTCCTGGGTCATGCCCGGCCTCGGCCAAACAATACGCCACAACCCGACCTAGGCTTAATAGAGAGTCCAGCACGCCGGACTAAACCCATGCCCCCAGGGGTCATGGGCCATCGCCCAGAACTCCTCAGACGCTATGGGTGGCGGTGAGCAGACCTAGCTACCTCCTTCAACAAGGCAGGTGCTTACGCTGTCCAACCCAGTAGCGCCGCTTCGATTGTCGACGTCTATTAAGCTTGGTGGACGACGTCTGACGCAAAACGCCCATACTATGCCCACGTGATGGTTAGTGCTATCGGGCCGAGGCCCTTGGATCAAATATCCAAATCGTAGTGGATTAGGAGCACGCGGTAACAAGCACAGACTCACGAAGATGTGACCCGTTGCTCCGTCCTCAAGACTTGCGGCAAGGGCTAGGAATGCCGCCACGCCGTAATTATCTCGCGGGCACCTTCCAGTCAACCCGACTCCACATCACTCATGGGTACCCTCGTGGTCGACCCACCTTTCCAAGTAACAACTGTAAAGTCCAAGTATCCGTGTGTCCAAACATTAAGGGGAAAACCCGAGGAATCACCCCCGGTGAATTGCACTCGATGTAATCATCAAGGTGAACGTAAGAGGATCCACCCTCGAGGTTCACACTTGAGGGGTTGCATGACAGAGTCATATCGGAAGTGGTTAAGGAGGAAATCACCCTCGATGACCACGACCGAATAGCTACACTCTGAGTTAACATCGGAAGTCTTTGAAGAGGTCTCACCCTCGGCACTCGATAGTAACCCAAAGAGTGTTGAGCAACTAAGGGGAAAGTGATGTGCGGTGCCTGGTCTTTGATCCCGTTGATCGGGTCTTCAATGATGAAGCAGGGGCAACAAGGACAAGGTGGGGGTCACTGATGGATCACTAACCAACCTATACTAAGCAGTTTAGGATAAGCAGGTAAGGTACAACGACAAATACAAAAGCAGCCTATGCATCAGAATAGGATCAAACAATAACAGTAGCAAAATCTAATGCAAGCATGAGAAAATGGAATGAGCGATATCGGGATGATCAAAGGGGGGCTTGCCTGGTTGCTCTGGCAAGGAGGGGTCGTCATCGACGTAGTCGATCACAGAGGCGGCATCGGTCTCGGGGTCTACCTGAGAGAAGAGGGGGAAGAAACAGTAAATATAAAGCAAACATAGCATCACAAAGCATAACATGACGATACGTAGCGCGAGGGGCGACCTAAAGCAGTACTACACGTTGCAGACGGAGGGAATAAACATTCGAGGAGGATTTCCCGGCGGTAGACGGATTCCGGACAGAGGAAAAGAGGGGGAAAGTTCCATGTTCAACATGCTAGGGGCATGTGATAGATGAACGGACCGCGTATTCGGATTCGTTGGATTTTTCTGAGCAACTTTCATGTAGAAAACATTTTCATCCGAGTTACGGTTTAATTTCTATGAATTTCTAAGATTTTCTTATTTTCTGGATTTATTTTATTTACAGAAAATGATATATGACATCAGCATGATGTCATAGTGACATCAGCAGGTCAACAGACGGCTGACCAGGTCAAACCTGACATGTGGGTCCAGTGGAACCCACATGTCAACCTCTGTTATTTTAACAGTGGATTAAAACTAATCTAGCAGAGATAATTAGAGGTGTGGGCCCCAGTGTCAGTGCCTGATTAGAGTTTAACTAATTAGATTTCAATTTGAGATGTGATTAATTAGCCTAACTACTGGGGGACCCACACGTCAGCGAGATGGATGAACAGTGCCCCGCATTGACTTTGGTCAACACGGTCAAAAGGGCGCAAGGGCCCACTCGTCAGCGACCGTGGGTGGGTCCCATGCGGCGCCAGCCAAGAGGTCGGCGCCGGGCGTGGCGGCCTTGTAACACTGACGGTGGCCTCGGGAGGTGGTCGGATTTCGCCTACAGACGGCCGCTGAAGCGCCGGGCCGGGCCTGCTCGAACGAAAGCGCATTTAGCGAGTCGAACTGTGGTGGTGTTAGGGTCGGACTCGACCGGAATCATCGCCGGCGTCGAGCAAGGGCAGTGCCGGAGTTCTGGCGAGTGTGGCATCGGCGTTTCCGAGCACCGCAAGCCTCGGCAACTAGCGCGTTCGACTTCTACGGCTATGGCGAAACACGACCATGGCGCAGCGTAGCTTCAGCGGCGGCAATGGCGTTAGCGATGACAACGGCGGTGGAGCTCCATTCGGCCAAGCACGGCGCGGCGGCTATCGGCAGCGCGAGGCATCGTAGAGAGAGAGAGAGAGGCGAGGGCGAGGCTCACCGAGCGGTTACGAAAACCCTTGACGGTTTAGTAGCAGCAGAGCGGCTCGAATTCACCGGCGGGCACCGGAGTCAGAGAAGAAATGGGCAGCGGCGTCCGGCAGCGACAGGGCCTCCCAGCACCAGCTGAGGCCACCGGTTGATGTATAAGGCGAGGGCGGAGCTCTACAACATGATGGCTCAGCTCGGAGGCGACGGGGACCGCGAGGACGACGACGCGCGACGACAGATGCGTTCGGGCGGTGGATCTGAGAAGGAGGCGAGGCGACGGAGCGAGCGGGGAGAGGGGATAGGGACTGGCGCGAGTGGGGGCGGCAGGGCAAGTGGGAGGGGAGAGGGGAGCCCGAGGCGTCGGGGCCTTATCCTCTCCCGGCGAGGCCGGCGAGGTGGTCGGGTGGCGCCGAGGCGCCCGGTCGGAGGAACAGGAGGGAGGCGCGCTTCGGGGAGCTGGGCCGGCCAGGCTGGGCCTGTCTCTGCGGCCTTAGGCCCAGGGGCAGGGGGGTTTCCTTTTTCCCTTTTTTTAAACAGCTTTTCTTTTTCTTTTTAGCAAATAAAAAGTGAGCAAAAAAATTATGCCGTTGGCCAAAATAATTTCAAAGAAGTATATTGCACTGCCACAAAAATATTGTGAGACTTTTGAAAGAGATTGCCAATTTTATAAATTAAAAAGGCCTTTAATTTATTGCTTAGGTCACCGTTTTAAGTAGCTTTGGCAACTTAAACCTTTTGCAAAATGTTGGTTCACCACCAATATTAGTTGTGGATTATTTGGCACATGATGAACATTTTTGTTTTCATGTCAGAGCATTTTGAATTTCACACAAAATTTGAATTTGAATTCAACTGGAATTTGAAAGAACATGAGACAATAATGATCAGGCACATGTTTAGCAAAAAGATTAACTTAACCCCAGGGGTTACTGTAGCATCATTACACCGGGGTGTTACAACTCTCCTCCTCTAAAAGAAATTCTCGTCCCGAGAATTAAGAGGTAGAAGGGAACAGTTCGGGGTATTCAGCACGGAGGTTATCCTCGCGTTCCCAAGTGGCTTCTGATACGTCTCCAACGTATCTATAATTTATGAAGTATTCATGCTATTATACTATCCTTCTAGGATGTTTTATATGCATTTATATGATATTTTATATGATTTTTGGGACTAACCTATTAACCTAGATCCCAGTGCCCGTTTCTGTTTTCTCCTTGTTTTTGAGTTTTGCAGAAAAGGATTACCAAACGGATTCCAATTGACGTGCCAATTTTTGATGATTTGTTATGGACCAAAAGAAGACCAAAAAGTATCGGAGTTGGGCCAGAAGAGTCCCGAGCTGCCCGCTGGTGAGGGGGCGCGCCCACCCCTGTATGCGTGGGCCTGCCTCGTGGACAGCTCGGGCACCTCCTTGACGTGAGATCGACGCCAAAAATTCCTATAAATACAGAAACCTCGGAAAATTAACCTAGATCGGGAGTTCCGCCGCCGCAAGCCTCTGTAGCCACGAGAAATCAATCTAGGCCCTCTCTGGCACCCTGCCGGAGGGGGCCATCATCACCGGTGGCCATGGAGGAGTATCCCGGAGGGGCCATCATCATCATGAAGGCCAAGGACCAGAGGGTGGAGGCCATGGAGGAGGAAGCACAAGGGGGAGAACCTCTCCTCCTCTCTCTTGGTGGCACCGGAGTGCCATCGGGAGTGGAATCATCACCACGGTGATCGTGTTCATCAACATCACCATCATCATCACCATCCTCATCTCTTTTACGCGGTCCACTCTTCCGCACCCCACTGTAATCCCTACTTGAACATGGTGCTTTATGCCACATATTATGATCCAATGATGTGTTGCCATCTTATGATGTTTTGAGTAGATATCTTTTGTCTTTGGGTTGATTGATGATCTAGATTGGTATGAGTTGTATGTTTTACTTTGGTGCTGTCCTATGGTGCCCTCCGTGTCGGCATAAGCGTGAGGGATTCCAGCTGTAGGGTGTTGCAAGACCTTCATGATTCGCTTATAGTGGGTTGGTGAGTGACTGAAACACAAACCCGAGTAAGAGGGATTGTTGCATATGGGAATAAAGAGGACTTGATGCTTTAATGCTATGGTTGGGTTTTACCTTAATGATCTTTAGTAGTTGCGGATGCTTGCTAGAGTTCCAATCATAAGTGCATATGATCCAAGTAGAGAAAGTATGTTAGCTTATGCCTCTCCCTCATATGAAACTGCAATAGTGATTACCGATCTTGTTAACAATTGCCTAGGATAATTCCGCACACCGATCCACCATTATTCCACACTAGCTATTTATAATATTTAGTAATATATTCTAACTTTATGATAACAGCACCTACTTTTATGTTTTAGCTCTCCGATATCATGCAAAGTTATCCTCTTCATACCCACAACGTAGTTTTATTTCCCGTTGCTAGTTGGAAGTAAAACGTTCGGTGCACGTAGAGTCGTATCAGTGGCAGATAGGGCTTGAGAGAATATTGATCTTACCTTTAGCTCCTTGTGGGTTCGACACTCCATACTTATCACTTCCACCTTTGGAAAGTGCTACGATGATTCCTTGCACTTGGGGGTTATCAAGCTCTTTTTAAAGCGCCCGTTCTGTCGGGGAGCAATAGCGTGGGGTTGATATTCTCGTGTGTGCCTGTTTGCTTTCTTCACTAAGTAGATTTTGTTTTTCCCTTTTGTTTCTGTTTAGTTGTGGGTGAAACATACAATTTTTTTTAAAAGAATGAAAATACAAAAAAAATTACTTGCCTTTCATGCCTAAAAAGTTTTTCGAAAAGAGAAGCGATTGGAAAGTTATGCATTGAAGAAGTGAGGGTCGACCTTGAGCACTTGTGTTCATGCTCACGGAAACAATGTAGAATTTTTCATGGAAGTTTCTCTGTAAATAATTATCCCCTTGTATATATTCATTGTATTATAAAAATAATGTGCCAAGCTTTGGTTTTAGGATGGTTAGATTGCTTGTTTACGATGTGCAGAACAAAAACAGAAACTTTGGCTGTAGTGCGTGAATTTACGTTTTTTACTGGGAAGTCAAATGTTTCTGAAACTTTTTGCACATTACTTCTGTACAGATTGTTCAAATTTTCATATTTATTTCATAATTTTAGAAGTTACAGAAGTTTGCCAAACTTCCAGATTACTACAGACTGTTCTGTTTTTAACAGATTCTGTTTTACGTGTGTTGTTTGCTTATTTCAATGAATCTATGGCTAGTATCGGGGGGTATGAACCATAGAGAAGTTGGAATACAGTAGGTTTAACACCAATATAAATAAAGAATGAGTTCATTACAGTACCTAAAGGTAGTGATTTGCTTTATTACACTAACGGATCTCACAAGTTTTTGTTAAAGTTTTGTGTGGATGAAGTGTTGGAAGGTCGAGGAGCTATCAATATGAGAATAATAAAGGGAGGCAAGAGTTCAATCTTGGGGATGCCCAAGGCACCCCGAGTAAATATTTCAAAGGATACTCAAGCATCTAAGCTTGGGGATGCCCCGGTTGGCATCCCATCTTTCTTCTTCAACAAATATCGGTATACCTCGGTTTTTGCTTTGTTCACATGATTTGTGTCCTTTGTGTTTTTGTTTTTTCTTAAAGAACCATGCTAGCATGAGATAGACCTTCATTGATTTATATAATACTTCATGTGCTTCAGTTAAATCTTTTAAGTATGATCTTATAGAATTGCTCTTTGTGCTTCACTTAAATCCTTTCATTGTGATTTTATAGAATGCTTCATGTGCTTCACTTATACATTTTGAGCTTGGATATTGGTCAGTTGTAGAATGCTCCATGAACTTCACTTATACCTTTTGGAGTATGAATAATACTATCATTTAAAGTGGGTTTGGAAGAGTGTCAACTTTAGGAATTAGTGATCCCACTATTTTGGAGGATGTTGAATCTTAGTGTGATATTTATGAAAGTGGATTCGGAAGAGTGTCAACTTTAGCTAGTAATGATTCCACTATTTCGGAAGAGGTTCCAATTTAGTATGAGAACAAAGTTTCTATCCATGATACTACTGAAAATTATTATGAGGGAGGATACATGCTTGTAGGAGTTGCAATAATATTAAGTTTCCTCTCTATGTGCTTAAAGTTTTGAAGTTATACTTGTTTTGCCTTCCTATGCTAGTTGATTCTTGTTCCCATAAGTTGTGTGCTCACAAAATCCCTAGGCATAGTAAGTGTGTTATATTTAAATATGATAGTCATATTCTTCAAGATGCTCTTTTTGTGTTTCAATTCCTATCTTTAAAGTGAGCATCATTGAAATCATCATGCCTAGCTAAAAGGCATTAAAGAAAAGCGCTTGTTGGGAGGCAACCCAATACTTACCCTTACTGTTTTTGTGTGTTTACATGATTAATATACTGTAGTAATCATGTTTAATATCTTTTGTTTCAATAAAGTGCCAAGTAAGACCTTTGGGAAGACTCGGGTGAAAGTTAATGTGATCTTGCTGTAAAAAATAGAAACTTTGCGCTCACCAGAATAGATGTCATTTTTTACAGAAGAGTGATTTTGAGTTGATTCTTTTTGCAGAAGATTAATAGACAAATTCCTCACGTCCACCAATTTATTTCATAATTTTTGGAGTAGCATAAATATGGTTATTGTTCAGATCATTACACACTGTTCTGTTTCTGACAGATTCTGTTTTCATTGCATAGTCTGCTTGTTTTCTAGTTTCTATGGCTTATATTTCTCAATATAATTTGTGGAAATGATATGGTACAGTAGGAATTGTGTGAAAACAATTATGAACCTTGTATTTGTCAGTACCAAAGTGAATGGTTTGCTCTTTATCATACTAATCTATCTCACGAAGTTTGGTTAAGTTTTGTGTGATTGAAGTTTTCAAGTTTTGGGTGAGATATCGATATGAGGAGAATAAGGAGTGGAAACACCCTAAGCTTGGGGATGCCCAAGGCACCCCAAGGCAATATTAAAGGAAGACTCAAGCTCCTAAGCTTGGGGATGCCCCGGAAGGCATCCCCTCTTTCGTCTTCAAAACTATCGGTATACCTTACTCGGAGCTATATTTTTATTCGTCACATGATATGTGTTTTGCTTGGAGCGTCAATTTATTTTGCTAGTATTTGATTGATGTTATGTAGAATAATGTTTTGCATCTTTATTTTCAATAAAAATGCCAAGGATAGCCTTTTACCATGCTTATTTTGCAAGTATACATGTTGCTGTTTGAAAACAGAAAGTTTACCGCTGTTGCAAAAATTCCTTAGAAAAGTAAGAATGTGCTAAAATGTTGAAACCTTTTGCATAATAAGCTCTGATAAATCTATTACAGTGGGAATTTTATTTCATAATTTTTGGAGTTAGGGAAGTATGATCAATCTTGCATTCTTTACAGACTATACTGTTTTGGCAGATTGCTGTTATGGTTGCATTGTTTGCATAAGTTTGCTTGTTTAATGATTCAATTTGAGGATAGGAGTGTTAAATATGCAGAGGAATTTAGTATGCAATGTTGAATAATAATTTTAGTAATTTGTTACAGTAGAAAATGATAAGGTTTTGCATTGGTTTATACTAACCTATCTCACGAGTTCTTGTTGAGTTTGGTGTGTATGAAGCTTGTGAGATTTAGGAAACCGACGTATAAAAGGAATTAAGGAGACACAAAAGCTCAAGCTTGGGGATGCCCAAGGCACCCCAAGACATTATTTCAAGAAGTCTCAAGCATCTAAGCTTGGGGATGCCTCGGTAGGCATCCCACCTTTTCTCTTCAACAACTATCGGTTAGTATGGGTTGAACCTAAGTTTTTGCTTCTTCACATGAGTTGTGCTATCCTTGCAATGTAATTTTATTTTGTTTTGATTTCTTTTTGAATAAAATCATTGGATCTAAAATATTGAATGAAAAAGAATCCTCCCATGGCTAGTTAATAATTTTACTACTCAGTGTTCTTCACTCATATCTTTTGGAGTAGTTTGTCATTTGCTCACATGCTTCATGTCTATCCTATGAGTAAATGGTTGAATTAATTGAATGTCATAAATCTGAATTTATATATGTTTCATATGCTTATAAATTGGATAGTAATGACTTCACATATAAAGAGTATGAGGCATAAAAGTTGTTGAGAGTTGACAAACATAGTTTTGGTCATCGTTGCAATTAATATGAAGTAATAAGGAAAGAGAGGTTCACATATAAATATATTATCTTGGACACCTTTTATGATTGGGAGCACTCATTAAGTATGACATGCTAAAAGAGTTGACGTTGGACAAGGAAGACAACGTAATGGTTTATGTTTTCTCACATCTCAGTTAAAGTATATTGTCATTGACCTTCCGAACATGTTGAGCTTGCCTTTCCCCACCATGCTAGCCAAATTCTTTGCACCAAGTAGAGATACTACTTGTGCTTCCCAAAACCCTTAAACCAGTTTTGCCATGAGAGTCCACCATATCTACCTATTGATTGAGTAAGATCCCTCAAGTAAGTTGTCATCGGTGCAAGCAATAAAAATTGCTCTCTAAATATGTATGATTGATTGGTGTGGAGGAAATAAGATTTATACGATCTTGTGATGTGGAAGAAATAAAAGCAACAGACTGCATAATAAAGGTTCATATCACAATGGGCAATACAAAGTGACGTTCTTTCGCATTAAGATTTTGTGCATCCAACCCTAAAAGCGCATGGCAACCTCTGCTTCCCTCTGCGAAGGGCCTATCTTTTACTTTATGTTTTACTTTATGCTTGAGTCAAGGTGATCTTCACCTTTCCCTTTTTCATTTTATCCTTTGGCAAGCTCTTCGTGTTTGAAAGATCATGATATATATATCCAATTGGATGTAAGTTAGCATGGGCTATTATTGTTGACATCACCTAAAGGTGAATATGTTGGGAGGCAATACAATAAGCCCCTATCTTTCTTAGTGTCCGGCTGAAACTCCATAACCACAAGTATTTCGTGAGTGTTAGCAATTATAGAAGACTACAAGATAGTTGAGTATGTGAACTTGCTCAAAAGCTCTATTGATGACTCTGTCTGATGTTATGATAAATTGCAATTGCATCAATGACTGAGATTATAGTTTGTTAGTTCTCAATGAAGTTTCTGAACCATACTTGACATTGTGAATAGATTGTTACTTGATCATGAAAAGTTTTCTGAGATGAGCTATTGTTATGACATATAATGATGCTAGAAAAAGTGATTGGAATTATCATTGTTCAAACTTAAGCACTTGCTAGCATTCACGCTTCATAAATTATTTCTTTTATCATTTACCTACTCGAGGACGAGCAGGAATTAAGCTTGGGGATGCTGATACGTCTCCAACGTATCTATAATTTATGAAGTATTATGCTATTATACTATCCTTCTAGGATGTTTTATATGCATATATATGATATTTTATATGATTTTTGGGACTAACCTATTAACCTAGAGCCCAGTGCCAGTTTCTGTTTTCTCCTTGTTTTTGATTTTTGCAGAAAAGGATTACCAAACGGAGTCCAATTGACGTGCCAATTTTTGATGATTTTTTATGGACAAAAAGAAGACCAAAAAGTATCGGAGTTGGGCCAGAAGAGTCCCGAGCTGCCCACGAGGGTGGGGGGCGCGCTCACCCCCCCAGGGCGCGTGGGCCTGCCTCATGGACAGCTCGGGTACCTCCTTGACGTGAGACCGACGCCAAAAATTCCTATAAATACAGAAACCTCGGAAAATTAACCTAGATTGGGAGTTCCGCCGCTGTAAGCCTCTGTAGCCACGAGAAATCAATCTAGGCCCTCTCTGGCACCCTGCCGGAGGGGGCCATCATCATCGGTGGCCATGGAGGAGTATCCCGGAGGGGCCATCATCATCATGAAGGCCAAGGACCCGGAGGGTGGAGGCCATGGAGGAGGAAGCACAAGGGGGAGAACCTCTCCTCCTCTCTCTTGGTGGCACCGGAGTGCCATCGGGAGGGGAATCATCGCCATGGTGATCGTCTTCATCAACATCACCATCATAATCACCATCCTCATCTCTTTTACGTGGTCCACTCTCCCGCACCCCGCTGTAATCCCTACTTGAACATGGTGCTTTATGCCACATATTATGATCCAATGATGTGTTGCCATCTTATGATGTTTTGAGTAGATATCTTTTGTCTTTGGGTTGATTGATGATCTAGATTGGTATGAGTTGTATGTTTTACTTTGGTGTTGTCCTATGGTTCCCTCCGTGTCGCGCAAGCGTGAGGGATTCCCGCTGTAGGGTGTTGCAATACGTTCACGATTCGCTTATAGTGGGTTGGTGAGTGACTGAAACACAAACCCGAGTAAGAGGGATTGCTGCGTATGGGGATAAAGAGGACTTGATGCTTTAATGCTATGGTTGGGTTTTACCTTAATGATCTTTAGTAGTTGCGGATGCTTCCTAGAGTTCCAATCATAAGTGCATATGATCCAAGTAGAGAAAGTATGTTAGCTTATGCCTCTCCCTCATATGAAACTGCAATAGTGATTACCGGTCTTGTTAACAATTGCCTAGGACAATTTCGCACACCGATCAACCATTATTCCACACTCGCTATTTATAATATTTAGTAATATATTCTAACTTTATGATAACAGCACCTACTTTTATGTTTTAGCTCTCCGATATCATGCAAAGTTATCCTCTTCATACCCACAACGTAGTTTTATTTGCGTTGCTAGTTGGAAGTAAAACGTTCGGTGCACGTAGAGTCGTATCAGTGGCAGATAGGGCTTGAGAGAATATTGATCTTACCTTTAGCTCCTTGTGGGTTCGACACTCCATACTTATCACTTCCACCTTTGGAAAGTGCTACGATGATTCCTTGCACTTGGGGGTTATCAGCTTCATCCTTAGAATGATTTGACCATTGCACCTTGAGGAACTTGGTAACCTTCTGGCGTGTTCGACGTTCAGCTTCTTCAAGAATGCAGATCGGATGCTCCTTGTATGTGAGATCATCTTGAATTTCAATCAATTCCGGATCCACTTCACGTTCTGGATCCTTGAAGCATCGACGAAGTTGCGACACGTGGAAGACGTCATGAACGTGAGAGAACTGAGGTGTGAACTCCAATTGATAAGCCACCAGCCCACGACGGGCGAGAATGCGGAAGGGACCAGTGTAGCGCGGAGCTAGCTTGCCCTTGACTCCGAACCGATGAGTGCCTCTCAAAGGAGTGACACGCAGATAAGCTTGTTCACCGGGTTGATAAGTTGAACCCCAGTGTTTCCGGTCATAGTTGATCTTCTGACGGGACTGGGCCACTTTGAGATTATCCCAGACAATGCGAACCTACTCTTCAGCTTGTTGAATAATGTCTGGACCAATGAGCGTCCACTCCCCAGTTTCTGACCAATTCAGAGGGGTTCGACACTTACGTCCATAAAGCACTTCGAAGGGTGCCATCTTCAAGCTGGCTTGATAACTGTTTTTATAAGAGAACTCCGCATAAAGAAGAGATTCTTCCCACTTCTTGCCGAAAGAAATAACACAAGCCCGAAGCATGTCTTCAAGAATTTGATTGACTCGCTCGACTTGGCCTTGGGGTTGGGGATGATAAGCAGTGCTCCAGGTTATATGAGTTCCCATTGCCTCTTGGAAACTATCCCAGAACTTAGAAGTGAAAATACTGCCATGGTCTCGAATCGATCTCCTTGAATACCGTGGAGTGACACAATTCGGGAGATATACTAGTTTGCTAATTGACTAGCGTGATAGTCTCCTTGGTGGCGTAAAGTGAGCAACCTTCGAGAATTGGTCGATGACGACAAAGATAGCATCGTTACCTTTACGAGACTTGGGAAGGCCAAAGGATTTAAGTCCATTTGGATCTTATCCCACTTCCATTCAGGAATCGGAAGCGGTTGTAGAAGTCCAGCTATTTTCTGATGTTCTGCTTTGACGCGACGAGAAATGTCACATTCTTCAATATATCGAGCAATGTCTTGCTTCATATTAGACCACCAGTACTTCTGACGGATGTCTAGATACATCTTGGTACTTCCCGGATGAATAGAGAGAGGGGTGTCACGCGCTTCTTTCATCACCTTCTCTATCATAAGCTCGAACCGGGGTACTACAATGCGATCTCTCAAGTATAAGGTTCTATCTTCACCAAGTGAGAAATCTCTGGATTTCTCTAAGGCAAGATCCTTTTTCATCAAATCAACGTGAGCATCTTTGGCTTGAGCAGACTTAATTGCTTTCAGCAGAGTTGGTTCCAGGACAAGGTTATTCAGAGAACCCTGTGGAACTAGTTGAAGGTTCAGCTTGCATAGCTCTTCATAAAGGCGGGGTTGAGCTTTGTAGACCATGTGATTGTTGCAATAAGACTTACGGCTCAGGGCATCGGCCATTACATTAGCCTTGCCAGGGGTATAGGATATACCGCAGTTGTAGTCAGCAATAGCTTCCATCCATCGCTGCTGACGGAGGTTCAGATCTGGCTGAGTAAACAGGTACTTCAGACTCTGATGATCGGTGAAGATCTCGCAATGTTTACCGAGAAGGTATTGTCTCCATAGCTTCAGTGCAAAGATAACCGCAGCAAGCTCAAGGTCGTGAACTGGGTAGTTCTCTTCGTGAGGACGCACTTGACGGGAGGCATAAGCAATCACTCTACGCTCTTGCATTAGGACACATCCTAATCCTTGTCGTGAAGCGTCGCAATAGATGACGAAGTCTTCACGAGAATCAGGGGGAGCAAGCACTGGGGCAGAAGTCATCTTGTCCTTGAGTGCCTGGAAACTTTCCTGAGATTTGTCTGTCCAATCAAACTTAACGCATTTGTGTAGCAGATTGGTTAGTGGCTTGGCGATCTTGGAGAAGTTCTCGACAAAGCGGCGACAATAGCTGGCTAGTCCAAGAAAGCATCTGACTTGCTTGACAGTCTTCGGAGGGGTCCAGTCAAGAATAGCCTGGACTCGCTCTGGGTTGACGGCAATACCATCCTTGGAGATGACATGACCAAGGTAGGTGACTTCAGGAAGCCAGAATTCGCACTTGGAATACTTGGCGTAAAGTTGATGTTCTCGAAGGTTCTCTAGAACAAGTCGAAGATGTTCAGGATGTTCTTCTTTGTTCTTCGAATATACCAGGATATCATCCAGATAGACTACGACGAACTTGTCGAGGTAATCCATGAATATATAGTTCATCAAACGAGAGAATGTAGCTGGAGCATTGGTTAAGCCGAAAGACATGACGGTGTACTTGTAAGAACCATAACGAGTGACAAAGGCGGTGATGAAGCCACGTACCTAGGGTAGGGTCATGGACCTATCCAAGGTACCCTCCCCAAGGACATCTCTAGAAGAATCCACCTGTCAGTCGACCTAGAAGTATTCCACTCGACGGACTTGAAGACACTCGACTATGAGATCTAAAGTCACTCGACCGCCAGGAGATCTAAAGTCAGTCTGCACACAAACAATCAGTCATTAAGTAGCTTTTATGGTCATCATAGCATTTTATGTGGGGCGTTACCAGTAACCCCCGACCTTAATGTACTTTAAACCCTACATAGCGAGGGCCGGAGGGGTGCAGCGAACTCTATATAAGCCACCCCCTCCTCAGTGTGAAGGGTTCGCACCCCTGTAACTCATACGCATATAATCCAGTCGACCGCCTCCGGGATCCGAGACGTAGGGCTATTACTTCCTCTCAGAAGGGCCTGAACTCGTAAATCTCTTGTGTATACAACTACTCCATAGCTAGGATCTTGCCTCTCCATTCCTACCCCCCTATTCTACTGTCAGACTTAGAACCATGACAGTTGGCGCCCACCATGGGGCAGGTGTCTTAGCGACTTAGTGGAGAAGTTGCAATTGTTCCGATCCTTCATCATGGTTTCAGGCGGAGTTTTGGTTGAGGGCCGCGCGATCCGTCTCGGCGCGCTCACGTTCATCGTCGATGACTCCGCTTGGCTTCAAGAGGCTCCACTCGACATCGACGCGCTCCCCATCCGCGGGGCGACACACTTTCGCGCGTGCGTCCGCGGTGTCCTCCTGCGGCAACCGTTGACCCAGTATTGGTCGACCCCTGTGTCGTCCTCCCTCCCTGTCTCCTACCGGCGCAAGCGCTCCGCTCGGTCGAGGCTTCAGTGGTGGGTGAGGCACGCGGTGGCTCGCCAGTCGTCCACTCCCCAAGTCTCGGCGATCGAGCCTGACGAATCTCTCTACGGCCTGTTCGACCTGTCAAGTGGCTCCGTAGAGACTCCATTCGAGTGCGACAGCAGTGATCCAGCGGCAGAGGTCCTGATGGTCAATGGACCATGCAGTCCTCCCAGTTTTCCCCGCACCGACGGAGTCGATGGCGGAGGCGATCCGGCGCACGCCCACGAAGAATATCAGCCCGAGCCCCTCACGTCGCTACAAAGGGAAGAACTTTGCCGCCGGAACATGGATGAGCTGCATACTCCTATCATTGGAGAAAACCCCCGAGGCTCGTGCCTTAGAAGACGCACGTTTGGCCAACTTGGCTGAGCGCACTCGACTGGAGAACCTCCAGCGAGCACTCGATTTAGCGGCGCGTGCAACGGGTTCAAGACTCCAGTTGACGTCAACTCTTTCCACCACCGACTCTGGTATATCGAACTCCGATTCAGAATCTAGCAGCTGCAGCCCGTATAGCAGAGTCGATTCAGCCTTCCCAATCAAAGGCTGGCAGAGGCTTGCTACAGATCAGAGATTTACTCCGCAGCAGGGAGACCAAAATTCATCTCAGACGTTAGTCATGAATAGGATTCACAGCAGATCCGTCGCTGCGAATACAGTCCAGTCGGCCCATATCCCAAGATCGCCCCCGAGGCGTGAGGGACGTGGAGGCCGGCGTGATCTGTTTGATGACCGATTCGATCATGATGATCGACGTCGAGTGCCCACCCCTCCCCCAAGGGGTGGGTCGTACGCGCCTCGACAGCAGGATGACAGACGCCATCACAGTGTTGGGCAAAGGATTCCAGTCGACCCTAGGGAACCAGGCTTTGATGCAAGATCCATTATCGTTCAAGGTTTGGTCGACAGGAACAGAGCTCACTGAGAAGGCCATGACAGAGATGTGCCCACCAAAGCATCGTGAGTACACGCCTCAGACCAGAGTGTTTTAGCAGAGCCATCAGGGCCGCGGTGATTCCTCCCAACTTCAGGTTGGCGACTGGAGTCAGTAAGTTCACTGGTGAGTCCAAGCCTGATACTTGGCTTGAGGACTACCGAGTGGCTGTTCAGATTGGCGGCGGCAACGATGAAGTGGCCATGAAACATCTGCCTCTTATGTTGGAGGGCTCAGCCAGAGCATGGTTGAATCAGTTAGCACCCGGCAGCATTTACACTTGGGAAGATCTTGCCCGAGTGTTTGTCAGGACATTTGAAGGAACTTGCAAGCGGCCAGCAGGGTTGATGAGCTGCGATCGTGTGTGCAAAAGTCGAATGAAACTCTGAGAGATTACATCCAGAGATGGATCACATTGCATCACACAGTAGAGAATGTATCTGATCACCAGGCAGTCTGTGCCTTCAAGAAAGGCATTAAGAATAGAGAGCTGAGTCTGAAATTCGGTCAAACCGGTGACATGACCCTGAGTCGAATGATGGAGATTGCCACCAAGTATGCTAATGGTGAAGAAGAGGATCGGCTCCGGAGTGGCAAGTACAAGTCAGCTGCCCATGAAACCAGGGGAGGGAACTCCAGTCGGAAGGAGAAACGGAAAGCCGAGCCAGCTGCTCCTGGAGAAGCCTTGGCCGTAACTCAAGGAAAATTTAAAGGGAAGCCCAAAGGGCCTTGGAACCCCAAAAAAGTGAAGGATCAAGACGGAAATCATGTATTGGACTTGCCATGCCACATTCACACAAAGAAGGATGAAGAGGGTAAGCTCATTTACCCGAAGCATACCACTCGACAGTGTCGGCTCTTGATCCAGCAGTTCCAAGGGAAGCCGCCCAAGGATAAGGAAAAGGAGTCGGACAAAGTTGAGGACAAGGAAGATAGTGATGGTGGGTACCCCCGGGTCAATTCCACCCTGATGATTTTTGCTGATGTTGAAAGTAAAAGTCGATTGAAAGTTATCAACCGAGAAGTGAATATGGTCGCTCCGGCGACACCCAGTTATTTGAAATGGTCTCAGACTGCCATCACATTCGACAAGTCTGACCACCCGACGCACATCGCCACCCCTGGGAGGCAAGCTTTGGTGGTCGACCCAGTCGTCGAAGGCACTCGACTAACTAAAGTGTTGATGGATGGTGGCAGTGGCCTGAATATACTGTATGCAGAGACGTTGAAAGGGATGGGCATTCCGATGTCCAGACTCAGTACCAGCAACATGAGCTTCCATGGAGTCATTCCTGGAAAGAAGGCTGAGTCACTCGGCCAAATTGCTCTTGATGTGGTTTTCGGTGATTCCAAGAATTTTCGTAAAGAAAAGTTGACGTTTGAGGTCGTGGATTTCCAGAGTGCTTATCACGCTATTCTGGGAAGGCCAGCGTATGCACGTTTCATGGCCCGACCATGTTATGTATACCTTGTTTGAAGATGCCAGGCCCCAAAGGTGTGACCACCGCCACCGCAATCGGAAGAAAGTGGAAGAGTGTTTCCAGAAGGCTCAAGATCGCCGATGCTCGATGGCAGTGGTAGAGCTGCAGGAATACCGTAAAACTGCAGACTGAAAGTGATTTGTTGCGAGCCAAGAAGCCCGCTGCGGAATCAGCGTTTCAGTCGTTCGGTGAGACAAAGCCAATTCACATTCACCCGACCGCCCCCGATGCTGCTCCGACTCATATCTCTACAACACTCGACTCCAAATAGGAAGAAGCGCTCATCCAGTTCCTCCGTGAGAACTGGGACATCTTCGCATGGAAGCCTTCTGACATGCCGGGTGTTCCCAGGGGGCTGGCTGAGCACCGTCTACGAGTCGACCCGAAAGTTAAACCTGTCAAAGAACATCTTCGACGGTTCGCCGTCCAGAAGAGACAGGCCATTGGCGAGGAAGTGGCTCGACTCCTTGCAGCGGAGTTTATCCGAGAAATTTACCACTCCGAGTGGCTCGCCAATGTTGTCATGGTCCCCAAGAAGGACAAGTCACTCCTCATGTGCATTGACTTCAAACATATCAATCGGGCCTGCCCGAAAGATCATTTTCCTCTCCCCCGCATCGACCAAATAGTCGACTCGACTGCGGGATGTGAGCGCCTGTCTTTTTTAGACGCCTATTCCGGTTACCATCAGATCCGACTGCATGGGCCCGATTTAAATCAAAACAGCTTTCATCAGTCCATTCGGGTGCTTCGCTATGTCACCATGCCTTTCGGCCTCAAGAATGCCGGAGCCACGTTCATGAGGATGATTCAGAAGTGTTTGCTCACTCAAATCAGTTGGAATGTGGAAGCATACATGGATGGTATTGTGGTCAAGTCACGGAAGGGTTCCAACCTGCTGACTGACCTTGCTGAGACATTTGCCAACCTCAGGAGGTATGATATCAATCTTAATCCATCAAAGTGCACATTCGGAGTTTCCGGCGGAAAGTTGCTCGGTTTTCTCGTTTCCGAACGAGGAATTGACGCCAATCCGGAAAAAGTTGGTACTATACTCCGAATGAAATGTCCTGTGCATGTGCATGATGTCCAGAAGCTTACTGGTTGCTTGGCCGCTTTAAGTCGATTCATCTCTCGACTCGGTGGAAAGGCATTGCCTCTTTACTGACTAATGAAGAAGTCAGAAAAGTTCGAGTGGACTCCTGAAGCTGATGCAGCGTTTGCAGAGTTAAAAACTCTGCTCTCCACCCAGCCGGTGCTTGCTGCCCCAATCGGCAAAGAGCCTTTGCTGCTTTACATTGCAGCCACAGGACAAGTTGTCAGTACAGTACTTATGGTCGAGCGGGAAGAAGAAGGAAAAGCCTTTAAAGTTCAAATACCAAAGATATTATGTTTCTGAAGTTTTGACCCCATCAAAGCAAAGATACCCTCATTATCAGAAGGTTGTATATGGGATTTATATGACCACGAAGAAGGTTGGTCATTACTTCTCTGACCACTCCATTATTCAGCGACGCTCCATTGTCAGAGATTCTGCACAACAGAGATGCAACTGGTCGAGTGGCAAAATGGGCGATTGAACTCCTTCCCCTAGATATCAAGTTTGAGGCAAAGAAAGCCATCAAGTCCCAAGCAATAGCAGATTTCGTCGCCGAGTGGATTGAACAACAACTGCCGACTCAAGTTCACTCGGAGCACTGGACCATGTTCTTTGACGGTTCCAAGATGCTGAATGGTTCCGGTGCTGGGGTTGTGTTAGTTTCCTCCCGAGGAGATAAGCTCAGATATGTTCTTCAAATTCACTTTGATTCCTCCAACAACGAAGCAGAGTACGAAGCGCTTTTGTATGGGTTGCGTATGGCCATTTCACTCGGCGTCCGTCGCCTCATGGTCTATGGCGACTCAGATTTAGTGGTTAATCAAGTGATGAAGGAGTGGGATGTCAGAAGTCCGGCCATGACTGGTTACTGCAATGCAGTGAGAAAGCTGGAGAAGAAATTCGAGGGGTTAGAGCTTCATCATATACCCCGACTGAAAAATCAAGCAGCTGACGATTTAGCAAAAATAGGTTCCAAGAGAGAAGCCATTCCCAGCAATGTGTTTTTGGAACACATCCACTCACCATCAGTTCAAGAGGATCCTTTCACTGAAGAAGTTCCGCAACCAAAAAGTGCCACGGATCCGACTGAGGTTGAGGTTCTAGCGGTGGTCGACCTGATCATGGAAGTCTTGGTCATCACTCCCGACTGGACGGTGCCGTACATCGCGTACATCCTAAGGAAAGAACTCCCAGAGAATGAAAGAAGAGGCTCGACAGATCGTCCATCGATCCAAGGCCTCTACTGTGATAAAGGGACAGTTATACAGAGAAAGCGCGACTGGAGTCGGACAGAAGTGTATAACACTAGAAGAAGGTCAGATAATCCTTGATGATATCCACTCGGGGACCTGTGGTCATCATGTGTCCTCTCGGACCATTGTGGCCAAAGCATACCGAGCGGGATTTTACTGGCCAAGAGCAAATGAAATGGCGAAAGAGATAGTCGACAAGTGTGAAGGATGTCAGTTCTACTCCAATATGTCACACAAACCCGCGTTAGCCTTGAAGACCATTCCACTCGTCTGGCCCTTTGCTATTTGGGGATTGGATATGATTGTACCACTGAGAACTGGCAGGAGCGGCTTCACTCACGTCTTCGTGGCAGTCGACAAGTTTACTAAATGGATCAAAGCTAAGCCTATCAAGAATCTCGATGCGTGCACTGCTATCAGTTTCATCAGAGAGTTGATATTCAGATATGGAGTCCCGCATAGCATCATCACTGACAATGGGTCAAACTTCGATTCCGACAAATTCAAAGCCTTTTGCGCCTCTCAAGGCACACGAGTCGACTACGCTTCAGTCGCTCACCCCCAGTCGAATGGACAAGCGAAAAGAGCAAACGGTCTAATTCTCAAAGGACTGAAACCCCGACTGATGCGCGGTCTCAAGCACGCAGCAGGCGCATGGGTCGACGAACTTCCGTCAGTTCTTTGGGGTTTGAAGACTACCCCTAATCGGTCAACTGGACGAACTCCATTCTTTCTGGTCTATGGAGCTGAAGCATTTCTGCCGAGTGACTTGCTTCACAATGCGCCCCGAGTCGAGCTCTACTCTGAAGATGAAGCAGAACAAGCCCGGCAGGATGCAGTCGACCTCCTAGAAGAGGAAAGAGAGATGGTCCTGATCCGCTCGACTATCTATCAGCAAGACTTGCGTCGATTCCATGCCAGAAATGTGAAGATACGAGCCTTCCAAGAAGGAGACTTGGTCCTCCGAGTGGATCAACAAAAACCACACAAGCTTGCTCCCACTTGGGAAGGCCCCTTCATCATCACCAGAGTTCTCCACAATGGAGCGTACCATCTTTACAATGTCGATCGCCAGATTAACGAGCCACGAGCTTGGAACGCGGAACTGCTCCGCCCCTTTTATACTTAAGAACTCACTCGGATGAGATGTAATAAGAAATACCTTTGTAGTTTCATAATCAAAGACAAGAGTGTTATAATTTTCCCAGTGATTGTTGTTGCTTTTGTTTATGGGAGAAACTCCCCCAGTGGGTGGCTTGGTTGCGAATCTGTTTCGCCTAAGTTTGTAAAAAAATTCCTACCGAGTGATGAGCAAGCCTCTCACTCGGAGGCTTAGCTGCGAATCCGTTTCGACTAAGTTTAAAAAAGAAAAATCTACCGAGTGGCGAGCCTGCCTCCCACTCGGAGGCTTAGCTGCAGCCCAAGTGATCGCCTAAGTTTGAAAAATCCTATCGAGTGGTGAGCCTGCCTCCCACTCGGGGGCTTAGCTGCAGTCCAGTACTCGCCTAAGTATTTGAAAATCCTACCGAGTGGTGAGCCAGCCTCCCACTCGGAGGCTTAGCTGCAGTCCCAGTACTCGCCTAAGTATTTGAAAATCCTATCGAGTGGTGAGCCAGCCTCCCACTCGGAGGCTTAGCTGCAGTCCCAGTACTCTCCTAAGTATTTGAAAATCCTACTGAGTGGTGAGCTAGCCTCCCACTCGGGGGCTTAGCTGCAGTCCCAGTACTTGCCTAAGTTTAAAAAATCCTACCGAGTGGTGAGCAATCCTCCCATTCGGGGGCTTAGCTGCAGTCCAGTACTCGCCTAAGTATTTGAAAATCCTACCGAGTGGTGAGCCAGCCTCCCACTCGGAGGCTTAGCTACAGTCCCAAAGATCGCCTAAGTTTAAAAATCCCACCGAGTGGTGAGCAATCCTCCCACTCGGGGCTTAGCTGCAGTCCAAGACTCGCCTAAGTATTTGAAAATCCCACCGAGTGGAGAGCAGTCCTCCCACTGGGGCTTAGCTGCAGTCCAGTACTCGCCTCAGTTTAAAAATCCCACCGAGTGGTGAGCAATCCTCCCACTCGGGGGCTTAGCTGCAGTCCAGTACTCGCCTAAGTATTTGAAAATCCTACCGAGTGGTGAGCCAGCCTCCCACTCGGAGGCTTAGCTGCAGTCCCAGTACTCGCCTAAGTTTAAAAAATCCTACCGAGTGGTAAGCAATCCTCCCACTCGGGGGCTTAGCTGCAGTCCAGTACTCGCCTAAGTATTTGAAAATCCTACCGAGTGGAGAGGAGTCCTCCCACTCGGGGGCTTAGTTGCAGTGCAGTGCTCGCCTAAGTATTTGAAAATCCCACTGAGTGGGTAGCAATCCTCCCACTCGGGGGCTTAGCTGCAGTCCAGTACTCGCCTAAGTATTTAAAAAATCCTACCGAGTGGTGAGCAATCCTCCCACTCGGGGGCTTAGCTGCAGTCCAGTACTCGCCTAAGCATTTGAAAATCCTACTGAGTGGAGAGAAGTCCTCCCACTCGGGGGCTTAGCTGCAGTCCAGTACTCGCCTAAGTATTTGAAAATCCTACCGAGTGGAGAGAAGTCCTCCCACTCGGGGGCTTAGCTGCAGTCCAGTACTCGCCTAAGTATTTGAAAATCCTACCGAGTGGAGAGCACTCCTCCCACTCGGAGGCTTAGCTGCAGTCCAGTACTCGCCTAAGTACTTAGTACAACGTGTGCTTTGCAAGGATGATGGGGTGCAGGTCGACTGCTACCTTCTCCTTCCGAGCTACGCCACAAATAAAATGTGCGCCCTGCAAGGACGACGAGGTGCAGGTCGACTGCTACCTTCTCCTTTTGAGCTACGCCACAAATACAATGTGCATTCCATCCTGATCCGCAAGGACGCAGGTCGACTGCAATCTGTGCTCCATCCCTACCTGCAAGAGCGATGAAGTGCAGGTCGACTGGACTTTCCACCTCAGAGCTGCGTCTCAAGCATTAAAGTATATTCCTAGTGAAGAATAAAGTTTGCTTGAAGGCAAATGCAAGCATATTCAACGATAAACAAAGTTCAGATAACGGATTTAGAAGTGCTCAGGCATCAAGCCTGTAAAAGTTTATCGATTACAAAACCACTCGGCATTCCAAGGCAAATTTAAGGTGAGGCATAAAAGTTTTTCTTACTCCTCAGGTGGAGGACTGGAGGGTGCGACAAACTGGTCCAGGTTGATTCCATCAGCAATCCGAGTGGCAGCAGCAATGAAGGTTTCCATGAAAGATTGGAAGTCATGCTTCTTGGTATTGGCCACTTTGATGGACGCCAGCTTGTCCTCTCGCGCGTCCTTGCAGTGAACACGGACCAGGGATAGAGCAACGTCAGCACCACACCTGGCAGAAGAATTTTTCCATTCTTGCACTCGACTGAACGTCATTCACCGAGTCATCAGAGACTCGAGGTCATTTTGAAGCGTCTCTCCTGGCCAGAGTGTCGTGTCGATTCGCGACACCGCAACCTTCAGTCGAGCAAGATAGTCAACAACTCCAGCAACACGAGACTCTAGTCGGAACACGTTCATAGCGGCCTCGTCCTTCACAGGAGAGTTAATGGGGTCCAAGTTTGTCTCCAGTCGACTGGTCTCCTCCTTGAAGTTTTGGCAAAATTCTGTAAACACAGTTTGAAGTTAAGCCAACAGTTCTATGATGAGTCGATGATAACGATTCAGTCAGATAAAAGAGATTACCTTCAAGCATGAGGAATAACTTCTTGGCGAGCCCTTCCAGATAAGCCTCGAGATCGTTCTTCTTCCCCACCAGTTCACTAGCCTTGTCACTCAGAACTATCTTGTCATTCTTTAGACGACTGACCTCCTTGTTGGCCGCGTCGAGAGCAGCTTTCAGATTGGTATTATCCTCTTCAAGTTTTCCGACTGAAGCCAGCTTTTCTTCGGCAAGCTTCGTCTTGTCCAAAGCTACCTTCTGCAACTCAGCAAGGTCATGGTCCTTCTTCTTCAGAGCCTCCTTCAGTTTATCTCCAAAGTGACAACGAGATCAGAATCAGGAATGGACAAAAAGATAAAGACAGTTGTCAAGATTCTCACCAAACATACCTTTTGCTTCACCTTCGCCTTCGTAAAGTTCTCCTGAACAAGCTTCAAGTCAAGTTCGAGCTGGATTTGTTTATTCTCCAATTCAGTATAGCGAGCCTCAAGCTCGCAAGATTTCTGCAAAAGGACAGTCGACAAACATTAAAGATAGGTTGCTTCCGAGTGACTAAGAGAAAAATCGTAGCATTTCTAAGACTACAGTCGAATCAAAATATTCAACAGTAGTCTCGGGGACTACACCCAGTGGGTGCACTTAGCGTGCCCCCACTGGTTCTACCGACTCGGTTCGATCAATCGACCGAAAGAGACAAAAAGGTTATGATCCTAAACCATAGCTAATCGCCGCCAGCCACCATGATCATCACGATCTAAAAAAGAGAGAGAGGTTCTTCAGACCTTAGTCGACTGCCAGCAGTCGACCATGGTCTCGGGGACTACACCCAGTGGGTGCACTCAGCGTGCCCCCACTGGTTCCAAGATTCCATTCGACCAGACCGAGTGGAGAAGTTAGAGTGATGAAATTCAAAGTATAAAGACTACTGTCGACTGCCAGCAGTCCACCATAGTCTCGGGGACTACATCCAGTGGGTGCACTCAGCGTGCCCCCGCCAATCCAAAAATTCAATCGACACACCCAGTGGGTGTACAGATACAAAGATCTTCAGAAATAAGAATTTTCAGATACCATATCCTAACAGAACAAGCGGTGACCAACTAACCTGGACGTTGCTCTGAAGAGCTGAGCTTGCATCATAAGCCGCTTGGCTGGCGTCCCGGATCGCCTTCACCTGCTCCATCATGACCCCCGCCTGGCGTATAGCCTCCTTAGCAGCACCCGCTTGGTCCTCTGGGACGTGGTGTGTGGCGAAAAGGGAAGGCGGATCAGCAGTCGACGACGAAGGTCGAGCACTCGTCAGTGGCACAGCGAAGGACACGGAAGTCTGAGTGACGTTGCCACTCTCCTGAACCAGCGTCTCAGGCGCTGACGCAACTTGAGCAGTCTTGCCATCAGGCACCTTTTTATTCCTCCTCGGCTTCAGCGGCGCCTCGTCGTCATCATCAGGGAGATCAATGACATGAGGTGGGTCTATAGGAAAGATTCAAAGTTAAAAATGAAGATCCAATCGACCAAAAGCGAAGCTACAGAGATCATACCAAGGTTGGAGGTGGCATCATCTTCCATTTCTTGGTCTTCGTTCCTGGCTGAGGTCTCGGAGGTAGCAGCATTGCGGATTTCGGAAATCAGTCGGTTAGCCAACAAGTCGACCAAGAGTCTATCCATGCTAAACGAGAAAACACAAGTTCTGTTGTTACTCGAAAATCATGGGAATGGCCATTCTCATCTTGGGCAGGACCTTCGACGGCTTTGATGACGCCGCTCGGGGATGCTTCGGCGCTTTTTCAGTCGGTGCAGGAGAGGACGTCCGAGGGCGTTTCGTCGACTGCCCAACAGGCACAGTCGCTTTACCAAGCTCGACCGCGGGGTCGTGGGTGAGCTTGGATCGCCTTTCCGTGCGAGGAAGGTCAACTTCCTCCTCCTCTTCCTCCTCCTCCTCTTCACCAGAGCCATCGTCATCTTCATCCCCCTCACCATCAGATTGCCACTCCTCCTGACTTTCACCTCCGCTCGCCTCCTCCTCCTCGACCTGTTCTTGCGCCCCGTTGGGCATCGAGTACATCTCAGTAGTGGCTTAGAAGACAACAAACAAGACAGAAGTCAGTCGACTAATTTTAAGCAAAGCAGAGTGAAGAAAACAGGATCACAGTCGGAGGTGTAGAATTGGACCTTGTCTACTTCGTATGATTGGTCGAGTGGAGGAATCCTCCTGACTCCTCGGGGGTTGTCCTTGTTCCCTGTGATGGCAGTCATCCACCTCTCCAACGTGGCATCCTCGACCTCCTCTGGGTGGATCCGAGTGGTGTCTTCAGTGCCATAATACATCCACATCGAATGGTCTCGATATTGAAGCGGCTGGATGCGTCGTCGGAGGAGGACCTCCAAGAGATCCATGCCGGTCACCCCGTCACGGATAAGCTGGACTACACGCTCGACCAACACCTTAACCTGCGCATTCTCCTTCGGGACCACCTTCAAAGAGGAAGGCTTCCTCACTCGGTCCATAGAAAAAGGAGGGAGTCCAGTCGATCGCTCAAGGCGTCGGCTGGTCTTTGCAGTAAAACCAGGTCGACTGCCATCCACGGACCGAGTCGGGAAGGACCATGGCCGGAAATGTACTTTTCCCCCTCATCTGAACTCCAAGACCCCCACACATCTGAATCACTTGGGTTCTCTCGTCACTCGAATTGGCCTTTTTCACCGTCTGGGAGCGACATGTGAAAATGTGCTTGAAAAGACCCCAATGAGGCCGACAACCCAAGAAATTCCTACCCCCCTATTCTACTGTCAGACTTAGAACCACGACATGCGGTCTTTGGAATATCCTCTTCACGAACACGGATCTGGTGGTAACCCAACCTCAAGTCGAGTTTAGAGAATATCGATGAACCAGCCAGTTGATCATACAGATCATTGATCCGAGGAAGGGGATATTTGTTCTGAATTGTAGCTTGGTTGATAGGACGGTAGTCTTGGACCAAACGGTTCGTTCCGTCCTTCTTCTTGACGAAGAGAGAAGGTGCTCCCCAAGCAGAGGAACTTGGACGAATGAAACCCTTGCGAAGAGATTTGTCGATTTCCTCCTTAAGTTCAAGGAGTTCATGAGGCGGCATCTTGTAGGGTCGTTTAGCAATAGGAACGGTGCCTCGTTTCAAGTCGATGACGAACTCGACAGCCCGGGCAGGGGGTATTCCTGGAAGTTCTTCTCAAAATACGTCTTGGAAGTCGCGAACGACTGGAATCTTTTCAATTCCCTCAAGAGGTGCTGCGTTCAACGCATTCAAAGCATAAAGTCGTGCTTCAGCGTTTTGAACAAGCTGAGCATGGTAGGTTACTATCTCAACGGAAGGATGTAGGAGGTGAACGACCTTGGTGGCGCAAACGATAGAGGTAGTATGCGCTTTCAACCATTCCATTCCCAGAATGAGGTCAATATTGGAAGACTCCAGAATAATGGGAGAAACAAGGAAATCCAACCCTTCAATTTCAACGGGGACGTCGCGACCAATCATGGTAGTTCGACACTGACCCGCAGGGGTGCGTACCACTATCGGAGTGTTCATGGGCTCGCATCGAATGTCATGTGCGTAAGCAAAATTTTCTGACATGAATGAATGCGATGCTCCTAAATCGAATAAAACAGAAGCCGGTACTGAATAAACGAGAAGAGTACCCATCACAGTGGCAGGCTGGTCTTGAGCTTCATTTAGATCAACATGATTAGCCTGACCACGACCATAAGGTCTGGCATTGTTGTTATGGAGCTGATTGTTATGACCAGTTGAAGGCAGAGCCAGCTGATTCTGATTCTGAGGGCATTTCCTGGAACGATGACCTGGAAGGCCACACTTGAAGCACAGACCATCATTGGGGTTGGGAGCAGAAGCTTGGGGTGGTACAACCCGAAGGGGCTGCCTCTACGGTGGAGGGGAAAGACGAGGTGCAGCATAGGACTGTCTTGGTGCAGGTGCAGTTGGACGATACATGCTGTGGGGAATCCATATCCGACGCTTCTGTGCTGATGGGCCCGAAGATGAGCCAGCGTCACGGCTGTGCCTGAGGGATCCCTAGTGTTCCTGAAGACCAGTCTCGATCTGAATAGCCTTGTTCACCAAGGTGGTGAAGTCGGCAAAGTCATGAACGAGCAATGCTAGCTTGATATCAGGGTGAAGACCATCACGAAACTTCTCTTTCTTACGAGCATCAGTAGCAATGTCTTCTTTAGCATAACGTGACAAGTCCAGGAATTCCTGTTGATAAGCATCTACGGACTTGTTGCCTTGGGTGAGGTTGCGGAACTCTTGCTTCTTCTTGTCCATGATTCCCTGAGGAATGAAGCGGGCACGGAAAGCGACTTGGAAACCTGACCAAGTGATGACCGTTCCAGCAGGTAGGGTACACCTGTGGTTGTCCCACCATTGAGCAGTGGGACCCTTCAGAAAGAAAGATGCAAAGGTGACGTAGCTAGCAGGGGCCACACTAGCAGACTCCATTTCATATGTGATGTCGCGGAGCCAGTCATCAGCATCAAGGGGCTGAGTTGAGCTGCGGTAAATAGTTGGGTTGAGGCGCATGAAGTCCTGCAGAGTTACTGGGGTTGGTTGTTGATTCATGTTCGGACGAGGAAACTGAGCCATCATTCCTTCCATGAACTGGTGGTTCAGCTCAAATTGTTGCATCATTCCAGCAAAGAATTCGGGCGGTGGTGGATCGTTGGCACCACGGCCATGACCAGCAGGTCTAACCATCCTGCTAACATGTAACAGGGGGTAGTTCAACATTGAGCATTTGCAAAGACAAGGATCATTCATGATGAAACATGCATAATGAAAGAGGTACGATGGATACCACTTCGTAGTCAACACGACAGTGTGTACCATTCGTAATACTATTCTAAGGAATATCTATGGCTTATCCAACTTTGGGGTGAATGTGGTCAGGGGATCCTAATGTTAGAGTTAGTAAATTCGTTTAACCCGAATGGAAGAGAGATCACCAGAGCATAGACGAGGAGTAAAAGATCCTAATACCACCCAATGGCGACGTGGGCCCGTAAGACACACAGCCAATGTTAGTAAAAGTTTTTCAGTGACTAGACTCAACTTCGGCCAAGGAGTTGGAAAGGGGGCTACCTACAGGCAGTCGGCTCTGATACCAACTTGTGACGTCCTTGATTCAATCGTACACTAATCATACACGCAAATGTGTACGGACAAGATCAAGGACTCACGGGAAGATATCACAACACAACTCTGGACACAAATTAAAATAATACAAACTTTATATTACAAGCCAGGGGCCTCGAGGGCTTGAATACATAAGCTCGAAAACATAAGAGTCAGCGGAAGCAACAATATCTGAGTATAGACATAAGTTAGACACGTTTTCCTTAAGAAGGCTACCACAAAAGCAACATTGATCGAAAAGGCAAGGCCTCCTGCCTGGGAGCCTCCTAACTACTCCTGGTCGTCGGCGGCCTCCACGTAGTAGTATGCATCGGCGGTGGCATCTGGCTCCTGAGATCCGACATCTAGTTGCATCAACCGGAAAGAAGAAGAAAGGGGGAAAAGGGGAAGCAAAGCAACCGTGAGTACTCATCCAAAGTACTCGCAAGCAAGGATCTACACTACATATGCAACATTATCAAAGGAAGGCTGTATATGTGGACTGGGCTGCAGAAATGCCGTAATAGAGAGAAGGCTCAGTCCTATCAAGACTAGCATCTTCGAAACCACCATCTTGCAAAGAACAGGAGGGAGTAGAGTAGCTTAAAGTAAAGTAGTAGTAGTGTTATCAACCTCGGCCGGAGATCCTTTCTCGACTCCGCGAAAGCAATCCCAGAGCCATACTATCCAGCTTATCATCACAATCCATTTCTCATCACAAGTATCCAGTTCTAGTTGTATCGATCGGGATACAACTCCAAGTGTTCACATCAGAGGACAAGCTATCGATAGATGTTTTCTTCCACAGGGGTGCACCAACTTACCCACCACGCCGATTAACTCCGGCCGGACACACTTTCCTGGTCATGCCCGGCCTCGGCCAAACAATACGCCGCAACCCGACCTAGGCTTAATAGAGAGGCCAGACGCCGGACTAAACCTATGCCCTCAGGGTCATGGGCCATCGCCTCGAACTTCGCAGATGTTGCGTGGGCGGCGGTGAGCAGACCTAGCTACCTCCTTCAACAAGGCAGGTGCTTACGCAGTCCAACCCGGCAGCGCCGATCGCCGACGCCTATTAAGCTTCGGCTAATGCATACGGCTACGTAACGCCCATACTATGCCCACGTGATGGTTAGTGCTATCAGGCCAGAGGCCCCTCGGATCAAATATCCAAATCGTAGTGGATTAGGAGCACGCGGTAACAAGCAGAGACTCACGAAAGATGTGACCCCGTTGCACCATCTCGAGGAGTTGCGGCACGGGCTAGGAATGCCCGACCACGCCTCGTAATTATCTCGCGGGCACCTTCCAGATCAATCCGACTCCACATCACTCGCGGGTACTCCTCAGGGTCGACCCGCCTTTCCAAGTAACAGCTGTAAAGTCCAAGTATCCGTGTGTCCAAACATTAAGGGGAAAACCCGAGGAATCATCCCCGGTGAATTCCACTCGATGTAATCATCAAGGTGAATGTAAGAGGATCCACCCTCGAGGTTCACACTTGAGGGGTTGCATGACAGAGCCGCATCGGAAGTGGTTAAGGAGGAAATCACCCTCGATGACCACGACCGAATAGCTACACTACAAAGTTAACATCGGCGTCAAGAGGTCTCACCTCGACACTCGATAGTAACCCAGTAGTGTCGAGCAACTAAGGGGAAAGTGATGTGCGGTGCCGGGGCCTGGTCTTCGATCCCGTTGATCGGGTCTTCAATGATGAAGCAGGTGCAACAAGGACAAGGTGGGGGTCATGGATGGATCACCAACCAACCTATACTAAGTAGTTTAGGATAAGCAGGTAAGGTACAACAGCAGATACAAAAGCAAGCTATGCATCAGAATAGGAGCAAACAATAACAGTAGGAAAATCTAATGCAAGCATGAGAGAATGGAATGGGCGATATCGGGATGATCAAAGGGGGGCTTGCCTGGTTGCTCTTGCAAGGAGGGGTCGTCATCGACGTAGTCGATCATAGGGGCGACATCGATCTCGGAGTCTACCGGAGAGAAGAGGGGGAACAAATAGTAAATATAAAGAAAACATAGCATCACAAAGCATAACATGATGATACGTAGCGCGAGGGTCGACCTAAAGCAGTACTACACATTGCAGACGGAGGGAATAAACATTCGAGGAGGATTTCCTGGTGGTAGACGAATTCCGGACAGAGGAAAAGAGGGGGAAAGTTCCATGTTCAACATGCTAGGGGCATGTGACAGATGAACGGAGCGTGTATTCTGATTCGTTGGATTTTTCTGAGCAACTTTCATGTAGAAAACATTTTCATCCGAGTTACGGTTTAGTTTCTATGAATTTCTAAAGATTTTCTTATTTTCTGGATTTATTTTATTTACAGAAAATGATATATGACATCAGCATGATGTCATAGTGACATCAGCAGGTCAACAGACGGCTGACCAGGTCAAACCTGACATGTGGGTCCAGTGGGACCCACATGTCAGCCTCTGTTATTTTAACAGTGGATTAAAACTAATCTAGCAGAGATAATTAGAGGTGTGGGCCCCAGTGTCAGTGTCTGATTAGAGTTTAACTAATTAGATTTTAATTTGAAACGTGATTAATTAGCCTAACTACTGGGGGACCCACACGTCAGCGAGAGGGATGAACAGTGCCCCGCATTGACTTTGGTCAACGCGGTCAAAAGGGCGCAGGTGCCCACTCGTCAGCAACCGCAGGGTGGGTCACACGCGCGCCACCAAAGAAGGCCAATGACTCGGCCGGGCGGCGACGCCGTAACGCGGGCGGAGACCTCGGAGGTGGTCGGATTTCGCCTCTGACGGCCGCTTCGAAGCGCCGATCGGGCCTGCTCGAACGAAAGCGTATTTACCACGAGTCGAATCGATGGTGGCGGTGGTCGGACTCGACCGGAATCATCGCCGGCGTCGAGCAAGGGCGGCGCCGGAGTTCCGGCGAGTGTGGCATCGGCGTTTCCGAGCACCGCAAGCCTCGTCAACTAGCGCGTTCGACTTCTATGGCTATGGCGAGCACGACCACGAGCTCGGCAGCGACCGTAGCGTTGGCAGTGACAACGACGGCGGAGCTCCGTTCGGCCAAGTGTGGCGCGGTGGCTATGGGCAGCGCGAGGCATCGTAGAGAGAGAGAGAGGCGAGGGCGAGGCTCACCGAGCGGTACGTAAAACCCTTGACGGTTTAGTAGCAGTAGAGCGGCTCGAATTCGCCGGCGGGCACGGGAGTCAGAGAAGAAATGGGCGGCAGCGACAGGGCCTCCTAGCACCAGCTGAGGCCACTGGTCGATGAGGAAGGCGAGGGCGGAGCTCTACGACATGATGGCTCGGCTCGGAGGCGACGGGGACCGCGAGGATGACGGCGCGCGGCGGCAGATGCGTTCGGGCGGTGGATCTGAGAAGGAGGCGAGACGACGGAGCGAGCGGGGAGAGGGGATAGGGACTGGCGCGAGTGGGGGCGGCAGGGCAAGTGGGAGGGGAGAGGGAAGCCCGAGGCGTCGGGGCCTTATCCTCTCCCGACGAGGCCGGCAAGGTGGTCGGGTGGCGCCCGGTCGGAGGAACAGGAGGGAGCCGCGCTTCGGGGAGCTGGGTCGGCCAGGCTGGGCCTGTCTCTGTGGCCTTAGGCCCAGGGGCAGGGGGTTTCCTTTTTCCCTTTTTTTAAACAGCTTTTATTTTTCTTTTTAGCCAATAAAAAGTGAGCAAAAAAATTATGCCATTGGCCAAAATAATTTCGAAGAAGTATATTGCACTGCCACAAAAATATTGTGAGACTTTAGAAAGAGATTGCCAATTTTATAAATTAAAAAGGCATTTAATTTATTGCTTAGGTCACTGTTTTAAGTAACTTTGGCCACTTAAAACTTTTGCAAAATGTTGGTTCACCACCAATATTAGTTGTGGATTATTTGGCACATGATGAACATTTTTGTTTTCATGTCAGAGCATTTTGAATTTCACACAGAATTTGAATTTGAATTCAACTGGAATTTGAAAGAACATGAGACAATAATGATCAGGCACATGTTTAGCAAAAAGATTAACTTAACCCCAAGGGTTACTGTAGCAACATTACACCGAGGTGTTACAAGCAGGGACTAGTAACCGTCTTAGACTCGAGACGAAAAAATCCCGAGGAGTATGCGGACATGACTGAAATGCTCGAGAAGTAAGTTAAATCGATCATTATCGCACCATATCGGCAACTTTGTTCATTTCCTGATATCAAGTAATTGTTTTCTTTGTCCGCAGGGTTTGGACAAAATTCACCTCAAAAGCTCCGGGACTGCCGAAGAAGCTGCAATTTAGACACCCGAAAGTAAGTACTACTAGCATGTTCCGCGCATCTCCTAGTGATTCAAGTGCTAGTTTCATCAATACCATTTATAGCATGCTTGCTTATCAGTTTGATTGACCTCTATTTTTTGTAAACTGGTTGTGGCAGGAAGCCAGAAATAATTACTGTAGATACTACGTTTGCGAGTCCATCCGCCACACAACCTGTGAGCGGGGCTACTCTGACAAACAATATGAAGTGTATAAATAATAATATTCAAAATTTTATTTTATTACCATCATTTGTGTTGAGTTTCATTTATTCATATATATATATATATATATATATATATATATATGTATGTATGTATGTATTGACCCCCTTCTTCAAATTATATGTTTCGGATGCGGGATGAACTCCTACCACCAGATCGTATGCAAGCAATTTAAGAGGAATTGGCGGCATTCTTTCTTGACCACGTGATCGCTAAAGACGGAGAATACCATGTGGACCTTGACTTCATATATAATTAGGAGATTATATTGTAAGAGATAATTATATTGTATATATGTAGCCAGTAGCGTCGGATAAATATACGAGAACTTGTTGTTCGACCAATTTCTCGGAGAAGGAGAAGTGGTCGATATCACTTCTCTCTGTATGCATATGTTCATGACGATCTTCTGTTTCCTCATTTGCTTACTAGCTAGCGTGTCGAGTCCTCTCTATACGTATAATACGTAGTGTACGTCGACCAAGCACGGAGATAAGAGAGGACACTTCTCTCTATTAATTAGCTAGATAACACAATATATGAAACACCTAAATTAACCTCCCAAAACCCCTAAACAACCCCCTTTAAAAAAACAAAAACCTCAGCTCCTGCCAGCTGCTGACGCGTGGACGCCTATTGGTCCCGGTTGGTGCCACTAACCGGGACCAAAGGGCCTCCTGTTCGGCTCGCCAAGACGGGCCACATGGAGGCCCATCTGTCCCGGTTCATGTAAGAACCGGGACTAAAGGCCTAGGGCATTAGTAACGGCACTTTAGTCCCGGTTCAGCAACCGGGACAAATGGCTCTTACGAACCGGGACAAATGACCCTTTTTCTACTAATGGAAGTGGCCCGGGAGCGACTCCGAAGGCGGCTAGTTTTACCTATCTCTAGATATTGAAGAACTACAACCCAAAACAACAACAATATCACCGGTTGCACGCGAAAATACGCCCATTAACGTTTTTTCAATCTAATTGGTCACAAAGTCTATTTGCCACCGGGTCACATCAGTTGCCTATAAATTGTAGACTTTGCAAAAGCCACCATTGCACCCCTTGGGATCGAGAAAAACCCAAAATGCACGCAACACGGTTGGACCTCTCACTGTTGTGTCCATGGTGGTATGGCTCATGGTCGTCAGAGGGGACGAGGCGTCTGCGAAGTGGCTCACGCTAGTCCCATCGGCAGTATGCCCACCACTACCAAAGTGCATGCCGGTAAACATCTCGATGATCACCGCAGTGGTGGCGTTCACCTCAACAACTGTTTCTTCCATTGCGTGGATTCCTCATGGGGCATGGGAGTGGCGGAAGCTGTCGCGGAGTCGTGGACTCACTACAAAACTTAGATATTATTATGTACTTTAACTAAAACCACGTCAATAATTCTGAAACAGAGGGAGTAATGTTCTATAGGTACACAATTAACTATGCTATCTTAGATCTATTTGCCAGGAAACACATATGAAACACAAATGTTTGTTTATGGGGACCCTAATTCAGAAAACCGCCACCATTTAGTTTTTTTTTCAAAAAACCATCAACATTGGGGTGACAGTTTTCAGAAAACGTTGATACCGTGATTTAGAGCATTTGAGTGAATTTCTGACGGGTGGGTCCCTTTGTCAGGTGCCACGTGGCCAGGGTGAGACGGCGGCCGTGACGCGCCGTTAGACGACGTCGGTCTAAACCTAACCAGCTCGAACCCTACCACCACTTTCCCCCAAATCGCATCTCGACTCCCCCTGGCTACCCGCTTGTGCTCACATCTCCCCCATGGCCACCGGCGGCGGCGGCGGATGTGCCGGCAGCGACCTCAGAATCGTCGAATCCGGTGCCCGCTCCGCCCTTCCTCGCTCTCCCACGGCCCTTCCTCTCTCCCACGGCCCTTCCTCACTCTCCCACTGCCCCCACTGCTAGGGTTGCTGGCAATGGTGGATCTTTCACCGACGGCGGAGAGGAGCTCGACGAGCAAGGCGGCAGCAAGTTCAAGCCCACATTCGACAAATTTTTTTCGCGGGCGGCAGCATCATTGGCCCAGGTCTCGACGGCAAATCCCGCGTAGAGCCACCACTTCACCTCTGGCCTAGGCGGTGTGGAGTGAGTCTTCTTCTTCTTCCTCTGAACTCTCTGAATTGGCTAGGAATGCTTAGCTTCTGTATAATTTTTTGTGTAGTCTATACTTTGCTCTTAGCCAACTAAATTTAGGAATTGGGGTTAACTGAATTGTTCATGTTTATTTGTTCCTGTATGTCTTAGCTATCTTGAGGTGTACTCGATATACATTGTAGTGTTATTTTAAATTATTTGGAACTGAACTATAGTTTAAGTGTAAGTAGTGTTAGCAGAAAATATTTGCAACTAGTTTAACTGAAATTAGTGTTAACTTACATTGGAATTGAACCATAGTGTAACTGAATTTAGTGTTAACTGAATTTGTTTTGACATAAATTACAGTTTAACTGAATTTTACAGTTTAACTGAATTTATTGTTAAATGAATTTGTTTTGACATGTATTATAGTTTAAATGAATGTAGTTTAACTGAATGCACTATTAAGTGAACTTGTTTATAAATTGCAGTTTGGACGATGACGAACCATGGGAAGTGAGGTTCCATTTCCAAGGCTGTGACAATCTGGAAAGGAGACTGTATGAGTCAGATATAACATATCTTAATATGTTAGCTATCATTGGGATTCAGAGCTATGATCAGAATGATTCCATGTATTATGTGAAGGAAGATGGTGTAGGAATGTCAGGGATGCAACTAATCAGGAGTGATGAAGATGTTGAAGAGATGCTGGAGTTATATGAGGACAAGATGTGTGTTACTATCATTGTTATGAAAGGTAGAGAGTCTGAGAGGGAAGAATTGCAGATTAACATTGGAGATGAGCAGCAAATTCCTATTTCACAGATAGGTTCACCTAAAATATACAATGTAGATGAAGAAGGTGTGCTATATGCAAGTCAGTCAAGTGAAAAAGCAGAACAAGCAGCATGTTCTGCTCCAATTGTGAGTGTACATACAGAGGACTCATTTGGAGAATATCTTATCTCTCAAGAGAGTTGCAATGTGAGGAAGGGAACAACTATTGCAGACCTAGATGATTTCCTTAATGAGTTCGCTGACATGCCAGAAGTGCAAGAACATAACATGGAAGAAGATAACATGGAGGAGGAAGATCTGATGGATTCTGATAGTGAAGAGGAGCAAGAGGATGAGGATGCAGAGCTACATGTGAAAATAAAAGACCTGAAGAGGAAGAGGGTTTTTGAAGGTGATTCAGAGGCAGAAGATTTATTTTGTGAGGCTGATGAGGAAGAAGAGGGCTTTGTTGAACCAACACCTATGCAAAAATTGCATATTAGAAGAGGACCCACAACAAGATCTCATTGTAGTTCAGAAGCTAAACTTGAAGAAGACTATGTTCCATTGTCTTATGAGGACATATATGAGGAATTTGAAGCTGATTCAGATGAAGAGGTTGTCTTCTACTGCTCCTCATCTGGCAGGAAGTCAAGGGAAAAGAAGAGGAAGACCAGGAAATGGTATGATGAGAACAGGCTTGCCCCACAGGAGCAAATATGCTTTCACATGTGTTTTACTGATGTTTATCAGTTCAGGAGAGCTTTGGTTAATCTTCATGTCACTCAAAGGAGGAACTTCCATTACCATAGGAACAACAAAGACAGGGTAATTGTTGATTGTGTTGAGAAAGAATGCCCCTTCCACATGGTTGCATCTGTTATAGCATACATGTGCTCCAAGTGGTGAGAATTGTAAGATATCTGCTAGGTATGTGGCCAAAGCAGTTGAGGATAGTTTCAGGACGGATCCAAAAGCAGGAATTGAGACTGTGATAGACAAGACAAAGGAGAAGTTTGGTGTGGAGGTTGGGAAGATGAAGGCTTACAGGGCAAGACAGCAAGCTCTTAGTGTGGTCCAAGGTGATCAGGAAGCAAAATATACCAGGATAAGAGACTATCTCCAGGCTGTGCTTGACACTAACCCAGAAAGCAGATGCATTGTGACAACAAGAGTTGTGAAAGAGCATCCAAGCAAAAACCCTAGATTTCATAGGTTGTTCATTTGTTTGGCAGCTCAAAGGGATGGTTTTCTCAAAGGATGTAGACCTTTCATAGGTATGTTACTAGTGCAATTACATATACAAGTGTAGCATATTAAGGTTTTGTGAAATTTACTATGGTCTTGTGTAATTGTTTTCAGGTCTAGATGGTTGCTTTGTGAAGTTGAACACAAGTCAACAAATCCTAGCTGCTACAGGTAGAGATGGAAACAATAACATATTTCCACTAGCTTTTGGAGTAGTTGAGAAAGAAGATACTCCAAGTTGGTGCTGGTTTCTCACTCAACTAAAGATACCTATTGGTGGAGAATCAGGAGAATTTGGATACTACACAATTATTTCAGACAGGCAAAAGGTAATACTGGTGCCTTCATTACTAGTGCCTAAATTAGTGCCTTTATTTCATACTTAGAATTACTAGTTGCAAAACATAGTTAGTGACTAAATTAGTGTCTTCATTACTGTCATCAGGGTCTTCTCAATGCAATTGACCAAAATTTTCCAAATTGCCCTCAAAGATACTGTTTAAGACACATTTATGCAAATTTCCAAAGTGCTGGCTTTAGGGGGGATGAACTTAAGAAATATATGGATGCAGCTGCTTACTCTTACACTGAAAATGGGTTTAAGTTAGCAATGGAAGAGATTAGAAAGGAGAGTGAGGATGCATGGTTGTGGCTCAAGGCAATTCCTGTTGATACATGGGCTAGGCATGCCATGGACACAAACTGTAAGAATGTCCTAGTAGTCAAGAATATCAGTGAGGTGTTCAATAGGATGATTTTGGATATTAGGGGAAACCCATTAAAACAATGGTTGAAGGTGCCAGGAGCACATTGATGGTCAAGTTCAATGAGAAAAGGATTGGAGGGCAGACTGCCAGATGGGAAATTACCCCAACATATGCAGAGATGCTAGAAGAGGCCAAGGAATGGGCTAGGAATTGCAAGGCCATGATGGCAGGCCCAGATCTATTCCAGGTCAACAGTGGTGAGAAGTCTTGTGCTGTCAACTTGAAAGATTGGACCTGTGGTTGTAGGAAATGGGATATGACAGGTGTAACATGTAACCATGCTGTGTCTGCCATATACAAATCAAAACAGCAACCTGAGGATTTTGTGCATAAATTCTTCGAGAAACTAATGTATGTTGCAGCATACAAACCAATGATCTACCCTGTTCCAGGTCCTGATCTTTGGACAAGAACTGATACACGAGACATTGATCCACCTATATTTCATAGAAAGAAGGGTAGAAAACAGACCCAAAGAAGGAAGGGCCAATTTGAGGTGCCAAAACCTAAGGACACATCTAGGGTTGGAACAATTACATGCATTAATTGTGGAAGGCAGGGACATAGGTACACAAACTGCCATGATGCTCTAAAGCCAGCACTTGCTGCTAGGAAAAACAAGCACAAGGTACATTTACATTTCTGCACTTTACATTTCTGCACAAAATCTGTTTTTGATACATAGGGCTGGAACTATTTTGTTTCAGGAAAATAGAGCTGCTCCAAGAGCTACAGCAGGAACTTCAGCAGCTCGTACTCATACTCCAACAACTGCTCCAACACCTACTGCTAGGAAAAACAAGCACAATGTACATTTACATTTCTGCACTTTAATTTCCAAACAAGCTAGCAAAATCTGTTTTTGATACATAGGGCTGGAACTATTTTCTTTCAGGAAAATATGGCTGCTCCAAGAGTGTAGCAGAACTTCAAAGAATTGCTCCAACACCACCTCCAAAGCAGCTGCTCCAAGAGCTACTCCATCTTCTCGCCAAAGACAATTTCCACATCAAGGGCTTCTGCTGATCCAAGATCTGCAGCTCCAAGAGGAAGGGCTTCTGCTGCGCCAAGAGGACACTATTAGTGGCGCTGGTTTTTTACATACCAGTAGCGCGGGCACCCGCGCTACTGCTAGGGCGCTACATCTATTATTTAACAAGAGCGCTGCTTTCGAACAAGTGCTATGACTAAAATACTTATTAGTAGCGCTGCTTCCTCCACCAGCGCTACTGCTATCTCACGTAGTAGTAGTGCCCTATTTTCTCCCCACGCTACAACTAGGCAAATAGAAATAAAAAAAGCTGTCAGGTGCAATATTCATGGAAATCAAGACAAGTCCAGTGCAAATAAACTAAGTTCACAGAACCATCTCACAAACATTAACGACAGTACCACATTTAATATAACCACACAATCTCACAAACTCATATAGTAGTCAACAATGCATGGATAGATCATAGTTGATAAGTCTACTAGGTAGTCATACTAGCATATATATGGTTCAACAGCCACACGCATGCATATGAAGTTCTAGATGATGTCGATGACGACCATCATCCTCAAGCCTGGACGGTGGGTGTTCCTGATAGTAATTATGATTGCTTGTCCAACATGAAGATTCTTGCCGACGAGGAAGCTCTTCCACCCAACCGAGTTGAAGTGTGTGCGCATCCGTTCTGTGTCCACGCCAGACGCACAAGTGGTGACGGAGTCCTGGCGGTAAGCATGATTCCAAACAGAGCCTTCTTCATCAGGCTTGACACCACAACTCTCAGATAGGCTCTTTGGCAATTTCTGAATAAGCAAAACATATAAGATTCACTAAGCATATAAGATTCACTAAGCATATAAGATTCACTAAGCATATAAGATTCACTAAGCATATATATCATCGGACTCTACACTAAGTATAACAATAAAGCATATAAGATTCAGTAAGCATATAAGATTCAGTAAGCATATAAGATTCACTAAGCATATTTATCATCGGACTCTACACTAAGTATAACAATAAAGCATATCATCAAATTACTCTAAAAACTATAGTAAATGCAACATACCATCATATGCCGATCAACCATGGTACTTGTCAGGCGGGTCACGAATGGCACCCCGACGAAGTCAGCACGTGGAGGAATGATGTCCCATAGGTTGCACACCTCCTCCTCGCTCAACTTCATTCTTTGAGCTACGATGGCATCACCGAGTGGGTCATCATCATCCTCATCATCCTCATAATCTTCGCTTTGTTGATATAAATCACGGCCAGCTTGGGTCTTTCAGCTCAAGGAGAAATCGATCAACTCACCACCGGTGATACACATGTTGTCGATGAAACGGACCCATCCATCTCCTCCCACCCGTCATATTTCATCCTTTCTCGATCTCCATAGTGTAGGGGCCCCAGAGCCTCAAATGTCACAGAGTCTCCAAATGATTGTTGAATTCTGACCTCACATTGCATGGGACGATCTGTACAAAAAGCAAAATGATATATACACGATGCATTAATCCCAATAACACTAAAAACAAAATAGTAGTTACTAGTTTCATATAATTTATTACCGCCGCATGAAGAAAACTAGACTCAAGTAGATGCCAAACAGCGTGGCCAGGTTGCAAGGTTGTCAAGCGCACCTTGACTTGCACCGTCGACATGGTGGTGGTGGTGGTGGCGCCATTTCCTAAAGCAATATGATTAAACGATTAACGATCCAAAAAGTAAACATAAAGTTTTCATAGCTAGAGTTCACATGGCAAGCAAAATAACAACTAAAAAGTAAACATAAAGTTCAGTCCAACAATCACAAATTGCAAAAGTAGAGTGATTGTATGATAAAACACAAGAGTTTCATGCGCACCTCAAATCTGTGTCAAACTTATTCTGTCGCGGACTCAAACAAAATTAGAATCCTGTCGACAAATTGCCAACGAAGCATACCAAGAAAGCTAGCAATCTAGTAAACTAATGTCCCCAACTCTTCAGATGAAGCGTCGCTATTAGCATGAAATTTGCACTAAACACAAGGTTAAACAATACTAGTAGCTCAATAATCTAGAGATGTAACAAACAAATATATGGCAAAACATAACAATATTTTGATCTCATCTCATCTTCGTTAATCACAACAAAGCACACTAAATAAACTACCCCCTTCTCATATCAGTAATCCTAAATCTTGATGATTTCTCACAACAAAGCACACTAAATAAACATGAGCTTGTAGCTTTGTCTCTCACATGAACAACACCTATACAACATCCTCTAGAAGGGCACTTGATACAACCCGAACCGAGCACTTACACTCCTATAGAAGCAATATCCATAACATCACATCAGAAAAGTCGAAACCGCCCAACCACAAAGCAAAAAATCAAACATGAGCTAGCCCAATCCAATGCCAAATCATGTCAGCGCGCAACAACCAACCCAAATCCTCTATACTCTCCCCTATGTGATACTAATTAACAGTACGACCTACATATGCATATGTGATACTAATTAACAGTAGGATCGATTGGAGCCATGCATCGAAGCGCGGAGCCACCATGCAATCCCTAAATCTCAAAATATGGCGAGTCATGGCAATCGATTGGAGCCCCTACGACGAACCCTAACCGAGAGATCGAGAGGAGCTACTGTGGGCGCAGGGAGGAGGAGATCGAGAGGGGACTTACGGGCCGGAGCGCTTGAGGAGGCGAGAGGCGATCACAAGGTGGTGGCGGCGCATGGCACCGTCGACGGGATGAGGCGGCCGGGGCGAACCCTAACATGGCGGCATCGCTGCGTGGCGGAGGGGATTGTGTGAGATGAGGGGGCGCGAGGGCGCCATGGGTCAGTTTTCTTTAGCTATAGTAGTAGCTTGGTTGGAGCACCACGCCATCGCTAAGCCCACCATTAGAAGCGCCTTTCAGAACAAACGCTACAGCTAAGTGGGCTACAGATGCTGCCCTGTGGCCCATGTAACAGTAGCGCGGCCCAAACAAAGAAACGCTGTTGCTATATGTTAGTAGTAGCGTGTTTTCTACACAGCGCTACTGGTAATTACTAGTTGCGTGGGGTCACAAAAACTCACTACTGGTAAACTTCTATCTATAAGCATTTTCCTAGTAGTGGGAAGGGCTACATCAACAAGGACTACACCAGCACCCAGGTCTTCATTTGCTCCTCCAAGGCCTTCCACTGATCATAGGGCTGGAAGTTCTTCAGCTGCAGGTAGAAGGGTCACCAAGAGGCCAAACATGCTCAAGGATTATTTCTATGTTAGTGGCAACTAGCTGTGTAGTGCACCCTAGCTGATGGACCAACCAAGGAGTCATTTTGCAAAAAATAATATGTCATTTTGCAACTTGTTGTGCCTGTTGCTTTGTGGCTGTTGAACTCATTATGGATGAGGATTGCCATGTTGAACTTGTCTTCTGGCTGTGTAATGAACACTTGGATGATGTGTCATGGATGATGTTATATTATGCTACTGTTGAGCATTGCCATGTTGAACTTGTTTTTCATGATGAAGTTTATGATGATGTGTCTGGCTTTGATGATTGGCATGATGAATTTTATTTGTTATGATGAAGTTTATATGTACTAGATGAACTATTATTTTGTCCTTGAGTGGTTTGTCGAGAGGCTAGGTTCAACCAAACGAGTCATTTTGTCATCGAGTGGTTTGTCAATAGGCTAGGTTCAACAAATGAGTCATTTTGTCCTCGAGTGCTTTGTCGAGAGGCTAGATTCAATCAAAAGAGACATTTGTGTCCTCGAGTGGTTTGTCGAGAGGCTAGGTTCAACCAAAATAGTCATTTTGTCCTTGAGTGATTTGTCAAGAGGCTAGGTTCAACCAAAAGAGACATTTTTGTCCTCGAGTGATTTGTCGAGAGGCTAGGTTCAACCAAAAGAGGCATTTTTGTCCTTGAGTGATTTGTCGAGAGGCTAGGTTCAACCAAAAGAGGCATTTTTCTCCTCGAGTGGTTTGTCGAGAGGCTAGGTTTAACCAAAATAGTTTTTTGTCCTCGAGTGGTTTGTCGAGAGGCTAGGTTCAACCAAAAGAGTGATTTTGTCATCGACAGGGTTATCGAGAGGCTAGGTTCAACCAAAAGAGTGATTTTGTCATCATTTCTCAACTTCAAAGTGCACATCATAATTGTTTTGATATCAATGCTGATTTTTTCATCATTTATCATACATGATTTTGTCATAATCAAATCAATGGACAACACATTTCATTCCAACCAACATCATAATTGTTCTGCTATCACAGCAACACATTTCATTCCAACCAACATGATAATTCCAAACATTAGTAGCCACAACCATACATGATATAGGTTCAGATACTACAACACCCACACATTGTTCTTGCTTCTAACATTAGTAGCCACCACAACCATACATAATACATAATACATAAACCCAACATTTACTCATCACAAATTTCCTTGATTCTATTGATCTCACTCTTGTTCTGCTCCCCAGCCTTCAGCAAATCAGCTATGATGTACTCCAGCCTTTTCTTCTCTTGCTTCAGCTCTGCCATACCTTGATCTGCTATAGCCTTCTTCCAATTGGTGATCAGCTCATCATTGCTCTGCTTAATAACTTGAAGTGCTAGCTTCAGATCCATATTCTCTTTCTCAAGCCTAGCCTTCTCTTCCTGGGCTTCAACTACAGCTTTCTCAACATCACTATCCTGCATAATCTTCTGATAGTTCTCCCTCATCACATTCTTGTGAACTGTTGCAAAAAACTGGCTTGTTTCCTTTATATGGGTGTGATGCTTCTCTTGTATTAACTTCTTTTCTTCTTCCAGCTTCAATATCACCTTCTCTTTTCTTTCAATCTCTGTGTTGTTCTGGTCCTACATATCCCAAATCTTGCGCAATGCATTCTGCATTGGTTCTGGCCATTCTGCATCAATCCACTGCACCAGACAACAGTTGTCGCCATCCTGGATTAATTTTTTTTGCAAAAAGAGTAAAAACTAAGTACAATTGAACAGGAACTGAGCACTTAAATGTTCTAATTATCAAAAGCTGAATTTGAATGGATTTGTAACAAGATGTACACTCTGTTCTTAAATACCAAACAGCACATACATACGAACAACACATACACTCTGTTCTTAAATTACACCTAGTAGAAAATTGTTCAATGGCACAGAAAGGATCAGCACGAACCCCATTACCACATCCGTAAAACCTACGGCCAGTGTTCACGCCTTGGAATACAACACCCCTATGCACCGGCAAGTTGTGACTGCACATCGGTCCTTCGGCAACAATGCCACACCACTCTGGGTCAACAATGGTATGTGGAACCTACAAGGGTTCACATACAGTACATCCTCAAATCCCAGATCAAATGGGTCAAAGCTAACCTCAAATGGAGTACAGATCGAAGAAAACCTAACCCTAATTGAGAAAGGCGATGAACTCACATAGGATCTGGTCACCATGTAGATGAAAAGGGGGGAAACAGACTCCTCGCTGCTGGTTTTGCCGTCCTTCCAGGAGACCATGGCTGCGGCGGTAGGCCGCGGGGGCGCGGGCGGTCGGCGGCGGGGGGACGGGCGGCGGCGACAGAGACCTGCGAGAGAGAGAGAGAGAGAGAGAGAGAGAGAGAGAGAGAGAGAGAGAGAGAGAGAGAGAGAGAGAGAGAGAGAGAGAGAGAGAGAGAATGGACGAATGGGTTGGGTTCGAGCAGCTGGTTAGGTTTAGACCGACCCCGTCTAACGGCGCGTCACGACCGCCGTCTCGCCCTGGCCACGTGGCACCTGACAAAGGGACCCACCCGTCAGAAATCCACTCAAACGCTCTAAATCACGGTATCGACGTTTTCTGAAAACTGTCACCTCAATGTTGGTGGTTTTTTGAAAAAAAACTGAATGGTGGCGGTTTTCTGAATTAGGGTCCCCAATTGTGATGGTTTTTTGCAATTTACTCCTATCCATACCATATGTCAATATGTCACCAGATGTGATTGTGCTATTTCTTCCACACGGTCAAAAGCATCTCTCACTTGTTCATTTTTGCCAAAAAGAAAGACATACAATCAACCTTGCATAGAGGCGTACTCGCCATGTTGCCAAAGTCCTGGAAGGCACTACAATAAAAAAAATGGATTTGCAAATTAAATAAATTAAGTTGTGAGATGTGAATATGTTCAAAATCGAAAGTTTGCAAGAATAGAGATGGTCAGAGGAACATACCGACAATGCATTAAAGAAAATCACGAGGCAAATGCCCCTTCCGAGAGCTAATTTCAGTAAACTTCCATATTCACTACAAGGAAATTTAACCAAATCTGGTTGCATTGGGCCCTTCAATACATATGATCTTCTCACTTGGTCTTGAATATTAGGAGGATACTCACAAATTTATCTCTGAAATATGATGATAAAGTTTGAAGTTAGTTGTTAAACAAGTAAATAATAAAATGAGCTACAACAAGTAACAAGTTCAAAGTACAGAAATACTTTCATCAAAGAAATATTGTATTCTGAGTAAACAACTAGAAAGTAATAAATACTGCATGAATACAAGTTGCCCTCTTCTTATATACTTCGATTTTCTAGTTTCCAGCAGCAACAAATACAATTTATCTCTAGTCATGAATTCATGATCGGTCCCAATGAAAAATTCCCAAAATTTAAGCTAGGGTTCAACAAATACGAGATGTAGAAAACAGTTGCTAGTTAGTTAGTTCTACTACAGATTAATTGACCTGGAAATAAATACTTATACATGAGAAAAATCATACAAGGATCAAAACTTTCAGACGCTCTAACATGAAAGTAAGCAGAGTAATCTGTAATCTGTTTTATATTCACTCCCTCGAGAAGTTCAGTGATGTGAGCTGGCGCAAGTAGCTCTCCTTCCAATTATTCTGCAAGAACAAATTATTCAGAGCCGAATTAGATGAAGGAGGGGGTTGAGGGACGACCGGAAGAGTAGACTACCGCTGCATGTGAGTAAACGAAGAGACAGGAGTTCGAGCGACCGATCCGTACATGTAGGCATTCCCTCGCGTGTCTTCCGTATCGGCGTGGGCTGCAAACTGTTGTTGGGCCGTGATCCTATGAGAATCGAAGGCCCAATTGTTTTTTGCCCGGGTAAACAAGCTATTGAACATGTTTAGCGCTTCATTAAGTTGGGTGATTCTTATATGACGCTTGTTAGCGTCAAATCTGCGTAGCTTCGCTGAAGAACGGGACTTGTCACTTCCACTTGGGCCGGCCCACGATTCAGCTTCGCACCTGTTTCTTCGTTGCGACCGTTCCTGTTTCTTCATTGCGGTATCTTGGGAACCTTGGTGAAGGTACTTGGCCGGTTTTGGGAACTTTCTAGAAGGTTCCCTGGACCTGTTTTGGGAACTTTCTAGAAGGTTCCCTGGACCAGTTTTTTCTATTTTGTTTTTACTAGGTTTTATTCTATTTTCAAAAATTTCCTTCTTTTTCTTTTTCTCTGCTTATTCCTTTCTTTTCTTTTCTGTTTTTCTATTTTTACTGTTTCTTTTCTCTGTTTTACATTTTTTAGTATATAAAAGGACCACCACGTATTAAAAGATGTTCATCGATATTAAAAAATATTCACCTATATTATTAAAAAATGTTCATTATATATTAAGAAATTGCTCACCTTGTATTTTAAACTTGTTCATCGTATAACAAGAATTTGTTCAACGCATACTATGAAATGTTCATTGTGTATTTGGAAAACTTGTTCAGCGTATATCACAGAAATCTTCAATGCATTTTTACAAATTGTTCAGCGTATATGACAAAAACGTTCAATGTATATTTAAAAATTATTCAGCCTATATAGATTTTTTTTCATGTTTTCAATATTTGTTCACTTTTTTCAAAAATCGTGATTTAGAAGTTGTTCGAGTTTTGATTTTTTTCCACATTTAAAAAATTATTGGCTTTTCTAAAGGAAATTTGTTCACATTTTCCCAAGTGGAACTTTTTTAAAACGGGTCCGCCTCTGTAGCTATTACTTAATAATTTGCGCTGCATTGTGGCCATGTATAGATGGCTAGCTCGGCTGGTTAGCAACCGTAGTTTATACAGTGCGGGAGGGAAGTTTGAGTCCAGGATCCTGCATAATTTTCGTGAGTTTTTACATTCAGCGTGTACAAATGGGCCGGCCCGTTTTGCGTGCTCTTCAGCGAATGCTCTGCTGTTTGCCGCTCGCGAGCATCCAATAGGACCTCTCATTAAGTTGGATGGATCGCTGCTATCGCGGACTAGCGAGCCTGGGCAAGTGACCAGGGTAGCTGGGCGGTGCCTTCGCCACTACTCGCCTCCATCTTGAAACCGGTGCAATCTCCCACCGCCGAGTAAATTGCAAAAAACCACCACAATTGAGGATCCTAATTCATAAACCGCCACCATTCGTTTCTTTTTCAAAAAATCATCAACATTGCGGTGACAGTTTTCAAAAAACACTGATTGGTTACTAAATGCATGTTAACACCATATCTGACAGATGGGGCCTGCTGTAAGTGCTGATGTGGCAATGCAACTTGACACCGTTTGACCTGACCTATATGATACAAAAAGGATAGAAGAAGGGGCCACCCGTAAGCCTCACAGACACACACAGCCGGGTCTTCGTTGACCATGCCAACGCCGCCGCCACATAGCTCGCCTCGTGATCTCACCGCCCCCCATACCGCACTCGGCCATTACTTCGCCGCCGCCAGCTGAATCGGGCCGAGGATGTGTTCGAGGGTCGGATCCCCATCCCGCACACGGAGCGCTGCGTGGCGCCAGACTCGACGGCGATGCCCACTGCTGGCGATCCGGGTTTGCCGCCCGGCGATGGATCCAAGCGGCGTCGCCTCACAAGAGCCCCCGACGACGGATCCGAGGGCGACGCCCGACCCCTCGACTTCGGGTTAGCCGCCTCAACTTCGCCACCACTACCGATCCAGCTCCTCCACTTCGCGACCTCGCCGGCGTCGTCGGCGACTCGGGCATGAGGAGGTCCAGCCGGCGCCATTCCTATGTGCATGACAGAGACGGTGGTCGGCACCTCCGGGTACGGTGATGAACGCAGCCACATGCGCACAGCTCCACGCGCACCGCCGCGCCCCATCCTGCGCGCTGCCCGGCTCGGGCACGACTAGCCAGCTTCGCCATTGCGGCCCACCTCCAGATCCTCGGCGCGACTTCCCATCCCTCCTATCTCGCTCAACGCCGCGCTGGCCGGCGGATGGAGCCCGCTGCGGCTCGGCCACGACCAGCCACCTCGCCGGCTCCGGCCATGGCTGCGTGACCTCACGCCGGGTCCGACACCATCACCGACGTGGCGACCGCACGGCCCTGGATGAGCAGCTCAGCTCCGTGATGGAGATGGCGATGGCGGTGCACAAGAGGTGTTTGTAAGAATGCTTGAGAAAGACAGAGGAGCAAACGCACTGATGGGTGGGCCCTACGTCTAGCTTAACGGGAGCCACACTTTCTAACGACGTGTGAGGAGCACCGTCTGCACTCTGTGCCACGTGGCACTCGACAATGGGACCTAGCGGTCAGATTTTCACTCAAAGAGCTCTAACTACTTAATTAGTGTTTTTTGAAAACTGTCACCGCAATGTTGGTGGTTTTTTGAAAAAAACCCGAATGGTGGCGGTTTTATGAATTAGGGTCCCTAATTATGGTGGTTTTTTGCAATTTACTCCCCACCGCCACCCGTGTGGGCCTATCCTCTGTGCCAGTGATGCTTGTGGCGACCACTTTTAACGCGTGAGCGTATGAACCACCAGTTTCATCTTCGCGTTATGTCTAGCAACATCATCTTCGTCAGCGTCATCACCAACTTAGACTATGTGCAGTTGCTCCCATGAGCACTCGGAGGCTGGTTAACCTGGACTACAAAACTGGGGTAAACTTGGAGCCTTGGATGTTATGCAATGTGCTGTCCCGAAACAACAAGACAAGAACAACAACCTCAATCTTCAAATTCATAATCTCCTCAGCGTTCCAGTATTCAATATGATCTGTTATTCCTGGTGCACGATGAACATACTCTTCCCATGGTGGATCCACAAGAATAACATCAAACTTTGTACCAAAAAATTCTGGAGAAAGAACATGTTGCCATAGATCACACTTAAAATACATCGGTGGTGAAGCAGTGTTAGTAACAATTTCGTCCTTCCTCTGTATGAGTTCTCTCAATTTTGGATAGTCCTCCGCTACACTTGTAATATCCAGTTGGTTAGTTATGATGTACGGTATAACTAGACCATGAAAGACCGTTGATGGAAATACCAAATTCATTTTTGCAAAGGACCTGGAAGGATTTCTCGCAGGATAAAGCCATTTTGCAAAGGACGGGTTTTCATAGGATTACACACAGCTTTTGTATCTACTAATTGGAAGTGTCTCTCTTGCACCACGAATTTCTCGTAAACTTATTTAATGCTTCTCTGCAGCTTCAAATCCAGTTATTTTTTCGACTGAAGGGGCATCATTCCCAATTAGAGAAAAGACTTTTGAAGAAATTTCGAACGAATTTGGCGAAATTGACAATTTTCGATGGGAAGTAAACACAACAAAGTTGATAAAAAAAATCCTTTGAAATTTTCGGTGAGCAGTCCCAGTTTCGCTAACAATGAAACTGATGAAAAGAAAAGAGCATCTGCAGAGATGTCCAGTAGACCTACCTCCACATCCAGTCTGAGGTAAAACTTACAAGGCTTTCATAGCCGGATGACAGTGAAAGAGATTTATTTTTTACCAACTAAAGCAAAGAGAAGGCAATGAAAAGCGACAGAAGAGACAGGAGTGAAGAATGTCCTGGAGAGGTAATTGAACTTGGTCCACTGGATGCGGCTTGCACGGCCAGGATCGCCAGAAAACGGTTCGCGTCACTCTGTCCGAAGTGTACACAGGAAATCGACAGTTTCAGTTAAGTTCAGCAGGTTCAGAGTTGATCTTGGGCCTGACACGGCGATGATCCTTCTCCTACGTTGCTCCTCTGACGGGGTGGCGAAGGATACCGCTCCCTCCCCGTCGAGCTATCCAGTGGGGCCTCGCGCTGAGACGAGTGCCGGCCTGCTGGGGTGACGGCAGCGGCAGAGTCCGGGGAAGGCAAACAAAATCTTAAGAAAAATCAAGCTTCAGAATTATACCCCACAAAATATTAGCACAGAGGGGCAACAACCAATACATCAACTACTCCAGCCAAAAATTACAGAGGGTTTCATTTTTTTTCTCTCCAGATAATCACACATCTGACTGTCCACCGCACTCTGAAAAACATCTCAACTTATGACCCTCAAGATATTGCGGTCACCTGCGACCTTGCCATCTCTTTTTTTAGGGATCTTGGGATCTCATGTAGTCACACAGAAATGGAAAAGAAGCAATTCCTGTTAGTATGCAAAAGGTGGTGGTTCATACAATCATACTCGGTAGTGATGTAAATGCAGAGAAATGTACTGGAGCTGCAGCAATGCCTAACAACAAGCGAAACTTTAGACCAGAAAGACTGGCATGTAAATCGTCGAACCAGAACCGCGAAGGCCAGTCAAAATGGCAGCAAATCCACGCTAAGCCTTGAGCATAAACGAGCAAGGCTGATACTTTTTTGAGGTAACCTGAAGGGTTTTCTCCCGACTCTTTTTTTGTACTAATATTTAAGTTATGAATACAGAGCTAACAGCATCAATCAGCTGAGATAGCTGATGTTAAACTGAAAGCCACACAAAGCCTAGAAGGTAAAGAAGAGGTAGAAGAAAACCCAGCAAAAGGATCTGGCCCAATTCTCAAAACAAGGCCGGTACTTAAAGTGTATTATCCTCAACATCAGTGTCAGAGTAGGATCTTCGTTGAACAGCAGGAGTCGGGGCATTTCCTCGGAGACTGGATCTGCTGGCCGCTGAGACTTCAAGGTTTATCCTCCTAGTCCTCATCCACCACCTCCTCCTCCTCCTCATCATCACCATCGTCCTCATGATCATCATCCAACTCTTCTTCATTATCCTCCTCCTCCTCCTCATCATCATCATCATCATCATCATCATAATCATCGTCCTCATGATCATCATCCAACTCTTCCTCATTATCCTCCTCCTCTTCCTCATGATCCTCCTCCTCCTTCTCCTCAACATCACAAGTATCAGGATTTCGTTCAAGTGCAGGAGTCGGACCCATTTCTCGAAAACAAGATCTGCTGAGACCTAAAGGTTGCCGATGAATGGTGGCTTTGAGCATGATGCCATTTTCATCATCAGAAACCTTTCCCTTGGGAAGTATCAAGTCATACACTGTCGGAAGCCCATCAGAGAGTGAAGAGCTCCTTATGTGGCAGCTTGCACTTCCACAACAGACGGTCGTTAGGCAGTCATAGTTCATAGTACATGCGAACCTGAATTCCGTAATGTTTGGTTGGACGCAGACGACTGAGATGGCATGTCCAAAAGGCTTCGGTGCCATGCTGAGCAAGAAAAAGTAGCTGGTGCCATGCATTGCAGAACATGTAAGCCCGGTTTCAGGCGGAGAGACACCGTGCCAGAGTCTGGTAGTTTTGTAGATGGACACTTGTGCTGGGTAGTGAAATGGTTCAGGAGCATCTTTGTTGGCCCAGCGAATTGACAACCGGACTCTGGGCAGAAGCATGGGGCATTCGGGCATGCTTTCTCGTGTTCTTCTTTCTTGTAGTAGGTGAACTTCTCTGCACATCCGTACTTGTCATTGGAACAAGCAACTGTGACTGACTGGACGACATGTTCCATTCCAAAGCAGCGCTTGAAGGAAGTTTTGATAGAGCACGTGGGGCACTTACAGTCCAGTTGATCCTCAGATTCACGGCACGAGGAGCATATGAAATGCCCCACAGAGCACTGCAGAATAAAAATAATTAAAAGGATCCCAGTAAGAATAATTCTTACCAGAAACAAAGAATCGAAATACTACATGACAGCATGATATGTTACTACCACAAACATTCCATTATCTGAGCTAACATAGCTAATTATGTAATGTTTACAAGAAACAATTTCTTTCCAATTAAGTAGCACTACATCCAAAAATAGAATCATCAAAGCTCTTCTTTTAACTTCTGCTTTATCATAAATGAAATAAAAGCTTGAGTCCAACAACAAGCGAACACGTATATAGATGTAGTACCTGGAATATCGGAGGCCTGAGGGGCGCAGAGCAGATAGTACAGTCAAGGGTCTCGAACCCCACGGTGACATTCAGCTTCTTGGAGCTGCTCTCCCCATCTGGCTGCGCTTCAACTTTTCTCTTGCTGGAGCTACTACCATTGATCGCCATTTGCCAACAAAATCTCAAGGTGCCCGCAATATCTTTCTTGGTGTTTACTGCTAGAATCACAGACGCAAACCGAGATCCAAACCTATTGATCAACACAATCTCACTGCTCCTTTCACCTGTTCCGCAAGATGCACAAACAAAAATTATGGAACAGCAATTTAAACACTTACAGGCGCCCTAATTAAACAAGTAAACTGTAATTTAATACATATGTTGGCTTCTTGTTTGAAGAAGTATTTGAGATATAAGAGCGACAATGCATATACGCAAGTAATAATCTGACAAAGAAAACCGTATAAACAAGAGATTTATTCCGATTCAGAGGCAGGCAATGCGACCCTGGCAATTAAGGAAGGAAGGTTACGAATCCAGAAGGACGCAGCCGTACCTGAACTACCTGGTCGCCCATGTTGTCTGCAAGACCTGGTCGGCCTCGAGGTCGCCGTTTCGGCGCCGCCGGAGAGGAGATCGCTTGCGTCGGGTGACCTCCTACTCCGAAGAAAGAGGGGAGAAGACTGGTCGTCCCTTGCCGGCGAGCTCTCCGACGGACCCCGCCGCCCGCGCTCGTCGACCTGAGACTGATCGGAGAGATGGATCGGGGAAGAGGCGGCGAGCGCGACGGCAGCAGGGTTTGGAAGCGTGAGAGGCGAGAGGTGTACGAGCTGGAATATGGGCCTGGGCGTCTTCTCGGTTTTTTGGGCTTAAAACATGCTTAAATTTACCTCTATTTATTTATTTTTGGCAAATTTCAGAGAACATGATTCTTTTCAAAATTTCAAAAATCAAGCCCTGTTTGAGCTTTATAATTTTTTATGATATCCCCACACAATATGTTGGAAGTAATTGCACCTTTGGGCGATGACTCACCATTGGATATTTCTTTTTTGCGATTAGTTTAAGATCTTTATCCTAAATCACGACAAAAGGATGACACATGTTTAACAGGGGACTCGCTAATAAGTCTGATTTGTGCGGTTAATTGATGCCGCTTTATTCTGAAGATGGAACCGGTGCAGCAGCGACAATTCTTCCAAACAGCCGAGGAGAGGTTTTTGCGGGAGCATCCTCGCTGTTTTATCATCTCCTTAATGCAATGACAACGGAAACAGTAGCTATTCAGCGAGGACTAGAGTTGGTTGAAGGACTCGACTGTCAATAAATCATTGTTGAATCTGATTTGCTGAAAGTTATTCGAGCATGCAATGGCATGATCGAGATTTGGAGCCCTTATACAGCTCTTTTGGCCGATAGTTTTTTTTTAAATCATACAATAGTTGTACGTTATCCTTCACTTTTTTTTTGAGGAACCAGCAAGAGCACTGCCTTTTCATATAAGAAGGAGAATAAAGTTTATGTACAAGAGTGTTCCGGTTTTCTGAGAGAAACCGGACAAAAACCCCTAGGAACTAATCAACCGATACCGCTGCCACTGTGCTCGGCCAAAGGCCAAAGTCCTTTGCTTGATGTCGCCGAAGGCAATAGCTGCTACCTCTAGGTGCGTGAGGCGAGTTCCATTGAAGATGCGTCGGTTTCGCTCCTTCCGGATGTTCTAGATGGTGTAAAGGAAGCGGCCGCTCCGCCTTCTTCCGTCAGTCCTTGGGCAAATTGGTGGTGAACGAATCCCACCAGTCCGAAATCCCCATCGAAGGGGGGGCGTGGCGTGGCCCTAGAATCCTCTCCCGTCCACACCTGGACGTGAGACCAAACTGCGGCGGCAAACGGGCAGTCCTTACAGAGATGAGTGGCCGTCTCCGGTGCCCCAAGGCAAAGGGGGCAGCGAGGGTCGTGCGGCCAGCCACGAATGGCTAGCATGTCGGCCGTGAGGATTTTTCCGTGGAGCACAAGCCAGGCGAAGAGCTTGCATTTTGGCTCATGTGCCTCCCAAATCTTGGCCGGGAAAACACAGGATAGGATGCAGAGAATCGGGGCACAGAGGTCAAGCAGCAGAGTAAATGCCATTTGGTGTCCACCGCCAAGTGATGGAGTCCTCCTGGTCCGGGTTCAACTCAACCGAGAGATAGCCGATGCGAGGGCAATGAACTCCTGCAGATGGGTAGGCGATGAAAGACGGGCCACCGATCTGATCCAGTTCTCCTCCGAAGCTCCTTCATGATGCTTCTCCTCTTCCCGGTGGCAATTTTGTACAGCTCGGGAAGGCCCGGGACAGGGGGCCCCGTCTGCCCAAATCATCGTGCTGTAATAGGGATTTTCTCCCATTGCCCAAGGAGATGGTGGTAGAAGCCTCAAGAGCGCCATATCCGCCTCATCGCAGGTACCGCAGAGCCCACCCATTGGCGGCCAGGATCAGTCCACATAAGCCAAGGCCAGCAGACGGAGCGCCTGACCAAATCTCTCGAGGTCGGTGATTCCTGTGCCCCCATGGGCTTAGGGCCGCGCATGCCTTCCAGCTGACCAGAGAATGTCCGCCAGACGTGTTTTCCGAGTCTTCCCACACCAGATGAAGTTACGAGTGATCTTACTAAGCTTCGGATTGCCCAAGTGGGAAGCGAGAGCGCAGTGAGGTGATGATTTGTGATGGCGCTGTAATACGGACTTTGCAAGGGAGACCCTGCCCGGTCGCGCCAGTTCTTCCCTTCCAGCAAGAATCGGCCCATTGCCTTGTCTAGAAGAGGTTGGAGGTCAACCCTTCGAGCCGCCTGGTATGTAGTGGGAGACCTAGGTATCGGCCGGGAACGAGGCCACTTGGCCGGGAAGGCCGAGAGGATTGCCGGGAGATCGATGTCCTGACAAATGAATGGGGAACACCTCGGTCTTGCCGGCGTTTGTAGACGAGGCCCGATGCATCCCCAAAACAGGCCAAGATCCTAGCGATGGCGCCCATCTCTTCTTTGACCGGGTTAGCGAAGATGCCCGTGATCGCCTCGTGATAGAGAGAAACCCTGCAGAGGCCGTCCGCGCCTACGATGGGCTTGAGGATCCCGGCCTGGGAAGCCGCCCGAAACATAAGTTGCAGAGGATCGATGGCCAGAATGAAGAGCATAGGTGACACCGGGTTGCCCTGGCGAAGGCCTTTTCCATGTACGAATGGGGTTCCCGGCTCCCCATTTAACAGCACCCTAGAGGAAGATGAAGCGAGGGTCATGCAGATCCATTCCCGCCAGCGCTGCCCAAATCCCAACTGTTGCAGCACCTCCAGGAGGTAAGCCCAACCCACAGAGTCGAAAGCCTTGGAGATGTCGAGCTTGAGGAAAAGGCCTGGCGTTGAAGAGCGGTGCAATTCTTTGATCAAGTTTTGCACGTGTAGGAAATTATCGTGGATGCACCGTTTCTGCACAAAGGCACTCGCACTTGGAAACCAGCGACGGAAGAAGAGGGGCTAGTCGGTTAGCCAACAGCTTGGAGAAGATCTTGGAGATGCTGTGTATCAAACTGATTGGGCGGTAGTCGCCAATCGAGGATGCGCCGGCTTTTTTCGGGAGCAGAATAATGTTGGCGTAATTGATCAGCCAGCGATGCGCCTCTCGTGTTCGCGAGCTGCATCACCACAGCCACGACATCCACTTTGATGATCTGCCAAAGATGATTTGAAGAAGGCGCCGATGAAACCATCAGGGCGGGGCCTTGACCGAAGGTAAGGAGAATACCGCCTCCTTAATCTCCGCCTCGTCGAATGGAGCATCCAGAGCCGATAGGTCGTGGCGCTGCATCCCAATGTTCTCCCAGACAATGGACTTGGTGCGCGGGGCAGGCGTGCTGATGTTAGCCTGGAAGTGGTCCAGAAGGGCTCGTTCCTTGTCCTGTCTAGTAATTGCCAGCCCCGAGGTGGTGGTGATTGTGTGGATGAAGTTCTTACGCCTTCGGCCCATTCGCCGAGCATGGAAAAGCTTTGTGGTGGCATCCCCGCCGGATCCAGCTTGAGCCGAGAACGCTGTCTCGGCTTGATTTTACGAATGGCGAGGAGCCCGTGCACGAGGCCTTAAGTTGTTTACGCAATTCCCTCTCCGAGTCCGAGAGCGGTCTTCCCTCCTCAAAGAACATCCAGGCGCCAGATGATCTCCTTGGCAACTGCGATCTGGGAGCCAAGCATCCCGACCTTTTCCTTTTGCCACTTGCGCAGGGCCGTCGCTGTCCGACAGAGCTTGATATGAATCTTGCGGATGGCATCCCAACAGGTTTGTTCCATGCCAAGGCAACGGTGTCCTTGAAGCCCGGGAGACGAAGCCAGAATTCCTCGAATTTAAAGGAAGGCTTTCTTGAGTCATCGACGCACCCCTGAAGATATAATGGAGCATGATCCGAGCAAGCTGTGGTGATAGCCTGAAGGTGCGCATTGGGAAAGAGCATGTCCCAATCGTCAGAGTGGAACACGTGGTCAATCTTGGTAAGGACCGGGTTGGCCTGCGCATTTGACCAGGTGAAACGGCGCCCGCCTAGGTGAAGCTCCTTTAGCTGCAAGAAATCAAGAGCCCCACGGAACTTGCCCACCAAGCGGCGGTTGATGTTGGTGTTGCTCTTATCCGCCGCTTTAGTGATGAGGTTGAAATCCCCGGAAGGAGCCACCCGCCGGCCATGGTCTTGAGAGTCCTCGGCTCCTCAATGAAGGCCAACTTGTCTTGCTCGCCTCAAGGGCCATAGACGCCCGTGATTGTCCACGGGCACGCTTTCGTTGAGCATGGTGACGGTGGCAGAGATGGAGCCCGGAGTTGCATGGAAGTCGGATAGGGTGAAGAAGCGATCCGACGCGGCCAGAATCAAGCCCCCGCGGGTGCCGTCGGCCGGGAGGATATAGAAGTTTGCGACGAAACACGGGCCAAGCATCTCGCGGATGGTGGCGTCATCAACGGCCTGGAGTTTTGTCTCTTGGAGGCATACAATGGATGCATGGGAGTCCCGGACGATGTCCCGAACGGCATCCCGGCGGGCACGCGCGTTCAGGCCTCGAACGTTCCAACAGATGATGTTGACGTTAGGTTGTGCCATTAAGGAAACTTTGAGTGATCACGGCAGGAGCAGCTTCTCAGAGCCGAGTAGCCGGTAGATGGACGGTTGACGCAAACACACATGTTGTAGAAGATAGCAGATTTAACATGAAGCACCCCAAGGGTGAGACGATAGGCGACCTCGAGTCATGGCGATGCGCAGCATCCGGAGACTAAAACGGAAAGCGTAAAGCGTATAGGCGATACATCTTGGGACGGAAGACCTCCTGGCCGAAAGGCCGGACGCAAGGGCCACTAGAACTACTAGGACACCTACACATCAGCAACTTGGGCCTCCACGGTTGCTTTCTTGCCCTTCTTCAGCTTCTGTTGTGTGAGGTTCTTGGCATGTGAAACAAGCCCCGCAATCGCCTGGACCACGGGAGCGGCTAGCGGAGTGGCGAACATGTCTAGGTACGCTTGCTTGGCCTTGTCGTCGTAGCCGACGGATGGATCAAGGACACCGCAGACCCTAGCAATGATCTCTTGGACCACGCCCGAGCCGGCGCCGCGTGAGCAGAGCCTTCTTCTTGTCAAGGCGGGCGCCGCGACGAGTAACCGCTACAGCAGCCTTGGCCTTGCGTGGAGCTGGAGTGGGCAGCAGCGGAGCGTCGGCGCAGTTGGCGACGGAGTCGAAGAACGTGTCCAGAGTAGCTGGAGGAAGCGGTCCGTCTTCAGGCGCCGCCACGACGGCCAGCGCAGCGGGGTCGTCGGCGAGCAACTCAGCGTGGGCGTCGCCGGGCAGCAGAACAACAGCAGCAGACGACCCATTGAAGGTAACCGGGTGAGCCACCACAGGCCCAACAGGGAGCAACCCAACCGCCAAGTCATCAGGTGGCAGCATGCTTTCATGCGCCAAGTCCGCACACTGCAACACACTTACATGCACGGGCCCTAGGCCACCTCCATGCACGGGCTCCAGGCCATCAACAAACACGTTTACATGCACGGCCCCTAGGCTAACTCCATCCACGGGCTCCGTGCCATCTTCGTGTAGCACAACAGCAGCCGCGGGCTCCGTGCCAAAGATCGTGTAGCGTATCAGGCCCATGCACCTCCAGGCCAGCAGCAGGCACAGGCAGAGGCGAGGCGGTCGAGCTCAGGGAGTCCACCGTAGGGGACGACAGCGGCGCAACAAAAGCAGTAGGAAGCGCGACGGTCGTGGGAACCAGCCCGGTGATGGGATGGGCATGCTGAGGCGTGTCCGTGGCCGGGACGGACCAGGCTTCATTCGTGGCCTCGCCCGAGCCAAGCCGAGCCGAAGTCGAGCGCCAGCCCGCCAGCCGACAACGAGGGGGAGAACCGCATCCTCGCTCCGCCTCAACGCCCATGCACCGCTGCGGGGGTAGGCTGACGGCCAAGGCCGACGAGCTCAACTTGGAGAAGAGCACCTCCGCTTTGTCGACGAGCCCGACAAGTGTACGACGATGACAGAGAACTCGTAACGCAGCGGAGCGAAAAGCCGCCGAGCGCCAAAGCCATCTTCGCCCCGAGCGCCGAAGCTTGCCCTCCAAATCGCAGCCCGCCGTCGGAGGCCGCCGGGCGAAAGCCGATGAAGGCACCCGAGCCCAACCTCGGCGCCAAAGAGACCGGCGCGCAGAAGCAGGAGACCCGCCCGCGTCGTCCGTGTCGTCCGTCGCCCTGCCCCGACGACGGGGAATGGGTGCGCTCAGGCACCTCGATGCGGGTCTCCGTAGCATGGCTATCGCGCCGCGCCATCTCTTCCGCCGCCCCATGGCAGTCATCGCCGAAGTCGCCGCCGCTGCCGCGCGCCGGTACCGGGCGTGGGTGGTCGTTGGTCCTCGCCACGGCGGCGAGGCGCAGCGGCCCGTGAGAGGATGGTGGGAGCAGGCGTGGTCAGCATCGCCCCGAGCGGAGGGGGAACGCCGTCGACAGAACCTCGGTTCCACACCAGGTCCGACCGAGGCGGGCTGAACGGGGCGGCACGGCTGTCGGTGACGTAGCAGTCCAATGGGCGTTGCATGGTCTTCCACCGCATCCAAATGGACCAAAGACGCGGAAGGTGGCGCCTCTCTTGCAACCGGACGGCCTGGCCGTTGGCGAACACCGCAGATCACGGACGGCCTTGTGGTGAAGGTGAGCCAAATGATCTTCGGATCAGGTTTGGGTCCGCCGTCCACGCCCAAAGGTCGAGCGTCTCCGAGTTTGTCCTGAGCGCGGAGTGGTCTTCAAGACGGTCGAGGGAGGAACGCCGGCCGATGATGCGTTCGGCGACGAACGGGGTCCAGGCGTAGTCCGGCACGTTCTCCAGGCAGAGGCGCACTCTGTAGTTGAGAGCCGCGCCAAGCGCCCGCTCCAGCGGCCGCCAGGGGCGGATGTGGACGATGCCACCGCCGGCGCGCACCCGCCTCAGAGCGAGGGCCTCGCCACAAAGGCGCCTTTGTGATTGAACTTGACGAGGAACTCAACGGGTGGTACGGAGGACGGCCACATCCGCTGCGGGCTCAAATGGAATCGCCGGATGGCTCGGTCGACGTCAAGCGCCTCAAGGCGCTGCGTGGCGAAGTTGACCGACCAGTGCAATGGCGGCGATCTGCTCCCGGCCGAGCATGTCACGATCCATGTCGAAGGAGGACGGGATGATGCAGAGTCCTCCTCCGGCGAAGGCCCCGGCGCCTAATACCAAAGAGAGGCGCGGGCCATCGCGGGCTGGCGTGGTGGAGGAAGGGCCGACGCGGGAGGAGCGGCAACGATGGCGGCCCAGAACTCGCCCGGCAGCTTGGCGGCGAACGAGGGCGAGCAGCCGTGGAAGGGGAGCTGGGTGGGGAGGTTTTGGCTTGGTGCGCAGCGGCACTTGCGCCGGTATGACCGGAGAGCTTGCGTGATGTGCAGCGGATTGGATCTTCGCAAGCGACGGAGCGGTGGTGCCGCGAGCAAGGCAGCGAGCGAAGGCCCTCCGTGCGCCTTTTGAAGCGGAGCTGGCTCGCCCGACGCTGCTCCACGAGGTGGAGAGCCGCGGGATGGGCAGGGGATGCAGCAGCAGGCCGGCTTGAAGGCGCGTCCCGTCGAGGGCGGCGCGGGCGGCGCGCAGCAGTCCATCCGGCCTCCTCCCGAGGCGAGGATGGGACGTCGTCCGGCGTGCGTGGGCAGCCTGGAGGCACGAAGACGGCCTGGTCAGAGCCGGGCGGGATGATAATGGCTGAGCGGAGGCGAGAGGCCGCATTGAAGGCGCCGGTCGCCGTAGCTGTCGGTGGACGCGAGGACACCTCGCCTTGATTGCGCTCGGCGCCTTGAATGCAGGCAGAGGGGGCCAGAGCGCCATCAAGGCCCGGGGAGGGAGGCAGCGAATCGGGCACCATTACGCCCGGATCCCCGGACAGACGCGACAGCCGCGAAGCGGAGGGAGACACAGGCATGGCCGCAACGGCCGGATCCGACGCGGAGGCAGCAGACGCAGGCCATGGGGGCTGGCTCAGATCCGGAGCCGAAACCAGCGCAGAAGACCGCAGACGCATCCGCTGCTCCTCGGAGAAGAACCACGGGGCCCCAGGAGCGAGGCGGACCGGCCTGAATGGAGGGGGAGGCAACGGGGCGGCCAGTGGCGGACGGGGCGCCGGCGAGGCGGCCGCGCCCGAGGACGGGGCCGAGGGGAGCGTGGGGCTTCCCAACGGATACATCAGGTGCCTATCACGTTATCCTTCACTAGACATAGTTACAATTCAATTTCTATTTTTGTTTGGGATGGTGATCCTCCCAGCCAGTACAAGACTTGGTCGGCCTCGAGGTCGCCGTTTCCTAATGGTGGCTCCGCCGGAGAGGAGATCGCTTGCCTCCGGCGACCTCCTACTCCGAAGAAAGAGGGGAGAAGACTGATCGTCAATTGCCCGCGAGCTCTCCGACGGACCCCGCCGCCCATGCTCGTTGACCTGAGCCTAATCGGAGAGCTGGAGCGGGGAAGAGGAGGCGAGCGCGACGGCAGCAGCAAGGTTTGGAAGCACGAGAAGCGAGTGGTGTATGAGTTGGAATATGGGCCTGGCCGTCTTCTCATTTTTTTGGGTTTAAAACATGCTTAATTTTACCTCTTTTTATTTTTGTAGCAAATTTCAGAGAATGCGATTAGTTTCAAAAATCAAGTCCTGTTTGAGCTTTATAATTTGCTATTATATCCCCACACAATACGTTTGAAGTTATTACACACCTTTGGGCGATAACTCACCATTGGATAATAGTAGCAAAACTTCCCGAGCATTGCAACGGAAGATGTTTTTTATAATATCCAATGGTCATGACTACATTTTGCTGCATCACGGAGATACAATATCTCATTTTCAGGAAATCGTCAACAATTTCTGAAAATCATGAACAGTTTTTTAAACTCGTGATTTTTTTTCAAATTCCTAAACAATTTTAAAGAATTTCAAATATTTTCTAAAATCATGGATATTTATTTGAATTGATGAACATACTATACTATTTGCAAACATTTTTAAAAAATTGCAAGCTTGTTTTAAAATATATTTCTGGAATAGGCGAACATTTCTAGAGTCAACAAACATTTTTTTAGAAATTGGTGGAGCAATTTTTTAAATTCATGAACATTTTTTTGATTTAATGAATATTTTTTGAAATGCATGATCATTTTTTGAATCAGCTAACATTTTATGAATCAATAAACTATTTTGTAAGTCACGAACAGTTTCTTAATTTTTAGGATATTTTTCAATTGATGAACATTTTTTGTATTGGCAAATTTATTTTCAATTTCAATAACATTTTTTAATACACGAACTCTTTTAAAAAATCATGACATTTTTTGATTTCACAAACATATTTTTCCAAATTGTGAATATTTTTTGAACCTGTGAACATATTTAAAAGTCGTGAACATTTTCAGAATCCACAAAGATTTACGAATTATTAGAAATTTTATTTCAAAATTTTATTTTTTTAATTTTCAAAACCTTTTTAAAGTCCAAAATTATTTAAAGTAGAGAAAAGACGGAAAAGGAAAACCCAAAGAGGCGCGTTGTGTCTTCTCTCAGCGCACAGAGCTCATATAAAAGGGGGGTGGGGGGGCATTACCTATAATTAAGTGAATCTAGCCTTTCCTAACCGACGCGCCCCTTGCAACAGATCGTGTCCCTTCTTTCTCTCTTCTCTCAACCATCATGACTTCTCGTCTATGGCAGTTGCGGTAAAGACGCCTCCTATCCGCGTATGTTGCACTCATATAAATAGTGTCAATCAATAAAGAAAGATCAGTTGATCATTTACTCAAAACACTTTTGACTACAAGCTAAGTTAAACCCATTGGCCCGGAACTCTCCTCTTTAGCTGTCTCGGTTCTGTTCTTTTTTTGTGTGCGTAATTCACCTCTCTTTTATTTAATACAATAAGTTTAATCCATGTCTAGCTATGCCTATAGATATATGCGAGTTCGGTACATTTCAGTTATTTCAAACTTGGAAGTGTAACATGTAGGGACAACTTGTTAAATGTGTAGACATGGTAACCTGCTATATATGCCATCGTATCATTAAAAACAATACTATGCCAATAGTATTACCACTAGGGCACCACTGATCTTTCGGGTTCTTGGGCGAACCACTCTGAGGGTGCATTATCCTTCAATCTAGGGTGAGAGAGTAGTGGCCCTCTACGAAGAGAACAATGACTTGGTAATTTGGCATGGCCAGCCGAGACTGGTCGAGGGCACGTTCCCTTCGGCGGACCCTCCTTTCAGGACATGTGCCTCCTTTTTTCAAGAAAACTTTCGATCTATTTATTATCAATCATGGCAGTACAACAAACATCCGAAATACTCCCTTCATTCACTTTTGTAAGACCTTTTAGACATATAAGACAACACTTAAAACAGTTCAATTTCAGCTGTCCTAAATGGCTTATAAAAGTGAAAAGAGGGAGTAACAAAAATTACATCCAGATCCACAGACCACTTGGGGACGACTATAAGCACTGAAGTGAGCTGAAGGCATGCCCCGTCATTGCCCCTCCCTCGCCGGAGCCGGGCAAAACTTGTTGTAGTATACAGTCGAGAAGTCAATCGTGCTAAGGCCCCATAAGACCAGCGCAGCAGCAGAGCAACCGCCGTTGATGAAGAGTAGCGCAGATCGGAAGGATCCAAACTGAAGGCACACAGAGGTACACAAAGTACGACTAGATCCGAGCAAATCCATCAAGGACAGATCCGCCGGAGACACACCTCCACACGCCCACCGACGATGTTAGACACACCACCAGGACGACGGGTAGACAGGAGAACCTTATTCCAGCTTCAAGGAGCCGCCACTGTCTCGTCTTTCTGAATAGGACACAAACCCTTTCAAAACTCGAAGAAACGTCTGAAAACAAAGCCCTCCCACTGGCAAGGGCTGGGATCCACCATGCCGCCATGGCCTTAAAGTCACCGGAGACGAGGCGGACCGGCGACGGTGCTGATGGGAGGGAAAGGAACCCTAGGTTTTTTCCTTAGGGGTGGAGGCAGCTATGTACAGATGCAGGAGGCAACTATGTACAGATGCAATTAAGACATGTGCTTCCTTCAAGTTGGGCGATAGAGGTCTTGGCCGTAGAGGTGGGCGATAGGCTCAGCGGTGCAAGATGTCCTTTTTTTTGACGGTTTTTTGCTGTCATTGGTTGTGAGATGTTTTACATCACATTTTGTACATGTCACTTTCTTTTTTTCTATAAGTTGTTGGTTGTCGTAATTTTTGACCCGTTGATGACTTTGTTAATTCAAAATTGGGCTTGGCTTGAGACCCATTTCTAAAAGAGAAGAGCAAAGCACATCGACAACATGTTAGCAGCTATGGGAGTGCTATGCATCATGGCGATGAGCTGACAACGAAGTGGTCGACGCTAGTGGTGCCGATCTGCCCTCCCCTAAATGCTTGCCCAACAACATCCCCATGATCGCCGCACTAGTGGTGTTCGCCTCAGTGAGAACTGCCTCCATGGCGTGGATCGTCATCAGGGCACGGAAGTGGCGCAAGGTCCTCCCGGCGCTACGACGTATCAGTCGCCGTCACATGCTATGATGATCGGCGACATATGAAAATATTTTTTTTGTGTCCAGCGGCATCGCAATCCTATTTTTTAAGGCCCGTCGCATTTTAGATTTCTTCGCGACACACACAGAGATATCCTGGGGCACATACATCTCCACTCTTCTCACTGTACCCATTGGTAAGATACATCTGTCTCCTCCTCGTAAGCATACCACTTTTCTTTCTAATAATGTAACTATGTTCTGATTCCCCCTAGTGTGGTACGTGATGCTCAAGTTCCTCCTTACGATATTGCACTGGTTGGAGTTTTTAATGTATCTGCCAACGTGACGATGCACCTCTTCATCCTAAGCCACCGAGGTATGGATGCAAACAAAAATTTTGCCTCTAAATTCTCCCTTGACACATCAATTTTAAAGAGACTCTCTTTACCAGGCAACCTGATGGTTCTAATCCCACTGCTTACCATGGCCGTTGTTGGGGAACGTAGTAATAATTCAAAATTTTCCTACGTATCACCAAGATCAATCTAGGAGATGCTAGCAACGAGAGAGAGGGAGTGCATCTTCATACCTCTTGAAGATCGCACAAACAGAAGTGTTACAAAAACGCGGATGATGGAGTCATACTCGTGGCGATTCAAATCGCGGAAGATCTGATCTAGCGCCGAACGGACGGCGCCTCCATGTTCAACACACAGCCCGGGAACGTCTCCTCCTTCTTGATCCAGCAAGGGGAGAGGATAACACTACACCATGGTGGAGTAACAAAGGCGTTTTCTACAAGGCGTTCTGAAAAGTGCCTTCAGTTAGCTTTCTTAAAGGCACAATTTAAGAACGCCCAAAACAGCGGCAATTAGCGGCATTCAGAGAAAATGCCTTAATATATTATAGTATGCGGGGCATTTTGTAAAACACCAACACATTCAGAGGCGTTTCAGGAAAGTGCCATAATATGTTAAAACATAAAGGGGCGTTTGGAAACCACCAGCATATGATTCGATGGCGTTCCAGAAGAAAACGCTTCACAGTTATATTTTCTAAATAGACCCTTCCGCATTTGTTGCTAACCTGGCTAAAAAGACATGATGTATATAAGAGCTATATCCAGTCTTATGTACAGAAAGACTGACCTGGTGTGTTGGTGAAGCTAAGACGCACAGAAGCAAGACGTCAAAGTCAGTTGAAATGTACCTATCCCAAATTATTTAGTCCCATACTGCTTACCGAGTTAGAATCTGTCCTGCTTAAATAGAAGGCTGTGTTAATTCTCCTAATAATTCCCTAACATAAGCCGAAAGATGCCTGCGCTATGATTCAGATTCACGTTGCAAGATGAAAAAAAAAGAGACTAAGCAGTCAATCAAATTTGCGGGCTTGTGGTGACGGGGGTGGCCCAATTAAATAGTTGTGTGTTGAAGATGGCATCCCGCCTGGCAAGAGAGAGAGGGAGGGAGGGGTCGCGTCGGCCTTCCTTTTTATTATTTGCCGGGTTGAGTTTTAAAGGCGTTCTTGGAAATCGCCTTAAAACATTACATGCGTTCTTGGAAATCGCCTCAAAAGGTCTGACCAAAGAAGGCACTTTCTAAGATCGCCAGCTTACATCTTTCCCTTCGGGAGTATCCTTAGCGTTTTTCAGAAACGCCTTGCTAGACAATTGAAGGCAATTTTTGAGCTTTTTAAGGCGTTTTTTAATGCCTCCAAATTCCTACCGTGATGTAGTGTAAGTTGAGGGAGAGCTCCGGCAGCACGACGGCGTGATGGTGGAGCTCGTGGTATTCCTGCAGGGCTTCACCAAGCACTACGGAGGAGGAGGAAGAGTTGGAGGAGGGAGGGGCTGCGCCAGGGAAGGGGTAATGCAGCCCTCCCACCCCCCTCTATTTATAGGGTGAAGGGGAGAGGGGGCCGGCCCCTCTAGATCCCATCTAGAGGGGAGGCTTGCCCCCCAAGCAAGGTGGAGGCGCCCCCTCCCCTAGGGTTTCCAACCCTAGGCGCCTTGGGCCCTTAGAGAGGGGCGCACCAGCCCACTAGAGGCTGGTTCCCTCCCATATTCAGCCCATCAAGTCCCCGGGGCAGGTAGCCCCACCCGGTGGACCTCCGGACACCTTTCGGTGGTTCCGGTACAATACCGATAACCCCCAAAACCATTCCGGCGACTAAAACTAGACTTCCCATATATAAATCTTCACCTCCGGACAATTCCGGAACTCCTCCTGACATCCGGGATCTAATCCGGGACTCCGAACAATTTAACCACATACAATTTTCCATGACAACTCTAGCGTCACCGAACCTTAAGTGTGTAGACCCTACGGGTCCGGAAACTATGCAGACATGACCGAGACATCTCTCCGGCCAATAACCAATAGCGGGATCTGGATACCCATATTGGCTCCCACATGTTCCACGATGATCTCATCGGATGAACCACGATGTCGGGGATTCAATCAATCCCATATACAATTCCCTTTGTCAATCGGTATGTTACTTGCCCGAGATTCGATCGTCGGTATCCCAATACCTCGTTCAATCTCTTTACAGGAAGTCACTTTACTCGTTCCGTAATGCATGATCCCGTGACTAACTACTTAGTCACATTGAGCTCATTATGATGATGCATTACCGTGTGGGCCCAGAGATATCTCTCCGTCATATGGAGTGACAAATCCCAGTCTCGATTCGTGCCAACCAAGCAGACACTTTCGGAGATACCTGTAGTGCACCTTTATAGCCACCCAGTTACGTTGTGACGTTTGGTACACCCAAAGCATTCCTACGGTATCCGGGAGTTGCACAATCTCATGGTCTAAGGAAATGATACTTGACACGAGAAAAGCTTTTATCAAACGAACTACACGATCTTGTGCTATGCTTAGGATTGTCTTGTCCATCACATCATTCTCCTAATGATGTGATCCCGTTATCAATGACATCTAATGTCCATGGTCAGGAAACCATAACCATCTATTGATCAATGAGCTAGTCAACTAGAGGCTCACCAGGGACATGTTGTGGTCTATATATTCACACATGTATTATGGTTTCCAGTTAATACAATTATAGCATGAACAATAGACAATTATCATGAACAAGGAAATGCAATAATAACCATTTTATTATTGCCTCTAGGGCATATTTCCAACAGTCTCCCACTTGCACTAGAGTCAGTAATCTAGTTCACATCACTATGTGATTGTAATGAATCCAACACCCATGGGGTTTGATCATATCTTGCTTGTGAGAGAGGTTATTAGTCAACGGGTCTGAACCTTTCAGATCCGTGTGTGCTTTACAAATCTCTATGTCATCTTGTAGATGCAGCTACCACGCGCTACTTGGAGCTATTCCAAATAACTGCTCTACTATACGAATCCGGTTAATTACTCAGAGTCATCCGGATTAGTGTCAAAGTTTGCATCGACGTAACCCTTTACGACTGATACGTCTCCAATGTATCTATAATTTATGAAGCATTCATGCTATATTATTATCTGTTTTGGATGTTTACATGCTTTATTATATACTTTTATATTACTTTTGGGACTAACCTATTAACCGGAGGCCCAACCCATATTGTTGTTTTATTGCCTATTTCAGTGTTTCGAAGAAAAGGAATATCAAACGGAGTCCAAACAGGATGAAACCTTCGGAAAACTTACTTTTGGAACAGAAGCAATCCCGGGAACTTGGAGTGCAAGCCAGGGAAGCGTCGAGGAGGCCACAAGATAGGGGGTGCGCCCACCCCCTGGGCGCGCCCTCCACCCTCGTGGGCCCCTCGAGGCTCCCCCGACCAACTTCTTTCACCTATATATTCCCATATACCCTAAAACCATCGAAAGACAAGAATAGATCGGGAGTTCCGCCGCCGCAAGCCTCTGTAGCCACCAAAAACCTCTCGGGAGCCCGTTCCGGCACCCTGCCGGAGGGGGAATCCATCACCGGTGGCCATCTTCATCATCCCGGCTCTCTCCATGACGAGGAGGGAGTAGTTCATCCTCGGGGCTGAGGGTATGTACCAGTAGCTATGTGTTTGATCTCTCTCTCTCTCTCTCGTGTTCTCTCTATGACACGATCTTGATGTATCGCGAGCTTTGCTATTATAGTTGGATCTTATGATGTTTCTCCCCCTCTACTCTCTTGTGATGAATTGAGTTTTCCTCTTGAAGTTATCCTGTCGGATTGAGTCTTTAAGGATTTGAGAACACTTGATGTATGCCTTGCCGTACTTATCTGTGGTGACAATGGGATATCACGTGATCCACTTGATGTATGTTTTGGTGATCAATTTGCGGGTTCCGCCCATGAACCTATGCATAGTGGTTGGCACACATTTTCGTCTTGACTCTCCGGTAGAAACTTTGGGGCACTCTTTGAAGTACTTTTGTGTTGGTTGAATAGATGAATCTGAGATTGTGTGATGCATATCATATAATCATGCCCACAGATACTTGAGGTGACAATGAAGTATCTAGGTGACATTAGGGTTTTGGTTGATTTGTGTCTTAAGGTGTTATTCTAGTATGAACTCTATGATACATTGAACGGAAAGAATAGCTTTGTGTTATTTTACTACGGACTCTTGAATAGATAGAACACAAAGGATAACTTTGAGGTGCTTTCGTACCCTACCATAATCTCTTCGTTTTCTCTCCGCTATTAGTGGCTTTGGAGTGACTCTTTGTTGCATGTTGAGGGATAGTTATATGATCCAAGTATGTTATTATTGTTAAGAGAAGTTGCACTAGTGAAAGTATGAACCTTAGGCCTTGTTTCCTACCATTGCAATACCGTTTACGCTCACTTTTATCATTAGTTACCTTGCTGTTTTTATATTTTAATATTACAAAAACCTTTGTCTACCATCCATATTGCACTTGTATCACTATCTCTTCGCCAAACTAGTGCACCTATACAATTTACCATTGTATTGGGTGTGTTGGGGACACAAGCGACTCTTTGTTATTTGGTTGCAGGGTTGTTTGAGAGAGACCATCTTTATCCTACGCCTCCTACGGATTGATAAACCTTAGGTCATCCACTTGAGGGATATTTGCTACTGTCCTACAAACCTCTGCACTTGGAGGCCCAACAACGTCTACAAGAAGAAGGTTATGTAGTAGACATCAAGCTCTTTTTCTCGGCGCCGCTGCCGGGAGGTGAGTGCTTGAAGGTATATCTTTAGATCTTGCAATCGAATCTTTTTGTTTCTTGTTTTATCACTAGTTTAGTCTATAAAAGAAAACTACAAAAAAATGGATTTGAGTTTGTCTCATACGCTTCATCTTTTTAATATCTTTCGTGAGAATAATGGAAGGAAAATTGTGCTCAAGTGTTAGAAGAAGAATGCATTAGAATGTTTGGTACTAGATCTTTGTATGATGAGCATGATTGCAATGCTGTTAGTATGAATTCTTTGAATACCAATGATGCTAATGATATGCAAAGCCACAAGCTTGGGGATGCTATTGTTTGATGAAGATGATATGTTTAGTCCCCCCAAGTTTTGATGAGAATATTTATTATGATGAAAGCATGCCTCCTATTTATGATGATTATATTGATGAAAGTGGATTTGGAGAGGTCATGACTTTATTTAGTGACGAATCCACTATTTTGGAAGAGGTTTCAATTGATTATGAGAACAAAGTTGCTATCTATGATGATTATTGTGATGACTTGTATGCTATTAAGAATAATGATAACCATGAAACTTGTCATCATGATTTTAGTTTTCAATTGGATTATGCCTCACATGATAATTATTTTGTTGAGTTTGCTCCCACTACTATTCATGAGAAGAAATTTGCTTATGTGGAGAGTAGTAAATTCTCTATGCTAGTAGATCATGAAAAGAATGCTTTAGGTGATGGTTATATTGTTGAGTTCATTCATGATGCTACTGAAAATTATTATGAGGGAGGAACATATGCTTGTAGGAATTGCAAAAATATTAAGTTTCCTCCCTATGTGTTGAAAATCTTGAAGATATGCTTGTTTTACCTTCCTATGCTAGTTGATTATTGTTCCCATAAGTTGTTTGCTCACAAAATCCCTATGCATAGGAAGTGGGTTAGACTTAAATGTGTTAGTAATATTCTTCATGATGCTCTCTTTATGTTTCAATTCTTATCTTTTATGCGAGCATCATTGAAATCATCATGCCTAGCTAAAAGGCATTAAAGAAAAGCGCTTGTTGGGAGACAACCCAATATTTACCCTTACTGTTTTTGTGTGTCCACATGATTCTGCTACTGTATCAATCATGTTTTATAGCTTTTGTTTTAATAAGGTGCGAAGTAAGACCTTTAGGATAGCTTACGGTGATAGTTGTGTTGATCCTGCTGAAAATCAGAAACTTTTGCACCCAGTAAATTAGTTTTGGTAATTCACAGAAACGTGCTTCAGATCTGGTTCTTTTTGCTATGGATTGGTAAGTAAATTGCTTAGGAATTCCTAATTTGGTAGGATTTTTGGAGTTCCAGAAGTATACGTTTGATGCAGATTACTTCAGACTGTTCTGTTTTTGACAGATTCTGTTTTCTATGTGTTGTTTGCTTATTTTGATGAATTTATGAGTAGTATCGGAGGGTATGAACCATAGAGAAGTTGGAATACAATAGATATTACACCAATATGAATTTAGAATGAGTTCATTTCAGTACCTAAGTGGTGGTTTAATTTTCTTATACTAACGGAGCTTACGAGTTTTCTGTTGAGTTTTGTGTTGTGAAGTTTTCAAGTTTTGGGTAAAGATTCGATGGACTATGGAATAAGGAGTGGCAAGAGCCTAAGCTTGGGGATTCCCAAGGCACCCCAAGGTAATATTCAAGGACAACCAAGAGTTTAAGCTTGGGGATGCCCCGGAAGGCATCCCCTCCTTCGTCTTCGTTCATCGGTAACTTTACTTGGAGCTATATTTTTATTCACCACATGATATGTGTTTTGCTTGGAGCGTCATTTTCTATCGATAGTTTTTCTTGCTGTTATTTAGAACAATTTTTTTCATCTATATTTTCAATAAAAATGTCAAGGATAGCCTTTACCATGCTTATTTTGCTAGTATACATGTTGCTGTTTGAAAACAGAAAGTTTACCGCTGTTGCAAAAATTCCCTAGAAAAGTCAGAGCATGATCTAATGTTGAAACTTTTTGCATAATGAGCTCTGATAAATCTTCTACAGTGAGGCATTTTTCTCATAATTTTTTGAGTTAGGAAAGTATTGATACTATTGCATTCTTTACAGACTATACTGTTTTGGCAGATTGCTGTTATGTTTGCATTGTTTGCATATGTTTGCTTGTTTAATGATTCTATTTGAGGAGAGGAGTATTAAATATGCAGATGCATTTAGTATGCAATGTTGAATAATAATTTTAGTGATTTGTTACAGTAGAAAATGATAAGGTTTTGCATAGGTTTATACTAACTTATCTCACGAGTTCTTGTTGAGTTTTATGTGGATGAAGTTTTTGAGAAATAGAGAAACCATGATATGAGAGGAATTAAGGAGACAAAGAAGTTCAAGCTTGGGGATGCCCAAGGCACCCCAAGATAATATTTCAAGAAGTCTCAAGCATCTAAGCTTGGGGATGCCCCGGTAGGCATCCCACCTTTCTTCTTCAACAATTATCGGTTAGTATCGGTTGAGCCTAAGTTTTTGCTTCTTCACATGAGTTGTGCTATCCTTGCAATGTCATTTTGCTTTGCCTTGCTTGCTGTTTGAATGAAATACCAAGATCTGAAATTCTTAAATGAGAGAGAGTCTTCACATAGTTACGTAATTATTTAGCTACTCATTGATCTTCACTTGTATCTTTTTGGAGTAGTTTGTCACTTACTCGTGTGCTTCACTTATATCCTATGAGTAAATGGTTGAATGAGTTGAATGCCATAAATCTGAAATTATATATGTTTCATTTTCTTATCCCATGGGGAGTAATGACTTCACATCTAAGAAGTAGAGGTTTGATACGTCTCCAACGTATCTACTTTTCCAAACACTTTTGCCCTTGTTTTGGACTCTAACTTGCATGATTTGAATGAAACTAACCCGGACTGACGCTGTTTTCAGCAGAACTGCCATGATGTTGTTTATTGTGCAGAAAACAAAAGTTCTCGGAATGACCTGAAAATCCACGGAGATAAGTTTTGGAAAATATAAAAAATACTGGCGAAAGAATCAAGGCCAGGGGCCCACACCACATCCCACGAGGGTTTGGGCGCGCCCTCCCCCTGGGCGCGCCCCCTTGTCTCGTGGGCCCCCTGATGCTCCACCGACCTCAACTCCAAGTCCATATATTCCGTTTCACGGAGAAAAAAATCAAAGAGAAAGTTTCATCGCGTTTTACGATACGGAGCCGCCGCCAAGCCCTAATCTCTCTTGGGAGGGCTGAACCGGAGTCCGTTCGGGGCTCCGGAGAGGGGGATTCGTCGCTGTCGTCATCATCAACCATCCTCCATCACCAATTTCATGATGCTCACCGCCGTGCGTGAGTAATTCCATCGTAGGCTTGCTGGACGGTGATGGGTTGGATGAGATTTACCATGTAATCAAGTTAGTTTTGTTAGGGTTTGATCCCTAGTATCCACTATGTTACGAGATTGATGTTGCTATGACTTTGCTATGCTTAATGCTTGTCACTAGGGCCCGAGTGCCATGACTTCAGATCTGAACCTATTATGTTTTCATGAATATATGTGTGTTCTTGATCCTATCTTGCAAGTCTATAGTCACCTATTATGTATTATGATCCGACAACCCCGAAGTGACAATAATAGGGATACTTCTCGGTGATGACCGTAGTTTGAGGAGTTCATGTATTCACTATGTGCTAATGCTTTGTTCCGGTTCTCTATTAAAAGGAGGCCTTAATATCCCTTAGTTTCCACTAGGACCCCGCTGCCACGGGAGGGTAGGACAAAAGATATCATGCAAGTTCTTTTCCATAAGCACATATGACTATATTCGGAATACATGCCTACATTACATTGATGAACTGGAGCTAGTTCTGTGTCACCCTATGTTATAGCTATTACATGAGGAATCACATCCGACATAATTATCCATCACTGATCCAATGCCTACGAGCTTTTCACATATTGTTCTTCGCTTATTTACTTTTCCGTTGCTACTGCTACAACTACTACAAAACTATTATCTTTACTTTTGCCACTGTTACCACTACTATCATACTACTTTGCTAGTAAATACTTTGCTACAGATACTAAGTTATCCAGGTGTGGTTGAATTGACAACTCGACTGCTAATACTTAAGAATATTCTTTGGCTCCCCTTGTGTCGAATCAATAAATTTGGGTTGAATACTCTACCCTTGAAAGCTGTTGCGATCCCCTACACTTGTGGGTTATCAAGACTAATTTCTGGCGCCGTTGCCGGGGAGCATAGCTCTATTTTTTGAGTCACTTGGGATTTATATCTGTTGATCACTATGAGGAAATTGAAAGACGAAAGAACTAAGATTTTGCCCTCAACTACATGGGGAGGTAAGGAACTGCCATCTAGCTCTGCACTAGATTCTCCTTACATTATTAGTAAGCTTGCGACACCTAAACCTGCTATCGCTATGAATTACGATATGTCGCATGTTATTGATGATGCCATACGCTATGCATGATACTTATGATGAAACTACTTCTGTGCGTGATACTACTTTGCCGTTAGGTGAATTTCTTGATGAACAACTTGCTAGGGTTAGACAGAATGAAATTATTGAAGATGCTATTATTGATGATAGTGATGATGAAAGTTCTCCCCCTGATTATGAATTACCTATTGTTCCTGAGGGTTATGTTATGAATGAGGAAGATGCTAGAGCTATCTTTGCTTGCAAAGATAGATATGATCTTAAGATATGATCTTACCTGTTGGGCACATCTTACCAAGTTGAATGATATAGCCACCCTGTTTACTAATGATGAGAAGTCTCGCTATTATTTTATCCTTAAGATATTTCCGTTCTCATTAAAGGGTGATGCTAAGACTTGGTTTAATTCTCTTGATCCTGGTTGTGTGCGTAGTCCCCAGGATATGATTTATTACTTCTCTTCTAAATATTTCCCTGCTCAAAAGAAACAAGCTGCCTTGCGGGAAATATATAATTTTGTGCAAATCAAAGAAGAGAGTCTCCCACAAGCTTGGGGGAGGCTTCTCCGATTACTTAATGCTTTGCCTGATCATCCTCTTAAGAAAAATGAAATAATCGATATCTTTTATAATGGACTAACCGATGCTTCCAAGGACTACTTGGATAGTTGTGCTGGTTGTGTTTTCAGGGAAAGAACAGTCGACCAAGCTGAATTACTATTGAATAATATGTTGACTAATGAAAATAATTGTACTCCTCCTAAGCCAATTCCTGAGGCAATTCCTGAACCAATTGAGCCAACTCCTGAGCCTATTCCTAAACCCACTCCTAAGAAGAGAGGTGTTCTATTTCTCAGTCCTGAAGATATGCAAGAGGCAAAGAAATCAATGAAAGAAAAAGGTATAAAAGCTGAAGATGTTAAGAATTTACCACCTATTGAAGAAATACATGGTCTTAATATATCACCTGTTGAAGAAACACATTGTCTTGATAACCCGACACATGTAGTAAAGGTAAATTCTCTCTACAGATATGATAAAGTTGAAATCCCGTTTACTAAATTTCATAGCCCATGCTTAGATTAATTTGATGACTTTATGGCTAGACAAGAAAGTTTTAATGCTTATGTTGGTAGAGAATTAAAGATAATGCTTTCGAAAGAGGATGCTTGAGTGATTATATGGCTAGAGTTAAAGGCGAACTTAAACTCATTAGCAAATATGCTTCTATGTTTACCACTCAAGCGGAGCAAGTACTTAAAGCTCAAAATGATTTTCTTGATGAATTAAATAATAAATATGACTTTGCTGTTAGAGTGGCTACTAGAACTGGTAGAATGACTCAGGAACCTTTGTATCCTGAAGGACACCCTAAGAGAATCGAGCAGGATTCTCAGAGAAATAATTTAGAGGCACCTAGTTCTTCTAAAAAGAAGAAAAAGAAAAATGAAATGACTTTGCATGCTTCTAGTGAACCTGTTGTAGACACACCTGAGAATCCCAATGATATTTCAATTTACGATCTTTGAAACACAATCAGGTGATGAACATGAACCTAGTGATAATGTTAATGATAATGTTCATGTTGATGCTCAACCTAGTAATAACAATGATGTAGAGATTGAACCTGATGTTGATCTTGATAACCTACAATCAAAGAATCGACGTTATGATAAAAGAGACTTTGTTGCTAGGAAGCACGGTAGAGAAAGAGAACCATGAGTTCAGAAACCCATGCCCTTTCCTCCTAAACCATCCAAGACAAAGGATGATGAGGATTTTGAGCGCTTTGCTGAAATGATTAGACCTATCTTCTTACGTATGCGCTTAACTGATATGCTTAAAGTAAATCCTTATGCTAAGTACATGAAGGATATCACTACAAATAAAAGAAAGATATCGGAAGCTGAAATTTCCACCATGCTTGCTAATTACACTTTTAAGGGTGGAATACCAAAGAAATTTGGAGATCCAGGGGTACCAACTATACCATGCTCCATTAAAAGAAATTATGTTAAAACTGCTTTATGTGATCTTGGAGCCGGTGTTAGTGTTATGCCTCTCTATTTATATCGTAGACTTCAATTGAATAAGTTCACACCTACTGAAATATCTTTGCAAATGGCCGATAAATCAACTGCTATACCTGTTGGTATTTGTGAGGATGTGCCTGTTGTGGTTGCAAATGTCACTATCTTAACGGACTTTGTTATTCTTAATATCCCGAGGATGATAATATGTTGATTATCCTTAGTAGACCCTTTTTGAATACTGCAGGAGCTGTTATTGATTGCAACAAAGGCAATGTCACTTTTCATATTAATGGTAATGAGCATACGATGCACTTTCCGAGGAAACAATCTCAAGTTCATAGCATCAATTCTATTGGAAAAGTTCCAAATATCATTATTGGAGGTTTTGAATTTCCTCTCCCAACTGTCAAGAAAAAAATATGATATTCTTATTGTTGGGGATGTCCATATCCCCGTTGAGGTAACCTAGTGTTATTCGAAATTTCTCCGGTTCCATGTTATTTGGAATGAGCTTGTTAACAAGACTTGATCAACCTTGTTAGTGGACTCATTTTGATGATCATGAGATGGATGAAACTAGAAGGCACAACCTTCTGTACCCTCTTTTTACTTTCTGTTATTTAGAATAAATAAAGCAAAAATAGTATTATCGTCTGTTTTCTAAATTATCCGTGCAATAAAAAATATCCCAAAAATAAAAGTGCTCCAAATGCCCTGCCAATTTAGTATGATTTTTTTATGGAATATTTGAGGATTTTAGGCACTGAAAACACTGCAGGAGGGGCAAGCACCTGGACACGAGGGTGGAGGGTGCGCCCACACCCCCTGGGCGCGCCCCCTGTCTCATGGGCCCAGGGTGGCCCGCCTCCACTTATTCCTGCACCCACACACTCCATCTTCTTCCAAAAAAATCCCCATCCATCTCAAGCACGGGTTCTAGCTCATTTTGCTGCGATTTTCGTTCTCCTTGCTCAAAGCTCCATTCACAAAACTGCTTTGGGAGATTGTTGTTTGGTATGTGACTCCTCCATTGATACAATTAGTTTTTGTTCTAGTGCTTTATTCATTGCAAATTTTTGCTGCATAGGTGGCCTTGTTCTTGAGCTTGCATGTCAAATTTGTGAGGTCCCAAGTAATTCTAATGCATGATACAGGCTCTAGGCACTTGTAGGAGTAGTTGCTACCAATCTTGTTTAGTTCTATTCACTTTTATTTTGAAGTTACAAAAATTTCAGAAATTTTTCAGAAAAAAGAAATATGTCTAGGAGAATGTACCAAGGTGGTTCCTCAATAAAGAAAGGGCCCAGGCTTGCTATGCGTGAGCAAGACGATGAACCGCCGAGGGACGCAGAAGTGCGAGCTTGTGAGTGGCCATCAGACAATTTTATGGTCAATGCAGGCATTAAGGATGAATTTGACGCATATGTGCGTAATGCCGATCTTGAGGACTTCTTACAAGATAAGTGTCCTCAGTACTATCAATTGAATGATTCATTTGTGAGAAGGTTTAAATATAAATGTTCACGTAATTCTCAGAGTGTCCTATTTGAAATTTATGATAAATCTTATACCATGGACTTAGAAGATTTTACAACTGCTTGCAAACTCCCGCAATGGGGTGATACGTCTCCAACGTATCTATAATTTTTGATTGTTCCATGCTATTATATTACCCCTTTTGGATGTTTATGGGCTTTATTTTACACATTTATATCATTTTTGGGACTAACCTACTAACCGGAGGCCCAGCCCGTATTGCTGTTTTTTTTGCCTATTTCAGTATTTCGAAGAAAAGGAATATCAAACGGAGTCCAAACGGAATGAAACCTTCGGGAGCGTGATTTTTGGAACGAACGTGATCTAGAGGACTTGGAGTGCAAGTCAAGAAGCAGCCGAGGCCTCCACGAGATAGGAGGGCGCGCCCCTATCTCGTGGGCCCTAGGGCGTCCACCGACATACTTTTTCCTCCTATATAAGCCTACGTACCCCGAAAACATCCAGGGAGCAGACGAAACACAATTTCCACCACCGTAACCTTCTGTATCCGCGAGATCTCATCTTGGAGCCTTCGCCGACACTCCGCCGGAGGGGGAATCGACCACGGAGGGCTTCTACATCAACATCCTTGCCCCTCCTATGAGTTGTGAGTAGTTTACCACAGACCTACGGGTCCATAGTTATTAGCTAGATGGCTTCTTCTCTCTTTTTGGATCTCAATACAATGTTCTCCCCTCTCTTGTGGAGATCTATTCGATGTAAACTCTTTTTGCGGTGTGTTTGTCGAGATCCGATGAATTGTGGGTTTATGATCAAGTTTATCTATGAATAATATTTGAATCTTCTCTGAATTCTTTTATGTATGATTGAGTTATCTTTGCAAGTCTCTTTGAATTATCAGTTTGGTTTGGCCTACTAGATTGATCTTTCTTGCCATGGGAGAAGTGCTTAGCTTTGGTTTCAATCTTGCGGTGTCCTTACCAAAGGATGTAAAGAGTTGCAAGGCACGTATTGTATTGTTTCCATCGAGGATAACAAGATGGGGTTTATATCATATTGCTTGAGTTTATCCCTCTACATCATGTCATCTTGCTTAATGCGTTACTCTGTTCTTATGAACTTAATACTCTAGATGCAGGCATGAGTCAGTCAATGTGTGGAGTAATAGTAGTAGATGCAAGCAGGAGTCGGTCTACTTGTTGCGGATGTGATGCCTATATTGTAGGACCTTGAAGTATGTCTAGAGGGGGGTGATTAGATTACTTGACCAATAAAAACTTAACCTTTTCCCAATTTTAGAGTTTGGTAGATTTTAGCTATTTTAGGACAAGTCAAGCAATCATCACACAATTCAAGCAAGCATGCAAAGAGTGTATAGGCAGCAGAAATTAAAGCATGCAACTTGCAAGAAAGTAAGGGGAAGAGGTTTGGAGGATTCAAACGAAATTGGAGACACAGATGTTTTTGGCGTGGTTCCGATAGGTGGTGCTATCGTACATCCACGTTGATGGAGACTTCAACCCACGAAGTGTAAAGACTGCTAGAGTCCAAGGAGGTCTCCACCCACGAAGGGTCCACGAAGAAGAAACCTTGTCAATCCCACCATGGCCGCCGCCCACGAAGGACTTGCCTCACTAGTGGTAGATCTTCACGAAGTAGGCGATCTCCTTGCCCTTACAAACTCCTTGGTTCAACTCCACAATCTTGTCGGAGGCTCCCAAGTGACACCTAGCCAATCTAGGAGACACCACTCTCCAAGAAGTAACAAATGGTGTGTTGATGATGAACTCCTTGCTCTTGTGCTTCAAATGATAGTCTCCCCAACACTCAACTCTCTCTCATAGGATTTGGATCTGGTGGAAAGAGGGTTTGAGTAGAAAGCAACTTGGGGAAGGCTAGAGATCAAGATTCATATGATAGGAATGGAATATCTTGGCCTCAACACATGAGTAGGTGGTTCTCTCTCAGAAATGATAAGTTGGAAGTGTAGGTTCGTTCTGATGGCTCTCTCCACGAATGAAGAGGAGGTGGAGGGGTATATATAGCCTCCACACAAAATCTAACCGTTACACACAATTTACCAAACTCGGTGGGACCGAATCGTTAAACTCGGTCGGACCGATTTAGTAAATCTAGTGACCGTTAGTGATTTTCGGTGGGACTGACATGCATCTCGGTGAGGCCGATTCGGTTAGGGTTAGGGCATAACGTAATCTCGGTGAGACCGATTACACAAACTCGGTGGGACTGATTACACAAACTCGGTGGGACCGATTTTGGTAATAAGCTTTCCAGAGAGTTGGTCAGGTAAACTCGGTGGGACCAATTTGCTCTTTTCGGTGAGGCCGAAATGTTATAAAAAGGAAACCGAGAGTTTACATTGCAATCTCGGTGGGACCGATCGCTCACTTCGGTTAGACCGAAACGTTACGAAGGGAAACAGAGAGAGTGCAACCCCATCTCGGTGAGACCAAGATCCCTATCAGTAAGACCGATTTGCTTAGGGTTTGTGGCAGTGGCTATGCCTTTTGGAATCGGTGGCGCCGGATAGAAAGAATCGGTGTGACCGATTTTGGCTTTAGGTTTAGGTCATTTGTGGATGTGGGAAAGTAGTTGACGGTTTTGGAGCATATCACTAAGCACATGAAGCAAGAGGCTCATTAAGCAACACCTCATCCCTTCTTGATAGTATTGGCTTTTCCTATAGACTCAATGTGATCTTGGATCACTAAAATGTAAAATGAAGAGTCTTGAGATTTTGAGCTTGAGCCAATCCTTTGTCCTTAGTATTTTGAGGGATCCACTTTCATCATCCATGCCATGCCATTCATTGAGCTTTCCTGAAATAATAGTCTTGGAATAACATTAGCTCAATGAGCTATATGTTGTTATGAATTACCAAAACCACCTAGGGATAGTTGCACTTTCATATATACATGATCATGCCTAGATAATCTCATAACTATTCTCTTTTCTATCAATTGCATGACAGCAATTTGTTCACCCACCATAATACTTATGCTATCTTGAGAGAAGCCACTAGTGAAACCTATGCCCCCCGGGTCTATCTCTTATCATATTTTCTTCCAATTTACTTTTATTTTCATCTTTACTTTTTGCATCTATATTATAAAATACCAAAAATATATTTATCTTATCATACTATCTCTATTAGATCTCACTTTCGCAAGTGGCCGTGAAGGGATTGACAACCCCTTTATTGCGTTGGTTGCGAGTTCTTTGTTTGTTTGTGTAGGTGCGTGGGACTTTTGAGGAGCCTCCTACTGGATTGATACCTTGGTTCTCAAAAACTGAGGAAAATACTTACGCTACTATTGCTGCATCACCCTCTCCTCTTCGAGGAAAACCAACGCATAAGCTCAAGACGTAGCAAGAAGGATTTCTAAGCCTTGATTCTTGCCGGGAGGTCTTCGCTCAAGTCAATACCAAGTACCCATCACAAACCCATCTCCTCGCATTTACATTATTTGCCATTTGCCTCTTGTTTTCCTCTCCCCACTTCACCCTTGCCGTTTTATTCGCCCTCTCTTTCCCAATCTCCTCCTCTCTTCGCTTGCCTTTTTACATTTGCTTGTGTGTTGGATTACTTGTTGCCATGGCGCAAGATAATACCAAATTGTGTGATTTCTCGAATACCAATAATAATGATTTCCTTAGTACTCCGATTTCTCCTCTTAATGATGTTGAGTCTTGTGAAATCAATACTGCTTTGCTGAATCTTGTTATGAAAGATCAATTTGTCGGCCTTCCTAGTGAAGATGCCGCTACTCATCTAAACAACTTTTTTGATTTGTGTGATATGCAAAAGAAGAAATATACGGATAACAATATTGTCAAATTGAAGTTATTTCCGTTTTCACTTAGAGATTGTGCTAAAGTTTGGTTTTCGTCTTTGCCTAAAAATAGTATTGATTCTTGGAACACGTGCAAAGATGCTTTTATCTCTAAGTATTTTCCTCCCGCTAAGATTATCACTCTTAGGAACGATATTATGAATTTTAAACAACTTGATCATGAGCATGTTGCCCAATCTTGGGAAAGAATGAAATTGATGCTTCGCAATTGCCCTACTCATGGTTTGAATTTATGGATGATCATACAAAATTTTTATGCCGGTTTGAACTTTGCCTCTAGAAATCTCTTAGATTCGGCCGCGGGAGGCACATTTATGGAAATCACGTTAGGAGATGCTACAAAACTTCTTGATAATATTATGGCTAATTATTCTCAATGGAATACCGAAAGATCTTCTAGTAAAAAAGTGCATGCTATAGAAGAAATTAATGTTTTGAGTGGAAAGATGGACGAACTTATGAAATTATTTGCTACTAAAAATACTCCTATTGATCCCAATGATATGCCTTTGTCTTCTTTTATTGAGAATAATAATGAATCTATGGTTGTGAATTTTGTTGGTAGGAATAGTTTTGGAAACAATGCTTATAGAGGAAACTTTAATGCTAGACCGTTCCATAGAAATTCCTCTAATAATTATGGAAATTCCTACAATAATTCTTATGGTAATTTTAATAAGATGCCCTCTGATTTTGAGAATTGTGTGAAATAATTTATGATTTCTCAAAAGAATTTTAATGCTTTGCTTGAAGAAAAATTGCTCAAAGTTGATGATTTGGCTAGGAACGTTGATAGACTTTCGCTTGATGTTGATTCTCTTAAACTTAGATCTTCTCCTCCTAAGCATGATATCAATGAGTCTATCAAAGCAATGAGAATTTCCATTGATGAGTGCAAGGAAAGAACCGCTAGATTGTGTGCAAAGAAAGATAGCTTTATAAAAGCGTGTTCTTCTAGTTTCCATGAAAATAATGATGAGGATCTTAAAGTTATTGATGCGTCTCCTATTAGATCTATGTTTTGCAATATGAATCTTGATAATTATGGGACTGATGATGAGTCAACTTTACCTAGAAGGCATCCCAAAAATTCAGAGTTTTTAGATCTTGATGCTAAATTTGGTAAAAGTGGGATTGGAGAGGTCACAACTTTAAATAGTATTGAACCCACTATCTCGGATTTAAAGGATTTTGATTATGATAATTGTTCTTTAGAAGGTTGTATTTCCTTGTTGCAATCCGTTGTTAATTCTCCTCATGCTTATAGTCAAAATAAAGCTTTTACCAAACATATTGTTGATGCCTCGATGCAATCTTATGATGAAAAACTTAATTTGGAAGTTTCTATACCTAGAAAACTTAATGATGAATGGGAACCTACTATAAAGATTAGAATTAAAGATCATGAGTGTTTTGCTTTGTGTGATTTGGGTGCTAGTGTTTCCATGATTCCGAAAACTTTATGTGATATTCTAGGTTTCCATGATCTTGATGATTGCTCTTTAAATTTGCACCTTGCGGATTCCACCATTAAAAAGCCAATGGGAAGGATCAATGATGTTCTCATTGTTGCAAATAGAAATTTGGTGCCCGTAGATTTTATCGTTCTTGATATAGATTGCAATCTTTCTTGCCCTATTATTCTTGGTAGACCTTTCCTTAGAACGATTGGCGCGATTATTGATATGAAGGAAGGGAATATTAGATTCCAATTTCCATTAAAGAAAGGAGTCGGTGTCAAAACCGGCGGATCTCGGGTAGGGGGTCCCGAACTGTGCGTCTAGGCGGATGGTAACAGGAGACAAGGGACATGATGTTTTTACCCATGTTTGGGCCCTACTCCTGCTTGATTAATATTGATGATATGGGTAGTACAAGAGTAGATCTACCACGAGATCAAGGAGGCTAAACTCTAGAAGCTAGCCTATGGTATGATTGTTGTTCGTCCTACGGACTAAAACCCTCCGGTTTATATAGACACCAGATAGGTTAGGGTTACACAGAGTCGGTTACAATGGTAGGAGATCTACATATCCATATCGCCAAGCTTGCCTTCCACGCCAAGGAAAGTCCCATCCGGACACGGGACAAAGTCTTCAATCTTGTATCTTCATAGTCTTGGAGTCCGGCCGTGATGATAGTTCGGCTATCCGGACACCCCCTAGTCCAGGACTCCCTCAGTAGCCCCTGAACCAGGCTTCAATGACGACGAGTCTGGCGCGCATATTGTCTTCCACATTGCAAGGCGGGTTCCTCCTCCGAATACTTCATAGAAGATTTTGAACACCAGGATAGTGTCCGGCTCTGCAAAACAAGTTCCACATACCACCGTAGAGAGAATAACTTTTGCACAGATCTGCTGACGTATTTCGCGGCGTGACATCACACCACGGCCAGGCCTTTATATGAATTGTTTTTTACTGTTCCACCTCAGCGCATCTAGCGAGGCAGTTTCGTTGGCACGTCTTATCAAAGCATAGATCGTGCCCCCCTTATTCCGGGATTCCCATCAATACGGACGTGGGTAACCCAACCGTGCCCGTCGGCACGCCTCCTCTATCAAAGGCGAGTCCTAATTCACCACGGGGTGGGCTCTTGGTATTCAACCTCTTTATAATGAGACCAAGGCCCTCTTCTTTTTACACCCTCCATCGAGTTCGCCTCACGCTTCGAGTTCTAACACCCAAAGCTTCAGATTTAGGCGCTTCGAACCTTCGCCGATGTCCGGCTCCGACCAGCACGGCCGATGGATGTCTTCCTCCGTCACAGAAGAAGATGTGCTAAAGCTGCGAGACGCCAGGTATCTAACCGACGAGATCTCGCATAGGCTGCCTGCTCCAGGGCAGGTCATTCCCACTCCTGAGCCCGGCGAGAACGTGGTGTTCGTGTCTCACTTCCTTCGGGGTTTAGGCTTCCCGATGGATCCCTTTGTGCGGGGGCTCATGTTTTATTATGGGTTGGATTTCCATGACTTGAATCCGGAGTCCATCCTCCATATCTCGTCATTCATTGTCGTATGTGAGGCCTTCCTCCATATTACCCCTCACTTTGGATTGTGGCTCAAGACCTTCAAGGTGGAGCCAAAGATGATCGGGGGGCAACAAGCAGAGTGCGGAGGGGCGGTCATAAGCAAATGTGCTGATGCTCCGTGGCCCGAGGGCTCTTTTCAAGAGGAGCTCGGTTTGTGGCAACGGGAGTGGTTTTATATCACCGCTCCCAGGGGCACCAAATGGGTGGCGCTCCCCGCTTTCCGCTCAGGTCCACCACAACGGCTGGCGTCATGGGTCAACAAAGGGCTCGACTGGGGGCCGTCCAAGGATGTTCCTTTGCTGCAGGGCCGTATTCGAGACCTCCAAGAAAGGGAGATCAATATGGTTGCAGTGGCGCATGTTATGTTGATCCGGCGCCTTCTGCCCTGCAAACGTCGCCCCCTCCGCCTGTGGGAATTTAATCCGGAGGGACCACGAGCTCTCCAAAATTTTATGGGCACGACGCCCGTGGAGATGTATAAACTGTTCTTCGGATCACAAGAGAGGTGTCCGGACCTGACTGAGGACGCAGGACTAAGCTGCAATCGCCCAAATACTCAAGTAAGTAGTCCTGTAACCGGACAAGCTGTTTATTCATTTATCATATATATATGCCCTTTAAAGGAGCCATTTCTTGAACAGGAGTGGATAGCCAAGGCAAAGTTAATAAGGTGTCCGGCTCCCCTCCCAGAGACCACCGGATCCCATCTTGACCAAGATGTTGAAGGCCGCCTTTTGAAGAAGGCGAAGGGGGAGCGGGAAGCAACTTCCTCTACGAAGGAGGCTATCAAGGAAGGAGGGATTAAAAGTCCCATCTTTCGAGGAGAGAAGAGGACCACTTGGAAGATCCGGAGGTCAAGGCCTCAAAGAGGGAAAGGAATCTTCGTCGAGAGTCCGGCTGGGAAGTAACCCAGCCGCACTATTTCCCCAAGGGATCAGCCCTCCAAAGTGAGCCGTAAGTAAAAAGAAGGGGTCTTGTAAATAAGGAACATCCTGCATTTATTTATGAAGATAACCGAAATTGTACCTTGTAGTTCGGACCTCAGCCCTTCTCGTGAGAGCTTGTCTTGGGGATCTTCTTCCGGAGGAGATGATGGAGAGCCAACGCCTCCACTGTCGCACCCTGCGAGACGGACTCCCCTGAGGTGTCGTGGCGGAGGGTTTCCCCAAGTCCCGTGGGCGGAAGGTCCGGCGCCAAGCGACGTCTTGATCGGAGGAGCTGAAGGATCTGCTCGGGCGAGTGGCTATCTCGAGAAGATCACCGTGCTCTAATGGGTACGGTGATTGAAAGAATTGCATCCGCTGGAGAGCGGATTGCATGAAGCCGTCGAAGCTTCTTGGCGGGGGTTCGAGGTACGCAAAAATGATGTACCTTCTGATAGTTATGCATATAGAATGCGCCCTATATAGATAGTAGCCCCTGAGACTCGGTATGTTGTCAAAATTGACAGCGTGCCGAGGGTCAAAAAATCTCAGTTATAACATATCGCCACTCCTAAACAGGTGGCGGGGCGTCCGGTGGCTAGCCGGACTGATGAATATGCCGAACTAAAGCGGCAACTTGACGAGGCGGATCACGGACATCGCTACTGGTCAATAAACGGTTTGACGAGTCACAAGGTATGCGACTTCTACGTGGACACCTGGTAAGGGAGCTTGACGCCCATGTCTTACTACTTGTATGCTTAATGCAGATGGTGCCGCTGCTGTGGAGGAGCTTCGGGCGGAACTCGCCCGAGCAAAAGAGCAAGCCAGAAATAGTAATGCGGCCGCTTTAAGGGCAGCCGAAGAGCTAAAATCCGAACGGGCTGCTCACTGCCGAAGCAAAGAGGGAATGGCCGATATGGCCAGTAAGTTAAAGAATATTACCGACCGCTGCGAGGTTCTTGAAAAAGAACGTCAAGCGGAGCAAGAGGGCCTGAAAAAGGCCACCGCCAAATCCAAGGATGCCCGTTCCGCTTTGAGAGCTGCCAAGGAGGAGCTGAGTCAGGCCGGGGCTATTACGGCAGGAAAACCGTTTCTGCTGCGGAGGAAATATACGGATCCAAAGTATGCTCAGTTGGAAAAGTTGTGGAGTTCGGAGGATGCTTATCTGGACTTAGCGGCGAGCGCTGCGGATGCGATTGAGCACTTCCGGGGCCAGAATGGGCACAGAAGGGAAGAGCTATATTGGTCGCAGTTCCATAGTCCGAAGCGTCCTCTTCCGTTGACCGATCGGTTGGCCGAATGGGCCGAGCTGAATCGATTATCCGGACTTGCCATGAAGCATGTCATGACTCATTTGTGGCCGGCGGACCCACCAAGAGTTATTTTGGTTTAGTGCAGCAATTCCTTGGTGCGGTACCGCGTATCGACGCAATGAGGCGGTCTGCGTGTATTGAGGGAGCGCGGATGGCTCTGGACCGTGTCAAGACATACTGGGCAGAGATGTAGGCCGCCAACGTTGCATCCCAAGATTCGGACAGAAGCCGAGTACCTGCCGAGCACTACTTTGAGGAAGTCCTGCAGGGCGCTTGTTTAATAGAGACGCAGTGCTCGAAGGATATTATGTTTAAATGACATGTATGATTTGTGAAAACAATGTTTCAATATAATATAAGAGCTTTTTATACTTGTGCGTTCAAGTAGTAGACTACTCCTGCGGCGGCCGTTTATGTATATGTATATATAACTGAAAGATGGCAGTCCTTGGCCCATTACGCACATAGTGCGGGGTGTTTGCAAAGAAGGCACTTTTTCACACTTAATCCAACGTCTTGGTCCTATTAAGGAGGTGGTAGCGTAGCAAACTAGGCAACTGGACTATAATGCTTTATCACTTTCACTTAGCCATAGGAGTTCGAGGGTGGGGCTACTATATAGCCCCTGGGGGCACCGCACTCTCCCGAATTCGGGGTGCGTATGTGCCTGACCGAAAACCGGTCCTTCTTTAATGCGGAGGAATTCTAAACATTCCGATTAGTCATCGAGTGGTTGACAAGTCTCTCGCTATATCATTGAAAGGACATGTGGTGCCCCCATGTGTGGTTTTGGTAATTGATGACATTCTCTATGGACTAATGGTTGCCTTGAGTTTATTTGAAGGTTTTGTCCATAGGCTTTTCTTGGAGTACATGTGTTGGTTTCAAGGAGAGTTTTGTGTCGACCAAGGTGCTATTCAAGGAATTATCCAAAGATTGGTCATGTGAGTGTTGAGCTTATTGCAAGCATGTCTTGAAGAATAAGATTGTGTGATCATTCATGTCCACCTTCAAGACATCATCCAAATGAAGAGAGTTGGAAAGATTCAAGGTTGATCAAGACTAAGTCAAGAGTGAATCAAGTTGATCAACTCACAAAGCGTAGAAGATGTACCGAGAGGGATCAAGTGATCCCATGGTATGGTAAGCATTGTTCATTACGCTTTGTGCTAACCCATGTCTTCGTGAGAGTTCTTTGTGGGGTTAGGTTGCGGTGTGAAAGTTCAAGTGATGCATCACGAAGAGATCAAGTGCTTGAAGCTTGCCGTCCATTGTGGTGACAATGGACTTGTGAAGATAATGGAAGAGAGGCTCACCCACGGTAGAGTATGGGGAGCAATCAACTAGTCTTCATCCCGCCAATGCAATCAAGAAAGGTGGTCCAACTTGAGGAGTCAAGATCGTCATCATCTAGCTCAAGTGGACCATGTGCAAGGCAAAGGTTTGCCCTTGATAGGTTTTCTATTTTACCGGTCTCATGTGGAAGACCGGGTTATAGGATCGCTTGCCGTACTATCAAAGGGGGCTCTCGATGAGTTGCTTGATCGTATCGTTCGTAGAGAGCTCAAACCATTGCATCCTTGCATCATCTTTATTGGTTCTTGTTTGGTTCTTCTCCTTGTGAGATTTGGAGCTTATGGTCATTTTTATGACAAGCTCGAGTTCATCGAAAACGGAGTTCTCATGCATCTTCTATGATGTTTTCGATGTTGGAGGGTATGCCGGTTCTTCTCGGTTGGAGGTTTCACTCCTTTGTTTGCTAAGCATACCTCCCCTGCCTCCTTGTTTCAAAACCGGCGGATCTCGGGTAGGGGGTCCCGAACTGTGCGTCTAGGCGGATGGTAACAGGAGACAAGGGACACGATGTTTTTACCCAGGTTCGGGCCCTCTCGATGGAGGTAATACCCTACTCCTGCTTGATTAATATTGATGATATGGGTAGTACAAGAGTAGATCTACCACGAGATCAAGGAGGCTAAACTCTAGAAGCTAGCCTATGGTATGATTGTTGTTCGTCCTACGGACTAAAACCCTCCGGTTAATATAGACACCGGATAGGTTAGAGTTACACAGAGTCGGTTACAATGGTAGGAGATCTACATTTCCGTGTCGCCAAGCTTGCCTTCCACGCCAAGGAAAGTCCCATCCGGACACGGGACGAAGTCTTCAATCTTGTATCTTCATAGTCTTGGAGTCCGGCCGTGATGATAGTTCGGCTATCCGGACACCCCCTAGTCCAGGACTCCCTCAAAAGGCATGGAGAACTTTCCAAGAAAGAAATTCAAATTAACTTATCAATCTATCATGCGGGCTACTTATGAATTTAGTGCCAAAGATGGCACCCGTTAGATCTATCCTTGCTTTTATGCTTAGCTAGGGGCGCTAAACGATAGCGCTAGTTGGGAGGCAACCCAATTTTCTTTATGTTTTTTTGTTTTTGCTCCTGTTTAGTAATAAATCTTGCATCTACCTTCTGTTTAGATGTGTTTTTATCTTTTAATTAGTGTTTGTGACAAGTAGAACCTATAGGATAACCTATGATGTTAGTTGATTTGATTCTGCTGAAAAACAGAAACTTTGCGCACACGAATATAATTTTGTTAAATCCCAGGAACGTGATTTTGCATTGATTCTTTTTGCTTCTGATCAATAAACAAATTTTCCAGGACTTTCTATTTTGGTAGGATTTTTAAAGTTCCATAAGTTTGCTTTAGTTACAGATTGCTACAGACTGTTCTGTTTTTGATAGATTCTGTTTTTCGTTTGTTGTTTGCTTATTTCGATGCATCTATGGCTAATAAATTAGGTTATAAACCATAGAGAAGTTGGATTACAGTAGGTTTAACACCAAAACAAATAAAGAATGAGTTCATTACAGTACCTTATGTGGTGGTTTTGTTTTCTTTCACTAACGGAGCTTATAAGATTTCCTGTTGAGTTTTGTGTTGTGAAGTTTTCAAGTTTTGGGTAAAGCTTTTATGGACTATAGAATAAGGAGTGGCAAGATCCTAAGCTTGTGGATGCCCAAGGCACCCCAAGATATTCAAGTATAGCCAAAAGCCTAAGCTTGGGGATGCCCCGGGAAGGCATCCCCTCTTTCGTCTTCGTTCATTGGTAACTTTACTTGGAGCTATATTTTTATTCGCCACATGATATGTGTTTTGCTTGGAGCATCGTGTATTATATTAGTCTTTGATTTTTAGTTTACCACAATCATCCTTGCTTTACACACCTTTTGGGATAACCCACTTGATTAGAATTTGCTAGAATACTCTATGTGCTTCACTTATATCTTTTGAGCTTGATAGTTTTTGCTCTAGTGCTTCACTTATATCTTTTAGAGCACGGCGGTGGTTTATTTTTGAAGAAATTGCTAGTCTCTCATGCTTCACTTATATCTTTTTGAGAGTCTTTTAGAACAGCATGGTATTTGTTATGGGTATAAAGTTGGTCCTAGAATGATGAGCATCCAAGTTGGGTATAATAAAAACTATCATAGGAAGTGAATTGGATGCTATGATCAATTTGATACTTGATAATTGTTTTGAGATATGGAGGTAGTGATATTAAAGTCATGCTAGTTGGGTGATTATGAATTTAAAGAATGCTTGTGTTGAAGTTAGAAAGTCCCGTAGCATGCACGTATGGTTAAAGTTGTGTAACAAATTTGAAACATGAAGTGTACCTGGCTTGTGCATCCTTATGAGTGGCGGTCGGGGACGAGGGATGGTCTTTTCCTACAAATCTATCCCCCTAGGAGCCTGCGCGTAGTACTTGATTTTTGATGACTTCTAAATTTTTGCAATAAGTATATGAGTTCTTTTGACTAATGTTGAGTCCATGGATTATACGCACTTTTACCTTTCCACCACTGCTAGCCTCTTCGGTACCGTGCATTGCCCTTTCTCACCTTGAGAGTTGATGCAAACTTAGCCGGTGCATCCAAACCCTGTGATATGATACGCTCTATCACACATAAAACTCCTTATATCTTCCTCAAAACAGCCACCATACCTACCTATTATGGCATTTCCATAGCCATTCCGAGATATATTGCCATGCAACTTTCCACCGTTCCGTTTACCATCATCATGACATACTTTACTTTTGTCATATTGCCATTGCATGATCATGTAGTTGACATCGTATTTGTGGCAAAGCAACCATGCATTATTTTTCATACATGTCACTCTTGATTCATTGCACCATCCCGGTACACATGGAGGCATTCATATAGAGTCATATCTTGTTCTAGTTTCGAGTTGTAATTCATATGTTGTAATCAATGAAAGTGTGATGATCATCATTATTAGAGCATTGCCCAAAGAAAAAAAAGAAAAAAAAGAAGAAAGGCCAAAAAGAAAAAAAAAGAAAGGCCCAAAAGAAAAAAAGAAAAAAAAAGAAAAAGAAAAAAAAGAAAATAAATAAAAAGGGCAATGCTACTATCTCTTTTTCCACACTTGTGCTTCAAAGTAGCACCTTGTTCTTCATGTAGTGAGTCTCATATATTGTGCTTCAAAGTAGCACCATGTTTTTCATATAGTGAGTCTCATAAGTTGTCTTTTTCATACTAGTGGGAATTTTTCATTATAGAACTTGGCTTGTATATTCCTACGATGGGCTTCCTCAAATACCCTAGGTCTTCGTGAGAAAGCAAGTTGGATGCACACCCACTAGTTTCCTTTTGTTGAGCATTCATTTCTAGCTGTAGTGCATCCGTTGCATGGCAATCCCTACTCCTCATGTTGACATCAATTGATTGGCATCTCCATAGCCCATTGATTATCCTCGTCAATGTGAGACTTTCTCCTTTTTTGTCTTCTCCACACAATCCCCATCATCATATTCTATTCCACCCATAGTGCTATATCCATGGCTCTTGCTCATGTATTGCGTGAAGGTTGAATTTTTTTGAGATTATTTAAGTATGAAAAAATTGCTTGGCTTGTCATCGGGGGTATAGAAGTTGGGAACATCTTTATGTGACGAAAATGAAGCATAGCCTAACTATATGATTTTGTAGGGATGAACTTTCTTTTGTCATGTTATTTTGAGAAGACATGATTACTTTGATCAGTATGCTTGAAGTGTTACTATTTCTTTTATCAATATGAAATTTTATTTTGAATCATTTGGATCTGAACATTCATGCCACAATAAAGAAAATTGCATTATGAATTATGCTAGGTAGCATTCCACATCAAAAATTCTCTTCTTATCATTTACCTACTCGAGGACGAGCAGGAATTAAGCTTGGGGATGCTCGATACATCTCCAACGTATCTATAATTTTTTATTGTTCCATGCTATTATATTACCCCTTTTGGATGTTTATGGGCTTTATTTTACACATTTATATCATTTTTGGGACTAACCTACTAACGGAGGCCCAGCCGTATTCTTTATTTTTGCCTATTTCAGTATTTCGAAGAAAAGGAATATCAAACGGAGTCAAATGGAATGAAACCTTTGGGAGCATTATTTTTGGAACGAACGTGATCCAGAGGACTTGGAGTGCAAGTCTAGAAGCAGCCGAGGCCTCCACGAGATAGGAGGGCGCGCCCCTGTCTCGTGGGCCCCTCGGGCGTCCACCGACATACTTCTTCCTCCTATATAAGCATACGTACCCCGAAAACATCCAGGGAGCAAACGAAACATAATTTCCACCACCGTAACCTTATGTATCCGCGAGATCTCATCTTGGAGCCTTCGCCGGCACTCCGCCGGAGGGGGAATCGACCACGGAGGGCTTCTACATCAACATCCTTGCCCCTCCTATGAGTTGTGAGTAGTTTACCACAGACCTACGGGTCCATAGTTATTAGCTAGATGGCTTCTTCTCTCTTTTGGATCTCAATACAATGTTCTCCCCTCTCTGTGGAGATCTATTAGATTGTAAACTCTTTTTGCGGTGTGTTTGTCGAGATCCGATGAATTGTGGGTTTATGATCAAGTTTATCTATGAATAATATTTGAATCTTCTCTGAATTCTTTATGTATGATTGAGTTATCTTTGCAAGTCTCTTCGAACTATCAGTTTGTTTTGGCCTACTAGATTGATCTTTCTTGCCATGGGAGAAGTGCTTAGCTTTGGGTTCAATCTTGCGGTGTCCTTACCGATGTGAGAAAGGGTTGCAAGGCACGCATTGTATTGTTGCCATCGAGGATAACAAGATGGGGTTTATATCATATTGCTTGAGTTTATCCCTCTACATCATGTCATCTTGCTTAATGCGTTAGTCTGTTCTTATGAACTTAATACTCTAGATGCAGGCCGGAGTCGGTCGATGTGTGGAGTAATAGTTGTAGATGCAGGCAGGAGTCGGTCTACTTGTTGCGGACGTGATGCCTATATACATGATCATGCCTAGATAATCTCATAACTATTCGCTTTTCTATCAATTGCTCGACAGTAATTTGTTCACCCACCGTAATACTTATGCTATCTTGAGAGAAGCCACTAGCGAAACCTATGGCCGCCGGGTCTATCTCTTATCATATTTTCTTCCAATTTACTTTTATTTGCATCTTTACTTTTTGCATCTATATTATAAAATACCAAAAATACATTTATCTTATCATACTATCTCTATTAGATCTCACTTTATGAAGTGGCCGTGAAGGGATTGGCAACCCCTTTATTGCGTTGGTTGCGAGTTTTTTGTTTGTTTGTGTAGGTGCGTGGGACTTTTGAGGAGCCTCCTACTGGATTGATACCTTGGTTCTAAAAAATTGAGGGAAATACTTACGCTACTATTGCTGCATCACCCTCTCCTCTTCGAGGAAAACCAACGCAAGCTCAAGACGTAGCATGTGGCAATGTTAATGACTCCCACAAATATGAATGTAAAGACTTTCTTGCTAGTATTACTGTGGGAGAATCTAGGGATATAACACAAGCTACCATAGGGAGCATTCATTTTCCTGCTATACATTATTTTGCTCTCTTCATTGGTAGATGCATTAACGGTAAAGATGAAGCATGTCATATGTGTGTCCCTGATCTTTGTGTCCTCAAGAGCGCTGTGTTAGGTAATAAAGATTACAACTTGGGGGCAATAGTTGCACGTATGTTGCATAATAATGGTAGGGCTGGAGATTTATTTGGAGGAATTTATGTGACCCGTGTGGCTAATTATCTTGGTATAGCCCCATGAGAGGGGGATATGGTGTTGCCTCCTGCTTATTTAGATTATGATACGATGGTCAAACATCGTTTTCTTTTGAGGAATGAACAATTTCTCCAGTATCGACTAATCTTTGACAGACATAGCTCTGTCCATGTTACTCTCCCTGCTCCTTTCCTCTTTGATTACCAGGCAAAAGGAAGACATGTTGTTACCAAGGAGGAAGCAGCTGAACACGAGGGGCAAGCGGAGGCGGCTCGCCAGCATGCCGCAGCTCAGGAGGCATTTGCTGCTGCATCTCAGTACGACCCCAGTTACAACTACGGATATCAGCCAGGCTACCCTTGGCACTAGGCCAACTTAGGCCATAAGCCTAAGCTTGGGGAGTACGTATTTCTCACCGAATTTACATTCATGTTCACACACTATTCTAGCTGTCGGTGCTCATACTATTTCATTGTATTATCCATGCTAGTTTAATTTACTTTTTCTAGCCTTCTTCTTGTGTGTTTGATAAATCTTTAGAAAAACCAAAAAATTAGTTAGTTTAATTTCCATGCTTGTAGTAGAATTAAAATGAAAACCCAAAAAGATTTCTCGTTCTTCTTTTTACTTGTTGGGAGCTTTCCCGTGTAAATAGTTTTATTTTCTTTTCTTTTCTTTGGGGGTCGAGAGTACAAGACCATATTGAAAATGTTTAGTGGCTCTCATATGCATGATTGTTTATTTAACTTAGAGCCCATATTACTTGTCTTCTCTCTTGAGTTGAATGCTTGCAGATTCCAGCTTAGTCCAATGCACGTGCACTATTATTATTATACACATCGTTTGGTCGTGCAAGTGAAAGGCAATAATGACGATATATGATGGATTGATTGAGATGGGAGAAGCTGGTATGAACTCGACCTCTCTTGTTTTTGTAAATATGATGAGTTCATCATTCCTGATTTAGCTTATTATGAAGTAAACATATTTGCAATGACATTTAGAGATTATAGTTGCTTGTGCCATGCTTGATTAGCTATGAGTTATAATGGTTTATGCGTGCCAAAATGCTATTAAAATGATTATGATGTGGTATGATGGGATGGTATCCTCCTTTGAATGAATTGAGTGACTCGACTTGGCACATGTTCACGCATGTAGTTGAAACAAATCAACATAGCCTTCATGATATTTATGTTCATGGTAGATTATATCCTACTCATGCTTGTACTCGGTGTGAATTAATTTTAATGCATGTTCATGACTGTAGTCGCTCTCTCAGTTGGTCGCTTCCCAGTCTTTTGCTAGCCTTCACCTGTACTAAGCGGGATACTGCTTATGCATCCAAACTCCTTAAGTCCCAAAGTTGTTCCATATGGGTCCACCATACCTTCCTATATGCGGTATCTAGCTGCCGTTCCAAGTAAATTTGTATGTGCCAAACTCCAAACCTTCAAATGAAATTCTGTTTTGTATGCTCGAGCAACTCATGTTTCAACTAGGGCTGTCCGTATCTTCCATGCTAGGTGGGTTATTCTCAAGAGGAATGGACTCCGCTCCTCTTTCACGAGAAAGGGCTGTTAACTGGGATGCCCAGTCCCATGATCCAAAAGATCAAAGCAAATCAATATAATTAAACAAAACTCCCTGTGGCTGTTGTTGTTAGTTGGAGGCACTGGTTGTTTCGAGCAAGCCATGGATTGATGCTTGTTGGTGGTGGGGGAGTATAAACTTTTACCATTCTGTTTGGGAACCGCCTATAATGCATGTAGTATGGAAGATATCGCCATCTCATAGTTGTTGCGTTGACAGTGAAAGTATGCCGCTCAAAATGTTATTCCTCTCTATTTTAAAATCGAGCTCTGGCACCTCTACAAATCCCTGCTTCCCTCTGCGAAGGGCCTATCTATTTACTTTTATGTTGAGTCATCATCCTCTTATTAAAAAGCACCCATTGGAGCACCTTGTCATTTGCATTCATTACTATTGGTTTATATTGGGTATGACTTGACTGGATCTCTTTTACCATGAATTACAATGTTTAGTCAGTCCTTGATCTTTAAAGGTGCTCTGCATTTATGTTTTGCGGTCTCAGAAAGGGCCAGCGAGATACCATTTTGTTATATCATATTATGGTTGTTTTGAGAAAGTGTTGTCATCCGAGTTTTATTATTATGGCTCGCTAGCTGATTATGCCATTGATATGAGTAATTGTGAGACCTGAGTGTTATTGTGAGTATGGTTAGTTCATAATACTTGCTGAAAACTCGAATGCTGGCTTTACATATTTACAACAACAAGAGCAAATAGAGTTTGTAAAAGTTTTTCTTTATCACTTTCAGTTTATCAACTGAGTTGCTTGAGGACAAGCAAAGGTTTAAGCTTGGGGGAGTTGATACGTCTCCAACGTATCTACTTTTTCAAACACTTTTGCCCTTGTTTTGGACTCTAACTTGCATGATTTGAATGAAACTAACCCGGACTGATGCTGTTTTCAGCAGAACTGCCATGATGTTGTCTATTGTGCAGAAAACAAAAGTTCTCGGAATGACCTGAAAATCCACGAAGATAAGTTTTGGAAAATATAAAAAATACTGGCGAAAGAATCAAGGCCAGGGGGCCCACACTCTGTCCATGAGGGTGGGGGCGCACCCTCCTCCCTGGGCGCGCCCCCTATCTCGTGGGCCCCCTGATGATCCACCGACCTCAACTCCAACTCCATATATTCCGTTTCGCGGAGAAAAAAATCAGAGAGAAAGTTTCATTGCGTTTTACGATACGGAGCCGCCGCCAAGCCCCAATCTCTCTCGGGAGGGCTGATCTGGAGTCCGTTCGGGGCTCTGGAGAGGGGGATTCGTCGCCGTCATCATCATCAACCATACTCCATCACCAATTTCATGATGCTCACCGCCGTGCGTGAGTAACTCCATCGTATGCTTGCTGGACTGTGATGGGTTGGATGAGATTTACCATGTAATCAAGTTAGTTTTGTTAGGGTTTGATCCCTAGTATCCACTATGTTCTGAGATTGACGTTGCTATGACTTTGCTATGCTTAATGCTTGTCACTAGGGCCCGAGTGCCATGACTTCAGATCTGAACCTATTATGTTTTCATGAATATATGTGTGTTCTAGATCCTATCTTGCAAGTCTATAGTCACCTATTATATGTTATGATCTGACAACCCCAAAGTGACAATAATCGGGATACTTCTCGGTGATGACCCTAGTTTGAGGAGTTCATGTATTCACTATGTGCTAATGCTTTGATCCGGTTCTCTATTAAAAGGAGGCCTTAATATCCCTTAGTTTTCACTAGGACCCCGCTGCCACGGGAGGGTAGGACAAAAGATGTCATGCAAGTTCTTTTCCATAAGCACGTATGACTATATTCGGAATACATGCCTACATTACATTGATGAACTGGAGCTAGTTCCGTGTCACCCTATGTTATAGATATTACATGAGGAATCGCATCCGACATAATTATCCATCACTGACCCAATGCCTACGAGCTTTTCACATATTGTGCTTCGCTTATTTACTTTTCCGTTGCTACTGTTACAACTACTACAAAACTATTATCTTTACTTTTGCCACTTTATTACCACTACTATCATACTACTTTGCTACTAAATACTTTGCTGCAGATACTAAGTTATCCGGTGTGGTTGAATTGACAACTCATTGCTAATACTTAATAATATTCTTTGGCTCCCCTTGTGTCGAATCAATAAATTTGGGTTGAATACTCTACCCTCGAAAGCTGTTGCGATCCCCTACACTTGTGGGTTATCAAGGTTGTAAATTTATTGAAGGTTAGCAAGCATTGTATTGGTAAAGAATATTGAAGGAAGAGAGATTTCACATATAAATATACTATCTTAGACATCTTTTATAATTGTGAGCACTCATTAAGTATGACATGCTAAAGAGTTGATGCTGGACAAGGAAGACAACGTAATGGGTTATGTTTTCTCACATCTCAGTTAAAGTATGTTGTCATGGATCATTCAAACATGTTGAGCTTGCCTTTCCCCCTCATGCTAGCCAAATTCCTTGCACCAAGTGGAGATACTACTTGTGCTTCCAAATATCCTTAAACCCAGTTTTGCCATGAGAGTCCACCATACCTACCTATGGATTGAGTAAGATCCTTCAAGTAAGTTGTCATTGGTGCAAGCAATAAAAATTGCTCTCTGAATATGTATGATCTGTTAGCGTGAAGAAAATAAGCTTTATACGATCTTGTTATGGAAGCAATAAAAGCGACGGACTGCATAATAAAGGTCCATATACAAGTGGCAATATAAAGTGACGTTCTTTTGCATTAATATTTTTTGCATCCAACCATAAAAGCGCATGACAACCTCTGCTTCCCTCTGCGAAGGGCCTATCTTTTACTTTATGCAAGAGTCAAGGTGATCTTCACCTTTCCCTTTTTCATTTTATCCTTTGGCAAGCACCTCGTGTTGGAAAGATCTGATATATATATATATATATATATATATATATATATATATATATATATCTAATTGGATGTAAGTTAGCATGACCTATTATTGTTGACATCACCAAAGGTGAATACGTTGGGAGGCAACACTATAATCCCCTATCTTTCTTAGTGTCCGATTAAAACTCCATAACCATTAGTATTGCGTGAGTGTTAGCAATTGTAGAAGACTATATGATAGTTGAGTATGTGGAGTTTGCTAAATCAAAGCTCTGACATAGACCCTTCTTGAAAATAAGATGAATTGTAATTGTTTGATGACTAAGAATGAACTTGGCTAGTTTTCAAGAAAGTTTATGGTCTATGCTTTAACATCTGAATAGCTTGTTACTTGGTCTTGAGAAGTTTTATGAGATGAACTACTGTTATGACATATAATCATGCTAGAAAAGGTGATTGAAATTATCATTGATCAAACTTGTGCACCTTCTAGCATTCACACTTCATAAATTCTTTCTTTTATCATTTACCTACTCGAGGACGAGCAGGAATTAAGCTTGGGGATGTTGATACGTCTCCAACGTATCTATAATTTATGAAGCATTCATGGTATATTATTATCTGTTTTGGATGTTTACGAGCTTTATTATACACTTTTATATTACTTTTGGGACTAACCTATTAACCGGAGGCCCAGCCCATATTGCTGTTTTATTGCCTATTTCAGTGTTTCGAATAAAAGGAATATCAAACGGAGTCCAAACGGAATGAAACCTTCAGAAAAGTTATTTTTGGAACAGAAGTAACCCCGGGAACTTGGAGTGCAAGCCAGGGAAGCGTCGAGGAGGCCATGAGATAGGGGGCGCGCCCTCCACTCTCATGTGCCCCTCGAGGCTCCCCCGACCGACTTCTTTCGCCTATATATTCCCATATACCCTAAAACCATCGAAGGACAATAATAGATCGGGAGTTCCGCCGCCGCAAGCCTCTGTAGCCACCAAAAACCTCTCGGGAGCCCGTTCAAGCACCTCACGGAGGGGGAATCCGTCACCGGTGGCCATCTTCATCATCCCGGTGCTCTCCATGACGAGGAGGGAGTAGTTCATCCTCAGGGCTGAGGGTATGTACCAGTAGCTATGTGTTTGATCTCTTTCTCTCTCTCTCGTGTTCTCTTTATGGCACGATCTTGATGTATCGCGAGCTTTTCTATTATAGTTGGATCTTAAGATGTTTCTCCCCCTCTACTCTCTTGTGATGAATTGGTTTTCCTCTCGAAGTTATCTTGTCGGATTGAGTCTTTAAGGATTTGAGAACACTTGATGTATGTCTTGCTGTGCTTATCTGTGGTGACAATGGGATATCACGTGATCCACTTGACGTATGTTTTGGTGATCAACTTGCGGGTTCCGCCCATGAACCTATGCATAGGGGTTGGCACATGTTTTCATCTTGACTCTCCGGTAGAAACTTTGGGGCACTCTTTGAAGTACTTTTGTGTTGGTTGAATAGATGAATCTGAGATTGTGTGATGCATATCGTATAATCATGCCCACGGATATTTGAGGTGACAATGGAGTATATAGGTGACACTAGGGTTTTGGTTGATTTGTGTCTTAAGGTGTTATTCTAGTATGAACTCTATGATAGATTGAACGGAAAGAATAGCTTCGTGTTATTTTACTACGGACTCTTGAATAGATAGAACACAAAGGATAACTTTGAGGTGGTTTCATACCCTACCATAATCTCTTCGTTTGCTCTCCGCTATTAGTGGCTTTGGAGTGACTCTTTGTTGCATGTTGAGGGATAGTTATATGATCCAAGTATGTTATTATTGTTGAGAGAAGTTGCACTAGTGAAAGTATGAACCTTAGACCTTGTTTCCTACCATTGCAATACCGTTTATGCTCACTTTTATCATTAGTTACCTTGCTGTTTTCATATTTTCAGATTACAAAAACCTTTATCTACCATCCATATTGCACTCGTATCACTATCTCTTCGCCGAACTAGTGCACCTATACAATTTACCATTGTATTGGCTGTGTTGGGGACACAAGAGACTCTTTGTTATTTGGTTGCAGGGTTGTTTGAGAGAGACCATCTTCATCCTACGCCTCCTACAAATTGATAAACCTTAGGTCATCCACTTGAGGGAAATTTGCTACTGTCCTACAAACCTCTACACTTGGACGCCCAACAACGTCTACAAGAAGAAGGTTGTGTAGTAGACATCAACGACGAACTCTTTTACGACCTCCATAATCGAGAAATTTCCTTAGTCCACTAGTTACTAAGGATAAGTTTGACCGATGTCATGTGATCCATTCCTGGATCACTCTTGTACCCCTTGATTGACTCATGGCAAGTGCGGTACACAGTATAGCATACTGTAGAGCCTACGTCTAAAGCATAGGGGACGACCTTCGTCCTTTCTCTCTCTTCTCCCATGGTCAGATCTTGAGTCTTACTCAATACTCACACTTTATAACACAGCCAAGAACTCCTTCTTTGCCGATCTATTTGAACTCCTTCAAAATCTTGTCACGGTATGTATTCATTTGAAAGTACTATTAAGCGTTTTTGATCTATCCTTATAGATCTTGATGCCCAATGTTCAAGTAGCTTAATCCAGGTTTTCCATTAAAAACCCTTTTCAAATAACCCTATATGCTTTCCAGAAATTCTACATCATTTCTGATCAACAATATGTCAACAACATATACTCATCAGAAATTCTATAGTGCTCCCACTCACTTCTTTGGAAATACAAGTTTCTCATAAACTTTGTATCAACCCAAAATCTTTGATCATCTCATCAAAGTGTATATTCCAACTCCGAGATGCTTACTCCAGTCCTTAGAAGGATTGCTGGAGCTTTGCATACTTGTTAGCATCTTACAGGATTAACAAAACCTTCTGGTTGTATCATATAGAACCTTTCCTCAAGAAAATCGTCGAGGAAACAATGTTTTGACATCCTATCTGCAAGATTTCATAAATAATGCAGTAACCGCTAATATAATTCCAACAGACTCTTAGCATCGCTACAAGTGAGAAAGTCTCATCGTAGTCAACTCCTTGAACTTGTCGGAAAACATCTTAGCGACAAGTCGAGCTTTCTTAATGGTGACAGATACCATCATTGTCTGTCTTCCTTTTAAAATCCATCTGTACCCAACAGCCTTATGACCATCAGGTGGTTCTTCCAAAGTCTATACTTTGTTTTCATAAATGGATCCTCTCTCGGATTTTATGGCCTCGAGTCATTCGTCGGAATCCGGGCCCATCATCGCTTCTCCATAGCTCGTAGGTTTATTGTTGTCTAGCAGCATGACCTCCAAGACAGGATTACGTACCACTCTGAAGTAGTACGCATCCTTGTCGACCTACGAGGTTTGGTAGTGACTTGATCCGAAGTTTCATGATCACTATCATTAGCTTCCACTTCAATTGGTGTAGGCGCCATAGGAACAACTTCCCGTGCCCTGCTACACACTTGTTGAAGTGACGGTTCAATAACCCCATCAAGTCTCCACCATCCTCCCACTCAATTATTTCGAGAGAAACTTTTCCTCAAGAAAGGACCCGTTTCTAGAAACAATCACCCTTGCTTCCGGATCTGAATTAGGAGGTATACCCAACTGTTTTGGGTGTCCTATGAAGATGCATTTATCCGCTTTGGATTCGAGCTTACCAGGCATAAGCGTCACAGTCCCAAACTTTAAGAAACGACAACTTAGGTTTGTCTAAACCATAGTTCATACGCTGTCATCTCAACGGAATTACGTGGTGCCCTATTTAAAGTGAATGCGGTTGTCTCTAATGCCTAACCCATAAACAATAGTGGTAATTTGATAAGAGATATCATGGTATGCACCACATCCAATAGGGCGCAACTATGATGTTCGGACACACCATCACACTATGGTGTTCCAGGCGGTATGAGTTGTGAAAAAAATTCCACAGTGTCTTAATTGTGTACCAAACACGTAACTCAGACATTCATCTCTATGATCATATCATAGACATTTTATTCTCTTGTCACGACGATATTCAACTTCACTCTGAAATTACTTGAACCTTTCAATAATTTAGACTTGTGTTTCATCAAGTAAATATACTTAGAATCTACTCAATCATTTGTGAAGTAAGAGCATAACAATATTCACTGCGTGCCTCAGCACTCATTGGATTGCACAAATCAAATGTATTACTTCCAACAAGTTGCTCTCTTGTTCCATCTCACTGAAAACAAGGCCTTTTAGTCATCTTGCCCATGTGGTATGATTTGCATGTCTCAAGTGATTAAAAATCAAGTGAGTCCAAACGATCCATCTGTATGGAGTTTCTTCATGCATATATACCAATAAACATGGTTTGCATGTCTCAATCTTTTCAAAAAACGAGTGAGTCCAAAGATCCATCAACATGGAGCTTCTTCATGTGTTTTATACCAACATGACTAAAATGGAGTACCACAAGTATGTGGTACTATCATTACTATCTTATATCTTTGGCATGAACATGTGTATCACTACGATCAAGATTCAATAAACCGTTCATTTTAGGTGCAAGACCATTGAAGGTATTATTCAAATAAACAGAGTAACCATTATTCTCCTTAAATGAATAATCATATTGCGATAAACATAATCCAATCATGTCCATGCTCAATGCAAACACAAAATAACAATTATTTAGGTTTAACACCAATCCCGATGGTAGAGGGAGTGTGCGATGTTTGATCACATCAACCTTGGAAACACTTCCAACACATATCGTCATCTCACCTTTAGCTAGTCTCCGTTTATTCTGTAGCCTTTTATTTCGAGTTACTAACACTTAGCAATCGAACCGGTATCTAATACCCTGGTGCTACTAGGAGTACTAGTAAAGTACACATTAATATAATGTATATCCAATATACTTCTGTCGACCTTGCCAGCCTTCTCATCTACCAGGTATCTAGGGTAGTTATGCTTCAGTGACCGTTCCCCTCATTACAGAAGCACTTAGTCTCGGGTTTGGGTTCAACCTTGGGTTTCTTCACTAGAGCAGCAACTGATTTTCCGTTTCATGAAGTATCCCTTCTTGCCCTTGCCCTTCTTGAAACTAGCGGTTTTACTGACCATCAACAATTGACGCTCCTACTTGATTTCTCTTTCGCGGTGTCAAACATCGCGAACAGCTCAAGGATCATCATATCTATCCCTAATATGTTATAGTTCATCACGAAGCTCTAGTAGCTTGGTGGCAGTGACTTTGGAGAACCATCACTATCTCATCTGGAAGATTAACTCCCACTTGATTCAAGCGGTTGCAGTACTCAGACAGTCTGAGAACATGCTCAACGATTGAGCTTTTCTCCCTTAGTTTGCAGGTTAAGAAACTTGTCGGAGGTCTCATACCTCTTGACGTGGGCACGAGCCTGAAATCCCAATTTCAGCTCTTGGAACATCTCATATGTTCTACAACATTTCAAAAATGTCTTCGGTGCCTCAATTCTAAACCGTTTAACATTACGCACTGAACTATCACGTAGTCATCAAAACGTGTATGTCAGATGTTCGCAACATACACAAACGATGCTCGAGGTTCAGCACACCGAGCGGTGCATTAAGGACATAAGCCTTCTGTGCAGCAATGAGGACAATCCTCAGTTCACGGACCCAGATCGCATAATTGCCACTATCAACTTTCAACTAAATTTTTCTCTAGGAACACATCTAAAACAGTAGAACCAAAGCGTGAGCTACGAGATAAATTGCAAAGACCTTTTGACTATGTTCATGATAATTAAGTTCATCTAATCAAATTATTTAATGAACTCCCACTCAGATAGACATCCCTCTAGTCATCTAAGTGATACATGATTCGAGTCAACTAGGCCGTGTCCGGTCATCACGTGAGACGGACTAGTCATCATCGGTGAACATCTTCGTGTTGATCGTATCCACTATACGACTCATATTCGACCTTTCGGTCTCTTGTGTTCCGAGGCCATGTTTGTACATGCTAGGCTCGTCAAGTCAACCTAAGTGTTTTGCATGTGTAAATCTGGCTTACACCCGTTGTATGCGAACGTTAGAATCTATCACACCCGATCATCACGTGGTGCTTCGAAACAACGAACTTTCGCAACGGTGCATAGTTAGGGGGAACACTTTCTTGAAATTTTATGAGGGATCATCTTATTTATGCTACCGTCGTTCTAAGAAAATAAGATGTAAACATGACAAACATCACATGCAAATCATAGAGTGACATGATATGGCCCATATCATCTCGCACCTTTGATCTTCATCTTTGAGGCATGGCATGATCACCTTTGTCACCGGCATGACACCATGATCTCCATCTCATGATCTCCATCATCATGTCTTCATGAAGTTGTCTCGTCAACTATTACTTCTACTACTATGGATAACAGTTAGCAATAAAGTAAAGTAATTACATGGCATTTTCAATGACACGCAGGTCATGCAATAAATTAAGACAACTCCTATGGCTCCTGCCTGTTGTCATACTCATCGACATGCAAGTCATGATTCCTATTACAAGAACATGATCAATCTCATACATCACATATATATAATTCATCACATACTTTTGGCCATATCACATCACATAGCATACCCTGCAAAAACAAGTTATACATACTCTAATTGTTGTTGCATGTTTTACGTGGCTGCTATGGGTTTCTAGCAAGAACGTTTCTTACCTACGCAAAAGCCACAATGGTAATATGCCAATTTCTATTTACCCTTCATAAGGACCCTCTTCATCTAATCTGATCCGACTAAAGTGGGAGAGACTGGCACCCGCTAGCCACCTTATGCAACAAGTGCATGTCTGTCGGTGGAACCTGTCTCACGTAAGCATACGTTTAAGGTCGGTACGGGCCGCTTCATCCCACGATGCCGCCAAATCAAGATAAGACTAGTAACGGTAAGCATATTGAACAAACCAACTCCCACAACTACTTGTGTTCTACTCGTGCATAGAATCTACGCATAGACCTAACTCATGATGCCACTGTTGGGGAACGTAGTAATAATTGAAAATTTTCCTATGTATCACCAAGATCAATCTAGGAGATGCTAGCAACAAGAGAGAGGGAGTGCATCTTCATACCTCTTGAAGATCGCGCAAACGGAAGCGTTACAAGAACGCGGATGATGGAGTCGTACTCGTGGCGATTCAAATCGCGGAAGATCTGATCTAGCGCCGAACAGATGGCACCTCCGCGTTCAACACTCGTACAGCCCGTGGACGTCTCCTCCTTCTTGATCCAGCAAGGGGAGAGGAGGAGTTGAGGGAGAGCTCCGACAGCACGACGGCGAGGTGTTGGAGCTCGTGGTATTCCTGCAGGGCTTCGCCAAGCACTACGGAGGAGGAGGAAGAGTTGGAGGAGGGAGGGGCTGCGCTAGGGAAGCGGTAACAGCCCTCCCACACCCCCCCTCTATTTATAGGGTGAAGGGGAGAGGGGGCCGACCCCTCTACATCTACATCTAGAGGGGGCACGGCGACCAGGAGGGGAGGCTTGCCCCCCAAGCAAGGTGGAGGCGCCCCCTCCCCTAGGGTTTCCAACCCTAGGCACCTTGGGCCCTTAGGGAGGGGCGCACCAGCCCACTTGGGGCTGGTTCCCTCCCATATTCAGCCCATCAAGTCCTCGGGGTAGGTGGCCCCACCCGATGGACCTCCGGACACCTTTCGGTGGTCCCGGTACAATACCGATAACCCCCGAAACCATTCCGGCGACTGAAACTGGACTTCCCATATATAAATCTTCACCTCCGGACCACTCCGGAACTCCCCGTGACATCCGGGATCTCATCTGGGACTCCGAACAATCTTCGGTAACCACATACAATTTCCCATGACAACTCTAGCGTCACCGAACCTTAAGTGTGTAGACCCTACGGGTTCAGAAACTATGCAGACATGACCGAGACATCTCTCCGGCCAATAACCAATAGCGGGATCTGGATACCCATATTGGCTCCCACATGTTCCACGATGATCTCATCGGATGAACCATGATGTCGGGGATTCAATCAATCCCGTATACAATTCTCTTTGTCAATCAATATGTTACTTGCCCGAGATTCGATCGTCGGTATCCCAATACCTCGTTCAATCTTGTTACCGGAAGTCACTTTACTCATTCTGTAATGCATGATCCCATGACTAACTACTTAGTCATATTGAGCTTATTATGATGATGCATTACCGAGTGGGCCCAGATATACCTCTCCGTCATACGGAGTAACAAATCCCAGTCTCGATTCGTGCCAACCCAACGGACACTTTCGGAGATACCTGTAGTGCACCTTTATAGCCACCTAGTTACGTTGTGACGTTTGGTACACCCAAAACATTCCTACGTTATCCGGGAGTTGCACAATCTCATGGTCTAAGGAAATGATACTTGGCATTAGAAAAGCTTTTAGCAAACGAACTACATGATCTTGTGCTATGCTTAGGATTGGGTCTTTTCCATGACATCATTCTCCTAATGATGTGATCCCGTTATCAATAACATCTAATGTCCATGGTCAGGAAACCATAACCATCTATTGATCAACGAGCTAGTCAACTAGAGGCTCACTAGGGTCATGTTGTGGTCTATGTATTCACAGATATATTACAGTTTCCAGTTAATACAATTATAGCATGAACAATAGACAATTATCATGAACAAGGAAATGCAATAATAACCATTTTATTATTGCCTCTAGGGGATATTTCCAACAGCCGCGACAATCAGATTGTTCTTGTTCATTGTGTGGGCTCGTTTGAATTTGTTTAAGTTATCGTTCGCCGTCCCCGCCCTAGTCGGCTGGATTACTATGCTTACAACATACGCAATTACAAGGGTTAGTTTGCTAGCTATGCAATTTTAAATTATGGAGTTCTATGTTATTTCATCTCACATTTGTTTTCTTCTATTTTGAGCAGCAACCCATACAGCCTTATATTCGGTATTTTTCGTGATGGGTGTAATGATAAAAGTTTGGTATCAACGCGGACCCTCAAACGCGACCCACACGTGAATGGCTTTGGTGCTTGGTTTCACAACATTGGCGAAGTCCATGACCATAAAATTTCTAACGTAAACGCTCAGGGTTGGGGGGCAATGCCCCCCCCCCCCCCCAACAATACTATTATGTTATCCTATATACCTAAATGATTGATCCCCACTACAATATTTATCTTAACATGCAGCATGTCCACGTCATCAACTTGCCACATCAGCACAAATTAACATGCATAGTGCGTACGTTACAGGCGTACGAAAAACCTATCGTCCCTCTATTTCCCCGCGTCTCTTTATTTCTACGGACTCCCTCTCTCCCCCGGAAATAAAACAAATCACTGGCCTCCTCTCTCCCCAGAAAAAAGAACACCAATTTTCTCCCCTAGCTACGGTTGGCCGCGCCGGCTGGGAGGCTGGGAGCTCCCCCTGTCCCCCGACACAACGGCCGGTCCAGTTCGCCTCCACGGCTCTCCGTGATTCTCTTGGGCCACGTTCCCCTTGCAGATGTGGTGCCATGGGTCTTCCGTCTTCGAGATGACAGCCACGGTGCCCTGGTCCTCAACCCCCGGCTATGTCTCTGTTCTGTCCAAGGTAGCTCCGGTGACAAAATCGGATTGGGCGCAGGTCAGATTTGACTTCAGAGCTTTCTTTCTTTGTCGTCTCTCTGGTGCAACTCTGGCCGGGGTTCAAATCAGCCGGCGAGAGGAGCATCACATACATCGCAACCATAGCGCTCCCGTACGTGCAGCCTAAACGAGCCCAACCTAGGTCACGTCCACGAGAGTACTCCCGCCCCGCGTCCCTGTCGGCCGCACCGCCTCCATCGCCTACGGATCGGCCCACCTGCAAGATACCGACTGGATCCTTCGTTTGGTCAAACTGCCTTCTCATCTTCTCCAATAACTCGTGAGGCCAGAGGTGATACCTGAAACTGTCGGTGTACACACAATGGGCACAGAGATAGGCGATGGACTTTATGTTATCCTTGCACATCCAAGGCTTGGCAGTTTCCATGTTAGACACCAATCTATTGTTCAGTCAGTTAACTATCTAGCATTCTTCAGTATCTTTCTCTAATATACTAGCTGCACGACATATTTTCTTTTGCAGAGGATGAGCGACATCATGTGCTACTTGGGGCTGGCGGGCTGCTGCCATTTCTCCCTCAAGCATGACATCAATGGTATTCCTACCAAATCCGACAACAACTCTTTGTCCTCCAATGAGTTTCTGATCCGCAAATGTATTTGTGTTCTTTCTCATGATACACACACGTGGTGCTTAGACAGGGGTATCAACCTCACATAAACGTACTTCCATTTTACGTTCTTATTTGAAACTATTGCAAACTTGCTAGGTTGCTGGATCATGTGTTGAAAATGTCTGCTCTCTACCAAATTTAGAGTTCTTGATAACATTAAGATGTTTCTCTCTTTTGTAGTATTTAGAATATCTGTGGGTTAGTTCTCACCATCTTTACTCGCTCTATCCAATTATACTTATGAATGATTGGCCAACTTAGTTCCCCCTATCTCAATTTTTCAGATAAATAATTTTTTTTATTGACAGTAACTCAAGTATAGCACCTGTGTTGCAGTGTTATATAATATCAAGTATAAGGAGCAACAATAAACAGAAGTAAGAAGAAACAAGGAGCCAAGACAAATTTTTGGTTTCAACTGAGAACCCCCTTTCCCAAATAGTTACTAGTAGCATTTTGTTTTTTGTTTTATATGGCATCCATCTAATATTTCTGGCAATATTCCGATTGAATAATTTTTTTGGAAGGAAGACCAAACTTGCTGCACCAGGTATTTTTCGTTTGATGGCTTCAGAGCACGTGTCGGTCATTCATGCTTGGTGGTTTCTGATTGTACTTCAGAAAAATATTTCGTTTCTGATTGTATCAAAAGATGTAAAATACTCATTTTGTTGTTAGGTAATGCATGTAATCTGTATATGTGGTGTATCTAAATGTGATCTAGATTGTAACAACTTCTGTGAGCATCTGAATGGTCTATATGATGTTACCAAATTGAGAGCTTTCAGCCTAACCTTAGGTAGCAATATAAAATGTTAACTTTATTAGTTATACTTCGTTCCAAAACAAGTGTCTTGGTTATAGTTCTGCAACGGAGGGAGTAGTTTTTTAGGTGGCTTAGTTTTTTTTCTCAATGGTTATGAGATGATAAAACATACATGTCGCTTCCCCTTTAGTACATTAATTATTTGCTATGACATGTATATATATTTTGTATGTTTCCTTGCAAATTCATTGATTGAAACTCCCGTGGCAATGCGTGAGGGAACGACTAAGGTTTAAATAACTATTACATTTTTCACTAATTAAGCTTAATATGATAAACTTATGTCCTAAAACTTAATCTTTTGCAATACATTAACATGCCAACACATCAATACTGCATTTATCAACTATAATATACCCTAATTTTTTCTGACTTTTCATATCATTTGACCAAAGGTTCAAATAAACCAATAGTAATATATTCATTTTATGGTTATTTTTCTCACTCCGTAAATCCCACTCCTATATGTTGCTATAAATTCCCGCACCAACGCGCGGGGCGTTGTCTAGTACTATCATTGATACATGCAATTTTAACTGCGAGGGATACTTTTACTCAACAGGGGTGGCAACATGATCTTAGTCTCATTGTATTTTGCCTTTTTTATTTTTCATTTGTCTGAGAAGATCTTGCTTGGCTGTGTGCATCTTAATTATGCAGAAGTCGGGTGTGACGCTTAAATCTTTTACGTAATAAAACACTCATTTTTGAAAATCTAATACTTGACCTCAACATACAATGCACGGAATGCCTCAACATAAATTAAGCTAAGTTGACAATTACCATGCACAAGTAGAATATGGAGCTAACCACGCTGCTCTTAATACTTTCTTGGAGAAATTTAAAAATCTTAATGCCAGCGCAACATATATCAGCACAAGTGCTTCATCCTCAACTGTACTAGCAGGCCACACCAGCGTGATCATCTCTCCATATATAGACCACATACATCCAAGCGGCACAGGCCAGACTTGGTTGAAGAAATAGCACTAGACTCTGCGCAAGATCAGTGTGCTGTGCTGCCAAAGAAGCGAGATGGCCCGGCTGTCTTTCGTCCCCATCTCCCTCCTCCTGCTAGCCAGCCTCGCCGCCGGCGCCGGCGCCGCAGCTGCTGCGGATCGAGGGGAAGGGGGCCCCAGGATCAGCACGCAGTACGCGAGCGAGGAGGAGTCCCGGTGGCTGGACCGCTGGACGGAGAAGCATCTGGCGGCTCAAGGGTCCGGCCAGCCCATCGAGATTCAGCCGGGCACCGACGAGGAGTCGGCGCAACTGAGCCGCATGTTCCCCGGCAACGCCTACATCGGCCACATTGAGTATGACAAGGACCATCCGTATGTATTGTACCCTCCTCCTTACACCCATCATTCATGCATGCCCACTTACTGAATCTTGCTCCACTTGCTTGCTACCACTCACGACCGTATTGAATTTTCGCTTCTGGTGTGCAGCTTTGGCAGAATCGTGGTGGATGCCTTCCACTCCAAAGCTCGCCAGGCCAAGCCGAACGATGATCTGCAGAAGCAGGAGTCTCGCTCTCAAGCCGAGGTAGATGAATTCGGCGCGTGCTGCATTAGTGATTCAACTTGTGTTGTGTTAATGCTTGATGCTTACTTATCCCTGTGATTCTCTTCGCAGCATGACGTCAAGGATCTTTAGGGGCATTGGCACCTAGCCGGTGAGGCCGGCCATATCCATGACCTTGTCGAAGGACGGAAGGAGTTCGTGTTCGTGTCGTGCATCATAGCCTGTTTTAGTAGCTCGTTATAGCGTCGCAGCCAGTGCTATGGGGTTTGTCCTCAGAGAGATTAGTCGAGTCATTGTCTACTGTCTAGTAGTAGTAGTAATTCTGGTTTATTCTGCCGTGTGGTGCTTCCCATTTGCAATTTGTTTTTGTTTAGCGAAAATCCATTTGGTTATTTAGAAATATCTTGCTCTTGGTACTTTTTAGGCTCTAGTAGATCTCATTAAAGCAGATGTGAAATCATCTAAAGAGCCATAATCAAACCACAAGGCGCAAAAAAGACTAAATCACACTGCTTCCTCCATGTAAAGTTCACGTGGGACAAAATTTGAATGTTTAAGTTTTTTGGGGCCGAGGTAGTACACAACAAGGAATACGGGACAGGAAGTTTTTATTTTTTGAAAACATTCATGAATGAAAGAAATAACGGGTGAGAAAAGAATTTTGCATGCTGCGAAAATCAAGCAAATATGGATGACCAACCCTTCTACCGTGAACCAAAGAATCGGTTTCACTTTCAACTTTGTACTGGCGAGCAAACGGAAGTCACATGCATTCAACACGCACTTTAATTTGGCTGACAAGCGAGAATCCGGCCAGCAGCAACCGTCTGGTAGTATACTAGTACAACTTTTACTGAGGTCGTTGAGGCAGACGCTCCATGCATGCATCAGTTTGATCGATCACACCAAAGTTGAGGTAGCACCGGTAGCTCATGCATGATCACCCAAAGTGTGTGGGGTTTTGTACTGCATGCAGCTGATCTTTTAGTTGCTGGAAATATTAGCACCTTATCGATTAATCTAATCCACGAGTAGATAATAAATATGACAATTAGGCATATCATACTGATACCTAAGCATGTGAGCATGTACCGTACATAGAACGAAAACATTTATAAACACAACATATACATCTAGCACATATGAACAAACAAATTACACAAACATCTATGAACACAACATATATGGCTAGCATGTAAAGTGTGTGGGGGGTTTTGTACTGCATGCAGCTGATCTTGTAGTAGCTCGTTATGGCATCTAAGCCAGTAGGGTTCGACCTCAGAAAGATTATTGAGTGAAGTCATTGTTTAGTAGGAGTAGTAGTAATTCTGGTTTATTCTCCAGTGTGGTGGCCTCCTGCAAGTTCCTGTAAAATCCATTTTGTTATTCAGAAAGGTATCTTATTACTTGTATAGTAGAATCTAGTGAAGCAAATGTGAAATCATGTAAAGAGCGGAATGGAACACCAAGGGAAAAAAATACACTAAATCACTACTTCATCCAACTTTTCATAAAATTTGACACTGTAAGAGATTTCAGATATATTAAGGCTCAATTGACCCTCTAAGGCCCTTGTTTTTGAATGTGTTTTTTTTTCCAAAAAGGTGCTATAGTGACATGTTTTGTACTAGAATAAAATTTGAATCTCAGAATGCCAATTTTATTTGGGCGGAGGTACAACACAACAAGGAAAACTGTACATGCAGGGGAGACGCTCCATGCCTGGCAGTAGTACTTGTCTAGAGGCAGTTGAGGCAGACGCTCCATGCATCAGTTGATCGATGGCACGAAAGTTGAGTAGCACCGGTGACTCATGCATGATCACTCTGCTCTCGGCACATGGTGTGTGGGGTTTTGTACTGCAGCTGATCGTCTATGCATGTCTGATATCAAATCATTTATACATGATACAACATTTTTTATACGGTAAAGGAAATGTGTATACGAAAATAGAAAAGAGAAAAAGGTAGGGGATAGCTGGTTTAGAACAAAGAAAAATATACGAAAAAAAAACATTTCTGTATGTACAATATAAAGCTGCAGCAAATATCTACGAACAGTTTTTTTACTGTGAAACAACACCGCCTGTTTTGACTTTCACTACCCCTGACGAGCAAACAGATAGCACATGCATCAAACACGCACTTTGTCAGTCAAACTGCTCGATGACCATACGCTGATGACACCCATTGGACTGCCCACAAGCTAGTAGCAGCAGCTGGTACACACATGATCACCCTACGGCCGAGTAGGTCAGGCTGCTGATGGTCTCTCATCCTAAAGCATGTTCATCATAAAACAGCCGACGGTTAAGCAAGATCCGAGTGAATTACAAAAACCACCACATTGACGCATAGGTTTGTAGAAAATACTGATATGATTTACGAATTTGGACAAATCACTGATTCTTGGCCAAATCTTTTGGAGAAAACATTGATTGATGACTTAGACCACTTTAATAGCAATTATGACATGTGCGTCCCATATTTGATGACTAGGCTTTTTCCAAAAAGAAACTCCCTCCCAGAAACAACTGTCCCTCCCCACCCCAATTCAGAGAGAAGAGGAGGTGCGCCCTTGATATAGGCGAGGTCCAGCCGCCGCCGCAAGTCCTCACCCTCGTGGTCGTCAGGATCTAGGGCCTGCACCGGAGCATGCAGCAGCGGTGGCGCGCAGCACGAGCGTGAGCAACGACGCGGTGGCACGTAGCACCGGATCAAGTAGCGGCACGACGACGCACGTGCTGCAGCAACGACGCGGCAACCCGGAAGCAGCAACAGTAAGCGGCGGCGCGCAAGCAGAAGGTGCAGAGTAGAAAGCATCAGCGGCGCGTCGACGCGGGAGCAGCGCCGGCGGCCGCACGGCGACGCGGAGCAGCAGCAGCCGCGCGCGCAACCAGTAGTAGTGTCATAATGCGTTCGATATGGAGCATGACAAGCAGCGGAGCAGCAGCAGCAGCAGCCGCACGCTGACCCAACCTACGCCGGCACGATGCGGACGCGGCGGCGCGCAAGCATGAGCTGATTGCGTTTTCGAGTTTTTTTCGCAAGGGTGCCTATGCAAAAATACCAAGGACCAACTGTTATGCCTCGTTAGCTTTTGCGGGACCCATATGTCATAATCGTGGTTAAAATGCCCAAAGAAACCGATTAGTATTTTCTGCAAAAGATTAGGCTAAGAATCAGTGATTTCTGGCACAAATTCGTAAACCGGTGTTTTCTGCAAACCTATGTGTCAATGTGGTGATTTTTTGCAATTCACTCTGCAAGATCCTCAAGCAACATAAAACATTCCACAATAACAAACAAGATGTTGGAAATAGTGTGATGGCTATTATTGATATAATTCCAAATCTAATCTATGACATGAATGACAAAGATTGATCCACCAAAAACAATTAGGCACACATAGGGATGAAAACTAGCATGACATCTACTAACGAGATAAACCTAGTTTCACAGATAATAACATGGCTAGCAAATCAACCAAGAACAATACCAATCACAGGGTGAAAATTCCCTTACAGCAAACCGACAATTCATAGGGAAAAAATGACTGGCTATATGCCATGAACCACCCCTTGGCATAACTTCACTACCCACCACATACTAACCGCATGTTGATGTGCATAGTTATCCTTGGATAGTGCTTTAGAGTGATGCGGGATAAGGTAAAGGCCTGGTAAATTACCCACGCCGCACTTGCTCGTCATCAAACCAGGGCCCCCCAAATGCCATGCAATAGGCTCTAGTGTATATAGCACGGTAAAAAGGTTTATTGTATGGCCCATGTACTAGTAGGTGGAGCGATACATGCCGTAACGCACGCATTGACCAGGCTGGGATCGAGTAACTTGCGGCTAGATCGTAAAAAGGGAAGGAACATAAGCCACGCATCAGGCACGTATCACGCCGCCTTTTCGCCTTGCAGCCAAACCGCAGCAGATAATCTGGAGGCCTAGATCGCAAGGGATGGGGCTGTGCGGCGTACCTGTGCTGTGTTCGTCTGTGGAGGTGAGTGTTTCCGGCCGGTCAACACCTTTTGCTGTTTGTATTAGTGTTAACCTTCAGTTCCTCTGGTTTAATAGAGATGTTGCCATGGTGTAGATGTCAGAGATCAAGACCAAGAGCAAGGCTCTTTTTCATAGCACGAAGAGCAAGGCACTGGATGATGATCATGGCAAGTAACTTCCAGATGTCTGTGCAATGACTAGCAAATCGGATAATTAAGTTTTGAATTACATATTTGCACGACTAGGTAAGAGTAAATTTGCAGTATCATCGTACCATTGATTTAATTTGGGTCCGAATAACTGCCACACGTGTGGCATGGATGGGAACCCACCCGCACGCCTCGTGTGGCATGGACGGGACCGGCCCGCACGACCACGTCCGCGTGCACAAAAGCACGGCCCGCACGTCCGGTATGTGGCAACCCGCCCGCACTGCCCGTCCGGGCGGAAGACCGGCTACCCGCGGCCCAGCCCGTTCGGGCCTCCGATCCATCCCCTCTGTCGTCTGCCGCCATCGTCCCCCACCTCTCGAACCCCGACCTCTGTTGCCTACAATCTCTGGTTGCCATGGCAACCAGCGCAGATCCGTAGGGCGCTCCCACCCTAAACCACACCCTAACCCTCCCCATCCCCAGCCCCCCACTCCAACCCAGCCCTCCAGACACGATCAGCTAAAACCAGGTGAAATTCCCCGATCTCATCCTTCTCTCTCATCCTTAAGGCTGAAAATCTCCCGATCTTGTACTGGGTACATGCTATAGGGGTAGAACACTGCATGGTTCGGTGTATATTCGCAATTGATGTGCAGAATACACCAGATCTGCCATGTCTTGCGTTTGAGGTTAACTTAGGTTCCTAGTTTAATTGCCGCAAGTAGTTGGGTATGAAATGGATGAGTAGGAATCCTAAAAAGGGCAGGAATGACAATTTTGTAATGAAGGGGTGGGAAAAATAATTGCCACTTGTGTATAACGACAGTTGCCACCTTCGTTGTCGAAGATTCGCCACCTATTTTGACCTGTTGCTTGCCATCCCTATCTTCTATGTGCAAGCAGCAGAAGAATACAATTCTTGTGGATTATTGATGCCTTCTTGATCATCCAGTGATTGAGAACACATCGGAAAGAATCGAGACACGGAAAGGATGAATCACGAAGATGGCGCTGATGCTTGGGGTTCTCAAAGGCCAGAAACGCCCCCTTGGGATGCATCAGAGTATAGTCAACTCATCTCTGCAGGGCCGTTGCTGCCACTACTAGAACAGTATGCAGGCGTAGGTATGATGCGTGATAACAAAAGAAGAGAGCAGTTGCCATCTTCGGAACGATGAAGATGACATTCTACTTATGTCATACACTGCCATTTTTAGCGAGTTCTTATGACCAAAACACTCTTAGGGGCCCCGTGGCAAGATTCGATCACAAGGCGCTAACAACGACAAATGTACAGCAACCAACTTCAACTAGCTAGTATGGCTAATCAAGGTAATGCAAAACAAAAAAGAGCACATCTTGTTGTGGACATGAAAAATGAACATGCAAAAAAAAATGGCAAAAGGACTCACGAGTTATCACGGGTGAAAATGCAGAGCCTTCATGCAGCACGTGGCATCAGGCAGCACCCATGTACCTGCCATCCACGTCATACACAGGTGAGTCCATAAAAAAAGTGAAGTTGCGGATGCTCAATTAGCAGAAGCAGCATAGTTGACAGCTCCAATTGCCATGACTGGACATATACAATTGCCATGAATTTAAAACTACACTTGTCATCCCTGGACAACTGTTGTTGCCATCCCTGGACACCTGCAGTTGCCACGGAGAAACAACTGCAGTTGCCATGCCAATGCAACTACATTTGCCATGCCATGGCAACTGCAGTTGCCATGAAGGAACAACTGCGGTTGCCATACCGATGCAATTACAGTTGCCATGCCAGTAAAACTGCGGTTGCCACATCAGGCAAGCTGCGATTGCCGTCTAGCACAAACTGCATTTGCCATGAATTGACCAACCACTACTATGCTTACAGGTTATTACATTTGGTGGTAACACGGAAAACGTCCCGTGGCAAGCTTCACAAATTGCTGGTGGAGCACGACATTTTGGTGTCACAGACCACACAAGATGGTCAAATGCAGCACAACAAGGTAAGGAAAAAAACTGAACCACAAAAACATCACTACATTTGTTGTTTGTAGTTATTTGTAGGCAAAACAATAGTTGCCATGTTTGTTGAACAGTAGCTGCCATGACTGGACAGCTACAGCTGCCACACATGTCCACACGCAGACTCACGGCTTGCTGTTTGAAAATATGTCGTGCCAAATCACTCGAAGATGGTGTGATCCGTTGCGATACACATGTTATTCAAACAAAAATCTTACTCTCGTGCCTGTTTTTTCTATTACAGAGCCTACAACTACATTGAGCAGTATTTGGGACATCTCTTGAGGGAGCTCTGGCGACGGAGGACGCGTTCCACTAGCCACCAGACAATCATGCATAAACAATTTCGAGTCGAGTGGGAATGGCAATCATTCCAGCAATGCCGACAAGCACCCCTTTGAACACAAGCACCGGCAACACTCAAGTAGATGGAACGCCGCCCGATCTTTGAAGTGAATGATGAAACCGACTGACGGCACAAGGGGATGAAGATGGTGGGCAATCAGAGATCGTGGTACCTCAGCCACCATACATTGGGCAGAGATTTGGGTCGTTCAAAGAAGCAAAGGAATACTACTAGACATACGCAAAGTTCCATGGATTTGCGGTCAACACCGAGTACCATAGGAAAATTAAGAAAACTAACGAGTACAGCAGAGGTGAGATGAGGTGCCACAAGGCACGGAGGAACAAGAAGGGGAAAGGTGTTGCGCCTGTCGTTCCGGAACGAAAGAGATGTATCATTCTCAAGACCGAGTGCCTGTCCGGTGTAAGCTAAACGTAGATGGAGCACAATGGGTGGTCAATGAATATTTTGACGAGCACAACCACCAACTCATAAAGAAGTTCGACTGGTAAAATTTCTGACCGCCCACGGAGGGTTCACCCCGTCGAAAGGCAATTCGTAAAGCTGCTACATGATTGTAACGTCGGTCCATCAAGAATGAATGCAGATACTATCTCTCATCCACAGCAAAAGGGACTACGAGTAGCATGCCGTACATACCAGCTGACGTCACGAACCTACAGGCCAAGTACCGTAGAGAGAGAAAGTTGGCAGACATAGAGGCCACAATAGACTACTTCGATGAGAAAGCAAAGGAAGATCCAGATTTCTTCTACAGGATAAGGTTGGACGATGAGGACCGTGTCAGGAACATGTATTTGGTGGATGGTGCTGCAAGGAGAGCCTACAAACATTTCCGAGATTGCATTTCATTCGACGCGACGTACCTCACCAATATGTACAAGATGCCATGCGCTCCATTCATAGGAATAAATAACCACAATCAGTCGTTGCAGTTCCGTTGCGGCCTCGTCCGGAACGAAGACACGGATGGGTATGTTTGGCTGTTCAAGACCTTCTTGGAGTGCATGGATGGACTTGCTCCGATGAACATAATAACAGACCAAGATTTCAGCATGCGTGTAGGCATAGAGGAGGTCTTTCCGTTGGCAGTGCACAGGCACTGCAGGTGGCACATTATAAAGAAGGCTGAGGAGACGCTAGGACCGTTCTTTGCCGACCGTCCAGAGCTGCACAAGGCGTTCGAGCTGTGCGTGGACCACAGCTTGACGGTGGAGGAGTTTGAAAGGAGCTGGATGACCATGACTGAAACACATCAAGTCCAAGACAACGAGACTCTTGTTAGCCTCTGGGAGAAGCGAATGTACTGGGTGCCGGCCTACTTCATGCAGTGCTTCTTCCCTTCTGCAGACTACATAACGCATGAGGGGTTCAATGCTGTTTTAAAGCGGCACGTCACAGCAACTCATTGCTACTGATTTGCCAAGCGGTACACAGCTTTGCAACAAAAATTCTAGGATCCGAGCTACAAAGAAGAAGCGACCATGGCTAAAGCAGCCAAAATTGCTAACGTATTTACCGATGGAGAGGCAAATGAACAAGATATACACCAACAAGATCTTTAACAATTAAGTCAGTTGCATTACAGTCTTATTTGCAGAAAAAGCACCAAATCAGTAGGTGCCTTATAGAGTGCAATGCAGTTTCCATGATAAGCAGTTGCCATGTTTAATGAAATACTGTTTGCCATGCTTACTGAGATGCAGTTGCCATGTTAAATGAAAATTCTGCTTTGGCATGCTTGCTCGGGTGCATTTTCCGTGTTGAATGAAGTGCAGTTGCCATGTTTAATGCATTGTGCTTCCGTTGGAGCATGTTGGCATGCAAATGCCAATGTCAAATGGAAAAAAAAGATGTTATATTGGCGACACATATGCTGAAATGCAGTTGCCATGTTTAATAAAATGCATCTGCCGTGTTTGTTGAAATGCAATTGCCATGTTTACTCAACTGTAGATGCCATGTTTAATAAAAATGCAGTTGCCATGTTTTATGCAATGTGCTTCCATTGGGGAATGTTGGTGTGGAAATGACGATATCCAGTTGAAAATGTACTGCAATTGCCATGTCTGGTGTACTGCATTTGCCATGTCTAGTGTACTGCATTTGCCATGTGTAGTGTACTGCATTTGCCATGTTCAACGTACTATATTTGCCACGTTCAATGAACTATGTTTGCCATGTTCAAACAAAATTTCATTTCTATTTCCATGAAAACATAAGGGGGTACAAGAAAAAGAGCGCACGATAGTTTAACAAAAAACACACAAAACTTGCAGATTCCAGGAAGAAATAAAGTGTGCCAGCATGTTCACGGCTTTCCAGGTGGACGAACATACGTTCAAGGTGTGTTCTATTTTGGGCATGTCAGATTCAGAACTTGAAGACCCGGACAAAGGAAGGAACTACTTCGTCAAAGCCTCGATAGGCGAAGGCGAGTACTACTGCCAATGCTGCAAATTTGAACGGGACGGCATTGTGTGCTGTCACATACTAAAAGTAATGGACATGAGCGTTGTGACACGGATGCCCCGCCATTTCATAAGGCGGCGATGGACTTGGGACGCTGACTACGCGTTGGCGCCGCAGACAACACACGCAGTTTCGGCTGTGCATGACGAGAGACTGAGTCAACCATGGAAGCCGTGAGGCACGTTGCCGACAAAGAACTATCTTGAGCTAATTGATGAAGCGTGCAAGAGTGATGAGACAGCGAGAGTCGCAGAAAACACAGAAGGCACTGAAAAGAGAGCTTGATGAGATCAAAAGAGGAAAGCCGAGGAAGCCTTACACGGTTCCCCGCACATCAAGTGTGCCTTCATCCACGGGCCACCATCGAAAACTTCGGAGATAGGATCTGGAACAGCAAGCACACACAGACCAGTCGAGAACCCACCCCGTTCCATCACAAAGGGTCGCCCAAGAGAGATAAGGTACAAGTCAGGATTGGAGATTCAAGCAAAACACAAGAAAACGAAGAAAGGGGCGGGCAATCCATGAGCAGAAATTGGGTATTTGTGACATGGTCCTTGTGGACATTTTTTTTGTACCTGGATGGTGAGAATTTTTTAATTGGGAGAATGACTCTTGAGGGGCATCAAGTGGAAGGAAAATTCATTGAATGGATAAATGCATTTGCCATGTTATGGGTACTTAATACGCCATGTTATGTGTAGTTAATCTGCCATGTTATGTGTAGTTAGTCTGCCATGCTATTTTATACTAAATATGACATGCTATTTTATAATAAATATGCCATGCTATTTTATACTAAATATGACATGCTAGTTGTACTGGATCTGCCATGTTAGTTGTACTGGATCTACCATGTTAGTTGTACTGGATCTGCCATGTTAATTATGCTGGATCTGCCATGTTAGATGTACTGAAAATATGCAATGGTTTTTGTAATAACTCTGCATGGCATATATTTCCATGATAATACGACGCGGTTTAGAGACACATAGTGTGTTGTGTGCAATGTATGGGAAAACAAGTTGAAAAAAAAAGCGTAATGTGCATAAACGGCAGCAAAGGTTGTGGCTACATGATCAACCTACCCATGCTAGCCCGTGCAGTTAGCGATGAAAAAGAAGAAGCAAAACAACAAAAAATGAAAAACGACGATGACTTTCACTAACTATGTCTGATGAACTACATTTGCCATCTTTTTTTAAAACATCGCAGACGCATTCGAAACAGCAAACCGGTGCTAGAAACGACGAAACCATTGTAATAATGATAAACATAAAAACATATCTGCTGTAACGCCTAAAATAGGTTCACGTCCACACATATATTACAGAAGCTATTCAAATGTCGCTCACACACCACCACTACATAGTAGGCTACACGGGGTTGCAGTCATAACATAGCACACAAACATAGTTTTCGACGAGAACAAAGAGATAGTACCTTACATTCCTCAGCAACAGAATGTAAGGTATGCGTCCGGTGTGTAACGCCACGTGATCACTTGTACTTCTTGATGACTTTCTTGACAGCTTCCTCCACGAACTCGCGTGCTCCGGACCGCTTGTTGAAATCTTCATTCGTCAACCAGTTCCATGTGTAGATTTTTCGGAGCTCAACGACCGTTGTTTGTGATAAGCGGGACAATTCTGCCTTCCCACTTTGCAAGGTATTCCGGTAGCGTGAAAGCCACGATCCGTCCCCGCACGAGGAAAAGAGTCAGGTGAACACGCAAAAAGGACAGCCGTAGCAAAGATAGACTTCAATTCAGATGTGACAACAAAAGAGGGGTTGGATTGATGTAAATGGCAAATGAAGGAGGGGGTTAAGAAATTACGTGTTCCCTTGCTTCGCAGTCGCCACATACTCAGTCGGGAAATGCCTGATCTGGACCTTTGAATGTTCGTAGTGACGGTTCCATGTCTCTTTGAGGTTGTTGATGAAGAATTCGGTATGCGTTGTAAGGTCTGCATCAGCTTCCGAACGGATTGAATCAAGCACCTCAAAACGTTGGTTCTTCAGGTCAAGACAGATCGCATAGTGGTGACCACACTTGTCGTGTGGGTCATGTGGTGCAAGCTCACGGAACATGGGGAACATGACCTGCATTTAAAAGTGAAGAAATGAGATGCAGAGTTCACATAAAGAACAACAGAGGGACAAAAAATTAGAATCACGTAGAATGTTTGGTTATGGGTGGGGGTAGTTGAAAGAAAGTTGCCGTCCATGTATGAACAAAATGAGCCATGTATTTTACTATCAAGTTGCCACATAGTTTGCACGGGATGCAAAAATCAAGAAGTCAGTGTGCACGACACCTGTTGCCACATGAAAACATCTGCCACATAAACACAAGTACAGATGATGGCAAAAAACCACACCATGTGAAAAACGGTGCAGACAGGGAAGGAGTACTCACATATTTCTTCAGTGTGAGCTTGAATTCACCGTGTTGAGCAAAACTCTTCCTCAGGATTTTGTGGTGGAAGTCACCATCCCATATTTTGCAGGTCATACTGTAATGCATGATTATCTTGTCGGCACACATATCGGTGTGATTGTTGATGTAGTCGATCCCGCATGCAACTACATTCGTCGACATTTTACCGTTTGGCCTCACGGACTCGGCAAGATCACCCAGGTCGACGTACGTCGCTCCGCATTGAAAGACTCTGGTTCTGTCCAAACATGAGCTGTATGAAAACGATATAACATGGAAGAATCATGCCTACTAAGTAAAAAAAATATATGAAAGAACTAAAACGTAAGCGGACCGTTTATAGAAAGTACGAAGTAGATGAATGGTAAAAAGGAGCAAAGCAAAATGAGAGATTATGGGTGTGGTCATTTACGCTTTCGGCTCCTTCATGTGCTTCTTCTTGGCCCTCGCATTTCCAAAATGCTTGACGATATCGTCTGACTGGGTTTGTTCCTTAGTGGCCCTGAATTCGGGCTCATAGTCTTCCGCGGGAGGTGGGTGAACTACCCTCTGCGGCCTCACAGAACCAGGAGTGGCACTCCTAATGGTATCCTCAGATACCGTATCTGCAGGCACGTTGGAACTTGATTGCCCTTGCCCTCGTGAGGACCTCCTCTGCAATGCTGCCTCCTCGATCATGCGGTAAGCTTCGTCAAGTGACGGTGAAATCTCCTCAGGGGTGGCTGCAATGATAAAAAAAAGTGGGTTAGGATACCTATAAAATCAAAAACAGATGGATTGTGAGAAGATAAGGTGCATGATGTGAGATGTAGGTAGAAAAAGTGGGGCAGTTGCCATGGGTGGTCCAACTACAGTGGACATGTCATAGCAACTACAATTGCCATGTAGTTGCACTGTAGTTGCCACTAGTTGGACTGTAGGTGCCATGTCACAGCAACTACAGTTGCCATGTTGTGTCAACTCCACTTGCAATGTGATTGCCGTATGAAAAAAATGCAGCATGGAAACAAAAAATGCAGTTGACATGGTGTTGAAAATCCAGTTGCCATGTGTAATGCACTGTATTTGCCATGTGACAGCAACTACAGTTGCCATGTTGAATCAACCCGGTTGCCACGTGGTTGCCCAAATGTCAAATGCAGCATGGCAGCAAGAAAAAATGTAGGTGACATGGTGCATCAAATCCGATTGCCATGTCATCACATGTCAGTTGCCGTCACAAAGTGGGAACCCCCAAAAAATATGATTGGGACAAAAGTCAAACTACAAAGATGTATACAAGAAAATCATAAGGACATGATGAGTGTACCTTGCACAATCGGCTCTGCGAACTTGACAGCCTTCCTGCCCTCGACCATTGGCTGCGCCATCATTGCGGGCATGCCTCCGGGAAAGCAATGGCAACTGGCATAGGATCTGGCACCACCGGTTGATCCTGACTGATGCCAAGGCTGAAGCTCGGTGGGGTAAAGGCCATTGGGTGCCTCTCATTCCTACTGGCCGGACCACGAACGACTTGCGGGGCAGAATCCAAGGGTGAAAGATTGACAAACATATCTGAATCGGCCGCTACAGAATGATCGGCCTTATTTGCAGGGCGGGGCGTGTTGTCAGCGGTATCAGCTGCAGCTTTCATGACAATCTTCTTGTTTGGGCTGTAGGGGACACCGACATTGACTGGGAGCCTGGAAGTGCGCAAATTTATGCTGGGGATTTCCACTGCGGGTAAAGGCGCTTGATCTGCTCCGGGTGTTCACCTGCGTCACTTGTGCCCGGCTTGACACCTGCATCAGTTGTGCTCCGGTCTTCCGGTTTCTCCATCACATTGCTTTTGGCAGGTGGCGGGAACAGTGTGGACGCAGGAACATAACCAGAATCGTCTCTCCTGCTCCTGGCTATAGCCGGTGCGTTGGGTATGTATGTTGTTTGCTTGCGGGGGCTGCGATGCCTAGGTGGAAGACCAAAGACGCTTGAAACAGTCGCCTTATAGCGATATCTGCCCGGCGATGTGAGCTGGAACTGTTGTGCCAGGACTCTCACCTGTGGATGGCATATCCTTGTGAACTGCCGCCTCAGCCGCTTCTGTCGTGGACACAGGAGTGCCACCACACACGCGCTTGGAGTCAGTGTCAGATGAGCGGTAATCTTCCTTGCTGAGGTTCGTCTCGGGAGCGTCCACTTCAACGCTTGCTGATGGGGTGGCATGGCTCACAGCAGCATCCTTCATTGCTAGAAGAGTTGGCAATATTTCAGCTGTCCTGGCAGATACAGACTCGTCACTCCCTGATGTACGGATGCCTGTTGTTCTAGCCTGCACATCTGCAGCCGGCGGAGATGGTCGGCCACTTGCATCAGAGTTGGTGGGAGCGGCTGACGGTGCAGCAGCAGTATTGTCGCCTGGTGCCTCATGTACATGTGAGTTGCCCCCTGTTGACAACTTTGAATGCAGGCGTTCGAGCGGGTCATTACTGATATGCTTGGCCCCGCGCGTAGTAGTCTTCTTCACCCTGAAAAAAAATAAAGCACATGAAAAAAAATTATTAAAAAATGAACAAAGAATATGTTTGCCTTGGTAGAAATCTTAAAAAATGAAAAACAAGTGGAAAAGCTGGTAGTTGCCATGTAAAGGGAACGTGAGTTGCCATGTGTCATAATTAGCACTTGCCATCCAGCAACAGTTGCCATGTTAGCAAACTTGAAGAATGATAAAAATGTCTGATCTGCCATGAATGCAATTTCAAACCTATGTTTGGGATGAGCTCACAAGCCAATGGTAAAAGATGGCAGTTGCCATTAGGTACGTTAAAGTTGCCATTTGGCCTAGATTCCAGTTGCCATGTAAAAACCAATAGGAGTTGCCATACACTTATAAAGGAAGAAAAAATCATTTGGAAAAGCAGCAGTTGCCACGTGGGGGGGCAATGACAAAAGACAATGTGACAAGCTAAACGGATGCATTGGAAAATCAAGAAAGTATACCGCTATGTCAATGAAAGCGGATGAAAAAACCTACTTCTTGACTGCCTTCCTCAGGTCTGGCAACACGACAGGATCCCCGGTGTTGGTCGTCGTCGTGCGAGGAGATGACCTGGTGGAAGGGATGTCACCGGAAATGGGGGCGCCTTTGTTCAACCGAGCAGAAACACGGGTTGGCGTTGGCGCCTGTTTCTTTGTAACTGCTCGTCCACCAGCTGTCGGCTCACTGCATGTATGAGATGGAGAAAAAAAAAGAAGGTGGCAATTGTCAGACAACAAACTCATTGCCGCACTTGAAAAAAAACAAGTGCAAAAAAGGATCAGTGTGCTCGACGAAAATAGACAAAGCAAAAAACTAAAAAAAAAGGTCGAACCTCTTCCTGGCAGCTACGGGGTCGGTCCTAGACCTCTTGCCAGGAGAACCCTGCCCAACACCATCTGGAGCCCTCCCCCTCTTTGAAGGCAAAACCCCCTCGCCTCTCGCAGCCGTACGTTGTTTGACTTTCTCCGGTTGGGGGACATCTGTTGCATCCTTGCCCTTGTTACCACCTGCGCGAAGTTCAGCATGTTCATCATCATCGGTGTCCTCTTGCACATTCTCCATGACATCGTCGTCATCCTTGCTGAGACCAGCATCTCCACCTAGTTCATCTTGTGTGCTAGTAGGCTCTTGGGAGCTGTTGTAGTCGTACCGGCCACGGCAACCGGTTGGCCGGTGTGTACGTTCTGGGACAAATGAAGTGAACTGCCTCGCAACCGCGTCGCTGTCAGAGCCACTGAGGGACGTCCACCCCTCAACCAACTTCCCGAGCAAGCCGGTCATTCCGGATGCAAACTGCCCTATTAGATGCTCAACAGGTGCCCTCGCCTGTGCATGAAACAAAGAAGCATCAATGACCACCCGTATTGCAATCACTTGCACGACATCAAAAAATACTCCACGGCAAACCATAGATGTAGATCTTTTGATTACCTCGGCAGGGCAAGACGGAGCTGAGTGCACGTCCATCCACTTTCCAAAGTTTTGAGGCCCCCCAGACACGTTGTAGTCTACAGCATGCTTGGCCATCAGCTGAAAAGAAAAAAAAAGCTAGGACATAAGAGAGAGAATGTAAGTTTCAGCACGAATGAAAAAAAAAGAGTTGCCATGTGGAATGAGACATGGATACAGTACTCAGACAGCCATGGATAACAAAGGTAGTCATCTCTTATGACCCACAGACGGTTGCCTCATGCCAATTTGTAGGCATGCCCTGTGGGCAAACAAACCAAAACTAACCTGGAGTTTTCCATATGTGGTGTCAGTAGCCTTGTCTGCGGCAAGCACAGCCTTGACAGCGTTGATAGTCCATGCAGAAACAGCAAACTTGTGCGCAGGCGGCGGGCCTCCTGTCCCAGTGAAATCCACGGTGGACAGATCGAGACAGTCGACGTACATGAGCTGATGCAAAACAATTTTAAAAAAGAAAATAAAATATCAGTTGCCATCATGGGTACTGTGTGAAGAAACACAGGATAATATATGTTCCCATGATAATCAAGTTGAGGTGCATGAAAGAATAGAAAGAAAAACAAGAAGATGCCATCTACATGTGCTAATTGCCATCATAGTGTGATAGCAGTTGCCATGTTGTTATGATGGCAGTTGCCATCATAGTATGATGACAGTTGCCGTAATAATATGACGGGAGTTGCCATATTGTCATTATCCAGTTGCCACATTGTCATTATGGCAGTTGCCATCTTGATATGATCAGGTTGCCATCTTGTTGTGATCAAGTTGCCATGCATGAATAAAAGTGTGCTAAAAAAACAGAGTTCATAGGAAGAACTGGTAAAAAAATACCATTAAATGCAGTCGACAACCCTTTTGGTACATCTTGCTTGAGAATGCATCATGCAAGAAGTCGGCAATAAACTTAGACCAATTCATGTTCTTCACATTTTCCAGATCCGCCTGCACCGCACAAAATTTCAGAACAAGAAAAGGTTGCCGCATCAGAAATCAAATGGAAAAAAACATCGGAAAAACGCTGGCAGTCACTAGCTTTACACATGACATCGCAGACAAAAAAGATCAAAGGAAAATAAAGTAATAAAGATGGATCATTCACCAGGATGGGGAAGCATTTGTTGCTTGGGCGAAGAGAGGTGGTCGGCGCGAAAACAGCTGAGATGAGGTACATGAGTAGCTTCATCTTGAAAACATCTCCATGCATCGTCATGGCCTGCAGTGAATCTGCCACTGCAGACGTGTTCGGCATGGATTCCGACCCAGGAAACAAACGGGGGAACATTGCTTCCTCGATCTCATTGTTGACCTCGTACGGGACTTTGATATGTCCACGAGGCACGCCCAAAGTGCAGAACAAGGATTTCTCGTTCAACGGTAGTCTTCCACGTCCCGGAATCACGAATTCCCTGGAGGCGGGGTCGTAGATCTCACCAAGCCAGTCGCACACAGGGTTGACGAGGTTCATGCATCGGACATTCATCATAGACTGCATAACCATCTCAGCAGCAGCCCCCCTTCTGATCGTCGGTGAATTTCTCAGTCAACGCAGTCAGTCGTTCTTGGGAGGCTCTGTTGCGAATACGTTTCTTCTTCTGCAAAAAACAGACAAAAAGTGATCAGTTGTTGCCATGTTTTCGCAAAAAGTGATCAGTTGTTGCCATGTTTAGCAATGCCATGCAATTTTAGTTCGTGTCAGACGACTACAAGCTCAAGATGGCAACCAGTAACATAAAGCAGCAGGAGGAGGGGATGTGTGAACATTTACCTCATCACCCTCTTTTCTCCGTCCAGTTGTCCGATTACGTTGTGGTGGATCCATGAAATCATCATCGTCGTTTTGATGATCGCCACGAGCCATTCTGCTCAGATAGGAAACAGACCAAATTGTCACAATGGAAATGTAAATGCAAGAGGAAAGCAGTTGCTAGGGTGAAATTGACGTGCTGAAATGCAACACGCACTACAACAAATCGATGAAACCACGTCTAATCAAGAACCTGAAAATTGCCACAATCAAGAACCTGAAAATTGCCACAGTGTGATCATATATCACAAAGTCGTTGTTGCAGAAACAGAAAAAAAAATTACGCCTACAGTACAATGAATTTGCCACCTTGTACTGACTGTGGCATGGCAACAGACATGATGTGGTCAGCCAAAAACTTGCCACATGCAAAGCATATGTGTGGCATCTGTCACAATTGATATGAAATTTTGGTTGCCACATTATGCAGCCAATTTGCCACACTGTCTTATCTGCAGAATGCCAACAGACAGTTGGGTTCACATTCTATTTGCCACATGAATAGACTATCCAAGTGGCAACAGACACACTTGATGTGTACATTAGTTGCCGTCCAGTGCAGTTGGCTGCTGAAAATGCATTGACTACCGATTGTGGCAACTATCACAGTGTGGTAACTATCACAAATCATTCAGAAAAATTAGATGCCACAATGAAAAAGCATGTTTGTGGCTACTATCACAGTAATTAAGCAAATTTGTTACCCCATGGAAGAGCGTGTGTGCGGCAACTATCACAGTCATTCAATAAAAATAGTTGCCCCATGCGAAAGCTTATATGTGGCAACTAACACAGTCATTTCAGTAAATTGTTGCCGCAAGGGAAAACACGTTTGTGGCAACTATCATATTTGATCAGAGAGTTTAGTTGCCACACAATCATGATAGTTAATGAAACTATCCAGTTCGCCTCATACTACAGTTTCAAAACACAACTAACTAGATCTAGGGTTCACTGGCAACTACCACGGCTTCAAATTCGCCCTCAAAATTCTCCCACGGACTGATTGCAAACACAAATTCGAACCAATGCGCATCAAACAGACCGGGGCACACTTGCCCAATCCATAGGCAAGACTAGTGCGTGCCTCCGAACAGGCGAAACCACACCGACGATGCCGCCGCCGCGGCAGCGACGAAATTGCCCAGTGCCACCAAAAAATGGCTAGCAGACGCCTTCGCCGCCGGCGGGAACGCCGACGCATCGCCGAATTGCCTCAATCTATACGAATCTCGATCGAGGAATCGAACAAGGAGGGAAGGGGGAAAAATGCAGGAGGGGATTGCGAGATTTGTAGCGAGCATTACTTTCAACAAGCAGGCGCTCCGGCGAAGCCGCTCCGCTCCGGCGAGCACCACCGACGGCCGCGAACACCGTCGATTCTTCCGCCTCCGCCGTCGCCTTCTCCCCTCGCCTTCTCCTCCAATGGTTTGAAATGCGAGTGGGTTATGCAAGTAACTGCGGTACGGGTGAGTAAATGGAACCGTGGGGGAGAGGGGGCAGCGGTGTGCGACGTGTTTGACGTCAACCGCGGTCTGAGCGTGGCGTGCGGTCGCATTGCAGTTCCACCGCACGCCTCCGAGTGGCAACCGCTGACCGCGGGATGGCAACCAACGTGCGGGCGAACTGACTCGCACACCGCACACGCGCCTCGTCCTACGTGGCACCGAAAAACGGTCGGTTTGTTCCAAGATTCATGCACAAAGACGCCAACGGAGATGCTTGCGTGTGGTCGGGATGGTAAACGCCCACACGTGTGGGCGTTAACATTTTCGTTTAATTTTTGAAGATATGAAGGAAATATTTTTATCATCACTCACATGAATTTGTTCATCTATCTTAATTCTATTCGGAGTAACACATCCCAAGAACTGAATAATTTGTAGTCCAACTCTCTATTTTGGATGCAATTTTTTTAGGACAATTCATGCAGTCACATGTCTCGCTAGACCTCTATAGTTATAGTACAAGGCTAACATTAAACATGGCTTTGCATTTTTAAGAATACCTTCTGATAACCACACACACCTTTGTCTACTTCCTCTGTAGGCCATTATTTCACTGTTCATGTTAAGCGGCCCCGGTTTTTAATTTTGCCCCGTTCCCCCGAATTCTCAGGACCGGCCCTGCATCAAACGCGTGTGTGCACACACATGTGGGTACACTTAGCATAGTTTTCTCTTGTCCTCTCATCAAAAAGTTTCATGTGAGGTGCCCTTATATGCTAGTCCAAATCTTTGTCCGTTGGGCATCTACAAACGAAATGGGCTAATATGAGCCCCTATATGTTCGCATAACAACCCCCCAAATTTCCACCAGTACAACCGTGCCTCCCATTTTGAACCCTTTAAACCATGCAAACTCATGCAACTTGAATTGCAAACAAGCTACAAACACGTTCACAGATTCATAGATAAAGCGAGATACAACTACGAAAATAAAAACTACATACTGCAAACTACTCCTCGGTCGAGGTGATTGGGATCACCCCCTTGCCGGAGCCGCCGACCTCATGGTCATTGTCGGCGGGAGGCATTTGCTCGTCCTCGTCCGCAAATGTCTCCTTCCCCACCCTCTCATCCTTGATGGGCTCGAGGATGGCGCAGTTTTTTTTTTTTTGCAATGAGGGTCGGGTCGATGTAGAGATGTAGGAGGACGGTAGCGTCCGCGCTCTCTACCTCGGTATGCACCTCCGCTGCGAGATGCACCTCCTCCATCGTGAGGCGGTGCTGCTCCCACGCCGCCTCCATCGAGAACTAGGGGACAACGCCACCCCCAGCCGATGTTGTGTCCGCCATCTCCAACTCATGGTCGGCGTGGTCAACAACAGGGACCACCTCCTTCGAGCACGGGGCATATCCTCCTCGTCTAGGTCAGAGGAAGACCAGCCGCAACACGGTCCACGTGCTTGGCCTCTGCGGCGCGGACCTCCATCGCAATCTGGGCGCGACGTTCCGATGTGAGAAGCTTGTAGTACGTGATCTTCGTGTGCATCATTCTTGGACAGATGCGGCACTCCAGCGTGAGGTCAAACTCAAATGAGTGGAGACGTGGTGTGACAGCACAGATGGAAGGGGAAGGGGAAATGTGAGGGGTGGCTAGGGTTTTGATCGATGTTCGGCTGTAATAGCCTGGGCTTGACCTGTCGGGCAGCAGCCAGAGCGACACAATAAATGCGGGCAAAAACTGATGAGCTCCGGGGTGGACCAATGGGTTTGCCCATGGGTCCCACTGATTAGTACGCCATGGCGCGCGCTCGGGTGTTTCCGGGCTGCCCCAAATCAGCCCCACATGGGATGATGAGTTTGAGGGGTGCTGGACAACCCCGGTCATTCAGGCTGGCTATGAGGAGTTTGGTTGGGCAGTGACCAGGTTGTCCACCCAAACGTTTGAGGAGGGTTTGAGGGGTCCGGTGGTAGATGCTCTTGGTAACGTGGGACTAAACCTCACATGCTCTCCACCCCCTTGACTTAATCAACGTCTACAAAAAATTATTTACCCCTAATCATCTTTTTCCCAAAGGTTGAATAGCCCATAAATCCAACACAAGATTCCATAAGCAACTAGTCAGTATAGTACACCTATGACCGGAAGAGAGAAGAAAATTAAGGATGCAAAAAAAAAAAAGTCAATTAGCACCAGCGCTACCACCTCTATATGAGTTATCCAATACCCAAGCTCAATAAACAACTCAAGGAATACCTCAACATAAGTTAAGTTGAATGCACTAGGAGAACACTACCCAAACCGCACATATGACAAAATGATAACTAGGCTCAAGCAGAGCATTCGCCACACCAGACCAACATAAAAAGTTTGACCTTATTGGGAAAGTTTAGCACAAAATAACCATATTCGAAATGTTTAACCAAATCTAATGTTTTTCGGAAATGCAACAAAAGGTAGCGTTTTGGTTGAACTGTGCAACACCATGGTCAATGTGTTGACATTCAAATGTATTCACACAGACGAAAAAAGAAAGTATTATAAATAATGGCTTGAACCTCGTCATAACTAGGACTTATTGACTCGGGTCCATCCAATTCTATACATTCCTTACTCTTTCTGCAACCTCGTCATGACTAGGATTGTCAGAGATACGTTGACTTTCTCCTTGTTGTCAACAATCTCAGAGTTGTTACACTAAAATATCGCCTTGTTCATGTAAATGAGCATTAATGATTCTCGCTATCTAAAACAATGGCAAGAAACATGATGCCATTAAATCTACGTCATAATATTTAAAGCACATTGCAAGAATATAGCATCAAGGAATAAACAATCTAAAATAGGCCATGCCATTACATCTACCCCCCTCCTAACACAAACCCTAACCCTTACCCTATGTCACAAATCACAAATATATGACTCATCCTAGTTCTTACTACACATCACAAACATCATATCGGACCACTATGTCACTACTTCAATAATAGATTTGGGGGGAATATCCAAAACTAGAATTTGGGCACACTTGACCAATGCCACCAAAAAATGAATTTCAGCCAACCAAATTGTCGGAGATGTGAGAGATTACGTTAATGGATGAAGAAGGAAGTGAATCCATGGATAAATGTCATTGATTTGAATGCATTTGAGAGAGGTTTTAGTGGGGGAGAGAGAGGGGGGAGGGGGCTGCAACTTAGGTGTGAAAGAGGAGGAAGAAAGGTGGGGTGAGTGGGTCAATGGAGGCCCACTCATTGTCTTGCGGTCACTTACCCCTTGAGAGGGCAACACCATAGCCTTTGGCGTTCCAGTTGGGTTCCAAAATTCCTCTGCCCATGGCATATTGACTCGCCTACGTCAACCCAGTCAGGGCGACTGGCCGAGTATGGGCCAAGGGGGAACACTGTTGGTCATGGAGTTGCATGGTTCAAATGAAACGACACGGTGTGTAGCATTCCTGAAAATGGTCAAATCAGGTTAAACTTATGAGTAGGGTCGTGTCATGCTAAATTTTCCCAAAAAATTTAAAATTTTGATTTTGATCACCACCTCAAGCAAGAACTACTAAATTTAAATGTACCCCCATATTTTTAGAATGGTCTAAGTTAAAAACATCTAAATCACAAATGCTTGAAAAATTACCTCAACTCAACTGATTTGGAAGAAGAAGGTGTAACTCAAGATCGAGATGGGAGGTTGTGACCAGCTGTGGTGTCCCCAACAAGGCTCGCGAGGACCTCACTGGGGCAGAGGCGAGATGACTCGTCACGATGTCACCACCGGAGGGAGGAAGAGGCAGGGAGGCGATGCTAGCACCGGCGCTGGAGACAAGCAGGGCTTGGAAGGATGTCAAATAACCAATGCGGCTTGGGTAGGGTGGGGCGGGAAGGCATCAGCGACAGCACCACAACCATGGGTAGGTTGAAGTAGCTATAGGAGGAAGACGCACTGCCAATCGTTGGATTTCAATCCAATGGCTTAAAAAATCAACATTTTTTAAAAGCAACTGATAAATAAATGCCCTAATTTTTTATACAGTCTCGGGAAAAAGTACAACTCTTATCAACATAGACTTATCGTGAAACTTTTAGCAGACATGTAACCGTGATTTGATTGGTAATAAAGTATTCCTTCCCAACCTGTGGTTGGATGGATAGAGGGACAGTGGTATCCCAGCCCACCGGGGTTGAAGTCCTGGTGCTCGCATTATTCCTGGATTTATTTTAGGATTTTCGGCGATGTGCTTTCAGTGGGAGGAGACGTTCCCGTCGACGACAAGACGCCTACGGTGACTTCGTAAATCTCAAAATAATATGCCGGCTCAGTCTCTCGGAGATGTTCATAGGGATAGTATGTGCGTGTATGCGTTCATAGGGGTGAGTGTATACGCATATGTATGAGCGCTTGCGTCTATACTGTATTACAAAAAGTATTCCTTCCCGTCAAAACAAAAAAAACTTTGTACCAGCAGCGTCGGCGCGTAGCACTAAAGCGTTGCACCTCGTCCATCTATATAGACATCCAGTCCAGACCACACTTCAGTCCAAGAAACAGAACACCTCTCCACAAGATCAGTCTGCCAAAGAAGCGAGATGGCACGCCTATCTTCCATTGCCATCTCCCTCCTGCTGCTAGCTAGCCTCGCCGCCGCCGCCGCCGCCGCCTCGGCAGCAACCGCGGGTCAAGAGGAAGGAGGCATCAAGATCCGCGTGCGGTACCCAACCAAGGAGCAGTCGCGGTGGCTGGACCGCTGGGCGGAGAAGCACCAGGCTCAAGGATCCGGCCAAGGCTTCAAGATCCGTCCGGCCACCGACGAGGAGTCGGCGTTTCTGAACCACATGTCAGCCCGCGGTGCGGAGAAAACAGGCAGCGGTGCCGGCTACGACGACCGCATCGAGTTTGGCGACGACCATCAGTATGTTGCATCCTCCTCAGTCCTCACATCCATGTCCACATACTATTGAACTTTTCTCTAGTTATGCTGCTGCTTGCTACCACTCACCATGCTTATTACTATTTATTAAATTTCACTTCTGGGGTGCAGTTTTGGAAGAATCGTTGAGGATGCCTTCCACTCTCGAGCTCACACGTCCAAGGCGAACGATGAGCTTTAGGAGCATTGGTGCCTAATCGGTGATCGAGGCCATGGATGACCCTGTGTCCTTGTGGATGAACGGGATAAACAATGGAGGATGGCAGCAAGGAGTGGCTGTCGTGTATCACTAGCCTGTTTTAGTAGCTTAGTTTTTTTTGCTAATCTGTTTTAGACTTTTAGTAGCTTGTTATGGTGTCGCGGCCAGTAGGGTTCGGCCTCGGAGATATTATCGAATTCATCATCTAGCAGTTGCGGTGATTGTGGTTTATTATGCGGTGTGGCGTGGTCTCCATTTCCAATTGTGCTTGTTTGTTGCCTAACATAAAGGACAGATCTCTCCTACAAATTCCTGTAAAAATCTATTTGGTTATTTAGAAAGATCTCCTATTACTTCTAGAATATTGATCTTAGTAAAGCAAATGTGAAATCATGTAAAAAGCGATAGTGAAATGTTTTGTTGGACAAAATTTGTATCTTAGAATGTCAAGTTTTATGGGAGGAGGTAGTACGCAACAAAGACAACTGTGCATGCAGCAAAAGAAACAGGGAAACCTGTGGAGATCCATGAATAAAAGAAAAATAATGAGTGAGTAAAGAATTTTACAGGCTGTGAAAATACAGTAAACATTAGTGAACAACCCTTTTACCGTGAAACAAAGAATCTGTTTGAACTTTGTACCGAGTACTGACGAGCAACTACCAGCCACATGCATTCAACACACACTTCGGGTGGTGGTACTTCTCATGACATGAGACAGTTGAGGCAGACGCTCAAACCAAAGTTGAAGTAGCGCCAGTGATTAGTAAACGATGTGCAGATTACTACGGAAATTCGCAGGGGCAAGTAAGTGCGGAGGCACTCACCTGCCAAGCCCTGTCGTCTGCTCGATTTTCCTCGCAATTCGCGAAGTAATTGAGTCCCGCACGAGGGCACAGAAAAAAAGAAAATCTCTCAAAAAGCATTAAGTTTCAATGATAAAACTTACAATTTTTGCATCTAAAAATAGCTAGTTTCAATAAATTTCAGATTTCAGATGTACAATTTTAAGCAATTTTTCTGTCGATCGTAGACACAAATAATTGATTTGTATCGGTTGCTCGTACTAAGTTTCAACATTGAAACTTAACATATTTTTTGAAAGTCGTCAAAATATATTCAAAATGGATCTTATTTCAAAGCGCTGGTCACGAGAAACACGAATATCGAAACAGAACTTAAGTTGGATTTTTGTTTACAAGATATAGAATTTTGAAAATCGGAAGCCTAAAATTCAAAAAAAAAAAATCGGAAGCCAAAATGAAAAGCCGACACCAGGGACCTAAGTGCCCCTGCACTTGCTTGCGCAAATTCTCGTCCCAGATTACTAGCATGTTCCCATAATATCTTTTGTTGCTTAGAAATATCAACATCATTGTTGTTAAATGTTAGTTAAGCAGTTATTAAATCACATATGCATATATCACAATAAAGGAAATAATGTGTATAGGAAAAATAAAGGAGAGAAGGTGAGAGAGGGTCGGTTTAGATCAAATGAAAAAATAATGAAAAATCTTAATATTCCATCCATTCCGAATTGGAAGATGTTTTAATTTTTTTGCTAAATCGGATGTATATAGACACATTTTACTTATTTGTTTACTTATTTCAGCCCGTATGTGGTTCATATTAAAATATTCAAAACATCTCACATTAGTGAACGGAGGGAGTGCAAATTAAACTACATGCTACAAATATCTATGGACAGCCTTTTACAGTGATTCCCCAAAAAGAGAGCTTTGCATTGTGAAACAAGGGTACAAGACGTCTGTTTCAACTTCCAAGTTCCAACTACTGACTGAGCAAGCAAACAGAAACCACATGCATTGATTTAACACACCCTGTGAGTCAAACTGTCAGTTGAGGCGAACGGCTCCATGACATGACCATAAGCTGCTGCTGATGACACCCACGTTGAACTAGCAATTGCAAGAGCTGGTACATGCATGATCACGCCCTACGGGCTACGGCCTGCAACACTACAGCTGAGTAGATTGGGGCACACACTGCACTGATGCTGCTGCTACTGCTGCTGCTGGTAAATCTTTTTGGGCACATGCATGCACATGCACTGCTGGTATTTGTTTGTTGGCAGTTGAGTGGCGCGCACTGCGTGGCTGGCCATACAAAGTTACAAGCAGCAACAAGAGCCCTAAAATCACAATTGGGATTCACGGTAGAACACCAACGTCCCTCCCTGAAACTCATAGTGGGAACTACGCATCGGCGGTAGTTCACGCAGCTCACGCGGCTCTCCTCTTACCTAGCCGGTCCATATATGCTTCTCTCGTTCGCTTGGCCGGCCACAGTTAGTTCACGCAGTTGAAGTTGAAGTGTGCCATGGCTCGGCTCTACCACCTCACCCTCCTCTCCGTCTTCTTCTACCTGCTCCTCACCGGCCTCGTGGCTGCCGATTCGTCGGGAGGGAAGAAGGTCGGGAAGAAGGTTATCATGACGGTGCGGTACCCGGCTGCCGACTCGGGGGAAAAGATCACGATCTCGACGCACCTCATCGGCGAGGGCGGGGTCGGCGACAGCCACTTCCATCTCGACGGCGACGACTACGAACCGTATGCCTCTTTCAGTCTTTCTCTCTCCCGCTGTCCAACTTATCGTCACAAAGCACACACTCGAGCCAGCCGTGCACGTGTGGTTTAATTTGCTTCATTTAATAAATTTCTGGCTAAGCTTGCGATCGATCTTCATTTCTTCAGCATCATTTTCGCCACGAAAAACCTTGTCTCGGCCCTGGAGAAGGTTGGAGATCCGCAGGCCTCTCTATCCGAGGTAACGCACACTTTGCCCCTCCCTATCTCATCCGTTGTTTCAGAGTTCAGAACGCAAATGTAAGCTACTGACCCCTTTGCCTAATTGTTTCTCAGCTGTAGAAGCACGTGTCGTGAGTGAGCTTTCACGGTGCTCACTGCATGCCCAGTGGTGGTTGCATGCTCAGTGGTGGTTGCATGCCCAGTCAGTGGAGATTTGTGATGGAGCTCCTCTTTCCTTTCGTCTCAGCGAGAATGCATTAGGCGCTTTTTATTTTGTTGTTGTGCCCTTTCCGGAAGGATATCCGGTGGCCTATTTAGGCTGTGTATCTTGGATTCTGTAATCTTCTGGGTTTGAGAAAGAAAATATTTCGTTAGGTGATTTAGTATTGACAGATTAAATAGAGCATAGCTGCACAAATATAAAGAAATACAAATGGGAAGGACATAAAAGAACATAAGAAACAAAGAGGGATACAAGCGAGGAACCGATTGAGATAGAAAATAGGGGATACATTAGTTTTTTTTTTCAAAAAGAAGGATTACTCCAGCCTCTATATCAATTGATGCACACAAATATTTTATTAAACAAAGTAGCATCAAAGTACATAGTTCATTACAAGTTCTAAAGCAAAGCTGAATAAAATGAAAAAAAGCTGCCACAACCAATGAAAATAGGACTAGATGGCTAGACACCTATATATCCTATTATTGGACCGTCATCCAAATCGGTTGAAAGTATCCTATAATACCGTATCTCAAGGTTGCACCCATAGGCCATATGCTCCCTGACTTCCGCACGGCCGAGTAATGACCACGTACGGATCTATCCAGATGCCCGAAAAATGACCTCATACATTAGCTAATAATGTCTCTTACGCTTGCTAGTAATGCTACCATGACAAAGTTAACTTATTATTCGCATATATTTTCTCTTCAGTCAGACCATAGGACTCGTTTTGTTAAACAAAATAGGAGAGATGTCCGGTTAATTTGTGGAAAAGCGGATAGAAACTGTTACAACACATCAACGTGGGATCCCGCCTCCACTCTGCCTCGTCTCCGGCAAGTTTCTATCCATGCCTCGCCATGGTATCCCCGTCTCCGGCCTGGGTTCCGTTAAATCCGATCAGGGGTCAAAACGAAGGATCTGTTTCAACTTTGTACCGACAAGCAAACAGAAGCCACATGCATTTAACAGACACTTTGACTGAGAAAGCGAGAACGATTAACATACGAGTACAGCCCACCCGTTCGTCTCGTCCGCTCCCACGAGCGGCGAGGCGAACCCTAGCGCCCTCCTCCTCCAGCCCCTTCCTCGCGGCGGGCTGGCGCGGGGCAGATCCTTGGCTTGGAGGCGCGCCGTTCTGCAGGACGGCGTGGCGTGGCGGCGGCCAGGGCTGCGCCGCGGCGGCGTCTGGGTTGGCGGCGCGGCTGCTCGTCGAGGGCTCGGTGGGGCGTGCCAGCTCGGGCGGCGGCGGTGGGCACCTCGGCCCAGATCTGGATCGGGCAGGTGCTCGGGCAGGCGGCCCGGGCGGCGCTGGCCGAGATGGCAAGGGGCTGCCTCGAGGCTGGCCGGTTCCGCTGGCTCGCGGCGCTCTGGCGGGTGGTGGCGGCGCGAGGCTCATGGCGGCACCCGGGGGTGGGCAGCGTGGCTCCTGTACTCGGTCATCGGCGTGGTGGGCCTCATGGTGGTGGCCCCGTGGCGGCGGGGCCTGCGGGGAGTTGGGCATCTCCGTCTCCGACCTGGATCAGCCATGTTCGGGGACTTCGGCGGCGTCCCTCCCCTTTGGTGGCTCAACGCACGGGTGCGTGCTCGGCGGCTCCGACGCTTGGAGCTCGGCGGGCGGCGCGGGTTGGGCAGGGGCCGGGGTGGCCGCTGCTCCGGCTGTGGATGGCTCCATGGTGGCTTGGCAAGTCGGCTTCGGCGAGGGCTGGCTCGTCCTGGCGTCGGTTCGTCCGTAGGTTGCTTGTATCGGCCTTTGCCCCCCCTCCCCCTCATCGTCGTCCGGTTGCTATGTTCGGCGAAGGGCTGGCCTTCTCCCAGCTGCGGTCCATCGGTCGTCTCGCGCCCGATGCGCAGGTCCGAGCTTGTCTCGCGCACAGTGCCGCAGGACTAATCTCGTCTCACGCACGGTGCAGCATGCAGGACTGAGTCTGTCTCGCGCACGGGTTGCGGGAGCGAGCTTGCCTCGCGCCCGGTGCCGCAGGACGGGTCGATGGAGGCCTGGTGGCCGGCCTATTGGGTCTCGGCGCTGGGGGTCGCCCAGGGGTGCGAAAGGTGCGACCTTTCTGCTTGTCTCTTTGGTTGGGATAGCGGCAGTTCTCGGGTGAGGGGGTGTCAAGGTCTTGGATGCCGGGACGGCGGCCCTGATGGTGGTTGCGCGGCTCTCTCGGGCGGAGGCCGTGGCTTGGTGCTGCCCGGTGGCCATGGCCGTGTGGGCGGCATGGTCGCCGGGGCGTGGCTTTCGGTGGCGGTGAGTTTTAGCCGGGGTGAAAACCTGTTCTATCTTCGGACGGACCGGCGACGGCATAGCTCGTACCCTTCTTGAAGGCGTCGTCGCGGCTCTCATTGCCCGTCGTGCGGCTCCAGGGGAGACTCTGATCATCGGATTGGGCGGTGGCGGCGCTCCGGTGTCGTATCCTTCCTCAAGGCGCCGCCTTGACGCCCACGGTTCGTCATATGCGGCTTCATCTTTTCGTGGTGATAGTGCTAGGGGTGATGTTGCCGCGCTCAGCGCCTACGTATAATTCCTTGTGTGTGTGGGTGTGTTATGGTGGCGTGCGTTTGTACTGGGTTGTTGGGTTCGTGCTTTATATATAAAGCGGGGCGAAAATCTTTTTCGGTAAAGCGAGAACCAGGCCACTAGCAAGCTACTGAATAAATGGAAGGTTCTTTGCGTTGATGTTCAGGACCAGGCTAGTGTCTGTTGCCTTCTCGCTGCTTTGTCGTTTGCACTAGTTCTTCTGGAAAAGATTGTGATCGTATCGAAGGTTGTATCCATCGCAGCTACTCACAGGTTGTGATCAAGCGATGTATAATGATGTTTTATCTGGCTGCCTTGCTTCTCTTTAATAGAAGCGGGGCGGGGAAAACCCCTATTTTTCAAAATGAAAAATAATTGGGTTATTGAAAATATGAATGAACAACCCTTTTCAGCATGAAACAAAGAAACTCTGTTTCAACTTTGTACCGATGAGCAAACAGAAGCCACATGCGTTCAACACACTTTGACCGAGAAACAAAAACAGACGGTCTGGTAGACGGTACTACTTGTCCTGAGGAGGCGGTTGAGGCAGACGCTCCATGCATGCATGAGTTGATCGATCACACCAAAGATGAAGTAGCACCGGTGACTCGTGCATGATTGGTCTGTACATGGTGTATGGGGTTTGGATCATGTATGTCTGCTCAAACATCATTTATAAATGACACTCCAAAACCTTTCAAAAGGACATGCATCATAAATGACGTGCATATCATTAGCATTTTATGTTAGACATATATATCGAACTTCATTGTTGTGTCAATTTAGTGGGGTTCATGAAATATAAACAAAGGAAAGGTGTACATGATAAAGAAGGAGAGGGAGGACTAGCTTACAGCAAAGAAAAAAGTGAGAAATATCTACAGACTCCCTTTTGCTGTGAAACAACAGGTCTGTGTCGACTTTCAAGTGTACTACCGATGAGCACACAGAAAGCACATGCATTGATGCAACACACACTTTTCAGACAGAGAATCCACAAGGCTGCAGCGTCAAACTGTCAACTCTGGGCTGGTTCGGAGACAGTTGAGGCAAGCGGCTCCATGATCATAAGCTGATGACACCCACGTTGAACTACGGCCGGGTAGATCAGGTTGACAGCTGAATGGCGCACACTGCGTGAGTGCCACACAAAGTTACACGCAGAAACAAGAACTCAGCTCTTCTGCGTGAGTGGCCACACAAAGATGCACCGCGTGAGAAGGGCACAAAACCATGGGGGCAACTCCAACGCATTTCAACGCACGGCCCCAAACGGACGTCGGTTTGGTTCGCTTTTCGTCCATTTGGGGTTGGCAATGGGGCAATATCCGCCCGAATTTGTGGATGCATCGGTCGTGCGCCCAACATGCGGTCGCATCTCGTTTGTATATATTTTTTGCAACACATTTCTTATTATTTTCATCATCGATTTTTTCGATACATTGGAGTACATCACTAAATCTTGATTACAATAGTAAGACCAAATAAAACAAGAACCACAAAAAGAAATTTTAAAACATATCCAACTTTTATAACTACTCCCGCTAGTTGGATTATTGCCTTCTAGATGCCTTCATTGTTGATCTGCGGAGTCTCGATCTTGCATGCTTCTTTTTTCTTCGATTCTAAGGAAGTAAATGTTGCTTCTTCGCATCTAGTCTCATCTCTAGCCTCTATACTAGCAACAAGTGCACGGACATCTATCAAATTTTGTTCTATCAATAGATTGATGTACTCTTCTTCCTAATATTAAAAGTTGCATCCATCTACACAATACATATTTGAGTGTACGCAAAATTCGCCGAATCCGAGAGCACAACCGAAGCTAAACTAGCACATACCCCATCACGAACATCCATCCGGGATGTTCCGGTGTTGTAGACACGTGGCGCAGGACCTTCTATGGACAGTCGTCGCACTTTAAGCGGCAAAGGTGCGCCGACGAGCCTTTGGGCCAGCACCGAGCCCGGACGTCGGCCGTTGGTGTATTTGTCGGCGAACCGGCGGCGGGGTAGTAGATCCGAGTGACTAGAGGCGGAGTCAATACCTGCACGCCGCCTGGGGGCATTGTCGGGGCTGTGCGGTTCGGTACCCGGCCAGTCCATGGCACGGCGCTGCCTCCGGCAGCCGGCCGGGCTCAAATCCGACCGCCGGATGCGCTAAAATCGTGCAGCCGGGGTTGGACAGCTTGGGGCGTCGGGGAAATGGGGGCTGCAACAAGGGGAGGGGGCGAGCTCGTGGAAGTGCTGGACAACGCACGGCCGGGAAAAATGACAGCGGTGGCGGCTATGGACAAGAGGGGAGGTGGGAGGGAGGGGAATAGAAAAAGGGGCACACGTGTCCCCGACGGGTGGGCCAGGGGAGGACATGGGCATCCGCCATGCCCGTCCGCGTGTTGTCTGTTCGGCCGTAAGCACGGCCCAAAGTTGGGTCGGAAATGAGTTGAAAGCAGATCGAAAACGGACATTGGTCCGTTTGCTCCCGCGCATTGGGCCCCACATTCTGACCGTTTACCCCCACACATACGTGGCCGGACCATTTGGAGTCGTGTGTCGCAGTTGGCCTGATCGGCCTTCTGCATTCATACGTCTACTTTGAAGTTCAATGGTAAATTTGCCCTGAATTCCAACTTTGTGATTTTGCCTCTGCTCGGGCAGTTGAGGCAAGCTGCTCCGTGACCATAAGCTTGATGACACCCACGTTGAACTAGCACTAGCAAGTAGCAGCTTGTACGCACATGCATGATCATCCTACAGCCTGCACTGACACTACGGCCGAGGAGATCAGATTGACAGTTGAATGGCACACACTGCGTGAGTTATGTGCCTACACAAAGTTACACGCGGAAACAAGTACGTACATTAGAAATCTCATTTTTATTTTCCAGGGTTAAGAGTTAAGACAGAGGCCTGGGCTATCCCCTTTTCGAAAAAAAGGAAAAAAAAAGAACGCCAATGTCTCTAAAACCATACTGGCAACAGTACGTAGTACGTACATCAACTCGCAGCAGTTCACGCAGCTCTGCTCTTACCTGTCCACCATATATGCGTGCTTGACCGGCCACACTTCGTTCACGCAGTTGAAGTAGCAATCAGCAGGTAGGTTCTGTGCGCTCCTCAGCCCGAAGTCTGCCATGGCTCGGCTGACCATCCTCTCCGTCTTCTTCTTTCTGCTCATCGTCACCGGCCTCATGGCTGCCGATCCGTCTGGAGGGAAGGTCGGCAGGAAGGTGACCATGACCGTCCAGTTCCCGCCTGCCGACTCGCCGCCGGGGGAGATGATCACGATCTCAACGCACTACGTCCGCGAGGATGGGTTGCACGACAGCCACGTCCATCTCGACTGCGACGACCACGAACCGTATGCCTCTCTCTCTCTCTCTCTCTCTCTCTCTCTCTCTCTCTCTCTCTCTCTCTCTCTCTCTCTCTCTCTCTCTCTTGATTTGATTTCTAGCTAATCTTGCGGTTGATCTCCAGCCAGCTCGGTTCCGCCGCAAAATACCTTGTGAGGAGCCTGGAGAAGATACGAGATGAGGAGGCGTCTCCGTCAGAGGTAACGTACATTTTGCCCCTCCCTATCTATATCCATCGGTTCATTTCTCAGGAGTCAGAACGCAATGCAAACTGCTCACATTTGCCACCTTGTTTCTGGCTTGTAGGCCTACAACATGCCCAGTCAGTGGATGGACGTCCTCTTTGAATTGGTCTCAGGGAAAATTAGGCGCGATTTACTTTATTATCGTAGCATTGTCTCTGCAAGGAGCTCCTTCGCTCGTGCGAACAATCACTCGGTCTACTGACATTGGGTGAAGAAATCTGGTGCATTCAGTTTGTGGAGTGCCCATTCGGGAAGCGTATCCTATGGATCATTATTTAGGCTGTAGTGATGTGGTAGCGTGTACTGTGCAGGGTGTTGGAGTACATCTGCCTTCAGTTATCTCGTGTAGCTTGGATTTGTAGCTTAACATATCTTCCGTGTTGGAGAAAGAAAACATCTTCTTGTTCTTCTATTTATTTATGTATTTCTGATCAATTTCTGTGAAGTGGAGGATCTTTATTGTGTTGTACAAACTGATTAATAGAGGGTAACTGCACAGGTATAAAGAAGACGTAAAAAAAGTAGAGGGAAACAAGCAAAGGAACCTGTGTACGCAGCTAATAACACCATGAACGAAAGTGTGGGCTTATTATTTTTACAGTTAATTTTTCTTAAGTCAGACCTTAGGAATAGATTCATTAAAAACATAGGAGAGAGATGTCCGGTTAATTTGAAATCGGGTAAAAACCGTTACAACTCACTGGTAAGAAGTAGCATCACGGTCGATCTGGCTACCTAGGAGAAGACGCACAGTCATCGCCGAATAGTGGAACACCGTGTCGAGGTTGCTTGCAAATTGTCATTGTGGTCACTTCTTACCGAACAAGCGACTCCAAGTCCACCGTAGATGAGCAACCAAAAGCGCTCTGAACAAACAACACACGAGAACGTTGTAGATCTATGCCAAGCAATCAGCCAACACGTCGAGGACTAGGCAACTCCAACTTCAACAACGCTCCCCGCATGAGAAAGAAGCACGCCTTGCACCAACATAGCCCAAACTACCCATTGCGCATGGCATCGTTCTTGCCAGGTTGCCCCATCTCGAACTTTATGCTTAGGGACATGTCAAAACAGTCAATGATGAAATACATGCCATGAACCGGTTTATCTTGCCACCATCATTGTTTCCACGCAAGACGCAGAGCCACCGGACATTAGATGCATCCATTAGGGACATTTTTTACCCAAAGTAACTAAGTTGCATGAAATGTTGAACATCAGAGGCGGTTCAATGGAAGCAACTGCCTGCGATACAAAAATCCCTTTAATAATTTTTTATTACATGAGGTAACCCTAGGTTTATTTGCAAAGTGTATGGTCACTGGGCACCAATATGACGACCGGAAGGGTGGCTTCAAAATGACTGGAAAGGTCAATATCACACAGTATTGGAAAGAATTTCAACAGACCTATTATAGTGCGTTGAAACACATGAAGAAGGTGGGGAATTAAATAGGAGATCACAAGAAAATTCGACCCGATGCTATGTGGAGAAATTGCAGGCTACCAAGTTCTATAGTTGGTTCAGTGAATGCTTCTGCGATGTTCGAGGAATTGATCCAGATCTTAATGATCTATCCAGAGGCCCAAAATGACAAGTTGGACGATATGAAGGCTAGGTAATCAATTGTTACAAGCTTGTTATGAAAGAAATGATGATAGGTCAAAGATCAGAATTCAGGCGTTACCCTACAAGCTCTACTGGAAAATAAGAAAAACAAACATATATACCATGGGTACTTAGATAAGATATGGGAGCTGGACTATGTGGACTCTACAACTCCATTGTTCCGATGTGAGTGGATTAGCATAAATTGAGTCAAAAGACAATGGCCATACTAATCTCAATTTGTTCATCAAGTGTTCTACATCAACCACACGAAATTGAAAGTTGACACGTGGTAATGCACTAAAAAGAATTACCATAGAAGGTATAGTCGATGAGGACAATTATAGTTGAGTTGACGATATTGTGCCTATCGTGGCCAGATCAATAAAAGAGGGTGGTGAAGTACCGTTGATGCCTTACCTTCGGGATCATGATGATGATGATGTAATTTTCTAATATGCATGTCTTGTAGTGTTTCCGGATTTTGAGTTGAATTATGTAAGATTAATATTTGCATTCTATGGTTTTGAATTAAAATGTGTATAAACATTTTTTGCAGTATATGATTTTGAATTGAGTTGTGTATGATTTTGAGTTGAACTACGTAGATGCATGATACTGGCAGTAGTCTCGATAGGGTGTCGCGTGTAGCCCAAAGTGTAGAGGGAAGCCACACGAAGCTTTTACCCAGGTTCAGGCCCTCACAACGAAGGTAGTATGATACTCCTGTTTGATTGATTGTTGATATAAATGCCTCGTACGAGGGGGTTATAATGACATATCATAAGTTCGTCGAGACTACAGATTGGATGCTATGAGCTAGCCCTGGCCTCGCTTTATAAAGGGGGGGACGACACTTAGGGTTTACGTGAGTCGTAGTCGTTTACGATTAACTTGGGAGGCCGCCATGATCTTCGGGATAATATTGCATATCAAGTAGGCGAATGCTTCTAAAGTAGGCCTACAAGAGGGTATAGGACTTGGGCCAAGTTACGACATGTTGGGTCCCGACGCCAACCTGATGGGCCGACTTCCCGCCTTGCAATGTACACCCGGTACGTGAGCTTGTCAAGAGCTCGATTGCGTTCGGGTTGAACTAAAACCTTGCACACCATCTTGGTTTGCTTGGCCAGGTCCTGAAGGGCACCCGAGGATTTGTGAAAGGAAAACATTGAGTGCCGCTCTACGGCGAGGCAGGAGAATGACATGATGTGTAGTGCTTGGAAGCTTGAGAGGGAAGACAAAGCCAGCCATGCGAGGCATCCAACCTCCTGATCTACGTTTGTCGATGAAGATCAGCCACTTTCGGAGGGCCGGTTTCAGTGAAACCATGAACCATCTTGAATCTTTGAGTGATGTCATTGTAAACGTTAGGCCTGGATGCGCAAACCTAGTCCGATTTGGTCCACACATGGAGAGTAATGTACCAACCCGAATTGAGTCTGGAACGGTCAAGCGTGTGGTGCGAGGCAGCGTGGATCCTAGTGAAGGTTGCGTCCTAGCGCCTGCCACTTCTAAACTGACTTCAATACTTTGGTAGCAGTATATAACCAATTTTGTAGATATGGAGTCAAGTGTTCATTCGTTGGGCAACAATATAAGTGGGAAGTGCTGCATTGGTCACAATTTTGAGGTGGTGGGTTGTTGCTGGGCATCGATTGGAGGGAGGACCTTTACAGAGTTACATGACCTCTCTGATCGGCATCCAGCAGCACCCAGGATTGGCTAGAATTGGGCTAAGCTCAACATGGATGGCTCCTTCTCCACTGAAAATGGGAGTGCGGGCGCTGGAATGATTCTCCGCAGACACGACGGATCGATTATTTTTTTGCTTGCCGATCCCTCTGGTTGTGCCCGTACATTTTACATGCGGAGCTGGCTGGTTGCACGGAAGGACTAGCTCTGCCTAAGCAATGGACTAGCCTCCCGATCATTTTTGAATGTGGCAGTTTGCTGGCTATGCAGATGGTGAATTCTATGGAGCAGGATCACTCTCAATACACTATGGTGGTACAAGAAGTGAAGAGACTTAAGGGTGAAAGGGAGTGTGTTATTACTCATATTAGTCGGAAGCAGAATAATGTTAGTCATTCCTTAGCGAACTTTGGTAGGATGGAGGATGTACTGTTGTTTGGATCCAATCCGGGCCCAACAATATCCCTAGTATGTGTAGGAAAGAACTGATTTGCTCTTGAGTAATACATTCTTTTTCCCCCCGCAAAAAAAAATATGCAGAGTAAATGAAAACAAAGATGATATTGTGTTAAATATTTAATTATGGACAGACAATTTTTTGTAATAGTAGTATATAAATCTGTACTTGTGCTGTGTTGCAAAAATGGGTCGATCTTAGATGTACGGCGAGAACCGTTTGAAAAATGTGTACATCGACGGGTTGACATGTTTTCTGAAAACATCCTATGGAGGTAGATTGAGAAGGAAAGTGAAATGGATATGTTGCCTATACATGTTTGTGTTTGAAGTGTGAAAATTTGTGTTTGAATCTCAGCGACTCCGAAAAAATCTAGAACTTCGAACATCTCCCACCTATACTGAGGCACTGTAATTCAAATCTTACATAATTGTCCTGTTATTTTTTTAATTATTTCAGTTATTCTTGAATCAAGACGATCGAGCACCCGTACACAGTCTGCTCTTGCTGCTTCTTTTTGGGCACACACTCACACCGCTGGTATTTGTTTGACGGTTGAGTCGCGCACAATGCGTGGCTGGCCATACAAAGTCACGCGCAGTAACAAGACCTCACCTCTGCACCGAGGGGTACCATCGTCTTTTATCAGCTCAGCTCTGCACCGAGGGGTAACAGATGCATGGCGTGCACCACGTGAGAGGGCTTTTGCGTTCATGCCCCTAGTTTGAATATGAAGTTCATCAATGGTGAGATATATAGCCCCTAAAACCATACTGGCAACAGCACTACTCAGTCCTGCTCTTACCTGTCCATATATACATGCTTCTCTCGCTTGCTTGGCTGGCCAAGTAGCAAGCAGTAGGTTCTCCTGACCAGTCTGCCAAGAGAGAAGAGAGATGGCTCGCCCCCACCACCTGACCCTCCTCTCCGTCTTCTCCTACCTGCTCCTCACCGGCCTTGTGGCTGCTGATATGTCCGGAGAGAACAAAGTCGGGAAGATCGTGACCATGACCGTCCAGTACCCGGCCTCGGGCTCGCCGCCGGGGGAGAAGACCACGATCTCAGCGCACTACGTTGACGAGAACGGAGGCGGCGACCGCCGCTTCAACCTCGACTGTGACGATGACGAGCCGTAAGTCTCTCTCTCTCTCTCTCTCTCTCTCTCTCTCTCTCTCTCTCTCTCTCTCTCTCTCTCTCTCTCTTCGTGTGATTTTTCTCGGTTCACTAAATTTCTAGCTAAGATTACAATCGATCTGCAGCCTCGGATTCGCGATGAAGTACCTTATCACGACCCTGGAGGGGATACGAGATGCGCGGGAGTCTCGATCCGAGGTAACTAATGTAGAGTTTGCCCACCCTGCTCCTTGTTCTTGCTGATTTCAGAACGCAATGTGAAGTGCTGATCTTGACCTTTGCCTCACTAATTGTTTCTCAGCTCTAGTACTACCTGGACCTTCACGTACGGTGCTCAGCGGCGTGGTGGATGGTTGCATGTCCTGTGCCCCGTGGAAATTGGAGCAGGAGCTCCTCTTTTCGTCTCAGGGAAAAATATATTAGGCGCCTTTTACTTTGTGTTGTAGTATCAGTAACCAGTGCCCAGTCGGAGAGGTAGTGTGCAGGGTGCTTGAGTATGTCGATATTCAGGCATCTCTGTAGTATATCTTGGATTGTCCGCGCCTCTTAATGTGAATCTCTTCTGAATTCGTTCGAGAAAGAAAATTGTATTCTTGTGTCTTCTATTTTATGTAGTTTCTACCTAATTTCTGTCTAGTGGAGGAAACTAATTTTGCTTCAGAAAAACAATAACTAAATATAGCACTACTTCAAAGTATAAAAGAGAACAGAGAAAGGACACGAGGCAGAATGTCATTAGCCAGTACTGAGAGTCGATGGTGAAATAGGGTATGTGGGAGGGAGGGATACATGGCTGTCGGCAAAATCTGCACCCGGGCAGGCAGGCAGGCAGGCACGCAAATGTGAAATCATGTAAAACACGGTACTGCGAAACCCGCAAGGGAAAAAAATGAATCTTCATGTTTTTTGGGACGGTGACAGTACACAACAAGGACAATTGTACATGTAGCAAAAGAAAAAAGGGAAGCATGCTGGAGGTTGATGAATAAAAGAAATAATGAGTGAATAAATTGCTCAAGAAAAACACGAGTAAAGAATTTTACGGGTTGCAAAAATCAAGCAAATATACCATTTTCGTGCGAAACAAATAATCTGTTTCAACTTTGTACTAACCAGCAAATACAAAGTACATGCATTCAACACACACTTCGGGTGGTGGAACTTCTCTTGAGACAGTTGAGGCAGACGCCGAAAGAGTAGATCGATCACAACAAAGTTGAAGCAGCACCATTGACTCGTGCATGATCGCCCACAAAAAGCACATGAATTGTAAACGATGTGCAGAGCACTAGCATATTCCTATAAAATCTCATTTTCTTTTGAAATATTCAACATCATTGTTGTGAAATTTTAGTCAAGCAGATATTAAATCAGGTAGCCCACTAAAGAAATATGAAATGCATACACAATGAAGGAAATAATATGTATAGGGAAAGAACTAAAGGAGACAATAGAGGTAGCTAGGAGACAGGGGCTGGTTTAGATCATAATGAAAAATCATTTTGGTAGGTATAAATTAAGCTGCATGCTACAAATATATACGAACAACCTCATACAGCAATTTCCCCCAAAGCAGAGCTTTCTACTCAGAAGCAAGAGTACAAGACGTCTGTTTTGACTTCCAACTACTCCATTGACGAGCAACCAAACAGAGAGCACAGAGAGCACATGCATTGATTCAACATACACTCTATCTGCCTGTTCGGCAATCCACCAACTTCCGAAAATCCAAGGATCTGCGGAGCGAGGAAACAACTGCTCCCTGATTTTCAACTACAGCTCCGGCTGCTCCGGAGGGTAGTAGTGGAGCCAGAGTGAATCCGAACAGGGCCTGTGAGTCAAAACTGTCAGCTCAGCGTCCGGTCTTGGGACAGTTGAGACTAACGTTGAGATAGCACTAGCAAGCACGAGAGCGGCATTGCAGAGGCCGAGCACCAGACAGCTCGTTATCCCCTTCGTGGGTGTGGGCCTCGTGATTCACTTGTCACACCTTTTGAAAATATACGAGCCAATATACATCTAGATGAATAGTGCAACCGTATATCAGTTAATGAGATAACACTGTTTGATGCATGTGATGACTGATTTGACTGCTCGAAATAAAACACGGTGAAATTAAGGCTCACCCTTCACGGAGGACAAAAGTATCAATATTCTACTCTATTCGGCCACCTCATCAATGCATGATGCAGCCATGTCTCATTCTGGGCAATTTTCTGTAAATGTACCGCCGAGCATTTCTCTGTTTTTATAAAACTAATCCTCAAAGTAGTGTACAACTTGCTACTTACTATGTCAAAAAAATCTTATATTTTGAGACGGACAGAATAATTACTACCTTCGGTCGGGTTTACTAATCCCCTCGTATTTTGAGTCATATTTTAACAATAACTTTAACTAGTAAAATGAAAACTCATATGTAGTAGCAAAAGTCATATTATTAAAAACTAAATTCAAATACATATTTTTATGACATGCCTTAATATTTTATTAGTCAAACATGTGATCAAAGTTTGATCCAAAATACAATGGGGACTAAAAAAACCCGGACGGAGGTAGTAATTAGTTGTGCTTTTTTCAAAGCTCTTTTAAGATGGTTCTTTTACCCCTAAGAGATAAGATAAATATTTGGTCAGAACCGTCTATTCATCAAGGTATATTTGACCACACGTAATATTATGGCAATTTATTGTCAAAAGGGAAATATTAAAATATTTCCCTCATATCTTTTTATTTTAATCTACTAAAAAATCGCATTCAATCCTCGTACATCTATGTTGTATCTATCATATGAAGATGAATAATTCGCCAGAAAAAAGATGGATAATTATAATGTTGTGAAATATGATACATATCCATGGAATCCTAATTATTTGTATATACACTACAATCTACAAATGGCATTATTATAATTCATCTAGATTACAACCTAATAATCATCACCATAATTAATAGTATGTGTACTCGCATTATTCTGAGAGAGTAAGTAAAAATTAGATGTACGCATGCCATGCTAGGAACGCGTTTGAATTTTTATTGTGTGAGAAATACACTAAACTTTGTCTGTTATACATTCTCTTCTCAAGGAAATAAAATGTGCAAGAACATTGGTACACATGGGTGCTCTGTTAAAGAAAAATACTGATGGTATTTTGTTTGCTTTTTGCTATGATTTTGTCAACTATTATTCATTTACCATGCAAAAGAAAATAACTAGTATTCATTTTTGGTGTTCTCTATAAACAATTTCTATGCATTCTCTATTGTTTAGCTCCCAACCGACAAAATAAAACATGCATAAACATATATCACAGAACTTGACAAACTTCTTATTTCATTTGTTAGACATAATGATAAGGTACGTTCAGCAAAACAAAATAGTTGGGGAAAATCAGCTAAACAAATAATTGGCAAAAAATCTGGCATTAATTAGATCTGTTATTTTTTTCCTATGTATGCAAGGTTTTAAAGAAAGGGAATAAATTATAATAATTTATTTCCTTAATTATACCGCAACAATGTCTAACCCCCATCCCATTATCAATGGTCTATTACCTCCTATTACATGTTGTACCTCCTATTACATGTTGTATCAACCATTCGGCGCAAATTTGGATGTAACTTTTTGAGTAGATGATTTTTCATATAAAAAGCTTTTTCATCCGAGTTAGTATGCAAAAGTTATGCCCATATTTACAAATTCCAGAGAGATTTTGCAAATAAAGTCGAAATTCACATTTGCAAATTTTCCCAACAACTAGACCACATATCACATGGGAAACTTATTTTCTTTTATTTTTTGACATTTCCATCATTTTCTTTCATTTTTTTAAAATTGAAAAGGCGATCCAGGGGGTAGAGTTTGAAAATGGGACCTTTCGTCCCGGTTCGTGGCACGAACCGGGACTAAAGGTCTCAACCCCATTAGTCCCTGTTCGTGCCTCAAACCGGGACTAAAGGTCAACTCTTTAGTCCCGGTTTGAGGCATGAACCGGGACTAATGGCATCGCACCCTTTAGTCCCGGTTTGAGGCACAAACCGGGACTAAAGGGCACAGGTGAACCGGGACTAATGCCTTAGCCGCACGAACCGGGATAAATGCTCACATTAGTCCCGGTTCTGGATTGAACCAGGACTAATGGGCTAAACTGGCCTGGACGAAAGCCCTGTTTTCTACTAGTGTACAGCAATTTCCCCCAAAGCAGAGCTTTCTACTCAGAAGCAAGAGTACAAGACGTCTGTTTTGACTTCCAACTACTTCATTGACGAGCAACCAAACAGAGAGCACATGCATTGATTCAACACACACTCTACCTGCCTGTTCGGCAATCCACCAACTTCCGAAAATCCAAGGATCTGCGGAGCGAGGAAACAACTGCTCCCTGATTTTCAACTATAGCTCCGGCTGCTCCGGAGGGTAGTTGTGGAGTCAGAGTGAATCCGAACAGGGCCTGTGAGTCAAAACTGTCAGCTCAGCGTCCGGTCTTGGGACAGTTGAGGCTAACGTTGAGATAGCACTAGCAAGAACGAGAACGGCATTGCAGAGGCCGAGCACCAGACAGCTCGTTATCCCCTTCGTGGGTGTGGGCCTCGTGATTCACTTGTCACACCTTTTGAAAATATACGAGCCAATATACATCTAGATGAATAGTGCAACCGTATATCAGTTAATGAGATAACACTGTTCGATGCATGTGATGACTGATTTGACTGCTCGAAATAAAACACGGTGAAATTAAGGCTCACCCCTTCACGGAGGACAAAAGTATCAATATTCTACTCTATTCGGCCACCTCATCAATGCATGCTGCAGCCATGTCTCATTCTGGGCAATTTTCTGTAAATGTACCGCCGAGCATTTCTCTGTTTTTATAAAACTAATCCTCAAAGTAGTGTACAACTTGCTACTTACTATGTCAAAAAAATCTTATATTTTGAGACGGACAGAGTAATTACTACCTTCGGTCGGGTTTACTAATCCCCTCGTATTTTGAGTCATATTTTAACAATAACTTTAACTAGTAAAATGAAACTCATATGTAGTAGCAAAAGTCATATTACTAAAAACTAAATTCAAATACATATTTTTATGACATGCATTAATATTTTATTAGTCAAACATGTGATCAAAGTTTGATCCAAAATACAATGAGGACTAAAAAAACCCGGACGGAGGTAGTAATTAGTTGTGCTTTTTTCAAAGCTCTTTTAAGATGGTTCTTTTACCCCTAAGAGATAAGATAAATATTTGGGCAGAACCGTCCATTCATCAAGGTATATTTGACCACACGTAATATTATGGCAATTTACTGTCAAAAGGGAAATATTAAAATATTTCCCTCATATCTTTTTATTTTAATCTACTAAAAAATCGCATTCAATCCTCGTACATCTATGTTGTATCTATCATATGAAGATGAATAATTCGCCAGAAAAAAGATGGATAATTATGTTGTGAAATATGATACATATCCATGGAATCCTAATTATTTGTATATACACTACAATCTACAAATGGCATTATTATAATTCATCTAGATTACAACCTAATAATCATCACCATAATTAATAGTATGTGTACTCGCACTATTCTGAGAGAGTAAGTAAAAATTAGATGTACGCATGCCATGCTAGGAACGTGTTTGAATTTTTATTGTGTGAGAAATACACTAAACTTTTGTCCGTTATACATTCTCTTCTCAAGGAAATAAAATGTGCAAGAACATTGGTACACATGGGTGCTCTGTTAAAGAAAAATACTGATGGTATTTTGTCTGCTTTTTGTTATGATTTTGTCAACTATTATTCATTTACCATGCAAAAGAAAAAAAACTAGTATTCATTTTTGGTGTTCTCTATAAACAATTTCTATGCATTCTCTATTGTTTAGCTCCCAACCGACAAAATAAAACATGCATAAACATATATCACAGAACTTGACAAACTTCTTATTTCATTTGTTAGACATAATGATAAGGTACGTTCAGCAAAACAAAATAGTTGGGGAAAATCAGCTAAACAAATAATTGGCAAAAAATCTGGCATTAATTAGATCTGTTATTTTTTTCCTATGTATGCAAGGTTTTAAAGAAAGGGAATAAATTATAATAATTTATTTCCTTAATTATACCGCAACAATGTCTAACCCCCATCCCATTATCAATGGTCTATTACCTCCTATTACATGTTGTATCAACCATTAGTTCATTAAAATTTAACGGTCCACAATGATCTGGACCACCTTAAAATTTTCCTAAAAAACTGTTGTGCCGCCGTTCAGAGTAGCACCATCCAGCGTTTTTCCCTCTCTAAAAGTTCTCCTTAATCCATCATCTTAAGTGTATCCAATGATTAAGTACAAACCAAAACACCTGTCGTTCTGCAAAGAAGACATGATGACACTGTACTAGCATGTGCCTACTGCCAGCCATCTGCTTTCGGCCCAGATTGGAAGTACCTCTTGCATGGGGCCTATCCAAAAATACGGTGATATACGACCTTGAAGTTGACCTCTTGCATGATGACACTGTACTTGGCTTGGAACAGGTTGATCTCGCCGGTTTGGATGAAGAGTTCACGATAGAGGAAATAAAGCAAGCCATTGATGAGATTCCAGCGGATAAGGCACCGGGGCCTGATGGCTTTTCCGGTGGTTTCTTCAAGCGATGCTGGGAAGTAATCAAGCTTGACTTGTTCGCAGCGCTAAACCAACTGTTCCGCATGGACAGGAGGGGCCTAGCAAGAGTTAATAAGGCCCTCATTGTTCTCATCCCAAAGAAACAAGGCGCTGAGACGCTGCAAGATTTCAGGCCAATCTCACTTATACATAGTTTGCTAAAGATCTTTACTAAGCTTCTTGCGCGGCGGCTTGCACCGAAATTGAAGGATCTGGTCGATCAATGCCAGAGCGCTTTCATTAAGAAACGCAGCATACAGGAAAACTTCTTGTATGTCCAGAACACGGCAAGATACCTCCACAAGAACAAACGGCCATCAATTACGCTAAAGTTGGACATTGCCAAGGCCTTGACTCGATCTCCTGGGCGCATTCGATCGATATGCTCGAAGCTAGAGGTTTCGGGTCATACCTGGCGCGAATGGATTGCCATGCTGTAGCACACCTCGGCATCACGCTGCGTGCTGATCAATGGTCAGCAAACAGATGATATTTTGCACCGGAAAGGTCTACGGCAGGGCGACCCTTTATCCCGTTCCTATTTATCCCGGCAATGGACCCACTTCAGCGGATGATGTCGCCAGCCACAGACTATGGCATGTTGTCAAAGCTACCTGGTCGACGCCGCTTGATGCGCTGCTTTCGTTTTATGCGGATGATGTGGCACTCTTCATGAACCCAAATGAGGCAGATGCTACTATGATCAAACTTCTACTAGAGTGTTTTGCCGCAGCCTCTCGGCCTACACATGAATGCCAGCAAAAGCTGGGCCCTCCCGATCAGATGTGGTGAACTTGATCTTGGCAGCGTTCTAAGCGCCACTGGGCATACCGCAGACGTCCTTCCCGTCACATACCTCGGAATGCCATTATCGCTGCGGAACCTCACCAAGACTGATCTGGACCCCGATAGTCAAGTTTGGCAACAAGGCGGCGGCCTGGAAAGGTAGGCTAATGGCAAAAAGTGGTCGCCTTGTGCTCCTTAAAACAGGGTTGATTTAAACTTGCGACCTACATGATGACGGTACACGGTTACGGCGTGGCGCTGAAGCGCATGACCCAGCTATGTCGCGCATGGCTCTGGAGTGGCGAGAGCACATGCAATGGTGGCAAGTGCCGGGTAGCGTGGAGCCTTGTCTGCAGACCAAAACACCTTGGCGGCCTGGGGGTTTTGGATTTAGCGAAATTTGGGATGGCGCTACGTCTTAGATGGCTGTGGCTTGCTTGGCAAAATCCCTCGCGACCATGGGCACGATCACCAATTCCTTGCGCGGAGGACGGCGCATGTTTTTCTCCATGGCCACCGAAATCAACTGGGGATGGTCGGAAGGCTAGCCCGGCACGATCGATGGCTAAATGGACAATGCCCCAAGGTCATCGCCCCATCACTTTTAAGATATCAGCACGGAAAAATCGCACGGTCAATGAGGCGTTGTACAATGCAGCCTGGCTGTCGGACTTGGCTAAGCGGCCTTCTTGAGCATATGACCTCGAGCTCACCCGACTTGCGTCGCTGCTTGACGAACAGGTCCTCCATGAGAACCAAGCCGATACCATCATCCGGAGATTTACGCAATCAAATGAATATAGCGCCGCTCTGCATATCTCCTTCAATTTGAAGGAGCAGTCCCCATTGGAGGCTATAACCTGATTTGGGCATCCTGGGCGCCAGGAAAATGCCGCTTTTCTTGTGGACGGCGCTGCTTGGAAAGATCCTCACGGCGGACACTCTCCTCGCCGAGGGTGGGAAAACAACTATTTTTGCCCGTTATGCGAACGAAGTTTAGAAACACCTTTGCATCTGCTCACGGAATGTCCTTGGGCCGCGCCCGCTTGGACAACGATTGCCTCGCTGACCAGCATGCGGCGTTGTTGCCATCGACCTGGGGAGAGCCAAGTAGCATCAAGCAATGGCTGGGAAGCTGCTACACGAACGCCACGCAAGCTAGGAAAAAAGGAACTCTCAGTCTCATTCAGCTTACATCTTGGGAAGTATGGCGAGAAAGGAACAGGCGCCTATTTCAGAATAAGACAATGCAGCTGGATGTCTTCGTGCAGAAGGTGAGGGAGGTGATCCATCTCTGGAACTTGGCAGGAGCGGGGATCCCTTTTGATCCAGGCTAGGTTTTGGTTCGGGCTTCGTCTTTTTTTCTTTTCCCCTTTTGCATCTCCCTCAGGTGCTTTGCTCACTGGGCTTCCTTGTAGCTCGTTTTTCCTCTGATCAATGAATTTGGTAGGCCGACTACCAACATTCAAAAAAAAAAAAGAAGTTGGGGCTGTAATTGCAATACGTCTAGCAACACATATCCTCATGCTAGTTCGGCGGATGGGATTCAGAGCTGCCTGCAGACCGGCCTCTGCAACTCTTTTTCGTAGCAAGCACCTGGTACATGCATGAGCACACCCTAGAACCTGCAACACTACGGCTGAGTAGATCGGGGCAAGTTGAATGGAGTGCCCTTTTTATTTTCTTGGTTCAGTTTTCTTCTCTTAAATTTCCCAACTATCAATAATCGATAATCTTTTTCGTCAGCAAGCAAACACCTTGCTTGGTGTTTCATTGCTTACCTCGCATTCCAGCTGACTATATGAGTCAAAACACATGGATGGGTGCATGGAATACAAGATCCTGCTGCTGGACAGCTGCATTTCGTAGGACCTGCCGATGTACTGCTTCTCATGTATTTGTTGCAGATGGAGGGCGCGGACGGCGTGTGAAGGGCACAAAACATGCATGGGGCTTTTACGTTCATGCCCCCAGTTTAGAGTTGAATGCTGACTTTGCCCCCCTTTTTACAGCTTTATAATTTTGCGGCTGCCTTTTCAAATTTAGGATTGGCTCTGTCCCTATTCCGTTAAGAGCAACTCAGCATCACTGTAAAAAGACAAGTTTGCCCGCGGACTTTCCCTAGAACTTTGTGTTTTTACCCTAATTTTGTCATCAAGTATTTGGACAACACTTTGGTGGGTTTCAAAAGATATTTGACAACAAAACTTCACATTATTTGCATACTCAAGTTTTGACATAAAATATTGTGCCTCTCCCATGCCCCCCTTTATACAACTTTGTAATTTTGCACCTACCTTTTCAAATCTAGGAATGACTCTGCCCCTATTATGTTAAGAGCAGGTGATCTATGGTGTCAGCTTCACTGTAAAAAGACAAATTTGCCCTTCCGGACTTGCTCTGGAACTTTGTGTTTTTATACTCATTTTGTCGTCAAGTATTTGGACAACACTTTAGCGTATTTCAAAAGATATTTGACAACAAAACTTGACATCGTTTGCATATTTAAATTTTGACAAAAAATTGTGTCTCTTCGTGCCCCCGTGCCGCATGCTCGTGCTCACCTAGCGTCCGTCCAGCATGCCGCACTACCCTCCACACCGCCACATCGCCACCCACTACCATCCTCGCCAAGAGCAAATAGCCACAAAGAGCGGCCTCGGGCGTGTTGGAGGGGGTTTCGCCATTATGGGGAAGGGAGTTTGTACGGATAAGCAAGCTTAGGTGTACTTTCGTCTTCTCTTATTTTCCAGGATGTGCTCTGCTCGCATTTCTAAAAAAATTGTATAAGCGAGGGTGAAACTTCATTGAGAAGGTAAAATCATAATGTTCAATAAGCGAGGGTGAAACTTCAATTGACGATAAAGGGTTTCCCCTGCTTTATATTATAAGGCAACCATTTGATACATCCAGCTCGCTCGGGCCACAACACAAAAAAGCCCAAAATAAAAATGAGAGAAAGAAAGAAACAAATGCTGACACTTGCGGATCAGCGAAGCGAAGATACCCGGCAACCGCTGCACCCTCCGGAGAAGTTCCACCGCGCTCCTTGCACTCCAAAGCACTGCGTACCAAGCAACACCTTCAAGAAGGAATGCGACAACAACGCCTATTGCCCGGACTAGTCCTAGGGTTTCCCTCGGTACGCGGAGGGCTGTATGGGATGAGTATACCCGACGTCCTTCAGGAAGGCCCGACGGCGCCCGCAGGCGTCGCTGGGTCGGAGCCGGACGAGCCGCCAGGGATTTCTCCCAACCCAAACACCCACCACCACCCTGAACGATCCGAAGTGCACCGCCCAACTTGCCACCCACCAGCCTGTGCCACCACGTTTACCGATCCAACTTTGCCGTCTCATTGAGGCCACCGACCCGAGACCTGGTGACAAAAGAGGAGACAATAGGCTCGGGGGCATCCGCAACACAGCTGACGTGAAGGGACCTCCTCCACCACCGTCGCGGAGCCGATCGGACGGAGCGACAGGGGCCTGCTAGGCCCTCTGGCCCGGTCGGACCAAATGGAAAGCCCCTGCCGCCATGCTGCAGCTCGCCAACCGACGAAGCCGCCACCGCCACCTTGTCACCACCACCAGGGAGCAGCGCCACCGCGTGCTGAGCCGCCGGCTTGCCCCAGCCCACATGGAGCCTGAAAGGGCCCAGATCTGGGCCGCGCTGGCGCCGCCAGTCATCAGCAAAACCACCACACTGCCCTGTGACCAACGGCCGTGCCGCTGCATCAAGGGCACACGGGGTCCACGGGAATCTCGGCACCAAGCCACACCGCTGCCCCCCGAGTAGCACCGCCATCATCAGGAGGCCCCCGTGCCCCCAACGCGCCGGGGGAAAGAACGGCGCAAGCGCTGCGCGGGCAGGGCCTGGCGGACCACGCCAGCGGCGGCGGGACGGGTGAGCGACGGGGAGGGGGCCGGAGGGTTGCCCGTGGGTGGGGTGGGGTGGGGGGGGGGGGGGGGGGGAGGTGTTGAGCGAGCGAACAAGTATCAATTGTTTTAGGATCAACTCGTACACACTAGTCGATGGCCGTAAAACTGCAATTCACGGTAGAACATCAATACTGCCTGTGCTGAAACCATAGTGGCAACAGCCAACCGTACATCTGCAGCTGCTCACGCAGCTCTGCTCTAACCTATCGGGTCCATATATGCTTCTCTGGTTTGCTTGGCCGGCCACATCTCGTTCACGCAGTTGAAGTGGCAAGCAGTAGGTTCTCTGTACTCCTCAGCCCGAAGTCTGCCATGGCTCGGCTCAACCACCTCAGCCTCCTCTCCGTCTTCTTCTTCCTGCTCCTCACCGGCCTCGTGGCAGCTGATCTGTCCGGAGGGAAGAAGATCGGCAAGAAGGTCGGGAAGAAGGTGATCATGACCGTGCGGTACCCGGCCGATGACTCGGGGGAGAAGATCACGATCTCGGCGCACCTCGTCGGCGAGGGCGGGGTCGGCGACAGCCACTTCCATCTGGACAGCGACGACTACGAGCCGTATGTCTCTCTCTCTATCTTTCTCTATCTGTGTCTCCAACTCATCCTCACAAAGCACACACTCCATCGAGTCGTGCAGTTTTGCTTGGTTTAATAAATTTTTAGCTAAGCTTGCGATCGATCTGCAGCATTGTTTTCGCCGTGAAAAACCTTGTCTCGGCCCTGGAGAAGGTAGGAGATCCGCAGGCCTCTCTATCCAAGGTAACGCACATTTTGCCCCTCCCTATCTCATCCATTGGTTGAGATTTCAGAACGCACATGTAAGCTACTGACCTTTGCCTAATTGTTTCTCAGATGTAGCTTCACGGTGCTCAGTGGACATTGGAGATGGAGCTCCTCTTTACATTCGTCTTAGCGAGAATACATTAGGCGCCTTTTACTATTTTGCTGCAGTTCCTTCTGCATGGAGCAGTGCCCATTCGGCGAGCGTGTCCAGTGGGCCTATTATTTAGGCTGTAGTAACGTGGAAGTGTCCAAGGGTCGTCATTTGTGGCTTTCTATTTCTCATGACCCTATTTGTATCCTATGAATGTTAGTATTGAGCAATAATTTTGATTTTACCCCTAAAGAAATTATCTCTGTATATCTTGGATTTTGTAATCTTCCATGTTCGGGCAAGAAAATATCTTGTTGTTCTTCTGTTTTTTGCTGCTCAATTTCCGTCCTGTGAAGGACCTCTAGTGAGCTTTAAAAACAGATTAAATATAGCATAACTGCACAAATGTAAAAAAAGAACAGATGGGAAGGACATAAAAATGCGATTGAGATAGAAAACAGAGGGATACATTAGCTAATAATGCCACGTACGCCAGAAAATAATGCTACGATGACAGAGTCGGCTTATTATTTACATATCTTATTTCGGATCTTAGGAATCAATTCATTACATTAAAAAATAAAAGAGAGATGTCCGATTAATTTGTGGAAAAGCGGGCAGAAGTTATAATAACACACTCACAAGATGTGACATCCGGCCTCCACCCACCCTGCCTCCCCTTCAGCAAGCTCCTATCAAAGACTCACCGTTGCGTCCGTGTCTCCGTCTCGGGGTCTGTCTAATCCAATTGGGGTCGAAGCAAAAATGGATCCCCCACCTACACCTGTCAAGCCTCGAACTCGCTTCCGCTTAGGACGCTATGGCGAGACGCATTGCACCAGCTTTGGCTTGGTCTTACTAGTGTCCCCGTGGCTCGCTGTCGCTTGCCGCGGTGTCCCCATCTCGTCCTTGAGGCTTCGCTCCTCTCCCATCTAAGATCGACTCACACAATTTGTAATTTTAGTCAACTGAGAATTAGCAAAAGCAAAATTCGTTCGGTTATAGAAAATACGAATGAACAAACCTTTTAGCGTGAAACAAATAATTTGTTTCAACTTTGCACCGACGAGCAAACAGAAGTCACATGTATTCAACACACACTTCGATTAGGTGGTGATCGATACTTCTCATGAGGCGGCTGAGGCAGACACTCCATGCATGAGTTGATCGATCACACCAAAGTTGAGTAGCACCGGTGACTCGTGCATGATCAGTCTGCACAAGGTGTATGCATGAGGTTTTGAATTATGTATGTCTGCTTAAGCATCAATTATACATGACACTCGAAAACCTTCCAAAAGGGCATGAATCGTAAACGGTGTGCATATCACTAGTTGCATTTTATGTTAGACATATCATCACTGTTGCGAAAATTTCACTAAGCGGATATTAAATCACGTCAAAAGCAACAATGAACGGAACCCCCAAAAGAAACATGAAATCAAAAGGGAAAGGTGAGGGGGGGGGGGGGGGGGTGTTGATTTAGGCATATGCACAAAGCTGCAGCAAATATCTACGAACTGCAGCAAAGAAATAATTGCGAGAAATCATTTTTTAGGCATATGCACAAAGCTGTATAGCAAATATCTACGAACTGCAGCAAATAAATAATTGAGAGAAATCATTTTTTTAGGCATATGCACAAAGCTGCAGCAAATATCTACGAACTGCATGCAGCAAAGAAAGTCTGTTTCCACTTTCAATTGTCAAACAGAAAGCACATGCATTGATTCAACACACACTTACTTTGTCAGACAGAGAATTCAGACAGAGAATCCGCCTGCACTGCATGCAGCGTCAAACTGTCAGCTAGGCGCCGGTCTTGGGGCAGTTGAGGCGAACGGCTCTATGACCATAAGCTGCTGATGACACCCACGTTGAACTAGCAGTAGCAAGTACTGGTAGCAGCTTGTACTACATGATCACCCTACAGCAAAGTAGCACAGACAGTTGAGTGGCGCACACTGCGTGAGTGGAAACAAGAACTCAGCTCTGCACCGAGCTAGCTCTTGTACATTAGAAACCTAATCCATTTTTCTTTTTTAATTTTCCAAGGTAAACTCGTAGTTGGGATCCACTGTAGTCTGTAGGGGTAAGAACACCAATGTCTCTAAAACCATATATACTGGCAACTGTACGTACGTACATCAGCAGTAGTTCACACCCGGGTCTTGGTTCACACAACTCTGCTCTTACCTATCCTCCATATATGCATGCTTGGCCGGCCACATTTCGCTCACGCAGTTGAAGTAGCAACCAGGGCAACCAGGAACCAGTAGGTTCTGTGCACTCCTCAGCCCCAAGTCTGCCATGGCTCGGCTTCGGCTCTACCACCTGACCCTCCTCTCCGTCTTCTACTTCCTGACCCTCACCGGCCTCGAGGCTGCCGATCCCTCCAGAGAGAAGAAGGTGACCATGACCGTCCAGTTCCCGCCTGCCGACTCGCCGCCGGGGGAGAAGATCACGATCTCAACGCACTACATCGACGAGGACTCGACGAGGACGGGGTGGGCGACAGCCACGTCCATCTCGACTGCGACGACCATGAGCCGTATGCCTCTCTCTCCCTCCCTCCTATCTCTCTCTCTCTCTCTCCCTCCCTCTCTCTCTCTCTCTCTCTCTCTCTCTCTCTCCAGCCGACTCCGACTCCGACTCCGACGAGCCGTGTGATTTTTAGCTTGATTTGATTTCTAGCTAATCTTGCGGTTGATCTGCAGCCAGCTTGGTTCCGCCGTAAAACACCTTGTCAGGAGCCTGGAGAAGAAGAAGATACGAGATGAGGAGGCGTCTCTATCCGAGGTAACGTACATTTGGGCCTCCTATCTATCCGTCGATTCATATCTCAGAACGCAATGCAAACTGCTGACATTTGCCTCATTGTTTCTGAGCTGCAGGCTTACGATATGCCCACTGAGTGGATGCAGGTCCTCTTTCATTTGGTCTCAGGGAAAATTAGGCGCGATTTACTTTATTATCGTAGTATTGTGTCTGCAAGGAGCTCCTTCGCTCGTGCCAACAATCACTCGTTGCTGGCATCTCTATCCACCTCGCACTACTAGATCCTGCGGGGTGAAGAAATCTTCCGTGTTCAGTCTGTTGAGTGCCCATTCCGGGAGCGTATCAGTTATCAGGGGTCGTTATTCGGGCTGTAGTGATGTGGTAGCGTGCACTGTGCAGGGCGCTGGAGTACATCTGCCTTCAGTTATCTCAGTATTAGTTTGGATTATGTAGCTTAACATATCTACCGAGAAAGAAAATATGTTCTTGTTCTTCTCTTCTATTTATTTTTTTTGGCGGGAAACTTGTTCTTCTGTTTATGTATTTATGCTCAATTTCCGGATCTTTTTTTTGATCAGACAATTTTCGGATCTTTATTGTGTTGTACAAACTTATTAATATAAGGTAACTGCACAAGTATAAAAATGGTATTAATATTAGAAGAGAGATGTCTGGTTAATTTATGACAAAATGGGTAAGAATCGTTACAATACACCCGCAAGAGGTGGCATCCCCGCCAACTTGGCTACGGACAAGACCACACTCATCGAGAGGGCCCAGAGATACCTCTCCGATACAAGGAGTGACAACTCAACAGACACCTTCGGAGATACCTGTAGATCATGTTTATGATCACTCAGTTACGTTGTGACGTTTGATAGCACACAAGGTATTCTTCCGGTATCCAGGAGTTGCATGATCTCATGGTCTAAGGAATATGCATTTGACATTAAGAAAGCGGTAGCAATAAACTGAATGATCATATGCTATGCTAACGGATGGGTTTTGTCCATCACATCATTCTTCTAATGATGTGATCCCATTATCAGGTGATAACACATGTCTATGGTTAGGAAACCTTAACCATCTCTTGACCAACGAGTTAGTCTAGTAGAAGCTTACTAGGGAAACGGTATTTTGTTTATGTATCCACACATGTATTTAAGTTTCCGGTCAATACAATTCTAACATTAATAATAAACATTTATCATGATTAAGGAAATATAATAATAATCATTTTATTATTGCCTTTAGGGCATATTTCCATCAACCATACAGAGTGTTATGTTGTTGTTTGCCTCCATTGCCAGATTGTTATTTTCTTCCAGTGGTTCCGTAAGCTCATTCATAGCCAGAAATTATCCTGCCTGAATTTCCATGTCTGCTTCTTGTGGCATAGCCCAATGGCCCCACCCTGGTAATGGGTCATGTTCATCTTCCTCCATATTATCTTCTTCATGCAAGACTGGATCATTATTTGCAGCAACATTAAGTGCCAACTGAAGATTCACTTGTGGGACTTGTGGTGGAGCATGTGCCTCATGGTCATCATGGTCATGGTGTTGCAGAGGACCTAGGAAATGATTATGTTTATTTCGATGGAAATTGGCTTGTTGTGGCACTGGATGTGGATTGCCATGAGGTGCGACTGGGTCCTCATCAGGAGCTTCAGCACCCAGAATTACTACCTGAACAATAAGTGAACAGAATCCTCGAATGAATCACTTGCGGGGTTGAGAAGAAAATACATTCTTGTTTCTTCTATTTAATATGCATTTTATGCTCAATTTCTATCACGAGGTGGAAACTAATTTTGCGTCAGGGAAACGTTAACCAACTATAGCATAACTTCACTAGTATAAAGAAGAATGAAGGATATGAGCGAGAATGTCATTAGCCGGAGGTGAGCCAGACGCGCAGTGGCTGTGCTAGGGCTGGCAAGGTCGATCTCCAAGGGCCGGATCTCCGGGGTCCAAGCCGGACTGTCCGGGTTGTGTGGCTGGACGAAGGGTTGGACATAAAGTCTGAGAGAAACTTCGTCCGGCTTCGTTTTTCATGTTCTGTTGTCACGAGCCCTTCATGTTGGTCATCTAGGCACAGGTGGGATAGTACGGGTTGCTAGCCGGACATCCAACTCTAGCTTTTGCAACAACTTTTTCTCTCTTTCTTCCTTCTCCGCTTTCAAGCTTTCGTCGTGGACGAAAAAACAAGTGCTTGCACTCCTTCTCGTCATGTGTGAAGCTTCGGTCAAACTTATACATGCGTGAGGAAGGGTCAAGTTGTATAATATCCTCGAAGAGGACAGGTAAACACCCGTAAAGTATAAGATCCGCCTTACTATATGCAATGAGTGAGTCCCTTGGCAATGGAGCAAAGGCCATGATGATGACGCTAGGGTGCTCAGCACGACTTTGCGTATAAGTAAATGTAGGTCTACACATGTCGAGAACAGACACCAGACCCAGACTCCAATCCCTTCACACCCTATGCACCGACATACAAGTCTTCTATAAGTTGTGCTATATAAGGGGTACCGGGGGCATGTAGAAGGGGACCTTCTCTCATGCCATCTTTGCCTAGACAACCTAGAAGGATTTTGGTGGTTAACGCCCGAATCTTTGCCAACACATCTTTAAGAACATTGGTACCTAAGAGGCGAGGCCATCCATGACGACCTTGTCGATGAACGGAATAAATAACGGAGGATGGCAACGAGGAGTTCATGTCGTGTATCTTTAGCCTGTTTTGGTAGCCTGTTATGGCATCGAAGCCAATAGGGTTCGTCCTCAAAGACTCAAGAGAGATTAGTCAAGTATTGTCTAGAAGTAATTAGCTTAACCCACGTGGCAGCATGCCGCGCCTGCCGATATGTTGTGTGAAAAATTATGTATACGGTGGTATTATACTTCTAAGTGGTAATTATCTGATTAACTACTCTGTTGTTGCCTGTTAACTTTTTTTACGCCCTGATGTATGTATAAACATCATATTTTACGGATGTTGAAATCTTTCATAAAAAACACACATTATATAGACGCTACATAGAAGTTATATATGTGTAGATAGAAAGAGCTTGGATAACTGGCTGGTTGTTTATGTTAGTTGTTGTGTTCTCCAAGAGTTTTTCAGGTTCGTGTAAGTTGAATTGTATGTTTTTCTTTGTCACAATGTGTTTGATTTTCATGTTCATATGTACTTTCATGTGCTTGGTTTTAACTCTTGTTTTTTTATTTGGTTTGATCCTTCCGGTTTTGTTAATTTCATGTGAGATAGATGATGTTCGTGTCTTTATAATGAAGAAACAAACGGTTATGCATCAATAATGCATATCTTTTAGTATCCTCGACCACTGGAGAAGTTGGCCTAAAGTACCTAGCAAAATAATCTACTTTCCATCCAAAATGGAGAGCATGCTCACATGGTGATGGCGATCAGATGCTCGGCTGTCCATTCACATTCAAGCCGGCAGTCGGCACACACCTTGGATATCTTATGGAGTTCATGGTCGAGCTGCAAAGAATGAAAGAACCAAGGTTGCTCCAAGCGGATCTGATCTGCTCCTAATCGTGGAAACGTGCTCGGGTCTCCAGGTCTCCGTTTTTCCTTGCCACCTGCTGCTGCATCAACTCGCTCTTCTGCGCCTCCGGTCCATCTTCCTCTCCGTCGTCCCGCCGTACATGTACAAGGCAAAGCCCATTAGGAGAGGCCGAGCAAGTGGCCGATCTCGTGCACCGCCATCGACTTCAGGTCGACGGCCGCGTCCAAGGACACGCACGACACATTACCGCTGAGATCCGCAAGAAGGGCTACCGGAGGTTCGGCGTCCCGATGCGGCGGCACACCCTGGCCATCGCTGTCGCCACTACTACGGAGCAGTCGGGCCCTGCCGGCGGAGGGAAGGAGCCGGTGTGCCGCTTGCGCGCCAAGGCCCAGCGTTTGTGCCGGTGCTCGCGGTCAACGACGCCCTGGTCGTGGGATTGAGATGCGGCCTCGCCGTCCGCGTCGCCGTCGCCGTCTCCGGCCTGGCCGACGCCGGAGCTCCCCGCGCGCTTCCTCTTGGCACCGGGCACGGTAGCGACGGAGTAGCTGCCCTAGTCCACGTAATGCGTGCACTAGGCGGGCACAACAGCACCGTCCACGTCCTTGGCCACATCGAGCTGGAGCACCTTCAAGAAGATGTCCAAGTCGGCACCCGGGCCGGCGAAGCGATCGAGAGCGCGTTGACGGCGTTCGTGAGGTGGTCGACCTCCCCGCTGCAGATGATCAGGGCTTTGACGCCTGCGTGGAATTTCTTGGCCGACCCGACAATGTTGGAGGGGTCACTCGTGTCGTCGAGCACCTCCTGCCCCCGCAGCGCCTCCTTCCGCAGCAGCTGCATACAGGTCGAACCGGCCGTCGATAGGCGAGAAGGCCAGCGCAATCGTGCCCAAGGCCGCGTCGAATGCCCCACCATCATGTGGACGCCGGCATGGAACCGGTCCGTGATTTCGGCTTCATACGTGTACGCCGTCTCCATGAAGCTTAGTGTTGTCGTTGCCGCCCACCATACGAACGTGGTCGCGAACACCTTCATCGGCGTCGCCCGATCGATGGTATCATCTCCTTTTGCTCGTTTGCCAACACCATATGAAAACGAAGATAATCCTCGCCGTCGTCACGACACGATGGCATATGCCCCTCGCTCACCCTGCTGCACCAAGACAGCCTTTGCAACCCATCGAGGTAACCCGCCTTACTCGTCCTCGCGGCATGGGACGATGGGCGTCACTTCTTGCCATCGAGGACAACAACGAAAGAGAGTAAGAGGTGGTGTAGGACATCTCCGAGGGCAGCGGCGAGGTCTTCGTCCGCGTGGACATGGAGTCGCCGCCCACAGAGCAGTAGTTGGTCATGCATTCCGGAAGCGACGCCATCTGGGTGTTGGACCTCCCTGCACGGAGTTCTACTCCTATCAGCAGACCGACCCAGCCACGTCGGTCTCCTTCACCGTCGTGCCTTATGGCTCCGGCGTCTGCCGGACGCTGGCCGACGGATCCTCCGGCTGCGCACGTGGGTAGCAGATGTCGTACGGCGACGGCTCGTACGCACTGGAGATGCTCACCTTCGAGGACAGCACGTCAGTGCAGGGCGTCACCATCGACTGCGGCCACCGCAAACACGGCCTCTTCGTCGGAGCGACCGGGCTGCTTGGACTCGGTTGGTGCCCCATGTCACTCGTCGGGCAGCACGGCATCTCGGCAGCGCACCCACCAAGATTTTCGGCATACGCAAAGCCATTCCGCCAATCAACATAACCACCACAGGCATGACCAAGAACGCTACGAGGGCGACCCGGACGGCGGGGAGCATCGCAATCACCACGAACCATGAGAGCACAAAGCAGCCAACTACAACCGTGATCCGTGAAGCAAATCCACACCAAATCTTCCTATTTATAGGGCAATAACCGACCATGCACAAATTAAGCGGGTCGTTGATCTGGAAAACACCTATTAAGGGCGAACGATCCAGAAGGAACCAATCAAGCAGTGGGTAAAAATAGCAGCCAAACAATAGAACAATGACACACAATACGCGACATAAATTAGAGAATAAAGAGAGAAAAACAAATCAAAACCGCCTAGCCCAAGCGGCCATCCGGAATAGCCCGGAGACAATCATGGCATGCACGTGGTCACATCATGCCCACGCAACGTAATTATATCATGCATGCAACCCCACATTCCATACACATGATCAGAAAATCGTGGCAGACCAGCGCCAAAAATCCTGCAGCTCCTGACATCCCAGATAAGAACAACGTTTGACCCAGCAAGCAAATCCCAAAGAGATCCTAGCAACCATGTCAGAAACCACAGGTCAACGCGGTAGGGTGGCCCAACGGAGTAGAATTTGCTAAACGCACGCAAGGAACAGGCAAGCAGGTCCAGAAAATTTTCACCGGCAACCTACGGCGCGGTCACAACGTAACTGCACAAACCACCAGCCCAAACTAATACACGCGTCCAAACTTGGTAATTTTGCGGGTTGCTATCAAACAAGTGGTCAAACCTAAGAAGGTAATCTTCCCCCCGGAAATAGGGGTTTTGTATTCTGGCTTATAGTGCAGTGTGGAGATTGCAATTGTCTCTGTTTCTTGCCCATCTAATGTAAGTGATATGCAGAACTCCCGCAAATTCCTACATATTCAATTCGGTTATTTTGATAGATTTCGTATTCCTTCTACAATCTACATCTCGATAAAGCAAATGTGAAATCATGTAAAGAGCGGTAATGGAAAACCAGCAGGGGAAAAATGAATCTTAAAATGTCACAACAAGGACAACTGTACATGCAGCAAAAGAAAAAAAAAAGGAAAAAATGAGTGAGCAAAGAATTTGATTTTACGCGCTGCTAAAATCTAGCAAATATTTGTGAACAACCATTTTACCATGAAACAAAGAATCTATTTGAACTTTGTACTGAAGAGAAAATAGGAACCACATGCATTGAACACACACTTCGGGTGGTGGTACTTCTCATGAGACAGTTGAGGCAGGCGCTCCATGCATCAGTGGGTCAATCACACCAAAGTTGAAGTAGCACAAGTGTGCCGTAAATGATATGCAGATTACTAACTTGTTCCTATAAAAAAAAATTGGTTAGAAATATCAATAATCATTGTTGTGAAATTTTAGTTAAAAGAGAGCTTTCTACCGTGAAACAACAGGACAAGACGTCTGTTTCGACTTCCAAGTTCCAACTATTCCACTGACGAGCAAGCAAACAGAGGGGACATGCATACTCTTGATTCAACACACACTTTATCAGTCAAACGGCTCCATGAGCACAAGCTGATTACACTCACTTTGAAGTTTGAACAACAACTAGAAAGTACAGTACGTAGGAGCTGGTACATGCATGATCACACACTACGGCCTGCAACACTACGGCTGAGTAGATCGGGGCACACACTGCACTGATGCTAGCTGCTGCTGCCGCTACTTCTTTCGGGGAACCGGGCACATGCACTGCTGGTGTTTGCTTGACGGGTGGTTGAGTGGCGCGCACTTTGTGGCTGGCCACACAACGTTTGGATTGATCCCTTATTTTTTTTAAACCGAGTCAAAAACTTTGCCTTTTTTCATTAATTAAGAAGTTGTTTCCGGGCTCCTTTCATTCAAAGGAATTTCATTTGACATTTGAAGTGTTAGAATTCTTAAGATTTTTTCCTACACTAGTCATTTGATTAATAGGATTGAATCATATAAGAATTTTTCTATGAAATCATGTGTACTAGTTTTTATTGAAAATCTAGCATCCACTCCAACCTTTTTTTTTCACTTTTTTTGTTTTTTCTATGACATCAAGCACTCTGTGCTAATCCTATGGGATTCAAGTGTGTATACCACTCCAATTAGGGGCGGAGCTCTGTAGGGGCCAAACTGGGCCATGGCCCGCCCAAGAATTCAGAAAAAATATATTACATATGCATCTTCCTTAGGAGCCCAGCCCACCTAGTGCATCCCCATCCTTTCTTGCCAACACAGGGAGCACACATCATTGATTGGCCGTGGATTGATTAAGACGCATGGGCCCATCGGTGGAAATCAGGGGGGAGCCAATTAGAAGAGCGCGCAGTCCTCAACCTGTAAAAACCTGTGTGCCTGTACGTGTAGCATTTTTGTCGATTCCCCCAGGTCTCCTCGTCTCGACTCGAGCATGTATCACGGACAGGGAGGGAGAGCACCACCAGCCACCGTAGCGTGCTGCCCACTGAGATCTCGCGTTAGCGTAAGTCGTCACCCCCTCGCAGATCATGCATCACGCAGCTAGGGGCCACCCCCTGCCCTGCTCCCTTCCCTCGTCAGCCGATCTGCAACGACTGCCGGCCAACTGCGCTCCGTCTACTCCAGGGGATGGTGTGCTCTCCTATAAGGCTCCACCACCCCTTCTGGCGCTGAGCCCCTACCTGCCGGACAGAAATTCTTGAGGCCAGTTACATCACACATAGCACACAAGTAAACTAATATCTTTACCCCAAATCTCCCATTTAATAAGCAATCACCTGATTTTATTCAGTCCTTACATCTAGTGATAAGCAATAGCTTGATCTCTTTTTTTTTGCGAAAGAGCAATAGCCTGATCTTATGCAAATTGCAACTTAGGTAGTCATGGGCAAGGAAAATCAGAGCCAAAGAAGAATTGATTTGGTTTTTAAAAGAAAGGAGATGGCATAACTGAACTTGATGAACATCATGTATTGCCCTTGCTTGAATTGGAATTCTAGAGAACTACACACACTAAAACGTCATCACAGATTTTAGAAGCAAGGATCGGAGAGTTGATTTGTAGCATGTGAGTAAGTCGATGTCTAACGCCTCAACGCTTTTGTATTAGCTAACTTGATAGTGCTTCATGTACCTCATGGTTGAACTATATTTTCGTATATATCTATACATATCTGCACACTCCATCATATAACCTTGGATCATATACTCATGATGTGATGCTTATGATTCAGACTTTAAAAAATGTGCTTTTCTTTAGTCTGGCCAACCCAACTTTTTCTTGCAAGGGCTGTCACTGACTCCAATCCTTTATTTTTCCTATTCATGCGTTTTAATCCTACAAATCAAAGAGGGCCTAATTTGGGAAAACCAGGGGAAAACACTCTTGCCAACAACACCACATGCTCAGCAAAATACGCCATCTTCACACACATGCATACACGAATAAACGGGATCCGCTTCGTCAAAGTTAGCCAACCTCCCACCCCTGCCGAAGAGAAGAGGGCTGCTATTGGACTCTCCGATGCAGGAGGAGAAGCAGGCATCCCACAAGTCCACACGTCGGAAGCTTCACCTGCCACGCCGACGACCTGTTGGGGAACGTAGTAATTTCAAAATTTTCCTACGCACACACAGGACCATGGTGATGGCATAGCAACGAGAGGGGAGAGTGTCTGTCCACGTACCCTCGTAGACCGAAAGCGGAAGCGTTATAACAACGCGGTTGATGTAGTCGTACGTCTTCACGATCCGACCGATCCAAGTACCGAACGTACGGCACCTCCATGTTCAGCACACGTTCAGCTCGATGACGATCCCCGGGCTCCGATCCAGCAAAGCGTCGGGGATGAGTTCCACAAGACGACGGGCGCGTGACGGCGATGATGCTCCACCGACACAGGGCTTCGCCTAAGCTCCGCTGACGATATGACTTCTCCGGCGCGGGCTTCGCTAAACTCATGACGATATGACCGAGGTGGAATATGGTGGAGGGGCACCAGACACGGCTAAGAAACGATCCGTAGATCAACTTGTGTGTTATGGGGTGCCCCCTGCCCCGTATATAAAGGAGCAAGGGGTGCGGCGGCCCTAGGGGAGGCGCTGGAGGAGTCCTACTCCCACCGAGTAGGACTCCCCCTTCCTAGTTGGATTAGGATTGGGGAGGGGAAAAGGGAAGGCGCCGCCCCCTCTCCTTGTCCTATTCGGACTAGAGGGGGAGGGGGGCGTGCGGCCTGCCCTGGCCGGCTCTTTCCTCTTCTCCTTATGGCCCATCAAGGCCCATTGACCCCCCGGGGGGTTCCGGTAACCCCCCGGTGTTCCGGTAACTTCCTGTTTTCATCCGGAACCTTTCCGAAGTCCAAACATAGGCTTCCAATATATCAATCTTTATGTCTCGACCATTTCGAGACTCCTCGTCATGTCCGTGATCACATCCGGGACTCGAACAACCTTGGTACATCAAAACTTATAAACTCATTATGAACTGCCATCGAATCGTTAAGCGTGCGGACCCTACGGGTTCGAGAACTATGTAGACATGACCTAGAACCATTCTCGGTCAATAACCAATAGCGGAACCTGGATGCCCATATTGGTTCCTACATATTCTACGAAGATCTTTATCGGTCAAACCGCATAACAACATACGTTGTTCCCTTTGTCATCGGTATGTTACTTACCCGAGATTTGATCGTCGGTATCCAATACCTAGTTCAATCACGTTACTGGTAAGTCTCTTTACTCGTTCCGTAATACATCATCTCACAACTAACTCATTAGTTGTAATGCTTGCAAGGCTTATGTGATGTGTATTACCGAGAAGGCCCAGAGATACCTCTCCGACAATCGGAGTGACAAAACCTAATCTCGAAATCGTCAACCCAACAAGTACCTTTGGAGACACTGTAGTACTCCTTTATGATCACCCGATTACGTTGTGACGTTTGGTAGTACCCAAAGTGTTCCTCCGTAAACGGGAGTTGCATAATCTCATAGTTACAGGAACATGTATAAGTCATGAAGAAAGCAATAGCAATATACTAAGCGATCAAGTGCTAAGCTAACGGAATGGGTCATGTCAATCACATCATTCTTCTAATGAGGTGATCCCATTAATCAAATGACAACACATGTCTATGGTTAGGAAACACAACCATCTTTGATTAATGAGCTAGTCTAGTAGAGGCTTACTAGTGACTATCTTTTGTCTATGTATTCACACATGTATTATGTTTCCGGTTAATACAATTCTAGCATGAATAATAAACATTTATCATGATATAAGGAAATAAATAATAACTTTATTATTGCCTCTAGGGCATAAATAATAACTTTGCATCTTTTGGCATCAATATTATGAATATGTGTATTACTACGATCGAGATCCAACAAACTATTTTTATTGGGTGTATGACCATTGAAGGTTTTATTCATTTAAACAGAACGACAATTATTCTTTGACTTTAAATGAATAACCGTTTTGCAATAAACATGATCAAATCATATTCATGTTCAACGCAAACACCAAATAACATTTATTTAGGTTTAACACTAATCCCGAAATTATAGGGAGTGTGCGATGATGATCATATCAATCTTGGAACTACTTCCAACACTCATCGTCACTTCCCTTTAACTAGTCTCTGTTATTCTGTAACTCCTGTTTCGAGTTACTAATCTTAGCAACGAGCAGTATCAAATACTCATGGGCTACTATAAACACTAGTAAGGCACACATCAATAACCTGTATATCAAATATAACCTTGTTCACTTTGCCATCCTTCTTATCCACCAAATATTCAGGGGTAGTTATGCTTCCAGTGACCAGTTCCATTGCAGCAAAAGTACTCAGTCTCAGGCTTAGGTCTAGACTTGGGCTTCTTCACTCGAGCAGCAACTTGCTTGCCGTTCCTTTTGAAGTTCCCCTTCTTCCCTTTGCCATTTTCCTTGAGACTAGTGGTCTTGTCAACCATCAACACTTGATGTTTTTCTTGATTTCTACCTTCGCCGATTTTAGCATCGCGAAGAGCTCGAGAATCTTTTTCATCATCCCTTGCATACTATAGTTCATCACGAAGTTCTACTAACTTAGTGATGGTGACTAGAGAATTCTGTCAATCACTATCTTATCTGGAAGATTAACTTCCACTTGATTCAAGCGATTGAAGTACTCAGACAATCTGAGCACATGCTCACTAGTTGAGCGATTCTCCTCCATCTTTTAGCTATAGAACTTGTTGGAGACTTAATATCTCTCAACTCGGGTATTTGCTTGAAATATTAACTTCAATTCCTGGAACATCTCATATGGTCCATGACGTTCAAAACGTCTTTGAAGTCCCGATTCTAAGCCGTTAAGCATGGTGCACTAAACTATCAAGTAGTCATCATATTGAGCTAGCCAAACGTTCATAACGTCTGTATCTGCTCATATTGAGCTAGCCAAACGTTCATAACGTCTGCATCTGCTCCTGCAATAGGTCTGTCACCTAGCGGTGCATTAAGGACATAATTCTTCTGTGCAGCAATGAGGATAATCCTCAAGTTACGGACCCAGTCCGTGTAATTGCTACCATCATCTTTCAACTTTGCTTTCTCAAGGAACGCATTAAAATTCAACGGAACAACAAAGACGAGCCATCTATCTACAGTAAACATAGACAAGCAAAAATACTATCAGGTACTAAGTTCATGATAAATTTAAGTTTTAATTAATCATATTAAATAACTCCCACTTAGACAGATATCTCTCTAGTCATCTCAGTGATTACGTGATCCAAATCAACTAAACCATAACCGATCATCACGTGAGATGGAGTAGTTTCAATGGTGAACATCACTATGTTGATCATATCTACTATATGATTCACGCTCGACCTTTCGGTCTCCGTGTTCCGACGCCATATCTGTTATATGCTAGGCTCGTCAAGTTTAACCTGAGTATTTCGCGTGTGCAACTGTTTTGCACCCGTTGTAGATGGACGTAGAACTTATCACACCCGATCATCACGTGGTGTCTGGGTACTACGAACTTTGGCAACGGTGCATACTCAGGGAGAACACTTCTTGATAATTTTAGTGAGAGATCATCTTATAATGCTACCGTCAATCAAAGCAAGATAAGATGCATAAAGGATAAACATCACATGCAATCAATATAAGTGATATGATATGGCCATCATCATCTTGTGCTTGTGATCTCCATCTCCGGCACCGTCGTGATCACCATCGTCACCGCGCGACACCTTGATCTCCATCGTAGCATCGTTGTCGTCTCGCCAACTGTTGCTTCTCGACTATCGCTACCGCTTAGTGATAAAGTAAAGCAATTACATGGCGTTTGCATTTCATACAATAAAGCGACAACCATATGGCTCCTGCCATTGCCGATAACTTGGTTACAAAACATGATCATCTCATACAATAAAATATAGCATCACGTCTTGACCATATCACATCACAACATGCCCTGCAAAAACAAGTTAGGCGTCCTCTACTTTGTTGTTGCAAGTTTTACGTGGCTGCTACGGGCTGAGCAAGAACCGTTCTTACCTACGCATCAAAACCACAGCGATACTTCACAAATAGACTCCGTTTAACCTTCTCAAGGACGGGCGTAGCCACACTCAGTTCAACTAAAGTGAGAGAGACAGACACCCGCCAGCCACCTTTAAGCACGAGTGCTCGTGAACGGTGAAGTGAAACCAGTCTCGCGTAAGCGTCACGCGTAATGTCGGTCCGGGCCGCTTCATCTCACAATACCGCTGAACCAAAGTATGACATGCTGGTAGGCGGTATGACTTGTATCGCCCACAACTCACTTGTGTTCTACTCGTGCATATGACATCAACGCATAAAACCAGGCTCGGATGCCACTTTGTTGGGGAACGTAGTAATTTCAAAATTTTCCTCGCACACACGGGACCATGGTGATGGCATAGCAACGAGAGGGAGAGTGTCTGTCCGCTGCCCTCGTGAGACCGAAAGCGGAAGCGTTATAACAACGCGGTTGATGTAGTCGTGCGTCTTCATGATCCGACCGATCCAAGTACCGAACGTGACGGCACCTCCGTGTTCAAAGACACGCTCAGCTCGATGGCGATCCCGGGCTCCGATCCAGCAAAGCGTCGGGGATGAGTTCCGTCAAGACGACGGCGTGGTGACGATGATGATGCTCCACCGACAGGGCTTCGCCTAAGCTCCGCGACGATATGACTTCTCCGCGCGGGCTTCGCCTAAACTCATGACGATATGACCGAGGTGGAATATGGTGGAGGGGCACCAGACACGGCTAAGGAACGATCCGTAGATCAACTTGTGTGTTATGGGGTGCCCCTGCCTCAGATATAAAGGAGCAAGAAGTGCGGCCGGCCCTAGGGGAGGCGCTGGAGGAGTCCTACTCCCACCGGGAGTAGGACTCCCCCTTCCTAGTTGGATTAGGATTGGGAGGGGAAAAGGGAAGGCGCCGCCTCTCCTTGTCCTATTCGGACTAGAGGGGAGGGGCGCCTGCCCCCGGCCGGCCCTTTCCTCTTCTCCCTATGGCCCATCAAGGCCCATTGACCCCTCGGGGTTCCGTAACCCCGGTGTTCAGAACTTCCTGTTTTCATCCGGAACCTTTCCAAGTCCAAACATAGGCTTCCAATATATCAATCTTTATGTCTCGACCATTTCGAGACTCCTCGTCATGTCCGTGATCACATCCGGGACTCGAACAACCTTGGTACATCAAAACTTATAAACTCATTATGAGCGCCATCGAAGCGTTAAGCGTGCGGACCCTACGGGTTCGAGAACTATGTAGACATGACCTAGAACCATTCTCGGTCAATAACCAATAAGCGGAACCTGGATGCCCATATTGGTTCCTACATATTCTCTGAAGATCTTTATCGGTCAAACCGCATAACAACATACGTTGTTCCCTTTGTCATCGGTATGTTACTTACCCGAGATTTGATCGTCGGTATCCAATACCTAGTTCAATCTCACATCGGGTAAGTCTCTTTACTCGTTCCGTAATACATCATCTCACAACTAACTCATTAGTTGTAATGCTTGCAAGGCTTATGTGATGTGTATTACCGAGAAGGCCCAGAAGATACCTCTCCGACAATCGGAGTGACAAAACCTAATCTCGAAATACGTCAACCCAACAAGTACCTTTGGAGACACCTGTAGTACTCCTTTATGATCACCCGATTACGTTGTGACGTTTGGTAGTACCAAAGTGTTCCTCCGGTAAGCAGGAGTTGCATAATCTCATAGTTACAGGAACATGTATAAGTCATGAAGAAAGCACTAGCAATATACTAAACGATCAAGTGCTAAGCTAACAGAATGGGTCATGTCAATCACATCATTCTTCTAATGAGGTGATCCCATTAATCAAATGACAACACATGTCTATGGTTAGGAAACACAACCATCTTTGATTAATGAGCTAGTCTAGTATAGGCTTACTAGTGACTATCTTTTTGTCTATGTATTCACACATGTATTATGTTTCCGGTTAATACAATTCTAGCATGAATAATAAACATTTATCATGATATAAGGAAATAAATAATAACTTTATTATTGCCTCTAGGGCATATTTCCTTCACGACCAACATTGATGGCCACCTCGTCGCCCACACGACATGAAGATAATGCCTTCGAAGCTGCCGAAGTGTCGGTGTCGTCGCCCCAACTTTCCATTGCTCCACCACGCCCTACAAAGACCACCAACATCACCTTCCGGGGCCGCCACCCCAACATAAAGTCAGACAACCCCCTTTGGGGCACATCGACAGAGCTGATACCCTCACCGCACTAGGGGCTCAGAAATGCCACCCAAGCCATGACAAGTGAAAATCCTACCTCATAGAGCTATCACCTGCCATGGCCCCAAGGTCGCCGCCTCGACGCACGACATCAACCATCGAGGGCGCTGCCCTAACATCCACCCCCCTCGATGAAAAGAGAGAATCACATAAACAGTTGCATGTTGACTCCCCACCATGTTGCCTCCATGGAGGGAGCAAGGTAGCCGTCGTCGTCACCAGTTACGTAGCTCCCGCTGGTAATGAAATAGCGCTCACTCTCGTGCCGGCCCTGTGCGGCACCATGGCACCTTCATCCAATGCCGCCTCATCCCACCCATCCTTCCACCCTCTACCGCCGCTGGAGGGCACCACCGGGCAAAACCTAGAGGAGTTGGCGGCGGCAAGGTTTTTCTGATGATGTGGTTTGAGGGTGCGCAAGATCTGGCGAGGCAGGTGACGTTGCACATGTCGGTGGTGGAGTTTCGGTGGGGTGGCTTCCTAGGTTGCTCGGAGGTGTGGTGGGGGCTTCTCGGCGCTGAAGTGCAGCATTCTGGAGATGAAGGTGCAATAGGTATGCAGGGGTCAGCGATGCAACTGGGCAGGCCTGATCTAGGCCCGCAAGGGGTGTGGATGTGCGTAGCAAGCGGCGTCGGTGGCTCGCGTGGTTGTGTAACCTGAGCGGCGTCCGTGCAGAGGTGCCATTCTCGATGCAGATGCGAGGATGTGTGCACGACGTTCCCCTTCGGCGGCGTCCTGGTGCAGTACCTTGTATCCTGTTTTGGCCGACCGACAGTGGAGGACTACAGGGTGGTGGTCCCGTGTTGATGTCGGCGGCTCCCATGGGTGAGGTGTCCATCGTGTGCGGATCTGGTTAATCAGGCATTGTTCGGTGTAGGGAGTGGTGTTTTTTGGCCAGCATGGCAGCAGGTGCTGTGACGGGCGAATCATGGGCGGTGCTCGGTGGACTTCGATAGAGGGATGTCATGCTGCTAGTTGCATGCTCTGGTGGGCTGAGCACTAGTACTAGTGCTCAGTTCTGTTCGGCTTCGTGGAGGAGTTTCGGCGAAAGCCTTACCCGGCAAAAGGTTGGTGCCGACAATGGTAGCGTCCCAGCGTCATTCCTCTTCTTGGAGGCGTTGTCGTGGAGCTCGTTTCCTCCCTGGGGGGGGGGGGGTGAGAGCTCCCCGGGAGAAATCCCTAGAAAGTCTATTGATCCCTTATTTGTTTGTGTATCAATATGTTCGACGAGTAACAATTCTCCAGAGTGTCTTTATTATTTTCTTGGTTGAATATTCTTCTGGAAAATTTCTCACTTATTCAAGAGCTCTAACAGTTGAGTAGGCCAAAATGTTGTATCAACAATTGATAATCTTTTTTCGTGAGCAAGCAAACACCTTACCTGCTGCTTATTACCTCGCATTTTATCAGACTGGGAGTCAACTTAAAAAAAAAAAGGGAGTCAAAGTACATGGATGCATGGATGATCCTGCTAGGCAGCTGCTTTTTGGAGGACTCTGTGCCGATGTACTGTTGTTGGTAACAGATGGACGGCGCGCACCACGTGAGAAGGGCATAAAATTAGCATGGGGCTTTTGCGTTCATCCCCTACTTTGGAGTTCAATGCTGATTTTGCCATTATTTTCCTAACTTTGTAATTTTTGCACCTGCCATTTTAAATCCAGGAATGGTGCAAGCCCCTGTTCTATTAAAAGCATTAAAGGGACAAGCTTGCCCATGTGGACTTTCTTGAGAACTTTGTGTTTTTACCTTCATTTTGACATCAATTATTTGGACAACACATTGATGTGTTTCAAAAGGTATTTGACTACAAGCTTACATTGTTTGTGTATTCAAAGTTTGACAAAAAAATTCTAGCTCTCCCGCAACTGGGAAGCACACTCGCGCTAACCCAGCCTCCCTCCGTGGCTCCGCCACGCCGCACTACCCACCACACTGCCTCATCGCCGCTCGCTGAACTTCTCCCCAAGAGCAAGTAGCCATGGGAAGTGGCCTCGGGTGTGTCGGAGGGGGTTACATCGTTACGGGGAGAGGAGCTTGTGTGGATAAGCAAGTTAATTAAGGGGTTGTTCGGTCTTTTCTTAAATGTTCTCTGATTTAAAAAATATTGTTTAATCGAATTTCCAACTAACGTGGTGTAAACAAGGGGCAAACGGTGTCTTCCATTTGAAAAGGCAAAAGCACAAGTTAGAAAAGTGAGGGCAAAATTGCAATAGGAGTCAGGACACGGACGCCAATGTCCCTCCCTGAAACCATAGTGGCAACAGTGCATCTGCAACAGTTCACGGTCTATATATGCTTGATGCTTCTCTCGTTCGCTTGGCCAGCCATAGTTAGTTCACGCAGTTGAAGTTGCAAGAAGTAGCTTCTGTGCGTTCCTCACTCCTCAGTCCGTCCGTAGTCTGCCATGGCTCGGCTCTACCACCTGACGCTCCTCTCCGTCTTCTTCTTCCTGCTCCTCACCGGCCTCGTGGGTGCTGATCTGTCCGGAGGGAAGAAGGTCGGGAAGAAGGTGACCATGACGGTCCGGTACCCGGCGGATGACTCGGGGGAGAAGATCACGATCTCGGCGCACCTCGTCGGCGAGGGCGGGGTCGGCGACAGCCACTTCCATCTCGACAGCGACGACTACGAGCCGTATGTCTCTCTGTCTCTAACTCATCCTCACAAAGCATACACTCCATGAGTCTTGCGGTTCTGCTTGGTTTAATAATTTTTAGCTAAGCCTGTGATCGATCTGCAGCATCGTTTTCGCCGTGAAAAACCTTGTCTCGGCCCTGGAGAAGGTAGGAGATCCGCAGGCCTCTCCATCCAAGGTAACGCACATTTTGCACCTCCCTATCTCATCTGTGTCTTCAGATTTCATAACGCAAATGTAAGCTACTGACCATTGCCCAATTGTTTCTCAGCTGTAGCTTCACGGTGCTCAGTGTTGGTTGCATGCCCAGTCAGTGCACATTGGAGATGGAGCTCCTCTTTTCTTTCGTGCACCTTTCATTTCGTGTAGTACCGTCTGCAAGAAGCAGTTCCCATTCAGGTTGTAGTTATGTGGTAGTGTGCAGGGTGCTGGGGTTTGTCTTCAGCTATCTCTTGTATCTTAGATTCTGTAATATTTCAGTTCGAGAAAGAAAATATTTCGTTTTTCTTCTATTTATTTCTGCTCCATTTTCCTCGATTGAAGGACCTTTTTTTTACGTCCTCTCCAGTTTAAAATCGACTCACACAGTTTGTCATTTTAGCCAACTGAGAATTAGCAAAACCAAAATTCATTTGGTTATACTCCTTTCATCTCAAAATAAGTGTCGCATATTTAGTATAAAATTAGAGTAGAAAATATGAATGAACAACCCTTTTAGCATGAAACAACGAATCTGTTTCGACTTTATACCGCCGAGCAAACAGAAACCACATGCATTCAACACACACTTCGATTGGGTGGTGATACTTCTCATGAGGCAGTTGAGGCAGACCCTCCATGCATGACTTGATCGATCACACCGAAGTTGAAGTAGGACCGGTGACTCATGCATGATCAGTCTGTACAAGGTGTGCGCAAGGGGTTTTGGATCATGTATGTGTGCTTAAAGATCAGTTATACATGACACTCCAAAACCTTGAAGAGTGCATATTATCACTAGCATTTTATGTAAGACATATCGAACATCATTGTTGTGAAAATTTAGTTAAGTGGATGTTAAATCACGTCAAAAGCAATAATCAACGGAACCTCGCAAAAGAAATATGATATCAAAATATAACAAAGGGAAGGTGTGCAGGAGGAGATGGAGGGCTGGTTTTTACAGCAAAGGGAAAATCATGAGAAATCAGTATGGTTGGTACAATTACAAGCTACAGTAAATATCTACCATCGAACTGCTTTTTGCAACATGTCTGTTTCGACTTTCAAATGTACTACCGACGAGCAAGCAAAAAGCACATGCATTCAACACTCTTTTGTCAGACAGAGAATCCATGATTGTAGCGTCAAACTTTCCGGTCCTTGAGGCAAACGACATCCATGTAGAACTAGCACGTTCTACGTACATGATCACACCCTACGGTCTACACTAAAACTACGGCCGAGTGGATCAGATTGACAGTTGAGTGGTCACACACTGCGTGAGTGGCCAGACAAAGTTACACTCCGCTGAATGCTGATGACACCCACGTTGAACTATAGTAGCAGCTTGTACTACACGATCACCCTACAGCAAAGTATCACTGATACTACGGCCGAGTAGATCAGGTGAGTGGCCACTCAAAGTTACACGCAGAAACAAGAACTCAGCGCTGCGCCGAGCTAGCTCTTGTACATTAGAAATCTAATCCATTTGTCTTTACTTATTTTCCAGGGTAAAATCGTAGCTGGAGTCAACGATAGGGGTAAGAACACCAATGACTGTAAAACCATTCTGGCAATTGTACGTACATGAGCAGCACACACAGCTCTGCTCTTACCTATCCTCCATATATGCATGCTTGGCCGGCCACATTTCCTTCACTCTTTTGAAGTAGCAAGCAGTAGGTTCTGTGCACTCAGCCCGAAGTCTGCCATGGCTCGGCTCTACCACCTGGCCCTCCTCTCCGTCTTGTTCCTCCTGACCCTCGCCGGCCTCGAGGCTGCCGATCCGTCCGGAGAGAAGAAGGTGACCATGACCGTCCAGTTCCCCCCTGCCGACTCGCCCCCGGCGGAGAAGATCACGATCTCAACGCACTACGTCGGCGAGGACGGGGTGGGTGAGAGCCACGTCCATCTCGACTGCGACCACCACGAGCGGTATGCTCTCTCTCTCTCTCTCTCTCTCTCTCTCTCTCTCTCTCTCTCTCTCTCTCTCTCTCTCTCTACACCCGACTCCGACGAGCCGTTTGATTTTTAGCTTGATTTGATTTCTAGCTAATCTCGCGGTTGATCTGCAGCCAGCTCGGTTCAGCCGTAAAACACCTTGTCACGAGCCTGGAGAAGATACGAGATGAGGAGGCGTCTCTATCCGAGGTAACATACATTTTGGCCCTCTCCTAGACCTATCTATCCGTCGGTTCATATCTCAGAACGCAATGCAAACTGCTGACACTTGCCTCATTGTTTCTGATCTGTAGGCCTACGGCATGCCCAGTGAGTGGATGCAGGTTCTCTTTCATTTGGTCTCAGGGAAAATTAGGCGCGATTTACTTTATTATCGTAGTATTATGTCTGCAAGAAGCTCCTTCGCTCGTGCCAACAATCACTCATTGCTGGCAGCTCTATCCACCTCGCACTACTAGATCGATCCTGCAGGGGAAGAAATCTTCCGTGTTCAGTCTGTTGAGTGCCCATTCCGGGAGCGTATCAGTTATCAGGGGTCGTTATTCGGGCTGTAGTGATGTGGTAGCGTGCACTGTGCAGGGTGCTGGAGTACATCTGCCTTCTGTTGTCTCGCGTAGCTTGGATTCTGTAGCTTAACATATCCTCCGTGTTGGAGAAAGAAAACATCTTCTTCTTCTTCTATTTATGTATTTTGGCGGGAACTTGTTCTTCTATTCATGTATTTATGCTCAATTTCCGGATCTTTATTGTGTTGTACAAACTTATTAATATAGGGTAACTGCACAAGTATAAAAATGGTATTAATATTAGAAGAGAGATGTCCGGTTAATTTACGACAAAATGGGTAAGAATCATTACAGTACACCCGCAAGAGGTGGCATCGCCGCCGACTTGGCTACGCACAAGACCACACTCATCGCCAAAAAGTAGAACACCGTCGAGGTTGCGTACAAAGTGTCACTATCATCGTTTCTCCTTGAGCAAAGAACTTCGACTCCATCACAAACAACCGACAAATAGCCCCCAGAAAACAATGCACGAGAAGGTTGCCAACCTAAATAATCAGCCAAAAACGTCAAGGACTAGGCGGTTCTGACTTGGACAAGAAGTATCGCAGCAGAAAGAGCACGCCTTGCACCAACCTGCCCAAAACTACCCATCACTTGGCATTCTTGTCGCCGGGTAACCTCACAACGCTACGGCTTCGACTTCATGCTCAAGACATGCCGAACATTCGTCGATGAAGGACATGGCACGACCCCGCCATCATGGTTACCACCACTACTAGAAAAACCCTTATTAGTAGCGCTGGTTATTTGGCTATTAATAGCGTGGGTGGACGCGCTACTGCTATGGCACTACAGCTATTTTTTAGCAGTAGCGCTTGTTTGAACCAGCGCTACTGCTATCTGTATCTAGTACTAGCGCGCCTCTTCCCATCGCTACTGCTAATGCTAGTAGCGTGGCCCAACAAACAAACGCTACTGGTAAGCAGCGCTACTACTACTTCAATACCCCACGCTACTGCTAGTATTTTCTTTTTTTTATGTTGCTGTATTCGTATTTTTACTTATTTTATACAGTTACAACATACATATACATTGGAACTATATGAAAAAGGAATGTCTCATCATCATCATCAAAGTGGTAGAACGTAGTCTCATCATATCAACATAGTCTCAACACAAATGATGTCGATCTCATCATCATCTCGAAATAGCGATACACATGACATGTATCTTACATTGTCACCGTAGACACATGTTTCATCATCTACTTAAACTAAGACATACACGACAAGAGCGATCACGATGATCAAAAGCGGTATTATGTAGTAGTTTTTGTAGCGGCGCTTGATTACGAATCCCCTGTTTTGCTATGAATCTCAAGTAACTAGCTTCGCTTCCGCTCTGCTATCAAACCCTTTACGGCTTTCACGGAGAAGCCAGAGACTTGGGCACGACACTCGACCACTCATCATACACACCGAACATGCCCTACATACACGGCATACCACTTCCTCGCCATCGTTGATCTATATACCTGTCAGAGATGCACATATATATACCATGAAGCGAATTCAACAAAACAGTTATGAAATAGAAGCAACATATATAGTAAACATAGTTAACAAATTTTATCGTACCGAAAGTAATTAACTAGAGCGCGGCACCATACATCTAATAGTTTCGTCGTACTGAGAGATTCGAAGTTTCGTCGTACAGAAAGTAACAAGTAACTAAACAGACACATTGTTTTTAAGCAGTGCACTCTTCCCATCTGTCCATATCCGGGAGGACAGACCCAAGCTTAGTGAAAGGCGTCATGTCCTGACGCTGTAGAGCAATGCGGGTTCGGACGTCAGCTCGCGATATTGGGCCGGCGTAGAACATCCCATTCTCTTCGAGGACATCTTTGATGATGATGGACGCAATTTCCTGTTGGATCCGGTAGAAATCATTTCGAAGTCGATTATCCGGCATGGCTCCAAAGGCTTCGGCCCATCTCTGGATATGGGTATCGGATGAAGATTTCATGCAAAATGATTGCACATCCCTCTGTACTCCATCATTAGATGGATGACGTAGAATCCATCATTCTCACTTCTTGCCGGTTGCTGGATGCAACAGAAGTCAGTCTTGTGGCTGAAACAAAGCCCGACCTTATTTGTTTTTTGTATTGGATGTAGCCACCCTGCATGCTGAAGCCCATCATAGCTCTGTCCAGAACATACTTTATGTGTGTGTAATCTTTCTTCTGTATGTTCTTCGACGGGTCTAAATATAGAGCGCGGGAGTAACGCGGGTAAAGAACAATGAGAATGGCACGACACCCCCCGCTGCGCAAAATACACGATCAAGTTCAGCCTCCATGCATGCAAAGGATGTATGTGTTATAGTGCTATCCGCGGATGACTTACCTGGGATGATAAGGTAGGAGAATCGTTTCTTTGTCATTATTGCTGACCAAGAATTCTTCGATGTACTGACTCGCATATTGAAGGTTGGAGTCGTTGACTGACAAGAAGCCCTCATGCATGTAGTATGGGTCCGCGACCGCAAGATCGGTGACTTGCTCTCTCCAGACGATGTAGTTCATGTGCAGCGCATACAGGCGGACGAACGTAAAATCGAGTGTCCTCATTTGAAACATCTAGAAGATGTAATCAAACCTCAGGAAGAAGAGGTCTGCGGGCATGTGTGGACATACATCTTGCAACTGCTCGGCACATGAACCGTATAAAGTGAGTATCCTGGATCATCCGAGGCGAGGAGGCTTCTCTCTGTCGAAAGCACATGGTCATGGAGTCTCCTGAAATCCCCTTCTATGACAGCTAGTGCATTCGCCGGTACCATTGGCTCTCCCGCGACATGGATTAATGGCGCATGTTTCATCGGTACATGTTCAACTTTGGTCGAAGGCTGCTGGCTGCTAGAACCAACATTGCCAGCTTTATTGGATTTTCTTGCCGCCGGTCTCTTCCTCTGCTTCTTCTTGGTGGGCTGAGGTGCTGGTGGGTCTGTCAGACCCTCCCTGAGCACCATCCCTAGTGTTGTTGGGCTCAGCATTGGACGACTCTGGCTAAGTAGTTGAGCTTGGGTGGAGCCGGCATCTGGAGGCATGCCCTGCGGGGATTGCATGAACAAAGACTTCTTGCACTCCCGAGGACGTTCCGGCTCTGGTACATGCATCTCATATTCATATGGTTGACTCATTATTACTTCATTTTCAAAGGCAGCATTGAAATACTGGTTAGGGTCATCGTCGGCATCCTCCATGTCATGATCCCTATCCTCTTCCATGGGGCAGATGGCATCATCTGCCCATGAACAGTTGGCCCTCCTTCCTCATGTCTCTCGATCTTAGCAAGCAGCACCGATGATGGTTGTACTTTTGTAGGTGGTGTTGTGGTCATACCTTCATGAGGTCCCGTTGGTGTGCTCCCGGCCACCTCGACACGAAGAAGATTTTTCGGCCATAGGATCGGCCAATTTTTGCATTGGCCAAGCTGCGTGGGGTCTCGTCATCCTCTCCATCGGTTTGTATCGGACGAGGAGACTCTCAGAGTCTGCTTTCACACTCGCCACGGAGACCCTTAAGGCATTATCAGGCATCTGCCGGCGGTGAAACAATCGATCCTTAGGCTTCACTATAGTACCCTTCCCCACATCCACTAACCCGCCCTTCATGTTGTAAAGGAGGGTGCACGGAGTGGAGTCGGCCTACAAAGACATATACGTGCGGCGTCAGAGATCCAAAAAGAACGACAACTGAAGATTAATTAATTAGTTGAGTTTATGAAGGTGCGACGACATGTATTTACCGTGAGGGCGTCGAGCTCAGCCAATGTCGACGACCCGACATTCAAGCAGAAATGGAGCTAGGGCTGCTGTTAGAGCTGGGCGCAGGAGCATGTGCTGGAGGAGGTGCGGGTGCGGTTGCCATACTAGGTACGGGTATGGGTGCGATGTTCATTGAGTTGCTCCCGGTGAAGCTGGGCATGGGAAATTCACTTGGTGGCGCATTTGGATTTTGTTGCACCCATGTGACCACTGTTGGAATCAAGGTTGTAAAGGCATCCACGAAATCAGATCTACAGGCAGCGATTATCTCAGCTTTGGTCTCAGCCTTTGCTTTCTCCATCGCCCGCGCCACCTTCTCGTCGATAGTCACTTGACTGAACTTCCTTCTCTGTCTTTTGGCCTCGGGGTCCTCGCTATAATAGTACTTCCAAGTGGCCCCATCCACTACAAGAAATATGTCAACTAGTGACCTTCTGTCAGTGACCCTGGAAGAATTGGTCATAGATCTATGACCATTTCAGACCAATTGGTCAAAAGCTGTTCGAGGGGCTCCAAACCCTAAACCATTGCGACCATTTTGGTCGGAAAGGTCGCAATTTCCTTACGAAAAGGTCATAAAGCAAACAACGCTAGTCCGCTGCCTTATTTCTAGTTGTTAACGACCAATATAGATGGTCATAGCCTTGTAAATTATGGTGGGTTGCTATGACTAGGCGCCACCTCATCAGTTTTGCCTATGTGTCATGTCCATGTGGCAGTTTTTGCCCTAGATTGTGAAGCAACCTATATTTCTGTCATTTCCAAAATTCCCAAAAAAATCTCATAAATTCTTTGGGTCATATCTTCATCAAATATGTAAAAACATTCCTTGCCTAGTTCAAAAATAATTCGAAAATATTCATTTTCCTATTCTGTTCAGAGCAGCACTTTGTGAAGGAAGTACCACTTTGGCATGTCCAAATGGTATCCATTTTCTTGATGCTTTCCTATGCCCAAATAACCATCCTCCATCAAATGCCAGCTCAATCCATTCATTATTTTGAGCCCAGCTTCAACATTTGTATTTATGTCCAGTGTGGTAGTTTGTAAAGCAAGTACCACCTAGGCTCCTCTTTTTGAGGTGAAAATTTGTGAAGACGGTCTTCTTAGTAACTGATCATCCTCAGCCAAATCTCACGCCCATTATCCATGTGCATTTCCCATCTGCAAATCAAACACTTGGCTGCTTATTCATGTTTGAGCATCGATCGGTCTCCTCGTGAGAATCTTATGTTGTGATTTTCTTCCTAGCACCTACAGGGAGTGCCCAACCCACTAGACATGCCTAGGCCGCCCAGAACACATGGCAACGCAGGTCTATTGGCGGGCATGCGAGCTTATGCGCTCTAGAGTTGGGGCCTTCGGCAAACGTCCTCGATGTCTCGCCATCAAACCATGTATTTCTGATTAAATAGATACTTATTTACCTAAAAATGATTTTTGGAAAAAATAAATAGCAAACTATGAGGCAGCTGCAGTTCAAATTTGACCCGCTTTCAGCTGAATCGACGGCAATTTGTCTTTTTCATCAGAGGTGGATCAAAAATTTTGACACCCAACCATTTTGTCAATTGTGCATTATATATGTCCTAGTATTTTATAAAATTGATTTGGTCCATTTTTGCAACAATTATTTGGTAGTTCCTTCACAAAAAACCTCCTTTTGGGCACTTTCGGAAAATGAAAATGAATTTTCCGTGCAAAAAATGAAAACTTCCTTAGGCAACATTGTTTGGAATTCCAAGATGTACCCTTGTGCACAATATGAGATCATTTGAACAAACTATGCCATGAATGTGGCCATAAGATTGATCATTTGGCTTGAAAGCCATGAATCTTCACGCATGATAGCTCATTTCTGAGAACACTTTTTTTAAAATAATTACCGTATTACAAGTTTATTATTTTTTCTAAAAACTTAGTCACATATAATGACACAATGCGAAGGTTTTCCAATTTTTTAATTTTTTTTGAATTTTTTATGCCCGTTTCAAAATGCGGTCAAAACTGCGGGCTTGACCGTTCCTACCTACTGGTTGAATCTTGGAATTTTTTTGATGTTTCTCTGATTAAATAGATACTTATTTACCTAGAAATGATTTTTGAAAAAAATAAATATTAAACTATGAGGCAGCTGCATTTCAAATTTGACCCACTTCCAGCTGAATCGGCGGGAATTTGTCTTTTTCACCAGAGGTGGATCAAAACTTTTTACACCCAACCATTTGGTCAATTGTGAATTAAATATGGCCTAGTATTTTAGAAAAATTATTTGGTCCAATTTTTTGACAATTATATGGTAGGTCCTTCACAAAAAAACCTCATTTGGGGCACTCGAAAAATGGAAAAAGGCTCTTGTGTGCAATGAAAGTGAAAACTCCCTTAGGCAACATTGTTTGGAATTCCAATATGCACCCTTGTGCACAATATGAGATCATGTCAAAAAACTATGCCATGAATGTGGCCATAAGATTGATCATTTGGCTTGAAAGCCATGAATCTTCACGCATGATAGCTTATTTCTGAGAACACCTTTTTAAAATAATTCCCGTATTACAAGTTTATTATTTTTCCTGGAAACTTGGTCATATATAATGACACAATGCGAAGGTTTTCCAATTTTTTGATTTTTTTTGAATTTTTTAGGCCCGTTTTAAAATGCGGTCAAAACGACGGGAATGACCGTTCCTAGCTAGTGGTTGAATCTTATAATTTTTTTGGTGTTTCTCTAATTAAATAGATACTTATGTACCTAGAGATGATTTTTGGAAAAAATAAATACTAAACTACAAGGCAGCTGCAGTTTAAATTTGACCCGCTTCCACCTGAATCGGCGGAAATTTGTCTTTTTCATCAGAGGTGGATCAAAACTTTTTACACCCAACCATTTGGTAAATTTGCATTAAATATGTCCTAGTATTTTAGAAAAATGATTTGGTCCAATTAAGCAACAAATATTTGGTAGGTCCTTCACAAAAAAACTTATTTTGGGCACTCGAAAAATGGAAAATTGTTTTTTCATGCAAAAGAAATAAAAATTCCCTTTGTCAATGTTGTTTGCCAATCTACGATGTAAACTTGTGCAAAATATTACATCATTTGAACAAATATTTGATAGGTCTTTCACAAAAAAACTCATTTTGAGCATTGAAAAATGAAATGAAAAATCTGTATGTAATCAATCAAGACCACTATATATGGTCAAAAATCTTCAAATTGTTTGAGTGCGCTGATTGGTCCATAGGCATATCACGCGGATCATACCTCAACCACCGTTGGATGCTTCTGGATCCAACGGCAGCCCTCACCCCTTACCCTCTCACCCAAACCCTAACTTCCCCGATCCACTCCTCTCCCCCGATCCACTCTCGCCCTCTCGTCCCACAGCCGCCACCCCCCAACCCTCTCGCTCCTCCTCCGTCTCAATCTCTCGATCCCCAACAACCCTGCCGTCGCCGCCGTCCTCCGTCCTCTCCCGCAACCCCGGTCGCCGACAACCCCTCCCCTCCCCTTCTCTCCCACGGTTGCGGTCGGATCCGCGCTCGTCCCTTCCAGATCGCAGCCGCCACCTCCTCCCTTCCAGATCGTGGCCGCCACCTCCCTCCGGCGGAGCTCCCCGCCGTCCATGGCCTCCCCCATGCGCTTCCCAGATCCGTCTCGATCCGCCTCCACCCACCTCCTGCCTCCTCCCTCTCACTCCTCCGCCCGCCCGCACGCGCCCGACCGTCCTTTCCCCCGCGGACGAGCACCGCGCCAAGGAGCAGGGAGGGCAGCCAGGAGGCCGGAATGCCCGCGCAGAAGCGCCCGCACCTGCCGCCGACGCGACGACGGCCACGCCCAGAGGAGGAGGCTATCACTGCCGCCGGGCCGCCGGCCTGGCATCGGCGGGGCGGCGTGGCAAGGCCCGTGAGGGCGGCCAACAAGTGGACTGCCTCCAAAACCCTACCCACCTCCACCCCGCCAGCCATGGCGCCTTCCACCTCCGGTAGCACCCTCCTCCCCGACCCAGCCTCCTACCTGCATTGGCCCTAACCCCGTCCCCTTTCCTCCCCCTGCAGGCTGCAGGCGAAGCAGGCCCGGCTCCTCAAGGCGGTGGCCGACGGCGACCTCCGCCGCTTCAAAAATGCCCGCGCCTCCCTCTCCCCGTGCTGGTTTTCCGCTTCGGTGTTTGTTTGGGTTCGATCCTGATTTGGGCGCGATTTTTTTCCCGCAGGCATCGCGAGCGCGCTGGACGGCGGGAAGGGCCACGTCAAGGAGGCGGTGGAGGCAGCCAGGGACGGAGGATCCGGGGCGCTGCACGCCGCCGCCGGCCACGGGAGGATGCCGGTGTGCGTCTACGGGTCGAGAAGCTTGGCGTGAATGTCAATGCCGGAGACAACAAAGGTTCTCTGTTCAGCCTCCTCCTCTGGTTTATAAACTGCGAGAACACCGGCGTGCCTACAAATTGAAATCGGTGCCTCACAAGCGGCACAATCAGTAGGATGAAACAGACTGCACGGATGCCTTCTTTTTGCTGCATCAATCATAGCGCCACATGTGTGTTCTCTTCATTTTAGGAGTAGAAAGCGATGCCCCTTGCTTGTTTAGAAGCATCTGATGTCTGTCACCAACTTGATCTAGTTTTATTAGTATGTAGTTTGAATTAGCCTGTGTCAAGTTTTATTAGTATGTACTGGAGTAGTAGTTTGAACCATCTTCAGTGGAGATGGCACCTACATACGTATAAACTAGAAACCAGGAATGACCTATTCCAAAAAATACCGGAAAATGGGCTTGTGTTTCGGTCTTTATGCCCAACTCCAGCCTGTGTTTCAGTAATGCACAACACTATTTGCTATGACCAAGCTGCAAAGCATCTGCATTACAAAACCGCGATTTAAGATTAAGGCAAATGGAATGCACTAGATGTCCTTACGTACCTACTACATGTGCATTATCTCCATTGGAATTCTGCTCCTAACTAGGCAATCATACATGATCTGCAACTTTGGGGTACCAAAATGTTTATTTTTGTAGACAGTACACAACTGATCTGTAAATTAGCTGAATAAATAGGCCCTGTAAACTGAGCATGGGCCTGTGCCTGTTAATAATCTGCAAGTGGCAGTCACCACTATTTTCTCTGAACAAAAACAACATTGCTTGACAAGTCCAGTGTCTTGATTCTGCAGATCAAAATCCAGTCAGTGAAGTTAACAAGGAAGTATCTGAGAAGGGTTTCCTCCGAGCTCGAGGACACACAAGCATTGCCTGGCAGTATGCTTCAGGCACGCGTTTCTTGTGGATGAGATTGAACGCTTCGAGACGGCCGTCAGCAAACGCGCCGTAGAGATGGCCATGGGCACATACAGGTTAATTCTGCAGCTCCGGCGCCCCGGTGGCTGGGATTCTAGTGTTTTCTGTTTTGATGCTGTGAGCCCCGCCATGATTGGTTCTGTTGCGTGATTTGGTTCGATTGGGATTTATTTAGGTCGTGTGGATTTAGGTCGTATGATTCTAGCACTGTGTACTAGTAGAAATTTAATCTAATGACGACGGGACATGCTCTCTTTTCTTTATGCTGTGTTAATAGGATACCGTAAACGTAGGCCGCCGACAATCATATCATAGTCTCAGTCAGTTCATTTTCTCTGTGAGGAATGAATTCTTAGCTGCTGCAAGTTTGGCAAATAGATACCGTACTCGTTTTTCTGTGTAAACATAGTTAGCACCTCTGTTTTTGAAGTAGTTCCTTACTTACCTCTATTTTTGAAGTAGTTCCTTACTTACCTCTGTGTAAACTGAATTTGGTTCAGTTCAAAAACTTCACTACCTGACAGTTTTGGGCAGCGAGCTTCTAACTGAAAAACGAGTTCGTTATGCTCATAATTTCAAGTTGACCTCTACATATGAGTTGTAAAGCATGTTCTAAGGTTTCCGTAGAGTACTTATTTGCTTCGTTTGGATGTACGTTTTGAGAGCAGCCGTCTATTTTAGTTTGCTGTCCAGAAATATAGTACAGGTTTTCTGTGTAAACATAGTTAGCACCTCTGTTTTTGAAGTAGTTCCTTACTTACCTCAGTTTTTGAAGTAGTTCCTTACCTCTGTGTAAACTGAATTTGGTTCAGTTAAAAAACTGCACTACCTGACAGTTTTGGACAGCGAGCTTCTAACTGAAAAACGAGTTTGTTATGCTCATAATTTCAAGTTCGCCTCTACATATGAGTTGTAAAGCATGTTCTAAGGTTTCCCTAGAGTACTTATTTGCTTTGTTTGGATGTACGGTTTGAGAGCAGCCGTCTATTTAGTTTGCTGTCCAGAAATATAGTATAGTTTTTAAAAGCAACCAATTCATGATAAGACTTGGTGAGGCTGATGCACATAGCTACTTTCAGTACCTTGTTAACAGTGTTGAGGACAAGCTAAATCCTGTATCAGGGTCCTGTTCTTGTAAACATTATGTAAAGCTAAAATTCTTCCGTGTCGTGCTCTTTTGCTGGTGCCACTATACATGTTAGATTGCTAGATGTACTTGTTTCCATCTCAAATTACTTGGGTGTCATTCATATGTACATAAGATAATAGTACTGCAAAAAGATCTTTTATATAAATTCTGTTGGCTAACTTTCCATCTCAAATTACTTGTTTCCATCTCATGTGCCTACAGTTTTTATTTTAGAAGTATTCGTGTAATATTTCTTATATCAGTGACATACTTTTTGTTCTCTTTTGAATGCCCAGATGTTTTGGATCAGCCTGTCATTGCTAAGGAAGAAGCAGTACTTGAAGAAGCAGTCATTGCAAAGGAAGAAGCAATACTTGAAGAAGCAGACTACATGTTTTCATGTTGTGAAGCACTAGATAGTTCTATTTATTCTTTCCTGTTCTAGAGTATTTCAGGAGCTGAATGCTTGAATACATAATGTTGTAGATTGCTTGGATCTGTATAAAATACGGATGTGATGGAAATTTGTAGAATGTGAGTTTTGAGATATTTCTGTAATATTCAGCTAATTGGTGGTGATTCATATTGTTATTCAAACTGGTTTGAAAACGTTTGTTAAATGGGCTGGAGTTGGACCTTAAAGAGGCCAAGGATCAAATTATATTGGACAAATATTTTGGGTAAAAAATGAGACAAAAATAAATGAATGTGGATTGGACAGGAAAGAAAAAGCCTGAAAAATATTGGGCTGGACTCATTTGGTTAAACATAATTTAGGAGAAAAAAGATAAAAAGGCCGAAATGTTGGGCTTGGCCCATGTGGCTAACTAAAATTGATAGGAAAAAAAATTATAAAAAGGCTGTATTGTTGGGCTAGGCCCATGTAGAAAACCGAATTGGACCGGGCTGAATCTTGTGCCACATCAGCTTGCCACGCTGGATGCCTATGTGGCCTGGGGAGGTTGCTAGTGACCAAAACGCCACAGTGGACATATTTTGGTCATAAACGTCTTCGACCATTCCAGAAGAAAGGTCACTATAGTCAATTAACGACCCCCAGCTTTTGACCTTATGTTATTGGTCACAAAAAGGTCACAAATTGAAAACTATGACCTTTCAGTGACCAATAGTGGAGGTCACTAGTTGACATATTTCTTGTAGTGATCCCCGGCGCCATGCACATGTCCATATTACGGCCGTTGGCCGGGCGGGTGTCCCATCATTATGTTCATGGCCCGGTTGAAAGGAGTGTCCCACTTGTACTTCGCCGACGACTGAGTCGACTGAGTCGACGAGTCGCTCTCGGCCGCCGCAAGCTTGTGTTGCTCTCTCTGCAAAATGGACCGTGAATCATTTACGAATGCGACTAGAATGTAGTAGACTTCGTTGATCAGAACCTAATATGTAAGGTGGTAAAGGATAATTACCAGTATTCTCATGAATTTCCTAGTCGGCCCGTCGGTGAAAAAATCTTTTTCTTGGGGTCCCACGAGAATCGGGCCCTGATGAAGTCGTGCTCCTGCTGGTCGGTGAACTCAGCCAATGGGTCTGGGATCCCCTGACGTTCAAGTTCTGCGTCCTCCTTATCCCACACGGGCCTCTTTCCCGTGTAACCACGACTTCCAAGGCGGTGGTTCCCCATGTTCTTTGCCTACAGCTGCTTGCCTCTCTCCGACCTAGCCTTGGCAGCTTCTTCATTGCAAGTCTCCTTGAACTTTTCAAAGTACTCTATCGTAATTTTTGGATTGTTTGCAACAATCTCGGCGTAGGTTTCATGGTCTACTTGAATCGCCTTTTTCACCCTAGTTTTCCAAGCGCTCAATGCGTTGCTGAACTTCCCTAGGGCTTTGTTGTTGATTTTTTTCATGGCATGATCATCCCATGGGTCGACTTCGTCATTACAACCGGGGAACATGAATCTTGCGTGCAACCTAGTTAGAAGCAGCTTCTTCAACTGATCATTCTTCCGTATTTTTGTGGTGTTGATGTTAGCAGTATCCCGTACGATGCATGCTAGTTGGTTGCCGTAACACGCTGCCACTTCTCGCGGCTCTATTGGCTCGAACTCGCCAGGGTGCACCACCGTGACCACCAGTCTTCCGGTGCCGAGCTCATTTTGGCGTCGTGTCCACTTTTCCTTCTTTCCCTCACTGGCTTGGGAGGTCCCACCTTCCGTGCTATAGTTAGGAACATCATCAGCGCCAGTCTCAGTGCCGGTGTCGTTGGTGGCATCAGTGTCGGCGCCAGCGCCACCACCGTCGTCATCCGTCGGACACCCAGCTTCTTGTCTCTCCTGATCCACCAAAAAGTCGAGGTAGGCGTATGCTCGACCTAATTGGGAGTGAGAACCTTCGGCCTCATCGGTGTCGGTCATGTTTCCTAGGGTTCAATGTCGTAGTCGTTTAATTATCAAGCGTCATATAATAAAGTGAATAATAACAAAAAAGTGACGACCTTTGTTTTGCCAGAAATGTCGTTCATTCCCGTCGCGAAAAATCTCAAGCACTCGATATGTCCAACTTTCTAGCACAAGTCATGCCGAAATTCATGGAAAATTTCGGCATGACATTTGCTAGAAAGTGCACATATAGAGCGCCTGAAATTTGCCGGAATGGAAATGAATCAACATTTCCGGCAAAACATAGGTCACTGAATCAATATTTTGCCAAATCATCAATATAAGCTGCAAAACTGATCTCACTACATAGAAGATCTCAATAGCAGCCAAAATCATCACACACACACTGAATCAACTGAATCATGCATGATTCAGTTAACTGAATTTACTGTCAATAGCAGCAGCACACATGCATCAATATTAACACTAACTGAATTTCAAAAATTAACTAAGCAGCGGCACACAAAATATTTAAGCTGAGCGATTGTGCTCTAACTGAATTTCAAAAACAGCAGCAGCACACATGCATCAATATTAACACTAACTATCACTGGGCTAACACTAACACTAACAACAATTAACTAACTAGCACTAAAAGCAAATTAAGCTAACTAACACTAACAACAATTAAATTAAGGCACTGTCTAGTGCTAGTGGCGTTCGGGCGTCGCCGCTGCTTCATGGAGGGAGGCTGAAGGGGTCGGGTCGGTGGTGGCGCGGGTCGCTGGGTCGCCGATCTGCAGAGAGCGGGAGGGTCGAGAGAGAGAGAGAGAGAGCGGGCTGAGGGGTTTGAGAGGAAGAAAGAGGGGCGGGGGCATACCAGAGCGGGTGGGGTCGGGGCGGGCAGGTGGTGGCGGGCGTGGTGGGCGGGGCGAGGTCAAGGCCGGGCGGGCGTATGGGCGGGCGGGCTGGGCGGGCGGGCGAGGTCAAGGCGCGTGGGCGGGCTGGGCGGCGGGCTGGCGGGTGGGCGGGCTGGCGTCAAGGCGGCGGGCGTGGGCGGGCGGCAAGGTGGAGTCAAGAGGGATCGAGCGAGCGAGTGAGAGAGAGTCAAAGGGGATCGAGCGGACCGGTGCTATAGCTAACTTAGCTATAGCGCGTGTTGGGAAAACGCGCTACTGCTACTTCTTTTCTTTATTTATTTTTTATTTTCCTTTTTCTTAGCTATAGCTCTTCCCTGGATAAAACGCTCTACTGCTAACTCTTTTTTTCTTTTTCTTTTTTTATTTTTATTTTTATTTTTTATTTTTCTTGCATTTCATTTTCCACAACTTATTAGTTTGTTTTTCTTTTTCTTTTCATTTCATTTTGCAAAACTTCCTTTCTTTTTCTTTTTCTTTTTCTTTCATTTGCACTTTTCTTTTTCTTTTTCTTTCATTTTGGAATATACCATTGTTACCCTCTGGATAATAATTAGTATAGTATAATATATATCTTACATCATTTGACCGCTATCGGCGGTATACAAAATAGCTAGACACACACAAACTTTGGGATTAGTTTGTCACCTTGGGCTTTAGCATGACGCTTCCGACTGATCTTCTTCCCTCTTTTGTTCGTTGTCGAATAATTGAGCCCATGGTCGTGACTTTTCCTTCTCCAGGGATTACGATCTTTCGTAGGTAATTTAGTCTTCATTCTTCTTTTGACATATGTTTCGTCGTCATCAGCATCATCTTCCCTCATCGGATCACCGTACTGGTCATAGTCTTCCTCGTTGGCGACTCCATCCATTCCAGCGATGCTCTTTTTGCTTCTCACGACAACACGGCTGGGATTGATCGGATCAGTTATGAAGAAACATTGTGTCACGTGTCTAGCATGTACCCATGGCTCATTTTTGGTGATGGCGTTGACGGTACCGCTATCATCGGAGTCGGGTATACACATGGTAGTGAAATGTCGGTTTTCTCTGTGTACATTTTTAGCCCATCTGACACGGAACATCGTAGCGTTATGCAATCCAGAGTAGTTAAGCTCCCATATCTCTTTGACCCTTATGTAATATCTTTCAATTACATTCTCGGTCATGGCTTCCATCGTCACCCCTGAGTTTTGGTCATCACTGTTTTTATCTTTCTCCTCCGTGTAGAACGTGTATCCGTTGATATCGTATGCTTGATAAGTCGCGAGGTTGGTCGAGGGGCCATGTGCTAAGGCATATATGAGTGTTCCGTTCGGACAACCCTCGTCCGGGGGATTAGCCAGAACTCACTCTTTGAACCAACGCAAGAAAGTGGAGTTGTGCTCTCTAATAACTTCAGCGTCCGTCCTGTGCACCCCACGGTCACAGTACTTCTTTGAGATGGTCTCTTTGCGCAGTGTCACGAAATCTTCTAGAACATCTAGGTGTTGTAGCACTACTAAGTTCGCCCTGTCAAGGTCGTTTTGTTGGCCTGAGCGTAACACATTCACATCCCTATGACCGTTGGTGTGACCTTCGCCTTCGAGCCTTCCACGAGGCTTGTTGACGGGCAAACCAACAATGTGGTCTTTGGTCGATAACTCTCACAGAAGAGATGCACTCTTTGGTCGATATCCACAGGCTATGCTTCCATCTGGACGGGACATGTTACGAACGAATTCTTTGATTACCCCATTCATCCTCTCGAACGGCATCATGCTATGCAGGAATGTCGGCCCTAGGTCGATGATGTCGTCCACGGGCGGGAAGTACATCTCTAGCTCATTCAGTATGACAACGATCTCTTCTTGTAGCCTATGGAGTTGCTTCACACTGATCGACTTTCGAGAGATAGCATCAAAAAAGTGGCATAGGTCAGTAAGCGTCTCACGCACATGTGTGTCCATAATCGCTCTAAGTGCAATCGGGAGTAACTGCGTCATCATCACATGACAGTCATGAGACTTCATCCCACTGAACCTTTTTTTCTTAGTGTCCAGATATCTTCTTATCTTCCCACAGTATCCGGAACTAACTTTGATTCCGGCAAGGCACTTGAACAATTGATCGACCTCCTTCGGATCTAAGGTGAAGCAAGAGGGGGGGCAATATTGTTCTTACTTCTTGTTTACATTTTTGCCCCTATCTTCCGTCTCCGTCTCCGTCTCGGTCTCCTCTGACGACCTTTTACCGGGCATTTGAAGATATTTCCTGATTTTCAAAAATTCCAAGTCTTTTCTTGCCTTCGGCCCATCCTTGGTCCTCTCCGGCATGTTCATCAATGTTCCAAGCAAACTCTCAAGGATATTTTTTGTGATATGCATTTGATCAAGGCTATGAGGCGTGTCGAGTATGGGCCAGTATTCCAAGTCCCAGAAAATAGATCTCGTCTTCCATATCTTCAGCAGGGGCTCCGGCGCCTTTTTCTTCGCCTTTCCCGGCGAAGGGCACTCTTCCCAGTTCTTCAATAACTCATATATTTCTGCACCGCTACGCTTACGTGGAGGACCTCGATGCTCAGCCTTACCATTTAATAGATCTCCACGCTTTCTCCATGGGTAATCCTTCTCGAGCCATCTTCGATGCCCCATGTACACGATTTTCAAAGACCCGCCATCTTTCGATAGCTGCAGAGAAGCTGTGTCATCCATGCACCTCGTGCATCCGCAATATCCGTGGCACACCTGGCCGGAGAGATAACCGTAACCGAGATAGTCCTGCACCGTCGTGATCAGCGCGACTCTCATGTAGAAATACTCTCCTTTGCTTGCATCCCATGTCTTGGCCGGCGTTGTCCATAAGGTCTGTAACTCCTCTTTCGGTAACCGAGATACAGATTTATATCATTTCCGGTTGTCTCGGCCCTTGAATAAGCATAGCCATGTGTATGTATTTTTCCTTCATGCACAACCAGGGGGGAGGTTGTACATCCATACAAACACGGGCCATGTGCTATGATTGGTGTTCTGGTTGCCAAATGGATTCATGCCATCACTACTAGCGCCAAGCACGATGTTCCTTGGATCATTTGCGAAAAATTCAAATTCAGCATTTAATGCTCTTCACTGGCTAGCATCTGCGAGGTGTCTGAGCTTCGGTTCATCTCTGTCATCTGGCTTCAGCCTCTCCGTGTGCGGCGCATAAGCTTTAACCCGTTAGGATCTCGAAATACCGCTGTAGACGCGGAGTGATCGGAAAGTACCATACAACTTTCTGTGGAGCTTTCTTTCCGGCCTTTTTATATCGTGAAGCATTGCACTTTGGACATATGGTTTTTTCCGCGTGCTCGTTCCGATATATGATGCAATCATTGATGCATGTGTGATATCTAATATGTTGCAGATCAAGAGGGCACACGATTTTCTTTGCCTCCTCGACACTAGTAGGACACAGGCTTCCCGCGGGAAGAATCTTCTTTAGGTACTTCAGAAGCTCAACCGGGCTTGTATCTGTCCATTTGTTTTTTGCCTTCATCTTTAGAAGTTCTAGTGTGAAACTCAAGCGGGTCACCTCAGAATTATTGCAACCATCATACAAAGGAGTCATCGAGTCTACCTCCAGATGCGCCAGTTTGGCCTCCTCTCTAGAAGCAGCCATGTCGCTAGTCGTCTTCTTGCGAAGCAGGTCTCGAACATGCGGGTCCCGCATGGCTGAACTTAGTAGCGACGAATACGGTGGCGTGTCCGCGTCTTCTCCGCCTTGAACTGCCTCTTCGCCATCGACATTTCCGAGGCCGTCTTCCTCTTCGGGCACATAATCGGTCATCTCTTCGTCTGGTGGCCCCATGTCGTTATTTCCTGCCCCGTCGACGTCCTCCTCCTCATCATCATCTTCTTCTTCTTCTTCACTTATCCACCGAGTATGGCCATGCATGAAACCATGCATGAGCAGGTGCGTTTTGAATTTACCACCCTCAAAGGGGCCGAGCCTGACTATTCCTTTGCATTTTCGACACGGACATAAAACATCCCTCAGTTTTTTTCATACATGTCATCCACAGCGGATTGCCAGTATCTTTCCACCATCCTTCCATTGACCTTCATGATCACCTGTGGGCGGAGCAAATATTATAACCACGTATGTATGCATGCATGGATCAAATTCATACAAAAATTCGCATGACCTTCCCTAAACATAGGACATATTGAGTTTGCATGCCCGAAATTCGCCAAACGGAATTGAATCGACATTTCGGCAAAACATAGGCAACTAATGTCACCCACATTATTTCATCAAATACACAATGTAGGCAACTCAAATTATGCCACACACAATTCGGTATATATATTCTCATATCGCCCATATATATATAGTTTTGGTCCTATCCATACAACCACCTTTTTTTGCTCACCTATGTGTCGAGAGGGATATCGAGCACCTTTCTTCTTAATTACCTAGTAGCTCTAGATATATAGATCTAACTAGCTAGCTAGCTAGCTAGGGAGAGAGAGAGAGAGCTAGCTAGCTAGGGAGATAATGGGAGAGGAGAGGGAGAGAAGAGGGAAGGCATTAATGCAAGTGGGAGGAGGGAAAAGAAGAGGAGGAGGGAGGGCATTAATGGAGGGGGTGATGGTGGAGGGCACAAAGAAAAGGGGGATGGTGGAGGGTAAAGAAGAGGGGGAGGGAGGGGGCTCTAATGGAGGGGTGGTGGAGGGGCAAAGAAGAGGGGGAGGGAGGGGGCTCTAATGGAGAGGTGGTGGAGGGGCAAAGAAGAGGGGGAGGGAGGGCTCTAATGGAGGGCTGGTGGTGGGGGAGCATTGAAAGGAACAAGCAAGGTGCAAGGAAAGGGGGAGAAAGGAAGGGGAAAAAAGAGAGGGGAGGAAGAAGGGGAAAGGTGGTAGGTGGCTGGCGGGCATAGCAGTAGCGCGGGTCACCCATACGCGCTACTGCTATGGCAGCTTGCAAAATATCTACAGCTAGGGTTGCACTACTTATAGCGCTGGCCAGAAACACACGCTACTGGTAAAATGTTATACATAGAAAAATTAGCAGTAGCGCGCTTAGTAAAACAGGCGCTATAGATACTATACTAGCAGTAGCGCAGGTTGGAGGACAGGCGCTGCTGCTATTTTTTGACCAGGGGGTGTGGTGTGTTACACTTAGTAGTAGCGTGGGCCCAGGTAACAAGCGTTGTTGCTAACTTATACCAATAGCGTTGTTTGTATCCAGCGCTACTACTATCTACTAGTAGCGTTGGGTTGTAAACAAATATTACTGGTAAACTTCTATCTATAGGTATTTTTCTAATAGTGCACCATCATGGTTGCCACACAATACGCGATGCCACCGGACGCGAGGCAACCATTACTACAGAAACGGGCATTGGACACGCCCCTCAGCCACAATTTTGACCCAAAATAACTAAGGCACATGTAATGTTGGACATCAGATGCGGTTCCGGGAAGAAACTGTCTTCAATACGAAAATCACCACCAATAATTCTGTATTACAGGCGGTTACCCGGACATCTGTTCACTAGGAAAGTATCTGTTAGCTGGGCATCAATATGACAACTTTTTTTTCGAGAGTACGCCTAGGCGTATCATAGCTTTATAAAAGGCAGAAGTTTGATTACAAAAACACTATCACTCGCTGCGAACAACGAGCGTAGCACAACACCACACCCCGGCAAGTCCGAAGACATCCACCACACAACCAAACAAAACTACAAAGCAAAAGAGCTTGTCCTAACTGAGAACAACACCGCGTCTCTGACCAACACCGGACACCTCCAAGGCTACCAGCTCCCAAGGAACTTATCTTGTCAATGCACCATCCACCTTGAATGCCTAAGAGGAGGTGGCAAGTGAATGGCAGGACTTGATCAGATCCGAGAAAGACACCGTCTTGGATGCACCGGTGATGTCCGTACATAGCGCCGCCAAGGTCAAGGAAGGACCACAACGAACACCGGAGGAGAACACGAGGAACCCAACCGTGCCTCCAAACACAATGCTCTCAACAGAGGAGCGGCATTGAGGACACCGCCATCATGCCGATCCAACCGAATCTAGGCTTTCGCCCGGAGACAACCACCAACTCAAACCGTTCGAGAAGAATGCCGAATCCACCTGGGCGACGCCTCCAAGGAGGGGTATGCCACCCACGGGCACCATCGCTGCCAGCCTGGCCAACGCCAAGCAAGATTTTCATCCAAGGATTGCACATCTCCACACCATGAAAGAATTGGCAAGCACCATCCAAGAGGCCTCACACTGCCGCGACCGCAGCTCCACGCCATCGTAGCCGCCTGCCACTGATAGATCGCACGACAGAGAGTAACGCGACACAACCAACATCTCCAACCTGGCCGAAGAGCAGCAGCCACCAACAACTCCTGCAAGGGCCAGGACCGCCCGCGGCAGTTGTCACCCACACCAAGGGACAACCTTGCGACGACCCAACACCTCTCGATGGACAACACCCGCTCCGGCATCATCGGGAGAGCACCGCCACTCGCTACACAGCCCAGAAGGTAGCGGGCCACTCGCTGGTCGCTAGGAACACCATCCAGGCCGAGCCATCACAGTGCCACCACCGACCTGGTCAGTAGCTCGCCTCGTCGCCTCCAGACAACGCCGCCGCGCATGCCCGCACCGCCACACCGCTGCCTACACTCGCCAAGACCACCGCCCCACCACACCTCCCGCCGTACACCACCGCACACCACGCCGCACCAGCACCAGCACCAACCGCCTGCAACACCTTGGTGCCCGATGGCCATGGAGGCCCGGCGTCTCCACGCCTGCCAGCAGCAGCAACCGAAGCTTGGCCGGCCAGATCTAGATCCAAAACAACCGAATCGGGACGGGAGCAAGACCATAGGCCGCCGAAGCCACAGGCTGCATCACCGGACGAGGCACACACCTCCACCGCAGTGACCGCGTCGAGCCGCTGCCGGACCTTTGCAGCACCACGTCACCAAGGAAATCCGTCGAAGGAGCACCCACGCCATGGCCAAGGAGGAGGGGCCGCGCCCGGAGAGTCCCCGCCGCCACCGGCACTGCCCAGGCTTTGCACGGCGGCGGCGAGGTGGAGGGGAGCGACGAGGGGGGCCGGCGGCGCAAAAATAGCCCCTTCGCCGCCCGTGTTGCCTCGAAGAGGGACGCGGGGGGCGGGGGATTTAGAATGACTGGAAAGGTCAAGTGACTCAATATTGGACAGAATATCAGCAGACCCATTATACTGTGTTGAAGCAGATAAAAAAGCTGGACAATTATAAAGAAGAACACGAGCAAATTCTGCGTGCTAAGTGTCAACACGACATTCTGTTGAGAATTCAGGCTACCAAGTTCTGTAGTAGGTCCAGAGAACGCTTCTGTTTGGCTCAAGGAGTTGATCCAGATCATGTTGATACAGCCCGAGGCCCAACATGCATGGGAAGTTAGACGGTATGAATGGTACGTGATCAATGGTTACACGATTGCTACGAAAGGAAATTATGGTAGGTCAAAGACTCAGAATCCAGGCGTTACCCTACACAAGCTCTGCTAGGCAATAACAAAACAAACATATACTCCCTCCGTTCCTAAATATTTGTCGGCAAGTATTTAGGCGTTACCCTACACTCATTTTGTTCCGTATGTAGTCAGTTGTTGAAATCTTTAGAAAGACAAATATTTAGAAATGGAGGGAGTATATATTATGGGTACATAAATATGATATGGGAGATGGACTATCTGGACTCTAGAATTCCATCTTTTTGATGGCAATGGGTTAGCAAAAATTAAGTTAATTGGAAAGATAATGGCTATACCACTGTCAATATCGACAAGGTTACCTACAAGAATGAGCCATTTGTATTTGCTCAATTTGTTCATTAAGTCTTCTACATCGAGGCATACAAGAAATAAAAGCAATGCCCTAAAACGGAAGTATCTTTGGTATGGAAGGAAAAGTCGATGAGGCCGATTATAACCGAGTCGACAATATTGTGCCTACTGCCTACGGTGCCAGTACCAACAAACAAGGGTGGTGAAGTACCGTTTACGGAGCCTTACCTTCACGATGATCGTCATGATGATGCATTTGTCTAATAGTGTTTTAATATTCCCTGATTTTGAGTTGAACTGTGTATGATTATTATTTGCATTGTAGGGTTATGAATTCAAATGTAATCCTGATAGGGTTAATTTTGAGCTGAACTATGTCGGTGCATCATACTCGCAGTAATCCTGATAGGGTGTCACACATAGCCGAAAGTACAGATGGGAAGCCACATGAAGCTTTTGCCCAGGTTCACTCCCTCACAGCGAAGTTAATACCCTATTCCTGCTTTGTTAATTGTTGATAACGCCTCGTATGAGGCGGTTATAATGGTATATCATAGGTGTATTGAGACTATAGATTGGATGCTTTGAGCTAGCCCTGGCCTCGCATCATAAAGGGGCGGCAATGCCTAGGGTTTACGGGAGTCCTAGTCCGTTACGACCAACTTTGGAGGCCGCCGTGATCTTCGGGATCATATTGCATACCAAGTTGGTGGAGTTTTGGAGAGGAGGCCTACCAGCAGGGTAAGGGACATGGTCCAAGTTATGGCATGCTGCGTCCAAGTGAAGCCCGGTGGGCTGACTTCCCGTCTTGCGATATACCAGTATGTGGTACCGTATGTAGCCTGTGAGTTTGTCAAGCACTGCTTGCGTCCATGGTGAAGTGAAACGTCACGCGCCATCTTGGGACTGCTTGGCGAGGTCCTGAAGGGCTCCCGGGGATTCCTGAAAGGCAAGAAATGACTGTTGGCTCTCCCGCGAGGCAAGAGAACGACATGATCTTCGGTGCTCGGAAGCCTGAGGGGGAAGCCGAAGCTAGCCGGACGATGTGTCCGACCTCCTAATCTGGGTAAGATGCCTTACTTCCAGAGAGCTGGTTTCAACGGAACCATGACACGTCGTAAATCTTTGAGTGACGTCATCATGAACGTAAGGCCTGAATGCACCATGCGCAGCCGGCGGCTTGGTCATTGCATGGAGAAGCATTGTATGTACCCACCCTAATCGAGTGTGGAACAGTCAAGCGTGCGGTGCGAGGTAGTGTGTGTCCCAGCGAAGGCCGCGTCCCATTGCATTCCGCATTTAAATGGCTTCCAATACTTTGGTAGCAATATACTCTCTCCGCCCCGAAAATACTTATCGGAGAAATGAATGTATCTAAACGTATTTTAGTTTTAGATACATTCATTTTTATTTATTTCTTCAACAAGTATTTACGGGCGGAGGGAGTATAACCAATTTAGGAGAGAGACTGATATGTCAAAGACCTTATAATGGCAAGTTTCCCTAGGTTTCCCCTCCCCCCTCCCCCCCGCGCCGCCACCCGCGAGGCGGCCGGGGCGGGCGCCTAGATCCCTCCGCCGCCGGTCTCCCCTCCTCCTCCCTCCTCCCTCGCCGCCGCCAGGCGGTCGGCTTAACCTGATCAGCGTGGCGGCGGTCTCTCTTCCTCCTCCGCAGCGTTGGGGCGGCAGGTCCCTCCTTCATGGCGGCGGGGCATGGCGTGGCGCGTGACGGCATGGCGGCTGCTTGGTGGGCGCGCCTCGCCTGGCGGCAGTTCCGCCCGGCGGCGGGGCATGGCGGCGTGGGCGTGGCTGGGTCCGACCAGACTCTTTGGCGGCTGCGGTGGTTCCTCTCCGTCGTGGGCGTGCGGCGGTGGTGCGGCTCGGCCGGTGGCGGTCCGGCGACCTGGTGATGGTGGCCGGCGGTGCGCGTGGTGGTGGTGCCTCCCTTGGCGGCTTTCGGTGTGGGGAGGAAGGGGAGCGGCTTGGACAGGGGCGGCGGAGCCGACGGCGTGCCGGCTGCAGCGCGAAGGAAGGAGCCGACGGCTTGGTAGCAATATACTCCCTCCACCCAGAAATACTTGTCGGAGAAATGAATGTATGTAGACGTATTTTAGTTTTAGATACATCCATTTTTATTTATTTCTCCAACAAATATTTACAGAAGGAGGAAGTATAACCAATTTAGCATACCCTGAGTTCACTGGAAAAGTGTCCATTCGTTGGGCACCAATATGAGGGAAAAGTGCTACGTTGGTCACCATTTTGAGGTGGTGGGTTGTCACTGGGAACCGTTTAGAGGGCAAGGGTTATCGCTGGGCACCATTTTGAAGGTGAGGGTTATCGCTGGGCACCATTTTTTGGGTGAGTGTTGTTCTTGTCCTCTTTGTAGGTGAATAGAAGGTATGTACTACCTATGTTTTTATTTACTCTCCATTAGTTGTTTAGGTGAAGCAATGATGAATTTAATGGTACTGTTTTGGTATTGGGGATGCTAATAAAAATTTCTATAAAGTTGGTTAAATTTTACAAATATTTTTTTATTGCAAAGTTAATATGCAAAGTAAAGAAAAATAAAGGTGATATTGTATTAATTATTTAATCATGATGTACACATAATTTGCTGCAATAGTAGGGTATAAATGGGTACTTCTGTTCTGTTGCAAAAATGGGTCGAGCTTGGATCTACACTGTACGATGGAAGCGTTCCTACTCCCTGGAAGGGAGCCGCGTGTTAATATATTGATCGAGGCGAGGAAGCCCCTGCCGTGGCGTACAAGATTCCATCTATCGCTGGAGATACGATGATTACAGACTACTAGAAAAATGCTTATAGATAGAAGTCTAGCAGTAGAGTTTGTCTGGCCCCCCACGCTACTGGTAATTACCACTAGTGCTGGGTACAAAGCATGCTACTGGTATGGATAAGCAGCAGCGTTGGTTAGCATGGGTCGCGCTGCTATTGTGTGGGCCGCATGGCCAAAAACGGTAGCCCACTTAGCTGTAGCGTAGGCTAACCACCAGCACTACAGCTAGTGGGCTTATCAGTAGCGCCGGCCCATACGCAGCGCTACTACTACAGCTAGTAGGCATGCACGTACGCCCCCCCCCCCCCCGCGCACCCCTCACTTTTGATCTGCACCCGACACCGCCGCGGTTAGGGTTTCTCCCCAAGCCACCGCGCGCCACCGCCATCGCCGCCGTAGGTAATGCTCCTCCGATGCTCCTCCCCCCTCCGCTGCTCCTCCCTCCTCTGCTGCTCCTCCCCCTCCGCTGCTCCTCCCCCCTCTCGCTGCCCCCTCTGTCGCCGCCCGCGTGTTCTTGCCGGCCGCTTTTGGCCGACCACCCTCCCCTCACCGGTGTCTTCTTCCACGTACGGCTTGCACGCACGCCTTTGTCCCCGGTGCGGCCTTCCCCCTCGTCACCGGTCTTCCTCCTCGTCAGCAACCCTGAGAGGTCACCACGCCATCCCCCTGCTCGTCAACACGCCAACCCCGAGAGGTCACCACTGAAGGACATATGCCCTAGAGGCAATAATAAAGTTATTATTTATTTCCTTATTTCATGATAAATGTTTATTATTCATGCTAGAATTGTATTAACCGGAAATTTAGTACATGTATGAATACATAGACAAACATAATGTCACTAGTATGCCTCTACTTGACTAGCTCGTTGAATCAAAGGTGGTTAAGTTTCCTAGCCATAGACATGAGCTGTCATTTGATTAACGGGATCACATCATTAGAGAATGATGGGATTGACTTGACCCATTATGTTAGCTTAGCACTTGATCGTTTAGTATGTTGCTATTGCTTTCTTCATGACCTATACATGTTGCTATGATTATGAGATTATGCAACTCCCGTTTACCGGAGGAACACTTTGTGTGCTACCAAACGTCACAACGTAACTGGATGATTATAAAGGTGCTCTACAGGTGTCTCCGAAGGTACTTGTTGAGTTGGCGTATTTCGAGATTATGATTTATCACTCCGATTGTCGGAGAGGAATCTCTAGGCCCTCTCGGTAATGCATATCACTATAAGCCTTGCAAGCAGTGTGACTAATGAGTTAGTTGCGGGATGATGCATCACATAACGAGTAAAGAGACTTGCCGGTAACTAGAATTAACTAGGTATTGAGATACCAACGATCGAATCTCGGGCAAGTAACATACCGATGACAAAGGGAACAACGTATGTTGTTATGCGGTTTGACCGATAAAGATCTTCGTAGAATATGTGGGAGCCAATATGAGCATCCAGGTTCCGCTATTGGTTATCGACCGGAGACGTGTCTCGGTAATGTCTACATAGTTCTCGAACCCGTAGGATCCGCACGCTTAAAGTTAGATGACAGTTATATTATGAGTTTATATATTATGATGTACCGAAGGTTGTTCGGAGTCCCGGATATGATCACGGACATGACGAGGAGTCTCGAAATGGTCGAGACATGAAGATTGAAACATTGGACGACTATATTCGGACACCGGAATAGTTCCGGGGGTTATGGGAGATATACCGGAGTACCGGGGGGTTAACGGAACCCCCCGGGGGGGTTAATGGGCCTCATGGGCCGAAAGTGGAGAAGAGGAGGGGCGGCCAGGGGAGGCCGCGCGCCCCCTCCCCCTCTAGTCCGAGTAGGACAAGGAGGGGGGGCGCCCCCTTTCCTTCCTCCCCTCTCTCCCTTCCTTCCCCCTCTCCTAGTTGGACAAGGAAAGGAGGGAGTCCTACTCCCGGTGGGAGTAGGACTCCTCTTGGCGCACCCCTCCTGGCCGGCTGCCCCCTCTCCCCTTGCTGCTTTATATACGGGGGTAGGGGGGCATCTCTAGACATAACAACAATTGATCTTTGAGATCTATTAGCCGTGTGCAGTGCCCCCTCCACTATATTCCACCTCGATAATATTGTAGCAGTGCTTAGGCGAAGCCCTGCGTCAGTAGAACATGATCATCGTCACCACGCCGTCGTGCTGACGGAACTCTCCCTCGACACTCGGCTGGATCTGAGTTCGAGGGATGTCATCGAGCTGAACGTGTGCAAGAACTCGGAGGTGTCGTGCTTACGGTGCTTGATCGGTCGGGCCATGAAGACGTATGACTACATCAACCGCGTTGTGCTAACGCTTCCGCTTTCGGTCTACGAGGGTACATGGACAACACTCTCCCCTCTCGTTGCTATGCATCACCATGATCTTGCGTGTGCGTAGGAAAATTTTGAAATTACTACGTTCTCCAACAGTGGCATCCGAGCCTGGTTTTATGCGTAGATGTTTTATGCACGAGTAGAACACAAGTGAGTTGTGGGCGATACAAGTGATACTGCTTACCAGCATGTCATACTTTGGTTCGGCGGTATTGTTGGATGAAGCGTCCCGGACCGACATTACGCGTACGCTTACGCGAGACTGGTTCTACCGACGTGCTTTGCACACAGGTGGCTGGCGGGTGTCAGTTTCTCCAACTTTAGTTGAACCGAGTGTGGCTAGTAACTCGAAACAGGAGTTACAGAATAAACAGAGACTAGTTGAAGGGGAAGTGACGATGAGTGTTGGATGTAGTTCCAAGATTGATATGATCATCATCACACACTCCCTATACTTTCAGGATTAGTGTTAAACCTAAATAAATGTTATTTGGCATTTGCGTTGAGCATGAATATGATTTGATCATGTTTATTGCAATACGGTTATTCATTTAAAGTCAGAGAATAATTGTTGTTCTGTTTACATGAATAAAACCTTCAATGGTCATACACCCAATGAAAATAGTTTGTTGGATCTCGATCGTAATGATACACATATTCATAATATTGATGCCAAAAGATGCAAAGTTAATAATGATAGTGCAACTTATTTGTGGCACTGCCGTTTGGGTCATATCGGTGTAAAGCGCATGAAGAAACTCCATAAAGATGGCTTTTCGGAATCACTTGGTTATGAATCATTTGATGCTTGCGAACCGTGCCTTTTGGGCAAGATGACTAAAAACTCCATCTCCGAAACAATGGAACGAGCTACTGACTTGTTGGAAATAATACATACTAGCAGATCAATGAGTATTAAGGCTCGTGGCGGGTATCATTATTTTCTGACCTTCACAGATGATTTGAGCAGATATGGGTATATCTACTTGATGAAACATAAGTCTGAAATAGTTGAAAGGTTCAAAGAATTTCAGAGTGAAGTGGAAAATCATCGTAACAAGAAAATAAAGTTTCTACGATCTGGTCATAGAGATGAATATTTGAGTTACGAGTTTGGCCTTCAGTTAAAATAATGTGGAATAGTTTCACAAACTCATGCCACCTGGAACACCACAGTGTAACGGTGTGTCCAAACGTCATAACCGCACTTTATTTGATATGGTGCAATCAATGATGTCTCTTACCGATTTACCAATATTGTTTTACGGTTATGCATTAGAGATAGCTGCATTCATGTTAAAATAGGGCACCATCTAAATCCATTGAGATGACACCATATGAACTATGGTTTAGCAATAAACCTAAGTTGTCGTTTCTTAAAGTTTGGAGTTGCGATGCTTATGTGAAAAAAAAAGTTTCAACCTGATAAGCTCGAACCCAAATCGGAGAAGTGCGTCTTCATAGAATACCCAAAGGAAACTATTGGGTACACCTTCTATCACAGATTTGAAGGCAAAACATTCGTTGCTAAGAATGGATCCTTTCTAGAGAAGGAGTTTCTCTCGAAAGAAGTGAGTGGGAGGAAAGTAGAACTTGATGAGGTAACAGTACCTGCTCCCTTATTGGAAAGTAGTTCATCACAGAAATCCGTTTCTGTGACACCTACAATAATTAGTGAGGAAGCTAATGATATTGATCATGAAACTTCAGATCAAGTTACTACCAAACCTCGTAGGTCAACAAGAGTGAGATCCGCACCAGAGTGGTACGGTAATTCTATTCTGGAAGTCATGTTACTAGACCATGATGAACCTACGAACTATGAGGAAGCGATGATGAGCCCAGATTCCGTGAAATGGCTTGAGGCCATGTAATCTGAGATGAGATCCATGTATGAGAACAAAGTGTGGACTTTGATTGACTTGCCTGATGATCGGCAAGCCATAGAAAATAAATGGATCTTCAAGAGGAAGACAGACGATGATAGTAGTGTTACTATCTACAAAGCTCGACTTGTCGCAAAAGTTTTTCAACAAGTTCAAGGTGTTGAATACAATGAGATTTTCGCACTCGTATCGATGCTTAAAAGTCTGTCTGAATCATGTTAGGAATTGCCGCATTTTATGAAATTTGGCAAATGGATGTCAAAACTACATTCCTTAATGGATTTCTTAAAGAAGAATTGTATATGATGCAACCATAAGGTTTTGTCAATTCGAAAGGTGCTAACAAAATGTGCAAGCTCCAGCGATCCATCTATGGACTGGTGCAAGCATCTCGGAGTTGGAATATACGCTTTGATGAGTTGATCAAAGCATATGGTTTTATACGGACTTGCGGTGAAGCCTGTATTTACAAGAAAGTGAGTGGGAGCTCTGTAGCATTTCTCAAACTATATGTAGATGACATATTGTTGATTGGAAATGATATAGAAATTCTGGATAGCATAAAAGGATACTTGAATAAGAGTTTTTCAAAGAAAGACCTCGGTGAAGCTGCTTACACATTGAGCATCAAGATCTATAGAGATAGATCAAGACACTTAATAAGATTTTTCAATGAGTACAAACCTTGATAAGATTTTGAAGTAGTTCAAAATGGAACAATCAAAGAAGAAGTTCTTGCCTATATTACAAAGTATGAAGTTGAGTAAGACTCAAAACCCGACCATGGCAGAAAATAGAAAGAATGAAAAGTCATTCACTATGCCTCAGTCATAGGTTCTATAAAGTATGCTATGCTGTGGTCCTGACCTATTGTATACCTTACTCTGAGTTTGGCAAGGGAGTACAATTTTGATCTAGGAGAAGATCACTGGACAACGGTCAAGAATATCCTTAGTGAAGACTAAGGAAATATTTCTCGATAATGGAAGTGATAAAAGATCTTGCCGTAAAAAGTTACAACAATGCAAGCTTTTACACCAATCCAGATGACTCCAAGTCTCAATCTGGATACATATTGAAAGTGGGAGCAATTAGCTAGAGTAGCTCCGTACAGAGCATTGTAGACATAGAATATTTGCAAAATACATACGGCTCTGAATGTGACAGACCCGTTGACTAAACTTCTCTCACGAGCAAAACATGATCATACCTTAGTACTCTATTGGGTGTTAATTACATAGCAATGTGAACTAGATTACTGACTCTAGTAAAACCTTTGGGTGTTGATCACATAACGATGTGAACTATAGGTATTAATCACATACAGATGTGAATATTGGTGTTAAATCACATGACAATGTGAACTAGATTTTTGACTCTAGTGCAAGTGGGAGACTGAAGGAAATATGCCCTAGAGGCAATAATAAAGTTATTATTTATTTCCATATTTCATGATAAATGTTTATTATTCATGCTAGAATTGTATTAATCGGAAACTTAGTACATGTGTGAATACATAGACAAACATAATGTCACTAGTATGCCTCTACTTGACTAGCTCGTTGAATCAAAGATGGTTAAGTTTCCTAGCCATAGACATGAGTTGTCATTTGATTAACGGGATCACATCATTAGAGAATGATGTGATTGACTTGACCCATTTTGTTAGCTTATCACTTGATCGTTTAATATGTTGCTATTGCTTTCTTCATGACTTATACATGTTCCTATGACTATGAGATTATGCAACTCCCGTTTATCGGAGGAACAACACTTTGTGTGCTACCAAACGTCAAAACGTAACTGGGTGATTATAAAGGTGTTCTACAGGTGTCTCCGAAGGTACTTGTTGAGTTGGCGTATTTCGAGATTAGGATTTGTCACTCCGATTGTCGGAGAGGTATCTCTGGGCCCTCTCGGTAATGCATATCACTATAAGCCTTGCAAGCAGTGTGACTAATGAGTTAGTTGCGGGATGATGCATTACATATTGAGTAAAGAGACTTGCCGGTAACAAGATTGAACTAGGTATTGGGATACCGACGATCGAATCTCGGGCAAGTAACATACCGATGACAAAGGGAACAACGTATGTTGTTATGCGGTTTGACCGATAAAGATCTTCGTGAATATGTAGGAGCCAATATGAGCATCCAGGTTCCGCTATTGGTTATTGACCGGAAACGTGTCTCGGTCATGTCTACATAGTTCTCGAACCCGTAGGATCCGCACGCTTAAGGTTTCGATGACAGTTATATTATGAGTTTATGAGTTTTGATGTACCGAAGGTTGTTCGGTGTCCCGTATGTGATTACGGACATGAAGAGGAGTCTCGAAATGGTCGGGACATGAAGATTGATATATTGGAAGCCTATATTTGGATGTCGGAAATATTAAAGTTAGATGACAGTTATATTATGAGTTTATATATTATGATGTACCGAACGTTGTTTGGAGTCCCGGATGTGATCACGGACATTACGAGGAGTCTCGAAATGGTCGAGACATGAAGATTGATATATTGGACGACTATATTCGGACACCGGAATAGTTCTGGGGGTTATCGGATATATACCGGAGTACCGGGGGGTTACCGGAACCCCCCGGGGGGTTAATGGGCCTCATGGGCCCAAAGTGGAGAAGAGGAGGGGCGGCCAGGGGAGGCCGCGCGACCCTCCCCTCTAGTCCGAATAGGACAAGGAGGGGGGGGGGGCGCCCCCCTTTCCTTCCTCCCCTCTCTCCCTTCCTTCCCCCTCTCCTAGTTGGACAAGGAAAGGAGGGAGTCCTACTCCCGGTGGGAGTAGGACTCCTCCTGGCCGGCCGCCCCCTCCCCCCTTGCTCCTTTATATACAGGGGTAGGGGGCACCTCTAGACATAACAACAATTGATCCTTGAGATCTATTAGCCGTGTGCGGTGCCCCCTCCATTATATTCCACCTCGATAATATCGTAGCGGTGCTTAGGCGTAGCCCTGCGTCGGTAGAACATCATCATCGTCACCACGTCGTCGTGCTGACGGAACTCTCCCTCGACACTCGGCTGGATCGGAGTTCCAGGGACATCATCGAGCTGAACGTGTGCAAGAACTCGGAGGTGCCGTGCTTTCGGTGCTTGATCGGTCGGGCCGTGAAGACGTACGACTACATCAACCGCGTTGTGCTAACGCTTCCGCTTTCGGTCTACGAGGGTACGTGGACAACACTCTCCCTCTCGTTACTATGCATCACCATGATCTTGCGTGTGCGTAGGAAAATTTTGAAATTACTACGTTCCCCAACAACCATGCCATCCCCCCTCCCCGATTGCTTGCTTGATTGAGATCTGGAACGGACATGGTTGTCAAGAACTGATGCTTTACGATTTGGTTAGCAAACACTAAGATTGATTTGCTTGGGGTTTACATCCATAATTAGATTAACTGCTTGATTGATTGATTGATTTTCATGCATACAATAACTAGATCCCCAGGAGATGTTGTTTATTGTTGGCACTAACACAATGCATTGCGTGGGTCTGTAGCATGAGATTTGAACAGATTTACGGCTTCCCTGATTACGTCTGCATTTATCTAAAAGTGATGTTATTGTACGACATGTATAATCGAAGAAAACGAATATATATACTCTGCCAGATTTACTTACGTCTTTGTTTTTGAGCTCATGTCACATCAAGAGGATTTGACCTCGTGGGTCAGTTATAAGAATTGGATGTTTGGTTCTTTCTCGGTTATTCTTGCGCCTTGTAGTGCATTACTACTATTTCTATGCTATCCCTAGCACATTATAAGCAAACTTTGATGTCCAGCTTCTTTCCAGTAACCGGGCAGATGCTAACTCATTAGTGTAGTTCAAACGCTAGTGTAGTTCGTTAATTACCTCGTAGGAAAGTTCAAATGCTAATGGAATAGGCAGTGGCTCAGTGAGGTGTAGTTTGTTATTTTTATTTTTTCTATACATGGATTGCTAGTGTCAGGGGTTTCCTTTGCTCCGACATGCTCTTGTGTTTTTTTATAGTAAGTTATTTTTGGCAAAATGTAGGTGCCAATTTAGTTCAAATGTTTTGGTAGGTGGTACCGTGATCTGGTAGATATTGGTTCTGATACAAGTATTTGGTTCGCAAGTGCTAAGTTACTGGAGTCGATGTGTTGTGTATCTTCATGCTCAGAGTATCTTCATTTATCACTTACTATACTTACTCACTCACTTAGCAACTCTGAAGGGTGCTCTCTAGCTAGCTAGCTTTATGTTATTGTTTTTCTTTACTGTGAAGTGAATCGTTCATCTTTGCTCATATTGCTTTAGGAAAATTGCGCCACCACCACCACCACCATGTCGACTGTGCAACTCAAGGTGCACCAGCAGCCTTGCAACTGGCACACTGTTCGGCATCTACTTTGAGCCTAGTTTTATTCATGCGGTGGTAACAAATTATATGAAACTTGTAACAACTATTTTGTTTTTAGTGTTGGCATTAATGCATTGTGTCATTTTGCTTTTTTTACACAGATCGTCCCATGCAATGTGAGGTTCAAATTCAACAAGATGACCAGAGACACTGTGACCTTTGAGGCTTCGGGGGGGGGGGGGGGCTACACAATGGAGGTCGAGAAAGTATGCAATATTTCACATATTGGAGGAGATGGGTGGGTCCGTTTCCTCGCCCACATGGGTATTACTGGTGGTGAGTTGACCAGCTTCTCCTTTAGAGCAGAAAGACCGAAGCTGGCTGTCATTTATATCAACACGGGGGAAGATGATGAAGATGATGAGGACACATTTGATGAAGATGATGAGGACTCACTTGATGAAGCCATCTATGCTCAAAGAATGAGGCTGAGCGAGGAGGAGGTGTGCAACATATGAGACATAATTCCGCCACGTGCTGACTTTGTCGGGGTGCCATTCGTGACCCGCCTGACAAGTACCATGGTTGATCTGCTTGTCATGGTATGTTATACTTTACTATAGTAATTTGATGATATATATTCTTTATTGTTATACTTACAAATGCAAATTATCCGATGATATGCTTAGTGAATCCGATGATATGCTTAGTGTAGAGTCCAATGATATGATGTATGGAATCTAGTCGATAATATGCTTAGTGTAGAGTTCGATGACATGCTTATTAGTGTAGAATCCAATGAATTGTTAATAGTGTAGATAATCCATACTTATTAGTAGAATTCATGCTTAGTAGAAATGTAGTACTGTGTCATTTGATAGTGTAGAAATCTATACTTAGTAGAAATATATTTGCAAGAGTATGTGCGAGGCTACTTATTAATTAATATGTTTTTCTTAGTCAGAAATTGCCAAAAAGCCTATCTGTGAGTTGTGGTATGGAGCCTGATCAAGAAGGATCAGCTGGAATACGCCTTACCACAAGGGGCTCAGTCACCACCTGTGCGTACGGTGTGGACACGGACGATCGCACACACTTAAGCTCGGTTGGGTGGAAGAGCTTCCTCGTTGGCAAGAATCTTCGTGTTGGACAGGCCATCCTAATTACTATCAGAAACACCCACCGCCAAGGCTTGAGGATGATGATCGTCATCGATGATATCATCTAGAACTACATATGTTTGTGGCCGTATGACTATACCTAGTAGAACTGCTATATATGTGTGGTTGTAAGACTAGTACTACTTATCATATATGCTATATGTGTGTGAGGATGCATGTTGACTATATATGAGTGCCTATAATGCTTTATGACATTGTATGACTACTGTATGACTATATATGAGTATCTTGTATTGTGGTATATGTGAAATTGCAGTTTATTGAAACGGGTGTTGTTCTACATCAATAGGAAGCAAAAAAAAAATGTTGAAAGATACAGCAACAATGCGGGGACAGAAAAAACGCTACAACTACTTAATAGTAGCGCGTGACTAAACAGCGCTACTGGTATAGTTATTAGTTATAGCGCTGGGTTAGACCGCGCTACTAATACCACTTAGTTGTAGCGCCGTAGTAGTAGCTCGGCCACCCGCGCTACTGATAGCACTAAAACCCGCGTCACTAATAGTGTTTTCCCTAGTAGTGACAGGAGATAAGAGAAAGAAAGAGTCACGGGAGAGGAGATAGAGATAGATTGAGATTACATGTTTAAATCATCTATCTAACACCGTTTGAGCAATGCGTACATCGATGGGTTGACATTTGTTTTGGAAACTTCCGATCGAGATAGATTGAGAAGGAAAGCGAAATGGATATGGTGCCAAAGTTTGTGTTTGAAGTATTCAAATTTGCGTTTGAGTCTCAGTGACACTGAAAAAATATAGAACGTCAAACATCTCACACCTATACTGAAGCATTTGTAATTCAAATCTAACATAATTCTGCTGTTATTGTCTTAATTATTTCAGTTATTCTTGCATCAAGATGAGCACACACACAGCACACTCACACCCCTGTTATTTGTTTGACAGTTGAGTGGCGCGCAATGCGTGGCTGGCCATACAAAGTCACGCGCAGTGCTGTGCACCGAGCTCGATCTGATGCATGGATGGAACACCAGACCCTGCTTGGCTCTGCTTTTTTGACCGCAACGTCCCCAAAGCATATGATGTACTGCTCCTGCTCATGCATTTGTAACAGATGCACGGCGCGCACCGCGTGAGGGGGCATAAAACCGTGATGGGGCTTTTGCGTTCATGCCCCTACTTTCAGTATGAAGTTCATCAATGGTGATTTAGCCACTAAACCCATACTGGCAACAGCAGCACTCAGCCCTGCTCTTACCTCTCCATATATATATATATCACTGGGTTCTTCTGTGCAAGCTCGCTCACTCCTCACTCCTCAGTCCCTAGCTAGGCTGCCAAATGAGAAGAGGGAAGAAGTCTACCATGGCTCGGCGCTACCACCTGACCCTCCTCTCCGTCTTCTCCTTCCTGCTCCTCACCGGCCTTTTGGCTGCTCATCAGTCCCGAGGGAAGAAAGCCGGGAAGATAGTGACCCTGACCGTCCAGTACCCGGCCGTGGACTCACCGCCGGGGGAGAAGATCAAGATCTCAGCGCACTACGTTGACGAGCACGGGGGCCGCGAGCGCCACTTCAACCTCGACTGCGACGACGACGAGCCGTATGTCCCTCTCTCTGTTTCTCTCTCCGTGTGATTTTGCTTGGTTTAAAAAAATTCTAGCTAAGCTTGCTGCTTGCGAATGAACCCCAGCCTCGGTTTCGGCATGAAGTACCTTCTCTCGACCCTGGAGGGGATACGAGATGCGCGAGAGTCTCGATCCGAGGTAACTAACGTAGAGATTGCCCCACCCTGTTCGCGTTCTTGCTGATTTCAGAACGCAATGTGAAGTGCTGACCTTGACCTTTAATTTGCCTCATTGTTTCTCAGCTATAGTAGTACGCGGACCTTCACGTATGGTGCTCAGCGTGGTGGATGGTTGCATGTCCAGTGCCCAGTGGAGATTGGAGAAGGAATAGTGTGGTAGTGTCTGCAGATCGTACTATCTGCAGATCGCTAGTAGTGTGGTAGTGTAGTGTGCAGGGTGCTGGAGTACGCCGATCTTCATGTATCTATGGTATACCGTGGATTGTGTGTGTCGCTTAACATAATTAAGAGGCAATTGTGTGAACCTCTACCGGTTTCGAGAAACAAAATATATTCCTGTGTCTTCTATTTCATGAATTTTGTACGCCGATCTTCTGTCGGCGACCACTTCATTAACGCACTGGTTACCCGGTACCCCATGCGATGGCAGCCCGCATTGGTGGCTGACTGGCGTCTACGGGCCGCAGGAGGACGCCGACAAAATCTCCTTCCTCTTCGACCTGCACGACACTCGGGTTTGCTGTGCCGGCCCCTGGCTTCTCGGCGGCGACTGTTAGAATATATATTGGGTTTAAAGATAGAGATAAAGAGGTAGAGATATAATATGTTTAAACCACATGTAACTTGTCTTGTAGTCCAAGCCTCTATCCCTCATGTACTCTATATATACCCCACGAGGGTCAGATCAATACAACAGTAGACACAATATTATCGTCATATAATTCCTACATTGTATCAGAGCGGTTAGTCTCGCGACGCCGATCCTAGGACTTCTCACCACTTCCGCAGCGCGCCGCCCCCGAGGAGATTAATCTCTTCTCCTTGGGGGCGCGGCATCCGATCGATCAAAGATGATGAGATCGGCTCCTTAGTTAGATTAGATCAATTTCTCAATTTTCCAAATTCTGTTAGATTAGTTCTTCTTTAGACACAAATAAATCTGAAGCTCTTTTATCTCGTGAAAAATCACAGCAAACCGGTGGAGAGATCGGTTCCAAAAATCTCCTCTAAATCCAGTGCAGACATAGTAGCACATCCGGCGATCGCCGCGATCCTAGCGGACTGATCTGCTTCGTCAACATGCAGCATCTGCCTGGCGGGTCTTCGCCGCGCATCTCCACCAGTGCGTCCATGACCGGCGCCTCTGAACGAGCCAGCACACGCAACACCGGCGCGACCGTGATCCACAGGAGCAGGCCGGGCGCTGGCGGTCCAGGAGCAGGCGCTTTCGTGACCGGGCGCTGGAGCAGCCGGTCGATGCAAAACGCTCGGCAGGCGCAGTCCAGGCAGGCCGGTGGAGTGGCGCCACCAAACAGCGTCCAGATGCCCTCGACACCAATCAGCGTCCTGATGCCCTTCCATCAGGCGGAGATGACGACGCCGGCGAGCAGCAGCGAAGGACACACGGACGTGCGATCACGGGAGGGCATAGCTCCCGCATAGATCTCTTTCACGTACGAGGGAGCGGATCTCCCGCTCACGGCGGCGGATCTCCGACGTAGGCGGACGACTTCAGCCGTGGGCGTAGAAGGCCAAGCAACCAATTCCCGTTCAATCTGGTGGGCGTCGACTTCGTCAACTCCAGCAAGCGCAGGCCATGCACAGGCGTGGACTCCACCTCTAGCTTCAACCAGATCGTGGGTCACGTAACCATGTCCCACATGTCCATATGCGACCATGATCTCGAGAGCCACATCCTAGAGCTTCAGCGACACATAACAGGTCTGCTCGACTCCAGCCCTCGCGGGACATGAGCAACGACGCGCACGACCTGCCTCATCTACACTGAGCCGCCGACCTGCACCCACACCGAGGACATCATCCTCTGCATCGCTGCATCGACCGCCGTCGCCAATCTGTACTGCACGGCTACACCGACGCCTCTGCATCGAGCCGAACGACATCAAGCTGTGCGACTAGCCAGGCTACGAGCCAACATACATCTTCGGCACGACACGGCATCGACACTTTGTTGTCACGGAGGGACAACTTCAAACGACGGATCATCCTCGACACGCCACTGCAACGTCATGGCCGACACTTCATCGCCAAGGTCTTCATCAATATGGTCTTCATCAACATCTTCGTCAACACACTGCCGCTGCCTTGTCCACAACATGGACATCTAGCATCCTCTCACAGACTTTGTGCAAGACGCGACCACGACGACGGCAATGACCGCGTCACGACGACGACATCGACCTTCTCATCCACGATGGTACGACTGCATCGACACGGCGTCACTACAGTGACGACCATACACAGTCACACGGTTCTGGCAAAACCGATGTGTGCTCGATGGGCTTCCTCTGGTCTTGACAAAACCGATGGACTCATCGCCGACGGCACCCTCTGACATCTGCAAGGTGCATCGTCCACGTCTGCAGCTCCGTCATAGCGCATTTTTTTTGCGCCTCCGGCTTTGTGCGGCTTTATCATCCACGACGACTACATCATCGACCACGACTACCTCGACCACGGCTACATCATGATCGGCTACATCGACAACGACATACAGGGCAACGTCTACAGCAACTCATAGGCAACAACTTCAGTCAACAGCGTCCGCGTCGTCACCAGCATCCACGCCACTCCCGCTGTGACTGCGGGAGGGAACAGAGGAGAGACGAGGAAGGCACCAGTAGGGACGCAGTCACCGCCCAAGGTGCCGACCCGTCAGCCATTAGAGACACAGTTGATGATGGCGCAGCGGAGAAGACGACGGAAGCACATGACTTCAAATTCAGTCGCAATCGTCCGCTTCTCTCCCGCTATGACTGAGGGAGGATGTTAGAATATATATTGGGTTTAAAGATAGAGATAAAGAGATAGAGATATAATATGTTTAAACCACATGTAACTTGTCTTGTAGTCCAAGCCTCTACCCCTCATGTACTCTATATATATCCCACGAGGGTCAGATTAATACAACAGTAGACACAATATTATCATCATATAATTCCTACAGCGACTTCAACATGATCGCCACGGCCGACGACAAGAACAAGAACAATCTCCACCGGGCTAGCATGCGCCGTTTTAGGCAGTTCATTGCTAACGAGGAGCTTCGGGACATGTATCTGCACGGCCGCCGCTAGACCCGGTCCAACGAGCGTGACAACCCCACTTTAGTGCGCATCGACCGTGTCCTCTGTACCGTTGGCTGGGAAACCGATCACCCTAGCTACATGCTCCGCTGCCTCTCCTCCGCCACGTCGGATCACGCCGCCCTCATTGTTGAATCCTACCCGTGATCCTCGCGGCCGAGGCGGTTCCACTTCGAGCGGTTTTAGCTAACTCTTGACGGCTATCACCAGACGGTGGCGGAGGCCTGGTCTTCCACACCACACGAACCGGACCCCTTCCGTCGCATCTTCGCGCGCCTTCGCTCCATGCGGCAAAGCATCTTCAGCGTTGGAGTTCCAAGCTCATGGGAAACATCTCGCTTCAGCTCAGCGTTGCCCGTGAGCTCATCACGCGGTTCGACGCGGCCCAAGATTCCAGGCCTCTCTCCTGCAGAGACCCGGCTGCGGCGAAAGCATAAGGCTTCATACCTCGGGCTGGCATCTCTGGAGCGTTCCTTAGCCAGGTAGCGTGCGCGCTTCAACTTCCTCAAGGCTGGTGACACCAATCCGGACTTCTTCCGTCTGCACGCGGCCCAGAGGACCCGCAAAAACTCCATATTCCAGCTCCAGGTGAACGGCTTTCTGGTGTCAAGTCACGTGGAAATTGCGGAGGCTGCGTTTGACCACTTCACGGCTATCCTCGGCACCCCGACAGAGTGCCAGTCCTCCATTGATCTCGACGCCCTCGACCCACGCTCGTTCGAGCTGCACGACCTCGAGTTGCACTTCTCCGAGGCCGAGATCTGGGATGCCATCAAGCAACTGCCAAAGGGGCGTGCGCCGAGGCCAGACGGATTCACCTCCGAATTCCTCTGCGCCTCCTGGCCGACCATCAAGGATGATTTTGTCGACGCGTTCGACAAGCTCTACCATCTTAATGGCAAGGTTTCCAACGGCTCAACGAAGCGCTCCTCACTCTGATCCCGAAGAGGCCCGACGCCACCACGCTTTGTGATTTTCGGCCGATCAGCCCGATCCATCTTGTGGCTAAACCCTTTGCCAAAGTGCTCTCTCTCCGCCTTGCGCCCCGCCGCGGCGCCATAACCCAACCAACCAGAGCGCCTTTGTGGCTGGTCGCTGCATCCATGACAATTTCTTGCTCGTTCAGCAAACTGCTCGGCAACTGCACAACCTCCGGCACCCTCGCGTCATGCTCAAGCTCGACATCGCGCACGCTTTCGACTCTGTCTCTTGGGCTTTTCTTCTTGAGACCCTCCGGCACCTCGGCTTCGGCGACCGTTGGCGCGAATGGATCTGCATTCTCCTGAGCACGGCCAGCACCCGCGTCCTTGTCAATGGCACCCCGGGACCGCCTATCCTGCACCACTGCGGCCTGTGGCAAGGAGATCCCGTCTCCCCTATGTTGTTCGTCATGGTGATCAACACCCTCAACAGCCTCATCTGTCGGGCCGCCAACGACTTTGTGCTCCAGCGTCTCACTACACGCCACATGTCTTCGAGCATATCCTTGTACGCAGACGACGTGGTGATCTTCTGCCATCCGGACGCGCGCGACCTCACCGCCGTCCACCAACTCCTTCGCGTCTTCGGCGCTGCATCTGGCCTACACACCAACCTTGCCAAGTGTGCTGCTACACCCATCCAATGCGCGCCCGCGGACCGCGCCGCGATCACCGCCAACTTCGCCTGCCCGATCCAGGAGTTCCCTACTACATACCTGGGCTTGCCTCTATCCATCCGCAAGATCAAAGCCACTGACCTGCAGCCGATCATCGACAAGGTGGAGCGGTGACTTTCGCCCTGGTGGGCCTCCCTGATGTCGCGCGGTGATCGGCTCGCGCTCTGCAGGCACGTCCTTTCGGCCATGCCCGTTCACATCCTCATCGCGATGGCCATCAATCCCTCGATACTGAAGCAGATCAACCGCCTCATCCGTAGTTTCCTCTGGTACGGGCGTAAAGAGGCTAGGGGGGCCACTGCCATGTGAGTTGGCGCCGTCTCTGCCAGTCGATCTCCCTTGGCGGCCTAGGAATCCCTGATCCACAGCGCAGGCATCTCCCTGCGCACTCGCTGGCTATGGCTCAAGAGCACGGATAATTCATGCCCATGGCAACACCTTCATATACCAACCTGCCCGGAGGTACAAGCCATCTTCAGAGCCTCCACCTTTTGGACGATGGGCGACGGGCGCACGTGTAAATTCTAGGAAGACCACTGGCTCGATGGACAATCCTTGGCTGAGATCACGCCCCTAGTCTATGGCGCCGTGCCCAAGCGCAGGCACAAGGTGCGCTCGGTGCGCGACGGACTGCTCGATCGCGTATGGATCGCTGACATCCAGGGTGCCATGGGTGCAGCTATGGCTGTGCAGTATGTCGCCCTGTGGCGCCGGCTATGCCTAGTCAACTTATCGGACGCGCCGGACAGGCTCGCCTGGCGCTGGACTACCTCAGGCTCCTACACCGCCCGATCCTGCTACAAGGCTCTCTTCCTGGGTTCCACTACTAACCCGAATTGGCACATCACATGGAGCTTCTGGGCGCCGCTCCGCATCAAGTTCTTCATTTGGCTTGCGCTCCTTGGCCGCTGCTGGACTGCCGATCGCCTGGCGCGCCACTGCCTCCCCCACGAGCCGATTTGCATCCTCTGTGATCAGGAACCGGAGACCATGCAGCACCTCCTGGTTGGATGCTCCCTCTCCCGCAAAATTTGGCACGAGGTGCTCTCGTGGTGCCGGTCCACCGCACCCCTCCCCAACCCCGACAAGGAGTTCATCGGGTGGCTATCCTCTGCTATCTCTGGCACTTCAAGCTGCCTGCGGCGAGGACTCACTTCTCTCGCCATCCTTACCGGATGGCACATATGGCGACACCGCAACAGCTGCCTCTTCGATGGCGCTTCTCCGGTCGCTGGTCGAGATGTGGAGATGATTCGCGATGACGCCCGCCTGTGGGCTCGCGCTGGAGCCGCAGGGCTGGCGCTGCTCCTGCCCGAGTAGTTGGCTAGCCTGGTTTCAGCTTACACGCCCGCTTCCCGGCGTGTCACCTCCCCTCCCCCCCCCCCCCCTCGCCCTCTACGCGTCAGTGTACTCGCTAGTCGGCTGGGCACACACCCCCTGTACTCACTCCTTGTAACTTCCACTTGACAGAGTGTCAATGCTTTTGCGTATTCGCGAAAAAAAAACTCTATCAAGTGGAGGAAATTAATTTTGTTTCAGAAAAACGTCAACCAAATATAGCATAACTTCACAAGTGTCAAGAAGAACGAAGGATACGAGCCAGAATGTCATTAGCCAGTATTGAGAGCCGAGCGTGAATATAATGATGACCATTTTGATGGTACCCTATATTGCTGGGGTGAGAGAGCGGTATAACAAAATGCCACCGTTAATTTCCCTGGGTTAGACCTTCCGGACGAGGCAGAGCTCCCGACCCGCTCCCTCCCGCTAGAGTTTCCGCCGCCGCCGGCGCGCGTGCCCCGGCCCATCCCGCCCCCTCTTCCCCCTCCCTCTCCCGTTCCCGCCCCTGCACCGCCTCCCCGGGAGCTGGCTGGGGCGGCGCGCCCCTCCCCTTCCTCTCGGCCCCCATCTTCCTGGGATCTCCATCGCCGCCGCCGGCGGGTGACCCCGGCGCTAGCCGGGGTGGTGCCGGCGGCGGCGGGCCCTTCTGTCCCCGCGTGCTCGTCTTCTTCTAGGGGCAGGTGACGGCGGCGGTCGCCGGCGGTGGGCGCGATGGCGGTGCTGCCCTTGGCGGCAGGGCGGCGTGGTGACGTGCGGTGGCCGGCGGCGCACCCCCGGCCCGGATATGCGCCCTCCCGGCCCCGTCTGGGTCCTAGCAGGCTGGCCATTGCCGTGGCTTCGACGTCCTCTGCGTGGCGCGGAGGAGGAGTGGCTCGGACTCGAGGTGGTGGCACCGATGGCATGCCTTCTGCAGCGTGAAGGCGGGAGCTTTACAGGCTTCTGAGGGCCCGGCAGGACCTGTGGGCCACGCCGGGGGGCGGCCCGCTAGGACCCAGATGGGGCCCACACGGCCCATATATGGGCCGGAAGGCGCGCCGCCAACCAACCTGCGCCACCATGCTGTCTCGTTGCCAAGGGGCCACGCCACCACCTTGCGCGCGGCCGGCCACTGCCGCCGGGCCGTCGCTGAGCCCCATGCCCCGGGAAGGGAGCCCCGCAGGGATCGCCATCCCGCCGCCAACACCACCCGGGCAGGTGCCGGGGGCGACCGTCGGCGGCGGCAGGGAGGGAAGAGGCTAGGAAGGCGGCCGAAGAAGGGAGGGGCTCGTGCCGCCCCAGTCACCTCCCGAGGAGGTGACACGGGGGCAGATCCGGGCGGGGGAGAGAGGAGAAAGGGGGGCGGGGACGGCCGACGGTCGGCGGCGGCGGGGGAGGGTGGGAGGAACCCTAGAGAGCCCGCCGAAGAACATTGGTTTTGCCACCCACTTCTCACATGTCCGTTGAGAAACACCGCGGAACTTCACGTGCGGTGTCAGAACATAAAAAGTTAAAAATTGACGGAAAAAATGGACACGTCCTTTGATAAAAGTTGGACATACTGAATACAAGAAATTTGACAAAACGAAAATTAATCAACATTTCGCCAAAACAATGGCACTCGCTATGAATCCCTGCAATATTGATATGTTGTATCTGATGGTAACCAATCATGTATTATGTGAAAACTGAAAAGTAATTGCTTACACTATTAAAAAAACGGCTATAGCTAATATAAACACTAATGGCCCATTATACATATGGTGCGCCACTGCTAATAGTAATGGCGCACTTTGTATAGGTGCGCCATTACTAAGTTGACATAGTAATGGCGCACCAGGTGAAAAGTGCGTCATTACTAAGTTTGAGCAAGGTTTGACCCAGTCATACACATAGTAATGGCGCACTTTGTATAGGTGCGCCATTACTAAGTTGCCATAGTAATGGCGCACCTTTACAAAGTGCGCCATTACTATGTGTATGACTTGATCAAACATTGGTCAAACTTAGTAATGGCGTATTTTGCATAGGTGCGCCATTACTATGTCAAACTTAGTAATGGCGCACGACATAGTAATGGCATACCTATACAAAGTGCGTCATTACTAAGTTTGACCAAGTCGTACACATAGTAATGGCGCACTTTGTGAAGGTGCGCCATTACTAACTTTCAAATGCACCCCCCTTGGACCGCCTTTTCAGTTTAAAGAAATAAAAGAAAATGATGAAAATGTCAAAAAAGTAAAAGAAAATAAGTTTCCCATGTGATATGTGGTCTAGTTGTTGGGTAACTTTACAAATATGAATTTCGACTTTATTTGCAAAATCTCTCTGGAATTTGTAAAATGGGCATAACTTTTGCATACGAACTCGGATTAAAAAGTTTTTTATATGAAAAATCATCTACTCGAAAAGTTACATCTGAAATCATCGGGGAGAACCCCGTTGAATATTTTTAGAATCCCCAAAAACCTAACAGAATAAAAGATACGGGGCTTTTAAGATCTAGAGGGGGGAAAACAGAAAAAAATTGAAAGTTAGTAATGGCGCACCATTTGCTAGGTGCGCCACTAGTAACAGAAAAAATTGGTTTCGAATTTTTTTTTTTTGGAAAAAATGTTCAAAATATGATACATAATATGACGGGGAAGTTTGAAATATTTTTTCAAAATTTATCACACTCATGAACATGAACAAAGTTCTAGACATCAATAAGGTTTAATAGGATTAATATGATAAATATATCAACAAGTGCCTGTTAAGTGAGCTGGTGCTGGGGTTGGATAGAACTGTGAAGTTAAGCGTGCTTGGGCTGGAGTAGTGTGAGGATGGGTCATCTTCTGGGAAGTTTGACCACGGAGTGCGATTTGACTTGAGATTAAGCATGTTGACCCGAGATTAAGCCATAGTGACCCGAGATTAAGAAAAAAACAAAAAAAATATGAAAAAAATAAAAAAATTGAAATTTTTTACTGAAAAAGATTTTGAAAAAAAATTGTTAGTAATGGAGCACTTCTATGTGGTGCGCCATTACTAAGTCAGATACTAATGGCGCACTTTTAGGCATAGTAATGGCACACTATAGGTGCGCCATTACTATCTGTGATAGTAATGGCACACCAAATATGCGCCATTAGTATTTCTTACTAGTGGCATGGTAATAGTAGTGTACCTATAGTGCGTTAATGACAAAAATAGGTGCGCCACTAACATGCATTTTTCTAGTAGTGTTATTCTCTCCACTAGAATGCACGTCGGTGCCAACTGCTCTCATTTTTCCTAGTCCTATCAAGTTACTAGAATAAATATGCTACACTACATCTTATAACAACAACAAACTTTTACTTCAAGAAATATGCTACACTACATTTTAGAACAACTACAAACTTTTACTAAAAGAAATATTCTACACTACATATTATAAACAACTACAAAATATTACTAGAATAAATATGCTACACAATGGTGGCGGGTGGCCATGGCTGTGGTGGATGACGGCGGCAGGTTGGCTGCGGTGGTCCCCTGCCTTTAGCGCCACCGGCCCTCATGTGTCTATCTACGAAAAAAGGAATAAGAGAGAGAGGGCGAGAGGGAGAGAGGAGGGTGCTTACCACGGTGGAGCCAATGGATGGTGAGAACGGCGAGGGCTACAGGGAGGGTCAGTGGTGGTGACACATACGACGATGATGATGACGATGGGGAAGACAAGGGAGACGGTGGAGATGGGGACAACAAAGACGATGGTAGTGGCGGATGGCGAGGACAACAACCACGACAAGAGATAGGGGGAAAAGGAGGATAGGGTTTGTGTCGATAAGCCAACCTCCCATGTGGGTGTGAGCGGTTTTGCGTCAGCCACAGCTAATCACCTTCTAGTGGCGGGCACCTCCAGGTGGTCGTCACGACTCAACTTTTTGCAAAACTATTATATCGTATGGTTATGTTCTTTTCATCCTTTTCACTTCAAAATTTTCAATGTTTAATATACATGATTGGAATTGGAAGTTCTATTCTCAAATTAGGCCTCTCTTTTTTGCTATTTTTTAAACACTACCTAATTTTTCGGCCACTGGAAAGGGCAAAAACTCTTCGATTCTACATTGCATGTAAATGAGCTCTGAAAGGGATAAAACTTAGCAGGGTGTCTTAATTGAACCCCTGTAGGGTTATTTAAGAGCGTTACGACAAAAACTTGACGCTCTTCATGTACAAACCATACACTCTCCACCCAAACACAACTATATTTTTCACATGATTTCAGCTTCAAACTTTTTATATGATTAATACACTCCATTGGAAGCTCATTCTCAAATTTGACCACTTTTTTTGTTGGTTTGCTATTTTCATAGCACTAACTGATTTTCTGGCCACTAAAAGGGGAATAAACCTCTTTGGTTCTACATAGAGTGCAAGCGAGCTTCGAAAAGAATGAAACTTGGCATGGTTTCTTCGTTGGACGCTCTGTAGGTGTTGGGGAACGTGGTAATTTCAAAAAATTCCTACGCACACACGAGATTATGGTGATGCATAGCAACGAGAGGGGAGAGTGTAGTCCATGTACCCTCGTAGACTGTAAACGGAAGCGTTATGAGAACGCGGTTGATATAGTCGTATGTCTTCACGATCGACCGATCCTAGTAACGAAAGTACGGCACCTCCGTGATCTGCACACGTTCAACTCGGTGACGTCCCACAAACTCATGATCCAGCAGAGTGTCGAGGAAGAGCTTCGTCAGCACGACGGCGTGAAGACGGTGATGATGAAGCTACTAGCACAGGGCTTCGCCTAAGCATTACGATGATATGACCGAGGGGGATTATGGTGGAGGGGGGCACCGCACACGGCTAAGAGATCAATGATCAACTTGCGTGTCCTAGGGTGCCCCCTGCCCCCGTATATAAAGGAGCAAGGGGGAGGCCGCCGGCCTTGGGGTGCGCCAAGGTTAGGGGGGAGTCCTCCTCCTAGTGGGAGTAGGACTCCCCTTTCCTAGTCCAACTAGGAAGGAGGAAGGGGGAAGGAAGGAGAGGGAGAGAAGGAGGAAAGAGGGGGCGCCGCCCCCCTCCTTGTCCAATCGGACTGCCAAGGGGGGGGCGCGGCCAGCCCTAGGCCCTCTCCTCTCTCTCCCACAAGGCCCATGTTGGTCCATTAGATCCCCCGGGGGTTCCGATAACCCCCGGCACTCCGATAAATATCCGGTGACCCCCGGAACTCATCCGATGTCCGAATATAGTCGTCCAATATATCAATCTTTATGTCTCGACCATTTTGAGACTCCTCGTCATGTCTGTGATCACATCGGGGACTCCGAACTATCTTCGGTACATCAAAAGACGTAAACTCATAATACCGATCGTCACCGAACGTTAAGCGTGCGGACCCTACGGGTTCGAGACCTATGTAAACATGACCGAGACATGTCTCCGGTCAATAACCAATAGCGGAACCTGGATACTCATATTGGCTCCTACATATTCTACGAAGATCTTTATCGGTCAAACCGCATAACAACATACGTTGTTCCCTTTGTCATCGGTATGTTACTTGCCCAAGATTCGATTGTCGGTATCTCAATACCTAGTTCAATCTCGTTACCGGCAAGTCTCTTTACTCGCTCCGTAATGCATCATCCCGTAACTAACTCATTAGTTACATTGCTTGCAAGGCTTATAGTGATGTGCATTACCGAGAAGGCCCAGAGATACCTCTCCGACAATCGGAGTGACAAATCCTAATCTCGATATATGCCAACTCAACAAGTACCATAGGAGACACCTGAAGAGCACATTTATAATCACCCGATTACGCCAGGACGTTTGGTAGCACACAAAGTGTTCCTCCGGTATTCGGGAGTTGCATAATGTCATAGTCATAGGAACATGTATAAGTCATGAAGAAAGCAATAGCAATATACTAAACGATCAAATGCTAAGCTAACGGAATGGGTCAAGTCAATCACATCATTCTCTAATGATGTGATCCCGTTAATCAAATGACAACTCATGTCTATGGTTAGGAAACATAACCATCTTTGATTCAACAAGCTAGTCACGTAGAGGCATACTAGTGACACTTTGTTTGTCTATGTATTCACACATGTACTAAGTTTACGGTTAATACAATTCTAGCATGAATAATAAACATTTATCACGATATTAGGAAATATAAAATAACAACTTTATTATTGCCTCTAGGGCATATTCCCTTTAGTCTCCCACTTGCTCTAGAGTCAATAATCTAGTTCACATCGCCATGTGATTTAACACCAATAGTTCACATCACCATGTGATTAACACCCATAGTTCACATTGTCATGTGACGAATACCCAAAGGGTTTACTAGAGTCAATAATCTAGTTCACATCGCTATGCGATTTAACACCCAAAGAGTACTTAAGGTGTGATCATGTTTTGCTTGTGAGAGAAGTTTAGTCAACGGGTCTGCCACATTCAGATCCGTATGTATGTTGCAAATTTCTATGTCTACAATGCTCTGCACGGTGCTACTCTAGCAAAATTATCCCACTTTCAATATGTATCCAGATTGAAACTTAGAGTTATCTGGATCAGTGTCAAAGCTTGCATCGACATAACCCTTTACGATGAACTTTTTGTCACCTCCATAACCGAGAAACATATCCTTATTCGACCAAGGATAATTTTGACCATTGTCCAGTGATCTACTCCTAGATCACTATTGTACTCCCTTGCCAAACTCAGGGCAGGGTATACAATAGATCTGGTACACATCATAGCATACTTTATAGAAACTATGACTGAGGCATAGGGAATGACTTTCATTCTCTTTCTATTTTCTGCCGTGGTCGGGTTTTGAGTCTTACTCAACTTCATACCTTGCAACACAGGCAAGAACTCCTTCTTTGACTGTTCCATTTTGAGCTACTTCAAAATCTTGTCAAGGTATGTACTCATTGAAAAAATCTTATCAAGCGTCTTGATCTATCTCTATAGATCTTGATGCTCAATATGTAAGTAGCTTCACCGAGGTCTTTCTTCGAAAAACTCCTTTCAAACACTCCTTTAAGCTTTTCAGAAAATTCTACATCATTTCCGATCGACAATATGTCATTCACATATACTTATAAGAAAGGCTGTAGTGCTTCCACTCACTTTCTTGTAAATATAGGCTTCACCGCAAGTCTGTATAAAACTATATGCTTTGATCACACTATCAAAGCGTACATTCCAACTCTGAGATGCTTGCACCAGTCCGTAAATGGATCACTGGTGCTTACACACTTTGTTAGCATCTTTTGGATTGACAAAACCTTCTGGTTGCATCATATCAGTGACGGAGCCAGAATTTTTGTGGAGCCTGGGCAAGTTGGGCCTATGTGTATAATCTAAAAATCAATAACCGGGTATTCGGATACGCAACGTATAATATAACACCAAACATCCAAACCACAAATCCACATTAATAACTAAGTGAAAACATGAACGTAATAGTGTCACAAAAATGAAGTTTCATGGACCAAATAAACTAAAATTGACAAACAGAAGACATATAACTAGCCTTGCATAGAGGAAAACTTGCCATGTTGCCAACAAAAGTAAAGCTATCCATACCAGATGCCAGTGTGCAATTTCTTTTGCCACGGTAAAAAGCATCTTTCACTTGTTCATTTTTGCCAAAAGAAGGACGCATAACCAGCCTTGCATAGAGGCAAAATCGCCATGTTACCAAAGTCCTAGAAGACACTGTAGGATCAAAAATGGATTTATAATTTAAATAAATTTAGTTGTGAGATGTGAATATATTCAAAATAGACAAAAATAGATATGGTCACATGGGACATACCAATAGTGCATTAAAGAAAATCACAAGGCAAATGCCCTTTCCGAGACTTTATTGCAGTAAATGCTCAATCTCACTCGGATTAAATTCATTAGCAATGTGAGGTCTTGTCTGCTCCTCAACTTCTATTTCCATTTACACACCATTCACATTTTCAGTGACTGCTCTATTAACCAAAAACCACCTCATCTCTGAAATTTGATGTTAAAACTTGAAGTTAGTTGTTACATAAGTAAATAAAAAATGAGCTACAAGTAACAAGTTTCCACTTTCCAGCATCCAACAAATTTAATTTTTCTCTAGCCATCAGCATACTTCTCCAAATTTAAGCCCTAAGTCTATTGGTTCATTTCCAAATGACTTTTCGGATGTAAAAAAAGCATCAAACACTTCCGTATGAAGATTGTTTCTTCTGAAGGCATGTAGTAGTAGTAATTAAGAATTTAACGAACATCATAGCATAGAGGAGCGCAGCGCTGCTGCTCTTTTGAAGTTGTGCTTGAGGTCTTAGGAGATTCAATCCCTAGCCCTAATTTTCATGGAGGATTCTTACCGAAAGAACTGCTGAAGCCGAATGAGAGGAAGGAGCGGATGAGGGAGGATTAGACTTCCCCGGGCGCCGTGCGTCCGCTCGCCGTCGGCCGTGCGTCTAACCATCTAGGGCTCAAGGCCAGCCGGCAGCCGCCAGCCCCTGCTCTTGCCCCTGAGAGACGAACAGAGAAAGGGGGAGTAGGAGAGATCGATCTGTTGATTCCCTCACGTCATTTGTTTTGGCCTAGGCTGAACTGTACGAAACAAAGGCCCAAATGTTTTTTTGCCCGGGTAAAGCGGGAAAACGAACAGGTTTGGCCAATGAGATTTTTGTCTATCGTTGTTGTCGCTCCTCCAGCGAGCCCGGGCAAGTGCCCAGGGTTGCTGGGCGGTGTCTCCGCTACTGCATCATATACAACTCTTTTTTAAGAAATCCATTAAGGAATGCCGTTTTGACATCCATTTGCCAAATTTCATAAAATGCGGCAATTGCTAACATGATTCGGACAGACTTTAAGCATAGATACGAGTGAGAAACTCTCATCATAGTCAACACCTTGAACTTGTCGAAAACCTTTTGCGACAATTCTAGCATTGTAGATAGTAACACTACTATCAGCGTCCGTCTTCCTCTTGAAGATACATTTAATCTCAATGGCTCGTCGATCATCGGGCAAGTCAATCAAAGTCCACACTTTGTTCTCATACATGGATCTCATCTCATATTTCATGGCCTCAAGCCATTTCGCGGAATCTGGGCTCATCATCGCTTCCTCATAGTTCGTAGGTTCGTCATGGTCAAGTAACATGACCTCCAGAACTGGATTACCGTACCACTCTGGTGCGGATCTTACTCTGGTTGACCTACGAGGTTCAGTAGTAACTTGATCTGAAGTTACATGATCATCATCATTAGCTTCCTCACTAATTGGTGTAGGAATCACTGGAACTGATTTCTGTGATGAACTACTTTCCAATTCGTTAGCAGGTACAATTACCTCATCTAGTTCTACTTTCCTCCCACTCATTTCTTTTGAGAGAAACTCCTTTTCTAGAAAGGATCCATTCTTAGCAACGAGTATCTTGCCTTCGGATCTGTGATAGAAGGTGTACCCAACAATCTCCTTTTGGTATCCTATGAAGACGCACTTCTCCGATTTGGGTTTGAGCTTATCAGCCTGAAACTTTTTCACATAAGCATCGCAACCCCAAACTTTAAGAAACAACAGCTTAGGTTTCTTGCCAAACCACAGTTCATATGGTGTCGTTTCAATGGATTTAGATGGTGCCCTATTTAACGTGAATGCAGCTGTCTCTAATGCATAACCCCGAAACGATATTGGTAAAACGGTAAGAGACATCATAAATCGCACCATATCTAATAAAGTACGGTTATAACGTTCGGACACACCATTATGCGGTAGTGTTCCAGGTGGCATGAGTTTGTGAAACTCTTCCACATTATTTTAATTGAAGGTCAAACTCGTAACTCAAATATTCGTCTCCGTGATCAGATTGTAGAAACTTTATTTTCTTGTTACGATGATTTTCCACTTCACTCTGAAATTCTTTGAACTTTTCAAATGTTTCAGACTTATGTTTCATCAAGTAGATGTACCCATATCTGCTCAAATAATCTGTGAAGGTCAGAAAATAACGATGCCCGCCGCGAGCCTCAACACTCATCGGACCGTATACATCAGTATGTATTATTTCTAATAAGTCAGTTGCTTGCTCCATTCTTCCGGAGAACGGAGTTTTAGTCATCTTTCCCATGAGGCATGGTTCGCAAGCATCAAGTGATTCATAATCAAGTGATTCCAAAAGCCCATCAGCATGGAGTTTCTTCATACGCTTTACACCAATATGACCGGAACAGCAGTGCCACAAATAAGTTTCTTTATCATTATTAACTTTGCACCTTTTGGCTTCAATATTATGAATATGTGTATTACTATGATCGAGATTCAATAAACCATTTATATTGAGTGTATGACCATAGAAGGTTTTATTCATGTAAATAAAACAACAATTATTCTTTGACTTAAATTAATAACCATATTGTAATAAACATGATCCAACCATATTTATGCTCAATGCAAACACCAAATAACATTTATTTTAGGTTCAACACTCACTAGTAGAAAAAGGGTCAAACGTGAAGCACATTAGTGTCGGTTTGAATTTGAGCCGGCACTAATGTATACATTAGTGCCGGTTCCAACAGCTAGCCGGGCCGCTTTCATTAGTACCGGTTCGTGGCGAACCTTTAGCACCGGTTCGTGCCACGAACTGGTACTAATGAGAGTGGTGGCAGGATGTTGTCAGACTGGGGCCCCTCCAGGCCCTTTAGTACTGGTTCTTGGCACGAACCGGTACTAAAGGTCGTCCTACATAAACCCTTCGTCCACCCGAGATCGCTCTGTTCTTCCCCTTTCCCCTCTCCTCTCTGTTCTTCCCCTCTTCCTCTCGAGCTCATCACACATTTTGCCCAAAATTTGTCAAGATTTGAAGGCCCCCATCCATTCAAATGATCACAAAGGTTAGCAACTCCGTCCTTTCATCTCTCATTGCTAGATTAGCTCTTGCAATGCTTTATATAGTGATTAATTTGTGAGTTAAGTAATTTGGGAGGAAATATATATGTGCTAGTATTTGATTTATATGCAATTTGAGGTCAAAAATAACACTTAGTTTGCATATGTAGGTGTGGTTTACTTAGTGCCTTCTAAATCTCCATCGTAACCACCGTCGATCGCCCGCACCGTCCCGTCGCCGGCACCACCTTGTGTTGAGCCTCTTGTTCATGAATTTTATATAAAAATTGATGCTTGTGTGATTTGGATATATAGTTACTCGTATAATTATCTTACCCGTACGTTGTTTGTTATACATATAGTGCCATGGTTTTGATATCCGTCCCCGTCGGCCCTCGTCCTTGTTATGATTCGGATGTGGTATATATATTCTCTTTTAAAACTAGTTGCATCTCGTTTTTATGACAAATTATGCCCATAAAGTTGACATAGAAATTTTTTCTAGGAGGTATGTGAACCGGAAATTCCAGCCGACCCTATTGTCGAGAGGTTAAATTTAGTTGAAAGAGAAAACGAGTACTTGAAAGAAAAATTGAAAAGAATTGAGGGGAGAAGATGGAATTGAGTTGCATGTTGCCGATGTCGTCGGTGATCACAAGATCAAGATGGAGAAAATGCGCTTGAAGATTAGAAAGATTAGAAAAAATGCCATCGATAGTGAGGCTTGGTATCATTATGTTGTTGGATCAATTGTTACCTTAGTTGCGATCTTGATCGCATTTGTTGTTGCATTTAAATGCTTTAGCTAGAGAGTTATTTGTTTGTTGCATTTAAGTGTTGTATGAACTTTATGTATGAACTTGTATTAATTTGGTCTATTCGGTGTTGTGTAATGAAGATGAGCCGGCAATGGATGTACGATGACCGATGCTCTCCCCAGTTCGTTGAGGGCATGCAAACTTTTCTGCTTGCGGCTGAGGCAAACAAGCAGGCGGATGGTTTTATGCCTTGTCCATGTGCTGGCTGTAAGAATGGTCACAATTACTCTACGTCAAGAACCATTCACGTCCACCTGTTTGAGTTCGGTTTCATGCCCCACTATAATGTTTGGACCAAGCACGGAGAAAGAGGGATTATGATGGAAGACAATGAAGAAGAAGAGGGCGACGACAGCTATCCTGGCCATGGGTTCCCTGAATACGATGATACAACAATGGGGGAAGAAGCTGAGCCGGTAATGCGGGAAGAAGCTGAGCCGGTAATGCGGGAAGAAGCTGAAGAAGAGGCATCAGATGAGCCCGTTGATGATCTAGGTTGGGCCATTGCCGATGCAAAGAGAAACGGCGCAAGTGATTTGGAGAAGAAGAAGTTGCAGCGCATGTTAGAGGATCACAAAAATTGTTGTACCAATTGCGAGGGTGACAAGAAAAGCTGGGCACCACTGGAATTGCTGCAATGGAAGGCAGAGAATGGTGTATGTCGACAAGGGATTTGGAAAGTTGCTTTGGTAATGATAAAGGATATGCTTCCAAAGGACAACGAATTGCCCGAGAGTACGTCTGAAGCAAAGGAGGTTGTTTGCCCTCTAGGGTTAGAGGTGCGGAAGATACATGCATGCCCTAATGATTGCATCCTCTACCACGGTGAGTACGAGGATTTGAACGCGTGCTCGGTATGCAGTGCATTGCTCTATAAGATCAGCCGCGATGACCCTGGTGATGTCGAGGGCGAGCGCCCTAGGAAGAATATTCCTGCCAAGGTGATGTGGTATTCTTCTATAATACCACGGTTGAAACGTTGTTCCAAAACAAAGAGCATGCCAAGGCGATGCGATGGCACGAAGAAGACCGTAAGAAAGGCGGAAAGTTGAGAGTACCCATGACGGGTCGACCGAGAAAAATCGAAAGAAAGTACGGGAAGGAGTTTGCAGATGACGCAAGGAGCGTATGGTTTGGTCTAAGCGCAGATGGCATTAATCCTTTTGGGGAGCAGAGCAGCAACCATAGCACCTGGCCTGTGACTCTATGTTTGTATAACCTTCCTACTTGGTTGTGCATGAAGCGGAAGTTCATTATGATGCCAGTGCTCATCCAAGGCCCTAAGCAACCCGGCAACGACATTGATGTGTACCTAAGGCCATTAGTTGAAGAACTCTTATAGCTGTGGAATGGAACAGGTGTATGCGATGCGTGGGATGAGCACATGGGGAAGAATTTGACCTAAAGGCGTTGTTGTTCGTGACCATCAATGATTGGCCTGCTCTCGGTAACCTTTCGTGACGGACAAACAAGGCATACCGCGGATGCACGCACTGTTTGGATGATACCGACAAAGCGATATATTTGAATAGTTGTAAGAAGGATGTGTACACAGGACATCGTCGATTTCTTCCGAGCAGGCATCCCGTAAGAAAGAAAGGCAAGCATTTCAAAGGTGAGGCGGATCACGGACGAAGCCTCACCACCGCATCGGTGCTGATGTACATGATATGGTCAAGGATTTGAAGGTGATATTTGGAAAGGGTCTGGCGGACAACCTGTTCGAAGGACGCCGACGGACGCGCACCCATGTGGAAGAAGAAATCTATATTTTGGGACCTGCCATATTGAAAAGACCTAGAGGTCCGCTCCGCAATCGACGTGATGCACGTGACGAAGAATCTTTGCGTGACCCTGCTTGGCTTCTTGGGCATGTATGGGAAGACAAAAGATACACACGAGGCACGGAGGACCAGCAACGTATGCACGGAAAAGACGGCATACATCGAGGTCATGCAAGCTACGCTCTTACCAAAGAAGAGAAGGAAATCTTTTTGGATGCCTGCTCGATATTAAGGTACCGTCGGCTTCTCGTCGAATATAAAGGGAATAATAAACATGGCAGAGAAAAAGTTCCGAACCTAAAGTCTCATGACTGCCACGTGATTATGACGCAATCGCTTCGGTTGCATTGAGGGGGCTTCTACCGGAAAACGTCCGATTAGCCATTGTGAAGCTATGTGCATTTCTCAATGCAATCTGTCGAAGGTAATCGATCCAGAAATCATACCAAGGTTCTGAGAATGATTTGGTGCAATGTCTTGTCGATTTGAGTTGGTGTTCCCACCATCCTTCTTCAACATCACGACGCACGCCCTAGTTCACCTATGAAGAGATTAACATTTTGGGTCCTGTATTTCTACACAATATGTTCCCCTTTGAGAGGTTAATGGGAGTCTTAAAGAAATATGTTCATAACCGTGCTAGGCCAGAAGGAAGCATCTCCAAGGGCCATCAAAATGAGGAGGTCATTGAGTTTTGTATTGACTTTATTCCTGACCTTAAGCTGATTGGTGTTCCTGAATCGCGACATAAGGGCAGACTGGATGGAAAAGGCACGCTAGGAGGGGAACAATTAATATGTATGGACGGACATTCTCTCACTGAAGCACACTACTACAGTTCTACAGAATTCCGCCTTGGTGGCTCCGTATATGGATGAACACAAGAATTTGCTATGCTCCAAACACCCAGAGCGGTCGATGACTGGATTACACGTGAACAAACCAGGAGTTTCGCCACTGGTTGCGAACACGTACCATGCATGACACCTCTATTGAAGATGACCTGTACTTGCTGTCCAGTTACCATCTTGAATATAATGACTTTCAAAGGGTACGAGATAAATGGTAATACATTTTACACGATCGCCCAAGATAAGAAGAGCACCAACCAAAACAGTGGTGTCCGCTTTGATGCGAGAAACCAAGACGGAAAGGAAACATATTATGGTTATATACAAGACATATGGGAACTTGACTATCGGCGTGGTTTAAAGGTCCCTTTGTTTCGGTGCAAATGGGTCAATATGACACAAGGTGGGTAACGGAAGACCCGCGATGCGGAATGACAACAGTGGATCTCAACAATCTTGTGTATGCGCAGACGAACCATTCGTCCTAGCCAATGATGTGGCACAGGTTTTCTATGTGAAGGACATGTCTACCAAGCCAAGAAAAAGAAAAGATAAGGAAGCGAATGCATCGCATTTACGATGAGCCAAAGCGGCACATAGTTCTTTACGGGAAGAGAAACATCGTGGGAGTGGATGACAAGACAGACAAGTCAGAAGATTATGAAAAGTTTGATGAAATTGCTCCATTCACGGTGAATATTTACCCGAGCATCCCGTTAAATGATGAAGATTTTCCATGGTTACGGGCGCAAAGGGACACACGCGAAGAAAAAGTTTCACACCCAAAGATCTGGGATGTGATCGGCTTCACTATCATCACTTTCTTACTGTGTTTGACACCAGAGGGGAATCTCTGTAATAGTTAGGGTAGTTATGTGTTTTGGCATTTGAAACGCGAAGAAATTTTATGTGCAAACAAATTCTTTCATGCCTTTACTGATTTTTAAAGTTAAGTTATTCACAAACTAGTGATTCACACTAATTTCAAATAATTCAAAATTTAAACTATTCAAATTTGAAAACTACGGGCACTAACAGAAAGTTTGTAATTTTTGTACCTAAAGCAAAAATATTCACAAAGAAACTCTAAATACACAAAAAAACAACACAAAAATAAATAAAGCAAAAAATAAAAATAAAAACCCGCCTACTAGGCCGTGAGCGGCCTGCATACGACTAGAAACCCAACTTTGTTGTTGGGCAGGATGCAGGCCAAGAAGGCCCAGTGGGCCCACAGGGCAGAGAACACGTAGGCCCAGAGGGCCTGCTTTGGAGAGGAGCTCGAGAGAGCTACCGCACGGGGGTTTATAAACCAGTGCGGTCGCCCCTCGGCTAGCGAGATGGGACTAAACTTGCCGCACCGCACCTGCGCCAGCGCACCCCCTTTAGTACCGGGTCGTGGCACCAACTGGTACTAAAGGGGGGGCCTTTAGTACCGGTTTGTGCCACCACCCGGTACTAAAGGGGGTCGCTTCCCGCCGCTTGGGCTGGCCAAAACTGGCCTTTAGTACCGGTTGGTGGCTCCAACCGGTACTAAAGGCCCCTCCTATATAAACAACACTTACGAAAATTTCAGTTTCTCATCTGGCTTCTTTTCCTCTGCACCATCGCCCGCCGCCCCCGTACGTCTCCATCCCTCGTCGCCGCCTCGCCGCCCGTCCCCGTCGCCGCCCGTCGTCCCGTAGTCACCGCGGCCCTGCCTGCCCCGTCGCGTCGTCCCGTCCCGTCGTCGGGCGCCGCCCTGCACGTCGTCGTGCTGCCGCCGCCTGCCCGTCCGTCCCGTCCCGTCATCGCCGCCCGTCCCTGTCCCCGTCGTCCTTATCCCCGTCGTCTCCGCGCCCATCGCCGTCCCCGTCGCCGCGCGCCCCCCGTCGCCGCCCCCCATCGTCCCTCGCCTCGCCGGTGAGCGCGCACACACACACATACATTTTTTGTTTTTTAGTTATACAAATAGTTAGAAATTTTTCTGTTTTTTAGAAATTGTTAGAAATTTTTCTGTTTTTCAGAAATATTTAGAAATGTTAGAATTGTTAGAATAGTTAGAAATGTTAGAATTGTTAGAATTGTTAGAAATGTTAGAATTGTTAGAAATTTTTATGTTTTTTAGTTATAGAAATAGTTATAAAAAAGTTAGAATTGTAAGAAATTTTTCTGTTTTTTAGTTATAGAAATAGTTATAAAAAGTTAGAAATTTTTCTTTCTTTTTAGTTCTAGAAATATTAGAAATGTTATACAAATGTTAGTTATATATATAGAAATTTTATAAATTTTTTCTGTTTTTTAGTTATAGAAATATTAGAAATGTTATAGAAATGTTAGTTATATATAGCATTGTTAGAAATGTTATAGAAATGTTAGAAATTTTAGTTATCAAAATCCAATCATTAAAAAAATGTTACTTTTTGCGGGTATATAGCTAGTATTTGTTCTCGACGATGCCCGACCCGCATCCTCGTCGTCGACACATCCCCGACGACGTCCGGCTGACCCATGTCCGGGACTGGGCTCCGTCGGGCTGGGACTGGGAGGTGCTGCCTGGAGGGGCGCGCCGCTTGATGAGGAACCCGGCCCCGGGTCCCGTCGTCGACCCTGATCTCGTTTGGTGGCGTTCACGTGGGCCAGTTTCGGTGCGGAGGGAGACGGCCCCACGGAGGTAATGCGTCGCCGATGTCGGGAGGAGGACGAGCACGTCCATCTCTACATGGTTGCGTTAGAGGCGGCAGGTTCTCCAATACTGGCAGTTTCTTGAGGATCTCACTTCAGCTATGATCCTGTGAGGGTTCCTTCTCTTTGGGTGTCCACCGCCCAGCGCCCTTGAGAACCACGAGTGTCCTAGATTCTTATGTAGTATTCGATATTTATTAGCTACCTAGCCAGTGATGTATTCGATATTATATCTATTATTCGAGACGATGTATTCGAGATTATATCTATTATTCGAGACGATGTTTTCGAGATTATATCTATTATTCGAGACGATGTATTCGAGATTATATCTATTATTCGAGACGATGTAATTTGAATACTAAATTGTTTTATATTTCTTTTGGATTAGTTAAATAAAAGCTATGGCGGACAATATCGGCAGAGAGGGAGAACAGGCCATGTTCGATATGATACGCCATCCTCACGGGCCAGATGATGATCAGAATGAAGAAGATTATGACGGCTCCGATCTAAACAACACCGGAGAGGGTGATATGATATTCGATCTCGATGACCGAATTGATGAAGTCATGAACTATGATTATGATGATGACGAAGAAAATGTTGATCTTGAAACAACAAAGACCAGCGAGGTATATATATTTATATAAGCAGGCATCTGGTGATCATCACATGTTTTAAATGACTTGAAGATATATTAACGAATCGATCTTTGTTCTTTCAGCCATCCGGATCAAGCAAATCTTGAGCAAAAGGGCGAGACGAGGCCCGAACAAAAGTTGAAGGAGGGCGTAAAGTACAATATCGAGGAAATCAGACCTAATGGCGAACCATTAGCGCCTAAGAAGATTGCGGACAAGTTCGTTCGTCAGTGCGGAGTTCTTGTGAAGGACCAACTCCTGATCTCCCTTCAAGAATGGAGAGAGCCAGCAAAGCCACGTCCAGATGTTACTTTTGTCGACAACAGACAAAAAGGTCTGCTTTGGGATACTCTCATGGAACATTTCACCCTACCAGATCATTTCACAGAAGCAGATGTGCAGAAAGTTAAGGACGCTGCTCTTAGGAAGATGGCGGTTGCATTCAAGAACCACAAGAATCGTGAATGGGACAAGTACGTCAAGGGAGGAAGGAAGACTCCAGTATTCGAGGGAACATTAGAGAACCAACGTGCTCATTGGGACGATTTTGTGAAATTCAAGGATTCGGAATTAGCTAAGAAACGGTCGAGAATAAACAAGAAGAATGCCGAAAAAAGGATAAGTTCCATAAAATTTGGGGCGGTGGCTATCACGGTGGCAATGCCTAAGTGGGATAAGTCTGAGAAAGAGATGGAGGATGCAGGTGTCACTCCGGTTACTAAGAGCTGGCCCCCCAGGTGCAGGACTTGGTTCTATGCGCATGGGGGGGAGTTGGACCCAAAGACAGGCAAAGTTTCGACGAAGGCATGTCTGAACGGAGCCGACGATGCGATACTTGTTGCAATAGAAGAGGCACGATCGGGGGTGTTCCAGCCCAACAGAGAGAACGATGAGCTTACCCGTGCCTTGGGAAATCCTGAACACACGGGAAGAACACGAGGCAAGGGTGCTATTCCGTGGTATGAGGGGTTCTCAGACTGGAACACCGACTACAGAACCCGTGCGAGAAAGAAGATTGCGGAGGAGAAGAAGAGGAAGATGGAGGAGGAGCAGAGGAAGCGGGACTATGAACGCCTTCAAGGCCTAGAAGCAAGTCAAGCGGAATTGGCGGTCAAATTCCAGCGGCAGCAGGAGCGAATCGACTCACTTAGCCAGCAAAGGGGTCTCGGCAGCTGCAGCAGCTAGCGGATGATCCAGCATTGGATAGCACCGCCCCATCCATGCCGAGAAGCAGCGTGGGTTCCGCCCAGACGACGCAATGCTGGATAGATACCCGTGGATGACATCACGGAGAACACTAACTGCGAGCTACACCGCAAAATGAAGAACATATCCATGAAGGTGGCGGACGCGTTGCTTTTACAAATCCCCGAGGCAACCTTCCATTGCAACCCGATTCCAGCGGGCTATGCTCGTGTCTTGGTTGATGAGGTGGTGGACCCATATTCGAGCTACAGCTTGACATTCACGGAGGTGACGACGAGCACTTTCTCGGAGAGGCCAAACATCGTATCATCCTATGGAGAAAGGATTGCATCATCTTTGAAGGCCACCGACAACTGCGTCAGCCGACTCCTCGTCGAAGTCCGCCACCGAGTCAGCAGACTCCCGCTCCTGCAAGTCCACCAACGCGTCAGGCCACTCCTCCTCCTCCAAGTCCGGCACAGCGTCAGACCACTCCTCCTCCAAGTCCGGCAAAGTGTCAGGCCACTCCTCCTCCTCCAAGTCCGCCACAGCGTCAGACGTCCACTCCTCCTCCAAGTCCAGCACAACCTCAGGCCACTCCTCCTCCAAGTCCGGCACAGCTTCAGGCCACTCCTCCTCGTCCAACTCAGCCCCGTCAGCCGTCTCCGCCGCCTCAGCAATCGCAGAAGAGACACCCCGCAGCTATGGTGCGTGGTGGTACGAGTCGAGGTAGTACAGGAAGTACAGGCGCAGGAAAGCAATATAAATATGGTCCAAGCCTCACGCCTCTTCCGCAGAGGCCTTATGACAAGTCCGAGGAGGAAAACGCAGCCATATCGAAGGCCGAGGTGGAAGCCCATTTTGCACCGAAACCGCCACCGCCGCCAAGGGAGAAAGTGCACGAGGAAGCGATTGACCACTTCATTCGTATGGCTCAACCACCAGCTCCCAAGCCTGTTGACACAGACTATGAGCGCCACATCGGAAGTTCAATCGAGCACGTCTACATAAGGAGGCGAGCTCGGGATCGAGCAAACAACAAGCAGCTGTCAAAAATGCGGAAAACCATTCCCGGCTGGGAGAACAGGCGCAATCGATCCCTCGCTTGTTCTGCCAACAACACATGACAGTACGCGCGCCCAATATTATTGTGGGCAAACAGTTTACGTTCCCGAGGTGGGCAATGTGGTAATAACCAAGGACCATATAATGCAGGCTAAAGTTCTCAACATCACTGTTGGACAACTCCTCGAGATCGAGCCCATGCATGTGCTACAGAGGATGAAATAAAAGCGGAAATATGTCCGGGCAAACCTTTGGTCAAGCCAGACGAGGTCAAGAAGCTCCCAACGAGAATGTATGAATTGCATCAATGGTACATGGACATTACCAAGAGATCCAATCGAGAGTCCCTCATGGTGCAAGTCAAGAAGGATCATTACTACCATCAGAAAGCTGTGACCGTTGAGTATTCTGAACTGTTTCAGTTATACAATCAAGACGCACTCGACAAATCTATCGTCAGTTGCTATTGTCTGTAAGTGATTTCTTTCTGTAATTTAAGTCTCAAGCTAGCTGTAGTGATCCTTTTGATCAATCATTACCTGTAATTATCCTCACTATATTCTTTTCTGTGGTATTATGCAGGATGAAGATGTATGAAATGAGAAAAGGTGGACGCTATGGCATTGGGTTCATTGACCCAAACACCGTTAATGAATACAGATGGCAAATAAATCCACATCATGAAAAGCAGGTAGAGGACAGCATGCTAGAGTTCTTGAAGCGCCTCAAATACAATGAAGATATACTACTTCCTTACAACTTCCAGTGAGTCACACTGTCTTGTACTACAAATTCTCTGTTTTTGCCTACTAGCTAGCTACATGTTTTTGCTTACATATGCCCGCTTAATTAAGACATGCAAGCGTGTGTGCATGCTGATTTCTCTTGATCTTGTGTATCATTAAAGTTGTCGCATGTTCAGTTGATTTACTGGTCTCACTTCTCAATGCAATTACTGACTATAAAATCTTGTTTTGGATAGTCTTCAGGTTATTTCAATCATTTTTTACTATATATTTCGTGCTTTTTAGTTCGTCATTTCATGATATGAACTATTTAATAACCACTTTATTCATTTTCTTTGTCGGCGGGCAGGGCTCGGGCAAGGTTCATCGGCGTCACGGAAGGCGAATGGAAAAAAGCTTAAATGGTTTCACCCAAGGTAAGTAATTAAGTAGTACTAGCTAGCTAGCTAGCTGCCATCTCTTTAGTTATCATGCTTGATTAATTATTATCTGATCAAATTCCATTCTCGTAAAGGCCACAAGCGGTAGCGAGGATTGATCTGTGTGCATTCTGCGTTTGCGAGAACATTCGCATGATGGCGTCCGAAAAAAGCAGATCTCAAAGACAGGAATGGGTACGCTTGTCAAAACACTATTCACAATTTTTACACCATTATCGATATCTAGTCACACAACTAATACACATGCATATTGATCTCCTTCTTAACAGTTCACAGAGGTGCGGGACAAGCTCCTAGAAATGGAGCGTAGAAGCACTTCAAGAGGAAATAGCGGGATTTTTGCTCGACCAGGTCATAAATCCAAGGAGAATACTATTACCCGCTACCGCCCCATGAACCACTTCCGATTGTCATCGTGCTCGAAGGCACCAATTAGGCTAATGCCACTTGGCTCCAAGGCAACATGCATATGTAGGAGAAATTGTATATAGCTATACATGTGTGTATGTGTGAATTAATTAATATGGTGGTTTGTGAGACATTGATGATATATATATGCATGATTGGTTCTACTAGAAATTCTATTTATATATATATACATATACATATATATATATATATATATATATATATATATATGGATAACGAGTACAATGTGTTGTGTCGTAAAATACAAGCACACGAAAAATAATTAAAATGGAAACACAAAATTAAATGAAAAGAAATCATAAAACTAAAAACCCCCCAAACCTTATAGTATCGGTTGGTGTTACCAACCGGTACTAAAGGGCTCCAGGCCCCCCGGAGCTGGCTTGTGCCACGTGGTTGCCCTTTAGCACCGGTTCGTGCTGAACCGGTACTAAAGGGGGGGGGGACTTTAGTGCCCACACTTTAGTGCCGGTTATGGAACCGGCACTAAAGGTCCTTACGAACCGGTGCTATTGCCCGGTTCTGCACTAGTGACTAATCCCGAAGGTAAAGGGAGTGTGCGATCGTGATCCTATCAACCTTGGAATTACTTCCAACACACATCGTCACCTCGCCCTTAACTAGTCTCTGTTCATTTTGCAACGCTGTTTCAAGTTACTACTCTTAGCAATAACATCAGTATCAAATACTGAGGGGCTGCTATAAACTCTAGTAAAGTAGACATCAATAACATGTATATCAAATATACTTTTTTTCACTTTGCCATCCATTTTATCCGCCAATTATTTGGGGTAGTTCCGCTTCCAGTGGCCATCTCCTTTGCACTAGAAGCACTCAGTTTCAGGCTTGAGTCTAGCTTTGGGTTTCTTCAGGGGAGTGACAACTTGTTTGTCATTCTTCTTGAAGTTCCCTTTCTATTCTTTTGCCCTTTTCTTGAAACTAGTGGTCTTGTTAACCATCAACACTTGATGTTCTTTCTTGATTTCTACTTTCGCTGATTTTAGCATCGCGAAGAGCTTGGGAATTACTTTCGTTATCCCTTGCATATTATAGTTCATCACGAAGTTCTAGTAACTTGGTGATAGTGACTAGAGAACTTTGTCAATTACTATCTTATCTGGAAGATTAGCTCCTACTTGATTCAAGCAATTGTCGTACCCAGACAATCTGAGCACATGCTCACTGGCTGAGCTATTCTCCTCCATCTTGTAGGCAAAGTACCGTCAAGGTCTCATACCTTTTGACACGGGAATGAGTATGAAATATCAATTTCAACTCTTGGAACATCTTATATGCTCCGTGGCGTTCAAAACATTTTTGAAGTCCCGGTTCTAAGCCTTAAAGCATGATGCACTAAACTATCAAGTAGTCATCAGACCGAGCTTTGTCAAACGTTCATAACATCTGCTCCTACAATAGGTCTGTCACCTAGCGGTGCATCGAGGACATAATTCTTCTGTGCAGCAATGAGGATAATTCTCAGATCACGGAGCTAGTTCGCAACATTTCTACTAACATCTTTCAACATAGTTTTTCTCTAGGAACATATCAAAAAAATAAACGGGGTGCTACATCGCGAGCTATTGATCTTGAACATAGTTATGAAAATACTACCAGGACTAAGTTCATGATAAATTAAAGTTCAATTAATCATATTACTTAAGAACTCCCACTTAGATAGACATCCCTCTAATCATCTAAGTGATCACTTGATCCAAATCAACTAAACCATGTCCGATCATCACGTGAGATGGAGTAGTTTTCCACGGTGAACATCACTATGTTGATCATATCTACTATATGATTCACACTCGACCTTTCAGTCTCCAGTGTTCCGAGGCCATATCTGCATATGCTAGGCTCGTCAAGTTTAACCCGAGTATTCTGCGTGTGCAAAACTGGCTTGCACCCGTTGTATTTGAATATAGAGCTTGTCACACCCGATCATCACGTGGTGTCTCGGCATGACGAACTGTCACAACAGTGCATACTCAGGGAGAACACTTATACATTGAAATTTAGTGAGAGATCATCTTATAATGCTACAGTCGAACTAAGAAAAATAAGATGCATAAAGGATAAACATCACATGCAATCAATATAAGTGATATGATATGGCCATGATCATCTTGTGCCTTTGATCTCCATCTCCAAAGCACCGTCATGATCACCATCGTCACCAGTGCGACACCTTGATCTCCATCGTAGCATCATTGTCTTCTCGCCAACTATTGCTTCTACGACTATCACTACCACTTGGTGATAAAGTAAAGCAATTACATGGCGATTGCATTTTGTACAATAAAGCGACAACCATATGGCTCATGCCAGTTGTCGATAACTCTGTTACAAAACATGATCATCTCATACAATAAAATTTAGCATTATGTCTTGACCATATCACATCACAACGTGCCCTGCAAAAACAAGTTAGAAGTCCTCTACTTTGTTGTTGCAAGTTTTACGTGGCTGCTACGGGTTGAGCAAGGACCGTTCTTACCTAGGCATCAAAACCACAACGATTTTTTGTCAAGTATGTGTTGTTTTAACCTTCAACAAGGACCGGGCGTAGCCACACTCGATTCAACTAAAGTTGGAGAACTGACACCCGCCAGCCACCTGTGTGCGAAGCACGTCGGTAGAACCAGTCTCACATAAGCATACGTGTAATGTCGGTCCGGGCCGCTTCATCCAACAATACCACCGAGTCAAAGTATGACATGCTGGTAAGCAGTATGATTATTATCGCCCACAACTCACTTGCGCTCTACTCGTGCATATAACATCTACGCATAAACCTGGCTCGGATGCCACTGTTGGGGAACGCAGTAATTTCAAAAAAATTCCTACGCATAGACAAGATCATGGTGATGCATAGCAACGAGAGGGGAGAGTGTAGTCCACGTACCCTCGTAGAACGTAAGCAGAAGCGTTATGACAACGCGGTTGATGTAGTCGTACGTCTTCACCATCGACCGATCCTAGTACCAAAAGTACGGCACCTCCGTGATCTGCACACGTTCAGCTCGGTGACGTCCCACGAACTCATGATCCAGCAGAGTGTCGAGGGAGAGCTTCGTCAGCACGACAGCATGATGACGGTGATGATGAAGCTACCGGCGCAGGGCTTCGCCTAAGCATTACAATGATATGACTGAGGTGGATTATGGTGGAGGGGGGCACCGCACACGGCTAAGAAATCAATGATCAACTTGTGTGTCCTAGGGTGCCCCCCTGCCCATGTATATAAAGGAGCAAGGGGAAGGTCGGCCGGCCTTGGGGCGCGCCAAGGATAGGGGGAGTCCTCCTCCTAGTGGGAGTAGGACTCCCCTTTCCTAGTCCAACTAGGAAGGAGGAAGGGGGAAGGAAGGAGAGGGAGAGAGGGAGGAAAGAGGGGGTGATGAAGTCATGTACCTGGGGTAGGGTCATAGACCTGCCCAAAGGTACCCTCCACAAGGACCCTCACAAGAGAAGCAGCCTTCCAGTCGACCTGGTAGGCTTCCACTCGACAGATTCAAAGACACTCGACTATGAAGACCCACTCGACCACCAAGAGTCCAAGACCCACTCGGTGTCCAAACGGTCTGTAGTTCAATAGTCTTTATGACCTTAATGACACTTTATGTAAGGCGTTACCCGAACGCCTAGCTTTAACGCACCTTAAACCCTCTACTACGTGGGCTGGCTGGGGTCCTGCGCACTCTATATAAGCCACCCCCCTCCACAGGTAGAAGGGTTCGCACCCCTGTAACACATACGCATATAATCCAGTCGACCGCCTCCGGGCTCCGAGACGTAGGGCTATTACTCCCTCCGAGAAGGGCCTGAACTCAGAAATCCTTTGCATGATACAACTACTCAATAGCTAGGATCTTGCCTCTCCATACCTACCCCTATTCTCTTGTCGGACTTAGAACCACGACGGTTGGCGCCCACTTTGGGGCAGGTGTTCTAGCCGAATTGTTGGAGAAGTTGGGATTCTCTCGATCTCCGGCATCATGGTTTCAGGTGGAGTTCTGGTCGACGCCACGAGATCCGTCTCGGTCTGGCGGCGTTAACGTCGCACGACTCCGCTTGGCTACAGGAGGCTCCACTCGGCGTGGACGCGCTCCCCATCCATGAGGCGGCGCACTTTCGGCGTGTGTCCGCTGGCGTCCTCCTGCGGCAACCGTCGACCCGGTATGGGTCGGCTCTGTCTGTCTTCACTCCCGGTCTCCCACCGCGCAAGCGTTCCGGTCGGTCGAGGCTTCACGGTGGGTGAGGCATGCGGTGGCCCGCGATCGGCCATCCCCAAGTCGCGGCGATCGAGCCCGGCGAATCTCTACGGCCTGTTCGACTGGCTCCGTAGAGACTACGTCCGAATGCGATAGCAGTGACCCGGCGGCAGAGGTTCTGATGGTCGATGGACCATGCAGTCCCTCTGGATTCACCCGCCCAACGAAGGTGGCGGTGGAGGCGATCCGGTGCAAACCCACGAAGAGTACTTGCCCGAGCCCCTCACTTCGCTCCAGAGGGAGGAGCTTCATCGTCGGAACATGGATGCACTTCACACTCCTATCGTTGGAGAAACCCCCGAGGCTCGCGCCTTGGAGGATGCGCGCTTGGCCAACCTGGCTGAGCGCACTCGACTGGAGAATCTTCAGCGAGTACTCGACGAGCGTACGCGACCGAGGGTTCCAGAATCCAGTCGACGCCAGCTCTTTCAACCGCCAACCCAGGTATATCGAACTCCGATTCAGAATTTAGCAGCTGCCGCCCGTATAGCAGAGTCAATTCAGCCTTCCCAGTCAGAGGCAGGTAGAGGTTTGCAGCAAATCAGGGATTTGCTCCGGGCGGCAGGAGATCAAAACTCAGTTGTATCCCAGTTAGGGCTGCAAGAAAAGCTCGAGGCTCGTGAGCCACTTGAGATCGACTCGTTTTTTGCTCGACTCGAGATCGACTCGAAAAGAAACGAGCTGAATTTGAAAACTTTATGTAGCTCGACCGAGAAATGAGCCGATCTTGAGCCAATGTTGGCTCGCTCGATTTTAGCTTGATAGCTCGATAGAATATCATTATGTTAAATAATCATGCCTTATATTAAATGGAAATACGATAAATTATTACCATCTATGTTGTCCATAATTTTTCTCCATTTTATTTACCAACGAACATGGAAACTTAACTAAGTGCAGAGAAGATTTAGGGCTCATTATGGCACGTGATGCGACTATGTGTTAAATAACCTATATTTTTCGCAAAGTTCCTAGCATATTCACCTTAATTTTTTAGTTTTTCATCCATAGATTCATATTTTTTACCATCTCATTTAGCTCGAAACTAGCTCAAGATCGACTCGAGATCGTTACAAGCTGAGCACGAGTCATGTTCTACAGCTCGATCATAAGCTTCACTCAGTTTGAGCTCGCTCGAATTTTCATATGAGTTGAGCTGAGCCAACTCCAACTCGCTCGAGCTCGACTCGTTTGCAACCCTAATCCCAGTCGCGGAACAGGGTTCACAGCCGATTCGTCGCTGCGAATTCATTCCAGTCGGCCCATAGTCCAAAATCGCCCCCGAGGCGTGAGGAACGTGGGGGCCGACGTGATGATCAATACAAGGGCCGCGAGCAGTATGAGCACCGATTCGATCGCAACGATCAACGTCGAGTGCCCACTCCTCCCCCAAGAGATGGATCATACGCTCCTCGGCAGCAGGACGACAGACGCCAAAACAGTGCTGGATGAAGAGTTCCAGTCGACCCCAGGGAACCAGGCTTTGATGCGAGATCCATTATCGTTCAAGGTTTGGTCGACAGAAGCGAGCTCACCGAGACGGCCATGATAGAGATGTTCCTTCCGGTAGTAGAGTTCATGTCTCGGGACCAGAGTGTTTCAGCAGAGCCATCGGGGCCGCATTGATTCCTCCCAACTTCGGGTTGGCAATCGGAGTCGACAAGTTCATCGGAGAATCCAAGCGACACTTGGCTTGAAGATTACCGAGTGGCGGTTCAGATTGGCGGTGGCAACGATGAGGTAGCCATGAAACATTTCCCTCTTATGTTGGAGGGTTCAGCCAGGCGTGGTTGAATCGATTAGCACCAGCAGATTTACACTTGGGAAGATCTTGCCCAGTGTTTGTCGGGACATTTGAAGGAACTTGCAAGCGACCAGCAGGTTTGACAGAGTTGCGATCGATGCGTGCAAAAGTCGAGTGAAACCTTGAGAGATTATATCCAGAGGTGGATCAATTTGCACCACACGATCGAGAATGTATCTCGATCACCAGCGATCTGTGCCTTCAAGGAAGGTGTCAAGAACTGAGAATTGAGTTTGAAATTTGGTCGAACTGGAGATATGACCCTGAGTTAGATGATGGAGATTGCCACCAAATATGCAAATGGTGAAGAAGAGGATCGGCTCCGGAGTGGTAAATATAAATCGGCCGCCACTGAGACCGGCGGAGGAAATTCCAGTCGGAAGCAGAAGCGCAAAGCCGAGCCAGCGGCTCCCGGAGAGGCCTTGGCAGTGACCCCAAGAAAGTTCAAGGGGAAACCCAAGGGTCCTTGGAACCCTAAGAAGGTGAAAGACCAGGATGGGAACGACGTGTTGGATTTACCATGTCATATTCATACAAAGAAAGATGAAGAGGGTAAACTCATTTACGCGAAACATACCACTCGACAGTGTCGGCTCTTGATTCAGCAGTTCCAAGGGAAACAGCCCAAGGATAAGGATAAGGAGACGGACAAAGTTGAGGATAGAGATGTGATGATGGTGGATATCCCGGTCAATTCCACCACGATGATTTTCTTTGACGTCAAAAGCAAAAGTCGATTGAAGGTTATCAATCGGGAAGTAAACTTGGTTGCTCCGGCAACTCCCAATTATCTGAAATGGTCCCAGACCGCCATCACATTCGACCAGTCTGATCACCCGACGCACATTGCCACCCCTGGGAGGCAAGCATTGGTGGTCGACCCAGTTGTCGAAGGCACTCGACTGACCAAAGTCTTGATGGATGGTGGTAGTGGTTTGAATATATTATATGCGGAGATGTTGAAAGGGATGGGCATTCCGATGTCCAGACTCAGTACAAGTAACATGAGCTTCCACGGAGTCATTCCTGGAAAGAAGTCTGAGTCACTCGGCCAAATTGCTCTTGATGTAGTTTTTGGTGATTCAAAGCATTTCCGGAAAGAAAAGTTGACCTTTGAGGTCGTGGATTTCTAGAGCGCTTATCACGCTATTACGGGAGACCAGCTTATGCACGTTTCATGGCCCGACCATGTTACGTGTATCTTAAGCGAAGATGCCTGGTCCCAAGGGCGTGATCACCGCCACGGCAATCGGAAGAAGGCTGAAGAGTGCTTCCAGAAAGGCTCTAAGATCGCCAATGCTCAGTTGGCAGTGGTAGAGCTACAAGAGTATCAGAAAACTGCAGATCCGAGTGATTTGTTGCGAGCTAAGAAGCCCGCTACGGAGTCAGCATTCCAGTTGACTGGCGAGACGAAACAGGTTCACATTCACCCGACTTATCCCGATGCTGCTCCGACCAACATCTCAACAACACTCGACTCAAAATAGGAAGAAGCGCTCATCCAATTCCTCCGTGAGAACTGGGTCATCTTTGCATGGAAGCTTCCGACATGCCGGTGTTCCTGTGGGGCTGGCTGAGCATTGCCTACGAGTCGACCCAAAATTCAAACCAGTTAAAGAGTATCTTCGGCGGTCCGCCGTCCAGAAGAGAAAGGCCATTGGCGAGGAGGTGGCTCGGCTCTTAGCGGCAGAGTTCATCCGAGAGATCTACCACTCCGAGTGGCTCGCCAACGTTGTCATGGTCCCCAAGAAGGACAAGTCGTTGCGCATGTGCATCGATTTCAAGCATATCAATTGGGCCTGCCCGAAAGATCATTTCCCTCTTCCTCGCATCGACCAAATAGTCGACTCAAGCTGCGGGATCACGAGAGGTTGTCTTTTTAGACGCCTATTCGGTACCATCGAGATCCATCTGTATGGACCCGATGAGATTAAAACAGTGTTCATCACTCCATTCGGGTGCTTCTGTTATGTCACCATGCCATTCGGTCTCTAGAATGTCGGAGCCACATTCATGAGGATGATTCAGAAGTGTTTGCTCACTCAAATCAGTCGGAATGTGGAAGCATACATGGATGATATAGTGGTCAAGTCACGAAAAGGTTACAATTGTTGACCGACCTTGCTGAAACATTTGCCAATCTCGGGAGGTATGATATCAAGCTTAATCCATCAAAGTGTACATTTGGAGTTCCTGGTGGAAAGTTACTCGGTTTTCTCGTTTACGGCGAGGAATCGATGCTAACCAGAAAAGGTTAGCACCATACTCGAATGAAGCGCATACTGCGTGTGTGCGATGTCCAGAAACTTACTAGATGCTTGGCCGCTTTAAGTCGATTCATCTCTCGCCTCGGTGAAAAGGCATTGCCTCTTTACCGACTGATGAAGAAGTCAGACAAGTTCGAGTGAACTCTAGAAGCTGATGCAGCGTTTGCAGAGCTCAAAGCTCTACTCTCCACCCAGCCGGTGCTTGCTGCTCCAATCAGCAAAGAGCCCTTGCTGCTTTACATTGCAGCCACTGGACAAGTCGTCGACTGCATTACTTACGGTCGGCGGAAGAAGAAGGAAAAGCCTTCAAAGTTCAACGCCCGGTTTATTATCTTTACGGAAATCTGACCCCATCAAAGCAAAGATACCCTCACTATCGAAGCTTGTTTACGGGATCTATATGACCACGAAGAAGGTTGCTCATTATTTCTCCGATCATTCCATTACAGCCGTCGCCGACGCCTTTGTCGAAATTCTTCATAACGAGAGATGCAACTGGTCGAGTGGCAAAATGGGCGATTGAACTCCTTCCCCTTGATATCAAATTCGAGGCAAAGAAAGCCATCAAGTCCCAAGCAATAGCAGATTTCCTCGCCGAGAGGACTGAACAGCAACTTCCGACCCAAGTTCACTCGGAACACTCGACTATGTTTTTTGATGGTTCCAAGATGCTGAACGGTTCTGGTGCATGGGTTGTATTGGTTTCCCCTCGAGGAGATAGGCTCAAGTATGTTCTCCAGATTCACTTTGATTCTTCCAACAATGAAGCAGAATATGAAGCACTCCTGTATGGGTTGCGCATGGCCATTTCACTCGGCGTCCGTCGCCTTATGGTCTATGGCGACTCGGATCTGGTTGTTAATCAAGTGATGAAGGAGTGGGATGTCAGAAGCCCAGCTATGACAGGTTATTGTAATGAAGTGAGAAAGCTGGAGAAGAAATTCGAGGGGTTAGAGCTTCATCATATACTGACCGAAAAATCAAGTCATGGATGATTTGGCGAAGATAGGGTCCAAGAGGGAAGCCATTCCCAGTAATGTATTTTTGGAACACATTCATGCTCCATCATGCAGGAGGATCCTTTCACAGAAGAAGCCCCGCAGCAAAAGAGTGCCAGTGATCCGACTGAAGTTGAGGTCCCAGCCGTGGTCGACCTGATTATGGAAGTTGTGGTCATCACTCCCGACTGGACAGTGCCGTACATCGCATATATCCTAAGGAAAGAGCTCCCAGAGTATGAAGAAGAGGCTCGACAGATCGTCCATCGATCCAAGGCCTTTAAAGTGATCAAGGGACAATTGTACAGCGAAAGCCTTGGCCGGAGTCGGCCGAGAAGTGTATCACGCCCGGAAGAAGGTCGAGATAATTCTTGAGGATATCCACTCGGGGACCTGTGGCCATCATGCGTCCTCTCGGACCATTGTGGCTAAAGCATACCGAGCGGGATTTTCTTGGCGAAAGCAAATGAAATGGCAAAAGAAATAGTCGACAAGTGCGAAGGATGTCAGTTCTATTCCGACATGTCGCACAAGCCAGCCTCAGCCTTGAAGACCATTCCACTCGATTGGCCCTTCGCTGTTTGGGGATTGGACATGATTGGACCGTTGAGAACTGGCAGAAGCGGTTTCACCCATTTGCTAGTAGCAGTCGACAAGTTCACCAACTGGATCGAAGCCAAGCCCATCAAGAACCTCGACGCATGCACTGCTATCAGTTTCATCAGAGAGTTGATATTCAGATATGGAGTTCCGCATAGCATCATCACCGACAATGGGTCAAACTTCGATAATGACAAGTTCGAAGCCTTTTGTGCCTCTCAAGGCACGCGAGTCGACTATGCTTCAGTGGCCCATCCTCAGTCGAATGGACAAGCAGAACGTGCAAACGGCCTCATTCTCAAAGGGCTAAAACCTCGGCTGATGCGTGATCTCAAACACGGCGGCAGAGCTTGGGTCGACGAACTTCCATCAGTTCTCACGGGATTGAGGACCACACCTAATCGGTCGTGGGAGAACTCCATTCTTCCCGGTCTATGGAGCTGAAGCAGTTCTGCCGGTGACACCTTCACAATGCGCCTCGAGTCGAGCTATACTCTGAAGAAGAAGCGGAACAAGCCCGGCAAGATGCTGTCGACCTCTTGGAAGAGGAGAGAGAGATGGCCTTGATCCGCTCGACTATCTATCAGCAAGACTTGCGTCGATTCCATGCCAGAAATGTGAAGAGTCGAGCCTTCCAAGAGGGAGATTTGGTCCTCCGAGTGGATCAACAGAAACAACACAAGCTTTCTCCCACTTGGGAAGGTCCCTTCATCATCACAAGAGTCCTCTACAATGGAGCATATCATCTCTACAACGTTGATTGCCAGATCGACGAGCCTCGAGCTTGGAACGCGGAGCTGCTCCGCCCCTTTTACACTTAAAAACTCAGTCGGTTGAGATGTAATAAAAGTGCTTTTGAAGTTTGTTTATCCAAGACAAGAATGTTATAATTTTCCCAGTAATTGTTATTGCTTTTTGTTGAAATTTCCCCAGGTGGGTGGCTTAGTCGCGAATCCGATTAGCCTAAGTTTGTAAAAATCCTTTCAGTGCGAGCCAGTCTTTCACTCGGGGGCTTAGCTGCGAATCCGCTTCGCCTAAGTATTCAAAATCCTACAGAGTGGCGAGCCAGCCTCCCACTCGGAGGCTTAGCTGCAGTCCGAGTACTCGCCTAAGTATCCAAAATCCTACCGAGTCGCGAGCCAGCCTCCCACTCGGAGGCTTAGCTGCAGTCCAAGTACTCGCCTAAGTATTCAAAATCCTACCGAGTGGCGAGCCAGCCTCCCACTCGGAGGCTTAGCTGCAGTCCAAGTACTCGCCTAAGTATCCAAAATCCCACCGAGTGGCGAGCCAGCCTCCCACTCGGAGGCTTAGCTTCTGATCCAAGTACTCGCCTAAGTATTCAAATCCTACCGAGTGGCGAGCCAACCCCCCACTCGGAGGCTTAGCTGCAGTCCAAGTACTCGCCTAAGTATTCAAACCCTGCCGAGTGGTGAGCCAGCCTCCCACTCGGGGGATTATAACAGCCCAAGGATTCGCCTTAAACATCCAAAGTGATAAAAATCCTACCGAGTGAAGAGCAAACCTCCCACTCGGGGGCTTAGCTGCAGCCCAGTGCTCGCCTAAGTAATAAAAATCCTACCGAGTGGAGAGCAAACCTCCCACTCGGAGGCTTAGCTGCAGCCTAGTGCTCGCCTAAGTAATAAAAATCCTACCGAGTGGAGAGCAAACCTCCCACTCGGAGGCTTAGCTGCAGCCCAGTGCTCGCCTAAGTAATAAAAATCCTACCGAGTGGAGAGCAAACCTCCCACTCGGGGGCTTAGCTGCAGCCCAGTGCTCGCCTAAGTAATAAAAATCCTACCGAGTGGAGAGCAAACCTCCCACTCGGGGGCTTAGCTGCAGCACAGTGCTCGCCTAAGTAATAAAAATCCTACCGAGTGGAGAGCAAACCTCCCACTCGGAGGCTTAGCTGCAGCCCAGTACTCGCCTAAGTAAGGAATTCATCCCAATCCGCAAGGACGACGAGGTGCAGGTCGACTGCTACCTCCTCCTTCGGATCTTCGCCACAAGTATAACGTGCGGTCCATCCCAATCCGCAAGGACGACGAGGTACAGGTCGACTGCTACCTCCTCCTTCAGAGCTTCACCACAAGCACAACGTGCGGTTCGTCCCGATGCGTAAGGACGACAAGGTCAGTCGCAGTTTGTGTTTCACCTCTACATGCAGGATAGATGAAGCACAAGTCGATTGGAATTTCAATGGAATATCTTCCGAATGAGGAATAAAGTTCTCTCGAATGCAAGCAAAGCATGTTAAAGGAAAAACCAAGTTCGGATAAATGTCCTACGAATCCAAAGGCGCTCGAGCGTTAAGCCTGTTAAAGTTTATCGATTCTGAAACCACTCGGCATTACGAGGCAAATTTAAAGTGAGACTTAGAAGTTTTTACTCCTCGGCGGAGGACTGGAAGGTGCAACAAACTGGTCGAGGTCGATTCCACAAGAATACGGGTAGCAGCAGCGATGAAAGTCTCCATGAAAGATCTGAAGTCGTGCTTCCTGGTATTGGCAACCTTGAGAGACACCGGCTTTTCCTCTTGCGCTTCTTTGCAGTGGACATGAACCAGAGATAGAGCAACATCAGCACCACACCTTGCAGATGACTTTTTCCATTCTTGTACTCGACTTGGAATCTCATTCAGTCGAGTCATCGAGATTCAAGATCATTACGAGAGTACATTACGGCGGAGAGTCGAGTCGATCCGCGACACTGCAACTTTCGGTCGAGCAAGATAATCCACTACGCTTAGCAACCACGAGACTCGGTCGGAGCACATTCATAGCAACTTCGTCCTTCACGGGAGAGTTGATGGGGTCCAAGCTGGTTTCCACTGATCGGTTTCTTCTACAAAGTTTTGGCAGAATTCTGAAAACACAACTCAGACTCAAAATGAAGATCATGTGATGAGCCGGTGAGAGAAAGATAGTTGGATAAAAGAGATTACCTTCAAGCATGAGAAACAGCTTCTTGGCGAACCCTCCAAGATAAATCTCCAGGTCGTTTCGCTTCCCCGCCAGCTGGCCAACCTTGTCAGACAGAACATTCTTGTCATTCTTCAGTCGACTGACTTCCTTGTTAGCCGCGTCAAGAGAGGCTTTCAGCTTGGCATTTCCATCTTCAAGTTTGTCGACTGAGGCAAGCTTCTCTTCAGCGAGCTTTGTTTTCTCCAAAGCCGCCTATACAGCCTCTCTGCAAGGTCAAGGTCCTTCTTCTTCAAAGTCTCTTCCAGTTTATCTCGCAAAGCAACAATGAGAACAGAGTTGAGAATGAGCAGAAAAAGCAGGCGATCGTCAAAAAATTCTCACCAGCCATACCTTTTGCTTCATCCTTTGCCTTCTACAAATTCTCTGAGCAAGCTTCAAATCGAGGTTGAGCTGAATCTGCTTTTCTCTAACTCAGTATAGCGAGCCACAAGCTCTAAGATTTCTACAAAGAATCAACCAATGAAAGACATCAAAGACAGATCACTTCCGGTGACTAAGGAAAAATAGTAGCATTTCTAAGACTACGGTCAAATAAAAACATTCGACGGTAGTCTGGGGACTACACCAGCGGGTGCACTCAGCGATGCCCCCACTGGTTTACCAATTTGGTTCGATCACCGACCAAAAGAGGCAAAAGGTTATGATTCTAAAAACATGGCTAATTGTCATTGATCGGCCGCATGATAAAAAATTATTCTTTAGACTATCGTCAATGCGCGCATGATCGACCATAGTCTCGGGGACTACACCAGTGGGTGCACTTAGCGTGCCCCACCGGTTTATGGTTCCATTCGACTTGGTCCGTCCAGGTCGAGTGAAGAAGATCACAGCATAAAGACCATAGCCGACTGCATGCAGTCGACCATAGTCTCGGGGACTACACCCAGTGGGTGCACTCAGCGTGCCCCCACAAAATTTCAAACGACACACACATCCAGTGGGTGTACAGATATGGAAATCTCCAGAAGAAAGCAGTTTCAGATAGTATATCCTAACAAAGCAAGCGACAACTGACTTACTTGGACATTGCTCTCGAGAGCTGAACTGGCATCATAGGCCGCCTGACTTGCCTCTCGAGCCGCTTTCACCTGCTCCATCATGATCCTTGCCTGGCGTATGGCCTCCTTAGCAGCACTTACTTGGTCTTCCGGGACGTGGTGTGTAGCAAAGAGAGATGGTGGATCAGCGATCGACGAAGTGGGTCGGGCACTTGTCATTGATACAGCAAAGATCTGAAGTCCGAGTGGGGTTGCCTCCCTCGAAATCAGCGTCTCAGGAGTCGCCATGACTTGAGCAGCCTTGCTAGCAGGCACTTTCTTGTTCCTCCTCTTCCTCAATGGCGCTTCCTCGTCATCATCGGGAGATCAATAGCGTGAGGCGGAACTACAAGAGAGATCCGTAAACATGGAAGCCCAATCGACTAAAAAGCTCGATCGGCTAAAAGTGAAACCACAGAGATCTTACCAAGATTGGAAGTGGCCGCATCCTCCATTTCCTGATCATCGTGCTTGGCTGAAGTCTCGGAGGTAGCGGCGTTGTAGATTTCAAGAGTCGGCTGATCAGTAACCAAGTCGACCCAAGGTTCACTCATGTTGAAAAAGGAAATACAAGGTTCTGTTGGTTACCCGGAGATGTTAGGGGTGACCATTCGCATCTTGGGCAGGGCCTTCGCCGGCTTTGACGACGTCGCTCGAGGTTGCTTCGGCGGCTTCTCAGTCGGCACGGGAGAAGTTGTCCTAGGTAAACCGTCGGTGACCGGGTGGGCACAACAGCTTTACGCGCCCGCCGGGTCGTGCGTCAACTTGGACCTTCCCTCCGAGCGAGGAGGGTCGACGTCTTCCTCCTCTTCTTCCTCCTCCTCATCATCAGAGCCATCATCCTCCTCATCCTCCTCGCCGTTGGACTCCCATTCCTCCGGACTCTCACCTCCACTCCCTTCTTATTCTTCAGATGTTTCCTGCGCCCCGTTGGGCATCGAGTACATCTCAGTGGTGACCTAGAAGACAACAAAACAAGGTGAAAGTCGATGACGTAAATTGACATCAAAAGCAGAATGAATGCAGCAGAATCACGGTCGGAGATAAGCGGTGATACCTTATGCGGTTGGTAACTCTGGTCGAGTGGTGGAATCCTCCTAGCTCATGAGGGTTGTCTTTATTTCTGTGATGGCAGTCATCCACTTCTCCAAGATGGCGTCATCAACCTCCTCCGGATGGACCCGAGTGGTATCATCCGTGCGTAGTACATCCACATCGGATGACCTCGGTATTGGAGTGGCTGAATACGCCGTCGGAGAAAAACCTCCAGGAGATCCATGTCGGTCACCCCATCGCGAATAAGATGGACTACACGCTCCATCAGCAGCTTTACTTGGGCCTTCTCCTCTGGTAACACCTTCAGGGAAGATGGCTTGTTCACTCGACTCATGGAGAAAGGAGGGAGCCCAGTCGACTGCCCCGGCGTCGGCTGGTCTTGGTAGTAAAACCAGGTCGACTGCCACCCTCTAACCGAGTCGGGGAGAGTCATAGCTGGAAAGGCGCTCTTCCCCCTCATCTGGACCCCGAGTCCCCCACACATTGGATTACTTGGGTCCTCTCGTCATTCGGGCTCTTTTTCTTCACCGTCTGAGAGCGACAGGTGAATATGTGCTTGAAAAGACCCCAATGCGGTCGACAACCCAAGAAATTCTCATGAGCAAAACGAAAGCAACAAGATACACAATGGAGTTTGGAGTGAAATGGTGGAGTTGCGCTCCAAAAAGTTCGAAACCCCGGAAAAAAAGGATTTGGCGGCAGAGAAAACCCCTATCTATGTGGGTGGCGGAGGACGCACTCACCCTCTTCAGTTGCGGTTGCCACTCCGTGCCGGAAGCCTCGCGACCCATGGGGGATCAGTCCTTCGTTGGCGGATCGGTGAGATCTTTCTCGGTGATGTTCGACGGATCTGATCTCCTTGGACCCAGCCTTGCGGCAGCTTGGACATGAAGAGGAACCGCCCGTTGGCGCTCTCCCCTTGGCCTTCTCCGCCGTCTTCTTCACCCATTCCAGGACGGCAGTCTTGTCCTTCACCATGGTCGCCGGCGAGAAAAGTACCGAACTTCGGCGCTGGACAGACGGAGAGCGTGGCGAGAAAGTTTTGGAGGCGGAGAGAGGAGAAATGCGAGGACGCCTTGTTCAAAATGCCCGGTCCAACGCTTTATATGGGGTCGCTTCCGAGTGGCTGACCGGTAGGCCCAGGCAATCCCGTCACAATCCCGCAACAGGCGCGCGCATGATACGTGGTGAAAAAGGCGGCGCGAGGATCGAGGCGTCATCGTCTTATTCCATCCGAGTGCCGCGGTTTTCTCCGCTTCGCGCGCTTCCCAAAACTCGAATCCCGCGAAATTCGATAACCGCAGAGCAACTCGTCAGATAACTGATTTCCTCAGATCCATCGCTCGGAAATCCTCAGGTTCACAAAGTTCACTCGACAAACGTGAAGAATTGATCAAGGCGACCGAAAGAGAAGTTGACGCCATCACTAAAAGGTCGTTGATCCAGAGTAAGACGCACTCACAACACGAAGAACAGGTCGGAAAGATTATCAACTCCTTCCTCACTCAAACCTCAATCCATTCGGGGGCTAATGATGAAGTCATGTACCTGGGGTAGGGTCATAGACCTGCCCAAAGGTACCCTCCACAAGGACACACACAAGAGAAGCAGCCTTCGATCGACTGGTAGGCTTCCACTCGACAGATTCAAAGACACTCGACTATGAAGACCCACTTTCGACCACCAAGAGTCCAAGAGCCACTCGGTGTCCAAAGCGGTGCTGTAGTTCAATAGTCTTTATGACCTTAATGACACTTTATGTAAGGCGTTACAAGAACAGCTTAGCTTTAACGCACCTTAAACCCTCTACTACGTGGGCTGGTTGGGTCCTGGCGAACTCTATATAAGCCACCTCCCTCCTCAGTGATAAGGGTTCGCACCCCCTGTAACACATACGCATATAATCCAGTCGACCGCCTCCGGGCACCGAGACGTAGGGCTATTACTTCCTCCGAGAAGGGCCTGAACTCGTAAATCCCTTGCGTATACAACTACTCCATAGCTAGGATCTTGCCTCTCCATACCTACCCCCATTCTACTGTCAGACTTAGAACCATGACAGCGCCCCCGAATGGATCGAGGTTTGAGTGAGGAAGGAGTTGATAATCTTTCCGACCTGTTCTTCGTGTTGCGAGTGTGTCTTACTCTAGATCAACGACCTTTTAGTGATGGCATCAACTTCTCTTTCAGTCACCTTGATCCATTCTTCATGTTTTGTCGAGTGAACTCTGTGAACTTGAGGATTTTCGAGCGACGGATCAGAGGAAATCCGCTATCTGACGGGTTGCTCATGATCGGCGGATTGAGATCTGAATTTTGGGAAGCGCGAAGCGGAAAACTGCGGCACGGATGGGATAAGACGATGATGCCTCGATCTTCGCCGCCTTTTTCACCACGTATCGCGTCTTGGCGCTTTATTGCAGGATTTGACGGGGATTGCACTGGGCCTACCGGTCAGCCACTCGAGCGGCCCCATATAAAGCGTCGGACGGTGTATTTTGAACAGTGCGACCCCAATCTTCTCCTCCTCCGCCTCAAACCTTCTCGCTGCGCTCTTAGCACATCGGCGCCGCAGATCAAGTACTTGTTTCACGGCGACCATGGTGAAGGAGAAGACCGCATCCTCGAACGGGTGAAGAAGGCGGCGAAGGCCAAGGGAGAGCGCCCAGTCGGGCGGATCCTCTTGGCGCTCAAACTGCCGCAAGGCTGGGTCCAAGGAGATTGGATCCGCTCGACCATCACCGAGAAGGACCTCACCGATCTGGCCAATGAAGGACTGATCCCCCATGGGTCGGCGAGGCTTCCGGGAACGGAGTGGCAACCGCAGCCTGAAGAGGGTGAGTGCGTTCTCCTGGCCACCCACGTAGATCGGGGATTTTCTCTGCCACCGAATCCTTTTTTCCGGGGGTTTCTGAACTTTTTCGGAGCGCAACTCCATCATTTCACTCCCAACTCCATTGTCTACCTTGCTGCTTTCATTTCGTTATGCGAGAACTTCTTGGGTTGTCGACCGCACTGGGGTCTCTTAAAGCACATATTCACCTGTCACTCTCAGACGGTGAAGAAAACGAACCCGAATGACGAGAGAACCCAAGTAATCCAGATGTGTGGGGGACTCGGGGTCCAGATGAGGGGGAAGAGCGCCTTTCCGGCTATGACTCTCCACGACTCGGTTAGAGGGTGGCGGTCGACCTGGTTCTCTTGCCAAGACCAGCCGACGGCCGGCGATCATTGGGCTCCCTCCTTTCTCCATGAGTCGAGTGAACAAGCCATCTTCTACGAAGGTGTTACGGAGGAGGCGGCCCAAGTAAAATTGCTGATGGAGCGCGTAGTCCAGCTTATTAGCGGCGTGGTGACCGACATGGATCTCTGGAGGTTTTCCTCGACGGCGTATTCAGCCACTCCAATACCGAGGTCATCCGATGTGGATGTACTCTCGTGCGGATGATACCACTCGGGTCCATCCGGAGGAGGTCGATGGCGCCACGTTGGAGAAGTGGATGACTGCCATCACAGAAACAAAGATAACCCTCGCGAGCTAGGAGGATTCCACCACTCGACCGGACTTCTGAAGTAGACAAGGAACAACCACTTATCTTCGACTGTGATTCAGCTGCATTCATTCTGTTTAGATGTCAATTCGTCAACTGACTTTCGCCTTGTTTTGTTGTCTTCTAGGTCACCACTGAGATGTACTCGTTGCCCAACGGGGCGCAGGAAACAGTCGAAGAAGAAGAAGGAAGTGGAGGTGAAAGTCAGGAGGAATGGGAGTCCAACGGCGAGGAGGATGAGAGGGATGACAGCTTTGATGAAGAGGAGGAGGAGGAAGAGGAGGAAGGCGTCGATCTTCCTCGCTCGAAGGAAGGTCCAAGTTGACGATGACTTCGGCGGCTGGTAGCGGTAAAGCTGTTGTGCCTTTGGGCGTCGATGAAGCGACCTAGGACAACTTCCCCTGCGCCAACTGAGAAACCGCCGAAGCAGCCTCGAGTAACGTCGTCAAAGCCGGCGAAGGCTCTGCCCAAGATGCGGATGGTCATCCCCACCAACTCTGGGAAACCAACAGAACCTTGTATTTCCTTATTCCACATGAGTGAACTTTTGGTCGACTTGATGACTGATCAGCCGATTCTTGAAATCTACAGTACCGCTACCTCCGAGACTTCAGCCAAGCATGAAGATCAGGAAATGGAGGATGCTGCCACCTCCAACCTTGGTATGATCTCTAAGGTTTCACTTTTAGTCAATTGGACTTCCATGTTTACTTTTGAATCTTTCTTGTAGTTCTGCCTCACGTATTGATCTCCCCGATGATGACGAGGAAGCGCCATTGAGGAAGAGGAACAACAGGAGAGTGCCTGCTGGCAAGGCTGCTCCAGTCGTGGCGATTCCTGAGACGCTGATTTCCGAGGGAGGCAACCCCAATCGGGCTTCTGTTTCTTTCGCTGCACCGCTTACAAGTGCCCGACCCACTTCGTCGACTGCTGATCCAACATCTCTCTTTGCTATACACCACGTCCCGGAAGACCAAGTGAGTGCTGCTAAGGAGGCCATACGCCAGCGAGGATCATGATGGAGCAAGTGAAAGCGGTGCGAGAGGCTAGCCAGGCGGCCTATGATGCTAGTTCAGCTCTCGAGCAATGTCCAAGTAAGTCAATCGTTGCTTGCTTTGTTGGGATATGCTACCAAGCTGCTTCCTTCGGAGATTTCCATATCTGTACACCCACCTTTGGGTGGGTGTGTCGATTGAACTTTTGTGGGGGCACGCTGAGTGCACCCAGGGTGTAGTCCCGAGACTATGGTCGTGCGTGCGATCGGCTATAGTCTTTATGTTGTGAACTTCTTCACTCGACACAGACGGACCAAGTCGAATGGAACCGTAAAACCGGTGGGGCACGCTAAGTGCACCTTGGGTGTAGTCCCGAGACTATGGTCGATTGCGTCTTCGACTATAGTCTAAAGAAGCGTAATGTTGTTGTCGTTTTTTTTCTCTCTCATGGTGACGGCTGACACATAACCTTTTGCCTCTTTTGGTCATTGTTCGAACCAAATTGGTAAAACCAGTGGGAACGCTGGAGTGCACCCGCTGGATGTAGTCCCGAGACTAATGTCGAATGTTTTGATTCATTTGTAGTCTTAGAAATGCTACTATTTTTCCTTAATCACTCGGAAGTGATCTGTCTTTGATGTCTTTCGTTGGTTGACTCTTTGTAGAAATCTTGCGAGCTTGTGGCTCACTATACTGAGTTAGAGAACAAACAGATCCAGCTCAACCTCGATTTGAAGCTTGCTCAGGAGAATTTGCAGAAGGCAAAGGATGAAGCAAAAGGTATGGCTGGTGAGAACTTTTGACGACTGCCTTTGTTTTTCTGTTCATTCTCAACTCTGTTCTCATTGTTGCTTTGCAGATAAACTGGAAGAGACTTTGAAGAAGAAGGACCTTGACCTTGCGAGAGAGCACGGAAAGGCGGCTTTGGAGAAAACAAAGCTCATTGAAGAGAAGCTTGCCTCGGTCGACAAACTTGAAGACGAAAATGCCAAGCTGAAAGCCGCTCTTGACGCGGCTAACAAGGAAGTTAGTCGACTGAAGAACGACAAGATTGTTCTGTCTGACAAGGCTGGCCAACTGACGGGGAAGCAAAATGACCTGGAGATTTAGCTTGGAGGGCTTGCCAAGAAGCTATTTCTCATGCTTGAAGGTAATCTCTTTTACCCGACTGTCTTGCTATCACCGGCTCATCACATGATCGTTATTTTGAATCTGAGCTGTGTTTTCAGAATTCTATCAAAACTTCGAAGAAGAAACCAGTCGAGTGGAAACCAGTTTGGACCCCATCAACTCTCCTGTGAAGGACGAAGCTGCTATGAATGTGCTCCTACTGGAGTCTCGCGTTGCTAGCGTGGTGGATTATCTTGCTCGACTGAAAGTTGCAGTGTCGCGGATCGACTCGACTCTCTGGCGGATCGGGCGCCTTGAATGACCTTGAATCTGATGACTCGATTGAATGAGATTCCAAGTCGAGTGCAAGAATGGAAAAAGTCTTCTGCCAGGTGTGGTGCTGATGTTGCTCTATCTCTGGTTCGTGTCCACTGCAAAGAAATGCAAGAGGACAAGCTGGTGTCTCTCAAGGTTGCCAACACCAGGAAGCACGACTTCAGATCTTTCATGGAGACTTTCATCGCTGCTGCTACCCGTATTGCCGACGGAATCGACCTCAACCAGTTTGTTGCACCTTCCAGTCCTCCGCCGGAGGAGTAAAAGTCTTCTAAGTCCCACCTTAAATTTGCCTCGGAATGCCGAGTGGTTTTTGTAACCGATAAACTTTAGCAGGCTTAACGCCTGAGCACCTTTGGATCCGTAGGACGTTTATCCGAACTTGATTTATCCTTTAACATGCTTTGTTTTGCCTTCGAGAGAACTTTGTTCCTAATTCGGAAGATATTCCGTTGAAACTCCAGTCTACTTGTGCTTCATCTATCCTGCAGGTAGAGATGGAACACAGACTGCAACTGACCTCGTCGTCCTTGCGGATTGGGATGAACCGCACGTTGTACTTGTGGCGAAGCTCCGAAGGAGGAGGTAGCAGTCGACCTGCACCTCGTCGTCCTTGCGGATTGGGATGGACCACACGTTGTACTTGTGGCGAAGCTCCGAAGGAGGAGGTAGCAGTCGACCTGCACCTCGTCGTCCTTGCGGATTGGGATGGACCCTTACTTAGGCGAGCACTGGACTGCAGCTAAGCTCCCGAGTGGGAGGTTTGCTCTCCACTCGGTAGGGTTTTTATTACTTACGCGAGCACTGGGCTGCAGCTAAGCCTGTGAGTGGGAGGTTTGCTCTCCACTCGGTAGGATTTTTATTACTTAGGCGAGCACTGGGCTGCAGCTAAGACTCCGAGTGGGAGGTTTGCTCTCCACTCGGTAGGATTTCTATTACTTAGGCGAGCACTGGGCTGCAGCTAAGCCTCCGAGTGGGAGGTTTGCTCTCCACTCGGTCGGATTTCTATTACTTAGGCGAGCACTGGGCTGCAGCTAAGCCTCCGAGGGGGAGGTTTGCTCTCCACTCGGTAGGATTTCTCTTACTTAGGCGGCTGGGCTGCAGCTAAGCCTCCAGTGGGAGGTTTGCTCTCCACTCGGTAGGATTTCTATTACTTAGGCGAGCACTAGGCTGCAGCTAAGCCTCCGAGTGGGAGGTTTGCTCTCCACTCGGTAGGATTTCTATTACTTAGGCGAGCACTGGGCTGCAGCTAAGCCTCCGAGTGGGAGGTTTGCTCTCCACTCGGTAGGATTTCTATTACTTAGGCGAGCGTTGGGCTACAGCTAAGCCCCGAGTGAGAGGTTTGCTCTACACTCGGTAGGATTTTTATGGCGTAGCTTTGAAGGAGGAGGGAACAGTCGACCTGCACCTCGTCGTCCTTGCGATTTTCATTATTTTGGATGTTAAGGCGAATCCTTGGGCCGTTGCAAGCCCCCGAGTGGGAGGCTGGCTCACCACCCGGTAGGATTTGAATACTTAGGTGAGTACTTGGACTGGAGCTAAGCCTCCAAGTGGGAGGCTGGCTCGCCACTCGGTAGGATTTGAAAACGTAGGCGAGTACTTGGACTGCGGCTACGCCTCCGTGGGGGGCTGGCTCGCCACTCGGGAGCGTGTTGGGTACTTAGGCGAGTAGTTGGGGTGCAGCGAAGCCTCCGAGTGGGAGGCTGGCTCGCCACTCGGTAGGATTTTGAATACTTAGGCGAGTACTTGGACTGCAGCTATGCCCCCGAGTGGGAGGCTGGCTCGCCACTCGGTAGGATTTTGAATACTTAGGCGAGTACTTGGACTGCAGCTAAGCCTCCGAGTGGGAGACTGGCTCGCCACTCGGTAGGATTTTGAATACTTAGGCGAAGCGGATTCGCAGCTAAGCCTCCGAGTGAGAGACTGGCTCGCCACTCGGCAGGATTTCTTTTTTTACAAACTTAGGCGAACCGGATTCGCAACTAAGCCACCCACTGAGGGAAATTTCAACAAAAAGTAATAACAATCACTGGGAAAATTATAACATTCTTGTCTTAGATAAACAAACTACAAAAGTACTTTTATTACATCTCAACCGAGTGAGTATTAAGTGTAAAGGCGGAGCAGCTCCGCTGCCCAAGCTCGAGGCTCGTCGATCCGGCGATCAACGTTGTAGAGATGATACGCTCCGTTGTGGAGAACTCTTGTGACGATGAAGGACCTTCCCAAGTGGGAGCCAGCTTGTGTGGTTTCTGTTGACCCACTCGGAGGACCAAATCTCCCTCTTGGAAGGCTCGACTCTTCACATTTACGGCATGGAATCGACGCAAGTCTTGCTGATAGATAGTCGAGCGGATCAGGGCCATTTCTCTCTCCTCTTCCAAGACGTCGACTGCATCTTGCCGGGCTTGTTCCGCTTCTTCTTCAGAGTATAGTTCGACTCAAGGCGCATTGTGAAGCAGGTCACTCGGCAGAACTGCTTCAGCTCCATAGACCAGGAAGAATGGAGTTCTCCCAGTCGACCGATTAGGAGTGGTCCTCAATCCCCAGAGAACTGATGGAAGTTCGTTGACCCAAGCTCCTGCTGCGTGTTTGAGATCACGCATCAGCCGTGGTTTCAGCCCTTTGAGAATGAGGCCGTTTGCACGTTCTGCTTGTCCATTCGACTGAGGATGAGCCACTGAAGCATAGTCGACCCGCGTGCCTTGAGAGGGGCAGAAGGCTTTGAGCTTGTCATTATCGAAGTTTGACCCATTGTCGGTGACGATGCTATGCGGAACTCCATATCTGAATATCAACTCTCTGATGAAACTGATAGCAGTGCATGCATCGAGGTTCTTGATGGGCTTGGCTTCGATCCACTTGGTGAACTTGTCGATCGCTACTAGCAAATGAGTGAAGCCGCTTCGCCAGATTCTCAACGGTCCAATCATGTCCAATCCCCAAACAGCGAAGGGCCGACGAGTGGAATGGTCTTCAAGGCCGAGGCGGGCTTGTGCGACATGTTGGAATAGAACCGACATCCTTCACACTTGTCAACTATTTCTTTTTCCATTTCATTTGCTGCCAGTAAAATCCCGCTTTCGGTATGCTTTAGCCACAATGGTCCGAGAGGACGCATGATGGCCACAGGTCCCCGAGTGGATATCCTCAAGAATTATCTGACCTTCGTCTAGCGTGATACACTTCTGGCCGACTCCAGTCACGCTTTCTCTGAACAACTGTCCCTTGATCACTGTAAAGGCCTGTTGGGGAACGTTGCAGAAAATTAAAATTTTTCTACGATTTCACCAAGATCCATCTATGAGTTCTACTAAGCAACGAGTCAAGAGAGAGAGTGTGCATCTACATACCACTTGTAGATCGAGTACGGAAGCGTTCAAGGGAGTGGTGATGATGAAGACGTTCCCAACGTGATTCCGATCACCGATGACCAAGTGCTGAACGGACAGCACCTCCGCGTTCAACACACGTCACGGAGACGATGGCGTCTCCTCCGTCTTGATCCAGCAAGGATGAAGGAGAGGTTGAGGAAGACAACTCCAATGGCAGCACTGACGGCGTGGTGCAGTTGGTACGGCAGTTCTCCAAGCAGGGCTTCGCCAAGCTTCGGCGTGGAGAAAGAGAGGTGTTGGGGAGGGAGGGGCTGCGCCTTCAATGGTGTGTGCAGCCCTCCCCCACTCCTCTATTTATAGGAGGAAGGGAGAGGCCGGCCCCTCTAGATGGCATCTAGAGGGCGGCGGCCAAGGGAGGAGGAAGGGTGGCTTGCCCCCCAAGCCGGGGGCGCCCCTTTGCCCCTTTAGGGTTTCCTCCCCAAGCCCTAGCCATGGGCCTAGGTGGGAGGTGCGCCCAGCCCACCAGGGGCTGGCTCCTCTCCCACTTAGCCCATGTGGCCCCCGGGAGGTGGCCCCTCCGGTGGACCTCCGAACTCTCCAGTGGCCCCTGTACATTACCCAGTATACCCCGAAACTTTCCTGAGTCCGGTTAACCACTTTCCATATATAAATCTTTACCTCCGGACCATTCGGAACTCCTCGTGACGTCCGGGATCTCATCCGGGACTCGAACAACATTCGGTAATCACATACTTGTCTTCCTATTAACCCTAGCGTCACCGAACCTTATGTGTAGACCCTACGGGTTCGGGAGACATCTTGAACATGATTGAGACGCTCTCCGGTCAATAACCAACAGCGGGATCTGGATACCCATGTTGGTTCCCACACGCTCCTCGATGTTGTCATCGGATGAACCACGATGTCGAGGGTTCAATCAACCCCGTATGCTATTCCCTTTGTCAGACGGTATGTTACTTGCCCGAGACTCGATCGTCGGTATCCCAATACCTCGTTTAGTCTCAAGCACGGCAAGTCACTTTACTCGTGCCGTAATGCATGATCCCGTGATCGGACACTTGATCACTTTGAGCTCATTATGATGATGCATTACCGAGTGGGCCCGATGATACCTCTCCGTCATACGGAGTGACAAATCCTGTCTCGATCCGTGTCAACCCAGACACTTTTCGGAGATACCTGTAATGCACCTTTATAATCACCCAGTTACGTTGTGACGTTTGGTACACCCAAAGCATTCCTACGGTATCCGGGAGTTACACGATCTCACGTTCTAAGGAAGAGATACTTGACATTTGGAAAAGCTCTAGCAAAACGAACTACACGATCTTTGTGCTATGCTTAGGATTGGGTCTTGTCCATCACGTCATTCTCCTAATGACGTGATCCGTTGTCAATGACATCCGATGTCCATAGTTAGGAAACCATGACTATCTGTCGACCAACGAGCTAGTCAACTAGAGGCTCACTAGGGACGTATTGTGGTCTATGTATTCACACGTGTATTACGATTTCCAGATAATTATCATGAACAAGGAAATATAATAATAATGCTTTTATTATTGCCTCTAGGGCATATTTCCAACAGTCTCCCACTTGCACTAGAGTCAATAATCTAGTTACATTGTGATGAATCGAACACCCATAGAGTTACGGTGTTGATCATGTTTTGCCCATGGAAGAGGTTTAGTCAACGGATCTGCGACATTCAGATCCGTATGCACTTTACAAATTTCTATGTCTCCATCCTGAACGCTTTTCACGGATGGAGTTGAAGCGACGCTTGATGTGCCTGGTCTTCTTGTGAAACCTGGGCTCCTTGGCAAGGGCAATAGCTCCGGTGTTGTCACAGAAGAGTTTGATCGGCCCGACGCATTGGGTATGACTCCTAGGTCGGTGATGAACTCCTTCACCCAAATTGCTTCATGCGCTGCCTCCGAGGCTGCCATGTACTCCGCTTCACATGTAGATCCCGCCACGACGCTTCTGCTTGCAGCTGCACCAGCCATCTTGCTCCACCATTCAACATATACACGTATCCGGTTTGTGACTTAGAGTCATCCAGATCTGTGTCGAAGCTAAGCGTCGACGTAACCCTTCTGACGAGATCTTCGTCACCTCCATAAACGAGAAACATGTCCTTTGTCCTTTTCAGGTACTTCAGGATATTCTTGACCGCTGTCCAGTGTTCCTTGCCGGGATTACTTTGGTACCTTCCTACCAAACTCACGGCAAGGTTTACATCAGGTCTGGTACACAGCATGGCATACATAATAGATCCTATGGCTGAGGCATAGGGGATGACACTCATCTCTTCTTTATCTTTTGCCGTGGTCGGGCATTGAGCTCAGCTCAATCTCACACCTTGCAACACAGGCAAGAACCCCTTCTTGGACTGATCCATTTTGAACTTCTTCAAAATTTTATCAAGGTATGTGCTTTGTGAAAGACCTATGAGGCGTCTCGATCTATCCCTATAGATCTTGATGCCTAATATATAAGAAGCTTCTCCAAGGTCCTTCATTGAAAAACACTTATTCAAGTAGGCCTTAATGCTGTCCAAGAATTCTATATCATTTCCCATCAAAAGTATGTCATCTACATATAATATGAGAAATGCCACAGAGCTCCCACTCACTTTCTTGTAAACGCAGGCTTCTCCATAAGTCTGCAAGATAAACCCAAACGCTTTGATCATCTCATCAAAACGAATGTTCCAACTCCGAGATGCTTGCACCAGCCCATAAATGGATCGCTGGAGCTTGCATACTTTGTTAGCGTCCTTAGGATCGACAAAACCTTCTGGCTGCATCATATACAGCTCTTCCTTAAGATATCCGTTAAGGAACGCTGTTTTGACGACCATCTGCCATATCTCATAATCATAGTACGCGGCAATTGCTAACATGATTCGGACGGACTTAAGCTTCGCTACGGGAGAGAAAGTCTCATCGTAGTCAATCCCTTGAACTTGCCGATAACCTTTAGCGACAAGTCGAGCTTTATAGATGGTGACATTACCATCCGCGTCCGTCTTCTTCTTAAAATCCATTTGTTTTCTATCGCCGCCGATCATCGGGCAAGTCGACCAAAGTCCACACTTTATTTTCATACATGGATTCTATCTCGGACTTCATGGCTTCTAGCCATTTGTTGGAATCTGGGCCCGCCATCGCTTCTTCATAGTTCGAAGGTTCATTGTTGTCTAACAACATGATTTCCAAGACAGGGTTGCCGTACCACTGCAGTGCGGGCGTGTCCTAGTTGACCCTCTGAAGTTCAAGAGCAACTTGATCCGAAGTACCTTGATCATCATCATGAATTTCCTCTTCGGTTGGTGTAGGCATCACAGGAACATTTTCCTGAGCTGCACTACTATCCTGTTCAAGAGGTAGTACTTCATCGAGTTCTACTTTCCTCCCACTTACTTCTTTCGAGAGAAACTCCTTTTCCAGAAAGGTTCCGTTCTTGGCAACAAAAATCTTGCCCTCGGATCTTAAGTAGAAGGTATACCCAATGGTTTCTTTAGGGTATCCTATGAAGACGCATTTTTCCGACTTGGGTTCGAGCTTTTCAGGTTGAAGTTTCTTGACATAAGCATCGCATCCCCAAACTTTTAGAAACGACAGCTTAGGTTTCTTCCCAAACCATAATTCATACGGTGTCGTCTCAACGGACTTAGGCGGTGCCCTATTTAAAGTGAATGTAGCTGTCTCTAGAGCGTATCCCCAAAATGATAGCGGTAAATCGGTAAGAGACATCATAGATCGCACCATATCCAATAGAGTGCGATTACTGACGTTCGGACACACCGTTCTGTTGAGGTGTTCCAGCGGCGTGAGTTGTGAAACGATTCCACATTTTCTTAAGTGTGTACCAAATTCGTGACTTAAATATTCTCCTCCACGATCTGATCGTAGGAATTTTATTTTTCGGTCACGTTGATTCTCTACCTCATTCTGAAATTCTTTGAACTTTTCAAAGGTCTCGAGACTTGTGTTTCATTAAGTAGACATACCCATATCTACTCAAGTCATCGGTGAGAGTGAGAACATAACGATATCCTCCATGAGCCTCAACACTCATTGGACCGCTTACATCGGTATGTATGATTTCCAATAAGTTGGTTGCTCGCTCCATTGCTCCAGAGAACGGAGTCTTGGTCATCTTGCCCATAAGGCATGGTTCGCATGTGTCAAATGATTCATAATCTAGAGACTCCAAAAGTCCATCAGCATGGAGCTTCTTCATGCGCTTGACACCAATGTGACCAAGGCGGCAGTGCCACAAATATGTGGGACTATCGTTATCAACTTTACATCTTTTGGTTTCCACGCTATAAACATCTGTAATACTACGCTCGAGATTCATTAAGAATAAACCATTGACCATCGGAGCATGACCATAAAACATATCTCTCATATAAATAGAACAACCATTATTCTCGGATTTAAATGAGTAGCCATCTCGCATTAAACGAGATCTAGATACAATATTCATGCTCAAACTTGGCACCAAATAACAATTATTAAGGTTCATAACTACTCCGTTAGGTAAATGAATAGGTCGCGTGCCGACGGCGATCACATCGACTCTGGAACCATTCCCGACGCGCATCGTCACCTCGTCCTTTGCGCTTTCCGCTTATTCCGCAGCTCTGCTGTGAGTTACAAATATGAGCAACGGCACGGTATCAAATACCCAAGAGTTACTACTTAGTAATGCGGCAAAGTACACATCAATTACATGTATATCGATATACCTTTGGTGTTGCCGGCCTTCTTGTCCGCTAAGTATTTGGGGCAGTTCCGCTTCGATGACCCCTCCTTGCAATAAAAGCACTCAGTCTCGGGTTTGGGTCCATTCTTTGACTTCTTCCCGCAACTTGCTTACCGGGCGCGGCAACCTCCTTGCCGTCCTTCTTGAAGTTCTTCTTACCCTTGCCCTTCTTGAACTTAGTGGTCTTATTGACCATCAACACTTGATGTTCTTTCTTGATTTCAACCTCGGCTGACTTCAGCATAGAGAACACTTCAGAATGGTCTTTACCATCCTCGCATGTTGTAGTTCATCACAAAGCTCTTGTAGCTTGGTGGGAGCGACTGGAGGATTCTATCAATGACCGCCTCATCGAGGAGGTTAATGTTCAAGCTGGGTCATACGGTTGTGCAACACGGAACATCTTGATATGTGCTCCTTGACAGAACTGTTTTCCTCCATCTTACAACTATAGAACTTGTCGGAGATGTCATATCTCTCGACCCGGCGTGAGCTTGGAAAACAAGTTTCAGCTCCTCGAACATCTCATATGCTCCGTGATGCTCAAAACGCTTTTGGAGCCCGGTTCTAAGCTGTAAAGCATGCCGCATCGAATGAGGGAGTAATCATCGGTATGAGTTTGCCAAGCATTCATAATGTCTTGGTTCTTCGGGACGGGGCGTCACCTAGCGGTCCTTCTAGGACATATTGTTTCCTGGCAGCTATGAGGATGATCCTCAGAGTTCCGGACCAGTCCGTATAGTTCTGCCGTCATCTTTCAGCTTGGTTTTCTCTAGGAGCAGCGTTGAAGTTCAAGTTGACTTGAGCGTTGGCCATTTGATCTACAAGACATATTATTCAAAAGTTTTAGACTAAGTTCATGATAATTAAGTTCATTTAATCAAATTATTTGAATGAACTCCCACTCAGATTACACATCCCTCTAGTCATCTAAGTGTTACACGATCCGAGTCGACTAAGCCGTGTCCGATCATCACGTGAGACGGACTAGTCATCATCGGTGAACATTCTCATGTTGATCGTATCTTCTATACGACTCGTGTTCGACCTTTCGGTCTCCGTGTTCCGAGGCCATGTCTGTACATGCTAGGCTCGTCAAGTAAACCCCAAGTGTTTTCGGCGTGTGTAAATCTGTCTTACACCCGTTGTATGTGAACGTAAGAATCCATCACACCCGATCATCACGTGGTGCTTAGAAGCGACGAACTTTAGCAACGGTGCAGTTAGGGGAAACACTTCTTGAAATTGTTGTAAGGGATCATCTTATTTACTACCGTCGTTCTAAGTAAACAAGATGTATAAACATAATAAACATCACATGCAATTATATATAGTAGTGACATGATATGGCCAATATCATAAAGCTCCATTGATCTCCATCTTCGAGGCTCCATGATCATCTTGTCACCGGCATGACACCATGATCTCCATCATCATGATCTCCATCATTGTGCCTCCATCAAGTTGTCACGCCAACGACTACTTCTACTTCTATGGCTAACGCGTTTAGCAATAAAGTAAAGTAAGTTACATGGCGTTCTTCAATGACGCGCAGGTCATACAAAATAAAGACAACTCCTATGGCTCCTGCCGGTTGTCATACTCATCGACATGCAAATCGTGATTCCTATTACAAGAACATGATCTCATACATCACAATGTGTCATTCATCATTCATCACAACTTGGCCATATCACATCACATGATAATTGCTGCAAAAACAAGTTAGGCGTCCTCTAATTGTTGTTGCATCTTTTACGTGGCTGCAATTGGGTTCTAGCAAGAACGTTTTCTTACCTACGAATAACCACAACGTGATCTTGTCAACTTCTATTTACCCTTCATAAGGACCCTTTTCATCGAATCAGCTCCAACTAAAGTAGGAGAGACAGACACCCGCCAGCCACCTTATGCAACTAGTGCATGTTAGTCGGTGGAACCGGTCTCACGTAAGCGTACGTGCAAGGTTGGTCCGGGCCGCTTCATCCCACAATACCGCTGGAAGCAAGATAAGACTAGTAGCGGCAAGTAAATTGACAAGATCCACGCCCACAACCAAATTGTGTTCTACTCGTGCAAAGAGAACTACGCATAGACCTAGCTCATGATGCCACTGTTGGGGAACGTTGCAGAAAATTAAAATTTTTCTACGGTTTCACCAAGATCCATCTATGAGTTCTACTAAGCAACGAGTCAAGAGAGAGAGTTTGCATCTACATACCACTTGTAGATCGATGCGGACGCGTTCAAGGGAGTGGTGATGATGAAGACGTTCCCAACGTGATTCCGATCACCGATGACCAAGTGCTGAACGGACAGCACCTCCGCGTTCAACACACGTACGGGACGATGGCGTCTCCTCCGTCTTGATCCAGCAAGGATGAAGGAGAGGTTGAGGAAGACAACTCCAATGGCAGCACGACGGCGTGGTGCAGTTGGTCCGGCAGTTCTCCGGCAGGGCTTCGCCAAGCTCACGTGGAGAAAGAGAGGTGTTGGGAGGGAGGGGCTGCGCCTTCAATGGTGTGTGCAGCCCTCCCCACCCCTCTATTTATAGGAGGAAGGGAGAGGGGCGGCCCCTCTAGATGGCATCTAGAGGGGCGGCGGCCAAGGGAGGAGGAAAGGGTGGCTTGCCCCCCTGCCGGGGGCGCCTTTGCCCCTTTAGGTTTTCCCCTCCCCAAGCCCTAGCCGCATGGGCCGAGGTGGGGAGGTGCGCCCAGCCCACCAGGGGCTGGCTCCCTCTCCCACTTAGCCCATGTGGCCCCCAGGGAGGGGTGGCCCCTCCCGGTGGACCTCCGGAACTCTCCCGTGGCCCCTTACATTACGGTATACCTCAAACTTTCCGAGTCCGGTTAACCACTTTCCATATATAAATCTTTACCTCCGGACCATTCCGGAACTCCTCGTGACGTCCGGGATCTCATCCGGGACTCGAACAACATTCGGTAATCACATACTTGTCTTCCTATTAACCCTAGCGTCACCGAACCTTAAGTGTAGACCCTACGGGTTCGGGAGACATCTGAGACATGATCGAGGCGCTCTCCGGTCAATAACCAACAGCGGGATCTGGATACCCATGTTGGTTCCCACGCTCCTCGATGTTGTCATCGGATGAACCACGATGTCGAGGGTTCAATCAACCCCGTATGCTATTCCCTTTGTCAGACGGTATGTTACTTGCCCGAGACTCGATCGTCGGTATCCCAATACCTCGTTTAGTCTCGTTACCGGCAAGTCACTTTACTCGTACCATAATGCATGATCCCGTGATCAGACACTTGATCACTTTGAGCTCATTATGATGATGCATTACCGAGTGGGCCCAGTGATACCTCTCCGTCATACGGAGTGACAAATCCCTGTCTCGATCCGTGTCAACCCAATGACACTTTCGGAGATACCTGTAATGCACCTTTATAATCACCCGATTACGTTGTGACGTTTGGTACACCCAAAGCATTCCTATGGTATCCGGAGTTACACGATCTCACGGTCTAAGGAAGAGATACTTGACATTTGGAAAAGCTCTAGCAAAGCGAACTACACGATCTTTGTGCTATGCTTAGGATTGGGTCTTGTCCATCACGTCATTCTCCTAATGGCGTGATCCCGCTTGTCAATCACATACGATGTCCATAGTCAGGAAACCATGACTATCTGTCGACCAACGAGCTAGTCAACTAGAGGCTCACTAGGGACGTATTGTGGTCTATGTATTCACACGTGTATTACGATTTCCGGATAATACAGTTATAGCATGAATAAAAGACAATTATCATGAACAAGGAAATATAATAATAATGCTTTTATTATTGCCTCTAGGGCATATTTCCAACAAGGCCTTGGGTCGTCGGATGATCTGTCGAGCCTGTTCTTCATTCTCTGAGAGCTCTTTCCTTAGGATATATGCGATGTACGGCACCGTCCAGTCGGGAGTGATGACCACAACTTCCATAATTAGGTCGACCACGGCTGGGACCTCAACTTCAGTCGGATCATTGGCACTTTTTTGCTGCGGGGCTTCTTACGTGAAAGGATCCTCCTGACCGATGGTGCATGAATGTGCTCCAAAAATACATTACTAGGAATGGCTTCCCTCTTGGATCCTATCTTCGCCAAATCATCCGCAGCTTGATTTTTCAGTCGGGGTATATGATGAAGCTCTAACCCCTCTAATTTCTTCTCCAGCTTTCTCACTTCATTACAATAACATGTCATAGCTGGGCTTCTCACATCCCACACCTTCATCACTTGATTAACAACCAGATCCGAGTCGCCGTAGACCATAAGGCGACGGACGCCGAGTGAAATGGCCATGCGCAACCCATACAGGAGTGCTTCATATTCTGCTTCGTTGTTGGAAGAATCAAAGTGAATCTGGAGAACATATTTGAGCCTATCTCCTCGGGGAAACCAATACAACCCACATCGTAACCGTTCAGCATATTGGAACCGTCGAAAAACATAGTCCAGTGTTCCGAGTGAACTTGAGTCGGAAGCTGCTATTCAGTCCACTCGGCGAGGAAGTCTGCTATTGCTTGGGACTTGATGGCTTTCTTTGGCTCGAATTTGATATCAAGGGGAAGGAGTTCAATCGCCCATTTTGCCACTCGACCAGTTGCATCTCTGTTATGAAGAATTTCCGACAATGGGGCGTCGGACGGCGTAATGGAATGATTGGAGAAATAATGAGCAACCTTCTTCGTGGTCATATAGATCCCATAAACAAGCTTCTGATAGTGAGGGTATCTTTGCTTTGACGGGGTCAGCACTTCAGAAAGATAATAAACTGGGCGTTGAACTTTGAAGGCTTTTCCTTCTTCTTCCCGCTCGACCGTAAGTACGGTACTGACGACTTGTCCAGTGGCTGCAATGTAAAGCAGCAAAGGCTCTTTGCTGATTGGGGCAGCAAGCACCGGCTGGGTGGAGGGAAGAGCTTTGAGCTCTGCAAACGCTGCATCAGCTTCTAGAGTCCACTCGAACTTGTCTGACTTCTTCATCAGTCGGTAAAGAGGCAATGCCTTTTCACCGAGGCGAGAGATGAATCGACTTAAAGCGGCCAAGCATCCGAAGTTTCGGACATCGTGCACACGCATGCAGGCGCTTCATTCGAGTATGGTGCCAACCTTTTCGAGTTAGCATCGATTTGTCGCTCGAAACGAGAAAACCGAGTAACTTTCCACGGGAACTCCAAATGTACACTTTGATGGGTTAAGCTTGATATCATACCTCCACGAGATTGGCAAATGTTTCAGCAAGGTCACCAACAGGTCGGAACCCTTTCGTGAGTTGACCACTATATCATCCATGTACGCTTCCACATTCCGACTGATTTGAGTGAGCAAACACTTCTGAATCATCCTCATGAATGTGGCTCCGCATTCTTGAGACCGGTGGCATGGTGACATAACGAAGCACCGAATGGAGTGATGAGCGTTGTTTTAATCTCATCGGGTCCATCTGACGGATCTGATGGTACCGGAATAGGCGTCTAAAAAAGACAACCTCTCACATCCCGCAGTTGAGTCGACTATTTGGTCAATGCGAGGAAGAGGAAATGATCTTTCGGGCAGGCCCGATTGATATGCTTGAAATCGATGCACATGCGCAACGACTTGTCCTTCTTGGGGACCATGGCGACATTGGCGAGCCACTCGAGTGGTAGATCTCTCGGATGAACTCTGCCGCTAAGAGCCGAGCCACCTCCTCGCCAATGGCCTTTCTCTTACGACGGCGGACCGCGAAGATATTCTTTAACGGTATGAATTTTGGGTCGACTCATAGGCGATGCTCAGCCCGACTCCACAGGAACACGGCATGTCGTGAGGCTTCCATGCAAAGATGTCCCAGTTCTCACGGAGGAACTGGATGAGCGATTCTTCCTATTTTGAGTCGAGTGTTGTGGAGATGTTGGTCGTAGCAGCATTGGGATCAGTCGGGTGAATGTGAACCTGTTTCGTCTCACAAGTCGACTGAAATGCTGACTCCGCAGCAGGCTTCTTAGCTCGCAACAAATCACTCAAATCTGCAGTTTTCTGATACTCTTGTAGCTCTACCACTGCCAACTGAGCATCGGCGATCTTAGAGCCTTTCTGGAAGCACTCTTCCGCCTTCTTCTGATTTCCCGTTACAGTGATCACACCCTTGGGACCAGGCATCTTCATTTTAAGATACACGTAACATGGTCGGGCCATGAAACGTGCATAAGCTGGCCTTCCCAGAATAGCGTGATAAGCGCTTTGGAAATCCACGACCTCAAAGGTCAACTTCTCTTTCCGGAAATGCTTCGAATCACCAAAAACTACATCAAGGGCAATTTGGCCGAGTGACTCAGCCTTCTTTCCAGGAATGACTCTGTGGAAGCTCATATTCTCGATCGGAGTGCGGACATCGGAATGCCCATTCCTTTCAACGTCTCAGCGTACAATATGTTCGAGGCCACTACCACCATCCATCGGGACTTTGGTTAGTCGAGTGCCCTCAACAACTGGTCGACTACCAATGCTTGCCTCCGAGGGTGGCAATGTCGTCGGGTGATCGACCGGTCGAATGTGATGGCGATGCAGGACCATTTCAGATAATTGGGAGTCACGGAGCAACCAAGTTCACTTCCCGATTGATAACCTTCAATCGACTCTTGCTTTCGATGTCAGCAAAAATCATCAGGGTGGAATTGACCTGGGGATATCCATCATCACTGTCATCTTTGTCCTCAACTTTGTCTGTTTCCTTATCCTTATCCTTGAGTTGTTTCCCTTGGAACTGCTGAATCAAGAGCCGACATTTGCCGAGTGGTATGTTTCGGGTAAATGAGTTTACCCTCTTCATCTTTTTGTATGAATATGACATGGCAAATCCAACACGTCGTTTCCATCCTGGTCTTTCACCTTCTTGGGGTTCCAAGGACCCTTGGGTTTCCCTTGAACTTTCACAGGGGTCTGACCAAGGCCTCTCCGGGGCGGCTGGCTCGGCTTTGCGCTTCTGCTTCCGACTGGAATTTCCTCCGCCGGCCTCATTGGCGGCCGATTTATATTTACCACTCCGGAGCCGATCCTCTTCTTCACCATTTGCATACTTGGTGGCAATCTCCATCATCCGACTCAGGGTCATATCTCCGGTTCGACCAAATTTCAAACTCAACTCTCTATTCTTGACACCTTCTTTGAAGGCACAGACTGCCTGGTGATCAGATACATTCTCAACGGTGTGGTGCAAAGTGATCCACCTCTGGATATAATCCCTCAAAGTTTCACTCGACTTTTGCACACACGACTGCAACTCCGTCAAACCTGCCGGTGGTTTGCAGTTCCTTCAAATGTCTCGACAAACACTCGGGCAAGATCTTCCCAAGTGTAAATACTGTTGGGTGCTAACTGATTCAACCACGCCCTGGCTGAACCCTCCAACATAAGAGGCAAATGCTTCATGGCTACCTCATCGTTGCCACCGCCGATCTGAACAGCCACTCGGTAATCTTCAAGCCAAGTGTCAGGCTTGGATTCACCAGTGAACTTACTGACTCCAGTCGCCAACCTGAAGTTGGGAGGAATCACCGCGGCTCTGATGGCTCTGCTGAAACACTCTGGTCCTGAGACATGAACTCTGCTGCTGGAAGGAACATCTCTATCATGGCCGTCTCGGTGAGCTCTGTTCCTGTCGACCAAACTTTGAACGATAATAGATCTCGCATCAAAGCCTGGTTCCCTGGGGTCGACTGGAACTCTTCGCCCAACATTGTGCTGGCGTCTGTCGTCTTGCTGCCGAGGAGCGTATGATCCACCCCTTCGGGGAGGAGTGGGCACTCGACGTCGATCATTGCGATCGAATCGGTGCTCATACTGCTTTCATGACCCTTGTCTCGATCATCACGCCGGCCCGCACGTTGCTCACGCCTCGGGGGCGATCTCGGACTATGGGCTCACTGGACTGAATTCGCAGCGACGGATCGGTTGTGAATCCTGTTCCGCGACTGTGATACAACTGAGTTTTGATCTCCTGCCGCCCGGAGCAGATCTCTGATTTGTAGCAAACCTCTACCCGCCTCCAACTGGGAAGGCTGAATTGACTCTGCTATACGGGCGCCAGCTGCTAAATTCTGAATCGGAGTTCGATATACCTGAGTTGGCGGTTGAAAGAGCGAGCGCCGTGGATTACGGAACCCTTGGTCGCAGCTTCGTCGAGTACTCGCTGAAGGTTCTCCAGTCGAGTGCGCTCAGCCAGGTTGGCCAAGCGCGCATCCTCCAAGGCACGAGCCTCGGGGGTTTCTCCAACGATAGGAGTGTGAAGTGCATCCATGTTCCAACGGCGAAGCTCCTCCCTCTGGAGCAAAGTGAGGGGCTCGGGCAAGTACTCTTCGTGGGCTTGCTCCGGATCGCCTCCACCGTCACCTCCGTTGGTGCGGGTGAATCCGGGGGGACTGCGTGGTCCATCGACCATCAGAACCTCTGCCGTCGGGTCACTGCTATCGCATTCGGACGCAGTCTCTGCGGAGCCAGTCGATAGGTCGAACAGGCCGTAGAGAGATTCGTCGGGCTCGATCGCCGCGACTTGGGGGGTGGCCGACTGGCGGGCCACCGCATGCCTCACCCACCGCTGAAGCCTCGACCGACCGGAACGCTTGCGCTGGTGAGAGACTGGGAGCGAGCGGCACGAGTCGACCCATCTTGGGTCGACGATTGCCGTGAGGAGGACGCCCAGCGGACACCGCAGCGAAAGTCGTCGCCCAGCAGGACGGGGAGCGCGTCACGTCGAGTGGAGCCTCCTGAAGCCAGTGAGTCGTCGGCGTGAGCGTGAGCGCACCGAGACGGATCTCGTGGCCGTCAACCAGAACTCCACCTGAAACCATGATGTAGGAGATCGAAAGAATTCCAACTTCTTCAACAAATCACTAGAACACCTGCCCCACGGTGGGCGCCAACTGCCGTGGTTCTAAGTCTGACAGTAGAATGGGGGGTAGGTATGGAGAGGCAAGATCCTAGCTATGGAGTAGTTGTATACGCAAGGGATTTACGAGTTCAGGCCCTTCTCGGAGGAAGTAATAGCCCTACGTCTTGGAGCCCGAAGGCGGTCATTGGATTATATGTGTATGTGTTACAGGGTGCGAACCCTTCTACCGTGGAGGGGTGGCTTATATAGAGTGCGCCAGACCCCAGCCAGCCCAATGTGAGAGGGTTTAAGGTGCGTTAAGGCTAGGCGTTACTGGTAACGCCTTACATAAAGTGTCATTAAGATCATAAAGACTATTTAACTACAGACCGTTTGGGCACCGAGTGGCTCTTGGACTCTGGTGGTCGAGTGGGTCTTCATGGTCGAGTGTCTTTGAATCTGTCGAGCGGACACCTACCAGGTCGGTGAAGGCCGCTTCTCTTGCGAGTGTCCTTGTGGAGGGTACCTTTCGGCAGGTCTATGACCCTACCCCAGGTACATGACTTCATCAGGCGCCCCCCCCCCCCCTCCTTGTCCAATTCGAACTCCCAAGGGGGGGGGTGCGGCCAGCCCTAGGCCCTCTCCTCTCTCTCCCACAAGGCTCATGTTGGCCCATTAGATCCCCCGGGGGTTTCGATAACCCCCCGGCACTCCGATAAATATCCGTTGACCCCCGGAACTCATCCGGTGTCCGAATAGAGTTGTTCAATATATCAATATTTATGTCTCAACCATTTCGAGACTCCTCGTCATGTCCGTGATCACATCCGAGACTCCAAACTATCTTCGGTACATCAAAACACATAAACTCATAATACCGATCGTCACCGAACGTTAAGCGTGCGGACCCTACGGGTTCGAGAACTATGTAGACATGACCGAGACATGTGTCCGGTCAATAACCAATAGCGGAACCTGGATGCTCATATTGGCTCCTACATATTCTACGAAGATCTTTATCGGTCAAACAGCATAACAACATACGTTGTTTCCTTTGACATCGGTATGTTACTTGCCCGAGATTCGATCGTCGGTATCTCAATACCTAGTTCAATCTCGTTACCGGCAAGTCTCTTTACTCGTTCCTTAATGCATCATACCGCAACTAACTCATTAGTTACATTGCTTATAAGGCTTATAGTGATGTGCATTACCGAGAGGGCCCAAAGATACCTCTCCGACAATCGGAGTGCCAAATCCTAATCTCGATCTATGCCAACTCAACAAGTACCATAGGAGACACCTGTAGAGCACATTTATAATCACCCAGTTACGTTGTGATGTTTGGTAGCACACAAAGTGTTTCTCCGGTATTTGGAAGTTGCATAATCTCATAGTCATAGGAACATGTATAAGTCATGAAGAAAGCAATAGCAATATACTAAACAATCAAATGCTAAGCTAACAGAATGGGTCAAGTCAATCACATCATTCTCTAATGATGTGATCCCGTTAATCAAATGACAACTCATGTCTATGGTTAGGAAACATAACCATCTTTGATTCAACGAGCTAGTCACGTAGAAGCATACTAGCGACACTCTGTTTGTCTATGTATTCACACATGTACTAAATTTCCGGTTAATACAATTCTAGCATGAATAATAAACATTTATCATGATATAAGAAAATATAAAATAACAACTTTATTATTGACTGTAGGGCATATTTCCTTTAGTAGGGTATTTTGAACTTTTGAGAACTTGACGGCAAAAATTTGACGCCCTTCGTCTACAAACCGAACACTCTCCGGCGAAGTTTCAGTGTTTCGAACGGAAACCACCGCCTGCCACAAACAAATCAATTTTTATACATCATTTCAATTTCAAACATTTTCCACGATTACTACACATCATTGGAAGTCCCATGCTCAAATTTGAGACTATTCTAGGTTTAGTAAATATGATATTTTTTCAAACATTTTCTGGGCTTAAGATAGGTGTGGCACGCGGCCGATATGGCTTGCCACAGCAAAGTTTTGGAAATTTTCTACAATTTTGACGTGTATTGTTGAAATATTGTTGTGGCGGACATATTTTTGGCCCGCGACCCGTGCATAACAATCCAGTAGCCGGCACTTTTTCTTTGCTCACCACTGTAGTTTTTGTCACACGTGTAAATTTATAAAAGTGTACGAGTGGTGGGTTGTAATTTTTGCTCGACACTACTATACATAATGCTGTGGTCCGCAATGTATTCTACCCGCCACTGCTACTTTTTCGAAATAGCAGTGGCAAGTGCTTGTCCTCACCCGCCACTAAATTGAGTCTATGTATAAGTCTTTTTCCAGTAATAACGGCGCCTTTGCCTAGTTTATTTAGTTTGCCGGGTACTTATCACTTGCATCTGGGTAATGTACTGTCTTTGCCGTGCTCCACGTTTTGGTGAGTTCAGTTCTCAGGGTACAACGCGTTTGTCGAGAGCCGGTGATTTAGCTCTCGGTATAGTCCACAACGCTCCGCGTACAACGATTTTCCAGTACTGTTGAGGACAAAGCCGAACCGCCAGCCGTTGGATTTGAAAGGTCGGCTTATTTTTTTAAAAAGTCAGACAACTGATAAATAGGTGGCCCCAACGCTAGGCGCCGGTGCGCCAGCCCAAATTTGGGCCGGTCCTATGCTAGCCGTTGGATGTCATGTCCCTCAGCCGTTGGATCTCCTTCTTCCACCTCGTTGACCTCTCTGTCGCTGCAAAATACACCCCGTGGGAGTCGCGCACAACCACCCCCCTCCCCCTGGCTGCACTCGCCGTCCTCCTCCCCCGCCACACCCGTCTCTGGTCGTCCTCGCCGGCCACCGCCCCCTCGCCAGTCGTCCTCACGAGCTGCAAAATGGCTGTTTGCAGCTCTCTATAGACATCTTTTCCAGCATGGATGGCCACCCCTCGTCGCATTCTATCAACTACCTGTGAGCTTGTAGCACTCGACGCCGCGGTCGCTGCTTGTCGGACCGGTGGTCGCAGTTCATAGCTCTGGCCAGTCGCCGGTTGCAGCACCTTAGCTTTGCCCCGTCGTAGCAAATTTTATTGCCGGTTGTAGCACTTTTGGTTGGTCACTGGTTGTAGCACACTTGGGGGGGGGGGGGGGGGGCGCCGGCCAGGGTCGGGGAGTGGGCGCTGGTTCTAGCAAAACACAAAAGGTTGGTTGTAGCAAAACTGGCGATGGGTTGCAGCTCCGCCGTAGCCGGTTGTAGCTTTTCGCGTCCTTTGTAGCTTATATCGCCTACGGTTGAAGCCTTTTATGTTGCTAGTTGAAGCTTTTTCCATCAACGGATGTAGCTTTCTTAGAGCACGGTTGCAGCTTTTATGGGGCCGACTCAGCTTTCGTCGTCCCTCCGGTTGAAGCTTTTTTCTCGCTGGTTGCAATACCTATGGTCGCCTTCACCAGCTCTGGCGGATGCTGGTTGTAACACCTTCTTCAGGTGCAGCTCTGCCCATGGACGCAACTTCGCCGGCCACGTCCGTTGCAGCTCCAGTCGTCATGGAGCAGTAGTAGATGGAGGTGAGAGAGGGAATAGAGGGGAGGACGCTGGCTCGGGGGTTTGCTTCGGGGGTGCTCGCCAGAGAAGAAGAGATGGGGGAGGGGAGAGGGCTCGTCGGAGGAGATTGTCGAGCAGGACTTCCATGGAAGCTAGGATGAGCGGAGAGAAAAAAGACCAGGTGAAAGGGAAGGAGAAGGATGCGGGAGATGGGAGGTGGGGAAAAAGATAACGTGATGGACCCGCCCATCCCCAGCTTCAGTCGTTGTAGCTACGCGCGCCTGGACGCGACCAGCTGAAAGCTTCGGCCGGTGTGCCGGTAGTAAGCGTTTCCCTAAGAGCAACTCCAATGGGGCGACCCATTTCGTCCGCGGCCGTCCGTTTGTCGGCGCAGACACAAAAGGCGGCCCAACGCGCGGACCCAAACGGACGCGCGTCCGTTTTTCGTCCGTGGGTGACCCATTCCCGGCCCATTTTTTAGCCTGATTTGCGTCGGCGCGGACAGGCGACGGATGCGCGCGCTCGCCTGCTCCTGTCCCCGGACCCGCTGGTCTGTGGCACATTGGCCTCCAGTCTCACCCTGCGGCCAACAAAGCAACCCTCCCGCCTCCTTCGTCGCCGACGCCGCCGCCCATTTTGTCCGGCACCTCTTCCAGCTGCCGACCCCTCCACATCCGCCCAACGCCGCCCCCGTCGCCCTTCGCCGCCGTTTTGCCGCCAGGGAGCAAACTGCTTCCCACCGTCGCTTCCCCCACCGCACAGCCGCCCGCGACCAAGAAGTCGCCTCGCCGCCCTGCCACATCTGACCGCCACGCTCGTCGGACACCGTCGCACTCGTCGGACGCCGGCAGGGGCAGCTAGCTGGTCTGTGGGCGCCGCGACTCCCCTCGCCGGCCGTCTCCTTCGTCGACGCCCGCAAGCTGTTCGACAGTTTGCCAAGGTACGAAATGGACTCCGCCGACGAGTTCTTTTTCCACAATTTCCTTTGCGACTCCGACGATTCATCGACCGACGACGACGAGGAGATATTGGCTGACGTGTTGGTCCATCACCACCTCAACAACCAGCGGCCGTTGTTTCGTGGCTCCATTCCGAGCCACCTTCCGACGTTGAATTGCAACCGAGAGAGCAGGCATTTCCTTCTCTGGAAGGACTACTTTGATACAACAAACCCATTGTTCAAACATCACAAATTCCACCGCCGGTTCCTTATGAGTAGGCATGTTTTGAACCGTATTAGAGAGGGAGTTGTCGGTTATGATGACTACTTTGAGTGCAAAGAAGATGCCGTCGGCAAGATTGGTTTCTCCTCTTATCAGAAATGCAATGCCGACATCCGAATGCTTGCATACGGAGTGCCCGGTGATCTCAATTACGAGTACGTTCGTATGAGTGAGTCTACATTCCTAGAGTCCCTGTATAAGTTCTGCAAGGCTGTTATTGCTGTGTTTGGCCCTGAGTACTTGAGAGAGCCGACAGCTGAAGATACAGCCCGTTTGTTGGCGATGAATGCCAGCAGGGGCTTCCCGGGGATGCTTGGCAGCATAGACTGCATGCACTGGGAGTGGAAGAACTGCCCTTCTGCTTGGCAAGGGCAGTATAAGGGACATGTCAGGGCTTGCACTGTCATACTAGAGGTCGTGGCGTCTCAAGATCTCTGGATCTGGCACTCTTTCTTTGGCATGGCTAGATCACACAATGATATCAACATGCTTCAGCGCTCACCTGTGTTTGCTAGGCTTGCCGAAGGCAACAGCCCACCGGTGAACTTTACTGTCAACGGCCACAACTACAACAAAGGGTACTATTTGGGTGACGGTATCTATCCTCAGTGGACCACTATTGTCAAGACAATACCCAACCCTGTCAGAGAGAAAAGGAAAAGATTTGCCCAAGAGCAAGAGAGTGCTAGAAAGGATGTCGAGCGTGCCTTTGGTATTTTGCAATCTCGATGGGGCATCGTTCGGTATCCTGCTAATACTTGAAGCACGCAGAAACTATGGGAGGTGATGACTGATTGTGTGATCATGCACAATATGATCATAGAAAACGAGCGCCCGGAACGTCTGTACGATCAAGGCTTTCAGTTTCAGGGTGAGCATGTTGTGCCTAAGCATGGAGTAGCGGCAACATTTGAGCAGTTCACTCAGTTTCATGAAGACATGCGTGATTAAGAAACTCACGTGCAACTGCAAAATGATTTGGTTGAGCATATGTGGACTCATGTTGGCAACCAATAAATGTATTTTTTTTTATTCGTTTGTAAAACTATGTGAAACATTTTTATTTGTATTTGGCTTGTAAAACTATACTATTTATTTGAGCGGCCAGATTATTTGGCTTGTAAAACATTTTCATTTGATAATGTATTAAATGCAAATCAATGTAAAATTGGGCGGCCAGCCGACCACGCCGGCACATATGGGTCGGCGCGTTGGGCGCGCTGCCGACCCATATCAAAAACAAGACGGACGCCGAGCGGGCGGCCGGCCCAAACGGACAAAAAGCGAACGAAATCGTCGTCCGTTTAGGTCGGCCCGTTGGAGTTGCTCTAATTTTTACAGTCTTGGAGAAAATTACAAATCTTACCAGCACGACTTGTTCAACTGTACTAGCAGTGCAGCACTAAGAGCTGCACCATCGTCCATATATACGCATCCAGGCGGCTCAGGCCAGGCCACACCTTAGTTGAAGAAACAGCACAGCGCAAGATCAGTCTGCCAAAGAAACAAGATGGCCCGCGCCCGGCTGTCCTTCGTCCCCATCTCCCTCCTTCTGCTAGCTAGCCTCGCCGCCGCCGCAGCAGCAGCAGCAGCTGCGGATCCAGCGGAAGGGGACCTCAGGATCAGCGTGCAGTACGCAACCGAGGAGGAGTCGCGGTGGCTGGACAGCTGGGCGGAGAAGTACAAGGCCCAAGGGCCCGGCAAAGGATTCAAGATCCAGCCGGCCACCGACGAGGAGTCGGCGCATATGAACAGCATATTCACCGGCGTCGGCTACGACGGCCACATTGAGTTTGATGACGACCATCCGTATGTACCCTCCTCACATCACATCCTTCATGTCCACATACTGAATTTTGCTCTGCTTGATTTGCTTGCTACCACTCACCAATCACCATGAATATTCGATTTCGCTTCTGGAGTGCAGCTTTGGCAGAATGGTCGTGGATGCCTTCCACTCTCGACCTCGCCCGTCCAAGCCGAACGAAAACGATGATCCGCAGAAGAAGAACCTGGAGGAGTCTCATTCTCGCGCCGAGGTAGATTAATCCGACCGGTCTGCATTAGTGATTCAACTTCTGTTGTGTTAACCCTTGTGATTGTCTTCTCAGCATGACGTCAAGGATCTTTAGGAGCATCGTCGGTACCTAATCGGCGAGGTCATTGAACGGAATAAATAAGGGAGGACGGCAGCGAGGAGCTCGTGTCGTCTATCATTAGCCTGTCTTATTTAGTAGCTCGGCTCAAGAGAGATTAGTCAAGTTCTAGAAGTAATTCTGGCTTATGCTTCAGTGTGGTGATCTCCATTTGCAATTGTCTCTGTTTCTTGCCCACCTAATATAAGTGATTTGCAGATCTCTTGTTCCTTCTACAATCTAAATTAATACCGATAAAGCAACTGTGAAATCATATAAAATGCCGTAATGGAAAACCCGGAAGGGAAACATGGAGAACTGTACTTGCAGCAAAAGAGAAAAGGGAAACATGGTGGAGGTTTATGAATAAAAGAAATAATGAGTGAGTAAATTCCTCAAAAGAAAAGAGTGTGTAAAGAATTTACGGGCTGCGAAAATCCAGCATATATTGGCGAACAACCTTTTTACCGTGAAACAAAGAAGTTGTTTCAACTTTGTACCCACGAGCAAACAGAAGCTACATGCATTCAACACACACTTCGGGTGTTGGTTCTTCTCTTCAGACAGTTGAGGCACGCCCAAAGAGTTGATCGATCACACCAAAGTTGAAGCAGCACCATTGTCCCGTGCATGACCGCCCACCAAAAGGACATGAACCGTAAATTAAACAATGTGCAGATCACTAGCAATGTACCTATAAATAATCTCTTTTTCTTTAGAAATATCGAACATCATTGTTGTGAAATCTTAGTTAAGCAGATATGACATCAAAAGCAACAATGAAACCCATGAAAGAAATATGAATGCATACGCAATAAAGCAAATAATGTGTATAGGAAAAAAAACAAAAGGAGATAATACAGGTAGCTAGGAGAGGGCTGGTCTAGATAAAGTGAGAATAATGATAAATCATTTTTTGGTAGGTACAAAGCCTCATGCTTCAAATATCCACGACAGCCTTTTACAGCGATTCCCCCAAAAGAGAGCTTTCCACTCTGAAACAAGAGTACAAGACGTCTGTTTCGATTTCCAACTACTCCATTGACGAGCAAGCAAACAGAAAACACATGCATTGATTCAAGTTCAACGCACAACGCCGGTCTTGGGAACGTTGAGCAAGTAGTAGCAGCTGGTACATGCATGATCACACGCTACGGCTGAGTAGATCGGGGCACACAATGCATTGATGCTGCTGCTGCTACTTCTTTTGGGCGCATGCACATGCACTGCTGGCCATACAAAGTTACACGCAGCAACAAGGGCTCAGCTCTCTGTACCGATCGAGCTAGCTCTTGTACACTAGAGGAGAAACCCTAAACAACACTCGCAAAATAAAAAATAAAAAGACCTAATGAACGTTTGGATTGATCCCACATATATTTGTGTATGTATATGTTTCAAGAGTAACAATTATCAGACAACAGAACACTAACAGCAGCGGAATCTCAACTCCGGAAAACCCTCAAACGGAGGCTTCTAGGGTTATGCTCCTTGGAGCGGACCATAGCAAGGCAATGATCCCGGCTGCTTCAGCTCAAGGAGGGAGACGCCAACACCAAGTTCTTTCACCGACACGCAAGACACCGGCAACGTCGAAACATGATTACCTCAATCAAGAAGGACGGGCTGATGATAACAGAGCATGATCAAATCGCCGCTGAGGTGGATGGGTTCTACGACAGGTTGCTGGGCTCGGCCCCCACTAGAGAAGCAGCACTACGGCTGGAAGCACTAGGATTACCAAGGCGAGATCTATCGCACCTGGAGCTGCCATTCACTGAGGAGGAAGTGGAGAAGGTGGTCAAGGCCTTACCACCAGACAAGGCGCCGGGGCCGGACGGGTTCACAAACAGATTCTATGCCTGCTGCTGGCACATCATCAAGGCGGACATAATGCGGGCGCTGGACGCGTTCTATCATGGAGATATGTGCGGCATGCACGCAGTCAACAAAGCACTAGTGTCTCTACTGCCAAAGATGGATGGCGCGGAAGAACTATGAGACTACCTACCTGTCAGCCTAGTGCACGGCGTGATCAAGCTATTCGACAAGGTACTGGCCACAAGACTTGCCGGAGATCTACCGTACCTTGTGGGGAAACACCAAAGTGCTTTTGTGAAAGGGAGATATTTGCACAACAACTTCATCCTTGTGCAAGGCACGACATGGCGCTTACATGCTCTGAGGGACCCCACAGTGCTTCTGAAACTTGACATATCCAAAGCCTTCGACTCCGTCCAATGGCCATTCCTAATTGAGGTACTACACAGCATGGGGTTCGGCACACGGTGGATCGGATGGATTTGTGGACTACTTGCAACGTCTTCAACGAGGATCATGCTCAACGGGGTGCCCGGCAAACCTATATACAACCAATGTGGCCTAAGACAAGGGAACCCGCTCTCGCAAATGTTGTTCATCTTAATCATGGAGCCACTACAGCGGCTGTTCCACGCAGCATCTGAGTCCGGCCTCCTAGCACCCTTGGCGGCGAACAGACTCAAGAATCGCCTGTCAATATTTGCGGACGACATGATCATCTTCTTGAAACCGCACATGACGGACGTCACCACGTGTACAGCGATACTAGGCATGTTTGCCACAGCCTCTGGACTTCATGCAAACCTAGCAAAGAGTGCTGCCCTCCCAATCAGGTGTACACAAGAGCAAATGACGGAGGTGACAAGTGTACTGGGCTGCTCATTAGGTGGCTTCCCGATGCGATATCTCGGATTACCACTGACCATCTGGAAACAAACGGCTGCACAGTTACAAGGCCTGGTGGATTACATTGCTGCTTGCCTGCCTACTTGGCCAGCCGCGACCCTACCGAAGAGCAGCAGGTTGATCCTCATCCAATCGGTCCTCTCAGCGATGCCAGTGCATGCAATGTTAGCCATGGAACTACCGGCGAAGACAATCTCGGCGATCAACAAGATTCTACGTGGATTCCTCTGGTGTGGCAAGGCAGAGGCAAACTGAGGGAACTGCGCGGTGGCCTCGGGATCCCAGACGTCGCTTGGATGAATGTAGCAATGCAGGCCCGCTGGCCATGGTTGGCGCGTGTGGACGACACGAGACCCTGGAGCGAGTTCACGATAGCAGAACCGAAGGCATCCATCCAGCTGTGCAATGCGTCAACACAAACAGCGCTGCGGACGGCGCACGCGCTCTCTTTTGGGAGGATCGATGGATGGATGGGTTTTGGATGGAGGAGATCGCACCCATGATCCATGCAAGGATACCGCGCCGAATCCGCAAGCAACTCCTGGTCAGGGACGCGGTACAAAACGGGACGTGGGCAGCTTCCATTGGACCAGACATCGACGCACCAACACTCATGGAATTCATAAACCTGTGGACTCGGGTTCAGGGCATGCAGCTCCGAAGGGGTACCGGACGCCATCAGATGGGCTTGGGAGCGTGACGGCCACTACTCTGCCCGATCGGCGTACGCTGCCAAGTTCATGGGAAGAGAGATAGCCCCAACCGCGGAGGCAACATGGAAGTGTCGGGCCCCCCTACAATGCCGTTTTTTCACCTGGCTCGCGATACGTAACATGTGCTGAACCTCGAACCGCTTAGCGAGGAGGGGGCTGCCACATCAACAATCATGCCCACTTTGTAGCCAAGACGATGAGACAATGAACCATATCATGCTACAGTGTGTTTTCGCACGGACCTTCTGGATGGAGATTTGCCACGCTTTGGAGGTGCCGCAATGGACGCCGACCACACATGACACCCTACCAGAGTGGATCCTAAACAAGTGGATACATGGAACCAAGGAGAAGGATGTGAGGGAAAAATCATTCTTTCCCTGTGGGAATTGTGGAAACATCGCAACGGGATCGTGTTTGATGGGGAAACACCATCGTTAGGTAGGCTAGTAGTACGGGTCTCCTATGAGGGCAAGGCTTGGAGGACGGCAGGCATCCTAAAGTCGGACTTAGAAAATTTCTTTGGGCGGATACATAGGTGGGAGTCTAGCGAAACGTAGACATATGTAAACGGTGGATTGGGTGTGTAACACCCTCGGCAGAGGGTTTCTTGTACCCTTTTTCTTCCCCACTAATGAAAGATACACATGCTATGCGTATTTGAGAAAAAAACAATTATCCGTAGTTGGCCGAGTACCTTTATTATTTTCTTGGTTGTGTTTCTTCTAGCATTTCTCAGTTATTGAAAATCTCTAACACGTGGAGTATGTCAAAATGTTGTACTCCCTCTTATCTATATCTAAATACATCCGTTTGAACGATAAATAATTAATAATATCCATCAGATCAAAAATTGATAATCTTATTCTTAAGCAAACAAACACTTGCCTGCTTTACTTACTGGGGGTCAAAGAACATGGATGGATGGAACCCCAGAGCCTGCTGCTGGGCAGCTGCTTTTTGGAGAACTCCCGTGGATGTAATACTATTGCTCATGTATTTGTAATAGACGGAGGCCAAAATCACTGTTTTAACATTATGGTCAAATTTTACCATGAGTTGACCCCGCTTCGAAAATTTGCCTGGATACGACCGAAAAAGTTCTGCCTGACAGGCTGGCGGTAGGGATACTGAGCTATACCACTTGGGCCTCCGGCAGTAAGACCAACTCCACCGTGGCGACCCGCCGTGGTAAATTTGGTTAGCACAAACCCATGGTTCAACACGTGGACGCAAACGCAAATTATGTCTATCAGTGTTCGTCTGGACGCATTTCTGACACAAATTTGCACCCGTTTTACGTTCACATAGACACGAGACGGGACGCACTACGCGTCTGCTCGGCACCCACCTCAGGCCCACGCGTCGACCACCCAACCACCACCCACTGGTCGTATTTAAGTCCACACATGCGAGGGGCCCCACACGTCAGCCACCCAACATCAACTTGTGTGTCCTTTTAATGCCACGCATCTAACAGAGGGGGCCCGCCCAGTCTACTTCACCTCATCTTCTTCCCCTTCCCTCCCAGCCGCCCGGCACCCAGCCCTAGCAACCGCCAACCATGGGGTTCGGGAAGTGCCGCAAGCATACCACGAAGCCGGCGGCTCATCGGGGCGAGCGACGCGGCCAACTTCATCATGGCGCCGCCAGGTGTGAGCCGCGGCCACGCTTTTGCATCTACATGTCAAGCCATCGCCCCTGGTACTTCTGGGAGCATGGTGTGCCGGTGCCATGGCCCAACGTGAACTTGCCACAGGAGTGGCATCTCAACCTTGATAGGGTTCTGGTGCGGGCGGTACCTAACACAGACCGCACGCGGTTGGCAGGATCCACCACGCCGTGCTTAACTCCCATCCAACCTCCGCCGCGACCCAGCATACGCCATGGATTCGCTGAACTAGGACATGTGGTTCGCCACCGAGCACGACCGCCGCTATTGGTCAAGCTTCCCGCTACATTGGGTGCGCCCTATGCAGCGCGCGCTCGCCGCTCTGCCACCACCGCCGGTAGTGTAGGAGGACCAGGAGGCCTACATTGTGGCCCTCGAGGAGGCCAAGCGCAGGGCCATAGAGTTGTCCGAGCTCGAGCAGCTCGCCGGGTGGTTTGGCTAAAAACCCCAATAGTTTACTTAAGAATTTGAAGCAGCTGAAATGTGACGTTATTGTCCATTTTCCTCTGAACGATCACAACTACACTAAATACATGAAACTTCTTTTTTGAATTTTCAACGCGGGGGGGGGGGGGGGGGAGTTTCCCCCACCTGAATATATTAATCAAGGAGGCAAAAACCCCCAAAGATTACAAGCATCAATCAAGACACCTAGCAAGCGAATTACAAAGGGGGGAGACAAGCTAGAACAAACTAACGGGGTACCGACACGCCCAAATTTCCCCCTGCTACTCCAGGGCCGTTAACCAAGTATCGACATGGCCCCGGGCATTTGCTTTCAGGCGCCCACGCCACAGGAGAGCGTCTTCCCGGCAGCACCCCAGTAACCGGGCGAGAGAGGGCCGCAGTCTTTAAAACACAACCGCATTTCTATGTTTCCATAAGTGCCAACAACAGAGCATGGCGAAATCTCGGGCGGAGCTGACGACCGAGCTCGCCGAAGAAGCCAACCGATCCAGGCAGTCAACCGTCGTGCCATTGATGCTGATGCCAACATGTCTCCAGAAAGCTGCTGTGAACAGGCAGGAGAAGACCAGATGGTCCGCGCTCTCTGGCGCCCTTTCACAGATTGGGCATCCGGCCTCATCCACCTCCACAATGTGCTTCCTCAGCAGCACGTCTCTAGTGTGAATGCGTCGCTGTACCATCAGCCAACAGAAGAATTTGACTCTGGACGGAACTCGTGCATCCCAAATGAACTGAGCCCACTGCGAGGCCCTCCCACCGAACCTCAGCAGTCGGTACGCTTTGGCAGATGACAGGCGCCCGCCTGGGCTGGTGATGTGGAGGAGAGACCGCTCGTCCTCCCCTCCCCGAAATACATGAAACTTGTTCCCATATCAGGTGAAAAACTAGTTCCTACTTTACTCTCTTTGATGAAGTTTATTTTCTTTCTAATTTGGATCTCTATTGTGAATTTAAACTTACTGTTAATTGTGTGCAAGTATTTGAGATATGCACCCCGCCTCACCTCTCCCTATCCTCATCTGGGAACCATGCGAGGTTCCCATGGCCTACGTGCTCCATGACGGCGAGCCATGGCCGGTGATGAACAGACGAGCAGGGGCTCCACCTTCCTGCTCGTGCGTCACCCTTCCGACGTCTACTCCATTCCGTGCAGCTCATACTACCTCGCCCGTTGCACGTCGACAGATCCACCACAACAGAAGCGCTAAAGGAGGCCGACGCCGGTGGTGTCGCAGTTCATCTCGAGCAGGTTCGAGTTTGGTCATCAACTTAACTATTCCCGGCAGTTATCAATATTAAGAGATGGGAGTTAGCTATTTGGAATGTATTGTAGCACTTCTTTCCGCGCCAATGCACTGCCGTTTCAATGTCAGTTTCATTTCAATTTACCATTTGTTCTTGTAATCAGTTTGATCTCCCTCACGATAGTTAAGGTGCGTAAAGTTTGATAGTTAAGTGTGCAGAACTGTTGCCGTTTATTTTTAGTCTGTGTGAAAGTTAAGTTTGTGAGAAGAAAAAAAACACTTGAAAAAAAGCTTATTTTTGTGGTCTGACAGTTAAACTCGTCAAAACACAGCGGTTTGCTTTTGTGGTTTGATGATAAAGTCAGAAGTTAAGTCCCTGTCCCCCCCCCCCCCCCCCTCCCCTTCAAAAAAAGAAGCTGCACCAAAAAAAAGGGTGGCAAAGGAGTGTTGCTGGCAGCCGTTAGAGCATTTCCAGCCGCGTCCTCAACAGGCCCTTCAGGATGACTTTTTTCGCGCCGGCGCCGAAAAAACCCTCAGTCGTGTCTCAAGACGCCGAAATCCGCCGGCTCGGCCCGTTTCTGAGCCCCACGATGTCAGGCCGAACCCAGCACACTAGGGGGCGCTCGGGGGCTCCGGTGGAAGGGGAAAACACGCCTGGGCCACACTGTCAGGCGAAAAGTCAAGGCAATCGTCTAGATTCGCCCCCACCCTCCCCCATCCCTGCGCGCTCGGCCACCACCCTGCCGATTCTGGCGCCGCCCACCTCCCAGCACAGCTAGATAGGCCATTTCCCGCCGGAAAAGAGAGAAGGTTTCGCCGCGGCAACCTCTCCACCACCTTCCGGACGAGTTTTCCGGCGCTCCGGCCGCGCAGGGCGGTATACCGGCGGCTGTGCGGCCACCACGTCTGCCAGGTTTCGGCAATTTGTCTGCTCGGCGATGGACCCGGACGACGAGGAGGCGCTCGCGGCGTTGCTGGAGGAGGAAGCTGATGCCGACGTCCAGCTATGGGCAACCTGGACTGCCTTCCTCAATATGCGTCAGGAGATCCGAGACCCACAGGTGCACAACTGTAGTAGGATCTGGCGGAGTACATATGGAGGATCAAGGGCAACGCCTAGCTCGACGTGTGATGAAATATGAGTTTTTATTTGTTGAACTATATAATTTGTATTGAATTATTTTGTGTTGAACTATTTGATTTCTATTGATTTTTTTTATGAACTATGTGATAAAAAAATTACTTTTGTAGAATTTACGCCGAACCACAGCGAATATGGGCCGATTTGCTCCGATACCGGGTCGATTTTTCGCCGAAAGTGGGCCAAAAAGCGGGCACATCTGCGTCAAAAATGGGTTGATATCGGCGCCTGGGGGCGACCTGGGGCGGCAGTTGGGAACCCAATCGCCCCTAAAGCCGATTTTAGCGCCGACTCGCCTCCAGACGGTGATTTTTATGCTTCTTAAGGGGGGCCAGGAGATGCTCTTAGGTTTGGCATGTGATGTGTGTGCGGTTCACCTTCAGCCACGGCCCCCAAAAGGCCATAACCTTGCCTCACGCCATGGCCTTCGCCCATCAGCGCTTGCATGCTCTCCCCTCGGTGGCAGCAACTGGCCTCCGAGCCCCCTCCCAGATCCCAGCAAGCAGCGCAGACCCCAACTCCATCCGTCAGGCGACAGCCCCGCAAGGCACAACACCACTGCCCACCGGCCCCTAAAGCTCGCCTCTTCCTATGTTGAGCATTTCTTCAGCTATCTATTACTCAGTTAGCTACATGTGTATGCTCCATCAGTTAGCTATTACCATTTCTTCACTTAGCTATTACTACCATTTCTGCAGTTAGCTATTAGTATCATTGCAGTCAGCTTAGCAGGGGAAATTATGCGGGAAAATGCAAATAAAAAATAATCAAAGACAGTTAACTGTCCGATAATTGTGTTGCTAACGGTCCGCCAATTCTACTGCTAACTGCTCCCAAAAAATGAGAGTCGCCTTGCAAAAACTGTAGATTCAAAACAGTTAGCTTATCGAAGTCCGGCAGTTAACTATTTGACTCTCGGTGGTTAGCGTGATTCAGGCAAAACGGAATAAAAAAAAAGTTATCCTAATAAATACTTAAAAACGCAGCTGCGCTTTCTGGCAGTCCCGAGTGCACACCATGAAACTGTCGGATCTCCCATCCCGCGTCCCGCTCATGCCCAGGTGCTACCTGGTCGGGGATCCCGTCGCCGCATCTCCGCCTCCAGCAAGAACCGAGCCGAGTTTCGGCAATTTTTTTTGAAACTATAATGATTTTTATAGCAAATTCGGAAACTATACGGCCTAATGCATAAAAATTGAAACTATGACCCGTCGGTCTTCTGTTGGCCGAAGAGGGACTTTTCGGCCTATCGTTGGCCGAAGTGGGCTTTTCAGCCTCCCATTGGCCGAAGAGTGCCCGCTAGGCCGAAGAGCACTTTTCGAGTGGTTTGGTTTGGTCTCACCGAGTGAACGTGACCAAACTTGTGCACTCTTCTATATTCCACACGGTCTCACCGAGTGCACCGGGTGTCCATGGGATCGGAAAATTTCCACGGTGAGACAGATCTCCGGGGAGCTGTTCCCAAATACGTGCCCCCGCCAGCCCGAGGTATGCCGACCGAAGCCAATTCCTCGAGACAGATTATTCCGACTCCTGAATTGTTTCGTCCACTCCAGTCTGAAGTTGTTGGGTTTGGTCCTCGAATTGAACTGCCGCGTTCCGGTGGGTCGAATCCCAAACTGAGGCAATCACGCTGTGAGGATTATTTCAGATTGTGGAATACTCCGCAGCAGCAGTGGGTATCGTTTGCTTCTGCTCAGTTCGAGGGAACGGCCGCGCGTTGGTTGGAATCTGTCCAGCGCCGTGCTCCGCATGTCAGTTGGTCTGAATTCTGTAATCTGTTACAGTCTCGGTTTGGCAGAAACAAGCACCAGAATCTGTTGCGTCAGATGTTCAACATTAAGCAGATCAGCTCAATGGAGGAGTATGTGGAGCGATTTTCTGAACTGTATGACCAGTTGACCGCTTATGAGCCAAATCCAAAAACGGTGCATTACGTCACCAGGTTCATGGAAGGATTAGTTCCATCAGTTCGCTTGTTGGTTGGGATTCAGCAACCTGAGGATTTGGATTCCGCTTATGCCTTGGCCCTGTTGTCTGAAGAGTTGGGTGAAACTACATCATACTCTCACAATGCAAACCAAGGGAACAAACGCCAGCCCTACACTAGCTCTCGAGCGTCAGTGAACAAGGTTCAGGAGGACAAGAAAACTGCAGATCAAGCTCGTACTGGCCCAACTGAGGATCGATGGGCTGCTCTTCGTGCTTACAGGAAATCAAAGGGTCTGTGCTTCATATGTGGAGAATGATGGGCTCGTGATCACCGTTGTAAACAGGAAACTCAGTTGCACGTGGTGCAAGAAATGTTGGATTATGTTCAGAACATGCCCTCTGATCTGAGTGACTCTGAAGAAACAACTGTTGGCGAGGTCAATGCTATCTGTCTGTCTGCAGCTGCCTTAGGAGATAATTCAGACCCAGCAGTGTCGACTATGAAACTGAAGGTGTATTTACAGGGACAACCCTTAGTTTTCCTGGTTGATTCAGGCAGTACTCATTCATTCATTGATTGTGCAGTTGCATCTACTGTTCAGGGCGTCTCTTCCTTGCCAGTTTACATGGTTAAAGTGGCTAATGGGAATCTGGTTCCCTGCTCTCAACAATTACTGGATGGCAAGTGGTCTTGTGCTAGTAATGAGTTTGTCAGTAACTTCAGAGTGTTTCCTTTGGGATCTTACCATGGCATCTTGGGCTTGGATTGGCTGGCTGCTGATACATCTCCAACGTATCTATAATTTTTGATTGCTCCATGTTACTTTATCTATTGTTTTGGACTATAATGGGCTTTATTTTCCACTTTTATATTATTTTTGGGACAAACCTATTAACCGGAGGCCCAGCCGAGAATTGCTGTTTTTTGCCTATTTCAGTGTTTCGAAGAAACGAAATATCAAACGGAGTCCAAACGGAATGAAACTTTTGGGAACGTGATCTTCTCACCGAACGTGATCAGGGAGACTTGGAACCTACTCCAAGGAGTGCCAGAGGCGGTCACGAGGGTGGGGGCGCGCCCTCCCCCCTGGGCGCGCTCCCCTGCCTCGTGGGCCCCCTGACGCTCCACCGACGTACTCCTTCCTCCTATATATACCTACGTACCCCCAACAGATCAGGGACGGAGCCAAAAACTTAATTCCACCGCCGTACCTTCCTGTATCCACGAGATCTCATCTTGGGGCCTGTTCCGGAGCTCCGCCGGAGGGGGCATCCACCACGGAGGGCTTCTACATCATCACCATAGCCCTCCGATGAAGTGTGAGTAGTTTACTTCAGACCTTGGGTCCATAGCTAGTAGCTAGATGGCTTCTTCTCTCTTTTGGATCTCAATACAATGTTCTCCCCCTCTCTCGTGGAGATCTATTCGATGTAATCTTCTTTTTGCGGTGTGTTTGTTGAGACCGATGAATTGTGGGTTTATGATCTAGCTTATCTATGGAAAATATTTGATTCTTCTCTGAATTCTTTTATGTATGATTAAGTTATCTTTGCAAGTCTCTTCGAATTATCCGTTTGGTTTGGCCAACTAGATTGGTAGTTTTTTGCAATGGGAGAAGTGCTTAGCTTTGGGTTCAATCTTGCGGTGTCCTTACCCAGTGACAGAAAGGATAACAAGATGGGGTATTTATCATATTGCATGAATCTTATACATCATGTCATCTTGCTTAAGGCGTTACTCTGTTTTTAACTTAATACTCTAGATGCATGTTGGATAGCGGTCGATGAGTGGAGTAATAGTAGTAGATGCAGAATCGTTTCGGTCTACTTGTCACGGACGTGATGCCTATATACATGATCATTACCTGGATAACCTCATAACTATGCTCAATTACATTAATTGCTCAACAGTAATTTGTTCACCCACCGTAGAATACTTATGCTCTTGAGAGAAGCCACTAGTGAAACCTATGGCCCCCGGGTCTATTCTCATGATATTAATCTCCATCACTTTATTTACTTGCTTTTCTTTTACTTTTCACTTTGCATCTTTATACCAAAAATACCAAAAATATTATCTCTATCAGATCTCACTCTCGTAAGTGACCGTGAAGGGATTGACAACCCCTAGTCGCGTTGGTTGCGAGTAGCTATCATTTTGTGTAGGTACGAGGGACTTGCGCGTGGCCTCCTACTGGATTGATACCTTGATTCTCAAAAACTGAGGGAAATACTTACGCTACTGTGCTGCATCATCCCCTCCTCTTCGGGGAAAACCAACGCAAGCTCGAGACGTAGCAGCTGCTAACAGCCTTATGCAAATAGATTGGGCTGCTCATTGGTTATCCTTTCAGCACTCAGGACACCAAATTACTTTGTTGGGTCAGGATGCTGTCCCTCAGGTTTATGCTCTGGTGAAAATGTCAGCACTGTTGGTGACTGAAGATACAGCAGTGTCTGAACTGCCCTCTGAAATTCAAGCACTGTTGGATAAATATGCTCATGTGTTTGAAGCTCCATCTGGTCTTCCTCCAAGGAGAAAGTATGATCATAAAATTCCCTTAATCCCTAGAGCTCAACCTGTGTCCAGCAGACCTTACAGGATGCCACCTACTCTGAAAGATGAAATGGAAAAGCAAGTGAAAGAGATGTTAGATGCTGGAATTATTCGACCCAGCACCAGTGCTTTCTCTTCACCAGTGATACTAGTGCAGAAGAAGGATAAAACTTGGAGACCTGTATATGATTATAGGAAGTTAAATGCTATCACAGTAAAAAGCAAATATCCAATCCCTGTTATTGATGAGCTATTAGATGAGTTGGCTGGAGCCTATTGGTTTACCAAACTGGACCTTCGAGCAGGTTATCATCAGATCAGATTGGCCCCTGGGGAAGAACACAAAACATCATTTCAGACTCATTTGGGCCATTTTGAGTTTCTGGTGCTGTCCTTTGGCCTTACTGGAGGACCTAATACATTCAATTTTGCCCTGAATGAAACTTTGTCACCCTGTGTCAGAAAGTTTATGTTGCTTTTCTTTGATGATATCCTCATATTCAGTGCTTCTTATGCACTGCATTTGCAGCATTTGGAAGAAGTGTTGAAACTGCTTTTGCAACATCAGTGGCAAGTGAAACTGTCTAAATGTGCATTTGCACAAAATCAGGTTGTCTACTTGGGGCATGTGATCAGTGGACAAGGGGTAGCTACTGATCCTTCCAAGATTTCCAGTATTCAGAATTGGCCATCACGTGTGTCTGCTAAGGAAGTAAGGGGATTTTTGGGCCTGGCTGGATACTACAGGAAATTCATAGCCCACTATGGTATGCTGAGCAAGCCTCTTACTAATATTCTCAAAAAAGGAGTTCCATTTCTGTGGACACACAACGAGCAGCAAGCTTTTGTGCTTCTCAAGCAAGCTCTGACATCAGCCCCAGTGCTGGCCTTACCTGATTTCTCCAAGAAATTTGTGGTAGAAACAGATGCCTGGAGCCGTGCTTATGCAGGAAGGCCATCCAATTGCTTATGTCAGCAAAGCTCTTGGGCCCAGGAATCAGACACTTTCAGTATAAGAGAAAGAATATTTGGCCATCCTTCTAGCAGTGGAACACTGGTGCCAGTACTTGTAGTTATTGCTACCTCTTGAGCACTGCGTTGGATTTCCTGAAGAGGAGAGGATGATGCATTAAAGTAGTGTAAGTATTTCCCTCTGTTTTTGAGAACCAAGGTATCAATCCAGTAGGAGACCACGCACAAGTCCCTCGTACCTGCACAAAACGATAGCTACTCGCAACCAACGCGATTAGGGGTTGTCAATCCCTTCACGGTCACTTACGAGAGTGAGATCTGATAGAGATGATAAATAATATTTTTGGTACTTTTGGTTTAGAGATGCAAAGTAAAAAATAAAAGGCAAAGTAAAAACAAAGCAAGTATTAAAAGTGATGGAGATTTATATGATGAGAATAGACCCGGGGGCCATAGGTTTCACTAGTGGCTTCTCTCAAGAGCATAGATATTCTACGGTTGGGTGAACAAATTACTGTTGAGCAATTGATGAATTGAGCATAGTTATGAGTATATCTAGGTTTGAAAATGTATATAGGCATCACGTCCATGACAAGTAGACCGAAACGATTCCGCATCTACTACTATTACTCCACTCATCGACCGCTATCCAGCATGCATCTAGAGTATTAAGTTAAAAACAGAGTAACGCCTTAAGCAAGATGACATGATGTAGAGGGATAAATTCATGCAATATGATAAAAACCCCATCTTGTTATCCTCAATGGCAACAATACAATACGTGCCTTGCTGCCCCTTCTGTCACTGGGAAAGGACACCGCAAGATTGAACCCAAAGCTAAGCACTTCTCCCATTGCAAGAACTACCAATCTAGTTGGCCAAACCAAATGGATAATTCGAAGAGATTTGCAAAGATAACTCAATCATACATAAAAGAATTCAGAGAAGATTCAAATATTATTCATAGATAAGTTGGATCATAAACCCACAATTCATCGGTCTCAACAAACACACCGCAAAAAAAAGATTACATCGAATAGATCTCCATGAAAGAGGGGAGAACATTGTATTGAGATCCAAAAGAGAGAAAAGCCATCTAGCTACTAACTATGGACCCGTGGGTCTGAGGTAAACTACTCACACTTCATCGGAGAGGCTTTGATGATGATGTAGAAGCCCTCCGTGATGGATGCCCCCTCCGTGAGCTCGGAACAGGCCCCAAGATGGGATCTCGTGGATCTGAGGAAGTTGCGGCGGTGGAATTAGGTTTTGGCTCCTGTTACGATCGTTTGGGGATACGAGGTATATATAGGAGGAAGGAGTACGTCGCTGGAGCAACAGGGGCCCACGAGGCGGGGGTCGCGCCTGGGGCGCGCGCGCCCACCCTCGTGACCGCCTCTTTGTTCCTTGGAGTAGGGTCCAAGTCCTCGGATCACGTTCGGTGAGAAAATCACGTTCCGAAGGTTTCATTCCGTTTGGACTCCGTTCGATATTACATTTCTTGGAAACCTTTGAAATAGGCAAAAAACAGCAATTCTGGGCTAGGCCTCCGGTTAATAGGTTAGTCCCAAAAATAATATAAAAGTGGAAAATAAAGCCCTATATAGTCCAAAACAGTAGATAAAGTAGCATGGAGCAATCAAAAATTATAGATACGTTGGAGACGTATCAGGCATCCCCAAGCTTAATTCCTGCTCGTCCTCGAGTAGGTAAATGATAAAAAAGAGAATTTTTGATGCGGAGTGATACTTTGGCATAATTTCAATGTAAATCTTCTTAATTGTGGAATGAATATTCAGATCCAAATGAATACAAAATAAAAGTTCATATTGATAAAAGAAATAGTAATACTTCAAGTATACTAATCAAAGTAATCATGTCTTCTCAAAATATCATGGCAAAAGAAAGTTCATCCCTACAAAATCATATAGTTGGGCTATGCTTCATTTTCGTCACACAAAGATGTTCCCAACTTCTATACCCCCGATGACAATCCAAGCAATTGTTTCATACTTAAATAATCTCAAACTTTTTCAACCTTCACGCAATACATGAGCGTGAGCCATGGATATAGCACTATGGTTGGAATAGAATATGATGATGGGGATTGTGTGGAGAAGATAAAAAAAGAGAAAGTCTCACGTTGACGAGGATAATCAACGGGCTATGGAGATGCCCATCAATTGATGTCAACATGAGGAGTAGGGATTGCCATGCAACGGATGCATTAGAGCTATAAATGAATGCTCAACAAAAGAAAACTAGTGGGTGTGCATCCAACTTGCTTGCTCATGAAGACCTAGGGCATTTGAGGAAGCCCATCGTAGGAATATACAAGCCAAGTTCTATAATGAAAAAAATCCCCACTAATATGAAAAAGACAAATTATGAGACTTACTATATGAAAAACATGGTGCTACTTTGAAGCACAATATATGAGACTCGCTACATGAAGAACAAGGTGCTACTTTGAAGCACAAGCGTGGAAAAAAGAGATAGTAACATTGCCCTTTTTATTTTTTTTATTTTTTTAGCCTTTCTTTTTTTTGGCCTTTCTCTTTTTTTGGGCAATGCTGTAATAATGATGATCATCACACTTCTATTGATTACAACATAAGGATTACAACTCGAAACTAGAACAAGATATGACTCTATATGAATGCCTCCGTGATGTATGCAGGATGGTGCGATGAATCAAGAGTGACATGTATGAAAAATAATGCATGGTGGCTTTGCCACAAATACGATGTCAACTACATGATCATGCAATGGCAATATGACAAAAGTAAGGTATGTCATGATGATGATGAACGGAACGGTGGAAAGTTGCATGGCAATATATCTCGGAATGGCTATGGAAATGCCATAATAGGTAGGTATGGTGGCTGTTTGGAAGATATAAGGAGGTTTATGTGTGATAGAGCGTATCATATCACGCGGTTTGGATGCACCGGCGAAGTTTGCACCATTTTCTCAATGTGAGAAAGGGCAATGCACGATACCGAAGAGGCTAGCAATGGCGGAAAGGTAAAAGTGCGTATAATCCATGGACTCGACATTAGTCAAAAGAACCCATATACTTATTGCAAAAATTTAGAAGTCATCAAAAATCAAGTACTACGCGCATGCTCCTAGGGGGATAGATTGGTAGGAAAAGACCATCGCTCGTCCCCGACCACCACTCATAAGGATGCACAAGCCAGGTAAACGTCATGTTTCAAATTTGTTACACAACTTTAACCATACGTGCATGCTACGGGATTTGCTAACTTCAACACAAGCATTCTTTAAATTCATAATCACCCAACCAGCATGACGTTAATATTACCACCTCCATATCGTAAAACAATTATCAAGTATCAAACTTTTCTTAGTATTCAACGCACTCAAAAGAAAGTTTCACATATCTTGAATACCAAGTATATTAATTTTAAGCAAATTACCATGCTATTAACGACTCTCAAAATAATCTAAGTGAAGCATGAGAGATCAATAGTTTCTTTAAAACAAATCCACCACCGTGCTCTAAAAGATCTAAGTGAAGCACTACAGCAAAAATTATGAAGCTCAAAAGATATAAGTGAAGCACTATGAGCTTAACTATCAAACTCAAAAAATATAAGTGAAGCACTATGAGCATTCTATCAAATTCAAATTCATGTATGGTTTCTCAAAAGGTGTGTACAGCAAGGATGATTGTGGTAAACTAACAAGCAAAGACGCAAATAATACACGACGCTCCAAGCAAAACACTTATCATGTGGTGAATAAAAATATAGCTCCAAGTAAATTACCGATGGAAGTAGACGAAAGAGGGGATGCCTTCCAGGGAATACCCAAGCTTTGACTTTTTGGTGTCCTTGAATTATCTTGGGGGTTCCATGGGCATCATCAAGCTTAGGCTCTTTCCACTCCTTGTTCCATAATCCATCAAAAGAATTCACCCAAAACTTGAAAACTTCACAACACAAAACTCAATAGAAATCTCGTGAGCTCCGTTAGAGAAAGGAAACAAAAGACTACTTTAAGGTACTTTAATGAAATCATTTTTTATTTATATTGGTGTTAAACCCACTGTATTTCAACTTTTCTATGGATTATAAACTATTTTACTAGCCATAGATTCATCAAAACAAGCAAACAACACACGAAAAACAGAATCTGTCAAAAACAAAACAGTCTGTAGTAATCTGTAACTAACGCAAACTTCTGGTACTCAAAAAATTCTACCAAAATTAGACGACCTAGAAAATTTGTTTATTGATCAGCAGCAATTGGAATAAGTATTTTATCAAGTTCTGGTGATTTTTAATAATTCAGGCACTGAGCGCAAAGTTTCTGGAAATTACAGCAAGATCAAATAACTATCATCCAAGAAGATCCAATAGGTCTAGCTTGGCACAAACACTAATTAAAAGATAAAACCACATCTAAACAGAGGCTAGATGGATTATTTATTCCTAAACAGGAGCAAAAACAAAAAACAAAAAATAAAATTGGGTTGCCTCCCAACAAGCGCTATCGATTAACGCCCCTAGCTAGCTAGGCATAAAAGCAAGGATAGATCTAACGAGTGCCATCTTTGGCACTAAAGGAGGAGCATTTCCTCTCTATAGCATTCATTCTTTTATTTAAGGTATGCACATGGCCATTAATGGCAGAAGTAAGATTAAGCACATTACGGAAGTTTGCCTCAAGATTAGACTTCATCTCTTTAATAATTTCATTTTGATAGAAGCACAACAGAGTAGTTGATTCAACCTTATCATTAATAGGGTGCCCAAATATGGTTTTCATTTTTTCATAAGTATCTATAGCATCCCCTTCAAGAAAACCCTCTTCAAAGATGGAATCTAAAACTTGTTTGAAGGAAGCGGGCAAGCCAACATAAAAACTTCTGAAGTAAATTTCAATTTGATATTGTGGCACATAGCTAGCCCAAATCCTTAATAACCTATCCCAAGCATCTTTTAAAGAGTCATCAAGTAAATAGCGAAAAATTCCAGAGTCATCCTCATCAAAATTATTGAAGCTCTCATTGGAGATCCGGGTGGGTCTTTCTATAGCATCATTATTCATGAGCTTAGAGAGGATAGAGGGGTCATCCAAGGTAGAACCTAGGAAAGGGCTCTTAGTTCCTTTTGATTCGGCCATAGCAACGAAAAGGCAAACGGAAAGGAGGAGGAGATTGGGAAAGAGAGGGCGAATAAAACGGCAAGGGTGAAGTGGGGGAGAGGAAAACGAGAGGCAAATGGCAAATAATGAAATGCGAGAGATAGGGATTGTGATGGGTACTTGGTATGGTTGACTTGCTCTTGCGTGAGCCTCCCGACAGCAGCGGCGAGAAATTCTTCTTGCTACCTCTTGAGCACTGCGTTGGATTTCCCCGAAGAGGAGAGGATGATGCAGTAAAGTAGCATAAGTATTTCCCTTAGTTTTTGAGAACCAAGGTATCAATCCATTAGGAGACCACGCACAAGTCCCTCGTACCTGCACAAAACGATAGCTACTCGCAACCAACGCGATTAGGGGTTGTCAATCCCTTCACGGTCACTTACGAGAGTGAATCTGATAGAGATGATAAATAATATTTTTGGTATTTTTGGTTTAGAGATGCAAAGTAAAAATAAAAGGCAAAGTAAAAAACAAAGCAAGTATTAAAAGTGATGGAGATTGATATGATGAGAATAGACCCGGGGCCATAGGTTTCACTAGGGGCTTCTCTCAAGAGCATAGATATTCTACGGTGGGTGAACAAATTACTGTTGAGCAATTGTGAATTGAGCATAGTTATGAGTATATCTAGGTATGATCATGTATATAGGCATCACGTCCATGACAAGTAGACCAAAGCGATTACGCATCTACTACTATTACTCCACTCATCGACCGCTATCCGGCATGCATCTAGAGTATTAAGTTAAAACAGCAGTAACGCCTTAAGCAAGATGACATGATGTAGAGGGACAAATACATGCAATATGATAGAAACCCCATCTTGTTATCCTCGATGGCAACAATACAATCGTGCCTTGCTGCCCCTATACATCCTTTGGGAAAGGACACTGCAATGTTGAACCCAAAGCTAAGAACTTCTCCCATTGCAAGAACTACCAATCTAGTTGGCCAAACCAAACGGATAATTCGAAGAGAATTGCAAAGATAACTCAATCATACATAAAAGAATTCAGAGAAGATTCAAATATTATTCATAGATAAGTTGGATCATAAACCCACAATTCATCGGTCTCAATAAACACACCGCAAAAAGAATATTACATCGAATAGATCTCCACGAGAGAGGGGGAGAACATTGTATTGAGATCCAAAAAGAGAGAAGAAGCCATCTAGCTACTAACTATGGACCCGTAGGTCTGAGGTAAACTACTCACACTTCATCGGAGAGGCCTTGATGATGATGTAGAAGCCCTCCGTGGTGGATGCCCCCTCCGGCGGAGCTCCGGAACAGGCCCCAAGATGGGATCTCGTTGATACAGGAAGTTGCGGCGGTGGAATTAGGTTTTTGGCTCCTGTTCTGATCGTTTGGGGGTACGTAGGTATATATAGGAGGAAGGAGTACGTCGGTGGAGCAACAGAGGCCCACGAGGCGGGCGCGCCTGTGGGGTGCCCCCACCCTCGTGACCGCCTCTTTGTTCCTTGCAGTGAGGTCCAAGTCCTCGGATCACGTTCGATTGTGAAAATCACGTTCGAAGGTTTCATTCCGTTTGGACTCCGTTTGATATTACATTTCTTGAACAGAAATAGGCAAAAACAGCAATGCAGGCTGGGCCTCCGGTTAATAGGTTAGTCCCAAAAATAATATAGAAGTGGAAAATAAAGCCCAATATAGTCCAAAACAGTAGATAAAGTAGCATGGAGCAATAAAAAATTATAGATACGTTGGAGACGTATCAGTTATCTGAGTTCATCATCAGAACTGACCAAAGGAGTTTGGCCTGTCTGCCAGAGCAACGTTTACATACCAGGTGGCAACAGAAAGCACTCACCAAACTACTTGGGCTGCAATATTCCATTGAATATAAAAAAGGAGTTGAAAATAGTGCTGCTGATTCACTGTCCGGACGACCTGCAACACCAGGGGACATCATACCAGAACTGCAGCAAATTTCTTCTGCCCAACCTGCTTGGTTGATGAAATCTTGAAAAGCTATGATCAAGACCCATTTGCTTTGGATCTTTTTGCAACAGCTGTCCACATCACCTGCTTCTAATAGTAAATTTACTCTCAGAGCTGGTATAATTAGACAAGGCAAGTGTGTTTGGTTGGGCTGTGACTCAACATTGCACAGTAAGATATGTGCTGCCTTTCATGACAGTCCATTGGGAGGGCATTCTGGATTCCCAGTCACTTACAGGCGTGTCAGACAGTTGTTTCGATGGAAAGGGATGCGAGGGTTCATTAAAACCTATGTTCAGAACTGTCTGATATGCCAGCAGGCCAAACCTGAAAGAATCCCTTCTCCTGGTCTTCTCCAACCTCTACCAATACCATCCTTGCCTTGGGAAATGGTTACTATGGACTTTGTTGAAGGGTTGCCTCCATCAGGTCGTTACAATTGTTTGTTGGTGGTTATTGACAAGCTCTCCAAATATGGGCACTTTATTCCCTTGCATCACCCATTCTCTGCTGAAACTGTTGCTGAGGCCTTCCTGAACTCTGTCTACAGATTGCATGGTATGCCCTGCTCGATAGTTTCAGATCATGACCGCATTTTCACAAGCAAGTTTTGGAGTGAACTGTTTCAAAAATCTGGCGTCCAGCTTCGCATGAGTTCTGCTCGACACCCACAGTGAGATGGCCAGACGGAGCGCGTGAATCAGCAGGTGGAATGTTTTTTGAGATGCTTTGTCAGTGGACACCCTTCGCGCTGGGCTAAATGGATTCCGGTTTGTGAATTCTGGTATAACACGAACTGGCATTCAGCTACTGGGAAAACCCCATTTGAAATCATTTATGGGCATGCGCCGCGTCATTTTGGGTTATCTGCTGAAGATGCGATTCAGTCTGACGATTTGCAACAGTGGCTCAATGATCGTCTGGTGGTTATGGAGTCGGTCAAGCAACATTTGCTTCGTGCCCAGCAACGTATGAAACACCAAGCTGATAAGCACCGCTCGGATCGCTCGTTTGCAGTTGGAGACAAGGTCTTTCTCAAGCTTCAGCCATACTTGCAGTCGTCTGTGGCACCACAAGCAAATCACAAGCTGGCATTCAAATTTTATGGGCCCTTTGAGGTGTTGGAACGCATTGGCAAAGTGGCTTATCGTCTGCGTCTTGCTCCTACCAGCAAAGTGCACCCTGTTTTCCATGTGTCACTTCTCAAAACAGTGATCGCTCCGCACGACCGGGTACTCTCGCAACTTCCTTCTCCTGACGATCAGTTTCAGGTGCCAGAACAAGTACTGCAACAGAGGGTGGTCCGCCGGGGCTCTGATTCGGTCCTCCAAGTCTTGATCAAATGGAGTTCGTCGCCGCTGGATATGGCTACATGAGAAGATAAGATCACTCTCCAGCAAAAGTTTTCCAGGGCGCCGGCTTGGGGTCAAGCCGGGATTAACAGGGGAAGGATTGTCAGCGAACAAAAGGAGCGCCAAGGTGCAGTTCCAAGAGAAGGTCGGCCCAAGAGGCGGCCTCGCTTACCCGCTCGGCTAGCTGGACCTGAGTGGGCCTGACCAGCGATACTTATACCCGTAGCCAGGATGGATTGTGGTGGCGATCGGCATAACGGCTAGTGGTTGCGTGTGTGGTGTGAGCTCCTGCGAGAGCCGGGTATCGTCTTGTACCTTCCTCCTCCCCTCTGTAGTTCGAATTCCATGACCATGGCTTGAATATAAACCCTAGCCCTCACAGATTCCGCATCAAAGGAGCCGTCTACGGATACTGCAATCTATCCCTCTTGGGGTCGCGGCCATGGGGCTAGCTCCTGAATACTCTTTCCGCGTCGTGGCCGAGCTTCCGACCCCTCATGTCTTATGACTTCTTTTCCTTTCAGAATTTCATAGGCTTTACTGAGTTTTATCTGATTATTGAGACCATATAGCTTTGCAAAAAATCCCTGGACACCTTGACCGGAGGCACCGTCATGTCATGCATGGAATCATTACGAAGCTGCCAGTTTCTCCAAACTATCATCAGAACTTTAGCACGTTCCTCTTCCCGGATGGTTACCAACAGATCGAACAACCACTCATCACCAGTGTTCCTAATCGTCTCCTTCGCTGGAACAGTCCACACTTCACCCATAGCATCCCATACAGCACTGGAGGTAGGGCATGCAACAACAGCATGAAAGCTATCCTCGGTCCCCCGGCCACATCTCGGACACTCATCAACCACGTCCAAGTGTTTAACTTCGCAGTGGGCTCGTGATTCCGTCGAGAGTTGGGCTAATTGACTGCTCGTGCTGCTGAACGTGGTTTTGCAGATCGAGTTCTGGATCTGCTTGCTGCTCACCTTCTTCGGCTACCTCCCCGGCATCATCTACGCCGTCTGGGTCATCACCGGAGGGGCTCCTCACCTCTGCCTGCCTCTAGGTATGCATGCCTAACCTCGGGGGAACTTGTTATGTTTCCCGGGTATTTTCTGTTCTGTAGAGTCCTCTGCAGAATTTACAAAGGCATTTTTTACTGTATAAAAAACCTATTCAGATATAGTCCGTCGTGTGAACCACACAACAAATGATGCATCTTCCAAGCAAAAGAATTTTGCAAAACCAAAAGAGAAGCGCCCTGCAGCCTCTTGTTACTCCCATCTCTGTTCCAAAAACAGAGGAACCATCTTTTTTTTGGTTCAGAAAACTGCGAGGAAAATCCTGAACTGACCTCTGCTTGCTCTGCTTCTTCTTTGTGCCAGGTGAACCATGGCGAACTTGTTCTGTGTCTGGTACAAGCCGTTTGTCTGAGACGCGATTCACGGTTCATGGTGCTGCCTACGTGTGTGTTGATGCTGTTGTACATCTATGTTGTTGTCCGTGTTTGATGATTAGCCTCCTCTCCTGTCACCTTCCCTTCTCCAGTGTAGTGTATCCATCCAGTTGTGTTGTTCCTCCGCGCATTTTCGTCGTCCATGTACTTTGAACTTTGATTAATTAAATATTAATTAATCAATCAATTGATTGGTGGAGAAGTTTTCAGTTGTTCTCGAGCGTTCCTTGCGCAATTTTCCTTTCATCCGATTGGTTTTGTTGGTTGGCAAGTTCCCCGTGCTGTAGCGTTAGCGAGTTCCACGTTGCCGCCCTGGCTTTTACTATTTCCAAGTAAGCACGTCCATCACAGGCATAGCGCGGAACACCTTCAGAGAATTGTAAAATGCATTTGCAGTCACTGAACTGGTCTCGAAAGCTCATTTTAATCACTGTACTTAAGAATACGGACAATATGGTCACTGAATACGACTTGAGGTGATTATACGGTTACCGCCTTGCCGTATAGCTTCGTATTTTTCTTGGTTGACTAGTCAAACGCCATAGCACCCTCTCTACCTTACGCTGGTCCCACCTGTCTGTGGACCAAAAAACAAATATTATAAGTAGGAGAATCGAATAAGGGATTAGTTTGTTGCCTGCGTGTGTGCGTGCATGCATGATTATCGTGAGCGGGCTGGACGGGGCTTCCCTAAAAATGCTACACCTACGAAAATTGCTACGTAAGCTTACTTAAAAACGTTATCTCCTTCCCTAATTCTAACTAATCTTCCTCTGATTTTCAGGGTGGGCGGGCGTGCTATCTACTTAAACGAAGCCACATAAGCATTTATGTAACTTTTCGTAGCAAGCTTACGTAGGTGTAGCAAAGCCCGCGCTTCCCTGCTCCCTCTGCATGCTCCCAACTCATTCGTTCTCCGTCCAACAGCCGCTTAGTTGCAAACAGCCTCGATCTCTACTATGTATGTATTTTACATAAATACATATATACTTGTATGGCGTTTGCCGTCTTCTCCCATGGGCACACCGCTCCACTCCATGCAGCACACCATCTCCGCCTACACTCCGGCGAGCCCGGCCACCATCGCTGCCTGCATGGTGCTGTTGGGGAACATAGTAATTTAAAAAAAAATTCCTACGCACACGCAAGATCATGGTGATGCATAGCAACGAGAGGGGAGAGTGTTGCCCACGTACCCTCGTGAACCCGAAAGCGAAGCGTTATAACAACGTGGTTGATGTAGTCGTGCGTCTTCACCGCCCGACCGATCAAGCACCGAAACCACGGCACCTCCGAGTTCTAGCACACGTTCAGCTCGATGGCGATCCCGGACTCCGATCCGACAGCGTGTCGCGGATGAGTTCCGTCGACCTGACGGCATGGTGACGATCTTGATGTTCTACCGTCGCAGGGCTTCGCCTAAGCACCGCTACAATATTATCGAGAAGAACTATGGTGGAGGGGGGCACCGCACATGGCTAAGGAACGATCACGAAGATCAACTTGTGTGTCATGGGGTGCCCCCCTGCCCCCGTATATAAAGGAGGGAGGGGGAGGTGCGGCCGGGCCCTAGGGGTGCGCCTGGAGGAGTCCTACTCCCACCGGGAGTAGGACTCCCCCCTCTTGCCTTGTTTGAGAAGGAAAGGGGAAGGGGGAAAGAGGAAAGGGGGGCGCCGCCCCCCCCTTCCTTGTCCTATTCGGACTAGGGGAGGGTGGCGCGGCCTGCCCTGGCGGCTCCCTCTTCTCCCTTAGGGCCCATGTAGGCCCAATAACCCCGGGGGTTCCAGTAACCCGATTACTCGGTAAAATCGATTTCACGGAGCGATTTCGATATCCGAATATAGGCTTCCAATATATAAATCTTTATGTCTCGACCATTTCGAGACTCCTCGTCATGTCCGTGATCACATCCGGGACTCTGAACAACCTTCGGTACATCAAAAACTATAAACTCATAATATAACTGTCATCGTAACGTTAAGCATGCGGACCCTATGGGTTCGAGAACTATGTAGACATGACCTAGAACTGTTTCCAGTCAATCACCAATAGTGGAACCTGGATGCTCATATTGGCTCCTACATATTCTACGAAGATCTTTATCGGTCAAACCGCATAACAACATACGTTGTTCCCTTTGTCATCGGCATGTTACTTGCCCGAGATTCGATCGTCGGTATCTCAATACCTAGTTCAATATCGTTACCGGCAAGTCTCTTTACTCTTTACGTAATGTATTATTCCGTAACTAACTCATTAGTTACATTGCTTGCAAGGCTTATAGTGATGTGCATTACCGAGAGGGCCCAGAGATACCTCTCCGACAATCGGAGTGACAAAACCTAATCTCGAAATTCGCCAACTCAACATGTACCTTTGGAGACACCTGTAGAGCTCCTTTATAATCACCCAGTTATGTTGGGACGCTTAGTAGCACACAAAGTATTCCTCCGGTAAACGGGAGTTGCATAATCTCATAGTTATAGGAACGTGTATGAGTCATGAAGAAAGCAATAGCAATATACTAAACGATCAAGTGCTAAGCTAACGGAATGGGTCAAGTCAATCACATCATTCTCCTAATGATGTGATCTCATTAATCAAATGACAACACATGTCTATGGTTAGGAAACATAACCATCTTCGATCAATGAGCTAGTCAAGTGGAGGCATACTAGTGACATTAAGTTTGTCTATGTATTCACACATGTATCAAGTTTCCGGTTAATACAACTTTAGCATGAATAATAAACATTTATCATGATATAAGGAAATAAATAATAACTTTATTATTGCCTCTACGGCATATTTCCTTCAGTCTCCCACTTGCACTAGAGTCAATAATCTAGATTACACAGTAATGATTCTAACACCCATGGAGTCTTGGTGCTGATCATGTTTTGCTCGTGGAAGAGGCTTAGTCAATGGGTCTGCAATATTCAGATCTGTATGTATCTTGCAAATCTCTATGTCTCCCACGGACTTGGTCCTGGATGGAATTGAAGCGTCTCTTGATGTGCTTGGTCCTCTTGTGAAATCTGGATTCCTTTGCCAAGGCAATTGCACCAGTATTGTCACAGAAGATCTTCATTGGTCCTGATGCACTAGGTATGACACCTAGTTCAGAAATGAACTCTTTCATCCAGACTCCTTCATTTGCTGCTTCCGAAGAATCTATGTACTCCGCTTCGCATGTAGATCCCGCCACGACGCTTTGTTTAGAACTGCACCAACTGACAACTCCACCGTTCAATATAAACACGTATCCGGTTTGCGATTTAGAATCGTCCGGATCAGTGTCAAAGCTTGCATCGATGTAACCATTTACGACTAGCTCTTTGCCACCTCCATAAACGAGAAACATATCCTTAGTCCTTTTTTTCAGGTATTTTAGGATATTCTTGACTGTTGTCCAGTGATCCACTCCTGGATTACTTTGGTACCTACCTGCCAAGCTTTTTTCTAAGCATACGTCAGGTCTGGTACACAGCATCGCATACATGATAGAGCCTGTGGCTGAAGCATAGGGAACATCTTTCATTTTCTCTCTATCTTCTGTTGTGGTCGGGCATTGAGTCTGACTCAGCTTCACACCTTGTAACACGGGAAAGAACCCTTTCTTTGCCTGATCCATTTTGAACTTTTTCAAAACTTTATCAAGGTATGTGCTTTGTGAAAGTCCAATTAAGCGTCTTGATCTATCTCTATAGATCTTGATGCCCAATATGTAAGAAGCTTCACCGAGGTCTTTCATTGAAAAACTTTTATTCAAGTATCCCTTTATGCCATCCAGAAATTCTATATCATTTCCAATTAACAATATGTCATCTACATATAATATCAGAAATGCTATAGAGCTCCCACTCACTTTTTTGTAAATACAGGCTTCTCCAAAAGTCTGTATCAAACCATATGCTTTGATCACACTATCAAAGCATTTATTCCAACTCCGAGAGGCTTGCACCAGTCCATAAATGGATCATTGGAGCTTGCACACTTTGTTAGCACCTTTTCGGTCGACAAAACCTTACGGTTGCATCATATACAACTCTTCTTCCAGAAATCCATTCTGGAAAGAAGATATGACATCTATTTGCCAAATTTCATAATAATAAAATACGGAAATTGCTAACATGATTCGGACAGACTTAAGCATCGCTTCTGGTGAGAAAGTCTCATCGTAGTCAACCCCTTGAACTTGTCGAAAACCTTTACGCAACAAGTCGAGCTTTGTAAACGATTACATTACCATCAGCATCAGTCATCTTCTTGAAGATCCATTTATTTTCTATGGCTTGCCGATCATTGGGCAAGTCAACCAAAGTCCATACTTTGTTCTCATACATGGATCCCATCTCAGATTTCATGGCCTCAAGCCATTTTGCGGAATCTGGGCTCATCATCTCTTCCTCATAGTTCGTAGGTTCGCCATGGTCAGGTAACATGACTTCTAGAATAGGATTACCGTACCACTCTGGTGCGGATCTTACTCTGGTAGACCTACGAGGTTCGGTAGTAACTTGATCTGAAGTTTCATGATTAATATCATTAGCTTCCTCACTGATTGGTGTAGTTGTCACAGGAACCGGTTCTTGTGATGAACTACGTTCCAATAAGGGAGCAGGTCTGATTACCTCATCAAGTTCTACTTTCCTCCCACCCACTTCTTTCGAGAGAAACTCCTTCTCTAGAAAGGATCCAAATTTAGCAACAAAATCTTGCCCTCGGATCTGTGATAGAAGGTGTACCCAATAGTCTCTTTTGGGTATCCTATGAAGACACATTTCTCCGAGTTGGGTTCGAGCTTATCTGGTTGAAGTTTCTTCACATAAGCATCATGACCCCAAACTTTAAGCGACAACTTTGGTTTCTTGCCAAACCACAGTTCATAAGGCGTTGTCTCAACGGATTTTGATGGTGCCCTATTTAACGTGAATGCGGCCGTCTCTAAAGCATAACCCCAAAACGATAGCGGTAAATCAGTAAGAGACATCATAGATCGCACCATATCTAGTAAAGTACGATAACGACGTTCGGACACACCATTTCGTTGTGGTGTTCCGGGTGGCGTGAGTTGTGAAACTATTCCGCATTGCTTCAAATGTAAATCAAACTTGTAACTCAAATATTCTCCTCTACGATCAGATCATAGAAATTTTATTTTCTTGTTACAATGATTTTCCACTTCACTCTGAAATTCTTTGAACTTTTCAAATGTTTCAGACTTGTGTTTCATCAAGTAGATATACCCATATCTGCTCAAATCATCTGTGAAGGTGAGAAAATAACGATACCCGCCGCGAGCCTCAATATTCATCAGACCACATACATCAGTGTGTATGATTTCCAACAAATGAGTTGCGCACTCCAGAGTTCCGAAAAACGGCGTTTTAGTCATCTTGCCCATGAGGCACGGTTCGCAAGTACCAAGTGATTCATAATCAAGTGATTCCAGAAGTCCATCAGTATGGAGTTTCTTCATGCGTTTTACACCAATATGACACAAACGGCAGTGCATAAATAAGTAGCACTATCATTATCAACTCTGCATATTTTGGCTTCAACATTATGAATATGTGTATCACTACTATCGAGATTCAATAAAAATAGACCACTCTTCAAGGGTGCATGACCATAAAGATATTACTCATATAAATAGAACAACCATTATTCTCTGATTTAAATGAATAACCGTCTCGCATCAAACAAGATCCATATATAATGTTCATGCTCAACGCTGGCACCAAATAACGATTATTTAGGTCTAAAACTAATCCCGATGGTAGATGTAGAGGTAGCGTGCCGACCGCGATCACATCGACTTTGGAACCATTTTCCACGCGCATCGTCACCTCGTCCTTAGCCAATCTTCGCTTAATCTGTAGTCCCTGTTCGAGTTGCAAATATTAGCAACAGAACCAGTATCAAATACCCAGGTGCTACTGCGAGCATTAGTAAGGTACACATCAATAACATGTATATCACATATACCTTTGTTCACCTTGCCATCCTTCTTATCCGCCAAATACTTGGGGCAGTTCCGCTTCGGTGTCGGTCTGTTTGCGGTAGAAGCACTTTCGATTTAGGGCTTAGGTCAAGACTTGGGTTTCTTCTCCTGAGCAGCAACTTGCTCGCTGTTCTTATTGAAGTTCCCCTTCTTCTTCCCTTTTCCCTTTTTCTTGAAACTGGTGGTCTTATTGACCATCAACACATGATGCTCCTTCTTGATTTCTACCTCCGCAGCCTTTAGCATTGCGAAGAGCTCGGGAATAGTCTTGTCCATCCCTTGCATACTATAGTTCATCACGAAGCTCTTGTAGCTTGGTGGCAGTGATTGAAGAATTCTGTCAATGACACTATCATCAGGAAGATTAACTCCCAGTTGAATTTAGTGATTATTATACCTAGACATTTTGAGTATATGTTCACTGACAGAACTATTCTCCTCCATCTTAAAGCTATAGAACTTATTGGAGACTTCATATCTCTCGATCCGAGCATTTGCTTGAAATATTAACTTCAACTCCTGGAACATCTCATATGCTCCATGACGTTCAAAACGTCGTTGAAGACCCGGTTCTAAGCCGTAAAGCATGGCACACTGAACTATCGAGTAGTCATCAGCTTTGCTCGGCCAGACGTTCTTAACGTCGTCGGTTGCATCTACAAAGAGTTCGGCACCCAACGGTGCTTCCGAGAAGTAATTCTTACGTGCAGCAATGAGGATAATCCTCAAATTACGGACCCAGTCCGTGTAGTTGCTACCATCATCTTTCAACTTAGCTTTCTCAAGGAACGCATTAAAATTCAACGGAACAACAAAGACGAGCCATCTATCTACAACAAACATAGACAAGAAAAATACTATCAGGTACTAAGTTCATGATAAATTGAAGTTCAATTTAATCATATTACTTAAGAACTCCCACTTAGACAGACATCTCTCTAGTCATCTAAGTGATCGCGTGATCCAAATCAACTAAACCATATCCGATCATCACGTGAGATGGAGTAGTTTCAATGGTGAACATCACTATGTTGATCATATCTACTATATGATTCACGTTCGACCTTTCGGTCTCCGTGTTCCGAGGCCATATCTGTATATGCTAGGCTCGTCAAGTTTAACTTTGAGTATTCAGCGTGTGCAACTGTTTTGCACCGTTGTATTTGAACGTAGAGCCTATCACACCCGATCATCATGTGGTGTCTCAAAGACGAAGAACTTTCATAGCGGTGCATACTCGGGAGAACACTTCTTGATAATTAGTGAGAGATCATCTTAAAATGCTACCGTCAATCAAAGCAAGATAAGATGCATAAAGGATAAACATCACATGCAATCAATATAAGTGATATGATATGGCCATCATTATCTTGTGCTTTTGATCTCCATCTCCGAAGCACCGTCGTGATCACCATCGTCACCGGTGCGATACCTTGATCTCCATCGTAGCATCGTTGTCGTCTCGCCAATCTTATGCTTCTACGACTATCGCTACCGCTTAGTGATAAAGTGAAGCATTATAGGGCGATTGCATTGCATACAATAAAGCGACAACCATATGGCTCCACCGATTGCCGATAACTTCGGTTACAAAGCATGATCATCTCATACAATAAAATATAGCATCACGTCTTGACCATATCACATCACAACATTCCCTGCAAAAACAAGTTAGACGTCCTCTACTTTGTTGTTGCAAGTTTTACGTGGCTGCTACGGGCTTAGCAAGAACCGTTCTTACCTACGCATCAAAACCACAACGATAGTTCGTCAAGTTAGTGCTGTTTTAACCTTTGCAAGGACCGGGCGTAGCCATACTCGGTTCAATTAAAGTTGGAGAAACTGACACCCGCTAGCTACCTCTGTGCAAAGCACGTCGGGAGAACCGGTCTCGCGTAAGCGTACGCGTAATGTCGGTCCGGGCCGCTTCATCCAACAATACTGTCGAACGAAAGTATGACATGGTGGTAAGCAGTATGACTTGTATCGCCCACAACTCACTTGTGTTCTACTCGTGCATATAACATCTACGCATAAAACCTGGCTCGGATGCCACTGTTGGGGAACATAGTAATTTCAAAAAAAGTTGTAAGCACACGCAAGATCATGGTCATCCATAGCAATGAGAGGAGAGAGTGTTGTCCACGTACCCTCGTAGACTGAAAGCGGAAGCGTTATAACAACGCGGTTGATGTAGTCGTACGTCTTCACGGCCCGACCGATCAAGCACCGAAACTACGGCACCTCCGAGTTCTAGCACACGTTCAGCTCGATGACGATCCCCGGACTCTGATCCAGCAAAGTGTCGGGGATGAGTTCCGTCAGCACGACGGCGTGGTGACGATCTTGATGTTCTACCGTCGCAGGGCTTCGCCTAAGCACCGCTACAATATTATCGAGAAGAACTATGGTGGAGGGGGGCACCGCACACGGCTAAGGAATGATCACGAAGATCAACTTGTGTGTCATGGGGTGCCCCCTTGCCCCCGTATATAAAGGAGGGAGGGGAGAGGTGCGGCCGGCCCCTAGGGGTGCGCCTGGAGGAGTCCTACTCCCACCGGGAGTAGGACTTCCCATTCTTGTCTTGTTGGAGAAGGAAAGGGGAAGGGGGAAAGAGGAAAGGGGGGGGGGAGCGCCCCCCCCCTTCCTTGTCCTATTCGGACTAGGGGGGGAGAGGGCGCGCGGCCTGCCCTGGCCGGCTTCCCTCTTCTCCCTTAGGGCTCATGTAGGCCCAATAACCCCCCGGTACTCCGGTAAAATCCCGATTTCACCCGGAACGATTTCGATATCCAAATATAGGCTTCCAATATATCAATCTTTATGTCTCGACCATTTCGAGACTCCTCGTCATGTCCGTGATCACATACGGGACTCTGAACAACCTTCGGTACATCAAAAACTATAAACTCATAATATAAGCATCATCGTAGCGTTAAGCGTGCGGACCCTACGGGTTCGAGAACTATGTAGACATGACCTAGAACTGTTTCGGTCAATAACCAATAGCGGAACACGGATGCTCATATTGGCTCCTACATATTCTACGAAGATCTTTATCGGTCAAACCGCATAACAACATACGTTGTTCCCTTTGTCATCGGTATGTTACTTGCCCGAGATTCGATCGTCGGTATCTCAATACCTAGTTCAATCTCGTTACCGGCAAGTCTCTTTACTCGTTACGTAATGTATCATTCCGTAACTAACTCATTAGTTACATTGCTTGCAAGGCTTATAGTGATGTGCATTACCGAGAGGGCCCAGAGATACCTCTCCGACTATCGGAGTGACAAAACCTAATCTCGAAATACGCCAACTCAACATGTACCTTTGGAGACACCTGTAGAGATCCTTTATAATCACCCAGTTACGTTGTGACGTTTGGTAGCACACAAAGTGTTCCTCCGGTAAACGGGAGTTGCATAATCTCATAGTTATAGGAACTTGTATAAGTCATGAAGAAAGCAATAGCAATATACTAAACCATCAAGTGCTAAGCTAACAGAATGTGTCAAGTCAATCACATCATTCTCCTAATAATGTGATCCCATTAATCAAATGACAACACATGTCTATGGTTAGAAAACATAACCATCTTCGATCAATGAGCTAGTGAAATACAGGCATACTAGTGACATTAAGTTTGTCTATGTATTCACACATGTATTAAGTTTCCGGTTAATATAATTCTAGCATGAATAATAAACATTTATCATGATATGATGAAAAAATAATAACTTTATTATTGCCTCTAGGGCATATTTCCTTCAGGTGCACCTCCACGCTGAGAGCAGGTACTAGTATCCTCTCAGCTACCTGCCCTCCTTCACCATCTTTAGCTCCACGCGCATGCGTATGCACGCAGCCAACTGTGAGGAAGAGCGTGTTCTTGACCAGTGGCTGGGTCACAAGCAGCGATCCTGGTGTCCCTCGCTTGAACACGGCCATGTTCCCGTTCATCGGCACGGACACCATGATGAGCACGGCAAAGGTTCAGACATTTAGACCTTGTCCCGCAGTCTCCGCCTTGCCACCGGCGACGCGTAAACGATACCAAGGTTGTGACGGCGCCGAGGACGTGCACCACCGGGAGGATGCCGATGCCGACAAACAAAAGCGACAAGACAATACGACATCGCGCATCGAGCTCGTGTCATCTAAGTAGTCCAACGACTTGCTCATCTCATCACGGTCGGCGTACGGTTTTTTTGACGGTGGCTGCGGCACATCTCAAGCTTGGCGACGGCGTGCCTCTTGACATGTCGGGATTTGTGCACAACTCTGCTTCCCCAATTTGAACTACTTGCAAGTGACGCTGGGAGATGGAAATACGTGTCTGATCGGGTTTTTATCGCTCTAGGCGTCGCGTCAAGTGCTTCAAGCCGAGGAAACAAACACACAATTCACGAGCTGGAGATGCCATCGGGGTAACAACAAAAATGTTGCGTGCATATGCGTGTAAGTGTGTTGTGCGCGTATGAATTAAATACGCCGTGGCGCTCAGTTTGCTTAACAAGAAAGTAGTGTGGGCACAGTAGTTAGCATATGTGGGCTTCGGCGGAGGATCGATCGCTGGTTGATTAGTGTTGTGTTTTTTTCTCACTAATAGATTGGACCCACGTAGGTGAAGAGAGGGTGTTGCGATGTTTGACCAGTCAACATAGTCAAATACAGAACTATACTTCAACACAGTGACTGTATAATCATTCTAAGTCATATTTAGTGACTGTATTGACCGTATTCTTAAGTACAGTGACCAAAGTAAACTTTAGACACAAGTTCAGTGACCGTGGATGCATTTTACTCTTCAGAGAATTCTCAATGTCACTGCACTTGGCATACATGTCGACCAGAGCAGTACCGAGCTTCATGTCTACCTCAACCCTGTGGCTCTCGACAAACAGGTGTACCTCTGTGCCAATGGTCAGCGCCCCCATGTCGCTGCACGCCGAGAGCACGCTGACCATGGTGATGCAGTCTGGAGCGACGCGCGCCGCTCGCATCACCTTCCACAGCTCCAGCGCCTCCTTGGCGTACGCGGAGATCATCGAGCTCCACGAGAAGGCGTTCCTGTCGCTTGTCGCGTCGAATATCTCCCTCGCCATGCCGACGTCCCCTCTCACGGCGTACCCGGGGATCATCGTGTTCCAGGACACCAGGTCCCTGTCCCGCATTCCGTCGAACACCCTCCTCGCCTCCGGCACCTAGCCGCACGCGACGTAGGACGCGAGCATGACGTTGCAGAGGAACACGTCCCGGCGGGGCGCCTCGTCGAACGCGGCGCGCGCGAGCTCCGCGCGGCCCGACTTGGCGTACATCTCGACGAGCGCGGTGCGCACGAAGAGGTCGGCGGCGGCGAAGCCGGACCTGACCGCGCGCGCGTGGAGCGAGGCGCCGAGCGGCCGGGTCGCGGCGGAGGGCGAGGGAGAGGGAGAAGGAGTTGGCGAGGAGGCGGGGCGCGCGCGGGAGGAGCCCGCGGAGGACGAGCAGGGCCTGCAGTGGGAGCGAGGCGCGGAGGTAGGCGCGCATGACGGTGCTTACGACGAACGGGTCCGCGTCGGCCGACTTGACCAGCCGCGCGTGCGCCACCAGGTGCTCCAGCCGCGGCGGACGCCGATCTTGCCGAGGTAGTCGAGGACGGGGACCATGTTCTTGCGGACGCTGCAGCCGAGGGCGAGCGGGTAGGCGGCGAGGTCGTCGGGGCCGAGGCCGAGGCCGAGGCCGAGGGAGCGGAGGAACTCGACGCGCTGGCGTTTTTACAAAAAAAAACCCCGATGGACTAGTATTCATCCTAGGCACGATCAGGTGGCGGTCAAAGCGAGCTGGCGGCCGCTGACTTGGCCAAGTCAGCAAATACGTAGAGAAAATCGTATAAATGGATTAAAATGAATCCCGTGCGCAAGTACATGGCCTTAGTTCGGGTATTTTAAAGTAATAGCACTAAACTATCAACCAGCTCAAGTTTAATTACAGTGAATTTTTCTTTTTTGAGATCGTAATGGTGGTCGTGGCAGGAGGTACAGATAGGCTGCCGTAGTGATCATTGTGGAGGAGGTAGCGAGGGACGTGATCCAACACACGGTCCAAAAAAGGGAGAGACACAAGGGGCGCAGTCCGGCGTGCGGGTCGTCAATCGGCTCGGCTCCCGGTCAACGGTGCTAATGAGTGATACGCTAGACGGCATGTGGACGGATCGGCATACGAGATGCTGCTCAGCACTGTACGCTAGGCACTACGGTCGACGAATTGGTCGGCGAGGGATTGCCACGGGCGGCAACAACTAAGGGCATCTTCAACCGCGCCTCTAGAAAGGCCTTTTCATGCGTTTTTTTTACGCCGGCGCTGAAAAAACGGCCCAGTCGCGCCTCCAGAAGCCTGATTTTCGCCGCCTTGAGTCGAAAACAGCGCCGGCGGACCCAGCCCGAACCCGGCGCGCTGGGGACGCCCGGGGACGCGGGACGAACTGTTTTGGCGCGAAAAAGCCGCGGGCCCGCCGCGTCAGCGACACGGCTCTCTTCTCGGCTCTTCGTCGTCCTCATCGCCTTGTTTCCCACGACGAATCAATGCCAAAGCTGCCGCGCGCTGCCGCGCCGGTCAGCCTGCACCATTGATGCCACGGACGGCGCAGTGAAGACCGGAAGACGCGTCCCTCGCCTCCCTCGCCCGCCACGCGTCTGGCGCGCGGCGGCGGCAACGGCAGCCGCCGCCATCTTCATGAAGACGAGGCTCGCCTCGCTTTACGAGGCCGAGTACCCGGTCCCGCCGGACATGCGGGTGCCGGGCGTGGAGGATCGGTGGCGGCGTGCGGTGCCCCGGTACCCACGGCGCGGCGCGGCGTCGGAAATCGCCGCGCATCCACTCGAACCCGCAGCGGCGGCGAGGGGCCACGCAGTACGTCCCCGACAGCCCGCTCTGGGACCCTTAATTCCGCCGCCCGTCACGCCCGGCAGCTCGAGGCCACCAACGGCGTCGAGCCCTCCGGCGAGCTCAACGCCGCCGGCGGCGTCGGTGGTGGGCGTGCCGGGCACACGTTGAGGCCGTCCTCGAGTACATCGAGGCGGTAACACGCCAGCGCCTCGAGTACCCGCTCCCCTTTCCTTCTCACGCCGCCGGGAAGCTCCACAGACCCGAGGCGCATGGAGACCGGGGTCCTCCTCCTCGTCCGGCGGCTCGCCACCTCCGCCCGTCAGCCGGAGCCCTGTGGCACGCCCGGTCGTAGCACCTGCAGCTCGGCGTCCGCGCCAGGCGCCGCGCCCTGCACACCGGCCGCTTTGTCCTCATCGAGCTGAAGCCGGAGCCCGGCTTGCCCGCGGACTACGAGGAGGTAGCCCGGCGCGGCATCTCCGACGAGGACGCCATGCGGTGGGCGCGGGACGACTACCTCCGTGTGAGATGGTCGGCAGCGCTTCCTCGAGGAGATCGCCGCCCATAGCGTGGCGCGAGGACGGCACTGGCGTCGTGGTCCTCAACAGCGACGACGACGACGCCGGACCGTCCACCACCGCGCCAACCGGGGAAGGGATGCAGCAGGGACGGCGGAGGCGTAGGCGGGGGCGGCGACGACGACGGCGGTGACTACACGCGGTTCTACAGCCTCCTCGACATGTAGAACCGCGTGGGCGGGCGGCGAGGCGGGCGGCGAGGGAGAAGGCGGGGTAGCCCGCGGTAGTTTTTTCTTTTTTTGTAAAATATGTTTAAGTTTGAACGAACTCGCCGATGTTTGCGTTAAATTTGAATCATTTTTGTGTCGTATTTGACTTTTTTGACTAACCGTGGGCGCGGGGGGGGCATCACGCGATCTTGTGATTTAGCGCCATGCGCCTTCAGGGGACGATTTTTTGCCCCTCCTAAGAGGCCAACGGCTGGAGATGCCCTAAGCAACACGAGTACTCGCATACGTGCAAGAAGACATTGCAAAGTAGCAAGCTACTAGCACACGAGCGTTCTAGGCATCAGCGTACCAGTTATTTTGCCATGCACACGTACGTGTTGCCTAGCTGCTGCATAATGGATGCATGGATCATTTTCATTTTCGGTAATGGATGCATGGGTGCATGACGGGTGGGGCGCTGGTCGTCTCTTCTAGCAAGCGCATGTATCGCGCGGAGCGGTGCTGGAGCCGTTCTGTTCGGCGGGCGAGCAAGGGTGCGCTGGAAGTTACGAACGAGCGCAGTTAGCTTTTTTTTTTTTGAGACAACACAGTTAGCTATTCAATCTCGACAGTTAGCGTGAACTGGGGAAAAAAAGAATGAAATAATTTTGTTAGTAAATTCAGACCCGACAGTTAACTTGGTGCTAACTGCTGTGATTCTCAGCAATTAGCTATTTCATTCCCCGTGGTTAACTTGACACGATGATAAAAGTATAGAAGAAAAAAACAATTTTATTAGTCTCAACAGTTAGCTATTCCAAGCGAGCAGTTAGCGTGTACGGTAACAGTTCTAGCAAAAAATGTCGAAAATGACATTAGTTTTCTCAAAACTGCTCTTGCCGAAAAAGGTTTTCGTCCCGCTTTATATATAAAGCAACAACCCACAAGCATCCAGTACAACCACACGCTACGCCACCGCAACACACGCACACACCAAGGACGGGATACAAAGGCGCTGAGCGCAGCAACACTACTCCTAGCACTACCGCCCCGAAGATATGAAGCTACATATGACGAACCATGCGCTCCAAGGCGGCGCCTTCAGGAAGGAAACGACGCCGGAGCGCCGCCACCGCCGATCCAAGGATCAAAGTTTCCCTCGAGCCGCATGATGGGCAATGAGAGCCGCGACAGCGCCTTCAAGAAGGAGCGATCTTCGCGCCCGCCCGGTCCGTCCGAAGATAGAGCAAGTTTTCACCTCGGCCAACATTCACCGCCACCGAACGCCACACCCGGCTACCACGCCGCCCACACGGCCATGATGAGCGGGCAGCACCAAGGCGCGGGCTTTGTCCAAGAGCACCGCCACCACCACCACCAGGCTGCCGCCCCAAAGCATCCAAGACCTCAACACCACCTCACCCGTGACCCGGCGCACCCAACGAAGAGACGAGCGGAAAGGTCCCACCTTTCGCGCCTGGGCAACCCAGCGTCGAGACCCAATAGGTCGGCCAGAACCGGCATCCACCGACCCATCCTGCTATCCCAAGCGCGAGATGAACGCGGTCCTGCAGCATCGTGCGCGAGACGAGCTCGGTCCTGCTGCATCGTGCGCGAGACGAGGTCGGTCCTGCTGCATCGTGCGCGAGACGAGCCCGGTGAAAGGACCACGATGTCGCCTAGAGGGGGGGTGAATAGGCGTTTTAAAATCTTTTACGGATTTGGCTATATCCTAATGCGGAAATAAACTAAGCGGATACTTTTCAAGCACAAATTCTAAATATACTAGGCTCACTAAGTGCACCAACAACTTAGCATAAACAAGATGAGAACAACGAGGATATGAGTAAGCACAAGTAAGTTACACAAACTTACTCAATGTATATCACGAGATATGGAAATGAATAATACACACACCCACAAGTAGGCAATACAAGCTTACACAAATTGTATCACAATATATGGAATTGAATGATACAAGCAAACTCAAGTAAGCATTACAAGCTTACACAAGATATGTTGCAAGCTAGCAATTCACACTAAACACAAGATAGAACAATAGTAGGAAGTATGAATTATGGACTATAAAGTGTTGGCCTAAATAATCTCTACGATATGGTAACCAACACAATATAATGAGGACAACAAGAATAGTGAATGCACGGTCAAGTTACCAAGGTAAACCACAAGTAAGGAGTTAGGGTTAGGGATAACGAAGTCACAGAGACGATGATGTATCCCGATGTTCACTTCCTTGGAGGGAAGCTAGTCACCGTTAGAGAGGTGGATGTTACCACGAAGGCACACCAACGCCACGAAGGCTCACCCTATTCTCCTTGAGATATCACCACGAAGGCGATTCCCAACCACTAGTGGAAGACCTTGAGGTGGCCTCCAAACCTTCACAAACTTTCCGGGGGACAAATCACAAGTTGATTCCTCACGGAGCACTCCTACCGCCTAGGAGTCTCCAACCTCCAAGAGTAACAAGATCAAGGGGAAATGCTCAAGACTTGCTCAAATCACGAATTCCTTTGGTCAAGAGAAGGGAGGGAGTGGATCTATCACTTGATTGGAATCTCTCACAAGAACTCTCACAAATCTCTCCGGGATCTAAGATTTGAGGTAGGAGAAGGAGAGGGAGCTTTTCTTCAAGTGTGGGTCAAGATAGTTGTGTTGCTCAACCCCTCCACGAAGTGGTGAAGGGATATTTATAGTATGGTGGGAAAAGGTGACCGTTTGGGGTACAGGATGGCCGGACGTCCGGAGAACGTCGGACGTCCGGAGGCCCAAATGGGTCCGGACGTCCGGCGATCATCGGACGACCGGCCGCTGTGAAAAGTGTGACCCCCACACCAATGTACAGGATACGGTCGTCCGAGCGGGGCCGGACATCCGTAAGAATGCTTCTGATGTGAAAGTGTCGGACGTCCGGAGGGTTCCGGACATCCGTAAAAATATTTCTGTTGTGGAAGTGTCGGACGTCCGGTGGATTACCGGACGTCCGGTGGCAAAACAGGCACCGGACGTCCGGTGGAACACCGGACGTCCGACGGCTGTAGCACGCCATCAGACGAATGTATCAGGATATTTGTGAAACAGGTTTGACGGACGTCCGACATTTTCCGGACGTCCGGAGACCGGACGTCCGGAACTTACCGGATTTCCATCCGTTTGATTCTGGATTGGCGCACCGGATTTCCGGACGTTACGGACGTCCGGCCAAAATAACAGCAGGAACCCCAAAACTAAAACATGCATAACTTTCACATCCGGACTCCGATTTTGATGATCTTGGGCTCGTTTTGAAGCTATGGAAAAGCTCCAAGTCCTCAGATAGAGAACCACCCAAAATAAACCAAAATGGAGGGTTCAAATTATGCAAAGGTTAGATCATATATTTTGGGAAACTATTTGGCTTTGGCTTTTCTTTGGTATATAGGATATGAGTGGAATTGTGTATAGAAGATGTTTACTTGAGCAAATCCATCACAAACCCCTTTGATCCCCTCTTAATAGTGCGGGATCCCTATAACTCAAGAATCATAAAAATAGCTACACTACATAGCTATCAAGAATCCATTCTTGAGTGTATATGTTTCTTTGGTGGTCATCACTCCACAACACTAACGTCAAAGGAACTAATACCTTTGACACGAGCCGTTCACTTGAGCTTGATGTTGATGTTTCTTCTTGGCTCAAGATGAAGGCAAGACATTGGTGAAGTCTTCAAGTCTCTCCCTCATACACAATGTGGGGAAGCTTTGCTTTGTATTCATCTTCACTTGTCCATCATGTGATCATCCACAAGCTTCAAGCATGTAATCCTTTTGGGATGGTTATCTTGAACTTGCCCTTGTCAACCATGATCACCAACACTTGATGTCATCCTCTCATAGACACTTGAAATCTATTTCTCGATGCGAGCCCATGAGAATCACCTAACCCTCAAAAACATAGACAACACATAGTATGGGTTAGTACACAGAGTGCAATTTATAATTTCTTATCATACCACAAGATCCTATGTGGTGCATCATTTGTGCTCGTGTGTTGACCATTTAGAGTTCGATCTTTTGAGCTTCATCTTGGTCAACCTATATCTCTACTCCATGTTTAATCTTGGCGTCATGAAGGATATATCGAATTCTTCACTTGAATAGCCTGCTCAATCATGACTCAACACATGAGTCCATTATGATCATATCTTTGAGCCACTCCTAGAATTCATCATTCAAATCATCCTCTTTAAGATCTTGATCCATTATGGCTCAAACCATAGCTCTAAGCATGGAAACCCTTAAGATACTCCAATGAACTCCATTTTGATCATCTCGATGTAATTGTTGCTTCAAAGGAGTTTTCTTCCATTACTCTTCAATCATTTTCCAATGGGACTAATCTTAAAATGTATATCTCAATGCAAACATTAGTCCATAAGGATTGCCATTAATTAATTATCAAAACCACACATGGGGACTACATGTACTTTCAATCTCCCCCATTTTGGTAATTGATGACAACCTCAACAAGAGGGTTTATGTAATGAATAAATTGTATACTTGGGATGGTTGTACTATCATCAAGACACTACACAAGCCTTTGATGATAGTACACCCATAGCATATAGAGCAAACTCCCCACAATATATGCATGTGTGAATGAACTTTGAATGTCATTGCATATATCGGTTGACATAAACTAGGAGGAGATTTCTCTATATACAATGCTCATTCATGCAATAAGAATATATAACAAGGGTAGATATGCATGAGTGACAACAAGAATTACAAAAGATATTTATCTTAAACCCTCTAAACTTCTCCCCATTGGCACCAAATGCCAAAATGGAAGACAAAACATCTAGCAGACCAATATAGTACGAGTTCGTCCTTGATGTGTGCATATCCCAACATGTGAGTGAAAACAAATGCACATATTCAATGATGAACAATTAAAGGAGCTCGGAATCTATAGAATGCAATCAGATACAAAGATATGAACGTTTTCATGTATAAAAATTTCTAAGTGGCCAATAATAATCATGATATGTATCCATAAAGAAACTCATATACACAAAAAGAAAGGTTGCAATTGATAAGAACATGATATCCACAAGTGAATCAACTATTATACAACTTGAGCCTAGTCATAATAGCAAGGTACATGGCACAAAGCTCATGGCACAAATTGATCTCATTTGCATAACACAAAGTGAAGCAAGCAATCAAAAGATTCGACGAGCCAAAAGGGTAAAAAGAATATTACGATTTGGGTAAAGGAGTGTTCTAAGAAAATAGAGAAGCTCCCCATGATTTGTGCACAATTTAGATTTATTATTATTATTATTTGGATACGAGTGTACAAAATAGGATCATCACTCCCCCAAAATCAATAGGAACACACAAAAATTGCAAGCAAACATAGATAAGAAAAGAAGCCTAGCGTTTGCAACAAACATATGTTTGAGCAACATGTACATGAGGCAATCTAAGAATAGGCACAACCAAAATGATGTGTGTGAGACACGTAAAAACACTTGAGAAGACTAGTATAAGGATGAGAATTAAGCATCAACATAGCCTTGAGTAAATGAGATACAAGGTGCAAGACATGTCCTTCCCACACACACACGAAGTTAAGAAGGTCACACACACATCAAGCAAATGGGTTCACAAGCTCACTATAGTAACCTAAAAATCAAAGCTTGTGACAACCCATGATGAAGATATGAAATAATAGGCTTGTCAAGACACGCATGAGGACACAAATCTTCACCAAACATGAGTGCACTAAGATGCAAAGAGGTAAGACATGCACTCATTCAACAAATGCTTCCATGGAGCCACCAAAAAGATATAAAAAGTGAATGAAATGGTGGACATGAAAGAATAGGGATATCAACTAGAGATGTAACTTCTCTCACGTGTATAAGATACTAGGTAGATGATATCCACAAAGAAGGATGTACACATAAAATAGTTGCAAAAGGAAGGAATAAGATATCCAAACGGGAGTCATAAAATAGACCAATGAGATCTTTGCTTGAAAGCATGGCACATGGCTTAATATAATATTATTGTATATTAATGAACTCCAAACACACAACCATCAAAGACATCACAACTAGCAACAAGAGATCATTGTTGGGATGCTTTGAGAAAGGAAACAAGTATCACAGAACGAGTCAAGAAATTCATGCCATGATACAACCTACACAAGGTTGACCTCATTTCTATATATATGCATGAAGTAAATACTTGTTACCGAGATAGCATTGGTATGAAGTTGTAGATCAATAAAATGTCCAAGCTTGGCTCTAATTTCCTCATAGTGCCACCACCTTCATGAATAAGCCAAGCACCCAATGCTTCTCAAATGTACCTAAAACATTTTAAGTACAATATGGTCCCCAAACTTATCGGGTCCAAGTAGTTAGCATAACTACAACACATAGGGTAAACCCACTTAAATATGTGCCTATTGATATGAATTTGAATTTCATGCACATCATAGCTATTAAGAATTTGATGGATTTACCATATATATATTGGATCAAATAAGGCAAACAAGGCATGTGAATTTACACATAGTAAATATGCATGCACAAGCCTACCAAAATCCAGGGAGATACAAATTGGACAAATGACCACATAACCGTTAATACTTCCAATATTGACCAAAATGAATCAAAGTGACAAATCAACATATGATAGCACCCAAAGTTCAACAAAAAAAAACAATGAGCATATAAGATATGCATTGCACACATACTCATAGGAATATCTCACTCAAATAGATATAGGACACTATAAACAATGAGATAACAAACTCTCATATAGAGCAATAAGATGAATTCAAACAAAATGGTATTTCGGGTTATCATTCGGTGTAGAAACCAAATAAGTACATGATCATCTATACTAACACAAGCATAACATGAGAATTTAGAAACAAACACAATGCTTGGATAGAATAATATTAACATTCCAACTAGATAAATCATTATGCAAAGCAAGAATTGGAATAGCTTTAATCAAATGATTTTCCAAATATGATTTTAAAGATAACCATGAGCAAAACCGCACAAGAATGCCATACGTAAACAAGACATTGCATGCCACGAAGATATAAGATAATCTCAAATATAAATTCTAAGTGGCATCCCTCAATTGTTCATATTAACAAGGATTGTGATATGCACAAAGCATATCACTCCCCACAATATGATGATCCATGTATTATCCACAAGAAGCAAATGAAACCCAACTAAGGATAATTAATGGATGAGAATTTGAGTTTCAAATGAGCTTTACATACCACATAGTAACTAGATAATATTGCACTAACAATACTAGGTGGTATCCCACATACATACACATTTAAGGTTTGTGAAATGCGTAAAACATAGCACTCCCCCATAATGTGATGATCCATTAATATCTCAAAAGAGCCAATTAAGATTCAACTAATGAAGCAATACAGTCTTGAAACCACACACACAAATATATGAAGTGCATTGCGACCTACACATGCTAGATAACACAAATCAAGCATACTAGGAAGCACAACTATAAAAGCACATGCTAGGTACAAAACCTAATCATGCAAGGGACATAGCAACTTTCAATGTAAACAATGCAAGTACAAGTTACCGCAAAGAGGAGCATTGGATTGATAGATATGATGATAATCCACTTGACTTGGCATTAACCATAACATATGGTGAAAATAGTTTTTCTTCATGAAGTAGCCAAGTCTACAATGCCCTCCACACACCTATTGATCAAGTTTGAGCTTGATGGTCCCCAACCAAGTTGGGTCCTAAGAAGTTAGTAACAATAGGCTTGGCAACCCAAATGGTCTTGTCCACTTTCAAACTTCTTTGGGAACCCACAAACTTGGCAAACACATTGCCAACAATATCCTTCCTTAGCGAATAATGATTATTGACTATAGGAGGCTTAGATATGTTACCGTTGGGACAAGATGAAGCTATGTGTCCCTTCTTACGGCAATTATAGCAACATGTGCTCCCTTTCTCTTCTTCTTTACCTTTTCAACTTGGAGAGCATTATCTTGGTTAGGCATGGGAAGAGGCCTTTCATTATCTTGATATTGAACTTGAGGCCACTTCCCTTGATGCTTCACATTTGAAGCCTTCTTCTTCAATGGACATGATCTCACATGGTGTCCAACATTCTTGCACTTGAAGCAAGTAATGTTGGCCGAATTCTTGACTTGATCTTGTTCCTTCTTCTTGTTCTTGGACTTCTTCTTGTTGTTGATGAAATCAAGTCCTATTTTGTCTTGAGGGTCCTTTTGCACACTCAATATATTATCACAACATTTTTCCAAGTCTTTCTTCAAACTAGTGACTTGGGCCTTGAGCTCTTTATTTTCCTCTACAAGGTTAGTATTAACAAAAGAACTAGAGGAAGTAGAAGCTTCATTGTTAGAGCAAAAGGCATGGTGAGCAATTCATTACAAGATGTACCAATATCATGTAGAGAGGAATTGCAAGGACTAGCACATGACAATAAGGCATTTCGAGTAGAAGATGTGCTAATATCCACATGAGACTCACATGATTTTACCTTGGTGACCATAGCCTCATGAGCTAACTTTAACTCATCATGAGAGATTAGAAGATCATCATGAGTGCCTGAGAGCTTTTTATGACTTTCTCCCAATTTCCCATAATTTCTTGTTAGCAAAGCAAGTTGAGCACATAGCTCAACATTCTCCTTCAAAATTGATGCTTCACATGAAATCGAGTTAGTAGCACAGACATCATTATCAATATGAGAGGAGCAAGTAGAACTTAGTGACTTCTCATGAGTTGATTGAAGCTCCTCATGAGACTTAGAGAGTTTTATGAGCTCTCCCTTGACACTATTGCATTCAAGGAGAAGGAGCTCAAAATCCTCTTTAAGCTTACAATGAGTAACGTTAATCTCTTCTTTTGAAGACCTCAAGTCACTAAGCGTTTCATGAGCCTTAGCAAGTTCATGTTCAAGCTGTTCACTTTTAGCTTCCTCATTGAGAAATAAACCATTACGTTTTTCAAAGCAAGCAAGAACATCTTGGAACCTTTTATAAGTGTTATTTTTAGCTCTACGAAGAGTTTTCCCAATCTCATAGAGATTTTGAGTCAAGACTTCATCATCTTCCTCATTACAATTATCATCATTATCACTAAGAGAAGATGATACCTCGTCATTACCTCTTGCCATGAGGCACATGTGAACACAAGGGGTTGATGATGATTCTTTTGGAGAGGAGGATTCTTCATCAATCAAGCATGCCTCATCTTTATTGATTTCCTCTTGTGGTATGCCACATGTTGGTGAAGTGAAAGATGTTGAGGTATGCAAGTAATCGGAGGTGGAAGCAATAGAGAGCTCTTCATGATTTAAAATTGTGGAGAACTCCTCCATTAACTCCCCAAAAAGAATATTGTCTTCATGAAGATTGGACCCACCATATATATCTTCAATTTTGGTCCAAGCATCATGAGCCAATGAACAAGACGAAATTGACTTGAACACCTCGAAGCTTATAGCTTGGTGAATGATACTTAAAGCTTCACTATCAAGATGCATATCACCAAGTGACGGAGATTGTCCATCCTTTAGATTTGAATTCCCTACAACCACAATCCGCAAAGCATTTGGACCCATGGCCCGAAAGTGATAAAGCAAGCGTAATCTCCACAAAATGTAATTTGTGCCATTAAAACAAAATGTGTCTCATGCACTAGTTCACTAGTCGACATCGTTACTCTCTAGGCGGTTAAGCCTAATAAGGAGAGACCTAGCTCTGATACCAATTGAAAGGACCACGATGTCGCCTAGAGGGGGCGAATAGGCGTTTAAAAAACATTTACGGATTTGGCTATATCCTGATGCGGAAATAAACTAAGCGGATACTTTTCAAGCACAAATCCTAAATATACTAGGCTCACTAAGTGCACCAACAACTTAGCATAAACAAGATGAGAACAACGAGGATATGAGTAAGCACAAGTAAGTTACACAAACTTACTCAATGTATATCACGAGATATGGAAATGAATAATACACACACCCACAAGTAGGCAATACAAGCTTACACAAATTGTATCACAATATATGGAATTGAATGATACAAGCAAACTCAAGTAAGCATTACAAGCTTACACAAGATATGTTGCAAGCTAGCAATTCACACTAAACACAAGATAGAACAATAGTAGGAAGTATGAATTGCGGACTATAAAGTGTTGGCCTAAATAATCTCTACGATATGGTAACCAACACAATATAATGAGGACAACAAGAATAGTGAATGCACGGTCAAGTTACCAAGGTAAACCACAAGTAAGGAGTTAGGGTTAGGGATAACTGAAGTCACAGAGACGATGATGTATCCCGATGTTCACTTCCTTGGAGGGAAGCTAGTCACCGTTAGAGAGGTGGATGTTACCACGAAGGCACACCAACGCCACGAAGGCTCACCCTATTCTCCTTGAGATATCACCACGAAGGCGATTCCCAACCACTAGTGGAAGACCTTGAGGTGGCCTCCAAACCTTCACAAACTTTCCGGGGGACAAATCACAAGTTGATTCCTCACGGGAGCACTCCTACCGCCTAGGAGTCTCCAACCTCCAAGAGTAACAAGATCAAGGGGAAATGCTCAAGACTTGCTCAAATCACGAATTCCTTTGGTCAAGAGAAGGGAGGGAGTGGATCTATCACTTGATTGGAATCTCTCACAAGAACTCTCACAAATCTCTCCGGATCTTAGATTTGAGGTAGGAGAAGGGAGAGGTAGCTTTTCTTCAAGTGTTGGTCAAGATAGTTGTTTTGCTCAACCCCTCCACGAAGTGGTGAAGGGATATTTATAGTATGGTGGGAAAAGGTGACCGTTTGGGGTACAGATGCAGGATGGCGGACGTCCGGAGAACGTCGGACGTCCGGAGGCCCAAATGGGTCCGGACGTCCGGCGATCATCGGACGACCGCCGCCGTGAAAAGTGTGACCCCACACCAATGTACGGATACGGTCGTCCGAGCGGGGCCGGACATCCGTAAGAATGCTTCTGATGTGAAAGTGTCGGACGTCCGGAGGGTTCCGGACATCCGTAAAAATATTTCTGTTGTGGAAGTGTCGGACGTCCGGTGGATTACCGGACGTCCGTGGCAACAGCACCGGACGTCCGGTGGAACACCGACGTCCGACGGCTGTAGCACGCCATCGCATTTAATGTATCAGGATATTTGTGAAACAGGTTTGACGGACGTCCGACATTTTCCGGACGTCCGGAGACCGGACGTCCGGAACTTACCGGATTTCCATCCGTTTGATTCTGGATTGGCGCACCGGATTTCCGGACGTTACCGGACGTCCGGCCAAAATAACAGCAGGAACCCCAAAACTAAAACATGCATAACTTTCACATCCGGACTCCGATTTTGATGATCTTGGGCCTGCTTTTGAAGCTATGGAAAAGCTCCAAGTCCTCAGATAGAGAACCACCCAAAATAAACCAAAATGGAGGGTTCAAATTATGCAAAGGTTAGATCATATATTTTGGGAAACTATTTGGCTTTGGCTTTTCTTTGGTATATAGGATATGAGTGGAATTGTGTATAGAAGATGTTTACTTGAGCAAATCCATCACAAACCCCTTTGATCCCCTCTTAATAGTGCGGGATCCCTATAACTCAAGAATCATAAAAATAGCTACACTACATAGCTATCAAGAATCCATTCTTGAGTGTATATGTTTCTTTGGTGGTCATCACTCCACAACACTAACGTCAAAGGAACTAATACCTTTGACACGAACCGTTCACTTGAGCTTGATGTTGATGTTTCTTCTTGGCTCAAGATGAAGGCAAGACATTGGTGAAGTCTTCAAGTCTCTCCCTCATACACAATGTGGGGAAGCTTTGCTTTGTATTCATCTTCACTTGTCCATCATGTGATCATCCACAAGCTTCAAGCATGTAATCCTTTTGGGATGGTTATCTTGAACTTGCCCTTGTCAACCATGATCACCAACACTTGATGTCGTCCTCTCATAGACACTTGAAATCTCTTTCTCGATGTGAGCCCATGAGAATCACCTAACCCTCAAAAACATAGACAACACATAGTATGGGTTAGTACACAGAGTGCAATTTATAATTTCTTATCATACCACAAGATCCTATGTGGTGCATCATTTGTGCTCGTGTGTTGACCATTTAGAGTTCGATCTTTTGAGCTTCATCTTGGTCAACCTATATCTCTACTCCATGTTTAATCTTGGCGTCATGAAGGATATATCGAATTCTTCACTTGAATAGCCTGCTCAATCATGACTCAACACATGAGTCCATTATGATCATATCTTTGAGCCACTCCTAGAATTCATCATTCAAATCATCCTCTTTAAGATCTTGATCCATTATGGCTCAAACCATAGCTCTAAGCATGGAAACCCTTAAGATACTCCAATGAACTCCATTTTGATCATCTCGATGTAATTGTTGCTTCAAAGGAGTTTTCTTCCATTACTCTTCAATCATTTTCCAATGGGACTAATCTTAAAATGTATATCTCAATGCAAACATTAGTCCATAAGGATTGTCATTAATTAATTACCAAAACCACACATGGGGACTACATGTACTTTCACCCGGTCTTGCTGCATCGTGCGCGAGACGAGCTCGGTCGTGCTGCATCGTGCGCGAGACGAGCTCTGCCCTGCGGCATCGGGCGCGAGACGAGCGGTGGATCGCAGCTGGGAAAGGACTAGCCCTTTGATGGGAGTAGCGCCCGGGCGACGAGGAGATGGGGTGAAGGACGAGATGGCCCGAACGCAGACAAACCGACGCCGGAGGAGCCGGGCCGCTGTCATGACAGATCCGTCGAGACACCGTGAAGCCGCCATGACACCGGGAGGCCACCGAGACCTACCCATGTCGCCGCCCACGGCCGGAGTAGCAGCCACGCCCGGCCGCTGCCCTTCCCGCGTCGCCCGGCGGGCTCCAAGCGCCGGAGCCGCCGGGCACGCACCACCGGAGCCAGGCGCCACCGGCCGGCCCCCAAAGCCAGATCCGGACGGATCCGGCCCGAGACAGGTCGCGCGCCACCTCCCGAGATGGGAGCACCGCAGCCGCCCCGCAGCGCGCAGCCCAAGGATCGCCGGAGCACCGCCACGACAAGCCACCCGCCACCCCACGAGGCGCGCCGCCGCATTGAATCATGGGGCGACCAGGCGTCGCTCAAAGGGGTCGTCCCGCCCGGGCGCCCTCAAGCGGACGGGGAAGGAGGCCCGCCGCCGCCTACGCCGGGCTTTGCCACGGCAGCGCCAGCGGCAGGGGGATGGGAGCGAGACGGGCCGAGGACCGCCTGAGGCCCCAAGGCTGGAAGGCCAAGGGAGGGAAGGGAGGAGAGGGGAAGGGAGAGGGGAGGGCGGGGCGGGCGGGAGGCGCGGCGCCGGCCGGGCGCCAAGGGAGCGGGTCGCCCGGCGACGGCGGGGGTGGGAACCCTAGGGAGGGGAGTCGGGGCCGAGGGAGGTCAGTCCCCTTCACTCAAAACTGCTCTTAACCCGTAGTGAATCTAAAAATGTGTTATATATGCCAAAGTTCGGGCTAATCGAAAGCTTCCCAACGGTATATCATACGCATCATTTCGACAAGGTTTGAAAATTCCTTTCCGCTTGATGAATTTTTAGTTTTTTGAATTTTGTTTTAAAACAGTACCAATTTTGGGAAAACGGTTAACCTTAATTTTTTTTCTCCTTTTCAATAGCTATGGAACGATATATCATTTGCATCATTCCAATTAACGGTTCAATAATTACGGACAAAAAATTATGCGAAAAAGGGTGAAAGAAAAAGTCCACCCGGCAGTTAACTTGTATAGGTCCCACAGTTAGCTGTACGTTCTCAGATAGTTAAAAAGGGTTCCTGAATAGCTTATTCAGGAATCAGTTGTAGAATAGCTGGGATGCGATTATTTCTTGGAGGATAACATATCACTTTAACACATTTTTTAAAAGCATCTACGTTTTACTTAACATAAGATCATATTTGTTATATCTGATCCATTGTTTGATTATTTTTTAGCCCCTAATGACCATTTCTCCAAAAAGTAAGAATATTTTCCCAAGAATTGTGAACTTTTTTCTAACATGGGAAGAATATTTTCGCAAAAGTACGAATAATTTTTAAATATGTGGCACACACCTTTTGGAATCTATGTACGTTTTTTTGGAACGGAAGATATATTTCTAAATAATTGGATATTGAAAATGTCATGCTAATTATTATGAAAATATTGTCCTAAATTTCCGGGCAGCAAAAGACCGAGATTTTCGATCCGGTAAAAGAACATCTATATGAGAGAAGAAAAAAATTCCTACTATTACCACCAGAAGCTAAACTACCGGTTGCCCAATATAACACAGTGATTAAACGCGTTCTTCTTATTAGGTGGTGAAGCAGAGGACAGCACAGGACTGCACATGCAATGCACCACTTGCATAGGAGAGAAAGGAGAGAAGAGATGAAGAAGAGGGAGATGAAGAAAGAAGAGCCATGTGCGGAGCTGTGGTGGTTCTTCTGTGCATCGTGGTGGCTGGGCTTGCCCTCATCGGCGGCGACGAGTCGGTCGACAAGTGGCCAACGCACACTGCGCCGGTCCCTGCCTGTCCTCTGCCGACAAAGTGTCCACTGGAAACATCGTGATGAACATGGTGCTGGTCTTATTTGCCCCGGTGACGGCGGCCTCCCTCGCATGGATCACACGCGGCGCATGGTCTTGCCCATGCCCATGTGGGGCTACCCGTCGGCTCCGCCTGTTAGTGCGTGATAACTGATAATGATCGACGACCCAAGCGCGCGTGAATGGCGCCCTCGGCGACTCCAAGACTTCCATTAGTAATAAGATAAATAAGACCATGTTCTTTGATTCATAGGGAGAGGCGGATGGCTGGCTCACCTGGACTTGATACTGTACACGCAGTGGCGGACCTAGCGGAGTATCTTGGGGCCAAAGAGAAAATATGCATCTTTGGGGTCCAAGTGACTGCACTTTACTTAATTTATTAAGCCTCTACAGAAAATCCCCTTACTTATCACGGTAGTGCTGTGGGGCAGCCCCCAAGGCAAAAAAGGTAAGGTTAAATTTAAATCGCATCTGAATTTTTCAGGAAGCAAAAAGACTGAGATTTTTGGTCCAGTAAAAGAGCATGTATACGAGAGGAGAAAAATCCTTACTGCGTTATTTGGGATGTAGGTACATGGAGTGGATTTAAATATTCCGGGACATATTCAAATAGGGATAGATAAACGTTTCGCCTCGGTGCACGGCTAAACACTCGGCCGGCGCCCCTCGCTCACTCGCTCTTTTCACGTACGCTAGGTGGGCCTGAAGCTAAACGTTTTTTCTTCTTCTGTGCTTCTGTGCTTCTTCTTCCTCTCGTGAGCGCCTTCTCCCTGGAAGCATGTCCTCACGCGAGCATATCCCCCCCCCCCCCCGCGCCCCGCCTGCGAGCATGTCCTTTCTTCCTCTCGCGAGTGCCTCCCCCCCCCTCGCTCCCCCCTACTGCAAGCATCTCTCTCGTCCATGGCTGTATGCAAGCCTTGTGGATCTCAGCGACGGTCTTTGCCCAACTACGCCTTCGAGTCCCCGCCGACGAAGCTACAGGAACCGTCCATCAGGGCGCTGCAGCCATTGCTGCAAGCCTGCAACCACGGGCACACACTGGACGGCGAGGACGGGGCGGTGCTGCTCCTAGCAAAAAACAAGCATCGCAGTTTTGCTACATGCTTCAACCGGCATAGATTTTGCTACAACTGGCATAGCATTTTGCTACAACTAGCGTCACGTTTTGCTACAACATACAGCCGGCGTCGCGGTTTTGATACAACTAGCATCGCTTTTTGCTACAACCGGCATAATGTTTTGCTACATCCATCACGGCCGAGCTGCGACCCGCAACAGCGATGACAACTTTTTGTTGCAACCGTCATAGGTATTTGCTACGTCCGGCAACGAGTTTTGTTACATTCGTTCATTTTTTAGAATGCAAATGTTGCTACCTGCAATGGCGAGCTACAACCAGCGACAACGGCGATGTTACTTTTTTGCTGCAATCGTATCTCCATTTTGCTATGACCAACAACGAAAAATGCTACATTTTTTGTTGGAAGTGGCTTCATTTTTTGCTAGAACCGGCTGATTTTTTTTGCTTCAAACGGTGAGATCCGCAGAATATTTGCTGGAACCGGCCATTAGATTTGCTAGAAGTCAGTGCTATTTTTGTTTGCAACAGGTGACTACTGGTGATGCTACGAGCACAACACCGTGGCAATGGCGAGGAACGCATTTTTTGTGTGCTAGAAGCGCCCCTGCCATTGCTGGAACCGACGACCACCATTTGTTTGATGCATCCGAAGCTTTTTTTGCTGCAGCAGTGACGACGAGCGGCTACGGCGACCAACGGCGAGCGCGGCGACGAGCACGGAGACGAGGACGACCGGGGGCGGGGGAAGGGAAGGGGGGAGGGGCTGCGCAAAGCTTGGAGCAGCGGGGGCGGTAGGAGGCGCGGCGCCGCAGCGAGGTAGAATATGATAGGGCCCACGCGCTCAGATCCAACCGTTGCTGTGCGGCCGGCCCAACAGTTGGGCCAGCGCACCGGGGCAGATCGTTGCCCATAGGGATATGTGCACTATTTTGCAATGGAACTGCAGAAATGATATGATCTTTAACCGCAAAAAAATTAACACTTTTTGCAAGTTATCTTCAGAATCACTGCTTGAATCCGTACGTGGTCGTTACTCACTCATGCGGACTCTAGAGAGCTTTTGGTTACCGGGTGCAACCAGTGGAAAATGGGATTTGGATGGCGAGCTAATAATAGGCTAGGTGTTTAGTCATTGTAGCCTATTTTTTCGCCGGTTGTGGCATCTTTTCATACTTTTTTGTTATTTCGGGGCTCTGTTTGTCAGCCAGTACTCGACCTGAGTTCTTGTTTCCGTACTTTGATTCAATAAATAGACTGCATGAATCAGTCCGATGAGAGGCCGGAGGTTATCCTTCTTTTCAGAAAAAAAAACTACCATCAGAAACAAAACAGACAAAACACGATAATTAATGGCGCCATGTTTAATAGTTAGTTATTGCACCATAGCATAGCATGCCTATAAAACCCTGGCCTTGCGAAACAGAGGACCGCACTTGCATTGCGCCACTTGCGAAGCAGAGAAAGGAGAGAAGAGAGAAGAGAGAAGAGATGAAGAAGAAGGAGGTGAGCAAAATGAGCCATGCACGGAGCTGTAGTGGTGCTTCTCTACATGGCGGTTGCCAAGCTTGCCTTGGTCGGCGACGAGGAGCCGATAGCCAAGTGGTTTGCGCCCGCCATGCCGGTCCCGGCCTGCCCTCCGCCGACAATGTACCGGCACAGCAACACCGTGATGATCATGGCACTGGTCGTGTTTGCCCCGATGACTCATCTTTTAGCAAAAAGCCGCTCCACAGCAGTAAAGTAAAGTCTCATATTTTGTATTGGCCGAAGAGGCAACAGTCACATTGAACCCTTGAATATGCTCGAAGATTTCCCATGTGTGGATCGCCCGCTGCGCAGGGTCTATTCGCCGCCCATGTGGATGTATCCCTAGGTGTCGCCGGCGAGTGTGTGGTGACGATCAGGGACCTGCGTGCGCGTGAAGGACACCCTCATAGACCCTAGGACTTCCATTAGTAAGATAAATAAGGGCCCAGTTCTTTTGGGCGATTCTCAAAGAATCGCCCCCCTCCCCAGTTTCTCCCAGAATCGCCACTTCATTTTTTTTACAATCCTACCTAGTTAAGGTCTAATTAGCTAGGATTGTAAAAAATATATGGAGTGACGATTCTGGGAGAAGCTAGAGAGGGGGGCGATTCTGGGAGAATCGCCCAAAAGAACTGGCCTAAGATCATGTTCTCTGATTCATAGGGAGAGGCGGATGGGTGGCTCACCTGTACTAGACACTATATACGCAATTGCAGAAATTCCTAGGGCACGCAGGTCCGGGGGCTACGGGATGGATTATGGATGGGCTTAGGCCCATATAAAACAATAATCCCTAGTTAATCTCTAAGGCCCATGCATGTGTACGGCAAGTGGTGGGAAGTGTGGGAAGTTTAGTCCGATACTGCTACAGTAAGAAGAGTAAGACCTCTTTATAAGGGCTGCTCCATCACTTGCTATTGGGAGCTTGGGAATAGGAGCTGTACACGTGCGCTCCTCCTCCTCCGCCGCCCGCCTCGCCTCACCACGCCATGACTCGCCTCGTCACGACGCGCGCGCTGCGGGTTGCGGGAATGAGCCGAGCCGACGGATACATCTACTGTTCCTCTCTTTGTGCTGCCTCCGGCGATACCATCCCGACGATCGCGTGCACGATTGGTCGGGAGAGCAGGTGCCTCCGGAACCCTGTTGTTCGAGATCATGCCCGGGAGAACGACAATAAGGTTTTTGGGAAGCATCTCGACGCGGCTGCTCCCGATCCGTCCCCAACTCCGTCCGCCTCTGCTTATCCCTCGATTACTCGTACTTGTACTAGCCGTATATGTGCTGCTCATAGATGGTTCGCTTCTATGTTCTTTAAGTGCTAGTATGCTTAGGTATCGCTATGAGATGCATACCATTTATGCCATGCTTACTGTATACTCGTGGATTAGATTAATCGAGAAAGTGCTAATATTTCCAACAATCCAAAAACCTTATTTTAGGCACTTTTCGATTCAAGGCTTTGCTGCTACTCTGAAACCGGAAAAGTTTACCGGGACGCATTTTAAGCGTTGGCAGACTAGGACCACCATGTGGCTCACAGCGATGAACGTGTTCTGGGTTGGTGGTGTGCCCCCCACAGAAACGATTGCTCCCGAACAGGAGAAGGCGTTTAGGGAGACAACCACAATCTTTCTGGAAGCAGTTCTGAGTGTGATTGGAGACAAGTTGGTCGACGCATATATTTATATGCGGGTTGCCAAAAACTTGTGGGATGCGCTCGAAGTCAAATTCGGCGCAACCGATGCTGGCAGTGAGCTGTATGCCATGGAGCAGTTCCATGATTACAGGATGGTTGATAACCGTCCTGTATTGGACCAGGCTCATGAGATACAGCGCATTGCTAAGGAGCTGGAGCTTCTGAAGTGTGAGTTACCAGACAAGTTTATCGCGAGTTGCATTATTGCAAAACTCACTCCTAGTTGGAGGAACTTTGCTACTTCTCTCAAGCACTTGAGGCGTGAATTCTCTGTTGAGGATGTCATCGGTCATCTCAGTGTTGAGCAGAACTCGAGAGCAAAGGACTCACACGTGAAGGGGGCAGAGGGTTCTTCTAGCGCCAATGTGGTGCAGAAGAACTTCCACAATTTCAAGGGAAAGAACTCTGTCCAGCAGAATACTACCTTTAAGAAGAAGGGTAAGAAGAAAGATAAAAAGAGAGATGGCTGCTTTACTTGTGGTTCAGAGGAATATTAGGCAAACATGTGCCCAAACAAGTACAAGAAGCCAACACAGGACTCCAAGTCTGTGAATGTCACATCTGAGCAACAATGATGCGGCATCTGGGTATGGTAATCTGTTTACCAAACTTTCAGTTTGTCAGTCCACCGATTGGTGGGTTGACACTGGGGCCAATATTCATGTGTGTGCTGATGTGTCTTTGTTTTCTTCTTATCAGGTCGCACGAGATTGTTCCGTCCTGATGGGGAATGGCTCGCATGCTTCTGTTCATGTTGTGCAATAGATCTGAAGTTTACTTCGGGAAAGGTCGTGCAATAGAAGAACATGCAGCATGTCCCCGCCATAAAGAAGAATCTCGTTAGTGGCTCCCTTCTATGTAAAGAAGGGTTTAAGTTAGTATTTGAGTCTAACAAAGTAGTCGTATCTCGGTATGGAATTTGTTGAAAAAGGATATGATTGTGGTGGTTTGTTCCGCCTTTCCCTGGAGGATTTCTGTAATAAAGTTGTGAACCAAATTCATTCTAATGTGAACGAATTTGAGGTTTGGCATTCACGTATTTGTCACATAAATTTCGGTTGTATGACGCGGCTAGCTAAGATGAATCTAATCCCGAGTTTCACTTTAGCCAAAGGCTCTAAGTGCCATGCATGTGTGCAAGCAAAGCAACCTCAATAGCCTCACAAGCCTGCGAAGGAGAGACACCTGGCACCACTAGAGCTCATACATTCAGATCTCTGTGAGATGAATGGTGTGTTGACTAAAGGTGGAAAGAAATACTTCATGACTTTGATTGATGATTCCACTAGATTCTGTTATGTGTATTTGTTAAATACAAAGGATGAGGCTCTACACTACTTTAAAATCTATAAGGCTGAAGTTGAGAACCAACTTGAGAAGAAAATAAAACGAGTCCGGTCTGATCGTGGTGGAGAGTACTTTTCTAGTGACTTCAATTTATTCTATGCGGAACATGGTATTATTCATGAGAGGACGCCTCCCTATTCACCCAGTCAAATGGGGTTGCCGAACGGAAAAACCGTACTCTAACAGATTTGGCTAACGCCATGTTAGATACATCAGGTTTATCCAAGGCATGGTGGGGGGAGGCTGTGTTGACATCATGTCATGTCATGAATAAAGTTCCCGCAAAGGATAATGAGACTACTCCCTATGAGAAATGGGAGAAGAAAAGAACTACACTCTCTTGCACACTTGGGGCTGTTTGGCGAAAGTCAATGTGCCGATCCCCAAAAAGCGTAAGCTTGGTCCGAAGACCGTGGACTGCGTTAATCTAGGCTACGCTAAGAATAGCGTTGGCTATAGATTTCTAGTAGTGAAATCTGAGTTACCTGGCCAAAGGGTCGGTACAATTATAGAGTCTAAGGATGCTACATTCTTTGAGGATATTTTCTCCATGAGAGATATGCAAAGCACTTCTAGACCGGAATCTGATGAGACTCCTGAACCTGCCATTCTGATGGAATACTATGAACACAAAAGTGATGAAAGTTCCACAGAGGATGACGAGGAAGCTCCTGTTAGGAGCAAGAGACGAAGGACTGCAAAGTCTTTTGGTGATGATTTCCTCGTGTACCTCATGGATGATGACACTCCCAGTGCCATTTCAGAAGCTTATGCATCTCCGGATGCTGACTACTGGAAGGATGCGGTCCATAGCGAGATGGATTCCATCATGGCTAACGGGACATGGGAGATCACTGGTCGTCCTTATGGTTGCCAACAATTGGGATGTAAGTGGGTGTTTAAGAGGAAGCTTAGGCCCGATGGTACTGTTGAGAAGTACAAGGCTAGGCTTGTGGCCAAGGGTTACACCCAGAAAGAAGAAGAGGATTTCTTCGACACTTACTCACCTGCGGCTAGGCTGACAACCATATTCGAGTGTTACTCGCTTTTGCTGCCTCGCATGGTCTTCTCGTTCATCAAATGGACATTAAGACGGCTTTCCTTAATGGAGAGCTAGACGAGGAAATTTACATGGAACAGCCAGATGGCTTTGTAGTAAATGGTCAGGAAAGAAAGGTGTGTAAGCTAGTGAAATCTTTGTATGGCCTGAAACAAGCGCCTAAGCAATGGAATGAGAAGTTTAATACAACTTTGACATCTACTGGTTTTGTTATTAATGAAGCTGACAAATGTGTATACTATCGCTATGGTGGGGGCGAATGAGTTATACTGTGTCTGTATGTTGATGACATACTGATATTCAGGACCCACCACAAAGTAATTGAGGAGGTCAAGGCCTTTCTATCTCATAATTTTGAGATGAAAGACCTGGGTGTGGCTGATGTTATCTTGAACATCAAGCTACTGAGAAATACTGAGGGTGGAATTACACTTTTACAATCCCACTATGTTGAGAAGATTTTGAGCCGTTTGGGATATTTGGAATGCAAACCTTCTGCAACACCATACGATCCTAGTGTGTAGATTCAAAAGTTTGAAGGCACGACTATAGATCAATTGAGATATTTTCAAGTGGTTGGTACACTGATGTACCTAGCTTGTGCTACTCGTCCTGACATCTCATTTGCCATGTGCAAACTGAGCCGGTTTGTTTCCAATCCGGGAGATGTGCATTGGCATGCTGTTGAGCGAGTGATGCGCTATTTGCAAGGTATTGTGAACTACGGGATTCACTATTCTGGGTACCCGACGGTACTTGAGGGGTATTGTGATTCTAATTGGATATCTGATGCTGATGAGATGAAAGCCACAAGTGGATATGTCTTCACTCTTGGTGGTGTGCTGTTTCCTGGAAGTCTTGCAAGCAGACAATCTTAACCAGATCGACTATGGAAGCAGAACTCACATCATTAGACACATCATGCGTCGAAGTAGAATGGCTTCGAGAGCTTTTGATGGATTTGCCGGTGGTTGATAAACCAGTCCCGACTGTCCTTATGAACTGCGACAATCAAACAGTGATTGCCAAGGCTAAGAGTTCAAAGGACAACTTAAAATCCACAAAGCACATAAGAAGAAGATTAAAGTCTGTCAAAAAATCAAGAAACTCCAGAGTAATAGCGTTGGATTATATCCAGACGACTAAGAATCTGGCAAAACCTTTTACGAAAGGGCTATCACGAATTGTGATAGAAAATGCATCGAGGGAGATGGGTATGAGACACACGTAAGTTGCCATGGGGGTAACCCAACCTATGTGATCGGAGATCCCGTGAATTAGGACCTGGGAAAACAATCCAGCGGTCAACTGAGGAGAGTATCCTTAATTAACCCACTCTATTGGATATGCAACAATACTCTCAATTCTGTAAGGCAGGCTGACTTTTGTCTTAATGTGTTCCAAAGCTTTTGTAAGCAAGATGCTAACCTACAGAGCATTCTTTGGAGGAACACACCTATGTGAGCCCGACTGCTGGTCACAGCCTATGAGATTGGGTGATCTCTAGGAAGCTCATGAGAAGGTACGGAGTATGACTAATAAGCTCCACCCGTGGAGTTTAGCCTTCGTCAGCCATGTATCAGTTGACAATGGGCGAAACTTCTACACGCCAAACTGACAATTCAAGGCATAGTCCATTGCTCAGTTGTGAAGAAGTCTAATCCTATTGCACTAGGTGGAAGTTCAACTTAACAGTCTCCACTAAAAATTCTGGTATATCAAACATTGTTTGGAACAGTTGACAAACTTATGTACCTCGAGGTTTGGTGGGGGATTGATGGATTATGGATGGGCTTAGGCCCATATAAGACAATACACTAAAAAAAAGACACATCCGTGACATTTTGGGCCGAACGAATTTTTTTCTGTCATACATATGACACTTCTATGACGATAATTGTGACAAAACCCGGTATCATCATAGATGTGGTGGGCTCCTACTTCTATGACAAAAAATCATGACAGAAAATGGGATTTTCGTCCTGGGTGGGCCGGAGACGCAGCTGCATGACATTCTTTGGGCCTTCCATGACGGAAAAAACCGTGGTAGAAGCGAGGGGGAGGAAAATTTCGGGGAGTTGCGGGTACGGTGGGAGGTCGGGGGCTGAGCGATCCGTGTTTCTCTCGTACAGGTATGCGCGTGTGTGCGAGGCGTTGGCTCTAACTGAACTCGAGCGAGGCATTGGGCTCTAATCGAACCCGGCGATTACCGCAGTTACGCAAGCATCGAACCCGTAGCGATCGATGATCGTTAATCGAACCCGATCGAGCGATTCCTTCGCCATCGCCGCTAAGTGAAGCCGATCGATTGGATGAACAAAGTGAGCGCTATGAGGGGTTTGGATGAATAAAGGAGCGGTGGCGTTGCCTCTGGATGAACAAGATCCCATGGTGTGGATTGCTGGATGAGCGATGAAGCGGTGGAGGGGTGGTCGTGGAGGGTGGTTGAACAGGACCCGTGGTGTGGAGGGCTGGATGAACAGTAGACGGTGGAGGGGTGCCCGTGGAGGGTGGTTGAACAGTAGCCGGTGGAGTAGAGCGCGGTGGAGGCTGGATGAACAGGAGCCCGTGGAGGCTGGAGGAGGTCGACGGTGGAGATGAACAGTATCCCGTGGAGTCCCGTTTTGCGGTACGCCACACCCCTCCCGATGAACAGGACCCCCGTTTCGACCATAGGAGGTCCGTTTCGTCTGTTTTGCGGTACACCACACCCCTCCCGATCAACAGGACCCCCGTTTCGACCGTAGGAGGTCCGTTTCGTCCGTTTTGCGGTACGCCACACCCCTCCCGATCAACAGGACCCCCATTTCGACCGTAGGAGGTCCGTTTCCTCCGTTTTGCGGTACGCCACACACCTCACGATCAACAGGACCCCGTTCCGAATGTAGGAGGTCCGTTTCCTCCGTTGTGCGGTACGCGGACACTCGCTTCCATCGCCTGTTCCGTCCAAGCCCTCCCGATGAACACGATCACACATTCCGTTCCGACCCAGCCGGTTGGCTCCCACATGTTCCGTTGCCTCCCGATGAACACGACGCATTCCGTTGCCTCCCCATGAACACGACGCATTCCGTTGCCTCCCTATGAACACGACGACGATGCTGTTTCTCTGTTCTGACCCAGCCATGTACACGAGCCCTGGCCATACGTATGCGGGAGTAGGCGTTCGAGACCCCGCCCGTATGTACGTACGTGGCCGTATTTTCTTTCTTCCACTCTGGCCGATGTACGTACGTGTACATGCTACGTGCGCGCCTCTACTATGACACGTACGCGCCTCTACTACGACACGTGCGCGCCTCCACATCGACCAGTATATATGTACGTACACGTTCGTGACCAGAATGACAATGCTACGTACGCTTCCACCAGGTGGGTCTCGACTGTCAGACACTTCCTTGCGTGCGAAAATGTAGCTGGTGGGTCCCAGCAGTCAGAGGGGCGAATCATTTTTTTTGCCCGGACGCACTTCCTTTGCGTGCGAAGATGTAGCTGGTGGGTCCCAGCAGTCAGGGGGGCGAATCGTTTTTTTCCCGGACGCACTTCCTTGCGTGCGAAGATATAGCTGGTGGGTCCCAGCAGTCAGGGGGGCGAATCATTTTTTTTGGTCGGACGCACTTCCTTGCGTGCGAAGATGTAGCTGGTGGGTCCCAGCAATGTGGGGAAACGTTTTTTCACGAAATACGGTGGCCCGTCCGATGGGTCCCCGCCGTCGGTCGAGGAATCATTATTTTGCGGCGTAATAAGGAGGCACTTCCTTGCTGCGGCCGTGGACCCACTGTCGACCTCTCCACGCATACAATCCACGTCCGATGGAAGTCGTTCCTTGACCATGTTGACCACGCCACGAGAGCACCACGGCGGTGGACAACGGCGAGGCCTAGGAAGGGGACGACCCGGAGCTGGGGAAGACGCAGCAGTGGATGCCCACGCGAAGAGGAGTACGAGGGTTCACTGGTTCGGCTGCGGTGTGAGGCTGTTGTCGCCGCAGAATAACAGGGGGTGTGGGTGAGTAGAGGGATGGCCTGGCCAGCGGTGGGAGTAGTAGGGGGCAGTGAGGCCTCCGCGGCATCACAGCCGGCCATGGGAGGCAGGAGCACGCGGCACGACCGACGCTGGTTTGGGTGGCTGAAGCAAGAAGACCAGAGGTTGAAGAAGCACTACGACCGTTGGATGAACATCGTATGGTAACAGAAGCTAGAATCGTTCATATTGACTAAGTTCACAAAGCCCTCCGTCCCCGTCAACTTGGTAGGCCCACAAGTCAGCCTCCCAGTATGCTGGGTTCCAACTGGCAGGGGGAGTATTCATTTTTGTGTGTGTAATAAGGAGGCACTTCCTTGCGTGCGAAGATAGCTGGTGGGTCCGACATGTCAGCGGAGGGCACGTTTTTTTCGTGAAATACAGAGGCCCTTCCGGTGGGTCCCAGATGTCAGGTGGAGGAATCATTATTTTGCGCGTAATAAGGAGGCATTTCCTTGTGTGCGGTCGTGGACCCAGCTGTCAGCCTCTCCATGCACAGTCTACTTCCGATGGTGTCGTTCGTTGACCACGTTGACCACGCCGCGCCGAGCGCATCCAAGGTGGTGGATGACGGCGAGGCCCCGGACAGCAACGATCCGGAGATGGGAAGACGCGGGAGTAGAGTCGCAGACGGAGAGGTGTACGAGGGTTAACTGGTTCTAGTGCGGTGTGGTTCGGCAGTCGGTGGAGAAGAACAGGAGGTGTGGAGGGGTGGAGGGATGGCCTGGCCAACGGTGGAGTAGCGCTTCATAGCGAAGCGTGCTAAGCAGAGCTGCTAGCAGCAGGAGGCGGGAGCAGGTGGTCCCGGCGGCGCTGGAGGAAGAAGACGAGAGATTGAAGATGGGTGCTGGTCGTTGGATGTAAATCCAACGGCTAACATGTCAGAATCATTTGTTGACTAAATTGACAACGACTTATGCGTTGGCTTCGACCTATTGGCCCACATCTCAGCCTCCAAAAATGTGGCACGTATTCAACCCATTTTTTTAGAATTTACAGTCTTTTTTTGCGCGGTATAATTTACAGTCAATTTGATCTTTTTTTGAATTACAGCCATTATCTGGGCTGGGTGAACAAACAATGTAGCGTCCATGCGGCCCATTTATTTTATTTCCTAAAAAATTACAGGCCATTTGCACTTTCTCAAAATACCCGATTTTGCCGGGCTGATTCTAATTATAATGTTGGGTTGGGCCAGCAATGTTATCAAAAAATAAAAAGGAGCTGAGCATTTTGTTATAAATATATTTAAATAATAAGTGATATTATTACATTCGTCCTTAAATCTTACCAAGCTTTTGTACACAATCACTAGGATTTTCATGCCAAAACAATCCAGGATTTTATTTGTTAAGAAATTATTTTTATAAGTTAATATGATGTGGGATATTGTTTTCTTACATATGTAAGTATCTCATTAAATATATGATGACAATAAAAATAATATATAATAACATATAAAATAATTTAAATATATATAATATAGTTAGAAGGGAAACATAAGTTGGACCTCATGCGTTCCTATTCTTATATAGAAAAATAGAACAGACCTCTGCTTTTTTTCAAAAAATACATAAATTGGGCTGCCAAAATAAAACCTCGGATCGGAGGTCCATAGGCCGGTCGATACATGACGGCCCTAAGAAAATACAAACAGGCCCTCCCATCCGAGGTCGTGGGCTGCGCATGTTAAAAATGAAAGCCTAGACGGGGCAGCCGAAAACCACGTCCAACACTTGCCAAAACTTCGTCCCTCGTTTTCTCTGTGTTTCGCACACTCGACATTGTGTGGGCATTTTGACTATGCATCATATGAAGATGTGCTATGCATGAATGTTGATCAGCATGATGTTAACTGGCTGGTAGTTCCATTTTCGACCATGAATAAAACTTCCAACATGATGTTAACCCTGTTTGAAAAGGCCGTGTTAATATAAATGCTCTGCCTCGGAAAGTTGCAGTTTCTTATCTGAAACTGAACTTGCAGTTTCTTATCTGAAACTGAAACTTGCAGTTTCTAATCGTCTGCACTTTTATACTCCTATGAAACTACATTTTTTAAGTGCTAAAATAGATCTCTAGAATTCATAAAGTTCTTCATATGCTCAATACTGCAAATCTGAAATTCAAAAGACATTCATATCTGAAAGTACTCTCAAAATACACAACACAAAACACAAATCACAACCTGCAAATATCAACAACCCTAAGCTCCTCCTGACAATTCACAACCTGCCCGACTATTGGGCTGGGAGGGCAGCCCTCCTATTCGTCGGCGGCAGCATACCGCCCGTGAGACGATGTGAACGGCGAGGGAGACGATGGCGGGAAGCGTTGTCGGGCCAATCGCTTTTCTCCTCTTGCGGTTGGGTTCGGCCGACTAAGACTCCACCGCTCGCTCGGCATGACACCCTCACAAATGGCACCTCAGATGCTCGATCCTTCAATCTCCGGTGGATGCTCCATCCGGGATCGATACTCCCACCACCGCCTCCTCACGATCGGATTCGATGAATCTGTTTGCTCCATGGCCCAGAGGAGCAGCTCTATGTACTCCGGCGACTCCTCAGAGTATCGCCGCCTTTTCGCCATTGCAGATATTTGGCCATGGATGTCGCCGTCGCCGCTAGTTGGCCCTTGTTGTCAAACCAAGACTGTATCTCCAACATCCTAGCTAGCTTCACAGGGTCGCCGTCTGCGATCCTCACGTATCGGTTGTACTCCTCCATCGATCTACTTCTCCACAGCACCTTCACTCGCCGCCGGTGGTTTTTGAATGGAAGAGGAGAGGAGCAGTGCTGGTTTTGAATTAGAACGGGAGAGGAGCGACGCTGGTTTTGGACTGGAACAAGAGAGGAGGGGCGGTGGTTTTGAAATGGAAGAGGAGAGGAGCGGCGATGGATTTAGATTGGAACAGGAGAGGAGCGGCGGTGGTTTAAGAGGAGAAGAGCGGAAGAGCGGCGCTGGTCTTGGAAGTATTTTTTTTGTTGTTTTGCGTATTTTGGGTCAAAGTTTGACCACGTACTATATTTGACAAGCATAATGTGAATGCATGTCACCAAAAATTGTATCGTTTGGTTCATATCTGAATGTACTTTCAAATTATATTATTTTTGCAACGTATAACATATATTTTATGTGTGAAAATCATGGTCAATTATGACCAAGAATAAAAGGGAGACTAGTTAATGTGGGGTCACTTTCTTAATTGAAGGTTAATTGATTTTGATTTTGATCCGATCATGGCCTTGACCCTCTCGCCCAATCCTAAATCGCTGCCAGATGCTCCTCTCCCTCTTCTCCATTGCAAAACCACCTCCTCTCCTCTCCATCATCTCCATTCCAAAACCACCGTCTCACCTCTCCCTCTTCTGATCTTCTCCATTGCAAAACCACCTCCTATCCTCTCCATCATCTCCATTCCAAAACCACCTCCTCTCCTCTCCATCATCTCCATTCCGAAACCACCATCTCGCCTCTCCCTCTTCTGATCTTCTCCGTTGCAAAACCACCTCCTCTCCTCTCCATCATCTCCATTCCAAAACCACCGTCTTGCCTCTCCCTCTTCTCTATTGCAAGACCATCGTCTCTCCTCCCATCTTCCAAAGCTAGCACCGGACCACTCAAAAGGACATCTATGGAGAGGATGCAGCAGCGAATCAGGCAGATCGCCGGCGGACCAGGCAAAGTTAGCCAGGTTGAAGGAGATCCTTAGTTGGTTTGACAATGAGTGGGAGATTTCGAGGACGGTGCGGGCCATGTGGCAATGTATGCGAAAGAGCGAGACGGCGGCGATGAGGGCGGCGATGTACATGTACTCCTCGGTGGCAGTCACGCCACAGTCCCTCCGAAGTTCATCGAGTATCTCCTATGGGTGATGGAGCGCAGATTCGCCAAGCGGGCCAAAGCGGAGGTGGTGTGCATACAGGTCGAAGGTCGAGCACCCAGAGGATAACGAATCAATCGAGTATGGTGTGCCGTTCGTGAGGGTGCAGAGCCATCCGGAGCCACATGAGTATTCGTTCGCCCACCGCAAGAGGAGGCCGGATGGCGCGACGTCGCTTCCACGCCGTTCTCCATGGTTCCCTCGACGCTCGCCTCGTTTCAACGGCGGCGATAGGGTTTAAGGTAAGCTTCACACTAACCTAATCTTCCACCTGCTCATGCTTACAATCAGTGTAACAACTAATGAAAATCATGCTTACAATCAGTCTCCGAGTACTACGCCAATCACCCTAAAATAGCTCGACGCGTTTGGCTCAAAGTTGTGACACGATGTACAAATAAAGAAAAAATAGATTGGTGCTTTTTTCAGAAAAGAGTACTCCTAGAAAACTGCCAATATAAGCTACTAGTATTTGGTTAGAGGATTTGCTGCCGAGAAAGATCCGTCCACAGAGAGCGCCACACATCCCACTGGTGGTGGTGGATGCCAATGCGTGCATGCAGCATGGTTGGTGTCGGTAATTTTTTACTTGGCACACCTCGCACTCTGCATATATGCCGGTTCCATACGTACATTTGTGCATTTCCACCAAAATGCAGCTGAATAACCCTGTTTGCATAGATAATGGAAAAGCGTGATTACATTATAGTGGCACTAGTTGATGAAACACACAAAATAAATAGAAGAAAATATTGCGATAGTATCATAGTATGCCATGCTGCGAGGGCGAGATGGGCCCTGCGACGCCTCATACGGTACGCCTCATACTAGACATCGTCCCAAGTCTCCCAGATACACCTTCTGCCAGTGATGAACATCAGTGTACAACGGTAGTACAAGGAGGCGCCTTGAGACATTCAAATCTTTATTTTTGTACATATCAACTAAAATTAAGCACCCCAGTTTGCAGAAACGCTTAAACATTAACAATGGGACTAGTTGATGAAACATACTTTAACAAAGAGAAGCACTTTCTTTATCTACATTGGAAATGAAATGATAGAGATGACACTCGCTCTATTTTAACTATATTATTACTTCAATTTATCAGTGACACTAGGGTCGAGCAGGTGGCAAACGAGGTGTATCGTGCATCGCAAGGATGGAGGCCGGGGGGATTTTTTGTCGAAAAGGACCACTGCGCGAATGAATTGACAAAAAAGACCACCTGCTGATAAATTTGACAAAAAGGACCCCCTCGACTATAGCGGCAGGTGCGGCAGGCGACACATGGCACCTGCCGCCATGCAGCGAGGCGGCAACACTGTACCGCCTGCCAGAACGGGAATCGGCGCTGGCGACGGAACAACTACGACGTGTGGAGCCCGGCCGCCAAGGGGCGTGGCGGCAGTATTGTAGCGCCTGGGCCTGGCCGCCTCGCGGGCTGGCGGCAGCCCTGTTCATCGCCCTGCTGCTACTGCGTGCTAAGGAGCCGGCCACCGCTGCTGATTGCTACTGCTGCTGCATGGCAAATCGCATGGCGCTGCTATTGAATGCACAAGTCCAGCAAAGCACAAAGCGCATGCGGCCACAAGTTTTGAGGCACTGATTCCCAGCGAAGTTTAAATGCGCTTTGAGGCACTGGTTTCCAACGTTTCGTATTTTTCGGCACTGATTGCAGACGACCACAATGCACTGCGCATCATTTGTGATAGCCGGCTCCGTAGCGCGCATTAGCAGCAGGGCGATGAACAGGGCTGCCGCCAGCTCGTGAGGCGGCAGGGCCCAGGCGGTACAGTACTGCCGCCACGCCCCTTGACGGCCGGGCCCCACACGCCGCTGTTGCCCGCCGCCAGCCGATTCCCGTTACGCCAGGTGATGCAGGTCTGCCGCCTCGCTGCGTGGCGGCGGAGTGCCATGTGTCGCTGCCGCACCGCCGCCACAAATCGAGGGGTCCTTTTGTCAAATTTATCGGCAGGTGGTCTTTTTGTCAATTCATTCGCAGGTGTGGTCCTTTTCGACAAAAAATCGGCCGGGGTGCTTAGGATCGATGTCAAGGGCTCTTTCAGTCCACCAACATGGATGATTCAATTCATGGGACCTTTTGGTGCAGTTCACCTAAAATGAAGCAATGTCCTGTGAGCTAGCGGCTTCTTCTTCAATTTTTGAAGAAAAGGGCTCCAGCCACAGTTCCATTTCCATCAGAAAACGAAACCCACAGAGCTTCTTCTTCATTAGTTGCAATAAAATTGAGCAACATCAAGGTTGGTTGTGAAACTCCTGGAATGCTCAACTATAATTAGGATATCATTTGTGCAGTTCAACTAAGATCGAGCGTGAAATGTATATCTCTGTTTGCACAAAAAAGTTGGAAAGGAGGGTGACTAACAATTGATGAAACATGCATCAAATGAAAAGAAGCATGTTCCTTATCTGAATGGCAATCCTACAAGGACAGTAGCAATTTCTAAAGCAGTGGCATTGCTAGATATTAGTGTGGGCATTAGGATTAACTATGACAACCGTTAAATACGACATTACTTTGGGCACGGGAAAGTAGGCGGACCAGGTCAGTTGCATTTCTAACGAAAAGAACCAACTTATCTTAATGGGAAATTTTAGCAGGACATGTAAAGAAGTGCCATTGATTCATATTACTGGAGGAATTACATTGAAAACAACATTGGTTTAACGTGTCCTTACTTTTAACAAAGGCGACTACTACATTTCTTTGGTGGCATTACATAAGAGTGGCTCGGGGCAACAAACATCGAACAGGATATCCGGGTTGGTCCCATTTTTGTTCGGTATAGCCACCTTATACTGTGAGGCTAGCAAATCTAGTCTGGACTTACTCATTGACTTGTCCCCAGTCCCCACTTTCTTTCCTTTTTCAACCAATAGATCGGGTTTATATTGAGTTTGTACTTTGTGTTTCCTTTATTTCCTATTAGACCTAGAGACCAGTTGGATAGCCAGACTCTGCTACTTTTCGCCCCCATTATTTCCTCTTTCGACCAAGTCCTAGATTCAGGTAACAAATCCTCCCCCACCCCCACACCCTTTCTTCCTTGTTTGAACCAAGTAGTACTAGATTCGAGTGCATGAACTAGTTTTACCTCTTAAACGTAAAAAAATTAGGTGGTTTTCGAACAGCCGATCGATCCTATCTATGAGGGGGCTTGAGAAACAGTAAAAGATACAAATGCAGTGACGTCAGGAGCTGAAGTAGAGCAAGGCCGGTTTCGAAGGAAGTTATACCTGATGGTAGCCGGGATGTCGCTAGGTGGGCGGCTGGAGGCCGGATCGTCCCACACTACGGCAGCGAGGAAGAAGGGGTCGGAGGCCCTCCCTCGCCAGCGGTGCTTGGGAGAGAACGGCAAGGCAGGCTGATCGGGACGCGCCCAGCAGTGGGTAAGAGCCGTCGCCGAGGACGACCGCGTGAACGTTGCACCTTCTCACCTTCCCCGGCGGAGAGGATCCGGCTGGATCTGTGACCAGCGGTGAGCAGAGAGAGAGAGAGAGAGAGAGAGAGAGAGAGAGAGAGAGAGAGAGAGAGAGAGAGAGAGAGAGAGAGTGGCCACCGCTGTCGTGTTTAGATCTGGAGAGGCCGAGACAGTGTGAAGAGAGCAACACTAGCAAGCAAGCGCGGAGGCTCCTGCCTATATAGTGGAGTAGTACTTAGTTTTATTTTGTCTACCGGAGCCGGCTTGACCTCGTCAATGACTGTCGAGAAGTCTTCATGCACGTGGCCCGGAGGCGCAGTTGTCGTCATTTTGATCTGAAGCGCCGGATTATAACATATAACACGAAAAAATGCCACATGACAAGAAATCATAACCTCACTGCCCAAATGAGACAACATGAATCCCGACGGACAAACTAAACGAGGAACAAAGCTCAAATTAAAGATAAACTCGTAGAAAAGGGGTCCGTCGATAGATGTCCTAATTAACATAGCCGGCTTGACCTAGATGGCAGCCGAGTAGTCATTGTTCGTGCATGTGCCCCAATGACGAGCCCAACTCAGTTGTCGCTGTTTAACCCTCGCAGTGATCCGAAGCACATGACACCTAATTTTGCGAGATGACAAGAAACCTTTTTTCAGATTTCTCACCACAACTACAGCCATGTACAACACAGCCTGCATGATATGTAGACGATAGCCAATCCAGCGTGTTCATTGAGTTCTGGTCACATGCATGGACGAACTGATCTTCCATGTCTTGCAGGGATCGTCCAGGCACCAACGTAGTACAACACTTTGATAACCCACAAGTATAGGGGATCGCAACAGTTTTCGAGGGTAGAGTATTCAACCCAAATTTGTTGATTCGACACAAGGGGAGCCAAAGAATATTCTCAAGTATTAGCAGCTGAGTTGTCAATTCAACCACACCTGAAAACTTAATATCTACAGCAAAGTGTTTAGTAGCAAAGTAAAATGATAGTGGTGGTATCGGTAAAAAAGTAAAGACAGCAAAAGTAATGTTTTTGGTATTTTGTAGTGATTGTAATAGTAGCAACAGAAAAGTAAATAAGCGTAAACCAGTATATGGAAAACTCATAGGCACCGGATCAGTGATTGATAATTATGCCGGATGTGGTTCATCATGTAACAGTCATAACATAGGGTGACACGGAACTAGCTCCAGTTCATCAATGTAATGTAGGCATGTATTCCGTAAATAGTCATACGTGCTTATGGAAAAGAACTTGCATGACATCTTTTGTCCTACCCTCGCGTGGCAGCGGGGTCCTATTGGAAACTAAGGGATATTAAGGCCTCCTTTTAATAGAGAACCGGAACAAAGCATTAACACATAGTGAATACATGAACTCCTCAAACTATGGTCATCACCGAGAAGTATCCCGATTATTGTCACTTTGGGGTTGTTGGATCATAACACATAATAGGTGACTATATACTTGCAAGATAGGATCAAGAACACACATATATTCATGAAAACATAATAGGTTCAGATCTGAAATCATGGCACTCGGGCCCTAGTGACAAGCATTAAGCATATCAAAGTCATAGCAACATCAATCTCAGAACATAATGGATACTAGGGATCAAACCCTAACAAAACTAACTCGATTACATGATAAATCTCATCCAACCCATCACCGTCCAGCAAGCCTACGATGCAATTACTCACGCACGGCGGTGAGCATCATGAAATAGGTGATGGAGGATGGTTGATGATGACAACGGTGACGAATCCCCCTCTCCGGAGCCCCGAACGGACTCCAGATCAGCCCTCCCGAGAGAGATTAGGGCTTGGCAGCGGCTCCGTATCGTAAAACACAATGAAACTTTCTCTCTGATTTTTTTCTCCCCGAAAGCCAATATATGGAGTTGGAGTTGGCATCGGAGGGCATCCAGGGGGCCCACAAGGTAGGGGGCGCGCCAAGGGGGGAGGGGCACGCCCCCCACCCTCGTGAGCAGGGTGTGGGCCCCCTGGTCTTCATCTTTGGCGAGGATTTTTTATTATTTATTCTAAGATATTCAGTGGAGTTTCAGGTCATTCCGAGAACTTTTGTTTTCTGCACATAAAACAACACCATGGCAATTCTGCTGAAAACAGCGTCAGTCCGGGTTAGTTCCATTCAAATCATACAAGTTAGAGTCCAAAACAAGGGCAAAAGTGTTTGGAAAAGTAGATACGACGGAGACGTATCAACTCCCCAAGCTTAAACCCTTGCTTGTCCTCGAGCAATTCAGTTGACAAACCGAAAGAGAAAAGAAAAACTTTTACAAACTCTGTTTGCTCTTCTTGTTGTAAACATGAAAAGCCAGCATTCAAGTTTCAGCAATTATTATGAACTAACCATACTCACAATAACACATAGGTCTCACAATTACTCATATCAATAGCATAATCAGCTAGCGAGCCATAATAGTAAAACTCGGATGACAACACTTTCTCAAAATAATCATAACATGATATAACGAAATGGTATCTCGCTAGCCCTTTCTGAGACCGCATAAAACATAAATGCAGAGCACCTTTAAAGATCAAGGACTGACTAAACATTGTAATTCATGGTAAAAGAGATCCAATCAAGTCATACCCAAAATAAACCAATTATAATGAATGCAAACGATGGTGTGCTCTCAATGGGTGCTTTTTAATAAGAAGGGTGATGACTCAACATAAAAGTAAATAGATAGGCCCTTCGCAGAGGGAAGTAGGGATTTGTAGAGGTGCCAGAGCTCGATTTTGAAATGGAGATAAATTATATTTTGAGCGGCATACTTTCACTGTCAACGCGACAACTATGAGATGGCTGTATCTTCCATACTACATGCATTATAGGCAGTTCCCAAACAGAATGGTAAAGGTTTATACTCCCCCTCCTCCACAAGCATCAATCCATGGCTTGCTCGAAACAACGAGTGCCTCCAACATTCAACGGGTCCTAGGGGTAGTTTTGTTTAATTATTTTGATTTGCTTTGATCTTTTTGGATCATGGGACTGGGCATCCCAGTTACCGGCCCTTTCTCGTGAATGAGGAGTGGAGTCCACTCCTCTTGAGAATAACCCACCTAGCATGAAAGATATAGGCAGCCCTAGTTGCACACGAGCTGCTCGAGCATACAAAACAGAATTTTTATTTGAAGGTTTGGAGTTTGGCACATACAAATTTACTTGGAACGGCAGGTAGATACCGCATATAGGAAGGTATAGTGGACTCATATGGCATAACTTTGTGTTTTAAGGAGTTTGGATGCACATGCAGTATTCCCTCTTAGTACAGGTGAAGGCTAGCAAAAGACTGGGAAGCGACCAACTGAGAGAGCGACAACAGTCGTAAGCATGCATTAGAATTAATTTACACTGAATATAAGCATGAGTAGGATATAATCCACCATGAACATAAATATCATGAATGCTATGTTGATTTGATTCAACTACATGCGTGAACATGTGCCAAGTCGAGTCACTCAATTCATTTAAAGGAGGATACCATCCATCATACCACATCATAATCATTCTAATAGCATGTTGGCATGCAAGAAAAACCATTATAACTCATAGCTAATCAAACATGGCACAAGCAACTATAATCTCTAAATGTCATTGCAAATATGTTTACTTCATAATAGCTGAATCAGGAACGATGAATCATCATATTTACAAAAACAAGAGAGGTCGAGTTCATACCAGCTTTTCTCATCCCAATAAGTCCATCATATATCATCATTATTGCCTTTCACTTGCACGACCGAACGGTGTGTATAATAATAAGAGTGCACGTGCATTGGACTAAGCTGGAATCTGCAAGCATTCAACTCAAGAGAGAAGACAAGTAATATGGGCTCTAAGTTAGATAAACAATAATGCATATAAGAGCCACTAAGCATTTTCAATATAGTCTTCTCGACCCCCAAAGAAAGGAAAAGAAAAATAAAAACTATTTACACGGGAAAGCTCCCAACAAGTAAAAAGAAGAACGGGAAATATTTTTGGGTTTTCTTTTTAATTATTACTACTATAGCAGGAAAAATAAACTACTACTATTTTTTGGTTTTTCTAAGGTTTATCAAACACACAAGAAGAAAGCAGGAAAAGGAAAATAAACTAGCATGGATATTACAGTGAAAGAGTATGAGCACCGACATCTAGCAATGAGTGTGTGTGAACATGAATGTAATGTCGGTGGGAAATCTGATTCCCCAAGCTTAGGCTTTTGGCCTAAGTTGGTCTATTGCCGAGGATAGCTTTGGGCTGATATCCGTAGGTGTACGGGTCATCTTGTGGACGCAGAATAGTTGGGATCATAATGTGATGAAGAGGACTCTGATTGCCACTGGCTGGCAACTGCCTCAGGATCCCAAGAATAAACAGACATTCGAGGAGGCTCATCTTGTGGCTCCAGTTCCGGGGCTGTTGCAGGATCCCGATAGGCTTGAACAGCCGCCCACGGAACAATGTAAGAACCTGTAGACAAGTTAAACGAAGAGGGAGCAGACAAAGTAATAGTCTCAGGGTGATGTTTATCAAAGTACAATTTATATTTAAGCTCCCCTTCGCGACTCTTAACAAGAAAATCATGCGCTATCATACGTTTATAATCTAAATAAGCACGGGGCAGCGCTGTTTCTTCTTTCTCCTCATGCCTAATAGGTATTTCAAAATATTCAGCTAGGCGCGAAGCATAAATGCCTCCAAAGACGGGGCCCTTAGTACGGTTCAGACTTAACCGTCTAGCAACAATTCCACCCATACTAACAGAGTTATTGCGGTGCAAACCATGGAACAAAATGGTAATATCAGGAATGCTAAGGTTTCTACAGTTCCCGCGTCCAATCAAGCAATGACTAGCAAATAAGGCAAAATAACGTAAAACAGGAAAATGTATGCTAGTGATTCTTGCATCAGAAACCTTCCTGGTTTCTTCCACAGTGATAGTGTCAATGAAAGCTTCTACTTCATTACGGTGCGGTTCATCTAAGGTGCCCTCAAAGGGTATTTTGCAAACCTCGCAAAATTCAGCTAATGGCATTTCCTTAACAACGTCATATAAATGGAACTCTACTGTTGGAGGTGATTTCTTAGGGAAAAAGTTGAAGTTCTGCACAAAAGTATTTGTGAGTAAGAGATACTGATGACGTTGGTCGCGGAGGAAGTTGGTGAGGCCGGTGTTTTCAATCAATAGATAGAAATCCTCATAAATCCCGCTCTCCTCAAGAAGTCATCGGAAGGCCATTCACACGGACGGACCTCCACGGTGCGAGGCAAATTAAATTTGGGCTTCTGTTCTTCTTCCTTTTGTTTTTCCTTAGAGCTTCGGCTCGACGAGCCCCTCAGAAATTTCTTCATTATTTCTGAAACAATCTGAAATTTTTAGTAACTTCAAATAAAAGTGAACCAACTTCAATAAAACTGATAGCAACTACTCATACAAGTGCCTAGAGCATATATCAAGCATTAGAACTACTTGGAACCATATAAATTTGACATGCAAGCTCAAGAACATGGTCACCTATGCAACACAAATTTGCAATGAATAAAGCACTAGAACAAAAACTAATTGGACCAATGGAGGAGTCACATACCAAGGAACAATCTCCCCAAGCAGTTTTGCGAGAGGTGCTTTGAGCAAGGAGATCAAAAATCACAAGCAATTTGGGCCGGAACTCGTGCTTGAGTTGGTTTTTCGGGTTTGTGTGAGACAGAGGAAGAAGATGGGTGCAGGGATAAGTGGAGGAGGGCCACCATGGGCCCACGAGGCAGGGGGGCGCGCCCAGGGGGGTAGGGCACGCCCTCCACCCTCTTGACCAGGTGGCAGCTCCCCCCGCGGTAATTTTTGCACAGTAAATCCTCAAATATTCCCGAAAAAATCATATTAAATTGGCATGGCATTCTGAGGACTTTTATTTTCGGGATATTTTTATATTGCACGGATAAGTCGGAGGCAGACGGAAAAATACTATTTTACTTTATTTCTACTAAATAATAGAGAATATAATGAGTGTACAGTAGGTTGTGATTCTAGTTTCATCCATCTCATGCTCATCAAAAGGAATCCACTAACAAGGTTGATCAAGTCTTGTTAACAAACTCATTCCGATTAACATGAAACCGAAGAAATTTCGAATAACACTATGTTACCTCAACGGGGATATGGACATCCCCAATAATAAGTATATCATATTTCTTCTTGACAGTAGAGAAAGGAAATTCAAAACCTCCAAATATACTCGATGTAATTTTTCCAATAGAGTTGATACTATGAACTTGAGGTTGTTTCCTCGGAAAGTGTACCGTGTGCTCATTACCATTAACATGAAAAGTGACATTGCCTTTGTTGCAATCAATAACAGCCCCTGGTATTAAGGAAAGGTCTCCCAAGAATAATAGACATACTATCATCCTCGGGAATATCAAGAATAACAAAGTCCGTTAAAATAGTAACGTTTGCAACCACAACAGTACATCCTCACAAATCTTTGGCAGGTATAGCAGTTGATTTATCAGCCATTTGCAAAGATATTTCAGTAGGTTTCAACTTATTCAAGTCATGTCTATGATATAAAGAGAGAGGCATAACACTAACACCGGCTCCAAGATCACATAAAACAGTTTTAACATAATTTCTTTTAATGGAGCATGGTATAGTAGGTACTCCTGGATCTCCAAGTTTCTTTGGTGTTCCACCCTTAAAAGTGTAATTAGCAAGCATGGTGGAAATTTCAGCTTCAGGTATCTTTCTTTTATTAGTAATGATATCCTTCATATACTTAGCATAAGGATTTGTTTTGAGCGCATCACTTAATCGCATACGCAAAAAGATAGGTCTAATCATTTCAGCAAAGCGCTCAAAATCCTCATCATCCTTTTTCTTGGATGGTTTGGGAGGAAAAGGCATGGGTTTTTGAACCCATGGTTCTCTTTCTTTACCATGTTTCCTAGCAACGAAGTCCCTTTTATCATAACGTTGATTCTTTGATTGTGGGTTATCAAGATCAACAGCAGGTTCAACTCCTATATCATTATCATTACTAGGTTGAGCATCATCATGAACATTATCATTAACATTTTCACAAGGTTCATGTTCATTACCAGATTGTGTTTCAGCATCAGACATAGAGATATCATTCGGATTATTTGGTGGTTCAGCAATAGGTTCACTAGAAGTTTGCACAGTTCTATCATTTTTCTTTTTCTTCCTTTTAGAAGAACTAGGCATATCAATATTATTTCTCTGAGAATCTTGCTCGATTCTCTTAGGGTGGCCTTCAGGATAGAAAGGTTCTGAGTCATTCTACCAGTTCTAGTAGCCACTCTAACAAAGCATAATCATTTTTCTTACTATTCATTTCATTAAGTATTTCTTTCTGAGCTTTAAGTACTTGTTCTACTTGAGTGGTAACCATAGAAGCATGTTTGCTAACAAGTTTAAGTTCACCTCTAATATTAGCCATATAATCACTCAAGCGTTTAATCATAAAGGTATTATGTTTTAATTGTCTACCAAAATAAGCATTAAAGTCATCTTACTTAAGCATAAAGTTATCAAACTCATCCAAGCACTGACTAGCAATTTTAGTAGGAGGGACTTCAGTTTTATCATATCTATAGAGAGAATTTACCTTTACTACCCGTGTCGGGATATCAGGAGGTTCTTCAGTAAATAAGTAATTGAGATCATATACTTATTCAACAAGCGGTATATTAAGACCATGTATTTCTGCAATAGGAGGTAAATTCTTAACATATTCAGCTTTAATACCTTTTTCTTTCATAGTTTTCTTTGCCTCTTGCATATCTTCGGGACTGAAAAATAGAACACCTCTCTTCTTCGGAGTTGGTTTAGGAATAGGCTCAGTAATTGGCTCGGGAGCTGGCTCAGGAGTTGGCTCAGGTGCCCAATTATTTTCATTTGTCAACATATTATTCAATAAAATTTCAGCTTCATCCGGTGTTCTTTCCCTGAAAAGAGAACCAGCACAACTATCCGTGTAATCTCTAGAAGCATCGGTTAGTCCATTATAAAAGATATCAAGTATTTCAGGTTTCTTAAGAGGATGATCAGGCAAAGCATTAAGTAACTTGAGAAGCCTCCCCCAAGCTTGTGGGAGACTCTCTTCTTCAATTTGCACAAAATTATATATATCCCTCAAAGCAGCTTGTTTCTTATGAGCAGGAAAATATTTAGCAGAGAAGTAATAAACCATATCCCGGGGACTTTGCACACAACTAGGATCATGAGAATTAAACCATATCTTAGCATCACCCTTTAATGAGAACGGAAATATTTTAAGTAAATAAAGGTAGCGCGATTTCTCATTATTAGTAAACAGGGCAGCTATATCATCTAACTTATGAAGATGTGCCACAACAGTTTCAGATTCATAGCCATAAAAGGGATCAGATTCAACCAAAGTAATTATATCTGGATCAACAGAAAGATCATAATAATCCTGATCAGGAACACAGATAGGTGAAGTAGAAAAAGTAGGGTCGGTTCTCATCCTACCTCTAAAAGATTCTTTACTCCATTTAACTAGCAACCTATTACGTTCACGACTATCGTGGCAAGCCAGAATAGCTTCAGTAGATTCAGCATTAAAAAGGTAACCCTCAGGAATAGCAGGCGTATTTTCATCATCACTAACATCATCGTGTTCAATTTCAATAATTTCTCTTTCTCTAGACCTAGAAATTTGTTCATCTAGAAATTCACCAAGGGGCACAGTAGTATCAAGCATAGAAGTAGTTTCATCATAAGTATCATGCATAGCAGAAGTGGCATCATCAATAACATGCGACATATCGGAACGAATAGCAGAAGCAGGTTTAGGTGTCGCTAGCTTAATCATAACAGAAGGTGAATCAAGTGCAGAGCTAGATGGCAGTTCCTTACCTCCCCTCGTAGTTGAGGGATAAATTGTTGTCTTAGCGTCTTTCAAATTCTTCATAGTGTCCAGCAGATATAAATCCCAAGTGACTCAAAGAATAGAGCTATGCTCCCCGGCAACGGCGCCACAAAAAGGTCTTGATAACCCACAAGTATAGGGGATCGCAACAGTTTTCGAGGGTAGAGTATTCAACACAAATTTGTTGATTCGACACAAGGGGAGCCAAAGAATATTCTCAAGTATTAACAGCTGAGTTGTCAATTCAACCACACCTGGAAACTTAATATCTGCAACAAAGTGTTTAGTAGCAAAGTAATATGATAGTGGTGGTAACGGTAACAAAAGTAAAGACAGCAAAAGTAATGTTTTTGGTATTTTGTAGTGATTGTAATAGTAGCAACGGAAAAGTAAATAAGCGTAAACCAGTATATGGAAAACTCATAGGCACCGGATCAGTGATGCATAATTATACCGGATGTGGTTCATCATGTAATAGTCATAACATAGGGTGACACAGAACTAGCTCCAGTTCATCAATGTAATGTAGGCATGCATTCCGCAAATAGTCATACGTGCTTATGGAAAAGAACTTGCATGGCATCTTTTGTCCTACCCTCCCGTGGCAGCGGGGTCCTATTGGAAACTAAGGGATATTAAGGCCTCCTTTTAATAGAGAACCGGAACAAAGCATTAACACATAGTGAATACATGAACTCCTCAAACTATGGTCATCACCGAGAAGTATCCCGATTATTGTCACTTCGGGGTTGTTGGATCATAACACATAATAGGTGACTATAGACTTGCAAGATAGGATCAAGAACGCACATATTCTTGAAAACATAATAGGTTCAGATCTGAAATCATGGCACTCGGGCCCTAGTGACAAGCATTAAGCATATCAAAGTCATAGCAACATCAATCTCAGAACATAATGGATACTAGGGATCAAACCCTAACAAAACTAACTCGATTACATGATAAATCTCATCCAACCCATCACCGTCCAGCAAGCCTACGATGCAATTACTCATGCACGGCGGTGAGCATCATGAAATAGGTGATGGAGGATGGTTGATGATGACAACGGTGACGAATCCCCCTCTCCGGAGCCCCGAACGGACTCCAGATCAGCCCTCCCGAGAGAGATTAGGGCTTGGCGGCGGCTCCGTATCGTAAAACACGATGAAACTTTCTCTCTGATTTTTTTCTCCCCGAAAGCCAATATATGGAGTTGGAGTTGGCATCGGAGGGCATCCAGGGGGCCCACAAGGTAGGGGGCGCGCCCCCCACCATCGTGAGCAGGGTGTGGGCCCCTGGTCTTCATCTTTGGCGAGGATTTTTTATTATTTATTCTAAGATATTCCGTGGAGTTTCAGGTCATTCCGAGAACTTTTGTTTTCTGCACATAAAACAACACCATGGCAATTCTGCTGAAAACAGCGTCAGTCCGGGTTAGTTCCATTCAAATCATACAAGTTAGAGTCCAAAACAAGGGCAAAAGTGTTTGGAAAAGTAGATACGACGGAGACGTATCACACTTCTCTAGTACTATCGCTCGTCTCCCTCTTCTATTAAGTCACCCGACTTCCGGGGTCGGGGAGGGTGCCTATGGTTGGTTCTCAGTTGCCGTCCCACATGTGTGTGCGAACGCAATATGACGCGCGTTCCATTCGGAGAGCAGCGTGCCAGACCGATCGACCGTCTGGGGTGCGACATTTAACGAAGGGCGTCTTTGTATACTCCGTACATGTGTACCGCCGTTTTCTAGACGCTTTGCTCCATGGTGCGGGCGCAATCCATGGATACAAAATTAGTATCTTGTATACTATTTAAAAGTCGAGGGCGGGCTTTTCTGCGGTAGGCGGCGGGGCAGTTCCGCCTAGTCGGTTCGACAGAGACGCGAGAAGACGAGGGAGTAGGCTGCTGCAAACGTAGGGCTGTGTGATTTGGTAGCGAGTTACTGCTGGACAGGTGGGGCCCCGTGATTTGACTTGCCATTATCATTTTAACTGCGACACTACGACCGGAGTGAGTCTCCCGATTCCTGACCACCTCCATAGAGGTGCCTCTCCCAATGCTCCACCATGTAGTAGAGGCTGGCTCTTGCATGAGAGCCTACTTCTCCACTTTTTCCTTGCATCTCTTTCCTCCACATATGCAAAAATGCCATGTAAAGCGCACTATTGTACTTACTTGCTCCTACAGGTGCTTAAGCTTGCCACATAGGCATAAAGTCTGATGTGGCAAGTTAATCAAGAAGAGAGAGACTAGTTTGGTGACCCAAGGAAGAAATGGTGGTAAGCGCGTGTACCTAGGTGTAAAGATAATTTTGAGTCTATAGCTAATTAAATGAAGAAAACTTAGCAACACCATTTCATTGGAAGAGGTCACTCCTTGGCAAATGCAATAAATACTAGTACTCCCTGTGTCCCATAATATAAGAACGTTTTGGCACTACACTAGTGTCAAAACGTTCTTATATTATGGGACGAGGGAATCTGAAGAAATAGATAGAGAGGAGTAAAAACACTTATAGCCAACCTTATAGCTAACCTTATTGTAGTATGAGTGACTAAGTGATGACTATGTATGACATGCCAACATCGATAGCCTAACGCACCATGTTAAATCTCCAAGGCGCGACCAGGCGCGCATGCATTTCTGACGGTCATGGTAGGTGCGGCCATGATACGGGGTGCTGGCAGCCCTTGGATCTGAGATCAGACGGTCGCATGCTAAGTTGCTGAAAATTTGTAAAATAACCCTCCCGCGGCAACCGACAAATTTCTGTTGGGGAATGTTGCATAAAATAAAAAATTTCCTACGTTCACCAAGATCCATCTATGAGTTCATCTAGCAACGAGTGAGAGAGATGCATCTACATACCCTTTGTAGATTGCGTGCGGAAGCGTTCAAGAGAACGGGGTTGAGGGAGTCGCTCGTCGTGATCCAAATCACCGGAGATCCTAGCGCCGAACGGACGGCACCTCCGCTGTTCAACACACGCGACGGTCAGCGTGACGCCTCCTCCATCTTGATCCAAAGAAGGGGAAGGAGAGGTTGATGAAGATCCAGCAAGACGACGGCGTGGTGGATGCAAGAAGATACTCGGCAGGCTTCGCCAAGCAACTGGGGAGGAGGAAGAGGTATAACAGGGGGAGGGAGGCGCCAAGTGCAAGGGATCGGCTGACCTCCCTCCCCCCTTTATATAGGCCCCCTGGGGGGGCGCCGGCCCCTCTAGAATCCATCTAGATGGGGGGGCGGCGGCCAAGGGGGGGAGGCTTGCCCCCCAAGGCAAGTGGGGCGCCCCACCCTAGGGTTTCCAACCCTAGGCGCAGGGGCCCAAGTGAAGCGCACCAGCCCACCAGGCTGAGTTCTCTCCTATTTCGCCCATTACGGGACCTCCGGGATAGGTGGCCCCACCAGTGGACCCCGGGACCCTTTCTCGTGGTCCTGACAATACCTAGAACCCCAAATTCTCCCGATGGCGAAATAGCACTTCCTACATATAATTCTTTACCTCCGGACCATTCTGAACTCCTCGTGACGTCCGGGATCTCATCTGGGACTCGAACAACATTCGGTTTGCTGCATACTCATATTCATACAACCCTAGCGCCACCGAACCTTAAGTGTGTAGACCCCACGGGTTCGGGGACATGCTGAGACATGACCGAGACGGCTCTCGGTCAATAACCAACAGCGGGATCTGGATACCCATGTTGTCTCCCACATGCTCCTCGATGATCTCATCGGATGAACCACGATGTCGAGGATTCAAGCAACCCCGTATACTATTCCCTTTGTCAGTCGGTATGTTACTTGCCCGAGATTCGATCGTCGGTATCCCAATACCTCGTTCAATCTCGCTACTGCAAGTCACTTTACTTGTACCATAATGCATGATCCGTGACGGACACTTGGTCACTTTGAGCTCATTATGATGATGCACTACCGAGTGGGCCCAAAGTGATACCTCTCCGTGTCAGAGTGACAAATCCCAGTCTCGAATTCGTGTCAACCCAATGTACACTTTCGGAGATACCTGTAGTGCACCTTTATAGTCACCCGATGCCAGTGACGCTTTGGTACACCCAAAGCACTCCTACGGTATACGGAGTAACACGATCTCATGGTCTAAGGAAGAGATACTTGACATTGGAAAAGCTCTAGCAAAACGAACTACACGATCTTTTGCTATGCTTAGGATTGGGTCTTGTCCATCACATCATTCTCCTAATGATGTGATCCCGTTATCAATCGACATCCAATGTCCATAGTCGAAACCATGACTATCTTGTTGATCAACAAGCTAGTCAACTAGAGGCTCACTAGGGACATGTTGTGGTCTAAGTATTCACACGTGTATTACGATTTCCGGATAATACAATTATAGCATGAATAAAAGACAATTATCAAGAACAAGGAAATATAATAATAATCCTTTTATTATTGCCTCTAGGGCATATTTCCAACAGTCTCCCACTTGCACTAGAGTCAATAATCCAGTTACATTGTGATGAATCGAACACCCATAGAGTTCTGGTGTTGATCATGTTTTGCTCGCGGAAGAGGTTTAGTCAACGGATCTACGACATTCAGATCCGTATGTACTTTGCAAATTTCTGTGTCTCCATCTTGAACATTTTCACGAATGGAGTTGAAGCGACGCTTGATGTGCCTGGGCTCCTTGGCAAGTGCAATAGCTCCAGTGTTGTCACAGAAGAGTTTGATTGGCCCCGATGCATTGGGTATGACTCCTAGGTCGGTGATGAACTCCTTCACCCATATTGCTTCATGCGCCGCCTCCGAGGCTGCCATGTACTCCGCTTCACACGTAGATCCCGCCACGACGCTTCGCTTGCAGCCGCACTAGCCATCGCTCCACCATTGAACATATACACGTATCCGGTTTGTGACTTAGAGTCATCCAGATCCGTGTTGAAGCTAGCGTCGACGTAACCCTTTACGTGAGCTCTTCGTCACCTCCATAAACGAGAAACATGTCCTTAGTCCTTTTCAGGTACTTCAGGATATTCTTGACCGTTGTCCAGTGTTCCTTGTCGGGATTAATTTGGTATCTTCCTACCAAACTTACGGCAAGGTTTACATCAGGTCTGGTACAAAGCATGGCATACATAATAGACCCTATGGCTGATGCATAGGGGATGACACTCATCTCTTCTATATCTTCTGCCATGGTCGGACATTGAGCCGAGCTCAATTTCACACTTGTAATACAGGCAAGAACCCTTTCTTGGACTGATCAATTTTGAACTTCTTCAATATCTTATCAAGGTATGTGCTTTGTGAAAGACCTATGAGGCGTCTCGATCTATCTCTATAGATCTTGATGCCTAACATATAAGCAGCTTCTCCAAGGTCCTTCATTGAAAAACTCTTATTCAAGTAGGCCTTAATGCTGTCCAAAAGTTCTATATCATTTCCCATCAAAAGTATGTCATCTACATATAATATGAGAAATGCTACAGAGATCCCACTCACTTTCTTGTAAACGCAGGCTTCTCCATAAGTCTGCATGAACCCAAACGCTTTGATCATCTCATCAAAGCGAATGTTCCAACTCCGAGATGCTTGCACCAACCCATAAATGGATCGCTGGAGCTTGCATACCTTGTTAGCATTCTTAGGGTCGACAAAACCTTCCGGCTGCATCATATACAGTTCTTCCTTAAGATAGTCGTTAAGGAATGCCGTTTTGACGTCCATTTTCCTTATCTCATAATCATAGTATGCGGCAATTGCTAACATGATTCGGACGGACTTCAACCGCTTCTGGGAGAGGAAGTCTCATCGTAGTCAATCCCTTGAACTTGCCAATAACCTTTAGCGACAAGTCGAGCTTTATAGATGGTAACATTACCATCCGCGTTAATCTTCTTCTTAAAGATCCATTTGTTTTCTATCGTCGCCGATCATCGGGCAAATCTGTCAAAGTCCATACTTTGTTTTCATACATGGATCCTATCTCGGATTGCATGGCTTCAAGCCATTTGTTGGAATCTGGGCCCGTCATCGCTTCTTCATAGTTCGAAGGTTCACCGTTCTCTAACAACATGATTTCCGTGACAGGGTTGCCATACCACTCTGGTGTGGAACGTGTCCTTGTGGACCCACGGGTTCAAGAGCAACTTGATCCAAGTACCTTGATCATCATCATTAATTTCCTCTCCGATCGGTGTAGTCACCAGGAACATTTTCTGAGCTGCACTACTTTCCGGTTCAAGAGGGAGTACTTCATCGAGTTCTACTTTCCTCCCACTTACTCCTTTTGAGAGAAACTCTTTTCAAGAAAGGATCCGTTCTTGGCAACAAAGATCTTGCCTTCGGATCTAAGGTAGAAGGTATACCCAATGGTTTCCTTAGGGTATCCTATGAAGACGCATTTTTCCGACTTGGGTTCGAGATTTTCAGGTTGAAGTTTCTTGACATAAGCATCGCATCCCCAAACTTTTAGAAACGACAGTTTAGGTTTCTTCCCAAACCATAATTCATACGGTGCCGTCTCAACGGATTTAGATGGTGCCCTATTTAGAGTGAATGTAGCTGTCTCTAGAGCGTATCCCCAAAATGATAGCGGTAAATCAGTAAGAGACATCATAGATCACACCATATCCATTAGAGTGCGATTACGACGTTCGGACAAAACATTACTCTGAGGTGTTAAATGCTGCGTGAGTTGTGAACCGATTCCACATTTCCTTAAGTGTGTACCATATTCGTGACTTAAATATTCTCCCCCATGATCTAATTGTAAGAACTTTATTTTCTGTCACGTTGATTCTCTACCTCATTCTGAAATTCCTTGAACTTTTCAAAGGTCTCAGACTTGTGTTTCATTAAGTAGACATACCCATATCTACTTAAGTCGTCTTTGAGAGTGAGAACATAATGATATCCTCCGCGAGCCTCAACGCTCATTGGACCGCACACATAGGTATGTATGATTTCCAATAAGTTGGTTGCTCGCTCCATTGTTCTGGAGAACGGAGTCTTGGTCATTTTGCCTATAAGGCATGGTTCGCATGTGTCAAATGATTCATAATCGAGAGATTCTAAAAGTCCATCAGAATGGAGCTTCTTCATGCGCTTGACACCAATGTGACCAAGGCGGCAGTGCCACAAGTATGTGGGACTGTCGTTATCAACTTTACATCTTTTGGTATTCACACTATGAATATGTGTAATATTACGTTCGAGATTCATTAAGAATAAACCATTGACCATCGGAGCATGACCATAAAACATATCTCTCATATAAATAGAACAACCATTATACTCGGATTTAAATGAGTAGCCATCTCGCATTAAAGGAGATCCTGATACAATGTTCATGCTCAAACTTGGCACTAAATAACAATTATTGAGGTTTAAAACTAATCCCGTAGGTAAATGTAGAGGTAGCGTGCCGACGGCGATCACATCGACCTTGGAACCATTCCCGACGTGCATCGTCACCTCATCCTTCGCCAGTCTCCGTTTATTCCGCAGCTCCTATTATGAGTTACAAATATGAGCAACGGCACCGGTATCAAATACCCAGGAGTTACTACGAGTACTGGTAAGGTACACATCAATTACATGTATATCAAATATACCTTTAGTGTTGCCGGCCTTCTTATGCGCTTAGTATTTGGGGCAGTTCCGCTTCAAGTGACCCTTCCCTTTGCAATAAAAGCACTCGAGTCTCGGGCTTGGGTCCATTCTTTGACTTCTTCCCGGCAATCGGCTTACGGGCGTGGCAACATCCTTGCCGTCCCTTCTTGAAGTTCTTCTTACCCTTGCCCTTCTTGAACTTAGTAGTTTTATTGACCATCAACACTTGATGTTCTTTCTTGATTTCAACCTCTCACGACTTTCAGCATTGAAAATACTTCAGGAATAGTTTTCACCATCCCCTGCATATTGTAGTTCATCGCAAAGCTCTTGTAGCTCGGTGGGAGCGACTGAAGGATTCTGTCAATGACCGCCTCGTCCAGGAGGTTAATGTCCAGCTGGGACATGCGGTTGTGCAACCCAGACATTTTGAGTATGTTCTCACTGACAGAACTATTTTCCTCCATCTTACAACTATATAACTTGTTGGAGACTTCATATCTCTCGACCCGGGCATGAGCTTGAAAAACCATTTTCGGCTCCTCGAACATCTCATATGCTCCGTGTTGCTCAAAACACTTTTGGAGCCCCGGTTCTAAGCTGTAAAGCATGCCGCATCGAACGAGGGAGTAATCATCGACGAGACTGCCAAGCATTCATAATGTCTTGGATCTCTGGATGGGTGCTTCACCTAGCGGTGCTTCTAGGACATATTGTTTCTTGGCTGCTATGAGGATGATCTCGTGTTAGGACCCAGTCCGAATAGTTGCTGCCATAATCTTTCAGCTTGGTTTTCTCTAGGAACGCGTTGAAGTTCATGGTGACATGAGCGTTGGCCATTTGATCTACAAGACATTTTGCAAAGATTTTAGACTAATGTTCATGATAATTAAGTTCATCTAATCAAATTATTTAATGAACTCCCACTCAGATTTGACATCCCTCTAGTCATCTAAGTGTTACATGATCCAAGTCGACTAGGATGTGTCCGATCATCACGTGAGACGGACTAGTCATCGTCGGTGAACATCTCCATGTTGATCGTATCTTCCATACGACTCATGTTCGACCTTTCGGTCTCTTGTGTTACGAGGCCATGTCTCGTACATGCTAGGCTCGTCAAGTTAACCCTAAGTGTTTTGCATGTGTAAAACTGTCTTACACCCGTTGTATGTGAACGTAAGGATCTATCACACCCGATCATCACGTGGTGCTTGAAGCAGCGAACTTTAGCACCGGTGCACAGTTAGGGGGAACACTTTCTTGAAATTATTATAAGGGATCATCTTATTTACTACCGCAATTCTAAGTAAACAAGATGCATAAAACATAATGAACATCACATGCAATTATATAAAGTAGTGACATGATATGGCCAATATCATATAGCTCCTTTGATCTTCATCTTCGGGGCTCCATGATCATCTTGTCACCGGCATGACACCATGATCTCCATCATCATGATCTCCATCATCGTGTCTCCATGAAGTTGCTCGCCAACTATTACTTCTACTACTATGGCTAACACGTTTAGCAATAAAGTACAGTAATTTACATGGCGTTGAATCAATGACACGCAGGTCATACAATAATTAAGACAACTCCTATGGCTCCTGCCGGTTGTCATACTCATCGACATGAAAGTCGTGATTCCTATTACAAGAACATGATCTCATACATCATAATATATCATTCATCATTCATCACAACTTCTGGCCATATCACATCACATGACAATTGCTGCAAAAACAAGTTAGACGTCCTCTAATTGTTGTTGCATCTTTTACGTGGCTGCAATTGGGTTCTAGCAAGAACGTTTTCTTACCTACGAATAACCACAACGTGATTTGTCAACTTATATTTACCCTTCATAAGGACCCTTTTCGTCGAATCCGCTCCAACTAAAGTGGGAGAGACAGACACCCGCTAGCCACCTTATGCAACTAGTGCATGTCAGTCGGTGGAACCTGTCTCACGTAAGCGTACGTGTAAGGTCGGTCCGGGCCGCTTCATCCCACAATACCGCTGAAGCAAAATAAGACTAGTAACGGCAAGAAAGTTGACAACATCTACCCACAACTGATTTGTGTTCTACTCTTGCAATAGAGAACTACGCATAGACCTAACTCTGATACCACTGTTGGGGAACGTTGCATAAAATAAAAAATTTCCTACGTTCACCAAGATCCATCTATGAGTTCATATAGCAACGAGTGAGAAATATGCATCTACATACCCTTTGTAGATTGCGTGCGGAAGCGTTCAAGAGAACGGGGTTGAGGGAGTCGTTCTCGTCGTGATCCAAATCACCGGAGATCCTAGCGCTGAACGGACGGCACCTCCGCGTTCAACACACGTACGGTGAGCGTGCCGTCTCCTCCGTCTTGATCCAGCAAGGGGGAAGGAGAGGTTGATGAAAATCCAGCAGCACGACGGCGTGGTGGTGGATGCAACAAGATTCGGCGAGGCTTCGCCAAGCAATCGGGAGGAGGAAGAGGTGTAGCGGGGGAGGGAGGCGCCAAGTGCAAGGGATCGGCTGCCCTCCTCCCCCTTTATATAGGCCCCTTGGGGCGCCGCCCCTCTAGAATCCATCTAGATGGGGGGCAAGGAGGAGGCTTGCCCCCAAGGCAGTGGGCGCCCCACCCTAGGGTTTCCAACCCTAGGCGCAGGGGACCAAGTGGGCGCACCAGCCCACCAGGCTGGTTCCTCCCACTTCAGCCCACGGGGCCCTCCGGGATAGGTGGCCCCACCCGGTGGACCCCCGGGACCCTTCTGGTGGTCCCGGTACAATACCGGTAACCCCCTAAATTCTCCCGATGGCCGAAATAGCACTTCCTATATGTAATTATTTACCTCCGAACCATTCCGGAACTCCTCGTGACGTCCGGGATCTCATCCGGGACTCCGAACAACATTCGGTTTGCTGCATACTCATATTCATACAACCCTAGCGTCACCAAACCTTAAGTGTGTAGACCCTACAGGTTCGGGAGACATGCAGACATGACCGAGACGGCTCTCCGGTCAATAACCAACAGCGGGATCTGGATACCCATGTTGGCCCACATGCTCCTCGATGATCTCATCGGATGAACCACGATGTCGAGGATTCAAGCAACCCGTATACTATTCCCTTTGTCCGATCGGTATGTTACTTGCCCGAGATTCGATCGTCGGTATCCCAATACCTCGTTCAATCTCGTTACCGGCAAGTCACTTTACTCGCATCGTAATGCATGATCCCGTGACGAGACACTTGGTCACTTTGAGCTCATTATGATGATGCACTACCGAGTGGGCCCGGTGATACCTCTCCGTAATACGGAGTGACAAATCGATCTCGATCCGTGTCAACCCAATGACACTTTCGGAGATACCTGTAGTGCACCTTTATAGTCACCCGCCACGTTGTGACGTTTGGTACACCCAAAGCACTCCTACGGTATCCGGGAGTTACACGATCTCATGGTCTAAGGAAGAGATACTTGACATTGGAAAAGCTCTAGCAAAACGAACTACACGATATTGTGCTATGCTTAGGATTGGGTCTTGTCCACCACATCATTCTCCTAATGATGTGATCCCATTATCAACGACATCCAATGTCCATAGTCAGGAAACCATGACTATCTGTTGATCAACGAGCTAGTCAACTAGAGGCTCACTAGGGACATGTTGTGGTCTAAGTATTCACACGTGTATTACGATTTCCGGATAATACAATTATAGCATGAATAAAAGACAATTATCATGAATAAGAAAATATAATAATAATCCTTTTATTATTGCCTCTTGGGCATATTTCCAACAATTTCCTCCCGCGGGCTGGAGTAGGTTTCTCGGTTTGCATGCGGGTTTAATGGAGGCGAGGAGGCGTGTTCAGCCGGGCGTGCAGTGGACGGCGCAGTACTATTCGATTTGACAACTACAACTAGTATATTATAAAAAACAAAGAAGAGTAGTAGAGATAGAGATAAGAATAGAGACTAGGGAGGAGCACCGTCTCATCGCTTCATGGGCTACTCCTGCGCTCCATTCGGGCCGCATAACGTCCCTACTGACCATTCCCTCCTGCGCTCCATTAAGTGGTATTTGTTGACATTTGGGGAGCGCACTCGTGGATCGCTAGCAGCCACGACTTCACCGACGACGACTTCTTCCCCGACCTCGGCAACCTCTTCCTCAACGACATGGGAGACAACCTCAACGCCAATGGTGCTGCTCCGTTGCACCGTATGTGTTTCTATCCTTCTGTTCGAAATCGTGGTAGAATCCATGTTTCTAGTCTGTGTCCTAGACTCGATCTGTTCATCTACTATGCTAGTCCGCATGATTAGTTTAATCTCTGTTATAACCGTCATGATTTATTTTGTAGTAAATCTCGTAGTAACTTGCTCATATATTCAACTGGCGGAACGTCCCCTATAGCCACTCCCGTTTCATGGACGGCCTGGTCGATGCCTCCAAGGAGCCCTTCGTCTACTGCTATGAGTGCCCGGGGCCATTTTGGGGCTCGCCGGCGGACATCGTTCATCACCTGACGCAGGTGTGCGGCGATCACTACTGGCCCTTGGCGAAGAACATCAAGTACGAGACGTGTTACCCGTTCACCGTGCTGGAGTCGCTGGAGGATTAGCGCCGCCTGCTAGTCTCGGAGGAGGACGGCAGCGTCTTCCTCTTGATCGTGCCCACCGGCGAGGCCCGCGCAGGCCGCCGCCACATCTTCGCAGTGTGCGTCAGGGGCGACGCCGCTGACGCTGACAATGACACGAGGCCGATGTACGGGTGCGTGGTATTATTTGACCCCCAACAATGTGCATGGGGACTCCAAGGAGGTTCACCTCGACATATGCATTAGTAAGTTAAATGTTGATCATTAGTCTTCGCTCAATGTAATCCGTTGTCTAAGCATGTGGAGACTTCCATGCATGATCTTGCTCTATTGGAGTATCGCACATGAATAAAAGTGTATCCATTTATGGTTTAGTCTAGAATCTTCCATTTATGAATTTTTACTACAGTACGGTGAAAGACTTATGATGAACCATTTCCTACAAAGCACAATAAGAGTTATTTCTTCACTAGTTTTGGATGCAGGTTGAACAGTTGAACGCTTTTGTTTGCAAAAGATACTTTTTTATCTATTTCACCCGGATGTTTCTGAGCTCTAGAGATGAAATAATATCCGAAGAAACCTATCGATACCTGTTACACATGAGATGACCCACACATCCTTTGTCAAAATAAACAACAACCCGATGCATTTCACTCTTCCGTGCAATGGACGGGCACCTTACTTGCTCCTACATGTGCTTAAGCTTGCCACATAGGCATAAAGTCTGATGTGGCAAGTTAATCAAGAAGTGAGAGACTAGTTTGGTGACCCAAGGAAGAAACGGTGCTAAGCGCGTGTACCTAGGTGAAAAGACAATTTTGAGTCTATAGCTAATTAAATGAAGCAAACTTAGCAACACCATTTCATTGGAAGAGGTCACTCCTTGGCAAATGCAATAAATACTAGTACTCCCTGTGTCCCATAATATAAGAACGTTTTTGGCACTACATGTTTTTTGGCACTACACGTTTTTGGCACTACACTAGTGTCAAAAACGTTCTTATATTATGGGATAGAGGGAGTACAAAGAAAGAGATAGAGAGGAGTACAAAAATACACTTATAGCCAACCTTATAGCCAGCCTTGTTGTAGTATGAGTGACTAAGTGATGACTATGTATGACATGCCAAGTTGCCAACATTAGATAGCCTAACGCACTGTGTTAAATCTCCAAGGGCGCGACCGCGTGAGCGACGCGACGGTCGTGGTAGGCGCGACCATGATACGGGCTGCTGGCAGCCCTTGGATCTGAGATCAAACAGTCGCATGCTAAGTTGCTGAAAATTTGCAGAATAACCCTCCAGGATAGGGTATTCACCCATAGGTCTAGAATCACGCCATGCAACCGTTCGATCTCAGATCCAAGGGCTCTCGGAAGCCCGTATCATGGGAGAACGGAAAGCCACTACCCTGCCGTTCGGAGGCTGGCAGTTCGCTCCTACTCGTCCCCGCACGTCCTTTAATACTACGGCAGTTCGCTCCTAGTCGTCCCGTCCAACATTACGGCAGTTCCACTAATCCTAACCCTCCTCCCAAATCCATGGCGTCCCAAATCTCCCCGATCAGCGGTGAGTACAAGGTTAGAACCATCACCGGCGATGAGTTCGACGTCATCTACACACGTTCTTCCGCGACGGTGAAAGGATGCCTTTCTCGCAGGGCGCATGTTCGAAGACTCAGATGATGAGTGGGTCGCTGGGCTAGATGTTGAGTACATCACAGTTGTGGGACGAGAGAAGGATCTAAAGGACGAAGAGAGGAAGAAGCCCGCCGTGATCCAGGTTTGCGTGCATGACTTATGCTTGGTCTACCACATAGGCCATGCCGACGTTGAGTGCCCGGAGTTTAAGGACTTCCTCGAGAGCAACCTAGTCAAATTCATTACTGTAGACTTTGATAACGACAAAGAAGTCCTGCGTCGGATAGGCCTCGTTGTAGGCAACACCTTCGACCTCCAAAAGAATCGGCTGGTGTCCTCTCGTCAACCTTCAATGCTGACCTTGGCAGGAGGCATGGTTCATCCTTCATACGGTAAACTGGAGAAACCTCCATACACGTTTCATCGTCATGCATGGCAGCGGAATGTACTAGATATAGACCACATCTACTACGTTGCAATGGATGGCTACCTTTGTTTCAATATCTACAAGGGTTGGATGAAGAGCAACAGCCAAGTTGGCGGTTCAAGCAAAGAAGTATCGGCCAAGAGGAAGAGGGACAAGGACGAAGTCGAGGACGTGGACGAGGACTCCGAGTAAGGTGGCAGTGTCGTTGCTCATGGTGGTTCTAATGCAGTGTCTACCGGAATAGTTGCAAAGTTTAATTTCAGGTGTGCTTAATTTAATTTGAGGGGTCTGTTGTGTTGAGCCCCCAGCAGAACTGTGTTATGTTTCTTCTCGTTACTTTAACTCTTCAGTACATACATACTAGTATTTCTTACATTTCATCTTTTTGTTGGTATAGTACTACCACTCGTTTCTTCACATTATATACGTACAATATATATGGCCAACATCATATAGCCAGCAGTTTAGTTGTCAAAGAATTTCAGGGTTTTTAGTTTTGTCAAAGAATTCTAGGATGCTTAGTTTTATTTGGGGGGTGGGTTGTGCTGGACACCATTATTGTGACTAGCCTTTTTAATAGTACTATATGCATAATTTGGCGACGACCGCTCTCTATATGTACCACCTTTTTTTAATTTCAAATTTTGCTCCATGGCGCAATCCATCGATACTACTACTGTACAAAAGTATACATTTTTTAAAAGGCTAGAGGGCGGGGCAGTCTAGCTTGGTCGGTTTCACGAGAGGCGAGGGCCTTTCTGATTTGACGGCACATTACTGCTGGAAGGCGGGGCCTTGTGATTTGACTGCTCGTATAAATGTGCCGACGACCTGAGGAGGAGCAAAGAACCGTGCGGTATACTCAAGTTTTCCACTGGAGTAGTACTGCGATGAAGGAGCATGAAACACGGCAGCCCAGTGCCATATGGCGATAAAAAATGATCTAATTTGCTAGTCATCTCATTGTTAGTATTGTTCTATTCATTCCCTAAAAAAGCATTGTTCTATTCATGCCTCGCAGAGAGCGTGACACGTATGCGTAAACACCGAAGCAAAAGATGAAACACATGAGCAAAAGAAGAAGGAAGATTATCAACCCAAATGATCTAATTCGCCGCGGAGTCGTAACTGCTTATTCATCGCCTCCACGACCTCCATCTCCTTGCGCGTCTCCTCCGCCATCTTCTTTATTCTGTCCATGACGCAGGATTTCTCGACGCGAGCCTCCATCATCTGTTCCACGGCTTCATTACGTACCTTGACAGCAGCCGGGTGCTTGATGCGGAGCTTCGCCAACTCCTCCTTCTGTTCCATGTCGAGGGCCTGCAGCATCTTCATCGAGGAACTACTATTCTCATGCAGCTTCTTCCATCCGGCGTTCTTCTCCTTCAACAGGTCGATCTCGTGGCAGAGCTTCGCCTTGTCCTCTTGAAGTCGCAGGATTTCGTCGGTCGCCTTCTTCTCCGAGGCAATGCTCTTCTTCAGCAGCATCACCAAGCCGGCGGTCAACTCCCCCTGCTTATTGAGCTCCGCGGGCATGTCGTCGAGGCTCTCCTTCAGCCACTCCACCAAGCCTTGGATGAACTCCTTATGCTTAGTGAGGTGCTTATTGAGCTGATCGGGCATGCCGTCGAGGGATAACGACTCCAGCTCCACCGGCTCGGCATGTTCGCCTCCGCGGCTAGGGCGCTCCTGGGAGCCATCGCCTGCCCGTGAGAGATCTTTCGAGGTCTCCGCTTGGCGGCGAGCCCTCTCTTTTTCTTCCGCGGCCTTGGTTGTCGCTCCCTTGTTACGAGTAGTTCTCGACCTAGAGCTCTGCTCACCGGCCATGGCAACGACAGACGAAGAAGAAGCACTTATGAGGAGGAAAGGTAGAGTAATTTTGGTTAGGTAGTTCCCCTTTTTATAACCTAAGTACTAGCACTAGTACTAATACCTGCATAGTGGGAACACGTTCAGGTTTGGTACGTACTAGTAGGTGTGAGCAGGCTTTCAAATGTGATGGGAACAAGGTAAAGATTAATTGATGGTTTTGGTTTCGAGGCCCGAAACGGCTCCCGATGAGTTTATCGGAACATAAATTTCAAGTACTACACTGCTCAAATGCGTAAATATTATGTTACTGTAAAAAAATTGGCACAAAATACGAAGGAGACCAATGGAAGTACTACTAGCAACCTATGATTTAACTACTCGCATACACGCAGTGGAGTAATAATATCTTTCTTCCGCCCTCACATGCACTCAATTTGCATGCGCTGTATTAATTGACCATCAATGAAGTGAATGACTTTACACGCGTCAAATTATCACATGGGGTGGATCTTGGTACAAAATTGCGTCCGCCCGTGTACCCGCATGTGCGTGCGAGGGAATGAGTGCGTGCGTGGCGTGTGTGCACATGTTTGCTTCGTGCATGTACCGCCAGTATGGCTCAGGGAGGACGAGTACATTCTTATGGAACCAGCAGCACGTCACTGTGATGAATCCATGCAAGGAGGTCGCAACAACGCCTCCACATTTTCCACGTGGCTTCATGAACTGTAAGAGAGACACTGTGTAGCATGCCATTGGTATTCTAATTTACGTGTTTTGCACATACTCGAAGTACTAGTAAGGCACACGTGCATTGCACGCATCAGATTTTGCAACCAAATTATGAATAAATACCACACTATAGCATGTCAGCTCTGAGTCATACATGCCTGATGTAGCCCTTCATTTAATTCTTATAGTTCATCTCATTCAAAATAAATTTATAAAAAAGCTAAGAACGCGGGAATAGGAAAAACATGGGATTATAGTGGAATGTCGTCTTGAATCCTACAGGATTGTACGAGTGTTTGATTTTGCATGGAAAAACGCATAATTCTTTCAAAGAGGTTTGAGAGGATGGGATGTTTCCTATGAAATCTAGTGCAAATGAATCATATGGAAAAATTCCTATGGTTTACAATCCTACGAATCAAACAACCAAGATAGGAAAAATTCCTAATGATTAGAATCCTCCAAAATTCCTTTGAGAATCCTTTGAATCAAAGAAGCCCTTAATCTATTTTATGATTCATGGAATTGTGTGTTGTAAAGCATAAAGTAAAAACAAATAATGGAAATTCAACTAGAAAAAAAAGTTTGGGCAGTTATGATACGGAAGATTCTAGAACAAAAGAGAACCACTTTGTTGTTTTGTGGTTTGTGCATTATGCTTAAGTTCAACCATGGAGTCTGCTAGATTGTACATGTGGCAAAATCTGGTGGGGGGCTAGAAGATGGTGCGAGGGGCCGAGTGGAGGGAGACTATGAAGGAATGCACAAGTGCGAGATTGATATTTAGAGAGAGGGGGCGAACACGTGCGCTGTTGTTGCCTTGATGGCGGAGCCATGAAAAATAAATGAGCTAGGGGCCAAGCATTGCTAATCCTTTACGAGGAGGGTCAATTCATGAAATTAAACCTTTTTAGCAGCAATTGTCTAATGATCACATTCATATTAGCCTCGATATATAGTGATGTTAGGGGGCAGGGCCTCATCGCCTGTCTTCGCCATTGTGCACGCTGTCCCGAGAGATGAAGCGGAAGGCATGGATGATGAGAGGGGACGTTGGATATATAATTAATGTGGGTGTATTAGCTATATATGTTAATCCTATATAGAGAGGTATAGATTGATCGATGTGGACGTGGGAAAGAGGGTGAGACCTCACTGGATATATCGATTGATCGGTTTGTGTGGAAAACTATGAAAGACCTAGCTATATACACACATACATAGAGGAACATCGATCGTTGCGCATGCACACATGAGAGATAAAGAATGTCCGATATGATGGAGAGGGGGATGTGTGTGGGTGTGTGCCTTCATGGGAGACCGACCTGAAGAAAAAGATTGCATGCGTGCGATGGATAATGCCGACTGGTAGTGTGTGTGCATGCATGCACGAGAGAAAGTTAGTGGTACAATTATAAAGAGACGACTACTTTGTGGGTGTAAAAGAATAGGTGAGGTCATAATCAATGTAAAGTTGAATTCAAATATTTGAATAAGAGATCCTGATGTTTGAAACCCATGCATGCATGAATATAACGGAGATCTGCGCGGCGTGGTTTGGAAACGAGCATGTTGTAATGTATACGAATTGAACAAGGTCAGACTGATTTGAATTTGAGATACCGATGGCAGACATCATTTGGCCACGTTGCATCCGTGCATGGACACACTATTTTAATTGGAGATGATGGGCGGCTTTCGCATCACATATCTATATCTATACCCCTATATAGATATATATATTATATTATATATATTTTTATTGTGTGCGGGTAACTTTAACTTTGAAAGATGGTCGTTGGATGAGGCGAATCCGATGGTCCAAAGATGGCAAATTTGAGCACTATTGGCCGTTGGATATCATCTAGATTCCACCAGATTTCACCACATGTATAATCTAGAAGACTCAATGGTTGAACTTAAGCATAATGCACAAACATCAAAACACAAGCACTTCTTATTTGTTCTACAATCTTCCGTATCAGAATTGCCCAAATGTTTTTCTACATGATTTGCCATTATTTGTTTTTACTTTATGTCTTACAACGCACAATTCCATGAATCTTAAAATAGATTAGCTTTCTTATAAAAACTAGATGATTTTGAATGAAATGAACTATAAGAATTAAACGAACATCTACATCATGCATATATGGCTCAAAGCTTGCATGCTAATGTGGTATTTATTCATAATTTGGTTGCCAAATCTCACGTGTACCTTACTCTAGTCTAAATGGTGTTTGTGCGTGTGTTGTCCGTGTTGACGTGCAAATTGTCTTTTTTGGGTACACGTTAATCTTGTTCTTTCGAAATTTCAAGCCGCGCCTTGTTATGCCGAAAATTGAAGCTAGCGTCTCTGTCTATCGTGATGCGAAACTCCCGCCTCTTCACCCCGTGCCTTGTTAGCCTGAAATATTTAAGATATATCTTTGTCTTCTTGTGCTCCGACAACTCCCTCCATCTCAACCCGCGCCTTGCTATTCCGAAATTACAACGCGCGCGAAAACTCCCACCTCCTGTGAAATCCCGACACACGAAATGCCCGTGGTACCCCTGAACCGAAAGAACCGCCTCAAATCAGTGGGGGGGTACTTTCGTAACTTACCCCACATTTCGGACAAGCGCGTCTCTAAGCCATTGTTCCCCACTGCCATCCCGTCCGCCCACCCATTCATACACCGAGGCCGCGAAAACCCGCGATGAAACCCCACACCCTGCTCCGTCCGCCACCCAGCCGGAGCCTCTTCCCCGACGACGTCGTCCACAGCAACACCTTGACGTCCCTCATCCACCGTACCGGATGAGGATCCATCATCGATCTCATCGTCCCGCCGTTCAGCCACCCCGCCTTCCACCTCCAAGGAGCTGCCCCAGCGTTCCCTCGTCTTTCGCACCACCTCCATTCCCACACCGCCGTCTTCACCGCACCACCGGAGAGCATCATAATCACCGTTTCCTCGGATGAAGTTGCGGCCTAATCGGGCGCCACCAAAGAGGTTGTACACTAATCGCCGCATTTTCTTCTTGATTCGATCTCACGGTGCTGCCGGGCGCCGGTCCCGAGCCGACACGGCGCTGCTCCATCCACGGCGGCGTCGCCGCCACTTCCTCCACGGCGTCGCTCCCTCGGGCGGCGACGTCCACATCAAGAGGAGCTGCTGCTGCTTTAGCTCTCGCCGCTGCTGCTCTGCTCTTGCTCTCGATCCCTGCCTGGTCTGCTCTTGCTATTGCTCTTGCTTGCGCTTGCTGCTCTCGCTCTTGCTCTTGCTTGCGATGCTGCTCGATTTGGCTACACTTGATCGTTGAATGGACTTTTGGGTCATTCAATTTTCAAGGGGTGGGCTTGCCGGGGTGAAGGAAGAACCAGCCGCAGCAGGGAGGGGGGCTTGCTGGAGAGGTACCCCACTATCTATCTTAGGGTTCAGGATGGGGGCGGTGGTCACCGGCGGTGGCAGGGCGTTGGCGGGGCGGTGGCGTGGGATTGCGGAGAAAAGCTTGCACGGGGAGGGAGGGGCTAGAGGGATGGCCGTGGTGGCGGCGGACGGCGGTGGGGAGTGTTTGGTGGGTGGGCGGCCCTTGACGCCAGCGGCGTGTCTTCTGTTTGGCCGGTGGTGGCTCGCGGCTCAGGGGAGGGTGGAGGTTGAAGATGAACCGCATGCCCTTGATTTCGTATCCAACGGTTGCAAAATCGACTGACCAGAGATGAAAAAGTCAGTCGACCGACGTGTAGCCTCACCTTACTAGTGCGTTCAGTTTCGACAGCAAAATTCAGTTTCGACAGTTAAGTTCAGAGATGAGCGGCTGATGTATTTTACATCTAGCACTTTGTGGTTATGTATTTTATGTCATGTATTGGAGATGCTATTAGAATTCCACTCAGGTTAACGTTGTTCGTTGTCTCTCTTGTCCTGCTTCAGCCTCGGCGTCGTACAACTCACCGGAGCTGCTCCAACGACGAAACCCTCCATCACAGGGGAGCAGTAACTCGGGCTCCATCTCCAGACGCCTAAGATCTTCTTCCCCTCCTCCGACAGCAAAGTCAGCCGGAGCATCCTCACCGCCAATCCAATCACGCTTGAGATCGACATGGCTTCGCCAAAGAGGTTGTACACTTGTTGCATTTCTTTTTACTCTACATGTTATATATATTGTCCATCGAGCACTTTCGTAGTAACGGGAAATACGATTATTTCATCCTACTATATGACAAGTAGTGAGGTACCAGGCAACTTAACTATCCGTCATGGACTCTCTTGAACGCCATCATTATTTACCTCTGCGCGTTGAGCTGTGCATTTGTCGATGGGCCTGGGAGTTGAGCTAGTATGGCAGTCGCCTGGGTCCAAAGTAATAGAAGTAGCACAAAAACATTTTTTTAGTGTAGGATTTTCCTTGCTCAAGCTTGCCAACTAGAATCGCCAGTGCTTGAAAGGAAAAGTGAATGAAAAACATAGGAATTGGAAAGTTTCCTAGGGTACTACTTTTCATGAATTTGGTGCAAAGGAATGGAGCAAAGGAAAACTGTAGGATTTGTTCCTTTAGTGTCTCCTTGAAAGAAAAACCGTAGGAATTCTAATTTCCACTTCTCCTCGTTTTCATATTCCTATTCATCAAGCACAAGACTAAGAGATAGTAGCATAATAGAATTATAACCGTACATTTTCTTGTGGTTTGACTTAATCTCACCATGCTTTTTTGCATCCTGTGATCTTCCAATTGTTGTGAATCAAACACCCAGATTGGCAGAAATCCTGTGTTTTTAAATTCTCTGTTTTGCACGTGCATTCCTATCCTATTCCGCTCTATTTCCTATCCCTGCATTGTTAGAATCCTCAAATTCAAACAAGCCCTTACTCAATTACTTCTGTTACAGATATGTGTCAAAGAAAACCTTGTGTGGTTTGTCCTGCTCCTGCGGCGCTGTGTTCCACCCTAGCTTAGCTGCTCCAACGACGGAAGGGTTCACCACAGCAGGGATCCGCTCTCCAGACTGTCTTTCGCCGCCTCAGATCTTCTTCCCCGCCGCCGGCAGCCACGACAACTGCATTACCATCATCAATTGAGCAGATGACCTTGAGGACTACACGGGTCCGCAAGAGAGGTCGCACTATTCTCGTGTGCGCCACGTTATGCGTCACTTAATATGATGACATGCTACATTATCGTCGTGTTCACCTATTAGACTCCGATTCAGGTCCAAACTAATGCTGAAACTTGAGTTTTTAAATGGTTGTGGGGTACATATTGAGGCAGAAATCAGTACTATCTGTCTACTATCTGGTTAATCTCCGGTGTCTACTATGAGTTTCATGTTGGGTGCAAACAAACATTAAAGGAGCCATTATCTGTATATTTTAACTAAAGCTATTATCTGCCTGCTATCATTGGTTTTGGGTCTATCCATAGTTTGCTACCATTACTCTGGATTTGTGCATGCACTCCTTTCATAATCTCACTATGTTTTATTCCTATGCATGCCAGTTATTGTACACAATGGAACTGATCATGTAGAGCAAAAGAGACGAGCCTTCTGTGGCAATAAAATTTCATGCAGACGTCGTTCCATGATGGGCGCAAAGGCAGCCTCCCTCCACCCATTTCGGATCGTAATCAAGAGGAAGATAACTGTTCTGAGGGGGATTCAGAAGGAGAAGACCACTCCTATTTACCCCATGAGGTCTTCGCTCTAACTTGGCATGCTGATGTTGGTAATATCATGCATATGGTGCCTTGCTTTTCTTACTATATACATTAAAGATGTCATCTGCTTAGTTTAGACATGCTTTGTGTCAATTCCATCTGTTTAGTTTCTTTATCATATATGTGAATCATGCAATGCCATCTTGTCTAGCCAGGCATCGTATATGTGAATTTTGCAATGCCACCCTGGTTAGCCAGTCATCTTATATGTGAATTACATCATGCCATCATTTTTTTATTATGTGTTAAATTTGTCAACAGTTTTAGTACATTCAATTACTCTTCCTGTGCATCAGCCATTCGGCACGGTCATGGAAAAATCTGGAGTGGAAACAAGGTCTTCACAGCAGACAATTCTATCTGACGAAGCGCATGTCTTGCTTTGGTTACCGATAGCTCCTCGGGGAGGATTAGAGACAGATGACCGGTCATAGCCCCGAGGTGCATGCCCTAACTTGGCAGGTGGTTATGTTGCTCATATCGTATGTATGGTATCTTGCATTGCTATGTCATTTGCTTAGTTTAGACATGCTTTGTGTGAATGCCACCTGTTTAGTGTCTAATTACCATATATGTGAATTATGCAATGACATCTTGTTGCAAGACATTATATATGTGAATTATGCAATGTTATCTTGTTGCAAGGCATTATGTATGTGAATTATGCAATGCCATGTTGTTTAGGCAAGCGTCATATATGTGAATTATATCATGTCGTCCTTTTTTTGTATTTCTCATTGCTTTTGTCGACAATGTTTGTATATTCAACTGCTCTTCCTGTGCATCAGCCATTAAATTGGTGATGGAGAAATCTGGAGTGAAAACAAGGTCTTCAGAGCAGACAATGCTACCTGCTGAATCAGATATCTTGCTAGTTACAGATAGCTCTTCAGAGAAGGATTCAGAGGCAGATGATCAGTCCTATTATCCCCCTGAGGTGTATGCTCAAACTTGGCAGGGTTATATTACTGATATAATGCATATGTTGTATTGCAATGCTTAGTTTTTACATCATATACACAATATTGAATGCCATCTCCTTAGTTGACACATCATATATGCGATTTCCTCCGCTCACTTCCTTAGTATATAAATCATATATTTGAATTATGTCATGCCATGATGTTTACATAGACAAAGATGTATCTGAATTATGGCATGCCAACCCATTTTCTAAAGACATAATATAGTTATATCATCTCATCATGTTTACATAGTCATCATATTTTAAATTATGTCATTCTATCCGTGAATTATATCATGCCATCATGTTTCCATCGACGACATGTTTGTGATTTATGGCATGCCAACCACTTTAATAGACACATCGTATAGTTATATCATGTCATCCTGTTTACATAGTCATCATATTTTGAAGTATGTCATTCTATCCTGTTTAGTTAGTCATCATACATGTGAAATTGTGTCATGCTATCCTGTTTAATTAGCCATCATATATGTGAAATTATGTCCTGCTATTCTGCTTTGCTTAGACAACATAAATGTGAATTATTTCATGCCCTGTTTTCTTCCCTACTATCCATTGCACCTGTCTATCTTACAAAGTCTGTACATTCAATTACTTTTCTTGTTTATCAGCCATTTCAATTGGAGGGAGTGATGGCAGTATATGTGGGAGTAAAAACACGGTCTTCAGCACAGAGCTTAAAAACTCGTGTATGATCAGTCCTATTATCCCCCTGAGGTGTATGCTCAAACTTGCCCAAGACCGTGTTTTTACTCCCACAGGTTCTATAGAACCACAGTTGTACTTGCCCAAGAACCAGCCCTACCACACATAACCCACACTCATGCAGATTGTACCCCTACCCAGTTGGACAGAGAACCAGCTACACTCCTTCTAACCCAACCCCAGTAGATAGACACTGAGTTCATGTTGACACAACACCGTCTCCACCACAGAGCTCCCAAACACAAGCAGTTAGTAAGGCAACTGCAGTGCCCAAATCACGAGGACCACCACTCCGAACCCGAAGTCAACGCTTAAAGGTAAGAAGAATTGTTCTTAGGTCAGGTTCCGTAGCTATGGTTCATACTACTTTGCTCTTGCATCATGTATGCATCGATACCAACCAAGTTCAAATTTGAAGGATGCAATTGAAACTCCAATGGTGCAACAGGTATGTTTTAAACCTGTTTCTTCAACGTGTCTGGCTGTTTGCTGTTGTAACTTGCTCTATGTTGATTTCAATTTCAATTGAATAAACAGTCATGTTCTCATGCCATGCACATTACAAGTGTTGTTATTGTTGTGTAGTTTCCCACACTTATATTCTGTCTATGCTGCTTTGTCTTAAATAGATATGATTCGAACTGTATCTATCTTGATTTGGCAACATAAACTAGAATGATATAGACCATACAGTGACCATACTACATAGATATATGTTTGTCTCATGATGTTATCCTGTCCACCTTACTACTGAACTGGTTTACCAAAATGAGTTTCATATACTACATTGTAACCCTGAGATGTGTTTGTTTGTTTTCTTTTAGAATGCGGATAAAATATTGGAGAAGAGTACCCTGTTATGCAATGGTAAAGGAAGTAATGCAGTTAAGGTTCAAGATAGTGAGACATCCCTGTTGGTCTCCAAGAAAGCTGATAAAAACAATATTGAAGACACTGAGACAACCCCAAAGTCCTGTCTTGATGTAGTGTTCGAGTCTTGGCTACCACTTCTTTGGCACCTGACTCTTGAACTCGTTGCACTGAATCAGTTCGCTTCTTGAGTCTCAACTTCAAGTTGAAAGACATCGATCGATGTTATGCGACAGGAAGCCAAGGACCGAGGAAGTCCTGCAGAATTCAGATGCATACTTTACGGTGCAACAAAGAAGTTGAAGGACTTAAGCGCCAAACAAGAGAAAGTTAATAAGCTTGCTAAGCATCTTGACAGCATTATGGGTACCCAGGATATTGTTTCTTGAGCTCTTCTGAAGTGGTTTCAGTTTTGGACTTGTTTTGCTACGGCGTTTATATGCTGTTGTGTCCCTATATTTGCACTGGTGGCGAACTTTGATGCCTGGTGGATGTAATATGTGTAATAGCCGTGATAGCCTAGTGTAAGTTGCTTGATTATTTATTTCCTTGTTGTCTTGTTTATTAGTTTGCTTGTAGTCAGTGCAGTTCTTTTTCTGCGGTTTGCTAGTGGCTGCAATAACCTATTTTTTAATACTAGGCCACAATAACCATGGGCTAATATTCTTTGTAGTGACCTTTGGACCTAAGGGTCAGAGAAGCGATGGGCCTTCTACAGTCAGTATAAGCGATGGGCCTTCTACGGGCGAGAAACTGTGGGCCTTCTACGGGTCAGAGAAACAATGGGCCTTCTATGGGTCAGAGAAACAATGGGCCTTCTACGGGTCAGATCATCAATGGGCCTTATACGGACCGTATGATCGATTGGCCAAACATGGGCCAAACAGACCGCATTCTGGCCGTAAATGGGCTAGAGTTGGAATCGTCCATTCATGGGCCGACCATAACGGGCCATCGTTAATAGGCTGTATTTGATGACGCTATGAATACGACCCAACATATTAACGGACCACAAACAAGCCGACTATAACCACGGGCTGAATTTGGCCAACAAGCAGAAAATGACAGTAATGGGCCGTAAGTAAACGAATGCTGGAAATGAGCCCAAGAATAAATGGGCTCTGAGAAGGCCGAAAGATAACATGGGCTGGAAACGGCCCAACGGAATAACGGGCCGTTAATGGGTATAAAGTGATACACTATTCTATACGGGCCAGTTTCACCACGGGCCGTTAATGGGTGTAAAATGATACACTGTTCATTACGGGCCAGTTTCACCACGGGTCGTTAATAGGCCAAGAGTTACATAGGGCCTCATACGGGCCGAAAGACGTCATGGGCCATACATGGGCCAGAAGTGAAAACGGGCTAGAATCATATTGGATGGCCCAGATGACGCTACTGGGCCTAATTCGAATAGGGCGTAACGGGCCTTGGGTTAGCGGGTTGTAAATGGGCTATATGCGAACACGCCGTTAACAGGCTTTCCATGGGCCGGCCCGCCACCTTTTGACCAAGTCAAACGGGCTGGCCTTTTCACAGCAATGGGCATCTGTTGGGTCGTGCCACGTGTCGACGTATCATAGGCGCCTTCTGTCCAATGAGTGGATGATATCTGTCCAAGCGATGAGCCGACACGTTTTTCCTCCAGCCAATGATGATTTTACACGTGGAAAATCCCCATTGGTCGGGGCTGTTAACGGGTTATCGGATCTAAAACCCGACCCGATAGCTTAACGGCGTTCCGTTACGGTGGATGCCACGTGTCGGTCACCCTTGAGGAAAGCACTTCTGTGACGCGTGATTTATCGTCATGGAAGTGGACACTTCCGTGATGATAATTTTGGTAATGTCATGGAACACTTCTACGACAAAGACAGTATGACTATCTTGATTCTGTCATAAATTTGTCATGGATGTACATGCATGACAAAAAAACGCGACCTACTGTGACAAACACGTATCATCACGGAAGTGTATTTTTTTTGTAGTGATAATCCCTAGTTAATCTCTAAGGCCCATGCATGTGTACGACAAGTGGTGGGAAGTGTGGGAAGTTTAGTCCCATACTGCTACAGTAAAAAGAGTGAGACCTTTTTATATGGACTGCTCCATCACTTGCTATTGGGAGCTTGGGAATAGGAGCTGTACACGCGTGCTCCTCCTCCTCTTTCGCCCGTCTCGCCTCGTCACGACGCGCGCGCGCCGCGGGTTGCAGGAATGAGCCGAGCCGAAGCTTATTTTTGCCGGTCAATAATGGTTAATTAATCTCGTATTAATTAACGAGTCGCTTACGGAAGCGCCACTGCTCGAGACGTTGGACCGTGGGCTGTTCACGGACTCGGTCATGGGCCTGGCCCAGGCCCATCTACCTGATGGCCAGTGGAGTGAATCCTAACTCAGTTCACTCACTCCCTCTCGTACAACCATAGCCATCATATATTGTTCCTCTCTCGGTGCTACCTCCGGCGATCCCATCCCGACGACCGCGTGCACGGTCGGTCGGGAGAGCAGATGCCTCCGGAACCCTGTTGTTCGAGATCCTGCCCGGAAGAACGGCAATATGGTTTTTGGAAAGCGTCTCGACGGCTGCTCCCGATCCATCCCCAACTCCGTCAGCCTCTGCTTCCACTACTTCCCCTGCATCGACACCATGGCGGACGACGCCGCTGCCAAGAAGAAGGCCACGGACGACGCCGAGGCTGCTGCTGCTGCCGCCGCGTTGGCCTTGCCAACCGGAGGTTGTGATCTATTCATCCCTCGTTTACTCGTACTTGTACTAGCCGTATATGTGCTGCTCATAGATGGTTCGCTTCTATGTTCTGTACGTGCTAGTATGCTTAGGTATCGCTATGAGATGCATACCATTTATATCATGCTTATTGTATACTCGTGGATTAGATTAATCGAGAAAGTGCTAATATTTCCAACACTACGCATATGCGAAAACGCCTCCAACCGTCGATTTGCGCCGAGATCTGAACACAAGTTGGCAGCAATTGAAATTGGCTCAAAAATTTATGGATATTATTTATCCCTCTGAATACGAGACAATATACGCATCTATTCTGTCAAGATACTTTCGTACGGAGTTGTTATACGTCTTCCTACCCGCTCGTATGCCACATCCCCCATCCTTAGATACCTTGGTCGACGACTTCACTCTACTGTTCACCTTCTTCTTCCTTGCTTCTTTCTCTATTCCGGTACTGTATCATGCTGCTCTTTCTCTACTCTTTTCCTTCTTTGGACTCAGAGGATATGATTTATAGCACCCACGTCGGGGGGACTTCTCAGATTGTACTGTCTTTTTCGCAGGTTCATGTCATCGTTCTTGGTATGAACTCATCAGTTTGTACTACCGTGCTGCTTGGCAACTTTATGTAATTGTTCTTCCCACGAACTCCTACACTTTTTGCCAATGGTTTCTTTTCTTTTTCCTCAAATGTGCATCCTTCTATCCAACATGTGCATCCTTGTACTGTGAGATTTCAATTTGTTGAAAGACTTCGATGCCTTCGTTAGAAATTTTCCCAAACGAGATGCCATTTCGACTTTGTTCTTCCAAGTGCACTCATCTCTTTATTTCTTCCTAAAAACTGAGAAGAACCCTCGCCCGACAAAAGAACCGAATAGAAAAATTAATTCAATAAGTTTAAAAAGATGTGCCAGCAAAACACATAGTAGAGATAACTAATTACTGAACAAATATGACATATGCCAAATCCGGCGCTTCAGGCGATTCTCACGCACCATCTCAACTGACACGTAAGAGGGGAAAGTCCATTTAATTTGGTGGCAACACCCTGCAACAAATGAATAATTAACCTTAAACTACAGGACCCAGCTTGTTTTCCATGGCATCCATAGCCAGTTAACATCTGAATCAACACAGATACTGGTAATTCTCCTTAGCATCTTTTGTGTAATTGCAATCTAATCATTTAATTACCTAAAAAACATCTATGTCAACCATCTTTTCTTTTAATCATTTAATTACCTAAAACTGAAGGTAATTAAATGATTAGATTGCAATTAAATATCTCATATGGGACTCCAGGCACGATTTCCCCTTCTCACAAACTGAAGGCTCCCCGACCTCTTTCCCCCGAGGCGGCGGCACCACGCCGCCCCCGGGGAGTCCCCGTCCACACCGCCCTCAGCACTCCCCCTCCATCGCTTCCCACTAACGCCGCCGTCGCTGAGGACGCCGCGGGGCGAAGCCCCTGTGGTGAGGCGGCGGCGGCGGCGGCGCAGTCCTCGGCCGGCGGTAACGTGTGGGGGAAACGGCGTCCATCTCCCTCCTCCACTGGCAGTGTGCAGCGAGTTGGCGGTGGCCAGGAGATCTCCGGCGGTCGTTTGGCGGATGAGATTTTGGCTGCGATGAGATCTGATCTGGTCCCGAGGGGTTTAGATCGAGATCCACTATGGCTACGCCTCGTCTCGAAAACGGCAAGAGGAGACCCCCCCCCCCCCCCCTCTGGGTAATCTTCGCGGCACGAGGATGTCCGGGTCTATTGGTCCGGGCATGGTGGTGGTGGCTGCCTTCTCCACCGAAGGCGGTTGGCCAGGCTGGGAGTGACGGATCTTGGATCCCACTATTAGCACCAGCGGCGAGTTAGGGAGACATAGTCGCTGGTGAAATCCGAGCCGACTCCGGTCATGGCGGACGATGGCGGCGTCTACGTCATTACCTTGATGAAGGCAATGTCAACCTGCTCGTGCCGCTCCGGGGGAAATCCTAAGATCACCGGATCGGACGATGGCGGCGCTGCGGTGTCGTGTTCCCTATTAGGGGCATCATTTGTGGAGCGGCCCGGGACGGAAGAGGCCTGAGGTGGTGTGGCGTGCCTTCCCTCGCGTCGGTGACCGCGGGTCTCGGCGGCATGGAGCAGCGGGGTCTCGCCGGTGGGCATGTGAGGATGGACGAGAGCAGGATGGTGGCGTTGTCTGACGTCGTGGTGGCGTCGACGGCAGCTAGACCGGGCAAGGTAGATACAACAGTACATCACTGAAGATGGATTGGTGGTAGGTGGCTGCGGCAGCCTCATACCCGGCAGGCGTCCTGGTTGAGGAGTGTGCCAGACTGGTGGGTGCCCCATACCTGGCAGGCGTCTTGGTTTAGGAGTGCGCCGGACTGGTGGGTGCCCCATACCCGGCAGGCGTCCTGGTTGGGACCTCGGGTCTTAGATGTTAGGTTGGCTGCAAGGTCTGTTTAGTATTAGGCCCAGACTATCGGCATCCCTACATCAACTGGATAGGAGTAGCGACAGATGTTGCCTAGACGGTGGCTTTAGTCTTACTGTTGTATATATGACTTTGTAAGGTCTTGTGTGAATAATTAATAAAGTGGCTGCATGCATCGTCCAGATGCAAAAACCCAGGGTCCTCCTACTTTTCTAAAAAAACAAACAAACTGAAGAGCTTCTGAACATCAGTCCCTGCTGGATCGATATGGTAGAACAAGCAGTTAGTCGTACAAATAGCTACGGACAACAGATAATATGTCTATGTTACACCAAATCCAATTCAAACATATGTTACATGCCTCATTCTAAAGGTGACATAACATATATTATGCATCCATCTAGATGCAAAACAACTGGATATATGATCATCATATCTATTTGTATTTTGTTCTTCAGAGAGAGACATATAATAGGGCCATGAAAATTCGAGATCTAGTGCTGCTTGGCCACGGACATAAAAATCCCCGCAATGTGTATATTTCATGCCATCAAGTCACATGGCTCGCTGTTGAGCAATTGTCTCAGACCCTGGACGACAGTGCTCGTGTTTGGCCGGAGATCTGGCACGTAACTCACACATAGCATGGCGATCGCACCCATCTGTTTGCCAAAAGACGACAGTAGTCAGGAGAGCAGTCACTTGGTCCCTCATAGCTCAAGAACTCAAGGATTATAACAAAAATCAGTTTCACCTTTTTACCACCTAGCTTATCATACAATCAAGATTATAACAGGTTTCAATGTCCGTAATGCAGAAGGACATGAAACAAGGAGCAGCACAGTTGGTGAAACTCACAAAGACAATCTTAAGCCAATGGAGGGCGGCCATGGATGCTTTCAAGGCTCAATGCACTGTACGCTGTTAATCAAGAAGGGGGTTCTGGAGCGGTTGCTCATGAATACACTACCAGAAAACAGACTTTTCCCCACGGCTAAGAACCGACAGGAAATTGCCAAATCCCGTCAGGAAAATATTTCCTGACGGTTACCCGACAGGAAAATTCCGCCAGGAATAAAACTACATGGAAATCTTTTAATGCCTGACGGTCAGCCGACAGGAATTATTTTCCTGACGGTTATTCCTTTCGGCTACCCTCAGGAAAATCTCGACGCTGTCAGGTTTACAGGTCTGAGTTATTGTGACGGCCAGCCTACAGGAAAAATGGCGTGCAGGAAAATGAATTATGTTGGGCATGTAATTTTCTTTCTTTAGGATCAATGTTGAGCATGTAACTGACAAATGCATATCCTTCTATAATTATAAATTTATCAGCACATATCAATGGTCCATGTATGATCCCATTAAACCAAAATCCACATCATATCTTCGTACAAGCATCCAAAATCAGTATATACATAGTACCTATCCATGCATAATTGAACATCTGGTAGTTGACATCTGAAAATTTTAACTATCGTTGTGTTATTTGCTCAACATCAGTAACATGACAGTTGTAAGTATACATGCCACCACTCAGAATACTCATCCATCACATTGCACAAAGCAATGCAATGATAACAAAAGACTCATGTTTCTAAGTCCACTGGTTCATGATCTGGATCATCACCTACATTTCACAAGTTTCTAAGTCACCTTAGGCTACCACCATGTTCTCACCATCATTGTTGCCTCCAGTGTTGCCATTGCCAACGTGGTCGCTCATAGCACCATCCTCCAAGCTAACAGGGGATGAATCGGTGTTCCCTGCAAAGTCATGTACACAATTAACGGGAGTAATATTGAAAAGAGAAGGAGGTGATGACCAGCATATTTCACCATAAGAGTTGTTATCCTCTTAACTCTTTCAAGCTTCATCTTTTGGCATATCTATACAATTGATCCTACAGCCCTTTGAATCATACATTTTATATTTTAAAGTGGCTCCACAACATAATCTGGTCCACTTGATGATAATTTAAATACCATTACAATACTGAGCAAAATACTTCAAGGACCAGAAAAGGATGTTCATTTAGTATTTCTTTGTATATCTTAGATACAGCATATGGTAGCAACTCAATCATTAGATGTTATACTACATATTGGTGCTTTATAGAAAAAGGATTCGATTAAGCAATACTCACCGATAGCTTCTTGTTCGACCTTGTGCCCACTAGGACGGCATTCCTAACAAGGTCCTGCCCTCTTTGCCCTGATGAAAAATGTGCAATCTCAAGATTCCAATCAAGGATAGATGATTTTGTGCAGAACAAGAACTAAAGATTTCTGGAAAAGAAAAGTATACTTGCAGCCGGTGGAATAACAATTTATCTATGAAGATGACCAAGAAGGCAAGAACTTAAGAGATGGCATAATCCCCTAATTTTAGATATATGGTAAATTCAGCTTCATCTAAACTAACATGATGTGTGAGATTCAATGCACAAGTGCCAAAGACCGGGCAAAAAGACATGAACTAAATCATGCTCTCAAAGATCCAGCATACTCTGCTTAACAGCTGCAGTCAACCCTTCTATCTCTAAGGTAGGCTCATAAAAAACAGTTGTTTTATTTGCTACATAGTCCAGGATGTTTCTCACATCTTCATGACAGTATCCTATGAATGCCGTCGGGTTAATGTTGTGTATTCTTGAGAACCTGAGGATACTAAGAGCATCTCTTGGTGTCAAGAATCATTTTAAACACATATTCATTGTGTTGGCAAATTAAACATCCTGGTCGACCCTCTAAGTATTAATAAACAGAACAAAGAAGCTCCATGCAGATATTAAGACTGCCAGATGAAACCATAGTGTGCAGTATCCACATGCCCGAACCACTTAAAAGATCGTTGTAATGCACAATGCTTTACACAAAAACAACAGTAAGCATAGTTACCCTAGATTGCAATGAGTGCAAATGACAAAAATTAATGGTCTATCACTAATACATGAAAGCAAAATCATGAAATCAGTACTACCATACTGTACTTATTAGAGAGGAATAAACTAGGGCCTTTTGCCAATAGAATGTACACTCTCGACATCAAATTCATCAGCACAATGACCCCAAAGAATCTGATTTCATTGCCACTAAATATTCGATAGATATGAGAATGAGTGAAAGTAAATGGAAGAAGACATAATTGAAAAGCAGAAAATAAATAGGTTGCAAAACCCAAAAAAAATTTGAGCATTATTGTCCTTATATTTGAGGGCTCTGTCTGATGCATTTTTCAAAAAATAATCTGTCGCAACCTCGAGATTTCTGCATGTCAACAACCATTGGGCATATCAAAATAAATAAATTTATGTGCAGTTCGGCAGGAATAAAAGGGAGCTCTCCAAAAGAACCTTTTCAGTTTTTCAATGACATCAACAAACGGGATGGCTATGTAACAATACAACAAGCAATTCATCGACTGAAAAGTGACAATAGCTAATAATTGTTTAACAAGCAAAACATTAAGACAAGCATGTATATTCGCCGAGGTGAAGAGGTACCTGATATAGGTTTTTCCTTTCACTTCACTATAGCTATGGTATATGGATTCCTTCCTTCCGCACAAAGATTTATGAAGGTGTAAAGCAACAGCTAAAACAGGCTGGCACCATTATGCAAACCGTTACTTACATCTGAAAAAACAAAAGATGAGCAACTTGGTTCTTAAACTGAATGCTTACCAAAAAATAAATTGTCAAAGGAGGCAATATCTAGAAGTTGTATATCCTGAATACACATCCTGAAAGCATGCACTTCATATCTTGAATGCACAACTAGAAAGGATACAAATTAAACGAACATGAACCTTTCCAGTTTTTCAGTGAGTTACCAATGAGATTGCTAATAGCACACCTAACGGTACCTCTTAAACTTTGAGCTAGCATAGAGAACAAAGACATTTCTTGCAACATGAAAACTGAATAAATCAATATGTTGGAAAGGAAAGTAACAGGCCATTCTCATGGAACTGACTATCATATCACCAATGAGCAAAGAAAAAAATAGCCTGCTGGATCGAGATTCTTAAATAAATTATAAGCAAGTGAATAAAAAAATAAATAGCATGTATTCTTCGCTTTTGACGACCAAAGTCAAGACTTACCACAACAAATGGAGCAGTTAGTCTGGAGAAAAGGAAAGGATGATTCAGTTGCCATATGAACAACAACCCCAGAGTGGCCAATGGACCATGTGATAAGAGGAGAACAGAGCAGCAGCCGCGCAGCACGTAGACAGAAGATGTTGGTCATCTTGAAGCAAGAAAACAAAGAGGCTTCTTGGAAACAAGAGGATTGATCAAAGAGAGAGCAAAGAGAGAAAATAAAAGGAAAAAAACAGGGGAGAAGCAGAGTTACCGTGAAGAGGCGACGCGGTGTAGGTGAGGTGGGGCGGCGATGGGGGATAGGGGAAGGGAGACCGGTGGCGGCCGTGGGCTGGCGGACGTGGTGACCAGCGGTGAAGGTGGGGCGGTGGAGGTGGTGCAGGTGATGTGGGGGCGGCGATGGGAATAGGAGAAAGGAGATCGGCGGTGACGAGGGGGCAACGGCAGTTGCGGCAGTGGAGACGGTGGTGAAGATGGGGGCGTGGGGTGGAGACCAGCCATGGAGGTGGGGTGAGACGGCGGCGGCGGCGGCGATGAGAGCGCGATGCGATCTGGGAGGTGGCCGCTGGTTGAGGAGACGATTGGGAAATTTTTAGGCAGGGTTTCGTTTTTGTGTATGCTTCCTTTGTTTTCCCTGTGGGTCACCACACACACGAAATAGGAATTACCTCGAACCTTCCCGTCCATTGCCGCCACAAGGGAGAGCGAAATTTTCGTGCGGGCAAGCAGCTGGTTTGGCGCGAACATGGGCTCTGTTGCGACGGGCTGGTCTAAGTATTTTCCTGTGCAGCCCAACTCACAGGACAACGTATTTTCCTGTGAGTTATGTTCGACCCTACAGGAAAAAGCCTAATTTTCCCCGCGTCTTAATTATACCCGTCAGGATAATACATATTCCTGTGAGCCTCTTCGGGCCTCACGGTAAAATGGAACACCACGGGGAAAAGTGCGGTTTCTGGTAGTTATAGGCTTTGCTGGGTCCTTACTGAAGCTGTTTGCACAAGTGTTCTGTGTCTTCGTTTTAGCTGCTACATCAGGTTTTTTTTAGGAAACCTACACTTGGTTAACATCCCAAATTACAATCTTTGGACAAAATCTCTTGTATCTCGCTTGGGGCGAAACCAAGGTGATGAAAATCTCCATGGTGCTTCACTCTTGACGCCAAGCAGTGTGTAGCTTTGTTCCCCTCCCTGCTAATCCACCTGACCTCAGAGGATGAGAACCCTGACAGGACGTCCTGGATTTCCGCGATGAGGGGGAAAAGGCTTGTTTTGTTGGTGATGCTTGGGGACAAGGCTCTCGCAACCGATTGGCAATCGACCTCGATCTGTATTGGCCCATTATAGCGTTTTGCAAATTCTCGCAGGCTGTGAAGTAATGCCAGGCATTCAGCCTCCTCAGCTGACGCGCACTGCTTCATGTTGCATCCCATTGATAGGAATATCTGGCCCTGATCATTCCTGGCTATGGCTCTGCAAGCGCTCGCACCGGTCTGTGGTACGAAGGTCGCGTCTGTGTTAAGTTTGGCCACCCCCGGCGGCGGCGGTTCCCAGTTTGTCTGAACTTTTACTGGCATCTGCGGTCTAAGGTCACCATACAGATTCAGCCCATACATGGGTTCTAGAGAGTTATTCTTGTCTGATGCCATCTTGAGTTCCTGCTCGTACTTACTTAGAAAGGCCACCGAACCCAGGATATGCTCTTTTCCATCACCATGCACTACATTCTCTCGGAGGTGCCAAGCCCGCCTTAAGAGCAGGAGAATCTTAATCCTGGTATCTGCATCACATTGGATTAGCAGTGCTTGGAGCCAGTCCTTATCAGTGTGCCAAAACGCCTGTTCCTTGGGTAAATTCCATTGTTTCCTCATCTCTTGTCGCAGGGCTCTGCTTTTGGTGCATGCCACCACGGCATGGTACTCGGTTTCATCTGAATGACCTCATATATCACACGTATTATCAAACGCCAGCATGCGTTTGCATTTGTTCACCTTAGTTGCTAGGGTGTTGGTGGCCACTCTCCATTCAAATACTTTTACTTTCTTCGGCACCTTCGCTTTCCAAATCAGGTCCCAACTGCTACAATCATCAATGCCTGCTGCCGAACTAGATGTTTGTTCATCGATTCTCTTCTGGGTCATTGCAAGCATGTAGGCGCTCTTTACTGTGAAGATTCCAGACTTTTCAAAGTGCCAAGCAACGTAGTCGGCCACATTTTTTTGCGGTAGCTTGATATTCAGGATTGCCTCAGCATCATAATGACTAAAGATTCTTCGAATGAGCTCCTCATTCCAGCTCTTTGAGGTCGCGTCGATGAGTTGGTTCACCCATCGAATGCGAGACCTACAAGTGAAAGAGCCTGCCTTCAGCCCTTCTTGTCTTGGTATCCATTGGTCTCTTTGGACTTGGATATCTCTCCCATTCCCAATGCGCCATATTAATCCTTTTTTCAGTAAATCAAGTCCGAATTCAATTCCTCTCCACGACGGTGAGGCATCTGATGCAAACACCGTATCCAGCAGGTCTCCGTTGGGGTAATATTTGGACTTGAGTACTCTTGCGCAAAGACTCTCCGGATTTTGAATCAGCCTCCAGCCCTGTCTTGCCAGGAGAGCTTGGTTGAACATATGCATATCTCTGAATTCAATGCCACCCCCTTTTTGGTTTTATCATCCTGTCCCATGCCATCTAGTGTACCTTCCTTTGGTCCTCCTTCTCCCCCACCAGAATTCCCTTATGATTCTCGCATACTTCTCGCAAAACCCAGCCGACATTTTGAACACTCCCATGGTAAAGATCGGTAGAGCTTGTATGATTGATTCTACATGCACTTCTTTCGCGGCAAAAGACATGTGTCTTCCATTCACATTACTGCACCTCTTTGTGAATCTTTCCATAATGGGCTGGAAATTTTCATCCTTCATTCTGCCTTCTGGTGTCGGGAGCCCGAGGTATTTGCTTTCGAACGAAGAAGATTCCACCTGCAAGATATTCTTGATTCCAGACTATGTGTTACTCAGGCATTTCTCTGGAAAGTGTTTAACACATTCCGGATTACTTTTGCTTGTTCTGTCAAAGCTTTAAAGAATAGTAAGCTGTCATCCGTGAAGAGCAAGTTCGATATTCCTGGGCTCCCCCGTGCGACTTTGATCGGCGTAATATTTCCAGCATCAGTCTCCTTCTGCAGCAGCCGCGCTAAACCCTCTGCCACGAACAAAAAGAGATACGGGCTAAGCGGGTCTCCTTGCCTCAGCCAACGCGATGGTTTAAACTTCTCTAACAGTTCCCCATTGAATTTCACTGTATAACTGACCGACCGGACGCAGGCCATGATCCACGTAATCCACCTTCTGCTAAATCCATACTTGCCCAAAACACCTTCAAGGAAATTCCAATCCACCCGGTCATATGCCTTCGCGAGGTCTAATTTGTAGGCACAATCTATGGTCTGCTGGTATTGGTTGTGGGTTATTTTGTGGAAACACTCGAATGCTATCAAGGCAATGTCCGTTATCATCCGCCCCGGGATAAACGCGCTTTGAGTTTCCGAGATCAGTTCATCCAACAAAGGGCGTAATCTATTTACAAAGCATTTGGATATCACCTTATAAATGACGTTGCACAAACTAATCGGCCTGAAGTCCTTCAAACTTTTGGGGTTATTGCCTTTTGGGATTAGCACTATGGCTGTGTCGTTGAAACCTTCTAGTAAACTACAATCCTCAAAGAATTTCTTGACCGAGACCACCACCTCTTCCTTTAGGATTCCCCAATTTCTCTGATAGAATCTGGCATGGAATCCATCCGGGCCTGGGGCTTTTAGGGGACCTATCTGGAACAGAGGATCGCTGATTTCTCTTTCAGTGAACTCCTTATCCAACTCTTTATTCATCTCTGGGCTCACGATCCTATTGAACATGCCTAGGATCTCTTGTGGGTTTACGTTTTTATCTTCTGTGAAGAGTGTCTTGAAGAAGTTTGTTGACATTTTGTGTAGGTCATCCTTCTTCTCAACCCACTGACCATTCTCGTTCATCAGCCTTGTGATATTATTCTGTCTCCTCCACCATGTTGCTTGGCGGTGAAACCATTCCGTATTTCTATCTCCTTCCCGGATGTATGTGGCTCTCGAGCGCTGGCGCCAAAGGATTTCTTCCCTCAGTAATAGCTCATCAAGTTCCTCTGTGACCTTCTTTATGTTTCTGTCATTCTCCTCCCCCATCGGTATGTGCAGCAATTCCTTTAATCATTTTCTGAGACCACTAATTTGACGTGTAACTGGTCCAATTTTAACATTACTCCATCTTGTCAGACTCTGCTACATAATGGCCAACTTTCCTTGTATTTCATGAAGGTTTGTTGCTAGTTTTGAACTCTTCCAGCTTGTTTCTATTACACTTTTTAACTATGCCTCCCTCTCCCAAAGCACTTCATATCTGAACTCTCTTTTCCTTCTGTACTCTAGCCTTTTCCTGAATTGAAGGAGCAGTGGCAGGTGATCTGATCTGGTGGAGCAGATGTGTTCCAAGCGCGCATTCTGGAATCTGTTATGCCAGCACTCGAAGGCCACTCCCCTGTCCAGCCTTGCTTTCACATTTTTCTTCCCTTCTTGTTTATTGTCATAAGTCCATCCCAGGCCACTGTATCCTATATCATGCAGGCCGCACCATTGTAAGACCTCCCTAAAATCTGCCATCTGTTTCTCTGCTCTTCTCGATGCTGAAAAGTGTTCAGTTTGCCAGAGTGTTTCATTAAAATCCCCAATTACCAGCCATGGAACACTCGAGTTATTCTTAATTCTTCTCAGCAGGTTCCACATATGGATCCTATCTTGTACTTTCGGTTCCCCGTATACAAAGGTCCCCCGCCACCATGCCTCATTTGGGTTATTGCGGATTAGCACATCATAGTAATGCGGGCCAACTGACAACTTTTTTATTTCAATTGATTTGTCCCAGTACATGGCTATTCCAGCCCCTTTTCCCTTGCCGTCATGCAGCAAGTAGTTCTTATACCCTAGTCTCCATCTGAGGTTGCTGACCCTCTCCTTATTCTGTCTGGTTTCTGAAAGGAAAACAATGGAAGGATGATGTGTGTTTACCAAACACACCAGCTCTTGAACTGTCCGAGGCTGTCCTAAACCTCGGCAGTTCCAGCTCAGGAGCTTCATGGCTCCTGACGGACGCCACACAATGCGTCCGTCAGTTCTTCGGGAGCCCCTTGCCCGGTTGCTTCCATGCCTTCCACCTGCCCATTTCCATCCCCGTCCTCCTTGTTATGACCTTCAGCAGCACGTATTTCTTGTAATTCCCACTGTTCTCCACTTCAGCTCCCTTTTCTTCTGGCGCATCTTTATCCCGCTTGCGATCTCCCCTTTTGCCAAAAACTGAAATGTTGGCCTTGTCCTGGTCTCCGTGCTTCTTCTTGACCCGTTTGTACTTTTCCAAGTTCATCCCCTTCTTCGCTGTCTCCCCTAACAGAGCTGTTTTTGCTGCTTTCTGGACTTGTGTACCCTGACCATCTTCAGGTATCTTGTTTTCTAACACATGCTGCTGTCCAATTTGGGTTTCCTTCTCCGTTGTATCAGCTGTTTTGTCCCCCACCACCGGTGACTGCTTGGTCTTTTGCATCTCTGTTACTTGCTCTTTCACTTGTTCCAAAGGAAGGACCATGCCTTCCTCCGATTGGGTGACAGGCTCAAAACCCGGAGGAAAGATAGGAGTCTGGCCACTGTCACCCACATCCTGACCCACCGGGTGCAGCACCGCACATCCCTGCATTGGGATCTTGTCGACAGCCCCACCATCTCTGTTGCCTTCTACTGGTTCAATCTGCATTGGCATCTCGCCCACGTTCGCTTTAGTTATTCCTTTTTCTTCCTTTGTACTCAGCTTGATGGCACTGACTGCCGCGATCGCTTCCTGAACCAATGGGTCAGCAAGCACATCTTCAGGTATCTCTCTATACCTTTCTGCTGCAAGCTTTGGCGGTGCTGACAGAGCCACTCCCACATTCTCTGACTCAAAATGCAAGAACCTCCTGGCACTGGCCGCCTCTGGCACTACGAAACCGCCTCTCATAGTACTCCATTTGAACGGGGAGGCACGCAACGTTGCCGAAAACCTCATCTTTTGGAGGTTTGCCGGCAGCTTACATTCGCGTTGGCCATGCCCAAGATGCCCACAAAAGCTACAGAAATGGGGAAGCCTCTCATAATTTACATTGAGGCGGTACATCACATCTTCCCCATACTCATGGAACTCTAGCTTGCTAACAAGTGGTTCATCTACACCATGATTTATCCTGACCCTTATGAACTCCCCCCAGATTCTCCCCTCTCTGTCCGTGTCCACTTCTAGCACTTCCCTTCACCCCCAACTTACGTGCTACATCCTCGAAGAACATGATCGGGGGAGCATCAAAGATGCACGCCCAAATTGGCATGTGTGCGACCGTCACATCACCTGGCCTCGCACCTCCATCCACAGCCGCCATCAGGAACGGGTCTCCCTTGTGTGTCCAAGGCCCATTGTTGAGGATGAACCGAAGGTCCCCCTCGCGCTCGAACTCGAGGAGAAATCTGTTGTTCTTGAGTGGTGAGTAGTTGAGCCGCCCCCTCAACCCCCACTTGTTCCTCAACTCATGGAAGAGGCCGCCCGCACTGAACAGCTGTACAGAGAAGAACAATCCGATCGCGATCCACCTTGAACGCATGGCAGTCCTCTCTTTGGAGAGATCAAGGCCTACCACGTTCGCAGCATGTTCCTTCATATGCTACGTCAGGTTTTATTGTCATTGCCATTTTTTGTGCCTCACTTGATGCTCTAGACGCGAGTGGGTTTATCTTTCTACCCAGAAGATTTATCCTCTATTTTCAACTTTATACAAGTATTTAAGGAATAATTTCCCTTATAGGCTGAGGTGGAGTGCCATCTCACTGCCACATAGCGAGACCGGCATGGGAAAAGCATTGACCGTGCGAAACGATGGGCCACGAGGATGGCCAACGCTAGGATCCTGGCAGTGCTACTGCTTTCCGTCCCCGGTTGCGAACAAATAGGCTGCAACGGTTCAAAAATGGCATCTACTCGCACCGAAAATGCTAAACACACGGACCCATTATGGGACTTTCCATACAATTCTCTCCATCCCCTTGATTTTCATTGGGGTGGGGCCCCATTCCTCCCCCTTAATCCAATAGATAATTGCCATGTCAAAATTAGCCCGTAATGGTCCCGTAATCCTTCGTTGATGTACCATTGCTGAGGGTTCACCGCTAGTTTACTGCGTTAAACATGGTAGAGGTCAGGATAAAATACATACTCCCTCCATCTCAAAATAAGTGTCTCAACTTTGTACTAGCATTAGTATAAATTTGTACTAAGCTCAAGACACTTATTTTGGGACGGAGGGAGTACCTTGGTAACGGCATTGCCAGGATAATCTTCTTCAAGCCTTGGATCTACGCATAGATGCACCTTGTCTTCACTAAAAGTTGCTTTGCTCGATATATTGTACGTATTCCATAAAACCGTGTCGTTGTGCATCAAGGTCATCAACAGTTTTTATATAACGCACCTTGTCAAGACATTATACACATGAATCAATGAATGCGTACCCATATTATGGGGGTCTCTGAACCATGGGTGCACACCCGTGTCACGAGGCTCTGCTTGCCTTCGGGTAGTGTATGATCAACTGCCTGGTGCCCGGTTAAAAGCTCCAGCAGCACAACCCCAAAGGCATATACATCGCTCTTTGTGTTAAACTGTCCAGTAGCAGAATATAGATCGACATAGTAATCATCTAGGCGATAACCAAAACCATCCATACGAGCCTCGTCAATGACATCTCTGAAACTATGACATGTGTACATGTCATCACTGACCAGTACATTGGAGATACCAACGTCGCCAACCTTTGCAATGTCGTTGTAAAAGAGAAGTATCTTGCTGGACATGATGTTACCATGGGTGACCTGAGGCTCTGCCTTATGATGGAGGAACTCAAGCCCTTCTGCAGATCTATCTTTGATGGATTTACTCGGATCTCGTCGTTGTTCGTCTACGCTCGTGTGTCTTTAGTTTGGATCCTTTCGATCTACGTTATTTTTCATCGGCGGCGGTTGCTGTTCTGGGGTGTTGGTCCTATGGGGCCTTAGCACGACGACTTCCCGACTATCTACTACAACAAGTTGTGCCCGGCTCCGGTGATGGAGGGGCGATGACGGCGGTGCTCCTTCGGCTCGCATCGGTGCTGGTAGTCGTCGCTAGGTGGTCTACGGATCTGGATGTAATTTTTATTTCTGGTATTCGTTGTACTACCATGATTGAAGATGAATAGATTGGAAGTTTTTCTGCAAAAAAAAAAAAAAAACTCAAGCCCTTCTGCTACACTTAAGGCAATCTTCACTCTCTACATCCATGATAGAACTGCTCCTGACTTGGCTCCACCGACATCCTTTTTACCTATGAGGATAAACCAAAAGAATATCGGAGAAGTTTTGACTTTCATTAGGGACTATATTCAAAGCAGGTGAGTGATGTTAACAAAAAATGTCCCCTGCCTCACATGCCTCAAATATCAGACGCACTCAACTAAGTTTCTGAAAATTAAAGGTTTTTTAGGGGGTTAGTTCATTTGAGTGTTGCTCTGCTCCTCCTATAGTCACATGGCTGACGTTGAATTGTCAAACTATTTTCCCTTTTGATAAAAGAAGGCGTGCATCATATTGCATGTTTCTATATAAAAAAAGACTGTACTAAGTGCCACACGTTAGGTACGAGCAGACGACAACTCCGAACGATTTTATAGCAAGTCTAGTTACATGAGGATGACAAATTTAGTTACGCGAGGATGACAAGTTTAGTTGGCAAGCATACCAACTTCGTGCTTCAGTTTATTTTGACAAAAACTTGCCGTGTGTCACTGGAATTTGCCATCCTTGTGTGACTGAAATTGTCATTGAAGAATGTCAGGGCCGGAGTGTCATGCATCTGACGTGTGACACTTATCATTTAGGAAAAAAGAAGGTAAAATTTTATAGTTTCTCACCCTCGCCGTGAAGAATATCATGCAACATGCCCCCCGATGTACACTTTTTTTAATTAAATAGGTAGAGCATTTTCTACCTTATGCATTCAAAACGGGCGAAAGAACCCGAATGACCATAGTCATTTACATGAAGGTGATGTTAACGCCGCACAACAGAGTACAACAGGCCATCACCAAACCTATTGGGATACAGATTTGAGGATAGAAAAAGGGAGAGAACATGCATTTTAACTGGGAGTAAAAGCGGCTGCCCAAACCAACATGTTCTGCCTAATAGGCTGTGAGGCACGCAGGCTCCATAATTTGATCAGTTCAGTGACTCCAGTGTGTACTTGTCGCTCCTGCCAAAAGGATCCCTCAAAGACTCGAGCGTTCCTGGCGTTCCAAAGGGTGACTGCACACGCTGCGAAAAGGATATGCCACAGCTTGCCATGCAGTGCCCTTGGTTGGTCTGAACATAGAAAAGCTTCAGGTTCTGTAGTAGATGTGGCCAACTCCTGCAAGCCTAAAATCAACCATAACGCTTGCGCAAGTTTGCATCTCAACAAAATATGGCTCATTGTCTCTGTAGCTGGGCAAAGATTGCAGCCATTGTGCAAAACAGTTTTATCCCAATGCTTTCTTACCATATTTTTTTTGGTGTTGTGTCTGTCCAGGAGTGCAATCCACAGGAAGATACGATATTTGTGTGGTATGATTCTATCCCAAATGAGGCTGGCTGGCGTATAGAGTTTACCTTGGAAGGTGAGTAGCTTGTAGAAGTAAGCAGTGCTCAAGCTCTTGTCAATGAGCAGAGGCATTCTGGTGTCAGCTGTATTAACTTGCGGCTGCACATTACTCAAGATTTCATCAAGGGCTTCCATCTCTTGTGCGGCCGTGTAGGATAGATTTGGATGAAGCTGGAGGCTCCATTGGCCATCTCTGAACTGTGAAGCGACCGTGCAAAACTGGGCCACAGAGAAAGTAAAAAGCATCGGGAAGACAGTCATAAGCCAACCACAGTCGAGCCAGTGGTCATACCAGAAGGCAATGCCTTGGACGCTCCCAAGGTTGCATTTGGAAGCTTCCATAACCAGCTGTGCAGTGGTTCAAAAACCTTTCCAAATAGCAGTATCTCGATTGTGAGGGGTCCAGGATAATTCCTTCTGACAATATGGCTGTGCAAATCAACTGTAACACGACACTTCTTCGTGCTGTAATACTTTTGACATAAACTTGCATATCTAGGCCTTGTTGTGTGCTGCAAGGTTTCGCACCCCTAGCCCTTCATTCTCTTTTGGGAGTGTGACCACATCCCAACCTACAAGGCACTGCCTCCCATTTGCCTTATTCTTCCTTGCCACAGAAAACCCCTCAAGATTTGATCAACTCTCTTCAAAGACTGACTTGGCCACAAGAAGCAGCCCATGTAATAGCTAGGGATCGCCGCCAAAACCACATTAATCAAGGTGAGACGCCCTCCCTAGGACAGAAAAGTTGCTAGCCAACCAGACAAGCGCTTGTCCACTTTCTGAATCACAGGCATCAACATTCCATGCGGTATCTTGTTAAGAGAGAGTGGTAACCCCAGGTAGGTGCAAGGGAAGGTTGCAACCTGGCAGTTCAACGCATCAGCAATACCCTGGCAAGCTTGCTGGTCCAAACCAATTGGAACAAAAGTACTCTTGTGATAATTGATCTTTAGATTAGTGAAATTGCTAAAATCTTCCAAAATCCGCTTGATAATTCCCGCTTGTTGGACATCTCCTCTCAACAAAATCAGCGTGTCATCCGCGTATTGCAGGATTGGGAAAGGCCCGTCAGCTCCCAAGGGGTGCACTAGGTTCCCCTCCTGGTACTCCTTCTTGCAAAGCCGTTGTAGAATATCCGCGACCAAAATGAAGAGGTATGGGGACAGGGCGTCCCCCTGCCGTAGTCCACATTTTAATAGAATCCTCTCGCCAGGGTTGCCATTGATAAGAATTCTGGAGGAATTAGTTGTTAGAATATCATCCAACCATATGATCCATCTGTCCCCAAAGCCTCTTGCTGCAAGGATTTTTTTAGAGCCTCCCAGCTAACACTGTCAAAAGCTTTTCGGAAATCAAGCTTTAGTACAATCATTGGTACTTTCCTCTTCCTGGCTTGTTGTACTAGCTCGGCTGCCAAAGCAAAGTTTTCGATAATGCAACTCCCTCGGAGAAAGCCAGATTGGAGAGGGTGGATGAGACTCTGGATCAGTCGCTGCAAACGCGTTGTCAGCACCTTGGTGGCAAGCTTCGTGATACTATGAACTAGAGAGATTGTCCTGAAGTCCTTAATATCCGTTGGATCTTCTTTTTTTGGAAGCAGCACAATGTTGGCGGTGTTGATGTCGAGCAGGTCACTGTCATGCTTGTAAAACTCTTGGAAAACCCTCAGCAAATCCTCCTTCAACATCCCAAGGAAACTTTTGTAAAATTCACTTGTGAATCCATCTGGCCTCGGGCTCCTGTTGTTTGGTGCATTTTGAGTTGTTGTTGCTATTTCGCCCCAAGTGAAAGGCACCTCCAGTGCAGACAGGTCAACTGGGTCATAAAGGTGGGAGGGGTCCAGAACTGGCATTGAGGCCGAGCTTTCTCCAAAGATATGTGTGAAGAAATCAGTTGCAATTCGTAGCTTGTCCTCATCCCTGAAAAATTCTTTGCCATCCTTAACCAGGAGCATGATTTTGTTCCTGCGTGCTGGCAATTAGCCGCTGCATGGAAGAACCTGGTATTCTTGTCCCCAAGGTACAACCTCTTATTTTTGCTCTTCTCCTCCAAAAACTAGTCTACCACAGAATCATCTGTTGTGCCTTCCAGTTGGCGTGATTTCTGAGGGCAACCTCCATCCTCGAGAGGTGCCTTCTTTCCTAAACTGCGTCCATGTACTGGTCAACATGCTTACAATTAGCAAGGATATTCTGCATTGGTTGTTTGGTGCGTACCCATGCTCGAATTGCAGCCCTCAATCTTCTAAGCTTGAAGTTGAGCAAGGTTGAGAAAGAGGCAAAGGTTCTGGTTCCTTTCCCCCAGTTCTGACTAATAGTGTCTCTGAGCTCTGGTACACTACTAGAAAAAGGGCTATAGATGGGATTGACACTAATGGCGCACCAGAAAGCTGGTGCGCCATTAGTATATACTAATGGCGCACCACCATCTGATGCGCCATTAGAGTTTAAACTACTAATGGCGCACCTGGCAAAGGGTGCGCCATTAGTATCAAAAAAAAATTAACTAGTGCGCCTGTCCAAACATACTAATGGCGCATCCTGCCCAAGTGCGCCATTAGTAGTTGTAACTACTAATGGCGCACCAGGCAGTGGGTGCGCCAGAAGTATAGAGTTTTTTTGAACTAGTGCGCCTTATCAAACATACTAATGGCGCATCCCGCCATGAGTGCGCCATTAGTAGTTGTAACTACTAATGGCGCACTGCAGTGGGTGCGCCATTAGTATAGAATTTTTTGAACTAGCGCGCCATTCAAACTTACTAATGGCGCATCCTGCCGAGGTGCGCCATTAGTAGTTGTAATACTAATGGCGCACTGTGCTGTGGGTGCGCCATTAGTATAGAATTTTTTTGAACTAGTGCGCCTATCCAAACATACTAATGGCGCATCCTGCATGGGTGCGCCATTAGTAGTTGTAACTACTAATGGCGCACCATGCAAGAGGTGCGCCATTAGTAAGTGGGCAGCAACAAGATATTTGGGACAGCCTCTCCTACCCACACACTCACTTTCTCCCCACTTCATTCTCTCCACCTCCTCCTTGTCTCGGGTGCCTCCTCTTTTTCACCTCATTTCCACCATAGATTCATTCAAATTAAGTGGTTAAATTACCTTGTTTTAATAGGTAAGTAACGGGGAAGCTATATTTAGGTTGTTCTCCCTACAACAATGTGCACATGCATTTTTTACGGCCTAGCTAGATCTATGTATGTTCATGGTGTTGCATATGTTTGTGGTGTTGCATATGTGTTTGTGTTTGGAGGTGTAACGGTATTTGAAATGCGATAGTTGCCAATATTTTGCCTGAATGTTGATTCATTTCCGTTTCGGCGAGAATTTTGGCATTAAGCATTCTTTTTGGTCCTATTTTTAGGGAAAGTCATGCCAAATTTTTGTTTGGTTTTAAAATATCGTTTTGCTCTACCCCGCAGGCGACCATGGTCCGCACGATGACCGAAGGCATCGTGAATAGGTTTTTGAGGTCCGCGAAGGCCGAGATGCTTCAAAAGAACGAGACGGAGATAAGATGTCCGTGTCGAAGATGCAAGTGAAGAGCTTTATTGCGGACCCGGATTCCGGCAGGTGCGGGACCACCTGCTGTTGCGTGGTTTCATGGATGGCTATCGGTGGCAAGGTGATGAAGATGACTACGAAGTCGCCCATGCGGGCCGGGCAAGAAATGAGGAAGGGCAGCAAGACAACCACCGCTGCGGCTGGCGGGCTAGAAGACGAAGAATCCCGAGGAGATGATCACGACTGTGATCTTGTACGATCATCATGTAGAAGATGCAGGACATGATGATGAGGAAGATGCCAGAGCAGGCGACGGGCATGATCATGAAGATGATGATGCCGGCGGAGCGCATTTACGCCGACCATCGATGGGCTGGGTGCAGGACCCTCATATTCAAGAGCTGCTTCTCAAGCGACGGATAACGCAAGAGCTGCCGCCCGAGAGAAAGCCAAGATGGATCAACTTGAGTTAGACGCGGTTACTCCATTGTATGAAGGATGCAGGCCCGAGGATACCCGCTGAAAGTAACGCTCATGGCTCGGAGATGAAGGTAAAACACAAAATGACCGACGATGCTTCGACGAGAACATGTCATTACGCACGAACGTCTTCCCAAGGGGAACAAGTGCCCGACCAGTTTGGAGGAGGCGAAGAAAATCGTGTGTCCTCTCGATTTACCGACGTGAAATACCATGTGTGCATGAACAATTGCATCATTTATCGGGACGAGCACTGGAGTCTACCATATGTCCGTGTGCTTGGCGTCACTCGATACAAGAAGAGGAAGAAAGCTCCTCGAAAAATGGTGTGGTACTTTCCGATCACTCCTCGCAGCGCTATTTCGCGGACCCTAAGGTAGCAAAGCTCCTGCGTTGGCACGCCGGATAGGGAGGAGAAGAAGCGGGAAGATGACGCAAATGATCCGGAGATAGATAAAAAGACAAGATGCTGAGTCACCCTAAGGATGCGAGCCAGTGGCAAGCGTTGAACTTCGAAGACTCGGAATTTGGGAACGATCCAAGGAACATCGTGCTGGGCGCGAGCACCGATGGAGTCAATCCGTTTGGCAGCCATAGAAGCACACATAGCACCTGGCCTGTGTTTGTGTTGATGTACAACCTTCCCCCCTGGTTGTGCATGAAGAGGAAGTACATTCACATGAGTATGCTAATTGAAGGGCCGAAACAACCAGGGAACGACATCAATCTGTCCGGGGCTGCTGAAAGAGGAGCTTGACACGCTGTGGAAAACGCCAGCCAATACGTGGGACGCCGCAGAGAAAGAATATTTCCCTATGAGAGCCGTGACCGCTCACGACGGTGCACGACTATCTCGATTACAGATATCTCAAGGGCAGGTAGTCCACGGATTTTACGGATGCGTAAGGTGCATGGATGACACAACGTATCGCCAGCTAGATAGAGATCCCGGGTCTTCGAAAACCGTGTTCATGGGACATCGAAGGTGGCTTCATGACGATGACCCGTGGAGGAAACGCAAGGATCTGTTCGATGGTGAAACCGAACTCAAAAACGCCTGTGTACGAGGAGCGGCGAGGAAATAGACAAGCTGTTGAAAAATTGGATAGACTGCCCACCGCCGGGAAAAAAAAGCAAAAGGCGCCAAAGGCCGGAAAGAAGCGAAAGGCGCCAGAGCTTGAAGGTATGGAAAACGAGGTCTGTTTTCTAGGACTTGCCGCATCGGAAGATCCACCGTGTGCCTCACAGCCTTGATGTCATGCATATCACGAAGAACGCAGCGAGAGTCTGCTTGGTACCCTGCTCAACATGCCAGAGAGGACCAAAGATGGGCCGAAAGCAAGGGCAGACTTGAAATCAATGGGCATCAGGCAGGAGCTTCACGCTATATATGATGATGATGATGATGATGATGATGATGATGATGAGGCGAAGCAGGACACAGAAAGTCGTCGCAAAGGCAAAAAGGCCAAGAAGACCGGAAATGACTACCCTCCCGCGTGCTTCACTCTAAGTCGAGGAGATCGAGCAGTTTTTCACCTGCCTCCTAGGAGTAAAACTTCCTTACGGTTACGCTGGGAAGATAAGCAGATACCTAGACCCAGTGGGCAGAAGTTCAGCGGGATGAAGTCTCACGACCGTCACGTCTTGATGACGCAGATACTTCCGGGGCCAATCCGTGGGATCATGGACGCGCACGTCCGTGAAACGCTATTTGGCCTATGCAACTTCTTCGACGTCATCTCGGAAGTCGATTGGCGTGAGGCAACTCAGAAGGCTACAGGAAGAGATCGTGGTGATACTATGCGAGCTTGAGATGTACTTCCCGCCCGCATTTTTCGACGTTATGGTGCATTTGCTGGTCCATATAGTGGAGGATATCATCCAACTCGGGCCGACGTTCCTGCACAACATGATGCCGTTCGAAAGGATGAATGGTGTCATCAAAGGATACGTTCGCAACATGTCACGCCCGAAGGAAGCATAGCCGGGGCTTCGACCGAAGAGTGCATCTCCCATCGCACGAATTATCTAGGCATCAAGGACCCCGTTGGTCTGCTCGTCAACAGGCACCTCGACAGGCTCGCTGGATGGGGTCACCGTGAGGGTCGCCGCGAAATGCATGTCGACTTCGAGGGTCGACTCGCCGACTTTGAAAGAGCAAACCTAGTCGCGCTACAACACATAGACGTGGTCGATCCTTGGGTGGTAGAGCACAAAACCTTTATTAAAAAGACGTACAATGACCGAGGCCAACAGAGGACGGACGGAGATACACTCAAAGAGCACAACTCATGTTTCACGCGTTGGTTCAAGCAGAAGCTTCGTCTTACCCTTTACATGAGGATTCTTCCGCGGAAGAACAACTCATATTCGCCTTGTCACAGTATGCCGAGCACAACCTGATGACCTATGAGGCGTCACGATATCAACGGCTACACATTCTACACCGAGGCCAAGGACATGAAGAGCGATGGTTATCGAACTCCGGGTAACGATGGAATCCTACACCGTAACGACAAGGACAGATACTACGGAAGGATCGAGGAGATCTGGGAGCTGAGCTACGCTGGAGAGAAGGTCCCGATGTTCCGTGTCGATGGGCCAAGAACGTCATAAAAGAAGACCGGTATTTCACCACCATGGTTATACCCAAAGCCAAGATCAAGGGCGCAAACGTCACCGCTGAAAAATGAGCCATGGGTACTGGCTTCCCAAGTGGACCAATGCTTCTTCATTACCGACCCGCCAAAGCCCTGTCGTGTTGTCGTGAGGAGAGGCAAAAGGAAGATCATCGGAATGGATGGAGTAGCCAATGAGCAAGACTTTGACAAGTACGGGCGACCGAGGATCGAATATGACGACGATGATGAAGTAGCAACATACACCACAAGAAGAAGCAGGACCACCCTACCTAAAGGACGTCTGCTCCACGGAAGAACTCCATTTGCGAAAAAGAAGGGCAAGAAGATTGTGAACAGATAGCTAGCTAAGATCGATTGTATTTAAATCGTAGCCTTCATTTCTCGATTGTATTTCATGGGTACTTTTGAACTATCATGAATATTTTTAAATTTCATGGACACTCGATCTCGATCCCCTCCATCTCGATCGCTATCCCACCTCGCCAGATCCGGTCCCCTCGCCACGAGCACCCCCAGTCCACCGGCCGCCGCCGACCCCCGCACCCTCGATTCCCCTACTCAACCACCGCCGACCCGCACCCAGCAAGACCGTCTTATAAAAGAAATAAGTATCAAACAACTTTTAAATGCTACTGTCTTATAAAAAATATTACTGTTATTATTTAAACAAGTTTGAATATATTTAAACACAAATAAGTATCAAACAGCTTTTTAAATGCTAAAAAAAATTTGTGGAGCCCACCTCGATCCCCTCCATCTCGATCGCTATCCCACCTCGCCAGATCCGGGCCCCCGCCGAAAGCACCCCCCAGTCCACGGCCACGCCGCCACCCCCCGCACCTCGAGTCCCCGACTCAACCGCCGCCGCCGACCCCTCGCACCCCGCGCACCGTCTTATAAAAAAAATAAGTATCAAACAGCTTTTTAAATGCTACTGTCTTATAAAAAATATTACTGTTATTATTTAAACAAGTTTGAACATATTTAAACACAAATAAGTATCAAACAGCTTTTTAAATGCTAAAAAAAAATTTGTGGAGCCTGGAGTCGAACCCGGGACCTCCTGGTGTGAGAACTGGCTGTGACGGTCGAGCTAGTAGAAGGGACTTGATGTGGATCAGTTTTGGTTGTACATAACCTGTTGGCTCGAGTTGAAATAAAAAATACTAATGGCGCACCACGGTGAGGTGCGCCATTAGTGGGACATGCTAATGGCGCACCACGGTGAGGTGCGCCATTAGTATTGTGCCCGATCCCCCCTTCCCTCTCCCCCTTCGCCCGATCCCCCCTTCCCTCTCCCCCTCGCCAGTTCCCTCTCCCTCTCGATCCACCGCCGCCGCCGCCGCTGCCCTGACCCACTGCTCGCCCTCGCCCTCGCCCTCTCCCTCCCTCGCCCTCGCCTCGCCTCCCCCCTCCCTCGCCCTCTCCCTCACCCTAGATCCCCCTCCCCTCTCCTCTCCAGCCTTGCTGCCCCGCCGCCTCGGCTGCCCGCCGCCCAGCCCGCCCAGCCGCCTCGACCCGCCTCGACGCCGCCTCGGCGCCCGCCGCCCAAGCGCCGCCCCGGCGAGTGAAGCGTGAGTCGTTCCGATCGTTTTGCTCTGTTATGTTTCTAGCCATGGTGGATTTACTGCTAGTAGTGCGTAGTGGTTCGGATGAGAGATTGAGCACTCATTTAGTTCATAGAGTTTCAGATTAGAGATTGGGCAGTCGTGGTGATGAGTACTGTGTTCTACTTCTGATCACATTTTGGCACCGAATGGATGTTGCCTAGCTTATCCAAAGACGACTTGAATGATTTTTGGTGCGAATTTGATTCATCTTCTCGCTGTTCTGTTCCCACTGCTTTGCTTGTGCTAATTTTGCTCCTGCATGCATCGCCATTCGCTTAGATGGCTTAATTCACTTCCAGCTTTTTACTGAATCATCCTATCCATGCATACAAGTATTGTTGTTCAGTTGTTTGAAAGCGTGTGTGTTTAATGATCAGGCACATGACTAAGCGTGTGTGTTAGGATGCCATAAACTCACTCCAATGATTATTTGGTTATTCCTCTGTTATGATATACTTACAGTACTAAGTTGAGTTTCCAGATGATCTTGTGATGGTTTAATCTCTTTGTGTACTTCAGTTTGTTTGTTCCGGTCATCCTTACCATCTGCATATTATGTGTTTTGCACCAATGTCATATATAGGATCATTCCAAATTGGTAACTCAATGTCATATAGGATCATTCTAAATTGCTAACTCAAAGTCTTTCGGTTTTGGCTCATTAACTTACGGTGTTCCTCTTGTTTCTAATCTGTTAAAGATGATAGTGAGATGGGTTTGATCTACAGGTTATCTGCACATCAGTTTGTTCTGGTCACCATTTGGCTGCCGGGTCGGTCAGCCAGCCTCGTCTCCACCGTCACCGGCGACAGCTTAGCCCGACTACAGACGTGGTACGCTCTTCCTCCTCTTCTGTTCTTCCCCTTTTCTCTGGGCACATGGTCATTGAGTAAAATCTGAGTAGATTAGGCCATAAATTGGATTACGAGCACAGTTTAGTCAAGAAAATGCTTCGGGGCCAATGTTCATTCAATTCTTCAGATAAACAGGGCATGTATTCAGTTTTTATCTCATAAGTACAGCAGATTTTCATCACTTGAACATACACAGAGATAATGTAAACGATTTGCACAATAACGTAGCATGTATCTTCAGTTTTTGCACTTAAAAAAGCCAATCTTCAGTTTGTCCACTTCAAAATATTATAAACTCTGTTTCGCACTGAATATAATCAAATGTTTAGTTTCTTCAATTAAAAGAACGTAACGTTCGGACTTAAATATGGGCATATATTTAGTTTTTGCACTGTATAGGAATATATGTTCATTTTCTTCTAGTTTTGACAGAGTGCAAGGGTTTAGTTTTTGCACTTTGTGTTTGATGTGTTCTTCCACCAGAGAGAAGATTTTCACACGTGTAAAAGTTTTTTTTCAAATATATTTTCAGTTAAAACAGAGTGAAGGTTCAGTTATTTGCTGCCATGGTGGTTTCTTCAATCAAATAATCTTTTCATTCCTGCTTGGCGATTTATTATTTCTAAGAAAAGAGAGAGCTAGGATCTTACTAACAGCTATTTCGCCGCACGAGCAAGGTCAACACATGGTGGAGGTAGAAAAGGGTCACGAGTCGTCTTTGTGCTCGACAAGGTGCACGCAGGAGAGGATCGCAACACAAACCTGAGAGGCTGAGGCCTTGGTGCCCTCTGGCGGTAGCTGGGTGGAAGAAGCTTTAGCGGGTTGCGGCTGGGTAGAAAAGGGTTTAGTGGGTTGCTGCTTTGGGTAGAAGAAGCTTTGGTGGGCTGCTTTGCTTGTCTTGGTTCTCATCGAAACAACCCAGCTGCGCGAAATCCTCGATCGACTTGACATGAACACCGCAAGGAAAGACAATATTAATAAATCTCAACTCTACTAGATTGTTAAGTTGGGTTGGATTTAAAAGCAAATCATCTTCTAAGTGCAATATACTTAGTGCTGCTATATTAGTGTATAAATATTTGTTGCTATATAAATGGGAACAAAATTAGGTGCTTGTATATGATATTCTTCCATGAAGAAAGAATAGATAGTGTGGGTCTGACCTTGTTTAATTTCTGCAATTCTTGTATATGATATTCTTTGGTGTGTATTGCATTCTCATCGTGGTTTTGATCACAGAACAAGAAGGGAAAGGGCGACTGAAGTACCTACTGCAGCAGACAGAAGTATTTGCCCACTTTGCAGAAGGAAGCCAGGCTAAAGAGAAGAAGCCACGTGGAAGGTGATTCTTGGTTATGTTTTTTAATTATGTGCTGAGGTGGTTGCATAGCTCTAATACTAATGAGCAGGCCACTTTCTGTTCAAATTTTCATGTTCAGTCTTGGTTCTTTTGGGAGATGTGTTGCTTGGTGTCTATCAAGCACATCATCAACAATACTTGTTAAACACTGGTGTTAGGCCCTAATCTTTCTGTTTCACCCGTGTTCCTCTGGTGAGGCAAGAATTTCTGTGTGTTTGGAGGAATTTTTTGTGTATAATTGAATTTTTTTTATGCTGTAGCTTGCTCAGAATAGAGGATGATCAGCGACAGTTTGTGCAGTTGTGTTGTGTAGTATGACAAAACATGTAAATGTACATTAAATTGTTGCTCAACGCGATTTATAACTCTGTCAAATTCAGACAGACCATAGAATGCAGAATAAAAAATTTAGATTGGTGTTGGAATGCAGTCAAAATTCAGACATGTAGCCTTGCAAGCAAAAGTATATTTGTGGTGCTATATTTGTGGTGCAAAATGAAGATATGCCAAACTCCTCAACAGTTGGTTAGTCTCATTAGGGTAAAATAATAGGATACTTTGTTAAATTAGAAGTCATCAACATGCTGCTGATCAATTGCTTTGCTGTATCCTGTATGATGTATGTGATGTCATTGATGTATGGTTTTTTATCAAGAGGCCAAACATTCATCTAGTTTTGCTATGAACTGTTGCTAATGTATGATGTAGTTGCTTCACCTGCTATCTTGCTTACGATTCTGCACTGTGCCGTTTAAGAGTTTTTAGATGAATGTCTATAGTGCTTTTTCTTCTCTGCTAACTCCGCTCGAGTTGTTGTTGGCCGGTAACAGCATGTTTGAAGTACAATTGTTACCAATGTGGGCTTGTGGAATCCCATGACAAAAGTCTTGAGTTGGGTTCAAGATACAATTGTCAAGGGGTAGTCTCATTGTGATCTTCTGAAATGACCCATTGGCGACTTCATTACGCTGGGATAATGATTTTGCAGGTACCCGAGAGGCCCTTGAGTTTGCCGGAATGTCGATTAACTTCCGTTCCGGCAAATTGGTACTCCATATGTCCTATTTTCAGCAAAGGTCATGCTGAAATTTTCCGTGAATTTTAGCATGACTTTGCTAAAAATAGGACATATGGGGTACTTGTGACTAATGCATGGGCCGGGTATCTTAGTAGTTAATTAAGTAGGATCAACTGCCCCGGCGTACTTGTGACTAACGCATGGCTTTTAGGGTGCCTCGGTGTCGATAAAAACCGAAATGATGAAAGCTTAGGCTTTTAGGGTGCCTCGGCGTCGAAAAACCCTCAATGATAAAAAGCTTAGATTTTAGGATGCCTCGGTGTCGACAAACCCTAAATGATGAGACCATGATCTTGTTCCTTGACAATAACCAACTTTTTGACCAAACTTTGTTTCTATTTAGAGAGAAACATGGCCCACAACGATGAGGCCGGGGGTTCGGGCGGCAAGGCATTCTGTGAGCTGTCCCAGGAGATGGAGGAACAACCTCACTTGTATGAGGCCGCCGCCTTCCCCACCGATCCTGAGACCACTGATGGTACCGCCGAGGATGACCCCACTGATGCCACCACTGATGGTGCCGCCGAGGATGCCACCACTGATGATGGCGGCGCATTTACGCAGATGGCAGCCAACCGAAGAGGCAACGGAAGGACCGGCGCCCGATCGTGCTCCGCACCCTCAAGGAGGAAGTTCTTGAAGTGGACTCCAACGGAATCCAACGGCGCCGAACGAATAGTCAAGGGGTACTCGCTTCAGCTCGGGTGCATTCTCCAGAGCACCGTCTCGATCAACACCGAGAACCCGAGGCATCCCGACCGAGGGAATTTATGCAACCTCCTCTTCACGAAGCTGCACGAACGATACAAGTTCCCGCTGAATTTGAAAACACAAGCCTCAAAGGGAATAAAGTGAACAATGCTGCCCTCACGAAGATGAGCAAGGCCCTGTCTACTTGGAAAAGCAATGTGAAGAGAATGATCGAGAAAGGTGAGAGTTATCAAGATCAAGGAGAAAAATCCTTCGATCACCGAAGATGACTACAACGACTTCAAGATCAATTGCTCGAGCACCGCACGCTCCCAATCAAGTGAGTGGGGGAAACAAATGCGGAGCTGAACATAGGGGAACACACACTCGGTCCCGGCGGTTACAGAGTGGCGGAGCCTATATGGGACAAGGAGGAGGCGGAGGCGTGCCGAGCAAGGCCTACCGCCTCTTCGATACATACGGTGACAAGCGGATCAGGAACTTTGTCAGGGGCCCGGTACAAGAAGGACCCGAAAACAAAGGAGCTTACCACGGATCCGAAGACCAGGCAGCTTCAGCTTGTTCTGGTAACAAATTAGCTCCATATGGTTGCATTCTAATTAATGAAGCCGAATTTCTAAATGGTTCACATTCCTTCCGCAGCGCATCGAAAGCGATGGCGGGGGTCGACTCAGAGCAACCCTTGGGACACCACTCTAAATAGGGGGTTGAATGTAATGAAGAACAAGGATAAGCTCGATAAGCCGACGTCGGCTGGTCGTGTGGCGGCAAAGGCTTGTCGACAAAATGGGGTCATACTATACCGCTGGTGTGCGGAAGGAGAAAAAGACCAGCTCGGAAAGCCAGCGCGAGAGGTTCAAGAACTGAAGGCACAGGTGGCGCGGATTCGGAGATTGTCCAAGAGCAAGTGGAACAACGACTCGGAGCGCGGCGATCACCGCCCTTGTGCCTACCTTGATCTCGGGGTTGAGTGCGTGGATTGCGGCGCCAACAGGGCCGCCCGATTCCTAGCTTCACGGCCAGCAACTCGCATAATGCGATGGAGGGGTTATTGGTGCCTCCGGCGAGGCGGCATTGGTGTCTCCGACACCGCACGGGAGCTTAATGCACCCGGTGTACGCCGGCAGGCACCTCTGCAACAAGCGGCCCCTCCGTCAATCGCACGCCGTTGGCGGTGCCTCTACATTAGCCGAGCTCGACGCCATCATCACGGTAACTAATTAAGCCTCTCTCGGCCGAGGACTTCATCTCCTTGCCTTTGACTGGGCATCCCTGACGCCCTACATGTTTTCGCAGGGCGCCGCCAACGTTCCGTGCACTCTCCTCCACTTCGTGAACAACGAGTTGGTCGATGTCGCCAAGGGAAAAATCGTTCAACCGGGCAACCCCTTGTTCCACGGTACCCAGATGCCACCCAACTTGTTTAGGGTTCAACTGGTTCAGGTGCTGCCAGGCTGCGACGACTTGTTACCTCCGAATCGACCCGTCGGGGCCGACGATGATGACGTGATGACCCTCAGCGCCTGCCTGAGCTGGCCCCTGCTTTGGCCGAAGAGCCAGATTCGTTTGGGGGCGGGGGACACCACCCCAAAGACAACATCGCCAGTCGTGCCGGCGCCAAGTCGGCCCCATGGCAAGACCGACGTAACGGTGACGGACATCCCTATTCCACTGGATCCAAACATGCATATGGCACGAGGATCGTAACGACGACGGCATTTACGACTATGATACATTTGGCAACGTCGATCAGTACTTTTGCCGAGCATGGGTGCGATGGCGACTTCATGGGGCCTCCTTCTCAAGAACCAAACCCAACAAAAGACGTGTGCGATCTAGCTCGTGCACTGCTGGAGAAGCCAAGTTGCAACAGCGCCGTCTGGCGTTCAGCTCTCGAGACGCCTCCAGCTGCCGACTTCACCGAGCCTCGGATAGGCGAGGTGCGAAATATTATCAGCCCCAACACACTCAAGAAGGCGGTCTGTGAGCAAAACTCGGTCCCATTACGGGAGAAGAAGAAGGCACGCAAAAGAAAGACTAAGAAGGGTGCGAGCCAGCCGCACCGAGTACGATCCGTGCTCAGACGGGCCACCTTCACCGCAGGATATCTCGAGGAGGGTGCATGTGGCGGGTAGGGCGATGCTACCGACAAATATGCTCAATGCTGCAACCGGTGCTATGCGGAGTGCGCATGACAGTGTTCTTTCTTTGGAGAAGCTGCGTCTCGTGGAAAAGGATGTGGCATACCCGGTTTCGCGGCCAAGGTGCCAGAGGGCAAGGGCTTTGTGGATAACTCCATCGGGCGACGATCGTCCTGCGTTTTGATGACATCCACGCTATGTTGAACCTTCATCCGCTGCACTACACCTTCGCTCGGCTATTTTCGCTGAGTATGGAGATGCGGATCATTCGCGACAAGACCTCGACATCGCGATAGTCGACCCTTCTACATGCGTGCCAAGTTCTTGGGCAGCGCTGGGACCGCAAGTCGCAAGTTCTTACCTCGAAGGCGTCATTCTGGCAAACCAAGATAAGGATAACTTCCTCGTGCCTTACTTTCCCGAGTAAGTCCTCCCCTCAACCGGCCCGTAACATATGAATTCTTACATTTCGATCGTTTTTCTTTTAACATTCTGTCAGGACCCCGATTCCAAGTCACATCGACCTAGCTGGTAACACCTCATATCACTTTGCGGCCTCACGCACGGTATTCCCACGGGTGTCGCCTTACCATGGCCCGGGACCGTTTATGCCTTTTTGGCTCACGATATGATAGCGCCGCTAGCATCCACATGACAAAGAACCCGGCCGACATGGCTAGTCGTGAACCCCAAGCGGCACTAACCTATGGGGACAGGCATACATGAATTACTTCGAGCATGTCGGTCATCAACGTATGAATTGGCTGTAGCTCAGGCTAACAGGACTCCGTATCCCGGCTGTAGCAGGCTAGGCAGGACTCCGAATATCACCGCGTGACATTTCCCGAAGGACAGACATAGGAACGAAATGAAACACATGCCGGCCGATCAAGTGTCCAAGCAGTAGTGCTGGGCTAGCAGGACTCCGGTGAACCGGGCTGTAGCGGACTACTATCGCTCAGAAGCACGAGACTTACATTTCCCCATATGAGAGGCTGCCAAGGATAAACAATTAGTTTGTCGGATCCCACCCATACCAAGCATTTCAATCATACACGCATAATATGCCCGATATGAGTAAATACAACAAGGCATCACAACAAAACTCTACAACTCAAGTACTTTATTTAAAAGGCCCGAGGAGCCATACATAACATAGTCATACAGGTAGGGGTCACATGACCCAACACTCAAGTCATACAAACATACAAGCACATGCGGAAGCAAACTAGTCTCGAGTACAGACTCTAGAAAGAAAGAAAGCTTGTTGGAGCCTTTCTATCTACAATGGCCCTTCACAAGTCTTAGATCGCCACACGGGTGGCTAGTTCACTCGTCAAGTCAACATCTACATAGAATCCGTCGGAGGGTAGTATAGTCCTCTGAAAAACATTGATTAAGCAAACATGAGTACAAAAGTACTCAGCAAGTCTTACCACAGAATCCTATCATACATGCACATTCTCAAGAAGGAGGTGGAGTTATTTGCAGCAAGCCAGCTTTGACTCCTGGCTAAGCTATCCTACGTAACACACTTTGTAAAGCATTTGTCGCACACGAGTCCACTACTCACCATCACAATACTCCACCGCGGATCCTCTCTCGTCATCCCTGAGAGGGCCATCCACGATACTCACACTTATCTTGAGGCTTTTAGTAGTATCCATTTACTTGTCTATGAACTGATATAGGTAACCCAGAAGTCCTTTTCCGTGGACACGGCTATTCGAATAGATCATATTAAACCCTGCAGGGTGTACTTCTTCACACACGCTCACCACTTACCGCCGTTTACACGACATGTACTCGGCAACCTTCAAGCGGAAGCCCAACGTGGGTGTCGGCCACAGCCTACCTAAACACTCAAGTCCCTAGTCCAGGTTTATCGCCTATTCGGGTTCCATCCGCAGGAGTCCGGCCGAGGTTTCCCATACGGCCCCGAACGATGTGTCTGAGGTTCCCGAGATACCAAACGGGCACTTTCGGTACATCAACCCACGGTGCCTACCGCAACACAACCCACCCCTAAGGTCAGCGTTGCGTGCGGCCCCAAAGATGCTACAAACACGAAACTACTTGCAACTCCCGGACTATGAACAGGGGTGGTTAAGAAGCGAGAGGGTCCATTGGTTTCGGGCCCAATGCGTGGTAGTAACTAGTTCATGGATCACAAACACAGATCTCAGTTCTTAGGGTTGGCTTCAATGAAACAACCCACCATGTACTCCTACATGGCCTCTCATCGATACCTTTACCAATTCGTGTTCAACACTTTCACTCTCGAACCAACACAACCTTTCACTCCAGTTCATCATCCCGATGAGCGGACCTGACACAACTCTAAGCATAGCAAGCATAGCATGGTAGGAACACTCAAACACGGCTCAATCAACTCCTACACATACTAGTGGGTTTCATATAGTTTCTGTGGCAATGACAGGTCATGCAAAGGAAGTGGGTTCAACTACCGCAGCACACAACAGTTTGAATCGCATTGTCTTAATGCAATAAACGAGAGCGAAGCGAGAACATGGGTTTGTATCGGAATGATCAATGAATTGCTTGCACGATGGAACTGGGGTAGAGAACTGCCCTTCGGAAGGGTAATCGAGGTTATCTTCGGCGAGAACCTATCATGAAAGCACACAAAAGTAAACACACATGACAATATGTAACAATATGATGCATGCTATGACATGGCAATATGGATGTGTGTTGGTCTAATGCAAGCTGAAAGAACAGGGGATGAACTCATTTGAATCAAGGATTCAAATGATAGCTCATTGGAGTTAGTCCTAATGGTGCAATATCTTATTCTGGTTATTCAGCATAGTTAACTTGTTTTAACATGCATGAAACCTGTACCAATGGATAGAGTGTATTTTTCTGATAATTTTTCATATATAAATCTTTGCATTTGGAGTTATAGATAAAAAGTTATAAGCATTTGAAATTTGAAATATATTCGGAATTTACTATATAGAAATAATTCCAGAATTTGAATTAATCGTCGGCATGAGGTCAAGATGACGTCAGAGGTCAACGGGTCGTCCAGGTCAAACTGACCAGTGGGACCCGCATGTCGTGGTTAATTTAAACTAATTTAGTTAATTAGAACTAATCCTAATTAGTTTAACTGGAGGGGGTCCACCTGTCATTGACCCAGGGCGGTCAACAGGGCCCACGGACGGGGTCAACTCACCGGTGTCTAGCCGCCGGCGAGGCCAGACGCGGCGGAGCAAGTGCTTTTGCACTTTCCGGGCTCCAAATGGAGCGCGGGGAGCACCTACGTGTAGCTGGAGGTGAGCCGCGGTTAGTGGTGGAGTTAGTTGGGTTAGGGGTGGCGGAGTGGGCGCCGGCGACGAAGCCTGGGCGGCGACCGGGCTCGCCATCGACGGGTTTGGGGCTAGAGGCTTGGCGAGGCGCGGGAAGTGCAGTTGAGCCCGTGGGGGCGTGGTGAGTGTGATGGGCGTGGTGGCAGGGGCCGTTAGGTGGCGAGCATCGTCTGACGAGCTCCGGGCGGTGGAGTTCGGGTGAGCGGCGTGCGCTCGTGGTGGTGTAAGAAAAAGAGAGCGGAGAGGACGGGAGGTAGCCGGGCTCACGGTGATCTCGTAGAGAGCCTCGGCGGGTCGGGATGCTTCGACGCGGCGGCGACGGGCGATGGGGATCTCCGGCGGCTCGAGCTCGGTCGGGGTCGGTGTAGAGGCCTCGGGTGTTTTAGAGCGAGGAACCAGCTAGCTAGAGGTAACGGGGTGCGGCGGAGCTGCTAGACATGGCGGGGAGGAGCGTGGACGGCGGGGAGCACGGCGTCGACGGTGGCGTGTCGGCGATGGCGTCGGCCAGGTCGGGGGCGAGCGAGAGAGAGAGGGCAGGGGGAAAGTGAGGTGTCCAGGGGTTCGGGTGGCGGCGTGGAGGTCGCCCACGGAAGCGGCGAGGGGCGAAGCAGGCGGCGGCCAGCTGCGTGGCGCCCTGCGCTCGCCGGCACAAGGCTACTGCTGGCCGAGCCAAAGCAGCTTGGCTGGCCAGCTTCTTGGGCTGGGCAGCGGTGGGCGGTCATGGCGACAGGTAAGCCTTTCTTTTTTTAAAGTTTTTTCTATTTTCTGTAACTCTGTTGGGGTTTTTAAAAATACCAAAACACTTTTAAAAATCACCAAAATGCTCCTGGTCACTTGTTGGAATATTCCCAACATGAAACATTTTGGTTTGGAAATTTTGAACATTTAAAATATTTTTCATAGTTTAAAATGCTCATTTCAAAAACTTGTGAATTGATTTTAGAACCCCTAGATGACCTAGAAAATGGTACACCTCCTTTGATATGGGTTCGAACCAAAACAAAGAGGATGAGCATTTTGAAGGGCATTTCGTGTTCATTGAAATAATTTTTAGTAAACCCTAGTTGTTTTAAGGGGGGTGTTCGGGGTTTCGCCTTCCCCATTTCAAATTCAAATGAAATTTAAACATGATGCACACCCTAATGCATGGTCTATCCGGGATGTGACAACTCACCCCACTCAAAAGAATCTCGTCCGAGATTTAGAATCATGCGAAAAAAGGTGGGATACTCAAGTCGAAGACGATCCTCCCTTTCCCAAGTTGCTTCTTGCTCGGCATGGTTTGACCATTGAACCTTTAGAAACTTGATATTCCGACGCCGAGTGGTACGCTCGGCTTGATCGAGAATACGGACGGGATATTCTCGGTAGGTGAGGTTATCTTGGAGATCAAGTTGCTTCGTGGTCTACTCCACGGATAGGATTCGAGAAGCAACGCTGAGTTGGGAAACGTGGAAGAGATCATGGTCTTTGGAGAGATGCGGAGGTAGTTCCAATTTGTAGGCAACTTCTCCTCGTTTGGCAAAAATGCGAAAGGGTCCAATGTAACGAGGAGCCAACTTGCCTTTGATACCGAATCGATGGGTTCCTTCAAAGGAGTAACTCAAGGTAAGCCTTCTCGTCAATTTCATAAGTCATAGGCTTATGCTTGCGGTCATATTGGCTCTTTTGACGAGATTGGGCTGTTTTCAATTTCTCACGAATAACGCGAACCTGCTCTTGACTTCCTGAATCATGTCCGGCCAAAGAGTTGTCTCTCCCGGTTTCGACCAGTTAAGAGGCGTTCGACATTTCCGTCCATAAAGAACTTGAAAGGGGCTTTGCCAGTGCTGGCTTGATAACTATTGTTATAAGCAAATTCGGCGAATGGAAGGCATTTCTCCCAATTCATGCCGAAAGAGATGACAGAAGCTCAAGCATATCCTCTAGGATTTGATTGACTCTTTCTACTTGACCACTTGATTGAGGATGGAAAGCGGTGCTAAAAGAGAGACGAAGTTCCCATAGCGTTTTGGAAACTTTCCCAAAATCGAGAGGTGAAGAGACTTCCACGGTCTGAGTTAATCTCCAATGGAATACCATGAAGAGACACTATTCGTGAGATGTACAAATCAGCTAGCTGGCTAGCGGTTATACTCTCACGAACAGGTAGAAAGTGGGCTACTTTGGAAAGACGATCAACAACAACGAAGATAGCATTATTCCCTCTCTTGGTCCCGGGAACCGGTAATGAAGTCCATACCGATTTTATCCCATTTCCATTCAGGAATTTCCAAAGGTTGAAGGGTACCAGCAGGCCGTTGATGCTCGCTTTAACTCGATTGACGACGCCGCAGATTAGCAATGTATTGAGCAATTTCTCTCTTCATCCTAGTCCACCAAAACCTCCGCGTAGATCTTGATACATTTTAGTACTACCAGTATGATTGGTGAGAGGAGATTAATGTGCTTCCTTAAGTTTTATTCGACTCTGGTTGCGCACCTTGGTAACCACTAGTCGGTCTCAAATGAACACGACACCTTGTTCATCAATGGAGAAACAATCCGCGACTCCTTTCTTGATGTTTCTCCACGATACGGGAGATTCCGGATCTACCTTCCGTGCTTTGATGATCTGATCCGTAAGGGTAGGTTTCGCCACCGGGGTGGAAAGGAATCCTCGAGGAACAATGTGAAGATTAAGCTTACGAAATTCCTCGTGGAGAATTGGTTGACTTTGTTGTAACATCAGATTGTTACAATAAGATTTGCGACTTAGGGCGTCGACCATGACATTGGCTTTGCACAGGGTGTAAGATATTCCTAAGTCGAAATCTGTAATCAACTCGACCCAACGTCTTTGCTCGAGATTCAAATCTGGTTGGGTGAAGATATATTTCAGACTTTGGTGATCAGTGTAGATTTCGCAACGATTACCCAGAAGGTAATGTCGCCAGGTTTTGAGTGCATGAACCACTGCTGCAAGCTCTAGATCGTGTGTGGGATAGTTATCCTCATGTGGACGCAACTGTCGAGAAGCGTAGGCAATCACATGACGATCTTGCATGAGTATGCAACCTAGTCCTTGTCGCGAGGCGTCGCAATAGATAATAAAGTCCTTAGAGAAATCTGGTGGAACAAGTACGGGAGCAGATGTCAGGCGTCTTTTCAGTTCCTCGAAAGCTGAACTCAAGACCGTGGCGTCCATTCGAACTTCTTATCCTTCTTGAGGAGTTCGGCTAGAGGTTTAGCAACTTTAGAGAAATTCTCGACGAAGCGGCGGCAATAGCTCGCTAAACCGAGGAAACTCCGAACTTGCTTGACCGATTCAGGTGGAGTCCAATCAAGGACGGCTTGAACTCGCTTCGGGATTGACAGCAATGCCCTTACCAGAGATTACATGTCCTAGATAGGTCACTCGGTAACCAGAACTCACACTTAGAGAATTTGGCATAAAGGCGGTGCTCTCAAGTTTCATCAATACTAGCCTTAGATGTTCGGCATGTTCTTCTTTGTTCTTGGAGTAGATGAGTATATCATCGAGGTATACCACTGACGAATTTATCCAAGTACTCCATAAAGATTGAGTTCATTAACCGAGAGAAGGTGGCTGGAGCATTGGTTAAACCGAAAGACATGACGGTGTACTTTCGTATTGGCCATAACGAGTAACAAAAGCCGCTTTTAGGTATGTCCTCGTTCTTGATTTTGATTTGATGGTAGCCCAACCTCAAATCCATTTTGAAAAGATCGAGGATCCAAATGAGCTGGTCATACAGATCGTTGATCTGGGAGCGGATACTTGTTCTTGATAGTGACCAAATTGATGTGTCGGTAATCTACAACCATCCGATCCATTACCATCCTTCTTCTTGACGAAGAGGACGGGCAAGCCCATGGAGATGAACTAGGACGGATGAAACCCTTTTGCAAGGACTCATCGAGTTGTTTCTTAAGTTCAGCTAGTTCTAGGGGTGCCATCTTATAAGGTCTTCTAGAGATTGGAACGGTTCCGGAATAAGATCTATTACGAACTCGACATCCCCGCCGTGGAACACTGGCAGTTCCTCCGAAAGACATCCGGGAAATCACGGACTACCGGAATATCTTCGAGGTCCGGAAGAGGGTTGGCATTCAATGAGTAAAGTGGCGCTTAGACACTCGGGTTACAACATCCACTGTTTTGCCCAAGGATGGGTAAGTTGAACAGTTCTAGTAGAGCAATCGATCTTAGCATAATGGGCTGACATCCAGTCCATACCTAAGATGATGTTTATGTCCGAGGACTTGAGAGCTATTAAAGATGCAAGAAAAACTAATCTGTCGACAAGAATTTCATTCCCATGACTTATTCTAGAGGTTTGCCATCTAGAACCAGGAGTTTGAATTTCCATGGAGATAGGCATGTCACAGAATGTGGTGTTGTGCAATCGAGCATAGCTCTCAGAAATAAATGAATGAGATGCTCCAGTATCAAAAAGAACAGTTGCCGGGTGGCAATTAACAAGAAGCGTACCGAGGACGACGTTGGGATCCTCATAGGTTTCTTCAGCAGAGACATAGTTGACATGGCCACGGCGGTGGCAACTGGTTTAACATAGGGCACCTTTCCGCTGGCTTTGCCGCTGCCAACAGACTTTTCCAAATTGATTGGGGTTGTTCTGGGACACTCTCGGATATAGTGGCCCGCCTCTCCACACTTGAAGCAAGTTATCACATTAGGACGTGGAGCAGCATTTGCGGTGGGACCTCCATAACTCTTAGACGGAACATCTGCGGATTGGATTAGGCGGCGCCCGCAAAGGATGGCCTCGGGGTGAACACAGGTGGTAGAGCAGTATTTGGAATCCAAACCCGGCGCTTCTGGGATCCAGAGCCGGATGAAGATCCCGAGTCACGGTTGTGCTTGCGAGAAGCCTCAAAATCGGTCTGCCCAGTCTCGGCGCTGATAGCCTTATTGACTAGCTTCGGGAAAGAGGTACACTCATGCAGACGGAGATCTCGGCGTAGCTCAGGCCAAGTCCCTTGCGGAACCTTGCCTGCTTCTTAGCATCGGTAGAAACTTCTTCGGGGGCATAACGGGCTAACCTCCCAAATTCACGGCTGTAGGCATCCACTGATAGCCTACCTTGGGTGAAACTGCAGAATTCCTCACGTTTGCGGTCCATAAGACCTTCTGGAATATGATGCTCGCGGAAGGCGGCACTGAACTCATCCCAAGTTGTAACTTGTCCAACCGGACGCATAGCCTCATAATTCTCCCACCAGAGACTAGCAGGGCCTTCCAGATGATAGGCGGCAAAGGTAACCTTGTCAGCCTCAGCCACGTTGGCGGAACGCAGCTTGTGGTGAATGCTGCGAGCCAATCATCCGCGTCGAGTGGCTCGACGGAATATTTAAATTTTGGGGGATATAGCTTGACGAAATCGTTGAGTGAAACCACATCATTTCTTGGCTGGCGTCTTGTGTTTTGCTCAATCCGCTCCAATAAGCGGTTGGTCTCACGCTTATTATGCGTTACGCTTCAAAGATCACCTCGGCCAAAGATGGCGGTTGCGGCAGATTCACATTTACGGCTGCACTGGCTTCTCCCTGCTCTGGAACAGCAGGAGTGTTGCGAGTGTTGACCATCCTGGGAGACAAGCAAAAGTTTAAACCAGGATGGCAGAATTTAACAAGAAGGGCGGAAGGTAATGGACAGCATGGAATGCAAAGATGTTCATCCGTATGACATGGTAATATAAAATATATGTATATACCAACGGTCATACACACCATTCATAGTTTAGTACAAGCCTGACGGAGTACAACTATAAGGAAAGGCGTTACATCTCATCGGAAGCATCCCAACTTCTATACATTATTTCTCTACGCTTCCGGAACGATACACCTAGGTCGTATTCCACGAGTCACGCAGGACGGTGGAAATACAACTACTACCATACTAGGAATAATACTACTATCTCAGGCAGCTCCGTAGTAGTCCTCATAGAAGTCACCTCCCAAGCCTGGAAGTGGAACATGATCATCCGGAAACAGACAATCCTGTGGAGCCTGTGGACCATAGGGACTCGGATGTGGCCGTGGTCCAACAAACGGTGGCAGACGAGGCCCACGAGGAGGAGTGATGCCTCCCACCTCACGCCACTCCATAAAGTCTGGTAGACCAGCCCGCACTGGGTACAAGTCCCAAGATATCCATATATCCGGCTTGCACGGCAGGTGCAAACCTAGTCGAGTAGCCCAAAGTGGTCGAACGGGCATTAAAAAGCTCCATACGCAAGGCCCGGTTTTCACGGTCCTTGTCTTCCAGCATCTCAGTAGTAGTGCGAAGGAGTGAATCCTCATGGGATGCATCGCTGTACAAACCCTGAAGGTAGCCATGCGCCCCAGGGAGGGATGCTGGCATGTAGCGGAAATCACTGTTGACCAGCAAGGCAGTTCTGGCTCGAATAATAGTCATCATGGAATAGGCTGCATCTTGCACAGACATTCCGATAGTGATTCCGAGCCCATAAGAACAGTGAAGTGGCTCAGTAGCTCCGGGATAAGATGGATAAATCCTGACCGTGCATAGGTATTGGCTTTGATTGAAATCCTCGAACTGCTCCTCGACGGTATATTCAGGATACCACCGATAACCAGCCTCAACCATCACCCTAACCAACATGGCCGTGTGACCGCACACACCAATGCAACGGGTTAGGCGAACCACTTGGTTTTGGGAACGGGTGGCCATCTGAAAGCACAGCCATAATGCAAAGGCATTAGAATTTCTAGGAAAATCGGGCAGCATAACATTCAGAAATGCTCAAATCAGATTTGAGACATTCAAAATCAGATTCGCAAAACCACTCAACAACATCATATCAAGGTTCTGGTTCAAATGGTAGCATACTAAAATTTAGTAACACTGAACTGAGGATGTAACCGACAATCCTATAAGTTACTACGGATTAGTAACACGTGAACTGATAGAGAATAGAGCCTAGTCCTAAACCCACGCCGAATGAGAAGAGGATGACTCAGATCGAGAGGGCATAAGGTAAAGGAGTAAAAAGAGCCTTACGTTCCTCCCACAATCAATTCCCTACATATAACTAAAGCATTTCTAGACTCAACTTCACCAGTTTGGCTTAGCGAACCTACAGTGCAGCCCTCGCTCGATGCCAACGCTGTCAGACCCCGATTCCAAGTCACATCGACCTAGCTGGTAACACCTCATATCACTTTGCGGCCTCACGCACGGTATTCTACGGTGTCGCCTTACCATGGCCCGGACCGCTTATGCCTTTTTGGCTCACGTATATGATAGCGTCGCTAGCATCCACATGACAAAGAACCCGGCCGACATGGCTAGTCGTGAACCCCAAGCGGCACTAACCTATGGGGACAGTATACATGAATTACTTGAGCATGTCGGTCATCAACGTATGAATTCGGGCTGTAGCTCTGGGCTAACAGGACTCCGGTATCCCGGCTGTAGCAGGCTAGGCAGGACTCGAATATCACCGCGTGACATTTCCCGAAGGGACATATAGGAACGAAATGAAACACATGCCGGCAGTCAAGTGTCCAAGCAGTAGTCTTTGGGCTAGCAGGACTCGGTGAACCGGGCTGTAGCGGACTACTATCGCTCAGAAGCACGAGACTTACATTTCCCCATATGAGAGGCTGCCAAGGATAAACAATTAGTTTGTCGGATCCCACCCATACCAAGCATTTCAATCATACACGCAATATGCCTGATATGAGTAAATACAACAAGGCATCACAACAAAACTCTACAACTCAAGTACTTTATTTAAAAGGCTCCGAGGAGCCATACATAACATAGTCATACAGGTAGGGTCACATGACCCAACACTCAAGTCATACAAACATACAAGCACATGCGGAAGCAAACTAGTCTGAGTATGACTCTAGAAAGAAAGAAAGCTTGTTGGAGCCTTTCTATCTACAATGGCCCTTCACAAGTCTTAGATCGCCACCTGGGTGGCTAGTTCACTCGTCGAAGTCAACATCTACATAGAATCCGTCGGAGGGGGTAGTATAGTCCTCTGAAAAACATTGATTAAGCAAACATGAGTACAAAAGTACTCAAAGCAAGTCTTACCACGTAATCCTATCATACATGCACATTCTCAAGAAGGAGGTGGAGTTATTTGCAGCAAGCCAGCTTTGACTCTTGGCTAAGCTATCCTACGTAACACACTTTGTAAAGCCTTTGTCGCACACGAGTCCACTACTCACCATCACAATACTCCACCATGGATCCTCTCTCGTCATCCCCGAGAGGGCCATCCACGATACTCACACTTATCTTGAGGCTTTTAGTAGTATCCATTTACTTGTCTATGAACTGATATAGGTAACCCAGAAGTCCTTTTCCGTGGACACGGCTATTCGAGTAGATCATATTTAACCCTGCAGGGGTGTACTTCTTCACACACGCTCTCACCACTTACCGCCGTTTACACGACATGTACTCGGCAACCTTCAAGCGGAAGCCCAACGTGGGTGTCGGCCACAGCCTACCTAAACACTCAAGTCCCTAGTCCAGGTTTATCGCCTATTCGGGTTCCATCCGCAGGGAGTCCGCCGAGGTTTCCCATACGGCCCCGAACGATGTGTACTGTGGTTCCCGAGATACCAAACGGGCACTCGGTACACCGGGCCACGGTGCCTACCGCAACACAACCCACCCCTAAGGTCAGTGCTATGCGGCCCCAAAGATGCTACAAACACGAAACTACTTGCAACTCCGGACTATGAACAGGGGTGGTTAAGAAGCCGAGAGGGTCCATTGGTTTCGGGCCCAATGCGTGGTAGTAACTAGTTCATGGATCACAAACACAGATCTCAGTTCTTAGGGTTGGCTTCAATGAAACAACCCACCATGTACTCCTACATGGCCTCTCATCGATACCTTTACCAATTCGTGTTCAACACTTTCACTCTCGAACCAACACAACCTTTCACTCCAGTTCATCATCCCGATGAGCCAGACCTGACACAACTCTAAGCATAGCAAGCATAGCATGGTAGGAACACACAAACACGGCTCAATCAACTCCTACACATACTAGTGGGTTTCATCTAGTTACCGTGGGCAATGACAGTCATGCAAAGGAAGTGGGTTCAACTACCGCAGCACACAACAGCTTTGAATCGCATTGTCTTAATGCAAGAAACGAGAGCGAAGCGAGAACATGGGTTTGTATCGGAATGATCAATGAATTGCTTGCCTGATGGAACTGGGTAGAGAACTGCCTTCGGAAGGGTAATCGAGGTTATCTTCGGGCAGAACCTATCATGAAAGCACACCGAAAGTAAACACACATGACAATATGTAACAATATGATGCATGCTATGACATGGCAATATGGATGTGTGTTGGTCTAATGCAAGCTGAAAGAGCAGGGATGAACTCATTTGAATCAAGGATTCAAATGATAGCTCATTGGAGTTAGTCCTAATGGTGCAATATCTTATTCTGGTTATTCAGCATAGTTAACTTGTTTTAACATGCATGAAACCTGTACCAATGGATAGAGTGTATTTTTCTGATAATTTTCATATATAAATCTTTGCATTTGGAGTTATAGATAAAAAGTTATAAGCATTTGAAATTTGAAATATATTCGAATTTACTATATAGAAATAATTCCAGAATTTGAATTAATGTCGCCAAAGATGAGGTCAACATGACGTCAGAGGTCAACGGGTCGCCCAGGTCAAACTGACCAGTGGGACCCGCATGTCGTGGTTAATTTAAACTAATTTAGTTAATTAGAACTAATCCTAATTAGTTTAATCGAGGGGGTCCACTGTCATTGACCTGTAGGCCAACAGTGGCCCACTTGACGGGGTCAACTCACCGGTGTTCAGTCACGGCGAGGCCAGACAAGCGGAGCAAGTGCTTTTGCACTTTCCGGCTCCAAATGGAGCTGGGAGCACCTACGCAGCTGGAGGTGAGCCGCGGTTAGTGGTGGAGTTAGTTGGGTTAGGGGTGGCGGAGTGGGCGCCCGGCGACGAGTCGAGGCGGCGACGGGCTCGGCCATCGACGGGTTTGGGGCTAGAGGCTTGGCGAGGCGGGAAGTGCAGTTAGGCCTGGGGGGCGTGGTGAGTGTGATGGACGTGGTGGCAGGGCCGTTAGGTGGCCGGAGCATCGTCGGGCACGAGCTCCGGGCGGGCGGGTTCGGGTGAGCGACGGGCGCTGTGGTGGTGTAAGAAAAGAGAGCGGAGAGGACGGGAGGTAGCCGGGCTCACGGTGATCTCGTGAGAGAGCCTCGGCGGGTCGGGATGCTCGACGCGGGCGACGGGCGATGGGGATCTCCGGCGGCTCGAGCTCGGTCGGGTCGGTGTAGAGGCCTCGGGTGTTTTAGAGCGAGGGAACCAGCTAGCTAGAGGTAACGGGTGCGGCGGAGCTGCTAGACATGGCGGGAGGAGCGTGGACGGCGGGAGCACGGGCGCCGACGGTGGCGTGGTCGGCGATGGCGTCGCCCAGGTCGGGGCGGCGAGAGAGAGGGCAGGGGGGAAGTGAGGTGTCCAGGGGTTCGGGTGGCGACGTGGAGGTCGCCCACGAGCGAGCGGCGAGGGGACGGCGAGGCGGCGGCCAGCTGCGTGGCGCGCCTGCGCTCGCCGGCCGACCATTGCCTGCTGGTCAAGCCAAGCAGCCATTGGCCAGCGGGCTGGCTGGGCTGGGCCAGGTGGGCGGTCATGGCTGACAGTGTAAGCCTTTCTTTTTAAAGTTTTTCTATTTTCGTAACTCTGTTGGGGTTTTTAAAAATACCAAAACACTTTTAAAATCACCAAAATGCTCTGGTCACTTGTTGGAATATTCCCAACATGAAACATTTTGGTTTGGAAATTTTGAACATTTAAAATATTTTTCATAGTTTAAAATGCTCATTTCAAAAACTTGTGAATTGATTTTAGAACCCCTAGATGACCTAGAAAATGGTACACCTCCTTTGATATGGGTTACGAACCAAAACAAAGAGGATGAGCATTTTGAAGGGCATTGTGTTCATTGAAATAATTTTTAGTAAACCCTAGTTGTTTTAAGGGGGGGGGGGGTGTTCTGGGGTTTCCTGCCTTCCCCATTTCAAATTCAAATGAAATTTAAACATGATGCACACCCTAATGCATGGTCTATCTGGGATGTGACACATTCCGTGTTTTCTGCAGTGACACACGTTGCACGCTCATCCTCCTAAGCCCCAAATATTCCATGGCCACGTATTTCGACCCGGACCGTCAGTCGAACGTAGACTACACAAATGTCAAGAAGGTTCTTGATGATGTTCTCCTGCCACGCCAAATCTGGAGGCACCTTCACCAGGCCTATTCGTAATGCACGGCAAGCACGTGTTCTCCCACAATCTGACGTTACGCTGCGTCAAGCTACCGGGCGCGAAGGGTGCCTACTACACCATCCATCACATGCGGGCGATCAGACGGGACCATCATCAACTTCGCTACCGAGTAAACTCCAAGATTGGGCCGCGGCGTGTCGGCAATCCAGACGCGGACCTCCGACAAGAATTCTTTTCGCATCCAAATGGAGTTTGCGGAAATCATCCATGAAGATGTCCTTCGTACCTCGGGCAGTTCTACCTCGTAAATCAACCGTCCAACGGTGACATCGACACAATGCTACAAATGCAGGATGACAACGCCTGCTCTTTCATGACTCCCACGATAGACGGCGGCTTCATCCACGCTCCGTCCCTTGAGTCGAGTTGTCTAGTTCTGAAACATCGATTGGCTCATGTTGTAATTAAACTTTAATGAACTTGTAGTATGTCTCTTTGGTTTCGAGAGTCGCTCAACTTTGATGTAATCGATGCTATTAATGTCTTGCTTTTCTCTTCCGATCGCTCTGTTGCATACTTATATATTGCTTATGTATTGTGCGTGAATTGGTACTAACGCTTCGCTTTGGCTAGTGCATAGCGATGCCGACGTATGTCGTGGTACAAGGGTAAGGTTCCCGGAGTTCACGATGACCGGGAGGAGTGTCGGAGACAGGTTCACCGATTCAGCGGTAACAGTTACAAAGGGTACACCACTAGGGCCGAGGCGAATCTAGATACGCCCGCTATCTAGCGGGAGAGGGAGGGAGCGTTGGAGGAACCGGATGAAGACGAAGTTTCATCGTGATGATGCTCATCGTGATGACCGCAGCTCTCTTCTATGTGATGGTAGTTTAGATGATCGATATCGACTTGTAATGTGAAGACAAACTCGCTACTCGCGGTCTCGAGACTTGTAATATAATGTTCTATCTTTGTTCGGTCTTTTCAATTCGGAGACTAATATGATGAATTGTATTCGGAGACTAATATGATGAATTGTATTCAAGGACTAATCTTCTATTGTATCTGATGAATCTATTGTTGATGTGTGCTGTCTATATTTTGTCAAATTATACATTTTGTAACCTGTGCAAAAACAGAAAAAAACCTAATATTCATACTAATGGCGCATCACATGATAAAGGCGCCATTAGTATGGCAAAGCATACTAATGGCGCATCACTTGTCGATGCGCCATTAGTATGCCATGGTTACTAATGGCGCATCATCGGGTAGTGCGCCATTAGTATGCCGTGATTACTAATGGCGCATCCGCAGGTGGTGCGCCATTAGTATGCCAAAGCACTGGTATACATGCCCCCGGGAGGCATACTAATGGCGCACTTTCAAGATATACTAATGGCGCACCAGGTGGTGCGCCATTAGTATACCAGATATACTAATGGCGCACTGTGGTGCGCCATCAGTAAAAAATACTAATGGCGTGCTATTAATGGCGCACCACAGATGCGCCATTAATAGCCAAATTAGGTGCGCCATTAGTAGTGGTTTTTCTAGTAGTGGTATGTGCAGCTAGTGATTTTCAAACCTGAAGATGGGGCTTTTGGTAGCTTCCCTCGAGAAGTCCACACCAATGAGCACATGATCCGATGTCGTGGCAGGTAGAGCAGCAGCTGTTGTGTTGAGAAAACCGAGGTTCCATTCTGCATTCACCAGAACTCGATCTAGCTTGATTAGAGTTGGCTCCTCTCGCTTATTGGACCAAGTGAAGTTTCTGTTAATGATATCAATGTCATCAAGAGCATGCTCTCTAATCCATGAGTTGAACCTGTCCATCAGTGTCCAGTTCTTCCTTCCTTGTGATTTTTCATGTGCAAACCTATACATGTTGAAATCACCTAAGATGATCCAGGGCCCTGTAACCTGCTCGGCTGTTTGAGTCATATAACCGCAAAGAAATCATCCCTCTCCTCCTCATCACATGGGGCATAGACTGTGGAGAGAACAAAGCTATCATTATTGCTTCTGGATTGGAAACTGACTGATATGCTGAATCGGTGTTTTGCTATTTCTGAGCCATGTAACACGCTGTCATCCCAGGCCACAAGTAATCCTCCTACTGTGCCACAAGCCGGCATGCAGATGAAAGATTTGTGGTTTGCAGGGAGGAAGGATGCTGCCTTCATCTTGTCCACCACCCGCAATTTAGTCTCCTGCAGGCATATAATGTTCGATCGGCTAGAAAAGAGTGCATCTTTGACTAATGAGCATTTGTCAGAGTCACCAAGTCCCCTAACGTTCCAATTAGCACTACAAAAAAAGACACATCCGTGACATTTTGGGCCGAAAGAATTTTTTTCTGTCATACTTATGACACTTCTATGACGATAATTGTGACAAAACCCGGTATCATCATAGATGTGGTGGGGTCCTACTTCTATGACAAAAAATCATGACAGAAAATGGGCTTTTAGTCCTGGGTGGGCTGGAGACGCAACTGCATGACATTCTTTGGGCCGTCCATGACGAACAAAACCATGGTAGAAACGAGGGCGAGGAAAATATCGGGGTGTTCCCGGTTATGGTGGGTGGTCGGGGCCGAGCGATGCACGTTTCTGTCATACACGCATGCGCGTGAGTGCGAGGCGTTGGGCTCTAACTGAAACCGAGCGAGGCATTGGGCTATAACTGAACCCGAGCGATTGCACTGCAGGCTACGCGTTACTGAACCCGAGCGATCGATCGATGGCTGTTAACTGAACCCGATCGAGCGATTCCTTCGCTACTGCTGCTAACTGAAGCCGATCGATGCTGCCTCTGGATGAACAGTGAGCATTGTTGAGGGGGTTTGGATGAACAGTTCCCGGTTGGGGTGGATGAACAGGACCCCGTGGTGTTGCCTCTGGATGAACAGAACCCCGATCGATCGATCCGGTTGGGGCTGGATGAACAGAACCCCGTGGAGGGCAGGATGAACAGGACCACCCCGTGGAGGGATGGATGAACAGTAGATGGTGGAGGGCTGGATGAACAGTAGCCCGTTGAGGGGTGGTTGAACAGTAGCCCGTGGAGAGGGCTGGTTGAACAGTAGATGGTGGAGTAGCGCGTGGTGGAGGCTGGATGGACATGAGCTCGTGGATGAACAGTCGTAGGTGGAGGCTGGAGGAGGTCCACGGTGGATGAATAGTAGCCCGTGGAGGCAGGAGGGGGTCGACGGTGGAGATGAACAGTATCCCGTGGAGTGCCGTTTTGCGGTACGCCACACCCCTCCTAATGAGCAGGACCATCGTTTCGACCGTAGCACTCCAACACAAGTCCGTTTCCTCCGTTTTGTGGTACGCCACACCCCTCCCGATCAACAGGACCCCCGTTTCGACCGTAGGAGGTCCTTTTCCTCCGTTTTGTGGTAAGCTAGACCCCTCCTGATGAACAGGATCCCGTTTCGAACGTGGCTGGTCGAACACAAGGTCGTTTCCTCCATTCTGCAGTACGCCAGGCCTCGTTTCCATCGATTGCTCCGTCCAAGCCGGTTGGCTCCCACGCGTTCTGTTGCCTCCCGATGAACACGACGCATTCCGTTTCCTCCCCATGAACATGACGACGACGCAGTTTCTCCGTTCCCACCCAGCCATGTACACGAGCCCTTCCCGTACGTATGCACGAGTAGGCGTTCGAGACCCTGCCCGTATGTTCGTACGTGGCCGTATTTTCTTTCTTGCACACCGTCAGACGACGCGTGCACATGCTACGTAGCGCCTCTACTACAACGCTGCGCGCCTCTACATCGACCCGATGAAAATGCATTACGCGTTCGCGACAAGAATGACAACGCCACGTACACTTCGACCTGGTGGGTCCCGACTATCAGGCACTTCCTTGCGTGCGAAGATGTAGCTGGTTGGTCCCAGCAGTCAGGGGGGCGAATCGTTTTTTTTTCGGACACACTTCCTTGTGTGCAAAGATGTAGCTGGTGGGTCCCAGTAGTCAGGGGGAAACATTTTTTTCGCGAAATACGGTGGCCCGTCCGATGGGTCCCCGCTATCAGGTGGAGGAATAATTATTTTGCGCGTAATAAGGTGGCACTTCCTTGCTGCGGCCATGGACCCAGCTGTCAGCCTCTCCATGTACAGTACTCTTACGATGGAAGTCAGTCATTGACCACATTGACCACGCCGCACCGAGAGCACCAAGGTGGTGGACGATGGCGAGGCCTAGGAAGGGGATGACGCAGAGCCAGGGAAGACGCGGCAGTGGATGCCCATGCGGAGAGGATTACGAGGGTTCACTGGTTCGGCTGCAGTGTGAGGCTGTTGCTGCCGCAGAATAACAGGGGGTGTGGGTGAGTAGAGGGATGGCCTGGCCAGCGGTGGGAGTAGTAGGGAGCGGTGAGGCCTCCACGGCATCGCAGCCGGCCATGAGAGGCAAGAGCACGAGGCACGACCGGCGCTGGTTTGGGCGGCTGGAGCAAGAAGAACAGAGGTTGAAGAAGCACTACGGCCGTTGGATGGACATCGTACGGTCACTGGAGCTATAATCATGCATATTAACTAAGTTGACAAAGCCCTTCGTCCCCGTCAACTTAGTAGGTCCACAAGTCAGCCTCCCACTATACTGGGTCCCAGCTAGCAGGGGGAGTATTCATTTTTTATGCGTAATAAGGAGGCACTTCCTTGCATGCGAAGATATAGCTGGTGGGTCCGAGCTGTCAGCGGCGGTAACGTTTTTTTCATGAAATACATAGGCGTTTTCGATGGGTCCCAAATGTCAGGTGGAGGAATCATTGTTTTGTGCGTAATAAGGAGGCATTTCCTTGCGTGCGGCCGTGGACCCAGCTGTCAGCCTCTCCATGTATTGTCCACTTCAGATGCATGTCGGTCGTTGACCACGTTGACCAGGCCGCGCCGAGAGCACCAGGGCGGTGGACGATAGCGAGGCCTAGGAAGGGAACGACACAGAGCCAGGGAAGACTCTGTAGTTGTTTCCCACGCGGAGGGGAGTACGACTGTACGAGGGTTTACTGGTTCGTCTGCCGTCGTCGGAGAATAACAACAGGTGTGGATGAGTAGAGGGATGGCTAGGCCAATGATGGGAGTACGGTGGGGCGATGAGGCCTGCGCGGCATCACAGCCGACCACGGGGAGGAGAGAGCAGGCAGTCCGGTCGGCGCTTGTTTCAGCGGCTGGAGCAGGAAGAGCAGAGATTGAAGAAGCACGATGGCCGTTGGATGGACATCCAATAGTCACTGCTTGTGCGTCAACCTTTTTTTAGGAAAGCCTCAAATCTGTGGAAAACATCATACAGCCCATCTGCCATTATTTTTAATAATTTACAGTCCATTTGCTAATTCTTAAGGTTTTTTTGGAGCCCATATTCTTTTTGTTAGCATTACAACCCATATTGTGGCCACGGTTAAAAAATTATACGAAATTTTGCATATTTCAGTGCGGTCCAAACTGTTTTTAATTCCGAAATTTTGAGTCACGTTCAAACTGATTTTAAAAATAAATATATATCAATATAAAATCCAACAAATTGTCCACACATAAAAATCAATGCAATTTAAAATCTCGAAATGAAAAAAAGAAATTTGAAACTAATTGCCGGTTTGATGTGTTTTAAAAATGTACAACCCATTTCTCATTAGTGATAGGCCATTTTCTCCGACAGCCGAATGAAAGCTCTCCTCGTCTTGAAAGATTTGCAGCCCAACAGGCATGACAAAGCGACTTGGCAAATCACAAACGGGGTTGTGGCTATGGACCCAGCTGTCAGCCTCTCCACGTACAGTACTCTTCCGATGGAAGTGGGTCGTTGACCACATTGACCACGCCGCTCCGAGAGCACCAAGGCGGTGGACGACGGAGAGGCCTAGGAAGGGGGCGACGCGGAGCCGGGGAAGACACGGCAGTGCATGCCCACACGGAGAGGAGTACGAGGGTTCACTGGTTCGACTGCGGTGTGAGGCTGCCGTCGCTGCAGGGCCTGGCTAGCGGTGGGAGTAGTAGGGGGCGATGAGGCTTCAAAGGCAGCACAACTGGCCACTGGAGGCAGGAGCAGGCGGTCTCGCTGGCGCTGGTTTGGGTGGCTGGTGCAAGAAGAGCAGCGATTGAAGAAGCAGCAGGACCGTTCGATTCAAATCCAACAGTTACTGCTGCTAGAATCGTTTGTTGACTAAGTTGACAAGCCCTGCGTACGCGTCAACTTAGTAGGCCCACAGGTCAGCCTCCCAACCGGTGCGCCCCAGATGTCAGTGGGAGGAATTGTTTTTTTTCGTGTAATAAGGAGGCAGTTGATTGCGTGCGGCTAGGCCTGTGGAGGGAGTAGGGTGGGCCGGGAAAGCCTGCGCGGCATCACAGCGGGCTACAACAGGAGGGAGCAGGCAGTCCCGCCGGCGCTAGTTTAGGCGGCTGGAGCAGGAAGATAAGAGATTGAAGAAGCACGTCGGCCGTTGGATGGACATCCAACAGTCACTGCGGCTAGAATCGTGTGTTGACTGACAAAGCCTTGCGTAAACAAGTCAGTCTCGAAATCTGTGGCATTTACACCCCATTTGCTATTATTTTTATAATTTTTACTCATTTTCTAATTCATATGGAATTTATTCCAGCCCGTTTTCCATTTTTAGAATTGCTGCCCATTTTCTGGTCAGTACCAGGGTTAAAACAATTAACTAAATATGTGGGAAATTTTGAAAATGCAATTTTTTTGCTTGGGAACAAAATATTCTTAATCCAAAAATTAGTAGCCATACGAAAACAAATTTAAAAATAAATTAGTACTATGTCATGTTAAATCCAATGAAATACGTATAAGATATCAGTGAAGAACAAAAACAAAAAAAGAAACTAATATCCCATTTGCTATAATTTTTTTGGAATTTTCAACCCGTTTTGATATTAATTTTAACAGACGCTGACCATACTCTTTGGCCAGGCCGGAATGCATCCCTCCTCGTCTTGAAAGATTTGCAGCCCAGTAAGTCAGAGAAAACAAATAGGCATAGCTTGGGTATTCTTCAAAAAGAAATAGTGGGCTACCTATTTTCCCAAAGAAAAAACTGCTGGGCTGGTCATGTTGTTAGACGGGCCACAAAGACCGCAAAACCCAGTTTATAGCCTGCTCCTCTGAATTACTACTAAATAAAGTTGTGCAATTCTGTTGTTAATTGACTATACATTGAAAATGATGTGGGTCCCAGATATCAACAGGGTGGATTAGAGTAAAAAAACAAGGGGTTCATCTGAGTAGTAAAAGAGGCGCTTGCTTGTGTTCGGGAGTGGACCTGGTGGGTCCGTACTGTCATACTCACAACTACAGTCCTCTCCCAATTCACTATGTTGACAGGGACCGTTTCAAAAAAAACTATGTTGACAAGGCCGGACGGCGCGCCGCGGCGAGCGCACCAAGGCGGAGGATAAAGTGCTGTCGCCAATGTGTTGGGCTGGGTTGGACATTCTTATTGAAAAATAAAAATGGACCAGATCTATTTACGTCGTTGACTATGATTTGCATGGGTCCGCTGGTTGCAGGAAGAAAATGCTGGGACAAAGAAGACCGGTCGCTATCTTTGCCGAAGAATAATATCGATTGAATGTAACGACAATATCATAGGAAATAATATCCTCCTGTTAAATCATGAATTTAAAGAACTGGTGCATGAGCATTTAGCTTTATTTATTTATTTATTTATTTATGTTTAGGGGACCATGAGCATGTACTTGGGCCGGATTCATGTGAGAGCCTCCCTTCCAGTTAATTATGGGCCTTCATCAGTGGGCTGCATGTTATCAACAAGTGAAAAATGTGTTCCGTACGAAAATTAGTATGCACTACGTACGGTACAGGGCACTAAAGGATCGAATCATGCAACGACTTCCAAAACATTGTGTTTGTCGTTCTAACAACACATTTATTCAACCAATGCATTTAAATATACTACTGATTATACATTGAAAACAGCAGCAGCAGCAACCAGGGCTGGGGGTGCAACAGAAGCAGTAAGCAGCCAGAAGAGTGAAGATGCAGCTCTCTCTTCCAACCCAAACATCAGCCATCATTACGAAAGGGCTATCAAAATAAAACAAGTGTATGCATCAAACTAAATAAAGATCCTACTACACAAGTGTACGCATCTAACTAACTGGCTTAGTTAGATGTTACTATTTATTAAGCTGTGGAGATTGGCTGACGGCTTGAACCAGATGAGTGCCTGACGGGGGAAACTCCAGCCAGCAGGTAGAAGTCTGAGACTTGCGACCCTCTTTCCTACTTTGGGTTGCAGAGCGTGGCGGCACATATCAGGGTATGGTGCATGCAGAGACGCATAGTACGCTGTGTACACACAATTTTTCCTGATGAACGAAACCGCGCTGCCATCATGATCCTTGCCGTCGGTTATCTCCTGGTTAATCGGATAATTCAGTCCGACAAACAAAGAGCGTGTACCAAGGCTACTTACCAACCTCCAGTCATCCTGAAGGCCTAGAGAAGCTGGGATCCTGCTCAAAGACCTTGCGATGACTGTGATTGTATTCCACAAAACAACACGTCCAGTACGTGCGAACGATCATCAATCGTTCGCCGTCGTCTGATCGAGCCAAGAACCACCTGCAACTGCCATGCCACTTTTCTTTGAAAGGTTCTGGGATTAGGAAGGGTAGGGACACCAAAGTGACCTACAACATCATATCAAGTTGGAGTCAAATAACCCTCAAAAAAAGTTGGAGTCAAATAAAAAAGGGCTCTTGATGTAGTCAATCTTAAGAACAACATGTTATGAGCATGAATATTTTTTTCAGTAAATGTTGACAGTAATATAAGCAAGCCATCATGATATCATAGGAAAGTAAAATACTGATGTAACAGCCGTTTGTAGCGATGACTGGAGTAGGCCAGCAATACATCCAGCCATAGAAGGAGTCGACAACAGAAATGAAGCCCTTGTGTTCAATGGCATCGAGAGAACCATGGAGGATGTATGATCTTGCGATGGACGTGCAGATTTATCCACTTACCGCAGTGACTGTCGATAGGCGAGACCACGGTTGAAGAACACAATTAGCTCAAGTCTTTATAATTCACAGATCTTGTGGGCACTTGGCAGATTACAACCTTGAGCAAATCAAACTTGGTATCATGTTGGCTCTTGTAAGATTCCGAGTATTCGGGTCGGTGCCAAAGCAATGCAGTGTTAATCGAAGGAAGGGGGGTCAATCGCCGGGTGTAGACCTCCACGAGCATCCAGCTGCCGCGACTGTCGACGAGCACCATCCAAGACGTGTTCATGCCGACCCAGTACATACCGTTAATGTAGTTGAGGGTGACGGGGATCAGATCGCAGTCAAGGGGGTTGATGCTCGCCACCCTACGATCGTTATGCTGCGTGACACGCCGTTTCTGAAGATCAGGCGGCATCAGCAAGCAAGGAGCTGGCTTAAAAAGCTCCAGCCTGACGGCTTTGAGTAAATGGTACAGCCCCGACGAGCACGCCAAGCGAGCGGCATGGTAATCGAGTTTGTCCACACGCGAAACAATGAGCTTGATTACATCTGTGGGGAGCGAATTCCAGCCACTCTTTCGGCGGACGCTGCTCGGTTCTGCCATTGTTAGTGCTTGGGTTTTGGACGAGGGGGGGAGGCGCCTTAGCGGGGATGGAAGATTGGACGAGGGGGGAGGCGCCTTGGCGGGGATGGAAGAGCGGACAAAGATGGAGAAGCGAATATGTGCTGTGGGAAGTGGACAGGTGATGATGACTACAACACGCCGCTTGACTTACGAGACACGTACCAGTAGCATAGGGTCATATCGAAGTCAGACAACTTGCTTGAGTGATCACAGTACTGGTACTCCCTACAGTACCTGCTACTATGCCCTAACTTGCTTGAGTAGAGTAGTAGTGGAGTGGGCATCTGCTCTACTACTAGCACCGGAGGAGTAGTATGTTCTAATCTAAAATAGTTACAAACTTCAATGCCCGAGCGTGGAACGACTACGGACCGCCATCGGTGCTAACTCCGATCCTGCAAGTCATGGATTTGTTTCATTTTAACTTTCTGTACAAATCTGTAGCCAGACTGCAAGTCATGTACACTGTACTGACAGTGGAACCCACAGAGTACTTAGAATACAAGATTAAGGATGCAATTAACTTTTTATAGAGGGAGAATCATACACGCAATTAACTCAAATGGATTGAACGTGACTCTATTATTCTCCAACGGCAACCGACAAATTTCCTCCCGCGGGCCAGAGTAGGTTTCTTGGTTTGCATGCGGGTTTAACGGAGGGGTTTGATGGAGGCGAGGAGGCATGTTCAGCCGGGCGTGCAGTGGACGGCGCACTACTATTCGATTTGACAACTGCAACTAGTATATTATAAAAAAAGAAGAGTAGTAGAGATAGAGATAAGAATAGAGACTAGGGAGGAGAACCATCTACTCCTTCGTGGGCTACTCCTGTGCTCCATTCGGCGGCCGCAACGTCCCCTACAACCACTCCCTCCTGCGCTCCATTCGGCGGGCGCTGTTGAAATTTGGGAAGCGCACTCTCATGACTGCTAGCAGCGACGACTTCACCGACGACGACTTCTTCCCCGACCTCAGCAACCTCTTCCTCAACGACATGGGCAACAACCTCAACGCCAATGGTGCTGCTCCTGCTGTAATCGTATGTGTTTCTGTCCTTCCTGTTCGAAATCATGGTAGAATTCATGTTTCTAGTCTGTGTGCTAGATTCGATCTGTTCATCTACTATGCTAGTCCGCATGATTAGTTTAATCTCTGTTATAGCCGTCATGATTTATTTGTAGTAAATATCGTAGTAACTTGCGCATATATTCAACTGGCGGAACGTCCCCTACAGCCACTCCCGTTTCATGGACGGCCTGGTCGATGCCTCCAAGGAGCCCTTCATCTACTACTATGACTGCCCGGTGCCGTTTTGGGGCTCGCCGGTGCACATCGTGCATCACCTGACGCAGGCGTGCGGCGATCACTACTGGCCCTTGGCGAAGAACATAAAGTCCGACGTGCTACCCGTTCACCGTGCCGGAGTCGCTGGAGGATCAGCGCCGCCTGCTAGTCTCGAAGGAGGACGGCAGCGTCTTCCTCTTGATCGTGGGTACCAGCGAGGCCCGCGCAGGCCGCCGCCACATCTCTGTAGTGTGCGCCAGGGGCGACGCTGCTGACGCTGACACTGGCACGAGGCCGATCTACGGGTGCGTGCTCACTATTACTACCCCTCGGAGGTACGTGGGCGGCGACACTGGCTACGTCAAGCTGACTTGGACTCTGCCGAGCTGGGACCTTCCCGCTGATGTGGACATGGAAGACGCACGGTATTATTTGACCCCCAACAATGTGCACGGGGACTCCAAGGAGGTTCACCTGGACATCTGCATTGTCAAGTTAAATTTTGATCATTAGTCTTCACTCAATGTAATCCGCTGTCTAAGCATGTGGAGACTTCCATGCATGATCTTGCTCTATTGGAGTATCGCGCATGAATAAAAGTGTATCCATTTATGGTTTAGTCTAGAATCTTCCACGTATGAATTTTTACTACAGTACTGGTGAAAGACTTATGATGAATCATTTCTTATATATTCTCTGCCCCCTTCCAAGTCATCCTGATTTAATCCCTCCGTCTAGGTGTATAAGGGCATGGTTAATACTTAAATAGTATAGCCAACTGTTGACTATAAGAAAGTGTCATGTCATCTGTAGCCAACATGTATAACAATGGATACTCAAAAACTAATTCTTGAAGATCATTTCCTGCAAAGCACAATAAGAGTTATTTCTTCACGACTTTTGGATGCAGGATGAACAGTTGAACGCTTTTGTTTGCAAAAGATACTTCTTTTATCTATTTCACCCGGATGTTTGTGAGCTCTAGAGATGAAATAATATCCGAACAAACCTATTGATACCCGTTACACATGATATGACCCCCACATCCTTTGTCAAAATAAACAACTCCCCGATCAATGCATTTTCACTCTTCCGCATAGCATACGGGCACCTTAGTATAGATTAGTACGACCAAAAATTGAACTGACATTATATATAGTACGATAAATGATGATGCATGTCACCTAAAATTATATCATTGAAAACTATGTTCAAATACGAATCCAACGATATTGTTTTTGTTGACATGCACTAACATTTTGTTAGTTAAATCTTCAGTCAAATTCAATGGGGGATAAACCACGACCGATGTAGTAGTACTAGTGTAGAGGGCGGCGCTGCACGGGAGTCTCACCCCGCTCGTGGCGCGGCAGTAAAGCCGTCATATCACAAAACCCAACCACTCCCAGTAATAAGTGGCCTGGTAAAATAAACGGACAAGCAACCATCACATCCCTCCGTCTTTTTTGCATTTCATCTCTCTGCATTTACTTTCTCCGGTTCATCTCGCACACTCGATCCCTAGCTACTACTCCTAGTATCCCTAGCTACTACTCCTAGGGCCAGTTTTTTTAGCGGCTTCCCCAACTTTTCCCATAAGACTAGTCATAGTGGAGAGTAACATTAAGGCGCCTCACTCATTTATTTGGGCTTCTAAACTACTACTAGTAGTACCTCCGTCCTGGTTTATTCCTCACCATTTTAATTTGTGCTAAATTTTGACCAAAGATTTAACTGATAAAATGTTAGTGCATGTGACATGCACTAACATTTCATTAGTTAAATTTATGATCAAAATTTGACACAGATTACAATGGGGACCAATAAACCAGGACGGAGGTAGTAGTTATGGGATTACTAATCTAGAAGCCTAAAAGAACTGGCCCTTGGTACTCCTACTAGTAGTAGTACTCAAGTTGGAATTCCAATTGCACGGCACAACTTGTTAGGCAAAAAATTCGATACAGGGTGTAGGAAGCGGTTTGGGAATTTGCATGCCTTTCTGACCAGTGAGATACTCCGTACAAAGTACGACAGAGAAATAACCACGGAGAAGGAAGTTAAAAGTAAACAATCAAACGAGCATTTTTGCATTTGTTTCGCATTGAATCGTTTCACAAGCTTGACTAGTGTTGTTTTTCTACTTTTACAAAAACCGCATCGTAACGTTAAAACGTCCATTTGCACGTACATAAGTAATAGTAGTACTCCCTCCGTCTAGGTGTATAAGTCTTCCCTCTTTCTTGGTCACGTTGCACAACCAAAGATGACTTATTGACCTGGACGGAGGGAGTAGCACAGTCTGCAAGCATATATATATAGAGAGAGAGACGTGTAGTGCGATAGTATATAGTAAAGTTTGTGCGATATGCACGTACTTACAAAATGCATACGAATACTTAATTGAGGACGCTAATAATTCCTGAACGTTCGGGATTTATCATTTGCGTCCCAAAACTAATGAGATCGCCTTACGAAACAAAAATTATACTCCTACGAAAAGCCTCGGCGCTCGTAGGAGCGCTTGCGGCGCGCCACGAGTGCCCTGGTGCACGGCCGTTTCCCAGCACGCCGACACAACGCCTCTTCCATAGCCTCGCAACTCGCGAGGTGCTGATTGGCGGCTTTGAAGTGCTGGTTATCGACTAGAGGGGGGGGGTGAATAGGTGATTTTTATGAAAGTTTTCAAAACATGGGAGTTTCGAAGACAGACAATAGAACCGACCCTATAAACATGCAGCGGAAGGTAGACTACACTAGACAAGCCATAGTCAAGAAAGTATGAAGATAAAGCATCAAGACTAATAGCATTCAGGTAGTATGGATCAGGATGGAAGATAGTATGAAGCCAATCAGAACAAGAAGTCACACAATGAAGTCAAACATGTAAAGCACTTAGGTAATGACTTCACAAAGACAAACAGCAAGTAAAAGGAGTGCGAGAGATAGAACCAGTATGTTGTGAAGACAAGGATTTGTTCGACCAGTTCCAGTTGCTGTGATAACTGTACGTCTGGTTAGGGAGGCTGAGATTCAACTCAGAAGACCGCGTCTTCACCTTATTCCCCTTAAGCTAAGGACACCTAGTCCCCGCCCAATCACTTTAGTAAGTCTTCAAGGTAGACTTCCAAACCTTCACAGACTTCGTTCACTGGCAATCCACAATGACTCTTGGATGCTCAGAACGCGACGCCTAACCGGCTAGAGGATTCACAGTCCTCAAGTGTAACAAGTCTTCAGATCACGCGGACAGAAAGACTGCAGTGATGCTAAACACTCTTTGGGCTCTGGGTGGTTTGGGCTTTGTCCTCGCAAGGATTTCTCTCTCAAAGGCTTCGGAGGTGGGTTGCTGTCAAACGACAAAAGCTGTGCACTAACTCTGAGCAGCCACCAATTTATGGTGTAGGGGGTGGGCTATTTATAGCCACCGGGCAAACCGACTTGATTTGTCCGAAATGACCCTGGGTCACTAAGGAACTGACACGTGTCGCAACGGTCAGATTTCAAACACTCGCGGCAACTTTACTTGAGCTACAAGCAAAGCCAACTCATCCAGCTCTGGATAAGATTTGCTCTCATTGTCTTCGCTCGAAGACATAGGATTTTGGTTGAGCATCACTTCAGCCACTCTGACTTTGTTCACTTGGACCCCACTTAACAGTGCGGTGATTCCTATGACTCAACAAAGAAGAAAAGGAAACAGCGAAACAACTAAGTCTTCGCGCTCCATAATCTTCACTCAATGTCTTCTCTCGTCATAGTCTTCAATGCAAATATCATCACATACCGCCATTGTCTTCAATGTCTTCATACAGTTTTAGGGGTCATCTCCGGTAGGTAAACCAAATCTTGGAGGGACTACCACCTGTGTTATCCTGGAATTCTCACAAACACATTAGTCCCTCAACCAGGTTTGTCGTCAATACTACAAAACCAAATTAGGGGTGGCACTAGATGCACTTATAATCTCCCCCTTTTTGGTGATTGATGACAAACTGGTTGAAGTTCTCAATGGGGATATAAATATGTGAAATTGTAAAGGATAAGGTATTGTCTTCGTAAGTAGCAAAGGCTCCCCCTGAAGATGTGCATATAAGTAATTTGCTTTTGGAATGCAAATGCACATGGCAGGTTGTACTTGTGGAGATCCTCTTTAACTTATGAAGACAGTTCATCATGCATGAGTTGATATAACGAAGATAATGATATGCATAATGAAAAATGGACGTCTGCAAAATGACTAAGTGCGGAAGTTATCATCGCACAAGCGGAATTTATCATCGCATCACAGAATAGCAAATAAGTGGCAGACGACCATCGAGTTTAAGTGTTACAACTCAGAGAACCAAATGTATCAAGAGCAAGAGTTGTAAACACTAGGAAAAATATAAAGCAACCGCCCATATGGACCCGCTTGAAGACTATCAACTCATATGCTTCTCCCCCTTTTGTCAGTAAGGACCAAAAAGGTTTGAAGACATAGAGCCTCTAATCGTTCCCAGAAGGAGTAGGAGAAGATGCAGGGTCGGTGTCAGGGTTTGGCGGTGCAGACGAACTTTGTGCAGTGTCGATACGTGTTGGAGGTGGCGAAGTAGCATCATCTTGATCATCGATAACTCTGGCATTCACCGTTGCTGCGGAGGAGGAGTACTCTGAATCTTCAAGAGACGGAGTTCGACGTAAAATAGCATTCCTGGGAGGAGTGGAGTCAAACTTGAATCTCTCCATGAAGCCATCGTCCTAAAGATCAGCTTCAGCACTTAGCAGTGTCAAACCCTTCCAAGTCCGCCGACAGGTTTCATGGGCGACAAAGGCATTCTTGGTGGCAAGATTGCGAATGCGGTTGACGTCCATCAAGAGGCTGTGCATTTGAAGCTTCAGCCAGTCATGATGCTTATCCTGTTTGTGATGAAGGGCAACGAGAAGCTCTCGATCCTTGAGAACACGAGATCGCTTCCGAGGCCGTTGAGCAATTTTTCTTTCAGTGGCTTTAGTGTGGGCACGATGAGGTGCACGCGTAGTGCCAGCCAGGGGATAAACACGAGTGGCAGCCAGTTCTCTTTCAATGGGCTGAGTGAAGCTTTGGTGATCTGCACTGTGAAGATGAATTGGCTCCTTGGCAGACTCTGGGTAGATGGCTTCAATAGACAGATCAACCTCTGGCAAAAATATGATATGGTTGCGTGCAGAGGGCTGATAGTTGAAGGCAGAGTGGAGCTTTCTCAGACGCAGGATCCAGGGAGCATAGAACTTCAGACCAAAAATGTCAGATCCTGATGCAGCAAGTTGGCGAATAAAGAAGTCTTGTGCATTGAAGCTTTTGCCGTGAAGAATATGGAAGACCAAAGTCTTCATTGCACCTTCCAGCTTAGCATGTGGAGAATGTCCTTTGATGGGCCAAAGAGTTTGCCGTATAATGTGATAGATGGTACGTGGCAGATACTCAAGGTCTTCAACAAAGAACTCCTTAGGATATTCTGCATCTGGAGGCAAATGCTTCATCATGCTAAGCATCTGGCTCATGTTGGGCTCAGGCTTGTGAAAAATGCTCTCCAAAGCAGCACGGTGGAGCTGACAACCTGGTTCATACAGGTCACCGGGAGTGGGCAGGCCAGTGAGCTCAATAACATCTAGAGCTTTGGCTTCATGATGGACATTTCCTGTCATCAACTCAAGAACCCATGTCTTCGTATCCATGTAGAAGCCACGAATATGAAGAGTGTAATAGAATTGGAGTAGCAGTTCTTCATTCCAGTGCTCTTTATTAGTGACGAACTGCAGCAAGCCAGACTCTCTGAAGCAAACCAGTGCTTCTCTCAAACAGGGCAAACCAGCAATGGCTTCAGTGTCAAGACGCATATGTGGGAATATGCAACCTTGATTGTACAAAATGCACGATTAATAACTGCGCTGCTGATAGCTCCAGAACCGATCAGATGAAATTCTTGGCCTTGAGTAGGGGTTCTTGTCGTGGAATTAACACGTCAGATGTCCTTAGTGTGAGGACTTAGTCGCGAGGCCAACGCATCTATGTGGTAGCTTGAGAGGGGTTGAGCGGAATCGAGAGACGCAACACAAGACAAGGGTTTAGACAGCTTCGGGCCCCGGGAAACATCATCCGGTAACAACCCTACATGCTGTTTGAGGCTAGGTCTTATTATCATCACGAGGGAGTCGCCGTAAACCAGCCCTCCTCTAGTTGTGTCTAGCCCTAGAGATTGTTTCTTGCTCCTCCCTCTTTTGGGAGCCCTGCCCCTCCTTATATAAGTTAAAGGGGTGGGTTACATGTAGAGTCCATCTCGGACTAGGACTTAAACTATTTTGACTTCCTTTCCTGGGCTTCTTAACGTCTGCCGGTTTAACATTGTCTGCCGGTTTAACATTGTCTGCCGGTTTAACACCAGCCGGTTTACCATCTGTTTTAGCCATCTGTCTTGACTCTGTCTCAACTCTCCGCCGGTTTACCATCCGCCGGTTTACCAAGTCCCAGCCGGTTTACAACTCCAGCCGGGTCATACCGCGGGGTATATCCCCGACATTAGCCCCCAGTTTAATTTGGATTTATCCATGTTAAACTGATCCTGAGCATCTTTAAATCCTTGTCATTTCCTTCTTCTAGAAAATCCGGTTTTAATAGGCCAGCTTCATAATCAACTTGCTAACATTGGTTTCTCATAGAAAATATATTATGAAGAATAACTTCTTTGACTCAGCTCCCAATGACTTAACAAAAATATTGGTCCTTGAAATCCTCATCTGATCTTCAGCCGGTTTAAGAATGTAAAACTTGCCGGTTTACAAATATTGATGGCACTGGGTCGTACTTGTAGTTAACATCCAGCTTGAAAATATACCTCTTATATGCCTATCACTTGTAGACCCCAAGTCTTAAGAAGGTAGCATAGCAACAGCTTAAGACTTGCTTCAATATAAATATCACAATCTTGAAGAAATCCAGGTTGTTCATCTCAATCACTAGTCAGAATTGAGTATTCCACATATGTAGCCGCCAAGTGTCGGGTGGTCATGCTTGCAGCAACATGGGACTTGTAATTGCCTGATGCTCATAAAAACTTCAACCAGTGTAGCCTCCAAGGGCCGGGTCATTATGCAATAATGAGCAGGGACTTTGTAAATATAATCTTGTAAACTTTGAACAGCAACGTGTAGCCCCCAAGGGCCGGCTCAGTAAGATAATATTGAGCTGGGACTTTGATATATACTTCAATGAAAATAACATCATATGATGTAACCCCACCATGGGGCTTGAACCCACGTCCACAAGGTTAAGAGTCTTGTGCTTTACCAACTGAGCAATGGACCCTTGAATATAATGGATAAAAACTTGTGTACCTTGAATTTTTGACAGACTCAATTGGTAGCCCCCAAGGGCCGGCGCATTACGATGTGATGAACCGGGTCTTCAATAAGGTGAGCAAAAAATGACTTTGCATTAGCCCTCAAGTGTCATGGTGCATGCTTGCAGCGACATGAGACTTGTTTATTTAATGTAATCTCAACTTTAAATAATGTAGCCCCCAAGTGCCGGGTCATAAGCATGCAGCGACTTGGGAATATTCCTTTGTAGAATAAATCATACCCATTCATAAAATAATATCTAGTGCGCTGAAGCGACTTTGAAAACCTCAATCATAATATTGGTTATTGATAACCATAAAAATCCAGCCATGTTGGCTATTTGAATAATATACCCAATGATTTATAAGCGCATAATTCCAATGGCGCAATCCAAATATATACTGGCGACTTATAGTCCAAAGCCAGGCCGGGTCAATAAACACCGGATTATAAGTGATTATGTACTGACAACTTGTAGTTGAAAGTCGAGCCGGGTTAATGAACACCGGGTTAATTTGATGACTGATAGTCATGCCGGGTCAATAGACGCCGGTTCAACATAAAATTTATCAAAAGAGAAAAATCTTGACAAAGGCAAATAAAAACAGTGTAGTCGAGGCTTTTCAAGGGCTGCCAGGCCCAAATTCGAGGCTTTTCATGGGCTGCCAAGCCGCCGAGTTAAACCATTTGACAAAGCCTTTTAAGATGGGCCTCCAACTAACCAATCGTCGTTTTAACTTTGACAAGTTCAAGGTCTCAGTGAGAGTAATCACAAACGCTCAAGGGTCATGCCAGGATTACCTGGATAGGAGTGGCTTACTTGATGAAGGCAGGTTAACCCGGGTTTTAGGTGAATACACCAGGGCTTCCAAGCCGTGGGTCGATACCCAATTACAAGGGTCCTTTCAAACTCTTTGTTACTTTACACAAAGAGCCCCAAGTAACTTTGTGAGATGTGCTCAATGGGTGCCTATGTTTGAGCTGTGCGTAGCAACAAGACTCTCTTTGGCCCCTTGTGAAGCTCCCAAGCTTTGTTGTGGCGTGATAGCCGGATTAATGGATAGAACTCTGCTTTCTCAGCTGAAGCCCCCATGTAACCAATACTATGATAAGCCAATAAGGCGGGATACCCATGTTTGAACCGTGCAACATGGCAACAGGTCCTCTTCGGCAACCTTTAACTTCTTTGCAAGAGATAAATTCTTCTTGAACCGGGATTTCAAACCGGATATCGAGAGCTTCAAAGCTTTATGGGAGACATCTTTCCCTTGAACTGGATTTTAAGCCGGAATCTTTTCTGATGACCCGGAACTTCTTCATTGAGCCAGGATTTTGTAACTGTCATGTACTTTCTAAGCCGGAAATTTTCAGACAACCTTTAGATTTTCATGAATATAACAGTAGCCTTCGGGACCGGGTTATCCTTCCCTGCATCGTCTTGGGGTTCTTAAATTTGCTGAAACTGGCAAGATTTGCTGAGTCATGTCATCATAGCCCCCGAGTCTCAAGGTGACTCGAGGAGTTGGCTTGAGATTCTCCATATTTTCCCGTGATATAAACCGGCATAAGTTGTATATCATTGGTGTTGATAGCACGATGTGAATCCACAGAAGGTTGAGGTGACTGCGGGGGTTATAAATGATCCCGTATGAGCCGTGTCAGGAACTCGGCCAATGGTTCCTTCCAACTGGCTATTTGAAGTTAACCAAACTGCAGTAGCGGCGACTTGTACGCCTGCTCAGTGAGCCATCCAGTGCAAACGGCGGTTGATGATATATGATAACTTGCCTCCATTTTTTTGAAAGAAAAACCGGGCTACCCAAGTTGTGACTTGCTCATACTCAATAAACAGGTCATGCAGACAGGTGCGGCCCGGTATATTGATGTAGACCAGGCCGCGGGAGACGGACAGCAAAGACGACCGCAACATCAGAGGCAGCTCAGACAGATGAGTCGGCCGCGGCAAACGGGCGAGTTGATGTAGATCGACACCGGATCAACAGCAAGCAGGCGCAGACGCCGGTGCGTGATAACGCTAACGCACCCTCCATAGGCGCAATATGGCACCACCTTTTGAATAATCATTGTCCTGTACATAAAAATATATAGACCAACATAATTGTTCTTTGATAAAAACGATAGAAAACGAACGGCTTAGATATAACAACAGGAAAAAGCTAAAAAGACCGGTTGTGATTTGCTAGAAATAAATAATCACGTATCCATGTCTCCATATCCTGTACGTTTCGTTTCCTGCCAATCAAAGCGATGACTTGATTTATATAAAAAATGATGCGTCTAACATGCATGGATACATACACATTACGAAAACCTTTGAGAAAAAAAGAACCTTCTAGGTAAAACTATGGAAAGGACTATATGGAGTATGGAAATTAATAAACAAGCACAGATGACGTGTACAAGCGGAGTTCAGTTTGGACACGTTACAAAACTAGACCATGTACGCATTAAAAAGTAAACTTGCAAGAAGGTTTTGGAAGCCTCCCAAAAAAAGAGAAGGTTTTGGGAAGAAAAACATGCACATGTAACTCTTCTTACCTACAAGGAAATATATACTACAATGCCTAGCCCCCATACCCATATCACACGTACATGTACGAGCAGCTTTTACCCTCGCACGCACACGGCCGTCCAACAAAGTAAAATAGTTCCCTAAAAAACAAAGAAAAATAGTACTAGAAATAAAAATCCAAACAAATAGACAAGCCTCCAAATACATTTGATCATGGATTTTTTTGAGTTTTCACATAAAAATACTAGATATTTCTCTTCTTTGATAGACAATGTCACAAAGAGTACAACTTGATTTATATGTGAATTGCATATAATAAATAGTAACTAAAATATTAAATATATTTTTAATTAATAGAAAATTCAGCTACAGGGCTTAAATATAAAATTTATCTCACAAAGTTGAACATGAAATTAAATAAATTATAATCTAATTATTAAGTATAGTTCTGTTATATAAAATTCAGCTATAGGGCTTAAATTAACCCGTAAAGTTGAACATGAAATTAAAACTCAAATAAATTATAATCCGAACAACAAGAATCTTTGACAAGCTTTGGCAACACATAATTTAATAATTTTTTAATGAATATACACTAACAGTTACTTGGACTACAACATAAATAGTTTGGGTGAGAGGACATTGTTGCGAGCATCTAGAAGCATGCATACAAGATGGGCGTATACATGATATTGTGCTATCTAGAATCGCAATTGCAAGAAAGATAGCGTTGAGACAGATTGGGGAAGAGGACATGAAATTTAGGTGAGTTACTGATGGTTTCATGTTGTAGGACACAAGCTTTAGTGCCATTAGTCATCTACTAACACTCCAGTGACTTTAACAACAATAAATACCAGTAGAGAAAACAATACGAATATATCTATTATTGATTGAATCATAGAGAATGGGACCATCGGAGGTGAGAAGCTCTGCGAGCCCAAGTTAGAGAATGTTTTAGAATTTTTTTTCACCATCAACTGACTACATCCGTTTAGAGTGAGAAGCAATATGGATATTCATGCTATGACGAGAAGACAGGGAAGAACATATATTGATAAGTCAATATATGACAACGTACTAACAAAACATACAAACACTAATTGGCGGTGTTGAGGCACGTGATGGAACAAATAAAATGGTATGGGTACAAGTCTTGAATGTTCAGATTTTCTTGGTGAAAATCCCCAAAATATATCAGGTGGAAAGATAAATGAAAATGGAAGAAAAAGGTGGAACACTGAAGAATATAGATTAGTACCAAAGCCTATCGCTTGGCATTGCTGGAAATATATAGGCCATGTCTCTTATAAGGTTTTGTTGTAGATAACCAAATTTTCAACAACAAATTTAAACCAATTACACAAATATATTCTGCAGCACAGCTTAATAATGTTTTGTGAACAAACATATTTTAGCTAATTCTTTTATATTGATACTCATGTAGTGGAAAGACGAAGGTCGAGAAAACCATCAAGATAGGAAGTCTAGCCGCGCAAATGCGCGGGTCACCCCGCTAGTATGTACTAAAAGTAGATAGAAATAAAAGCACCTGATATATTTTGTCAGATGAACCAGTCGCTGATAGTGGATAAATATGTCTCCTCTGATGTGATGCAGTACATCACCCACGTGACATTCTTTTTTTTTGCACAACAAGGCTGCCCAGCAGGGGCGCGTCGGCCCAGCGGGTCAACAGAAGCGGGCGCAAATAGGCCATCGGGCGGCTCAGCGAAGGGGCAAGGCGCCTGGCAGCTCACCAGGGCGGTTCAGGGCCAGCGGTAATTTGGTCGGGCTAATCCGGAGCAGCAACTGGCTCAGCGGCAGTATGGCGGTGGAGACACTGGCTTGCAGCGGACGGCAAGGCCTCTCGAGGTGCAAGCCCGTAGCAGAGGCAGCAGCAACCGAGGCGGGTTTGGCAATTTGAAACAGATAGATGGGTCGTTCAGAGTTGAAGGCAACAGCGACTCACGGTGCGAGCGGTTTAGAAGTGGGACCGGCGCGACTGTTCTACCGACGGCGGGTTAGAGAGTCACCGGCGGCTCAAGGCGGATGAAGAGGATACAGTGATTGCCGCAGCAAGGGCGACAGCGGCTCGTAGCAACGATGAACCGACAGAGAAACAAATGCATCAGGCAAAAGTGACTTAGGGCCACGCCGGCGGGTTAATAAAGCTGGCAACTCATCCGTGGCGAAACGGGGCGGTTTAAGGAAACTCCATGGGACCGCGATTCAGCAGTGAAACATGCCGGCTCTGAGACTCCGGATCATGACAAGGCGGATTAGTGGTAGCTGCACTCCACAGTGACCCGGCCGCGACTTGGTAGCTGCACCACGTCGTTGGCGGGTCAACGGGTGAGGGACAGCAGCTCTCCGGTGGAGGCGGGGCGAGGCCCAGCGTGGAGCAGGCGAGGCCCGACAATGGGGCGGGATGCCCGGCCGGCCCAAAGCACGGCGGTAGCGGCTCAAGGCGAGACCGAGGCCAGAGTGTCAGGAGGCGGCGATTTAGCCCCGGCCGTGAGGGTAGGTGGCGCTCGGCCATAGCGGAGTTGGCGGCTCGTCGAGGCAAGAGCGGCTCGTTGGTGACGACGCGACTTGAAGCTAGCAACGTGGAGCCACGGCGACGGGCCTCGATCGATGCGAGACGGTGTCCAGGTGCGGGCGGTTCTCAGTGACCGAAGCCGAGGTGTAACCCGACAAGGATCAGTTGTGCGGCATTGGCGCGGTTGCGGGGATAGCGACTCTGAGCGCGGTGGCGATTTGCAAAGAACGGAGACCGGCGGCGGCAGCCCGGCAGTCGAGGTGCGGTTGTGGGGCCTGTCTTGCAGACGACAAGGCGAGTCCAGGGCGTAGACAACCCGATGGTGGCCGGCCGACCATGCTGCAGATGTGAGGCGGGATCGGCGCCGGTCACGAGCGGAGGTGATCTGACAGGGGGTGGCTCAACGCAGCAAACAGTAGAGGCAGCTCACGGTCACGGCAGTTTGAGCAGCAAAATAAGAAACGGGACAACAGAGATGTCGATTTCAACAATTCGTGCTCATCTTCTCCTCTCCCTCCGGTTTATGGCAGCAATCTGAATCCCTGTGCGCGTCCTGGCGACGGATTAAGGGCTCCTTGGGGACGGAGGCAACGTACTGACGGCTTAGACTGGGCCCGGCAGAGAAGGAGCAAGGGCGCGGGCGTGGCCGGTGAGCTGGCGCGCGTGAACGGCAGTAGCTCGCAGAAGTGGTGAGCCGGCCCGCAGGGAGCAGCAATAGCGAGTTGGCTCAGCGAAGCTGAGGTAGGCGGGTTACGGCCTCGGCGGCTCAGTGGAAGCCCACAGCAAAATAGAACAGGGCTCGTCGGCCTCAGTAGAAACGGTGAATTGAGAAAACCCGCTACAAGGCAGAGGCGACGTACCACCAGACAAATCCAGGATCATTCAGTAACCCTTGGCTCTCCGGAGCAGGGGGCGGCTCAGCTGCAACGTAGATGAATTTTCACAGGAGGCGGACTGTTGGTTGATGCGGCCCGGTTTACAGCAGTTTGGAACTGGAGCCAGCTTGACTCATCGGTGTGAATCGCAGCAGTAGCGTTGTAGGCGGAGGAGGCCGGTTCTCAGCCGGGGATAAACCGGCCTGGAGCGGAGACGGCCGGCGGATCGAAAGCTGGAGGCTGAGCCAGTCACCATAGAGAGGTACGCCAGCGAGGAGAGAACACGTCGTCGCCGTATCCACTTCCGAGTCATGGCCGTATATACTTCCTAGTCATGACTTCCTTTCTGATCCAACTCCAACCAGTATTGACCGCCGTGAGCGCTCCAAAGTCAATCTAGCTTTTATCTCTTGATCATGTAAATCGGCTAGGCAATGATGACTCGGCGCGTAAGTCAGAGCGGCTCAGCAAAACTGTGGTGGCGACCCGGATTCGGCGAGTTACAGCGTTGAAAACTAAATCACCCTCCAGGTCATCATATTACTATGCTTTATCTGGCTTTACCAAAAACAGAGCTTGGATCCCCAATTACCAGCAGCGGTAACTTTAACAGATCTTCAAGGAGACACTCGAGCCTTTGACTTTTCTCCATAACGACTAATTGATGAAGAAAAAAAACCAGCGGCTCACTTGATGGAGGCAGTTTGGACTTCTTTTCTTCGTGACTTGCGGCAGTCATCAGACTGTAACTTTAGTTTTTGTTTTGAACTTTTAAATCAGCCTGACTGAATCTGAATCGATGAACTCAAAGTTTTGGCAGATCCTTTCCAACTGGCTCTGCTTTATCCGAATTTTGCGAACTTCTCAATCCTTATGAAAAATCCCTCCAAGAACTCAACACCACCGTGCGCCGGCCCCACGGTGGGCCCCAACTGTCGTGGAATTAACACGTCAGATGTCCTTAGTGTGAGGACTTAGTCACGAGGCCAACACATCTATGTGGTAGCTTGAGAGGGGTTGAGCGGAATCGAGAGACGCAACACAAGACAAGGGTTTAGACAGCTTCGGGCCCCGGGAAACATCATCCGGTAACAACCCTACATGCTGTTTAAGGCTAGGTCTTATTATCATCACGAGGGAGTCGCCGTAAATCGGCTCTCCTCTACTTCATCATCTTCTACATTGTCTTGGGAACCAATGTCTTCAGTCGCGATGGGGTCCACAACTGGAACCTCTTGAGCCTCAGGAGCCTCTATGGATGCAGGCTCACGAACAATCAATCGAAGTTCTTGATTTGCAGATGGAGGGGGAGCACAAGCAATGGGTTCAACAACAAGGGGCTCTTTGGGAGCAGCCCGATCTCTCTTCTTGGTCTTTCTCTTCTTGGGGGGTGGTGCATCATCTGATGTGCTCTTGGTTTTGCGCTTCCTGGCTTCGGCTTCAGCAGCCTTGGTTTTCTGCTATTCTGAAGCCACTGAGGGGGCCTTAGGCTTCGAGCCGCGCATGCTGGCTGGGAAGACAATGTGAGGTTCTCCCTGCCTTGGTGCTTCAGTTGGGGCTTCAGTTGACTTCTTTTTCTTTGGAGCCATCGAGGGGTCAATGCCTGGACGCCCAAGAGCCTTGCGCTTCTCAGCTTCATTGTATGCTTGAATGCACTTAGCAGCAAGGGCTTTCATGCGCTCTCTTAAGCCTTTGGCTTCCTCACGTTTCTTGTGAAACGCCTCCTTGAGGTCATTGAGCATCACCTTGAATTTCTAGACATCAGCCACACTCAGCTTGGCTACATGCTTCTTGAACTGTTCCTTCTCAAAATCAATCTTGTGCTTCAGTTCAACAATTCGCTGAGCCAGAGCCAGCTCAGGAGCAATGGCGCCTTGAAAGGAGACGCTGATGCCAATGGGGAGTTGAAGATCATCAAAGCTGAGTTCTTGATTGTCGAACCATTCATCAATGAAAGTGTGCAGTATATTCACATCGAAGAGGGGCAGATCATTGAAGATCTCCGCCTCTTGCTTGCTCTTGATCAGCTGCTCAAGGGCATCATTGCCAAACTCTTCATCTGAAGACAAGTCAATGGCATCAGATTCGTTCCTCAGAACGGCAGTTGGTGTCAGTGCATGACTCAACTGCTGAACATGTGTCTTCTCTGGCTTCTCACGCCTCTTGGAGATGCGAGAGAGATCCTCAGAGGTATTACTGGGAGCAGGAAGGGCAGTTGCCAGTGGATTTACACGTGAAGCTTTTGGAGTAGCAGATGGCTTCGAAGCTTTAATCTTCTTTTGCTTCTGCGGCTTTGGGGTAGGAGCTGGAGCTTCATCGGTGTCAGCATCATCATCAGAATGATCCACTTTAGCTCGTTGAATGGCAATGTAAGATAGGAGGCCTTCGAAGTTATAGAAGGGGCCGATCATGTTTTCATTTGCTTCGCGGGTCCCATCTTTCCGAGGACCAGATGGACCAGGATTGAAGTCACAACCAAATTCCTTCTTGTTCTTTGCAGCAGAATCTTTTGCAAACTGATAGTTGCGCTTGAAAAGATTGTCTTCACGACACCAGAGCAGTGAAGAAGGGTCAGCATTCTCAGGCTGTGGTCCACGCACCATGCAAGGATATAAGCCTTTCACAATAGCTTTACCCTAAGTCCTGGGTGGAAGATTTTTGTACAAAATATCACCCCAGGGTGCCTTGATGGCATTCTTCTCTGCATATTCTTCAATGATGAAGCGATATTTAAACCATTCTTCTGCCCAATATCTTCGAATCGATTGGATTCAATTCTTGCGTTCAGTATAGGTTTCTTCTGGGTCAGTGATACGTCTCCAACGTATCTATAATTTTTGATTGCTCCATGCTATATTATCTACTGTTTTAGGCAATATTGGGCTTTATTTTCCACTTTTATATTACTTTTGGGACTAACCTATTAACCGGAGGCCCAGCCCAGATTCTTTGTTTATGCCTATTTCAAAGGTTTCGAGGAAAAGGAATATCGGAGGGAGTCAAAACGGAACGAAATCAACTGGAGAAGTTATTTTTGGAAGGAAAGCCACCGGATAGACCTGGACTCTATGTCAGAAGATACGGGAGCTGGCCACGAGGGTGGGGGCGCGCCCACCCCCCCTAGGGCGCGACCCCTGCCTCGTGGGGCCCCCGAAGCTCCACCGACGTACCCCTTGCACCCATATATACCTACGTATCGTAAAACTTCCAGAACAGAAGATAGATCGGGAGTTCCGCCACCGCAAGCCTATGTAGCCACCAAAAACCTCTCGGGAGCCCGTTCCGGCACCCTGCCGGAGGGGGAACACATCACCAGTGGCCATCTTCATCATCCCGACGCTCTCCATGACGAGGAGGGAGTAGTTCACCCTCGGGGCTGAGGGTATGTACCAGTAGCTTTGTGTTTGATCTCTCTCTCTCTCTCTCATGTTCTCTCTCGTGTTCCCTCTATGGCACGATCTTGGTGTATCCCGAGCTTTGCTATTGCAGTTGGATCTTATGATGTTTCTCCCCCTCTACTCTCTTGTGATGAATTGAGTTTCCCCTTTGAAGTTATCTTATCGGATTGAGTCTTTTATGAGAACACTTGATGTATGTCTTGCCTTGTTTATCTGTGGTGACAATGGGATACCATGTGCCACTTGATGTATGTTTTGGTGACCAACTTGCAGGTTCCTCCCATGAACCTATGCATAGGGGTTAGCACACGTTCTTGACTCTCCGGTAGAAACTTTGGGACACTCTTTGAAGTACTTTGTGTTGGTTGGATGAATCTCAGATTGTGTGATGCATATCGTATAATCATGCCCACGGATACTTGAGGTGACAATGGAGTATCTAGGTGACATTAGGGTTTTGGTTGATTTGTGTCTTAAGGTGTTATTCTAGTACAAACTCTTTTATAGATCGATCCGAAAGAATAGCTTTGAGGTGGTTTCGTACCCTACCATAATCTCTACGTTTGTTCTCCGCTATTAGTGGCTTTGGCGTGACTCTTTGTTGCATGTTGAGGGATTGTTATATGATCTATCTATGTTATTAGTGTTGAGAGAACTTGCACTAGTGAAAGTATGAACCCTAGGCCTTGTTTCCTATCATTGCAATACCGTTTACGCTCACTTTTATCATTAGTTGCCTTGCTGTTTTTATTATTTCAGATTACAAATACCTTTATCTACCGTCCGTATTGCACTTGTGTCACCATCTCTTCGCCGAACTAGTGCACCTATACAATTTACCATTGTATTGGGTGTGTTGGGGACACAAGAGACTCTTTGTTATTTGGTTGCAGGGTTGTTTCAGAGAGACCATCTTCATCCTACGCCTCCCATGGATTGATAAACCTTAGGTCATCCACTTGAGGGAAATTGTCTACTGTCCTACAAACTTGTGCACTTGCAGGCCCAACAACGTGTACAAGAAGAAGGTTGTGTAGTAGACATCAGTCAGTTTTGTACATCTCGTGCAAATCTGGAGGTAAGTCTTTGGAAGTGTTACCACGGCGTTGTCTGCCTCCCTTTCTTGCTGACTTTTCAGTTACCATGAAGTGTAAACTGAAGGGCTTCAGTATGTGCAATGGAATCAAACGGCTGGTCTGACAGGAACTTGCTTCAGGTGAGTTGATGTGACTCTGCAAGAATTCTGCAAACGAATGCAGACTATGAGAACCAAGGGATTCTCCCATGGACATGTACCAGTGACAGCATTAGAGGTGTGAGGGAAGGGGAAGAGGTCATATGCATTCTCAGAAGATTTTGAAGATAAATCAGTTTGAAGACATTGACCTCATAACGCGAAGACATTCACTTATATGATGAGAGTTGGTTCCAGAGTTGTACAAATCCAAGAATAAGTACAAGTGAGGAATCTAACTTGTGAATAAGCATAAGTGAATATACTAGGCAGAATATGAGATGCAGAATGAGATAGATTCATGTTTGGAGATCTAGAAACCACTTTTGGTAAGAAAGGACGAATCTATCAGATAAAAAAGACAGTAAAAAGTAAACTTTTATTACCACATGAAGAACTGCTAGACGGATCGGAGATGGAGGCCGAGCAATTCAATCTCCCGTGCCCTAACTTGGCGACGGAAGACACCTACGGCGACGGTGGAGAGGACGAGGTCCGTGGCCGGCGTGAGGACGGCGTCGGAGAAGTCGCGGCAGCTAAGCGCTTCGTCGCCTGCGTCGTCGAGAGCTTAGCAGAGGTGCTAGGGTTTGCGAGAGGTGGTGAGGTGGAAGAAGAAGTTTTGACCGAGATGTAATGGGTATTTATAAGGATTGAGACGGCACATCGCAATTATTGCGGTGCCCCTCGCGGTTCACATCTGAAGTACACGTGGCACACATGCAACGCATAGAGAGTTGTTCCATGTTCCCACGCTCGCCTGTATTGTCGGGGTGGTCGTTCCGAATTCTCCGGGTTTCAGGCAAAAGGATATAGCATTAAAACAGATTTAAAGTTTGTCTCTGTGTCTTCTGTTGACAAGGACGCAGAGAAGACATTCGACAGTTTCATCAGAATGCATATGATTTGGATAGACAGAGCTTGAGGTAGTAAGCATAGAGAGGTTAGGGTCCGATCACATTCACTTAGTTCAAAAGATTCAAAGCGAAGACATAGCAATAAGTGAATGCTGTAGAGGACAAAACACTATATATGTATATAACTCAGTCAAGACCAAATCAACATAGTGAAGATAATCATGAATTCAAATCAATGTTGAAGACAAATCAATTGTGAAGGCTATGCAAATATGACGCCAAGAAAAACACTTCAAGCAAGAGTTTGGTGGTGGCGTTACCCACCGTATAGGAAGTATTAGACCCAGACACGGCGCACAATTATCGTGGCGCTCCGAAGTCAATTTCCACATTAATGTATTCACACTTAGAACACTTAGAGTGTATGTCTTCATTGATTGAAGATATACATTACTTTGTGTGTTGCACATCTAAGTCATCAAAATGCATAAGTGTTAGGATTTGTGTCCATTCACAGGACATTTGAGGATTCCAAGATATTTAGCTCACACCGCAACTTGCAAAACCTTTTCTCATCCAAGGGCTTTTTGAAGATATCAGCCAACTGTTCTTCTGTCTTGACATGAATGATATCAATATCTTCCTTCATAACATGATCTCTGAGAAAGTGATGATGAATTTCAATGTGCTTTGTCTTCGAGTGCTGAACAGGGTTGTTGGCAATCTTGATGGCACTCTCATTGTCGCAATAGGGAGGCACATTCTTCAGATGGATACCATAGTCTTTGAGAGTTTGCTTCATCCAGAGAAGCTGAGCATAGCAGGATCCAGCAGCAATGTATTCGGATTCAGTAGTAGAGAGAGATACACAGTTCTGCTTCTTTGAAGACCAACAGACAAGAGATCGTCCCAGAAAGTGACATGTGCCTGATGTGGACTTGCGATCAACCTTGTCACCAGCATAATCAGCATATGAGAATCCAACTAGAAAAACTCTGAGCCCTTTGGATACCATAATCCTAGCGTTGAGGTGTAAGCCAAATATCGAAGAATTCGCTTCACAGCTAGGTGATGCGATTCCTTTGGTGCCGCTTGGAATTGGGCACACATGCAAACACTAAGCATTATATCTGGCCTAGATGCACATAAGTAAAGGAAGGAACCAATCATGGAGCGCTATACCTTTTGGTCGAAGTTTTTACCATTGGCGACGGGGCTTAGATGACTTTTGGTTGGCATTGGCGTCATGTAGCCTTTGCAATCTTGCATTCCAAACTTCTTCAGGCAATCTTTGAGATATTTTTCTTGGGATATGAAGATGCCATTGCGTTGCTGACGAATTTGAGGACTGAGAAAGAACTTCAGCTCTCCCATCATGGACATCTGATATTGCTCTTGCATCATGTGACCAAATTCATCACTGTATTTCTTGTTGGTGCAGCCGAAGATAATGTCATCCACATAGATTTGGCACACAAACAGTTCTCCATCATATGTCTTCGTGAAGAGAGTGGGATCTAGAGAACCAGGTTTGAAGCCTTTGCTCTTCAGGAAGTCTTTGAGAGTGTCATACCAAGCACGAGGGGCTTGTTTGAGGCCATCTGATGCCTTGTTGAGCTTGTAAACCATATCGGATGTTTTGGATCTTCAAAACCAGGTGGTTGTGCAACATACACTTCTTCTTCAATCTTTCCATTGAGAAATGCACTCTTTACGTCCATTTGATACAGAAGGATGTTATGATGATTTGCATAGGCTAGCAGTATGCGTATGGCTTCAAGTCTTGCCACCGGAGCAAATGTTTCATCGAAGTCAATTCCTTTAACTTGTGTGTATCCTTGAGCAACGAGTCATGCCTTGTTTCTGACAACTTGACCATGCTCATCTTGTTTGTTGAGATATATCCATTTGGTGCCAATGATATTGTGCTTTCGAGGATCAGGACGCTTGACCAATTCCCATACATTGTTTAGCTTGAACTGTTGAAGCTCTTCTTGCATAGCTTGAATCCATTCAGGTTCCATGAAAGATTCATCAACTTTCTTGGGTTCAGTGATTGAGACAAATGCAAAATGCCCACAGAAGTTGGTTAGCTGAGTTGGTCTTTGAGTTGCTTTTGAATGAGTGAGTGGGCCAGGTGCATTCAAGCTGTCAATTATCTTATCAATCTGAACTTCATTTGCAACAAAAGGATGAGCAGGACGAAGATTTTGCTCTTGGTGATTAATATCTTCATTTTGAGGATTGGCTTCTGGCTGAGCATTGTGTTCAGGTTGATGATGTGCAGAAATGATGAGTTCTTCTTCAGCCTGGGCCTCAGTCGGTATGATTTCTCCGGTTCCCATGTGCTTGATTGATTCACTAGGAGATACTTCATCCAGCACAGTTGGTAGGTTCTCTCTTTGCAAGCCGTTAGTCTCATCGAACCGCACGTCCACAGTTTCAACCACTTTATAGTGAAAGAGATTGAAGACTCTGTAGGAGTGTGAATCTTTTCCATAACCAAGCATAAAACCTTCATGTGCTTTTGGTGCAAATTTTGAAGAGTGATGTGGATCCTTGATCCAGCCCTAGCACCAAATACTTTGAAGTAGCTGACGTTTGGCTTCTTACCAGTCAGAAGCTCATAGGATGTTTTCTTCAGAAGCTTGTGAAGATAAACACGGTTGATGACATGGCATGTAGTATCAATGGCTTCAGGCCAGAATTTTCTTGGAGTCTTGTACTCATAAAGCATTGTTCGAGACATCTCAATGAGGATTCTGTTCTTGTGCTCTACGATGCCATTCTGCTGAGGTGTATAGGGAGCTGAGAACTCATGAGTGATCCCCAAGGTATCAAGATAAAGGTCGAGGCCAGTGTTCTTGAACTCTGTGCCATTGTCACTCCTGATGTGCTTGATCTTGACGCCATAGTTGTTCATGGCACGGTTGGCGAAGCATCTGAAGACGTCCTGCACTTCAGTCTTGAAGAGAATTATATGCACCCAAGTATATCTTGAACAATCATCAACAATAACGAAACCATAGAGACACGCAGTTGTAGTGAGAGTAGAGTAGTGAGTGGGACCGAATAGGTCCATGTGATGCAGCTCGAAGGGTTGAGATGTAGTCATGATTGTCTTCGAGGGATACTTGGCCTTTGTCATTTTTCCAGCTTCACAGGCACCACATAGATGATCTTTCTTGAACTTGACGCCTTCGATGCCTATGACATGCTTCTTCTTGGCGAGAGTGTACAGGTTCCTCATCCCAGCATGCCCTAGCCTCCGATGCCAGAGCCAGCATTCTGAAGCTTTTGCAAGAAGACATACGGCCATCTGTGGTCCTGCTGAGAAATCCACCATATACAGATCGTCTTTCCGATATCCTTCGAAGACTAGAGACTTGTCAGATTCCATTAGTACAAGGCAACAATATTTTCCAAATAGCACAATCATGTTTAAGTCACAAAGCATTGAGACAGACATTAAGTTGAAACCAAGGGATTCAACAAGCATCACTTTATCCATGTGCTGATCCCTTGATATTGCAACTCTACCTAGACCGAATACCTTGCTTTTACCAGTGTCTGCAAATGTGATGTGGCTTTTATCAGATGGACGTAAGGTTGAGTCCATGAGAAGACTTCGATCACCAGTCATGTGGTTAGTGCATCCACTGTCCATAATCCATTCTGAAGACTTTGGTGACATTCCCTACAGTAGATTTAGGGGGATAGGCTTCACTAAGAGTGTCGTGAAGCATAAAAATTTGATGGACAGGAAAATTATCAGAGCTCAGATCAAGGTTAGAGCAGATGGAACAAATGGTAGCCGACACATCAACAAATCATATAGCACGTTATTTGAGCATTATATCCTGCGCCCTACAAGAATTTTAGGTCCCCAGCAATAACATTGGACGCCTTTGATTTTCGGCTGGAGACCATTCCCTGCAAAAGAGAGTTAATTCTTCTTAACCACCCACATTTTAAGGGGTGGCTTAGAAGCAATGAGTCTAAGTGCAGCATCTGAGAACTTTGGCTTTGGAGCCCTAGCAAATAGCCTTGCAGGAGGTGAGTGATACTCATATGAATAAGCAGAAAAGTTCTTAGATTTGTGAACATAGCGGTTTGAGGAGACACGCTCATATTCATACATCTGAGTATGATTTCCCTGCAAAACATTGGCGTTAGGGTGACTCAGATGAGTCTTCTGTCTGTATGAAGCCTTTGGACCATTTGAAGCCTTAGGTCTGGAGTTTGTCTTCTTTCCTGGTGGTGTCATGACGACATTCACAGGAAGATTCTCAAGACAACTTTTAGGTACCCAGATCTTCTTCATCGGTGGTCCATTCCTGCAGTTAGTACCAATATATCTAGCAAACACTTCACCATTCTGATTCTTGAACAGTTTATAGTTTGCGTCAAAGGATTCATCAATGATAACAGGGTTAGCACAAGTGAAACCAGAAAAGGTGGATGGATCCACTGAAGGTTCCTTTGCAGCAACCCATTTGGTTTCAGGGTACTGCTCAGGTTTCCAGTATGAGCCATCAACGTTCATTTTCCTCTCGAACCCAACACCCTCTTTTCTAGGGTTTCGGTTCAGAATCTGCTTTTTGAGGACATCACATAGTGTCTGATGCCCTTTGAGACTTTTGTACATCCCTGTCTCAAGCAATGTCTTCAACCTAGCATTTTCATCAGCAATGACAGTGGCATCCTCGGCAGAGGGGTTAGTTTCCACAACAAAAGTTGAAGATATTGCAATAGTAGCAGCAGTAGAACATTCAGCAATAGAATTAGCGTTATCACGCTCAACACATTTTAGACATGGTCGTTCAAATCCTTCCTGAGCGGGACTGATCTGTTGAGCGCGAAGTGACTCGTTTTCTTTTTGAAGATCTTCATGAGCCGCTCTCAACTTCTCAAGTTCTTGCTTCCTTTGAAGATAATCATAGGAAAGCTTTTCATGGGATGTTGAGAGTGATTCATGACGACCTTCAAGTTCTTGGTACTTAACATGAAGATTTTTTATGTCTTCAATCAAGGACTGAGATCGGGTCATTTCAGCGTCCAGCAGATCATCGCTTTTGTCTAACAGTTTTTGAATATGTTCCATAGCTTTCTGTTGTTCAGTTGCAATTTTAGCAAGTGTTTTGTAGCTAGGTTTGGATTCACAATCAGAGTCATCTTCACTAGACGTTTGGAAGTAAGCGTCGCGTGAGTTTACCTTGGCACCGCGTGCCACGAAGCAGTAGGTGGGTGCGGGGTTGTCCTCATCATTAGCATCAGCGTTGGTGTTGGATTCATTGTCTTCATTGTTGAAGATGGACTTGGCAACGTAGGCTGAAGCTAGAGCCAGACTTGCAACGCCAGAGTCAGATTCCTCCTCAGACTCCACCTCTGCCTCCTCAAAAGTAGACTCCTCCTCTAAATCCATTTCTTTCCCAACAAAAGCACGACCCTTGCGTGATGAGCTCTTCTTGTGTGATGAAGACTTGGAAGAAGATTTTGAATATTTTTTCTTCTTCTTGTCATCAGAATCATATTCTTTGCTCTCCTTCTTTTTCTTCTCATTGTCCCATTGTGGACACTCAGAGATGTAGTGGCCTGGTATCTTGCACTTGTGTCATGTTCTCTTCTTGTGGTCATGAGTGGAAGCTTCATCATTTCTTGAGCTGGATCGTGAATATTTTCTGAAGCCTTTCTTCCTAGTGAACTTCTGGAACTTCTTCACAAGCATAGCGAGCTCCTTTCCGATGTCTTCAGGATCACCGGAACTGCAGTGAGATTCTTCATCAGATGAGGAAATAGCCTTTGCCTTCAAAGCGCGAGTTCGGCCATAGTTGGGACCATAGATATCTCTTTTCTTAGATAGCTGGAACTCATGTGTGTTAAGCCTCTCAAGTATGTTAGATGGATCGAGTGTCTTGAAGTCAGTGCATTCTTGAATCATAAGAGCTAGAGTGTCAAATGAGCTGTCAAGACATCTCAGAACCGTCTTGACGATTTCATGCTTGGTAATCTCAGTGGCGCTGAGAGCATGAAGCTCGTTTGTGATGTCAGTGAGGCGATCAAACGTGAGCTGGACATTTTCATTGTCATTTCTCTTGAAACGGTTGAAGAGGTTGCATAGGACACTTATTCTTTGATCTCTCTGAGTTGAAACGCCTTCATTGACCTTGGAGAGCCAGTCCCACACAAGCTTCTATGTTTCTAGAGCACTCACACGGCCATACTGCCCTTTGGTCAAATGACCACAGATGATGTTCTTCGCAGTAGAGTCGAGTTGAATGAACTTCTTGATATCAGCAGGGGTGACACCTTCACCGATCTTGGGAACGCCGTTCTTGACGACATACCACAGATCGACATCAATGGCTTCAAGATGCATGCGCATCTTATTCTTCCAGTAGGGGTAATCAGTGCCATCGAAGACAGGGCACGTAGCGGAGACTTTGATTATCCCTGCAGTCAACATAGCTAAAACTCCAGGTGGTTAAACCGAATCACTCAGAACAAGGGAGCACCTTGCTCTGATACCAATTGAAAGTGTTGGTTATCAACTAGAGGGGGGGGTGAATAGGCGATTTTTATGGAAGTCTTCAAAACATGGGAGTTTCGAAGATAGAAAATAGAACCGACCCTATAAACATGCAGCAGAAGGTAGACTACACTAGACAAGCCATAGTCAAGCAAGTATGAAGATAAAGCATCAAGACTAATATCATTCAGGTAGTATGGATCAGGATGGAAGATAGTATGAAGCCAATCAGAACAAGAAGTCACACAATAAAGTCAAACATGTAAAGCACTTAGGTAATGACTTCAGGAAAACAAATAGCAAGTAAAAGGAGTGCGAGAGATAGAACCAGTATGTTGTGAAGACAAGGATTTGTTCGACCAGTTCCAGTTGCCGTGACAACTGTACGTCTGGTTAGGGAGGCTGAGATTCAACTCAGAAGACCGCGTCTTCACCTTATTCCCCTTGAGCTAAGGACACCTAGTCCCCGCCCAATTACTCTGGTAAGTCTTCAAGGTGGACTTCCAAAACTTCACAGACTTTGTTCATCGGCAATCCACAATGACTCTTGGATGCTCAGAACGTGACGCCTAACCGGCTGGAGGATTCACAGTCCTCAAGTGTAACAAGTCTTCAGATCACGCGGACAGAAAGACTGCAGTGATGCCAAACACTCTTTGGGCTCTGGGTGGTTTGGGCTTTGTCCTCGCAAGGATTTCTCTCTCAAAGGCTTCGGAGGTGGGTTGCTCTCAAACGACAAAAGCCATGCACTAACTCTGAGCAGCCACCAATTTATGGTGTAGGGGGTGGGCTATTTATAGCCACCAGGCAACCCGGCCTGATTTGTCCGAAATGACCCTGGGTCACTAAGGAACTGACACGTGTCGCAATGGTCAGATTTGAAACACTCGCGGCAACTTTACTTGAGCTACAAGCAAAGTTGACTCATCCAGCTCTGGATAAGATTTGCTCTCATTGTCTTCGCTCGAAGACATAGGATTTTGGTTGAGCATCACTTCAGTCACTCTGACTTTGTTCACTTGGACCCCACTTAACAGTGCGGTGGTTCCTATGACTCAACAAAGAAGAAAAGGAAACAACGAAACAACTAAGTCTTCGCGCTCCATAGTCTTCATTCAATCTCTTCTCTCGGCATAGTCTTCAATGCGAATATCATCACATGCCGCCATTGTCTTCAATGTCTCCATACATTTTTAGGGGTCATCTCCGGTAGGTAAAGCAAATCTTGGAAGGACTGCTACCTGTGCTATCCTGCAATTCTCACAAACACATTAGTCCCTCAACCAGGTTTGTCGTCAATACTCCAAAACCAAATTAGGGGTGGCACTAGATGCACTTACAGGCATGCCTGCGGGCGAGCGCGATCTCACAGGTGTGGTGATCCGGTGCCAACAGGTACTCCTCCTCGCTGGAAGCATGCACCCGGTCCACGTACCGCCAAGCGTAGATGAGGCGCTTGGGCCCGACTGCACTCAGGGCTTTAGCACGAGCGTCCTCCTCCACCCTCACGGCCCTCGCACGAGCCTTCTGCCAAAGCGCTAATTGCCTAACTCTCTCGGACGCGACATAGGCCTGCCAGGAAGCATGTCCCGCGGTGCGCTTTTCTTCCTCGGCCTTCTTCTCCGCCTCTATTTTGGCGCGCTCTGCTGGAGGCAAAGCCTCCCACAAGGCGACATCCATTTCTTTCCAAAGCTCCTCAAGGCTAGGGGGGCTCGGCGGGCGGCGCGGCGTTCTCCTCGTAGTGGGGAGCCGACGCGTCCTCCGACGCGCGTGCTGGAGAGATTGGGAACGCCGACATGTCCACCTCGATGCGTCGCGGCGAGGAGAGGAATACCGACGCGTCCTCCTCGACTAGTGGCGGTGACGAGCGGAATGCCGACGCATCCACCTCGACACGTCGCGACGAGGAGCGGAACACCGACACATCCTCCTCGACTAGTGGCGGCGAGGAACGGAACGGCGACGCATGACCGTCTGCGCAGTGCAGCGAGGGGCGCCTAGGTCTTGGGAGGGGCGATGCCATGGTGGTCAACGTGCGAGGGAGGGGGTGGAGATAACGATGAACGTGAACGTGAGGGGGAGGAGATAGCGATGTCGTGGGAGGCGCATTATTTATAGCGAGCAATGGCACACCTACGTAAGATATGGACTAAGCTGCATTGACTTAACTACAGGTCCAGTTGCGTCACTGACATTTGGGCCAGACCCCTGTTGGGCCCATATGTCAGTGACCCAATGCACCTGCAGTTAAGTAACTGAAGTAGCGTCCCAGAAGATATGTTGCGTGATTAACGTACTCCCTCCTTTCCGGTTTATAAAGCTCAATTCAAAAATCTCACCAACCAAGGTAGATGGTGAGTGGTGGAATACTTTTTGTAGTTTGCAAAAGCACCCAATTAATGCTCTTGTTTTCCTCAAAAAAGTATGTTTACCAATGCATTAATTGCAATGCATGCATGCATAAATTACATGCATTGGTCAATTTTCTCTTAATACTTGCATGCAATGATTTAATGCACCTTGGCATCTGAACATGTGATGGGAAACAACCAAATTGAGCCTTATAAAATGGAAAAACTAAAATTTTGAGATAAGCCCTATAAACCAGAAAGGAGGGAGTAATGGCTATGTGGGCATATTTGTTGGAGTAAATTACGGGGAGGCGGAAATTTTGCTGGTCACCACGGATTGGACGAGCGCAGGGGGAGGAGAGTCATGCATGCAGATTTTTTCCACACGGGGTGGAGTGGTGGGACAGCCGGAGGGAGAAGGAGGGTCTGGCAGGCATATTGTTTCCACACATGGAGAGGAAAAGATTTGGAGACGAACGGGCTTCCTGCAGGTATGGGGAAGTCTCATCTTGCATGCCGGGCTAGGTATAGTCTCAAGTCATTAAAAACATACACGCCCCACACATGTTCATATTTCAAGGTGCACTAAATTATTGCATGCGATGGTTAAGGCTGGCCATAATGGTGGTATCTAAGCTGGTATCATACACACATAGCAAACAAGCCGGCATGGCGTGCGAACAGGCCGAAGGTCGTGGGAGGCGCGACGGTTGACGGAATTAATTAAAGTTACACACAAGCCGGTATGGCGTGTGAACAGGCAGAAGCTATACCGTCAGGCCTACGATATGGGTCTAGTAGGCATGATATCTAGTGTGTCCCGCATAGTTCTCGGAGAGAACTCTTTGGGGGCTTGCAGTCGTTTATCCACTGGGCAAGCCAGCAACCCCACGCCGTTCACACGCCCTACTCGTCCCCATCTTCTACTAGTACAGTACCTTACAACAGTTTGCTCCCAGTCGTCCCGTCCTTTCACATTACGGCAGTTCCACTAATCCTAACTCTCCTCCCAAATCCATGGCGTCCCAAATCTCCATGATCGGCGGTGAGTACAACTTTAGAACCATCACCGGCGATGAGTTTGACGTCATCTACACCCGTTCTTCCGCAACGGTGAAAGAATGCCTTGCTTGTTTCAAACGCATGTTCGAAAACTCAAATGATGAGTGGGTTGCTGGGCTAGATGTTGAGTACACCATAGTCCTGGGAAGCGAGAAGAAACTAAAGGAGGCAAAGAAGAAGAAGCCCGCTGTGATCCAGGTTTGCGTGCATGACTTATGCTTGGTCTACCACAGATGCCATGCCGACGTTGAGTGCGAGGAATTTAACAAGTTCCTCAAGGGCGGCCGAATCAAATTCGTTACTGTAGACTTTACGAACGACAAGGAAATCCTGGGTCGGATAGGCCTTGTTGTAGGCCAGCCCTTCGATCTCCAGAAGGCAAGCCTGGTGTCCTCCTCTCAGCCTTCAATGCTGACCCTGGCAGCAGCCATGATTGATCGTTCGTACGCTAAACTGAAGAAACCTCACCACGAGTTTCATCATGCATGGGAGTCGAAAACATTAGATGAAGATCACATCATGTACGCAGCAATGGATGCCTACCTTTGTTTAAATATCTACAAGGGTTGGATGAAGAAGCGAGCCCAAAGGTCGGTTCAAGCAAAGAAGCGTCAGCGAAGAGGAAGAGGAAGAGGGACGAGGACGAAGTCGAGGACGTCGACTCGGACTCTGAGTAGGTGACAGTACCGTCGCTCATGCTGGTTCTACTGCAGTGTCAAGCGGACTAGTTGCTTAGTTTATTTTCAAGGGTGTGTTGTGCTAAGGCCCTAGCAGAACTATTTTTATGTTCTTTCTCATTATTTGAACTCTTTAGTACGTACAGTAGTACTAGTACTATGTCTTATTACTGTTCTTCTTGCAGTTGGTACTACTTCTCGTATCTTCGTGTTCCTACTGTAGTTAATGCGTTCGTACTGGTAGTATAATTTGGGTCAGTCGATTTGTGAAAGAAGTTCGATGGAGTGAAGGAAGAAGACGGCAGGGTGCCCACATCTTATGAGTGTTGGGTGTGGAATGCAGTTCGTCGAAAAAAATGGATCGTGCCCGGGGTTAAACGGATGGCGGGGATGGGGGGAGCATGCCAGTGGCAGGCGGTTCACGGGAGGGCACGGCGGCGGCGGCATGCGGTTAGGCGTGTGGCGGGCTCTATTTTGGAGGTTGAAGAAGCCCTTCTAGCCATCCATGTTGCATCAAACGGCTCACAAGAGTCGACTGACCCAAATTGCTCCTTCAGATTGCAGGATCCACGTGGCATTCAAGGTCTCGAAGGTAGATTCCGCGTCCGCACCTGGTTTGCGGGCTCGACGCGAGCGCGACCGGCTTCCGCCGTGACATCCACCATGAGCGCCTTCTCCGCGCGGGCGGAGACGACAATGACACGCCAGTTCCTCCTCGCCGGCGTGCTAGAGCACGCGCTCGTCCTCCTCTTCGTACGTTGCGTGCATAGACGCGACTCCACCAGCTGCTCGCGTGCTTGGGAGCGTGGCGGCATTGCGAGGAGGGACTGCAGACGACGTGAGCGGGCGAGCCTTCGGCTTGGCGGTGATACAGCGGTGACGGGCGACAAATTGTTGGCTGGAGCAGGCAGGCACCGGCATGCGCAACGGTGACGGCGCCATATTGATGAGTGCGCGTATGGGAGCTTAGTTTAGTTTTATATAGGGTTGGTCAAACTTAATAAAAACCGTACTAGTACACGTAAACATTAGACTTAGGCAGCGCTTTTATTCGTTACCACAGACATGATACGGACATCCACCGAACCTTTTTGTGTGTGTGAAAACAATCCCCAAATATTACTCAACTTTTTTCCGGGAAAAGTTCTTGACGCTACAATATTTCCATATATTTGATAGCTCCAGTTCGTGCTTATTTGGATTTGGACGTTTTAGGTGCGCCCTAGTTTTTGTAATACTGATTTTGTGACTGAGAGAGAACGTGTGTATGTGTCCATATGTGTGTTGTGGTGGAAGGGCAATGTGGAGACGATGTGCGTTTGATAGAGACATAGAGAGGTGTGATTGTGCAAATGATCATGCATGAGTGAGACATAGACAGATGCCGATACATTGTGTATACATGAGAGAACGGTCTTCTATTTTACTTGTGTGTGTGTGTGTGTGAGAGAGAGAGGAGCATCCGTAACACAACAACCATCTCTCTCGATTCGTCCGTCCCTCGCACGATCACATGTAACACATGCATCAACGTGCGCATTTTGAAACCCTCACCCGGCCCCTGCCCACCTCAAGGTCCCGCACATCGCTCTCTATCTCGCACGCACAATATCTTAGTGAATACCCTATTTAGCAAGTAGCTTTCCGTCACATGCACACACATTTCTCTCCTTAGGTTTGTTTTCTCTCAATATCTGACACACACACACAGCACACAGCACACACACACCCCCTCCCCCGAGCACACAATTCATCCCCATCCAAGGTTATATGGCGACCACTCTCGCTTGTGCTTCTCTGCACCCCAGCATGCGCAACATCTCAATCTTCAAAGAGGGCATCGAGGAGATCGAAGACGGCGACTGTCGGTGTCAAAACCGGCTGATCTCGGGTAGGGGGTCCCGAACTGTGCGTCTAGGCGGATGGTAACAGGAGACAAGGGACACGATCTTTTAACCTAGGTTCGGGCCCTCTCGATGGAGGTAATACCCTACTCCTGCTTGATTAATATTGATGATATGGGTAGTACAAGAGTGGATCTACCACGAGATCAGAGAGGCTAAACCCTAGAAGCTAGCCTATGGTATGATTGTTGTTTGTCCTACGGACTAAAACCCTCCAGTTTATATAGACACTGGACATGGTTAGGGTTACACAGAGTCGGTTACAATGGTAGGAGATCTACATATCCGTATCGCCAAGCTTTCCTTCCACGCCAAGGAAAGTCCCATCCGGACACGGGACGAAGTCTTCAATCTTGTATCTTCATAGTCCAGGAGTACGGCCAACGGTGATAGTTCGGCTATCCGGACACCCCCTAATCCAGGACACCCTCAGTAGCCCCTGAACCAGGCCTCAATGACGATGAGTCCGGCGCGCATATTGTCTTCGGCATTGCAAGGCGGGTTCCTCCTCCGAATACTTCATAGAAGATTTTGAACACAAGGATAGTGTCCGGCTCTGCAAAACAAGTTCCAGATACTACCGTAGAGTGAATAACCTTTGCACAGATCCGCTGAAGTATTCCGTGGCGTGACATCATACCACGACCAGGCCTTTATACGAATCGTTGTTACTGTTCCACCTCAGCACGTTTAGCGAGGCGGTTTCCTTGGCACGTCTTATCAGAGCGGAGATCGTGCCCCCTTATTTCGGGATTCCCATCAATACGGACGTGGGTAACCCAACCGCGCCATTGATTACGGCGCTTGGGAGATAAGCGAGTTTTACCAGGCTGGCGGGGGACACATAGCTTCGTCCGTCCATATAAGGGGATAAGGATCCACCTTTTCACCTACGCCTTCTTCCTCCTTTGCTCATCCATTTCCGTGCACTCGAGCTCCAGCGCCCAGGTCCGCACATCCCTCCTCAACCTTCTCCAACTATGTCCGGAGCGGGAGGCAAGTGGATGGCCTCCTCTGTCATGGAGGGGCACATCAAAAAGCTGCGGAAGGCCGGATACTTGTCCAGCGACATCGCCAGCGCCGGCTCCCCAGCAGGGCAGCTCATTCCCACCCAGGCCCCATGAGAGGGTGGTGTTCCTCACCCACTTCCTCCACGGACTAGGTTTTCCACTTCACCCATTTGTCCGGGGGCTCATGTTCTACTACGGCCTGGACTTCCACGATCTGGCCCCGAATTTCATCCTCAACATCTCGGCGTTCATCGTCATGTGCGAGGCCTTCCTCTGCATCCAGCCCCACTTCGGCTTATGGCTGAAGACCTTCAATGTCAAGCGGAAGGTAGTTGGCGGCCGCCAAGCGGAGTGCGGAGGTGCCATGGTTGGCAAGATGGCCAAAGTCCTATGGCTCGAGGGCTCCTTTGTGGAGACCATAAAGGGGTGGCAATCGGGGTGGTTCTACATCACCGAGCCGCTGACTCTCAATGGGCGGCCCCAATTCTGATCTGGCTTCCCCACACAGCTCACATCATGGAAAGAGACGGGCCTGACGTGGGGTGATTCGGAAGAGTTGTCCGGACTCCAAACCAGCATCCGAAACCTGGTGGACAAGAATCTCAAGCTTGTCAACGTAATCCAGGTGATGCTCATCCGCCGAATTCTCCCATGCAAATAACGGGCCTTCAAATTGTGGGAGTTCGATCCGGCACAGCACCAAACTCTGAAAAGGCTCTTCGACACTACGTACGAAGATGCCTGGAAGGTGTTGTTCAAGGGCGCCGAGGCTCCCACATCCGCTACCGAAGATCGCGGATTCAGCTCGCAGCGTCAAGCCAGCGAGGTAAGTTATTTTACCCTTTAAGGGGCTTTTTTTCATAGTTTGAGTTTATGTGGGATCTAAAACTCCCTAACCTTTCACAGGACTGGCTGAAGACGTCCGGACAGATTAACTGTCCGGCCCCCTTGCCAGAAGACCAATGGATGCCAGTTGGCCAGGCTGCTGGCTCCGGCACCTCACGTGGTGCCGGAGAAGAAGGCCACGGGAACTCGAAGGAACTCCCGGCGCCAGGTGCTGTCGGACTCTCGACTCCGAGGCGGAATCCTCCCCGGAGGACGAGGAGGAGGAAAAGGAAGCCTCTCCCCAGTGAGAGAGAAGAAAGGAAGGCCGCCTCGACTGGGGAGGCCGAAGGGTCCAAAAAAGGAAGGACCCTCCCTCCGGACTTCTCCACCAACGCCGACAACGACGAGGAGGAGTGGCCAACAAGGGCCAAGCCCCTGGCGAGATCGTAAGTGTCCGGACTCCGGAATAGCTCATGACTTTTAATTTGTCGCATAGTGTCTTCTAACGCCGAATATAACCATGTAGCCCGCCCAAGGACGAGCTCGCCGCTTGCCGGCGGCTCCTGGATTTGTCGGATGTGAATAGCACTTCACTTCCGACCGCCTCCTCTCCTCGTGGCCTTGAGCGACACCGCGGTGGAGTCCCAAAGGGCCCAGCAAGGAGGAGGTGGTCTGGAGGCGCCGAAGGCGACCTCCCGGGCTCCGAGGCGCAAAGGCGAGACCCCAGAGGGCTCTAAGTCCGGCCCTGTGCCGGACTCCGTACCGGAACCTTCAGTGGTTCCGAAGTCCGGCAAGCGGCCCCTTCGTAAGAAGGGCAAGACTGCGACGCCGGTGACCTCCGTCCATCCGGAGGCACCGGATAGCTTGCTGGAGGCGCTTAACGGCGCCTCCATCGACGAGGAGCACCGCACTGTTATGAGTGTGGTGATCCAGAAAGTCCAGTCCGCCAAGAGCGGGCTGACTGAAGCCTGTACCAGCCTTCTAACAGGCTTTGAGGTAAGTTTAGAATATGTAAAAATATTACCGCATAGGCGGTAGCCTCGATGCTTAGTTCGATTGTTCGGAAAGAAAAGCCGGACTAAGGATCTAAAAAGATATCTGTGAGAGTCTAACATAAGTATGTCAATATGGGAATGCAGGCTACGCTTGACCTCTGCCCGCCAGACTGCGGAGGTCAATGCATTGAAGCAGAGCCTCGAGCGGTCCGAGAACGAGCTCGACCTTGCCAAAAAGCAGCTCGAGGACAAGGAAGGTAAGTAATACCTTATTACAGAAAGACCTTATACAAAGGATTTGGTTGCAAAAATGACAGGACTAACATGGGTATTGTAGGGGCTACGAAAGAGGTGGCGACCCTGAAGGAAGCGGTGTCAACGGCCGAAAGTAAAGTGGCAGCGGGCTGTGAGTGAGAGAAGCAGGAGGCGCGGTGGCGGAGGTGCGGCAAGAGCTCCAGGCTCTAGTGGAAAAACACGAGAGTTTGGGCGTGACTCAAGACTCGAGAGTCCGAGCTCGCCTCGGCTCTTGAGAGTGCCAAAACCGCTAAGGCCGAAGCCCAAAAAGCCCTCCAAGAAATTGAATCATTAAATAAGATAGCGGCGGGTAAGGCATTCTTTATGCAAAGCAAGCATGTGAAAGTGAATTACCTATTACTTACCTGAATCCGGAGCTCTCCAGGAGCATTCGCATATCTGCCCCGTAGTGTAATACGATGCTGCCGCGTTCTACCGCGCCGAGGAAGGGAGCTCGACGGAAAAGGTGTTCTGGTCTCAGTATGCTGAGGCCGGACATCCGGTGCCCCTGAGCGACCAGCTGAAGCAGCTGGTCGAGCTCCACAAGGTCGCCGAACAGGCCATGAAGGGCCTCATAATTCGGCTATGGCCATTGGAAGCCATGCACAGGAGCTACGCCGGGCTAGTGCGGCGGCTGGTGGACGCTTGTCCATGGATTGAAGTCATCAGCGCTCAAATGCGCATTGAAGGTGCCCGTCGGGCCCTTGCCCATGCTAAAGTGCACTGGGGCAAGCTGGATGCTAAGAAGCTTGTGACAGACGGGCCACCGAAGGGCAAGGAGCATCGCAAGCCCGAAAATGTACTATGAGGGCGTCATGAAGGGCGCCCGCCTTATAGCGGGTGAATGCTCCAAAGATGTAATTTTTTAATAGACTCGCATTTGTTATCCTGTACGCTGAAAACTTGTTCATATGCGCTAAGCAACGCTTATGAATTTAAAATATTACCTTCTGTGCGGCCGTTTATCGAATATGGGAGATGGCAAGTCGTTGGCTTCAGCCCCCATGCCACGAGTGCTGGGGTGTTCGGGGTAAACTTGAGCGCTCTTGTTCCCATTCTTGGGTCCTTCGAGGGAGGCGCTCAATGCAACGAACAAGGCAACCGGACTATAGTGCTTGAACACTCTCACTTAGCCATAGAATTCTATAAATTTAAATGTCGGCGAAGCCCCTAGTATTCGGAAGACCGAGTTCGGGGCACTATCCACGCCTTGGCCGGACAATGCCGACTCCTCGCTCTAAGCGGCATAAGTCTTTAGGGACCCGAAAAAACCTCTCGAACAGTGACCGGCTCTCGCCCTATCATGACGGTCAGTTTTAGCTTTCTCCAGCGAGGTGCTCAACCCAGCTCAACCGGGCACAATCGCAGTGGTTCTCCCAGCTACCTTAGCCGATATAACGGAACGTAAGGTACCAAAACATGGGAGCCGGGCAAACCCAACTATTGACCCAAGACATGATTCGGAGCCGATGCATATAATGCTATAAGTTCGGGGTGCCGCACTTGTGAAAGTGTTCGAACTTATCACACCATATTTTTGGGGTACTTAAGCCCCTGGTGTATTGGCCGTACCAAAGTGTACGGGTGCAACATGTCATGAATGAACATATATATAGATAAAGAAAGGAGTGCAATAATAGGCAAAAGCTATGTATTGTTTATTCAAAAAGGTACTGCAATAAAAGCAGAACGATACAAATAGTGCGATAAGCAAGAGATGGGACTATTTAACATGTCCCCCTCCAGGGGTAAGCTGCGGGATGGTATGTAAAATAGGTATAATGCTCGTAGTAGAGACCACCTCGACACTCGACGTAGCTTTTCTGCTTCCCTGGCTGTTGCATCGTAAGTTCGGCAATTCTAGTGTCGGACAGGGCTTCTGGAAAACGGAGTCCTGAAAGTAAGAGAAAAGAAAAAAGAAAAAAGAATGACGCAATCGGGAGCCCCTGGTGCGGTTGAGCCGCCATCTGGGCCTCCCGTGGTCGTGCCCCTCCCCTTATGCCCATGGTATCTCCAGAGCGTAGTTATGTACGCGTAGTACTGGCTTCACAATTTCGCGAGGGCTGGGGTTGGGGCCGGATTGCTCTGGCGATGCTCGAATCGTGCAGGCGGTCTTGTTGTAGGTTACTCAGCGCGCTTGACGGTGTCCGGACGTTTAATAGCGGACTTGAGAATTGCTGTGAGAGGCTGCTTTGCACCTCCGCCGCGAGGGCCGCCAGATGCTCCTCCATTCGGAGAAGGCGTTCGGTGTTTCCATTGACCGTGATTACTCCTCGAGGGCCTGGTATCTTGAGCTTGAGGTATGCGTGGTGCGGCACCGCATTGAACTTTGCAAATGCGGTTCGTCCAAGCGATCGCGTGATAGCCGCTGCGAACGGGACTATGTCGAAGATTAACTCCTCGCCGGAAGTTATCCGGGATCCAAAGACCACTTCGAGTGTAACCGAGCCTGTACAATTGGCCTCTACACCTGGTATGGCGCCTTTAAAGGTCGTCTTTGTGGGTTTAATCCTTGAGGGTCTATGCCCATTTTGCGCCTGTATCACGATAGAGCAGGTTCAGTTGCTACCGCCGTCCCATCAGGACTCTAGTGAGGTGAAATCCGTCAATGATTGGGTCAAGAACCAATGCGGCCCGAATCCGCCGTGGCGGATGCTAGTGGGGTGGTCCCTTGATCAAAGGTGATCGGGCAGGAGGACCATGGGTTGAACTTTGGGCGTGGCTCCATCGCATATCGTCCCTTAAGCGCATGCTTCCGCTCCCTTTTGGGTATGTGGGTTGCGTATATCATGTTCATCGTCCGCACTTGTGGGGAAACCTTACATCCTCTATTGTTCGGGCCGGGCTCCTCCTCGTCATCGCTATGCAGCCCCTTGTCATTGAGTTCGCATTTAACTTGCACTGCTGTTTGAAGACCCAACAATCCCTGTTGGTGTGGTTGACTGGTTTTTCGGGGGTGCCATGTATTTGGCACGAGCGATCGAGTATTCGGTCCAGATTGGACGGGCCCTGAGTATTTCTTTGGAACGACTTTTTCCGCTGACCGGGTTTAGAGCCTCTGAATCCGGCATTGGCTGCCGTATCCTCAGCATTATTGCCGTTAATGCGGCGCTTGTGCTTGTTACGACGCGACCTGCCATTGCTGTCCTTGGTATCCGAACTACCAGGGTTTTTGGTCAAGTTGTTACTATGAGCTAGCCAGCTGTCCTCTCCCGTGCAAAAGCGGGTCATGAGCGTTGTGAGGGCTGCCATGGATTTCGGCTTTTCCTGTCCTAGGTGCCGGGCAAGCCACTCGTCGCGGATGTTATGTTTGAAGGCTGCAAGGGCCTCTGCATCCGGACAGTCAACGATTTGATTTTTCTTGGTTAGGAATCGTGTCCAGAATTGTCTGGCCGATTCTTCTGGCTGCTGAATTATGTGGCTGAGGTCATCGGCATATGGTGGTCGCACATATGTGCCCTGGAAGTTGTCAAGGAATGCGGCTTCCAGGTCCTCCCAACAACCAATTGATTCTGCTGGCAAGCTGTTAAGCCAATGCCGAGCTGGTCCTTTAAGCTTGAGTGGGAGGTATTTGATGGCGTGTAGATCATCACCACGGGCCATGTGGATATGGAGGAGGTAGTCCTCGATCCAAACCGCGGGATCTGTTGTGCCATCGTATGATTCGATGTTTACGTGTTTGAAACCCTCGGGGATTTGATGATCCATCACTTCGTCTGTGAAGCATAGTGGGTGTGCGGCGCCTCTGTATTGGGCTATATCACGACGCAGCTCAAATGATCATTGTCTCATCGTGTTCGGCCCGGCGGAGTTCCGTATGTCTGGCGTGACGGTTATCATAACGTGTCGTGGGGCGCCCACGCGATCCGTAGATCGATCTTGTTTGCCTTGCCTTGTCCTCCAGTATGTCTCGCAGGTCTGGCGCGTTTCCCCGTGCCTTGGTACTTTTCGAGCGGCGTCGGGGTGCGGCTTGAATGGAGGGTCTAGAGGCCTCTCTGTCGCGGCCACGGGGTGGCTGGTCGGCCGCATCATGCGCTGGTGATGTAGGTTTGGGTGCTGCTTCCTCTAATTGGGGTAGCATCCTGCGTTTTGGGTATCTCCTGGAGGGGCGTTCGAGTTCGTACTCTTCGGCTGCGAGGACTTCAGTCCATCTGTCAGCTAGCAAGTCTTGGTCAGCTCTAAGCTGCCGCTGCTTTTCTTGAGGCTGCTTGTCGTGGCCATAAGCCTACGTTTGAAAGCGCTCCTGTTCGGCGGGATCCTCGGGCATGACAAATTCGTCGTCCGAGGCTTGCCTCATCTTCGGAGGGAGGCATATAATTATCGTCCTCCACCTCCCATGCCGCTCTATCATGAGGGCTGGCTTCTCCCTCCTCTGTGCTAAATCCTGCTGGAGGAGGTTGTCTTGACCTTTATGCAGGGGTGTTATTATCTCCCGTGCGAAATCACCGTTTTTGTGGCGGTATTTAAATGGCGCGCCCACGCCGGCGCTTGGGCTGTTTCTTGGAGGGGTCATCCTCCGCTGTTCCATCGTCGTTCCCATCTTTTGGGATGTCCACCATGTATATGTCGTATGACGAGGTGGCCTTCCAGTGCCCTGTAGGCGCTGGTTCTTGGTTGTCTCCAGCATCGTCGTCCATACCGTCGATGTCTTCGGAGTCGAAGTCGAGCACGTCGGTTAAATCATAGACAGTGGCTACAAAGTGGATGGTGGGTGGGCGTTGAATTTCTTCGTCGTTCGCATCCCAACCTTCCTGACCGTAGTCCGGCCAGGGCTCTCCGGATAAAGAGAGAGACTTTAGTGAATTCAGGATGTCGCCAAAGGATGAGTGCTGAAAGATGTCCGCGGCAGTGAACTCCATAACCGGTGCCCAATTGGATTCGATTGGCAGGGGCGCGGGGTGTTCGGAGTCCGGAGAGGAGTTCGGCACCTTGGAGTCACGGTCTTCGCAAAGGACAGGGATGGAGTTCGGCTCAATCGCCGTAGAGATCGTAGCCCCCGAGGCGGTGTCCAACCACTCGTCCTCGATCGGCGGAGTCGGCTCCGAGCTAAGGGTCGGAGCGGACGCCGGTGCGGCCTCCAGGGCACTGTTCGGCGGCAGAGCTAGATCGTGCCCATCGAGACAGTGCGGCGCGCTTGGCTGTGGCTCGAATCCGTCGAAGATCAAGTCTCCGCGGATGTCGGCCGTGTACTTCAAACTCCCAAATCTGACCTGATGGCCAGGGGCGTAGCTTTCGATCTGCTCTAGATGGCCAAGTGAATTGGCCCGCAGTGCAAAGCCGCCGAATACGAAGATCTGTCCGGGGAGAAAAGTCTCACCCTGGACCGCGTCATTGTTGATGATCGAAGGATCCATCGGGCCTAAGGATGACGACACAGAGGAACTCTCAATGAAAGCACCAATGTCGGTGTCAAAACCGGCGGATCTCGGGTAGGGGGTCCCGAACTGTGCGTCTAGGCAGATGGTAACAGGAGACAAGGGACACGATGTTTTACCGAGTTCAGCCCTCTCGATAGAGGTAATACCCTACTCCTGCTTGATTAACATTGATGATATGGGTAGTACAAGAGTGGATCTACCACGAGATCAGAGAGGCTAAACCCTAGAAGCTAGCCTATGGTATGATTGTTGTTCGTACTACGGACTAAAACCCTCCAGTTTATATAGACACCGGATATGGTTAGGGTTACACAGAGTCGGTTACAATGGTAGGAGATCTACATATCCGTATCGCCAAGCTTGCCTTCCACGCCAAGGAAAGTCCCATCCGGACACGGGACGAAGTCTTCAATCTTGTATCTTCATAGTCCAGAGTCCGGCCAGCGGTGATAGTTCGACTATCCGAACACCCCTAATCCAGGACTCCTCGGCGACCACCTGCGCTAGAGAATGCGGGGCCATTTGGAAGCGAGGATGATGTGACTGACGGTGGTGACTCCTCCCCACCCTCTCTCTCGCAATAAATTACCAATCCCTCTCTCCCCCACACAAATTTATCAATCCCACAACCCAAGAGATCCTTCCCCTCTCGTCCATTTTTTTTCAGATCTCTCATCAAACCTGTTGTCTCTTCTTCTTCCACGTGTACAGAATCCGGATGCACACGCCTCTCACGTATATTACATGTCTCCATCTTTCTCACAGACCTAACTTCTTACTCTCTCTTTCTCTCTCTATCTCCCTCTCTCTGTTTCGTTAGGTTTGTCTCCTACTCTCTCGTCCACATACATACAATCTTTCCTGCCCTATCTGCTCCATCTTCGCAAGCTCTCTCTGCAGATTTTATTCACACATTGGGATATGTTCAAAATGTTGCTTTTATAATGGCTGATGTAGAGTTATTGTTGGTTTTGTTGCATCCTACAAAGTAATAACTATGAAATGCATTTTGATTGTCATTTGACTGGGATTATGCGAGTTTGAGCATGTTGTGAAGTACTATAGACCTCGTATACATCTTGGAATTCGACAATGATTGTAACTATTGAATTGTATAGACCATTACATTCGAAGTCAGTAGCCTAATATATTTATTTCACAATTTCAACAAATGATTAATTCACTACATACTATGAAAACAAATGTGTACACCCTTCGTTTTTATTTAAGTCTGCGTATTAGCATTGGTCAAAGTCAAGTTTTGTAAACTCTCATAAAGTTTATAACAAAAAATATTAGCATATACAATAACAAATAAATACCATTAGATACATTATTGAATGTACTTTCACATCATACATATCTGTTATGGTAAATGTTTATATTTTTCTATAAACTTGGTCAAACTTTAGGAAGTTTGACTTTGGCCAAACCTAATATGCAGAGTTTACTAGTACTACTCGCCTAGTTGCTTAGCCGAATCACCCAACACGCCACACGGGGAGTTCAGTGTCACAAAATTTTGAGGTCGGCGGGAAAATCTCCCGCGACCCTGATTCGAGCAGTGGGAAGTTACCATCATAGCCTTCGGAACAGGCCCTACGGATGACGGTTGGTAGGGGCTGTTTTCGTAACTTCAGGTTCACCCTACCCAGCCAACCCCACCCCGGCACCCAGAGTAGTACACCTAAATACTCCCCATTTTCTATCCCCACCGCAAAATAGACTTCTCCACGGCACCACAGCCTCCGTGCTCCTCCCCTTCTACATCGGCGCACTCATCCACCGCAGCGCATCTGCCTCATCGACGACCTCATACGCTGCACTGGAGCCGGTCCACCGTCGTCGTCGTACATGGAGCCTCTTCCCCGGAACCGTCTTCCACAGTCTCGGATCTGCTTCCCGGAAGCTGACGCCAAGCGCAGAAGCACCACCATCATGGACAATGAACAGACTCCCGTTGCCGACCATGACTCACAGAGGCCGCCTCGACCATCGTTCTCCTCCTTTATTGGTAATGTGTGTATTGAATCACTTAGCAGTACATGTGCAGTTCCAATTTTGTTCATACCTACCCTTCAAATTTCCTGGGTGCCATTGTTCCCGTAAAAGTAATTGGTTATAGCCTCCATTGTCCAATAGAATATCAGCTTGTAATTGTGCGTCGCTCTTGTATCGTGTTGTGCTTGGGTAGGTATTTCATATGCAACCAGTAGTGTGGCAAATGATGGATAGTTTTTTAGAAGTAGCAAGATGCCCATGCGTTGCACGCATCAAGATGCATTTGTATGAGTAGTTTATCTTGTGGGAGAAAAGGATGAACGAGGGAATGCCTTATTTGCAAATGCAGAGAGGGGTGTGGGTATCTTTTTGCAAAATTGCCACAGTTTCCTTCCTATCCGTCAGATATAAATTGGATGGCCTATATTGCAGGATGGCAGGAACACCATCTTCACCAACTCTGTTTTTTGTAAGAGCAGGGAAAAGGTAGAGAAAAAAATAGAGAGTAGAGCAGTAGAGATAAATATTAAATATAAAATAAATATAACAGTAGAGAAGAGAGTAGAGATAGCAGAGACGTCGGGAAAGGATTGCGCGCAGGCGGGAAAAAGCGGCCGGGCGTGCGCAAGTTTTGGCGCGTGGCGTCCGACGCGCTTTATAAAATCCAACGCCCTCCCACCGCTCTGTGCCTTGCCACCACTCTCTCCCTGCTCTGTGCCTCGCCACCGCTCTCTTCCTGCTCTTTCTCGCCTCGCCGCCGCCGCGTCGCCAGGAAACTTGGGGATACCACGGCGTCCGCGCGCACCCCTCTGACGGCTTCTCTGCCGAGATCCGGTTCCACGGGATGTGCCTCGGCCTCGGCAATTTCGACACCACCAACGAGGCCGCCCGCGCGTACGACGCGGCGGCGTGGCACCTCCGGTGGCCTCATAGAACATTGAACTTCCCCGACGTGCCGACACGGGAGCGGGCATAGGAGCTCGCGCCTCTGCCGCAGCTTATCACCAACAAGGATCGTCGCGGCAACTGGAGGCAGAAGCACCGTCTCGGCATCGCCAAGATGGACGAGGAAGCCATGGCGCTGTGGTGCCAACGCTTCCCGCAGGACATCATCAACGAGCGCATGTTCTACGAGCAAACGAGGGCGGAGAGGGATAAGAGGAGGGCGGAGCGAGCCGCCTATCGCGAGGACAAGCGTAGGCGAAAAGCGGATGCTCAATTCAACATGAGGCTAGGAGCAGCGTCGCCCTGGGAAACCGACGACGATCGGTATCTTCAGGCCTACAGTCAGATGTCGGAGGAGGACATCACCGAGGAGGAGTCGGACGACGAGGAGTAGTTGAATAATTATTTTTTATCTATCTATGCTGAGAACTATCCTCTACTCTCTATCTCTACTTCTTGATCTCAGCACTGTAAATGCTTTTTTAAAGCGCCGCGCGTTGTGATTCTGTTGGGGATGCTCTAACATGGCAGACGAGTGCTTTAATGTTGCCCACTGATGTCTACTACACAACCTTCTTCTTGTAGACGTTGTTGGGCCTGCAAGTGCACAGGTTTGTAGGACAGTAGCAAATTTCCCTCAAGTGGATGACCTAAGGTTTATCAATCCGTAGGAGGCGTAGGATGAAGATGGTCTCTCTCAAACAACCCTGCAACCAAATAACAAAGAGTCTCTTGTGTCCCCAACACACCCAATACAATGGTAAATTGTATAGGTGCACTAGTTCGGCGAAGAGATGGTGATACAAGTGCAATATGGATGGTAGATGTAGGTATTTGTAATCTGAAAATATATAAACAGCAAGGTAGCAAGTGGTGAAAGTGAGAGTAAACGGTATTGCAATGATAGGAAACAAGGCCTAGGGTTCATACTTTCACTACTGCAAGTTCTCTCAACAATAATAACATAGGTAGATCATATAACAAGACCTCAACATGCAACAAAGAGTCACTCCAAAGCCACTAATAGCGGAGAACGAACGTAGAGATTATGGTAGGGTACGCAACCACCTCAAAGCTATTCTTTCGGATCGATCTATAAAAGAGTTCGTACTAGAATAACACCTTAAGACACAAATCAATCAAAACCCTAATGTCACCTAGATACTCCATTGTCACCTCAAGTATCCGTGGGCATGATTATACGATATGCATCACACAATCTCAGATTCATCTAACCAACACAAAGTACTTCAAAGAGTGCCCCAAAGCTACTACCGGAGAGTCAAGAACGTGTGCCAACCCCTATGCATAGGTTCATGGATGGAACCCGCAAGTTGGTCACCAAAACATACATCAAGTGGCACATGATATCCCATTGTCACCACAGATAAACACGGCAAGGCATACATCAAGTGTTCTCATAAAAGACTCAATCCGATAAGATAACTTCGAAGGGGAAATTCAATTCATCACAAGAGAGTAGAGGGGGAGAAACATCATAAGATCCAACTACAATAGCAAAGCTCGGGATACATCAAGATCGTGCCATAGAGGGAACACGAGAGAGAACGCGCGCGAGAGAGAGATCAAACACATAGCTACTGGTACATCCCCTCAGCCCTGAGGGTGAACTACTCCCTCCTCGTCATGGATAGCGCCGGGATGATGAATATGGCCATAGGTGAGGGTTCCCCCCTCCGGTAGGGTGCCGAACAGGGTCCTGATTGGTTTTTGGTGGCTATTGAGACTTGCGGCGGCGGAACTCCTGATCTAATCTCTGTTCTGGAAGTTTTTCGATGCGTAGGTATATATGGGTGCAAGGGGTACGTCGGTGGAGCTTCGGGGGGCCCACGAGGCAGGGGGCGCGCCCTAGGGGGGTGGGCGTGCCCCCCACCCTCGTGGCCAGCTCCCGTATCTTCTGACATAGAGTCCAGGTCTATCCGGTGGCTTTCCTTCCAGAAATAACTTCTCCAGTTGATTTCGTTCCGTTTTGACTCCGTTTGATATTCCTTTTCTTCGAAATACTGAAATAGGCATAAAACAGAAAATCTGGGCTGGGCCTCCGGTTAATAGGTTAGTCCCAAAAATAATATTACAGTGGATAATAAAGCCCAATATTTCCCAAAACAGTAGATAATATAGCATGGAGCAATCAAAAATTATAGATACGTTGGAGACGTATCAAGCATCCCCAAGCTTAATTCCTACTCGTCCTCGAGTAGCTAAATGATAAAAAAAGATAATTTTTGATGCGGAGTGCTACTTGGCATAATTTCAATGCAATTCTTCTTAATTGTGATATGAATATTCAGATCCGAATGAATACAAAATGAAAGTTCATATTGATAAAAGAAATAGTAATACTTCAAGCATACTAACCAAAGTAATCATGTCTTCTCAAAATAGCATGGCAAAAGAAAGTTCATCCCTACAAAATCATATAGTTAGGCTATGCTTCATTTTCATCACACAAAGATTTTCCCAACTTCTATACCCCCGATGAAAAGCCAAGCAATTGTTTCATACTTAAATAATCTCAAACTTTTTCAACCTTCACGCAATACATGAGCGTGAGCCATGGATATAGCACTATGGATGGAATAGAATATGATGATGGGGATTGTGTGGAGAAGACAAAAAGGAGAAAGTCTCACATTGACGAGGATAATCAACAGGCTATGGAGATGCCCATCAAATGATTTTAACATGAGGAGTAGGGATTGCCATGCAACGGATGCACTAGAGCTATAAATGAATGCTGAACAAAAGAAACTAGTGGGTGTGCATCCAACTTGCTTGCTCACGAAGACCTAGGGCATTTGAGGAAGCCCATCGTAGGAATATACCAGCCAAGTTCTATAATGAAAAATTCCCACTAGTATATGAAAGTGACAACATATGAGACTCACTATATGAAAAACATGGTGCTACTTTGAAGCACAATATATGAGACTCACTACATGAAGAACAAGGTGCTACTTTGAAGCACAAGTGTGGTAAGAGGATAGTAACATTGCCCTTTTTATTTATTTTCTTTTTTTTTGGGCCTTTTTTTTGGCCTTTCTCTTTTTTCTCTCTTTTTTTGATTGGGCAATGCTCAATAATGATGATCATCACACTTCTATTGATTACAACATAAGGATTACAACTCGAAACTAGAACATGATATGACTCTACATGAATGCCTCCGGCGGTGTACCGGGATGGTGCAATGAATCAAGAGTGACATGTATGAAAAATAATGCATGGTGGCTTTGCCACAAATACGATGTCAACTACATGATCATGCAATGGCAATATGATAAAAGTAACGTATGTCATAATGATGATAAATGGAACGGTGGAAAGTTGCATGGCAATATATCTCGGAATGGCTATGGAAATGCCATAAATAGGTAGGTATGGTGGCTGTTTTGAGGAAGATATAATGAGGCTTATGTGTGATAGGCGTATCATATCACGGGGTTTGGATGCACCAAATAAGTTTGCACCAACTCTCAAGGTGAGAAAGGGCAATGCACGGTACCGAAGAGGCTAGCAATGGCGGAAAGCTAAAAGTGCGTATAATCCATGGACTCAACATTAGTCAAAAGAACTCATATACTTATTGCAAAAATTTAGAAGTCATCAAAAATCAAGTACTACGCGCATGCTCCTAGGGTGATAGATTGGTAGGAAAAGACCATCGCTCGTCCCCGACCGCCACTCATAAGGATGCACAAGCCAGGTACACTTCATGTTTCATATTTGTTACACAACTTTAACCATACGTGCATGCTACGGGACTAGCTAACTTCAACACAAGCATTCTTTAAATTCATAATCACCCAACTAGCATGACTTTAATATCACTACCTCCATATCTCAAAACAATTATCAAGTATCAAATTTCTCTTAGTATTCAACACACTCATAAGAATTCTTACAAATCTTGTATGCCTAGCATATTAGGATTATTTAAGCAAATTACCATGCTATTTAAGACTCTCAAAATAATATAAGTGAAGCATGAGAGTTCATCTATTTCTTCAAAATAAAACCACCACCGTGCTCTAAAAGATATAAGTGAAGTACTAAAGCAAATCACAAACTACTCCGAAAGATATAAGTGAAGATCAATGAGTAGTCGAATAATTATACAACTATGTGAAGACTCTCCCATTTAATAATTTCAGATCTTGTATTCAAACAGCAAGCAAAGCAAAATAAAATGACATTGCAAGGATAGCACAACTCATGTGAAGAAGCAAAAACTTAGGCTCAACCGATACTAACCAATAGTTGTTGAAGAAGAAAGGTGGGATGCCTACCGGGGCATCCCCAAGCTTAGATGCTTGAGACTTCTTGAAATATTATCTTGGGGTGCCTTGGGCATCCCCAAGCTTGAACTTTGTCTCCTTAATTCCTCTCATATCATGGTTTCTCTTTTTATCAAAAGCTTCATTCACAACAAACTCAACAAGAACTCGTGAGATAGGTTAGTATAAACCAATGCAAAACCTTATCATTTTCTACTGTAACAAATCACTAACATTATTATTCAACATTGCATACTAAATGCCTCTGCATATTTAATACTCCTATCCTTAAATAGAATCATTAAACAAGCAAACATATGCAAACAATGCAAACATAAAAACAATCTGCCAAAACAGTATAGTCTGTAAAGAATGCAAGAGTATCAATACTTACCTGACTCCAAAAATTATGAACTAAAATTCCCACTGTAATAAATTTATCAGATCTCAATATGAAAAAAGATTCAACATTATACCACTCTCTAACTTTTCTAGGGAATTTTTGCAACAGCGGTAAGCTTTCTGGTTTCAAACAGCAACATGTATACTTGCAAAATAAGCATGGTAAAGGCTATCCTTGACATTTTTATTGGAACTAAAGATGCAAAACATTATTATAAATAACAGCAAGCAAATCTAAAGAAAATGACATGACGCTCCAAGCAAAACACATATCATGTGGTCAATAAAAATATAGCTCCAAGTAAAGTTACCGATGGATGAGGACGAAAGAGGGGATGCCTTCCGGGGCATCCCCAAGCTCAGGCTCCTGGTTGTCCTTGAATATAACCTTGGGGTTCCTTGGGCATCCCCAAGCTTAGGCTCTTGCCGCTCCTTATTCCATAGTCCATCGAATCTTTACCCAAAACTTGAAAGGTTCACAACAGAAAACTCGTAAGCTCCGTTAGCGAAAGAAAACAAAACACCACTTCAAGGTACTGTAATGAACTCATTATTTATTTATATTGGTATTAAACCTAGTGTATTCCAACTTATCTATGGTTTATAAACTATTTTACTAACCATAGAGTCATCAAAATAACCAAACAACACACGAAAAACAGAATCTGTAAAAAAACAGAATAGTCTGTAGTAATATGTAACTAACGCAAACTTATGGAACTCAAAAAATTCTAAAATAAATTGTTGGACCTGAGGAATTTGTCTAGTAATCATATCCAAAAAGAATCAACTAAATATCACTCTCCAGTAAAAAGTTGAAGCTAATCTTGTGAGCGCTAAAGTTTCTGTTTTTTACAGCATGATCATAAAGACTTCACCCAAGTCTTCCCGAAGGTTCTACTTGGCACAAACACTAATTAAAACATGAAAACACATCTAACCAGAAGCTAGATGGATTATTTATTCCTAAACAGAACCAAAAAGCAAGAAACTAAAATAAAATTGGGTTGCCTCCCAACAAGCGCTAACGTTTAACGCCCCTAGCTAGGCATGATGATTTCAATGATGCTCACATAAAGATAATAATTGAAACATAAAGAGAGCATCATGAAGAATATGACTAGAACATTTAAGCCTAACCCACTTCCTATGCATAGGGATTTTGTGAGCAAACAACTTATGGGAACAATAATCAACAAGCATAGGAAGACAAAGCAAGCATAAGTCCAAAAATTGAAGCACATAGAGAGGAAACTTGACATTATTGCAACTCCTACAAGCATATGTTCCTCCCTCATAATAATTTTCAGTAGCATCATGAATGAATTCAGCAATATAACCAGCACATAAAGCATTCTTTTCATGATCTACAAGCATAGAGAATTTACTACTCTCCACATAAGCAAATTTATTCTCATCAACAATAGTGGGAGCAAACTCAACAAAATAACTATCATGTGATTGAAAATTAAGATCAAGATGACAAGTTTCATGGTTATCATTATTCTTTAAAGCATACGTATCATCACAATAATCATCATAGATAGGAGGCATGCTTTCATCATAGTAAATTTTCTCATCAAAGCATGGGGGACAAAAAATATCAACTTTATCAAACATAGCTTCCCCAAGCTTGTGGCTTTGCATATCATTAGCATCATGGATATTCATGGAATTCATACTAACAACATTGCATTATTCTTCTAACACTTTATTGCATTCATCATTCAAAGATTTAGTGCCAAACAATTTAATGCATTCTTCTTCTAACACTTTGGCACAATTTTCCTTTCCATCATACTCACGAAAGATATTAAAAAGATGAAGCGTATGAGGTAAACTCAATTCCATTTTTTGGTAGTTTTCTTTTATAGACTATACTAGTGATAAAACAAGAAACAAAAAGATTCAATTGCAAGATCTAAAGATATACCTTCAATCACTAACCTCCCCGGCAACGGCGCCAGAAAAGAGCTTGATGTCTACTACACAACCTTCTTCTTGTAGACGTTGTTGGTCCTGCAAGTGCACATGTTTGTAGGACAGTAGCAAATTTCCCTCAAGTGGATGACCTAAGGTTTATCAATCCGTAGGAGGCGTAGGATGAAGATGGTCTCTCTCAAACAACCCTGCAACCAAATAACAAAGAGTATCTTGTGTCCCCAACACACCCAATACAATGGTAAATTGTATAGGTGCACTAGTTCGGCGAAGAGATGGTGATACAAGTGCAATATGGATGGTAGATATAGGTATTTGTAATCTGAAAATATAAAAACAGCAAGGTAGCAAGTGGTGAAAGGGAGCGTAAACGGTATTGCAATGATAGGAAACAAGGCCTAGGGTTCATACTTTCACTAGTGCAAGTTCTCTCACCAATAATAACATAGATAGATCATATAACAAGCCCTCAACATACAACAAAGAGTCACTCCAAAGCCACTAATAGCGGAGAACGAACGTAGAGATTATGGTAGGGTACGAAACCACCTCCAAGCTATTCTTTCGGATCGATCTATAAAAGAGTTCGTACTAGAATAACACCTTAAGACACAAATCAATCAAAACCTAATGTCACCTAGATACTCCATTGTCACCTCAAGTATCCGTGGGCATGATTATACGATATGCATCACACAATCTCAGATTCATCCAACCAACACAAAGTACTTCAAAGAGTGCCCCAAAGCTACTACCGGAGAGTCAAGAACGTGTGCCAACCCCTATGCATAGGTTCATGGGTGGAACCCGCAAGTTGGTCACCAAAACATACATCAAATGGCACATGATATCCCATTGTCACCACAGATAAACACGGCAAGGCATACATCAAGTGTTCTCATAAAAGACTCAATCCGATAAGATAACTTCAAAGGGAAACTCAATTCATCACAAGAGAGTAGAGGGAGAAACATCATAAGATCCAACTACAATAGCAAAGCTCGGGATACATCAAGATCGTGCCATAGAGGGAACACGAGAGAGAACGCGCGAGAGAGAGATCAAACACATAGCTACTGGTACATACCCTCAGCCCCGAGGGTGAACTACTCCCTCCTCGTCATGGATAGCGCCGGGATGATGAAAATGGCCATAGGTGAGGGTTCCCCCTCCGTGAGGGTCTTGAACAGGGTCCCGATTGGTTTTGGTGGTTCTGAGAGGCTTGCGGCGGCGGAACTCCCGATCTAATCTCTGTTACGGAAGTTTTTCGATACGTAGGTATATATGGGTGCAAAGTGCGTCGGTGAGCTTGGGGGCCCCACGAGGCGGTCGCGCCCTAGGGGGGGGGGGCGCGCCCCCACCCTCGTGGCCAGCTCCCGTATCTTCTGACATAGAGTCCAGGTCTATCCGGTGGCTTTCCTTCCAAAAATAACTTCTCCAGTTGATTTCGTTCCGTTTTGACTCCGTTTAATATTCCTTTTTTTCGAAATACTGAAATAGGCATAAAACAGCAAATCTGGGCTGGGCCTCTGGTTAATAGGTTAGTCCCAAAAATAATATAAAAATGGATAATAAAGCCCAATATTGCCCAAAACAGTAGATAATATAGCATGGAGCAATTAAAAATTATAGATACGTTGGAGACGTATCGCCCACAAGATACGTGAGTATTACTAGTAGTATATTTTTCTTGCCATGTTGAGATTTTAAAACCACGAGTGCGAACATGCAGAGGAGCAATGAAGACCAAACACGGATATTGGGGACATCTTCAAGGAGCGTGGCAATTGAAAGAGGAGTTGCACCGAACCTGTAAAACGAGCTTTGGTAAGTAACACCCTTTCAATTACTTTTGTTTAGCCTCGTGTTCTTCGATGTGTATATGTTGTAGTTTCTGTTTCTCTTAAGCCGCATGTTCTTCGATGTGTCATAAGAAGAGTCTTAATCGTCCTAATCACTACTGGAAACAGGGAATTTGCCATCAGCCAGCTCTTTGCCATCTGCCAGCGGATGGCAAAGAACGTCTTTGCCATCTGCTTATAAGAAACAGATGGCAAAGAAGCTGACGACGACAAAGAACATGGTTGCCATCAGCCAATTCTTTGCCATACGCGGTGGATGGCAAATAATCTTGCCATCTGCCGCCAGATGGCAAAGAGGTTGGCAAATCCTCTGCATCGGAGGTGTAGCAGCGTACCAGCCCACCTCTTTGCCATCCGCGGCGGATGGCAAAGAGATGAGGTTATTTTTTTCAAGTAAAAAAAGAACTGTGGCCTCTATCCCCTCCCTCTCTCCCCTCCTCTCCCTCTCCCACGCATCTCACCCGCCGCCGCCCAAGCACCCCGCCGCCCCACCACCCCACCACCCCGCCGCCGCCCCACCACCCCACCACCCCGCCGCCCGCGCCCGCACCACCCAACGCCCCACCACCCCACCATCTCTGGTGTGAGCTAGCACGATCCTCGGCTCTCTCGCGGAGAGGACGGGTGCCCGAAACCCTGGCCCGATCCCGTAGAACCCCTAGACATGGAGGTCATGACGCGGGGGAGTGAGAGCGGGAGCGGGGGGAGGACGAAGGCGAGGGGAGGCGGAGGCTGTCTTGTATGTCGATCGTGGGATCCGTGGCGGAGACTACGGACACAGTCAGCTCATGAACCCGCTCCAATGGCCTCAGCTCGGGGAAAAGGCGGCGCTCACTACGCGGGCCCATGTGATGCCCCCAGGGCAGCGATCGCCACGCCTGGGAAGGCGGTCTCCATGTCCGCGGCCGGCGGCGGCGGTGAGCGCGTCGTCTCCGCTGCCGGGGGCGGCGCCGTGATGGACGACATCGTGTCCGCGGCCCAGCCCACTACCGCCAAGGCCTCCTCTAAAAGGTATATCTGAGGAAACTCGGGGATCGCCACCTCCCTTTTCCCTCTCTCTCCCCGCCTCTCACTCACTCTCGATCGGGTTGGATCATGAGACTGATTTGCGAGGGACGAGGGTGTATGATTGATCTGTGTGAGCGGGCACGATTGATCGGGTCATGGGAAATGGGTGTCGTGTGGCGCATGGATGGCGAAAGCTGGGTAAGGCACGTGACGGTGTTTGTGTCGATCACGATTTCTCGTGGGGTCATATCTGTTGTGGGAATGCAACCCAGTAGTGGTGGGATCTGTATAGAGTGCGTAGTTCTCCACTTCCCGTTTGCATGCAAGCGCAAAGATGAAGAAGGATCAGCCAATTATTGTTCTAGGACCAGATTCGAGATGCAGGAACTAACACCAAAATACTCGAGCAGCAGCTACTTTGTGTTTCTTATTCTTCTTTACATATTTACAATACTGATTCATTTCATGCCTCATTGTCGTGTATGCTATGTAATATTGTAGGAAGCTATTAAAAGCAGTGTTGGAAAAAGCAGTGCCTAGGTGGCGCTTAGGCACGCCTAGGCACTAGGCCATAACCAACCGCCTCGCCTAGGGCAGAGGCGGAAGCCTAGGCAGTGCAAGCAATAAATTGTCCACTCAAGCGAGAAATCATGTCATATTTTGTTGATAACCCAAATGGGACATATTCCAATAGACATTAGATGTTAGTTTAATAATTTATATGCTATAAATTATGTGTATGTGTATATAATACATAAACATGCCCTAATAGTCAAAATTATATGACTGCCTAGGCCACGCCTAGTGCGCTTAAGCATCGCCTAGGCATTAGGCAAAGGCCAACCGCCTCGCTTACGCCTAGCGCTTTTTCCAACCTTGATTAAAAGATCTTATAATTTCTGTAAGACGCACTTAGTATTCCATTCTCATTTTATACTCTATATCTAATATTTTTGAGCTCTACATGTAGTAACTCAGGAGTTTGGTTTAGGTGGATCTTTTGTAAAGCAAACAGACTATTTTTGTACGGAAATCACATCTGCCTGTAGAAACAAATTTTGTATATTGATATTTTCTTCTTAACATCTTCGCATATACTTTTAAGTTTTTGACCATTTGCTTTTAGAATTTTTATGCTCAAAGTTCTACTATTTTCACTTCAATTGGAGAGTATCCCCTCTTTCCATGTCATACTAAGAGCACGAGTTCAAATCTGGTGGGGTTCGGTGCTATCACAACGCTTTTGATACTTCACATGTAGTGCTTTTCCTCCTTGATTCTGCTAAGCCATAATTTTTCTCCTCTTTCCATTCTATGTGATAATCCATATCACAAGGCAAAGCTTATTTCCAACATGCAAACAAACTATAAAATTTGGAATTCTAATATATGGTGAATGCATGCTTCGTATTTGCAGGTTTATAGGACATAAGTATTCTCCCTGGGCTTAGCATCCTATTTCTATTCTGCCGCTGGATAGTCAGAATGATCCTTGCACAACACTTGGTTATTTCTCTCATGCTCACTCCATATACATCGTAATAAGATGTTATAAATATATTTTCTTAATACTAGAAATCAGTGTTCTACCTTTACAACTACACGTGCTAAATAGTATGTGTGTTTGTCCATGATATTTGCCTAAATGCAGATCAATATATACAGACAGTAGTTTATATACATTTCAACCATAGAGAAATAATGGCGCCGATAAATCTGTAGAAAAAAATTGAACTAATCAAAATATGTGTACCTTTTGGTCCAATTAAGTATAGTACCAATATTAGAAAAAATTAAGTATAGTACCAGTTATTATATTTTCCGAATAGTAGTATTTCTTCTGGGTATTAATAATATTCCTATATTCCAATTTGTAAAAGATTTCGCAAGTAAGAAATGTTACATAAATGTATAATGTGATCATTAATATACCATGCTTCTTTGGCAAAAAGGAAGATATATGCCACAATAGCGCACTTGATCGCAGGTGGTCATCCTCCTGCCAACGAAGAGCATTAAGAGGTCAGCTAACTTCTCTTTCGTTCAGAAGTACACGCTATTAGATGAGATTTTAATTTCTACTGTATGCATTTGTTTTCCCCTATCTTTCGAAAAATATAAAGACACGCAGATTGTGTGTTGTTGAAAGAAAATTACACTTAATCTATCTCTGTATTGTAACAAGATGTTGTGTTGTACACGTACAATTCAGGCTGATGCTAGTAGCTGCTCTTTTCCCTTGCTCTGATCTTCATCTCTACCATGCCGCAAGTATAGCTTGCTCTGCTTTCCCTCTGTTTGTTGGATTCCATCTGGTTTGTGAAATGTATGTTACCGTTTTTGTCAGCCAGAGGAGAGTTGGACTATTTAGTAGCTTGGCAATGCTAGCATTCTATTTTCAGCATGTTTTAGTATCTACTTACTATTCAGGGTTGATTGCAAATTGAGTTAATTTGCTTTCTGTCATCTATCTCTTTAAATTGAGTTAATTTGCTTGCTGAAATTAGGTTGATGCCTTGTGTGCTGTTTTTCTTGATATGTTTGATGTTCATCGATCGTCCAGATTTACTGGCACACCAGATAGAATTTGGGACTGATGCCATTCAATAGATTTTCTAGACATTTTATTGTGTCTCATGCTAAAAAAGAAAATGCACAATGAGCTTGTTTGACTTTTTGATGCTTAGAGTATACTTGATCGAGGGGCAGTGTTATTTCCTGTGATCTTTCATGTCATTTGCTAGTGTGATGCTTCAAGATGACAAATTTAAAAACCTAAACTATTGTAAATAAGCGTTACGCATCTTGAGCATTTAAATGTGAGCACTTAACCATTGTACAGCTTTTGCATATTTTGTTTTGTATTTCTTTTATAAATGATGATAGTCTCATAAGATGTACACATGTTAATTTTTGTTGACTTGAATCTGTTATGCCCTTGATTTTTTACTTAGCTTAACCCGAACAACAACATCCTTGATATTTACTGATCCCCACCTCGCTCTTTGCACTCGCAGACTTGAAGGCATCTATCGTCCCAGCTTTCAGAATGGAGAAACTAGTGAGTTTCATATATGATCTGAATGAAATGTTTAGGACTTGCGGGCAGTGGACTTTGCTACTGGTGCGATCTATTTTCTGTTTTTGTCTACTAATCATCAGTTACTAGAATTTACCTTACACTGCTACTACTTGTTTCTTGACGCCACTAGTTTATACTGAAATGTGGAGACTTTACACCTTGCAAGATCATTCGGTGGTGGTGACCCATATGATGGCGATTCGCTCCGGCCATTCCAGTTTTGGCGGTGGTGGTGCTGCTGCTCCTATGATGGTAGAATCATCTGATTCCCCTAGCCGCATCCATGGTGATGAAGCTAGGCCTAGGCTAGAAACCCCTCCGGTGAGCTCCTCACGTCCTCTTATACCCCTCCTACTTGCTTGTTGGTTCTATGCTCCGCCTTTGTGAGGTGTAATTCTTCAATTTTGTTCATAGTCGAGCATTGGATGATATTGTATTTGTCATGATGTACATGGTTCATGAACTATGCCAACCTACAGCTTTGTTGTACTAGTGATAGTAGGATAATGCAAGTTTCGACAATTCATGCATATTTCCGCATCATAATAATCTTCTTCTTCTAGTCTTCTTCTTCTAACTTTCTTCTTTCCCATTTTACAGATTTGCTTAAGATCACGGAAGCTTGGGTTGATGGAGTGCTTGTATTTAGTTTTGTTTTGACCTTGTGAAACTTCCTACTGTGGATGAAACCGTGTAATATTGATGAAACTATGTATATGTACGGATGAAACTTGCTACTATTGGTAACATGTGTTGGATATATATGTGTTCATGACTATTGGTAATATGTGTTGAATATGCTATATTGGTCATATAAATATATTTGTGTTTGATTTTCTATGAAAATGAACTGATATAAGAAAAAACAAAATTAAATGGGGCAATATAGTCACTTTGCCATCTGCTGGCAGATGGCAAAGAGCTTCGCCATCGGTGGCAGATGGCAAAGAGGCCACGTGTCATCTACATGTAAAATTTGGGCTGGCCTATTTGGGCTCTTTGCCATCTGCTTTCATGAGACGGCAAAGCATGCAACCTTGCCATCTGTTTGGCGGCGGCAAAAAGACTGCAGCCTTTGCCATCTAGGCAGACGGCAAAGTATGTCGTTAACCTTCTAACGGGCTAACCCGTTAAGAGGCTTTGCCATCTGCCGGTGATGGCAAAGGCCTGTGCTCTTTGCCATTAGCCGCCAGACGGCAAAGAAGCCTTTACCGGCAGGGTTTCAGACAAACTATTTGCCATCTGCTGGCGGATGGCAAAGCCTTTGCCATCCGTCGACCATGCCTTTGCCATCTGCCATGGCAGATGGCAAAGTGCCAGATTCCAGTAGTGAATGCTTTCATTTTTAGCTTGATGTAGGAAGTGGGTGTTCTCACCTTGTAGTCTGTTTTTATATTTTTTTTCCTTTTGAATTCACTTCTCCTAGTTACGTATGTCGGCTTCTACTAAATGGATCTGGGTTGCTCTGAGTAATTATCTAAAAAAGAAGTAACTTCATGTCAGGATGTAGTTCCTGCGAGGAGGGAAGTATGGTCAACCTCGAGATCATGTTTCCATAATGAGGGTGGATTACACACAAGGTGCCAGTTCCCTAATCATGCTGGATTAGACACAAGGTGCAAATTCCCAAATGATGCTGGATTACACACAAGCCAGGTAGAGTCGTCAGTTGTTCGTGTCCTCGTGGCTCTAGTAAAGGCTGAAAGAAAGTGTGCAGCAGCCCTTGAGAATGTAGCTGAGTTCCTGAAGAAGCGAAAAGAGCAATCAGATGCTCTCTTCACCCATGCCAAAGAAGAGATGGAAGAAGCCATAAATAAGCTAGCAGAGGCAGAGCAGGCTAGACGTCTCCTGCTATCTAGAATTGTTTTCAATACAAAATTTCCTTCATAGTAGCTAGGTTCAAATGTTTATCCAGTCAGCATGCATGCTTGTTGTGATGTCCGTGCATCTACTGGTGTGGCACAAAATATTTTTTTTTCGGGTCATGTAATAATAGCAATTACTTTCCAAACAATAACAGACGAAGCATTGGACATGGTATAGTTCACGCGCAAGCCCGACATTCCAAGTTCAACTTCCACATCAAACTCATGTTCACAGATATCTCCACATTCATACATAATGTCCACAACCATGATTCACTTCAAAACCAAATTTTTTTAGGAGAGTTATGAATAAAGAAAAACCTCTAGTTCCTGCTACCAGTGCGAGCACAACAAGTCAAGACCATGCGTAATTAATTATATTTTGGTCATTTTTTGTGTTCTAAAATGTCAGCCGGCTCGCGGAAGGACATGTTGCCGGCACATGCGCGGATTCAATGAAGGCAGGCGGGGCAGTCTGAAGTCGGTTGCATGCGGCGAGGAGGCGTGTTCAGCCGGGCCTGCAGTGAGTGGGGCCCTCTTGGCCGGCGCGCCGGTTCAATGCCTACGCTATGAGAGGTCGCGCCCGTGTCAGAGCAATCACTCCCTCCAGTCCTTTTTGGTTTGTGTATAACAAAATCTCGTTTTCCATTCACATTTTACAAGTAAAATTCGTGGACAAACTTTGACTCAAAATACGATGGGGACTAGTAAACCAGAACGGAGGTAGTAGTTTTTTTTAACCAAAGGGTTTCCCCCTTTCGATTTTCATTACTGAAAACCAACATCTAAATCTAAACATGGTATTTTCCCTAGAACTACCAGGTTCAACATCTCGCAACATAAATCCATACAACCATACGCCAAGGAGGTACGTAGTACTATGAATTCCATTTTCGCTCCATACCAATCGTTCTAAAAACTACTTAGTACTTATAACGCGCCATTGAAAATCGGAACTCTTAACCTGGCTAAAAAATGATATTTTAAATGTGGCTACTTGATCTGTGGCAATTGGCGAGCCACCGCCTCCAAGTCGTTCACCTGTGGTCCCGACCATCAAGTCCTACGGATCAAATTATCACGTGAGCTGACTATTCCTACAAAGGTGCGCTCCACCATGTACCCAGTACCCGCGAATGCAGCAATCGTGCACCTAGGGTTTTAGGGTTTATTTGTTAACGTTGCCTTTACGTAACACTCATGTGTGCGAGACAGCGAGAGACCGACTATGTGCGTGCGCCTCTTCTCTTCGTATATGTACTCCACCGTTTGTCTGGTGTCCAAAAAATTATAATAACTACTAGCAATGTGCCAATGCGTTGCCACACGATCAGAGTAGATTAATACATATTCACCGATTTGATAGAAAAAAGTCTAGTTTTGAAATACGTATATCACTAAAAAAATGTTATGTTTCACTCAAAATATATTCATTTGGCGGTTTTGATGAGATAAGGGAGGAATGTTGTTGGTTTCAAGATTCGAGAAGTGGTATATGTCTAATTTCTACTCTTACTAGCAAGATGCCCGTGCGTTGCACGGACCATCACAATCTTGTGGGAGAAAAGGATGAACGAGGGAAGGCCTTATCTGCAAATGTGGAGAGGAGTTCGGGTAAATTGCCATAGTTTCGTTCCTATCCGTCAGATATAAATCGGACGGCCTATATTGCAGGATGGCAGGCCCACCATCGTCACCAACTCTATTTTTTATCCCTACTCTTATAAAAAGCATAGTCGGTGATGATCGTGTGCATGCCATCCTGCAATATAGGTCGTCCGATCTATATCTGACGGATAGGAAGGAAACTATGGCAATTTTGCGCAAAGATACCCACACCCCTCTCCACACTTGCAAATAAGTCGTTCCCTTGTTCATCCTTTTCTCCCACAAGATAAACTACTCATACAAATGCATCTTCATGTTCTGTGCAACGCATGGGCATCTTGCTAGTTGTTGCAAAAATCCCATGTGTGTGTGAGAGAGAGAGAGGGAGAGAGGAGGAGGACGGAGTGCATGTGTGACAAAGACACAAAGAGTGTGTGTGCGAGAGGTATCAGCTTAAAATGAGGTGATAGTGTGTGTGTGCACGATCGAGAGTGTGTGTCTCAAGAACAAAGATCTACATAGATACAAGGAGCGGGAGAGAGACATGTATGCGATAGTGGAAGCACGAGTGTGTGGGTGTATAAACCTATCTAGAGGCTAGTCGATAAATGTTTGTGAGAGAAATACGAGTCGGGGTGCGAAAGAGAGAGTTTTGTGTGTGTGTGGGAGAGAGACGGTAGTCGGGAAGGGGAGTGGAAGCAGGAGTTGTGTGTGTGTGTGAGAGAGAGAGAGGGGGGGGGGAGTTTGTCTGATCGGTAAACAAATAAATAATGTTAGTCTGGGATGGAGACGAAAAGGAGACCGCAACAAATGTTGTTTCTACAGGAGAGAGAGAGTAATTTTAGTGGTATGATTCATATCTAGAGACATATAGGGTGTGTGAGAGAATCTCATAGAGAGAAAGACAAAGTGAAAGACGAGTGGAGACTGTGTGTGTGGCGGTGAAAAGGAAAGCTTAGGTACCTAGTGATATGAGAGAACGGTAGAGACGTGAGAGATAATGAAAACCGTGTAATGTATAATGATAGGGAAAGTGTGACACTCCTCAAGGGAGACGTCGATAGACCATGTTTGCGAGGATAGGAGAAACATGAAGTGAGCGTGCGGGTGAGCTGGAGAAAAGAGAGTGATAGCTACATGAAGGAGCATGCATGCGAGAGAGACGGGCATGAAAGGAGTGAACATAAAAGGAATTCAAATATTTGAATTAGAGATGATGATACATGTAATCCATACTCGAACCAAAATTGAACTATCAAACATGCATACTCATATGAATTCACGCGCATCTATGTTATTTAATATGTAGATATACTGATCCATACATTTTAGTAGAACATAATTTGGTTTAACTTTTTGAATTCAACCTTATGATTTTGAGATCATTGTATTTGTAAATCATATTATACATATAAAGGAGCAAAATTCTTTGTTGTGCTTTTGAAAGTATATATACAAAAAAATGATGTATATAAAATTTTATTCCAATCGAAAATGGATCCCGCCCGAAAAAAATAGAATAAAAACGGGATTTGAATTGAGTTGGCACGGTAAACGTGCACTCTGCAAAATTTGAACAAAGCAGGGAAAGTCGCAGTAACCGCCCGAAACCAAAATCTGCGAGATGGAAATTACTACTGCCTAACCGGGCCACGCAAAGCATATCTGCTCGATTTCTATAGGTTTCGATAGGGGTAGGTTTGTAATTTCACTCGAACGTGACATAACCGCCTCTCAACCGAATTCATACACGGTGGGCGCCAAAACACAGTGTGTCCTCGGCCGAAATCGACTCCCTCCCCGATTCATACACGGTGGGCGCCAAAAACAAACTCTCGTCGACAAATATTCGGTGTATGCGAGATTACCGTCCTATCCCCAACCGACTAATATTGCTGTGATGTAGGAAATTTGAAACGGGGGCTAAGTTTGTAAATTTCCTCGCATTTGAGACAAGCGTGCCCTGAAGATATGGTTCCCCCTTCCTCTCCACCTCCATTTCCCCATTCGTACTCCGTGGGTGCCAAAACACCCTCTCCACCCTAGCCTCCTCCGTCCGCCACCCCATCCACCGCCGTCCTCCTCCACCATGCCGGAGCTGATACCCCGACGTCGCCGTCCATTACAAGAGATCGACCTCTCTCATCCACGGCTTCGAACCGGGATCCTTGCATCCCGTCCTCTCGCTTCATCCCCGTTATCGTCCACCTCGCCGGCGCCGCTCCTACGACCGTCTCGTCCACCGCGCCCCGCCACCACCGTATACCCTCCTAGATCTGCATCCACGCTGCCGACAGCCATCGCTACCGCAGCACCGTCAAATTCTCAGCAGATGCATACACGACGCCGCACCAGAGGCGGTACTCTTTCATATCTGCTCAACTTATTTATCACAGCAAGAAAATAGATCGCCGCGGCTTCACTCTGATTTCTTGTCCATCACTTACTTGCTAGTTGAAAGCAAACAATGGTTGCGAAGTTGCCTTTGTCCGGTTTGCACCTTCAGATCCGCCATGGCACGCTCAACAGTATACTCCCAATGCTTATGGTTTTCGCCTTTTATATTCCACACTAGTTAAATCACAGTAGAGTAGATTTCAAAATTGGGTCAGTCAATTTTTCAGAGCTCGCCGGAGTTCGCCGATGCGAACGAAGGGGCTCGGGTGGGGACTTTGGTTGTGGGGGGGTGTTGGGGAACGTAGCAGAAATTCAAAATTTTCCTACGTTTCACCAAGATCTATCTATGGAGAAACCAGCAACGAGGGGAATGAGAGTGCATCTACATACCCTTGTAGATCGCTAAGCGGAAGCGTACAAGAGAACGGGGTTGAAGGAGTCGTACTCGTCGTGATCCAAATCACCGGAGATCCTAGTGCCAAACGAACGGCACCTCCGCGTTCAACACACGTGCACGAACGGTGGCGCCTCCCATGCCTTGATCCAGCAAGGAGAGAGGAGAGATTGGGGAAGACTCCGTCAGCAGCAGCACAACGGGCGTGGTGGTGGTGGAGGAGCGTGGCAATCCTGCAGGCTTCGCCAAGCACCTGCGAGATATGAGGAGAAAGAGAGGTAGGGCTGCGCCAACAGGAGAAGAAACTTGTGTGTTGGGCTGCTCCTATGCCTCCACTATATATAGGGGAGAGGGGCTGCGCCCCACCCAGGTTTCCACCCACTAGGGCGGCGGCCAGCCCTAGATCCCATCTAGGGGGCGGCCAAGGGGGAGAGGGGAAACTTGCCCCTAAGCAAGGTGGGCGCCCCTCCCCAAACCCTAGGCGCCTTGGGCCCTTGTGGGGCGCACCAGCCCACCCGGGCTGGTCCCTCCCACACTTGGCCCATGCTGCCCTCCGGGGATGGTGGCCCCACTTGGTGGACCTCGGGACCCTTCCGGTGGTCCCAGATGCGTTACCGATAAAACCGAAACTTTTCGGTGACCAAAACACGACTTCCCATATATAAATCTTTACCTCCGGACCATTCCGGAACTCCTCGTGACATCCGGGATCTCATCCGGGACTCCGAACAACATTCGGTAACCACATACAAACTTCCTTTATAACCATAGCGTCGTCGAACCTTAAGTGTGTAGACCCTACGGGTTCGGGAACCATGCAGACATGACCGAGACGTTCTCCGGCCAATAACCAACAGCGGGATCTGGATATCCATGTTGGATCCCACATGTTCCATGATGATCTCATCAGATGAACCACGATGTCAAGGACTCAATCGATCCCGTATACAATTCCCTTTGTCTAGCGGTATTGTACTTGCCCGAGATTCGATCGTCGGTATCCCGATACCTTGTTCAATCACGCATCTTGGCAAGTCTCTTTACTCGTTCCGTAACACATCATCCCGTGATCAACCCCTTGGTCACGTTGTACATTATGATGATGTCCTACCGAGTGGGCCCAGAGATACCTCTCCGTTTACACGGAGTGACAAATCCCAGTCTCGATTCGCGCCAACCCAATGACACTTTCGAGATACCTGTAGTGCACCTTTATAGCCACCCGATTCGTTGTGGACGTTTGGTACACCCAAAGCATTCCTACGGTATCCGGGAGTTGCAAAATCTCATGGTCTAAGGAAATGATACTTGACATTAGAAAAGCTTTAGCATACAAACTACACGATCTTTGTGCTAGGCTTAGGATTGGGTCTTGTCCATCACATCATTCTCCTAATGATGTGATCCCGTTATCAACGACATCCAATGTCCATGGTCAGGAAACCGTAACCATCTATTGATCAACGAGCTAGTCAACTAGAGGCTTACTAGGGACATGGTGTTGTCTATGTACCCACACATGTATCCGAGTTTCCTATCAATACAATTATAGCATGGATAATAAACGATTATCATGAACAAGGAAATATAATAATAACTAATTTATTATTGCCTCTAGGGCATATTTCCAACAGTCTCCCACTTGCACTAGAGTCAATAATCTAGTTCACATCGTCATGTGATTAATGATCGATAGGTCACATCGCGATGTGACCAACATCCAAAGAGTTTACTAGTGTCTGTAAACTAGTTCACATCATCATGTGATTAAGACTCAATGAATTCTGAGGTTTGATCATGTTTTGCTTTTAAGAGAGGTTTTAGTCAATGGGTCTGCAACATTCAGATCCGTATGTACTTCGCAAATCTCTAGGTCATATTGCAAATGCTGCTTCCACGCTCCACTTAGAGCTATTCCAAATGGTTGCTCCACTATACGTATCCGGTTTGCTACTCAGAGTCATTCGGATAGGTGTTAAAGCTTGCATCGATGTAACCCTTTACGTCGAACTCTTTATCACCTCCATAATCGAGAAACATATCCTTATTCCTCTAAGGATAATTTTGACCGCTATCTGGTGATCCACTCCTTGATCACCTTTGTACCCTCTTGCCAGATATGTAGCAAGGCACACATCAAGTGAGGTACACATCATAGCATACTGTAGAGCCTACGTCTAAGGCATAGGGGACGACCTTCGTCCCTTTCTCTCTTTTCTGCCGTGGTGGTCGAGCTTTAACTCTTAACTTCATACCTTACAACTCGTGCAAGAACTCCTTCTTTGATCGATCCATCTTGAACACCTTCAAGATCATGCCAAGGTATGTGCTCATTTGAAAGTACCATTTAGCGTTTTTGATCTATCCTCATAGATCTTGATGCTCAATGTTCAAGTAGCTTAATCCAGGTTTTCGATTGAAAAACACCTTTCAAATAACTATATATGCTTTCCAGAAATTCTACATCATTTCTGATCAACAATATGTCAACAACATATACTCATCAGAAATTCTATAGTGCTCCCACTCACTTCTTTGGAAATACAAGTTTCTCACAAACTTTGTATAAACCCAAATCTTTGATCATCTCATCAAAGCGTACATTCCAACTCCGAGATGCTTACTCCAGTCCTTAGAAGGATTGCTGGAGCTTTGCATACTTGTTAGCATCTTCGGGATTGACAAAACCTTCCGGTTGTATCACATACAACCTTTCCTCAAGTATAACGTCGAGGAAACAATGTTTTGACATCCTATTCGCAAGATTTCATCAATCATGCAAGAATTGCTAATCAAATTCCAACAGACTCTTAGCATCGCTACGGTGAGAAAGCCTCACCGCAGCCAACTCCTTGAACTTGTCGGAAAACATCTTTAACGACAAGTCGAGCTTTCTTAATGGTGATACTTACCATCATTGTCTGCATCTTCCTTTTAAAATCCATCTTTACCCAACGCCCCACGACCATCAAGTATTTCTTCCAAAGTCATGGATCCTCTCTCGGATGTTATGGCCTTGAGCCATTCGTCGGAATCCGGGCCCACCATCGCTTCTCCATAGCTCGTAGGTTCATTGTTGTCTAGCAACATGACCTCTAAGACAGGATTGCGTACCACTCTGAAGTAGTAGGCATCCTTGTCACCCTACGAGGTACGGTAGTGACTTGATCCGAAACTTCATGATCACTATCATAAGCTTCTACTTCAATTGGTGTAGGCGCCACAGAACAACTTCACGTGCGGCCCTGCTACAAACTTGTTGAAGTGACGGTTCAATAACCTCATCAAGTCTCCACCATCCTCCCACTCAATTCTTTCGAGAGAAACTTTTCTCGAGAAAGGACCCGTTTCTAGAAACAATTACTTTTGCTTCCGGATCTGAGATAGAAGGTATACCCAACCATTTTGGGTATCCTATGAAGATGTATTTATCCGTTTTTGGTTCGAGCTTATCACGATGAAACCTTTTCACATAAGCGTCGCATCCCCAAACTTTTAAGAAACGACAACTTAGGTTTCTCCAAACCATAGTTCAAACGGTGTCGTCTCAACGGAATTACGTGGTGCCCTATTAAAGTGCGTGCGGTTGTCTCTAATGCCTAACCCATGAACGATAGTGGTAATTCGATAAGAGACATCATGGTACACACCATATCTAATAGGGTGCAACTATGATGTTCGGACACACCATCACACTATGGTGTTCCAAAGGTATTTATTGTGAAACAATTTCCACAATGTCTTAATTATGCGTACAAAGCTCGTAACTCAGATACTCATCTCTATGTTCATATCATAGACATTTTATCCTCTTGTCACGAAGATCTTTAACTTCACTCTGAAATTACTTGAACCATTCAATAATTCAGACCTGTGTTTCATCAAGTAAATATACTCAACATCTACTCGAATCATCTCTGAAGTAAGAACATAACGATATTCACTGCATGCCTCAAAGACTCATTGGGCTGCACACATCAAAATGTGTTACTTCCAACAAGTTGCTATCTTGTTCCATCTTCTCAAACGAGGCTTTTCAGTCATCTTGCCCATGTGGTATGATTTGCATATCTCAAGTGATTCAAAATCAAGTGAGTCCAAACGATCCATCTGCATGGAGTTTCATCATGCGTATACACCAATAGACATGGTTTGCATGTCTCAAACTTTTCAAAACGCAAAGTGAGTCCAAAGATCCATCAACATGGAGCTTCTTCATGCTTTTATACCAATATGACTTACATGGCAGTGCCACAAGTAAGTGGTACTATCATTACTATCTTATACCTTTGGCATGAAAATGTGTATCACTACGATCGAGATTCAATAAACCATTCATTTAGGTGCAAGACTATCGAAGGTATTATTCAAATAAATAGAGTAACCATTATTCTCCTTAAATGAATAACTGTATTGCGATAGACATAATCCAATCATGTCTATGCACAACGCAAACACCAAATGACAATTATTCTGGTTTAATACTAATCTTGATGGTAGAGGGAGCGTGTGATGTTTGATCACATCAAACTTGGAAACACTTCCAACACATATCGTTAGCTCACCTTTAGCTAGCCTCCGTTTATTCCGTAGTCTAATACCCTGGTGCTACTAGGAGTACTAGCAAAGTACACATTAACGTAATGTATATCCAATATACTTCTATCGACCTTGCCTGCCTTCTTATCTACCAAGTATCTAGGGTGGTTCTGCTTCAGTGTCCGTTCCTCTCATCATAGAAGCACTTAGTCTCGGGTTTGGGTTCAACCTTGGGTTTCTTCAGTGGAGCAGCAACTGATTTGTCGTTTCAGGAAGTACCCCTTCTTGCCCTTGCCCTTATTGAAACTAGTGGTTTCATTAACCATCAACAATTGATGCTCCTTCTTGATTTCTACATTCGCAGCGTCAAACATCGCGAATACCTCAAGGATCATCATATCTATCCCTGATATGTTATAGTTCATCACGAAGCTCTAGCATCTTGGTGGCAATGTCTTTGGGGAAACATCACTATCTCATCGGGAAGATCAACTCCCACTCGATTCAAGTGATTGTTGCACTCAGACAATCTGAGCACAAGCTCAACGATTGAGCTTTTCTCCCTTAGTTTGCAGGCTAAGAAAATCGTCGGAGGTCTTATACCTCTTGACATGGGCACGAGCCTGAAATCCCAATTTCAGCCCTCGAAACATCTCATATGTTCCGCGACGTTTCGAAAAACGTCTTTGGTGCCTCAACTCTAAACCGTTTAACTGAACTATCACGTAGTTATCGAAACGTGTGTGTCCGATGTTCGCAACATCCATGCATGACGTTTGGGGTTCAAAGACACCCGAGCGGTGCATTAAGGACATAAGCTTTCTTCCGTCCGCATAATCGCCATCTTGTCAACTTTCAACTATATTTTCTCTAGGAACATATCTAAATAGTGGAACTAAAGCGCGAGCCACGACATAATTTGCAAAGATCTTTTGACTATGTTCAGGATAATTAAGTTCATCTCATGAACTCCCACAGATAGACATCCCTCTAGTCATCCAAGTGATTACATGATCCGAGTCAACTAGGCCGTGTCCGATCATCACGTGAGACGGACTAGTCATCATCGGTGAACATCTTCATGTTGATCGTATCTACCATACGACTCATGCTCGACCTTTCGGTCTCTTGTGTTCCGAGGCCATGTCTGTACATGCTAGGCTCGTCAAGTCAACCTAAGTGTTTCGCGTGTGTAAATCTGGCTTACACCCGTTGTATGTGAACATAAGAATCTATCACACCCAATCATCACGTGATGCTTCGAAACGACGAACTTTCGCAATGGTGCACAGTTAGGGGGAACACTTTCTTGAAATTTTAATGAGGGATCATCTTATTTACTACCGTCGTTCTAAGAAAATAAGATGTAGAAACATGATAAACATCACATGCAATCAAAATAGTGATATGATATGGCCAATATCATTTTGCTCCTTTTGATCTCCATCTTCGGGGTTCCATGATCATCATCGTCACCGGCATGACACCATGATCTCCATCATCATGATCTCCATCATCGTGTCTCCATGAAGTTGTCTCGCCAACTTATTACTTCTACTACTATGGCTACCGGTTAGCAATAAAGTAAAGTAATTACATGGCGCTTTGTTCAATGACACGCAGGTCATACAATAAATTAAGACAACTCCTATGGCTCCTGCCGGTTGACATACTCATCGACATGCAAGTCGTGATTCCTATTACAAGAACATGATCAATCTCATACATCACATATCATTCATCACATTCTTCTTGGCCATATCACATCACATAGCATACCCTGCAAAAACAAGTTAGACGTCCTCTAATTGTTGTTGCATGTTTTACGTGGCTGCTATGGGTTTCTAGCAAGAACGCTTTCTTACCTACGCAAAACCACAACGTGATATGCCAATTGCTATTTACCCTTCATAAGGACCCTTTTCATCGAATCTGTTCCGACTAAAGTGGGAGAGATCGGCACCCGCTAGCCACCTTATGCACCAAGTGCATGTCAGTCGGTGGAACCTGTCTCACGTAGTGTACGTGTAAGGTCGGTCCGGGCCGCTTCATCCCACAATACCGTCGAAACAAGATTGGACTAGTAATGGTAAGCATATTGAACATCATCAACGCCCACAACTACTTTGTGTTCTACTCGTGCAAAGAATCTACGCAATAGACCTAGCTCGATATCCTTTGTTGGGGAACGTGGCGTAAATTCAAAATTTTCCTACGTTTCACCAAGATCTATCTATGGAGAAACCAGCAACGAGGGGAAGGAGAGTGCATGTACATACCCTTGTAGACCGCTAAGCGGAAGCGTTCAAGAGAACGGGGTTGAAGGAGTCGTACTCGTCGTGATCCAAATCACCGGAGATCCTAGTGCCAAACGGACGGCACCTCCGCGTTCAACACACGTACGGAACGGTGACGTCTCCCATGCCTTGATCCAGCAAGGAGAGAGGGAGAGGTTGGGGAAGACTCCGTCCAGCAGCAGCACAACGGCGTGGTGGTGGTGGAGGAGCGTGGCAATCCTGCAGGGCTTCGCCAAGCACTGCGAGATATGAGGAGAAAGAGAGGTAGGGCTGCGCCAACAGGAGAAGAAACTTGTGTGTTGGGATGCTCCTATGCCTCCACTATATATAGGGGAGAGGGGCTGTGCCCCACCCAGGTTTCCACCCACTAGGGCGGGCGGCCAGCCCTAGATCCCATCTAGGGGCGGCCAAGGGGGAGAGGGGAAACTTGCCCCTAAGCAAGGTGGGCGCCTCCCAAACCCTAGGCGCCTTGGGCCCTTGTGGGGGCGCACCAGCCCACCCGGGCTGGTCCCCTCCCACACTTGGCCCATGGTGCCCTCCGGGGATGGTGGTCCCACTTGGTGGACCCCCGGGACCCTCCCGGTGGTCCCGGTACGTTACCGATAAAACCCGAAACTTTTCCGGTGACCAAAAAAGGACTTCCCATATATAAATCTTTACCTCCGGACCATTCCGGAACTCCTCGTGACGTCCGGGATCTCATCCGGGACTCGAACAACATTCAGTAACCACATACAAACTTCCTTTATAACCCTAGCGCCATCGAACCTTAAGTGTGTAGACCCTACGGGTTCGGGAACCATGCAGACATGACCGAGACGTTCTCCGCCAATAACCAACAGCGGATCTGGATACCCATGTTGGCTCCCACATGTTCCACGATGATCTCATCGGATGAACCACGATGCCAAGGACTCAATCGATCTCGTATACAATTCCCTTTGTCTAGCGGTATTGTACTTGCCCGAGATTCGATCGTCGGTATCCCGATACCTTGTTCAATCTCGTTATCGGCAAGTCTCTTTACTCGTTCCATAACACATCATCCCTTGATCAACCCCTTGGTCACATTGTGCACATTATGATGATGTCCTACCGAGTGGGCCCAGAGATACCTCTCCGTTTACACGGAGTGACAAATCCAGCCTCGATTCATGCCAACCCAATGACACTTTCGGAGATACCTGTAGTGCACCTTTATAGCCACCCAGTTACGTTGTGACCTTTGGTACACCCAAAGCATTCCTACGGTATCCGGGAGTTGCACAATCTCATGGTCTAAGGAAATGATACTTGACATTAGAAAAGCTTTAGCATACGAACTACACGATCTTTGTGCTAGGCTTAGGATTGGGTCTTGTCCATCACATCATTCTCCTAATGATGTGATCCCGTTATCAACGACATCCAATGTCCATGGTCAAGAAACCGTAACCATCTATTGATCAACGAGCTAGTCAACTAGAGGCTTACTAGGGACATGGTGTTGTCTATGTACCCACACATGTATCTGAGTTTCCTATCAATACAATTATAGCATGGATAATAAACGATTATCATGAACAAGGAAATATAATAATAACTAATTTATTATTGCCTCTAGGGCATATTTCCAACAGGGGGGCGGTGGTGGGGCCTCGCCGGACGAAGAAAACTCGACGCGGGTGGGGGCGGGTGTGGGGGCTGGGGTGGCGGAGAAACATAGGCGGTGGGGGCTGGTGGTCCGGCCGGCGGCCCGTGCGGTGTTTTGTTTGGGAAGAATCAGAGACGAGGAAGAAGAAGGGTTAGGAGACGTAGGATCTTCATCCAACCGCCTGAAATGGTCGACTGACGCAAATGACAAAAGTCAGCGACTTCCATGCAGACATGCCTTTATATTCAGTACCATCATCGTACCTGCTTAGCACTGCTCCTGAATCCATCAAGCTAAAACTTGTTGATCAAGTACGAATCTGATATGATGCTGATATTAGTAAAACAGATAACATTTAATTGGTCAGCTAATGTTCCTACTTTACTTTCGAAAAAGCACGTGCACCACATATAGAGAGATATCAGGGAGTTGCTTTCTTAATGCGCTCTGGTTCATCATGTGTGGGCACTGCGCAACGATTATTTTATTATCCAAAATCTTCTTGCGCTTCTTTAGCATGTTCCCCTTCCGTTCTTCTTTAATAATTACTCTCTCCGTTCCTAAATAGAAGTCTTTGTATAGATTCCACCATGGACTACATATGGAGCAAAATGAGTGAATCTACACTCCAAAATGTATCTGGATACATCTGTATGTGATCCATAGTGGAAATCTCTACCAAGACTTATATTTTGGAATGGAGGGAGTATGATAGTAATATAGTATGTTCCTTGTAGTGAACATGAGCAGGGACATTTGCAGTGTAGAGGTCTATACGGTCGGTTGGTATGGACGCTTTGAACTCTTCGGGCCTCTTTGATTCGTAGGATTTTGTAAACATGGGAATATGATTTGTAGTGGCCCGCCCACTTGAATCCTATAAGAATAACAAGGAAATGCGGGGAGCTGTGTCGTCTTTGAGAGTTACACTGATATTAACAGTACCGCACCTTCAGTTGAAGAGAGCTGTTATCCAAAGCCTTTCTAGCCGTACCGGCAATACTAGCACATATATTCCAGCAAGTTTCACTTTGCTGATTTTACTTTGATGCTTACGGTTTTTCCCGTTATATCTACACTATGATTTGTGTAGCTGCTTTGTGTCGCACTAGCAGCAGTCCACTCTTGAAGCTAAACACTGCAATGACTTACAAAATTGGCACCAAGGCATTGAGTGCCATTCCGGAAGCAATGAAACTCATACGCTCCTCACCCGTTGATTCTTGTTCAGAATATCATCCTAATGACTATTCTAACCTTGAGGAGTCAAAGGCGGATGGCCTGTCCTGTTCACCCATCAAGGTGCATGTTCTAATTTGGCAAGGTTTTATTGATTGCGCGTATCTTGCATATGTTGTCTTGCATTTCTTCTACTTTGTTGCACCGGCATCTGCTTAGTTTACTCATCATATAACTCGAGATGCCATGCCAATCCATTATCAATACATATTTCATCTGTCATCATACTATGTTTTCCACTCAAATGTTGTTCTTGTGCATCGACATCAAAAAGGAAGAGGGTGATTGCCGAACACGAAGGAGCACCAAAGAAAGTCCTTGAAAAACGTGGTGGTGCCGAAGAAATCAGACAGCGCCCCACTTGTATTGGATGTACAACCAGTGACACAAAACGTAGGACCGACTCCAGCAGACTGTGCCCATACTTCACTGACCACACCACTAGCCCCACCACACAGGACCTGCACTCCAGCAAAAGGTATTACCGATTTCATTTGCCATAGCACCAACCGTACCATAAAAAAATCCAGCAAAAAGTACAGCAAGTCCACCGGCCGAAGACCTATCCCAACTATAGAGACGGCCAATTCCTGCAGATCGGAATCCCATTCCCACTACTAGGAGGTTTTTTGCATACTAGTAGCACGGGTTCCCACGCTACTACTACGACGCTACAGCTAAATATTACCAGTAGCGCGCTTTTTACCCCGCGCTACTACTAACATTTTAGTAGTAGCAATGTTAGTAGTAGCGCGGTGCCACCCACGCTACCACTATTCTACACCTACGCTACTGTTATCCTCAGTCGTAGTCGCGCACCAACCCCCCCCCCCCCCCCCCTCCCGCTACTATTATCCTAAGTAGTAGTAGCACACCATTCCCCCCCACGCTATAGCTAACTAATTAGAAATTAAAAAAAAAAGTCAGATGTTGTATTCGTGGATGGAAATCAAGACATCCAGTGCAAAAAAAAACTAAGATCACAGAACCAATCTTAGCACTTGCAGTGTTCATGGACGCAACATTGAACATCTCAACTCGTAGAGTTCACGAGATCCCATTTAACACCAGACGCAAACAACCAGACCACTTGTCTAGATGTATCTATCAAGACTCGGAGTTCAACTACAGGTGGATCCGAACCCTCCCTCCCGCCGGACGGTGGTGTCGAGGTCCTCCACCTCGGCGTCCTCTGGTGTCGCAATTCGCAATCACCTGGACGATCATCTGCACGATGCAGTCTCCGGGCTTCACGGTGAAGTCCGCCTCCTAGTGGTTGAAGAGCACGACACCCACGGGCTGTGGTAGTCCGCGTCGATCACCCCTGCGCCCACGTCGGAGAAGTAAAAACTTATTAGTTCGCGTCCTCTTTCAAATCCAGTAGGGTATTTTCTTTCTCTTTAGCACATGCACATGAATCAATAGTGACAACCAAAGGCTGGACCATACTTGTTGCACGAGACATGAAGAAGGCCGGGTCCCCTTCTTGTTGAATCCAAGGAAGACACTCCCCCGAGACGTGAAGAAGGCCAGCTCCCCTCCTTCTGCAAATAGCTCAGGTGCATGAAGTTGTAAGGAATCTGAATACAATGAACTCGTTGTAATGTATAATAACCAGAAAAAAACCATGAATCCTAAAAAAAGATCGTTCTATGAGCTAGGTTGACAGTTTTGAGACACAGGAAAGGATAAAGTTGGTAACAATCTTCATTAAGAAGAACAATGGGCCGAGATTTCTCAAATGACATTTGTTTCACCAACAATGGTTAGTAGTAGCATCAACATACCCTCTGATCCTTGCATAATTTATATTAATCACGGAGAAAGCCTGCAAATTGAGCGACAAAATAATCTAGCCTCAGTACACTCATAAGAATGAAATTATATATGCAGGTAAGGAATCAGTCATAACAGGAACCCAACACTTGACAGAAACAATTTCAGGTTTCATATATCAGTAATTATGCATAAGAGTTGCAAGCGAGGGAAAATTAGTCTACTTCTTTAAAACTAAAATCAGCATCCTTATGTTGTATGCATAGCACAGTAGTAATTTCCATGTGATGCATAACATAGTACTAATGTTCAAACTAATAGCACAGTACTTGATAAATAGGATTCTTCCTTCAGTAATATCTAACGAATGGGTGTGACCTACCTTATATCATGGTAGTAACTAATGCATCACATGATAAGATAAGAAAACAGAAATATTACATCCCAAAAGACTGGATGGTTATACCCCATCTCCATATCAGAAGAAAAGCATCATAATGCTGATCAAGCTTGCTTATGGTACTGTGTGGATAAACATATATGTACCCATCCCTAAGTTTACAAAGAAGAGTATATCTGTAACCATATAAGAGTATAAAACTGCTATGGTACTACATACTGATGTATTGCACAATTAGACATATGCATTGGATATCTTACCTCAATCTACTCCGCATCCAAAATGTGATTAAACAGAACTCAAAATGGTTCCTCGTCGGCACAATGGTCAATAAATAAGAAGCATCAGAGTTGAGAATGGATGCTTACATGTTGAGACAGTGGCGTCCTTCTCTCTGATCTTCTGGAGGATGATATCACCAAGCGATCGTTTGGAGGAGGTTTCCTTGGACATGAATGCAGCGAGGGCCTTTTCGTCCTCCTCGTCGATCTCCGTCTAACCAAAATCACCAATTTCGAGTCAGCAACAGCCAATAAACGCAGTCCCATTTTACCGTGAAGACTGACAAAGCAAGGCAAGAGCACGCACCACGCCGGCGTCGTACTCGCTCAGTGCGTCGAAGCCGTTGAACTCGTCGATGTCCTCATCGTCATCCTCACCATCGACAGCAGGGACGGGGAAGGACAAGGACGACGTGGACGGGGCTGCGGTGGCGGCGGCTGGTGTGGCAGTGGCGGCCTGAAACAGGGATCTCAAAACTAAGGTGAAAAGAAAAACAAATGCACGCTCTCTAGAAAAATCTAAACAGTTGTAAAAATTAAACTAATGTCAGAACAAGAATGCGTCCTTTTTCACTAAATACACTACAGTTCCGGAAAAGAAAACTTTTCACCCTATCTAGAAAAGCTAAGCAGTGAAGACTAGGGCTTGATACTTGGTTTTTTTATTCCACTTGACCAATATAATTTCACCAGTAACAAAACAGCACGGAAGACCAGAAGGAATTAAATCTTAAGTATCTCCAGAGTGTAAGCCCATTTCCTAGTGCACAAAACATCAAACAGATTGCAGGCGTTACTCTGAATCTCTTGTTCTAAACTGAACTGAACTGAACTCATGCCTCTCTATACATCCCACATTAATGCATAGTAATATACGGGCACAGTATGCAATTGCAGAGAGGAAAGAGGGAGCAGGGAGGGCCGGCCGAGATCCGGTCACCATACAACTGTTTATACAGTCCGCTAGCGTGCGTCAATCCACACTTTATCCAAAGAAAAAACAGCATCAGGTGTGATTCAAGGAACTCCAATCAATTATGTGCCCCAGTCTCATGGCACTATTTTTAAATAGATAGTATGAAATGCTCCCATGAAACCAGTATAAAGGGGGACAAAGCGTCGAGCACCTGGCGCGCGAGCTTCCGGTAGGCACTCCCATGAGACAGGTTCGTAGCTTGGAGTTGCTAAGGCAGGCATCCCTTCCCATCGGCCAGTTGCTTAGTCAACGCACTAGGTGTTCCATACTTCTATCCATCCACGACAACTATTGTACGGCCCCAGCATCTCAGCTCCGACACCATCGACGCCGGCACGGTAAGACATCATACGGACGGACGCGTGAGGAGGAGGAGGACGCATCAGACTCACCGCGAGGGCCGGGGGCGGCGAGGGGGCGGAGGGGGAGCTGGCGCCGGCGCCGGAGTGGTTGGAGGCCAACATCCGTAGCGGGCAGAGGCGGGCGGTGGTGCGGGGCAGGGGCGGCGTGCGGCAGGCGAGGAGGCGACCGGCACGGGGGAGGAGGAGTTGGTGGGCCCCGTGGGGGCGAAACGCTGTCGAGCCGTGGCAGGCGGGCGCCGGACTGGAGGGCGCGAGCACCATTAAGCAGAGCGCGCGAGCACAGAGGGGCATCGGCGGCGGGATGGGGAGGAGCGGTGACGTTGGAAAGACAAGGGAGTTTTTTTTATGGGAAAGAGGAAGTTGCGGTGCGGTAGCGCATGACGATTAGCTATAGCGCGGGGTATCATACCTATGCTACTATTATAAATTTAGTAGTAGCGCGCCACTACTATTGCATGCTCCGGTGGCACGGTCAGGATCACTTAGTAGTAGCGTGGGAAAGATAAACCCACGCTACTACTATTCTTTAGTAGTAGCGTACTTTTTTCCCGCGTTACTAGTAAACGATTGTCTATAATGGTTTTCATAGTAGTGTCCAGTTATTCCCAGCTTAAAAGACAATGCTTTCAATGTTGTTAGGGACTACGTGCATATATTCCCATCATGGAAGATTATAATGAAGACAAACACCATTTTCACATCTTCCTGTCCCACTTACGTGTAAGTGTTATTATTCATGATGATTATTTTCCTGTTTTCTGCTGATTGAACACATCAATGATTTACATTACATTGTTGTAAGTAGGCGAGGGTCAATCAGGATAGTCATGATGAGCAAAGCTTGCTTGCGCTTTTCCAGGAAGCATTGCAGCAGTATTGGTGTTACCTGAGAAAATCACACTTTGATGGCAAGTCTATAAACGAATTTCTGGTGAAGTCTCCTGTGCTAAATTTAGAAGACATTGAATGGAAAAACCTTGTTATGCACTGGTCTCGTTTCGAGGATGAGCTACTGTCTATGATATCGCATGACAATTTGAACTTCTACTTTTCCGCATGTGTCTTACGAATCTTTTTTGCAGGAAATCTGCTAGAAAAAGAATTCTAGTTTGAAAAGAACGACAGGATATCGCAAATATGCTGCCCGCTGCTTTGCTTTTGTTAGTACCTGTTGTCCTGTATCACTGTACTTGCATACATACCTAGTTCATTATGTGATAGCAGTATGCATGATAGCTTACTTATCAATTGTTCGCTTCAAATTATCTGATCTGTATGAATGGTCACATTAGTGTGGGTCTTGTCCATCACATCATTATCCTAATGATAATGATGTGATCCAGTTATCAATGACATCCTATGTCCATGGTTAGGAAACCGTAACCATCTATTGATCAACGAACTAGTCAACTAGAGGCTCACTAGGGACATGTTGTGGTCTATGTATTCACACATGTATTACGATTTCCGAATAACACAATTATAGCATGAACAATAGACAATTATCATGAACAAGAAAATATAATAATAACCTTTTTATTATTACCTCTAGGGCATATTTCCAAAAGTCTCCCACTTGCACTAGAGTCAATAACCTAGTTACATTGTGATGAATCGAACACCCATAGAGTTCTGGTGTTGATCATGCTTTGCACGTGGAAGAGGTTTAGTTAACGGATCTGTGACATTCAGGTCCGTATGCACATTACAAATCTCTATGTCTCCATCTTGAACATTTTCATGAATGGAGTTGAAGCGACGCTTGATATGCCTGGTCTTCTTGTGAAACCTGGGCTCCTTGGCAAGGGCAATAGCTCCAGTGTTGTCACACAAGAGAGTCATCGGGGCCGACGCATTGGGAATAACTCCTAGGTCGGTAATGAACTCCTTCATTCAAATTGCTTCATGTGCTGTCTTCGAGGCTGCCATGTACTCCGCTTCACATGTAGATCCCGCCACGATGTTTTGCTTGCAACTGCACCAGCTGACTGTCCCACCATTCAAAATATACACGTATCCGGTTTGTGACTTGGAGTCATCCAGATCTGTATCGAAGCCAGCATCAACGTAACCCTTTACGACAAGCTCTTCGTCACCTCCATAAACGAGAAACATATCCTTAGTCCTTTTCAGGTACTTCAGGATATTCTTGACCGATGTCTAGTGTTCCATGTCGGGATTACTTTGGTACCTTCCCACCAAACTTACGGCAAGGTTTACATTAGGTCTGGTACACAGCATGGCATACATAATAGACCCTATGGCCGAGGCATAGGGGATGACACTCATCTTTTCTCTATCTTCTGCCGTGGTCGGGCATTGAGCCGTGCTCAATCTCACACCTTGCAATACAGGCAAGAACCCCTTCTTTGACTGATCCATATTGAACTTCTTCAATATCTTGTCAAGGTACGTGCTTTGTGAAAGACCAATGAGATGTCTCGATCTATCTCTATATATCTTGATGCCTAATATGTAAGCAGCTTCTCCAAGGTCCTTCATTGAAAAACACTTAGTCAAGTAGGCCTTTATGCTTTCCAAGAGTTCTATATCATTTCCCATCAATAGTATGTCATCCACATATAATATGAGAAATGTTACAGAGCTCCCACTCACTTTCTTGTAAACACATGCTTGTCCATAAATCTGCGTAAACCCAAACGCTTTGATCATCTCATCAAAACGAATGCTCCAACTCCAAGATGCTTGCACCAGCCCATAGATCGAGCGTTGGAGCTTGCATACCTTGTCAACGTTCTTAGGATTGACAAAACCTTCCGGCTGCATCATATACAATTCTTCCTTAAGGAAACCATTAAGGAATGTCGTTTTGACGTCCATTTGCCATATCTCATAATCATAGAATGCGGCAATTGCTAACATGATTCGGACAGACTTCAGCTTCGCTACGGGTGAGAAGGTCTCATCTTAGTCAACCCCTTGAACTTGTCGATAACTGTCGGTGTCAAAACCGGCGGATCTCGGGTAGGGGGTCCCGAACTGTGCGTCTAGGCGGATGGTAACAGGAGACAAGGGACACGATGTTTTTACCCAGGTTCGAGCCCTCTCGATGGAGGTAAAACCCTACTCCCGCTTGATTAATATTGATGATATGAGTAGTACAAGAGTAGATCTACCACGAGATCAGAGAGGCTAAACCCTAGAAGCTAGCCTATGGTATGATTGTTGTTCGTCCTACGGACTAAAACCCTCCTGTTTATATAGACACCGAATAGGGTTAGGGTTACACAGAGTCGGTTACAATAGTAGGAGATCTACATATCTGTATCGCCAAGCTTGCCTTCCACGCCAAGGAAAGTTCCATCCGGACACGGGACGAAGTCTTCAATCTTGTATCTTCATAGTCCAGGAGTCCGGGCAAAGGTTATAGTCCGGCTATCCGGACACCCCCTAATCCAGGACTCCCTCAGTAGCCCCTGAACCAGGCTTCAATGACGACGAGTCCGGCGCGCATATTGTCTTCGGCATTGCAAGGCGGGTTCCTCCTCCGAATATTTCATAGAAGATTTTGAACACAAGGATAGTGTCCGGCTCTGCAAAATAAGTTCCACATACCACCGTAGAGAGAATAACATTTACACAAGTTCAATCTGCTGACGTATTCCGCGGCGTGACATCACACCACGGCCAAGCCTTTATTCGAATCGTTTTTACTGTCCCACCTCAGCGCGTTTAGCGAGGCGGTTTCCTTGGCACGTCTTGTCAAAGGAGAGATCATGTCCCCTTATTCCGGGATTCTCATCAATACGGGCGCAGTAACCCAACTGTTCGCTGGCACGCCTCTATCGAAGGCGAGTCCCAAACGGTTACGGGGAGGGCTCCTGGTATTCAACCTCTTTATAAAGAGACCAAGGCCCCGCTCCTTTTTCTCAATCTCCATCAAATCCGCCCCTCGCTTCGAGTTCCAACACCCAAAGCTCCAGATTCAGGCACTTCTGACCTTCAATGATGTCCGGCTCCGACCTCCAAGGCCGGTGGATGCCTTCCTCCATCACGGAAGAAGACGTCCTAAAGCTAAGAGATCCCAGGTATCTAACCGGCGAAATTTCGCATAGGCTGCCTGCTCAAGGGCAGGTTATTCCCACTCCCAAGCCCGGTGAAAGTGTGGTGTTCGCGTCTCACTTCCTTCGGGGGCTAGGCTTCCTGACGGACCCCTTCGTGAGGGGGCTCATGTTTTATTACGGGCTGGAATTTCATGACTTGGATCCGGAGTGCATCCTCCACATCTCATCATCCATCATCGTGTGTGAAGCCTTCCTCCGCATTACCCCTCACTTCGGATTGTGGCTCAAGACCTTCAAGGTAGAGCCGAAGATGATCAAGGGGCAACAGCAGTGCGGAGGGGCTGTCATAAGCAAGAATGTTTGACGCTCCATGGCCCGAGGGCTCTTTTCAAGAGGAGCTCAGCCTATGGCAACAAGAGTGGTTTTATATCATAGCTCCCAGGGGCACCAAATGGGTGGCGCCACCTGCCTTTCGCTCGGGTCCTCCACCACGGTTGGCGTCGTGGGTCAATAAAGGGCTTGACTGGGGGCCGTCCAAGGACGTGCCCTTGTTGCAGGGCCGTACTCAGGTCATGCTGATTCGTCGCATCCTGCCCTGCAAACGCCGCCCCCTCCGCCTGTGGGAGTTCAATCCGAAGGGACCACGAGCTCTCCAACATTTCATGGGCGCAACGCCCGTGGAGATGTAAAAACTGTTTTTCGGATCACAAGCAATGTGTCCGGACTTGACCGAGGACGCAGGTCTGAGCTGCAATCGCCCGGATGCTCAAGTAAGTAGTCCCGTACCCGGACACGCTATCCGTATATTTATCATAAACTTGCCCTTAAAAGAGATGTCCCCTAAACAGGAGTGGATAGCGAAAGCAAAACTGATCAGGTGTCCGGCCCCCCTCCCTGAGACCACGCTGGATCCCGTGTTAACCAAGATGCTGGAGGCTGCGCCTTTAGAAGAAGGAGAAGGGGGGAACAAGGAAGCTACTGCCTCCGCGAAGGAGGTTATCAAGCAAGGAGGGATCGAGAATCCCTCCATCCAAGGGGAGAAGAGGACCGCCTCTGAAGATCCGGAGACCAAGGCCTCAAAGCGCGGGAAGAAATCCTCGCCAGAGGGTCCTGCGCAGGAAGATGCCCGGCCACATTATTTCCCCAAGGAGATCAGCCCTCCAAATGAGCCGTAAGTAGAGAGGGAGTTTTTCTTAAATAAGAAACATCCTGTTTTATCTCCGTTTGATCAAATTTTACCTTGTAGTTCGGATCTCAGCCCATCTCAGCAGAGCTTCGTCTTCGGGATCTTCGTCCGGAGATGATGGAGAGCGAACGCCTCCCCTGCCGGACCGCCTAAGCGAGGCGGACGATCCTGAGGTGTCGTCGCGGAGGGTTTCCCCGAATCCGGCAGGGGAGAAGGGTGGTCGTAGGGCCCCCCAGAGCCCTCCGTGTCCGGCCTTCGAAAAAGGCCATCAGACGAGTCTGGCACCTCCTGGTGCACGTTCGAAGGATTTGAAGGTTCTGCTCGGGCGAGTGTCTATCTCAGAGGATCACCGTGCATTGATGGGTACGGTGATTGAAAATATTTCATCCGTGGAAAGCGGGTTGTACGAGGCCGCCAGAAGTTTGCTGACAGGTTTTGAGGTACGTGCAATGATGTACCTTTTGACGGTTCCGCATATATAAGATGCGCCCTGTGTAGATAGTAGCCCCTGAGACTCGGTGCGTTGTTAAAAATGACGGTGTGTCGAGGATCATAATCCCAGCTATAATATGTCGCCCTTCCTATGTAGGTGGCGGATCGTCCGGTGGCTAGACGGACTGATGAGTTTGCCGAACTAAAGCGGCAACTTGACGTGGCGGATGCCGACATCGCGCTTGTCAATAAGCGGCTGGATGAGTCACAAGGTATGCAGTTTCTCGGCGGACACCTGGTAAGGGAGCTTAATGCCCGTGCCTTACAATCATGTATGCTTGATGCAGATGGTGTCGCTGCCATGGAGAACCTTCGGGCGGAGCTTGCCCGAGCCAAGGAGCAGGCCAGAGAAAGTGATGCGGCTGCCTTAAAGGCGGCCGAAGAGCTAAAAGTCGAACAGGCTGCTCACTGCCGAAGCAAGAGGGAAATGGCTGAGATGGTCGTGAAGTTGAAGAATGCTACCGACCGCTGCGAGCTTCTTGAAAAAGAAGGTCAAGCGGAGCAAGAGGACCTGAAGAAGGCCACCACCGAGGCCAAGGATGCTCGCTCTGCGATGAGAGCTATGAAGGAGGAGCTACGTCAAGCCGGAGATATCGCGGCTGGAAAGCCCTTTCTGCTGCGGAGGAAGTTCACGGATCTTAAATATGCTCAGTTGGACCGGCTGTGGAGTTCGGAGGATGCTTATCTGGACTTGGCGGCGAGTGTCGCGGACGCGGCCGAACACTTCGGAGATCAAAAGGATTACGAGATGGAAGGGCTTTTTTGGTCGCAGTTCCGTAGTCCAGAGCGTCCACTTCCGTTAAACGATCGTTTGGCCGAATGGGCGGAGCTGAATAGATTGTCCGGGCTTGCCATGAAGGCTGTCGTGACTCATTTGTGGCCGAAAAGGCCCGAACCGAAGAGTTATTTTGGCTTGGTTCAGCAGTTCCTTGGTGCGGTGCCGCATATCAAAGCAATGAGGCGGTCAGCATGCATAGTGGGTGCGCGGATGGCTCTTGCCCGTCTCAAGACATACTGGGTGGAGATGAAGGCCACCGATGTTGCATCCCAGGATTCGGACGGAAGCCGAGTACCTGTCGAGCACTATTTTCGTGGAAGTTCTCGCAGGCGCTCGTTTTATAGAGACGCAGTGCTCGAAGGACATTATGTTCGAATAACATGTATTATTGTGAAACAGTGTTTCGATGGAATATAAAAGCTTTTTTATACTTGTGCCTTCAAGAATTAAAAATACCTCCTGTGCGGCCGTTAATGTATATGTGTATATAACCTGAAAGATGGCAGTCCTTGGCTTCAGCCCCCACGCATATAATGCGGGGGTGTTTGCAGAAAACGCATTTTCACACTTGATCCAACGTCTTGGACCTACAAAGGAGGTGATAGCGCAGCAAACTAGGCAACCGGACTATAATGCTTTATCACTTTCACTTAGCCATGGGAGTTCGACAGTGGGGCTACTATATAGCCCCTAGGGGCACCGCGCTCACCCGAATTCGGGGCGCGTATGTGCCTGGCCGGGAAACGGCCCTTCGTCAATGCGGAGGAATTCTAAAGATTCCAACGGGTCATCGAGTGGTTGACCAGTCTCACGCTATATCATGACAGTCAGTTCTCGGCTTTCTCTACTAAGGTGCTCCCCTGGCCGAACCGGGGGTATAATCACAGTAGTTCTCCTGGTGCCGCGTTAGCCGATAGAGCGGAACGTAAGGCAGCAAAACACAGGAGCCGGGCAAACCCAACATTTGACCAAAGACATGATTCGGAGCTGATGCATATAAGTCCTAACTCGAGACGCCGAACACTCCCTAAGGTATTCGGTCTTTATGAGAACGGGTCGAACAATCGCCCTTGGTAAAAAGCCCCTGATGTCCAGGTACGCGCGAAATTCTGACGTGGCCTATGCCAAAATGCCAGCCTCCTCCTCGGTTATAGCAAGAAACCGGGGGATGTGTATCAACAAGAGACAGTGAAATAGGTTTACGCAGGGTCTTAATCTGAAAAGAGTCCTTGCAACGGGTCCCTACTGCACGTCTGCGCATGTGTCTCTGTTGTGCCGTATCCTGGACGGGTGTAGCACGATGTTCATCTGTAAAAGAGAGGAACTTAGTTGAAAAAGATCGTGTGAAAATGTACGTTATATTAAATAAACAAAGTACAATTCAAAAAAATGAGCAAAATTGAGCTTTATTGTCTCTTGTTGTGGATGCGCGGAGCCCCTTGTACGGGGGTATGCGTCTAGTGGGCCCTTGTATGTTTACGCCGGACTCGTCCAGCCGTGTCCGGGGTCTGGACGACCTGTCTAAGTGCTTGTATTTGTGAAGCCGGTTTTATTGTGGGGCTGTCAAGGCATCCGCACAATTTTCCGGACTCGAGGAACCCTCGATGTTTCCCTTTAATGAGATGATGTCGTGTGGACCGGGCATTTTAAGTATAAGAGATGCATAATGCGATATTGCGTTAAAGCGGACGAAAGCTTCGCGTCCAATAGTGCTTGATAGCTACTTTTAAATGGGGCGAGGTGGAAGGTTAACTTTTCACGGCGGAAGTTGTCGGGTGAGCCGAACACAACTTCTAGCAGTAGAGAGCCCGTACAATGGGCATATGGGCCTGGCATTACCCCTTGAAAGGAAGTTTTGCTATGGTGAAATTTGGTTGGGTCTATCCCCATTTTCCAGATTGTGTCCTGATATAGCAGGTTTAGATCACTGCCACCATCTATTAGGACTTGTGAAAATTGGAGTCCGTCAATTATTGGATCTAATATCAAGGCAGTCCAACCTGCATTCCGTATACTTCTAGAGTAACCCTGATGGTCGAAGGTGATTGGTTTTAACAACCAGTGGCGGGACTCCTTCGGGATAGGCCGTATATGGCTGCACTCTATGGGCGCCGCTTTATTTTTTCCCTTTGTCACGTGAAGTGAGTTTACTGTTTTGATTTCTTGTGGGAAATTCTTTTGTTTTCCGGTGTTCTGCTTGTGGGGTTCGTCATCGTCCTCGCTTGGTGTGTCGAGCCCCTTGTGTTCGGCGTTGAGTTTGCCGGACTGCTTGAAGACCCAACAATCTCTGTGGGTGTGGTTTGCAGGCTTCCCGGGAGTACTGTGGATTTGGCATATCTTGTCCAAGATTTTGTTTAAGTTAGATAGCTCGTCCCTGTTATCCTTAAGGGGCAGCTTTTTTATGATTGTGCCGAGAGCTTTTGAATCCGGCGTTGACTGTCGTGCTCTTCGGGCTGTTTCCCTTGGTCCGACGCTGGTCCTTGCTGCGTTGTGGTTTCCCGTTTCCATCCCTGACTTCGGATGTACTTGGGTCGCTGGTACTGCATCTTGCCAGCCAGCTATCCTCTTCCGCGCAAAAGCGGGTCATGAGTCTTGTTAATGCGGCCATTGTTCTTGGATTTTCTTGGCCGAGGTGTCTGGCGAGCCATTCGTCTCGGACGTTGTGTTTGAAAGCTGCTAAGGCTTTGCGTCGGACAGTCGACTATTTGGTTCTTTTTAGTAAGGAATTTGTTCCAAAACTTCCGGGCTGACTCTCCGGGTTGTTGAAATATGTGACTTAAATCGTCGGCATCCGGAGGTCGGACATAGGTCCCTTGAAAATTTGCCCGAAAGGCATCCTCGAGCTCCTCCCAACTTCCAATGGTGTTTTCGGGAAGGCTTTTAAGCCAATGCCGGGCTGGCCCTTTGAGCTTGAGGGGTAAGTATTTTATGGCGTGGAGATCATCTCCTCTAGAGATGTGTATATGGAGGATGTAATCCTCAATCCAGACTCCAGGGTCTGTTGTTCCGTCGTATGCCTCTATGTTTACGGGCTTGAATCCCGCTGGAAATTCATGATCCAGCACCTCATCGGTGAAACATAGGGGGTGTGCGGCACCCCTATATCTAGGTGTAACGTGATGTTCGGATACTTGATGTGTTGCATTGCTTACAGGAGATTGCTTTCTTGGCCCGTAGATAGATCTATCTCGGCCATCTTTTTGATGCGAATCCTTGTGCGGATCGCGTGCCGGCTTGTGTGCGGCGCCGTTTGCCGCTCTCTGTTTGCCATGGGGTCGTCCATCCGACCGGGTGGCCTCTTTGTTTTTTTATTGCGGGGGCTCTACGGCCTCCTCATCAAATTCAGGTAGTAGTTTTCGCTTGGGCTAGCTCTTCGTTCAGCGACTGTCGCCGTATTTGTCTACGGTGTTGAGTACTTTGTTCCATCTGATTCTAAGTGCATCTTCCGTTGTTTTGAGCTTTCGCTTCTGCTTTTTCAGGCTACGCGTAGTGGCGACGAGCCTTTTGTGGAGGTTCTTCTGCTCCAATAACTTGTCCGGCGTGAGATCATCCGGACTGTTATCTTCGTCGGGGACGGGTTGTTTCTCCAGATTGTCCTGTTCGGACGGTTGCTCGATAGAATGTTCGTCGTCCGCCGGTTCGCCCTGCTCTATGGCTGGGTCTGTATGGCTGTTGTCTTTGTCGAGGCGGGACTTTGAGCGGCGCTTACGTCGCCGTTTTGACTGCTTTTCGAGGGAGCGATCCTTCGTAGCGTCTCGTTGTTCCTCGTCATCGCTTCCTTTAGGTGTGTCCACCATGTATACATCGTGAGATGAGGTGGTTCTCCAGTGCCCTATAGGCGTTGGTTCATGCTCCTCCCCTACATCGTCGTCCATACCGTCGATGTCTTCGGAGTCGAAGTCGAGCATGTCGGTTAAATCATCGACAGTGTCTACGTAGTGGGTGGTGGGTGGGCTTTGAATTTCTTCGTGTCTGCATCCCAACCTTCATGACCATAATTCGGCCAGGGCTCTCCTGATAAAGAGAGAGACTTTATTGAATTCAGGATGTCGCCAAAGGGCGAGTGCTGAAAGATGTCCGCGGCAGTGAATTCCATGATCGGCGCCCAATCGGTTTCGATTGGCCGGGGCGCGGAAGGCTCGGAGTCCGGCACCTTGGAGTCACGAGCTTTGCGAAGGACGGGGTAGGTGTGCGGCTCAATCGCCGTAGAGATCGCAGCCCCCGAGGCGGTGTCCAGCCACCCGTCCTCGATCGGCGCGGTCGGCTCCGAGCTAAAGGTCGGAGCGGACTCTGGTGCGGCCTCCAGGACACTGTTCGGCGACAGAGCTAGATCATGCCCCTCATGACAGTGCGGCGCGCTTGGCTGTGGCTCGAACCCATCAAAGATCAAGTCTCCGCGGACGTCATTCGTGTAGTTCAAACTTCCAAATCTGACCTGATGGCCAGGGGCCTAGCTTTCAATCTGCTCCAGATGGCCAAGCGAATTGGCCCGCAATGCAAAGCCGCCGAATACGAAGTTCTGTTCGGGGAGAAAAATCTCACCCTCGAGCACATCGTTGTTGATGATCGGAGGAGCCATCGGGCCTAAAGATGACGACACAGAGGAACTCTCAATGAAAGCACCAATGTCGGTGTCAAAACCGGCGGATCTCGGGTAGGGGGTCCCGAAGTGTGCGTCTAGGCGGATGGTCACAGGAGACAAGGGACACGATGTTGTTACCCAGGTTCGGGCCCTCGCGATGGAGGTAAAACCCTACTCAGGGGTGATTAATATTGATGATATGGGTAGTACAAGAGTAGATCTACCATGAGACCAGAGAGGCTAAACCCTAGAAGCTAGCCTATGGTATGATTGTTGTTCGTCCCCATTTAACTAAAACCCTCCGGTTTATATAGACACCGAATAGGGTTAGGGTTACACAGAGTCGGTTACAATGGTAGGAGATCTACATATCCGTATTGCCAAGCTTGCCTTCCACGCCAAGGAAAGTTCCATCCGGACACGGGACGAAGTCTTCAATCTTGTATCTTCATAGTCCAGGAGTCCGGCCAAAGGTTATAGCCCGGCTATCCGGACACCCCCTAATCCAGGACTCCCTCAATAACCCTTAGCGACAAGCCGAGCCTTATAGATGGTTACATTACCATCCGCGTCTGTCTTCTTCTTAAAGATCCATTTATTTTCTATGGCTCGCCGATCATCGGGCAAGTCTGTCAAAGTCCATACTTCATTTTCATACATGGATCCTATCTCGAATTTCATGGCTTCAAGCCATTTGTCAGAATTCGGGCCCGCCATCGCTTCTTCATAGTTCGAAGGTTCACCATTGTCTAACAACATGATTTCCAAGACAGGTTGCCGTACCACTCTAGTGCGGAACGTGTCCTTGTGGAACTACGAAGTTTAGTAGCAACTTGATCTGAAGTTTCATGATCATCATCATTAACTTCCTCTCTAGTCGGTGCAGGCACCACAGAAACATTTTCTTGAGCTGCGCTACTCTCCAGTTCAAGAGGCAATACTTCATCAAGTTCTACTTTCCTCCCGCTTACTTCTTTCGAGAGAAACTCTTTCTCTAGAAAGGATCCGTTCTTGGCAACAAACATCTTGCCTTCTGATATGAGGTAGAAGGTATACCCAATAGTTTCCTTAGGGTATCCTATGAAGACGCATTTTTCCGATTTGGGTTCGAGCTTTTCAGGTTGAAGTTTCTTGACATAAGCATCGCATCCCCAAACTTTCAGAAACGACAACTTAGGTTTCTTCCCAAACCACAATTCATACGGTGTCGTCTCAATGGATTTCGACGGAGCCTATATAAAGTGAATGCGGAAGTCTCTATAGCATAACCCCAAAATGATAGCGGTAGACCGGTAAGAGACATCATAGATCACACCATATCCAATAGAGTGCGATTACAACGTTCGGACACACCATTACACTGAGGTGTTCCAGGCGGCATGAGTTGTGAAACAATTCCACATTTCCTTAAGTGTGTGCCGAATTCATGACTCAAATATTCTCCCCCATGATCTGATCGTAAGAACTTGATTTTCCTATCACGTTGATTCTCAACCTCACTCTGAAATTCCTTGAACTTTTCAAAGGTCTCAGACTTTTGTTTCATTAAGTAGACATACCCATATCTACTTAAGTCATCAGTGAGGGTGAGAACATAACGATAACCACCGCGAGCCTCAACGCTCATTGGACCGCACACATCAGTATGTATGATTTCCAATAAGTTGGTTGCTCGCTCCATTGTTCCGGAGAACGGAGTCTTGGTCATTTTTCCCATGAGGCATGGTTCGCACGTGTCAAATGATTCATAATCAAGAGACTCCAAAAGTCCATCTGCATGGAGTTTCTTCATGCGTTTGACACCAACGTGACCAAGGCGGTAGTGCCACAAGTATGTGGGACTATCATTATCAACCTTACATATTTTGGCATTCACACTATGAATATGTGTAACATCATGCTCGAGATTCAATAAGAATAAACCATTGACCAGCGGGGCATGACCGTAAAACATGTCTCTCATATAAATAGAACAACCATTATTCTCAGATTTAAATGAGTAGCCATCTCGCATTAAACAGATCCAGATACAATGTTCATGCTCAAAGCTGGTACTAAATAACAATTATTGAGGTTTAAAACTAATCCCGTAGGTAAATGTAGAGGTAGCGTGCCGACGGCGATCACATCGACCTTGAAACCATTCCCGGCGCGCATCGTCATCTCGTCCTTCGCCAGTCTTCGCTTATTCCGCAGCTCCTGTTTTGAGTTACAAATATAAGCAACCGCACCGGTATCAAATACCCCGGAGCTACTACGAGCGCTGGTTAGGTACACATCAATTACATGTATATCACATATACCTTTGGTATCGCCGGCTTTCTTATCCGCTAAGTACTTGGGGCAGTTCCGCTTCCAGTGACCGTTTCCCTTGCAATAAAAGCACTGGCCTCGGGCTTGGGTCCATGCTTTGGCTTCTTCCCGCAATCGGCTTACCGGGCGGCAACTCCCTCGCCGTCCTTCTTGAAGTTCTTCTTACCCTTATGCTTCTTGAACTTAGTGGTTTTATTCACCATCAACACTTGATGTTCCTTTTGATCTCCACCTCCGCTGATTTCAGCATTGAATATACCTCGGAATGGTCTTTTCCATCCCCTGCATATTGAAGTTCATCACAAAGCTCTTGTAGTTAGGTGGGAGCGATCAAGGATTCTCATTAACGATCGCATCATCCGGGAGATTAACTCCCGGCTGAGATAAGCGCCAGCAACCCGGACATTTTGAGTATGTGCTCACGATGTAACTATTCTCCTCCATCTTACAAGCTGTAGAACTTGTCGGAGACTTCATATCTCTTGACCGGGCATGAGCTTGGAAAACCATTTTCAGCTCTTGGAACATCTCATATGCTCCGTGCTGCTCAAAACGCTTTTGGAGCCCGGTTCTAAGCTGTAAAGCATGCCGTGACCGAACCAGGGAGTAATCATCACTACGCCGATCGCCAGTGCGTTCATAACGTCTTGAGTTGCTTTGGGAAAACAGTGCTTCACCTAGCGGTGCATCAAGGACATATGCTTTCTTGGCAGCTATGAGGATAATCCTCAGATTACGGACCCGATCCGTGTAGTTTCGCCATCGCCTTTCAGCTTGGTTTTCTAGGAACGCGTTGAAGTTCAGGGCAACATTAGCATGGGCCATTTGATCTACAAGACATATTGCAAAGTTTTAGACTATGTTCATGATAATTAAGTTCATCTAATCAAATTATTTAATGAACTCCCACTCAGATAGACATCCCTCTAGTCATCTAAGTGATACATGATCCGAGTCAACTAGACTGTGTCCGATCATCACGTGAGACGGACTAGTCATCATCTGTGAACATCTTCATGTTGATCGTATCTTCTATACGACTCATGTTCGACCTTTCGGTCTTCCATGTTCCGAGGCCATGTCTGTACATGCTAGGCTCGTCAAGTCAACCTAAGTGTATTGCGTGTGTAAATCTGGCTTACACCCGTTGTATGCGAACGTTAGAACCTATCACACCCGATCATCATGTGGTGCTTCGGAACAACGGACCTTAGCAACGGTGCACGCTTAGGGGAACACAATTCTTGATATTTTGATGAGGGATCATCTTATTTATGCTACCGTCGTTCTAAGCAAATAAGTTGTAAAAACATGATAAACATCACATGCAATCAAATAGTGACATGATATGGCCAATATCATTTTGCTCCTTTTGATCTCCATCTTTGGGGCGCCATGATCATCATTATCACTGGCTTGACACCATGATCTCCATCATCATGATCCTTGTCATCGTGTCTTCATGAAGTTGTCTCATTAGCTATTACTTCTACTACTATGGCTAACGGTTTAGCAATAAAGTCAAGTAATTACATGACGTTTATGTTGACACGTAGGTCATAAATAAATTAAGACAACTCCTATGGCTCCTGCCGATTGTCATACTCATCGACATGCAAGTCGTGATTCCTATTACAAGAACATGATCAATCTCATACATCACATATATCATTCATCACATCCTTTTGGCCATATCACATCACACGGCATATGCTGCAAAAACAAGTTAGACGTCCTCTAATTGTTGTTGCAAATTTTACGTGGCTGCTATAGGTTTCTTAGCAAGAACGTTTCTTACCTACACCAAAACCACAACGTGATATGCCAATTTCTATTTACCCTTCATAAGGACCCTTTTCATCGAATCCGATCCGACTAAAGTAGGAGAGACAGACACCCGCTAGCCACCTTATGCAACTAGTGCATGTCAGTCAGTGGAACCTGTCTCACGTAAGTTTACGTGTAAGGTCGGTCCGGGCCGCTTCATCCCACGATGCCGCCGGATCAAGATAAGACTAGAAACGGCAAGTAAATTGACAAAATCGACGCCCACAACAACTTGTGTTCTACTCGTGCATAGAAACTACGCATAGACCTAGCTCATGATGCCACTGTTGGGGATCATAGCAGAAATTTAAAATTTTCAACGCATCACCATGATCAATCTATGGAGTCATCTAGCAACGAGAGAGAGGAGTGCATCTACATACCCTTATAGATCGCGAGCGGAAGCATTCAAGAGAATGGGGTTGATGGAGTCGTACTCGTCGTGATCCAAATCACCGATGATCCTAGCGCCGAACGGACGGCACCTCCGCGTTCAACACACGTACGGAGCGGAGACGTCTCCTCCTTCTTGATCCAGCAAGGGGGAGGAGAAGTTGATGGAGATCTAGCAGCACGACGGCGTGGTGGTGGAAGCAGCGGGATTCGAGCACGGCTTCGCCAAGCGCTACTTGAGGAGGAAGAGGTGTCACGGGAGGGAGAGGGAGGCGCCAGGGCTTAGGGTGCGGCTGCCCTCCCTCCCCTCCACTATATGTAAGGGCTAGGGGGGCGCATGCCCCCCTTGGAGATCCCATCTAGGGGGGGGGGCGGCCCCTGGGGCGGCGGCCCCTCGGGGGGCAACAACCCCCTTAGGGTTTCCAACCAGGGGGGCGCATGCCCCCTCAGGGGGCAACGGCCCCCCTAGGGTTTCCAACCCTAGGCGCCTTGGGCCCTTGGGTGGGGCGCACTAGCCCGCCAGGGGCTGGTTCCCACGCCACTTCAGCCCATGGGGCCCTCCAGGATAGGTGGCCCCACCCGGTGGACCCCCAGGACCCTTCCAGTGGTCCCGGTACAATACCGGTGACCCTCGAAACTCTTCCGGTGGCTGAAACTAGACTTCCTATATATAAATCTTTACCTACGGACCATTCCGGAACTCCTCGTGACATCCGGGATCTCATCCGGGACTCCGAACAACTTTCGGTTAACCGCATACTAATATCTCTACAACTCTAGCGTCACCGAACCTTAAGTGTGTAGACCCTACGGGTTCGGGAGACACGTAGACATGACCGAGACAACTCTCCGGTCAATAAACAACAGCGGGATCTGGATACCCTTGTTGGCTCCCACATGCTCCACGATAATCTCATCGGATGAACCACGATGTCGAGGATTCAATCAATACCGTATATAATTCCCTTTGTCTATCGGTACAATACTTGCCCGAGATTCGATCGTCGTTATACTGATACCTTGTTCAATCTCGTTACGGCAAGTCTCTTTACTCGTTCCCGTAAGACATCATCCCGTGAACAACTCCTTGATCACATTGAGCTCATTATGATGATTTCCTACCGAGTGGGCCCAGAGATACCTCTCCGTCATACGGAGTGACAAATTCCAGTCTCGATTCGTGCCAACCCAACAGATACTTTCGGGGATACCCGTAGTGTACCTTTATAGCCACCCAGTTATGTTGTGACGTTTGGCACACCCAAAGTACCCTTATGGTATCTCATGGTCTAAGGAAAGGATACTTGACATTAGAAAAGCTTTAGCATTTAACTACACGATCTTGTGCTATGCTTAGGATTGGGTCTTGTCCATCACATCATTATCCTAATGATGTGATCCTGTTATCAATGACATCCTATGTCCATGGTTAGGAAACCATAACCATCTATTGATCAACGAGCTAGTCAACTAGAGGCTCACTAGGGACATGTTGTGGTCTATGTATTCACACATGTATTACGATTTTCGGATAACATAATTATAGCATGACCAATAGACAATTATCATGAACAAGGAAATATAATAATAACCTTTTTATTATTGCCTCTAGGGCATATTTCCAACAGGTGCGCCCAGGGGGGTAGGTGCGCCCCCCTGCCTCGTGGCCTCATTGTTCGTTTCTTGACGTCCACTCCAAGTCCTCTGGATCACGTTTGTTTCAAAAATCACGCTCCCGAAGGTTTCATTCCGTTTGGACTCCGTTTGATATTCCTTTTCTGCGAAACACTGAAATAGGCAAAAAAACAGCAATTTGCACTGGGCCTTGGGTTAATAGGTTAGTCCCAAAAATAATATAAAAGTGTATAATAAAGCCCATTAAACATCCAAAACAGAATATATAATAGTATGGAACAATAAAAAATTATATGTTGGAGACGTATCACATGCGTGTAGTGCTTGGTTTTTGATGACTTATAGATTTTTGCAATAAGTATGTGAGTTCTTTATGACTAATGTTGAGTCCATGGATTATACACACTCTCACCTTTCCATCATTGCTAGCCTCTTCGGTATCGCGCATTGCCCTTTCTCACCTTGAGAAATGGTGCAAATTTCGCCGGTGCATCCAACCCCCGTGATATGATATGCTCTATCACACATAAACCTCCTTTATCTTCCTCAAAACAGCCACCATACCTACCTATTATGGCATTTCCATAGCCATTCCGAGATATATTGCCATGCAACTTTCCACCGTTTCATTTATTGTGACACGCTTCATCATTGTCATATTGCCTTGCATGATCATGTAGTTGGCATCGTATTTGTGGCAAAGCCACCATGCATAATTCATCCCGGTACACCACTGGAGGCTCTCATATAGAGTCATATTTTGTTCTAGTATCGAGTTGTATTCATTGAGTTGTAAATAAATAGAAGTGTGACGATCTTCATTAATAGAGCATTGTCCCAAATAAAACAAATAAAAAAGAGAAAAGAAGAAGAAAAAAGAGAATGGCCAAAAAAAGAAAGGCCCAAAAAAGAGAAAAGAAATAAAAGGGACAATGCTACTATCCTTTTTTCCACACTTGTGCTTCAAAGTAGCACCATGATCTTCATGATAGAGAGTCTCTTATTTTGTCACTTTCATATACTAGTAGGAATTTTTCATTATAGAACTTGGCTTGTATATTCCAACAATGGGCTTCCTCAAATGCCCTAGGTCTTCGTGAGCAAGCAAGTTGGATGCAGACCCACTTAGTTTCTTTTGTTGAGCTTTCATACATTTATAGCTCTAGTGCATCCGTTGCATGTCAATCCCTACTCCTTGCATTGACATCAATTGATGGGCATCTTCCTAGTCCGTTGATTAGCCGCGTCAATGTGAGACTTTCTCCTTTTTTGTCTTCTCCACACAACCCCCATCATTATAATCTATTCCACCTATAGTGCTATGTCCATGGCTCACGCTCATGTATTGCGTGAAAGTTGAAAAAAGTTTGAGATTACTAAAGTATGAAACAATTGCTTGGCTTGTCATCGGGGTTGTGCATGATGAGAAATTTTTTGTGTGACGAAAATGAAGCATAGCCAAACTATATGATTTTATAGGGATAAGCTTTCTTTGGCCATGTTATTTTGAGAAGACATAATTAATTAGTTAGTATGCTTGAAGTATTTTTTATGTCAATATTAAACTTTTATCTTGAATCTTTCGGATCTAAACATTCATGCCACAATAAAGAGAATTACTTTGAAAATTATATTAGGTAGCATTCCACATCAAAAATTCTGTTTTTATCATTTACCTACTCGAGGACGAGCAGGAATTAAGCTTGGGGATGCTTGATACGTCTCCAACTTATCTATAATTTTTGATTGCTCCATGCTATTATATTATCTGTTTTGGATGTTTAATGGGCTTTGTTATGCACTTTTATATTATTTTTGGGACTAATCTATTAACCGAAGGCCTAGTGCAAATTGTTTTTTTTTTGCCTATTTCAGTGTTCTGCAGAAAAGGAATACCAAACGTAGTCCAAACGGAATGAAACCTTCGCGAGGATCGTTTTTGGACCAAACGCAATCCAGGAGACTTGGAGTGGACGTCAAGGAAGCAACAAGGAAGCCACGAAGCAGGAGGGCGCGCCCAGGGGGGTAGGCGTGCCCCCACCCTCATGGGCCCCTCGTGGCTCCACCGACCTACTTCTTTCGCCTATATATACTCATATACCCTGAAAACATCCGGGGGCACCATGAAACCCTATTTCCACCGCTGCAACCTTTTGTACACGTGAGATCCCATCTTGGGGCTTTTTCCGCCGCTCCGCCGGAGGGGGAATCGATCACGGAGGGCTTCTACATAAACACCATAGCCTCTCCAATGATGTGTGAGTAGTTTACCACAGACCTTCGGGTCCATAGTTATTAGCTAGATGGCTTCTTATCTCTCTTTGGATCTTAATACAACGTTCTCCTCGATCTTTTTGGAGATCTATTCGATGTAATTCTTTTTGCGGTGTGTTTGTCGAGATCCGATGAATAGTGGGTTTATGATCAAGATTATCTAGGAACAATATTTGATTCTTCTCTGAATTCTTTTATGCATGATTTAAATATATTTGCAAGTCTCTTCGAATTATCAGTTTGGTTTGGCCTACTAGATTAATCTTTCTTGCAATGGGAGAAGTTCTTAGCTTTGGGTTCAATCTTGCGGTGTCCTTTCCCAAAGGATGTTAGGGGCAGCAAGGCACGTATTGTATTGTTGCCATCGAGGATAAAAAGATGGGATTTATATCATACTGCTTGAGTTTATCCCTCTACATCGTGACATCTTGCCTAATGCGTTACTATGTTCTTATGAACTTAATACTCTAGATGCATGCTGGATGGCGGTCGATGTGTGGAGTAATAGTAGTAGATGCAGAATCATTTCGGTCTACTTGTCACGGACGTGATGCCTATATACATGATCATGCCTAGATATTCTCATAATTATGCGCTTTTCTATCAATTGCTCGACAGTAATTTGTTCACTCGCCGTAGAATATGCTATCTTGAGAGAAGACACTAGTGAAACCTATGCCCCACGGGTCTATTTTCCATCATATTAATCTCCCGTCAACTAGCTATTTCTGTCGCCGTTTATTTTGCAATCTTTACTTTTCAATCTGTATAAAAAATACCAAAAATATTTATTTTATTATCTTTATCAGATCTCACTTTTGCAAGTGGTCGTGAAGGGATTGACAACCCCTTTATCGTGTTGGTTGCAAGGTTCTTGATTATTTGTGCAGGTACGAGGGATTTGCGTGTAGTCTCCTACTGAATTGATAACTTGGTTCTCAAAAACTGAGGGAAATACATACGCTACTTTGCTGCATCACCCTTTCCTCTTCAAGAAAAAACCAACGCATGCTCAAGAGGTAGCACCCCGCGACGCATCTCGCTGGCCGCGCCGCAACCCTGCTCGTCGTGCTCGGCGCCATGTAACGCCTCCTCCGCGCTACGCTTGCCGAACTTGCGCCGCCATCGCTATCTTGTTGTTGCCGCTCCATGACCAACGCCTGCCTCAAAGACGCAGCGCCCGCTTTGTGCACGCCAAGACGACGCCCGGCGTCCTGCTGCCGCTTGCATCTGCGTGCTTTGCGCGCCGCCACCACCTGCTACCCGCTCCGCTTCAGCGCTGCCACGCTCCACGCCTCGCGGCCTGCCTTGGCCGGCCGCCGCTCTCTAGTTGGGTACCAGTGGCCCTGGCCTCGCACTACCCCACTCCGGCGCCGCACGACGCTCCTCCCGTCCCTCCCGCTACGGCCACTAGCGGCCAGCCTCGCTGCCCCCCTGGCACGCCGCTCGAGTCCGCCCCATCCTGCAGCGCCCGACAAGGCGCCCGCAACCGCGCCCGTGCCCTATGCCCGCTAAGGCCCTATGGGCCTATGGCAAACAGGCCCCACCATAGAACGTTTTGTTTGAAAAATTTATTAATTAATTAAATAAATAATACTGATAATAATTAAAATATTAATTAATTAATTAACTTAATTAATACTGATTAGATTAACCTAATTACTAGTTAACTTAATTAAACCCTGATTAGCTTGATCATTTAATGACATGCGGACCCCACATATCAGGTTGACCCAGTCAACCCGCTAGGGTTCCCACACGCGCCGCCGTCGGGCGCGCGCCTCCCGGCCCTCCCCGCTCCCCCCTCTCTCCCGCTCTCCTCCCCTCCCCTCCCACGGCGCTCCTGCGCGTGCCCAGGGGGAACCCCTGCGGCCACGGCCCTCGTCCCCGCTTGTTCCCCACCTCCTCCCTCGCCGCCGTCGCCGACGAGCTCCGCCGGGCAAAGCCCGGTGGGCGCGGCGGCATGGGGCCCTTCTTCCCCGTCTGCTTATGGGCGTCGGCGTGGGGCGGCTCCTTCGAGAGGCGGCGGGCGTCCATGAGGTCCATGGCGGCGGTGGGCTCGCGAGGCGACGGGGTGGCCTGCTGGTGGCGGCGCTCTGGCGACCTTCATTCCACGGGTGGCGGGGCGGCTGCGGTGCTCCCGTCTCGGGAGGTGGCGACGCCGGTTTCTTGCCGAATCCGCCGGATCCGGCTTTGGGGCCGCCAGCGCGTGGCTCGGTGGTGCGTGTTCGGCGGCTCCGGCGCTTGCAGCTTGCCGGGCGACGCGGGTAGGGCAGCGGCCGGGCATGGCCGCTGCTCCGGCCGAGGGCGGCGGCATGGGGAGGTCTCGGTGGTGGCCTACCGGTGTCGTGGCGGCTTCATGGTGGCTCGATGGATCTGCCAGCGGCAGCGGCCAGCTTCTCCGTCGTCGGCTCATCTGCGTTCGGGCCATCTCGACCTTCACCCCATCTCCTCGTCGCCCGGGCGGTTCTCCCATCAATTGGCTGGTCCTCTCCCAGCTGCGGTGCACCGCTCGTCTCGCGCACGATGCAGAAGGTCTGAGCTCGTCTCGCGCATGATGCAGAAGGTCTGAGCTCGTCTCGCGCATGGTGTAGCAGGACTAACCTCATCCCCCTCTCGATGCTGCAGGACCGAGCTCGTCTCGCGCTCGGGGCAGCAGGACGGGTCGGTGGATGCCACTTCTAGCCGACCTATTGGGTCTCGACGCTGGGGGTCGCCCAGGGGCACGAAAGGTGGGACCTTTCCGCTCATCTCTTTCGTTGGGGTGCGGCGGGTCTCGGGTGAGGTGGTGTCGGGGTCTTGGATGCTGGGGCGGCGGCCCTGGTGGTGGTAGCGCGGTGCTCTTAGGCGGAGCCCGTGCCTTGGTGCTGCCCGGTCACCATGGTCGTGTGGGCGGCGTGGTTGCCGGGGTGTGGCGTTCGGTGGCGGTGAATGTTGGCCGAGGTGAAAACCTGCTCTATCTTCGGACGGACCGGCGGCGGCGAAGATCGTTCTCTTTTTGAAGGCGTCATCGCGGCTCTTGGGGAAACTCTGATCCTTGGATCGGGCGGTAGCGGCGCTCCGGTGTCGTACCCTTCCTGAAGGCGTCGCCTTGAAGCGCATGGTTCGTCATATGTAGCTTCATCTCTTCGGGACGGTAGTGTTAGGGGTGGTGTTGCTGCGCTCAGCGCCTATGTATCTTGTCCTGGATGTGTATGTGTGTTGCGGTGGCATGACGTGTGTTTGTACTGGGTGCTTGTTGATTGGTGCTTTATATATAAAGCGGGGCGAACACCTTTTTTTTTGGTAAAACCAGCTATCTATAAGAAAAAGGCTAGGAGCGCTCTGGCTAACAGCGCGACCCTCTACCTAGGACACCTAGGTTTGAATACCAATCAACCTTTTTTTTATCGGATGGCAATTTCTCTAGGGGAATAAAAATCAACATGTCAGTTTTGTAAATATTCGAACTACGTCACATGGCAATTTAAACATTATTTTTCCTTTTTGTTTGTTTGCACGAATTAAGGTTGTTTTTGTGCATGTCATTTTCTAATTAAGAGATGGAATTTATTATTAAGAGATGATATTTTATTATTATTAAGAGATGGCATTTTTAATTATTAAAATACGTATTAAGAGATGACATTTTTTATTATTAAGATAAGAGATGTCATTTTTATTATTAAGAGATGATTTGTTATATAGAGGGTGGCAGTTTTAGAAGATGGCAGTTTTTGAAGTTTGCATGGCAGTTTTATTATAAAACAAAAACCTTAAACTGGGCTTTGGGCCAATAGGGGGTTCGGCTCTGATCCCCCCTGACGAAAATCACGAGAAAAAGTCGTTCGGAGCTACTAGCCCGCGGCCCACGAGGAAAGCGTCGCTATATACGGGTATATTTCGCAGTACTTTTTTCTAGAAAAAGGAAATTCTATTCGCGTACTGACTCGAACAGTCGGAGTCTAGTTTTGATACGGTATAAAAGATTGGGAGTGTCTACGTCTCAGTCGACTGAGACTTAGTTAAGTCTCAGTAGCTGGCGTCAGCACCATCGGCCCTAGGCCTGTTTGGCGGCTGGTGCTGCTTCGTTGTCTCCACGTCTTGGGCTGGGCTTGCCCCATGTGACTTCTTTTCGTTTCACCAATTTAATTTCCTTCTCTATTAGAAAAAACTGCTGGCTCCTGGGAGAAATACTTCGGCCTATTCAACAAGTGGAAAATGGAGAGATGAAAAACAATGGAGAAAACACTATAGAAATAATTTAAAATAAAAAAGCATAAAATAAAAAGATAATAGTTACATGTGGGTATATAACTAGCCCAGTGCACACCCTAGCTACGGGTTTGGAACATGAATAATTTTGAGTTTTTTCCCTTTCCTTTCTTTTGTTTCTCTATTTTCTTACTTCATTGTTTTTTTTATTTTATCTACTCCTAGGGGTAGTTGCCTCCTGTTTCGTTTTCCTTCTGCCTTTATTTTTATTTTCTTCTTTTTTGTTTCTACTTTCTTTCTTTCAAGAAATATCTATATTTATTGAATAATACATGATTTTTTTAAATAGGCTAACATTTTTTAAAAGGTGTATTTCATGAACACCTATCAAATTTCATGGTTGTTTTAAGTCTTATTTATTTTTTTTCTTGTTCCTGAAAAAATATATGCAAAGTGTTAACCCAATTTTAAAAGAAATTTGTATTTTAAGAAAATATATTCATTATACATTGGTATTTGTAAATAAATTCAATCAAATAATTAGACATGCAACTACCGCCCTCACCTCAACAAAACGCCATTAAGTTGGAGTTGCATAGAAGACATACAATTGCGATGGGATGGACGACATACAATTCAAATTTGACATCTATAGTTGTGCCTAGTGGCAGACATGCAACTATCCCCTCGCCACAAAACACCACAAAATTGCAACCGAAGGCGACACTTGCAGTTGCATGTCCAGTGGCAGACATGCAACTTCCACCGCCCCTCCCCGAAAAAACACAACGGGGAAGCAATTGCGATGAAGACATACAATTGCAGTTCGGGGCGACACTTGCGATTACATGCTTAGTACAAGACATGCAACTGCCCCTCACCGACAAAACACCAAAGAAGTTGCAATCGCATTGAAGACATGCAGTTTGCAATCGAAGGGCGACACTTGCAGTTGCGTGCCTAGTGCCTGACATGCAACTACCTTCCCTCGACAAAACACTGGTAAGTCGTAGTCGTGTTGAAGACATGCAATTGCAATCAGGGCGACACTTGCAATCGCGTTGAAGACATGCCGTTGCATACGGTGGCGACACCTACTGTTACATGCTTAGTGGAAAACATGCAACTAGCCCCTCATACGATAAAATACCACTAAGTTGCAACCACGTTCAAGACATGCAGTTGCAGTCATGTGCAACACTTGCAGTTGCGTGCCTAGTGCCTGACATGCAACTTCCTTACCCTCGACAAAACACCGGTAAGTTGCAGTCGCATTGAGGACATGCGATTGCACTCGAGGCGACACTTGCGATGCGTTCGTCGTGGCGGAACATGAAAGTGCTCCCTCCCCGGACAAAAACACCATAGAGATGCAGTCACGTTGATGACATGCGGTTCCAGATGGGGCGACGCTTGTAGTTGTGTGCCTAGTGGTAGTAATGCAACTGCCTTCCTTCCCTGACCGACAAACAACACATAGTTGCAGTCAAAGGTGACACTTGCAGTTGCATACCTTGTGACAAACATGCAACTGCCCCTCCCACACAGAAAAATAGAGTTGCAATCGAGGGTGACACTTGATTGCATGCACAGTGGCGTACATGCAATTGACCCTCTTGACAAAATAGCACGGAGTTACAGTCAGGCCCGACACTTGCAGTTTTGTGCCTAATAGCGGACATGCAACCCCTCCTCCCCCAAGTTTTTTTAATAAAAAATGGTACAAAAAAGTTTTAAGAACAATAGAAAAGCAATAGAAGGTTGAAATTACAAAATGCAAAAATAGAAATCATCATCACAAGAAACATAGACAAAAAAACATTACACACTTACAAAACAAACACAAAATATAATGATGGTACAAAATGGTTTCTCCCGACAGTTCTCAACCGATTCCCCTCCCTCTTCCGACGGTATGTTTTCCACGCTGAAAAATTGCAGCCTAAAAAACAAAAAGGGAAATCCCAAAACTAGACTAGAAAAAATAACCGCTAAAGGTCAGCCCATACCGCATACCCGGCCGACACTAGAGAAACAAAATACAAAGAAGAAAATGAAACAGGTCGGTCGCGCTCCTAAAACATTTGAATTTAATACAAAAACAAGCATAGGAAAATCTAATGGCCAAAGAGTTGATTGGGACTTGGCTAAAACTTAGTTTAACAATCAGGTATAAACCCAAAAATGGAAAATAAAATAAAAAATAAAAAAGTAATAATAATAATAATTTACAAGGCTTGTAAGCTAAATGTGTCATACTGCTTCTAATAGCGACACAAGGCACTTCAGTCTATATATATGTCCGTTCCCTCTTGTAGGAAATAATAAGAAAACAGAAGCTGGCCCCGGCAGAATAAAACCCAACAAACAAAGTAAAAAATTGTCTTTTCCAGCCCACAGTCCAAAGTCTGGCCCGAGACAGAAAAGAACAGGACAAAACGCAGCCCACCCAGTTCGCCCCTTTACGTGTGCTCACATAAGTCAGGCTGCACACATCATAAAGCAACCCAAAAATCTAACGGTAAAGAGATTCGACTGAGACTTCATAAAAACTCAGTTGACTGAGTTTTAGCGCAACTGTAAAAGATTACATGCTCGACTCGGACTCCAGTCAACCTAGATTTCTTCTATAAAGTCTAGTAGTCTACCGTCCGTATATATAGATCAATCAAGGAGCGAAATAAGCTAAGAGCAGAGGCAGAACAATTAGGGGATTTCTTCGCGTCCATCGACGACGGCAGAGCGCACGTACCGGCCGGAGTCTGAATTCAATTTCAAGGACGATCGACCAGCTAGCAATGGCGCTACCCCATGGCGCCCTCAACTCATTGCCACTGCTCGTCTTCGAACACCAGCCCGCACGGAGTGAGACGACGGCGACAACCGGAGGCGATGACGAAGACATCCCCGAGTTGCTCATGTTTAGCATATCGGAAGAGAGAACGTGCACGGAGCCGACACCCGCCATGCTATCCCCGCAGGACAACCAGATCTGCTTCGCCACCCCGGAGGGCTGGATCTTCATCCTGCACGGTGCCGCCCCGTGGGAGACCTGGCTGTGGCATCCGGTCACTGGAGAGACCATACCCCTCCCGCCCATACGAGACGACCACTACGTCCCCACCAACTGCACCTGCTACCTCACCCACAGCTCCGCCATGCATCCTGACTGCGCCGTCGTGCTGCTCGACGTCGCCGACCCAGACATGTGGTTCTGCCGAATCAACGGAGGAAGCAGTAGGGAATGGGCGCAACACACGTATGACGTCGGGGAGTACACTCTCCCAGAGGGCGACGGCGACTACACTCCCACTCCCCCGATCAAGAGAGTCATAGCTGGCGTCGCCGCCGCCCTGGGAGGGAAGCTGCATTTCATCTTCTCGGAATCAAACCAATACAAGATGGGCGTCGTTCACCTCAACTTCGGTACTCCTGCCCCTACGGCCGAGCTTCACACGCTGGAGGACGTGGACGCCTCCATCACTCTACCGGAAGGCATGTGTGGTGGCGTAACCAGGCTGCTGGAGTCACAGGGGGAGCTTTTCCAGGTCTGCGTTTGCTTCCGGGGATTTGACCCCAACGACATCGGGGACGTCCTTGTCCTCAAGATGGATTTCGACCATGGCCGCCGCTGGCGCAGGGTGCATGACATTGGAGACAGGGTCTTCATGTTGGCTCACGGAGGCAATGCAGTTTCTTGCCCGGCGAGCGCGTGCAACCTGCAAAGGAACCGCGTCTACTTCATGAAGAACTTCCTCGAGGATGACGGGGATCTGTGCATCTACGACCTGGTGGAAGAAGTCCTTGAGATTCTTGTGGTTCATGAAAGGGACTTGACTCTTGCACGCACCAAACCTTATTGGATTGTACCGCCTACTGCCTAGTGCACACATCCCATACGAATGTAACTAGTTTTTTTTTACCCTCAAAGTTTATTGCTCATACCAAAAGAGTTACATCATGAAGTACAAAGGGCAACCGGAACGAGGGTGGATCAATATATCAACTTTAAATCTAAAAGATCATAGTAAGATATTTTTGCCAATTGATGGGCAACAATATTCACTTCTCGATGCAATTGCAAAACACTCCGCTAACGTTCAGTATAGGGGCTGAAGATGTCAAATTCGCCAATACATGCGTTGATCAATTCCAACGAATCAGATTCGATAGTGACATGTGTGCACCACCATAAACTCACGAATGTAACTAGTACTAGTAGGAAAGTTAGGGTGCGTTTGAGAGCTTAAGTATTTTTGAAGTTTTGTAGAAATACAGTGGTTTCTGAAAAAACTTCGGTATTAAATACTTGGTGTTTGGATAAAAAAAAACTATAGTTTAAGAAACCATAGTATCTCTAAAACTGTGGTATTTTTGTAATATTTGAAAAAGACGTCGGGACCTCTTTTTTAAAACTGAGAAATGCTGGCTCATTGGTCTCTCCGAGTCCATCTTCATATGACGAATATTGCTAGATGATAGATCTATCTAGCCAGAGTACACACACGGATTGACTTAGCGCCGGCAGGAAACACGTACAGGATGTGTTGCTCCCGATCTCTTCCAGGTATTGAACAGGTCGGCGAGCAGCCGTATGACGTTTCCAGGTTCCGTTTTCCTATGAGAGCCCTCGATCATGTCTTGGGCACTTTTTACCACTGCTTCTAGACACGCGAGTTGCACGTTCGGTGTCTGTCACAATGCTTCGTCTTTGATGGATCACAAGAGATAACTCACAATGTATACTAGCATGTAGGAGTAGTCGAGAACGTGCTCATGCCCAGCATGCATACGGCGGCCGTTAGCACGAGTTGATCCGGCCGTGAGTGCAGCTGAATTAGGTTCGGCTTTAGGTATGGTCAAGATTATCCATGCAACGACAGAACAATCGGTCAAAATCAGAAAAACCTAATAAAACTGACATTTGCCAAACGCCTCTACGGTTTTACTAAAACTGAGAAAAACTACGCTTTTTAGAAACTAAAGTATTTATTGCCCACACATTAAAATACTGAGGTTTTGAAATACCGTGGTTTTGCAAAAGCTATGTTGCCAAACTAGGCCTTAATGTTTCGCTGATACTCCCTATGTCCCAATAATATAATATGTTATTACTAGTAATTTTGATTGTCCTAGGGCACTTATGATTTGTTCCTCCAGTTAATGTTTTTTATAGCTGAACGTGTTCTTTGTATTATCAAAGTCCTTGCAAAAAATAAATAAGTTACTAAAGCAAGATTTATGTTCATTTGGTCCACTAGTTATTTTTTTTACACTTGATTGTGTTCAATTGTTTGACATATAGGTGTAGTTTTGGCTTATTAATGTAAGAAAAATGGGCTCTAGCATGGTGGTGCCGGTACCCTTCAGCCCACGACTCAAGTGAATAGGCGAATAGGGTTTTCTTGCCTCTTATCGGCGCCCCCGCTAGTCTGCCTCGTCTCATGTGGCCCTAGAACCATGGGGACGCAATGGATCCTGACCCTTTGCCGATGTGTGGGGTCTATTTTTAGGTGTTTTTTTAGTTTGGTTAAGGTTTGTGTCATGCTCAAATAGACGAGGCAGTGCCGGCTTCGTGGAGATGGAATAAGGTCCTCCCTGCCTAGCCCCCATTCCCGTGGTGCGTCTAGTATCGTCGGAGGGCTTGTGGAGGTGTGTTTTCGACGGATTTCGCATGATTCGGTCGGTGTTTCTCTTCAGTGGATTTGCTTGCATCTGGTCTTTGATGGTTTGCATTTGTGTATCTACAGGTTGGGTCCTTCCAATCTATGATTTTCTTCATCGATGACAGTTGTTTTCCTGGTCCGCTGGTCCTGTGGGGCATTAGCAGGACAACTTCCCATTTATCTACTACAACAACGTTTGCCCAGCTCCGATGATGGAGGGGCGATGACAATGGCATCCCTTCGGCTCGCTATAGTGCTTGTAGTCGTTGTTAGGTAGTCTATAGACCTAGATTTACTTTCTGTTACATTTGATGATCCTTGTACTGTCTTACGGCTGATGAACATATTGAAAGTTTTTCCCGCAAATAAAATGAAAAATGGTTCCTTTTGAAGACCACGTTGTGATGAATATCATGTTTCGAGCAAATCATTATTTGGACGCTTAGTTTTTCTTTAAAAAATTCCTATTTTATGGACAGGTGATTTGTCAAAAAGTTGGCTCCCCTCGAATAATGGGTTGTAGTTGTGCTTGTGCGTGTGGATACGAGAGTGGACAAGTGCATGAAAGTACAGTTGTGCCCATGCATGTCACGGTGGAAATCCTCCGGTAGATCACTGACACGCTGAGCTGCTATGTGATGGGTTCCCCCCAGAATACTTGGAGCTCCCCCTCTCGAGCCACAAACTGGAGATGGAGGATTTCACTCCCTTGACCACATCTGTCGGAGGGCGCTCCCACCTGCTTTTGTTTGGAGGTTGCCTTGTCCTCATCAACATGATGTTGGATTCTCTTCCTACCTACGTAATGGCGGCAATGGAATTCGGAGGCCCCTGTCTCTCTTAACTCCCATGCAGGTGGCCCGGTCGTCTCGCCGATCTCTGGATCTCGCGAGGTGCGTGTCTGGTGGTCGGCGGCGGCGCTCGCATGGGTGGTGGTCGTCTCGGCTGCTGTAGTTGTGTTTACTGTCTTACAGTTGGGTGCGTGGATGACGGCAAGCGGCGGCATTCTTCTTCTTCGACTACATCGGATGAAATTGATGGTGTCGAGATCAGGTGACCATGGGGAAGATCCCCAGCCTACGTGCCACAAATACTCGATCTCGTCTCTTGCGACAACCTGCTTCATCGGCTCAAAAAGCATCTTTGTATGTGGTGGTGCTCTCTCAGATCTTGCTATGGCGGCTATTCTAATCTTTTCTCCGTGTTCCCATGGTGGTAGCGGAGGACGTTTGTGGACTATGTTTCGGCGAGGCACAAGTTTCCGCAAAGGGTGGAATAATAGTTTTACTTCTTGTGGATTGCTTTGTGCGAAGTTGCTTGACAAGCATTTGTGTTTCGCATGGTGACCATATGTGTATTCTATGTGAACAGGTTGTCTAATGAAATATATGGTTGCTTAAAAAAATGGCGGCAATGGAGCTCCCCCTGGGGGTTGTCAAGGCCATCAACGACCTCTGTCGTTCCCTCGACGACCTCAACTCCAACGCATCGATGTGGCAGCTTTATGTGATGTGGGGGGCGCACTACAATGTAGCACGCGACCCCGTGGAGAAGCACTGCCGATTCCACACGTTCAAGGCGACGGCGCTCCGCATCGCATCTCATGCTGGAGGCCGGGCTGCGGGTCTGAACGGCATCACCGACCTGAGCGCCGACGAGTTCAACCGTGACTATAGGTGTCGCATGACATCGGCGGGGGTGAAGCGGCGCGGGCGCAACCACAACCTCAACCTCACTGCTCCTCCGTCCATGAAAAGCAATGAAAAAATGGTGTGATATGGCAAAATAGCATGGCCCTTAAAATATGCTATTAGCGGCGTGGCGATACATTGTACACTTATTTCCTTGGCGATGTATTGCTTAGAATACTATAGTGTGCTATTGGCGAAGCTATAGCGTGTTTTTTTCATTGGTGAAAAGGCGCGGCGGCGACTTGCCCCTTCCAGTCTATTGGGACTGGCGTGAGAAGACGTGCAGTTGACCAGCCGTGCCTGGTCTAGGGACCCGTGGCTTGTGTTGGGCTTTCTCTGTGACGGGCGCCATGGAGGATCACCACGCCATCATAGGTGCAACTGGCCAGCGCTACACCGCGCGAAGACGACCTCATAATGCGTGGGTTTGAGGAGACGAGACCCTACGACGAGTACCAACCAATGGCGGAGCTTTGTAGAGCCCTGAGGGGGCCGTGCCCCTCCCCCCCCCCCCTAACGTGTTAAAATCGGAGTTATGTTTTAAAAGATATAGATAGTTTAATTTGTTTGATTGCGCCAGACGTCCGGGTGCACTCGATCTCTAGTCTGCAGATATATAGATGCTCGATCGATTATTATACAGTCTAGTAGTTGTAGTGAGATTTCGTCATGGCCAGCGGTTACTAACAAGAGAGTGGTTTTTCAGCTCTATGAACAGTAAACAAAAAAATTAGCAAATTTCTAAAAATTCTAAAACTTTGCAACATCAAAGATGATCAAACTTTGTAGATGCTTGCAAGTTTTCATGCCAAAAAACCATTTGAGGAGCTCTACACACAAAAAAGATTTCAATGCTTGAAGTTTCGAGCACTTTTAGCACTAAAATCTGAAACTCGTTTGTACACCTTTCTCTAAATGACATTTTGGCATGAAAACTTGCAAGTACCTATAAAGTTTGACCATCTTTGATGTTGCAAAGTTTCATATTTTTTTTAAGTTTTTTTCTTTTTTTTGAATTTACTGTTTATAGAGGGTGCCGAGGCACCCGGAAGCTGTTACACCTTTCTGTTACTAATAAACATGTACGCGCCTAATAATCAATAATATAATCTGCATGTACCGTACGGCGTGTGATGGATCGTTAATATGCTTGGCTGGTGTGATATGTTGTTCCTCATCGCCACTGCATTCTGGGTGCTGCGCGCGTATGTGTACACGGAGTGACAGGAATGGCAAGACCTCTGTTAAGAAATAAATAGTCACATAAGTTCAAGTACTACACTACTTGGCTCAGCAGTCTAGAAAACGATATCTATTACTCCCTTCGTTTCATAATGTAAGACGTTTTTTGACCTTAGTGTAGTGTCAAAAAACATCTTAAATTATAGGACGGAGGGAGTAGTTCGTAGTTTACAATAGTATACTAGCTAGCACGGTACGTGCGCGCTGCTGATCGCCCAGGACATGCATTTTGCACTCGCTAGAAGTTTACAACCGATAGCAGTCACTAGGGTGTTCAGTTTCAGGGTATTAAGCTAGCCTGCGGCCATCTCCATCTCTGTTTCTGACGCCTATCCGACAACACGCCGGCCGCACCATCTGTTTTCTGAAACCGGTCAGCCAGAGATGCTGAGATGTAGGCAGGCAATCTCTGACTCTGTCCGTCTTGTGCCTTCTTCCCTCCATTTGTTCTGCTTCCCCCACCAGAGCCATAATAATAACATAATAATCACTCTAAGTTGTTCCTTCTTCTTTAGTTTGAGGATCATTTCTGAACCGGCTTCCATAAGTTTGCATCGAATTCCTTCCGGATTTAACTCTCTCCACACCAGTCTTACCTTTTTTTTTCGAATTCCTTCCAGATTTAACTCTCTCCACACCAGTCTTCTTTGCATTTGAAAAACAGATCTTCGTCAAGCCTCCCATACATATAGCATATAGTACTCCCTCTGTTAACTTTTATAAGTCCTTAAAGAGATTTCAGACAGCATGCAAAGCAGCCTATTTTTAGTTGTCTGAAATGACTTATAAAAGTGAACGGAGGGAGTATCTATTTTCATTCCTCTTCCCTTCAGCTCACGCCTGACAGACTCCACAAAAACTGTTTAATTTTCGGTAAACAGTCAATTTGCCACAGTTTTGTCCAGAAATCTGAGATTCCCTGACTCGCTTCTCTGTGGCTGCTTGTGCACAAAAAATACCCTTCCTGTTGAAATGCCATCCAACAATGTCTGTGTGGACAGGAATTGTTCTGATGACTTGCAGATCCTCTTCCCACTAGGTTTGCTCCGGAGTGGTACATCCCATTGGCCGGTCCTTGGATCAATCAGCTCGTCCACCTTCATCAACATATTTCTCACGGCACCCAAGGGTCCTATCCTACCACATGTTTATACTATGGCCATCCCCAACTTGCCATATTGTGCCAAGTTTTAGTGTCTCCACGCCTAACTGAATGCTGCGCCAGGTTGCTGTTGCATCTACAACACCAGTGTTTGGGTAGTATTTCGCTTTGAGAATCTTGGCACATATATTATATATAGCACAACCTTTTAGTGCAAAAATAAAAAGCGACGACATGTTAAAAGACAAGCCATATGTACCATGTACGTTTGCCACAGCCAATGCTGCAATGAGCTGTGCATAGGTGGTCCCCACACAACGATGTGCTCCAGTGACAACAGCGTATCTGGCCTATGCAGCTATAAAGAAATCAACAAATGCCACCCACCTTGGAGCTGATCCCCAATCTCTTGAAAGAAAATCCAAAGGCTTGCACAAAAAATAAGTCTTGAGTTCAGGGAACAAGATGTGAAACCAGATAGATGCAAAAGTATCCACAGAAATACCACAAATGCCATACCTTGCCCATGGTTGATCAAAACAAACGTAGTGACACCTTGTGTTCTTAGACTAAAACAAAATCTTACATTAATGAATAGCGCCATACTGTTATCTTTATGATCAGGATAGTTTTGAACTATGTAAGTGTCAGGACCCTGCCTGACCCCCGTCACTGCAACACTACGCAAATAGACAGTTTCAGTTAATCCAAATACCTGTTCAGTGGGTGCGAAGCTACAGTCACTGTCCATCCTCCATCCAACGCTCCTGAGTGCTTCGTACCGCTTCGTCAAGCCGCGTGCACCATCAGGCGTTGATAGATCGTCGGACGGCCCTGGATGGCTGGGACGTCGCTGTTGATCTTTCTGTAAAGCATCGACAGTTCTCTCCTCTCCATGTGCGCTTCCAGTAGTTTCTAGATGCTTGTAAGGCTATATAGCCCCTGTTTTGAAGCCTGCATGCTCATCTTATCTCTTTGGGTTAAACCCTAGCCGCCGGTGTTCCCTGTTGGTCACACTTGTACCAAAACCCTAGCTAATTTGCCTCTGCAATCAAGCTCTGAAGGTGCTTGTTTTCTGAATTGTCGAGTGTTTCTCTGAATTTTAGTCCGTCAGACCATCAGGGTCTGACAGTAAGTAGAACATTTAACATGAAATCCACAGTTTAAGGTTGCCTCAGGCACCTCTTGCAGGCACATATGCCAATCCTATCATTAGCAAAGGAATATTGCATTGTATGTTTTCTAAAGCAGGTAAATATCTTAAAAAGATAGCAAATACTCCCTCCGTCCGGAAATACTTGTTGAAGAAATGGATAAAAATAGATGTATCTAAAACTTAAATACGTCTAGATACATCCATCCCTACGACAAGTATTTCCGGACGGAGGGAGTATTATGTTGTGTACTTGTGGTTCTATCCATGAGCTACTCCCTCCATCCTACAATATAAGGTATTCTAGGTGAATTAACTCCCCCAAAGCACCAATCACATATGTATGTGCCATTAATGTCTACCAGCAGGTTCAAAATATGATAAGCAGATCTCTCTATAGTTAAAAGAGGGCTACATGTGTCATTTGTTTTACTTCATAATTTGTCCTGGAATTGCTAGGATGTTGTAAGAACTGTATATACACATATGGATTGTCTTAATTCCACATGCGTATGGAAGAATGCTTCAAAATAGAAAACACGACATATAGACAAGAGAGCAAAACAGAGAAAGAACATCCTCAAGACAGCAGCACAGGATAAAATATGCACAAGATGACAAGAAATCCGGAGCAATTTAATTAAAAAATTGCCAAAATTGTAGCTCCACACTAGCAAAATAGAGTTGTGCATTATTAATATAGCAACTTTATTAAATATTTATATTCGTTTGTTTTTCCATTTCCTGATATAAACTGTAACATCCTTGACACAAATCTAGCATAAAAAATTACTCCTAAAGATTCCAATAAGGTTCAGAAATCAGAAATCTGTAGAGGAAACAGTAACAGTTATGGGGCCATGACATGATGAGAGTGAATAATACCTTATCATTTCCAACTATCTCCAGATCAGAAGTCTTGGCAAACAACTTGTAATCAAAATAAAGTACCTGAAAACAATTGCAGAATGAACATCCAACTTTCCAATATTTCCAGAAATACATAACCAATCTCCATAGTGCTTGAAATATGGTGCTAAGTTCACCCTGTAGTATTCAATTCAATCTAGCAGCTAACCTCTGCAAACTCACTGATGTCTGACTTTATCTCCTTCACAAATGCTGGTGTGTCTGAGACCAATGCCACCAGAGGTGCACCCTTGACATTCCTAATCTGTAGGGCTCTCTTAATACAAAGAACTGCAGCTTTTCTTGCTCGGACTGGCCTAGAGTAATGATACGAGTTAATCTTCAATTGTTCAAAACATATGATATCAGTGTTCTAAAACATAGGCGTATAGCCAACTATCTCCTCATTACTGATTAGCTCTTTGGCTCGCCTGATATGTTGTACAACACTAAGTGCTGCTAAAAAATTATCTGCATGATAAATGTGGTGGACATTCTGAAACTGGAAGATATTTAGTAATATTGAAATTGACTATTACCGATTCAAACTTTAAGTTTGAAGATCATATTACAGAAATAAAAGAAATATGCAAAGCTATCTTAGGTTACATTAACAATTTCGGCTACAAAGAAGCAGTTTCAGTGACTACTGATGAACGAGATAAGTAGGCAAGTGAAATTGCATGAATGTCAATATTCTACTATACTGCACTTTTCCTTCTTGAACTGATGGGGCAATCTATGTAGTTACTTCAATTTACACAAGCATCCACAAATAGTGTGCCAAACCTATTCGCCATCATGCGCGTGTGCAAAACAATATCTGGATTCGCACCCTTCAAAGCCCAGTCAACTGCTTCTTGGACTTTGCTGGATGGAGATATGATAGCTCACATAAGTTCACCAAATGTATTAGGCCTGGCATACAATGAGTCTGGCAATCCAAAAAGAGCCGATGCAGCAGCTTCATTCTAGGATGAACATTCTCCAGAAAAAACTGAATCCCAACTGCATCTTGCGCCATCAAACCTAGAACTGGGAACAAGTAGCACCATTCAGCATGCTTTTTACACGTAGTTTTGTATGAAAACTAATGACTCAAGAAAAGAAAGTAAACCAACTGTACTAGTGTGTAAAACACTGAACAAACAAGATAGAATAAATGCACTACGGCAAATGATTAGTTACATAAGAAATGCACACTAACGGAAATGACTGGTTAGTGGTCACCTAAGGCTTAAAGAAAAAGAATTAACTTTATAGAACTTGTTCTCTAAACCCTAAACCATGTGTAAGTGCAAGATGTGACAGATATCTTCATCATCTAGTGTGCCTCTGGAGTAAATTAGGAAACTTATCACCGTTGCTATTTTCTGCACTTCTTCCTATCAATAATATATGCAGGTCATGCCAAGAGAAATACTGTAAAACATAAAATTTATTCTAGGCTGTAACTTTAGTACTAACCAGATAATTGGCTCTTTCCAGCCATTCCAGTCACTACACAGAACATTCGTCTCAGCTGGATTTTCAAAAATGTCCACTCTGATATTCAGATCTCTACCATATGTCCTAGCACAGCGATGTTTCCTCCATAAATGTTTGATTTCAAAAATAGTGAGTGACTGGTTGGTATAAGAAATGTACTCCCCAAAAGGATACGATCCCCTGTCTGACAGAGAGGAACAAAAATTTGTATGTGGATAATGACTATTAATCACTACTGCTATTAAACTACAGAATCTATTTATCATGGGTTCACAACCATGATAATATGCAACAATTCACAATTAAGCATCCTGTAAAAATTAATACTATAAGCAAGACAAAATTTGAAGAAGTTTAGGAATGACAACAGGAAAAGAAGCAATTCCATAGAACTCGGTGCTTCCAACCAATCGCATAGTAGTCAATTCAAAGATAAAGATTAAAAGTAGCTGAGTGTAAATGCATTGTCTTGTTTGCCCGATGATCAAAGATTGGTTTAACATGACACTCAAGGCTGCCACTGTTAAGATCTTGTTTTTACAATTGCAGGAGAGAGAGGCCTTTTCAAGAATCATTATGATGGAACGGTTGTCCTAGGAGGCCCGCCAGTTTGACATAGCAAATAGCCGGAAAAAAAACACCCATGAGAAACAACAATCTTAATCATAGCTTGGAAATGCATACATACATTTTCATCTCAAATTTACCATATTACATTAGCAACATCTTTATTCTAAAATTCTCTAGCAACACATACAAGTGACGTTCAGATCCACATGTGTGCTTCATCTCCAGGAACGGCGCCTCCAGACTCCACTTCCGTAACAATGCACCGGCAAACCTATATAAAAAAAGTAAATAATAGCAAGTGAGAATTATATATATGATTAAACACTGGTACCAATAGGATTAAGAAACATCCACACAAAATTCAGACTTAAGATGTTTCCAAGACAAACAGGCTGAGTGACAGCAGATGGTGAGATCATCAATTCTTAGAGAAAAACGACTTATGGATCCACCACACCAGCCTATCAAGCATTAGCACACTATATAACCCCCCCCCCCCCCCTCCTCTTCAGCTAAGCTTATCTCAGTACAAATGCCGAGAAACTTTAATGTCCATGTTTGACCAAAACTCCAGTCGGTAATAGAATCACACAATTATACAACTTTGGGTTAAACCATGTAGGAACTCCCAGTTACCATATACTAGTAATAATAATACAAATTGAACTGCTAGGTTAATCAAATCATATTCAAAGAGAGGTTAACAAAAATCTTCACATACTTGTGGTTAGCTCTGGAATATTGTTCCCTTGTCTACCGACCAAGGCACTAGTCAAAATCTCATGAGTTCTTTGCACATACGAGGCCTTTACAAACTGGTACACCGTTGAAATAGGCGTTCGGTCTCATGATCTGCAGGCAGAAGGCATCCCCTACTTGTGTTCACATGGATACCGAAAGAAACTAGTGCAGTTGACCAAACAAAATCAATAATTAGAGCACTAGTACGTGCGAGCAGGAAAGAAAATCCATAATCCCCATTTCATGCAAATGGTAATTAACCACATGTAAAGAAAAAACAATGATAATAAAGAAACTAAAAACAGCTAGCAACAGTTTCATTAAACAAAAAAGAGATGATTACCTGGTACCAAATCCGCCTCCCATGGTCGGGTCCGGTTCGGGGGCGGCGGCTTGGCACCTGGCGCTCAGCTCTTGGTCCACCATCTCTGGGTAGCAGCGTTCCCGGACCTCCTCGTTGGTGAGGTCACCGAATTGGTTGACGCCGTACACGTTTTGCCCGGCGGCGGCGTTGAGCCGGACGACGACGCGGCGGTTGCCCTTGAACAACCTGTACCGGCATTCCTCCTCACCGACGTCTCTGTAGGTCTTGCCGTACTTGGCCTTCCACCCCACGAACATCCGTCGGGTCTCCTGCTCGTACGATTCCTCCCCCTTCCGGACCCTGTACCCGCGGTAGATCTCCTCATTGGCGAGGGCGCTGAGACCGTTGAGGCCAGATGTGGTCACCCCGTCGGCCCTGGCCCAGGCGACGCGGCAGCGGCTCTCCTTGAACAACGCGTACCGGCACTCCTCTTCGCCGGCGTGTTTATAGGTCTTCTTGTACCTGGCCTTCCACTCCACGAAGATCCGGCGACTCTCCTGCTCGTACGTGTCCGCGTCCGGCGGCAACACCAGCAGCATAGGCAGCGACACGAGCAGCGCCACCGCCGCCGCCGCCGCGAGAGCAACCGCACAGCCCCTCCCCATCCTGTTCCAACGACAACGGTGGGCCGGTAAGGTGGTGGGCTAGACTGGATCACTGGTGGTGGGCTGCGGGCCTCGACACTAAACGGGCCGGGCCTAAGAGCATCTCTAGCAGACCCCGTAAAACCGTGACCCGCATAAAGCGTTTACAGTTCGACGAAGAACTGTTTTGCGGGTCGAAATCGGACGCGGCGGAATAGAACCCATATATGAAACTATATAATTTGAAAAAGTGCTTCGCAGGAGAAATTGCAACCACACTAAAGCCCAGTTCTTTCGACTCGATTATGAAGAATCACTGCCTGGAAAATCACAATCGCAAAAGAACTCATTGCTTCTTCAGGAATCGTCTAGAATCACCCACAATCAGCAGTGTATTTCAGAATCGAGCAAACTTGACGATTCTGGCGATTCCCGCAAAGCAAAACGATTCGGGCTTTAGCAAATACCCCTATTGGATGTAGAAATTACCCCAATATGCCACTCGGGCCACCGACCAACAAAGGCCCACCCAAAGTACTCGTCGATTCCCCGATCGATCGTCCCGTCGCTCATCCCCATCCCGTGTCGACCTAGGGTTGGCGCCACGGATTCCCGCGCCAAATCATCACCAGCCATGGCGGTCCTCTACAGGCATCCTCGTCTACCTGACCACCCCGACCCTCGGCGCCAAAGCAGAGGAGGCAAACCGGCTTCCCGCCCGACCCAATCGCCTGCAGCAGAGGCGAACCGGCTTCCCCGCCTGACCCAATCGCCTCTACAGGAGGCGTCGGCCGACCGAGCCCACTTCACCGTGTTGGTGAGCTCCTCTCTATCTCACCCTTTCTCCCCTTCTCTCTGTCATATCTACATACATATTAGTTCAACTCTGTTTGTATGAATCAAAAAAATTATACTGCTACTTGTTTGCTTATGTTGTTTTCGATTTGTATGGTTATTTGGTTAGTACGAAATTTGTATGATTGATTGCTACTGTTCAAACTTTGTTTATAGCAATGAAAAATTGCATGAATGATTGCTACTGTATGAATTTTGTAGTGGTATGAAATGACTGCTGCTTAGTAAAAAAGTAGTTTACATTTAAACGTTCACATATTGATGTTGTAGATGGAGAAAGTGAAGTATCCAAAAGCAATTTGGGATAGTGCAACTCATTCCATTTATATGGATGTGTGCGTAGAGGAGGTGCGAGCAAATAACCGGCCTCGAGGCACCACTTTGTCCGATGTAGGACAAGCTAACTTGCTTACTAAGTTCAATGAGCGCTCCGGGCGTGGCTATTCGCACTTGCAATTAAAAACAGGTGGGATGCATGTAGAGGTGATTATGCCATATGGAAGACATTGGTTCAAAAAGCTTCTGGCATTGGAAGAGATCCTTATACGAAGACCATTGCTGCTACAAATGAGTGGTGGGCATTGGAGTTGAAGGTATTTTGTTGTTTATCATTTTATTAAACTGGAAGTCATGTTGGATTTTTCATTTCATTTAACATGAATGTGTGCTATTTCATTGCGAGCACGTCCATGAGCTAGCAAGTTTTGATGTCGCACTTGCGGAGGAGCATAAAATGGAGGAGGTGTTTGATGCTTGTTGTGTCACAAATGAGCACGCGAGGGTGCCAATGCCAACTTATCAAGGTTCTATGTCTCGAATCACTTTGGATGATGAGTCTGGTTGTGAAGATGATGAAACTCAGGTTACACCTCGTCCTAATCGTGCTAAGGGTGGGAAGAAGAGGGCATGTCCTTATTCGCCAACTCCTAAGATGAATGAAAAGTGGGAAAGTGAGCATGCAAAAAATGAGGCATTTGTGCGTATGGTGGACCTCTTTGATTCAAGGAACAAGAGAGATGAAACTCAAGTTTCAAAGAAGAAAGGAGATTCACGAAATGTTGGCCATGGTAGAGGCGGATGGTGGTGCACAGGAGTGATGTTCATTTCTATGCTTCACAACTATTTAGGGATCGAGACAAATCGTGATGTTTTCTCTGCCTTCAAGGGTCACAAGCCTAGTGCGAGGCTTCTATGGATAAACAAAACATGGGAGTTCAACAATAAGTAGAACCTCTATGTTTCAAATGCTTCCAACTTGTATTGTAGTGAACTATTTTATTTTGTTGAACCATTGTATTTGCTTTGAACTTGTACCGAATTGAATTATGTTGTTTGCCTTCTTATGAACTACTCTTTTGCTACTGCACCTTGTTATGAGCTACTCTTTTCCTACTGTACCGAATTGTTGTAACCTCCTATGTGTGTATGTGGTTGTGGCAAATGGATAAAAAAAGCAAGAAGATGAGGAATTTGAGGCTGGAATGCTTGCATTTGCTTTGGAAATGACGTCGTCAAGCAAATCATTGCCGTGACAAGGCCAAGAAGATTACCACTTGTTACAGGCCTCCAATGGGTGGAAGAGAAGGAGAAGGATCCAAAAGCTTTCTATGCTATGTTCGTAATGAGGAGGTCGTGTTTTACCCATTACATGATCTGTTGGTTGAGAAGTATGGGCTTAAGTCAACTTGCAACATATCATCCAAAGAAGTTACTGCACTTTTTCTATGGACTTTGGGAACAACGCAGACAACCGACAATGTTGCAGATCGGTTTGCACATAGTCGCTCATCACTAACAAAAAATTCCATGAGGTTTTGGAGTGTGTGGACCACATGGCGGGTGACTACATTAGACCAATGGATCCATCCTTCTCTGAACCTCATCCCATACTTAGAAAAACAAGGTTCTGGCCTCATTTCAAAAATGCTATTGGAGCCATAGATGGAACACATATTAAAGTGGTTGTGCCTAAGGAATTGGAGCCCCAACACAGAATGTAAAAGGGTACATGTTTAAAATGTCATGGCAGTGTGTGATTTTGATATGAGGTTCACTTTTGTTGTTCCTGGATGGCCCGGATCTATTCATGACACACGTGTATGGAGCGATGCTATAGTTCGTTATGAGCATTTCCCACAACCACCAACAGGTAATCTCTTGTATGTACACATGTTATTCTGGTGATGCTACTGTACCTTGTTGTTAACCTCCTATGTCTTATTGTAGATAAATACTACCTTGTTCCGACTGGATATCCAAACAGAGTTGGATATCTAGCACCATACAAAGGACAACGGTATCATGTACCCGATTTCCAACAACACCCTCCCATGGGGAGGTATGAGACATTCAACCATCGTCATTCTTCTTTGCGAAATGTTGTCGAAAGAATGTTTGGTGTTCTGAAGATGAAATGGCGTATTCTCCAAGGCATACCACGGTACAAACCGGAGACCCAAAAGATGATCATCACTGCGTGCATGTGTCTTCACAACTACATTTGTGATAGAAAATTACGTGATGAGCATTTTGACAAGTTTGACAATGATGCGTACGTGCAACCTGCACAACCGTTTACAGGTGCCAACGCTTTACCACCTGAAGATGATGGTACCATGAACGCTACACGTGAGGCTATTGCTGTCAGTCTTGTACCTTGAGAGCGTCCATCTTGTAGTTTGCAATTCGCTTTTAACTTGTAATATTTAGCACTATATAATATTTCCAACTTTGGTCCTAAATTGTAATACTAAGCAATTTATGATTTTGCAACTTGCTTTATATTGTAATATTATATGCTTTATGAGATTTGCAACTCGTTTTCGTGTTCAAAATAACCAAGTGTTACCAATATATCACACACTTCGGTCTAGGGACGTTACAGACATTTCAGCACACAACTCATACAACAATCACAGGTTAGAATCACAGAAAAGAACTGGGCAGACGATTCTGTGGGCAGATGATTCTCCGGGCAGTTTCCCAGAATCACGATTCTGGAGAATCATGAGGCTAAAAGAACTGGCTCTAATTCATTACATACTACATGATCATTCATAGTTCATCATTGTTCTTGTCTTATATCCTATTATTCATCATTAATTTTGTCTAATATACATTTTTTAAGATCCTCGTGTACATCAAGCGACGTTCTTGGCTTTCTTTTACCACTAAATCACTTTGTCTCCTCTTCTTGTTCTTCCACCCACTATCTCCACTTCTCAAATACAAGCACCCATTCAAATACGAAGCCATGTAGTTGGGGCATATCTCTTTTCCACTCCGTCCCTCTCTCTGCGGTTTGGGTATATTTTAGAATGTTCTTGTCTTAGCAAGGCGTATGGGCAGTTTTTTGTTGCGTCATGGCAGCTAGTCTCCCTCCCTCTCTCTCTCTCTCTCTCTCTCTCTCTCTCTCTCTCTCTCTCCAAATTTAATATGCATTATCGAAAATCTAGGAGAACGATGATGCTACTTTACTGTTTGTCATGTCTCCGTGAAAGATAAAGAGATAGAGGGGAGGACATACTTGGCAGAGTAGGTGGCCACTTAGGTTGTTGTATGGCTGTTACAGAGAACGATGATGACGGCGTTGACGGGGTTGGGGGCAACGACATGTAAAAAGGTGAAAGGTATATTATCGTCAGATATAACATGCACTTTGCATTGCAACAGCAAAGTTTTTTTCCTACTACAAAGAAATTAATGCGGCAGAAGTTCTGCTTAGTGGTATTCCTTTCACACTGATCATGCGTGCACTGAACTTTTTTTGGAGCTTCCCAATAAAATCCGAAGTGCTAATATATATCACTTAAACAGATTACCAGGAGTGATGCAACACGTCCTCCCCATTGGTGAACTCCACTAATATATTACAAATGTGTACGGGTAGATAGAAATACTCAATAGTTGGATGGTATTTCATTTCTTCTTCTGTTGAATGTGTACGGCTCCCTAGAAGGTTGATGTGAAGATAACCAAACTATGGATAATCAATATCCTTATTCAAACCTTAAATAATGATTCAATTGCCCAAAAAATAGGATAATGAGATGAACAAAACCTTGAATCATGTGTGGTGTATGCATTAGTTATGAAAACAAAAATTAAATTTCAGAGTTCAACGATCTAATCGTGTGTTTGACAAATCTTAGCATATAGAAACAACGCTATGATGCAACATACCAAATAGAGATGGTCTGTTCTTACTGTAATGAATAAGCTAATACGATGCGACTTACAAGATATTGTTGCTAAAAGCAAAATATAACATGAGATCTTGAATCCTTCAGCATAACCTATATAATAAGCGATGTGACATCTCATTATCAAATTAATTAATATTGGTTGAACCTTGTTTTTCTGATAGCGTGCTTCTCTTTTGACAAGACATATAACCATGTATGTGATTTTTTTTAAGAATGACTATCCAAACTTCACACATCAGTGTTAAATTCAGCTAGCATGAGAGAGCAGCTTCGCCGGCATGTCCGCGAGCATCAAGTCTTCTTATCTTGTGGCTCTAGCTGCTAGCTCATGAGCTAATTAACTTGTTTCTTTCCCTGGGAATAGCATTGATGCGGAAATAATCCAAGGTCGTCAGTGCATCTTTTAATTAGTGCGCCATTAGTTTAAATGATTATAGGGCCTTTGTAAACAGTGGACAATGCCTTTAGGCAGTTCAGAATGGTCTGCCCCTCGGCCTCCTCTACTGACGTACACATCTGCACATGTTGGCTCACTGAAACAAACACCCAGCCTCTATAGTCCCTTGCAACTGAACCATCACAACTCTCACCTGAATATGCGAAAAACGCAACATCTATGTTATCCATGTATGTGCAATTTACAAACACTAATAATTAAATAAACTAAATTCCTCACTTCGCAACAAGCTTCTGCGGAAAATCTTACAATAATTGAGAAATCGAGAAAGCTAGCTTCCAGTTGACTGGAAGTTAGCGACAGATCTGCACAATTCTAGAACTACTCGATCCGCTTCTACTCTCGCGCGATCCCTTCCCGATTTCCTCGCGCCCAGAATCTTCTCCCGTGATTTAAGGACGATTTCAATTATCATTAAAGAAGAAACATTTTTCCTGTGAATTAAGGACGGTTTTTAATTCTCATAGATTTCCCCCCTGATTTAGGTAAGGTTTTCAATACTCATTTAAGGAGGAAGATACACGCTTGATTTTTTTCACTTTTAAGTGATTTGGCTAATTGGGATCTAATTTATAAACATGTGATCACACTAGAAAATCTGAGCATTGTATCGAAGAGAGGCTTGGTAAAAGAGATTTGTCGAGGGAAGTTGTGTAATGAGATCTTTACACGTACGGTCACCAAACTAACGTGATTAGAGCTTACGCACCGCAGAGTTGTGATATTTTTCTTTTGTAAATCCCTCCGGTAACTTTTGTGTGAATAACCTGGTAACCAACACTTCACAAATCTGATAACTTATGTACTCCGGTCCTGAAACTTTGTCTGCCAGGGTGGGGATGGAGGAGTTATTGAAACATACCACGGTAACTTCTGTACAAATATCATGACAACTCATACATGGTAGACCTGATAACTTTGTCGGCGGGGTCGGGTGGGGGTGGGGGAGTCACTGAAACATGCCACGGTAACTTCTATGCAAATAATATGATAACTCACACATCGTAGACATGATAAATTATGTACCCAGTCCTGGTAACTTTGTCGGCGGGGGTAGGGGTGGGGGGAGTCGCTGAAATATACCACGATAACTTCTATGCAAATAACATGATAACTCACACATCATAGACATGATAAATTATGTACCCAGTCATGTTAACTTTGCCGGGCGGGGTAGGGGCGCATGGGAGGAATTGTTGAACCATACCACGGTAACTATTATGCAAATAACATGATAAATCACACATCGCAGACTTGATAACTTATGTACCCGATCCTAGTAAATGCGGCGACTGTGGCGAGGGGGGGGGGGGGTTGATGCCCTGATGTCTACTACACAACCTTCTTCTTGTAGAAGTTGTTGGGCCTCCAAGTGCAGAGGTTTGTAGGCAGTAGCAATTTTTCCTCAAGTGGATGACCTAAGGTTTATCAATCCATGTGAGGCGTAGGATGAAGATGGTCTCTCTCAAACAACCCTGCAACCAAATAACAAAGAGTCTCTTGTGTCCCCAACACAACCAATACAATTGTAAATTGTATAGATGCACTAGTTCGGCGAAGAGATGGTGATACAAGTGCAATATGGATGGTAGATATGAGTATTTGTAATCTAAAAATATAAAAACAGAAAGGTAGCAAGCGATAAAAGTGAGCGTAAACGGTATTGCAATGCTAGGAAACAAGGCCTAGGGTTCATACTTTCACTAGTGCAAGTTATCTCAACAATAATAACATAATTGGATCATATAACTATCCCTCAACATGCAACAAAGAGTCACTCCAAAGTCACTAATAGCGGAGAACAAACGAAGAGATTATGGTAGGGTACGAAACCACCTCAAAGCTATTCTTTCGGATCGATCTATTCAAGAGTCCATAGTAAAATAACACTTTAAGACACAAATCAACCAAAACCCTAATGTCACCTAGATACTCCAATGTCACCTCGAGTATCCGTGGGTATGATTATACGATATGCATCACACAATCTCAGATTCATCTATTCAAACCAACACAAAGAACTTCAAAGAGTGCCCCAAAGTTTCTACTGGAGAGTCAAGACCAAAACGTGTGCCAACCCCTATGCATAAGTTCACAAGGTGACTGAACCCGCAAATTGATCACCAAAACATACATCAAGTAGATCACGTGAATATCCCATTGTCACCATAGTAAGCACATGCAAGACATACATCAAGTGTTCTCAAATTCTTAAAGACTCAATCCGATAAGATAACTTCAAAGGGAAAACTCAATCCATTACAAGAGAGTAGAGGGGGAGAAACATCATAAGATCCAACTATAATAGCAAAGCTCGCGATACATCAAGATCGTACCACCTCAAGAACAAGAGAGAGAGAGAGAGAGAGAGAGAGAGATCAAACACATAGCTACTGGTACATACCCTCAGCCCCGAGGGTGAACTACACCCTCCTCGTCATGGAGAGTGCCGGGATGATGAAGATGGCCACCGGTGAGGGATCCCCCCTCCGGTAGGGTGCCGGAACAGGGTCCCGATTGGTTTTTGGTGGCTACAGAGGCTTGCGGCGGTGGAACACGCGATCTATTATGTTCCCTGATGGTTTTGGGGTATATGGATATATATAGGCGAAAGAAGTCGGTAAGGGGAGCCACGAGGGGCCCACGAGGGTGGGGCGCGCCAGGGGGCAGGGCGCGCCCCGCCTCGTGGCCACCTCAAGCTTCCCCGACTTCAACTCCAAGTCTCTGGATCACGCTCGCTCCAAAATCACGCCCCAAAGTTTCATTCCGTTTGGACTCCGTTTGATATTCCTTTTCTGCGAAACACTGAAACAAGGGGAAAAAACAAAAACCGGCACTGGGCTCTGGGTTAATAGGTTAGTCCAAAAATAATATAAAAGTGCATAGTAAAGCGCATTAAACATCCAAGATGAATAATATAATAGCATGAATACTTCATAAATTATAGATACGTTGGAGACGTATCATGCCCCGACAATTTCTGTGTAAATAGCATGGCAATAGACACATACAAAGTTGATAACTCCCTGATACGTACATTTTGCATCATGATTTTATATCGATATTTATTGCATTATGGGCTGTTACTACACATTATGTCACAATACTTATGCCAATTCTCTCTTATTTTACAAGGTTTACATAAGGAGGGAGAATGCCGACAGCTGGAATTCTGGGCTGGAAAAGGAGCAAATATTAGAGACCTATTCTGCACAACTCCAAAAGTCCTGAAACTCCACGAAAGTCATTTTTGGAAATAATAAAAATTATTGAGCGGAAGAAGTACACCAGAGGGGGACCCACCTGACCACGAGGGTGGGGGTCGCGCCCCCTGCCTCATGGGCCCCCTATTGGCTCTCCGATGGCCATCTTCTGCTATATGAGGTCTTTCATCAAGGAAAAAATCATAAGCAACCTTTCGGGACGAGACTCCGCCGCCACGAGGCGGAACCTTGGCGGAACCAATCTAGGGCTCCGGCAGAGCTGTTCTGCCGGGGACACTTCCCTCCAGGAGGGGGAAATCATCACCATCGTCATCACCAATGCTAGACCGAATGGCATTACGGTGAACTCATACAATCCGTATCTGGAGGTGAAAGCTGTCCTGGGAATATCTTCGGTTCGCACTTTTAATTGATGGTATCCCGACCTCAAGTCAATCTTTGAGAATACCTTGGCCTGAGCGAGTTGATCAAATAAATCATTTATTCCTGGCATCGGATATTTGGTCTTGATTGTGACCATGTTAAGCGCTCGATAGTCTATGCACAATCTCAGTGTTCCATCCTTCTTTTTGGCAAATAAAATTGGTGAACCCTGTGGTGAGGAGCTGGCTCGTATATAACCCTTGTCCAAGAATTCTTTTATTTGCTTCTTCAGTTCTACCAATTCGGATGGTGCCATTCGGTATGGTTTCTTGTATATGGGGCGGTTCCGGTGCTAGCTCGATGCTGAACTCTATCTCTCGATGCGGTGGCATGCCCGCAGTTCTTCAGGAAATACGTCTGGAAATTCACACACTACTGGAACCGTGCTCAAATCAGAAATATACACTTTGTTCAATCTTGGTTGCCGGGATATTTTTCTTTCCTTGGCTGAGACTTTTATGGTCTTCCCGTGGTGGTGGGTGAGAATCACGGTCCGGTTGAAGCAGTCAATAAAACCTTTGTTGGTGGTTAACCAATCCATCCCTAGGATGACATCCAGCCCTTTATTTTCCAACACGATAAGATTTGCGTGAAACTTCAACCCTTCAAACTCGATAACCACACCACAGCAATAACTCGGGTAACTTGCTTAATTCTGTGGGACTTGACGATCATAGATTTTTCCAAGGGAAGCATCAAAAATTATTTTGCAAGGCAAAACTTTTCAAACGAATGAGTGAGAAGCTCGGAATCAAACAAAACCATGGCAGGTATTGTGTTGATGTGAAACGCATCGAGTACGATATCCGGGGCATTTTGTGCTTCCTCTTTGGTCACGTGGTTCAGATGACCCTTCCTGTGGTTGTTATTTTGGTTGAAATTGTTGCGCTTTACGCCAATTATTGCCTCCGTTGTTCGGCTTTGGGGTCGAAGTTCCTTGGCTTGGGGCACCGCTTGGCATAGTGCCCTTCTTCTCCACAAGCGTAATGTAACGCCTGGGCGGTATGTGAACTCCTTGTCCCTTGCATGAAAATTCTTGATTGGGCGTGAGACGCTTGTCGTGGGTTTGGGTGTCCAGTTTTACGAACATATGTCTTGCTGCGGTGGTTGCGGGCATGATTAGTCTGGTCCCTCTTCCACTTGCGGAAATCTTCTAAGCTGCGTCTCTCATTCTCCAAGGTAATGGCCTTATCCACCAGCGTCTTAAAATCTGGAAAGGTGTGCACGACCAGTTGGCATTTAAGCGCGGGTGTCAGACCGTCTAGGAATTTCTCCATCTTCTTGTTTTCAGACATACGTTCCTCGTTGGCGTAGCGAGACAGCAGAGTAAACTGACGGTTGTATTCTGACACCGTCATTGTCCTTTGCTTGAGGTCATCAAATTCTCTCTTTTTGATCTTCATAAGACTCTTAGGAATATGTGCCCCACGAAAACCTTCTTTAAACTCCTCTCATGTTATATTATTTTCGTTGGGGTGCATGTGTAGGAAATTTTCCCACCATGATGCGGCTGCTCCAGTGAGATAGTGCGGAGCATAAAGCACTTTCTCAAGATCTGAACACTGGGAAATAATTAATTTTCTTTCCATGTCTCGAAGCCAGTCCTCGGCTTCAAGAGGTTTGTTAGTGTGAGAAAATGTTTGGGGACGCGTCTTCTGTAACTCAGATAACTTTGATTGCTGTTGATACTGTCCATGGTGATTTCCCATATTGATGACTTGGTTCATCATTTCCTGATGTTGTTGCTGACTTTGCTCATAAAGACGGCATATTTGAGAAAGTGCCGTTTCACTGTCCTGTTGACTTGACTGCCCCTGTGTGAAATTGTTGCTTGGGGGTGTGCCAAAATTTTCCTCTGACGGAGTTGGCATGGAGCGCGTCCAAGGACGAGACATTCTTCACTCTGGGGATATATTTTGCAACACTCATAAGAAAAGAAATTGAGTCGCAAAAGTCAATAAATTCATGAAGAAGGAAAAAGTCGGAAATGTTCCAAGATTTTTCAAGAGAATAAACGTTTGCGCACGGAGAAGGACTGCTCATTACATATCTTACACGCAAGCAGTAATTATACAATACATCACTCAGGATATGCGTACATAATCCTGACACGTTATTTAGGCTAGTGCACTCCTCCAGTTCCTACATGATGCGCAAACAAGCTACTTCTCACAACCTAGGTACATATAAACATATCGTACAAGTCGGTACATTGCATGGCGGCTAAGCGTACTCAGTCGGAGATGGTAAGGATTTCCCTTGGCCTGCCAAGGGTGAGGCGCAGTGAGGATGGGGACTCAACCTCCTCTTCGGTGATAGGCTCCAGACGTGAAGTGCTGCGCTGAGTTGGTGGAGCAGGTGCCCTATGCGGGACAACTCGAACATGAGCGGGCACGAGGGTGGTGCAGAACGAACCGGAGTAGGCGCAATGACATGGTTGAACTCCTCCGTGGTAGGCAGGCGACGCAGTAGTGGCGGGAGCAGAGGGAGCAAAAGATGCTGATGACGAGACGAAGGTCAGCGGCGGTGCGGTGCGCAGGAGCTCCCTCCTGTTAGCGGCACAGCCATGGATTGAGTCCATGCGGGCAGCTACAAAGTCGTCCACCAGGTTGTCGAAGGCTGCCTCCAAAGCCCGGAGATACTCGATAAGCATCTCAAACGCTTTGTCTCGTTCTCCTCTGGGGCAAGAGAATGCATAGTGGCAGGTGTATGGCACGTGACATGGCAGGTAGCGGTAACGACGAGTCTTCATCGAAGGAAGGATATCCCTGAGACGAGCTATCGCCTCACGGGCTGCCATCTGCAGTGCATGCTTCTCCGTGGGCATGGCTCTCCCCAAGAACAGGAAACGCCAACTCGCCTTCTCCTTGAATTGCACCGTGGCTTGGTGCATGGTTAGACGGTCATTGACCTTGTGCCGAGAGAGTGAGAAGACTGGGCGACAGATGGCCCCATCGCGACTTGGACGATGAAGGAGAGAAGCTTGACGAACCCATCGGGCATGTTGGCGAACATCTGTGACTCGCAATCGTTGTTACCATCTACAAAAGTAGGCAAAATTCCTGAATAGTCAAATCATAAATTTATGCTGACTGTCAGAAATTGACTACATTTGTAAAAATTAAGTAATAGCTCTATATGATAATAACCGATTATCGATCACACCTAGTGGCTTCCTACATTCAGCCTGGCTCTGGTACCAAGCTTGTCACGACCGGTTTTCCAATAAAAATATTTATTGAGAAACCGACCTATAAATTCCAGTGTGAGGAAAGTCCTCCATGCTGGTGGACAAAACCTTGATACAATAAGCCAGTAGCACATAATATATTACAGGGTCGAGCTGATCTTGCTCAACAAATTATTACAAGCACGCCAATAATAATACATAGTGGCGGATATGACATGATGGAGTGGTGGCATACCATCGACTCGAGGTAAAGTGGTGGAATAACACGGTGGAGTGGGTGATATGACTCCTACACTGGCGGCTCATCGGCCGAGGTGAGGCTCGGTGAATTTATTTGGGTAGCGGAAGCGAATATATCATGATGACTAATCCAGGGGTCGACGAGACTGACTGGGATTCCTCTAGGCGCCGGACTCGCTATCGAACTCTTCATCCATGAGATCGCCTTTCACAAGATCTCGCCAAATCAACAAGCCGTGTGAGTACTTTGAAAGTACTCGCAAGACAGTTCGGACAAAAGATATAACAAATGTATGCATGAATGCGACATGAATAATTTTAACAATGCGCAATCAAATCAGTATAGCAAGGTAAGTAAAAAGGGAATCAGCGGTAGTCCGTTCGAAAACCCAAAGAAGATAAACTCAAAACCGATCGGGTGTCTGGAGTGATGCCCCAAAGGGCGAACAAATAAGTAAAGCATGCCACTGTCGGGCGTCTAAGCGACACCTTATAAAGGGCTTATATTGAAAGAAAAGATATGTGTGCCGCAGTCGGGCGTCTAAGCGACACCTCATAAAGGGCTTATATTGAAAGAAAAGATATGCATGCCACAGTCGGACGTCGGAGCGACATCACGGAAAGGGCTTATAACGAAAGTAAATAATAACAATGCCGCAGTCGGACGTCTGAGCGACATCGCAGAAAGGGCTTATAACAAAAGTAAATAATAACAATGCCGCAGTCGGACGTCTGAGCGACATCACAGAAAGGGCTTATAATTCACTTCTCATATCGGTTAACTTGCAAGGAGTAGTGCTCATAGGAGAATATTCATCACATGATAATAAGGCCCAGTTCTTTTGGCCGATTCTCCCATAATCTTGAGAATCGACCCTCCACCCAGCTTCTCCCAGAATCTTGAACCCATATTTTTTTTACAATCCTAGCTAGTTAGGATGTGAATAGTTAGGATTGTAAAAAATATATAGATACAAGATTCTGGGAGAAGCTGGGTAAAGGGTCAATTCTCAAGATTCTGGGAGAATCGCCCAAAAGAACTGGGCCTAAACAGGTTAGTCCATCCACATGAATAAACAATTAACACTCATGTGGTTCTCAGGAGTTTCTGTCACCAAGACTGACACTTGACAAGATAAGATGAACACATCTCTTGGACATGGATAAGATGATTTCAAGAATTGTTGACTCTACAGAGTTTGTACTAAAATTATCCACAGCCAACGGATCTCCGTAGTCACGAAGGACTAGTTCCGTTTACGGTATTTCGGAGAAAACACAGCTAACCAGTACACACCCATCCTGCCTCACGTTGCTGTGAATCACCCTAGACAGTGTTCAAGAAAAACTTTGAGACGGGAGAACACAATCTCGAATAGCATGGGATCAAATTTATATATCAGCGCTCTAAGGGGTGCCCCTCTCGGTCCCAACCGAAACACCCATGCCCCGACCGGATGATAGGCTTTAATCCAGGGCCATGGAACCCTCATCCCGCCTCTCGATTTGGTGTGTACCGTAAAGTGGTTTGCAACTTACTAAGTCAGTATCCCTTGAGGAAAACATGTGGTAGTACGAAGGGGAGACGGACGGAATTTGACTGATTTATGTTGACACTGGTCAACGATTCGGCATAAGACCGGCATGCTACAACACTGCCATCTTACCCATTCTCATGCCAACTCATGGCCATGCAACATGTTTCCAACAACTCATGGATTTCCAAACTCACTTGCCTCAACTTTTACGAGATAAACTTTCATCGAGATGCTCATGAACATGCCATGATACTAAATTAATGCAACCATGCCCAAACACTCATCATATCAAAAGTTCAAACATGCTTGCCTGGTTCGGAGTAGTCGGGGCCTAGCTCGGTGAAGTTCGCGGTCCCATCACCTCCTTCGGTATCTACGGTATACAAAAATATACGCACTAACGTAAATACCAAGGGTGCTCAAAAATATTCCAAATATTTTTCAAATAAATCTGATAAAAAACTAGACAAAATTTTGAAGAGGACAGAAAGAGAATCACTCAAAAATCCTTTTCTGTTTAAAAGTTATAAGTGTTTTGGTCCAAGGACCTTTCTGTAATGAAACAGAAAATACTGGGGGCGTAACAGAAAGTTCGTAAACGATTCGGTTTGGAAAGCATATTTATCAGAATACGCTTGTAAACGTTTCAAAATAAAGAACAGAGAGGTCGACGGGCGGTCCCACCACAGTTTAAAAATTCAAACGGGGCGGAGCTCGCCGGCGCCCGAGGGTCGCGACAGCCACGGCCGGCGATCCACGGCGAGGCAGGAGGATCGGGTGGTACCTCTGTGCTCAGGCGCCATTCCGCGTCGGTGGGTGGTGGTGGTGGTCGAGGCGAGTACCACGCCGACGGGCTGCCCTTGCTCCAAAGGGGACGGCGATTCGGGAGGTTGGATCTTGCCGGAGAGTGCCGCGAAGAGCAAATTGAGGTGGGGTTAGGCTACTGGGTGCTCGAGAGGGTTGCCGACAAGGTTAGGGGCGCCGGGACAGCCTCACCGAGTGAATCGAGGTGGAGGCCGAGGCGGAACGGGCGGCCGGAGTTGGGGAGGAGACCTCCTCGAGGTCCTCCTAGAAGCCTGGCGGAGTGTTGGTGAGGTGTAGGGATGCTGCGTGCTCGAGGGCGAGCTCGGGGCCCCTTTTTATAGGCGATCAGGGGGGTTGGCCGTGAACGGAGTTCTCTAGCGAAGGTTACGGCGGCGCAGGGTTTGGTCGGGGTGGTTTAGCGGTTGAGCTTCAACGTGGAGGTCTACTGGCTCCATTTAGACGCTAAACGAGTTTGGTCGAGAAGCTTTGGGTGGATTCGATGGAACGGGGCGGCGCGGGCCCGTCGGCGGCAGAGGGCGTGCCCCGCGCTTGTCGGCCACGGCGACGGTGCAACGGGGTGCGCTGGCGTGCATGAGCCACGCGAGGGGCTGTGGAACGATGGCGGCGACGGTGGCGTGGCGAGCGGGCTCGGGCCCTCGCTGGCCGCCACGGGTGGCGCCACCACGTAAATCGCCAACACCGGGCGAGGCTCGCCGCCACCGACGCCGTGATCCGTCCAGGCGGCGCGGCGCCCGCCAGGAGGAGAGGTTGCGCAGACCGCGCCAGGCACACTGTTGACAGGTGACCCGACCCTGACGAAGAAACGGCACTGAAACTCTGAATTTCTGAATTTACTGAAAGTGCAAAGTGACAGTGCATGCTAGGTGTTCGACAGAATGCTTTTGGCATGAGGTGATTTTTCCTTCAGTTGATTTTTGGTGGAGTGGCTTCTCATTGCAACTGGAGGTTGCCTGAATTTTGGTGGAATTTTTGGAGAAGAGGAGATATGAATTTCACCAAATTTGACAAATCTGGTCCAAACTTGCAGAAGCTGAAACTTGAAAATTTTGAAAAGAAGAAGAGTGGATCTTGATGGTTCTAGGTTGTGGGTGCTAGGGACTATCCAGAGTAGTAGGTTTGAGAACAAAACTCAAAGGCATTTAGGTACTTGCTTTGCAAATCACCTAGGCTCAACATAGTGGACAGAATTTGTCTTGGGGAAAGAAATAATTGAAATAAAATCCAAAAATGAGTTGGACCTGTTGGGACAAAATATTTGGATTGCCCCAAAGTGGAAGGAGGGGTTTTCGGGAGATCTACCACATGAGACATGGTAAAAAGTATGGATGGATTCAAAATAAGAGAAGACCCAAAACTCCTAGGGTTTTCTTCAAAAAGGAAATAACTCCCAAAAATAAGATTTGAGAAGGGAGAAATCAGAAGAAAGGTTTTTAATAACCAACACCAGAGTTGAAGAAGGTGCCAAAGAAAAATCTTTTGTCAAAGGGAAAATTCTTGAGAGAAAGAGATTTGTGGAAGGGTTTAAATGACCTCCTTCAAAACCAACAAGGTTTTTGCTGAAAACCAAAACAAAATTTTTTGGAGTGTCACACGTTTGTTCCTGGGGACATGGGAGAAGTCTTGCTATTAGTAGTCATGTGAATTTGGTATTCATTCGATATTTTGATGAGATGTATGTTGTCTAGTGATAACCCACAAGTATAGGGGATCGCAACAGTTTTTGATAAGTAAGAGTGTCGAACCCAACGAGGATCTAAAGGTAGAACAAATATTCCCTAAAGTTCTATCGACCACCGATACAACTCTACGCACGCTTGACGTTCGCTTTACCTAGAACAAGTATGAAACTAGAAGTACTTTGTAGGTGTTTTTTGGATAGGCTTGCAAGAAAATAAAGAGAGCGTAAATAAAAGCTAGGGGTTGTTGTAAGTAAAGAAGCAATAAAGTAAATATGGCGAGTATGGAAAAGTGGTGATAGGAGTTGCAAAATTCTCCCTTAAGCAATTGACTACTTTACTAGACCGATAGCAAGTTTTATGTGGGAGAGGCCACTGCTAGCATGTCATCCCTTACTTGGAATTCTATGCACTTATGATTGGAACTATTAGCAAGCATCCGCAACTACTAAAGTTCATTAAGGTAAAACCCAACCATAGCATTAAGATATATTTGTCCCCCTTTAATCCCGTATGCATCAATTTCTATGCTAGGTTGAAGCTTCTGTCACTCTTGCCCTCCAATACATAGTCCTATCAACATACAACTAACCCTATGGTGTGATCCACGCGCGCGCTCACATGATGGGCATCAAAGGACGGCAACATAACCACAAGCAAATTAAATCAATCACAGCAATTCATCAACCATCGATAGGACAATGAAAATCTACTCAGACATCATAGGATGGCAACACATCATTGGATAATAATATGAAGCATAAAGCACCATGTTCAAGTAGAGGGTACAGCGGGTTGCGGGAGAGTGGACCGCTGTAGATAGAGGGGGGAAGGTGATGGAGACGTTGGTGAAGATGGCGGAGGTGTTGGTGTAGATCACGGTGATGATGATCATGGCCACGGAAGTGTTCCAGCGCCACCGGAAGAGAAGGGGAGAGGGGGCCCCTTCGTCTTCTTCTTCCTTGACCTCCTCCCTAGATGGGAGAAGGGTTTCCCCTCTGGTCCTTGGCCTCCATGGCTTGGGAGGGGTGAGAGCCCCTCCGAGATTGGATCTATCTCTCTGTTTCTGCGTTCTCTTCTGGCTCTGTTTCACCGTTTCGTGTATATATGGAGATCCGTAACTCCGATTGCCCTGAAACCTTCGCCGTGATTTTTTTCCGAAAATTAGCTTTCTTGCGGCAAAAGAAGAGCGTCAACCGCCTTACAGGTGGGTCACGAGGGTCAGGGGCGCGCCCTAGGGGGGGCGCCCCCTACCTTGTGCCCACCTCGGACACTGGTTCGCGTTGATTTTTCCTCCAGATTTTCCAAATATTTCGAAAAGTATCTCCGTCCGTTTTTATCCCGTTTGGACTCTGTTTGATATGGATATTCTGCGAAACCAAAAACATGCAATGACGAGAACTGCATCGGGCAATCGGATCAATATGTTAGTCCCAAAAATAGTATAAAAAGTTGCCAAAAGTATATGAAAGTTGAATAATATTGGCATGAAACAATCAAAAATTATAGATACGACGGAGACGTATCAGCATCCCCAAGCTTAATTCTTGCTCGTCCTCGAGTAGGTAAATGATAAAAAAGATATTTTTTTGATGTGAAATGCTACCTAGCATAATCTTGATCATGTATCTAATCATGGCATGAATATTAAGACACAAATGATTCAAGGCAATAATCTATCCTTTGACATAAAAACAATGATACTTCAAGCATACCAACATCAATTATGTCTTATTGAAATAACATAGCCAAAGAAAGCTCATCCCTACAAAATCATATAGTCTGGCTATGCTCCATCTTCACCACACAAAATATTCACATCATGCACAACCCCGATGACAAGCCAAGCAATTGTTTCATACTTTTGACGTTCTCAAACCTTTTCAACTTTCATGCAATACATGAGCGTGAGCCATGGACATAGCACTATAGGTGGAATAGAATATGATGATGGGGGTTATGTGGAGTAGACAAAAAAGGAGAAAGTCTCACATCGACGCGGCTAATCAAGGGCTATGGAGATGCCCATCAATTGATGTCAATGTGAGGAGTAGGGATTGCCATGCAACAGATGCACTAGAGCTATAAGTATATGAAAGCTCAAACTGAAACTAAGTGGGTGTGCATCCAACTTGCTTAAGATGAAGACCTAGGGCATTTGAGGAAGCCCATCGTTGGAATATACAAGCCAAGTTCTATAATGAAAATTCTACTAGTATATGAAAGTGATAACTCAAGAGACTCTCTATATGAAGAACATGGTGCTACTTTGAAGCACAAGTGTGGTAAAAGGATAGTAACATTGCCCCTTCTCTCTTTTTCTCTCATTTTTTTGTTTTCTTTTTTTTTCTTCTTTTTGTGCGCTTCTTTGGCCTCTTTTTTTTTATTTGGGCTTCTTTGGCCTCTTTTATTTTGATAACCTCACATGGGACAATGTTCTCATAATGATGATCATCACACTTTTATTTACTTACAACTCAATATTACAACTCGATACTAGAACAAAGATATGACTCTATATGAATGCCTCCGGCGGTGTACCAGGATGTGCAATGATCTAGCGCAGCAATGACATCAAAAAACGGACAAGCCATGAAAACATCATGCTAGCTATCTTACGATCATGCAAAGCAATATTACAATGAATGCTCAAGTCATGTATATGATGATGATGGAAGTTGCATGGCAATATACTCGGAATGGCTATGGAAATGCCATAATAGGTAGGTATGGTGGCTGTTTTGAGGAAGATATAAGGAGGTTTATGTGTGATAGAGCGTATCGTATCACGGGGTTTGGATGCACCAGCGAAGTTTGCACCAACTCTCGAGGTGAGAAAGGGCAATGCACGCATCAAGAGGCTAGCAATGATGGAAGGGTGAGAGTGTGTATAATCCATGGACTCAACATTAGTCATAAAGAATTCACATACTTATTGCAAAAATCTATTAGTCATCGAAACAAAGTACTACGCGCATCCTCCTAGGGGGATAGATTTGTAGGAAAAGACCATCGCTCGTCCCCGACCGCCACTCATAAGGAAGGCAATCAATAAACACCTCATGCTCCGACTTCGTTACATAACGGTTCACCATATGTGCATGCTACGTGACTTGCAAACCTCAACACAAGTATTTCTCAATTTCACAATTACTCAACTAGCACGACTCTAATATCACCATCTTTATATAGCAAAACTATTGCAAGGAATCAAACATATCATATTCAGTGATCTACAAGTTTTATGTAGGATTTTATGACTAACCATGTGAATGACCAGTTCCTGTCATCTCTCTAAATAGATATAAGTGAAGCACGAGAGTTTAATTCTTTCTACAAAAGATATGCCCATGCTCTAACAAATATAAGTGAAGCAAAAGAGCATTGTACAAATGGCGGTTGTCTAAGTAGAGAGAAACAGGCAATCCAAGCTTCAAATGACATAAGTGAAGCACATGAAGCATTCTATAAAGCCATACTCAAAAGATATAAGTGAAGTGCATATAGCATTCTATAAATGAACCAAGGACCATCTCATACCAGCATGGTGCATAAAAGAAAAGTTAAAACTAAATGCAAAAGACGCTCCAAGATTTGCACATATCGCATGAACGAAACGAATCCGAAAACATACCGATATTTGTTGAAGAAAGAGGGATGCCTTCCGGGCATCCCCAAGCTTAGACGCTTGAGTCTCCTTGAATATTTACTTGGGGTGCCTCGGGCATCCCCAAGCTTGAGCTCTTGCCTCTCTTCCTTCTTCTCACATCGAAACCTTCTCGATCATCGAACACTTCATCCACACAAAACATCAACAGAGAACTCGGTAAGATCCGTTAGTATAATGAAGTAAATCACTACTCTAAGTACTGTTGCAAACCAATTCATATTTTGTTTTTGCATTGTTTCTACTGTAATATAACCTTTTCATGGCTTAATACACTGATATAAACTTATAATTTCATCAAAACAAGCAAAGTATGCATCAAAAACAGAATCTGTCTACAACAGAACAGTCTGTAATAATCTGAACATTCACCATACTTCTGATACTTGAACAATTCTGCCAAAATTAGGAAAAATAAAAATTTGTATAGAAAGACAGTGCAAAAAAAATCAGAACCATTTGACGTTCCAGTAAAAAATTAAAAATCGCGCACTACAGCCAAAGTTTCTGTCCTGCACCGCACAAACCAACAAGCATTGTAAACATCCTAAAGGATAACCTTGGCACATTATTTTTATAATATAATTGTATTGTACAAGGGGATAATTATTTTTGTTGAAAAGTTTATGTAATCAAGATTCACAAAGTTTCCGTGAGCATGAACAAAGTTCAAGGCTAGCTCCCACTTCAACAATGCTTGTCTCTCTCACTTTCACTTTTCTTTTTGAAAAAGTTTTGGGTTCCCCTCTTTATTTTTGTTGTTTTTAAACTATATGAAAGCACTCAACAGAAATAAATGGCTCTCTAAAACTTTCGGGTTGTCTCCCTGGCAGCGCTTTCTTTAAAGCCATTAAGCTAGGCATGTAGTGCTCAAGTAATGAATCCACCCGGATCCCAAGGTATATCAAAGCCAATTTTAATTAGCAATGATTTGTAATTTAGTGGTGAGCACAAAGTAACATATAGCATGTAATGACGAAGCCTAACTCTCTTTCTATGCATCGGCATGTCATAAAAGAACAATCCATGCACACATAGTAAAGGCCAATGCATAGTATAAACAGTTTCTTGCAATTTTATCATATAGGAAACATAGAGAGGTGGAGATATAGTTCCTCTCTCATAATAATTGCAAGTAGGAGTAGAAAGCACATGCATATTATATTCATCAAAATTATCATGTGCAATGGTAAAAGGCAACCCATCAATATAATCCTTAATAAGTGCAAACTTCGCCGATATAGTATAATCGGGAGAATTCAAAAAGATAATAGGACTATCATGCGTGGGTGCAATAGCAACAATTTCATGTTTAACATAAGGGACTATAGCAAGTTCATCTCCATAAGCATAATTCATATTGCATCTTGGCCACAAGCATATCAAGCATCATCAAAAAGGGATATTTCAAGAGAATCAACAGGATCATAGCAATCATCATAGCAATCATCCTTCGGTAAGCACAAAGGGGAATTAAACAATGTATGAGTTGAAGAGTTACTCTCATTAGAAGGTGGGCACGGGTGATCAATCCGCTCTTCCTCCTTTTGTTCTTCGCTCTCCTCATCATCTTTTTCATCCAATGAGCTCACAGTTTCATCAATTTCTTCTTCCATAGCTTCCTGCAAAATATTAGTCTCTTCTTGGACAGCGGGGTAGGCCTCAATATATAGTTTAACATGGGCATTAGAAGCATAATTATCATAGCAATATTCAAGTATGACAAAATTTTCAGATTTGTAGAAAGTAGCATCATACTTTTCAATCAAAGAAGCAATTTCATAAGCACCCTTAAAAGCAACAAATTCTTCAGTTTGTTGAACACCATAATAATTATAAACACCATTAGCATATGAAGATACGATTCCATTATCACTAAACAAGCATTGGTAGGGAAGGTGTTTCTTAGGGTTTTCAGAACAACAAGTAACATCATATAATTTACATAAAGTCCAAGCATAGCATTGCAAACGTTGAATTTGATCCCATAATAGTTTCCCTTTTTCAGGTATATGGTGTCGAACATAACAAGCATGCTCATCTAAAGATTTGCCCTCAACTAAGCTAGTTGGGGTTTCAGCACGAGCACAAAGGGATCAAAGATGATCTAAGTAAAAAGCTTCAGTGGTGTGATAGATTTTGAGTGGTTCTTCAACCATTGGTGCAGTAGGTACAACTATTTTTTTTGGTATTTTGCGTTTCCTACCCATAACTAAAGATAGAAAACAACTAAGGACAGCAAATAAAAATTACTTAGTGATAAAGCAAACAAGCACACACGAGAATATTCACCCCACACTATAACTCCCCAAGAACGGGCGCTTTAAAAAGGTCTTGATAACCCACAAGTATAGGGGATAGCAACAGTTTTCGATAAGTAAGAGTGTCGAACCCAACGAGGAGCTAAAGGTAGAACAAATATTCTCTAAAGTTCTATCGACCACCGATACAACTCTACGCACGCTTGAGTTCGCTTTACCTAGAACAAGTATGAAACTAGAAGTACTTTGTAGGTGTTTTTTGGATAGACTTGCAAGAAAATAAAGAGAGCGTGAATAAAAGCTAGGGGTTGTTGTAAGTAAATAAGCAATAAAGTAAATATGGCGAGTGTGAAAAAGTGGTGAAAGGAGTTGCGAAATTGTCCCTTAAGCAATTGACTACTTTACTAGACCGATAGCAAGTTTTATGTGGGAGAGGCCACTGCTAACATGTCATCCCTTACTTGGAATTCTATGCACTTATGATTGGAAATATTAGCAAGCATCTGCAACTACTAACGTTCATTAAGGTAAAACCCAACCATAGCATTAAGATATATTGGTCCCCTTCAATCCTGTATGCATCAATTTCTATGCTAGGTTGAAGCTTCATCACTCTTGCCCTCCAATACATAGTCCTATCAACATACAACTAACCCTATGGTGTGATCCACGCTCATATGATGGGCACCAAAGGACAGCAACATAACCACAAGCAAATTAAATCAATCATAGCAATTCATCAACCACCGATAGGACAACGAAAATCTACTCAGACATCATAGGATGGCAACACATCATTGGATAATAATATGAAGCATAAAGCACCATGTTCAAGTAGAGGGTACAGCGGGTTGCAGGAGAGTGGACCGCTGTAGATAGAGGGGAAGGTGATGGAGACGTTGGTGAAGATGGCGGAGGTGTTGGTGTAGATCGCGGTGATGATGATGATGGCCACGGCAGCTGCTCCGGCCACCGTAAGAGAAGGGAGAGGGGGCCTTCGCCTTCTTCTTCCTTAACCTCCTCCCTAGATGGGAGAAGGGTTTCCTCCGTCCTTGGCCTCCATGGCTTGGGAGGGGTGAGAGCCCTCCGAGATTGGATCTATCTCTCTGCTTCTCGCGTTCTCTTCGCCTGCTTTCACCGTTTCGTGTATATATGGAGATCCGTAACTCCGATTGCCCTGAAACCTTCGCCGTGATTTTTTTCCGAAAATTAGCTTTCTTGCGGCAAAAGAAGAGCGTCAACCACCTTATAGGTGGGTCACGAGGGTCACGGGCGCACCCTAGGGGGGGGGGGCTTACCTCGTGCCCACCTCGGACACTGGTTCGCGTTGATTTTTCCTCCAGATTTTCCAAATATTCAGAAAAGTATCTCCATCCGTTTTTATCCCATTTGGACTCCGTTTGATATGGATATTCTGCGAAACCAAAAACATGCAAGCATGTGAACCGCACTGGGCACTGGATCAATATGTTAGTCCCAAAAATAGTATAAAAAGTTGCCAAAAGTATATGAAAGTTGAATAATATTGGCATGAAACAATCAAAAATTATAGATACGACGGAGACGTATCATCTAGCCTCTAGTGGTGTTATGTGAACGTATACATAACACTTCACCATTATTTGGGCCTAGAGGAAGGCATTGGGAAGTAATAAGTAGATGATGGGTTGCTAGAGTGACAGAAGCTTAAACCCTAGTTTATGCTTGCTTCGTAAGGGGCTGATTTGGATCCATATGTTTGATGCTATGGTTAGGTTTACCTTAATACTTTTGTTGTAGTTGCGGATGCTTGCAATAGAGGTTAATCATAAGTGGGATGCTTGTTCAAGTAAGAACAGCACCCAAGCACCGGTCCACCCACATATCAAATTATCAAAGTACCAAACGCGAATCATATGAACGTGATGAAAACTAGCTTGACAATATTCCCATGTGTCCTCGGGAGCACTTTTCTCTATATAAGAGTTCGTCCAGGCTTGTCCTTTGCTACAAAAAGGATTGGGCCACCTTGCTGCACTTTATTTAATTTTGTTACTTGTTACTCGTTACAAATTATCTTATAACAAAACTATCTGTTACCACTTATTTCAGTACTTGCAGAGAATACCTTGCTGAAAACCACTTATCATTTCCTTCTGCTCCTCGTTGGGTTCGACACTCTTACTTATCGAAAGGACTACGATAGATCCCCTATACTTGTGGGTCATCAAGACTCTTTTCTGGCGTCGCTGTCGGGAGTAAAGCGCCTTTGGTAGGTGGAATTTGGTAAGGAAAAATTATATAGTGTGCCAAATTTCATCGACACTTGTTACTATGGAAATTAATCCTCTGAGGGGCTTGTTCGGGGTATCTTCACCCGACCAAGAGAGCAAAGAATTGCTCCTCAACCTATTGAACCTACTGAAAATGAAAATGTTCCCTTTGAAGGTTCCTTCGGGTATGTTAGAAAAACTTCTAGATAATCCTTTTGTAGGAGATGGAACAAAGCATCATGATGAGCACCTAATATATGCGGATGAAGTTTGTGGATTATTTAAGCTTGCGGGTATACCCGATGATGTTGTTAAGAAGAAGGTCTTCCCTTTATCTTTGAAGGGATATGCATCGACATGGTATAGGCTATGTGATGACACGGAATCATGGAACTATAAACGAATGAAATTGGAATTTCATCAGAAGTATTATCCTATGCATCGTGTTCATCGTGATCGCAATTATATATATAATTTTTGGCCTCGCGAAGGAGAAAGCATCACTCAAGCTTGGGGGAGGCTTAAATCAATGTTATATTCATGCCCCAATCATGAGCTCTCAAGAGAAATAATTCTTCAAAAAATTTATGCTTGGCTTTCTCATAATAATCAATCCATGCTTGATACTTCTTGTCTTTGGGCTCTTTTATGATGAAGACTATTGAATTCAAATGGAATTTATTGGATAGAATTAAACACAACTCAAGATTGGGATCTCGACGAAGGTAAGGAGTCGTATGACACCTAAGTTTGATTGTGTTAAGTCTTTTATGGATACCGATGTTTTCCGTAAATTTAGCACTAAATATGGACTTGACTCGAGATAGTAGCTTCATTCTGTGAATCTTTTGCTACTTATGTTGATCTCCCCAAGGAGAAGTGGTTTAAATATCATCCTCCCATAGAAGTAAAAGTAGCTGCACCTACTAAAGTTGAAGAAAAGATTGTCACTTATAATCATCCTGTTGTTCCTACTTCTTATGTTGAGAAACCACCTTTCCCTGTTTGAATAAAGGATCATGCTAAAGCTTCAACTGTGGTTCGTAAAAGCAATATTAGAACTTATACAGCTCCTGAGCAAATTAAAGTTGAACCTAATATTGCTATTGTTAAAGATCTCTTAGCTGATAATATTGACGGGCATGTTATTCATTTCTGCGGTGAAACCGCTAGAATTGCCAAACCTTGTGCTAAAGATAAACATAGACCTGTGGTAGGCGCGCCTGTTATTTCTGTTAAAATAGGAGATCACTGTTAACATGGCTTATGTGATATGGGTGCCAGTGCTAGTGTTATACCTCATACTTTATACGAAGAAATTAAGCATGAAATTGCACCTGCTGAGTTAGAAGGTATTGATGTTACAATTAAACTTGCCAACAGAGATATTATATCAGCAATGGGAATTGTTAGAGATGTTGAAGTCTTGTGTGGGAAAACTAAATATCCTGCTGATTTTCTTGTTCTTGGTTCCCCACAAGATAGCTTTTGTCCCATTATATTTGGTAGACCCTTCTTGAACATGGTCAATGCTAGAATAGACTGCGAAAAGAATGTTGTTACTATTGGTTTGGGTGATATGTCTCATGAGTTTAATTTCTCTAAATTTAGTATACAACACCGTGAAGAAGAATTGCCTAGTAAGGACGAAATTATTGGTCTTGCTTCTATTGCCGTACCTCCTAGTGATCCTTTAGAACAATATTTGCTGGACCATGAAAATGATATGTTTATGAATGAAAGAAGGAAAATAGATGAGATATTCTTTAAACAGGAACCTATTCTGAAACACAATTTGCCTGTTGAAATCCTAGGGGATCCTCCTCCACCCAAGGGTGATCCCGTGTTTGAGCTTAAACCGTTGCATGATACTCTTAAATATGCTTATCTTGATGAAAACAAGATATATCCTGTTATTATTAGTGCTAACCTTTCAGAGCATGAAGAAGAGAGATTATTGAAAACTCTGAAGAAGCACCCGGCTGCTATTGGATATACTCTTGATGATCTTAAGGGCAGTAGTCCCACTCTATGTCAACATAAAATAAATTTGGAGAAAGATGCCAAACCAGTTATTGATCATCAATGACGGTGAATCCTAAAATGAAAGAAGTGGTAAGAAAGGAAATACTAAAGCTCCTTGAGGCAGGTATAATTTATCCCGTTGCTGATAGTCAGTGGGTAAGTCCTGTCCATTGTGTCCCTAAGAAGGGAGGTATTACTGTTGTCCCTAATGATAAAGATGAATTGATTCCGCAAAGAATTATTACAGGTTATAGGATGGTAATTGATTTCCGTAAATTAAATAAGGCTACTAAAAGGATCATTACCCTTACCTTTTAATGATCAAATGCTAGAAAGATTATACAAACATACACATTTTAGCTTTCTAGATGGTTATTCGGTTTCTCTCAAATACCGTGTCGCCCAATGATCAATCAAAGACCACTTTTACATGCCCTTTTGGTACTTTTGCTTATAGACGTATGCCTTTTGGTTTATGTGATGCACCTGCTACCTTTCAAAGATGCATGATGGCTATATTCTCTGACTTTTGTGAAAAGATTTGTGAGGTTTTCATGGATGACTTTTCCGTCTATGGATCTTCGTTTGATGATTGCTTGAGCAACCTTGATCGAGTTTTGCAGAGATGTGAAGAAACTAATCTTGTCTTGAATTGGGAAAAGTGCCACTTTATGCTCAATGAAGGTATTGTCTTGGGGCATAAAGTTTTCGAAAGAGGTATTGAAGTTGATAAAGCCAAGGTTGATGCTATTGAAAAGATGCCATGTCCCAAGGACATCAAAGGTATAAGAAGTTTCCTTGGTCATGCCGGTTTTTATAGGAGGTTCATTAACGATAAATCGTGTGTGTACATGCAGCCACGCGAGGTCGTTATCAGAACCACTCATGCCCGCATGATTCATGCTAGTACAATACGTTGTTGCCGTATAACCTTTTCTTGGTCAGCGTACACCACCTGATATAGTGCTCGTATTGCCACTACAACCCCAGTAAATGGCCCACATGGCAGCCTCACACATTGAAACGACATGCACGTCGACGAGAATTGATTGCACGGCATTAAAGCCTCATATATTGATGACCACCATTCCGCAACGTCAACTTCACCGACGGATAGTTTTTCTCCTCCCACCTTCATCACGCTACAGCACATCTCTTATTTACTCCTACTTTCCTTCTCCTGTTCATCTCCTCTCTCTCTCCCCTCAGTGCCTCACAACAGTTCGTTGGCTCCTGCAGCACTTCTACTCCTCTAGCACGGGCACAGCCATGGTGTTGTGTTTCTGTAGCAAAAATCCTAATCTCGAGCTGGCCTACGTGAGAGTAAACCACTAAGATTGGAAATTGCTGAAGATTGAGAGCTGTTGTTCTATTTGAGGATCCAAACCCGGCTAGAAAAGAAGTAAAAAAAACTCCACAAATCCATACTCTAGACGCACTAAAAGATCTACTAGCCTAATAAAAAGAACAACAGCTGAACGCACTACTACTCCATACTTCACTGACCCATACCACTAATCCCCGTCGGGGAAGCTTAAATGCCATGTCGACCTTCTTGTTCTTGGCTCTCCGAGTGGTAGGTTGACGATGAGTGTACAGTGAGGTCTTGGATGACGACAGGTGCATGCTACAATTTGTCAATAATTTTAGTTTTTGCTTGACAAAACAACATTTCTATCATGCACTTCGCATGCAGAAGATAATGATGTGCAGGTATTCCTGTTCATGTTTGGGATTTTCAGAACATACCACAGTTTCCTTTATTATTTTCTTAATATTTTTTTCCGAACGGATTTGTGGTATAAATGTTGGAACCCTTTACTATGGAATACTCATCTTCCAAACAGATCCGAAGGAGAAAAATATTAATGTGATTCAATTTAATCGCCATGTAAAGGAGAAAACAAAGAGAAGTTACTTTGGTTCAAGGAGGCTTGCTTTTGTTGTAATGTTGTTAGCACAAGTTCAGAACGAACTACTGCTAGCAACAGAACAGGAGGGATGCAATTTTCATCTGGTCAAAAAGAGGTTGCTTTGGCAAACCTGCTATTGCAATACAAGGTTGTGGGTGAACATGCATATGCAAGCAAGAACTAGAGCAACAACTTTCACCGTCCGACGAACTTGATCCCATGTGCTAGGTTGACTAAAAGGTCCATAGTGCAGTCCGGGTGAGTAATTTGTATTTAACTAGGAGCAGGCCTCATTTACTACGGGCCAGGTCACGAATGTTAATTGCATTGAATGGTAACCTGCAGCCCTGCGCCCTGATCATAAACACACCAGTAGTTGGCCCACGTTAAATGTATTAACGTTGCGTATTTGCTAGCTTATCCTTGTGTATTGCCGCAGTATCCACTTAATCACTATATTAAGTGTGAATCGCTAGCATCAATCGTTGGTCAGGATAACATCCTCGCGTGGTACCATGTCCCAAAAATTCGCGTCCGTTCATTAAGGACTTCTAAAAAATTTCTCGGCCTCTGACCAATTTATTACAAAAAGATATGCCATTTGTCTTTGATGATGATTGTGTAGAAGTATTTGAAGTACTTAAGAAAGCATTGATCTCTGCACCTATTGTTCGGCCACCTGATTGGAATTTACCCTTTGAAATTATGTGTGATGCTAGTGATTATGCTGTAGGTGCTGTTCTAGGGCAAAGAGTTGATAAGAAATTAAATGTTATCCATTATGCTAGTAAGAAATTATGCTACTACTGAAAAGGAATTCTTACCAGTTGTATTTTCTTGTGATAAGTTCAGACCTTATATTGTTGATTCTAAAGTAACTATTCACACTGATCATGCTGCTATTAAATATCTTATGAAAAAGAAAGATGCTAAACCTATACTTATTAGATGGGTTCTCTTGCTACAAGAATTTGATTTGCATATCGTTGATAGAAAAGGAGCTGAGAACCTCATTGCAGACAACTTGTCTAGGCTAGAAAATGTTCTTGATGACCCACTACCTATTGATGATAGCTTTCCTGATGAGCAATTAAATGTTATAAGTACTTCTCGTAGTATCCCATGGTATGCTGATTATGCTAATTTTATGGTTGCTAAATTCATACCACCTAGTTTCACATACCAACAAAAGAAAAAGTTCTTCTATGATTTGAGACATTACTTTTGGGATGACCCACATCTTTATAAAGAAGGAGTAGATGGTGTTATTAGACGTTGTGTACCTGAGCATGAACAGGAACAGATCCTACGTAAGTGTCAATCCGAAGCTTATGAAGGACACCACGCTGGAGATAGAACTGCACATAAGGTATTGCAATCCGGTTTTTATTGGCCTACTCTCTTCAAGGATGCCCGTAAGTTTGTCTTATCTTGTGATGAATGTCAAAGAATTGGTAATATTAGTAGACGTCAAGAAATGCCTATGAATTATTCATTTGTTATTGAACCATTTGATGTTTGGGGCTTCGACTATATGGGACCTTTTCCTGCCTCTAATGGATATACACATATTTTAGTTGTTGTTGATTACATTACTAAGTGGGTAGAAGTTATTCCAACTAATAGTGCTGATCATAACACTTCTATTAAAATGCTTAAAGAAGTTATTTTTCCGAGGTTTGGAGTCCCTAGATATTTAGTGACTGATGGTGGTTCACATTTTATTCATGGTGCTTTCCATAAAATGCTTGCTAAGTATGATGTTAATCATAGAATTGCATCTCCTTATCACCCACAATCTAGTGGTCAAGTAGAATTGAGTAATAGAGAGCTCAAATTAATTTTGCAAAAGACTGTCAATAGATCTAGAAAGAATTGGTCCAAGAAACTTGATGATGCATTATGGGCCTATAGAACTGCATATGAAAATCCTATGGGTATGTCTCCATATAAAATGGTTTATGAAAAAGCATGTCACTTACCTCTCGAACTAGAACATAAGGCATATTGGGCTATTAAAGAGCTCAACTATGATTTCAAACTTGCCAGTGAGAAGAGGTTATTTGATATTAGCTCACTTGATGAATGGAGAACCCAAGCTTATGAAAATGCCAAGTTGTTTAAAGAAAAAGTCAAAAGATGGCATGATAAAAGGATACAAAAGCGTGATTATGTATTGCTATACAACTCTCGTTTAAGATTATGTATTGCTAGACAACTCTCGTTTAAGATTTTTTGCAGGAAAACTTCTCTCTAAATGGGAAGGCCCTTACGTTATCGAGGAGGTTTATCATTCCGGTGCCATAAAAATCAACAACTTCGAAGGCACAAATCCGAAGGTGGTGAACGGTCAAAGAATCAAACATTATATCTCAGGTAATCCTATAAATGTTGAAACCAATGTTATTGAAACCGTAACCCCGGAGGAATACATAACGGACAATTTCCAGAACGTTTCAGACTCCAAAAAGGAATAGGTATGTCGTATGGTAAGTAAACCGACTCCAAAACAGTTTTTAAGGCAATATTTCTCCGTTTTGGAATATTTAGAAAAATAGAAAAATAAGAAGCTGTTCGGGAAGGACATGAGGGCCCCACGAGGGTGGGGGGCGCGCCCTACCCCCCTGGGCGCGCCCCCTACCTCGTGGGCACCTCGTGTGCCTTCCAGACTCCGTTTTCTTGCACGATACGTGTTTTGGTCGGTAAAAATTCATTATATATTCTCCCGAAGGTTTTGACTCCTGTATCACGCAATTATCCTCTGTTCTTATTTCGAGCTGTTGCTGCTGCAAATTAGAGCAAGATGTCTTCTCAAGAGTCAGTCGGGGAGAGCCGGGTGTCTCATCCGGCATCGGAACCAAGGACAAACAGCGATGCTGATCACTTTGGGCCAGCAACGGAGGAAGAGATGGAGGCTGACTTGATGAGAGTAGATGCCATGGAGGAGGATCAAGAAGTCACTTCTCGCTTCCGAGCTGGATTCACGATGGGGGAACTACAGAGCTCAGCTATTCCAAACTCGGTTATCCCTTCCAATGTTAGATTTCTTTCTTATGAAAATATGAAGAGGAGTGTCACTTGTTCTCCCGCAGCTATGCAACATCCTTGGGTGCAAGGAGCCCTAATCGTTACAGGAAAGCTTCATAAGGAAATAGTGGACCTCAAGCAGCAAGTCAATAAGCTCGAGGGGGAGAATCATCTCCTGAGGGGCATCATCGCCAAGAATATTACACCATCAACAAAGAAGGAGATATAATCACATGGGTATGGGCACTCCCCTTGGCAACTGCCAAGCTTGGGGGAGGTGCCCCGGTATCGTATCACAACCACATCTCTATCTCTACCATTTTTCTTAGTTCGATCCTATTAGTAGTATCTTGATCTAGTAGAATAAAGTTTATGGCATGATCTAGTTTTGTGTTTTTGCTTTATGACCTCTCTATGTAGTCGAGTCTGTGAGCTATATATAATAAAGATTAGTGTTGAGTCAAGGGCTTGATTATTTTTCCATGATCTTGAGGGAATAAAAGAATAGAGAAAAGAATAAAAAGAAATAAAGAGTTCATATTGATCTTATTGAGAGTAATGACTTCACATAGAAAGAATATGATGATTAAAAGTTGTTGGGAGTTGGCAAACATAGCTTTGGTCGTCGTTGCAATTAATAGGAAGTAATAAGGAAAGAGAGGTTTCACATATAAATATATTATCATGGACATCTTTTATGATTCGGAGCACTCATTAAAATATGACATGCTAAAGAGTTGATGTTGGACAAGGAAGACAATGTAATGGGTTATATTTTCTTATATCTGAGATAAAGTATGTTGTCATGGATCATCCAACATGTTGAGCTTGCCTTTCCCCCTCATGCTAGCCAAATTCTCAGCACTAAGTAGAGATACTACTTGTGCTTCCAAAAACCCTTAAACCACTTTTGCCATGAGAGTCCACTATACCTACCTATGGATTGAGTAAGATCCTTCAAGTAAGTTGTCATCGGTGCAAAGCAATAAAAATTGCTCCCTAAATATGTATGACTTATTAGTGTGGGAGAAAATAAGCTTTATACGATCTTGTGATGTGGAAGAAATAAAAGCGACGGACTGCATAATAAAGGTTCATATCACAAGGGGCAATATAAAGTGACGTTCTTTCGCATTAAGATTTTCTGCATCCAACCATAAAAGCGCATGGCAACATCTGCTTCCCTCTGCGAAGGGCCTATCTTTTATTATTATCTTCTACTTTATGCAAGAGTCATGGTGATCTTCACCTTTCCTTTTTACATTTTATCCTTTGGCAAGCACAGTGTGTTGGAAAGATCCTGATAGATATATCTAATTGGATGTAGGGGAGCATGAGTTATTATTGTTGACATTACCCTTGAGGTAAAAGGTTGGGAGGCGAAACAATAAGCCCCTATCTTTCTCTATGTCCGATTAAAACTCTGTAACCACAAGTATCGCGTGAGTGTTAGCAATTATGAAAGACTAAATGATAGTTGAGTATGTGGACTTGCTATAAAGCTCTGACATAGACTCTTTCTGATGTTATGATAAATTACAATTGCTTCAATGACCAAGATTATAGTTTGTTAGTTCTCAATAAAGTTTCTGATTCATACTTTCATGTGTAACCTGACATAGTTCAGTTCTCATTGTTCTTCTCCTTCTCCTTCCTCAGCCTGATGCGCCAAGAGCGGCAAGGCGGTGGAGGCAGTGGGATGTAGTCTTCTACCACAATTGGCGTGGTCATGTCGCCCAGCTGTGGGATCGCTGGCGCCACCACCGGCGCGAGGTCATTGTCAGGCACCACCACCATCGCGAGGCCCTCTTCAGGTAGGACAGGCACGACCATCGCTAGGTCATCCTCAGCCACCACCATCTCTTGCCCATGGTGCGCCACCACCATCGCCTGCCCTTGGTTAGCCACCACCATCGCTAGGTCATCCTCAGCCTGATGCCCACTCTGCTCCTCTTCTTCCCCACTCTAGTCCGGATCATCCTCCTTGCTGTCTTTGCTGCAGCCCGAATCACTGCTGCTTTTGCTACAGCCAGAATCGTTGTTGCTTTTGCTACAGCCAGAATCGCTGCTTTGCTTTGTAGCGATGTCATTCTGCTGCTCCCATTACTGTACAAATGCAACAATTAATGACCGTTAACGATCGATGTGAGACAAAGCCAAATGTAGAGGAATAAGAAGAGGCAGAACGCATCGACATCATCGCTGCTGCCAGAAGCGCATGCGACACATAGTCGCGTTGAACACCTTCACGATGAGCATGGTGGCGTCGTCGTCGTACCTGAAGAGAAGGAAGTACCCCAGCCGCAGGTCGTAGGCACGGTAGAACTTCTCCCAGCCACGACACAGGTACATGTGGCCCTCCTTGATCACCAACTCCACGTCCCACAGCCTGCGAAACCCGCTGCCGGCCTGTCGCAGCTTCACATTATTTGGCGGATCTTCACCCAGCATGTTCATAAAAGTGTCAGGCAGCCTCTGCAGTTTGGGACAAGGAGTGATGTAGCAAACAACAGAGTTATCATAATGAGATGGGTGAAGGGGAGATCTCTCCTTTTATATACCTGCCTCTTGGAGGAAGTCCCAAGTATGATACTGAAGAACTCGAAAGCATCCAACTCGTACTCCGGTGTGGCAGAACGGAGCCTGCAGTGACGACCTCCCCCCATCTCTAATAAGCAGCAGAAGAGACCAATTAGTATCTAGCTAGAAGCATATCTATAAACATAGAGCCAAATTTCTAGACATGAAAGAAAACTAAAAAAAGAAGCAATGCACTTGTGCTCAACAACATCAACAACACTTAGTTAATTTGGTAGGTTAGTTGGCAATGGCAATTGGCACCCTTCAAAACTAGGGATTTCTTTAGACGTGAAAGAAAACTGAAAATGTTGAAAAAAAGAGCATAGTAATCTAAAAATAGGGGGAAAATACACTTCTTCTTTCTCGTCTTTATCTTCTTATTTTTTTTCATCTTTCTTCTTTCTCCTTGACCAAAACTAAACCTAAAGTTCCTTCGGTGTGATCACATTGGAATACTTGTGGCAACAAATCATAGTTGCACCATATTTTAGGTGGCTCTAGGTGCCACACACCAAGCAAACAAACAAACCTCAAATCAGAAACTAAGGGTGTAGTGTCGTAAAATCAATTTACTTTGTATGCAAATCAGAATGTATAGTTTGCCTTTACGCAAAAAAGAAAAGGAAAAGACGGGTATAGTTTGCCTCTGATGACAGATTCCATAAGAAATATGCATGCCTTGTTGTTTTCTCAAATTAAACTAATTCGAGTGTTGCTGATTGATGAATTTGAATATACGCAAAGGAATTTGAGGAAAGCTTTTGCTCTTCTCACTATTAGTTTCATAATCTTTTATACAACCCCTTCAAGGAGTCTGTGGATAACTTTCGTTTACAGTTCACTAGATATGTGTATTACATTTTCTATTGGAAATGCATTTAAATTCATTTATCACAAATACTAATTCTAAAGTTTAACTCTGATGATATGGTTGCCACGTACCTACCAACACATGCCAATTTTTTTTCTTATATACAAAAGAACTCGTGCACTAATATTTACTTCACTGAAAGATTTTTCACTTTGAAGGGAAATAGTTTTTGTTCCATCATCTATTAATAATATAAAAATAATAATTCATTATATGCCAATGAGTTGAGAAATCTGGCACTACATTATTTAAATGACACATAAAAAGCATAATGTACAAAAAATTGATCATGCATAACTAAACACTGTGGATCAATAATACTCCCGAAAAGACTTCGAGATGCAGCAGCGTTGGTAACGCTTCGATCCGGGCATCGGCATCACGACCTTTGTCGGAAGGGCACAACGCCCACCTACATGTCCAGACCATCCATAAAACTCTGCCCCGTGATTTCAATGGTGGGGCCTAGTGTCTCCTTCCATATACCGGTGGGGGGGGCGCCATGCCTGATTAATTAGCCTCATCCTGATTTCTTTACAAGGAAACTTGAGTTCCTAACGTGGTGTCGGAAATCGATCGTTCTAACGCTCGCGCGCGTAATAGTTCGTTCCAAAATATAGGTCGCTGGAGGATTCGTTCCGACCAGGTGAAAACGGTGAAATTTACGTCGATGCCCCTAGTTTGAATCGGTATCGCCTGGCCATCGCCTTCCTCCATCCGCCAGGCCATCGTCGATCGTCCGCCCGCCCCTGCTTCTCCTCCACACGCCCGGGTCCCAGGCGCTCCTAGGCCCAAGTCCCCTGCTCCACAGTGCACCCAGGTCATCGTCTCCAGCAGCAGCAATCAGGGGCGCCAAGGAGGGTCCTCGTTTCCCTGAAGGAGCACACATTAGCATCGATCCCAGGTCCTTAGGGCCTTATCTTGCTCCTTCTGCTTCTCCTGGGCGTGTTCCTTCTCCTGCAACAGCAGAGATTAGTGTCATACTGATCAGCAACAGCAACCAACAACTGTTGGGTTCTTCTCTGTGGAGTATGACAAAGAAGAAAGAATAGTTTGACAACGAAGCAGAATAGCTTTCACAACAGCGGTGGTTTCATAGCAAAGAAGTAGCTTTCACAGAAAGAGCATCAGCTATGCATCCCGGCCTAACAGGTTCAAATTATCAAAAGCAGCAACAGTTTGACTCTCTCATTACTTGCTAGATTAGCAACAGCAAAGAGTGCAGATCGACGAGATAAGGAGCAGCGAAGGTTACGGAGAACATGTTTTAGTAGTACCAGATCATCACGACAAGCGCCTCGTCGTCTACTTTGTAGAAGATGGTTCTCCCATACCTCAACAACACTCCACCCGCAGAAGATGGGATGATTGAAGATGAGATGATTGAAGTATGTTGGAGGCTATGATGACTGTGATCATGTATGTTGGATGTTTGTGAATGTCTGTGATCATGTATGATTATGAGATGTTTTCAAAGTTTTTGAATTTTCTGATTTTTGAGAATGTTAATGGAAGATGCTTGAGAAAGAAAGAAGAGAAAGGAAGAGAGATAATTCTGCCAAGAGATAATTTTGCCAAGAAGATTTAATTTTATTAACATAGAACACCACCACAAATTGGGAAAGTGAAAGAATTTCGTAACGTGATGAAAATTACACTACCACCGCTTAAACGACCTACATTTCAGAACAGAGGGAGTAGTATAGAAGATTATCTAACTAATAAAACTACTAGTGAGAATTGAGATTATACACAATTATAGTAGAGAAGATGATATCTATGCTCTAAACCTAAACTAAAGTAAACCTAAACTAAACCAAACCTAAAATAAACCTAAAACTAAACTTAAAATACAAAAACAAAAACAGAAAAAAAATACAAGAGGTCTCACCGGGTGGAGGAGGCGGCGCCGGAGGGGTGGGGCGGCCGCGGTGGTGGAGGAGAGGGGCGCCGGGGCGGCCGGGTGGAGGAGGGGGCACCGAAGCGGCGGGGAGGCCACGGTGGTGGAGCAGAGGGGCGCCGGGGCCGCCGGGTGGAGGAGGAGCCAGCTGGCGGGCGGCCGCAGTGGTGGAGCAGAGGCGCCGGGCTGCCGGTGGAGGAGGGTGCCGCGGCAGCGTGTCGGCGTGGGGCGGCGGCTCGGGCGCAGGGCGGCCGCGACGACGGGAGATAAGCGGGCGGGAAAAGGGTCACCGGGGCTGGGCGGCACGGCGGCAGGTGGCGGCAGCGGCTGCAGAAGGCGGGATGGTGCGAAGCGGCGGTGGCTCGGGCGCTGGCGGAGAGAGAGAGGACAGAGATGTGGGGGCGCGGCAAGGCGTCGATATGGATTTTAGTTAGGCACGGTTCTTTGCCGTCCGCCACAGACAAAGAAAGATCCTAGCTAACGCAGGCGTTAAGCTTATTATTTTCTTTGCCGCTCGCTAGCGGACGGCAAAGACAGTGTCCATTAGGTGGTTCTCGGTAGTGGGCCATCCTCATTCTTTGCCGTCGGCTAGTGGACGACAAAGACTATATACCGTCTGCTGGCGGGCGGCAAAGACTTGGCTGACGGCAAATATGGTCTTTGCCGTCAGCTTCTATTGAGCTGACGGCAAACACGGTCTTTGTCGTCAGCTAGCAGACGGCAAAGACATGATTGACGGCCAAGATCCTGATTCCAGTAGAGAAGGAAAAAATCAGTGGAAGCGAGCGTGGGATGATAGCGATCAGGTAGGAACGACTCATTCAGATCTATCGCTGACTTCCAGTCGACTAGAAGTTAGCACTGTCCTCGAGAAATTTAAGAAAATCAGAAGAAGCAATCTTGCACTAATCAAAAATTCAGAGTTTAGGAGTTATTCTAGGTACCTTGAGCTTGATTAGGGGTAGTGGTTGACTGGTTGGTCAGCGGATGCAACAGCCTTTGGCCGTCCATGTGTTGGCGGAAAATAGCTCCTAATTAGCACTGAATAAAATTGTTTGCATCAGGGATCCACCAAGTAGCTTGGCCCCGGCGAGCGACAGACAAGTACATCAGGTAGATGGATTATAGAGGTTATATGTGCATGATGCGGATGATAGCAATCAGGTAGGAACGACTCATTCGAATCTATCGCTAACTTTCAGTCGACTAGAAATTAGCATTGTCCTTGAGAAATTTAAGGAAATTAGAAGAAGAAATCTTGCACTACTAAAAAAATGAGAGTTTAGGAGTTATTCTAGGTACCTTGAGCTTGATTAAGGGTAGTGGTTGACTGGTTGGTCAGCGGATGCAACAGCCTTTGGCCGTCCATGTGTTGGCAGAAAATAGCTCCTAATTAGCACTGAATAAAATTGTTTGCATCAGGGATTCACCAAGTAGCTTGCCCCCCGGCGGGCGTCACACAAGTACATCAGGTAGATGGATTATAGAGGTTATATGTGCATGATGTGTTCTTGGGAAAGAGAAAAAGAAAAGGCTACTATACCATGGCAAGTGGAGGCGAGATGATCCATAACGGCGAGGCACGCCATGTTCGTCGAGGCCGAATGGGGACGGCGGTGTTGGCTCCGTCGTGGAGGCGGCTTGGACACACCGGCGTAGGTGTCCTCATGGGCGGAGTATGTAAAATGCGGCGGTGGCCAGTGTTTGGCTAGGGAGATTGTGATCCCGGTCGATCGTTGGGCAGGATGTGTGCGTGGATTCCTGGCAGAACATTGCATCTAGGTTCTGGGGCCTTGAATTGGATGGCAGACCGTGGAAGCAAAATTGGATGACATATCATAGGGTGTTGATTTTTCTGTGTACGTTGATCTGGCTGACCTTGAGGTAATTTAAGTTTATAGCCTTAACATACTTGAATTGATTTATTACCATATTTGAAATTTCTTGAGTTTATGGCCTTAACATACCTGGATTGATTTATTACTATAATTATCATATTTAAGATTTTTAAGTTTATAGCCTTACCGTACGTGGATTAATTATGATTGATTACCATAAATATGTTTGCTATTCCCGGCCAGACAAGAAAAAAGGAAAACTGGTGGGAGGGATGGTGGGAGATGGGACGAAGAAAACCAGATGAAAATAAACTGTACCAGGCAGCAAGGGCTCCACTAGGAATAGAGATTACCATATTTGAAATTTCATGAGTTTATGGCCTTACCATACCTGAATTGATTTATTGTTATAATTATTATATTTTGAGATTTATGAGTTTATAGCTTTACCATACGTGGATTAATTATGATTAATTACCATAAATACGTTTGCTATTACCTGCCAGGCCAGAAAAGAGGAAAACAGGTGGGAGGGGTAGTGGGAGGTGAGACGTAGAAAAACTGGACGAAAATAAACCGTATCAGCAAGTGGCCCATTAGGAGTAGGGATTTAATATGGCAGTTGCTTAAAAACAATTATTATTATTTAAAATGGCCACCTTTATGAACAGAATTTTCATATGTGTGTTCAAAGTATATTTTCGAATCGTTTCGTACAGGTTCCTGCCGGTGACCGGCTGGCAATTAGTACCTACCCACCAACCAGTCAGGTAACAACATTTTTTTAAGAATTATACAACACATTTTTTTAGAATTATACAGTACACCGTAGATATCCACCATGAAATGCTATACTAAAAAAATTGGCATTGGTTACGGGAACCGATGATGATCTTCCACCATCATATCAGAACAGCAGAGGCATGAAGGCACTGGACGTATCACTAGCAACGAAACATCAGCTTGAGCAAGAAGCATATTGTTCAGTTCACGTGGGTATACTACACACTCTTGTCTCTTCATGTTATTAGTTTATGAGGTATTTATTTACTCTGGTTGGCCTAGATTTCATGGAACCTCATAAATGTTTGAATGCACCGTCTCAGAAAAAAAGAAAGTCTCATTACTGAGCTTAGGAAGGAGCTAGTACATTTGACAAGAAACACTACGAGTTGCTAAGACTAGCCTGTTGGGAAACGTAGTAATTTCAAAATTTTCCTACGCACACACAGGATCATAGTGATGCATAGCAACGAGAGGGGAGAGTAAGTCCACATACCCTCGTAGACCGAAAGCGGAAGCGTTATGACAACGCGGTTGATGTAGTCATACGTCTTCACGATCCGACCAATCCAAGTAACGAACGCACGGCACCTCCGAGTTCAGCACACGTTCAGCTCGATGCCGTCCCACGAACTCCGATCCAGCAGAGCTTCGAGGGAGAATTCCGTCAGCACGACGGCATGATGACGGTGATGATGATGCTACCAACGCAGGGCTTCGCCTAAGCACTGCTACGATATGATCGAGGTGGATTATGATAGAGGGGGGTACCGCACACGGTTAAGAGATCAAGAGATCAATTGTTGTCTCTCCAAGGGGTGCCCCCCTCCCCGTATATAAAGGAGTGGAGGAGGGGGAGGGCCGGCCCTCTCTATGGCGCGCCCTAGGAGGAGTCCTACTCCCACCGGGAATAGGACTCCCCCCTTCCAAGTAGTAGGAGTAGGAGTCAAGGAAAGGGGAGAGAGAAGAGAAGGAAGGAGGGGGCGCAACCCCTCCCCCTAGTCCAATTCGGACTAGGCCTTGGGGGGGGGGGCGCCCAGCCTCTCCTCTCTCTTTTCCTTAAAGCCCAATAAGGCCCATATACTCCTCGGCGAATTCCCGTAACTCTCCGGTTTTCCGAAAAATACCCAAATCACTCGGAACCTTTCCGATGTCCGAATATAGTCGTCCAATATATCGATCTTTACGTCTCGACCATTTTGAGACTCCTCGTCATGTCCCCGATCTCATCTGGGACTCCGAACTACCTTCTGTACATCAAAACACATAAACTCATACTATAACCATCATCGAACTTTAAGCGTGCGGACCCTACGGGTTCGAGAACTATGTAGACATAACCGAGACACGTCTCCGGTCAATAACCAATAGCGGAACCTGGATGCTCATATTGGCTCCTACATATTCTACGAAGATCTTTATCGGTCGAACCGCATAACAACATACGTTGTTCCCTTTGTCATCGGTATGTTACTTGCCCGAGATTCGATCGTCGGTATCTCAATACCTAGTTCAATCTCGTTACCGCAAGTCTCTCGCTAGTAGAAAAGGGGCCAATGGTCCAGGCCAGTCCAACCCATTAGTCCCGGTTCAATCCAGAACCGGGACCAATGGGGGCATTGGACCCGGTTCGTGAGCCCCGGGGGCCGGCCGGGCCACGTGGGCCATTGGTCCCGGTTATGGGACCTATTGGTCCTGGTTGGTGGGACGAACCGGGACCAATGGCCTCGCCTCGGCCCACCACCATTGGTCCCGGTTGGTGGCTTGAACAGGGACCAAAGGCTGCCCATTAGTCCGGTTCATGCCACCAACCGGGACTAAAGGGTTGGTCCTCGTTCTTGACGGAGTTTAGTCCCACCTCGCCAACGAAGGGGAATCAGACCGGTTTATAAGCCCCTCCTCTACGCCATGTTGAGCTCCTCTCAAAATGAAAATAGATGCCCTTATCTGGGAATTTAACCTAAATTCATCTGAATTTCTCTGAAGTTAGTAGAAATTTATTATGAATTTAGGTTGAATTTTCTCTATAAGCGCATCTATGCTCATTTCTGAGTAGTTTTTATATAGTTTTTTCTTTTCTGCTATATGTTTTTTCTTTTTATTTCTGAGTTGTAATGTCGTCATTAAAAATAAGCATCTATGCTCATTTTTAGTAAAGTTAATCACAACTATTTTTTCTTCTATTTATTTCTGAATTGTAATAAGTCATAAAAATAAGCATCTATGCTCATTTTTTAGTAAAGTTAATCACAACTATTTTTTCTTCTATTTATTTCTGAATAGTTTTTTATATAGTTTTTTCTTTTCTACTATATTTATTTTTTCTTTTTATTTCTGAGTTGTAATAAGTCATTAAAAATAAGCATTTGTGCTCATTTTTAGTAAAGTTAATCACAACTATTTTTTCTTCTATTTATTTCTGAATAGTTTTTATATAGTTTTTTTCTTTTCTGCTATATTTTTTTATTTCTGAGTTGTAATAAGTCATTAAAAATAAGCATCTATACTCATTTTTTAGTAAAGTTAATCACAACTATTTTTTCTTCTATTTATTTCTGAATTGTAATAAGTCATTAAAATAAGCATCTATGCTCATTTTTTATTAAAGTTAATCACAACTATTTTTTCTTCTATTTATTTTTGAATTGTAATAAGTCATTAAAAATAAGCATCTATGCTCATTTTTAGTAAAGTTAATCACAACTATTTTTTCTTCTATTTATTTCTGAATTGTAATAAGTCATTAAAAATAAGCATCTATACTCATTTTTTAGTAAAGTTAACCACAACTATTTTTTCTTCTATTTATTTCTGAATTGTAATAAGTCATTAAAAATAAGCATCTATGCTCATATTTTAGTAAAGTTAATCACAACTATTTTTTCTTCTATTTATTTCTGAATTGTAATAAGTCATTAAAAATAAGCATCTATGCTCATTTTTTAGTAAAGTTAATCACAACTATTTTTTCTTCTATTTATTTCTGAGTAGTTTTATATATAGTTTTTTCTTTTCTGCTATATTTATTTTTTCTATTTATTTCTGTGTGGTAATAAGTCATTAAAAATAAAAAAGAGGCGCAATGCTAGTTAATTCGCTTCAAGCCGTTCGGAATAGTGTAAACTGCACTGCACATAGCTCCGTGCAGTCTACCTTATTCCTCAAGGCTTGAAGCGAACCAACGTGCAGGTGAGCATTGAGCCTCTTCTTCATCGTCTCTGCACCTAGGGCTTATAAACAGCTGCGAGCACCTCTCGCTTGGCGAGGTGGGACTAAAAAAACAGCTGCATAAAATAAATAAATAAATAAAGAAAGTGCCTCCTACTGGGCCCCCACGGCCTGGATACGACTAGAAACCCACCATGGGCCAGGATTCAGGCCCGCATGTGGCCCAGTAGGACCATCAGGCAAAGCAGTAGTAAGTAGGCCTGTAAGCCTGCAGTGGAGAGGAGCTCGAGAGGGAAGCAGCAGTGGGGCTTATAAACCATCAAGGCGCCCCTCTCGAGCTAGCGAGGTGGGACTAAACTTCGTGTCACATTCGGCCTGACCATTGGTCCAGGTTCGTGGCTCCAACCGGGACCAATGCCCACCCTTTAGTCCTGGTTGGTGGTACCAACCGGGACCAAAGCCCTCTGCTTCCCGCCCTTTGGGCTCTTTGAAAAGAGGCCTTTGGTGGGTTGGTGCTACCAACCGACTAAAGATGCATTGGTCCCGGTTGGAGCCACGGGGACCAAAGACTTTGCTATATAAGGAAAATTTCAGAACCGCATCCCCACTTGATCTCTCCTCCTCCTCGATCTCCCAGGCCTTGTGTCAGCCGACCCTTGACGCCGTCACCGCCCGCCCGCCTCGATGCCGTCGCCGCCCGGCGTCGCCGCCCGCCACGCCCGCCCGCCCGACGCCGTCGCCGCCTGCGCTGCACCTCGCCGTCGCCGTCGCCGTCGACCTCACCGTGAGCAACTTAGATGTGTAGTAATTCAGATATGTAGTTCATAGTATGTTAATTTAGATTGTGTAATTAATTTGTTCATATTGGGTTAGATTTTTTTCTGTTAATAGATTTTTTTGGTGTAATTAATTTGTTCATATTGTGTTAGATTTTTTTCTGTTAATAGATTTTTTGGTGTAATTAATTTGTTCATATTGTGTTAGATTTTTTCTGTTAATAGATTTTTTTCTATTAATTTGTTCATAGTATGTTTGGTGATATTTAGATTGTGTTAGTATGTACTATAATTGAACTAGCTAGTTAGAAAAATATAATTAATATTTATTTGGTTTTTTTTGGTAATATAATTGGTTAGAAAAATATGAGTTAGTTAGAAAAATACTAGTTTATTTTACTAAGTACTATATAGTAAGTGCTACTTTGTTTTTAGTAAGTAGTGCTTTATTTATTTATAGTAATAAGTGCTTAGTATAGTTGAACTAGATAGTTGATTTAATTAATAAAACTACTTTATTTAACTATATATAGAAGTAGTTTGTAGTAAGTGCTACTTTATTTATTTATAGTAAGTGCTACTTTATTTATTTATAGTAAGTACTACTTTATTTATTTATAGTAAATGCTTAGTATAGTAGTTGAACTAGATAGTTGATTTAATTAATAAAACTACTTTATTTAACTATATATAGAAGTAGTTCCGCATCGACGTCGGCGATGCCTATCTCAAGATCCTCGCTGCCGTTGACTCGACGGTGGAGGCTTGCTTGATCGAGGCCATGTTCGGACCTGGCTTCGCTGGCTGGTATTGGGAGGTGCTACCTTCCGGGGACGTAGGTTGATGAGGAGGCAGCCCGTTGTTGACCCGATCCTTGTTTGGTGGCGGTTGCGTGGGCGATGGCGGTGCCGAGGCTTCCGGACACCGCTGGAGGTGGTATGCGTCACCGTGTCGGCGAGGAGGACGAGCACGTCCGTCGCTACATGGTTGCATTGGAGGGCAGGTTCGACAATACCGGCAGGTTCTTGAGGATCTCACTATAGCTATGATCCTGTGATGGTTCCTTTTCTTTGGGTGTCCACCGCTTGGCGTCGATACCGTCGGGCGCTACGGTTCTAGTTGTATTAGTGATGCTATATTAGTGATAATATTCGACGATGTACGAACACCAAGAGATGTTGTACTTTTGCTTATAATTATTGAATGCATGCTAATTTAAATACTACTTTATTTCATGATTTGGTTTTGCTTATTTTATGATTTGGTTTTGCTTATTGAATGCTCATATTGGATAAGTTCTCCTTCATTTGATTTATGAACATAAGCCGGAAATGTTGTACTCGGACGTTTAAAACCGCCTCGGGAGTGCGACTGGTGCCACGACGACCGAGGTATCTGCGACAGGTTCATTGAGCTGGACAAAGATCGGCGCTTCAGCATTAAGCTCGACGATGGCTTCGATGTTCATACTGATGCATAGCAGCGACAATAGTTTTTTCGTAATTAATCATGACTTCAACTATTTTAATCATGACAATATTTTTCATCTTTTCCAATTCGACTAGCTTATCCCATGCTTTGCAAGACGCTATGTCTTGGAGAGGATGGGTTCTGAAGACCATGAAAGTTTCGAAACCAAAAAAATTATCCTAAGTACCCATCATGGTGTTGATTTTCAAGTAAAGATGTACAATGCTCAGAGTGTAACCCATTTTGGTTGCAGAAATTGGGAAGCACTTTGCAAGATGTATGGTCTTGATGAGGGTATGCTTGTCATCATGGATCTTGGTGATCCTAGAATCGAGCAAGAGAGACCTTCGATTTGGGTCCTTGTGGATACACCTCCAATTCTTCCCCCATGTGAGCTTAACATAGTTATTAAGTAATTTATATTGTTTATTTTAAAATAGTTGACAGCTTATTTTCATTGACAGCTTATTTTGATTGTTCAAAGAATGTGCGGAAGATGGTAGACAAAACCACTACACCGATGGCTCCGAATTAACTTATAAGGAGAAAAATCATCTGATCGCATTTTGTACTGATCTTGAGAATTACAATGTCTACAATCGAACTCCTCAACATTATGGTCAATACGTGCCACTAGTGCACGTGTTGAACTACGGTAACTACCATGGAGATACCCTGGTAACATTTTTTACTATTACGACATCCGTGCATCTTTTTGCATACTTCTAAAACTAGTACATCATTGCTAACTACGAAGTTATTATTATGTTTTTCAACAGAGAATCCCAGAGGATTGTGTGCCTCATTTGATGTATGAGAATGGAAGCCTTCATATTTTGAACATATATCCAGGTCATCCTACGAATCTCAACTGTCCATACCGGATTTCTAAAAGAAGTGGAGACATGACAATCAAAGAATGAAAAAAATGTATGGACAGTCGTAAGGAGCTTCTTGGAAGCAAAAGGAAGCGAAGCGCAAGAATTGGAGACAGGATGATCTCCATTCTTCATAATGGAGAGTCAGGGTCTATATTGTTTTATGCTATTTTACCTTAAGGGTGTTTAGGTCCTACCGACATCGATGATCATGTGCTAAGAACAATTATGTAGGGTTGGGTTCGATGACTATGAGGATGATGATCGTATGACTTATTATTAATAACGAGTAGAAGTTGTATGATGATGCATGATTAGTAGGACTTGTTATTATATATGATGATGTATGATGCGAGCATGCATGAGCATGTTATATCAGCGGGTGAAATGAACATAACAGCAGCGTTGATAAACCAAGGACGAAGATATAAGAGAGGACATTTCTCTCTATTAGCTAGCTAATAACAACCTAAAAATAACCCCCAAAACCCCTAAAGCAGCCACTTCTTTTAAAAAAACATGGACTTTTGGTCCCGGTTGGTGCCACCAACCGGGACCAAAGGCCCCCCTGACTGGGCTCGGCGGACCGGCCACGTGGAGGCACATCTGTCCCGGTTCGTGTTTGAACCGGGACTAATGGGTGGAGGTATTTGTAACGACCCATTAGTCCCGGTTCATGAACTGGGACTAAAGGCCCTTACGAACCAGGACTAATAGGTGTTTTTCTACTAGTGTCTTTACTCGTTCCGTAATATATCATCCCGCAACTAACTCATTAGTTGCAATGCTTGCAAGGCTTATAGTGATGTGCATTACCGAGTGGGCCTAGAGATACCTCTCCGACAATCGGAGTGACAAATCCTAATCTCGAAATACGCCAACCCAACAAGTACCTTTGAAGACACCTGTAGAGCACCTTTATAATCACCCAGTTACTTGTTACGTTTGGTAGCACATAAAGTGTTCCTCCGGTAAACAGTAGTTGCATAATCTCATAGTCATAGAAACATGTATAAGTCATGAAGAAAGCAATAGCAGAATACTAAACTATCGAGTGCTAAGCTAACGGAATGGGTCAAGTCAATCACATCATTCTCCTAATTATGTGATCCCGTTAATCAAATGACAACTCATGTCAATGGCTAGGAAACATAACCATCTTTGATCAACGAGCTAGTCAAGTAGAGGCATACTAGTGACACTCTATTTGTCTATGTATTCACACAAGTATTATGTTTCCGGTTAATACAATACTAGCATGAATAATAAATATTTATCATGATATAAGGAAATAAATAATAACTTTATTATTGCCTCTAAGGCATATTTCCTTCATAGCCACAGTGGGGAGTAATTTAGACTAGTAATATGCATATGTTACTAAACAATGTTACTACCTATATATTGAGAGTAACATATTTGTAGTGTCATGCAACACTTCATTTATTGTGTTATAGACTAATCTTGTCTTGGTATGTGTGATGTTACTCATAGTATGAGTAATTAGCTATGTTTTGCCTCTCTCCTTATTAATTAGCTGCCACATTATCTACTTTATACAGATATACATGATGTTATCACTCATGTTACTCCCACTGTGGGTAGTCTAAACAGAGTTAATAGCAATGATATTATCCGAAAAATAAGGTATTGTGTGGATTCATGCATGATGCGTCTTAACTATGCAATATCATTTCTACCCAGCATACACATGACCCCATGCCCAGCCCTACAACCACTGCTCGTAAGAGGCAAAAGATGTCTCAACCCATTATTCAGGCAGTGAATCATTGGTTGGTTCCATTTCTGTACTTGCTGCTGGTGCGTCGGCAATTAGTTGGCTTGGAGCTTCTCACCCCTGCACCAGCTCAACCCCGACGATGACGAGGATGACCCAGGAGAAAGGGCGTCGGTGCAGACCGGCCTGTGGTGTCTGCGGGAGACAGTGTCGTCGGAGTGAGGGCCTTCCACGACTGTGTAGAAAACCTCTTTGCCTCTCTCTCTCTCTCTCTCTCTCTCTCTCTCTCTCTGCGGGGCGCGATGTGGGGAATTTGACACGTATGCGTTCGTGTCGGCGCCATCACAGGGAACAGGTTGGGTTATCTGACGTGGCAACTCAAATGGCTTTAAGGTTCATGTTTCTGAATTGCAAAAAAAAAAAAAGATTCATGTTTCTAATCCAACGACTAACGGGTAGTTCGCTGGGAAGTGTCAGAAATCTAACATTCGCTAGATACTATTTTCATTTTTTATATTAATATATATTTTAGAATATAAGCCGTGAGACATGAGAGAACGCTATGTATCGCGAGACAAGTCCTGTACAATAAATAAGGGCCTGTCCATCTACTAGATGTGAGATAACATGATGTCACACCCTGTTTATGGCCCTTTCTACTACTTGTTCGTTGTTTTTTGTTTGATGGTTGTCCAGCCAAGTTTCTCCCGTTGGTGCTAAACAAGTTACGTGCGTCTACTCAAGTGCTAAACAAGCTCACATTTTTACGACTGGGCATGTACACAGCTAGGCACCAGCAAGCTTACATTTTCCTGACTGGCCGGTACACAGCTAGGCACCGAAGTGTTTTTTTTTTTATATAGTCACTCAGGGCTATAGTGGTAGTAGCAAGATCGAAATTGTGAAATTGGCTCGATCACAAACTATCAAGAAGAAAGATCAAGATTCACTTTTGTCGGGCAAAAAACTCTATTGAGGAAATGACTTCGCTCACTGAAGACCAAGCAGCAGCCATTCTAGATGGTTCGTAGCACACGGGAAAAATTCCTAAGTGCGCTGTTCCGTCTCAGAAAAAACGAAGAAAAGTTGCAAGATAAAGGCAGTTCAGAATGAATCTAAGTCCCAAGCTCTGACTACTGAACGTTTCTTCTAGCCAGTAGAACAAATGGATGTTTGTGATAATTGATCAGCGCCAATATTTAAGAACTCACTACAGCGTCAGATTTGAAACCTTTTTAACATTTATTTAAAAATTGCGAACAATTTATAAATGCAGAATATTTTTGTAAAAATGTGAACAGTATTTATAGTCCAAACATTTTTTGAAAATACAAACAATTTTGAAATCTTGAAAAGTTTTTTTTAAATGCAATCAATTTTTTAAAATTTCGAATATTTTCTTAAAGACCAACACTCTCCCAAAAACACAAACAATTTTTTTAAATGAGAACATTTCTGGAAATTCCCGAGCATTTTTTGAAAGCATGAACTTTTGTATGAAACATGTTTTTTTGAGTAAATGACGCAAAACTACCACATTTGGGGCAGAGTTGGCACATAACTACCTACTTTGCCTCTTTTGTCTGAAAACTACCAACATTGGGGCAGGTATGTGACACATACCACCGTTCGCTCGGTTTTGCCATTTTTTGACCTGTCGGCCCCACTTTCAGGTCGACGTGGCAACGGACGACGGACACGTAGCTGACGGCGTTAGGTCTCCTCTCGGACAGTGTTTGCCCAACAGTTCAGTCCAGCTCCACTCTCTCTTCCGTGCGTTCGCTAGCCATGTCGACTCCGGGCGGCGGCGGCGGCGGTGGCCGTCTCTGCGTCCCGGCCGACGACAGTGACCCTAGCGGCGGAGGCGGCGATGGGCGAGTCCGACAGAGGCTGTTGTATGAGGGCGGCGAGGAGGAGCAGTGCAGCGTTGCCGTCGATTCAGAGCAGCTCCCGTTGCTACAGTCGACGTTGCCGTCGCTAGCCGAATCGCAGAGAGCTTGGTCGTCTGCGGGCAACACCTCCAGCGATAATCCGTTCAGCCACTACGTCTCCGACGGCGGGTAAGCCATTTTCTTCCCCCTTCATCAGATTAGTGGATTTAGGCAGTAGGGTTTGGTCTGAATCTTTCTGTAAATTTAATGTAGGAAAGAATCTGAGATTTGGAGTTGTTTATTCAATTTGATGGTGCCAAATTTGTGCAAAAATCAATGGAACGTTCAGATGTTAGATATCTCAATTTGCTGTCAATAATGGAGAAGGAAGGATATGACTTATGTGATTCAATGTACTATGTTAAAGATGAAGGGGAGGGACCGCAAGGGCTAGATTTAGTAGATAGCCAAGTTAAGGTGGATGAGATGATTAGGAAGTATGACAACAGCAAGAAATTGGTACTGACAGTGATGAGGGACAAAAGGAAACAAGCTGATATTGCTAAATCATATCCAAGTTTCATTGATCTAGAGGCAGGGGTGGACCAGTCCATTCCTTATCAGGTTCACACACAGGACAGTGTGTGCTACCAGCCATTGCACACCAATGATCAGCCCAACGCTTACCAGTTCAGTACACAAAATAGTGTTATGTGTGAGAATGTGCAAACTCAAATTGATGAAAATCCTTTTCCTTAAGAAGATGATGGAGAGGCATCTGATGATAGCTACATTTGCTGGGATGAACGACAGTGTGATCCAGTGTATGCAGAGGAGAAGAGCAGGAAATAGGAAGAGGAACTGAAGGCAACTATTGCAGAGATGAAGAGGAAGAGAGAAGACCCATGCTGCACTATGAGGGTGAAACAGATGTTGAGGACTTTTTTGTCAATGATGATGAAAGTTTTGAACAAATTCCACCAGAGCAACCTGTGAAGAAGAAAGTAAAGAGGCCAGGTCCTACACTGAGATCACACTCTCAAGTAGTGATACCGATATTCCAGATTGGGCTCCTTCGATGATGAAGCGGAAGTTGGTTTTATGAAAGAGGAAGATGATGATGGATTTGAGCCACTTCCTTTCGTGCTGCCTAAAGGAAGAAAATCAAGAGCAAAGAAACAAAAAGAAAGGGTCTGGTATGATGAGAACAGAGAAAGCCCAGAGCAACAGTTCATGTTGAAACTTTGTTCTAGAGATGTTTATCAGTTCAGAGAGGCACTCTCTAGACTGCACATTGTACAAGTGAGGAATTTTCATTTCCATAGGAATACTCCAGATAGGATAATTGTGTTTTGTAAGCAGAAGGAAAAATATGGATGTGAATTCTATATGACAGCCTCCAAGATAGCTCATGAGGAAACATTTTGCATTAAGAAGATTCACTTGAAACACACTTGTCCAACTGGTCTATCTAGCACTAGAGTGAATTCTAAGTGGCTTAGCACTGCTTATGTGGACAAATTCAGGTCAGATCCCAATACTGTCATCACTACTATAGTTGACAAAGCCAAAATACATTTCATGGTGGAAGTGCCAAAGAGGATGACCTATAGGGCAAAGACCAAAGCCAGGAACATGGTACTGGGTGATCATAAGAAGCAGTACCACAGAATCAGGGATTATCTGCAAACTGTAATAGATAAAAATCCTGGGTCTAGATGTATTGTCACCACAGTCACTGGCCCAACCGAGGAACAGCTGGAAGCAATGAAGAAAGGACAACATGTTGACATAAGCTACCAGCCAAGATTTCATGGTCTTTTTTTTTCTGTGTGAATGCTGCAAGACAAGGATTTCTTGATGGATGTAGGCCATACATAGGGTTGGATGGTTGTTTCATAAAATTGACCACAGGAGCACAAATCCTTGCAGCTACTGGCAGAGACGGAAACAATAATATCTACCCTATTGCTTGGGCTGTTGTTAGTAAGGAAGATAAACCTACCGGGTATGGTTTATAGAGCAAACAAGTATGCTTTAGGTGAAGAACAGGCAAATTTGGCTACTACACAATAATGTCTCGACAGTGTATGGGTCTACTTGCAGCAGTGAGCACAGTGTTTCCTAACTGTCCACAGAGATTTTGCATTAGGCACATATATGCCAACTTTCAAACTGCAGGCTTTAGAGGTGAAGATCTAAATAAGTGTATGGACAATGCTGCCTACTCTTGGACTAGGCATGGATATGATCTTGCAATGGAAGAACTGAAGAAGCAATGTGAGCCGACTTGGGTGCGGTTGTCCAAGATTCCTGTGCACAATTGGGCAAGGTGTGCCATGGACACCAATTGCAAAACAGATTTAATATGTAACAATCTTAGTGAAACATTCAATAGGTACATCCTTGATGTAAGGAGCAAACCAATTGCTACAATGCTTGTAGGAATTTATGACAAGCTAATGGTGAGATTTGATGGAAAGAGGGAAGGAGCAGCAAAGGCTAGATGGAACATTACACCATATTATACAGAGAGGCTAGAGCTGATGAAAACATATTCCGTAAATTGTATTCCTAAGAGGGCTGACCTTGGACTGTGGCGGGGTAAAGAGTGGTGATGCAACACATGAGGTAAATCTGGCCACAAGAAGTTGTTCATGCAGGAAATGGGACATGACAGTGTTGCCTTGCAACCATGCTGTCAGTGCAATATACAAAACAGAGTTGCATCCAGAGGATTTTGTCTCTGACTTCTTCAAGAAACCTATGTATTTGAACAGCTACAAGCAAGTGTTTGCTCCTATGCCACAGCAACATGGTTGGATCAAAGCAGACATCAAGACATCATGCCACCAGGTTTCAAAGATCACCAGAAGGGAAGAAAGCAGGAGAAAAGAAGAAAAGGCAAATTTGAGGTGCCCAAACCTAAGGAAAATTTTAGGATGGCAACAATCACTTGTAGAAATTGCAAGTTGCAAGGCCACAAGTACACTAGTTGCTCAGTGCCTTTGAGGCCAGACCTTGCGATAAGGAAAAATAATCACAAGGTAAAAATAACTATATCCTCTATTATCTTACTGATTGGACTCGTGTACTAACTGTTTTTAATTTTGCTGCTGCACCAGGCTAGTAGATCAATGCCTCCTCCTGTGCCTCCTCCATCTTCCTCCAGTTATGCTGCTGCACCTGCACCAAGGCCTCCTCCTGCTGCTCCAGGAAACCCTATAGCTGCATTTGCTGCTCCAAGCACTCCATTTGATGCTCCAAGACATACTGGTTTCAGGTCATATTTTTTAGCTGGTGCAAATGCTGGTGTTGGTAGAGATGCAAATGTGCCTCCTCTAGCTGGAATTTCTTCTGCACGCCCTAGTTGTTCTGATGTTCAGTGAGCAGTTGCTCTAATGTTGCCCTGTTGCTCTGATGTGTGTATGAACTTGTTTGGGAACTTGCCAGAGTGTTTTAACTTGTGACAGTTATGCCTGTTATTTTGTGAAAGACTTGTGACAGTTATATATTACTTGCAGTACTGTGGTGTCCAATTTTTGTGAAATTCAAGTCAACTAATTTGGAACGGAAGGACTAAAAACAAGGGAGATGCTGTTCAAATTTCCTTTTAAACAAAAAGGGTCTCGACATCGAGTCGACACCTTTACAAACAAATATAAATTCAGCAAATCACTTCACTTCATTGAAATAGCCAACAATTCACTTAACAGATCACTAATAATTCATTACACCTCATAATTTGAAACACTCATAATTGAACAATAGTTTGAAACAAATAATACAACTACTTCTCTTATAATGGAAATACTACTCATCACATAATTCTTTAATCTTCCTCAGCTTTGCCCTGGTACCTTCTTTCTGCTTGACCAAATTTGCAATCATTAACTCCGGTTTTCTCTTCTCTTCCTTGATTTTATCCCTGTCCTTCTCTGCCTTGATCATCAACACCTTGTGCATGTTACTAGTTGCAGCATCCAGCTTTTTCTTCTCCTCCAGCTCTGCCCTTGCATCAATGAGTGCTTGTTCAGCCTTTGCCTTTAGAGCAAGTGTGATCTGCTTCTCATTCGCAGTCTTGTTCACTTCTTCTTGGACAATCTTCAGATCACGGAGGAGCTTGGTTATTTCATCCCTAAACTTGAACTTTTCCTCCATACAGTACAGAGCATCACTAACTCTTCCTTGTTTGGCTTCTCCATACATCTCCCATAATTTTCCAATAGCTTTCTGCAGTGATGATGGCCAATCTCCATCTACCCATTTAACATAATCACATCTTTCCCCAAACTACAGAAACATAGAACATTTTTATTTCATTAGTTCCTAATTGAATTGCTACATTTACTGATAAATAAGCAGTGATTAAAGAATAAAGACAGGTAAAGCACACACCTGCCCTGCACATCCCAAAAATTTCCTTCCTGTCTCATATCCTTCCCAACCTACAAACTTTGCGGCAATGGGTCCACATTTACAACGTGGAGGTGCTGCTCCATCAGCTAACCCTTCCCAATCCGAGTCGTAAAGGGTCTTTAAGCCCTAAGAAATTGAATGTACATTGCGGCTGAGAGAAGATCTAGCTCGAATCATATATCCCCAATTCCAAAATCCCCAAATCAGAGAAACCCTAACCGTAGAATTCAGAAAAATGATGACTTACCTCGCTGGTAGCATTGTTGTGGTCCTCAGACGATTCCTCACCGTCTCCCCACGATACCATGTCGGGCGGCGAGGTAGAACCCCGGCGGCGGCGGCGACGGGGGCCTGACGGCTGCGAGGGTGCATGGCGTCGGGTGAGCGAGCGAGGAGACTGTTTCTGTCTCGAACGGTGGTTATATCGCCTACCCAAGGAGACCTAACGGCCGTCAGCTACGTGTCCATCGTCCGTTGCCACGTCGACCTGAAAGTGGGGCCGACTGGTCAGAAAATGGCTAAACCGAGCGAACGGTGGTATGTGTCACATACCTGCCCCAATGTTGGTAGTTGTCAGACAAAAGAGGCAAAGTAGGTAGTTATGTGTCAACTCTGCCCCAAATGTGGTAGTTTTGCGTCCTTTACTCTGTTTTTTAATGTTTGTGAAATTCTGAAAATGAGAATATATTTTGAACATTAGGAACATTTCTATTATGCAAAATGAACTAGTACGTACTTTGACATGCATGTACTAGTACGTACTTTGATATGCATGCACATGCAATGCTCATCAAAGGATCAGCTAATACACGCACCGGTGTGATGACATGATTCCTTCCTTGTTTATCCTATACATAACAATAAACTTTCAAATTTAAAATGAATTGTAGGGCTTAGTCCCATAGGAGAGGGAGAAAAAGGGCGATCCATATATTTCTTTCTTTTTTTAGTACTAATAAAAGTATTTCACTTTTCTTGTTTGGCATAAAACTGCGTCGAACATGTGTGTACAAAATGGACTTGCAAATAGGTTGACACATTTGTGTGTCAAAAAGAACGTGTAGCTGGGTTAGAGGGTCGAGAACAAGTTGCAAGTTAATGATGAACATGCACGAACGAACCCCCCCCCCCCCTCCCCCAAAAAAGATAGCTCTGAAACACACGTATAACATACCTTGGTTTGTTATTTTATAATGAGGTAAATACACTAGGGTCTTTTTTTTCAAAGTAATATGTGTCTCATTCATATCATAAAGAAAAAAGTACAAGTCACGTAAAGACCGACATGACAAAACTGAAAAGACAGGAGAACATCTTCGAGCTTGACACCAACGTTTGTCACCTGCCTCTGGCACCACCACAGCAGCCACCGAAGAAAAGAATGATGAATCACCTCCTCACCCGAGCTTGACGCGGCTCCATCACTGATATGCAGCTTTGCGGACCTCCAAGGTGGCTCACCAAAAATAAAGCCTTTACCATTGTACGAATCAGACCGGGGCAACACCCCGGACACGCCATCGAACTCCAGATCTGGCACCTGACCACGACTAAAACGCCGAAGGAGGAAACCATATCTGCCATCCACGGACCACGAGCCCAGCACATGCTCCGTCTTCTAGATGTCGTCGATGCAGACCACAATCTGCATCCGCTCCTGGACTACCTCCCAAGCTCCACGCCGACGCTGGAGCAACGCGCCGCCAAGAACGGGCGGAGCCCGAGGACACAGGTCCACCACGAGGATGCCGTCGCCGCCACGCCATCCTTGTTTGAACATACTGGTTTCCAAATCCATCCCCAACCATAGGACAGATGGTCTCGTCAGGGAAGGATCTGAAGAATCTTTATTCAGCATTGTCATCATTGTCGCTAAAGCAAAGACGATGAACAACCTAAAAAACTAGACTACGAGAGTAAAAGCGATCCACACACGTGGATCCGGCGACCTCCCTCATCATCGACGACCGAGGTTGCCGGCGGAGGGGAGCCGCCGGAGAGCGGCGTTGGAAGATCGGCCTCCCCCGGCGACGGCTAGGGTTCCAGCCGCCAGGGACGAGAGGAAAACAGGAAAGAGTAGGAAAATCGCGCTGGGGTTAATCTATACACTAGGGGTCTTAGAACTTGCATGCGACGGTCACTTTGGTGCATAAATTGTAAAATACGTGTTTGTGGTCACTAAACTTGCGAGTCCGTTCAAATACAGTCACTCCCACCGTACGCATGCGTATCCACCAACATCAGCGTGGCACGGGCCCGCTGTCAGCCACTGTAAATGTTCTCGTATGATAGATTTATAGAAAAGCCCTCATTTTTTTATTTCCATAGGAAGCCCCTCAAATAAAAAAAGGCAAAATAGTGGGGCAGGTGATTTCAATCGCTTGGATAACCACCACGCCAACAGTACCTAAATGTTACTTAGCACGACTACCTTATATATCCTATTAGTGCAGACCGAATTTTTTTAATGAAGAAATCAATCTAATCTCTTCATAATAATAAAGCACGGATTGGGTTTCCGGGTTCACCGTCATTCTTTTTTTTTTCACTTCTTCCCTACGTGGTCTCTTTTGCCGGTTCCTACGAGGTGGTACTAATTCACGTCACTTTCCTTCTTTCGTACAACCAACGCAATGAAAACTGCCCAAAGCCGTCCAATCTGTTCAACCGTGTATGCAGAGATCGTGACCGTATCAAACAAGAGACCGATCCAAGTATCACGAGTCCCGACCATATTCGAGTCGGCTCTTCTAGCCTTCCCCTTGCCTTTAAATATTGTAGGAATCGATTGCCTTGCATCGAATCGATCCAAACTTCCAATCGAAATCGAGTGTTCCAAGCTATCAGGTATGGAAGAGAATCATGGTCGCGAACACCATGGACGGAAGCAAAGTCGATGGATCACGCTGGTCAGCTCCTACGGCGAGCGCTTCGAGATCACGCAATAGGCGGCAGCTCTGTCACATCACCACATGATCGAGGACAAGTGCGTCGAGAATGTCCCGCTCCGTCGCCGCAACATGCACCAACGTCATCGAGTGCTGCAACATGTACGCCGCCGCCGGAGGTACCAGCTCCAAGTCCGGCCAGCAGGACCTCAAGAGCTAACAAGCTGTCCCACGATCCTTAATTCACGTATACTACATCAGGCCCTCGAGCGGCAAGACCTCGCAACGGCTCGACGAGTTAACTAATTTCCGCCGCCATGGCACATCCATAAGCCATCGCCCACAAGTGGCTGCTACTTGCCACCCCGTGCCTAAACTTCGGCACTCAGCGATCCCGCGAGCCCGTGCCACAAGTATGACTTCCAACTCCAACTTGCTAGCACAAGTAAATAATATTCTTGCATCCTCTGCGTTATATACACTTTTCGCAGTATAAGCCTCCTTATTATATATAACTAGAAGAACGCTCGTGCATTGCAACGGGGCCACATTAACTTTAAGAGTTCAATATTACGACATTGGCGACCTTTTTTACCATCAAATCCTCTCACACACACTCTGCCTCCCTCGTCCTCACTCTCTCTCCCTCTCCCTTTCTTTAACACACACACATATCCATCTTATTGGGTAGACTGACCATAATTCATCTATTTCACACACACGCTTAGTGCATAACAATATGGATTATGTGTATTATATTTGCCACCGTAATCGAGGGAATTAATTTCATGTAAATCGGTCACCATACTCCAAGAATACACGGAGGAGGTGGCCCGGGTCACGTCGGCGCCCGTCCGTGCGGGCCATGGGCTCGCTTCCAAGTGCACGTGCAATGCACGTCTTCACAAATATTATAACAAGATGTGAGAAATCACATACTAACACGATGTTGCAATCAATTTGTAATTAAAGAAGTCAAACGTCTTTTTTCTTAAATCAGAATTCCTTATGCTGGAGTTTAAACAAACCCCACAATAACATGATCAATTTTTTTTTGCTCTACTTATCACCTAATTAAGCAAATGCATGACTTATGAAGCGGATAAGAAATCATGTTAACTTGGAACTAAAATTCCAACAAAAGAGTGAGGAACATACCTTTTTATCATTGCTCTGAAGTCTGAACCTCCCCCTATTTCTTAGTGAAATGTGAGTATGCTTGGAAGATAATAATTTCTTATGCAGCATATGCTTTTACATCTGAAAGAGCTACAAAATATGTTGACCTACCTATGTGCACTACATTCAGCGTAGGCTACGATGTGCACTGCCCTCGCTCTTGATTAGTTGCGCGATTACACGCATCTACGCCAACAAGCTAGAGAAACAAATGCAAATGTTACACCGAGTCAAAATCAACCATCCCACAATCGTAACAATAGAAACGATAATAACCAAAATTTAACGAGAAGAACTATCGCTTGGCTCCTGATCCATCTCGATAGCCCTTGATCCGCTGCTGAGTTTCTCCTAGCCGCCTCAACATCACGTCATTACCAAACATGTAGTGGATGCCTAGTGGGACAAGGATTAAGAAATAACATGAGGTAAAAAATACGATGGCTGTCAATTCCATAAGACGATCCAAGTAATTTGACAAAACAGATCAGGAGCATCTTGTATAATCTCAAAAAAGCAACTAAAAATATGAGAAATGAATTGATGAAAATCAGCCCCTGCTCTCATTCATTCTCGCTTTTGTAATGGGAGGCAAGGAATGGGGATACCGGGAGAAAAAAGGATCACATGGACGGCAAGCCTCCACCACCGGCAAGTGGGGTTGCTTCACATCCAATCTTCACGGCCGCCCATGGGGACGAACTCCCATGTTCACAACCAGGCTCCCAATCGGCCGCTGCCTCGCCGACCTTGACGACGAAGTAGTCCCTCCCTTCGATCCCATTCGCAATGAGGCAACACCCATCCCAAATGACGGGTCCGCGGTGAGATCCTCTTGGATTGTGGTCGCGCCTCCCCAAACCTCACCGCAGGACACATGAGAGGCGCCGTTGCCATGGTCGAGCTTGGATGGGGAAAGGAGGCGACATAGCAAAGAACGGCACCTTCGCCGGATTGGTGGCGACGGCAATGGCGGCGAAGCGGGAGGGCGGCGGCGGCGAGAGAGTAGGAGGGTGGTGGCGGCGATCCATCGGCCGCCGTGACGTGAGAGGAGGATGGGGATGGGGCCGCGATCCGGACGTATGGAGCGGTCGAGAGGAGGGCGACGGCCGGGTTTTTCCATCGTGCGGGGTTTAGGGAGGTCAAACGAGAGGGTTTTTTCGCGGGAGGCGAGCAACGAGGGCGGATGTAGGGAGACGGACGCGGTCGGTTGGCAAGGTGGAAAGGAAAGCTATGCATTTTTAGGCGAGAGATGATTGATGATAAGAAAGGGAAAATCACATCAATATAAGGAAATATCCCATCAATACTTGATTGATTGCGATTTATTTTTTATATGATAACTAATCTGATCATCAATACTTGATTGATTGTGATTTATTTTTATATGGTAACTAATCTGATGGGTTTATGTGGGTGGTGAAGCGAAAAGGCAGGTGGGAGGAAGACGAAATAAAACCAAATAAATAAAACCAACGAAAATGGTGAGGCTAAATAAAACCAACGGATGTAGCGAGACGGACGCCATCGGTTGGCGGGAAAAGGAAAGCTACGCATTTTTTAGGCAGTAGAGATGATTGATGATAAGAAAGGGAAAATCACATCAATATAAGGAAATATCCCATCAATACTTGATTGATTGCGATTTATTTTTTATATGGTAACTAATCTGATCATCAATACTTGATTGATTGTGATTTATTTTTATATGGTAACTAATCTAATGGGTTTATGTGGGTGGTGAAGCGAAAAGGCAGGTGAGAGGGAGACGAAATAAAACCAGCGAAATAAAACCAACAAAAATAATGAGGCAAAATAAAACCAGCGAAAAATAACCGGCAGACTATTCACCAACTGCTATACTAGGAGTAGAGATAATAAAGCATAGATTAGGTCTCCGGGTTCATCGTCGCGGCGTTTTTATAAAAAAAGTCCATGTGACTGTAGATATTTGAACCCGCCATCCTTTCTTAAGTCAGAAAAACGTTTCGTATTTGTGCCCCACCCTGGACGTGTTTTCACCACACACAAAAAACCCACCCCCGAGTCGATTGACCGCGCTCCCACCCCCATCTGGATCCACCGCCTCCTTCTCGCCGGCCTGCATCCTCCGCGGCGCCATCCTCCACCGCGCCGTCCTCCCCGCACCCGGACTGCCTCCTCTCCGCCGTGTCCTCCTCCCCACGCAGTCCAGGTCCTCCGCGGGCGGCTCGCCGACGCCGGCGCCGTCCTCCCCGCACCCCGGACTGCCTTCTCTCCGCCGTGCCCTCCTCCCCGCGCCGTCCAGGTCCTCCGTGGGCGTCTCGACGACGTCGGCGCCGTCCTCCCTGCACCCCGTACTGCCTCCTCTCCGTCGCGCCGTCCTCCTTGCGCCGTCCAGGTCATCCGCGGGCGGCTCGCCGACGCCGAGGCCCAGGCCGCCGCGCTCCGGTCCTGCGCCAGCAGGCTTGAGCGCGCGCCGCCGACCGCGACGGGCTGCTTAACGCGCTCCTCGTCGCCGCCACGGGCAACGCTGGGAGGAGGACACGCGGGAGGCGATGCAGCGCCAAAATCAGCACGTGTCGGATCCGGCCGAGGGTTATGGCGACACGGACATGGAGGCTCTGGCCGCGACCACCGCGATGTATGCCCCGCCCCTGCCTGCCGAGCACTACCTCGCCGGATCACATGTTGTTTGATTCACTGTTTGGTTGAAGTGTATACTGATTACACCTTCTACCATGTTGATTCGCTGCAGATATACCTGATGGTGAGAGTTGTCGACGGGTCTTCGTCTCATGTGGTGGCCGAGTCGAGGTGAACACAGGCAATGTTCGTCATGCTTAACAGGTAATGTCAAAGCAACTCAATTTCTTTAAAAATTGTAATTTTGGTTTCATCCTGCTTTCTTTTCGCAAATACAGGTCCAGTACTTCTATTTGTTTTTTAGCTGATGTTATACTAATGTGAGGTTTAGCATTAGCGGTAACTTTATGCAATTACACTTAGTCAATAGCCTTTTCTGTTGCTCTAGGATTTTTATGTGGGTAATGGTGTGATCTCCGTACAGACTATAGATGTAGATGAAATACATGTCACCCTGAAAAATAGCATGTCCGAGATAAGGCAATGGAACCTTCATATGGTGCATACTAGGGACAAAAATGTTTACCCGATGCAACGCACGGGCGTTTGTGCTAGTAACCATAAACAGTGCAAGCGCAACAGCGACATGTGATGTAGTTTAGGGACAAACAATGTATATTTTTTATCACTCTTGTTCTATATAAGTACGGGCCATTTAAAAAAATGTTTGTGTAATTCAAACTATGTTCAAGCATTAAAAACACCACACAAACAGTTTTTTGAACTATGCGAATATAATTGTACATTGTGTAAACTACACGAATATATATATTTTACAAATGTGTCAACATTTTTTAATGTGATGTACATGTTTTAATTTACACAAATATTTTTTACAGTGTATATTTTAGTTAATACAATTTAAATATTAACTTGTGTATATTTTTTACTCATGAATTATATTCAACAAAATTATAATTTAAATATTTGATACGATTAAATAGTCATACAAACAATTTAGATTTTAAATTATGAATATTTTAAACTATAAAACATTGAACTATACAAAATACGCGTATAATTATTGAAATTCTTGTATAATTAAAATATTATTTACGAATTTACTTTTAAAAACACTAGTATTATAATTATGCAAACATTTTTTATTCATAAATATTGTTTGAAAAAAATACATGAACTTTTTTTATGATCCATGAATCCTCTATTCCTAAATAGGTACAACCCACTATGTAATTTTCCTCTCCATGCAACAATGCAACATCATCAAGTCATGCATGGAGTCATAAGTTACTTTTTCCACCAACCTCATGCATGAATTTGTTTCCAGGGAATTAATTCATGTAAGAGACGTTTATATTTGTTTTTGCATTAATTTTAGTTTTCTACCACATATCCATTCATTTGTAACAAGGTTGCCGCTGTAATGCGCGGGGTATCGTCTAGTTTATAAAATAAAACGGACAGGTGTAATGATAAATATATTTTTGAGCTATGAATGTTTCTAGAAAATGAACATTTTTATAATTATGAATATTTAAAAAATATTAGTGTTATTATTGTACAAACATTTTTATAATTCATAAATATTATTTTAGAATAATACATGGACAACATTTGGAAGTTATCTTATTATTTGCATTATAATTTACATAATATCTTCAAATTTCTGAAAAAATAAACAAGTGTAGAATGGGTCGCACAGATCACAGCCCATTTCTGTTCGACGAGCGCTTTCGTTTTTTGCATTAAGATAATTATCATTGATAGTTGCGTACAGACTTGTGGTGCAGTGACTGCGACATCTATTGTGGTCGTATTACGGGGGTTCGAGACTTGACCATTCATAGATCTCTACTCCTAATGGAGCAGTTGGTGAATAGTCTCTACGGTTTATTTTTGTTGGTTTTTTTTCGTCTCTCCTCCCACCTTCGTCTGATTTTCTTTCGTCCCTCCTCCCACCTCCATCGACGCTGGTTTCTTATTCACCAGTTTATTTACCCCTTAGCTTTTTCCTTACAAATCAGCACTTTCTAAATATACACGCAATCCCGTAACTCCCTTTCCCTTTTTTCCCCTCTCTCTCATGCGTGAGATCCAATCGAGCCACACGACCCAACCCCCCGCCGCCGCCGTCGGCTGCTGGTCAGTGGTCCCTCGTTCGCCACCGGTCCGACCCACCTCGCCGGAGGACGAATCCGTCGGCGCTCCTCCACACCCGCGCCGAGGGCTCCCCGCTTGGACATCGTCAGGTTCTGCCGCCGCGGAACCCCGCCATCACCGCGCGCACCACGCCAGCAGATTAGTTTGCCGGAGCTCACACGCCGGTCGCCACCGATCAAGATGAAGAAGGGGCGGGGGTAGGGTGCACCTGCGCGTCGCGAGCCGCAACTCGTACTCGGCATCACCACGTTCGTCGGCCTCTCCAATGGAATGCAGTGGCGCCTGCATGAGGTGTAGCAGATGTACGTGGATGCGTGGAAAACCAACATCCCAGAATTCAAGAATCCCTTTGCTCCATCGAGGACACCATCACAGGTACGTCAATCTCTGTCCTCTCCTGCGTTGTCATTATATTATGCCCGTGTGTGTAGTGCATATTGCTCTCACGTTCTGGAATTTTTGGTAGATTGTGCGTCTCTTCTTTTCTTGACAAATTCTTTGCCCTGGTGATCGCCGTCTAGATTTATTCAGCTCATGTGTATCTATACCATGTACTATTTCCTACTATAATATATATGGTATTGATTGTAAAAAAAGGTGCATATTGCAATTTTAATGAAGAATGAATGATTGTTTAAATCAAGTGGAGAATAAATGTTCATTAGCATATTGTTATCTGACACAGATATATGCAGTGGGTTTGATGGCATGTTGATTAAAACCATGGTAAACAATCGACATTGAGAATCACTGGATCAATGTATTTTCGTGAATTGGAAAAAAAATTCAAATGAATAATCATAACAGTGAAAAAGGACTGTTAGACAATTAATGCTCTTTATTTATTTGTTTATTTTAGTTTCCACACAGGATGTTCTAAAACATGTCCGTCTTACCTGAAAGAGCACTGCTATGTGCAAGAGTATCGACGCACGATCCACAGACGACAAGTCAGGTAGACCATAGGATTAACTGGGTTTTTTTAAATCTGTGTGGCTCCTAATCCTGTCGAGCGCAAATCATCCAGGAGCCAATCAAGAGCAGAGCACTTCCGTACCTGAAATGCCTACATGTTATGAAGAGATCTAACATGTATCATGTATGAAGTAATAGGATCATATGTCCCTCTTACGTAAGGGTCATGTCAAATTGTCAGACACTCCGATGATCTTTGATCGAGATATATAAACCACTAGCATATGTATATTTCTGAATCCAGTATTTCAGCTGTCACGTGTCTGTGGCCGACGACAAATTGCAAACACAGCAAAGCTCGCTTGCCTTGAGAGAGGTCAAACTTGGGTAGCAGCATAGCTCGAATAAGTATATTGACTGATTGACTAGCAACACATGCGCACACAGAAGATAGCTGATTGGATAGCCACTAGCATGTAAACATGCATGTTGTTTATATTTCTTCAACACACTATGATTGTGAAGTTATCTCTATATTTCTGCAATTCGCTTTTGATCTTTTATAGATGTTTATCTCCCGACCTTATCTATATTAACTGCTGGTCAATTTTTTGAATTACTTGTTGGTGAGAATTTTTCTGTTGTTGTCTTCTTGGCATCATCATTCAATCATATTTTCTAGACTATTGAGTTCAGGAATATTTGTTGTTGCCTCATATGTTGTAGATTATCTTATTTTATAGTTTCTTTTGTTGAGTGAATATCTCCAAAGTATTGAACTTACACTATCTGCTCACAGAGAGGAAAAGAGGGGCTGACTGTAGGATTCTAAATCTTTCTTCGCTGCCAAACTTTAGTGATTGCCCTGCTGGAGATTGTCATATTTTTTAAAAAGGAAAGGTATTAATCACTTAGCCATGTATTTATTATTTAGATGATTTAGGGACCTTTCTGGTCCCGGGCCACCTTGCAATTCCTAAAAACCTTGCCATGTATTTGTGTCGATTACATAGGCACACTTGATTGTATACTTAAACATAAGTTTTCTTTTTTGGAACAAGACCATGTTTAATGTTGAATATCTGGTGCATCGTATGTTGAGCAACTGCAAAATGTACTATGCCCCAGCGGATCCGTTCGCCGCCGCTGTTCCCTTCACCGACGCCGATCTCATCGCTACGTCGGCGGCAACCATTTGACGCCGCCGAACCCCTTGCCATCGAGTGTCTCCTCCATTATGAGTGCAAGCAACAGGAGGTATCCTCTTGGCACATCGACGTGGTCAACTGGTCACTCCTTCATCGACAGGTTCTTGCGCTCGGTGGATTACTTCCACGGTTCCACAATGGGAGGGGACACTCAAGCTACGGTACGTATCTCTTCCCCTTGGAGGCCCGCACTCTTCACGTGTTGCTGGTACTGGAGGATCCACAAGCGTCAATGATACAGAGTAAGTTACGTGCACCTGTAATCTTTGTAGGTTCAGGCAATGTCTCCACCCACTCGCACGGTCAACTACATTGGCTGAGTGCAAGCAGGATCTGTAGTAATACTGAGTACTTACAAACGCACAAAGCTCTGTCTACATCTGCACAAGGTAGAATCACAATGAACTTGGCCCTTGATTATTTTTGTCATGAGTTGTATTTCAGTCGATTGACCTGTGGTCGGAAGTGTGCCTTGTATACCACACCTTTGAAACTTTGTTAAATCTGAATTGTGTGGATGGCAAGCAGTACATCAGGCTTTGTTTCCTTTGTACCGATTTAATATACCCGTTGGTTCGGTTGATTAGTGCTACGTTGTGTGGATGGCGCAAGCAGTACATCAGGCTTTGTTTCCTTTTTACTGATTTAATATACATGCTGGCCCGGCTGATTAGTGCTATGTTGTATAAGTTCACAGTGGACTTGCAATTGCTTAGTAACTGTAGTAGATGGAAATGTACCAACATGTCGTAGTTATGTTGTTGACTTGCTATATTGCTCCTTTCCTTTTGTAAGGTATCTCAGACTGGGATTTTTTGTTCAACATTAGACGAAATACTCTGCTCAATTTTTATATTCTACCATTTGTTTCCCACACTTGTGTTTCGAATTGTCCATTTGTTATTTGGTTTTTTTATATTTAACTGTGTATCCGACATGCGTATAATAATAATTTTGTTTAGATATGAAAAATATAATATCATTGTCAGGAACTTCTACATCCGATTATTTCTCATATATTTGGGGTCTGATGCAGCAAAGGTAATATCTGCTTTGTGTTTTTAGATTGATAACAATGAATTATTCCAGATGTAAAAGGAATTGCTAAAATCAACTAGAACTGATGCTACATAAGTTTTTTCTTTTCATAATTAAATTATTTCCCTCTTGATAAAAAAAAATAGTATTCTAGAGAACTTAGTTCACAAGACAAAAAAGAAGCAAAGGTGTGTTATGCAACTTTCAATAAGGTGGAAATAAACAAGACTAGAGGTGGGGAGAGAGAGATAGAAATGTTTTTTTAGAGAAGAGAGAGATAGAGATGTTACACATGATTCATTCCTGAACCACTAGAACTTGTTGTTTCTTCTCTCATCCGTTGGCCATGCCCGTCCTTAGATTGGGCTTGATTTGTATTTATGCGTAACTGTGCACATTTTGGTCAGCTATGTGTCATGTTTAGGCTTTTCTCCGCTGTCTCGGCTGAAAGCCATTTTTATCGGAATGTTGGTTGGTGCATATAGTTTTACGGCCATGTAGAAGAATGAAGTATTTAAGTGGTATTTGTTTCTTTGCGAACGAAACTAGGTGTCTTTGTTACAAGTAAATCATTATAAGAATGGAAACGACCCTGTTAGATCCCCATAAGAGGTGGTACCGCAGTAGCCAGGAACGGATTGAGGTAATCAACGGATGAATTGGTGTGTGTTAACCATTTAATTTGAACATGGTATGGCAATTGTTGCACTCTGTTTCAGTTAGCTGAAACTGATAGCCAGGAACGCATCTTTGTAGCTCTTTTCTGTTAAAATTGTAAATATACATTTTGCTTCAAGCAATTTGCTAGCTATTCAAGTTGGCAACTAGCTGGCATCATGTGATGTTTCTTTTCCATGTTATTAAGACTTATACATAATTTATTGTTTACATAGTGGTCCATTATAACTATTGTAAACTAAAATTTTTCAACAAGGAGATGTCCGCATATAACTCCTTCATAATTGTTATTACATGGCTATATGTTGTGAAATGATTTGACATATGTCTGATTTTTTTTCATCACCCCCATTTAGAAATGAGCCTTCTGTTAACTCCCGATCTTTCAAGTCATTTTTTGTTCTGACAAACTTGTACCTTTTCAGACAGATCACTGTCAGTGAGTAAACAATTGTTCAATTAAAGACTGGTATTATGTGCTCTATATTGGGAATTTCGAATGAATAGTTCTGACATATTTTCTTCAGGAGATTTTTCCGGAGCTTGAGTAAGCAACTGTATCTACTTATTTTGTTAATCAGATTTGTAGCACCCGATATGTTTAGGCAGTAGACTTATTGGTCCAGAGAAGGATTCCCATGATTCACCAAAAAAATGTTGTACTAGGGAGTTTGCTTGTTCTGATAGAAATAGTAGTAAGGTGTGTATTTGTACGTATAACATGTTTGGTGAGAGAGACTTGGATATTTCTCCATCCATATTTTACTTGTTCTGATGTAGACATGCAAACAAGCCAAAAATGATCTCTATGGAATAATGTTCCTGACAAGAGATGGGGCTTTGTTCCTATATTACGATTTTTGGGACCCTACATTCTTTTATCTATAACATTTATGCTTTACGAGCTGCATTTATAAATGGCTTATATCAGTGATATTAGCTATGTGTGTGGACGGATATACATATGTGTGAGATAATTTGGGGTTGATAGGAAATCATTATTTTGATGTTTTTGTTAATTGAAGTTTGATCTTATGTTCTAACTGCAAACATGCAGCTCTATGCTGCATTCGTTTATCTATAGCATTTATGATTTGGAAATCATTATTTAGAACCATGGTTTCTTAGGTCTGATTACTTTGTGCAACATTACAGATCAATTCCTAATATTATTCAAGCAATCTTAAGTTCAGGACACCACTATGCTTCCATATACAATCTAATGACTTTTTTCTGGTGTATATGGAAGGTGGGAAATGACAAACATTTTGGAAGAAAATAGGGACATCCAACTCAGGTGCATCAAGCTGCTCAAGCTATAATGAAAGGGCTTCAGGTAGAGTACAAAGTTTCAGGTTTTATCGGTCCACCATTCTGACAGATAATCAGGTACTTGCAAGAGCTGCAGATTCTGGCGAATTTCAAACTCGGGACATTGTGAAATCCATTCACAGATAGCAGAATACTTCAATGTTTCCAGGTCTCTTATGTTAAAGATAATCACATCAAAAGAGATTTGAATGGTCTTGCTCATAACTGTGCAAAGGACTCACTGAAAAAGCTTTGTATTAGCTACCACATACTGTATTAGCTCATACTGTACTATACTGTATTAGCTCATCTCATAGGAGTATCCAATGTCCAGTGTTGCTCGCTTTGAGCAACTTTGTAATCTATGGATTTCGTATCCTTGATGTAAGATGCGTATGAAAGTTCAATGAATAGCGCCCTCGGGCGCTCCTTTTGTAAAAAAAATTTGCATGGCGTATGTAGTAGAATGAGACGACAAAACAATGGCATAGAAGCCACATGAAGAGTCAAGGGGCAATGATATGATGATTGATGTATGGACAAAGAAGGCGATGAACGACATGTTCAATGGAGAAGAGAGGCTAGAGGGGTGCATGGTGTTTGTTGAAATACATAGAAGATACTTGTGTTTGTGTTGTGGTTGAACATTGCATGCAACGTGTTTGTTCGTGGGGAGTAAAATGAGCATTGTTTACAAGTTCGTTTGTTGGCCCGTGGCAACGCACGGACAATCTACTAGTTTTTAGATAAATTGTCGCTCCTCCTGACAGGTTGGTCCCATCGATGGTTGACTTTTTTGCACAAAAAAGAAAAAGAAGGGTTTTTATGCAAAAATGCGTCCATGTGTCACTGGCAGCGGGCCTGTGCCACGCTCGCGTCGACGGGTACACCCACATACGGGGAGAGTGACTGTATTTGAACGATCTTTTCGCAAGTTTAGTGACCACAAACACGTATTTTACAACTTTGTACATCAAATTGACCGTCACATACAAGTTCTAAGACCCCTGTTGTATTTACCTTCATGCAAAACTCAAAAGTACTACCTAGTCTTTGCATGCCCCCCTCAAACAGAGTACTACGCATCAGCACAAAAACTACATCGGCCAAAAGCAGAGCTGCCAAAATGCTAGCTCCCTGCTCCGGGTGAATTAAATATTCAAAATTATGTATCATCACAGTCCCATCAATCAGGCCGTGATAATTTGAAAATTCATTCAAAAATCTCTACCAAATAGACAAAATTATACCATGCCAAAACAGTAGTACTTTCTCCGTTCCTAAATATTTGTCTTTTTAGAGATTTCAAACGGACTACCACATATGGATGTATATAGACATATTTTTAAAGTGTAGATTCACTCATTTTGCTCCGTATGTAGTCACTTATTGAAATCTCTAGAAAGACAAATATTTAGGAACGGAGGGAGTAGTTGCAGAATCAGCACCAGTAGCATTTAAACAATCAGCAAGTATAGTTTCATATTAATCTCAAAATCAGAGGAAAAGGTTTAGTTAATAATTTAAGTGCGGCTCTATAAATCTGAGAGAGAACGACTGAGAGAGAGAGAGAGAGAGAGAGAGAGAGAGAGAGAGAGAGAGAGAGAGAGAGAGAGAGAGAGAGAGAGAGAGAGAAGTGAGGCCAAAAGTTTCATTTTTAACACACACAAGGGGGTATTATTATGCAATTCGGTAACTTGATGGGATCCTTTTAAATTGCTAAAGATAACTATTATTAGTGTGAGGCTGCATTGTCAGTATACACGTGCATAAGACCATTCGATTCTTTTAAATTTATAACTTTAGGCATGAATATACAAATTGAAAGACCAAACAAACAGTGATGTGTATTTTGTACGTACAATTACAAACAGTTGACACATTGAGACATTTGTTACAAGTGGGTTCAAATATTTATTAAGTAGAGCTCCTAGAGATAAGGTAGGAATTGTATAAGGCAAAAAGCCTCTCCTAGAAATAAGGTAGGATCGTATAAGGCAAAAAGCCTCGCCTAGAGATAACGTAAGAATCATATAAGAAAGAATACAATCAATTTTAACAAATCCTACCTACCATAATCTTAACAAAGAGTGTCATTTTGATGTAAATCGATGGTTATTGTGTTGATATGGTCATGTGGCGACTAAGTTACTGTAACACCATGCGTGGCATCACCAATGTCCAGCTCCACAAATGTTATGGAGCCCCATCACAGGTACACTCTTCCTTCACCAAATGCAAATGGCCAAATGAATGGACCATGCGGACGCCCACATATGTAGTACGAGCGTAAGTCCACCGATCAACTCTCCCGCTCCCTTCCTACACACTTGCTTACCATTCGTTCTTTCCTCCCTTCCCGTCGATCTCACTCATAGCGTAGGGCACTACCCACGTATACGGCCCAGCACGCTCGCACTCGCTGAAGGCCCCGCTCCCTCCTACATTGAACTCCAGAATTTAAAATTGCACAGCTAGCAAACTAACCGTTGTAATTGCATATGTAGTGAGCACCGTAATCCCGCCGACTAGGGCAGGGACGATGAACGATAACTTAAATGAATTCAAACGAGTCCACACAGTGAACAAGATCAAACTTATTCCCGCGGCTGTGGAAAGCACTGGAATTAGAACCATCGGGTTGCCTAGTAAAGAGAGTCTCTTTAAAATTGGTGTGGCAAGAGACAATTTAGAGGCAGAACAATTGTTCGCATCCGTATCTCGGTGGCTTGGGATGAATAGGTGTATCGTCACGTTGGTGGATACATTAAAAACAATGGCGGAGCTATGTGTACTTCCGAGGGGGCCATTGCCCCCACCCCATTCTTGAAGGAAAACTTTTTGGGCTTAGCTAAGCTGTACGTAACTGATCTTATCTGTCTTACCACTGATGTAATACCTAATTACATTTGTCACTTTAGTGTCGCCGGCCACACGAAGAAGGTTTCAGCGACGAATAGGTGAGTTGGTCGAGTGGTTACGGCAGCGCGAATGCACTAGCGAGATCGCCAGTTCGAATCGCGCCCTAGCTAGGAAACATGTTTTGTGTTTTAAAACAGAAAAAAATGAAAATGGGCCGGCCCAGTGTGGCGGTAGGGTGTGCACCCGATTGCATAGACACCTAAAGCGGGCAGGCGCCGTTTAGGAATTACCCCGACTGTTTGCCGCAGAGAGCAGCAAATAGGGTTTTCCCCTGCTGACTGTGAGATATAAGGGGTACCCCTGGCTCAGCCACGCAAGATGTTCGGCCGTCCCAGGGTTGGGCGGGGCTTACTTTTTTTTTTCAATTTTTTGGTTTATTTTAAAGTGATCAGGATTTCAAAAAAATGTTAGAATTTCAGAAAATATTCACTAACGAAAAAAAAACATTCATGAATTCAGAAAATGTAAAAAATCATGAAAAAATGAACATGTTTTTTCATCAACATTTATTTTTATTTTTATCAACAACAAACTAAACTCATTATGAATATATTTTGTATCTGATGAACAAATTTAGAAGGTAAGATTGTTTTTTTGAAATTGATTAATATTTAAAAAATATGACCAACACTTTTCATGTTTGATGAACAAATTTTGAATTTCAATAACTGTTCACGCCTATTAGGAAAATGTTCGAATATTCAAAAAGTGTTCACGAATTTGAAAAGAAAAAAATGAAACAAAAAAGAAAGGAGAAAAGCGAAAGAAAAAAAATATGGAAACATACTGTTCGGATTGAAACTTCCCAAAACCAGAAGAGAGCTGGTTGGCCGGCCCAAAAGTATACAGCGGGGGAGCCGGGGATGCGGGGGATGCGGTCCCTATCGGGCTGGGGAGCTCCTATTAGGCACTTCAGGCGCCAACCTCTCTCTCGCGCCCACGCGTCTACCCTGGTGGACCGGCCCATTAGAGCGAGAATGTTTCTAAAAAAATAGGATGAAAAAACGAAACAAATCGTGAGTTTAAAATGTTCATGGATTCTGAAAAAGAAGTTCTTGATTATGCAATAAACTTCATCAATTTGAAAAAATATCATGAAGAAATAAAAAAGTTTGTGATTTTGAAAAAATTCATTGAACTTGAAAAAAGTTAATATATTTTCAAAAAATTCATGCAAATTAAAAAAATATCAAATTTGAAAATTTTAATCTGATTTAACGAAAAGTTCATCAATTTGAAAAAAAAGTTTACGTATTTACAAACACTTCATCACACCAGGAAGAAGAAAAATGAAAAATAAGAAAGGAGAACGTAAAAGAAAAAAGTGAAAAAGGAAAAAGATAAAAAGGAGGAAAAGGTTGTAATTTCCCAGATCTGGCTGGGTGGCGGGGTGATTGCGCCAGCTTACAAGATGGTGGTGGTTGTAGGTTCGATTCATAATCAGCGTGCATTTTTTGTCTGATTATTAAAACTCAGAAAAACACATGGGCGGACCAGCGCGGAGCGTTTGCAAAATACACTGTAACGGGTGCATGAAGCGCACAATAGGAATTGCCATCGGGCAGCGTTATGTATCTGGTCAGGCGCCTCCTTAAATGGGCCGGCCCAGGAGCTGACAGGCCACGTCTTTCTTTTTTTATGTTTTTTCATGTTTTATGTATTTTTTTATTTTGTTTATACTTTCAATGCTCCAAGTAAATATATTAAACAATTTTTATATAAATATTCTGACAAAATTAGCCAAAGCATTTTTAAAAATGAGCATAAAGAAAATGTTTCTTTTTTATACAATATAATGTATACAAAAATATAGAATGTGTGTAAAAAGTTGATCATGTATTTAGAAAATTTTAATCAAGCATTTGAAAAATATTGAACAAGTATATTAATTTTTTTTTAAAACATTTCAGAAATGTATATAGAAAAATGCTGGCCATGTATTAAATTTTTTTAATCTTCTAACTGAAAAATGTTAATAAAGCATTCATTTTTTTAAATATGGATAGGAAAAATGTTGACCATGTACTAAGAAATGTTAAACTTGTATTTGAAAAACGTTAACATGTATTACAAAAAAATTCTTGACGTACACAAAAAATGTAGAATGAAAACCAAAACAAAACAAAGAAAAAGAAGCATTCAACCCCGAAAAAGAAACAAAAGAAGCCAAAGAAAAAAGGAAACAGAAAAAGAAACCGAAGTTAAAAAATTCAAAAAAAGAATGCAAAACAGTGAAAACCGAAAATGAGATGAAAAAAAGGAAGAATAAAAGAAGGAAAATGAGAATGAAAAGAAAAACCGTTGAAAACCATGAAAATTTCAACATGTGCTGAACAAAAAAGAATCCGGTGCAAATTGACAAAGAAACAAAGAAATATGAAAGAAACCTATGAAATCCGAGAAAGAAACAAAGAAAATTGAAGAAAGAAAGAAAGAGAAACAAAAAAACCAGTGAAAAAAGGGGAAAGAGTAACTGACTTCCTACTTTTTATAATTACAAGTCGGTGGGAGATCTCCCCCAATGTCCTTTGCTACTAAAAAAGGGGGATAGAAACAAAGAAATCGAAGAAAGAAGAAGAAAAGAAAAAATAAAAAGAAACAAAGAAAACCCGTGAAGAAACAGAAAGAAAACCAAAAAGCAACCTAGAGCAACAACCAAACGAGCAAACTGCAACGAACTTTTTTTAGATAGAATTGCGACACGTTCAAAGAACGAATTAACGACACGAACGAACTAGGCTAAAGGACCGACCCATAAACACACACCTTTGAGACGGGACAAATACTATCCTCATTATAAGCGAAATATAGCATCCGCGGTCACTATCGGGCGACCTACATGCGGAACAGGATCCCTGGTGAGACAAAGCGTTGTCCGACCGTTGTGTGGCTTGTTTGAGGCAAGCTCACAAAGCTTTATTAAACCGTCACAACGTTTAAAGAGATGAACAAAAGATCACAAGGTTTGTCTTTTCTTATATCCGAGCAAAAGATCACAAAGTTTGCCTTTTCTTTTATCCGAACAAGTTCTATGATTTGTCATAAGTTTCCTCATCATCTTTTCCCACGGATTCACCTACACTCGCCCAGGAAACACCTTGGACTGGAGAAAGTGTTTCCGGATCGAAGTCTGATGGACTTCATCAAGCGCTTCTCAAAGCAATGCACTACCCATATTCGCGATGCCGAGGATGACGCCGTACATCGACGTCTTCATATCCAGATGCAAAACCAAGACCTTGCTTCGATCATAAGCTCGGATGTGAGCAACTGCGCACAGTCAAGGAGCTCCTTTTTGGCGCTGCAACCAAGCACATTGGTGGGGAGAAGAAGATACTGCTGGGCGCAAAGTATGACACGGAGTTCTCAGTCTGTAAAAAAATTTAAGCCACAACACTTTATTATTGCCTGGCTCGATCTTCCTTGCAATCGACGGCATGCATGCAGTAGTTCCATAGTTGCATAAATTCAGGGGCTTTTTTTCATGATAATATGTGTCTCATTTATATCCTAAGGAACAATTGTACAAATTACGTACGTATCGACCTGGCAAAATTGAACATATAGCAGAACGCTAGTCTTTGCACAAAGAAACACTAGCCAAGAAATAAACTACGAATAAGACTGAAGAAACCTCTGAGCTTAACACCAACGCCCGTCACCTGTCTCTGGCACCACAACAATCACAAAAGGAGAAAAATGATGGATTACCTCCACACCCAAGCTTGACGCGGATCCATCGCTGATATGCAGCTTTGCGGACCTCCAAGGTGGCTCGCCAAAGACGAAACCATTAACATTGAACGAATTAGACCGGGACAACACCCGGACACATATTATCATCGGAGGAGGACTCCAGATCTGGCAACCCCACATGACTAAGACGTCGGAGGAGGAGGGTGAGTATCAGGTGATACGGGGCCTTAAATGCTCCCATGATACGAGCTCTTAGGAGCCGTTGGATCTGAGATCCAATGGCTCCTGGAAGGCTTTCAACATTCTGCAAAAAAGACCTTTTGAAGTTGAAAAATTGCGAACAAGTACGACATCCTTTCACCAAGAGCCGTTGGATCTGAGATCCAACGGACCAGAAGCTCGTATCATGGTATCACCTAAGGCATGGTATCATCTGATATTTTCCCCGGAGGAGGAAACCATACCTACAATCCACGTACCACGAGCCCAGCACACGATCCACCATCTTTCAGATGTCGTCGATGCAGACGACAATCCGCATCCGCTCCTAAACTACCTCCCAAGTTCCGCGCCTGCGCTGGAGCAAACACCGTCACAACGATGAAGCTCGAGGACACATGTCCACCACAAGGATGCCTTCGCTGCTGCACCATCTTTGCTTGAACAGGCTGGATTCCAAATCCATCTCCAACCATAGGACCGATAATCTTATCGGAGTAGGATATGAAGAAACTTTATTGAGCGCCATCATCGCCGTCGCCGAAACCAAGACGATGAACAGTCTAAAAACTAAACAACTTTGGCTTAAAAACTAAACAACTTTGGCTTAAAACCATTCACACGCGGGATCCAGCTACCCCCTTCACCATCAATGACCGAGGTCGTCGGCTAAGGTGAGCCGCCGAAGGGCGGCGGCGGAAGAAGCGCTCTGTGAGGGCAGGCGAGATCGCCTTTCTGTCCTCTCTTCGAAGAAAGAAAACGAAGACCCGGGCCCGTTGTTTCCCGATCTCCTGTTTGGAGTCGTTGCAATCTGATACTAGTAGTTACTACTTGATCTTCTGCCGTGGACCTGTGCATCCAGCTCAGAGACGGTGGTGGCACGCTTACAATATGTACCGTACCACTACCATAAAATTATCGATAAGCTGATGATGCCAATATATAAGGGCATGTACAATGGTTGATAAGACGGTTTTATCTTAAGTCTTGCATGTAATTTAAAGATAATAAAAAAAATCTACAATGAGTTATTTCTTAGTTTTATCTTAAATAACTAGTTATTCTTAAAAAATATGATGAGACATATTGTGCTAAGAGGTCATCTTTTAAATAAGAGAAGACCAGGTTTTCTTATGATTTTTTTCTCCTTCATCTTAGCATTTATTCTACGTGACACTTTTAAGATAGCACCATTGTATATGCTCTAACGGACTGCGGTATGATGGAACCCGCCGTCCGGCTATAAGCATGTCCTTGGTCAGCATGCATGGAGCTCGCTCCAGAGAGTGTGAAAAGCTCATGTGGCTGGGCATCCGTCAACAAGAAGCACATATATAGCTTGATAGACAGGTAGACACACGCATGGACCATGGATATATGAGAGTAGGGAGGTGCACGTACAATGCAATCTCGCCCCAGTGTCTAGTGTGAGAAGGCTGGGAAGCGGGAGAGAAGGCCCTGCCATGAAGCCTGAAGGAGAGCACGCGGTTCGATCGATCGGTCAAGACTCTGAGAGGGACACCAAGAACCGCTACCTACCCGGAAAGGGAGGGGGAGTGGCCGGGAGACGTGTTGGCGCCGCCTATCACAGCGCCGCTCTTCTTCTACCTTGGTGCTGCCTCTCACAACTCTCCTGAGATTTCTTTCTTTTTCTTTGTCTCTCTGGTTGTTTTTCTCAAGAACACACACGGAGGACAGAAAACACACACGCACACACACATTCACCAGGGAGACAGTTAGCTTTGCCTTTGCTCCCGGTGACAACACATATGCTACATGGTTTCCTTCAGCCCTCACGGCCTTAACCTTTTTCATTAACTCAATGCAGGTATATATACACACAAGGGGTTGGACACGCCCACTAACCCGGCCACCACGCTTGACCACTAACCCACTAACACACGTTAACACACGTCCATCACCTAACTTCCTAGAATCACTCTAGGGATGACTTGGCTACTGACTTGACCGGCCGGCCTCTACTAACAAACTATCTCAACTAGCATGCACGGCTCAGTCCATGCAATCAACTACCCTACCTTTTAGCTAGCTCACTAACCAACAAACTTCATGCGGCTAATCTCCTGCATGCACGAGGCTAACTAGCTGCAGCACCAGTAACTACTTGACTCACCGACTCACTCGGCTAACACTTTTGCTGGTCGTTGCCTTCAGATCTTGTGCAGCCGCTTCACACGGCACTCGGCATCTCATCTTGCACCACATCGCGCAGCTTTGCAGCATCTCGCTGTACTCACCGTATCACACAACGCTCTGGCATCTCGCCTTCTCCGCACATTTCCGCGAAAGCTTCGTCAACTAGCTACTCCTAGACCATGCTACATGCATAACGAAAGCAAACTATGCAGATACATGAGCATGACAAGATTAAACCTAACAAGACGAAGGGATAGTGCAAGCTACGTGTCGCCTAGAAAGGAAAACACTTGCGTTCCGCGCGCCGGTCGAACGCTTCGGTAGGTCGCATGCGACCTGTGCGATCTCCTCTTATCGTATGGCTAGCCATGTACGTGGTCTCACTCGCGTGGTGGGAGGCCCACCAACTGCTAGCACCTCGCCTTATCCATTCGCGAATGCTTTGCTTCCGTCCTTTTTTCTCCCTTGAGCAGCTGCGCTGCTTCCTCCTCGATGTATTCTCTGTTTCCACACATCGACGAACACCGCGCGCAGCTAGATCAGGCAACTCGAGGGGACTGGAGATCCACCGCACGCTCTCCGATGATGCTGCGCCCGCGGTAGCAGTGGAGACTTTTAGCTGCAAGTCGCCACCGACTGCTGTTCCATGTCCGTGCAACTCCGGTGATCCCCGACTTCGGTTAAATCTTCCCATGTCACTGGTGAAAGGTTTCTTCTATCTTCTATTTGCCCACACGGTTGCAAGGGAGGGGGAAAGGTAGCAAAGCCTGTAGGTAGCAAGAACCGCTACCTACCCGGATCTCTGGGAAAGGGAGGGGGAGAGGGCGAGAGGCAGGGAGACGAAGGGACAGCACAAGCTACGTGTCGTCTAGAAGGCGTGTCAGCCGGCCGGTACACACAAGTAAGAAAGACGCCTCCACGAGCGCATGTGAGAGTACACACAATTAAGGTTTATTTCATACTTCACTCGAACCTCCTCTATGTTACACGATGCACGTACACAAGACATGACTCGGCTGTGTGACCCGACCAGCTAGATCCAGTTTTGCGTGCAGTCAGTGACGGCTCCAGGAATTTGCAACCGGATATTTATGTGTATTTATTTTGTCAAAATTATTACTGTTTTGTCAAAATCAACACTGTTTTGTAAAAGTAATGAGTATTCACATGAAGATCCAAGGATACCCCTAGCGCCGCCCCTGCGTGTAGTGCAGCACCAACCGTAAACAGCCTAGAGTACTGTGCATGACAAACTACGCCGGCCCTCGCCATCTATATATCAGGCCGGTCAGCTGCTTGTAGTGGTCCATATGATGCCTCGGTTGCTCGGTCCAAACAGTAGCGAGCGATCATATATATCCTTCGGGCCGGGTCCGGGGGTGAGCACGTAATATTGGCCGATACGTGATTCCATGCATGCAAGCAACAACGGAGCTATGTGTTGTGCTGGGGGGCTGTGCCCCCCCCCCCCCTCCCCAACTTTCAATCAACTTGTGAAGGGGGAAATTGGAGGACTTGGATGAAAACTTTTTTAGCTTTTGGCCCCTCCAAACACTTGTATATATTTTGTCATTAGGCTCCCAGCAGACGCCGTCTAGCTCCGCCACTGCCCTGCCGTCTAGCAGCAGGCGTGGTGGCGCCGCTGGAGCCAGCCGCTGGCCTCGAGTTCACCACCAACGACTTCGACTCTGACGCGTCGTTGTGGGAGCTGTAAGAGACGTGGGGCATGTGCTACAATGTAGCACGCGACCCCTCAGAGAAGCACCGCCAATTCCACACGTTCAAGGAGACGGTGCTTCGCGTCGTGTCTCGTGCTGGAGTCGCAGGAGGCCGGGCTACGGGTCTGAATGCCTTCGCGGACCTAAACGCTGACGGGTTCAACCGTGACTGTAAGTGTCGCAGGACGACGACGGCGGGGGAGCGGCGCAACCGCAACCTCAACCTCACTACTCCTCCGTCCGGGAAAAGGCACGGCGGCGACTAGCCCCTCCCAGTCGACTGGGACTGCCGTGAGAAGACGTGTAGTGACCAACCATGCCTAGGTCCAGTCAAGGATCAGGGGAGGCCAAACTTGGTGTTTTGATCCTTTTACCAAACTTTAGCCGGATCCGACCCCGTTTGCAAAAAAAATCAGGATTTGACCCTTTTTCCTAACGCCACCCGACCCAGCGGTAGGATATCACATCCTACCGCCACACCCCCAGGCGGTAGGTTAATGGCCGTTAACGTCTGCTGACGTGGCAAAGGGGTCTAGCGCCAGGAACCTCGGTGGTCGAGCCTACCGCCAGGCACCCCGGCGGTAGGTCTCTGATACAAAAATGTCATGGCAAATAACTTCTGAATAACAAACATTGGTAAATTAGAACTTGCATGATGTTGATAATTTGCCTAGTCATATACTTCCTCCATCCGGAAATACTTGTCCTAGAAATGGATAAAATGGATGTATCTATAACTAAAATAAGTCTAGATACATCCATCTCTAAGACAAGTATTTCCGGATGGAGGGAGTACTACTATGCATGGAGGTATTTTCAATTTGATTCACTTTGTGAAACAACTACAAGCTCCACAACACTAGTTATGCGTCGAACTACACAAAACTAGGTGGCATGGCAAAAAATCAGAAAACATCACAAAAAATTGACATTGTAGCCCACGGCAGTTTCTACATGAGTTGTTCTAATTCAAGTATGATTAAAGTGCCATGCGACCAAAAGCGAAAATTCTGTAAAACAAATACCCTACAAACTACCATAGATCTTAACTAGTACCCACATCCTAATCATTTTAAGTTGTCACAAACACATCTCAAACGAAATTTGACATGTTTTTATCTCGAGTATGAGCTCCAGGCAATGAAATTTAAGTTATGACACACACATCTTAATCATTTTACAGTTGTTGCACACACGTTCAAACATGTGTGGCTAGAAGAATGTGAAATTCATCTTCAAAAATTCAAATATGGGGCATGGGCTCATACCCGCGAATGGAGTCACCGGAGATGGGGATGTTGGTGCGCCGACAATTAGTTGGCTTGGAGCTTCTCACCCCTACACCAGCTCAGCCCCGGTGATGACGAGGATGACCCAGCATGAGGAAGGGCGTCAGTGCAGACTGGCCTGCGATGTTCGCTGGAGACGGTGTCGTCGGAGTGAGGGCCCTCCACGACAGCGTAGACAACCACTATGCCTCTCTCTCTATCTCTGTCTCTCTGCGGGGCATGATGTGGGGAATTTGACACGGATGCGCTCGTGTCACATGAACAGGTTGGGTTCTTTGAAAGATTCTAATCCAACAAGTAACGTGTAGTTCGCTTGGAAGTGTCAGAAATCTCTAGATACTATTTCCATTTTCTATATTACTATTAGTATTATTTTAGAATGGGTCGCACTAACTGCCACACGTGTGGCAGGAAGCGAGACGCACCACATGTCTCTAATGTAAACAGATTACCACGTCATCGTATGCATGCATGTAGGAATCTTTTTGGATTTTCAGTTTTTAAAATATTTTATCTCTTAAACGAAAAGTCCGATTGAAAATCCGTTTTCACCATTAAATCCCTCGCGATGAGATCTTCGAAACTAGATCCCATGTTAATATGTTTTGATGATTTTTTTTTGGATTAAAAGTTGCCATGTCTATTGCATATGAATTGCCATGATGTTACACTGAAGTTGCCATGATATGTTTCAGCTATTTTCTTCTACATTTAAAAGTAAATTTTGACATTTATAAAACGGGGAATTAAGAAACTAGACTTGCCATGAACGATAAACTAGAATTGCCATGATACATGCACGTAAAATTGCCCTGGTTCATACAAAAAATGATTTTCATGGTCAAAGTACTGGAGTTGCCATCATCAAAATACTAAAATTGTCATGATCTACAAACTAAAATTGCCACATCACAACTTTAGTTTAAGCCCTATGGCAACTGCAGTGTAAACATCATGGCAACTTCTGGCAAAAAAAAATTCGTCGAAACATATCAACATGGGGTTTAGTTTTGAAGATCTCGTCAAGACGGATTTAATGATGAAAACGGATTTTTAGTTCATTTTTTTATTTAGGAGATACAACATTTTTAAGCCGAAAACCAAAAAAAATTCTGTTGATGTCATCTATTCATATGTGACAAAATGTGAAGGCGTGTGGGCGATGTGCAAACGCCCACATGTGTGGGCGTTAACATTTTCGTTTAGAATATAAGCCGTGAGAGAATGCTATGTATCGCGAGACAAGTCAAATCGTGATTGGAGGGACGAGCACATGCGACGCGGCCGACTCATCGAGAAATTTCAGCTGGCCGGATGTTCTTCCCGTTACTACAATATAAACTTTCCAAAAATAAAGAAGGAGGATACTTTCCCAAACTTACACCGATCTGTTTGCAGCAAATTGGTAACCACGCATGAGTCCAGTAATTATTCGCACAAGGTGATTGATTTCCTTCCAAAAGTTGACGGCATCTCCAACTCCAACACGGCTTCGACTTGGTACGCCTTCTTCTTTCTCCTTATATTTCCCCTTCCTTCAAGCTCAACCCGAGAAAGAAACAGAGCACCCGCCTCCGCCGTCGTCGCGCTTCTCCCCCTCCTGCGTACCTCGTTCGACGACCAGGATAGGATGCAGCCGCCGCTCGGCAAGAAGACCAAAGGGCGCCAGCGCCGCGAGAACCGGCTGGTGGAGGACAGGGAGTCCCGGCAGGTGACCTTCTCCAAGCGCAAGTCCGGCCTCTGGAAGAAGGCCTCCGAGCTCGCCCTGCTCTGCCGCGCCAGCCTCGCCGTCGTCGTCTTCTCCGAGGCCGGCAAAGGCTTCGCGTTCGGCAGCCCCTCCACCGACGCCGTCCTGGCCTACGCCGGCTACGGCGACGCCGATGTTCATCCTGCTGCCGCTGCTGACGACGTGGAGTGGGAGGCCTTGGAGGCGCTGTGCCGAGAGACGGAGAAGAAAGGCGTGGAGGTGGCTGCGGAGGCCGCACGGATGAGCGCCGTCGGGAAGAAGGTGGTGGACGTGCAGACGCAGGCGGGGAAGCGGTTCTGGTGGGAGGCGGACGTGGAGGCGCTCGGGGAGGCCGAGCTGCCGGAGTTTGCCAGGGCGCTCCAGCGCCTCAGGGACAACGTGCTCCGCCGCGCCGACAGTCTGGTGTCCGCTCTGCCGCCGCAGTAGTCCAGGCTAGGCTACGCATCTGTTAAGATTATACCAGGGACTCTCTTACAGGGACTCTCTTACCTGCCTAGTTAGTACGTTTGTATTGGGAAGCAAAATATTGTCTCCATGTGATCTTCGCTTGAAAAATGGAGTTTTCATCCATCCATTTTGAATAAATGACAAATATTTTTTAAATTCACATCAAACACTTTTTCAGTACATCTTCTTTTTGGCACACCATGAACATTTTCAAATACACACCATTTATTTTAAAATACAAATGAACATTTTTTAAACACACAACATTGTGAGAATTTTCTAAAATACACGATGGTCATTTCTTTAGTATGTGAAGAACATTTTTAATACACTATAAAAATTAAAACAGCTAAAATGTTTTCAACATACACAAAGAAGGCTTTTTAAAATACGTGATGAACAATATTTAAAATGCGGTGAATATTTTTTAAAATACACGACTTAGTTTATAAATATATCCCGGACATCTTCAGAAATATGCGATGAACATTTTTAAAACCTGCTGAACAAATCTATAAGAACCGTGTATATATTGAAATAAAGAAAATAAATATAAAGAAAAGGGTAAAAAGGCATATCTATTTTAAATAGGTGAACAGGAAAATAAATAAAAAACAAATGAGAGAAAGAAACAATAAAATAAAAAGGGTGGAGGTCGCATCGCAAAAGTATATACGCAGGATACCTAATCAACGAGTAAATATGTTTGGATGTATAGATTATAACCAACGGGCTGCTTGCAAGCGTGGAGCACCGGGTGGTGACGAACTCTACCAAGGTGAGGATGTCGGTGGCGACGCTGGTCAGACCCAGGAGGATGGACTGCAGGATAGGTCCGGTGCCGGCCATGGTGACCAGAAGACAAACCCTCCCAAGTACAGGGACTTCGCGGCGAGTTCACGGTTCCTGGGAGGCCGAGATATAGGATGGAGCATCCAGAGCGTGACATGTGACGATGGTTTTTAAACTGTTTTTTTATATTTTTTGATTTTTCACCGGTCTTCCTTAACTTCTGAACAAAAAGAAAAATTGTGAAAAAAAATTACGTAAAAAATGTTTTTTTCCTGCCGCGAGGGTCACGGATTTTGCTTTCGCGAGAGGCATTGACATGCCTCTCGAAAACGAAAAAAACATGTTTTTTTTCCTCCACAAGAGGCACAGTTTTGCTTTCGCGAGGGACACGATTTTGCTTTTACGAGAGACACTGTTACGCCTTTCGGAAACAAAAAAAACGTGCTTATGTTTTTTTCCTTCCGCCAGATGCATGATTTTGCTTCTGCAAGAGGTATAGTTTTGCTTTCGCGAGAGACACGGTCGTGCCTCTTGAAAACGAAAAAAATGTATTTTTTATTTTTTTTCCTTTCGCTAGAGGCACGGTTTTACTTCCGAGAAAGACATGGACCATGCCTCTCAGAAACAGAAAAAAAAACATATTTTCTGTTTTTTTTCTTCTACGAGAGGCATTATTTTGCTTCTGCGAGAGGCATGGCCGTGCCTCTCGCAAACAAACAAAAAACGTCTTTTCAGCTTTTTATATGTTTTTTTACTTTTTGATTTTCCACCTGCCTTCCTTAGCTTTTGGACAAATAAATGTGGAAAAAAACTTGTTACGCGAAAAACACATTTTTTCTTTCGCGAGGGGCACGATTTTGCTTTCGCAAGAGTCACTGCATGCCTGTTGGAAATGAAAAAAAAACTTGTTTTTCCTTTGCTTTCGCGAGATGCACGGTTTTAGTTCCGAGAGGGGCACGGTTTTGCTTTCACGAGAGGCACTGCCATGCCTCTCGAAAATAAAAATAAAACATTTTTTTCTGCATTTCTCCTTCCTCCAGAGGCATGATTTTGTTTTCGCGAGAGACATGGCCGTGCCTCTCGGAAACGAAAAAAATGCTTTTTCTGTTTTTCCCTTCCGCGAGATGCACGGTTTTAGTTCCGCGAGGGGCACGGTTTTGCTTTCACGAGAGGCACTGTCATGCCTCTCGAAAATAAAAATAAAACATTTTTTTTTCTGTATTTCTCCTTCCTCTAGAGGCATGATTTTGTTTTCATTTTGTATTTGAGAAATGAAAACTTTCCTTATCAAAGAGGGGCCGGGGGGCTGGAAGAGAAGAACTTGAATGCGAGAGACACGGCTGTGCCTCTCAGAAACGAAAAAAAAATGCTTTTTCTGTTTTTCCCTTCCGCGAGATGCACGGTTTTAATTCCGCGAGGGGCATGGTTTTACTTTCACGAGAGGCACTGCCATGCCTCTCAAAAATAAAAATAAAACATTTTTTTTCTGTATTTCTCCTTCCTCCAGAGGCATGATTTTGTTTTTGCGAGAGACACGGCCGTGCCTCTCGGAAACGATTTTTTTTTTCTGTTTTTCCCTTCCGCGAGAGGCATGGTTTTGCTTCTGTGAGAGGCACCGCCGTGCCTCTCGGAAACGAAAAAAACATGTTTATTTTTTTATTTTTTTCCTTCTGCGCGAGGCACGTTTTTACTTCCGCGAGAGGCATAAAAAACCATTTTCTGTTTTTTCCTTTCGCGAGAGGCATGTTTTTGCTTTTGCGAGAGGCACGATTGTGCTTTCGCAAGAAGGCACGACTATGCCTCTTTCGGAAAAAAATGTGCTCCCGGTTTGTTTTCCATGCGATTTTTTTCGTCTGGTTTTTCGTGATTTTTTGTTAAAAATATCAACAAAGGATCTAGTTTTGAAGATCTTGACACGAGGAATCTAATGATGAAAACGGTTCAAAATTTGGACGCACGTTTTAAGATAAAACATTTTTAATAAAAAATACATGAAAAAAAGAGAAACTTTGTCACTTATCGCAACCTAAAAAGGTGTAAGTGATCTTTGTAAGGAGTACTCTTTGATTAGTGATTTCGCCGGAACCCTCCCTCACTGCCTCCTCCGCGCTGCCGCCACGACAGCTGGGCGTGGGGCGTGGAGTTTTTCAAGGCTCTTTTGTTTTAGTAAAGTTTTTCAAGGCTCTTACGTGGGCCCAGAGTTCAGCCCAGCCTGGCACTGGGCTCAACCCAGCCCACTCCCGGAGCAGCAGCAACCCCTAAAAAAAAAAAATCTCCGAGCAGCAGAACCTCATCCCGCACGCAGGCACGACGCGACGCAGGGACGCACTGCCCTAGCACGCACGCACCCAGACGATCAGACGCAGCCGCCGCGCTGCCTTCCCGCGCGGACGCCCTCCCCCATTGCCGCGCTCACTCCTGGCCGTGCTCCCCCCATCCCCCGCGCTTCCGTCTCGCGCTGCTGCCAGACCGCCAGTCCGCCGTCGTCCGCCGAGGCCGAGCTCCCGGCCTCCAACGTCCTGCGCGCGAGCGGCGAGCCCAACCGCTCCGGGACGAGGCCGCCGTGCTCCTGCGGTTCTACCGGCTGCTGGGTAATTTTCTGACCGAGGCTGTCTGTGTAGTGCATATATACTGAATACCTGAAGGAGTATTTAACACTGAACTTTTTCTGGGATGGTATTTAACACTGAACTAGGACTGCGTTGAGCTGAAATTCAATTGAAAAAACTGTGTGTTTGTCTAAGTTTTACATGTGCCACCGCAGACGGCTCTCCCTCTCTCCACTCGCCGGTCCCCCAAAATGAAATCCCTGATCCAACCGCTAGCCATACATTCTGTTCCCCCTTTTGATTGTACCTTCTACTCCTTCAATTTGCCAGCACCAAATCTGACCTTGGTAAACAACCTGGAAGTGGGAGAGAAGCAACCACTATGGGATACATCATGTGTGACTAAATCATTAGATTTTCTGTATGTATTATCTTAAGAATCGGAAACTTACTTGGAGGGGATGTCTTATTTCCCTTTTGGATCTCTATGTGGATGTGCAGTGAGGTGATGTAGGTGTTGTGTAGAGATGGGTGGTAGAAGAGTCGTAAGGAGATTGCCAGAGCTGAATCGGTAGGTCATCCGCATCAGCTTATTCTGTGTGTTGTCGTCGATATAGTCGGCGGCTGCCAGAAGATTATTTGTTCACTTCAGTTTTCGGACCTCCTAGTTTTCAATTTGCAGATACTAAGTGAACCGAAGGTACACATTCATGATTCATGTAGTTCTTACCTTTTTTATTCTGATTATGCAAATGCACAGACCACATATTGTTTTAGTGCTAGATCAAAATTTCAAACATAGCCATGCGTGTCCCCGGAAATATCTGATTCATCGGAAAACCGTACGAAATTCCTGTTTAAGAACGTTACATAGAGTACAAATATTCTAAGATCTCTTGCACTAAAGGATCTCCTTGTACACAATATTTTTTGCCGAATTATTTTCCTTAGATTCTTCATCTGAAATTAGAACTTTAAGTCCATCTCTACTTGTGACTCTTGATACCGCTACATAGAGTTGGCCATGCGTGAACACCTGCTTCGGTAAATATAGGCCCACATGTTTTAGCGACTGCCCTTGACTCTTATTTATCGTCATTGCAAAACAAACTGATATTGGGTATTGCCTCCTTTTCAACACAAACGGCCATTTCGAGTCACTTGGTGACATAATTATCCTTGGAATATATACCTTGTTTCCAATGTTTGTCCCTGTTATTATTTGAGCTTCTATGAACCATTTGCCTAGCTGTGTTATAGTTAGTCTCGTACCATTGCATAAGCCCTCGCTTTGGTTGATATTCCGTAGCAGCATAATTGGCAGGCCTACTTTCAGCCGTAGTATGTGGTCTGATATTCCAGGGCACTTCAAGCTATTCAGGAATTCTGTTGGGTACAAATGATCTACATCTTCCGAATTTGACATTGCTTTGCACACTGTATCTGAGCTTCGATATGTTACCTCTTCACCTTCTATTCTACTCATGATGTAAGAATTTACCTCATCAACTATGTCATTTCTTGGACATAAGATGGCTCTCTCTTCTAAGTATGTTCGGTTGGTGTAGTTCGTCCATAGGTTTGGATAGGTGTTGTTGATGATCGTTTCAAATTGGTTCTCTCCTTTCTGCAGAAGCAAGTCTTCAGGTATATGTACCCATGCCTCTTCTTCTTTATTTCCAACTAATCCATCTCCAATATTTAGAATCCAGTCCGCAAAATCTGTGGTCTTTCTTTGTTCTTCTGGAGTATCTGTTAGTGCAGAAACACGCATGTTCTGAGTGAGCTTGAATTCCTCAAAGTGTTTCCATAAGTAAGAACGTTTTAAGGATGCATCAACAATGTTAGATCTTCGTCCTTTCGGTATTACAGGCAGGATTTGTCTGAAGTCACCTCCCATCACTACTGTCATCCCTCCAAATGGTTTATCTATACTATTTTCGTTTGTGAACCTTAGAATGTCTCTCAAGCTCTTGTCCAATGCTTCGAAGCAATGTCTGTTCGCCATTGGTGCTTCGTCCCATATAATTAATGATGTTTTCTTTAGCAGGTCTGCAAGACAAGATCCTTGCTTGATGTCACATGTGGACTCATTAATGATGTTGAGTGGGATGTGAAATCTTGAATGTGCAGTTCTTCCCCCAGGTATAAGAAGCGCTGCTATTGCACTGGATGCCACTGCTAAAACTATTTTTCCTTCAGATCGTAGTGATGTCGTGATTGCCTTCCAAAGAAATGTTTTTCCTGTCCCACCATATCCATTGACAAATATCAATTTGCCTAGTTTGCTATTTACAGATTGTAGTATTGCATCAAAAGCTTGTTTCTGTTCTGGATTCAACTTTCTAAGTAATGCCACTTTCTCTATTTGGAGAGAATCTCTGTCATAGTTAAGCTCTTCACTTACCAACCTATTTTCTAGACCTTGTAGTGAGTTGCTATCTGGTAATGGAATTTCTTCATAATCTTTTAATGACTTTCCACCTCTCCTTAGCAACATGTCTATCTCTATAAGTGCGAGGTTTTGTATTTGTTCAGGATGAAGCTGAAGTTCATCAAAGTTCAAGATTCTCCTCTGATGTCGTTGTACGTCATTCGAGAGTAATTCCCCTGTAGATTTCCATAGTTTTCCTGGATCTCTGACCTCGCCAAAAAGAAGTATTGTGCAGAAAAGTTGGCGCATTTGTTGTGCAGAAGCCCAAATTGATGCTTCCTTAATACAATCATCCCATTCTTTGTCATCATTGAGTAATCCAAGGGCGTAACATGCTGATCTATAGGTTGGGTGTATAATACCATTTACTTTTCTGATGTCCTCAAATGATTTACAACCTTTGGCAGAGTTTAGCAGTATTCTTAGGTAATATTTCTCACCACTTGCTGGATGGGCATAGTAGATCCTCCCAATAGATTGTTTCCTGCCTTTCCTTGGTTTCCATTTTTTCTTCTTTGCATGCCACGTCCACTTAGTAGGGAATTCTGCATATGTCAGATCACGGGCCTCCTCATACAACTGATTAGCGGTCATCCATTCAGTGAAAATTGTTTTTTCTATGCCAGTTCTATGTACAATTTTCTCAATATCAGTTGAGTCCGGGAACACAACCATTTGTTCATCTTGAAGGTGGAATTGCAGTCTCTGTACAGAAGGCTGCCGATGCTGAAGTTCAAATCCAAATATACGCCAAGATGCTTCACCTGCAGATAGGTATCGTGCATCAAGGTACATTTGTATCTCATCATAATTGTTTCCAGTACCCAAAATTATGGTTGCTCTATCCTCTCCTTTGTGGGCGTACTTGAACGCATACTTTATGGATCTTGATTTATTACACCATTCCCCGTTTATGTGGGCCTGGTACTTGACTATCAGGTCCCTGTTGTATGGAACAATATACCTGCTATCTAGTTGTACTCCATTTTTTTCTATTGTCCTTCCATCATTTCTTCTTCTGTATATCGGGAATCCTTCTTCATCGATGCTCGTTTCCTCACAGAACATCTTAGGGAAATGTTTTGAGCACTTCCCATTGATCATGCACGGTGACTTGTAGTGCGGTTGTCCACATGGCCCGTGCATCATGAAATTTTCAACTGCCATGTAACCTTCTGGGTCAGCATCCTTGTCTGGTACCTCTGCTGATATGATCTGGTCAATATTTTGGGGGCTAGGATCCTTGTCGCCTAGATCCAGAAATAGTAGTATATGTGCATGAGGTAGACCTCTTTTCTGGAACTCGATGGTGTAGACAACTACAACAAAGCATTATAATTTCATTAGTCACATTTTAAGTTTGCGTAGTAATTTACAGTGTGTTCTAATATTCAAACAATGAGGCAAGATATGAAGATAATGTCCATAATTAACTTAGTTGTGATGATATGAGGGAATTGGCTGAAACTGGGTTTACTCACTTGCTATTGCTTTTCCAAACCGCTTATTTTTGTATATGTCTTCTACCAGTTCATTGAGCTTTATAAGGAACACTCTGTTGACAATGTCTGGACGATCTTCTGGTTTTTGGCCTGGTATGAAGTCCAACATGGTCTGTATTTCTGGCCACTTTGGGTTGCATGTGAAAGTGATAAACAGATCTGGATATCCAGCCCACCGACATATCGCCATTGCGTCCTGGTAATACTGCTGTTTATTCCTAGGACTTCCATTATACGATGAAGGTAGTATAATTCTTTTACCTACTTGATCAGTTCTTGTATCACCATTATCAATTGCGTCTTGCAAACCGCTATATAGCTCTGTTCTAAGTGTCCCTTGATGCATCCTGTACCAATTCAGCCTCCATTGCTCAATGCATGTTGCTGCATCTACAATGAACTGAAGGAACAACTTGCCACTCGTTTGCAAGATTACTGACTGGTTCAGTCGCTGCTGGATGCGATATGCATAATACTGCATCATGGTAACATGCTTTCTCTTTCCTTCGCCACCCTTTGTTTTTTCTAATTTTATTTCTGGTCTGAATCCGTCTTCTCCGTATGGGAATAATAATGGGTATTGCATAGACATAAAGCTTGGATGTAGTTCTGAAATTCTCTGGAGTTGTTTGTCTTTATTTTCTACTATTATATCCCGTCCAACATTTTCTCCTGTCTGTTCTCCAACAATGAGTGCAGCTATTTCAGATGCAGTTGGTAGGTTGTATTGTCTTCCATCGCTGGACCTTTTACCAATTAATCGCAACCTAACATTTTCGAGATCTGACTCTTGGTATCTATCCCTTGCCATACGGAATGATTTCACTAACTCGTTGTTCTCATCAAGCATCTCCAATAATCTAGACACCATGCCTTCATCTAGTTGTGTTTTCCTTTCCTTTGAGGTTGAAGCTTGCATTCTGTTTTTGATCTCATTTTCTGTATCATAAATGTACAATTGAGCAAACTTTGGCCTGCAACCATTATCTCCACTATCTTTAGGTAGCAATGTGCCAATTTGATGATAGTTTTGGCCATTCAAGCAAAAAACATACGGTGCACCCCCTCTTTTGTTTATCTCGTAGTCGACCTGGCCAGCCATCGAAGTAAATGCAAATATTGAATTATAGTTCCTGATATTGTCTCTGTAATTTGAGGATTCTCCCTTTTCATTAGACATTAGTAGCTGCTGAAGGTATGCTGGAGGTTTTTTCAATGGTGGCAATTTGACTTTGCCTTCCTTGCAACAAAGTCCGAATGTTGGTCTTGATATGTTTGTGTTGTTCTTGCTTCTCTCTTGATGCCACATTATAGCATTGCAGAATGGACATAAGCATGTTGGTTTTCCGAAATTTGAAACTTCACTTGGAGAGCTCTGAAATTTACCTCTTTTTTTCATCAATTGCAACTTCCTATTTGCTCGATTCAACCTACTTATTTCTTTTCTTCTAGTCAAATCGGTATCTGTCGAGCCTCTGGCAAAATTTGATGCTTCTAAAGCGTATTTGTCAACTGTTGTACTCGAAGCAAATTCAATGTCACCATTTTGTTTTCTCTGAACCAACCTTGCACGCTTGTTGCTTTGATTTCCATGGACTATCTGTTTCTTCTTCATTGGTTTTTGTTTATTTGGACCCAATGAAATGCTGCAACAAAATATATTTGGTAGTTGTTAGTCCATTATACCAGGCAGGGACTAACAGCCATGATGATGTTGTTAAAGTGAGAACCTTTCTTGCTCTTTGATTGCTGTAGTTGTAGCATGATCATTTGTTATTCCCTGAAAATAAAAGGAGTTAAACTTTATCTGCATAGCACACTAAAAGTAATTTGAAGATATCATAATTATGTGATTACCTTTTTCCTTGTTTGGCAAGCCACAACGTCAGTGGATGTATATACGCATGTGAATAGCCTGTAATATATTTATTTCACGATCAATTATTTTCATAGGTATATGTAATGAGCTATTTTCTTGTTAATGAATACCTAATAATATACTATAATGCAAGCCAGTACCTTCCATTCTGATGGTGTAGATTGTCTTATTGGACATGAATATCCGACTGGTTACCCATCATGGTTAATAACTTTGGACGTTTCTATTTTTTGTTTTGTTTGTAGATCAATTTCGCTTCATCCTAGCTTGCCTGCGTTCATTTTTCATACATTATTTGCATTATAATGTAATGTATTTTCTTTTATTAGTTAGACTGTAGATGTGCTAGAGGCAAATTGTGGAATAACACACCTGCTATTGCCTTCTACTCTAATTTTCTGAAAATTTGATAAAATTTGATTTGGATAATCAGGTTAATGTATTCAAGGGTGCGTGGAACATTGTTATAAGAATAGGATAGAAGTGTTGTAGTAAAGCTTGTACCTTGCTTTTGTCAGGAATTTGTCTTTTTTGCCCAATATGATACCCCCTGCATGTGTTGTACTCTTATTAGAATTAGTTAAAATATAAACTCAATTTGGTTTTGCTGCAAGGCACTATTAGAACCCTTTACTTCAAATATTAAATGAAAATAGCTGGTATATTGCTAAAATCATATGTTGAACACCATTATTTGCAATAGCCTCATTGACCATTATCTATTTTACCTTTGGTTGTTTTCATTCCCCTTTTGTTGCACAGGCACGTGATTATTCAACATGGTGGCCAGGGCTAGTGCTTATGGGTTTGCCAATTTCAGATCGACCCTCTGAAACAGCAGATGACTTCTGTGTCTTCTTTGCACCTAATGAAGGTTTTAGCAATCGCTAACCGTTTCTCGACCAGGGGGAAACCTGTCGCGAGAGACATATACACCAGCCTCTTGCTCTCCTGTGATCCACCTCTGCTCTCTTCTCCTTCGGAAACCCTAGAGTTTCAGGGAGGAGCGGATCCACCAGCCCTGGAGAAGACATTGCAGAAGATGGGCTCCAATCTGATCCGATGGTCCGCTGTCAATGGCAGCGTAGGGCGCGCAGTTCATCAAGTGGCTCATCGCCAACCTACAAAGTGGTCATCGGCCCGAGCTATGGTGAGGCGGGGTGGTGCTGGCTGTGGCCTCCCGCGCCTCTATACGAGGTCGTAGGCATGGCTGGCATCTCGACTTCATCTACTGCCTGGCTCCCGGCCCCAGCTCCTCAGCCGCACGTACAATTGTACACTCGCCGTCACCGCCCTCCAATTTTCCAATTTCTGGGGCAACTAATTTTATCCATAACCTACCAATGAGATTCTATGCTGGCGGCCTTCAAGTCAAGATGCACGGTAATCAACCTCCAAGCTTGCAGCCACATGCGCAAGCCCTCCCAGCAACATAATTGAGTCAACTTTTCTTGTAACTATAGGATTCAATAACAAGCCCTCCAAGGAACATTACCGAGGTCAACTTTGCTTGTAACTACAGGATTCAATAACGAATCTTGGTGGAACGTGCATTCAGAGTGGCCATTGTTGCTGTAAAATCTGCAATATATCACCTTTTGAAGATTAATGTTGATCTTGGCTATTTACAGTAACATGTATGAAATGATGCCTTCATATTTTTGATTTCAGTAAGGTCTGCATGCATTGATGCTCTTGTCTAAAAGAATGTTATATAGTGTTGTCTGTGAAACTTAGGTCAGAGAAACGTGATGGTAGTATTAGTTGGACTAGAACAAATCAATGGTATGAAAGTAAAGTATTCCAACTTCTTTTCAATTATAATTGTACTTTGATATATAATTTCTGGCAATTTCATTTCTAGTTGAGCAAGTGTGGTTTCAGGAAGGAAATTAACGCCAGTTGTTTATACTCTATAGTACGTAGAATGACGAGGCCTATATGGAGGAATGACGAGGCCTATATGGAGGCCGGCCGGGGCTTCATCCGGCAGGAGAGGGCGGAGAACGACGAGCCGGAGCTGCCGCACACGCCCATTTACCCGCCACCCGGCGCGGAGATCGTTGACATATCTGACGATGAGTAATTTAGATATGTATGTAATATGTAGATTTTCTAAATTTGCATGGCTAGTATGGATTTGAGGTTCATAGATGCAAAGGACATTTTTTCATTGCTGCGTCTGCGGGCATTTGGGGAGCGGGTTTTGGTGTTTGTGCTTGTAGGTGCTTTGAGTCTATCAGGCGACTTAATTTGGTTGTCTAATTCATGCATCTAAATTTTTGTTTGTCTAATTGACACGTCTAAGTTTTGATCACCGTGGTAATTAATTGATCACGAGCACAGATGCGCCTGCTTGAACAGTAAAATAATAATAATTAAAAACTGAAATTTATGTGCATCGAAGATGAATAATTTTTGTAAGTGCGTGCAAAATTTCATGGCGATTAAGCTCGGGATAGAAAAAAATATCAATACTACAAAATCAAAAAAATTGAACCATTCTCAATACCCTGATTTGTTTTGTCCAGAGCTCCTGCGATGCCCAATTGCTATGAAATGTTGCGAGCCCTTAGAAAACTTCTTCATCTTTGCTGCCAAAAACTCTCAGATTTTTTTCTGCTATTTCTTATGATTTTATCGTTAATCCTAGGGATTAGATGCTCCCGGGCACCGAAATGCCGTCCCCCGACGCTGCTATATAAATTGCATGTATTTCATAGCTCGTAGTACCTTTATATTCAACTTCTTAGGTTACTTCTCACGACAAATCCTACTCCAAAAGCTCCAAACGACTCTCCAAAATGATCAACTTTTGCCTAAAACAGGAGAGGAAACACGCTTATGGCCGGGCTAATCGATCGGAACAAATATACCGTGCATGTAAATAGAAATAACACATAGCATAGAACTTACCTTGATCTATCTTTTCTTCAATATCACCAACTTCCAAATCAGCTTCCAAATTAGTACTACAAATCAGCTTCCAACACACTTACGGCCGGGCTAATTGTTTTCTCTCTTTGCTCAAATGTCAGAAGCTAGCCAAATAGAGCTGGGTGGGTGAGAGTGAGCTGAGAGAGTGAGAGTGTGCTGCGTAGCCGGAGAGGGCGCACTTAATAGAATCACGAGTGAGAGTGTCGGCACAAAACGTTCAAGATGCATGAGAATCAGCGTCGTATGGGAATCAATTCAGCTTTGCTACTGCTGCTGACGCGACGACAACATTCACGTGGTGCTCGCCCGCCTTGCCGTGGCAGAATTGACAAATTTAACCTCAAAGCGAAAGTATTTCACAAACTAAACTGTTTTTAAAAATATTTTACACCGCTGACCCTTTTGTGCAGCTCCCAACAGTAAGGCGCTACACTCTACTGTGCAACTCCTTACGCTTAGGCGCTGCTTGTGTAGTAACTCCTTACAGCTAGGCGCTGCACAGTGTGGCGCCTGTGTGTTAGGCGCTGCATAGTAAGAGTGTAGCGCTTTGCTGTTGGGCGCTGCACATTAGAGGTCAGCTAGGTGAAATACTTTCAAACATAGTTTAGTTTGTGAAATAGTTTCGTCCTGAGGTCAAATTTATGTTTTTTGCCCCTTGCCGTCGCATGGGAATAACTGGGAATCAACTCAGCTTTGCTACTGCTGCTGACGCGACGGCAACCGTCACCTGGTGCTTGCCCCGTTTGCCATCAGGGTGGGTTTTTCAAAAACTACTTCATCCATGTTGTAATATAAGAGCGTTTTTGATATATTATGAGACGGAGGAGGTAGAAGATGCCCCGTGCGTTGCTGCGGGATGTTTGATGAGTTTTTAGAGATCGCATCAAGGTTGAATGAATTATAGTGCCACATTTGAATAGTTCATGGGCTTGAGCAATTAAAAAAATAAAGTAAAGCTCCTGCACTATCGAATGCTTTAATAGTTTACCTTTCTAAAAAAAAAAAGAATTGAGCAGGACAAATATAGTGTGCAAGTTCGAAAACAAATAGAACATGAAGTTGTAAATTATGTTCACTTTCAGATTACAACATGAGTCATGAGGTGACACTATAGAAGAACGTAGTAGTGACACTCTCATCACACAACTACATACAAATATTTGCATGAAGTGATTACGACACCATCAGAACAAATGCAATATCAGTCTATTAGCTCAATGATATCCATGTGTGAATCCCACAACCAAAACTGGAGATTGCTAATTTGCAAGTCGCATTACTCAAAGACAGTGAACAAAGCGAATATCCATTTCTGAGCTCAGGCTCATCTGAACCCGCGCTGAAAAAAAAAATCAAAACAAATGCTAAAAAAATTCAAAAAATTTCATTGTTTTTGCACGGTAGATAATTTGATCTGTGAGGTCCGCTCGAATTTTTCATATTATTTGGACATCTGACCAGCTCTCGGCAAAAAATATAAATTTGGGGTCCGTAAAAACGTTTACTGTTCATGTACTGTTCTGACCAATTTGTCTTTTTTGATGAGAGCTACTCAGATGTCCAAATGATCTAAAAATTGAAGCGGACCTCACACAATAAACTATCTACCATGCAAAAAATGGATTTTTTTAATTTATTGTGAATTATTTTCTGACCGGGTGCAGATGAGCCTGTACACTGAATCTCTGCACTCTGAACAAAGATACTAATGTACAGCCGTGCTGTTGTATTACTAAAATACAGTAGTGCAGAACATTTAAATCCCTCTCCCTTCTACCGTTGGAAGTCAATGTGAAGAAGTGTTTCATCAAATATTAGAGGATAGGAAAGTTGCTTAACGAAAGTATGTAAAGTTAATCTCTGACCACATAGTAAGAGGGCTTCATAGTTCAAAACAAGATACCTGTTGAAACTAATTCAAGAGACTTGGCATTTCAAAAGCGAACCAACTTCACGAAGTACTTACATAATGATATCTCACGATATAATCATCTGAAAGTTTAACTATTCAGAGTGGAAAACAGGAAGGGAAATAGATTTACATCTTCGGGATATATACATGATCAGCTGATTTTTTAAGTACCGAACATGACAAAAAAGGTACACAATGCCTATGTGGTAAAGAATACACTCATATGAATCAAAACTCAACTAGTTGTTTAAACTTGATACATTATACGTACGATTGATGTGAACAAAAGTGAAGACACTTCACAACATATGGAAATAATAGGAATTTAGGAGTACGCAATTCAACTATGATGTGATGAGTTATTTACTCAAAATCACCACACTTGGGGCTAGGGTAACAATTGAGTACCATATCCGAGGTAGGGCATGAGAAACCACCAATTATGTGTCAAACGACTAACGCAGAGCACTGATTGTCTGATAAACTCGCGAAGACAGTGAAACTGACAAGTTGGGCCCACCTATTGGGCTGACGTGGCTTGCTTGTGTGGATAGTAAGCTGATTTGGATGTGACGCCCTGGTTTTTCACAACTTCTCTTTTCAAAAACCCATTTGAATTTGTTTGAAATTTGAATTGGATTTTCATTTGAATGACTCTTTGGACTTAAAAGCTTGAGAATATTCTTCCTTTCTGTTCCCAAGTGAATCAAAGCTTTCAAAACATTCATAAGATCATGTCATCCAATCCTAGCCCAGCTCTAATTTCTATTTCAATTTAATGTTCCTTTTTCTATGAAAGGAATAACCCTTTTTGTCCTAGATTGTGAAGCAACATATATTTTGTCTTTCTAAGAATTCCAAGAAAATTCCCATAAATTCTTTGACTCGTCTAAACCTTGAATATGTAAAATATTCAAGATTCCATGCGAGTAAATGGCACTGGCGGTCCGAGAAATTGCGCTGCGGGTGCACTTAAGTCCCGGTACTTGCAAACCGGAAAAACCCGTCATAGAACTTGCATTACGGGTGCAGATAAGTCACACAGGTCATCTGAACCGGCCAGCTGCCCGGTTTTCTCCCACTAACGGTCAAGCGCGATATATTTGTTCACGACTTTAAAAATATATGTGGTTCGTGACTTTAAAAAAAATGTTCGTGAACGATAAATTTGAAAACTATTTGTTCACGAATTTAAAACAATGTCCGCGAACGTTTAAAAAAATATTTGTGACCCGTGATTTAAAAAATATATTCGTGAATGATAAATTAAAAAATATTTATTAAAAATATTTGTGATTTGTGACTTCAAAAATTGTCCTGGAACGAAATATTTGAAAATGTTTTCGAAAGATAAATTTAAAAATGTTCGTGAATGATTAATTTGAAAACTATTTGTTCACAACTTTAAAACAATGGTCGAGAACGATAAATCTGAAAAATATTTTTGATTCGTGAACTTGTTTTTAATGTTGTGCACATTAAAACAATTGTGACTCACGACTTTTAAATAAAGTTCACGAACGATAAATTAAAAAATATTTGTGACTTGTGACTTTTCAAAAAATGTCCACGAATTTTTTTTAAATGCTTGGGAACGATAAATTTGAAAATGTTCATGAATGATGAATTTGGAAACTATTTGTTCACGACTTTAAGAAAATGTTCGTGAACATTAAATTTGAAAAATATTTGTGATTCGCGAACATTATTTTTAAGTCGTGAACATTTAAAAAAATATTTGTGATTCGCCACTTTAAAAAAAGTTCGTGAACGATAAATTTAAAAATATTTATTAAAAATATTTGTGATTCATGAATTTTAATAAATGTCCACGAACGAAATTTTTGAAAATGTTTGCGACCAATAAATTTGAAAATGTTCATAAACGATTAATTTGAAAACTATTTTTTCACGATTTTAAAAAATGTTCGCGGATGATAAATTTGAAAAATATTTGTGATTCGCGAACATTTTTTTAAGTTGTGAACATTTAAAAAATATTTGTGATTCGTGACTTTAAAAAAATGTTCACGAATGTACTCGAACGATAAATTAAAAAATATTTATTAAAAATATCTGTGATTTCGTGAACATTTTTTTTAAGTTGTGAACATTTAAAAAAATATTAGTGATTCACGACTTTTAAAAAATGTTCTCAAACTATAAATTAAAAAATATTTGTGATTCGTGACTTTAAAAAATGTCCAGGAACGAAAAATTTAAAATGTGACCTATCTGCACCCGCAACGCAAGTTCTATGACAGGTTTTTGTCGAAAATAGGGCAGCTGGCCGGTTCAGATGGCATATGTGACCTATCTGCACCCGCAATGCAAGTTCTATGACAGGTTTTTCTCGTTTGCAAGTACCGTGACTTAAGTGCACCCGCAACGCAAGTTCTCGGACCGCAAGTGTCATTTACTCATTCCATGCTCATGGTGAGCATAGCATCCCAATCTAGTTTCTGGACCCACTTTGAGTTTGTGAAGGAACTATATCCAAGATTGCTCTAAAACCCCTCAAAATATTTCAGGCCCTAAATCGTCCTATATCTCTTGAGCATGCCAAAATTTATATTCTTTTGCCAAACCATTTCTCTAGATCAATTCTGCAAAGTTTTTGTCCAGAGGGAAGCACTATGAAGGAAGTACCATGTGTGATTACTCCATTGGTATGAAATTTTACCAGTGCACTCATACCTATATATCATCTCCTCATGCTAAATTTCAAGCCAAACCAGCAAGCCAATTTGCCCCAACAATTCATTTTAGTTCCTGGACATAACTGCCGCTCTGGGAAGGAACTATATTCCACACGCATCTATAATTCCTAAAAAAAATTCCAGCTTATGCACCCTCCTAGATAACTCCTACCTACAAAATTTCAGCTCAAGCCACCTAGCCAATCTCTCTCAGAAATTTGCCCAATTTTCTATCCATAAACTATTCTAGAAGAGATTGGTCTTCCCAGGCTAGATCTGGATTATTCAGTGCCACATGGAGGCTACTGGATGAACGGACAACACCCCAGACACAGTTTGCCAGGTCGGGTCATCTCGCGTGCACCAGTGCACGTGGTGACCACGAGGCTGACATACCCAAAATCGCGCTCTGGCCTTTCAGTCATCTTGGGCCTCGTTGGAGCGCCCATCTCGCGCCACTGTACCTTGTCAGCGTGTGTGGACAGCCTCTCCACGGTCCATGTAGCCCTTCTGGAGCCCTCCCGCTCGCCGGCAGCTTGCTCGCCGGACACGGCCACCGTGCGCCACAGACCCAACAATACTGCACTGTGGCCGACAGCGCTCTTAATGGCCCTCGACGCCTAGCCTGCGACCTTATCTCCTATTCCCCTCTCCCATCGCATCGCCCCAACCCGCGACGACCAGCTCATCTTTTGAGCTTCGGTCGCGTCTCCATGGTGGCACCCGAGCTCAGACTACCCCTCCACCTATAAAAGGATTCGCGGCTCGCCTTCTCTAATACCGCACCACTCCCCCTCCCCAAATTGAGCTCCAAAGCAAAGGAATCGAGCACATGAGCTCTTCTTCCCCAACTCCAGCCGCGACTCTGTCGCTCAGCCTTCTCCACCTCCCCTGTCTCTGGTCCACCACAGCACTACCTAAGTTCACTGTCGAGCTCCTGGTAACCCACTGGTGCTCTAGCAGCTCTTCCCTGGGCCAATCCTCGCCGGAATCGATGGTTTCGTCCGCAGCTATAGCATGTCGTCGCCGTCCGACCACCTCCCGGTGAGCTACGGGTATGGGTGACCTCGTCGTGGTGCCCTGATCCATCCCAGCAATATTCCATTTACGCCGGTGCTTCTAAGCCGGTGAACGTCGCCGGTGAGTCCCGCCCGCCTTTGTTATTATTGTGCAGAAATAAAAGTTCTCAGAATGACCTGAAAATTTACGAAGAATATTTTTGGAATATATAAAAATATTTGTGAAAGAATCGACCAGTGGGGGTCCACCCATTGGCCACAAGCCTGGGGGGCGCCCTGGTGGCTTGTGGGGCCCTTGGACCTCCTCCGACCATAACTCCAACTCTATATATTCACATCCGGGGAGAAAAAAAACCAAAAAGAAGGATTCATCGCGTTTTACAATACGGAGCCGCCGCCGCCTCCCGTTCTTCACTGGGAGGGCTGATCTGGAATCTGTTCGGGGCTCCGGAGAGGGGGATTCGTCACCATCATCATCACCAACCTTCCTTCATTACCAATTTCTTAATGCTCACCGTCGTGCGTGAGTAATTCTATAGTAGGCTTGATGGACGGTGATGGGTCGGATGAGATTTATCATGTAATCGAGTTAGTTTTGTTAGGGTTTGATTCCTACTATCCACTATGTTCTGAGATTGATGTTTCTATGACTTTGCTATGCTTAATGCTTGTCACTAGAGACCGAGTGTCATGATTTCAGATCTGAACCTATTATGTTTCCATAAATATATTTGTGTTCTTAATCCTATCTTGCAAGTTGTAGACATTTATTACGAGTTATGATCCGCATACCCCAAGGTGACAATAATTGGGATTCTTTCCGGTGTTTATCGTAGTTTGAGGAGTTCATGTATTCACTAAGTGCTAATGCTTTGGTCCAGTTCTTTATTAAAAGGAGGCCTTAATATCCCTTAGTTTCCATTAGGACCCCGCTACCACGGGAGGGTAGGACAAAAGATGTCATGCAGGTTCTTTTCCATAAGCACATATGACTATGTACAGAATACATGCCTACATTATATTGATGAATTGGAGCTAGTTTTGTGTCACCCTAGGTTATAACTGCTACATGACGAATATCATCCAACACAATTATCATTGCCGATCCATTGCCTACGATCTTTTCACATATTGATCTTTGCTAAGTTACTTTCGTTGCTTCTGCTGTTACAATCACTACAAAACTGATACTGTTACTTTTGTAACTTTTACCATTACTTCCATATTACTTTGCTACTAAACAATTTGCTGCAGATATTAAGTCTTTCAGGTGTGGTTGAATTGACAACTCAGCTGCTAATACTTTAGAATATTCTTTGGCTCCTCTTGTCGAATATATATTTGGGTTGAATACTCTAATCTCGAAAACTGTTGCGATCCCCTATACTTGTGGGTTATCAAAATCTTTTTCTGGCGCCGTTGTCGGGGAGCATAGATCTATTCTCTGAGTCACTTGGCATTTATATCTATTGATCACTATGAGGAATTTGAAAGACAACATAACCCAGATTTTTCCCTCTACTACGAGGGGAGGTAAGGAACTGCATCTAGCTCTGTACTTGATTCACCTTCTGTTTTGAGTAAGCTTGCGACACCTACACCTGCTATTGATTCTGATATATCGCATGTTATTGATGATGCTACTTCTGCTATGAATGATGCTACTACTTTGCTTGATAAAATTGTGCCATTGGGTGAATTACTTGATGAACATCTTGCTAGAGTTAGAACTATTGATTATGCTGAAGATGATGATATTTCTAAAACTGATGAAATTATTGAAATTGAACACTTTGAAACACATGTTAGACCTAGCTCTCGTAGACATTAATTGCCTGTTATACCTGAGGGTTATGTTATGGATAGAGAGGTAGCTAGGACTTTCTTGATTGTAAGGATAGAGATGATCTTAAGAAATTATTATGCAAGTGGGAAGAAAAATCTTTGAATGCTGGAATGCAATATGATCCTAGGTCTGCTACTTCACCTATCTTTGTTACTGATAAGGATTATGAATTCTCTGTCGATCCCGAGTTAATTACTTCGGTTGAATCTGATCCTTTCAATGGTTATGAATCTGAAGTTGTTGTGGCACATCTTGCTAAATTGAATGATATAGCCAATTAGCCAATGTGACAACAAATTCTTAGGTGTTTATGATATCAGATTCGTAATTAATTTCAGCAACAACTTCCAGGAATTATGCCAATCAGCCAATGTGACAACAAATTAAAGATTATTAGGGGAGACCAAAATAACATGTTCCTTGTTGCCTCGGTTGGCTGCTCGTTTGCAGTTATTGAATGCATGGCGGTGGTGACGGGAACGCTGCCTCACGATTGAACAACACTAGAAAAGGCGGACTCTCTTCTCCTTCTCTATCCCGCATCATTGGTTCGGTGGAGTTGGACAAACATAGGCAGCGCCACGGCGACAATGTAGTGGAGGGCGGCGCGTCAAGGCGGCAATGGAGGTTCGCGTGACGGCGATCGGTTTCACGAGCGATTGGAATCGGAAAAGTTAATCTTCTAGCAAACCATTTCTTTCTTCTTCTCTCTTCCCGCGCGTCGCTCGACCTGACCTCCTATCGAATCTTCTCGATTTCCATGGCGGCCACAAGCAGTAGGGGGAATGGGGGATACCCTATTTCCCAAAGTTTACCCGGGGCGGCCGCCCCTACACGACCCTACGCTGGCGCCGCCCCTGACTACAAAGACGCTTATTCGCGACCACTTCCCCAACGCCCGACATGCGTGCTTCTGGGCCATCAGTCGGCTCAGCTTAATATCTGCTGCAACGGCGCGTTAGCTCATCGATGAAATCATCGAAGCTCCACTGCGATGACCCGCCATGCGCCATGGCGGCCTTGAGCGTCGCCCTCGCCTTCTCCACCGCCTCCCAGAGCTCCTCGCCTTCTTTCACGGACATGACGCCCTCGATCCTCGCCTTCACCTCGTCAGCGAACACCGCACCACGGTCCCCGATGGGCACGCCGACGTGCCACTCCCGCACGACGAGTTGCTGGTTAGTGAACTGGTCGGTGAGCAGCGGGAAGCAGAGCATGGGCACTCCGGCCCACACACCCTCCAGCACGGAGTTCCACCCGCAGTGTGTGAGGAAGCCACCCAGCGCGGCATGTGAGAGCACCTCCACCTAGCAGCACCAGGGCACCACCGACACGTTGAGCTGCTATGTGATGGGTTCCCCCCAAAAAATACTTGGAGCTCCCCTTCTCAAGCCACAAACTGGAGATGGAGGATTTCGTTCCCTTGACCACAACTGCGGAACAATATCTGTCGGAGGGTGCTCCCACCTGCTCTTGTTTGGAGGTTGCCTTGTCCTCATCAACGAGATGCTGGACTCTCTTCCTACCTACGCAATGGCGGCAATGGAATTCGGAGGCCCCTGCCTTTCTTAACTCCCATGCAGCCATAACTGCCTAGACAGCTGCTCCCATCGCTCCGAGAAAAGTGGATCGGAGCGATCCCATCTGCCCCCAACCTCGCCGGCCACCAAGCCGCTGCCGCAGGTACCTGCCTCCTCCATCCGCCGCTCTGACGACGGGAGGGGGTGGGGACCCTGGTGCTTCGGCTCAGGTCTGTAGTTAGGGTTGGCCTAGAGCTTCCTTGGGGCGCTCTTTCCATTAAGTAGGCGGCGCCGCGTCGGATAATTTCCTCGTCTCTTCCTTCATATCGGCGTCGCTGCAACCGGTGGCGTCTCATCGATCTTTGGATCTGGCAAGGTTTGTGTTAGGTGGTCGGCCGTTGGCGCTCGCGCGGGCGGCAGCCGTCTCGGCTGCTATAGTTGTGTTTACTGTCTTACAGTTGGGTGTGTGGATGACGGCAAGCGGCGACATTCCACTTCTTCGACTACATCGGATGAAGTTGCGTCGAGATCAGGTGACCACGGAAAGATCCCCAGCCTACGTGTCACAAAGACTCGGCCTCATCTCTTGCGGCGACCCACTTCATCGGCTCAAAAAGCATCTTTCTATGCGGCGGTGCTCTCCCACATCTTGGTATGGCGGTTGTTCTCATCTTTTTCCAGCGTTGCCTTGGTGGCAGCGAAGGACATTTGTGGACTACGTTTCAGCGAGGCACGAGTTTTTACAAAGGGTGGAATAGTAGTTTTACTTCTTGTGAAATTCTTTGTGCAAAGTTGCTTGACAAGCATTTATGTCTCACACGGTGACCATATGTGTATTCTCCGTGAACATATTGTCTGTCGTTTCCTCTATGACCTCGACACCGACGCGTCGCTGTGGGAGCTTTACGTGATGTGGGGCGCACGCTACAATGTAGCACGCGACCCCGTGGAGAAGCACCGCCGATTCCACACGTTCAAGGAGACGGCGCTCCGCGTCGCATCTCGCGCTGGAGGCCGGGCTCCGGGTCCGAACGCCTTTGCCGACCTGAGCGCCGACGAGTTCAACCACCACTATAAGTGTCGCATGACGACAACAGCAGCGGAGCGGTGCGGGCGCAACCGCATCCTCAACCTCACCGCTCATCCGTCTGTGAAAAGCAATGAAAAAATAGTGTGGCCCTTAAAATATGCTAGTAGTGTGCTATTAGCGATGCGGCGGTACATTGTACACTGATTTCTTTGGCGATGCATTGCTTAGAATGCTATAGAGTGCTATTGGCAACGCTATAGCGTGCTAACTTTTTCATTGGTGAAAAGGCGCGGCGGCGACTTGTCCGTCCCAGACTACTGGGACTGGTGTGAGAAGACGTGCAATGACCAGCCGTGCCTGGCTCCAGTCCTGGACCAGGGGATCTGTGGCTCAAATATATTCAAAAACATTCATGTTTTTTCACACAAGTGTTCACTTCATATTACACATAAATTGCGTGTTGTTTAAAAAAACAAAATGAATACTCAAAAATCCAGAGAAAAACGTAAACATAATATATGAACAAACCAAAGCGAGCGCTCTCTACAACGTGTTGTGTTACATGGGTTGAGCCGCCTGAGCGTACACCTGGGAAAGAAGTCCAATAGGACGGCGTTTTCATATGTCTCGCTTATAGTGAGACGTAGCACAGCCTCGTGTCAAACAACCCCAGAATGAGCTGGGGCCTGGGGCAGAGAGGACCACATGTCTTGAGTCATTTGTTTCGGGTTTTTCATATTTTTTTGCTTTAGTTTTTCTTTTCGCTTATATTTCTAAATATTATAAATATCTCGTATAAAAATAACTTTGCATACAAAATTGCAAAAAATTAATCAGCATTATAAATACTAGTCATCAACCCGTGCATCTGCACGGGCTAGTACTTTTGCAAACCGAAAATTAGTTAAGAAGATAAAGAACTTCTGATATTAATATATATAGTTGTAGTTTGAATGTATGAAAACTTGAAACTGAAAATTTGAGCATTTTCTGACTAATAACCATATGTCGTGAAATCGAATTCAAATTAAAAAAATGTTTTTCAAGGAACATTTAGAAAGAATCACATAACCAATTAACAGAGAACAAAAGAATAATACAAAATTGAGGTCATGAAATTTTGAACCTGTTTTGTTTGGTTGCACATATATTATAGAATAGAAAGCACATAATCATGCATGGTTACTATTGATGCAGGACCAGCATAGGAAGGTAATTTTGTGTCTCTTCAACTTGAAGGACGTCGATCAATGAAACTACTGGCTATGAATGACACTATAACATTACACATTAGATTATAATATACTGTCTGACATTGTGTATGTACATACCCAATAAACTAAAAATAAGTAAGAGAAATATTTTTTTAGAGAAAAGGCCAGAGCCCGACTTTATAAATAAAGCCACACGGCAGCGACACGAAACCGAAACAGGAAAGAAACCAGCTAGCGAAACATTGCAAACAGTGCACCGAGCAAATAGTTTGAGACCAGCAAAAGAAGAGGGGATACAGGCATGTAGCGACCCGACCTCAGACGGTCAAGTCTCAGTGTGTCTGTGCCATCCCTGGATCAGTATGCTGGCACACACAGTACATCAATGTATATATCAATCACATGTATAAATAACGTAAAACTGATATATACCTTATAAGTCTCAGCGGAAACAAACAATCGGATGTGGAATCCCATCAACGCCATCGGCAAGTTGAGTGTAGACCGTAACCTGCACGTACTCTTACTCGCTTGAAGAAAGTATACGCAACATGATACGTTGCAGCCGTAGGTCAGTACATTGAATGTACCGCAAGATCACAATAAGAGAAAACAGATGATAAACTATACTATATGCGGTATGGCTTTGTGGCTCAGATTCGAGTTTTGTTTGCGTAAAAGCTGGTTTATTTTCCCTACATCAAAGGAATAAATGAAGTCTGTACTATGGAGTTTTCTATCATGACATGGTTCCGCCAACCGATGTCTCATAGCCCAAAATCATCATATGTTGCCCACAATTAAGTTATCAATCCGGTGTTGAGAGTTCGAGATAGATCCAAGTCCAGATGCTCAAATTGTCCGTGAATCGGGACACGGCTAATCGATTAGGTTTTAACCCTCTGCAGAGGTTTGTACACTTTACCCGCAAGATTCGATCCCTCTTTACGTTCTCGCACTTCGTGGTGTTTGAGAACAAGACGATCAAACATGGTCTTCGAAGAGTTCCTCGACCACCAGGCGGTGCTCATCCAATCCTACCGTAGTTCTACATCCGCTAGCACCGTCCCAGCCAGAGTCACAACTAAGGTCAACCAAGCGAGCCCATAGTGACTTGCGGTTGCACAGGTAAGCTTCTGTGCATGAAGTATTCTTCCGTCTCTTTGAGTCCGGGTGAAGCTTTCCGCAAGATGTCATGGCGCTTCTCCATGCATCCCGCCAACCACTGGTTTCTCCAGGTGCCCGTCAACCGTCCTTCACCCAAAGAGTGTGTATTGAATTCTTGTCTCGAGTCTTGAAGTATTGAGGCTTTGAAGATGCAGTCCTTGCAGATTCCATCATGGAGTTGTCGTCATTGACGTAGATCCTCCATTCTCACACCACTCCTGTGCACTCATACCAACCCCGTCTACTATAGCGTAGCAAAAATAAATAACGTCCCGGGCTCGGTAACAGGGTGATGGGTTCCTACCTCATGCATACTACTCAACTACAAGGATTCAATGTCACTACTGGAGGGATTGTTGCGAAGATGACACTAGATGAAATAAAACTCATAGGTATGAAAAGCATGGTCAAAGTGAACTTGCCTGGTAAGTTGATGAAGACAACAACACTCTCGAATGATGACTTGGTAGAACTATTCGTCAATCGTTTGAAAATCTATATAGTATTAGAATTCATATAAGCATACATCCTATCAAACAATTCTAACACTCATAATAAAACCAACAAATAAAAATGCAAATCAAGGGACACCAAATAAAAACAAAGGAAAACTACACAACAAAACTACCAAAAAAAAACTCGGAGAAAACAAATCAAGGTTTTCACCACATCAAGCATCAACTAAGAAATAGTTTTACACAACTAAAACTTTTCTTAACAGAACCTAAGCATGGGTTTTGCTAACTAACAGAAGGGAAAACATCATGCAAACTAGGAGCAAAAAGAATCACATCAAAAGCTATTATAGAACTCCTATTATGCCTATAACAATTCTAGCAAGAAAAAATAAAATAAAATTTTTATTTATTGTAAATAAAAGTTCATGTTCTAAAGTTACAGAAACTAACCTAGAATAAACTATCACATAGGAAAAATAAATTTATTTGCTAATTAAAACAATAGGAAAACAATAGCTAGTTAAATAAATAGGAATATCATGATTCTGATTAAAACTATTTTTTTATTAATTCTAAAATACCCAAATAAATTCCTACGGTTAGGCAAGGTCAAAACAAAGTAGTGACAAAAAGAATCACTAAAATAAAATAATCCTAACTCATTTTATAGCAGAAATACTAATCTGTCTAAAACTAAAATAAAACAATTTCTAATAATTTAAACATGACTAAACATATTTTCTACAGAAACTACAACAAATTTGCAAACTAACAAAAAAAGAATCACTTAAAAATATTAAGTAGATTAAAAGATATGAATTTTACAAAACTGAAACTATTCTGTTAAAACAGAAAAATAAAAATAAAACTAAAACGAAAAACTGGCTAATGGGCCTATCTAACGCTTCGGCGTTAAATAACTAAACTACGCACACGGTTTAACAGAAAACAAACCGCGTCGGCCGGTCCAACTAAACCCTAATAAAAACCGATCTAAACCGGAATAAAACCGGTTCACTTAAACTAAACCTAAATAAAACGTACCCCTTTGGGGGATCTAATCCTAACCGCACGCTTTGGGTCTAACGGCGAGGAGGACTCCGGCGACTCACCGCGGGGAAAGACGACGGCGACGGTCGGCGGCGGCTCGGCGACCTTAAGCGCGGCGGCTCCGGTGGTCGGGACGACGGCGGGGACCTCCGTGGTCTTGGCGTGGCGAGGTGAGCTCGGGTGGAGTCGGGCGAGGTCGAGGTTCGGGATGGCGGTGCGGAGTTAATGGCGGCGGCGCTCGGGTGCTCCGTGAGGTTGTGCGGCGAGGAGAACGTCGGGTGAGGCGAGGAGGAACAGGGGTCGAGGGGGGGTATATATAGGGGAGGCCTCGACTTGGAGGAGGGCGATCGAGCGAGGATTCATGGCGGATCCCGGATCTGCGGGACTCCGTGGCGGCGGGGGTTTGCGTGGGCGAGGGAAGAAGGAGGTGGGGTCACTTTGTCGGGAGAGAGGGAGGGAACGGGCCTGGACGACCGGTGCGAGAGGTTTTCGGGGGGGGGCTCGGTCGGCCGTCGTGGGCGTGGCTGGCGCTGGTGGGCCTCTACGGCCGGGTACTGGTATGGTCAGGTGCAGGGCTTCTTTCTTTTTTTGAATTAGGAGAGGGGAATATATATATAATATATATATTTTTATATAGGACATATATATATCAAAATTTTCAGAAAAACATTTCCTACACGATGAACTTTATTCCAGCTTCAAATAAAATACACAAAAATTCAAATAAAACAAAGAGTGTTTCGTTCTAATAAAATCCAATAAAAATCATTTTAAAAATACCAAAATGACTTCAAATTTATTTTCTCCTAATTTTCCATTGAAGGGAATCATTTTACCCATATTTCCATTTATTTATTTTTAGGAGAAAAATAATTTGAATAAAATCCAAATAATTCCAAATTTGAAGGGGAGTTTCAAAATACCTTCAAATGACTTTCAATTTGATTCTTTTTAACTTCCAACTCATATTTCATATAATTGAAGAAGTCATTTTATCTTCTCTCATGAAAATCATTAAGTTGCATAAAGTTTCTAAAATTTGAAATATTTTCAAACAGAATTCAAATCTTTTCAAAACCCTTTTCATTTATTCAAATGGAAGAAGTCATATCATCTTCTCTCTAGGGTTCTGGTGTTTGAATTGAATTTGAATTCAGGGATATTAATAGGCAAAGTGAAAGTCAGGAAAGTCATTTCATTCCCTCTCATTCAACTTTCAAAAAGTTTCGAATTCCACTCAATTTCACTCAATCAATCACACAACAAACAATCAATCAATCAAAACTATTTATTTATTATAACATTCCAAAATTTAGAATTTTGGGATGTTACAAGGCATCCTGCCATACACGGCGCGCAGGCCGGGAGGGAGAGAGACCTAAACTCCGCAAACAGCAACACCAAGATTAGACGACGGGATCCAGCCCGGAGATGTGGGATGCCGAAGCCCGAATTTTGTCGATGAGCGGGTCCAGGGCATCCCGATCTTCCTCCTTAGTCAATGATCTCCACTGCTGCAATAATATACATGATTTGAAAAGAACGTCAGCAGGCTTAGACGGCAATATATGTTCAATAGTAAATTTGTTCATAATAGTCCAAAGAGCCCAGCATAAGGCTCCCACGCCAACCCGAAACACCCTCTTGGTAACCCCAACCAAAACTTTGGCTAGGTTTCGAATATCGGAGAATGAGGAGGGGTTCCAAGAAACCTGTAACCAAGATCTGACACAAAGACCAAACCAACTTGGCGACGCAATTGAAAAAGATGTGATCCGAGTTCTCCAAGGCCCCACAAAGATGACAAAAATCCGAGCCTGGCCCATTGCGCTTTTTAATCTGATCAGCAGCCGGAAGGCGACCACGAAAGGCTTGCCAAAGGAAAATTTTAATCTTAGGAGGGACTTTGGACTTCCAAACACCAGAGAATCTGCTCGAAGGGGTACCACCAATAAGTCTAGAATACAATGACTTAACCGAAAATCTACCTGAGGCCGAATGAGGCCAGACCACAGAATTGGCCGACTCCGAGAGCACGGGGAAGAGGGCAGAGAGACTTTGCCAAGCTTCCAACTCTTCAGGAGACAGGGCCCGACGGAACGCCAGATCCCAGTTATTAGCCGCCACCTCCGTGATGGAGATACCCGGATTAGGACAATAAGAAAACAAAACCGGAAAACTAACAGCAAGGGGGGCATCCCCAGACCACCAGTCCAACCAAAAGCGGACAGCCATCCCATTACCAACGTTAAATTTAACATGTTCCAGGAAAGTAGGTACTTTAACAAGGGATTTCCAAAATTGAGAACCGCGACTCGCGGTGGCAAACAACGGGCTGGAATGTGGGAAGTATTTAGCCTTAAGAATTGAAAACCAAAGTGAGTCAGCCCCACTAGTCATAATTTTCCACCACCACTTAATAAGCAAACAAATGTTCATCACCCGAGTGTTAATAATGCCTAACCCCCCAAGGTTTTTAGGCTTACACATATGTTGCCACTTGACCAGCCTATATTTCCGTTTGTTATCCGCGGAATTCCAATAGAAGGCTCCTCTATGTTTGTCGAAGCCAGCATGCACGCCATCCGTAAGAAGATAGAAGCCCATAAGAAACATAGGGAGAGAGGATAGGTAGGAGTTAACTAGAGCAACTTTGCCAGCATTGGTATTGTATCTACCCCTCCAAGGGAGCACCCTGTTACCCACTTTAGCGATCACGAGCGAAGTCTTTAGCATGAAGCACGCCAGGAGAAATAGGGAGGCCTAGATATTTGAAGGGGAAGGAACCCAAAGAGCAGTTAAGAAGCCTGGCCACCCGCAAGGCTTCCGCCTCATCCACACCCGTCACCAGGACCTCACTTTTAGCGAAATTAACCTTAAGACCCGAAACAGCTTCGAAACACAGCAGGATGAATTTAAGATTGGCAATACAAGTGTCGCCCAGCTCCACCAAGATAATCGTGTCATCCGCATATTGCAAGTGGGAAACACCCTCCGGAAGTAAACGAGAGACCACAGGAGAAATGTGCCCACAATGAGCCGTCCTAGAAAGCATGCACGAGAAGGCGTCGGCCACAAAATTAAAAAGAACAGGGGAAGCAGGGTCCCCTTGGCGAAGGCCCCTACCATTGGCGAAGAAATTGCTAATGAAATCATTTATCAAACGGCAAAGATGACCACCCGAGACCAACTGCATGACACGATGAACATAAGCGCCGTGAAAACCTTTAGCAAGAAGGACCTGCTTGAGGAAGGGCCAGCTAACCGAGTCATAAGCTTTCTCAAAATCTAACTTAAGGATAATCGCTTTAGATCTCCGAGAGTGAAGATCATGAACAATCTCGTAGGGATAGGATACCATCTAGGATGAAACGCCCTTTGATGAAAGCAGATTGGTAGGGACTAATAAATCTATGAGCAACCGGCGACAATCGATTCGCAAAGCCCTTAGCCGGAAATTTGGCGAAGTTATTAATCAAAGCAAGAGGCCAAAATTGGGAAATAACATCAGCACCCTTAACCTTGGGGATCAGGGATATCACTGCGTAGTTCAGGCGGGCGATATCGATAGTACCAAGACAGAAACCCTGGATAGCATTACAAACCAGCTGTTTCAACTGAGGCCAAAATTTCCGAAAGAAAGGAAGAGAGAAGCCGTCTGGCCCAGAAGCAACATTAGGGTTGGCGGAGTTAACAACATCCCAGATTTCCTGATCAGAAAGAGGGATCATCAAGGAGGCATTCTCCTCATGCGAGATTTTAAGACCTATGTTCCAAAGGGAGGGGGAAATGGAGAAGCCCGATTGAGGTTTAGCCCCCAACAGCGAAGAAAATAAATCCACCACATGAGCCATAATAACAGACTGATCCGAAGATCGCACACCATTAATCAACAGGCTGTTGATACCACACCGCCTATGCCTACCGTTCGCGATCGCAAAGAAATAAGCCGTAGGGGAGTCACCTTTTAGAGTCCAATTTAGAGTACCCCGTTGACGCCAATAGACCTCAGCCTGGTAGTGCAACTGCATTAAGGCGGCCTCAAGATTATAGCGGACCGCCCAACCATCGCCGAAAGCCCAATAGAATCGGGTCGCGATCCGGCGACAAAATCTGATCCTCAAGGAAAGATTTGGTACGACGATCCTCCGCCGCACGGTTACGAGACCAACCTCTAAGGAATTTACGCAGGTTATAGGAACACGAGTGCCAATCATCCAGAGGCCCAAAAGAGCGAGCATTGGAGGAGAGAAAGAGGGAAATCTTCGAAGCCACCAAGTCAACAAAACCATCCACCGATAGCCAGGAGGCATCAAATTGAAATCTAGCCGGAGGCCTAAGGCTGATAGAACCGTCGTCAAGAATTAAGGGGGTATGATCAGATCCGACAATGCATTTGGCACTAAGAGAAGCCCTAGGAAACATGGAATCCCACCTGGGACAAAGGAAGACTCTATCAAGCACAGATCTAATAGGGATAGCCTGATGATTGGACCAGGTAAAGCGGGTTCCGCCCCGGGGAAGCTCATGAATAGCATTGGCACTGATGAAGTCGTTAAAGGCATTAGCTAGAGGCCAGGAGAAAATATCATTACTTTTATCAGTAGGACACTGCAGAAGATTAAAGTCTCCCCCGATAACCATCGGTAAATTGCAGGATTCGATCTTCATCGAAAGCTCATTAAGAAATAAAGGCGACAAAGAATGGTCCGCAGGCCCATAGACGACGATAAACTCACAGAGCGTATTCATAGCTTTATGATAGAGAACAACACTGGCCCAAAATATCCCATGATCAAAAGCAACAAAATCGAAAATATCTGTATTGGAGCCTATCAAGATCCCACCAGAGTGACCCGAAGCAGGTAAAAAGTGCCAATTGAATCTGTCCATGCCCACGATAGCAGAAAAGTCATTAGGGGAAAAAGATTCCTTGAAGGTTTCAACCAGCCCCACAAAATCAATAGAGCTAGAACGAATCAGATCTTTGAGTTGGTCGCGGCGCCCCCTAACACCGAACCCCCTAATATTCCAGAATAACGCCCTCATTTATAAGAAAGATTCTTGATTCGAAGGCTCGACCTGCTAGGAGCCACGCAGGATTTAGCTCGTTTATTAGTGCCCCTCCTAGAAAGGTTGGATTGAGGCTGGCCACAACCAGCGCCCGCGTCCATACCCGGACCACTACTAGAAGCCCCTACCTGAGAAGCAACGACCTCTTTGGCTTTAGCTATGGCTGCATGGGCCATCTCGTTAGCCCGAATGATAGCAAGAAGAGAGCTAGGAGAACCAACAGACGTATCAACCACCACACCCACATCCGGCATTATATTTAAAAGATGATCATCCAAAAGAGAAGGTAGAACCAACCGAACCGGAGAAGCAACAGAGGAGGGGACGGGGAAAGTACCTGGGGGAGGGAGATCCTTCGCCGCAGCCCGCTTCTCAGCCCGCTCCAGGATAGAACCACCCGAATTCGCCACTCGCCTTCCTTTGCGAGCCGTGGACACATGAGACCGAATAGCAGGCGACCGCGCAGCAGGAGAGACCGGAGGGGGTCCCGAACGAGACATAGATCCCATATCCTTATCAAGACGCCAGCAGACCCCCGTCATGGATTGCTTCGAGCCCGACGAGTTTCGGCTCTTGGCCGAGAATTTGCGCACTGAGGATTTCTTCTTCCGGAGGGACTGGGACTCCACCACGTCATGAGCAGGGGAGGCAGGAAGATCCTCAATTCCCGAGCGAGTGGGGGAGAGCGGGCGAGCTGGAAGGTTGGAGCAGGCACCAGATACGGGGGTAGCGGAGCAGGGAGGGAGCTTCGTCAGATCAACACCAGCAGCAGGGACAATTGGAGCGGCAGATGGGATCGCCGTGTCTTCGCGGGGAGCAACACCAGAAGGAGCTTGGGAGTGAAACAACTCACGTTCAGAATCAGTCAGACCATCCCATTCAGATTGGGTGAAGCGAAGGTTAGACCCATAGCTCTGAATAGGTCCACCCAAAGATCCGTCCCCCTCCTTATCCTGCTTGTCCGAAGGGTTAGAAGGCGGAGGAGGGGGAGGTGGAGCCTGAAAAGCAGCTGCCCCCTCCACCCGCACCCGAAGTCTGATACCATTGGGAGAGGGGAAAACATCAATCGAGCCATGCACACGTTCGGGATCCACACACCAAACCTTCATCCTAGCAGGGCCAACCTTGTTCAGAGATTCCTCATCCACCTCCATGGGCTTCCCAATCAAAACCCCAAAAGACACGAAAAAAGCAGATGAACGGAGACCAGCAGGCAGATCATCAATCAAAACCCAGACTTGGGAGAGAAGACCAACTGCCGTACCATTGCAAGATGCCGCTTTGACAGAGACCACCAATTGATTGAGGGGCAAGGTGAAGCTAGCGCATGAGGCAATCATCCGCAAACATTCTTTGGAGGGAAACACCACAGAGAACTCATATTCAGATATCTGCACAACTTGCCAGTCCCATCCCGCCTCATCCCAAATGTGAAGCCCTTCCAGAAGAGTTTGGGGGCGAAATATTTTGATCCTTTACCGTGACAGTCGCAGCATTAGACAGAGCAGGCGCCACCTCCCGGACAGGCAGGTCACTGTCGAAGGCAAAGAAAGCGCATCCGGGGAGGCCCGAGTCGAACTGGAGGACCATGGAGGCTTGACCTTATTCATGCGATTGACAAAGTGAGGTGACCATCGAGCGACAGATCAAGCAGAATGGAGGGTTGGTGCAATGAGACTAGAAATGGCCAGCCTGTGGCGAGGCGAAGCAAGTGAGCGCCGAGGGGTTGCTATGGGAAGCAGAGGACGGGCGGGATTGCGGAAGCGACGGAGGAGGAGGAAGGATCCCATCCCCCATCCCCGGGAAGGGGGGCGCCCCAGAAGCCGGGCCGGGCGGCCGGCGCGCCGGCCCCGCGAAGGACCGAGACGGCGGACGAGAACCAGCACCGACCCCAGCCACGCGAGGAGGAGGGGGAAGACGCGACGGAGCAGACAAACCACACCCCACACCCGAAGCAGGCAGGGAGGCAGAAGACGAAGAAACCCCACCGCCAGAGGCCACCACCGCCTCCCACGGGTCCAACGCCGGAGAGAGAGAAGGGCCAGATCCGGAGCCTGCGGACCAGATCCAGCACACACTCCTCTCCGAAGGCTGCAACCACTCCGGACCAAGCCCAGGGCCTCGCGGTCACGAGCCACCTGCGCGCCGCCTGCTCCGCCTCCGGCTTGGAGCAGGCGAAGCCTCGAGCTCCAGATCCACAGTAGAGGCAGGGGAGTCCTCACGGCGCCGCTTGCTGCCCGAGAGCGCCTCGCAAGAAGAGCCCCGCGATTTGTCCATGGAGAGCACCTCAACAAAAGGAAGGAGAAGGGGTGGAGGCGGGATAGATCTGATTAGGCGACGAATGGGGAGACGGTGACGACGCAGATCGGAAGAGGAAGCCGGAAACCCTAACAGAGGGGAGGACGAACCGCGAGGGATCCATAAATAGCCCGACCGAGCCGTGCCCACCTGGGCCCGACTCGCCAAATGGGCCAAGGGGTTGAGGTGCAGAACCCGGCCGATGGCCTGACCGGGCCGGCAGACGAGACAAGAGGGGGAAATTTGCCATGCATTTAAAGAGGGGGAGGAGGGGCAGGCCCACTGGGCAGCGACAAACCGAAAGGCCCAGCAATCCCACGCAGGGGAACGGCCCGCGGCCCGATGGCCACCGCGGAGAAATCGAGATCTAGGTTACACGACGCCACCAACGACCCCGTCAGACGCCGGCCGCGGCGACGAGGTCAGCCGCAGAGGAAGCAGGAGAGGGGATGGGGGCCTCTGTGCTCCCCATCAGAGCACCGCCAGGATACCCGGATCAGAGAAGCGACAAAGAACTTACTGAACTTGCGCCGCCGAGAAACCCGGATCCAGCCACCGACCGACAAGGACGCGACCACCGACTTGCCCCGGCCACCAGGAGCGAACTTGCGGGGGCGAGGAGCGGCGAACGACAGCACCACCGGGCACAGGGCCACGGGGGGAGGAGGCCGACGACCGCGAATCCTCCTCATCGGACGCAAGGGCCCAGAAGCGAGACCCGAGCACAGGCAGCGGAGAGGACGGAGGAGAAAGCCCCACCGTGGAGACAGGGGAGGGAGAGAGAGAGCACTGCGAGAGGAGAGGAGGACGACCGGGCTCCGACCAGCGAGCAGGAGCAGGGAGCAGGACGGCTAGGGCGAGAGGGGGAGGAGGGGGAGGAGGAAGGGGATCCATAACATAAAAAGATGAGATACTCAAAATATCTATGTTCATGCAGAAAGGTGTGGAAAGGGCGTATATATATATATATATATATATATATATATATATATATATATATATATATATATATATAGGGTATAGGTGGGTCTATTATGATAACACCCTCTAGAGTCTTATTACGCACATCAAATCCTTATTCGCTAACACCCATCGAGTCAATCGAGCCGCAACACAAGCGTAAAAAGGAGCACCCCACCCACCCACGCCAAACCTCCTCCTGGTCATGCTCTCTCCTCCCCACGACTGCCCACCCACCCACCCAGCAGTGCGCCGCCTCGCAACCACCTTCTACCACGCACAAAGCCACGCCACACCGCCACTGCTACCAGAATCCCTTGAACACCCTACCCGGCGCCACCCTGCTCCGAGCACCACCTTTCCCACCTCCCCGATTCGCCATCCTGGATCCGCCAGATCCAGCTCTAGCTCGGCGTCACCGCCGCCCTCCCCTGCCTCGACCTCTCCCCGAGCCGGATCCGGTGGGATCCGCCACCAACGCTGGGTCATCCCACAGGCGACCGTGGCGGACCAGCTTTCCGTCCCAACTCCACCCCATCCATGGAGGCCACCGTCACGGAGCAGCACCCCTCCACTTTCGCCGACGGCCGAGGCGGAGGTACTCCTCACGCTGCTCGCTCGGCGCCCATCTATGCTAGGATTCAAGGAGCTCGAAGCTTCACGCATCGCCGATCTCGCCTCCCCACGACCCTCTGCGATTCGACAGAGGCCCGACCACGGATTCGGCCGTCCCAAACTACAGAACACGGCGAGTTCCTCCGGTGAGATCTCCTAAACCCGCTCTACACACCTCTCAATCCTCCCCTAGCCCCATCACCTAGCCGCCCCAATGACGCTTGTCTTGGCCAATTTTTACTGAACTGTCTTGTGTTCGTTTGTGGTTATGGGGGAATTGTTCGTCCAACCGCCATCAATCTAACATGTCGCTGTGAGGCAAGTTTGGATCTGGCCGGAGACTGGACAGAACTGCACACCCCTGTTGGTTGAGATGCACGCCCCCGCGGGCAGAACTGCATGCCCAACCCCCGCGCTTGCCCGCCTCACCCCTCCCACCCCCTACCCCCTTTCTCCACCTCACGCTTGTAGTCCATTAGGCGTGCGCTTCAGTTCCTTTTTCTTTTGTTTTTTACAAAGAAAATGTTTTTTGTGCAGATGGGATGGGCGTCGCTGGCGTGCAGTTTGCATTTGATGTGCTCGCGATTCATGCTGCTCACAGGGTCTCACCAATGAAGGCTCGCGTTCTGCAGTTCTCTTGCGCATCCGTTGCGGCTTCAGTGATCGTTGTGCTCACCGGTGCCTCATCCCTATGTAGTTTTTTCCAAGGATCTCTCTGTAGGGTGAGAACGCTTCATGTAGTTTGGTATCTGTAACCGTGCAGTGCAACAAACAGGGCGTGCGCGGGGCAAAGTAGTGCGACATCGGTAGCCGAACAAAATCAGCTTAACACAAGGCAGTTTGTTGGATTCATTCATGTTTGTCCCAGCAGTGCAGTTGACTTGCAGCAGTTCGGGGTGTCTCTCGTTGCAGCTCGGTTGGGTCGTCGGTGCAGTAGGCGAGCATGTGAGAGGACCATGCGCATCTAGTTTGATTCCGGCCGTGCGATGCTGCAGTACAGATGTGTGCACCATGCATTTTTCTGCATTTTACTTGGTGTGGACGTGCAGCTCGACGACTGTGGATGTGCAGCTCGAAGGCGCGCGTGTTGCGGTTCGATGCCGTCTCGGTCTGATGCATTTCGTCATCATGAGCGCCTCTGATTCTTTATTGTTGATTTTCCAGATTTACAAAGACGTTGTAAGAAAAAAAAAATTCAAACTCACTCGACTAAAAATTCAACACATGCAGTGCATTCGGTTTTCAGATGTGGTTCACTTTTGAGAGTGATGATGTTCACTTGTGCCGAACATGAAAGTGCTAAAAATTTAGCGCAACAACAAAGATAGTAATGAGGTTCACTTTGATATATGTCATGGTTCACTTGCCTCCTCTCTGCGGTCCACTCTCGTTCAAGAAAAATTGAAAAAAAAAGACAACAAAAATTCGTCTGAGAAAAATTTACGTTTGAGAAAAGAAATCATGAAGTTCGCTTGGCCGTCCGATGCAGTGCGGTTTTCAGTCTAAAAGCAGTGCGGTTTTCTTCCTTGTTTTCAAAAATTTACATCCCACAAAAAAAGAAACCATGCAGTTCTCTTACCCGTATGATGCAGTGTGGTTTTTCGTCCGATGAAGTGCGGTTTTCTGTCAGATGAATTACACACGCCGATTTTGGTGTCGCGAAAAAACAGAGTATCCGCATTTTAGTAATTTTAAAACTGCTTTTAAACCGTAAGGAATTAGAGAGAGTGTTCTACATGAAAAAGTTGCGCCCCGTCGATACCTTTCCAATGGCATATCGTTTGAATCATTCCAAGCAGCGGTTCGGAAAAATTTCGCGAAAAAACAGCCGCTGCCTCTCGACGTCAGCCGCGCGATTTTCAAAATTAACTAAAAACTGTAAGGAATCTCAAAAACATTTCAACATACGACAGTTGCGCCTTGTCCATATCTTTCCAACGGCGTATCATACGTCTCGTTTTGACAAACGGTTAGAAAACTGGAGTGGAAACAGGACCAAAAATTTCAAAAAATTTCAAAAATAGAGTTCCGCGATTTAGTAAATTTGAAACTGCTCTTCAACCGTAACGAATTATAGAAAGATTTATATATGAAAAATATGCGCCTCGACGATATCTATCCAACGGCGTATCATTTGCTTCGTTCCGATGAGTGGTTTAGAAGAAATCGCGAAAATGCGCTCGCTGCCACTCGTCGCCCGCCGTGCCGTTTTTGAAACTGCTCTTAAACTGCAAGGAATCTTGAAAAGTGTTCAACATGGCGAAGTTGCGCCTAATCCATAGCTTTTCAAAGGTATATTATACGCCTCATTCCGATAAACGATTAAAAAATTAAAGTGAAAACAGTACCAAAAAAATAACCCGTGCAGTTTTTTCCGACGAGAAGTTCACTAGTCTCTATTGCAGTGCTCGTCGTCAAAATGATGCAGTGCGCTTTTGTTGAGCGTGCAGTGCCGAAGTGGTGTGCAGAATAGTTATTCTGCTAATATTAGCAGAATAGACCGTCTGTATATATATAGGGATTGACTATTGACTATTCGTCATCCTGGGTGAGGAATAGTTATTCTTCACCCCCCTCTATTTTACCACCAATGCACTGTAATTTTATGTTCCGTAAGTTTTGTCTTATTTCTGATGTAAAAAAAGACCGTAAGAAAATATATAATCACCGTAAAAAATATTTTATATTATGTAAAATTATGAATGTAAAACATAGTGTAAAATATAAATAAACTCCAAATTTTCTTGTCTTATGACCTATATTTTTATTTTCTTATATCAAATTTTACGTAGTGAATCAATAGGAATGTAACTATTTGAATTCCAAATGTAATTTAATTATGAAGTGATCGTAAGATTACCCCGGGTGAAGAATAACTTATTCTGCACCCTGAATGATGAATAGCATCATATATATATATATATATATATATATATATATATATATATATATATATATATATATATATATATATATATATATATATATATATATATATATATATATATATATATAGGACTGTGCTAACGACCAGTCAACTGGCCGTTAGCGACAGATCCGCATGATCGTGTCAATCTCGTTCGATTCGCTTCTCCCGCTCCCCGCTTCGTTCCCCTCCGCTTCTCCCGCTTCGTTCCCCTCCCTTCTCCTGTTTTTTTCTGGCGTGGTAAAAAAACATGTAGGAAGTGGGAATCGAACCCACTACCTATGGTTCACCATAGCTGTTCGCAACCAACTGAACTAGCTTAAATTCTGGTTATAATTAAGTTGAATAATATTTATACCTCCACGATGACGCGACCATGATCCCCTCGATGGCTGAAACAACGCCCCACCCGTTATTCTGGTTCTCCTCCTGATCGATATATTGCACCGTAATTAAAAACGCGAATTTTTTACCTACACGGGATTCGAACCTGCGTCGAGATGGAAAGGACAAGCCCAAGTACCAAGCCAACTACCATCACGCCAGCCTAGTTTGTTGTTCATTAGTTGAAAATGAAATTCTTTTAAACACTTTCTTACTGCTGTCATAAGAAAAAACAAAGCTATTTTTCTGAAAAAAATTCCACTTCATCAATGAAAGTTACCGGGGGTATATTTCATGATGCCCCTCCCTCCCCCACCCCCGGTCCCCAAAGTTATCAGGACCGGGGTATATAAGTTATCAGGTCTGCGAGGCATGAGTTACCGTGCTATTAACATGAAAAGTTACTGTGGGTATATTTAATCAACCTCCTCGTCGAAGTTATCAGGACAGGGGTACATAAGTTATCAGGTCTGCAAATGTGTGGGTTACCATGCTATTCACACAAATGTTACCGGACCTCCTCCCCCCCCCACCCTCCTCATGCCAAAAGTTATGCCAAAGTTATCAGGACTGGGGTGCATAAGTAATCAGGTGTGCGATGTCTGAGTTACAATGTTGTTCACACAAAAAAATTACCGAGGGGATGTTTCGTCAACTCCCCCTCCCTCCACCCCCATACCAAAGTTATCAGGACTGGGGTCCATAAGTTATCAGGTATATGATGTTTGACTTATCATGATATTGACACAAAAATCTACCGAGGGGATATTTCATCAACCCCCCCCCTCCCCAGTCGTTGCCAAAGTTACCAGGATGAGGCTCATAAGTTATCAGGTCTACGTACTATTGACACAAAAGTTCACAAATCCCCCACCTTGCCGCCAAAGTTATCGGGACAGGGTACATAAGTTATCAGGTCCGCAAAGTGTGAGTTATCATGCTATTCACAGAAAAGTTACCACGGTATATCCGATCACCCCGGTCGCTGAAGTTACCAGGACCTTGGTGCATAAGTTATCAACTTGCGATGTGTGACTTATCATACTATTCATACCAAAAAGTTATTGAGTGTATGTTTACATTAGTTTTTTTGGTCAAAAGAAGCTACGACGATATTTGTACATAAGCTATCAGGTTTGTGATGTGTATAATTATCAGGCTCATTACAAAAGAATTTACCAAGATATGACAAATGAGAAAAAGACCGTTGTTCGAATTATGTAGGAGTGAAACATTTATTTCTCTAGAAAAAAATCATCACTACAAAAAAAGAGACAAGTGGAGTATAAAACACGTTGCATCGGCCCTTTGGAAAACTTGGAGCAAATGGTTTTGTCTCCTCGTCAAAGGCGTTGTGGTCTTTCTTTCTTGCTCTCATGTACTTCCTCCGTCCCATAATATAAAAGTGTTTTTGATACTAGTGTAGTGCCAAAAACGCTCTTATATTATGGGACAGAGGGAGTACTAAGATAGAAATAGATATTAACCCGCAAAAGTAACACAACAGATCGTCTGCTCAGCTGGTAGTGCGTCATGGTCACAACCAACTAGTCATGTGTTTGAATCCTAGTGGAGGCACTATTTTTCTGGAGCTCTTTTTACGCGCCAGAGCAGAAGCGGATCGAGCCGATCAGAAAGAAACATCGAAGGAAAAAAAAACGATCGTACGTGCGGGAGGAAAAGAAAATCGCTTGGAACAGAATCGTCCATGCCTGTCGCTAACCATCAGTCGACTGGTGGTTAGATTGCTCGTTCACTGAATAATGGAACAAGAACTATAGCAAAGCACCTTCAGGTGGTCACTCGTCCATGAGAGAACTGCATACCGTATATCATGGATTAGTTTGAAAGAACTGCATACTATAGCAAACCACCTTCAGGTGGTCACTCATCCATGAGAAAACTTAACACAGCTATATATTTTTGTTTCGTCCATGCCTGTCGCTAACCACCAGTCGACTGGTGGTTAGATTTCTCAATATATATATATATATATATATATATATATATATATATATATATATATATATAGAGAGAGAGAGAGAGAGAGAGAAAGAGAGAGAGAGAGACACACACAGAAGCTTTAGACTGGCTAGCTCTTATCACGCACCAATTACTTTTCGCGGGATCTATTCGCATGGATAACACAAAGACAACACAGAAATAATTCTTAATAGAAACTAAGAAAACAAACTGAATATATGCATGTTGCGAGTAATAAAAACTGAATGACATCCTAACCCTACATGCTAAAAAGAATCTTAGAATTATACACCAATAAGATCAAAAATTAGTTCACTTGGATCCGACATCCTGTCAATGAAGAACAGAAGGTAAAGCTAGCTCAGAAGAAACGAATTTATACGTCTAGATACTTCTTCCAGTTTCTGAAAAACCTGTTTTTTATTTACCTGCTGAAGTTGTCAATTACAAAGCCTCTGGAAGAAATGGCACGTGCACATGCATGTGCACGGGCAAGAGTGTAACAAAGTTTTTGGTTACAAAGGAAATATCTTAGCCTTTTCTCATGAAAATAATATTTTATTTGTCAAAGAAAAATTGGAACCAAATGTTGTCACATTTATAAATATTTCTCGTTTGCCAACATATTGGTTTTGTGAAGGCATAGGTAAATTTTCTATCGACTGTGTGAGAATGAAATATTAATTAAATCTGTCAAAACACATGATTCAGTTTTGTATATCTCTACGTAAAGCTCGCAGCATTCTTACTAATGTAGATAACTAAGAACAATGAAAATCATATGCATCTACTACATTATTGCGTGACTGTTACATCCCAGTTAGATTTTGACTATCCATATTTTACTGGACAAAGTTTTAGAGGTTTTCCTTCTTATTTTACGGGTGCATACACATGGCTGGTTGACCATATTTAGTTCACTTATAAGTATTTCAGAATTAAGACTTATTAGGAAAAGTTATCTTGTCACAGAATGTGGCCTAGAAAATCAATAGCCCATAACTATGTCAAAATCCTTTATTATTAGTAATATATTATTATGTAGATATATACGGAGTAGCAGAAATCAATTCATATGCATGCAGGATGGTTCATATCTTTTTACGGAGATCATGCATGTAAGAGTAATACAGTATTGGAGAAATTTATGGGCAGATGAGGAACTAACCTGTCCATGACGGAGTTGCTAGCTCAGTGACAGTCTCATCATCGTTGAAGTCTGCTTCTTTCTTGCTATCTCTCTGTCCGTCCTTCCACCATTATGGATAGTCCATGCTAGGCCATTCCTTAGTTCCGTTTCTTCTGGCCCCGTTCCTCTTCCTGTAGAGAGGATCCTGTTCGGTGGTTGGTGCTGAACGCCATGCAACAAAACTCCACGCCTGCTCCGGTAGCCCGTCGATAACAATTCTGCACAGACGTGTCCTAGTAACCTACACATGTACTTAGCTCCCTTCAGTTAAGAATATGGAACCTTGAGAGGAACATCCTTTATTAGTAAGAGTAATACAATATTGTGTATATAGACAGCATAGCAGAAATCAATTCATATGCATGTCCGATGGTCCATATATTTGTACGGAGATCATTGCATGTAAAGAACATGATAGAAATTGATGGGTAGATGAAGAAGCCAGCTGTCTATGATGGAGTCGGTCAGTGTCAACGCCCACGCACATGAAGCCTGCTTCTTCTCTCTTGGTATCTCTCTCTCTCTCTCTCCGTCCATCCATCATCATCGGTGGCTCGTGTTGATGGTGATGCCACAAAACTCCACAGCCGCTGCCGCCGCTAACAATTGATGTACTACAATCAAAGACGACGAACATCACACATGTGCATGTCCTGTTGATTCATACCGGGCATGAAAATTGTGCACAGGTACACCCTCTGCATCATGCTGGCTGGCCGACCGAAGTCATGGTAGCATCCTAGGATGAGTTACATGCCACCACTGATGTGGACGTACTAATAACATGCAAATTTGGAAGATCTGATAAACCTGAAGAATACACAATTCTGAAACTCTCGTGCAGCATGCCTCTAGGGGAAGAGAAGGGCACGAACAAATCTGCTCTTGGGGCCATGGAAGAACAGCAGGTAAACATGGCGACTGTGAGGCATATACAGGTAGTTTTTGACTATAGAGAGGCAGAAGAATCTGCAGCGATTTTCGGGCAGTTTTTTTCCGACGCCTATAGAGTTAGAAGAGAGGAGTCCTAAGAGATCGGGAGAATTCCTCCGTGCACTATTCCACCGGGATAGTTTTCTTGGACATGGAGTTAGAAGAGAGGAGACGTGAGAGATTGGGAGAAAGCCCACGTGAGTTTCATTGGGATAGTTTTTTTGGACCTAGAGTTAGAAAAGAGGAGTCGTCATAGATTGGAAGAACTCCCAAGTGAGCTACTGCATCAAACGGCTGCAGATTTGTGATTGTCAAATCGAACGGATAAAATAATGTTACCTATAGAATATAGAATTAACGTGGAGGCTCGTATGGTGCTTTCAATTAGTAAATATAAGATATTAAACGTTTATAGAAAAAAAAATCAAATGTATATCAAAATTGTACAATGTCTATGAAAAAAGTATACATCATAACTTATATATGCAAATGTGTAAGTGCATCTAGTGCCCCTTAGTGATTTTGGTGTATTGAAGACTTATAGGTTAAGGAACTAATGCGTTTGTGAGTGTACACAGGTCTATAAGTCTATGAGGAGTTTGATATTTACAGAGAAAGTCGACCCCTAAAAATGAAGTTCTTCGACTGAAGACTTTGATATTCTGAAGACTTTCTGAAGACTTTGAAAGTGAAGAAATTGGTGTGACCTTGAAGACTTGGTATTCATTTGAGGAACATGAAGCGTGAAGACTTTTGTTTTCCTAGTTTCGTTTTTCTCTTTCTTGAGTCATAGGAAACACCGTACTGTTAAAGGGGGTCGAGGAAATACTAAGGAAAAATTTCCATGTGATGCTCAACTCAAAATCCTACACCTACCAATCCCTTCGAGTGAAGCCTTTGGAAATCTCATACAGTTCAGTCAATTTCTTGGATGTAGACGAAGTTCTTCCGTCACGAGGAATTTGTTCTGATCGAGGAGTTAGGAATTCGCCATGAATTGCCTACACAAAGGAGGAACATGATAGCCCTGATGAATTTGAGATTCAAATTTCCGACCGTTCTTTGTCTTTGGCGCCACTGTCCCAAAATATCTTATCCACTTAACGGTCATATCATTGAAGGGCATTTATGTCTTATCATGTCGGGCTGTTCCTAGGCTATAAATAGCCGCCCCCTACAACCACTAGCTGGTTGGCTGCTCCGAGAGAAACTTGACACTTGTCATTTGAGAGCAACCCATCCTCCGAGGACTTTGAGCAAAAATCATCAAGTGAGGAAAAACCCAAAAACCAAACCCCTACAAACCCAAAGTGATTGAGCATCACTGAAGAGATTGATCCTGCATGGATCCGACGCTTGTTACCTTTGAAGACTGTGCTTCTTCCAGACGGTTAGGCGTCATGGTCTAGAGCATCCAAGAGGAATTGTGGATCGCCGAGTGACCAAGTCTGTGAAGGTTTGGAAGCCGCCTGAAGACTTACCACGAGTGATTGGACGAAGTCTGTGTGACCTTAGTTCAAGGAGAATACGGTGAGGACTTGGTGTCCTGAGCAGCGTGCTCAGCGACTGGGTGTCCGGGACTGTGTGTCCTCGAGTATGAATACTCAGCCGCTCCAACCAGACGCATAACCGAGACAGCAGCTTGAACTGGTCTACCAAATCATTGTCTTCACCAACCTAATCGGTTCTATTTCCTCAACCCTTTCATTTCCTCATTACTGTGTTGAGTGTTTGTTCATATCTGTGTTTGAAGACTTTGATCAAGACTTTCTCAATTTCCTCAGTTCAATTTCTTCACCGCTTTGTCTTCATCTTGTGTTATCCTGTGATTACGCTTTACGTACTCGTGCTAGTCTTCATTTTATCATGATGACCATGCGTGTATTCTGTTATGCTTACTTCGAGTACTTATTCCGCTGCTAATAGTTCTTCGTTAAGGAATTTCCTCACCGCAAATTCCTCGGTGAAGAATTCATAAAAATCGCCTATTCACCCCCTCTAGTCGACATAACGCACTTTCAATTGGTATCGAGCAAGGTACTCCTTGTTACGTGTGATTTTGGTTTAACCACCTGGAGTTTTAGTTATGTCGACCGCAGGTATGAAGAAAGTGACATGCCCTATCTTTGACGGTCATGATTATCCCAAGTGGAAGGCCATGATGAGGAAGTGCCTCATGGCAAGGGACAGCGAGCTGTGGACCGTCACTGAGATTGGTCTTACTGATCTATGCAAGTCGGCGAATGCAGATGATATTCGCAAATACACTCGACTTGACTGCATGGCGAAGGATATCATCTGTTCCTGCCTATCCAGAGATCAATTCAGGCACATTATGCATCTTTGCAATGCAAATCTTATCTGGGACCGAATCTTCGACGTTTATGAAGGTCATCGAACCCGTCATGATCCCTGGTTTGAGGACTTCAAGGAATCTCTCAAAACGATGACTTTCGAGCCAGAATCATCATCGTCTGCATCATGTCTCATGGCAAAGGGTGACGAGGTAACCGAATGTTCCTCATCTGAATTTAGTGACTGTGAATCTGATGATGATGAATCTGATGATGATATTGAACCTAGCTATACCAAACTTGTTTGCATTGCCACCAAACAACAACATGCCTTGGAAAAGGTTCAAAACATGCTAGACAAAAGTGATGATATGTTGGGTGAAGAAATGGATCGCACTAAAGCCCTGACTGAAAATCTTCAGAGACTTCAGTCTAGGTTTGACAGCCTTCAAAGTCATCATAGCACTCTCTTGTCTGATCATGAGAAACTTTCTTATGAATTTCTTCAAAGAAAGCAAGACCTTGAGAAGCTAAGAGTGAGTTATGAAGATCTTCAGAAGGAGCGCGATTCATTACTTGCTCAACAAATCAGCGCTTCTCGTGAAGAATTTGTTCCTCCATGCTTAAAGTGCATTGAACGTGAATCGCTAATTCTTCACCTGAATGTTCAAATGCTTCAACTGTTACAAATTCTTCACCTGCCTCTGCTATCACTAATTCCGCATCCGAGGACATTGCTAGTATCCTTGACGATGCAGGGCTGAAGGAATTGTACACCAGGCATGTACAAAAGCCTCAAAGGGCATCGACTCTTTGTGATGTGCTTAAAAGCGAGATCCTCAACAGGAACCCTAGGAAAGAGGGTATTGCCTTTGAGAGGAAACTCAATCTTGATGGAACATATTGGAAGCCCGAAAAGATCCCAAAACCTCATGGGTTGCTGCAAAGGGACCTCCAGTTGATCCATCTAACTTATCTGGCTTTACATGCGAATCTCCTCATTCTTCTAATGAGTCATTTGACTCCAACTATAAACTGTTCAAAAATCAGAATGGTGAAGTATTTGCTAGATATGTTGGCACTAACTGCAGGAACGGTTCCCCTATGAAGAAAATCTGGGTTCCCAAGAAGTGCCTTGAAAGTCTTCGTGAATGTCCTCATGACACCACTGTGAAGAATAGGAACCCCAGAGCAAATTCTTCATATGGACCAAATTCTTCATATGGATCCAAGTCCTCATACGGACCAAATTCCTCACGTGGATCAAATTCCTCAAAAGGATCAAAGTCCTCATATGATTATCATCGTGCTAACAACTCTGTTTCACATGGTAGAGCTAAGGGCTATGAATATGTGCATTATTCTTCAAACCAATATGTTCATAAGTCCTCGAAGAATTTCTCTGCTTATTCATATGCTTACCCTAACCCCTCTTATGTGAAACGAAATGGTTTGGCTTCTATGCCACCATTCTCGTATGGTGCTCGCAGAGTGATGAACTCTTTGCCACCCCTTCAGATGTGGGTGGTGAAGAAAAAGAACTAATCTCTTCTGCAGGGTCAGGTCTCCAGACGTGCCTTAACGTCTGAAGAATTTGCTGGGGACCTGACAAAATTGCCTGAAAGGACGCATGCTAATCATGATGAAATGACCTTTCATTTCACACGTCCTCATACTGCTTATCTCATATCTTGACCGATGAAATTCATCTCGATGAACATGATATCATATTCTTCACTGATGAAGTATATGAGATCGTAAGTTGTACTAATTCATCTGCAGGATGATCAACCCAAAGCCACTGAATGGGTTCTCGATAGTGGTTGTACAAATCACATGACTGGTGACAAGAATCTATTGATGGATGCTCCCTTATCACCGTCACATCTGAAGCATATCATCTTTGGCCGACAAAGGCAAAAGTCAGGTATTGGGTCTTGGCAAGGTTGCGATCTCTAAGGATAAACACATGGACAAAGTCATGCTTGTTGAGTCCTTAGGATACAACCTCATGTCAGTCTCAATGCTTTGTGATTTTGATATGGTTGTTATCTTTGGCAAGTATCGTTGTGTTGTGATTATGGAAGTCGACAATTCCAAAGTCTTGAAGGCTTTAGGAGAGGAGACTTGTATATTGTTGATTTCTACAGGACCACAACCAGCCGTGGTGTCTACTTGCAAAAGCTTCAGAAGGCTGGCTATGGCATCGGCGACTTGGTCACGCAGGCATGAGGAATTTGCACATGCTTGCGAAGAAGAAGCATGTCATTGGCATTGAGAATGTCAAATTCCTCAAGGATCACTTATGCGGAGCTTGTGAAGCTGGAAAGATGACCAAGGCCAAGCATCCTGCGAAGACTATCATGACCACTACTCGTCCCTTCAATTGCTTCACATGGATCTCTTTGGTCCCAATCATTACTCCATTTGTCACTAATGATGCATCTCTATATGGCTTTGTTATTGTTGATGATTACTCTCGTTACACATGGGTACACATTGTTACTTACAAAAATCAAGTGCAGGAAGTCTTCAAACGATTTTCCTCGAGGGCTTCAACCAACTTTGGTGTGAAGATCAAGCACATCAGGAGTGACAATGGAACTGAGTTCAAGAATTCCGGTTTTGATGACTACTTGATGAACTTGGTATTACTCATGAGTTATCTGCCCTTTATACTCCTCAAAGAAATGGCGTCGTGGAGCGCAAGAATGTAACTCTTGTTGAGATGGCTCGACTATGCTTGATGAATACAAAACGCCTAGTCGCTTTTTGGATTGATGCAATTGATACGGCGTGCCACATCATCAACAGAGTATATCTTCACAAATTCTTCAAGAAGACTGCCTATGAACTCCTCACTGACAAGAAACCCAATGTAAGTTTTTTCAAAGTCTTGATTGCTAAATGCTGGATTAGAGATCCTCATCACAATTCTAAATTTGCACTTTGAAAGCACATGAAGGTTTTATGCTTGGTTACGGAAAGGACTCGCACACCCTCTGAGTCTTCAACATCACTCTTCACAAGATTGTTGACACTTTGTAGATGTGCGGTTCGATGAAACTAATGGCTCGCAAAGAGAGCACCTACCTACGTGTTAGATGAACCAGCACCGAGGATTCTATCAAGTTCAAGGCAACCGAGGATGTCATTCCTCTTTTGAAGAAACTGCTGAAGAATTCATTCTCAGACGTGAAGAACGCCGAAATGATGCACTCAAGATAATGCTGAAAACAATGGTGATGAGGAAAATGATCAAATTCCTCGGCGACAACTAGCTCATCCTCGCGTTGCAAAAAGAAGTGCAAGTGGAGAAGATCATCGATGACATTAAAGCGCCAGTCCTCTCACACGCTCAAAAGCTTCACATTTATCTAACTTTTGTGGGCACTATGCTTTTGTCTCTATCATAGAGCCCACTAAGGTAGATGAAGCATTTCTGAAATGGAGTGGATTCAGGCTATGCAAGAAGAATTACATCAGTTCGAGCTAAACAATGTCTGGGAACTGGTCAAACGTCCAGATCCTCGCAAGCATAATATCATTGGCACAAAGTGGATCTACCGCAACAAGCAAGATGAAAATGGCCTTTTGGGGAGGAATAAGGCACGACTAGTAGCTCAAGGCTACACACAGGTTGAAGGAATTGATTTCGATGAAACTTTTGCACCTGTTGCTAGACTTGAGTCTATTCGCATATTACTCGCCTATGCTAACCATCACAATATCACTTTATATCAAATGGATGTGAAAAGTGCATTCCTCAATGGTAAGTTTGAGGAAGAAGTATATGTTGCTCAACCCCCAGGTTTTGAAGATCCAAAGAATCCCGACAAAGTCTTCAGACTCAACAAGGCCCTCTATGGTCTCAAACAAGCCCCACGGACGTGGTATGATACATTGAAGGAATTCTTCGTGAAGGATGGCTTCACACCAGTTCACTCGACCCTACTCTCTTTACTAAATCATATGATGGTGAACTTTTGTGTGCCAAATATATGTTGATGATATTATCTTTGGCTGTCTTGACCAACGTTATAGTGATGAATTTGCCTATATGATGAGTGAAGAATATCAAATGTCTATGATGGGAGAGTTGAAATTCTTCTTAGGTCTTCAAATTCGTCAACAACACAATGGCATATTTATATCTGGAGAAATACCTCAAAGATGTCACGAAGAAATTCGGCATGCAAGATTGCAAAGCGTCAAAATTCCTATGCCCACAAATGGCCATCTATGCACCGATGAAAATGGTATTGACTTCGATCACAAGGTATACCGCTCCATGATTGGTTCTTTATTGTACTTATGTGCATCTAGGCCAGATATAATGCTTAGTGTTTGCATGTGTGCCCGATTTCAAGCTACACCAAGGAATCACACCATAAGGTCTGTGAAGCATATTCTTCGATATCTAGCTCACACACCAACACTAGGATTATGGTACCCCAAGGGCTCTGCTTTTGATCTCATTGGATATTACGACTCGACTATCTTTGGTGATCGTGTGGACCGCAAGTCAACATCTGGTACTTGTCATTTCCTCGGACGATCTTTGGTCTGTTGGTCCTCGAAGAAACAGAACTGCGTACCACTGTCAACTGCGGAAGCTGAATACATTGCTGCTGGCTCATGTTATGCTCAATTGCTGTGGATGAAGCAAACTCTCAAGGACTACGGCATCAACGTGAAGAATGTGCCTCTCTACTGTGACAATGAGAGTGCCATCAAGATTGCTCACAACCCAGTTCAGCACTCAAGACAAAGCACATTCAAATTCGTCATCATTTTCTTCGTGATCATGTGTTGAAGGGCGACATCTCTATCGAAAGCACGTGAAGACTGAAGAACAGCTAGCCGATATCTTCACTAAGCCCTTGGATGAGAAGAGATTTAGCAAGTTGCGGTGTGAGCTAAATATCTTAGAATCTTCGAATGTTCTTTGAAAAAGACACACATCCTAACACTCATGCAAAATTGATGACTTAGATGTGCAACACATGAAGAAACGTTTTTCTTCAATCAATGAAGGATAACACTCTAAGTGTGAAGAAATTAATGAAGAATTTGATTCTTAGAACCCTACGACAATTGTACGCGGTGTCTGAAATCATCATTCTTATAAGGTGGGTCACGCCACCACCAAAGTTGAAAATCTTCAATTTGAGTTTTTCCTCTTTTTTGAAATTCTTCAGTTTTTCAAATTCTTCAACTTTGAAAAATCTTCACTATTTCCGTCGTTTTCTTCATTGGCAATACATATATATATGGGTTTATGTCCTCTACAGCATTCACTTATGGCTATTTCTTCAAGTCGTTTTTTCTACTAAGTGAATGTGATCGGACCCTTCCCCCTCTATGCTATACTCAACCCAATCTAATCACAAATTCTTCATGTGCGTTCTATTTGAAACTCGTTCAAAATCTTCACTGAGTCCTTATCAGCTGAAAAAATTGCGAACGAAACTTTAAAACTGATCTTATCCAAATTTTCGGTTTTGCCGCTCAAACCGTTCGCATCCCACGATGCATTATTTTACACACCCACGATCGTACACGATCTCCACTATACAGTACGTGGGTGACACATGTCGCGTGAAGGAGAAAGGGCAGGGGCACGTTCGTCCCAAATCTTCGGGCGAACTGTTTTTCACCTTGTCTATAAATACCCCTCTCCCCTTCCTCACTTCTATTACCCGCCGACCTCTCTCTCTGCTCGAGCTCCTCAAACCCTAGCGCCGCTACTCCATCGTCGCCGGTGAGGAAGAGCTTCCTTGCCTCGACCCGTCGCCGACGTATTTCGCGCCGATCATGGAATTCCTCACTCCGCCGCCGCGTAGCTGTCTTCCTCCGCCAAGTTAGGGCGTGGAAGATCTAAACCATTTAACTTCCCAACTGTTCTTCTTAGTTCGTCGTGTTCTTCACTTCGGTAATTAAAAGTTACTTTTATTACTCGCTTTGATTCTCAAACCTTCACGAAAATCTTCAAAGGTGTTTATTCTTCAAATCTTCACACATATGAACACCTCAAACAAAATATGCTCTTGATTCGCTTTCTCTAAGCAATGATTTTCTTCAAGATTCCTCAATTGTGTGGATCCTCGATCTGCATAACTCTGGAACCTAAGACAAAGAACGCTTAGTGAAATTCTTCAAGGCTCATCTGGTCAAAATCCTCAAAACTTGTTCTTTTGAAAAACCTTCTAAGAACGCATATGACCTCTCGAAATTCCTCGCAACTATATTACATTCACGGTACACATGTTCCGCTGCTGAATCACTAGGTTCTCATCAACTTAACTCATTTGCAGCGTTCCTCGAAGAAAAACTGCATACTTCTTCAGAGAACTCAATTGTTCAAATTCCTCAACTGAAGAATATGGCAGACGGTAAGAAGCCACAGAAAGGAGGAAAGAAACCTGAGGTTATGACTGCGTTTGAGACCCCTGAGGAAATCTATGCTGACTATTGCACACCTGATGAAGAAAACAAAAATCAGCGCAAGGTGCGTATTCAGAAGATTGAACGGAGATGGGCAAGAGAATGGAGGGAATACAGATATGTGACTCCAAAGTACATGAAGAAATTCGCTCTTAATCCTCCATGCCCAAGAGCTCCATTGGCACCTGGCCAAGTAGCTGATCCCACAAGCATCAAACGTGGTGAGGACTTTCCTGAAGAATGGGCTAAGCGCCAAGCTAAATTGGCAAGACAAGCCAAGGAGGCAGTGAAGAAATTCAATGAGGATTCTGCCATCGCTATCAAGCATCGAGGCCTCGGTCAAACCGAGGAAATCCATGCCAAAGAAGCCTGCTCATAAGCCAAGTGCTTCACCATCAGCGCCCTCACGGCCAAGTTCCTCAGCAGCGCCCTCAAGGCAAATTCCTCACACTGCTACAGCTCTACCAAAGTCCTCAACAGCTTCGTCAAAATCCTCAGTTCCTGTGCATCTGGCTACATGTCAAAGGACTGCTGGTTTCTCAATAGCCTCAGGTGTTTCTGCAAGTTCCTCAGCAGCACCAATTTCATCATCCGCCCGACTCGATGAAGACCAAAGCAACAAATGGACGACGAGGTCCTCGACCAAGTCCAAAGAAGAAACTGGTTGCATTCCATGTGCTTTCTGATGATGAAGCTTCTGATGATGAACTTGCGGAAATCATCAGAGATCGCCAAGAAAGGGCCGCTAGAGCCAAAGGTACATTTGTGCCATCTTTTGTTGGATACGAGGAAAATCCTCGATTATATTGATCTACGCACAAGGATCCAAACACCCTATGCCCGACTTTCATCGACCCTGGACAAAGTCATATGTTGACCCATTTCATCGCTGAAGAGAAATGGAAGTTTGAAAAGGCAAGAGAGATCAAGAAGGCTCAATATGAAGGAGAAGTTCACGAAGAAAACGTTGTCAAAATGACACCGAGGAACTTCTCAAGGTCCAGACTGAAATTCAAGACCTCAAAGAAAACTTGATTCTTACTATGCTGATTGGCAAGGAGCCAAGGTCGATTCATTAACTGACGAAGAAATTCACAAATGTTGCTGCCCCTAACGCAACATGAAATTCCTCAGTGAAGACTCAGCTCAGCCGATCGAAGAACATGCCAAGACCACTGATGAAGTTCAGCGGCTGATGAAAATGCTAGTTCCAGTGGCTGATGATCCCATTCCAGTACCAAGAAATTGCTGTGGCATCCACTAGTGGTGCGCTGAAGAAAGCCCGAACAAGTCAGGCAAGCTGCGCATCAGTTGTGCCTGAAGAAATTCAACCAGATTCCTCAGCTCCTCCTGCGCCAACACCAACTCCAATTCTTCCATCTGCCTCTGAGGTGAAGAAAACCAAGGCTGCAGTGAAGAAAAGGAAGGCATCAGCTGTGTCCAATTCTTCGGCTGCGAAGAAAATGAAGCCAATGACCAGCTCATTCGAAAATCCAATTGATGCTGTTCCGATTTCCTCCATGCCATCAAAGGACCTTGTTCCTTTTGTAGAATACTATGAGATCCCAATCGGATCTGATGAAGAACATCGTTCTGCTGCTTCGTCAGAGCAGATTGATAAAGAAATTGAAGTGGACGTAATCCCTTCAACCCCGGCCATTTCCTCACCTATGCCTCGGTTCCACGGTGAAGAGGTGGTGTTGAGGAAATTGAAGATGAAGATGTGGATATAGGGTGCACCACACCAGTGATGAATGATGACTTTTGGGAAAGTCGCATCCAAATACTCCTCTCTTCAACCCGCTCCAACAGATTCCTCGGTCCCTCGCACAAACAGTCCAAATGGACTCAAGAAACTCAACCCACTTGCTCATGCATGAAGAAATTCCAGCCACTAGTCTTTGATGAACTTCTGCCGCTGATCCTCAGATCTGCACTTGTTGAGGAACAAGAAATTCCTCGACTGAAGAACCTGAACTTGCGATTCCTGAGGTGGTGATGCAACTCATTGACACCCCTCTGCCCAAGCAAAAGAATCCGTTCTCAAGCAAACAAAGGTTCAAGGCTGATGATTTCTTTGCCGAGCATGTATTCTTCACTAACTATAATCCATATGATTCTGCTCGCATAAGGAAGAGGCGCTTACGACCGCCACCAAGCCAACTTCTATTCCTCGGTGCTCTTCAACAAAGATAAAGTCTTCGATCATGCTCATATTCCTCATGTAGACATGGAGTCTCTGCCAGCTTTGAGCCAGTCCTCGGTGTTCTTCACGACGCAGGACTTCAATTTCTGACCGATATTCGTGGATCGGAATGAAGAACTCATTCTTCGATTCTATGCAATGCTGCACATCACCGGGACGCCAAGACGTGAACTCATGGGTATTAGATCGGATGTCTGAAAATACTCACTACAAGGCACCAAAGAATCTGAATTGCTTCGTGCTCTACCACTCGATCCTCCACTTGATGGTGCACGTTGTATCTACAACGAACCGTAACTTTCAAATCACTATATGCAAGTGCCGATGAAGCCTTTGAAGCCAAGGCAGGCCCCAAGAACCAAATTCCTCGTCAAGGAATTATTGTATGTGCCTCGGACTGTCTATCGGATTCTCGACGAAGACAATGAGTCCTATCAAAGGCCACGACTCGAATGATGAAGAAGTCGTTGGCATCATGAAGAATATGCTTTTCAACATCATCCATGGCGTTCCAGTCAACTTCCATGATTTCTTCATGAGGACTCTAGCAAACATTGCTATGTCACCATTTGAGCTGAAGCCTTATGCGCCTTGGATAATGAGATTCATCAGACAAGGTCTTCACTCAATTACAAGGCTGATACTACGAACCATCGCAGCTACTTGCCCTCGATTGAAGTCCTCAAGCGGACATTTACCTCGAGATGATGACAAGGGCAAGGCTATCGCTGTAATCGATGAAGGCATTCTTCCATTGGATGGACAGTTTCGCAGCAGCATCCTACTCCACCAATGATGACTCGCCACACATGACTCTGCCGCCAAATACCTCACCAAGCAAAGTCCTCAAGCTACGGACACTGTGGTGATGACTGATCGTGAGTTACTCCTCAGTCTTCATCAGAAGGATGATCGCAATCATAAATGGGTCAAGCGTCAGTTTGGTTCAATTCTTCACAACATGACCTCAACACACAATGCAGTGAAGAAAAACCACTACTACCTCCATGAAACTTTCAAACGCACCTGGGCTGTTCTTTCACATGTCTACAGTGCAGAAGAACTGACGTCTATGGGACTCAAGGAAGAATTTGACTGGTCTGCACCTCCTCCGAAGAAATACAAGAAGGTCAAAGTTTCTTCCTTGGTGGCCAGCTCCTATTCTTCATCGCGCGACACTGATGAAAATGAAGACTTGGACGACACCGCGGCAGGTCCTACTACAACAACCGACCCCAACAACGCCAAGCGCTCCTTCTTCAACTTGAAATTCTTCAGAGCGTTAGTCCTCGGGCCGATCCTTTTGGTCATTCGATGACAAAGGGGGAGAAATTTGAGTTAGTCTTCAAGCGGGTCTATTTTATTGCCCATATACAATAATTTATTAAGTTACAACTCTCGCTCTTCTGAAACTTTTATTGGATCGAGTTGTAATCTTAAACCCGATGGTGCTTTGATACTTTTGATGCACTATGCTCGATTCTCTTGAGTTTTTTGTGCTCTGATACTCTTGATGCGTTATTTTGCATGCTTGTTCCTCATCAATGTTATCGCACGCATGCTGAATTACATCAAGCACCATATTTCATCATGCATTTCAAATTCTTCATATTGTATGTCAAATGCGTGTATGAATTACAAGATATAGGGGGAGATCTCCATGATTCAACTCTTCAAATGTGCATTGCCTCAAAAGCAAATTCCTCACTATGCACATCTTCGGGGAGTTCTTCTATATCTTGCAATCAAATTCCTAAATATCAGTATTTACACTTCATATGTTTATCCCGTTGAAAACTTAACCTATATTGTCATCAATCACCAAAAGGGGGAGATTGTAAGTGCATCTAGTGCCCTTAGTGATTTTGGTGTATTGAAGACTTATAGGTTAAGGAACTAATGCGCTTTGTGAGTGTACACAGGTCTATAAGTCTATGAGGAGTTTGATATTTAGAGAGAAAGTCGACCCTAAAAATGAAGTTCTTCATTGAAGACTTTGACATTCTCAAGACTTTCTCAAGACTTTGAAAATGAAGAAATTGGTGTGACCTTGAAGACTTGGTATTCATTTGAGGAACATGAAGCGTGAAGACTTTTGTTTTCCTAGTTTCGTTTTTCTCTTTCTTGAGTCATAGGAAACACCGCACTGTTAAAGGGGGTCGAGGAAATACTAAGGAAAAATTTCCATGTGATGCTCAACACAAAATCCTACACCTACCAATCCCTTCGAGTGAAGCCTTTGGAAATCTCATACAGTTCAGTCAATTTCTTCAAAGGATGTAGACGAAGTTCTTCCGGTCACGAGGAATTTGTTACGACTAAGGAGTTAAGAATTCGCCAAAGGCGGATTGCCTACACAGTGAGGAACATGATAGCCCTGAGGAATTTGAGATTCAAATTTCCGACCGTTGCTGTGCTGCGCCCCAGTTGTCCCAAAATATCGTATCCACCTAACAGTCATATCATTGAAGGGCATTTATGTCTTATCATGTCGGGCTTCTCCCTAGGCTATAAATATCCGCCCCCTACAACCACTAGCTGGTTGGCTGCTCCGAGAGAAACTTGACACTTGTCATTTGAGAGCAACCCATCCTCCGAGGACTTTGAGCGAAAATCATCAAGTGAGGAAAAACCCCAAAACCCAAACCCTACAAACCCAAAGTGATTGAGCATCATCAAGAGATTGATCCTGCATGGATCCGACGCTTGTTACCTTTGAAGACTGTGCTTCTTCCAGACGGTTAGGCATCATGGTCTAGAGCATCCAAGAGGAATTGTGGATCGCCGAGTGAACAAGTCTGTGAAGGTTTGGAAGTCGCCTGAAGACTTACCACGAGTGATTGGACGAGGTCTGTGTGACCTTAGTTCAAGGAGAATACGGTGAAGACTTGGTGTCCTGAGCTGCGTGCTCAGCGACTGGGTGTCCGGGATTGTGTGTCCTCGAGTTTAAATACTCAGCCGCTTCAACCAGACGTACAACTGAGACAGCAGTTGGAACTGGTCTACCAAATCATTGTCTTCACCAACCTAACTGGTTCTATTTCCTCAACCCTTTCATTTCCTCATTACTGTGTTGAGTGTTTGTTCATATCTGTGTTTCAAGACTTTGACTGAAGACTTTCTCAATTTCCTCAGTTCAATTTCTTCATTCTGTTTGTCTTCATCTTGTGTTATCCTGTGATTACGCTTTCTGTACTCTGTGCTAGTCTTCATTTCATCATGATGACCATGCGTGTATTCTGTTATGCTTACTTCTGAGTACTTATTCCGCTGCTAATAGCTCTTCGTTAAGGAATTTCCTCACAGGCAAATTCCTCAGTGAAGAATTCATAAAAATCGCCTATTCACCCCCCCTCTAGTCGACATAACGCACTTTCAAAATGTATTTATAAAATGCAAACATGTATAAGTAATGTTCCTGATCTATACAAAAAATATGTAAAGAAAAGGAAGGCATCAAAAGATACATATGAAAAAAAGGTCAATCTTGCATTTTAAATATACTAAACATGTGTAGAATATGTTTCTGATGTAAAAGAAATATACAATGTGTACGAGAAAAGTAGACATCAAAACATATAAATGAAAAAAAAATGCTAATCATAATTTAAAAATGTTAACCACATATAAAAATATATTCTTATTGTATACAAGAAATCTGCAATTGTTTATGCATGTCCGGTAATTGCCTTTGGCTCCTAGGTGCATATGCACCCATTATCGAAATACACATTCCGAGAAGTTGAAAAATTCGGAACAAAAATCCCGCGTATATATCCGGACATTTTATGTGCGTGCACAAGGTTTCAGTGAAAAACGACGTTTTCTGTGGCTTGTGTAAAAAAGACAATTTCTGATGCTTCATTCTAACTATTCACGAGGCATTTCTTTATCTTTTTTACACAAGCCATAAAAAACTTCGTTTTTCACCGAAACCTTGTGAACGTACATAAAATGTTCGGATATACACGCGAGATTTTTGTTCCGAATTTTTTAACTTTCCGAAATGTGTATTTCGACAATGGGTGCATATGCCCTAGGAGCACCCATTTAGGGCCTGTTCTGAACTCCTCCCACTCCAAACTTCTGAAAATCTGGGCTTGAAGCCAGCCCGAACGCAATAGCTTCACGAAGCTGAAATTCAGGAAGCCACGATGGGCTGTAGTGCATTTTTCTGAAGCTACCGATTCCCAGCTCCACGTTTTTGTGAATCTGAAGCTGGAGTTATTTACGGCCGTATGCCACCGCCAAGAAAACGGTTCAGCACCTCCTCCCCCGATCGAACCCGCAAACAGAACCGCTCGTTCACATCTCCCCTCTCCCCCGTCTCTCCCCTCACCCTCACGGCCGCCGCTCCCCGCCGCCGCGCCCGGCTGCCCCCCTCACCGGTCGGATCCTTGCATCTGCCTAAAGATCCGGCCGTCCCAGTTTGTTTTCCACTGGATCCAATCGTCGCGCGAATCACGCGGGGTGCCAGGAGCTGCGACCCCATGGCTCTGAGCCTCTGAGGTGCTAGCCCCGACGCCATTGACATTCGGAGGAGCTAGCCCCGACCCTCCAAACCAGGAGCAGCATCGGGATGACCGCGCGCCAATCCCAAACCACATGGTGAGCTTGTCCCCTTCTCCTCTGTGTCCCATCTGTCTAGTGTCATGGCTGTGTACACCTCTCTCGTCCCCTTCGGCTTGTGAGCTTGGCCCGAAATGGGCTCTTTCCAGCCAGCCCAAGGTGGCAGCAAGCAGGCCTTGAGCGCCCTAGCTGGGCTGCCACGTCATCCAGGCGCTGGGAGAAGCTATAGCAGCTCCAGAACGTTTCCAGATCGCCAGCTGAAGTGAGAAGCGACATAAGAAGCTAGATATGAAAAGTTTTGGAAAAGTTAGATGGTTTCAGAACAGGCCCTTAGAAGATGTTTTAAAAATTGTTAATCATGCACTTAGAATATATATTGAGAATAGGGTAACGCTATTCTAAGCGTGAGTGTAGAATAACTTATTCTACACCGAAAATCCGCGTCTGAGCCCAGGCTCAGATGCTCCCGCCCAGAAAAAAATTCAAAACAAATACTAGAAAAATTCAAAAAAAAATCTATTTTTTTGTGTGGTAGATAATTTGTTGCATGAGGACCGCTGCAAAATTCGACTCATTTGGACATTTGAGCAGGTCTCGGCAAAAAAGACAAATCGGGTCAAAACAGTTCGTGAACAGTAAACGTTTTTACAGACCCCGATTTTGTCTTTTTTGCCGAGAGATGCTCAAATGTCCAAACGAGTTGAATTTTCCAGCGAACCTCACGCATAAAATTATCTACCACACAAAAAAATTTGGAATTTTTTGAATTTTTCGAGTATTTGTTTTGATTTTTTTCGTCGGCGCGGGTGCAGCTGAGCCCGGGAGTCAAATTGGCCTTCTCGTTCTACACCCACTAGTAACGCTATGTACAAAATCTAGTAAAACGGTGTACAAATATAGTAATTGAGAAAATATATTTTTTATCATCTAAGTTTATAATTTACTATATTGTTATGAAAATTACTATATTTTACATAGTGTGTTACTGTATTTTATATGTACCGTTACTGGGGTGTAGAATAAGCTATTCTACACTCACGTTTAGTTTAGCATTACTGTTTCAAAAAAAATGTTAAACATGTGTATAAGAAATGTTTCAGGTGTATAAAGAAAATGTAGAATGTCTATAGAAAAAGTTGTGTCTACCGGGGGGCAACTTGGCCAAGGACGAAGGAGAAGCCTTAAGGAAGCGCCGGAGAACTTCGTGCCCAAGACAAGGGCGGCGACGTCCCAAATCGCATCTACTGGCATGTAAATATTGCCAAATCTCATCTAGATGTGATTTGACAAATCTGATAAGATTTGACTGAAGTCAAATTTCATTAAGTTTGACTAATTTTATATTAAAAAAATATCAACATTCACAACACAAAATCAGTAAGCATCATTAGATGCATCACAAATTTAATTTTTATATTATATGACTTTAATTTTGACTTTAGACAGTTTTTATATGCAGAGAAAACAAGATCACACTGCACAACACCGAGTCAATGACCGGACACACACTACATACAAGACAGAGTACAAAAACGCTTATTCGCGGCCACTTTCCCAACGCCCGGCATGCGGCGCTCCTGGCCCATTGGTCGTCTCAGCTTAACATCCACCGCAACGGCGCGTTAGCTCGTCTACAAACTCATCGAAGCTCCGGTGCGATGACCCGCCGTGCGCCGTGGCGGCCTCGAGCGTCGCCCTCACCTTCTTCACCGCCTCCCGGAGCTTCTCACCCTCTTTCCCGGACATGACGCCCTCGATCCTCGCCCTCACCTCGTCCGCGAACACCGCGCCACGGTCCCCGATGGGCACGCCGACGCGCCACTCCCGCACGACGAGCCGCCGGTTAGTGAACTGGTCGGTGAGCAGCGGGAAGCAGAGCATGGGCACTCCGGCCCACACGCTCTCCAGCACGGAGTTCCACCCGCAGTGCGTGAGGAAGCCACCCAGCGCGGCGTGGGAGAGGACCTCCACCTGGCAGCACCACGGCACCACCAGCCCGCGCCCGGCGGACGCGGCCGCGAACCCCTCAGGCAGCGGGTCTGGGTCGTCGGAGCTGACGATGTCCGGCCGCATCACCCAGAGGAACCTCGCGCCACTGGCCAGGACTCCCCCGGCGATCTCGTGCAGCTCCTGCTTGGTGACGTGCGCGTAGCTGCCGAAGGAGATGTAGAGGACGGAGCCCGGCGGCTGCGCGTCCAGCCAGTGGGAGCAGTCGGACTCGGCCCACATGGAGGTGGCGATGGTGCTGCGGGCGAAGCCTTTGGGGAAGATGGGCCCCACAGCATAGAAGGGTTTCTCGGCGCGGAGGGCGGCGATGGTGGACGGCTCCAGCTCCTCCACGGTGTTGCAGAGGACGTAGTCGGCGCCACGCGCCTCTTCGAAGGCCTTGAAGATGATGCGGTGCACCACGCTGGTGGTGTCCGTCTCCTGGAGGTACGACATGAGCTCGTGCGGCTCGATCGCCGGCACGCCCGGGATGTACGTGATCGTGTCCTTCCGAGGTTCTGCAAAGAAAAAAGGAGGATCTCCAAAATTGATGGCATGACAAACCAATTTGCAGCAGCCAAAAAGCATCTTCGGTTGAAACATAAGCATATTTGAGGGGATCAAGGTTTAAAGACGGGTTGGTTTGGTGTCACGTTTGTTCACCGTTGCATTCGAAGTGGCCGTTGTTGGCGAGCAGGTGGACGTGGTAGTAGAGGTTGAAGATGAGCGCGGGCTCGGTCCAGAAGGACACGTACGCGATGCCGAACTTCCTGGCCAGCGTCGCCGGCCACACGAAGAAGGTGTCGGCGACGAGGCACGTCGCGGCCGGGTCGACGACGACGCGGCCGAGCACCTCCTCGACGTGGCTGGAGTGTGCGTGGAGCAGCGAGCCCATGAACTCGTCGTGGTGCAGCGACCGGTCGAACCCCACGGGGAGGCCGTCGCTGATAAGCTCGTAGCGCACGTCCATCCCCGACGCACGCGCGCCGGTGAAGAAGTCGTGCCCGGCCGGGTCGACGCCGAGCGCCCGCGCCGTCTGGTCGTGCACGGCCTCCGTGTTGACGACCGTGACGGCGAAGCCCCGCGCCGCCAGCCGCAGCGCGAGGTGCGTCACGGGGATCACGTGGCCCTGCAGCGGGTACACCACCACCACCGCGTGCGGCTTGGCCTTGGCCTTGCAGCCGCCGCTCGTCGCTGCTACGCCGGCCTCCTTGTGCGCCATGATCACCTAGTACCTATAGCTAGCTAGTTCCTCTGGTTTCCTGCGAACCGTCGCTGGCACTTGACTTGCTATATGACACTGTACGTAGTGGGCATCGGTGTGACCCCATGGTACGTACTATAGCTTATGAAACCGTCGTTATCTCTGTAGCCGCCGGCCTTCGTCGGATTCGTGCTCATGAAATTTGTTGCCAACGTTTAGTCAAAATTTGTGTACTTCGTTAATCTGGTGCGCGCACACGCACACGCCATGTCCGTAGCGAGACGAATGGTGTGATTACACGATGGCGCGGCTTACCAGCTGCCACCATATCTGGCTTTTTTGTACGGGGGATGAGTGCGCAGGTGATGTAAGCTGACGATGATCTCGATGGAGAAGTCACCTTTCGTTTAGACCGTACATGCAAGAGCGTCTAGAACCGAACCTCTCGAAACCCCGCTATACATCCGGCCGGATCATTGCCCAGTCACGAAATTATTACCCAATTCGATCTTTTAGGTCATCCCAAAAACGGACCGCATCACTCCGTGAACAGAGGGACCATTCCGCGCCCCCGCGGACACGGATAAAGAGCCGTCCATCCAATGCTAACCTCATACATTCGGCCATAATTTTTTTTAATATCAGCATGCTTAAATAGCCGCATATATAGTTTCAATTTAGCTAAAATAGTTTAAATGTAGCAGTAGTTCTAATTAAAAAAATGTAAACATCCCTTTAACCGCCCATAGACGATCAATCAAATCTTTTTCAGTTGTTTGATACCGAATTTGTTGATGCATTTGAACAAACTCTTCAAATGTAGTAGCTGGATTCTGGTCTGGAAGTTCGATAAAATCACCCATGTTCTTAAATACAAGACCTGCGGCAGCATCGTCACTCTCATCCTCCACAATCATGTTGTGCATGATCACACAACAGATCATCACCTCCCACTAGGTCTCTAGATCCCATTATTTAGCAGGTCCACAAACAGCTACAAAACGTGCCTGTAAAACTCCAAATGTCCACAAGTGTCTTTTTTTCTTCCTTTTTTCTATTCCTTGGAGATGTAAGTCGAAGATGATGATGGAGAAGTCGGCTTTCGTTTTGAGACCGTGCATGTAAGTTGCTTGGAATGGGACTGGTGACCACTCGACTGAAAATGAATTAGGGCCAGTTGACTTGTTTTTAGCTATCCGACACAGAACCAACAACCAGAACCTGAATCTTTTTTTTTCTATTTCTTCTTCTACACTTTCAAATCAGTTTTTCTGTTCATCTTCTAGCCCGAAACCCCAGCTACCACTGGCCTAACCGCCTGACACCGCCGCCCATGGCCGGCGTCGCTCTTGCGCCAACCTCGCCGCCCCACCCTTCCCCAGCCATCCCTCTAACTCCAGCAAACCTACAGATTTTTTCGGCGAGCCTTTACCCCCTCCCCCCTCTAAGTTAGTCACTCGGTGAGCCTGCACCCTGCACCCCTAAGATAGACACAGAGGCTCATGCTTCCCGGGCGGGCCGGTGGCTGCTCCTTCCTTCTCTCCCTCTGACGGCTGTTGCTTTCTTCCTCCGAAATTGACTCACCCAAATACTCCCTTCGCCCGAAAAAACTTGTCATCAAAATGGACAAAAATGGGTGTATGTAGAACTAAAATATATCTAGATACATCCTTATTTATTCATTTTGATGACAAGTATTTCCGAACGGAGGGAGTATCATATTCAGGTGACTAACATCCAGCTAAACTGGCTTAAAATTTATATGCGTAATAAGTTGATTTTTTTAAAGTCGCCTGATCTATATCCAATGGCTGTTGTGCTCTCTCCTTCCTCCAGCCGGCCAGCTACCTTCCGAAGTAAACTGTCGAGTGTCGAGTCTCTCGTGCAGTCGAATACTTTTCCTGCTTGGACTAAGTCGGATAGCGAAATGGAATTGGTATTTTCCACACACACAAGAAGCCAACAAGAAGGAAAAGGAAACGCCATCGCTCTGCCTCCTATCGATTGGGGGACACTTCTCCTGTCCTCCTTATACACGTTCAAGGGACACACGTTCAAGGTAAGAAATAGCGATGGCTGGAAGGAAAGGAGCAAGAAGCCAATGCAAATATGTGATGCTGCTACGATCGATCGATGCCCAATGACTTTCAGTAATCAACAAAATATGCAGCACAAAACTACTCAATTCCTAATGCATGATTTGCAACGCCGTCATGGACATGGTACATCGAGATATGATATGAGCATGTACTGCGTAGTACCTTTGCAGTTGAAGTGGCCGTGCATGGCGAGCAGGTCCATGTGGTAGTAGAGGGCGAAGATGAGCGCCGGCTCCGTCCAGAAGGACACGTAGGGCACGCCGAGCTTCCGGGCCAGCGTGGCCGGCCACACGAAGAAGGTGTCGGCGACGAGGCAGGTGGACGCCGGGTCCAGGACGACGCGGCGGAGCAGCTCCTCCACGTGCGCCGGGAGCACGTGCAGCACGCCCTCCATGAACTGGTCGTGGTTCAGCGACCGGTCGAAGCCCAGCGGGAAGCCGTCGCTCACCAGCTCGTACCGCACGTCCTCCGACCCGCGCGCGCCGGCGAAGATGTCGCAGCCCCGCCGGTCGACGCCGAGGGCGCGCGCGGCCTGCTGGTGCACCGACTCCGTGTTGACGAAGGTGACGGTGAACCCGCGCGCCGCCAGGCGCAGGGCGAGGTGAGCGGCGGGGATCACGTGGCCCTGGAGCGGGTACGGTATCACCACCGCATGCGGCTTCGTCTTCGTCCGGCCGCCGGCGCCGTCTGCCGCCATGTGGCCCGGTGCGGCGGCTTCAGCGAGTGCGAGCGCGCTGGGCCGTAGACGTGGGTAGTGTCACGCTCACACGCTATGAGTGAGAGGACATCGACATGGAGGAAGAACGAATGGTAAGCAGCAAGAGCGTATATGGAGAGTTGAGCGGTGGACGTACGCTCCTACGCAGGTGGGCGCCCGCTCCCCCGATTCAGTTGGCCATTTGCATTTGGTGAAGGAAGAGTGTACCAGTGGTGGGGCACGATGACGTACCTGCAGCTGAACATTGGCGACAATGCATGATTGCGTGAATGTCTACCACCAAAGGCCATGTGGTGTTAAAGATTTTTCTTTCCGGAAAAGCCTTTGACCTATATTTATCAACTGTCAAGGTAGTAAAAAAAAGTACATAAATAAAAATTACATCCATGTTCATAGACCACCTAATAACGCCTACAAACACTGAAGCGAGCCAAAAGCGTGTCGCTGTCATCGTCCCTCCATCACCGAAGTCGGAGAAACCTTGTTGTAGCATGACAGTCGGGAAGTCCTCATGCTAAGACCTCAGAGGACCAACGCATCAGAACAGGTACTGCCGCCGATGAAGAGAAGCGTAGATCGACAGTATCCAACCTGTAGACACACCAACATAGATGAACGAAGATCGGATCCAACCGGATCCATGAAGACAAACGCCAACCGAATCCCACGAGATCCATGATGACCCACAAGTATAGGGGATCTATCGTAGTCCTTTCGATAAGTAAGAGTGTCGAACCAAACGAGGAGCAGAAGGAAATAACAAGCAGTTTTCAGTAAGGTATTCTCTGCAAGCACTGAAATTATCGGTAACAGATAGTTTTGTGATGAGGTAATTCGTAACGGGTAACAAGTAACAAAAGTAAACAAGGTGCAGCAAGGTGGCCCAATCCTTTTTGTAGTAAAGGACAAGCCTGGACAAACTGTTATATAAAGGAAAGCGCTCCCGAGGACACATGGGAATTATCGTCAAGCTAGTTTTCATCATGCTCATATGATTCGCGTTCGTTATTTTGATAATTTGATATGTGGGTGGACCGGTGCTTGGGTACTTCCATTCCTTGGACAAGCATCCCATTTATGATTAATCCCCCTCGCAAGCATCCGCAACTACGAAAGAAGAATGAAGGTAAACCTAACCATAGCATGAAACTTATGGATCCAAATCAGCCACTTACGAAGCAACACATAAACTAGGGTTTAAGCTTCTGTCACTCTAGCAACCCATCATCTACTTATTACTTCCCAATGCCTTCCCCTAGGCCCAAAAAATGGTGAAGTGGCATGTAGTCGACGTTCACATAACACCACTAGAGGAAAGACAACATACATCTCATCGAAATATCGAACGAGTACCAAATTCACATGATTACTTATAACAAGACTTGTCCCATGTCCTCAGGAACAAATGTAACTACTCACAAATCATATTCATGTTCATAATCAGACATGTATTAATGTGCATAAAGGATCTGAACATATAATCTTCCACCAAATAAACCAACTAGCATCAACTACAAGGAGTAATCAACACTACTAGCAACCCACAAGTACCAATCTGAGGTTTTGAGACAAAGATCAGATACAAGAGATGAACTAGGGTTTGAGAGGAGATGGTGCTGGTGAAGATGTTGATGGAGATTGACCCCCTCCTGATGATAGGATCGATGGTGATGACGATGGTGACGATTTTCCCCTCCCGAAGGGATGTTTCCCCGGCAGAACAGCTCCGCCGGAGCCCGAAATTGGTTCCGCCAAGGTTCCGTCTCGAGACGGCGGCGCTTCGTCCCGAAAGCTTCCTTATGATTTTTTTCCAGGGAAAAAGACACCTTATACCAGAAGATGGGCATCGGGGAGCTTCCAGGTGGCCCACGAGGCAGGGGCGCGCCCTAGGCGCGCCCTCTACCCTCGTGGACAGTGGGTGGCCCCCCTCTGGTGCTTTCTTATATTCCAAAACTGACTTTCATGGAGTTTCAGGACTTTTGGAGTTGTGCAGAATAGGTCTCTAATATTTGCTCTTTTTTCAGCCCAGGATTCCAGCTGCACGCATTCTCCCTCTTCATGTAAACCTTATAAAATAAGAAAGAAAAGGCATAAGTATTGTGACATAATGTGTAATAACATCCAACAATGCAATAAATATCGATATAAAAGCATGATGCAAAATAGACGTATCAACTCCCCCAAGCTTAGGCCTCGCTTGTCCTCAAGCGAAAGCCGATATCGAAAAATATGTCCACATGTTTAGAGATAGAGGTGTGGATAAAATAAAATACGGACATGAGGGCACCATGATCATTCTTAGAATAGCAACATATATATATTGTCATATGATTTCTTGTGCTGAAGTAACAATCTATCCACAATGTAAAGTACGAATCAGAAAATTCATTGAAAAACTAGCAAATTATAGTCTCAGTCATTAAAGCAATTGCAATTTATCATAACATAGGAAAGAGTCAATATAAGAGCTTTTCAGCAAGTCCACATACTCAACTATCATTTAGTCTTTCACAATTGCTAACACTCACACAATACTTATGAGTGTGAAGTTTTAATCGGACACAGAGAAATATAGGGGCTTATAATTTTGCCTCCCGACCTTTTACCTCAAGGATAACGTCAACAATAATGCTTTATGAGAACCCACATCCAATTGGATATATATATCAGGATCTTTCCAACACATAGTGCTTGCCAAAGGATAAAGTGTAAAAAGGAAAGGTGAAGATCACCATGATTCTTGTATAAGGTGTAAGACAAAAATAAAATATAGGCCCTTCGCAGAGGGAAGCAGAGGTTGTCATGTGCTTTTATGGTTGGATGCACGAAATCTTAATGCAAAAGAACGTCACTTTATATTGCCACTTGTGATAGGGACCTTTATTATGCAGTCCGTCGCTTTTATTTCTTCCATATCACAAGCTCGTAAAAAGCTTATTTTCTCAACACTAATAGATCACACATATTTAGAGAGCAATTTTTATTGCTTGCAACAATGACAACTTACTTGAAGGATCTTACTCAATCGATAGGTAGATATGGTGGACTCTCATGGGATTAAGGATATTTGGAAGCACAAGTAGTATCTCTACTTGGTGCAAAGAATTTGGCTAGCATGAGGGGGAAAGGCAAGCTCAACATATTGGATGATCCATGACAATATAATTTATTTCGGATATAAGAAAACATAACCCATTACGTTGTCTTCCTTGTCCAACATCAACTTTTTAGCATGTCATATTTTAATGAGTGCTGACAATCATAAAAGATGTCCAAGATAGTATATTTATATGTGAAAACCTCTCTTTCTTTATTACTTCCTATTAATTGCAAGGATGACCAAAACTATGTTTGTCAACTCTCAACAACTTTTATTCATCATACTCTTTATATGTGAAGTCATTACTCTCCATAAGATCAATATGGTCTCTTTATTTCTTTTTATTCTTTCTTTTTTCTTTCATTCTCTCAAGATCATAGCAAGATAACCAGGCCCTTGACTCAAGACTAATCTTTATTGTATATAGCTCACGGACTCGATTACATAGATAAGGATCAACACAAAAACTCAAAGCTATATCATACTAAACTTTATTCTACTAGATCAAGATATAACCAAAAGGATCGAACTAAGAAAAAAGGTAAAGATAGAAGTGTGATGGTGATACGGTATCGGGGCACCTCCCCCAAGCTTGGCAGTTGCCAAGGGGAGTGCCCATACCCATGTATTTATGTCTCTTTCTTCGGAGGTAGTGATGTGATATTTTTGGCGATGATGCCCCTTAGGATACGGTTCTCTTCCTCGAGCTTATTGACTTGCTGCTTAAGATCCATTATTTCCTTCCGGAGTTTACCCGCGGCGGCTAAAGCTTCTTTCACCCATGGATGTTGCATAGCTGCGGGAGAACAAGTAACACTCTTTTTCATATTTTCATAAATCTAGCATTTGGAGGGATGACCGAATTTGGAATTGCTGAGCTCTTGAGTTCCCCCATCATAAATCTGGCTTGGAGACGAGAGGTAACTTCTTGATCTTCCTCCATGGCATCTATCCTTTTCAAGCCATCCTCCATCTCTTCCTTAGATGATGGCCCAAAGTGATCGGCATCGCTGTTTACTTTTGGCTACGGTGTCGGATGAGATCTTGATCTAATCTGCTGCAGAAACAACTCAAAACAAAAACAGAAGATTTTGTCGTGATGCGGTGGTCAAAACCTTCGGAGATTATATAATGAATTTTTACCGACCAAAAGAAATATCTCGATGTCTACTACGCAACCTTCTTCTTGTAGACGTTGTTGGGACTCCAAGAGCAAGAGGTTTGTAGGACAAGAGCAAATTTCCTCAAGTGGATGACCTAAGGTTTATCGATCCGTGGGAGGTGTAGGATGAAGATGGTCTCTCTCAAACAACCCTGCAACCAAATAACAAAGAGTCTCTTGTGTCCCCAACACACCCAATACAATGGTAAATTGCATAGGTGCACTAGTTCGGCGAAGAGATGGTGATACAAGTGCAATATGGATGGTATATATAGGTTTTTGTAATCTCAAAATATAAAAACAGAAAGGTAGCAAGCGATAAAAGTGAGCGTAACCGGTATTAATGCTAGGAAACAAGGCCTAAGGTTCATACTTTCACTAGTGCAAGTTCTCTCAACAATAATAACATAACTGGATCATATAACTATCCCTCAACATGCAACAAAGAGTCACTCCAAAGTCACTAATAGCGGAGAACGAACGAAGAGATTATTGCAGGGTACGAAACCACCTCAAAGTTATCCTTTCTGATCAATCTATTCAAGAGTCCGTAGTAAAATAACACGAAGCTATTCTTTACGTTCGATCTATCATAGAGTCCGTCCTAGAATAACACCTTAAGACACAAATCAACCAAAACCCTAATGTCACCTAGATACTCCAATGTCACCTCAAGTATCCGTGGGTATGATTATACGATATGCATCACACAATCTCAGATTTATCTATTCAAACCAACACAAAGTACTTCAAAGAGTGCCCCAAAGTTTCTACCGAGAGTCAAGACGAAAACGTGTGCCAACCCCTATGCATAAGTTCACAAGGTCACAGAACCCGCAAGTTGATCACCAAAACATACATCAAGTAGATCACGTGAATATCCCATTGTCACCACAGATAAGCACTTGCAAGACATACATCAAGTGTTCTCAAATCCTTAAAGACTCAATCCGATATGATAACTTCAAAGGGAAGACTCAATCCACACTAGTAGAAAAAGGGGGCAATGGTCCAGGCCCGGCCAGCCCATTAGTCCCGGTTCAATCCAGAACCAGGACCAATGGGGGCATTGGACCCGGTTCGTGAGCCCCGGGGGCCGGCCGGGCCACGTGGGCCATTGGTCCCGGTTCGTCTAGACCTTTTGGTCCCGGTTGGTGGGACGAACCGGGACCAATGGGCCTTGCTCTGGCTCGCCACCATTGGTCCCGGTTGGTGGGACGAACGGGACCAAAGGTTGCCCTTTAGTCCCGGTTCAAGTCACCAACCGGGACCAATTAGTTGCCTATATATACCCCTCGCCATGAAAGCAGAGCACTCGATTGCTCTGTTTTTCGTGGCCGGGCGAGAGAGCTTAATGGTGCTCTAGCTCACCTCCTATGCACACGAGGTGTTCGATGGAATGCCCGAGCCACACTACTTAAGCTTTCTCCTCTCCAAGCTCGACCTCCAAGCTCCATTTTCCTTAATATTTGTCTAGGTTTAGCGGTCCGTCACGTCCCGTCCCCGTCTTCACCTCCATCGATCGCCCGCGCCGATCTCGTCGCCGGCACCACCGTGGTGAGCCTCTTGTTCTTATCTTCTTTCTGAAAGGAAAAACAAAATTCTTACTTGTATGTTTATATAGATACTTGTATAATTTTCTTACTTTTCTTATTGCATCTTATATAGTGCAATGGTTTTGGTATCCGCCTCACGGGCCCTCGCCCCTGTCTATGATTCGGATGTGGTATATATTATCTTTTCATAACTATTGGTTCATTTATTGTTTATGACAATTATGCCGACCAACGTGACATAGATTTTATTTATCCAGGAGGTTGTTGAACCGAAATTCCAACCGACCCTATTGTCGAGAGGTTAAATTTAGTTGAAGAAGAAAACAATTTGTTGAAGGAAAAAATTAGAAAAATTGAGGAGGAGAAGATGATATTGGAGTTGCATGTTGCGGATGTCGTCGATGATCACAAGATCAAGATGGATGCAATGCGCTTGAAGATTAGAAAGATTAGAAAATATGCCAATCATACCGAGGCTTGGTATCATTATGCCGTTGGATCAGTTGTTACATTGGTTGCGATTATGATCGCATTTGTTTTCGCATTGAAATGTTTTACAAAGTTTCAGTGTATGGTTTAATTAATTTAGATGCTCTGCAGAGCTTTATGTTGTTAGATGAGAACTATGTATGTACTTTGGTTTTAATGTGATGATGAACTTCTATTAATTTGGTCACTTAATTATCTATTCATGATGTTCGGTAATGATTTTTGACACACTTAATTATATATAATGTGACGCAGATGAACCGACAATGGATGTACGGTTCAAGACACACCTCCGAGTACATTAAGGGCGTGCATGATTTTCTCAAGTGGCTGAGGCAAACAAGCAGAATGGTTTTATGTGTTGTCCATGCCCTATATGTGGGAATACGAAGTCTTACTCCACCGGAAAATCCTCCACACCCACCTGCTTTACAAGGGTTTCATGCCACACTATAATGTTTGGACGAGGCACGGAGAAATAGGGGTTATGATGGAAGACGGCGAAGAAGAAGAGTACGATGAGAACTATGTGCCCCCTGAATACGGTGGTGCTACTGAACATCAAGAGGAACTAGACGATGTGCACGATGATGCTGCAACGCTTAATCTGCTGAAGATCAAGAGGAACCAGACGATGTGCCCGATGATGATGATCTCCGCCTGGTCATTGTCGATGCAAGGACGCAATGCGAAAGTCAAAAGGAGAAGCTGAAGTTCGATCGCATGTTAGAGGACCACAAAAAGGGTTGTACCCCAATTGCGAAGATGGCAACACAAAGCTCGGTACCGTACTGGAATTGCTGCAGTGGAAGGCAGAGAATGCTGTGCCTGACAAAGGATTTGAGAAGCTACTAAAAATATTGAAGAAGAAGCTTCCAAAGGATAACGAATTGCCCGACAAAGACATACGCAGCAAAGAAGTTCGTATGCCCTCTAGGATTGGAGGTGCAAGATACATGCATGCCCTAATGACTGCATCCTCTGTCATGGTGCGTAAGGATCTGAACGCATGCCCGGTATGCGGTGCATTACGGTATAAGATCGACGAGATGACCCCGGTGATGTTGACGGCGAGCCCCGGTGAAGAGGGTTCTGCGAAGGTGATGTGGTATGCTCCTATAATACCACGGTTGAAACGTCTGCTCGTAAACGGAGAGCATGCCAAGTTGATGCGATGGCACGTTGAGGACCGTAAGAAAGACGGGAAGTTGAGAGCACCCGCTGACGGGTCGCAGTGGAGAAAAATCGAGAGAAAGTACTAGGATGAGTTTGCAAGTGAGCCAAGGAACGTATGGTTTGCTTTAAGCGCGGATGGCATTAATCCTTTCGAGGAGCAGAGCAGCAATCACAACACCTGGCCCGTGACTCTATGTATGTATAACCTTCCTCCTTGGATGTGCATGAAGCGGAAGTTCATTATGATGCCAGTTCTCATCCAAGGCCCTAAGCACCCCGACAACGACATTGATGTGTACCTAAGGCCATTAGTTGAAGAACTTTTACAGCTGTGGAATGGAAATGGTGTACATACGTGGGTTGAGCACAAACAGGAGGAATTTAACCTAAAGGCGTTGCTGTTCGTGACCATCAACGATTGGCTCGCTCTCAGTAACCTTTCAGGACAGACAAACAAGGGATACCACGCATGCACGCACTGTTTACTTGACACCGACAGTATATACCTGGCAAGCTGTAGGAAGAATGTGTACCTAGGCCATCATCGATTTCTTCCGACCAACCATCGCTGTCGAAAGAAAGGCAAGCATTTCAAAGGCGAGGCAGATCACCGGAAGAAGCCCGCCATGCGTACCGGTGATCACGTAGTTGCTATGGTCAATGATTTACACGTAATCTTTGGAAAGGGTCCCGGCGGACTAGCTGTTCCCAATGACGCTGAGAATCACGCACCCATGTGGAAGAAGAAATCTATATTTTGGGACCTACCCTAATGGAAAGACCTAGAGGTCCGCTCTTCGATCGACGTGATGCACGTGACGAAGAACCTTTGCGTGAACCTGCTAGGCTTCTTGGGCGTGTATGGGAAGACAAAAGATACACCTGAGGCACGAGAGGACCTGCAACGCTTGCAGACGAAAAAGAGGGCATGCCTCCAAGTAGTATGAAGGTCCCGCCAGCTACGCTCTACGAAAGAAGAGAAAGAAATCTTCTTTGAATGCCTCGTCAAGATGAAGGTTCCACCGGCTTCGTCGAATATAAAGGGAATAATAAATATGCAAGAGAAAAAATTTCAGAACCTAAAGTCTCATGATCGCCACGTGATTATGATGCAACCGCTTCCGTTGCATTGAGGGGGCTTCTACCGGAAACGTCCGATTAGCCATTGTGAAGCTATGTGCATTCCTCAATGCAATCTCTCAGAAGGTGATCGATCCAGAAATCATACCAAGGCTAAGGAGTGACGTGGTGCAATGTCTTGTCAGTTTCGAGCTGGTGTTCCCACCATCCTTCTTCAATATCATGACGCACGTCCTAGTTCATCTAGTTGACGAGATTGTCATTCTGGGCCCCGTATTTCTACACAAAATGTACCCCTTTGAGAGGTTCATGGGAGTCCTAAAGAAATATGTCCGTAACCGCGCTAGGCCAGAAGGAAGCATCTCCGTGGGCCATCAAACAAAGGATGTCATCGGGTTTTGTGTTGACTTCATTCCTGGCCTTAAGAAGATAGGTCTCCCTAACCGGTTGGTGGCACCAACCGGGACTAAAGGTTGCGTTAGTCCCAGTTGGTTTCACGAACCGGGACCAATGGCTTCGCTATATAAGCAAACACTTTGCAAAAATTCAGAATCTCATCGCCACAGTTGCCCCCGACGACGCCGACCCTCCTCGACGCCGCCAGGCTGCTCCACCTCGTCGCCGCCGCCGCCGCCGCCGCGAAGGCCGTCGCCCCCCAACATCAACTTTTTAGCATGTCATATTTTAATGAGTGCTGACAATCATAAAAGATGTCCAAGATAGTATATTTATATGTGAAAACCTCTCTTTCTTTATTACTTCCTATTAATTGCAAGGATGACCAAAACTATGTTTGTCAACTCTCAACAACTTTTATTCATCATACTCTTTATATGTGAAGTCATTACTCTCCATAAGATCAATATGGTCTCTTCATTTCTTTTTATTCTTTCTTTTTTCTTTCATTCTCTCAAGATCATAGCAAGATAACCAGGCCCTCGACTCAAGACTAATCTTTATTGTATATTGCTCACGGACTCGATTACATAGATAAGGATCAACACAAAACTCAAAGCTATATCATACTAAACTTTATTCTACTAGATCAAGATATAACCAAAAGGATCGAACTAAGAAAAAGCGGTAAAGATAGAAGTGTGATGGTGATACGATGCAGGGCACCTCCCCCAAGCTTGGCAGTTGCCAAGGGGAGTGCCCATACCCATGTATTTATGTCTCTTTCTTAGGAGGTAGTGATGTGATATTTTTGGCGATGATGCCCCTTAGGATACGGTTCTCTTCCTAGAGCTTATTGACTTGCTGCTTAAGATCCATTATTTCCTTCCGGAGTTTACCCGCGACGGCTAAAGCTTCTTTCACCCATGGATGTTGCATAGCTGCGGGAGAACAAGTAACACTCTTTTTCATATTTTCATAAATCTAGCATTTGGAGGGATGACCAAATTTGGAATTGCTGAGCTCTGGAGTTCCCCCATCATAAATCTGGCTTGGAGACGAGAGGTAACTTCTTGATCTTCCTCCATGGCATCTATCCTTTTCAAGCCGTCCTCCATCTCTTCCTTAGATGATGGCCCAAAGTGATCGGCATCGCTGTTTGCTTTTGGCTACGGTGTCGGATGAGATCTTGATCTAATCTGCTGCAGAAACAACTCAAAACAAAAACAGAAGATTTTGTCGTGGTACGGTGGTCAAAACCTTCGGGAGATTATATAACGAATTTTTACCGACCAAAAGAAATATCTGATGTCTACTACGCAACCTCCTTCTTGTAGACGTTGTTGGGACTCCAACAGCAGAGGTTTGTAGGACAGTAGCAAATTTCCCTCAAGTGGATGACCTAAGGTTTATCGATCCGTGGGAGGTGTAGGATGAAGATGGTCTCTCTCAAACAACCCTGCAACCAAATAACAAAGAGTCTCTTGTGTCCCCAACACACCCAATACAATGGTAAATTGTATAGGTGCACTAGTTCGGCGAAGAGATGGTGATACAAGTGCAATATGGATGGTATATATAGGTTTTTGTAACCTTAAAATATAAAAACAGAAAGGTAGAAAGCGATAAAAGTGAGCGTAACCGGTATTAATGCTAGGAAACAAGGCCTAAGGTTCATACTTTCACTAGTGCAAGTTCTCTCAAAATTAATAACATAACTGGATCATATAACTATCCCTCAACATGCAACAAAGAGTCACTCCAAAGTCACTAATAGCGGAGAACGAACGAAGAGATTATTGCAGGGTATGAAACCACCTCAAAGTTATCCTTTCTGATCAATCTATTCAAGAGTCCGTAGTAAAATAACACGAAGCTGTTCTTTACGTTTGATCTATCATAGAGTTCGTCCTAGAATAACACCTTAAGACACAAATCAACCAAAACCCTAATGTCACCTAGATACTCCAATGTCACCTCAAGTATCCGTGGGTATGATTATACGATATGCATCACACCATCTCAGATTTATCTATTCAAACCAACACAAAGTACTTCAAAGAGTGCCCCAAAGTTTCTACCGGAGAGTCAAGACGAAAACGTGTGCCAACCCCTATGCATAAGTTCACAAGGTCACAGAACCCGCAAGTTGATCACCAAAACATACATCAAGTAGATCACGTGAATATCCCATTGTCACCACAGATAAGCACATGCAAGACATACATCAAGTGTTCTCAAATCCTTAAAGACTCAATCCGATATGATAACTTCAAAGGGAAGACTCAATCCACACTACTAGAAAAAGGGGGCAATGGTCCAGGCCCGACCAGCCCATTAGTCCCGGTTCAATCCAGAACCAGGACCAATGGGGGCATTGGACCCGGTTCGTGAGCCCCGGGGGCCGGCCGGGCTACATGGGCCATTGGTCCCGGTTCGTCTGGACCTTTTGGTCCCGGTTGGTGGGACGAACCGGGACCAATGGGCCTCGCTCTGGCTCACACCATTGGTCCCGGTTGGTGGGACGAACCGGGACCAAAGGCTGCCCTTTAGTCCCGGTTCAAGTCACCAACCGGGACCAATTAGTTGCCTATATATACCCTCGCCATGACGAGCACTCCTGCTCTGCTTTTCGTGGCCGGGCGAGGGAGAGCTTTGTGGTGCTCTAGCTCACCTCCTATGCACACAGGTGTTCGATGGAATGCCCGAGCCACACTACTTAAGCTTTCTCCTCTCCAAGCTCGACCTCCAAGCTCCATTTTCCTTAATATTTGTCTAGGTTTAGCGGTCCGTCATGTCCCGTCCCCGTCTTCACCTCCATCGATCACCCGCGCCGATCTCGTCGCCGGCACCACCGTGGTGAGCCTCTTGTTCTTACTTGTATGTTTATATAGATACTTGTATAATTTTCTTACTTTTATTATTGCATCTTATATAGTGCGATGGTTTTGGTATCCGCCCCCGTCGGCCCTCGTCCTGTCTATGATTCAGATGTGGTATATATTATCTTTTCATAACTATTGGTTCATTTATTGTTTATGACAATTATGCCGACCAACGTGACATAGATTTTATTTATCCAGGAGGTTGTTGAACCGGAAATTCCAACCGACCCTATTGTCGAGAGGTTAAATTTAGTTGAAGAAGAAAACAATTTGTTGAAGGAAAAAATTAGAAAAATTGAGGAGGAGAAGATGATATTGGAGTTGCATGTTGCGGATGTCGTCGATGATCACAAGATCAAGATGGATGCAATGCGCTTGAAGATTAGAAAGTTTAGAAAATATGCCATTCATTCCGAGGCTTGTGGTTTAATTATTCTGCTGGATCAGTTGTTACCTTGGTTGCGATTATGATCGCATTTGTTTTCGCATTGAAATGTTTTACATAGTTTCAATGTATGGTTTAATTAATTTAGATGCTTCCGCAGAGCTTTATGTTGTTAGATGAGAACTATGTATGTACTTTGGTTTTAATGTGATGATGAACTTCTATTAATTTGGTCACTTAATTATCTATTCAGGATGTTACTCAGTAATGATTTTTGACACACTTAATTATATATAATGCATACAGATGAACCGACAATGGATGTACGGTTCAAGACACACCTCCGAGTACATTAAGGGCGTGCATGATTTTCTCAAGTGGCTGAGGCAAACAAGCGTAATGGTTTTATGTGTTGTCCATGCCCTATATGTGGGAATACGAAGTCTTACTCTGACCGGAAAATCCTCCACACCCACCTGCTTTACAAGGGTTTAATGCCACACTATAATGTTTGGACGAGGCACGAAGAAATAGGGGTTATGATGGAAGACGGCGAAGAAGAAGAGTACGATGAGAACTATGTGCCCCCTGAATACGGTGGTGCTCGAACATCAAGAGGAACTAGACGATGTGCACGATGATGCCGCAAGAACGGGCTAAGCTGCTGAAGATCAAGAGGAACCAGACGATGTGCCCGATGATGATGATCTCCGTCGGGTCATTGTCGATGCAAGGACGCAATGCGAAAGTCAAAAGGAGAAGCTGAAGTTCGATCGCATGTTAGAGGACCACAAAAAAGGGTTGTACCCCAATTGCGAAGATGGCAACACAAAGCTCGGCACCGTACTGGAATTGCTGCAGTGGAAGGCAGAGAATGCTGTGCCTGACAAAGGATTTGAGAAGCTATTGAAAATATTGAAGAAGAAGCTTCCAAAGGATAACGAATTGCCCGACAGTACATACGCAACAAAGAAGTTCGTATGCCCTCTAGGATTGGAGGTGCAGAAGATACATGCATGCCCTAATGACTGCATCCTCTACATGGTGCGTACAAGGATCTGAACGCATGCCCGTGTCACGGTGCATTACGGTATAAGATCGACGAGATGACCTGGTGATGTTGACGGCGAGCCCCCGTGAAGAGGGTTCCGCGAAGGTGATGTGGTATGCTCCTATAATACCACGGTTGAAACGTCTGTTCGTAAACGGAGAGCATGTCAAGTTGATGCGATGGCACAAAGTGAGGACCGTAAGAAAGACGGGAAGTTGAGAGCACCACCGACGGGTCGCAGTGGAGAAAAATCGAGAGAAAGTATCCGGGATGAGTTTGCAAGTGAGCCAAGGAACGTATGGTTTGCTTTAAGCGTGGATGGCATTAATCCTTTCGGGGAGCAGAGGAGCAATCACAGCACCTGGCCCGTGACTCTATGTATGTATAACCTTCCTCCTTGGATGTGCATGAAGCGGAAGTTCATAATGATGCCAGTTCTCATCCAAGGCCCTAAGCAACCCGGCAACGACATTGATGTGTACCTAAGGCCATTAGTTGAGGAACTTTTACAGCTGAGGAATGGAAGCGATTATGCGTGACGTGGGATAAGCACAAGCGGAGGAATTTAACCTAAAGGTGTTGCTGTTCGTGACCATCAACGATTGGCCCGCTCTCAAGAACCTTTCAGACAGACAAACAAGGGATACCACGCATGCACGCTCGCTTTACTTGACAATCGGTAAAGATATACCTGGCAAGCTGTAGGAAGAATGTGTACCTAGGCTATCGTCGATTTCTTCCGACCAACCATCCTTTGTCGAAAGAAAGGCAAGCATTTCAAAGGCGAGGCAGATCACCGGAAGAAGCCCGCCATGCGTCTGGGTGATCACGTACTTGCTATGGTCAATGATTTACACGTAATCTTTGGAAAGGGTCCCGGCAGACTAGCTGTTCCCAATGACGCTGAGAATCACGCACCCATGTGGAAGAAGAAATCTATATTTTGGGACCTACCCTAATGGAAAGACCTAGAGGTCCGCTCTTCGATCGACGTGATGCACGTGACGAAGAACCTTTGCGTGAACCTGCTAGGCTTCTTGGGCGTGTATGGGAAGACAAAAGATACACCCGAGGCACGGAGGACCTGCAACGCTTGTACCTAAAAAAGAGGGCATGCCTCCAAGCGGTATGAAGGTCCCGCCAGCTACGCTCTTACGAAAGAAGAGAAAGAAATCTTCTATGAATGCCTACTCAAGATGAAGGTTCTCGCTTCTCGTCGAATATAAAGGGAATAATAAATATGCCAGAGAAAATTTTCAGAACCTAAAGTCTCATGATCGCCATGTGATTATGACGCAATCGCTTCCGGTTGCATTGAGGGGCTTCACTGAAAACGTCCGATTAGCCATTGTGAAGCTATGTGCATTCCTCAATGCAATCTCTCGAAGGTGATCGATCCGTAAATCATACCAAGGCTAAGGAGTGATGTGGTGCAATGTCTTGTCGGGCTTCGAGCTGGTGTTCCCACCATCCTTCTTAAATATCATGACGCACATCCTAGTTCATCTAGTTGACGAGATTGTCATTCTGGGCCCCGTATTTCTACACAATATGTACCCCTTTGAGAGGTTCATGGGAATCCTAAAGAAATATGTACGTAACCGCGCTAGGCCAGAAGGAAGCATCTCCATGGGCCATCAAATAGAGGATGTCATCGGGTTTTCTGTTGACTTCATTCCTGGCCTTAAGAAGATAGGTCTCCCTAACCGGTTGGTGGCACCAACCGGGACTAAAGGGTGCGTTAGTCCCAGTTGGTTTCACGAACCGGGACCAATGGCTTTGCTATATAAGCAAACACTTTGCAAAAATTCAGAATCTCATCGCCACAGTTGCCCCGACGACGCTGACCCTCCTCGATGCCGCCAGTTACTCCACCTACGTCGCCGCCGCCGCCAAGGCGTCACCCCAACCAGCGCCCGTCCTGCCGGCCTCCCCGAGCTCAGCGCCCGTCTCTGCCTGGCCGCCCGAGCCCCTGCCCGTCGTCCGGGCGTGCCGGGCGCCTCGCCGCCCGCCTGTCGCCATCGCTGGCCTCCCGAGCGCCGTCTCGTCTGCCACCCCGAGCCAGCGCCCGTCCGCCTCAGCCACGCCGAGCCTCTGCCTGTCGTCCCACCTCTACGGCCTCGCCGCCCCACCGCCGCCATCGTCATCATCTAGCTGTGAGCCACATACCGGCTCTGTTTTTTTCATTTTTATTAGTTTAATTTTTTTGTTCATATATATATATATATATATATATATATATATATAATGTATATGTGTATGTATGTGTGGCTATGTGTATGTAGTGTTCAAAATGTATAAAAAAATTATTCAGAGCATGTTTTTCTTCATATATGTATTTTTCGTTCATATGTGTATTAATGTTTTCATATATGCAAAAGATAGATTTTTAGAAAAGTTAGGTTTTTTCTGTTTATAGATTTTTTGGTGATATTAATTATTGTAGAATATGAAAATGTTTGTATATTCATATGAACAATGCATTAGGCAAAACCTTTGTTTTTTTCGAAATTTTCTATTTGAACATTTTTTTTAAAACAAGCAATACTAAAAGAATGAGAGAGGAAAAAGGAAAATAAGAAGAGGAAGAAAGGAGAAGAAGAGGAGAGGAAGAAGAGGAGAAATAAATAAGAAGAGGAAATAAGAAAGAAGAGGAGAAGAAGAAAGGAATAGAGGAGAAGAAGAAAAATAGAAATTTTCTATTTTTCTTTCTTCTCCTCTATTCCTTTCTTCTTCTCCTCTTTTTTTTCTTTTTTTTCTTCTTCCTTCTTCCTCTTTTCTTCCTTTTCCTTATTTTCCTTTCAAGAGGGAGAAGAAGAAAAAGAATAGTAGAAGAAGAAGAAAAGAATAGAGGAGAAAGAAGAAACTTCAACACGAGGGGGGGGGGTACCGATACCCCCTCCCCGATATATAACATTATTTTCCCATGTATATGTATGTCGCATCGTTGTCGATATAACCCCCTCGAGATAACTTCGACATGAGGGGCGGTCGATATATATACCCCCTCTCGACCGTGATAACTTATACAACGGCAGCACCCCCCTCGACCCTCTCGCTCGACCCAAACCCTAGAGAGAAAACGATGTTGGTCTCCTACCCCTCCCGCCGCGCCCCTACCCGACAAATTAACTCTCTCGAGGCCACCCAAATTAACCCTTGAAGCGTTGTGTCGAGGCGACCCCAAACCCTAGAGAAGCAGCGTCGAGGCCACTAACATGATTCCTTATTGTGATTAGCTAGCTAGTTCTACGTTTGCCACTAATATATATATATATATATATATATATATATATATATATATATATATATATCCATCTGTACCATGTTTAAATAATAACCCATATGTTGTAAATATTTGCGAAACTATGGAGCACTCGAGACGAAGAAAGCGAAGCGATGTTGGGGCACATAATCGCACAAGGAAGTGATGAAGTTGCATCATTTCTCAACGACACCGATGGTCCCGAAGGACTGGGTGAAGAAGAGGGCTATGTTCATGATGACTTTGACCCATTAATGCCGGTACAAGAAGAGGACTATGTTCATGATGGCTCGGTGACACAATGGAGGTACAAGAAGGAGACCGTCTTGTTGCTCCGGTGACCGAACCGAGTCCGGCAAGGTATGTATATATATTAGTTAAGCCCGTGCTGACTAGTTAATTAATGCATCCATTGTTTTGGTATATGTACACATATTAATTACTCTCGTCTTTCTTCCTTATAATTTCTAGCCCTCCGGATCGAGCACAACCCGGTAAGGAGACGAGGCCCAAGAAAAGTTGAGCTCGGATGAAAAGTTTGAGATCATAGAAATCGCGCCGACGGCGAACCGTTTGAACCCATGCGGACAAGGAAGGCATTTTCTGCTTTCGGTGCGGGGTTCTTGTTAGGGACAAGATCCCGATCAGCATCCATCAATGGTATAAGCCTGAGCAGGAAGACCCTGAGGTGTCTTATGTCAATGATATGCAGAAAGAAGATCTTTGGACTCAGCTGAAGGAAAATTTCACCCTACCACCAGAGGAGGATCCGGAGAAGCCAGTTAAAGAGCAATTAATCAATTCTTGTGCTCTTAAGAAGATGGCAACCCTAATGAGGAGGTGGAGGAAAGAGCTGAACCAGTTTGTCGAGAAAGAAAAGACACCAGAATTCATCAGCAAATATGAGAAGATCAAAGATCACTGGCCCGCATTTGTGGCCCACAAGACATCGGAAAAGAGTAAGAAGATGTCGGCGACAAACAAGCAAAATGCTACGAAGAAGAAGCTTCACCATCGCACGGGGTCAGGTGGCTACCTCAAAGCCCGCCTAAGTGGTCCAAGGCTGAGCATGATCTCGCTTGAAAAAGGGATCAAACCAGAGACAATGTAATCGGCGTAACGTTGCGGACTTGGTTCTTCGGGCTGGCGGAACCTTGGACCTGTAACAGGGAAGTGCCGGTGGTGACGAGCAACTGCAAATACCAGTCAGGAAGCTTCGACAATACATCGATGCAGTAGCGAGGGACGTTCCTTCAAACAGGAGAAGGACGAGCTCACAATGGCCCTTGGGAATCCCGAGCACCTCGGACGGATACGAGGCACGCCAGATCCCTTTCGTGGAAGGTTGGTTTTCGGACGCAGGGGTTAAAAACCCACGAGAGGAGGAAGAAATCGGAGCAGGACCAACTGCAGGCGCTGCATTTAAAGGGTAATGGGGCTAGAGGAACAAGAAGCGGCAGATCGCAGCAACGACCTGCCAAGCTTCCCCGGTTACCCCGCCATCTCAGCGGAGAAGCAGCGTGGCTTCCACCGAGCTGCTTTAGCCGGAGCATGTCTTGACGGCTCCTGCCGCTTACCCGTGGATGGTATCACGGAGTCTCAAAATTGCCACATTATGTCGCGATGTATGAATTTGATGGTCAAGGCGGCTGTTGGCCAAGTTTATCCTAGTGGACCCGGCACAACTTATCACCGCCACCGATTCGGAAGGATATGCCAAGGTGATGGTGGATGAAATAACGGAGTGATTTGAGGACCTCCTGCTTGACCACCCTACCGGTGAAGGGGAGACTAGGCTGGGTTACGCTCAAGACTCCATGCCTATGGCGGAAGGAGCTCATCAACCTTCCGAATCGACGCCTCCGCCTCCTCCTCCTCCTCCGGCGAGTCAGGGCACTCCGCCTCCTCCACCGCCTCCTCCTCCGGCGAGTGATGATCAGGGCATGCGTGGCGGCACTCCGCCTCCTTCTTCGGCGCGTGGCGACACTCCGCCTCCTTCTCCGCCTGCGCCGGCGCGCCCGAGCAGCCAGCCTCCTCCTTCTCTGCCTCGTCAGCAAGGGCGGAAGAGACCCGCCGCCGCTCCGGCTGCTCCGGCGCGTTGTAGTCCTTCTCCTCCGCCTCGTAAGCAAGCAAAGAAGACATCCGCTCCGTCTGCTCTGCCGGCATTTAGCAGTACAGCCAAAGGCGGGAGGAAATACAGATTCGGTCCTTCTCTGAAGACTCCAGAGAAGTTACCGTACGAGAGGACTGAGGAGGAAAACGCGAAGATCACGCAGACCGAAGTGGATGACTGGTTTGCAGGGTTGAAATCAAAGAGACATCCACCTCCGGAGGAGAAGGTAGATCCGGTGAAAGTGAAGCGCACTCTGGCTGCCCTGAGGAAACCGGCAAAGTCTCCGCCGAGAACCAACTATGAGCGACATCGAATAGACATATCTCCAAGCGGAGCGGTCGGAAATCTTGTCGACATCAAAGAGCAAAAGAACGACCAGCTCCGAAAAAAATTGACCCGCTGGGCGAACAACCAAACCAATGGGGCCCCCCCCCCCCCCCCGCTCAATGTGTCTAGCTGCAACATCGTCGCTAATGTTCCGGGGATGATGGCCGGTTATGGCAATCTACAAGATTACCTGCCTGACGATGCACTTCCTAAATACATGAAGGTGGAAGAACACAGACATTTAGTACGGGAAGCCTCTCGTCAAAGATGAAAAATCTCTAACAACGATGATGCCAAGATCCCATACTTGGTACATGAAAACCTGCAGAGAGTCTGGGGGGACGAATACTTTGTATGTGAGAATTAAAGAGGAGCACGACCTCGTTGGAACTGATCTGTTGCCTATTCCATTTGAGGAGTTCTTTGAGTTCTTCAGTCAAAATGCCCTCGATAAATTAACGGTCTTTTGCTACTGCATGTAAGTACTATTTCTGTCATTAAGTCTCTATATATAGCTCGGCTCTTTCATTGCATGTATTTATAATTAATTATCCTCAATATATTATGCAGATTGAAGAACGCCGAGTGCAAAAAATGAAATCTATGATATTGGGTTCATTAACACAAATATCATAGATGTATTTCTGGTTGAAAAGCACGTCAAAGAGGCCGAGGACAACTTGCTACAATCGTTGATCAAAAATCAAAACAAAGATACTATACTCTTTCCTTACAACGGCAAGTGAGTGTTCTTGATCGTTTGCATATTCGGTTTCCCTTATTACTCGGCGAGGTTATAGTAATGTAATTGATGAGTTATGCATGCGCGCGCAAGTTCCACTATATTCTTACGGAGATTAAGCTTGAGCGTGGACTAGTAACCGTCTTAGACTCGAGACGGAAAGATCCCAAAGACCTATGCGGACATGACTGAAATGCTCAGCAAGTAAGTTCAATCGATCATTATCGCACCATAGCGGCAACTTTTTGTTCATTTCCTGATATCTCAAGTAATAATAATTATTTTCTTTGTCTAGGGTTTGGAAACAGTTCACCGCAAAAGCTCCGGGACTGCCGAAGGAGCTGCGATATACATACCCGAAAGTAAGTACTACTGGCTTGCTAGTTGTGCGCATATCCCGTTGATTCTATAGCTATACTTTCATCAATGCCATTTATAATGCTTCATTATCAGTTTGATTGACCTCTATTTCTCGTAAAGTGCTTGTGGCAGGAACAAGGGAATGATTGTGGATACTCATTAATGCGAGTTCATCTACAACGCGACTTTGAAAAATAAGCGGGGCTACTCTCAAAGACAATATGAAGTGCGTAAGCAATTAATAATATTCACAATTTCATTTTATTACACCATCATTTCTGTTGAGTTTCATTCATATATATGTATTAATTAACCCCCTTCTTCAAATTAGACATGGCAGATGCGGAATGAACTCCTAGAACCAGATCGCATTAAAGCAATTCAAGAGGAATTGGCGGGATTCTTTCTTGACCACGTCATCTATAAAGCCGGAGAATACCATGTGGAAGTTGATTTCAAATGCTAGGGGGCAGTAATTGAGAGATCTTATATATTGTACATGTATGTAGCCAGATGGCGTCGGACGTACATGATCTGAAAACTTGTTGTTCGACCAATCTCTCGGAGAAGGAGAGGTTGATCGATCATTTCTCTCGGTATGCATGACGAACTTCTGTACTCGATGGTTCCTTCATTTTCTTACTAGCTAGCGTGTCGAGGGCTACATGTATATAGTACGTGGCGTCGACTCAAGCACGGACATAACAGAGGACACTTCTCTCTATTAATTAGCTAGCTAACACAATATATGAAACACCTAAATTAACCCCAAAACCCCCAACCCCTTCAAAAAAAACAAAACCCCAGCCAATCGGAATGTCGACGCGTGGATGCCTTTTGGTCCCGGTTGGTGCCACCAACTGGGACCAAAGGCCCTCGCTCGGGTTTGCACAGACCGCCACGCTGAGGATTGATCTGTCCCGGTTCGTAAGAACCGGGACTAAAGGGGAGAGGTATTAATAACGACCCATTAGTCCCGGTTCATGAACCGGGACTAAAGGCCCTTACGAACCGGGACTAATAGGTGTTTTTCTACTAGTGCCATTACAAGAGAGTAGAGGGGGAGAAACATCATAAGATCCAACTATAATAGCAAAGCTCGCGATACATCAAGAGCGTATCACCTCAAGAACACGAGAGAGAGAGAGAGAGAGAGAGAGAGAGAGAGAGAGAGAGATCAAGCAGATAACTACTGCTACATACCCTCAGCCCCGAGGGTGAACTACTGCCTCCTCGTCATGGACAGCGACGGGTTGATGAAGATGGCCATCGGTGAGGGATCCCCCCTCCGGCAGGGTGCCGGAACAGGGTCCCGATTGGTTTTTCGTGGCTACAGAGGCTTGCGGCGGCAGAACTCCCGATCTATTGTGCTCCTCGATGTTTTTAGGGTATATGGACATATATAGGCGTAAGAAGTCGGTGAGGGGAGCCACGAGGGGCCCACGAGGGTGGGGGCGCGCCCAGGGGGTGGGCGCGCCTCCCTGCCTCATGGCTTCCTCGAAGCTTCCCTGACGTCTACTCCAAGTCTCCTGGATTGCTTCCGTTCCAAAAATAACTCTCCCGAAGGTTTCATCCCGTTTGGACTCTGTTTGATATTCCTTTTCTTCGAAACACTGAAATTGGCAAGAAAACAACAATTTGGGCTGGGCCTCCGGTTAATAGGTTAATCCCAAAATAATATAAAAGTGTTTAGTAAAGCCCATAAACATCCAAAACAGATAATATAATAGCAGGAATACTTCATAAATTATAGATATGTGGGAGACGTATCAATATCTTGCAAGAAAACGGAGTGCGGGGGGCACACGAGGTGCCCACGAGGCAGGTGATACGTCTCCAAGGTATCTATAATTTTTTATTGCTCCATGCTATATTATCTACTGTTTTGGACAATATTGGGATTTATTATCCACTTTTATATTATTTTTGGGACTAACCTATTAACCGGAGGCCTAGCCAAGAATTGAGGTTTTTTGCCTATTTCAGAGTTTCGCAGAAAAAGAATATCAAACGGAGTCCAAACGGAATGTAACCTTCGGGAGCGTGATTTTTGGAACGAACATGATCCAGGAGACTTGGACCCTACGTAAGAGAAGCTTCCAGGAGGCCACGAGGTAGGGCGGTGCGCCCACCCCCCCAGGGCGCGCCCTCCACCCTCGTGGGCCCCATGTTGCTCCACCGACATACTTCTTCCTCCTATGTATACCTACGTACCCCCAAACGATCGGATACGGAGCCAAAAACCTAATTCCACCGCCGCAACCTTCTGTACCCAAGAGATCCCATCTTGGGTCCTGTTTCGGAGCTCCACCGAAGGGGGCATCCATCACGGAGGGCTTCTACATCAACACCATAGCCTCTCCAATGAAGTGTGAGTAGTTTACCACAGACCTTCGGGTCCATAGTTAGTAGCTAGATTGCTTCTTCTCTCTTTTTGGATCTCAATACAATGTTCTCCCCCTCTCTCGTGGAGATCTATTCGATGTAATCTTCTTTTTGCGGTGTGTTTGTCGAGACCAATGAATTGTGGGTTTATGATCAAGTTTATCTATGAACAATATTTGAACCTTCTCTGAATTCTTTTATGTATGATTGGTTATCTTTGCAAGTCTCTTCGAATTATCAGTTTGGTTTGGCCTACTAGATTGATCTTTCTTGCAATGGGAGAAGTGCTTAGCTTTGGGTTCAATCTTGCGATGTCCTTTCCCAGTGGCAGTAGGGTTGCAAGGCACATATTGTATTGTTGCCATCGAGGATAACAAGATGGGCTTTTTATCATATTGCATGAATTTATCCCTCTACATCATTTCATCTTGCTTAAGGCGTTACTCTGTTTTCATGAACTTAATACTCTAGATGCATGATGGATAGCGATCGATGAGTGGAGTAATAGTAGTAGATGCAGGCAGGAGTCGGTCTACTTGTCTCGGACGTGATGCCTATATACATGATCATACCTAGATATTCTCATAACTATGCTCAATTCTGTCAATTGCTCAACATGAATTGCTCACCCACCGTAAAATACTTATGCTCTTGAGAGAAGCCACTAGTGAAACCTATGGCCCCCGGGTCTATCTTTATATCATATTAATCTTCCAACACTTTGTTATTTCCTTTGCTTTTTACTTTGCTTTTATTTTACTTTGCATCTTTATCATAAAAATACCAAAAATATTATCCTATCATATCTATCAGATCTCACTCTCGTAAGTGACCGTGAAGGGATTGACAACCCCTTATCGCGTTGGTTGCGAGGATTTATTTGTTTTGTGTAGGTGCGAGGGACTCGCGCGTAGCCTCCTACTGGATTGATACCTTGGTTCTCAAAAACTGAGGGAAATACTTACGCTACTTTGGTGCATCACCCTTTCCTCTTCAAGGAAAAACCAACGCAGTGCTCAAGGGGTAGCAAGAAGGATTTCTGGCGCCGTTGCCGGGGAGGTCTATGCAAAAGTCAACTGAAAGTGCAACTATCCCTAGGTGGTTTTGGTAACTCCTAACAACATATAGCTCATTGAGCTAACATCATTCCAAGATGAATATTTCAGGAAAAGCTCAATGGATGGCTTGGCATGGATGAGAAAAGTGGATCCCTCAAATTGCTAAGGATAAAAGGATTGGCTCAAGCTCAAAAGCTCAAGACTCTACACTTTATATTTTAGTGATCCAACATCACATTGAGTCTATAGGAAAAGCCAATACTATCAAGGAGGGATGAGGTGTTGCTTAATGAGTTTCTTGCTCTACAGTGCTTAGTGATATGCTCCAAAACCCTCAGCTAATTTCTCATATCCACATATGACCTAAACCCAAAGTCAAACTCGGCCCTACCGAATCTTTCTACCCGGCGCCACCGAGTTCAGATGTCATACCACTGCCACAAACCCTAGGCAAATCGGTCTCACCGATAGGGATCTCAGTCTCACCGAGATGGGATTGTAATCTCTCTGTTTCCCTTCGTAACGTTTCGGTCCTACCAAGATGAGCGATCGGTCCCACCGAGATTGCAATGTAAACTCTCTGTTTCCCTTTCGTAACATTTCGGTCTCACCAAAAAGAGCGAATCGGTTCCACCGAGTTTACCTGACCAACTCTCTGGTTAGCTTATTACCAAAATCGGTCTCACCGAGTTTGTGTAATCGGTCTCACCGAGATTACGTTATGCCCTAACCCTAACCATATCGGTCCTACCGAGTTGCATGTCGGTCCCATCGAAAATCCTAACGGTCACTAGATTTGCTGAATCGGTCCGACCGAGTTTATCAATTCGGTCCCACCGAGTTTGGCAAGTTGTGTGTAACGGTTGGATTTTGTGTGGAGGCTACATATACCCCTCCACCTCCTCTTCATTCAAAGAGAGAGCCATCAGAACAAACCTACACTTCCAACTTGCTATTTCTGAGAAGGAACCACCTACTCATGTGTTGAGACCAAGATATTCCATTCCTACCATATGAATCTTGATCTCTAGCCTTCCCCAAGTTGCTTTCCACTCAAATCTTATTTCCACCAAATCCAAATCCTGTGAGAGAGAGTTGAGGGTTGGGGAGACTATCATTTGAAGCACAAGAGCAAGGAGTTCATCATCAACACACCATTTGTTACTTCTTGGAGAGTGGTGTCTCCTAGATTGGCTAGGTGTCACTTGGGAGCCTCCGACAAGATTGTGGAGTTGAACCAAGGAGTTTGTAAGGGCAAGGAGATCGCCTACTTCATGAAGTTCTACCGCTAGTGAGGCAAGTCCTTCGTGGGCGACGACCATGGTGGGATAGACAATGTTGCTTCTTCGTGGACCCTTGGTACATCTCCAACGTATCTATAATTTTTGATTGCTCCATGCTACTTTATCTACTGTTTTGGACTATATTGGGATTTATTTTCCACTTTTATATTATTTTTGGGACTAACCTATTAACCGGAGGCCCAAATGTAATTGTTGTTTTTGCCTATTTCAAGTGTTTCAAGAAACGGAATATCAAAAGGAGTCCAAACCGAATGAAACCTTTGGGAACGTGATTTTCTCACCGAACGTGATCCAGGAGACTTGGACCCTACTCCAAGAAGTGCCAGAGGCGGTCACGAGGGTGGAGGGCGCCCCCTGGGCGCGCCCCTACCTCGTGGGCCCTCTGACGCTCCACCGACGTACTCCTTCCTCCTATATATACCTACGTACCCCCAAATGATCAGAACAGGAGCCAAAAACCTAATTCCACCGCCGCAACTTCCTGTATCCACGAGATCCCATCTTGGGGCATGTTCCGGAGCTCCGCCGGAGGGGGCATCCACCATGGAGGGCTTCTACATCAACACCATAGCCCCTCCGATGAAGTGTGAGTAGTTTACTTCAGACCTTCGGGTCCATAGCTAGTAGCTAGATGGCTTCTTCTCTCTTGTTGGATCTCAATACAATGTTCTCCCCTCTCTCGTGGAGATCTATTCGATGTAATCTTCTTTTTGCGGTGTGTTTGTTGAGACCGATGAATTGTGGGTTTATGATCCAGTATTATCTATGGAAAATATTTGATTCTTCTCTGAATTCTTTTATGTATGATTGAGTTATCTTTGCAAGTCTCTTCGAATTATCCGTTTGGTTTGGCCAACTAGATTGGTAGTTCTTGCAATGGGAGAAGTGTTTAGCTTTGGGTTCAATCTTGTGGTGTCCTTACCCAAAGGATGTGAAAGGGTTGCAAGGCACGTATTGTATTGTTGCCACCAAGGATAACAAGATGGGGTTTTTATCATATTGCATGAATTTATCCCTCTACATCATGTCATCTTGCTGACGGCGTTACTCTGTTTTTACTTAATACTCTAGATGCATGCTAGATAGCGGTCGATGAGTGGAGTAATAGTAGTAGACGCAGAATCGTTTCGATCTACTTGTCTCGGACGTGATGCCTATATACATGATCATTGCCTAGATATACTCAGAACTATGCTCAATTCTGTCAATTTCTCAGCAGTAATTTGTTCACCCACCCTAGAAAATCTATGCTCTTGAGAGAAGCCACTAGTGAAACCTATGGCCCCCGGGTCTATTCTCATCATATCAATCTCTATCACTTTATTTACTTGCTTTGTTTTTACTTTGCCTTTTACTTTTCACTTTGCATCTTTATACCAAAAATACCAAAAATATTATCTCTATCAGATCTCACTCTCGTAAGTGACCGTGAAGGGATTGACAACCCCTAATCGCGTTGGTTGCGAGTAGCTATCGCTTTGTGCAGGTACGAGGGACTTGTGCGTGGTCTCCCTCTTGGATTGATACCTTGGTTCTCAAAAACTGAGGGAAATACTTATGCTACTGTGCTGCATCATCCTCTCCTCTTCGTGGAAAACCAACGCAAGCTCAAGACGTAGCAACCCTTCGTGGGTGGAGCCCTCCGTGGACTCGCGCAACCGTTACCCTTCGTGGGTTGAAGTCTCCATCAACGTGGATGTACGATAGCACCACCTATCGAAACCACGACAAAAACATCCGTGTCTCCAATTGCGTTTGAATTCTCCAAACCCTTCCCTTTACATTCTTGCAAGTTGCATGCTTTACTTTCCGCTGCCCATATACTCTTTGGATGCTTGCTTGAATTGTGTTAAGATTGCTTGACTTGTGCTAAGATAGCTAAAATTTGCCAAAGACTAAAATTGGGAAAAGGATAAGTTTTTAATTGGTCAAGTAGTCTAATCACCCCCCTCTAGACATACTTTTAATCCTACAAGTGGTATCAGAGCTTTGGTCTCCATTTGCTTTGATTTCCATAGCTTTTGGTGGTCATAGCCTTGGTTTCACAACTGGAGAGTATGGCGTCTAGCAAGGGAAATTATCACCGTAGAGGTCCTCACTTTGATGGTACTAATTTTGCTAGTTGGAAGCATAAGATGAAAATGCACATTCTTGGACATAACCCCGCCGTTTGGGCTATTGTGTGTAATGGCTTGCAAGGTGAATTCTTTGATGGGAGAGAACCGAACCGTGAAGCTAGTGCGGAAGAGTTGAAGATGCTGCAATACAACGCTCAAGCTTGCGATATCCTCTTCAACGGATTGTGCCCCGAAGAATTCAACAAAATCAACCGTCTTGAGAATGCAAAGTAAATTTGGGATACTTTGATTGATATGCATGAAGGTACCGACTCCGTCAAGGAATCCAAGTTGGATGTGCTCCAAAGTCAACTTGACAAGTTCAAAATGAAGGATGGTGAAGGTGTCGCTGAAATGTACTCTAGGCTTGCTCTTATCACAAATGAGATTGCCGGCTTAGGAAGTGAAGAGATGACTGACAAATTCATCATCAAGAAGATCCTAAGAGCTTTGGATGGAAAATATGATACCGTGTGCACATTGATCCAAATGATGCCCAATTACAAAGATCTCAAGCCAACAGAAGTCATGGAAGAATTGTTGCTCATGAGATGTCGCTCAAGGATAAGGAGGAACTTCACAACAAGTCAAGTGGTGCTTACAAAGCCTCATGTGAAGCCCCACATCATCAAGTGAGAAACAAACCTTCAATGAAGAATTGAGCTTAATGGTGAAGAACTTCAACAAATTCTACAAGAGTAGAAGCAAAGAGAGAAGCTCCAAGTCAAGGTCCTACAATGACAAAAGATCTTCTAGTCGGGAGCGTAATTGCTACAATTGTGGAAGACCCGGACACTATTCCAATGAGTGTACGACACCCTACAAAAGAAGAGAAGATTCTCCAAAAAGAAGAAGTATAAGAGAAGAATCACCACCAAGAGAGAGAAGGAGTAGAGATGATCGTTATGAACGAAGACCCTCACGGAGAAGCAAGGATTCGGAAAGGAAGGACAAGTCATCAAGGAGCTACACAAAACAAAGACATCAAGCTCATGTTGGTGAATGGGTATCCGACTCCGACTCCGACAATCACTCCGAGAGAAGTTATCACACCGAATCCGAATATACTCAAGATGAAGGTGTTGCCGGTCTAGCACTTGTGTCAACCAACTCCTACGACATATTTGATTCACCAAATGAAGGAATTGGAAGATGCTTCATGGCCAAAGGCCCGAAGGTAACACACCCCGAGTATGTTGATTTCAATAGTGATGAACATGACTTGCTAGGTGATGATGATTTACTTGTTGACAACTCTAGTGATGAATACTATGATGAAACGTCAATTAATCATGCTAATCAAGATAAAATGAATGACAATGATAAGGAGAAGATTGAGCTTCTAACTAAAGAACTAAACACTCTTAAGTTAGCTCATGAAACTATCTTAGAAGATCATCGAGAACTTTTAAGGACTCATGAGAAGTTACGCTTTGAAAAGCTCAATCTTGAGCAAGAGCATGAGTTCTTAAAGGCAATCAAGGATGATCTTCATAAGAAAAGTTCTTCTTACATTGCCAAGCGTTTACTCTTATCTACTTACATGCCTCAAGTCAAATCCACTAACAAAAACAAGAAGGATTCTTCCTCTAGTAGTAACAATAATCATGCTAAATCAAATGTTGTTGCTTCTAGTAGTTCTCTTGATTCCACTAATGATTCTCTTAGCCAAGTTACACTTGAGCAAGAAAATAGCTTATTGAAGGGAATTATAGAGAAAGGTGTTTACAAGAGCCTTGCTGGGAGTAAACAATTTGAGGAAATTGTACGCAAGCAAGGAAGGCACCGGAAGAATCAAGGTGTTGGTTTTGAACGAAAGTTCAATGCCAATTGAGTTGAGTGGGAAGAAGATCAATATCCCAAGATGAAGTTTGTTCCTCAACAAGAGAAGTATGATCCTACTTCTTTCAAAGGGACACAAGCTCAAGATGATCTTCCACCACAAGACCACAAGCAAAAAGGCAAGGACAAGCTTCAAGAGGAGATTGATGCATTTGAAGAAGCTCCTAAGGCCTTGGTAAAGTAGGTTCCCAAGACTACAACAAGTCCTACTTCATCAAGTACGACTACAACTCCAAGGATTCCCATCAAGATGATGTGGATCCCGAAGAAGAAGAACTAGAGAGTTCTTGAGGGTGACTCCACCAACATATTTCACTCATATCATTTTGGCAACAACGAGTGAAAACAACTTCCACATCTTGCACTAGTTCAAGGAGTCACAAACCCTCTTGTTGGTAAGACAAGGGACAAGATAACCTAATGCTTTCATAGACATCATCTTATGTGTGCATCACTCTATGTCTATGGATATCCTTGTTTGTTCCTTGTGGGACTAACCCGTGTAGGTATTGAAAGTGCAACTCACTCCAAAAGGATTGCTCCAAATGATCTTCATCAACATTGAGCATCCACATCTTCAACACCTACATGAAGTCATCATCGACAAAACCCAAGGTTAGTTCATCCCTCTAAGGGGGATATCACATCTAGGGGAGCTTTACTCTAAAGAATTGAGCTAAAGCAACTCTAATGGTGTGAACACAACAATGCATTATGTAAAAGTGGTAACCCCACTTGAGCTTAAACGATGAGTATGACCTATGATCAAATGTTCTCATTTGACTCCTAAGTCAATATACTCATATATAGATGACCTAGTCATCGCCAATTGTTTGATAGATGCTAGAATTGTTTGTGCGTGCTTTTCACATATTTCATTTGTCATTTTATTGTGTGAGCATGTTGGTTGCATATTTTACTCATTCGAGGACATCCACTTGTGGTTTTGATTGATTGGTTTTTTTCTTTGGCCAAGTGGATGGACAAGAATGCCTAAGAACCTTCTCTAGCTATCTATGCTCTTCTCTTCTCAAACTCTATTCATGCTACATCACAAAATTTGATCAAGTCAGATTCGAACCACTCTGTGTGAGGAGCACTCGGAGTCCCCAATTCGTCATAGACTTAAACCTCCAAAAATTCTTTGTGGTTTTCGGTCTGACCGATTCTTCCATTTCGGTCATACCGAGATCACTAAGTCGATCTAGGTTTTCAATCTCGATGCAACCGATTTGAACTTTTCGGTCACACCAAGTTGTAGTAATTGTCAACAGTTATGCATCTCGGTGCCACCGAGTTGTTCCACTTGGTCACACCGACAAGGTCGGGCTATACATACTCACGGGCAAAAATTTGGAAATTTTCTCCAAAGCCCTTCGCCCGCGCATAGCTCGCTCTGCCTCCAGGGTCTCCGGATCGTCCTCCTCGTCGCCAGCCGCCTCCTGTCGCTGGTGTCCGCCGCTGTCAACGGAATTCATCCCCACCGTTGCCGCCGTAGCGAGTTCATCGCCGATCTAGGGTATGGACTCGATAATGATGCTATCCCGTCCGATTCCTAGCACATTGTGTTCATCATGATTCTTGCCACGATTAAAACGACTCTATCCAGTCAAAACACTCCGTAGATTAGAGGTGAATTGAAAATTTAGGGTTAGGTTTCCGCCGAGACCATCTCGGACCCACCGAGTTGCAGAACTCGGTTCCACCGATTCGGCCAAAGCCATTGCACATGTGGTTCTCGGTCTGACATAGAATTGCAAATCGGTGTGACCGAGATCAGGACTTTGTGAAACCCTAGCAGTCTCTGTGCCACCGAACTGTGACTCGGTCTGACCGAGTTTACTAGTTTAGGTTCCAAAACCTGCTTCGGTATCACCGAGTTTGCAAATCGGTTGATCCGAAATGCTTTCTATGGAAAACTAAAACTAAGTTTTTGACTCATTCTTTTGCAAAAATCTCCGTATTTTGTGATACTCGTCCACTCTATCTCATCTATACCTATTCACAGGGTCTGCAGTCAGTGTTTGCAACATGTCTGACCAGAGTGACAGCCTGAACAAGTCAGAGGAGCAGATTCAGATGAGTGAGGGCACTAGTCCCTCTAGCAGCTCAGATGAGGGAAGCAGAAGCACCCCAAGCAACCTGCCCAAAGCTGCCACCAGGACAAGGAAGAAGAGAACCTCAGAATCTGAGGATGAGGATTATGTGGCAGTAGAGGATGAGGCCATTTCAAAGAAAAAGGTGCTCAAGAAGGAGTATAGCTCAGCTGCAGTTAAGCCAGGTCTGAAGATCAAAAGGCCAGCAGGAAGACAACCCATGTCTGAAGCCAGAGCCTCCACTCAAGCATCTTTGGAATCCCAACCAAGTGGTTATGGATGAAGATGAACCATCCTCAGTGCAAGCACAGGCCAAAAAGGAGAAGGCAAGGGCAGAGAAGGCTGCCAGGATGCCAACAATGGAAGAGGCATCCCCGTACCTTCTGAAGAGCAAACAAGATCAACTTGTCTACTTGATTGCATCCACTCTAAGGATTGAGAAGGGGTTGGCCACCTTGACTCGAAACCAGGAGAGCTTGGAGAGGATCATGGAGCGGAAGTTCTATGACATGGACATAAAGGTAACTGAGATCCAGTCTGTTGTTGAGAAGCTTCAAGATGACATGCAGGAGAGGAAGGGCAAGTCAACCATAGATGCATTTGCCAGAGTGCCTAGAGCTCATAGATCAACTGCAGTGCCAGTGACAGATACCAGAGCTACTTCATACGCAGACTATGACTTGATGCCACCAGCACCAGCACCTACTCCACCAGCTCCATCTACATCAACATATGCTTTCGTCCTTGGCGTCCTGTCTACACCACCACCTGAAGATCAAGCCTGAGAGTCGATTTAGTACTATGCATTTTCTAGGAACTTTTTGGTAACTTGTTGCCAAAGGGGGAGAAAAATGTATAGATCATAGACTTCGAGAGAGAGTGTTGCTTTTTGTTCTCTCTTGATCTGGTGGTTAAACTTTATTTGCTTGTTTGAGATATATTATGTCTGTGTGATACCTGGATGATCATGTGTTTGATCATATGCTACAATTATGCTTGTTGGATGATATTATCTTTCTTATCCCTATATGATCATTCATTTTGCTTGGTGATGAGTGCATGTATTTAATCATTATCATTTTGAGCGCTCCACCAAGATGTATGTGACATGGAAGAGTTACCCATAAGCCTAACTCCTTGTGCATTTGCAGTCCAAAGGAAATCTTAAACTATGCACAAATTTAGGGGGAGCTCTTGCTTATCACATACTTCTCAAAGTGACAATGTTTTACACTCTTATTATCATTTGTCGAAGCTTTGATCTATATGTTGTCATCAATTACCAAAAAGGGGGAGATTGAAAGTGCAACTATCCCTAGGTGGTTTTGGTAATTCCTAACAACATATAGCTCATTGAGCTAACATCATTCCAAGATGAATATTTCAGGAAAAGCTCAATGGATGGCATGGCATGGATGAGAAAAGTGGATCCCTCAAATTGCTAAGGATAAAAGGATTGGCTCAAGCTCAAAAGCTCAAGACTCTACACTTTATATTTTAGTGATCCAACATCACATTGAGTCTATAGGAAAAGCCAATACTATCAAGGAGGGATGAGGTGTTGCTTAATGAGTTTCTTGCTCTCTGATTGCTTAGTGATATGCTCCAAAACCCTCAGCTACTTTCTCATATCCACATATGACCTAAACCCAAAGTCAAACTTGGCCCTACCGATTCTTTCTACCCGGCGCCACCGAGTTCAGATGTCATAGCCACTGCCACAAACCCTAGGCAAATCGGTCTCACCGATAGGGATCTCGGTCTCACCGAGATGGGATTGTAATCTCTCTGTTTCCCTTCGTAACGTTTATGTCCTACTGAGATGAGCGATCAGTCCCACCGAGATTGCAATGTAAACTCTCTGTTTCCCTTACGTAACATTTCGGTCTCACCGAAAAGAGCGAATCGGTTCCACCGAGTTTACCTGACCAACTCTCTGGTTAGATTATTACCAAAATCGGTCTCACCGAGTTTGTGTAATCGGTCTCACCAAGATTACGTTATGCCCTAACCCTAACCATATCGGTCCTACCGAGTTGCATGTCGGTCCCACCGAAAATCCTAACGGTCACTAGATTTGCTGAATCGGTCCGACCGAGTTTATCAATTCGGTCCCACCGAGTTTGGCAAGTTGTGTGTAACGGTTGGATTTTGTGTGGAGGCTATATATACCCCTCCACCTCCTCTTCATTCAAAGAGAGAGCCATCAGAACAAACCTACACTTCCAACTTGCTGTTTCTGAGAAGGAACCACCTACTCATGTGTTGAGGCCAAGATATTCCATTCCTACCATATGAATCTTGATCTCTAGCCTTCTCCAAGTTGCTTTCCACTCAAATCCTATTTCCACCAAATCCAAATCCTGTGAGAGAGAGTTGAGTGTTGGGGAGATTATCATTTGAAGCACAAGAGCAAGGAGTTCATCATCAACACACCATTTGTTACTTCTTGGAGAGTGGTGTCTCCTAGATTGGCTAGGTGTCACTTGGGAGCCTCCGACAAGATTGTGGAGTTGAACCAAGGAGTTTGTAAGGGCAAGGAGATCGCCTACTTCGTGAAGATCTACCGCTAGTGAGGCAAGTCCTTGAGGCGACGGCCATGGTGGGATAGACAAGGTTGCTTATTCGTGGACCCTTCGTGGGTGGAGCCCTCCGTGGACTCGCGCAACCATTACCCTTCGTGGGTTGAAGTCTCCATCAACGTGGATGTATGATAGCACCACCTATCGGAACCACGACAAAAACATCCGTGTCTCCAATTGTGTTTGAATTCTCCAAACCCTTTACTTTACATTCTTGCAAGTTGCATGCTTTACTTTCCGCTTCCCATATACTCTTTGCATGCTTGCTTGAATTGTGTTAAGATTGCTTGACTTGTGCTAAGATAGCTAAAATCTGCCAAAGACTAAAATTGGGAAAAGGATAAGTTTTTAATTGGTCAAGTAGTCTAATCACCCCCCTCCCCTCTAGACATACTTTCGATCCTACATCAACATACCAAGTACCCATCACAATCCCTTATCTCCCGCATTACATTATTTGACATTTGCCTCTCATTTTCCTCTCCCCCACTTCACCCTTGCCGTTTTATTCGCCCTCTCTTTTTCGTTTGCTTTTTGTTTGCTCGTGTGTTGGATTACTTGTTTGTCACGATGGCTCAAGATAATTCCAAATTATGCGACTTTCCCAATACCAACAATAATGATTTCCTTAGCACTCGGATTGCTCCTCTTACCAATACTGAATCTTGTGAAATCAATGCTGCTTTGTTGAATCTTGTCATGAAAGATCAATTCGCCGGCCTTCCTAGTGAAGACGCTGCTACTCATCTAAATAACTTCGTTGATTTGTGTGATATGCAAAAGAAGAAAACTGTTGATAATGATATTGTTAAATTGAAGCTATTCCCTTTTTCGCTTAGAGATCGTGCTAATGCTTGGTTTTCGTCTTTTCCTAAAAAGAGTATTGATTCTTGGAACAAGTGCAAAGATGCTTTTATCTCTAAGTATTTTCCTCCTGCTAAGATCATCTCTCTTAGAAACGATATTATGAATTTTGAGCAACTTGATCATGAACATGTTGCACAAGCTTGGGAGAGGATGAAATTAATGATACGTAATTGCCCTACTCATGGTTTGAATTTGTGGATGATTATACAAAAATTTATGCCGGATTGAATTTTGCTTCTAGAAATCTTTTAGATTCAGCCGCTGGAGGCACTTTTATGGGAATCACTTTAGGAGAAGCTACTAAACTCCTAGATAATATTATGGTTAATTATTCTCAATGGCACCTTGAAAAGATCTACTAATAAAAAGGTGCATGCGATAGAAGAAATTAATGTTTTGAGTGGAAAGATGGATGCACTTATGAAATTATTTGCTATTAAGAGTGTTTCTTCTGATCCTAATGACATGCTTTTGTCCACTTTGATTGAGAATAATAATGTATCTATGGATGTGAATTTTGTTGGTAGGAATAATTTTGGTAACCACGCGTATAGAGGAAACTTTAATCCTAGGCCTTATCCTAGCAATTCCTCTAATAATTATGGTAATTCCTACAACAATTCTTATGGAAATTTTAATAAGATGCACTCTGAATTTGAGACTAGTGTTAAAGAGTTTATGAATTCGCAAAAGAATTTCAATGCTTTGCTTGAAGAGTAATTGCTTAAAGTTGATGAATTGGCTAGGAACGTTGATAGAATTTCTCTTGATGTTGATTCTTTAAAGCTTAGATCTATTCCTCCTAAGCATGATATCAATGAGTCTCTCAAAGCCATGAGAATTTCCATTTATGAGTGCAAGAAAGAACTTCTAGGATGCGTGCTAAGAAAGATTGCTTTATGAAAGCGTGTTCTTCAAATTTCTATGAAAATAAAGATGAAGATCTAAAAGTTATTGATGTGTCCCCTATAAAATCTTTGTTTTGCAATATGAATCTTGATAATGATGGGACTGAATATGATCCACCTTTACCTAGAAGGCGTTCAAAAATTCGGAGTTTTTAGATCTTGATGCTAAATTTGATAAAAGTGGGATTGAAGAAATCAAAACCCTAGATGCTAATAAACCCACTATTTTGGATTTCAAATAATTTAATTATGAAAATTGCTGTTTGATTGATTTATTTCCTTGTTGCAATCCATGCTAAATTCTCCTCATGCTTATAGTCAAAATAAAGCGTTTACTAAACATATCGTTGATGCCTTGATGCAATCTTATGAAGAAAAGCTTGAGTTGGAAGTTTCTATCCCTAGAAAACTTTATGATGAGTGGGAACCAACTATTAAAATTAAGATTAAGGATCATGAGTTCTATGCTTTATGTGATTTGGGTGCTAGTGTTTCCACGATTCCAAAAACTTTGTGTGATTTGCTAGGTTTCCGTAATTTTGATGATTGCTCTCTAAACTTGCACTTTGCGGATTCCACTATTAAGAAACCTATGGGAAGAATTAATGATGTTCTTATTGTTGCAAATAGGAATATGTGCTCTTAGATTTTATCGTTCTTGATATAGATTGCAATCCTTCATGTCCTATTATTCTTGGTAGACCTTTCCTTAGAACAATTGGTGCAATTATTGATATGAAGGAAGGGAATATTAGATTCCAATTTCCATTAAAGAAAGGCATGTAACACTTCCCTAGGAAGAAAATAAAATTACCATATGAATCTATCATGAGAGCCACTTATGGATTGCCTACTAAAGATGGCAATACCTAAATCTATCCTTGCTTTTGTGCCTAGCTATGGGCGTTAAACGATAGCGCTTGTTGGGAGGCAACCCAATTTTATTTTTAGTTTTTTACTTTTTTACTTCTGTTTAGTAATAAATATTTGTTCTAGCTTCTGGTTAGATGTGTTTTTATGTTTAATTAGTGTTTGTGCCAAGTTAAACCTATAGGATCTTCTTGGATGATAGTTATTTGATCTTGGTGTAATTTTCAGAAACTTTCGGTTCACGAAAACAATTGTTAAAAATCACCAGAACGTGATAAAATACTGATTCCAATTGCTGCTGATCAATAAACAAATTTCCTAGGTCGTCCTATTTTGGCTGATTTTTTTGGAGTTCCAGAAGTTTGCGTTAGTTACAGATTACTACAGACTGTTCTGTTTTTGACAGATTCTGTTTTTCGTGTGTTGTTTGCTTATTTTGATGAATCTATGGCTAGTAAAATAGTTTATAAACCATAGAGAAGTTGGAATACAGTAGGTTTAACACCAATATAAATAAATAATGAGTTTATTACAGTACCTTGAAGTGGTCTTTTGTTTTCTTTCGCTAACGGAGCTCACGAGATTTCTGTTGAGTTTTGTGTTGTGAAGTTTTCAAGTTTTGGGTGGAAGATTTTGAAGGATTATGGAACAAGGAGTGGCAAGAGCCTAAGCTTGGGGATGCCCATGGCACCCCAAAGATAATATAAGGACTCCAAAAAGTTAAAGCTTGGGGATGCCTCGGAAGGCATCCCCTCTTTCGTCTACTTCCATCGGTAACTTTACTTGGAGCTATATTTTTATTCACCACATGATATGTGTTTTTCTTGGAGCGTATTTTATGATTTGAGTCTTTGATTTTTAGTTCTCCACAATCATACTTTCTGTACACACCTTTTGAGAGAGCCATACATGATTTGAAAATTATTAGAATACTATATGTGCTTCACTTATATTTTTTGAGTTATATAGTTTTGCTCTAGTACTTCACTTATATATTTTAGAGCATGGTGGTGGATTTGTTTTATAGAAACTATTGATCTCTCATGCTTCACTTAGATTATTTTGAGAGTCTTAAATAGCATGGTAATTTGCTTAAATAATCCTAACATGCTAGGTATTCAAGATTAGTAAAAACTTTCTTATGAGTGTGTTGAATACTAAGAGAAGTTTGATGCTTGATGATTGTTTTGAGATATGGAGGTAATAATATCAAAGCCGTTCTAGTTGAGTTGTTGTGAATTTGAGAAATGCTTGTGTTGAAGTTTGAAAGTCTCGTAGCATGCACGTATGGTAAACGTTATGTAACAAATTTGAAACATGAGGTATTCTTTGATTGTCCTCCTTATGAGTAGCGGTCGGGGACGAGAGATGGTCTTTTCCTACCAATCTATCCCCCTAGGAGCATGCGCGTAGTGCTTGGTTTTTGATGACTTGTAGATTTTTGCAATAAGTATGTGAGTTCTTTATGACTAATGTTGAGTCCATGGATTATACGCAATCTCACCCTTCCATCAATGCTAGCCTGTTCGGTACCGTGCATTGCCCTTTCTCACATTGAGAGTTGGTGCAAACTTCGCCGGTGCATCCAAACCCCGTAATATGATACACTCTTTCACACATAAACCTCCTTATATCTTCCTCAAAACAGCCACCATACCTACCTATTATTGCATTTCCATAGCCATTCCGAGATATATTGCCATGCAACTTTCCACCATGCCTTTTATCATGACACATTCATCATTGTCATATTGCTTAGCATGATTATGTAGTTGACATAGTATTTGTGGCAAAGCCACCGTTCATCATTCTTTCGTACATGTCACTCTTGATTCATTGCATATCCCGGTACACCACCGGAGGCATTCATATAGAGTCATACTTTGTTCTAGTATGGAGTTGTAATCATTGAGTTGTAAATAAATAGAAGTGTGATGATCATCATTTTCTAGAGCACTGTCCCAAGTGAGGAATAAAAAAAAGAGAGAGAAAGGCCATAAAAAAAGAAAAGGCCAAAAAATGAGAGAAAAAGAGAGAAGGGACAATGCTACTATCCTTTGCCACACTTGTGCTTCAAAGTAGCACCATAATCTTCATGATAGAGAGTCTCTTGTTTTATCACTTTCATATACTAGTGGGAATTTTTCATTATAGAACTTGGCTTGTATATTCCAACAATGGGCCTCCTCAAGTGCCCTAGGTCTTCGTGAGCAAGAAAGTTGGATGCACACCCACTTAGTTTCTTTTGTTGAGCTTTCATACATTTATAGCTCTAGTGCATCCGTTGCATGGCAATCCCTACTCCTTGCATTAACATCAATCGATGGGCATCTCCATAGCTCATTGATTAGCCTCGTTGATGTGAGACTTTCTCCTTTTTTGTCTTCTCCACATAACCCCCATTATCATATTCTATTCCACCCATAGTGCTATGCCATGGCTCGCGCTCATATATTGAGTGAAAGTTTATAGGTTTGAGATTACTAAAGTATGAAACAATTGCTTGGCTTGTCATAGGGGTTGTGCATGATGAGAGCATTCTTGTGTGACGAAAATGGAGCATGACTAAACTATATGATTTTGTAGGGATGAACTTTCTTTGGCCATGTTATTTTGAGAGGACATAATTGCTTACTTAGTATGCTTGAAGTATTATTATTTTTATGTCAATATGAACTTTTATCTTGAATCTTTCGGATCTGAATATTCATACCACAATTAAGAAGAATTACATTGAAATTATGCCAAGTAGCACTCCACATAAAAAATTTTGTTTTTATCATTTACCTACTCGAGAACGAGCAGGAATTAAGCTTGGGGATGCTTGATACGTCTCCAACGTATCAATAGTATTTGATTGCTCCATGCTCTATTATCTACTATTTTGGACAATATTGGGCTTTATTATCCACTTTTATATTATTTTTGGGACTAACCTATCAACCGATGGCCCAGCCCAAAATTGTTGTTTTTTGCCTATTTCAGAGTTTCGCAGAAAAAGAATATCAAATGGAGTCCAAACGGAATGAAACCTTCGGGAGCGTGATTTTTGGAACGAACATGATCCAGAAGACTTGGACCCTACGTAAGAGAACCTTCCAGGAGGCCACGAGGTAGGGGGGCGCGCCCACCCCCCAGGGCACGCCTCCACCCTCGTGGGCCCCATGTTGCTCCACCGACGTACTTCTTCCTCCTATATATACCTACGTACCCCCAAATGATCGGATACGGTGCCAAAAACCTAATTCCACCGCTGCAACCTTTTGTACCCAAGAGATCCCATCTTGGGGCCTGTTTCGGAGCTCCGCCGGAGGGGGCATCCATCACGGAGGGCTTCTACATCAACACCATAGCCTCTCCGATGAAGTGTGAATACTTATGCTCTTGAGAGAAGCCACTAGTGAAACCTATGGCCCCCGGGTTATCTTTATCATATTAATCTTCCAACACTTTTACTTTGCTTTTATTTTACTTTGCATCTTTATCATAAAAATACCAAAAATATTATCCTATCATATCTATCAGATCTCACTCTCGTAAGTGACCGTGAAGGGATTGACAACCCCTTATCGCGTTGGTTGCGAGGATTTATTTGTTTTGTGTAGGTGCGAGGGACTCGCGCGTAGCCTCCTACTGGATTGATACCTTGGTTCTCAAAAACTGAGGGAAATATTTACGCTACTTTGCTGCATCACCCTTTCCTCTTCAAGGGAAAACCAACATAATGCTCAAGATAGCAGCAGGGGGCGTACCCAGGGGGGTAGGGTGCGCCCTCCATCCTCGTGGATGTCTCGTGTCCCTTTCGAACCACTTCTTATTCTCCTATTTTCTAAAATATTCCAAAACAGAGAAAAATTGCTATTAGAACTGTTTTGGAGTCAGTTTACTTACCGTACCATATACCTATCCCTTTTCGGAGTCTGAAACGTTCTGGAAAGTGCCCCTTATGTACTCCTCCGGGGTTACAGTGTCAATAACATTGGTTTCAATATTTATGGGATTACCTGAGATATAATGTTTGATTCTTTGACCGTTCACCACCTTCGGATTTGTGCCTTCGAAGTTGTTTTTATGGCACTGGAACGATAGACCTCCTCGATAACGTAAGGACCTTCCCATTTAGAGAGGAGTTTTCCTGCAAGAAATCTTAAACGAGAGTTGTATAACAAAACATAATCACCTACATTAAACTCACGCTTTTGAATCCTGTTGTCATGCCATCTTTTAACTTTTTCTTTAAACAGTTTGGCATTCATCAAGTGAGCTAATGTCAAATAGTCTCTTCTCACCGGAAAGCTTGAAATCATAATTGAGCTCTTTAATGGCCCAATATGCCTTATGTTCTAGTTCGAGAGGTAAGTGACATGCTTTTCCATAAAGCATTTTATACGGAGACATATCCATAGGATTTTTATATGCAGTTCTGTAGGCCCATAATGCATCATCAATTTTCCTGGACCAATTCTTTCTAGATCTATTAACAGTCTTTTGCAAAATTAATTTAATCTCTCTATTACTCAGTTCTACTTGACCACTAGACCGTGGGTGGTATGGAGATGCAATTCTATGATTAATATCATGCTTAGCAAGCATTTTACGAAAAGCACCATGAATAAAATGTGAACCACCATCAGTCATTAAGTATCTAGGGACTCCAAACCTCGGAAAAATAACTTACTTAAGCATCTTAATGAAGGTGTTATGATCAGCACTACTAGTTGGAATAGCTTCTACCCACTTAGTAACGTAATCAACAGCAACTAAAATATGTTTATACCCATTAGAGGAAGGAAACGGTCCCATATAATCAAAGCCCCAAACATCAATGGTTCAATAACAAGTGAATAGTTCATAGGCATTTCTTGACGTCTACTAATATTACCAATTCTTTGACATTCATCACAAGACAAGACAAACTTACGGGCATCTTTGAAAAGAGTAGGCCAATAAAAACCGGATTGTAATACCTTATGTGCAGTTCTATCTCCAGCGTGGTGTCCTCCATAAGCCTCAGAGTGGCACTTGCGTAGGATCTGTTCCTATTCATGCTCAGGTACACAACGTCTAATAACACCATCTACTCCTTCTTTATAAAGGTGTGGGTCATCCCACAAGTAATTTCTTAAATCATAGAAAAACTTTTTCTTTTGCTGGTATGTGAAACAATCATATAAATTTAGCAACAATGAAGTTAGCATAGTCAGCATACCATGGAGCAGTACGAGAAGCATTTATGCCAGCTAATTGTTCATCAGGAAAACTATCATCAATAGGGAGTGGGTCATGAAGAATATTTTCTAACCTAGACAAGTTATGCATAGCAGGGGTTCTCAGCTCCTTCCTATCAATAATATGCAAATCAAATTCGTAGCAAGAGAGCCCATCTAATAAGTCTAGGTTTAGCATCTTTCTTTTCCATAAGGTATTTAATAGCATCATGATCAGTGTGAACAGTTACTTTGGAATCAACAATATAAGGTCTGAACTTATCACAAGCAAATACAACTGCTAATAATTCTTTTCCAGTAGTAGCATAATTTCTCTGGGCACTGTAGAGTTTTACTAGCATATTGGATAACATTTAATTTCTTATCAACACTTTGTCCTAGAACAGCACCTACAGCATATTCACTAGCATCACACATAATTTCAAAGGGTAAATCCCAATCAGGTGGCTGAACAATAGGTGCAGAAATCAAGGCTTTCTTAAGTATTTCAAATGCTTCTACACAATCATCATCAAAGACAAAAGGAACATCCTTTTGTAAGAGATTAGTGAGAGGCCTAGAAATTTTTGAGAAGTCTTTAATGAACCTCCTATAAAAACCGGCATGACCAAGAAACCTTCTTATACCTTTAATGTCCTTAGGACACTGCATCTTTTCAATAGCATCAACTTTAGCTTTATCAACTTCAATACCTCTTTCAGAAATTTTATGCCCCAAGACTATACTGTCGTGGAATTGTCACGGCAGATGTCCTTAGTGTCAGGACTTAGTCGCGAGGCCAACGCATCTATGTGGTAGCTTAGAGGGGTTGAGCGGGATTGAGAGACGCAACACAAGACAAGGATTTAGACAGCTTCGGGCCCCGTGAAACATCATCCGGTAACAACCCAACATGTTGTTTGTGGCTAGGTCTCATTATCCTCACGAGGGAGTCTCCGGTAAACCGGCTCTTTGTGTCTAGCCCTAGAGATTGTTTCTTCTTGACTGTCCCTCTTTGGGGAGCCCTGCCCCTCCTTATATAAGTTGAAGGGGCGGGTTACATGTGGAGTCCTATTAGGATTGGGACTAGTCTATCTACTAATACAAACCGGATACAAGTCCGAGTCTTTATTCCTCATAAGGTAAATATTCCTTATGCCTTTCCTTGTAAACGGGCCCACCATAGTATGAACCGGCCTTCTGGGCCTTGGGCCTTGTCATCCGTCTGGCCCGTCCGCCGGGTTACCAGTGAGTCGCCAAGTCCGGCCGGGTTATACTTCGTGCTGGGTTACGCCGCGGGGTATATCCCCGACATTAGCCCCCAGTTTAGTTTGGATTTATCCATGTTAAACTGATCTGCAACATAAACATAAGAACAAATTTGGCGGGTTGTGCTCCGCTTAAAATATTCTTAAATCAGCACTTGATCATCCTTAATTCCTTGTCATTTCTTCCTTCTGAAAAATCCGAGTCAATATACCAACTTCATAATCAATTTGCTTGCAGAAGATATTTTGTAAATAAAGAATCCATTTGAATCGGCCTTCAATGCTCTGATTTGACAAAAATATTGGTCTTCAAATATTCAACTGATATCAGCCGGTTTGAAAATGTAGAACTTGCCGGTTTATCATTGCCAAAATTTATGGGTTATAAAAACTGATGATCCCGGGTCATGACCGTTTATAGACGTCGGGTTATGATTGTCGCCAATGCCAGGTCACATAATTGATCTTCCTGATTTACTAAAAAATGAGAATTTGAAGATGTTCCTCCTTTGTATCCATATTACCTGTAGCCCCCAAGTCTTGAGCAGAACAAAGTGATGGTTTAAGACTTGCTTCAATATAAATACTGCCACTTTTGAAGAAATCCAGATTGTTCATCACAGTCACTAGTCACAACTGAAAAACTTCAACCAGTGCAGCCCCCAAGGGCCGGGTCATTATGCAATAATGAATAGGGACTTTGTATGTATGATCATGTAGATTCAAGAAGCAACGTGTAGCCCCCAAGGGCCGGTTTAGTAAGATAATACTGATATGGGACTTTTCATTGAAAATAATATTATATGATGTAACCCTCACCATGGGGCCTGAACCCACGTCCACAAGGTTAAGAGCTTTGTACTTTACCAACTAAGCAGTGGGTCCTTCAATATAATGGATTAAGACTTGTGTACCTTGAATTGTTGACAGGAGCAATTGGTAGGTAGTGGGTCATAAAGAACATTTTCTAACCTAGACAGGTTGTCTGCAACGGGGTTCTCAGCTCCCTTCCTATCAATAATATGCAAATCAAATTCTTGTAGCAAGAGAGCACATCTAATAAGTCTAGGTTTAGCATCTTTGTTTTCCTTAAGGTATTTAATAGCATCATGATCAGTGTTAACAGTTACTTTGGAATCAACAATATAAGGTCTGAACTTATCACAAGCAAATACAACTGCTAAAAATTCTTTTCCAGTAGTAGCATAATTTCTCTGGGCACTGTCTAGAGTTTTACTAGCATATTGGATAACATTTAATTTCTTATCAACACTTCGTCCTAGAACAGCACCTACAACATAATCACTAGCATCACACATAATTTCAAAGGGTAAATCCCAATCAGGTGGCTGAACAATAGGTGCAGAAATCAAGGCTTTCTTAAGTATTTCAAATGCTTCTACACAATCATCATCAAAGACAAAAGGAACATCTTTTTTTAAGAGATTAGTGAGAGGCCTAGAAATTTTTGAGAAGTCTTTAATGAACCTCCTATAAAAACCGGCATGACCAAGAAACCTTCTTATACCTTTAATGTCCTTAGGACACGGCGTCTTTTCAATAGCATCAACTTTAGCTTTATCAACTTCAATACCTCTTTCAGAAATTTTATGCCCCAAGACAATACCTTCATTAACCATAAAGTGGCACTTCTGCAATTCAAGACAAGATTAGTTTCTTCACATCTCTGCAAAACTCGATCAAGGTTACTTAAGCAATCATCAAAAGAAGTTCCATACATGGAGAAATCATCCATGAAAACCCCGACAATCTTTCCACAAAAGTCAGAGAATATAGCAGTCACACATCTTTGAAAGGTAGCAGGTGCATTACATAAACTAAAAGGCATACGTCTATAAGCAAAGGTACCGAAAGGGCAAGTAAAAGTGATCTTTTCCTGATCCTCTTTTGACACAGGTATTTGAGAGAAACCAGAATAACCGTCTAGAAAGCAAAAATGTGTATGTTTTGATAATCTTTCTAGCATTTGATCAATAAAAGGTAAAGGGTAATGATCCTTTCTAGTACTTTATTTAATTTGCGGAAATCAATTACCATTCTATAACTTGTAACAATTCTTTGTGGAATCAATTCGTCTTTATCATTAGGAACAACAGTAATACCTCCCTTCTTAGGGACACAATGGACAGGACTTACCCACTGACTATCAGCAACAAGATAAATTATACCTGCCTCCAGAAGCTTTGGTAATTCATTTCTTACCACTTCTTTCATCTTAAGGTTTAACCGTCGTTGGTGATCAACAACCGGTTTAGCGTCTTTCTCCAATTTTATTTTGTGCTGGCATAGAGTGGGACTAATGCCCTTAAGATCATCAAGAGTATATCCAATAGCAGCACGGTGCTTCTTCAGAGTTTTCAATAATTTCTCTTCTTCCTGCTCTGAAAGGTTAGCACTAATAATAACAGGATATATCTTCTTTTCATCAAGATAAGCATATTTAAGAGCATGAGGTAATGGTTTAAGCTCAAACACGGGATCACCCTTGGGCGGAGGAGGATCCCCTAGAATTTCAACAGGCAAGTTCTGTTTCCAAATAGGTCCCTGTTTAAAGAATACTTCATCTATTTCCCTTCTTTCATTCATAAACATATCATTTTCATGGTCTATCAAATATTGTTCTAAAGGATCGTTATGAGGCACGACAATAGAAGCAAGACCAATAATTTCATCTTTACTAGGCAATTCTTTATCATGGGGTTGTCTACGAAATTTAGCAAAATTAAAATCATGAGACATATCCCCTAAACCAATAGTAACAATATCCTTTTGGTAGTCTATCTTAGCATTAACAGTATTCAAGAAGGGTCTGTTAGGGAACGTAGCAGAAATCAAAAAATTTCTACACATCACCAAGATCAATCTATGGAGTTATCTAGCAACGAGGGGAAAAGGAGTGCATCTACATACCCTTGTAGATCGCAAGCGGAAGCGTTCAAGAGAACGGGGTTGATGGAGTCGTACTCGTCGTGATCCAAATCACCGATGACCGAGCGCCGAACGGACGGCACCTCCGTGTTCAACACATGTACGGTTGGGAAGACGTCTCCTCCTTCTTGATCCAGCAAGGGGGAAGGAGAGGTTGATGGACATCCAGCAGCACGACGGCATGGTGGTGGATGAAGCGGGGATCTTGGCAGGGCTTCGCCAAGCTCTACGGAGAGGAGGTGTTGGAGAGGGAGAGGGAGGCGCCAGGGGCTAGGGTGCGGCTGCCCTCCCTCCCCCCTCCACTATATATAGGGCCCCTGGGGGGCGGCGGCCCTAGGAGATGGGATCTCTAAGGGGGGCGGCGGCCCTAGGAGATGGGATCTCCAAGGGGGGTGGCGGCCAAGGGGGTGGCTTGCCCCCCAAGCCAAGGGGAGCGCCCCCACCCCTAGGGTTTCCTGCCCTAGGCGCAGGGGAAGGCCCAAGGGGGGCGCACCAGCCCACCAGGGGCTGGTTCCCTTCCCCACTGCAGCCCATGGGGCCCTCCAGGATAGGTGGCCCCACCCGATGGACCCCCCGGGACCCTTCCAGTGGTCCCGGTACAATACCGATTACCCCCGAAACCTTCCCGATGGCCGAAACTTGACTTCCTATATATAAATCTTTACCTCCGGACCATTCCGGAACTCCTCGTGACGTCCGGGATCTCATCCGGGACTCCAAACAAGTTTACGGTTACTGCATATTAATATCTCTACAACCCTAGCGTCACCGAACCTTAAGTGTGTAGACCCTACGGGTTCGGGAGACATGCAGACATGACCGAGACGACTCTCCGGTCAATAACCAACAGCGGGATCTGGATACCCATGTTGGCTCCCACATACTCCTCGATGATCTCATCGGATGAACCACGATGTCGAGGATTCAATCAATCCCGTATTCAATTCCCTTTGTCGATCGGTACGTTACTTGCCCGAGACTCGATCGTCGGTATCGCAATACCTCGTTCAATCTCGTTACCGGCAAGTCACTTTACTCGTACCGTAATGGATCTCGTGACTAGATACTTGGTCACATTGAGCTCATTATGATGATGCATTACCGAGTGGGCCCAGAGATACCTCTCCGTCATACGAAGTGACAAATCCCAGTCTCGATTCGTGCCAACCCAACAGACACTTTTGGAGATACCCGTAGTGCACCTTTAAAGCCACCCAGTTACGTTGTGACGTTTGGCACACCCAAAGCACTCCTACGGTATCCGGGAGTTGCACAATCTCATGGTCTAAGGAAATGATACTTGACATTTGGAAAAGCTCTAGCAAACGAACTACACGATCTTTGTGCTATGCTTAGGATTGGGTCTTGTCCATCACATCATTCTCCTAATGATGTGATCCCGTTATCAATGACATCCAATGTTCATAGTCAGGAAACCATGACTATCTGTTGATTAACGAGCTAGTCAACTAGAGGCTCACTTGGGACATGTTGTGGTCTATGTATTCACACATGTATTACGATTTCCGGATAACACAATTATAGCATTAATAATAGACAATTATCATGAACAAAGAAATATAATAATAACCATTTTATTATTGCCTCTAGGGCATATTTCCAACAGTCTCCCACTTGCACTAGAGTCACTAATCTAGTTACATTGTGATGAATCGAACACCCATAGAGTTCTGGTGTTGATCATGTTTTGCTCTAGGGAGAGGTTTAGTCAACGGATCTATGACATTCAGGTCTGTATGTACTTTACAAATATCTATGTCTCCATCTTTAACATTTTCACGAATGGAGTTGAAGCGACGCTTGATGTGCCTGGTCTTCTTGTGAAACCTGGGCTCCTTGGCTAGTGCAATAGCTCGGTGTTGTCACAGAAGAGTGTGATCGGCCCCGACGCATTGGGTATGACTCCTAGGTTGGTGATGAACTCCTTCACCCAAATTGCTTCATGCGCTGCCTCCGAGGCTGCCATGTACTCCGCTTCACATGTAGATCCCGCCACGACGCTTTGCTTGAAACTACACCAGCTTACTGCCCTACCATTCAAAATAAACATGTATCCGGTTTGTGACTTAGAGTCATCCAGATCTGTGTCGAAGCTAGCGTCGATGTAACCCTTTACGACGAGCTCTTCGTCACCTCCATACACGAGAAACATGTCCTTAGTCCTTTTCAGGTACTTCAGGATATTCTTGACCGTTGTCCAGTGTTCCATGTCGGGATTACTTTGGTACCTTCCTACCAAACTTACGACAAGGTTTACATCAGTGCGGTACACACATGGCATACATAATAGACCCTATGGCTGAGGCATAGGGGCGACACTCATCTTTTCTCTATCTTACGCCGTGGTCGGGCATCGAGCGTGCTCAATCGCACACCTTGCAATACAGGCAAGAACCCCTTCTTGGACTGATCCATATTGAACTTCTTCAATATCTTGTCAAGGTACGTGCTTTGTGAAAGACCAATGAGACGCGTCTCGATCTATCTCTATAGATCTTGATGCCTAATATATAAGCAGCTTCTCCAAGGTCCTTCATTGAAAAACACTTGTTCAAGTAGGCCTTTATGCTTTCCAAGAATTCTATATCATTTCCCATCAACGGTATGTCATCCACATATAATATGAGAAATGCTCTGAGCTCCCACTCACTTTCTTGTAAACACAGGCTTCTCCATAAGTCTGTGTAAACCCAAATGCTTTGATCATCTCATCAAATCGAATGTTCCAACTCCGAGATGCTTGCACCAGCCCATAGATTGAGCGTTGGAGCTTGCACACCTTGTTAGAATTCTTAGGATCGACAAAACCTTCCGGCTGCATCATATACAATTCTTTCTTAAGAAAGCCGTTAAGGAATGCCGTTCTGACGTCCATTTTCCATATCTCATAATCATAGAATGCGGCAATTGCTAACATTATTTGGACTGACTTCAGCTTCGCTACGGGTGAGAAAGTCTCATCGTAGTCAACCCCTTGAACTTGTCGATAACCCTTAGCGACAAGTCGAGCCTTATAGATGGTCACATTACCATCCGCGTCTGTCTTCTTCTTAAAGATCCATTTATTTTCTATGGCTCGCTGATCATCGGGCAAGTCAGTCAAAGTCCACACTTTGTTTTCATACATGGATCCTATTTCGGATTTCATGGCTTCTAGCCATTTGTCGGAATCTGGGCCTGCCATCGCTTCTTCATAGTTCGAAGGTTCACCGTTGTCTAACAACATGATTTCCAAGACAGGGTTGCCATACCACTCTGGTGCGGAACGTGTCCTCGTGGACCTACGAAGTTCAGTAGGATCTTGATCCGAAGCACCTTGATCATCATCATTATCTTCCTCTCTAGTCGGTGCAGGCACCACAGGAACATCTTCCTGAGCTGCGCTACTTCCCGTTTCAAGAGGTAGTACTTCATCAAGTTCTACTTTCCTCCCACTTAACTCTTTCGAGAGAAACTCTTTCTCCAGAAAGGATTCGTTCTTAGCAACAAAGACCTTGCCTTCGGATCTGAGGTAGAAGGTATACCCAATGGTTTCCTTAGGGTATCCTATGAAGACGCATTTTTCCGACTTGGGTTTGAGCTTTTCAGGTTAAAGTTTCTTGACATAAGCATCGCATCCCCAAACTTTTAGAAACGACAGCTTAGGTTTCTTCCCAAACCATAATTCATACGTTGTCGTCTCAACGGATTTCGACGGAGCCCTATTTAAAGTGAATGCGGCAGTCTCTAAAGCATAGCCCCAAAATGAGACCGGTAGATCGGTAAGAGACATCATATATCGCACCATATCTAATAGAGTGCGATTACAATGTTCGGACACACCATTTCGCTGCGGTGTTCCAGGCGGCATGAGTTGTGAAACGATTCCACATTTCCTTAAGTGTGTGCCAAATTCGTGACTCAAATATTCCCCTCCACGATCTGATCGTAAGAACTTTATTTTCCTGTCACGTTGATTCTCAACCTCACTCTGAAATTCCTTGAACTTTTCAAAGGTCTCAGACTTGTGTTTCATTAAGTAGACATACCCATATCTACTCAAGTCATCAGTGAGAGTGAGAACATAACGATAGCCACCGCGAGCCTCAACACTCATTGGACCACGCACATCAGTATGTATGATTTCCAATAAGTTGGTTGCTCGCTCCATTGTTCCGGAGAACGGAGTCTTGGTCATTTTACCCATGAGGCATGGTTCGCACGAGTCAAATGATTCGTAATCAAGAGACTCCAAAAGTCCATCTGCATGGAGCTTCTTCATGCGTTTGACATCTATGTGACCAAGGCGACACTGCCACAAGTATGTGGGACTATCTTATCAACTTTACATCTTTTGGTATTCACACTATGAATGTGTGTAACATGACTGTCGAGATTCATTAAGAGTAAACCATTCACCAGCGGGGCATGACCATAAAACATATCTCTCATATAAATAGAACAACCATTATTCTCGGATTTAAATGAGTAGCCATCTCGAATTAAACGAGATCATGATACAATGTTCATGCTCAAAGCTGGTACTAAATAACAATTATTGAGGTTTAAAACTAATCCCGCGGGTAAATGTAGAGGTAGCGTGCCGTGGCGATCACATCGACCTTGGAACCATTCCCGACGCGCGCATCGTCACCTCGTCCTTCGCCAGACCTCCACTTATTCCGCAGATCCCGCTTTGAGTTACAAATATGAGCAACCGCACGGTATCAAATACCCAGGAGCTACTACAGTCTGGTAAGGTACACATCGATGACATGTATATCACATATACCTTTAGTGTTGCCGGCCTTCTTGTCCGCTAAGTATTTGGGGCAGTTCCGCTTCCAGTGACCACTTCCCTTGCAATAAAAGCACTCAGTCTCAGGCTTGGGTCCATTCTTTGGCTTCTTCCCGGCAACTGGCTTACCGGGCGCGGCAACTCCCTTGTCGTCCTTCTTGAAGTTCTTCTTACCCTTGCCTTTCTTAAACTTAGTGGTTTTATTCACCATCAACACTTGATGTTCCTTTTTGATCTCCACCTCCACTGATTTCAACATTGAATATACCTCGGGAATGGTCTTTTCCATCCCCTGCATATTGAAGTTCATCACAAAGCTCTTGTAGCTCGGTGGAAGCGACTGAAGGATCCTGTCAATGACCGCGTCATCCGGGAGATTAACTCCCAGCTGAGTCAAGCGGTTGTGCAACCCAGACATTTTGAGCATGTGCTCACTGACAGTACTATTTTCCTCCATCTTACAACTGTAGAACTTGTCGGAGACTTCATATCTCTCGACCCGAGCATGAGCTTGGAAAACCATTTTCAGCTCTTCGAACATCTCATATGCTCTGTGTTGCTCAAAACGCTTTTGGAGCCCCGGTTCTAAGCTGTAAAGCATGCCGCACTGAACCAGGGAGTAATCATCAGCACGAGACTGCCAAGCATTCATAACGTCTTGGTTCTCTGGGATGGGTGCTTCACCTAGCGGTGCTTCTAGGACATAATCTTTCTTGGCAGCTATGTGGATGATCCTCAGGTTCCGGACCCAGTCCGTATAGTTGCTGCCATCATCTTTCAGCTTGGTTTTCTCTAGGAACGCGTTGAAGTTGAGGGCAACATTAGCGTGGGCCATTTGATCTACAAGACATATTGTAAATATTTTAGACTAAGTTCATGAAAATTAAGTTCATCTAATCAAATTATTCAATGAACTCCCACTCAGATAGACAACCCTCTAGTCATCTAAGTGAAACATGATCCGAGTCAACAAGGCCGTGTCCGATCATCACGTGAGACGGACTAGTCAACGTCGGTGAACATCTTCATGTTGATCGTATCTTCTATACGACTCATGCTTGACCTTTCGGTCTTCCGTGTTCCGAGGCCATCTTTGTACATGCTAGGCTCGTCAAGTCAACCTAAGTGTATTGCGTGTGTAAATCTGGCTTACACCCGTTGTATTCGAACGTTAGAATCTATCACACCCGATCATCACGTGGTGCTTCGAAACAACAAACCTTCGCAACGGTGCACAGTTAGGGGGGACACTTTCTTGAAATTATTATAAGGGATCATCTTATTTACTACCGTCGTTCTAAGCAAACAAGAAGCAAAACATGATAAACATCACATGCAATCAAATAGTGACATGATATGGCCAATATCATTTTGCTCCTTTGATCTCCATCTTCGGGGCGCCATGATCATCTTCTTCACCGGCATGACACCATGATCTCCATCATCATGATCTCCATCATCATGTCTTCATGAAGTTGTCACGCCAACGATTACTTCTACTTCTATGGCTAACGCGTTTAGCAATAAAGTAAAGTAATTTACATGGCGTTACTCAATGACACGCAGGTCATACAAAAATAAAGACAACTCCTATGGCTCCTGCCGGTTGTCATACTCATCGACATGCAAGTCGTGATTCCTATTACAAGAACATGATCATCTCATACATCACATATATCATTCATCACATCCTTTGGCCATATCACATCACAAAGCACTTGCTGCAAAAACAAGTTAGACGTCCTCTGATTGTTGTTGCATGTTTTTATGTGGCTGTTATATGTTTCTAGCAAGAACGTTTCTTACCTACGTAAAAACACAACGTGATATGCCAATTTCTATTTACCCTTCATAAGGACCCTTTTCGTCGAATCCGCTCCAACTAAAGTGGGAGAGACAGACACCCGCTAGCCACCTTATGCAACTAGTGCATGTCAGTCGGTGGAACCTGTCTCGCGTAAGCGTACGTGTAAGTTTGGTCCGGGCCGCTTCATCCCACGATGCTGCCGAAGCAAGATAAGACTAGTAGTGGCAAGAAAATTGACAACATCTACGCCCACAACTGCTTTGTGTTCTACTCGTGCATAGTAACTACGCATAGACCTAGCTCTGATACCACTGTTGGGGAACATAGCAGAAATCAAAAAAATTCTACGCATCACCAAGATCAATCTATGGAGTTATCTAGCAACGAGGGGAAAAGGAGTGCATCTACATACCCTTGTAGATCGCGAGCGGAAGCGTTCAAGAGAACGGGGTTGATGGAGTCGTACTCATCGTGATACAAATCACCGATGACCGAGCGCCGAACGGACGGCACCTCCGTGTTCAACACACGTACGGTTGGGAAGACATCTCCTCCTTCTTGATCCAGCAAGGGGGAAGGGGAGGTTGATGGAGATCCAGCAGCACGACGGCGTGGTGGTGGATGCAGCGGGGATCTCGGCAGGGCTTCGCCAAGCTCTACGGAGAGGAGGAGGTGTTGGAGAGGGAGAGGGAGGCGCCAGGGGCTAGAGTGCGGCTGCCCTCCCTCCCCTACTATATATAGGGCCCCTGGGGGCGCCGGCCCTAGGAGATGGGATCTCCAAGGGGGGAGGCGGCCAAGGGGGTGGCTTTCCCCCCAAGGCAAGGGGGGCGCCCCCCACCCCTAGGGTTTCCTGCCCTAGGCGCAGGGGAAGGCCCAAGGGGGGCGCACCAGCCCACCAGGGGCTGGTTCCCTTCCCCACTTCAGCCCATGGGGCCCTCCGCGATAGGTGGCCCCACCCGGTGGACCCCCCGGGACCCTTCCGGTGGTCCCGGTACAATACCGATTACCCCCGAAACCTTCCCGATGGCCGAAACTTGACTTCCTATATATAAATCTTTACCTCCGGAACTCCTCGTGACGTCCGGGATCTCATCCGGGACTCCGAACAACTTTCGTGTTCTTGCATAGTAATATCTCTACAACCCTAAGCGTCCACCGAACCTTAAGTGTGTAGACCCTACGGGTTCGGGAGACATGCAGACATGACCGAGACGACTCTCCGGTCAATAACCAACAGCGGGATCTGGATACCCATGTTGGCTCCCACATACTCCTCGATGATCTCGTCGGATGAAACACGATGTCGAGAATTCAATCAATCCCATATTCAATTCCCTTTGTCAATCGGTACGTTACTTGCCCGAGACTCGATCGTCGGTATCCCAATACCTCGTTCAATCTCGTTACCGGCAAGTCACTTTTCTCATCACCGTAATGCATGATCCCGTGACCAGACACTTGGTCACATTGAGCTCATTATGATGATGCATTACCGAGTGGGCCCAGAGATACCTCTTCGTCATACGGAGTGACAAATCCCAGTCTTGATTCGTGCCAACCCAACAGTTACTTTCGGAGATACCCGTAGTGCACCTTTATAGCCACCCAGTTACGTTGTGACGTTTGGCACACCCAAAGCACTCCTACGGTATCCGGGAGTTGCACAATCTCATGGTCTAAGGAAATAATACTTGACATTTGGAAAAGCTCTAGCAAACGAACTACACGATCTTTGTGCTATGCTTAGGATTGGGTCTTGTCCATCACATCATTCTCCTAATGATGTGATCCCATTATCAGTGACATCCAATGTCCATAGTCAGGAAACCATGACTATATGTTGATTAACGAGCTAGTCAACTAGAGGCTCACTAGGGACATGTTGTGGTCTATGTATTCACACATGTATTACGATTTCCGAATAACACAATTATAGCATGAATAATAGACAATTATCATGAACAAAGAAATATAATAATAACCATTTTATTATTGCCTCTAGGGCATATTTCCAACAGTCTCCCACTTGCACTAGAGTCTCTAATCTAGTTACACTGTGATGAATCAAACACCCATAGAGTTCTGGTGTTGATCATGTTTTGCTCTAGGGAGAGGTTTAGTCAATGGATCTACTACATTCAGGTCCGTATGTACTTTACAAATATCTATGTCTCCATGTTGAACATTTTCACGAATGGAGTTGAAGCGACGCTTGATGTGCTTGGTCTTCTTGTGAAACCTGGGCTCCTTGGCTAGTGCAATAGCTCCAGTGTTGTTACAGAAGAGTGTGATCGGCCCCGACGCATTGGGTATGACTCCTAGGTTGGTGATGAACTCCTTCACCCATATTGCTTCATGCGTTGCCTCCGAGGCTGCCATGTAATCCGCTTCACATGTAGATCCCGCCACGACGCTTTGCTTGCAATCGCACTGCCATCGCCCCACCATTCAAAATAAACACATATCCGGTTTGTGACTTAGAGTCATCCAGATCTGTGTCGAAGCTAGCGTCGACGTAACCCTTTACGACGAGGTCTTCGTCACATCCATACACGAGAAATATGTCCTTAGTCCTTTTCAGGTACTTCAGGATATTCTTAACCGATGTCCAGTGTTCCATGCCGAGATTACTTTCGTACCTTCCTACCAAACTTACGGCAAGGTTTACATCAGGTCTGGTACACAGTGTGGCATACATAATAGACCCTATGGCTGAGGCATAGGGGACGACAATCTTATTTTCTCTATCTTCTGCCGTGGTCGGGCATTGAGCCGTGCTCAATCGCACACCTTGCAATACAGGCAAGAACCCCTTCTTGGACTGATCCATATTGAACTTCTTCAATATCTTGTCAAGGTAATGCATTTGTAAAAGACCAATGAGGTGTCTCGATCTATCTCTATAGATCTTGATGCCTAATATATAAGCAGCTTCTCCAAGGTCCTTCATTGAAAAACACTTGTTCAAGTAGGCCTTTATGCTTTCCAAGAATTCTATATCATTTCCATCAACAGTATGTCATCCACATATAATATGAGAAATGCTACAGAGCTCCCACTCACTTTCTTGTAAACACAGGCTTCTCCATAAGTCTGTGTAAACCCAAACACTTTGATCATCTCATCAAATCGAATGTTCCATCTCTGAGATGCTTGCACCAGCCCATAGATTGAGCGTTGGAGCTTGCACACCTTGTTAGCATTCTTAGGAACGACAAAACCTTCCGGCTGCATCATATACAATTCTTCCTTAACAAAACCGTTAAGGAATGCCGTTTTGACGTCCATTTGCCATATCTCATAATCATAGAATGCGGCAATTGCTAACATGATTCGGATTGACATCAGCTTTGCTACGGGTGACAAAGTCTCATCATAGTCAACCCCTTGAACTTGTCGATAACCCTTAGCGACAAGTCGAGCCTTATAGATGGTCACATTACCATCCGCGGCTGTCTTCTTCTTAAAGATCAATTTATTTTCTATGGCTCGCCGATCATCGGGCAAGTCAGTCAAAGTCCACACTTTGTTTTCATACATGGATCCTATCTCGGATTTCATGGCTTCTAGCCATTTGTCAGAATCTGGGCCCGCCATCGCTTCTTCATAGCTCGAAGGTTCTCCGTTGTCTAACAACATGATTTCCAAGACAGGGTTGCCGTACCATTCTGGTGTGGAACGTGTCCTCGTGGACCTATGAAGTTCAGTAGGAGCTTGATCCGAAGCACCTTGATCGTCATCATTATCTTCCTCTCTAGTCGGTGCAGGCACCACAGGAACATCTTCCTGAGCTGCGCTACTTCCCGTTTCAAGAGGTAGTACTTCATCAAGTTCTACTTTCCTCCCACTTAACTCTTTCGAGAGAAACTCTTTCTCCAGAAAGGATCCATTCTTAGCAGCAAAGACCTTGCCTTCGGATCTGAGGTAGAAGGTATACCCAATCGTTGCCTTAGGGTATCCTATGAAGACGCATTTTTCCGACTTGGGTTTGAGCTTTTCAGGTTAAAGTTTCTTGACATAAGCATCGCATCCCCAAACTTTTAGAAACGACAGCTTAGGTTTCTTCCCAAACCATAATTCATACGTTGTCGTCTCAACGGATTTCGACGGAGCCCTATTTAAAGTGAATGCGGCAGTCTCTAAAGCATAGCCCCAAAATGAGACCGGTAGATCGGTAAGAGACATCATATATCGCACCATATCTAATAGAGTGCGATTACTATGTTCGGACACACCATTTCGCTGCGGTGTTCCAGGCGGCATGAGTTGTGAAACGATTCCACATTTCCTTAAGTGTGTGCCAAATTCGTGACTCAAATATTCCCTTCCACGATCTGATCGTAAGAACTTTATTTTCCTGTCACGTTGATTCTCAACCTCACTCTGAAATTCCTTGAACTTTTCAAAGGTCTCAGACTTGTGTTTCATTAATTAGACATACCCATATCTACTCAAGTCATCAGTGAGAGTGAGAACATAACGATAGCCACCGCGAGACTCAACACTCATTGGACCGCACACATCAATATGTATGATTTCCAATAAGTTGGTTGCTCGCTCCATTGTTCCGAAGAACGGAGTCTTGGTCATTTTACCCATGAGGCATGGTTCGCACGTGTCAAATGATTCATAATCAAAAGACTCCAAAAGTCCATCTGCATGGAGCTTCTTCATGCGTTTGACACCTATGTGACCAAGGCGGCAGTGCCACAAGTATGTGGGACTATCGTTATCAACTTTACATCTTTTGGTATTCACATTATGAATATGTGTAACATTACGCTTTCGAGATTCATTAAGAATAAACCATTCACCGGTGAGGCATGACCATAAAACATATCTCTCATATAAATAGAACAACCATTATTCTCGGATATAAATGAGTAGCCATCTCGAATTAAACGAGATCCTGATACAATGTCCATGCTCAAAGCTGGTAGTAAATAACAATTATTGAGGTTTAAAACTAATCCCGTAGGTAAATGTAGAGGGAGCGTGCCGACGGCAATCATATCGACCTTGGAACCATTCCCGACGCGCATCGTCACCTCGTCCTTCGCCGGCCTCCGCTTATTCCGCAGCTCCTTCTTTGAGTTACAAATATGAGCAACCGTGACCGGTATCAAATACCTGTGAGCTACTACGAGTAATCGGTAAGGTACACATCAATTACATGTATATCACATATACCTTTAGTGTTGCCGGCCTTCTTGTCCGCTAAGTATTTGGGGTAGTTCCGCTTCCAGTGACCACTTACCTTGCAATAAAAGCACTCAGTCTCGGGCTTGGGTCCATTCTTTGGCTTCTTCCGGCAAGCTGGCTTGCGGGCTGCAACTCCCTTGCCGTCCTTCTTGAAGTTCTTCTTACCCTTGCCTTTCTTAAACTTAGTGGTTTTATTCACCATCAACACTTGATGTTCCTTTTGATCTCCACCTCCGCTGATTTCAGCATTGAATATACCTCGGGAATGGTCTTTTCCATCCCCTGCATATTGAAGTTCATCACAAAGCTCTTGTAGCTTGGTGGAAGCGACTGAAGGATCCTGTCAATGACTGCGTCATCCAGGAGATTAACTCCCAGCTGAGTCAAGCGGTTGTGCAAACCAGACATTTTGAGTATGTGCTCACTGACAGAACTATTTTCCTCCATCTTACAACTGAAGAACTTGTCGGAGACTTAATATCTCTTGACCCAGGCATGAGCTTGGAAAACCATTTTCAGCTCTTCGAACATCTCATATGCTCTGTGTTGCTCAAAACGCTTTTGGAGCCCCGGTTCTAAGCTGTAAAGCATGCCGCACTGAACCAGGGAGTAATCATCAGCACGAGACTGCCAAGCGTTCATAACGTCTTGGTTCTCTGGGATGGGTGCTTCACCTAGCGGTGCTTCTAGGACATAATCTTTCTTGGCAGCTATGTGGATGATCCTCAGGTTCCGAACCCGGTCCGTATAGTTGTTGCCATCATCTTTCAGCTTGGTTTTCTCTAGGAACGCGTTGAAGTTGAGGGCAACATTAGCATGGGCAATTTGATCTACAAGACATATTGTAAATATTTTGGACTAAGTTCATGAAATTAAGTTCATCTGATCAAATTATTTACTGAACTCTCACTCAGATAGACATCCCTCTAGTCATCTAAGTGAAACATGATCCGAGTCAACTAGGACGTGTCCGATCATCACGTGAGACGGACTAGTCAACGTTGGTGAACATCTTCATGTTGATTGTATCTTCTATACGACTCATGCTTGACCTTTCGGTCTTCCGTGTTCCGAGGCCATGTTTGTACATGCTAGGCTCGTCAAGTCAACCTAAGTGTATTGCGTGTGTAAATCTGGCTTACACCCGTTGTATTCGAACGTTAGAATCTATCACACCCGATCATCACGTGGTGCTTCGAAACAACGAACCTTAACAACGGTGCACAGTTAGGGGGAACACTTTCTTGAAATTATTATAAGGGATCATCTTATTTACTACCGTCGTTCTAAGCAAACAAGAAGCAAAACATGATAAACATCACATGCAATCAAATAGTGACATGATATGGCCAATATCATTTTGCTCCTTTGATCTCCATCTTCGGGGCGCCATGATCATCTTCGTCACCGGCATGACACCATGATCTCCATCATCATGATCTCCATCATCGTGTCTTCATGAAGTTGTCACGCCAACTATTACTTCTACTTCTATGGCTAACGCGTTTAGCAATAAAGTAAAGTAATTTACATGGCGTTACTCAATGACACGCAGGTCATACAAAAATGAAGACAACTCCTATGGCTCCTGCCGGTTGTCATACTCATCGACATGCAAGTCATGATTCCTATTACAAGAACATGATCATCTCATACATCACATATATCATTCATCACATCCTTTGGCCATATCACATCACAAAGCACTTGCTGCAAAAACAAGTTAGACGTCCTCTAATTGTTGTTGCATGTTTTTACGTGGCTGTTATAGGTTTCTAGCAAGAACGTTTCTTACCTACGTAAAACCACAACGTGATATGCCAATTTCTATTTACCCTTCATAAGGACCCTTTTCATCGAATCCGCTCCAACTAAAGTGGGAGAGACAGACACCACCGCCACCTTATGCAACTAGTGCATGTCACCGGTGGAACTTTTGTCTCACGTAAGCGTACGTGTAAGTTCGGTCCGGGCCGCTTCATCCCATGATGCCGCCGAAACAAGATAAGACTAGTAGTGGCAAGAAAATTGACAACGTCTACGCCCACTACTGCTTTGTGTTCTACTCGTGCATACTAACTACGCATAGACCTAGCTCTGATACCACTGTTGGGGAACATAGCAGAAATCAAAAAAATTCTACGCATCACCAAGAACAATCAATGGAGTTATCTAGCAACGAGGGGAAAAGGAGTGCATCTACATACCCTTGTAGATCGCGAGCGGAAGCGTTCAAGAGAACGGGGTTGATGGAGTCGTACTCGTCGTGATCCAAATCACCGATGACCGAGCGCCGAATGGACGGCACCTCCGTGTTGAACACACGTACGGTTGGGAAGACGTCTCCTCCTTCTTGATCCAGCAAGGGGGAAGGAGAGGTTGATGGAGATCCAGCAGCACGACGGCGTGGTGGTGGATACAGCGGGGATCTCGGCAGGGCTTCACCAAGCCCTACGGAGAGGAGGAGGTGTTGGAGAGGGAGAGGGAGGCACCAGGGGCTAGGGTGCGGCTGCCCTCCCTCCCCCCACTATATATAGGGCCCCTGGAGGGCGCCGGCCCTAGGAGATGGGATCTCCAAGGGGGGAGGCGGCCAAGGGGGTGGCTTGCCCCCCAAGCCAAGGGGGGTGCGCCCCACCCCTAGGGTTTCCTGCCCTAGGCGCAGGGAAGGCTCAAGGGGGGTGCACCAGCCCACCAGGGGTTGGTTCCCTTCCCCACTTCAGCCCATGGGGCCCTCCGGGATAGGTGGCCCCACCCGGTGGACCCCCCGGGACCCTTCCGGTGGTCCCGGTACAATACCGATTACCCCCGAAACCTTCCCGATGGCCGAAACTTGACTTCCTATATATAAATCCTTACCTCCGGAACTCCTCATGACGTCCGGGATCTCATCCAGGACTCCGAACAACTCTCAGGTTACTGCATATTAATATCTCTACAACCCTAGCGTCATCGAACCTTAAGTGTGTAGACCCTACGGGTTCGGGAGACATGCAGACATGACCGAGACGACTCTCCGGTCAATAACCAACAGCGGGATCTGGATACCCATGTTGGCTCCCACATACTCCTTGATGATCTCATCGGATGAACCACGATATCGAGGATTCAATCAATCCCGTATTCAATTCCCTTTGTCAATCGGTACGTTACTTGCCCGAGACTCGATCGTCGTTATCCCAATACCTCGTTCAGTCTCGTTACCGGCAAGTCACTTTACTCGTACCGTAATGCATGATCCCGTGACTAGACACTTGGTCACATTGAGCTCATTATGATGATGCATTACCGAGTGGGCCCAGAGATACCTCTCCGTCATTCGAAGTGACAAATCTCAGTCTCGATTCGTGCCAACCCAACAGACACTTTTGGAGATACCCGGAGTGCCCCTTTATAGCCACACAGTTACGTTGTGACGTTTGGCACACCTAAAGCACTCCTACGGTATCCGGGAGTTGCACAATCTCATGGTCTAAGGAAATGATACTTGACATTTGGAAAAGCTCTAGCAAACGAACTACACGATCTTTGTGCTATGCTTAGGATTGGGTCTTGTCCATCACATCATTCTCCTAATGATGTGATCCCGTTATCAATGACATCCAATGTCCATAGTAAGGAAACCATGACTATCTATTGATCAACGAGCTAGTCAACTAGAGGCTCACTAGGGACATGTTGTGGTCTATGTATTCACACATGTATTACGATTTCCGGATAACACAATTATAGCATGAATAATAGACAATTATCATGAACAAAGAAATATAATAATAACCATTTTATTATTGCCTCTAGGGCATCTTTCCAACAGGGTCTACCAAATATAATGGGACAAAAGTAATCTTGTGGGGAAGCAAGAACAAGAAAATCAGTAGGATATTTAATTTTCCCACACAAGACTTCAATATCTCTAACAATCCCAACTGGTGAAATAGTATCTTTATTGGCAAGCTTAATAGTAACATCAATATCTTCTATCTCAGCAGGTGCAATATCGTGCATAATTTCTTTATATAAGGTATAAGGTATTGCACTGATACTAGCACCTATATCACATAAGCCATGATAACAACGATCTCCTATTTTAACAGAAACAACATACATGCCAACAACATGTCTATGTTTATTTTTAGTATCGGGTCTAGCAATTCTAGCCGCTTCATCACAGAAGTAAATAACATGCCCATCAATATTATCGACCAAGAGATCCTTAACCATAGTAATACTAGGTTCAACTTTAATTTTCTCAGAGGGTGTAGGTGTTCTAGCATTACTCTTACGAACCACAGTTGAAGCTTTAGCATGATCCTTTATTCTAACAGGGAGAGGTGGTTTCTCAATATAAGCGGTAGGAACAATAGGATCAACATTGTAAGTGATAGTCTTTTCTTCAACTTTAATAGGTTCAACTACTTTTACTTCAATGGGAGGATGATATTTAAACCACTTCTCCTTAGGGAGATCAACATGAGTAGCAAATGATTCACGAAAGAAGCTACTATCTCAGAGTCATGTCCATATTTAGTGATAAATTCACCAAAAGCATCGGTATCCATAAAAGATTTAACACAATAAAACTTAGGTGTTATACATGACTCCTTACCTTCGTCGAGTTCCCAATCTTCAGAGTTGTGTTTAATTCTTTCCAGTAAATCCCATCTGAATTCAATAGTCTTCATCATAAAAGAACCAGTACAAGAAGTACCGAGCATGGAGCGATTATTGAGAGAAAGCCGAGCATAAATTTTTTGAATAATAATTTCTCTTGAGAGCTCATGACTGGGGCATGAATATAACATTGACTTAAGCCTCCCCCAAGCTTGAGCGATACTTTATCCTTCGCGAGGCCAAAAATTATATATATAATTACGATCATGATGAATCAGATGCATAGGATAAAACTTTTGATGAAATTCCAATTTCAATCGGTTCTAGTTCCATGATCCAATATCATCACATAGCCTAAACTATGTCAATGTATTTCCCCTAAAATATAAAGGGAAGACCTTCTTCTTGATAACATCCTTGGGCATACCTGCAAGCTTAAATAATCCACAAACTTCATCCACATAGATTAGGTGCATATCGGGATGTAATGTTCCATCTCCTGTAAAAGGATTAGCTAGCAGATTCTCTATCATACCTGAAGGGATTTCAAAGTAAACATTTTCAGTAGGTTGAGGAGTAACTCTTTGCTCTACTGGTCGGGGTGAAGATACCCCGAACAAGCCCCTCAAAGGATTATTTTCCATAGTAACAAGTGACAGTAAATTTCAGCACACTATATAAATTTTTCCTTACCAAATTCCACCTACCAAAGCGCTTCACTCCCCGGCAACGGCGCCAGAAAAGATTCTTGATGACCCACAAGTATAGGGGATCTATCGTAGTCCTTTTGATAAGTAAGAGTGTCAAACCCAACGAGGAGCAGAAGGAAATGACAAGCAGTTTTCGGTAAGGTATTCTCTGCAAACCTTTGAAATTATCGGTAACAGATAGTTTTGTGATAAGGTAATTCGTAACGGGTAACAAGTAACAAAAGTAAACAAGGTGCAGAAAGGTGGCCCAATCCTTTTTGTAGCAAAGGACAAGCGTGTACAAACTCTTATGTAAAGGAAAGCGCTCCCGAGGACACATGGGAATTATCGTCAAGCTAGATTTTGTCATGCTCATATGATTCGCGTTCGTTACTTTGATAATTTGATATGTGGGTGGACCGGTGCTTGGGTACTGACCTTCCTTGGAAAAGCATCCCACTTATGATTAACCCCCCTCGCAAGCATCCGCAACTACGAAAGAAGAATTAAGGTAAACTGTGACGCCCCCGATTCAATCGTACGCTAATCATGCATGCAAACGTGTACGATCAAGATCAAGGACTCACGGGAAGATATCACAACACAACTCTAAAAACATAAATAAGTCATACAAGCATCATAATATAGCCATGGGCCTCAAGGGCTCGAATACAAGTGCTTGATCATAGACAAGTCTGCGGAAGCAACAATATCTGAGTACAGACATAAGTTAAACAAGTTGCCATAAGATGGCTAGCACAAACTGGGATACAGATCGAAAGAGGCGCAGGCATCCTCCTAAACTACTCCCGGCCGCCGCCGCCGCCTGCACGTAGTAGTAGGCACCTCCGTGTAGTAGGAGTAAATCGTCGATGGTGGTGTCTGCCCTGGCTCCAAAGATCTGGTTGCGACAACCAAGAGGAAGGGAAAGGGGGAAAGAGGGGGAAAAGCAACCATGAGTACTCATCCAAAGTATTCGCAAGCAAGGATCTACACTACACATGCATGGGTATCTGTGTAAAAGGCGCAATATAGGTGGACTGAACTGCAGAATGCCAGAATAAGAGGGGGATAGCTAGTCCTGTCGAAGACTACGCTTCTGGCAGCCTCCATCTTGCAACATGTAGAAGAGAGTATTGGGGAACGTAGCAGAAATCAAAAAAATTCTACGCTTCACCAAGATAAATCTATGGAGTTATCTAGCAACGAGGGGAAAAGGAGTGCATCTACATACCCTTGTAGATCGCGAGCGGAAGCGTTCAAGAGAACGGGGTTGATGGAGTCGTACTCGTTGTGATCCAAATCACCGATGACCGAAAGTGCCGAGCAGACGGCACCTCCGCGTTCAACACACGTGACGGTTGGGGAAGACGCCTCCTCCTTCTTGATCCAGCAAGGGGAAGGAGAGGTTGATGGAGATCCAGCAAGACGACGGCGTGGTGGTGGATGCAGTGAGGATCTCGGCAGGCTTCGCCAAGCTCTACAGAGAGGAGGAGGTGTTGGAGAGGGAGAGGAAGGCGCCAGGGGCTAGGGTGCGGCTGCCCTCCCTCCCTCCCCCACTATATATAGGCCCCCTAGGGGGGGCGCCGGCCCTAGGAGATGGGATCTCCAAGGGGGGGCGCCGGCCAAGGGGTGGCTTACCCCCCAAGCCAAGGGGGGAGCCCCACACCCCTAGGGTTTCCTGCCCTAGGCGCAGGCAGGGGAGGCCCAAGGGGGGCGCACCAGCCCACCAGGGGCTGGTTCCCCTCCCCACTTCAGCCCATGGGGCCCTCTAGGATAGGTGGCCCCACCCGGTGGACCCCCGGGACCCTTCCGGTGGTCCCGGTACAATACTGGTAACCCCCGAAACTTTCCCGATGGCCGAAACTTGACTTCCTATATATAAATCTTTATCTCCGGACCATTCCGGAACTCCTCATGACGTCCGGGATCTCATCCGGGACTCCGAAGAACTTTCGGGTTACTACATACTAATATCTCTACAACCCTAGCGTCACTGAACCTTAAGTGTGTAGACCCTACGGGTTCGGGAGACATGCAGACATGACCGAGACAACTCTCCGGTCAATAACCAACAGCGGGATCTGGATACCCATGTTGGCTCCCACATACTCCTCGATGATCTCATCGGATGAACCACGATGTCGAGGATTCAATCAATCCCGTATTCAATTCCCTTTGTCAATCGATACGTTACTTGCCCGAGACTCGATCGTCGGTATCCCAATACCTCGTTCAATCTCGTTACCGGCAAGTCACTTTACTCGTACCGTAATGCATGATCCCATGACCAGACACTTGTTCACATTGAGGTCATTATGATGATGCATTATCGAGTGGGCCCAGAGATACCTCTCTGTCATACGGAGTGACAAATCCCAGTCTCGATTCGTGCCAACCCAACAGACACTTTCGGATATACCCGTAGTGCACCTTTATAGCCACCCATTTACGTTGTGACGTTTGGCACACCCAAAGCACTCCTACGGTATCCGGAAGTTGCACAATCTCATGGTCTAAGGAAATGATACTTGACATTTGGAAAAGCTCTAGCAAACGAACTACACGATCTTTGTGTTATGCTCAGGATTGGGTCTTGTCCATCACATCATTCTCCTAATGATGTGATCCCGTTATCAATGACATCCAATGTCCATAGTCAGGAAACCATGACTATCTGTTGATCAACGAGCTAGTCAACTAGAAGCTCACTAGGGACACGTTGTGGTCTATGTATTCACACATGTATTAACATTTCCGGATAACACAACTATAGCATGAATAATAGACAATTATCATGAACAAAGAAATGTAATAATAACCATTTTATTATTGCCTCTTGGGCATATTTCCAACAGAGAGTAGATGGTAAGTTCACCAAGTGTCATCGCATAGCATAATCCTACCCGGCGATCCTCCCCTCGTCGCCCTGTGTGAGAGCGATCACCGGGTTATATCTGGCACTTGGAAGGGTGTGTTTTATTAAGTATCCGGTTCTAGTTGTCATATGGTCAAGGTACAACTCTGGGTTGTCCTGTGATCGAAGATCACGGCTATTAGAATAGATAAACTTCCTTGTAGGGGTGCACCACATTTCCCAACACGCTCGATCCCCTTTGGCCGGACACTTTCCTGGGTCATGCCCGGCCTCGGAAGATCAACACGTCGCAGCCCCACCTAGGCACAACAGAGAGGTCAGCACGCCGGTCTAAATCCTATGCGCGCAGGGGTCTGGGCCCATCGCCCATTGCACACATGCACGTTGCGAACACGACCGGAAGCAGACCTAGCGCCCTTAATACAAGCAGGCTTACGGTCCAATCCGGCGCGCGCCGCTCAGTCGCTCACGTCAAGAAGGGTTCGGCTGATACCACGACGTCGAGTGCCCATAATTGTTCCCGTGTAGTTGGTTAGTGTGTATAGGCAGTGGCCAGACTCAGATCAAATACCAAGATCTCGTTAAGCATGTTATTCTGAAGTAACCGCGAATGCCGACCAGGGCCAGGCCCACCTCTCACCTAGGTGGTCTCAACCTGCCCTGTCGCTCCCGCACAAAGATCCACCCAGAGGGCCGTCGGGACAAAGGTCCTTTCAGCCCCCAATCCGTGAATCGCTCGCGGGTACTCTGCGAGCCAACCCAACTTTAGTCACCACATGTATCATATATTATGTATATAAGTATATACCCGTGATCACCTCCCGAGTGATCACGGCCCGGTAGTATAGTATGGCAGACGGACAAGAATGTAGGGCCACTGATGGAATACTAGCATCCTATACTAAGCATTTAGGATTGCAGGTAAGGGTAACAATGAGTAGCAAAGACAGGCTATGCAGCAGAATAGGATTAACTGAAAGCAGTAACATGCTACACTACTCTAATGCAAGCAGTAGAGAGAAGGAATAGGCGATAGCTGGTGATCAAAGGGGGGGCTTTCCTGGAAGCTCAGCCGAGAAGGAGGGGTCGTCAACACCGTAGTCGTACTGGGTAGCAGCGGCGTCGGTCTCGGCGTCTAGCGAGAGAAGAGGGGGAAGAAAACAATAAATATAATGCAAACATATGCATGCGGATGCATGACATGGCAATGAGCGGTGCTAGGTGTGCCCTAACGCGGTAGGAGGTGATACCGGCGAAGGGGGAAAACATCCGGGAAAGTATCCCCAGTGTTCCGCATTTTCGGACAGATGAACCGGAGGGGGAAAGTTGCGTGTTTGCTATGCTAGGGATGTGTGATGAACGAACGGGCCACGTATTCAGATTCGTCTCGTCGTTCTGAACTTCATGTATAAAGTATTTTCATCCGAGCTACGGTTTATTTTATATTAATTTAAAAAGGATTTAATCATTTTCAGGAATTAACATATTTAATTTAAATCGAAAATAGGTTTACCTAATCAGCATGACGTCAGCGGTCAACATTGACTATTGACCGGGTCAAGCTGACGTGTGGGTTCCATTCGTCATTGCCTAGACAAACTAATCATGATTAATTAGTTAACTAAGTGATTAGGTTAATTAATCTGAATTAATTAAGTTAATTAATTAATTAACTAATTAATATTTTGTTTTTATTTTTATTTTAAAATCCCTTTTTCTAAACGTTCTGGGGCTTGGCCCACCAGTCATTGGCACATGGGGGGTGGGGCCCAGCTGCCATAGGCCCCTGTGGCCATAGCGGGTCGGGCGGGTACGGGCAAGGCCCGAACAGCATGATGGGCATGCTAAGGGCGCCCGACAGAGTCTGGGCGCCGGCGGAGCGGCGACGGGAGGAGAGGTCGGCCTTGGGTGGTCAAGGCTGGCAGATGGAGCAGGCGGCGGTGACTTGGAGGGCAGCAGCAGCAGTGGAGCAAGGGCGCGGGGCGCGACCGTCGAGGGCGGCGCTTGCGTTGGCCGATGGGAAGAAGCAGCACGGCAGGTGCGGGCGGTGGTAGCGGGGGGGAGCCAGCGGGAGCGGCGGCAGTGGGCACGGGGATGAGCGCGGCCACGGCACCGACGGTTGTGATCCGGAGTGGCGGAGACGAGGCTGACGCAAGCCGCGGCAGGAGATCAGCACGGCTGCAGCGGGAGAGGCAGGACGGAGCGGGAGGCGAGCGGAGTCACGGGGCGCAGCCTGGGCACAGCCCAGGGCACGAGGGCGCGCAACAGCAAAGACGAGCCGGCAAAGATTGGGGATGGGCGATGAGCAAGGCCGCACGACGGGGCGGACATAAAGTAGGACGGGCGCGGTTTCACACAAGCACAAAGGCAGTGTGGAAGGCACGTGACGGCAGCAAGCCGCGGCGAGGGGGTAGAGAGAGGGAGCGAGGTCGGGGGCCTCACCACGGGGTTGTAGGGAAACAGCAGCGGGGGTCGAGGAGGAAGATGGTGACGACACGCGGTGGGGAGGAGATCCGACGAGGAAGCATTCCGGCGAGGGCGGTCCAGCGACGAGGAGGTCTCTTCGGGCGGCAGCGGACGGGGCGCCGACGACGGCGGGGCAGCACTGGGCGGCATCGGCATCGAGCCCCCGATCTCGATCCAGGTCGGGGGAGGAGTGGGCGATGTGGGGGCGAGTGGGTGCGTGGGTAGGTTAGGTCATGGGGGAGTGGGGTTAAGCTTGGGAGGTGAGGGGGCTAGCTGGGCCGGTCTGGTTAGCCCAGAGGCTAGCTGGGCCGTGGCCCAATGGGGGGGTGTCTCCTTTTAGTTATTTTTTTATTTTTGTTTGTTTTAATTATGCATTTATATTTTCTTTTTAGTATTAATAGCTTTTGCTTTTTAAAATTAGCTTTTGCTTTTTAAAATTATAAGGTCAGTAACTAAATTGAGGTTGCAAATTAGCCCACTGCCACAATATATTTTGGTATTTAAAATATCCAGTTTGCATTTTAATAAATTTCAAAAGGGCACTTATAATAGGTTTAGCTGCTATTTTATTTGTTTTACTGCATTTGAATACTTTACAGAAGTGTGGTTTCTTCACCAATATTTAATATGGAATATTTGCTACAACCCAAACATTTTTGTTTTATTGTTTGAAAACTTATGTTGTTTGGTTTTACTTTAAAATTTGAAATTTGAACTGGGTTTCGAACTGACGCGAGTTTATCAACAGTAATCGAGGTGACGTGGCATCATTAGCGGAGGTTCACTGTAGCTTAACTACCCGGGCATCACATAAACCTAACCATAGCATGATACATATGGATCCAAATCAGCCCCTTACAAAGCAATGCATAAACTAGGGTTTAAACTTCTGTCACTCTAGCAACCTATCATCTACTTATTAATTCCCAATCCCTTCCCCTAGGCTCAAACAATGGTGAAGTGTCATGTAGTCAGACGTTCACATAACACCACTAGAGGAAAGACAACATACATCTCATCAAAATATCGAACGAATACCAAATTCACATGACTACTTATAAAAAGATTTCACCCATGTCCTCAGGAACAAACGTAACTACTCACAAATCATATTCATGTTCATAATCAGAGGGGTATTAATGTGCATAAAGGATCTGAACATATAATCTTTCACCGAATAAACCAACTAGCATCAACTACAAGGAGTAATCAACACTACTAGCAACCCACAAGTATCAATCTGAGGTTTTGAGACAAAGATCGGATACAAGAGATGAACTAAGGTTTGAGAGGAGATGGTGCTGGTGAAGATGTTGATGGAGATTGACCCCCTCCCGATGAGAGGATCGATGGTGATGACGATGATGACGATTTCCCCCTCCCGGAGGGATGTTTCCCCGGGAAAACAGCTCCGCCGGAGCCCTAGATTGGTTCCGCCAAGGTTCCGCCTTGAGATGGCGGCGCATCGTCCGAAAGCTTCTTTATAATTTTTTCCAGGGCAAAAGACACCTTATACCAGAAGATGAGCATCGGGGGGCTTCCGGGTGGCCCACGAGGCAGGGGGGGCGCGCCCTCCACCCTCGTGGACAGTGGGTGGCCCCCTCTGGTGCTTTCTTTGCCCAATATTTTTAATATATGCCAAAACTGACTTTAGTGGAGTTTCAGGACTTTTGAAGTTGTGAAGAATATGTCTCTAATATTTGCTCCTTTTCCAGCCCAGAATTCCAGCTGCCGACATTCTCCCTCTTCATGTAAACCTTGTAAAATAAGAGAGAAAAGACATGAATATTGTGATATAATGTGTAATAACAGCCCATAATGCAATAAATATCGATATAAAAGCATGATGTAAAATGGACGTATCAATCCATCAGAGATCGCCCTCCGACGACGCTAGAAGCATCATCAGAACAGGGACTAGGCGGGAAGAAAGTTATTCCATTTTCAAGGAGCCGCCGCCGACTCATCTTCCTGTGCAGGACACAAACCCTACCAAAACACAAAACAAACTCTAAAAATGAAGCCCTCCTACTAGCAAAGGCAAGGATCCACCACGCCTTCATGATCCTAAAGCCACAGGAGACGAGGCAGCCCGGCGGGAGGCAACGAAAACCCTACGTGCCTGCCTCATGAGAGCAGACGTGTGTGTTCATGATTTGAGGACTATGATAAACTGCATGATGATCGGGGACAGATTAGAACATGGGCAATGCTAGGCGCCAGTCCACCCGCGCAAGCTTAGATCAGTCACCTCCTTCGTCTAATCCTGGAAATTCTCATAGTCTGATCTATCACGCAAATTTTGACCTTATAGGGTGTTTTCCTGGAGCGACTTTCTTCGGGCTTTTCTCGGTATGGTTTTTGTGCGTTGTTTTTCCGTTTTCTCTTTTAGTTATTTGTTTTTTAATTTTCTTTTCCATTTCCTATTATTCATGATAATTTTTCAAATTTGTTAACTACACTCGTGAACTTTTGAACTTTTTTCAAATTTACGAACATTTTTGCTAATCCGTGCAATTTTTTCAATTCCATGAACTTGTTTTATCAAAGTCACAAACTTTGTGAACTTTTTCAAACTCACAATTTCTCTTGTGAGAACCTTATTCAATTTTGTGATCTTTTTTAAATCATGATCTTTGCAAACATTTTTCTAATTCACAATTTTTTTTTATCAAATTCGCCAACTTCTCAAAATTCATATTAAAAAAATTGATGAACATTTTTAGAATACATACAAAAAATCAAAATCGCATAATATTATTCAAATCTACAAACATGTTTGAAATGCGTGAACTTCTTTCAGATCCGTGATGCCTTCTCAAGTCAGAGAACTTTTTCCAAATTTGTAATATTTTCAAAATTTGCAAACCTGTTTCAAATTCATGAACTTTCTTGAAAAAAAATAGTTTTAAGATCTGCGAACTTGTTTCCTAAATAAATGTATACAAAACCAGATTTTGTATTTTACCTGACATACCAGTTTTTTTCTTACAAAACTGCTACGAGCGAGCAGTGGCTAGCACGAGAAAATGCTACACCTACGTAACAGATTTTACGTGATTAACGTAAAGGATTAACGGGCATCTTTTGATTGTATGAAATCAGGGAAGGAGGCCCACTAGTTGAATTCAGGGGGCGATTTACTGATTAGGGATAGAAAGTTAGATAGCTTTTCGTAGGCCTTAGGTCTAGCATGGATAGGGCCTGGCAAACTTGATAAACTTGCAAGCGTAATCAAGGCAATTAGCTCCTCACGTCCTTTTAACTTAGGGAAACGTTTGTAATCGGTGCACCGGCCGAACATTGGGCCGGTCGCGCTCGCTCGTGAATATGGGCCACCAATCGTTTTCTTATCCACTCACGAAGGGAGCGACGCATCCACTCGTTCCTTCTCGTTTCTTCTTCTTCCTTCGCGTCTTCTTCAATAGTTTCTCTTCCCCTCCCTCTTCCTCGCAGAAAGCCACCATGGATCCACTTGATTGTGATCAAGCTTTTGTTCGTGTTGTGCCTCTCTCCTCCATATAGTACTCCGCCATGGATCCCAAGAGGCGGATGCTGGAACCAGCATGTTTTTTTGTTGGATCCAACATGTGTTTTTGTTGGAACCACCTTGCGCCATTTATGGAGCCACCAGAGCATCGGTGTTGCGACGGGGCGCATCACGAAGAAGCGTGTTGGATGCTGGAACCGGCACCCATTGTTGCTGGAACCATCGCACACTGATGCTTCGAACGAGGAACCTCGATGCGTTGCGACGATGATGGGCGTGGTGACCGTCGCTGGTACAGGAGTTGGAACCAGCGGCAAAATTTGCTGGAACTAGCAGCAAAAAAAGCTATAACCGCCTGCAAAATAAGCTACTACCGGCAACTGAAAAGTCTTGCTTTGCTAGCACGCACCACCGGCGTCACAGTTTTGCTACCACCGTGTTGCCGTTTTGTTACAACCGGAGTTTCTTTTTGCTACAACCGGCGGCCGGTGATGCTAGAACTGGCAGTGCAACAAACTACAAGCGGCAGATAGGGAATGTTACAACCACATCCCTTTTTTGCTACAACCACATCCTGTTTTTGCTACCACCGGCGACTTTTTTGCTACATGTGTGGCAGACGACGGGCGCCGATGCTTCAACCTGACATGGAAAAAAGCTTCAACTCACCAAGGAGAAGTTACAACCGGTGGCGGAAAAAGCTTGAACAGGCATAGTGGAAAAAGCTTCAACCCCCATGAAAAAGCGTTACCCGTGGAAAAATGCTTCAACCGGCGAAACAAAAGCTTCAACCAGAGGCTAAAAAATCTTTAACCGGGGACGAGTCTGTGGGCGCATGAGCGGCAACAACGACGAGCGGCGACGGAGAGGGAGAGGACGGGGGTGCTGCGACGGCGAGGGAGAGGACGTGGATGCTTTCTATTCTTGCTGGAGCACATGCACGAGGTGGCTGGGGCAGGGACACATCGCGCCGAATGGATTTGAAGCGTGGTGAGGGAGGAAGAAGATGATATGACGTGGGGGAGGGGGGATCGGACGGCTCCTGCCTGCCAGATCGCACGGCTGCAGGCTGACCGGCCCAAATTTGGGCTAGTGCGCCGGCGCGTATCGCTGCCCTTTAACTTATGTTGGCCATATGCATGCATGCATGCATGATACCCTCAGGGCATTTCTAGCCGTTGTCCTATCCCGCCATAAGGGAGTATATTTGGCAAAAATTTTCTTATTTAAACCGCACTTAATCGATCCTTTATAATAGTCAGTGGAGTAAAAAAATTACTCCATCCCTAATCCTCTCCTTATATTTACTCCGGCTCGTGACGGCCGAGTAAAAAATTTCACTCTCTCTTCTTCTCGCCCGCCTCCTCTTCTTCCCCTTCCCCGCACCGCCGCCGGCGCGACCCTCGCTCGATCTGCTGCCCTTCCTCCTCCCGATGGCCGGACGAGGTGGCCGCCGGTCCCCTCCACCGCCCCGCAGCGCGGATCCGTGCTGCCACGCCCACGGGTCATCGTCCGCCGCTCGGCCGATCCCCCCCCCCACCACACACACACGCGCGCGCGTGGTTTGAGGACTTCCCGGACCTCCCTCCGTCATGGCCACCGACGAGGACCGACATGCGCGTCCGACAGCGAGCGTGGGTAGCTGAAGTCACCGACCGCGAGACCCACAAGCGCAAGTGGGTCGGCTCCTTCCACACCGTTGAGCTCGCGGCCATGGAATAAGACTTGTGGCAGGTCCGGTTCCACGGCCGCGACGCGCGGCTTAACTTTCCCTTCGGCATGGCTCCGGTCCACTTTGTCCCCCAGAGCCGGGGGTGGTGAACACAAGGATGGCGCGGGAAGACAGGGAGGTGAGGGAGCGCCTTGAGGCCTACATGGAAGAGCTCGGCAGACAGTACCCGGAGTTAGTGGAGGCGGAGCGGGCGATCTTCACTGCAATGACGGCGAAGTTATCGTCATCTCCGACGACGCGGGCGGCAACGACGACGGCAACGAGGGCAGCAATGCGGGCAGCGAGGTGGGTGGCAACGAGGACGGCGAGGAGGGAGGCAACACGGGCAGCGAGGTGGGAGGCAACGAGATCGACATCGAGGAGTGGCGGAGCGTCTTCCCCGACGACCACGACGACGATGGCACCGGCCCGATCCCGGCTCTCATCGATGGGGCCTCACCTGGAAGGATTGGCTCGGCCTTCGGCCAAAACTAGTTTAAGTTAAGTTCTAGTTTCAATTTATGTTTAATGTTTGGTTGCAAGAACTTTATTTGTTGGACTTATATTTAAATGCATCATCTTTCGGTTCAAATTTGATCAAATTTGTGCAAATTTAGTTTCCTCCGCCAACTTTAGGAAATCATCTAGATGCGGTAATATTTTATGGAGTATATATACTGCACTATAGTTTTACTCCGCCAACTTTTAAAGGATCTGTTAGAAATACCCTCATCGTGGAATGTACGTGAGTTGAGTCCATGCATAGCTCTTGGCATGCTCACGCACACTCCTCCCGAGGCGCCTGCTGGCGCCCGTGAGGAAAACCCTAGAGTCGCCCCCGTCGCCCCCTTCGCCTCAACCCCGTCCCTCGCCGCCACCTGGGGCTTCGCCGGCCAAAGGCCGTGTGGCGTTGGCGGCAGCGGGGCGGCTCTCTCCCACACGCAGTTGGGGACTCCGCGGGGCGTTCCCCTCTGCTTTGTGGCGCCGGGCGTCGGGCCGGCCCTGCCTCGGCTCCTTCTCCCCCTCCCGGCGTCCTTCACTGGCGCCGCCTCCTCCCCTCTGTGGTGGTGGGTGGCAGGGCATGCGGATCTGGGATCCCTGCTCAGATCCAGTGGATGGTGAGGGTTGGTGTTGGCAGCGGTGGCCGGCGGCCCAGGCGTGGTGGCGGCGAGTCTCGCGGCCTTTGGGCATCGTGGAGGTGCCGGCGGCGGTGGATGCTTAGCCTGGTGGTGGTGGCGGCCGTGCACGGGAGTTGGATTCCATCGAACAGATCTGGGTGAAAACTTGCTTTCGACTACTGCCAAGGCCGGCGGTGGCGGCGCTATCTGCATCGTTCCCTTCTTGAAGGCATCGCCGTGGAGAAGTTCAAGGACACTCTCTGCTACCTCTGAGGGAATTCCTAGATCGGATGACGGCGGCGCTCTAGTGTCGTTCCCCCCTTTTGGGGCGTCATTCTTGGAGGTGCACACGTGATCGAGGGACCAGAGGACAGATTCTTTGGTGGAGCGGTGCTTCATCTCACTCATTGATGGCGGCGGATCTCGGCGGCATGGCGCTGTGGTCGGCGTCCGATGCGCGGAGATGGACTCGTGCAGGAGGGTGCCGCGGTCTGGCGTCGACGGCAGCTAGACCGGGCTAGGTAGATGCAGCAGTACAGTTTCGAAGATGGATTGATGGCAGGTGGCTGCGGCGGCCTCATACCTGTCAGGCGTCCTGAATGGGATCTCAGGTCTTAGATGATAGGTTTGACGCGAGGTCTGTTTGGTATTAGACCCGGACTATCAGCATCCCTTCATTAATTGGATAGGAGTAGCGGCAGATGTTGCCTAGACGGTGGCTTTGAGCTTACTATTGTATTACTTTGTAAGGTCTTGTAAGAAAAATCTAACATTCTTAAAGTTGCTCCCCACTTCTACCTATTCTCTTAACATGCACACTATCCGCATCATCACCATACCACATCATCAATACTAAATAGGAGCAACCCACTAACTCATCCTATCTTCTATATCTAAATAGGAGACCCCCACTATCTTATTTCTCTTTACACACAAATCAATGAATCCCGTGATGCAATATTCTGTTTTTTTACGTGTAGTCGTTCCTGATCACCGAAGCGACAGCTCCTTCGCCTTCCATAACTGAGGATTGAGCCTAGCGTATTTTCTCTTCCGCTCCCTATTCCCGAACCATAAATTCCCACCACCAGCCGCATCTTGGCTCCTCTCTCGATCCCTCGATCTTCATCTCTTCGATCTACTCTCGGTTGTCTCACGGCGTTATCACCTGCAGTCCTGCACCAACGAGTACCAACAGTGGTCGACAACAGCTGCAGGACAGCCACTGGCTCGCCCGGTCGCCAATCTTCACTGCTAGGTTGGACAGCGCACCGGAGTTCTTCGATTGGTAGGTTTCAATGGTGCTCCCTCAGCCTACCCACAAGAACCCTAACGTGTTGTTCTTCCTGGCGAGGACACAGGTGGCTGATATGGAGGAACAAGATTGATCCGGCGGTGGCTTTAGTATGGCGTGGAAGGGTGTTGTATGGGCCAACTACATGTTCCTTCATAGGTCGCCTGACTCCTACCCTAGCGACATCCATGACGGGACCATGTCTTCCGCTGATGAGGAAACAGAGGAATCAGGCAAAATCTGCTACCACGCGATAGGCCGGCGAGGCGAGCCATGTTGTGGACCAGAACACCGACTATTGCTCTGGTGGGAATTCCGACGTAGGAGGGGAACGAGTCGTGGGTGCCGTGGAGCTCGGCGAGGAAGCCATTGTTATCGTCAACCGAGGCCGATTGTGACGACCCACGGCGCCGAGGACCGAGCAGTGCGATTCACCGGTGTCGCCAGGCTATTTTTGAATTTTGCCAGGTTCCCCTCCTGTTGCAAATATGCTAGACATCCTGCACAGCAAGGGATATTAGTTATGACTTTTGAGTTGCTTGCAAAGTTAGAGATTCTTTGTTATGGGCTTGCTGCTTGCATTGGTAGTTTATTAGTATACAAGGTCCCGTATCTGATCTTTTGTCACTGTGTTATTATATGTACATTCTGTTAGTTTTCATACATATTAAGAGATAATATGATTTTGACGGAATCTTTTTTTACAATCAAAATCTGGTAACCATTTTGGATGCCAAGCTTATTTGCAGATTCAATCAGATCAACCTGTCTCACTGCAAGTGTGTCAAACAATTTTCTGCTGACAGCAAAGATTTAGGACGATTTGGTGGTTCTTGCCATAATATTGTTGCTGCTCCTGTTAATGGACAATTATCCTACAAAATTAATGGATGGGTAACCACGGTTGTTGGCACCCTAGCTATTCTATTGATGCATACGACATTAATTCATGCCCTGCACTCCCTGTTTGATCATCGCGCAAGGAACATTTAGTTTCGTCATTTGTTTTTTTTAAGGTTAACTGACTCAGCGCACCATGTTTTCATTTGCCATGTATAACCATTGATGAGTTGAGCGTCAATGGTTTGAACGCATGCTTCCAATTGCTTGGGGCACTTGGTGAGAGACCACTGTAATATTGTTCTTTCATGTAACCTATATTCAGGTTGCTACTCATGTATGTCTATAATACATACGCTTAAATCACATTGAGAGCTAATGGTTTTATTTTTTGGGCTGAGTCGACCAAGGCTTTAAGTACTTCCTAATCTTTCACAGATTCATCAAAACGTTCATGACAACAAAATCCCGCAGCAACGCGCAGGGTATCATCTAGTTAATAAAATGGTTGTATGCATCGTCTAGATGCAGAGGCCGGGGGTCTTCCTCTTTTTCTAAAAAAACGTACATCAACTTAGGTAGTTAACATTTGGAGAGATAACTGGCTCCCAAGAATTTCGGGACTAAAAATTACAGCTAAAAAGCATCGAATTAGACTGAAGTGGGTGTCGAAATTATTCATGAGCGGGACGAGAAGATGGGATGAAAATTTGATTAGGCATTCATTCTTTCATCATGATGCCGAAGAGATCCTAAACTTACGCATTCAGTCGATGGGAGAAGGTGATCTAGTTGCTTGGCACCATAAGAAAAGTGTTATGTTCTTTGTGGAAAATGCGTACAGACTGGCTTTAAATCTCAAGGACAATAGGGGCGAGATAGGAATATCCAGTGCTGCTGTTAATGAGGAAAGAAGATTGTGGGACGTTATTTGGAAGGCTAAGGTTCCGCAAAAAAATAGAATTTTTGCGTGGAGAGCTGTGACCAACAGTTTGGCGGTTCAGGTGAATAGAGTGACTCACTATCAAATGGTCTCCAGTATGTGTACTATATGTGGAGTTCAGGATGAAAATATCTTCCACGCTCTGGTGACCTGCCCTAAGGCGCGTGCTTTGCGTATCGCCTTGGGGGATGTGTGGAATATTCCGAGGGAGGAGTTGTTCAGATTTACGGGGCCAGACTGGCTTCTCATCCTGCTTGACCAATTGGGGTCTTTGGTACACGAGCAAGTGTTATTTATGTTCTGGAGAGCTTGGCATCTGAGGAACGATTTGATTTTTGGAAGAGGGAAATAATCGGTGAATGCGTCTGTTATCTTCGTGGATAATTATTGGAAGACTTTCTCCACTTCCAACGCTCGTGTGCAATTGGACCAAAGCACCAAAGGGAAGGGGGTGATGGGGAATGGGGAGAATCTTAGTCCGCAAAAAGAAAATGATCATGCTGGTTGGAAGCCTCCAGAGCAGGAGTATATTAAGATAAATGGTGATGCTAGTTTTGTGGAGAGCTTGAGATCTGCTAGCGTTGGGGTTGTCGATAGGAATCATCTGGGAGAAGTCTTGGTGTCTTCTTAGAATTTTATTCGAATGTGCTTCGGAGCGGAGGAGGCGGAACTTCGTGCGTGCCTCGCCGTGCTGTACATTGGTATTTCTTTTCATAAACCAATTATCTTGGAAACTGACTGCTCCTTTGCGGCATCTTTCCTAGCGAAAGAAACTGTTGACATGTCTCCTTATGTGGATCTAAAAATGGAAGCGATCAGCGCCTCCAAGTTTATTCTTGATCTTAAGATTGTTAAGATTAATAGGCAGGCTAACAAGGCAGCGCATGGGATATCAAAATTTAGTTTTGATACCATATCTGATGGTATATTGTGTAATTCTGTTCCATCATGCGTGGCTAATTATGTAATGAACGATTCTAAGACTATTGTTATTTGATCAATATATGGGTGGAGTTAACTGAGGCTGATTAGGTCACTTAATTAAATGATGCTCGATGACCCCTTTTTGTGTGTGTATCTGTTATATTTTATAATTGATGAGCACGAAATTACAATAAAATCTCGTCGAACCACATTTCTTCTACTATCATGCTCACCTACTTTTTTTAGAAATGGAGGAGGACCTCGGCCTTTGCATCTGAATGATGCATGCAACCACTTTATTAATTATTCACACAAGACCTTACAAAGTCATACAACAGTAAGACTGAAGCCACCGTCTGGGCAACAAAAGTGTCGCTACTCTTATCCAATTGATGAAGGGATGATAGTCTGGGCCTAAAACCAAACAGACCTCGTAGTCAAACCTAACATCTAAGACCTGAGGTCCCAATAAGGACGCCTGGCGGGTATGGGCATCCACCAGTCCGGCGTGCTCCTCAACCAGGACGCCTGCCGGGTATGAGGCCGCCGCAGCCACCTGCCACCAATCCATCTTCAGAGCTGTACTGTTGCATCTACCTTGCCCGGTGTAGCTGTCGCCGACGCCACCACGACGCCAGACAGCGTCACCCTCCTCGCGAGTCCATCTCCGCTCATCGGGCGCCGAGTCTCCACTGCACCACGCAGCGGAGATCCGCCGTCATCAATGGACAAGATGAAACACCGCTCCTCCTCTTGTCCCCTCCAACCAGCACTTGCTCCAAAACGATGCCCCCAGGAGGGAGAACGACACCGAAGGCCCCGTCATCGTCCGATCCGGTAGACCCAGATCTAGGGTTTCCCCCGGAACTTCCCGATCAGATTGACGTGACCTGCAACGACGATGCCTCCAAAAGGGAACGACGCCCGAGACGCCGCTATCGTCCGCCAAGATCGCAGACAGGCGTGATTTTCACCGGAAGCCACGTCTTCCCGACCTCGCGGCTGGCTGGAACCGAGCGGAACCTCGCCACGAAGACGTACGTCATCGTCGGTACTCTGGCAGAGATCCGGCATCTCCTCACCGGCCCCTCCACGCGCCGCCGGTCGGCGGAAGGCCTCCCCGCGACGGATCCAATCGGGGAGTTGGATCCGCAGTCACCGTCTTCTCCATCCCGATAAGAACAGCCCACCCTGCCGGATGGGGCACTGCCACCGCCGCCGTCCATCCAGGGTCGCCGCTTCGCCGGCTATGGTGCTCCGGCCACCGTCGCACGGCCTGGGGTCGCCGCCCCAGCTGCCGCCTTCGGATCGCACGAGAGGAACCACCCCTACCGCCTCAGATGAGATCCACCGTGTCCACCCGCCCAGATGCCTTCGGCACCGGGCCCGCCGCAACCGCGGCCCACGCTGGCGGCAGCGGCGGCAGGAGGAGGCGCTAGAGGAGGCCGGGCGGCGCTTAGGGAGCCTGGGCCTGGCGCGCCTGTGGGAGGTGACACGAGGGGAGGGGGAGGCGGTGTCTCAGAAGGAAAAATGTTCGAAGCAATGTGCAAGGGGAGGGGGAAGGGGGCATGCTCACCTACGTACATACAACTTGCTAGTTAACTGAAGTTACCCCACTGCAGGTGACAGGGCCATAGGTGAAAGGGCACAACCAGGTTCGCGCCGCTCAGGTGATTGAGCATCTAGTGGAGTTGAAGTGATTGAATTTCCCAACAATGCACCCCTCGAAATCCTGACGCTACGGTTTAACACTTGCATAATCGTTTTTCTATAATGCAGTTGTGCAGCCCTCAGACTTTTATTTGCTTATAATTTTGTTAAGTACAAACTGGATGAAGTAATAGACTAGATGGATACGGAACTGGGGACGTATGTTGTGGATCAGGCAATAAACTATCTATGCTGAAGATCTTGAAAATGCCAAGAGCTCATCGCATGTTGTGGATTGTCACCTGGACGTTTCTTCTCATGTCCAGAGGTGGTGGAGACGACCCCAACACGCGAGCTTGACAATAAGGCATTATCAAAATCTTCAGATAGATCAAGTTTATTGCCTAGTCCACAACATGCGTCCCCGGTTCCCTATCCATGTCTATTACTTCATCCAGTTTGTCCTTAAAAAAATATAATCAATTGCATTATAAAAAAATGATGATTATGGGAGTGTTAAACGTACCGTCGGGATTTCGAAGGGTGCATCGCTGGGCACTTCGATCACTTCAGCTCCGCCTAAATGATCCATCACCTAAACGGCGCAAACCCTCTGGTGCCCCACACCACGCTTCATCTTGCCATTTGGCCCTATCGTCTGCAATAGAGTAACTTCGGCTACCCGTGGGCACCGGCCGACCTTAACCCGACTTCGCAGCGGCGGTGAGCGGTGGTGCGCCGCCATTTTGGGCTTCTTGCCGCCGGACGCAGGCCATGACAGGCAAGATGAATCCTTGGATGACCCGTCACCGCGCCCGCTGTTCGACCAGACCGACGACCACTCTTGCTTCCTGACGCGAGTGAAGATCCCAGCATGGCCGGGACCTGGAGTGAACTTGGAGTTGGAGCTGCTCTTTTCTTGAGCATCTAGCTTCTTGGGAGACTAGGGTTGCTGCACCCCATATCATACCTTACTCGAGCAAAAAACTGATCAGTATGCACACGCACATGAAGCCTGCTGCAATTCAATCTACCAAAAAAAAAAGTAAGCGTGCATGCGCGCGTGCTACTAGAACTGATATATGATCGGTGCTTCGAAAAAGAAACATAAGTATGCATGCGTGCGAGCAATGCTACTGGAAGCAGTCTATGATCTATGCCCAAAAAAACAGTATGCATGTAGGCGAGCGTGCTACTGGAACTAATCTATGATCTGTATGCCGGTAGAAATTGTAGGATGCTAAATATTGTGTTGTATTGTTTCGTGTTTTATTAATTTGATCCTCATATGGGGTATGTACAGAAGTACTACTACATGATAGGGATAACTTGGAGTACATAGATACGCCCTTCGCAGAGGGAAACAAAGATTTTAAAAGGTATGTCTTTTTTGTCAATGTCATGACCGAGGATTTTCAATATCTTATATGCTAAATACATTATCGACAATTCCCAAGCGAAAAGGCAAGGTTTACTCTCCCTCGACCATACAAACACAAATCATGGCTAGCCAAATTCAATCTTCCTGAGCTCATACTTTGCTCGGCAAATCACCGACGCTACAATCAATGCAGCGAGGGGTTTTTTATACCCAGGCCAACACAGGTGCGCACACACGCACTACCAGAGCAACAACCTACCCGGGTCCTATGCCACTAACAGATAACCCTCCTTTTCACTCCTAGAATAACTCCAGGATTTGTACGACTCGGCTAGCCAGCTAACTAACTCACGCATGCACTAACTAATCTCTACCTTCATGCACGCTATGCTCAGCGCATGCACGGCCATGCTTGTGACGCCCACATGCACGGCCTGATGCACACCATCATGACGCACACACTAATCACCGTGGCGAGTTGTGATTTATTCCTAACAAATCCTCCTTTCTCCTTTTCTTTTCCCCGGCGAGGCAACTAGGAAGTAGCCAGCCAGCAATCGAGCGATGCATAGCTTTACTAGTTGTACCGCACAAAATCAACGTAGGACGGCCGCCTGACCTCACCCTACCAGCCCCTTCGCCTGTGATCTTTGCCCCTTCTGCAAGAGGGAAGAATAATGTCGATACTCCCTTAGGCTTAGGCTTTCAAACTTGGACATTGAGAAGCTTCACCTTGAGAACATGGACACATCTTCCTGGCCTTCCGATGGTACCTTCAAGAATTGGTGGAGAAGTAGAACCGGCGTGGGGGACCTCATCGAAAAGCCATGGCTTTGCTAAACATACTTGTGTCCTCGACCATTTGCGCAACATCATCATGACCAGGCATGATCCGCGGGTGCGAAGAAACTAGGATCAATTGTACTCGAGCCTCACGGTGCAGTGGAATGAGTGAATATTTTTTGAAAATATGAAACAAAATTTGAGATCCGGACAATTATTTAAAAACATGAACAAAGTTCAAAGTTCTGAATATTTTTTTGCAAAAAACCTAAACAATAATTGAAAATATGGACACTTTCCAATTTTTTAGAAAAACACGAACACTTTACAACGATTATTTTTGCAAAGTGTGAGTACTTTCTGAATTTATTGAACTTCTGAACATTTTTTAGCTCTTTTGGAAAATGTGAAAATTTTTGAAAAAAATTATGAATAGGTTCTTGAAAATTCATAGCATTTTCAAGAAAACACGTACAAAATTTGAAAATTTTGAACACTCTATGAAAAACACAAACAATTTGGAAAATTTCTATTTTTTTCTAAATTAAGAAAATAAAAAATAAAAAATAAAAATGAATAGTAAAAAACCCAGAAAACCTCTTAATTAAAAAACATAATGAAGAAATCCGGTAAGGTTCCCAAAAAGTGTGTGTGGGGTCAGACAATCTGCCGCAATGAGCGCTAAATAGGATTTGCGCAGGGAACTGTCACAGCCCCAGATCTCTGTTGGTAATTAGTTGCATCTTCATCCATGTCATCATATTTAAATTTCAGTTAAACTTGAAATGGGGGTTTGATTCAAGCCCTAGCACTAAAGCAATTCAAATAGGTTTAAATTCAAAAATATTTTCAAAAACCCAAAGTGGTTTGCAAAAATGTTCATATTTAATGGAAAAAGGTGAAAACCATATCCAGAGGTGATGGATATTTTTCTAAGGCATTTTTGGATTTTTGAATAAACCATATTGTATTTGAATTGGGGCATTTAAATACTATAAATATTTTGAATGCTCCAAAAATTCTGGTTTCAATTGTGGGCTTTTGGAATAATCCAAATAATGCCCCAATTTATCTCAGGAGTTATAAAAAAAAGATTTGGTGTCTAAAACTAAATCAAACAAACTACAGAAAATAGGAAAACAGAGTTAAATAGGAAAACAGGAGAGAACTGTACCTGGCCTCACCTGGCAGCCCACCTGGCCCAGCCTTCTTTCCCCCCCCCTCCTGGCTGGCCCAGTTGGCCCAGCCACCAGCCGCCCTCATTATCGTCCTCCTCTGCCAGAAGGCGAGGCGAGGCGTGTGGCCCAGCAATGCTGCATGACCACCTCACCTTGTCTTTGGCGGCCTCCCGACCTTCTCGCGCCGCCTGGAGTTGCCACGCAAACCCCCCCCCCCCCCCGACCCCCTCGTTCCCTCTCTCTCCCTGACGCCTCCCTCCTCTCGCTCTCTCTCTCTCTCGCCCGGACAGGCGGCCTCGTCCGCCACCGTCGCCGTTCGCGCGGCCACCGCCACCCCTCTCCTCCCGACTAGCCCACAAGCTCCGCCACTCCACCTCGCCCTCCTCACCGAGTCTCCTGACGCCGAGCACCGAGGCGCCGCCCGCCGTTCTTCCCTCTTCGGACCTTGATGCCGTCGGCCAGGTCGGCGTCATCCGCCTCCCCGAGCGGTGAGCTTGCCTTCGACCTCCCGTGAGCTCGTGACGCTTCCCTCATCTCTCTCTCGCGCCAGAAGCCGCCCGCTAGCACTCCGAATCCGGCCACCGCCATGGCCGTGAACCTCGCGCCCGAGCTTTTCGCCGTCCTCGTAGCTCCGGCATGTTCCACTGGGTCCTCGAAGCCGTAGAGGCCCTCGGTTGGCCTCCCGTGCACCGCAGCTGACGCTTATGCGTCGTGCCGTGGTTTCGCAGCCGCGGCTCAACGCCGTCGCCAACTCCGGCGACCCGCGCCTGTGGCCTCTGTTGGATGCGCAGGAGGAAGGGCTCTCGGTGCCCTCCGCCGCTTTTAGCCACCGGTGGAGCAACCAGCGCGCTCCGCCGCGTTCGACGTCGCCGGCGTCAAGCCGCCGATGGCGATGACCTTTGACCGGGGTTTGACCACCCGGTCGACTGACATGCGGGCCCCGCCCGGCTAACTACTCTAGTTTAGGTTTAAACTAATTTAACTTAACCTAGGTTAATGCTAATTAACTAGGTTAGTTTAGTTAGTCACTGACGTGTGGCCCCACACGTCAGGTTTGACCTGGGCGCCCTGTTGACCCGCTGACGTCACATTGACGTCAGGCTGACGCAATAACTAGGTTTCTAGATTTAATTTAATTCAGTAAATTCCAGAAAATACTCTAAACTTCTAAAAATCATATAAATTCAACCGTAACTCGGATGGAAATAATTTATATATGAAAAATGATCAGAAAAATATGAAGAATCTGTTTATGCCATGATCATGCATGTTTGAACAAGTTAACCTCACTGAATAGGATGAATCATGATTAGGGTAACTTATGAAATAGCATTTGGAGTTGGAATTCAACCTTGTTTGAATTCCACTTCAACTAACTTGGATTATTATTGCACTAGGTAAATTAAGTTCCTTAACATGATCATGCATCATATATGTGCATTGCATTGATTGCGTTCTTTCTCAGTTGCCGGTGTTTGTTCCCTCCCGGTAGACGATGTACCGACGATGATTATTCGATGACACCGATGAAGAACTATTATCTTGAAGTGCTGTGCAAGCAAAACCCCTTGTTCATTCCGATACAATCCCACTCTCTCGCTCCTGCTCTATTTTATCGCATTAGGACAACAACGACTCATGTGTTACTTGCAGTGGTAGGCTGAACCCCTTGATCCTTTGCATGACCCGTCATTCCACAAGAATTAGATGAAACCCACTAGCATGAGTAGGAATTGTTTGAGCCATGTTGTGCCTACTCATCTATGCTTGTTTGTCATGCACTGCATCGCTTAGAGTTGAGTCGGGTCTGATTCATCGGGAATGAATTGGAATGGTTGTGTGAACATGTCCTATTGTGTGTGAGCTAAGTGTGTGAACACGATTTGGTAAAGGTAGCGGTGAGAGGCCATGTAGGAGTACATGGTGGGTTGTCTCATTGCAGCCGCCCTCGAACTGAGTTCTGTATTTGTGATCCATGAAACAGTTACTACCACGCATTGGGATCCTTAATTGACCCTCTCGGCTTCTTAACCACCCTTGTCCTCGGTCCGGGAGTTGCAAGTAGTTTCGGTGTTTGTAGTATCTTTGGGGGACGCAACGCCGACCTTAGGGGTGGGTTGTGTTGCGGTAGGCACCGTGTTGATGTACCGAAAGTGCCCGTTTGGTATCTCGGGAACCCCGCATACATCGCTCGGGCTGTATGGGAAACCTCGGCGGACTCCTGCGGATGGAACCGAATAGGCGATAAACCCGGATTAGGGACTTGTGTGTTTAGGTAGGTCGTGGCCGACACCCACGTTGGGCTTCCGCTTGAAGGTTGCCGAGTACATGTCGTGGTAAACGGCGGTAAGTGGTGAGAGCGTGTGTGAAGAAGTACACCCTGCAGGGTTTAATATGATCTATTGAATAGCCGTGTCCACGGAGAAGGACTTCTGGATTGCCTATATCGGTTCATAGACAAGTGAAAGTGGATACCCTAAAATGCGCAAGATAAGCGTGAGTGCTATGGATGGCGTTCCGTAGGGGAGACGGGAGCGGGTCCATAGTGGTGTATTGATATGGTGAATATGTGGACTCGTAGCGCCACCTCAAAGAGTTACTTGCGATCGTAGTTCGGGTTAGCCACCGAGTCAAAGTCGGCTTGCTTGATCAAACTCCACCACCCCCTTTGATAATGATGCATATGTAGTTAGTTACGATGTAAGTCTTCTTGAGTACAATTGTACTCACGTTTGCTTATTTTATGTTTTGCGAGAGACGTCGGTCTCGCTTAGTAGTTCCGCTTGGACTTGACGTTTAGCTTGTTACCTCAGCTACGATCTTGTGCCTTCGGCAGATCTCAGTAGATAGTCGGGCTTCTCGGCCTTTTTCATTTATAATTGTCTGTACTCGAGACATGATTAGCTTCCGCTTGTGCTTTGACTTGTATGCTCGAGTGTGGGGTCATGAGACCCATGTTTGTAATATCTCGCTCTTGAGCCTAATGAATAATATTTGAGTCGTAGAGTTATGTTGTGATGCCATGTTGTATCTACGCATATCGAGCATAATGTGTGTATGTCCGAAATGCTTGATATGTGTGGGATCCGACGAACTAGTTGTTTATCCTTGGCAGCCTCTCATATGGGGAAATGTAGTCTCGTGCTTACGGCGATAGTAGTCCGCTACAGCCCGGTTCACCGGAGTCCTCGCTAGCCCAAAGACTACCGCTTGGACACTTGGTGGCCGGCATGTGTTTCACGCCGTTCCTATGTCCGTCCTTCTTCGGGAAATGTCACGCGGTGTTATTCGAGTCACCGCCTAGCTCGCTACAGCCCGGATACCGGAGTCCTGTTAGCCAGTGCTACAGCCCGAATATATCCGTTGATGACCGACATGTTCGATGCGATTCATGTATGCTGTCCCCATAGGTTAGCGCCCGCTTTGGGTTCACGACTAGCCATGTCGGCCCGGGTTCTTTGTCATATGGATGCTAGCGACACTATCATATACGTGAGCCAAAAGACGCAAACGGTCCCGGGCCATGGTAAGGCGACACCCGTGGGAATACCGTGCGTGAGGCCGCAAAGTGATATGATGTGTTACATGCTAGATCGGTGTGACTTAGGATCGGGGTCCTGTCAGGAACAGACCACCGATCGTCGTTGAGTACTTGAGTATGTAAGCGGATAGGTTGGCTGAGCGGAGTGGGTAAATTGTGGTCTTTTCCCCTTTTGCAAGAGGGGAGAACCGGCGTGGGCAGACCTCATCGAAAAGCCATGGCTTCGCTAAACATACTTGTGTCCTGGACCATTTGCGCAACATCATGACCAGGCGAGCCCGCGGTGTGAAGAAACTAGGATCAGTTGTACTGCAAGAATAATCTCGCATGTGGTATTTGAGAGACATTTGTAACAAACTTTGTTCTCTTCTTCGTGTTGATGAGGTAAATCTTAAGCCTCCATTTGGAAAGGAAAAAAAAAGTGTAGCTAGAAACGGCACTAGCAGTTGGCTCGCCGCTGACTAGATGAGCTACTAGGACAATATTAGAAGGTACTGCCCATTGATATGATGAATCGCCACCACCATCTGTACGTATGATCTCTTGTGTTCATCGTTAATTGGACTATCTGACGGGAGAATCTCGAGTTTCCTGGCGTTCGGTTGGCCGATTGCTTTGGTTCAGAAATGCACGCAAAGAGGGCCTGAACTCCAACACACATGCAAGTTTCAGCACTGAAGAAGTGATACGCACGCACTGAGACGGCACGGAGAGAACACACACACCAGCGTGAAACTAGCACAAATGCAAGGTACTCCTACATACATGCATACAGATTCAGTTGGAGAAGTGATACGGATAATCATACGCACAGAACGGCAATACATAGCGCTCAGCACAAGAGTAGTAGCTGGTCTAGTAACTGAACCGGCATGCATGCAGGGTGGTTATTCATGGCGCAGAGATGAGATCCTGCTTACACCGATGCGCCAGCCATCTCATCCATGAACAGCTAGGGCAACCGGAGCAAAGATGCCTCTGGATCTATCTATCTATCTATCTATCTCCACGCGTCCGATCTGATTAATTGATGAACATGCTATGCGACGAGGACGAAGATGGCGTAGATGATGCCGGGGATGTATCCCAGCACCGTGAGCAGCAGGCAGATCCAGAACTCCACCTGCACATGCACCAAACCCATCACTCCATCAGACTGACACACACACACAGAGAGAGGTAGATCGACAGGCAGCTTGACTCGTAGGTGAATTAGCTATCACTGGTAGCAGAACTTCATAAATATGTGTAGGACTGGGAGCTTACGCCGATGCCGTAGCGGAGGAAGACGCCGAGCGGCGGCAGCAGGATGGCCAGCAGGATCTCCACGAACGTCTCCGAGCCCATCGCAACCAAATCCCTCTTCTCCCAGAGCCTTTCTTCTCCGATGAGACGATGTGGTCGATGGTGCTATAGCTTGTCGTGGGAGAGTGACTGAGTGAGCAAGCAGGGCAGGGCTAGTGACGTGCGGCGCTAGAGCTGATCAGCTCGACCGGGAACCTAGAAGAATTGGACGGAGGTGAACGTGGCGGCGCCGAGCTCCCGTGGAGCGACACCTCGCGCGTACTCCATGCATGCTTTGCCTGGTGGACATCTGTCGAGCTGGGTTGAGAATCTGGCATGATCACGCGTCAGCGCGATTAGGCACTCGTTATAGAAAACTCAGATCAGCACTCCGTAGTAGTACTACGTACGTAGCCGTGTACGTAATAGAAAACTCATAAACCCGTAGTACGTACGTAGCCGTGTCGAATCACCACGCGCGAGTATCCGTGCTACTGTTCTAGATAGTCTTGGCGCTGCTTGGCCGGTGCGGTGCAGGTCCGTCTGGCGACTCGCGGGCTGGTCGGCCGGTGGGTTCTCTCCTCTGGAATTAAGCGAATGCATGCCGTGAGCAAGTACTACTACTGGATGGTACTCATACGTTTCAGATTACTCGTATTCCCGTCCGGGTATTTGTATACGAGTATTTGCATCGTTCGAACCAACATTTGACAGAGATAAAAGTTTTCCTATTTTCTGCGGGTAACGGACACAGAGATACAACTTGGGAAGCCTCACAACAAACTCAAAAAAAAAAAAAACCGCTTCAGCAGCCAGCTTTGAGTTCTGCATTCGATTAGTCAAAACGAAGAGCGTCCGAGAGAGAATTGTGCTTCTGGGCGCCGACATGCTGCATGACAACCTGGTCTGGCTTCTGGGTGCAGCTTCGTGTGGTACGTCCTCGCCAACCTGGTGCCCTATGCTCCTCCCTTGTTCAACCGCGATGAGGACATCTCCAATAGTTGTAAAATAGTTGTTGGTAAATTTTGTCACATAGGGTTTTTAATGATGTGTCATGTAAAAAATGAGAGAAAGAGTAGAAGGTTGTATGTACATGAAGACTAGCCACAATGGAGAGTAACATACACTAGTAACATACACATATCCCTAGACTATGTTACTACCTCAATAATGGATAGTAACATAAGTGTGGTAACATGCAAAGCTTCATTTATTAGGTTATAGACTCATATTGCATTGGGACATGTGATGTTACAGTAACTAGCTAAGTTACTAGTACTACATCTCTCCTCATTAATTCACTGCCACATAAGCAAATTTGCTGAGTTGGACTCGATGTTACTACCGAAATTACTCCCATTGTGGCTAGTCGAACCAACACCCCTTGCACAAGCTCCAATGTAGAATGAGAGAGCACCTTATTTATTGTCTCACATCTTATTGGGCAAACTAGATACAACCCATTGGAGTTGTTGTATGTTAAGATGTTGATTGATAACATGACGTTTTTTACCAACAACCTAACATACAAACTATTAGAGATGCCCTGATGCAACACCCTCGGTCTACGTACGTGGCACTATCAACCCACAAGACGTCGACACGTAAGGGCGACAAGTCACGCACTTCCGTCCATTGGTGTTCCTTGTCGGCACGTACGGCTCGTAGCTAGTCGTAGGTTATCTGACAGCGACGCGCGTTCAAGCAAAATTTAACCCTGATCTCGATGATTTACGCCTGCTGATTCCATGGTCAATGTAATCATCTTCACCTTATGTAAGAAAGTCGTCTTCGCTTTACGTTAAAAAAATTGTCTTCCCAGAGCGTCTTGCGAGATAGGGGTCTTCATCGGTTGGGCCCCGCCTCGATTTCCTCTTCGTCCTCGGGTGGGTTGTGCCGTCTGCGTGGCACGCTATGCCTTGGGTTGTGTCCTTGTTAGGCTAGTTATAGTAGGAAACATAGATTAGTAATATGCATATGTTATTAGTCTATGTTACTATCTCCATAGTGGATAGTGTTATAGATGTGTTAACATAGAGGGCTTCATTTATTACTTTATAGACTCATTTTACATTGGAAACCGCTATGTGATGATAACATATTATGTTACTTCATTTAAATCTCTCCTCATTACTTACTTGTCACATCATACTTTTTGCCTATGTGACATGTATGTTACTACCTATATTACTCCCACTATGAGCAACCTTAGTGGCCAGTTGGCTTGCATTCATACTTTGACCTATGTGCATCCTTTGTTTGTGTGTTGTACTTCGTACTTTGTTAGGGCCTCATTATTAAGGCCGGGCAGATGCCCCCGCTCTAAAAAAAGCATGATTAATAGTAGAGCTAACTATTGGCTATACGTAATAGCCATGTCATCGTTAGCTAAATATTTTACTATTTTATCATTACATGGTTCATCTTTTTCTCTCATAATGCTTTTTGAAGCGCGAGTTGTAGCTGGCTAGTAATACAACTTTACAAGCCGCTTGTTTTCCTCTTCTTTCTCTTCTAACTAAGAATATAGTATTTAAATCCTTATAGTTTGCTTACATCACCCTATTGTACTTGCTCTCGGAGCATGGTTCATAAGGCTGATTGTAATGGGAGTATCATGCATGACAACTAGGCAAATTTGATGAGGTGGCATAGAATTAAATGAAGAAAGAGAGAGTTGAATATCATATCATGATATCATATCATATTAAATGTTGTGCTACTATGTGTTATGCATGTCAATAAATAAAGTCATCTATGATACTATTCACTACGGATTTAGTATCATAAACTAGTATCATATGCATTATGTAGTACATATGATACTCGTCATTACGACTAGCCTAATATAGCCGAATCATGGCTATAACATGTTGCAGTATCATGTATAGCCAATATGTATAGTAGTGCGCTATAATAAAGTACTACTACGTTTCTATCACATGGCCCATCATATACTCTCACCCGCTTCTTGGAGACGGTACTACAGCCGGCTGTAGATCTACAGCCTGCTTTTCTTGTCTCTCCTCTTCTCTCTCATCCAGCTCATCAAAGATATTTAAATCTTACAGTCCGCCTATGTCGCCTTATTATACTTGCTCTTAGGGCATCTCCAATGCCGGGCCGCAAACCGCCCGCATACGTCCGGATTGCGGAAGTCCTTCAACGCGGTCATGTATCGATCCGCGGCGCTGTCCGGACATGTTTTCTCCTGCAACCGAAGACAAGTGTGGGGGGATTTGCGGGAGTCCGAAACGCTGCTACGCCCGCTTCTGACCGCCCTGGCCCACCGAAACACCTCCTCCCTCGTCAGCATGCGTTCCTAAAAATACATGTATGTACCCGTAATACAGAGGGTTTTTGGGCCTAGGCTCTGGACAAGAAGGGGCAGTTCACAGTAAGCTCAGCGGACAGGTTTATGCTCCATACCAAGCTCCAGTGTGAGAGTTGGTCAGAGGGGAGAGGTGGTTCATCTACGAATGAAGAAAATGAAAATCCTGGACTTCTCTTTGGAAGCTCACGGTCCCATCAAAGCTCAAAGTTTTAATGTGGAGATTGGCGCAAATTTAGCATATGTGCAAAGATAATGTAATTTAGTTGTTGATGTAATTGTACAGCTAGCAAACTAACCGTTGTAACTGCATATGTAGTGAGCACCGTAATCCTGCCGACTAGGGAGGGGACGCCAAACGGTAACTTAAATTAATTCAAACGTGCCCACACAGTGAACAAGATAGAACTTATTGCACTGACCGTGGAAAGCAGTGCAATGAGAACCATCAGGTTGCTTGGTAAAGAGAGTCTCTTTAAAATTGGTATCATCAGGCGAGGCTATGTAGTAGTTACGAGGGGCCGTTGCCCCCACCGCCCTTGCATATTTACTGAAGCAAGACTTTTTTAGAGGTTAAAGTATGAAGAGCTCAATCATTTGCCTAAGTAATCTGGAGTTAATTATCATAACTACTATGACAATACCACTGGTCACATGACTAAATGAACGACAACAAAGCTCTGCTCCCAACTTCGTTTAGCAACTGCATCAATCGATGCCACGAACACTTCCTTGCGCGTATGAGTTTCGGTCAATTTGTTAGCTTCACAGGCCAATACACTCGAGATCAAACTGTTTGGGTTGCTGCTCAAAATCCCCATCAGATTCCATGACTGAGGAGTATAAGAAAACAAGTGTGAGATGAAATAGCATAGCTCTCCAAAATTTAAAATTGCACAGTTAGCAAACTAACCATTGTAATTGTGTATGTAGTGACGTCAAAGTAGTATAAATTTAAATGTAATGCAAACATCACAAATTCAAAAATTGTAATAATTATGAATATGTCAAAAATATACATGATAGTTACCTTGTTTCACTGCAACAGACTAATACATGTTTATTCTTTTTTGCAACTCAAGAGGAAGCTTTATTAGTTGGGTGTGGCTAGGTCTCAGTCCACTAAGATTTAACTAAGTCTCGGTCAAGTGGCATAACATGCAGAAGAGAAAAAAATCGAAGAAAAAAATTGCACAGATCCTTACAGATATAGCATGGATTGAGACTTAATGAAGTCTTAGTCAACTGAGAGTTAGCAAGACTATTATTCTTTAGGTAACTTCTTCTCTGTCCTACTCTTTGGCCGGTCCGACTGCAAGTGACGAAGGGAAATGAAAGATCACAGTGCCTTTTTTTTAAATGTCAAGACTTCATTCATTAGATATAAGAAGTACATCGTTCATGAGGATCACTACAATCTCCTCTACCGGTTCCTCAAAACAGGCAGAATTTAAAGAAAATCTAGCTAATCTAGCAAACTCATGAGCTACTTTATTTGCTTCTTTATTACAATGTTCGAATCTAGTAATACTAAAATCACAAGAGTAATGAAAACAATCGTCGAAGATTGCTGCTGTCGCACCCGCTGATTGTCCTCCATCTTGCATAGTATAAATACCTCCAGGTTATCCGAGTTAATAATAAGGCGATTACATCCCACCCTTTGCGCCAATGTTAAACCAAACTTGAGAGCAAGTGCTTCTGCCATTAGCACATCCACACAGTAATCGATCTTCCCATTTCCTTCGGCGATAAACCTGCCTCTATCATCTCTCAGGACCGCCCCCATCGTTCCCCTAAGCATGTCATGGTCAAAAGAAGTATCAACATTAAGTTTCACAAAACCTCTAGGGGGCAGGACCATCCTTCCTTCTAAATGGAAGCCTTGGGCGATGAAGCATCAACAAAGTTTATGGTGAGTGCTAAAATCCCCATTGAAATCTGCACGGCATTTTGAGTTGGCTCGTTGTGCACCAATTTCCGTCTTTCCCATCATAAATACCATGTTGAGACAGCAATCATCTCACGCACATTGTGATGACCTATCATCCTCAACTCTTGGTCCGGGAGAAGTAGTAAGTACTTCAATACCGCCTCTCCAGCATGGCCTACTTCGCACACTTTATCGAAATATCATTTATCCCCAGCCTTTTCCAAACCTCCTTAGCTTTTCTTAATGTATAATATATTAGTAGCCTATGAGTGTTTCCACACGATCAAGAACAAAAGAGAAGGTAGAGAAAGCATGTGCGCCATAAAACTGGATATGCACAAAGCTTACGATAGAGTTGAGTGGCCTTTTTCAAAGAAAATAATGTTGAGATTAGGTTTTCGACAAGAATGGGTGAACTTTATTATGCAATGTGTCTCAACGTTTGAGTACAGAGTCAGGATAAATACAGAGTAAAGTGAGAGTTTCAAACCCACAAGGGGATTCAGACAGGGAGACCCGCTGTCGCCATACCTTTTCTTGTTATGTACTGAGGGTCTGAATGCTTTACTCACACACACCGAGGAAACTGGAACTATCTCAGGTGTAAAAGTCTGTAGGGATGCACCACCTATCACAAATCTTCTTTTTGCGTATGATTCATTGATTCTTATGAAAGCAAACCAACACAGTGCAGAGGCTTTGAAGGCAGTGCTTGATCTATAATGTGAGGCATCAGGACAATTGGTAAGCATTGAAAAATCCGGCATTTTCTTTAGCCCCAATACGAAGGTGGTGATTAGAGCACAATAATGTACAACACTGAATATAAGGACGGAGCCTCTTACTAATAAATATTTGGGCCTGCCAACAAATGTGGGATGGATAAAACAAACTGTTTCCAATTTCTGATTGAACAAATTGCTAAAAAATAGTGGCTGGAAGGAGAAACTATTGTCCACTAGGGGAAGGAAATCTTGCTCAAGGCTGTGATCCAAGCCATACCGACCTATGCAATGTCGATCTTTAAAATTCCTAAAAATATATATAAAGAAATCATTGACGCAATAGCGCATTTCTGGTGGACGAGAAGAACCAGAAAATAATGCGTTGGATGTCCTGGTGGAAAATGTGTGTTCCTAAAAATCAAGGAGGGATGAGATTTCGTGATATTCACTGCTTTAACTTGGCGTTGATCGCTAACAGGCGTGGCGTCTTTTAGATAACCCTGAGTTTTTGTGTGCTTCTATCCTAAGGGTAAAGTACCACCCTGATGGTGACTTGATGAACGCTAAACAAAGGAAGGGCTCTTCTTTTACATGGCAGAGTATTATGGCAGCCATGATTACCCTGAAACGAGGCTATATCTGGCGAGTGGCGAACAGACAAAAAGTAAATATTTGGGAAGATGCTTGGATCCCAAAATATGCTAATAGGAGAATTGTAACGCTGAAGGGGGGACATCTGTTAACCAAGGTAGGTGATCTCATTGATCATGTGTCCAATAACTGGGATGAAGAACTCATCAGACAAACTATGTGGCCCATCGATATACAATGGATTATCAATTCAACTCTCGCAACATGATATGCCGGATTATATTGCTTGGACCTATACAAAAATGGCATTCTCGGTCCGGTCAGCATATTCCATCCAATGGAAAAATCAGTATGGTAACAAATTAAAATACTCCAATAAAATGGGACGAGCCACAGTTAACCCTATTTGAAGTAAGATATGGAAGTTATCTTGTCTGGCAAAAGTGAAAAATTTTATATGACGCACGCTTCATGAAACTCTGCCATGCCGGGCTACGCTTGCTAACAGACACATGAAGATTTTGCCCCATTGCCCCACTTGTTTTGAGGGCTTAGAAGATACAAAACATATGCTTTTCTGAAGATCACAGTGCCTTAACCGCAGGTAAACACTGGTGAGGTGAAGATCGTTGGAGTTGAAACGAAACGGTAACTAAGATGAATGCATCACAGCCGTCCGTCGAAGACTTGTCTCGTGCGCGTCCACCGCAGCCCTTCGCCAACCGAACCTGGAGTTGGACAGTTGAACAACACTTCTTCAGTAGTTTCAGTACAGTACAGCTTCGGCTTGGGCCCTGACAGAATGTACGTGCGCATGCCCGCTTGAATATGACGCGGAAAGTACAGCACAGCACAGGATCGTTATCCGGAAAGCCCGGATCTTTAAGGTTGAGTGGATCAAACTAAGAAAATCGTTCCTCCTCCTTCCTTCCTGATGCATCCATGCGCGCGCTTTTTCTTCCAGATTGCATTCGATTTGCCAAAGCAAAGAGCTTCCGAGAGAGAGTTGTGCTTCTGGACGCCGACATGGTGCATGGCAAAGAAATGGTCCAGCTTTCGTGGTACGTCCTCGCCAACCTGGTGTACTATGTGTTGGAAATATGAGCAATTTACAGAATGATTTTATTAACAGAAATACTAGATAAAGCATGTATAGCGGTGATAAAATAAATCATGCAATTTGACAAAGAGAAGGTAAACAACATCTTCATATATAAACCGTAACTAAACATATCTTGAGCAGACAGTATAGCAAGTTGCATATATGAGATAGAGCCTAACATATGTAGGGCAAATACTAGAGCAAGGAACTGTAGCAGAACCTCCAATAGAAAGAGGAGAAACACATACGTGACAGCAGTAGGAGCAGAGGCACTGGACTTGGGGTCGGTGTCCTCCATGTCGTCGAGGAGGTTGTCGACGTCGGAGTCCGGGGCGTCCGTGACAAAGAAGTCAGTAGTCGCGCAGAGCGCTCCCCAAAAACCTTATCACCATTCTCCCATACATGACTCAAAAGGTGCGGTTTCGGAGGCCTACTGTCCCGACTCGCGGTGCACGCCGCAAGCCGGGATGAGGAAGACAGCAGCAGCTCAGAGAAAGCGAACCCGCAACCCGCGGCGCGTCGTGACGAGGCGTGGCGAGGCGGGCGGCGGAGGAGGAGCGCGCGTGGATGTCCCTCTTGTTCTCATGCTCATACAAGTGGGGAAAGAACCTCCCTTATAAGGAGGTCCAATTCTCACTCAACTATGATGTGAGACTAAACTTTAGTAGTATCCCTGCCTTGCGTAAATAAATTAAAGTGGGCCTCTAGGATTTATTAGGAATTTCTGAAATAATTATTGGGCTGCCTTAATATAGACTAAATTCCAGCACTATGCTCCTCCCTAGCCGCGTATTACCTGGCACGATCAACTCGCAACACGCCGACACGTAAGGGCGACAAGTCACGCTCGTAGCTAATCGTAGGCGACTGACAGCGACGCGCGTTCAGGCAAAATTTAACCCGATCACGATAATTTACGACTGCTGATTCCATGGCAATGTAATCATCTTCACTTTATATATAAGAAAACCGTCTTCGCTTTACGTAACAATATCGTCTTCCCAGCTTCAGTTAAAGCATGATTAATAGTAGAGCCAATTGTTGGCTATATGTAATACTATGTCATCGTAGCCAACCTAAAAAGCAACTCATATAATAGTTGACTATTAATAGTTGACTATTAATATTTTACTATTTTATCATGGCTCTTTTTTTCTCACGAAATGCTTCTTAGCCTATTTTACTATTTTATCATGGCTTGTACTAGTTTACAGGCCGCTTCTCTTCTTTATCCTCTTCTTTCTTTTCCAACTGAATAAAAACATAATATTTAAATTCTTATAGTCTGACTACATCACCCTATTATACTTGCTCTTAGAGCCTGGTTCATAATATAGCCGACTGATGGCTATAATATGTTGTCATGTCATCCATAACCAATGTAATAGCTAACATGTATAGTAGTGGATTACAAGAAAGTACTATCTTTTTTACCACATGGCACATCATACACTCTCACATAGTTTCTTAAAACCCGTGCTACCGGTAAATTTGTAGATCTATAGCTACTTCTGTTCTCTCTCCTCTAATCTCTCATCCAACTTATTAAAGATATAATATTAAAGTCTTACAGCCTGCCTGCGTCACCTTATTATACTTGCTCTTAGGGCATCTCCAACACCGGCCCGCAAACCGCCCGCATACGTCCGGACCGTGGAAGTCATTCAACGCGGTCCTGTATCGGTCCGTGGTGTGGTCCGGACGTGTTTTCTCCTGCAAACCCGAGACAAACGTGGTGGGTTTTGCGGGAGTCCGGACCACTGCTACACCGCTTCTGACCGCCCTGGCCCACCCAAACCCCTCCGCCCTCGCCCGCACATGTTCCTAAAAATACCCGTATGTACCCGTAATATAAAGGATTTTTGGGCCTAGGCTCCGGACAAGAAGGGGCAGTTTACAGTAAGCTCAGCGGACAGATTTATGCTCCAGGCCTAGCCTCCAACTTGAGAGTTGGATGGATGGGAGAGGTGGTTCATCTACGAATGAAGAGAAGGAAAATCCTGGACTTCTCTTTGGAAGCTCACGGTCCCAGCTAAGCTCAAAGTTATCATGTGGAGCTTGGCGCAAATTTAGCATATGTGCAAACATAATGTAATTTAGCTGTTGATGTAATTGCACAGCTAGCAAACTAATAGTTGTAACTGCGTATGTAGTGAGCACCGTAATCCCGCTGACTAGGGAGGGGACGCCAAATGATAACTTAAATGAATTCAAATGTGCCCACACAGTGAACAAGATAAAACTTATTGTCGCGACCGTGAAAAGCAGCACAATTAGAACCATCAGGTTGCTTGGTAAAGAGAGTCTCTTTAAAATTAGTGTGTCAAGAGAGAATTTAGAGGCAGAACTTTTGTTTGCGTCCGTACCTCGGCTGGCTTGGGATGAAGAGGTGTATTGTCACGTTGGCAGATACACTAAAACAGCGACGGGGCTATGTGTAGTTCTAAGGGGGCCACTGTCCCCCCCCCCCCTCCCCCTTGCATATTTACTGAAGCAAAACTATTTTAGAGGTTAACTTATGAAGAGCTCAGTCATTTGCATAATTAACCTAGAGTTAATTATCATAACTACTATGACAATACTACTGACCACAGGACTAAATGAGCGAGAAGGAAGCTCTGTTGCTGACTTCGTTGCTAATTTAGCAACTACAGCAATCGACGCCACAAATAGTTCTTCGCACGTGTGAGTTTCAGTCGATTTGTTAACTTCATAGGCCAATACACTAGAGATAAAAATACTAAGATCAAACTGTATGGGTTGCTGCTCAAAATCCCCATCGGATTCCATGACTGAGGATTAGAAGAAAACAAGTGTGAGATAAAATAACATAGCTCTTCAAAATTTACAATTGCACCACTAGCAAACTAACCATTGTAATTGCGTATGTAGTGACATCAAAGTAGTGGTGTATCTAAAATTACATTACGAAGAAATTTAAATGTAATGCAAACATCACGAATTAAAATATTGTAATAATTATGAATATGTCAAAAATATACATGATAGTTACCTTGTTTCACTGCAATAGACTAGTACATGTTTATTCTTTTTTGCAACTGAAAAGGGAGCTTTATTAATTGAGTGTGGTTAGGTCTCAGTCCACTGAGGTTTAACTAAGTCTCGGTCATGTGACATAACAAGCAGAAGAGGGATCCTTACGGATATACTCCCTCTGTTCCTAAATATTTGTCTTTTTAGAGGTTTCAAATGGTGTCTACATACGAAACAAAATGAGTGAATCTACACTCTAAAATATGTCTATATACATCCGTATGTGGTGACCATTTAAAATCTTTAAAAAGACAAATATTTAGAAACGAAGGGAGTAGTACTATTGACTGAGACTTAATGAAGTCTTAATCAACTGAGACTTAGCAAGACTGTTATTCATTAGGTAATTTCTTGTCTGTCCCGCTCTTTGGCCGGTCCGGTTGCAAGTGACGAAGGGAAATGAAAGATCACAGTGCCTTAACCGCGGGTGAACACTGGTGAAGTGAACAGTGTTGGAGTTTAAACGGAACGGGAACTAAGATGGATGCATCACAGCCGTCCATCAAGACTTGTCTCTTGCGCGTCAGTCGCAGCCATTCGCCAACTGAACCTGGAGTTGGACAGTCGAACACTTGTTCAGTAGTTTTTTTTTTTGTACACTTCTTCAGTAGTTTTTGTACACTTCTTCAGTAGTTTCAGTACAGCTTCGGCTTGTGTCCCGACTGACAGAAGCTACGTGCGCGTGCCCGCTTGAACATGACGCTGAAAGTTCATCACAGGACCTTTAAAGTTGAGTGGATCAAGGTAAGAAAAACCTTCCTTTCCTCCTCCAGCCTGATGCATGCGCGCGCGCGCGCTTTTTCTTCACAAGACACCGCGTCAGTACCACGCAGGCAGGCCGGTGAATATACTGGCGAAGTTGCGGAGCATCGCAGGCAGCCGTCTGTGGACCCTGACCAATAGATGCCGGAGCAAATTTACATTTACAGATTAGCGTTAGAGACGAATACCTCTAGCCGACCATGGCATGCCGCGCACACGTACGTTTACGCCGAATCGTCTCTCTCTCCACTTCTCCAGCAGTTAGCCAATTAATCCTGCACGCGACTTTCCGTGCTAGTCTTGGTGCTGCTTGGCCGGTGCGGTGCAGGTCGGTTTCACGACTCGCGGGCTGGTCGGCCGGTGGGCTCCTTGGAATTAAGCGAATGCATGCCGTGAGCTCGCGTACTACTACTGCGTTGGGTGCTACTCGTACGATCCTTCTTTCTTTACAAGTCGACCGGTACGTACGTTACTACACTTGTTTGTCAACTCTGCTACTCCGTCCGTTTCAGATTACTAGAACTTGTTTGTCAAAAACTACTCCCATCGGCTCCCGCGACTAGGGTTTCCCCCGCTCCCCCTGCTGCCGCCGGCCGCTACCAGCCGCCAGCAGCGCGCTCCCCGCCTCCTTCTCCCTCCCTCCCCCGCGCTCCCGTCTGCCCGCTCGCCCCACCCCCCCTCCCCGCGGGCGACGGGTGGCCCCCTGGCTCCTCTCCTTCGGCCTCATCCCCGTCCATCTCCCTCCCCGCCGCCGCTCTTGGGGAATGCAGGGGCCCGATAGGCTGGTGCGGCTCGGCCTTCTTGATGGGGTTCGTGGCGGGATTCCGTGAGCTCCGTGGTTCTCGGCGGCGTGGCTGTTGGTCATGGCGGCGTGGCGGTCAGGTGGCCGACGGCGCCCATGGCCCAGATCTGGGCCTTTTCGGGCTCCATCTAGGCTAGGGCGGGCCGGCGACTCGGTGCGTGGCGGCGCTGCTCCCTGGTTGGTGGTGAAGTGGCGGTGGTCTGCGGGCGGTGGCGGCTTCGTCGGTCGGCGAGCTGCAACGTGATGGCAGGGCTGTCCGGACCCTTTTGGGTCCGGCCGGGCCTCGGTGCCTGGCAGGCCCCTTGTCCGCGCGTCCGGTCGGCTCCGCGGTGGCGGTGGTGGTTGTCCCCTCACGTCGGTGATGTCGCGGATGCCCCCAAGGCCACTCTCCCTTCTCCCATCCTCCAGGTCTCGTGTCGTTGACCTCAGGGAGACGGCGAAGTTGATTCAGTGACCGTGGTGGCACATGTTGGTGGGCGGCTTGGTGGGCGGTGCACTATGATTCGTCTGGGGTGGTGGTGGGGGTTTGGGTTGGGAGAAATCTCTGGCGGCTCGTCCGGCCTCGGCAGCGGCGACGCTTTGTGGGTGCCGCCGGACCTTCTGAAGGCGTCGGGTACACCTTCCCTCGCTTGCCCCCAGCGTCGGGAAACCCTAGGACTAGTCCGGCAGTGATGGCGTCGTCGTCGCCTCCTTCTTGAAGGTGTTGCTTGGTACGCGTCGCTTCGGGTGCTGGGAACGTGGTGGTACTTCTCCGGAGGGTGCAGCGGTCGCCGGTCATCTTCGTTTCGTCGATGTGCCGTTGTTGGCATTTGTTTCTCTTCCTTTCTTCTCTGTTTTTCTTTGGGCTTGTTTATGCTGCGGCCCAGCACCTATCGTTAGATGTATCAGTGGTTGCTTTGTAATACAAAGCGGGGAAAATCCTTTTTCGTCAAAAACTACTCCCATCCGGGCATCTGTATACGAGCATTCGCATTGTTTAGACCGACATGTGACAGAGATACAAGTTGGAAAGCCTGATTATACTGTCGCTGCTGAGGGAAGTGCTATTATGAGCTCGGGCTCATATGTGCTCCTTATCTCCCACGTCCACTAGCGCCAAGATTCCCACCACTCCACCTATATGCCTATGTATTTGAAGTAGTATATGCAATTCTTTTGCAGACCATGGCCCACCCACCAACCAGACTTAATGTGACGGCCGCCGTCTCATGCTTGACGTCTCAGACGGTGCTCAGATGACACGCACAGATGGAAACGTTGTCCAAACCCATCCATTTATTTGCAGCCATCAGTCCACCAACCAACCTTCCTCTGCAAGATTCATTCGCCTCGTCCCCTCCCATTATTATTTCTTCCACAATTGCGCATGGAGTTTCTCCTCTGTCATGACCAGTAAAAGTATTATTTATTAAAAAATCCAATTTTATTTGCAACACAAACATTAAAGAATTGTCTACACACATACAAAAATCACCGAAGAAAAAACATACCTAAATGCTCTAAGAGAAGAAAAAACAATGCTTCAAATAGACTATTTTTAAAAGCATTTTGAAGTAATGATTTTGCTTTTTTTTCAAAGCAAATAGGAATCTTTTCCTAACAAAAGGTTACACGTATGTATAAATTCATCAATGCTAGTTGCCAAAACATTTGACTTTTTTACTATTTTTTTCATTTTTGTGTTCATGAGGTTGCATTTGAGCTTGGTGCAGGAGGACATTTTCACGCAAAGTGCCAGATCAGAAACAATGACCACCTTATCTTGTTCAAGATGCACTGCCGCCACACAAAATTAAGTAACAAGTAATTATGCAGCACCACCCACAATCTCCAATATACAGAATGTATTTTCCATGTAATAATTTTAAGCAATAATCTGCAGGTCAATCAAAAAAACACCCCCTTGATGTGGCAATTTTGTTTCATGTCCATCCCACACATGTCTACTGTTTGAGCATCCACTACGTCGGCAAAAACTCGGCCATGGCAGTGTCGCTCAATCACTGCAGCAGCAATCCAAAAGTTTTGCCACGGCAGCTTACCTGCAACACTGTCTTGGCAATGACAAATTTATGGCAACCCTTTCCCTCCCGAATTATTCATTCTGGAAAATTTATGCACCTTCAACATTTGCATTGCCACCACATCCTCCTTGGCTTGAGCTACCTCCAACCTCTGACATTGTGGTCGACACAAGTTATCCGTACATCCGCCCTGATATGCACTATACACTACTCTCAAACATTCAACAATTCCACTAACCTGAAGAACCCCTGAATGTGTATCCAGGCTCACAGTCATGACGCTGGATCCTCCCACAAGAATTAGTTCCATCATCAGCTGCCCTCCTTCCATGCCAATTCCAGAACCAAGTGCAGCAGCAGCACCTCCACCTGTACAAAAGGAAAGGACAGTTTTTTCAAAACAAATAGCCCTCGACTAATCAAAGCTGGTAGACACCGTGACATGCACCGGCACCACCGCTAGCTGAAACATCTGAGATGCTTATCTCTGGTTCACCCACCCTTTTGGACTCTGTCGCCACCCTTTCGAGTTACCACCTTTGTATTATAACCTTGCTCCTTGTCACTTCACGAGGATGAAGCACATTGCTTGTCAATGGGTTGGTCATATCGATAACAGACTCTCTTCACGGGCACTCAATTTTATATTACCTGCACGACGCCACGAAGGTCATCATCCTCACTTGCCATGCTGTGATTATCACTTGAAGTGTCTTCGGTTTCTGAGGTTTCCGATCGACAAATCGTTTCAACAATGTTCGAGAACCTCACTCTCCTCCGCCTTTTGTTGCCTCTTTCTGACTTCTTATTCCCCTACCGTCTCCAAGACCACTTTGGCAGAACCCACACCAACATACCTCCGTCCTGCGAACCACATTTAGGCTGTGTTCGGGAATCCTCTGCTCCTCCGTCAGGGAGCGGAGCGGGCAGAGCACCACTTTCGCCGCTCGCTAAAATTGAACTGGGTGCCGCTCCGCTCCACGGCGGAGTGATTCCGAACGGCCCCTTATTTAAGTATGTATTTCAAGCACATTTCAATTGACAAATTTATACCACAGTTGACTAACCTACAATTTTTGCCTGCCAATGACGCTTCTTGTTTCCGGCAGCCACATTTCTCCCAACAACTCCACCTATGATCGACACAATACCTATGTCGTGACATGATTGGGAGAATTGTGTTCTTGTCTCTACCACAAACTTAATATGAACTGTATGCGACACAATACTACTTTTTTCAGTATCATACCTGTCAAAGCACCCTCATCAAAGATCTCCCCTAAATCAGGAACCAGTTGTAACCATTAGTACCATGCTCAGTAATCTATATTTTCCAAACTGAAATAACAAATTCTTGTTCTCTTCTCCTCAATAGTTCTCTCCCGAGTCTGTTGAACAGAAGCATCATATACTTCTGCACAAACATATCCATTAGACACCATCACTCCTTTATGTGCTCATCGTTGCACATAAAACACCTTCGAAATACGGCTTTGTCCATTTCTTTACGATCTCGAGAAGTTGAGTCATGTATGGGCGTCTCCATAGCTTGTATTCATCCAGCAGCATCACCCACCCATTCTCAAACCCATCTACCGTGAGCATGTAGTTCACCACCTCATGGGACTCTGCCTTGAATTCACTCTTCTTGGTGTACAGAGGGCCCAACGTTTACTTTGCGTTCTTGAGCATGTGACACTTGCACCGCCAGCATGTGGTGTCTAGCATAATGCTCTTTGATAGCCAGCTCCATAGCCTGAATAGGGTCTGCAAAGCACACCAGGAAAGCAAGAACTTACCAGTAAGTATAGTCATCAGAGGAGCGCCGCCCATCACTCTAAGAAATTCTGAGAAAACATCCAGAACTCTCAGTTGTCTCATCACAAACAAGCACCTCTGCCAGGATGGTACTCTAGAAATGACTATTAACACCAACAATAGCCTGAACATCATTTCGTACAAATTAGTCCAGTACATGGTGTCAAATGTTATCACATCCCTGAAAAATGTGTACTGCAGCTTGCTGTTTCCACTTGCCCACATCAGGTTGTTAATCCCGCCTCATTGTCAGCCTGAATTTTGTATGTGAAATGCGGATCCTTGGCCCCAATTTCAGCAAACACCTCCATCATCATCGACCTGCTCCCTATTTATCTTCCCACGGAGATTGCGCAAAGACCTTTTGGTGAATGGCACATTCTCCATTGATCCAAAGAAGTTCCCTATGATACCATATACCTTCGCAAGGTTGGCATTGTTTTGCCGCAACTGCTTTATCAGATATATATGCTTGTGCCATGGCCAATGCACCATCTCGCCAAAGTTTGGTGAAAGGGAATGGTTGTGGCTCTCCCAATGCTCTGTGATGTACCACCCAGCGTCTGACATTTGCAACGGCAAGACCTTGTGTTCTTAACACCAACTTTACCCTGCATATATAATCAATATTTTTAGAATGCAGAAACTACAGAATAACTGCAACTAATAATAATCGGATTGACGCGAGTTGGGCAGGGTGGTCTGCTCGGTGCGGCAGCACCTATCCTCAGCCTGCAAATGCAGCCAACTCACATATTAAGTGCCTGAATTCAGTAAGCAGTATTTTCTCAATTAAACTGTCTGGGTTCAGTAAGCATGATTCTGTTTATTGACTGCAAATCCCTAGTTGTTCTAAAGCCATGATTTATCCACTCATCCAAACTTTTCTGTAAATCCTAGTTTACTCACAGCAAGAACAATTCTAGCACTAAGCTAGTTGTTCTAACGCAGCCAACTCACATTTTAAGTGCCTGAATTCAGTAAGTAGTATTCTCTCAGTTCAACTCTCTGGGTTCAGTAAGCATGATTCTACTTATTGACTGCAAATCCCTAGTTGTTTTAATGGCACGATTTATTCACTCATCCCAACTTTTCTGTAAAATCTCTAGATTACTGACAGCAAGAACAATTCCAGCACTAAGCTCTTGTTCCACACAGTCACCACCCGCGGATTCACCTTCCCAACTGACAGCTCCGACGTCGGAGGCGAGCTCTCCCTCCTATCCGCCGCCTCCTTGGTCGCGAAAATCTGGCGTCTGCGCTGTCCATCGCCCGTTGCTGCTCCGCCACCTCCTACTCCTCCACCATAGCGCCTCCCGACGGCGCTTGCGGCACAGGGACCGGCACCAAGCTCTCGCCTACTTCTACAAGGAGAGTGGATCTGATCCACCACAGACAAAATCCTTTCAGTCACCATAGCCAGCCGTCTAAGATTTGCGACGAAATCGCCAGACAAGTGAGGATCTACATACCCGTCGATTGGCTGTATCAGGAAATCCATGGTGCCTCGCCGCCGCCGCTCCTTTTCTCTATGTTGCAGGCCCGAGCTTCCAAATGAGCACCGCTCTAGGCAGAGAAGATACTGGACCCTGCATTCGATTTCCGCCTGTACCCACCGAACGGAAAGCGAACTTCCCGACGGATCAGACGGGCCCGCTGATTCTGATCCACGGCTCACCTTGTCGGCGGTGAACGGACGTAGGCTTGCCCGTTAAAGAATGCTATTTTAATGCGCCAACATGGCCCACCACCCACCCCTGCGACGTACGTATATCTCCACAGTGCGCATTTTCTAACAGCCCTTAAACAAATGGCTCAGATCCAGGTGAGCTATCGAACGAACTGGATATCGGGCTCATTTGAGTTCGTGCCCAGTTACTCCACATCCCGCTGTTGATTTCTTTAATGTTATTTTTGACATGCTGCACGACCAAGAAATGGTGCGGCTTCGTGTGCCACGTCCTCGCCAACCTGGTGCACTATACTCCTCCCTAGTCAAGCGTGATGATGCAACACACTCGGTCCGCGTACGTGGCACTATCAACCCACGACACGCCGACACGCAAGGGCAGGGCGACAAGTCATGCACGTCCGTCCATTAGTTCCATGTCGGCATGTCAAGCAAAACTTAACACGATCACGGTGATTTACGAACGCTGATTCCATGGCCAATGTAATCATCTTCACTTTATGTTAAAAAAAAATCGTCTCACTTTACTACTTTCCAGTAAGTGGCCGGGGCTTACCATCTCCCATTAGATTTAGCTTGCTTACTTTTCGAGCACGCATTTGGAGTAATCAACAGCTAGCTAATAATACAACAATGTGTGAACTATTTTGCACGCATTTTTCATACCATTCGATTCGTACTTAGAAATACTTTCTTGCGAGTACGTAAGTATTGATGACATATTTGATTTCCCAAAATATCGATAACACATTTACCATATTTGCATAGAAAAGAGTTGTAGTGACATATACTACTGGTAATCAAAACTCCAGTTTACTGAACCGTTGTCTAAAACTCTACTATATCTCCTTCCATTAAGGTGGAAGAAGAGTATGTACTCCTTGTCATCTTGAAGTGAAAAGGAGACAAAGAAGCCCCAATGCATATATTTTTTATCAACTTAAGAAAATATTGGTATGATAGCTCCATCTTTCTTTCTAGAAATATTTTCATGGATTCCCTCCTTTTCAGTGTAAAATAAAAAGTGAAAAGGAGGGAAGCCAACTGATCCAATCATCTCAAGCCTAACGTCAAGAAATCTGCCGTGCATTTCCCTTTTGGCTCAAGTGGCAGGCCACCGAAATTTCTAGGAATTTCAGTCTTATCTCAAATCGCATGTTGCCTATGGACGATCTGCATCACGGTGAGTCCCGACGATTAAGAGGATATGCACCTATTGATCTGTCATTAGCCTCAACTTGTAAGTGCAAAGGGCATGTCCTTCTCATCCGTGTGACTCACGTGTTATAAACTTCTATAAAGGTCCTGTAAATGGATATGCTTTTTTGTAACAAAAAGAAAATGAATTAGAACTACAAATGAGGACCATCAATTGGCCCACACTTTTGTTCAATGTCGAACTTTAATTCACCACACATGCCGGCTCTTATCCCATGTTGCGCTCATGCATAATTTCGTACTCCTTCCGTTTCTTTTTACTTCGCATATAACATTTGTCTAAAGTCGAACTTCTTAAAGTTTGACCAAATCATATTATAAAACATCAATATTTACAATACTAGAATTATGGTATATGATAATTAAGTTCACAATGCATGTAATGATATTGACTTAGTATTTGTGAATGTTGATATTTTTCAAATAAACATGGTCAAACTTTACTTCAAATAAACCTTATATGCAAAGTAAAAAAGAAAATAAAAGGAGTATCATATCAACTCGTGCCGCATGAGTCGTAAGTAAGCACGTATAGGCCCATTATATTTCAAGCATGAAAATATTTTTACTAGTCTGCCAAACTAGTGGTATCGAAGAAATGGTGTCGATCACACGATCAAACTTGCCCAATGAACTTTGTGAATTGTATTTTTGTTGATTCACGACAACTGGATGGACAAATGTCAACCACACAATTGTAGGGTTTAAACCATCAACCGAAGGAAACAACGGCCGATGAAACACAACATATTACTTGTTGTTATGACATTATTAATCCTCACCGATTATTAGGGCGTACTTGCTACGATCAAGTAGATGATGGCTTTGGCAACTTTGGAAATCCTGAGATATTCTATGAACTATATATTTAAAAAATTCCTAGATTTTTTTCTTCAGAATTCAAAATTTCAAGCGTGATTTAGGATGTGAAACAAGTAACATCACATTTACCAAAATAATACTCTACCTTTCCGTCTGCGGCTCTGAACAGAAAGTTGGCATCGAGACTCAAGTCACACAAAACAAACATATTAAGACACTATTTCATGGCTATTACCCTCTTTTCTTGGTCATGGAGTTTTTTTTTATCTTGAGCAGGAATATTTTCACTAATTATGGCATTAGGCGGCATATGCAGTGGATTGAGCCGCAAGCAGTGGAATGGGTCATTTAGTCGAGGCATTAACCCCGTAACCAAGCGGCAAGCAAGCATGTTTGTTGACTGATTAAGAGCATCTTCAGCCGTTGGCCCCCCAGGGGCGCCTAAAATCGCCGTCTGGGAGCGAGCCGGCGCAAAAAAGGGCCTGGCGGCGAGTTGATCCCCAGTCGCCGGCCCCAGGGCCGCCTCTAGACACGCATAATTTAAAAAAAACGTTCGGCGAATTCGTTTAAACACGGCTAAATTTCGGCCAAATTTGGCATATATTGACATGTTCGGCGGTACATAGAAAATATAACTAAAACAAAAAATCGTTGAACACCGAGTAGTCGCGGTCGTCGCCGCCATCCTCGCCGTCGTCGTCGGCGGCGGCCTTCTCCTCATTGACGCGGCCGTCCCTGGTGGACCCCTGACCGGCGTCCCTGACCGGCGTCCCCAACGCGGACTGGTGGCGGCGGCGCGTCATCGTCATGGCTATCCTCGATGACGACGACTCCTCCATCGCGGCCCCGACGGCGCTGCTCGAACCGCGCCAGGGCGGCGCGCTGGCGCTCCCGCGCCATCTTCAGCGAGTCCTGGCGCGCCAATTCCAGGACCGCGTCGTCGTCGAGCTCCACGTCGCCGTGCTCCGTCTTCACGGCGGGGAGAGCTGGCTCCATCTTTGGCTTGACGAAGCGCGGAGGAGCCGACGAGAAGGCGCGCCGGCCGCCCTCATTGATGACGATGCCGACGCTGCGCGTGCGCCGGCCGAGCGGCGTCTCCGCCGCGGGCTCGGCCTTGACGCCGAGCAGCGCCGGAGAGCCGGAGTAGTGGGAAGAAGCCTGTGAGGAGAGCGGCTTTCAGCTTGGCATTTTCATCTTCAAGTTTGTCGACTGAGGCAAGCTTCTCTTCAGCGAGCTTTATTTTCTCCAAAGCCACCTTCTGTGCCTCTGCAAGGTCAAGGTCCTTCTTCTTCAAAGTCTCTTCCAGTTTATCTGCAAAGCAACAATGAGAACAGAGTTGAGAATGAACAGAAAAACAAAGGCAGTCGTCAAAAGTTCTCACCAGCCATACCTTTTGCTTCATCCTTTGCCTTATGCAAATTCTTCTGAGCAAGCTTCAAATCGAGGTTGAGCTGGATCTGTTTGTTCTCTAACTCAGTATAGCGAGCCACAAGCTCGCAAGATTTCTACAAAGAGTCAACCAACGAAAGACATCAAAGACAGATCACTTCCGAGTGATTAAGGAAAAATAGTAGCATGTGTAAGACTACAGTCGAATCAAAACATTCGACAGTAGTCTCGGGAACTACACCCAGCGGATGCACTCAGCGTGCCCCCACTGGTTTTACCAATTTGGTTCGACCAGCCGACCAAAAGAGGCAAAAAGGTTATGTGTCAGCGGTCAGCCGCGATAAAAAAATAACAACAACACACAGTTCTTTAGACTATAGTCATTTGCCTTGATCGACCATAGTCTCGGGGACTACACCCAGTGGGTGCACTTAGCGTGCCCCCACCAATTTTACGGTTCCATTCGACTTGGTCCGTCCAAGTCGAGTGAAGAAGTTCACAGCATAAAGACTATAGCCGACTGCACGCAGTCGACCATAGTCTCGGGGACTACACCCAGTGGGTGCACTCAGCGTGCCCCCACAAAAATCCAATCGACATACCCACCTAGTGGGTGTACAGATATGGAAATCTCCAGAAGGAAGCAGTTTTAGGTAGCATATCCTAACAAAGCAAGCAACGATCGACTTACTTGGACATTGGTCTGGAGAGCTGAACTAGCATCATAGGCCGCCTGGCTAGCCTCTCGGACCGCTTTCACTTGCTCCATCATGATCCCTGTCACGGCGTATGGCCTCCTTAGCAGCACTCACTTGGTCTTCCGGGACGTGGTGTATAGCAAAGAGAGATGGTGGATCAGCAGTCGACGAAGTGGGTCGGGCACTTGTCAGCGGTACAGCGAAAGACACAGAAGCCCGAGTGGGGTTGCTCCCTCGGAAACCGGCATCTCAGGAATCACCGCGACTGGAGCAGCCTTGCCAGCAGACACTCTCTTATTCAAAAGTAAACATGGAAGTCCAATCGACTAAAAGCGAAACCTCAGAGATCATACCAAGGTTAGAGGTGGCAGCATCCTCCATTTCCTGATCTTCATGCTTGGCTGAAGTCTCGGAGAATGGCAACCTTTGAGATTTCAAGAATCGGCTGATCGGTCATCAAGTCGACCAAAAGTTCACTCATGTGGAATAAGGAAATACAAGGTTACATTGGTTACCCGGAGATGGTGGGGATGACCATCCGCATCTTGGGCGAGCCTTCGCCCGGCTTTGACGACGTTGCTCGAGGTTGCTTGGCGGTTTCTCGGTCGGTAGCGGGGAAGTTGTCCTAGGTCGCCGTCGGCGCCTCTTGGGCACAACAGCTTTACAGCGCCCGGCCGGGTCATCGTCAACTTGGACCTTCCCTCCGGCGAGGACGATCGGCGTCTTCCTCCTCTTCCTCCTCCTCCTCCTCTTCATCGAGCTGTCATCCCCTCATCCTCCTCATTGTTGGACTCCCATTCCTCCCCGACTTTCACCTCCACTTCCTTCTTCTTCTTATTGTTTCCTGCGCCCCGTTGGGCATCGAGTACATCTCAGTGGTGACCTAGAAGACAACAAAACAAGGCGAAAGTCAGTCGACGAATTGGCATCTAAACAGAATGAATGCAGCTGAATCACAGTCGAAGATAAGTGGTTGTACCTTGTCTACTTCGTAAGTCTGGTCGAGTGGTGGAATCCTCCTAGCTCCGCGAGGGTTATCTTTGTTTCCTGTGATGGCAGTCATCCACTTCTCGAGCGTGGCGTCATCGACCTCCTTTGGATGGACCCGAGTGGTATCATCCGTACCAAAGTACATCCATATCGGATGACCTCGGTATTGGAGTGGCTGAATACGCCATCGAAGGAAAACCTCCAGGAGATCCATGCCGGTCACCCCGTCGCGAATGAGCTGGACTACGCGCTCCATCAGCAATTTTACTTGGGCCTTCTCCTCTGGTAACACCTTCAGGGAAGATGGCTTGTTCACTCGACTCATGGAGAAAGGAGGGAGCCCGGTCGCGCCTTGGCGTCGGCTGGTCTTAGCGATAGAACCAGGTCGATTGCCACCCTCTAACCGAGTCGGGGAGAGTCATAGCCGGAAAAGGCGCTCTTCCCCTCATCTGGACCCCGAGTCCCCACACATCTGGATTACTTGGGTTCTCTCGTCATTGGGTTCGTTTTCTTCACCGTCTGAGAGCGGCGGTGAATATGTGCTTGAAGAGACCCGGTCAGGCGGTCGACAACCCAAGAAGTTCTCGCATAACGAAATGAAAGCAGCAAGATAGACAATGGAGTTGGGAGTGAAATGATGGAGTTGCGCTCCAAAAAAGTTCAGAAACCCCCGGAAAAAAGGATTCGGTGGTAGAGAAAATCCCGGATCTACTTGGGTGGCCAGGAGAACACACTCACCCTCTTCAGGCTGCGGTTGCCACTCCGTCCCCGGAAGCCTCGCCGACCCATGGGGGATCAGTCCTTCATTGGCCAGATCGGTGAGGTCCTTCTCGGTGATGGTCGAGCGGATCCAATCTCCTTGGACCCAGCCTTGCGGCAGTTTGGACCGTGAAGAGGATCCGCCCCGACTGGGCGCTCTCCCCTTAGCCTTCGCCGCCGCCTTCTTCACCCATTCCAGGGCTGCGGTCTTCTCCTTCACCATGGTCGCCGGCGAATCAAGTACCGAGTTGCGGCGCTGGACAGGCTAAGAGCGCAGCGAGAAGGTTTGGAGGCGGAGGGAGGAGAATATTGGGGTCGCACTGTTCAAAATACCCTGTCCGACGCTTTATATGGGACCGCTTCCGAGTAGCTGACCGGTAGGCCCAGGCAATCCCGTCAAATCCCGCAACAGGCGTGCACGCGATACGTGGCGAAAAAGGCGGCGCGAAGATCGAGGCGTCATCGTCTTATCCCATCCGAGTGCCGCAGTTTTCTCCGCTTCGCGCGCTTCCCAGATCCCGCGAAATCCGCTAACCGCGGAGCAACCCGTCAGATAGCAGATTTCCTCCGATCCGTCGCTCGGAAATCCTCAAGTTCACAGAGTTCACTTTCGACAAAGCGTGAAGAATGGATCAAGGCGTGAAAGAGAAGTTGATGCCATCACTAAAAGGTCGTTGATCCGAGTAAGACACACTCGCAACACGCGAGCAGTCGGAAAGATTATCAACTCCTTCCTCACTCAAACCTCGATCCATTCGGGGTTAATGATGAAGTCATGTACCGGGGTAAGGTCATAGACCTGCCCAAAGGTACCCTCCACAAGGACACTTTCGCAAGAGAAGCGGCCTTCGATCGACTGGTAGGTTTCCACTCGACAGATTCAAAGACACTCGACCATGAATACCCACTAGACCACCAGGAGTCCAAGAGCCACTCGGTGCCCAAACGGTGTGTAGTTAAATAGTCTTTATGATCTTAATGACACTTTATGTAAGGCGTTACCAGTAACGCCTAGCTTTAACGCACCTTAAACCCTCTATTAAGTGGCCTGGCTGGGGTCCTGGCGCACTCTATATAAGCCACCCCTCCACGGTAGAAGGGTTCGCACCCTGTAACACATACGCATATAATCCAGTCGACCGCCTCCGGGCTCAGGGCGTGGGGCTATTACTTCCTCCGAGAAGGGCCTGAACTCGTAAATCCCTTGCGTATACAACTACTCCATAGCTAGGATCTTGCCTTTCCATACCTACCCCCATTCTACTGTCAGACTTAGAACCACGACACGCCGCCCACGCCGCGTGGTTGTCGGCGGCGTACTGGGGGGAGGGTGCGCTGCTCGTCGGTGAGGGAGGCGCGCACGATCTCCACCTCGTCAGCGAAGTAGCCAGGGCGCGCCACGGCGTCGGGCAACGGGGGAATGGGCACTCCCCCGTTGCTGAGCCTCCACCCCGTCGCCCGGCGCGCATGTCCGGTGGCGCCGGGATGTTGGCCTGGAACAGGAGCCACGACTCCTGTTCGTGGAGCGAGCGGCGACCGAAGCCGTTGGCCGCCGCCTCATCGCCGGGGAAACGCTCGGCCATCGGGAGGGTGAGAGGAAAGGCTCGGCGGCGTACTAACGGGAGAGGAAGAGGGAGGGCTCGGCGGTGGCGCACGGGAGAGTTAGAGCTCGAGGTTAGGGCTAGTGTGGCCAGAGACGAGGGAGGCAACCGTCTTATATAGCCGCGCCGCGCCCGTGTGTACGCGTGCTCGGGAGGGGAGGCGTCGGCGCACCGCCCCGTGACGCGCCGCCCGTGAGGAATCAATGACAAGGCTGACCGGCGGCAGCCTTGCCATTGATTCCCCGCAGGAAACCGAGGCGTTGGGGGAAGACGAGACGCGGTGTCGCTGACGCGGCTGGCCCGCGGCTCTTTCGCACCAAAACCGCTCGCCCGGCGCCCGGGCGCCTCAAATAGCTGGTTCGCCTGGGTCCGCCGTCGCTGATTTCGCCCAGCCGTAAAATCGGCTCCCCGGGGCGCGACTGGGCTGTTTTCTCGGCGCCGGCGCTAAAATATCGCCTGGGGAGGCCTTTTTGGGGGCGCGGCTGGAGATGCTCTAAGCGGCATCAAATGGCATGTTAATTGGTGCCTTGAAGACGGAGACAGTGTGCAGCTTTTGATTGACTGCGCATTTTTTTGTCTGACGTTGTGCTGCCTGAACTGACTGTATTTCTCTGTATACTAATTTATGTAAAGAAAAAAATCTCTTTAAACTAATAAAAACACTACTTTATCTGCACATCTCAAAGCACATGCAGACGGGCAGGATACAAGGGGCATGCGCCGCCCGGGGCCAAAAGTGCGCTTCCCATATGTATGTTATTTAGAGGGTGCTTGGATCCAAGGGACTTATTTTAGTCTGACTAAAAATAATCTTTTTAAGAGGCTAAAGTTTCAAGCACCCGTGATTAAAGAGGGGCTAAAACTAGTCTTGGGATTAAAAAATTTTAGTTAAGGGTACCCCTACTAAAATATGGATTAGTTCCCTCTTTCCTCATTTAACTCCTCTCCTTTAACACAGGCGAGTTCTGGATTGAAGGGTTTGGAGGATAATAAATGCTCATTAACTTGATTTTAGTCTCTTTACGATTTGGATCCAAGCATGGGTGAGGTTAGCAAGTTTTAGTCCCACTACTTTTAGTCATGGGACTAAAACATATCCAAGCACCCTCGGGTCCAAATCATAAAGAGACTAAAATCAAATTAATGAGCATTTATTATCCTCCAAACCCTCCAATCGAGAGCTCGCATGTGTTAAAGGAGAGGAATTAAATGAGGAGAGAGAGGACTAATCCACATTTTAGTAGGGGTACCCCTGACTAAAATAATTTAGTCTCAAGACTCGTTTTAGTCCCTCTTTAGTCATGGGTGCTTGGAACTTTAGCCTCTTAAAAAGACTATTTTTAGTCAGATTAAAATAAGTCCTTTGGATCCAAGCACCCTCTAAGTTACTCCCCCACCATAACTAGCCTGAGTAGCCTTAGGAGGTGCACTGCAACCTCGGCGCAAAGAGATTTGGCTAGGAGAAAAATTGAATCATAGAGGAAGCCAATCACCAGCACTTCAAATCCCAATAGCGTGCCACAGAAATTGGATGCATTGGTCCTCCAATTAATATAGGGGGTCTATTTAATATGCATGCAACTAGTACTACTGTTTTGTGCCTTAGCGTTTTGATATTATTTGATTTTCGTTAGATGCCTAATGCACCGAGATGGAGGGAGTAGTAAAACAAGAATTATATATTTTTTGGTGGTAAACACTGATGAATTCTTCACTTGCATACCGAATCATGATGAAATGATATTCATGAAGGTCTGGGTGAAAAATACAAAATCGATGATCCAAAAAGACTATTATTGGAATCATTTTGGATATTGCCCTCTCTTTTCTGTATATTGCCTTTGGAGGCCGAGCTCCATGGAGCTCGGTTTTGAAAAATTCAAAATTCGTTAAGTTTCATATTTTCTATGTTTCAAAAAGTTCTGAAAAAATATAGATATACATGGAGGCATAACACACATGTGTGTAAATTTTCAGGGCAAAATACGCTGAAATGAGAGTTGTGCAAAAAAGAAAAATCAAGGGCTTTTTAACACATCGTACTATTCATCCTCTCAGGCCATGAATTTGTCTTTTTTGCACAGGTCGCATTTCAACGTATTTCATCTTGAAATTTTACACAAATACACATAACATTCTTATTTACTTGCACAAAACTTTTAGATTTTTTTGAAAACGAAAATTTTGAATTTTTCAGAAAAAAAAAGGTCCATGGAGGCCGAGAGGCAAACGTCCGTTCTCTCTCTTTTCAAGTTATTTTGTTCGCGTGTCCATGTCAATTTTTTGTGTAGCTAAAAGGGAACCACTCCATTGCACATGCGTCTCCACTGCACCTCGTCATCATTTCCAAAAAAAAAACAAAACTGAATAATCAAAGTGCATCGTCATTTCCTACCAAACAAGGGATCATGAGATGCACATGCGCGCGGTTATCATGGGGAAAAAAAATCTTAGCATGGACTTGAGAAACGGTTCCTATGCAATCGATCGAGGCAAGCCGGCGTTCACTCCACGAAACATCCACTTTGAGCAAGCAGGCCTCACCATGCACATTGTCTGTCCACAATTTAGCAGGAGTAGCCGACGTCATTTTCTGATAAAAACAGAAACTGCCTCCCGCTCGTACCCAACACATACACATGTATCTGAAACCGTGCATGTTTCTGGATTTGCTTTACGTGATACGTGGGTCATTCATAATAGTATTACGCACTAGTAACAAATTCAGGTTAGCACTCCTATCCTAGTGAAGAAGATGCTGCAGCAGTGACTAGCCAGCACTCTCTTCTTCAGTTGTCTCTGTTTCTGAAAAGTTCCCCAAGTGTTTCCACTCCGTCTCTGATCTCTGGATTTCTCTTCGATATTTTCTTGCGTTGTGGACGCTCTCGATCTGCATCGACGGAATCTCGGCGCGCAGGGCAATGCCTGCTTGGACATGACGCGGAAAGTAAAGTACAGTGCAGAATCGTTATCGGGATTAAAGTAGTAGAGCTGAGCGGATCAAGCTAAGCCATTCCACCTTCGTCCCGACGCACGAATGCGCTTTTTGTCCAGCACCGCGGCGTCTCCGCGTCAGTACCACGCACGCAGCCGGGGGAATGAATATCCGCGCGAACTTGCCGAGCATCCATCGACGCATCCTGCTGCATCCTATACTACCACTTTTGCCACTTGCGAACAAGAGAAGAAGAAATCTCCAGTGCCGAGTGGAGGAAGGAATTATTATGCCTAAACTACTTTGCGATGAGTGTATGTACCTACTCAACGAGCATCGCCGACCATGCACGCGCTTGCTCCGCAGTGCAGCTGAATCACTGTCTCCAGCAGTGCAAGCTAGGCTTCGCGCTGCTTGGCCGGTGCGGTGCAGGTCGATCGGTCTCGCGACTGGCGAGGCTGGTCGGTGGGTTCCTTGGAATTATTAAGCGATGCATGCATGTCGTGAGCTCGCGAGTAGGGTACGTTGCTTCTTTCTTTAGTCGAATCCAAGGTCAACTCCATCACTGTTACTATTTGTTTTTTTTCTTTTTGAAACTTACTAGTACTTGTTTTTTAAGGTCACTGTTACCGCCTTCGACTCTTCATTTACTAACTTATTTTGTAATTCTCGCTGCAATTAAAATTGTCATAAAATCTTCCCAGGGAACGTCGGTACAATTACACATCCCTGTATGTATTGTGGAGCGCATGCGTGCCACCATCATCCCGCGACACGTAAGGACGGCAAGTCACGCACGTCCGTCCGTTGGTGTTCCCTGTCGGCACGTACGGCTGATATGGCAAAATGACAGAGACGCGCTGTCGAGCAAAATTTAACCTCATCACCATGGCTAGTGATTCCGTGGTCAATGTGATCATCTCCAATTAGTGGCCGTGGCCTACCAACTCCCATAGATTAGCTTATTATACATTTGCAGGACATATTTTGAGTAATCGACAGCTAGTTAGTATAATTGTTGTTTTATCTATAAAGCGGGGCGAAAACCCATTTCAAAAAACAAAAAAACAAACTAATACATACAGTACAATAACGGATGAACTGTTTCGTACCATTGGACTCGTATTCAGATTGATCACGCAAGTATCAATAACATAGTACTCCCTCTGTTTCTTTTTAGTCTGCATATAAATTTGGTCAAAGTCAAACTTTGTTAATTTTGACTAAGTTTATAGAAAAAAATATTAAGATTCACAATTTTAAATCAATATTGTTAGATGCATCATGAAAATAATTTCATACCATATAACTTTAGTATTGTAGATGTTGGTATTTTTTTTTATAAAGTGGTCAAACTTTACAAAGTTTGACTTTGACCAAATCTTATATACAGACTAAAAAGAAACGGAGGGAGTATTTGCACGTCTCAGAAAACTTATTTGCAGGAAACTCACGATTAAGTTCCGAAACCAGATTGTTGTAGTAAATATTATGGGAGGGAGGGAGTATTTCTTTGAACAAAAGGCACAACGCCAAATATAGTATTAAGATCATCTATAGCTGCATATGACAAATATGACCCCTCAAACGCCCCGTAGGAAGTGACGGGGCACTCCTAAAATTAGCACAACAGCATCTGGACATCTCATACTTGATTCTCAAATCCATACAACCGCATGCAAACCAAAAACCAACATACTATGTAGATGATCTAGCTACTCCTCGTCGGAGATCTCGACTATCTCCGTGCCCGACTCCGGGTACATGGGCAGCAGCGGCAGCTCCGGCTTCTCTGGCTGCTCTGCTCCGGCCTCCTCCTCATCTATCTATGCGTCGAGTTTGGCGAAGAGCGCGTCGGACGCCGCCTGTTTCTGCCGGAGGAACTGCCGGTTGGCGTCTGAGGGAAATATGCCCTAGAGACAATAATAAAGTTATTATTTATTTCCTCATGTCATGATAAATGTTTATTATTCATGCTAGAATTGTATTAATCAAAAACATAATACATGTGTGAATACATAGACAAACATAGTGTCACTAGTATGCCTCTACTTGACTAGCTCGTTGATCAAAGATGGTTAAGTTTCGTAACCATAGACATGAGTTGTCATTTGATTAACGGGATCACATCATTAGGAGAATGATGTGGTTGACTTGACCCATTCCGTTAGCTTAGCACTTGATCGTTTTAGTTTACTGCTATTGCTTTCTTCATGACTTATACATGTTCCTATGACTATGAGATTATGCAACTCCCGTTTACCGGAGGAACACTTTGTGGCCTACCAAACGTCACAACGTAACTGGGTGATTATAAAGGTGCTCTACAGGTGTCTCCGATGATACTTGTTGGGTTGGCATAGATCGAGATTACGATTTGTCACTCCGATTGTCGGAGAGGTATCTCTGGGCCCTCTCGGCAATGCACATCACTATAAGCCTTGCAAGCAGTGGCGATTCCACTAGGGAGGCTTCAATAGGCTTAAGCCTACCTTCCAAAATCTTATTTAAGCTAAAAATACCACTTGACAAATATATACTGGTGCTTTACATGCAACAATTGCAATGCATTTGCTAATTAGACTTAGGAAATTTAAGTTTTAAGCCTACCCTCCAATGTCCTGCTAGACTCGCCACTGCTTGCAAGCAATGTGACGAATGAGTTAGTGGCGGGATGATGCATTACGGAAGGAGTAAAGAGACTTGACGGTAACGAGATTGAGCTAGGTATTGAGATACCGACGATCGAATCTCGGGCAAATAACATACCGATGACAAAGGGAACAACGTATATTGTGCCGATAAAGATCTTCGTAGAATATGTGCGAGCCAATATGAGCATCCAGGTTCTGATATTGGTTATTGACCGGAGACGTGTCTCGGTCATGTCTACATAGTTCTCGAACCCGTAGGGTCCGCACGCTCAACGTTCGGTGACGATCGGTATTATGAGTTTTTGTGTTTTGATGTACCAAAGGTAGTTAAAAGTCCCAGCTATAATCACGGACATGACGAGGAGTCTCGAAATTGTCGAGACATAAAGATCGATATATTGGACGGCTATATTCGGACACCGAAAGTGTTCCGGGTGGTTTCAGAGAAAACCGGAGTCTTGGGAGGTTACTGGAACCCCGGGGAAGTATTGGGCCTTAGTGGGCCTGAGGGGAGAGAGAGGGCAGCAGCCCAGAAGGTGGCGCGCCCCCTCCCATGAGGAGTCTGAATTGGACTAGGGGAAGGGGGAGCGGCCCCTCTTTCCCTCTCCCTCTCCCTCTCTTTCCTTCCCCCTTCCCTCTTCCTAGTTGGACTAGGAAAGGGGAGTCCTGCTCCTACAAGGAGGAGGACTCCCCCCTCCTTGGCGCGCCCCAAGGGTCGGCCGGCCTCCCCCCTTTATACACGGGCCAAGGGGCACCTCTAGACACACAAGTTGATCTGTTGATCTCTCCCAGCCGTGTGCGGTGCCCTCCTCCACCATATTCCACCTCGGTAATATCGTAGCGGTGCTTAGGCGAAGCCCTGCGTCGGTAGCATCATCAACACCGTCATCACGCCCGTCGTCTTGTGGAACTCTCCCGCAAAGCTCTGCTGGATCGGAGTTCGTGGGACGTCATCGAGCTGAACGTGTGCTGAACTCGGAGGTGCCGTGCGTTCGGTACTTGGATCAGTCGGATCGTGAAGACGTTCGACTAGATCAACCGCGTTGTCATAATGCTTCCCCTTTCGGTCTACGAGGGTACGTGGACACACTCTCCCCTCTCGTTGCTATGCATCACCATGATCTTGCGTGTGCGTAGGATTTTTTTGAAATTACTACGTTCCCCAATAGTGACATCCGAGCCAGGTTTATGCGTAGATGTTATATGCACGAGTAGAACACAAGTGAGTTGTGGGCGATACAAGTCATACTGCTTACCAGCATGTCATACTTTGGTTCGGCGGTATTGTTGGATGAAGCGGCCCGGACCAACATTACGCCTACGCTTACGCGAGACTGGTTCTACTAACGTTCTTTTGCACACAGGTGGCTGGCGGGTCTGTTTCTCCAACATTAGTTGAACCGAGTGTGGCTACGCCCGGTCCTTGTGAAGGTTAAAACAACACTAACTTGACGAACTATCGTTGTGGTTTTAATGCGTAGGTAAGAACGATTCTTGCTAAGCCCGTAGCACCCACGTAAAACTTGCAACAACAAAGTAGAGGACGTCTAACTTGTTTTTGCAAGGCATGCTGTGATGTGATATGGTCAAGACATGATGCTAGATTTTATTGTATGAGATGATCATGTTTTGTAACCGAGTTATCGGCAACTGGCAGGAGCCATATGGTTGTCGCTTTATTGTATGCAATGCAATCGCCCAGTAATTGCTTTACTTTATCACTAAGCGGTAGCGATAGTCGTAGAAGCAATAGTGGGCGAGATGACAACGATGCTACGATGGAGATCAAGGTGTCACGCCCGGTGTGATGGTGATCATGGCGGTGCTTTGGAGATGGAGATCAAAGGCACAAGATGATGATGGCCATATCATATCACTTATATTGATTGCATGTGATGTTTATCTTTTATGCATCTTATTTTGCTTAGATCGACGGTAGCATTATAAGATGATCTCTCACTAAATTTCAATGTATAAGTGTTCTCCCTGAGTATGCACCGTTACTTTCTGATTCTTCGTCTTTGAGACACCACGTGATGATCGGGTGTGATAAGCTCTACGTTCACATACAACGGGTGCAAGCCAGTTTTGCACACGTAGAATACTCGGGTTAAACTTGACGAGCCTAGCATATGCAGATATGGCCTCGAAACACTGAAGACCGAAAGGTCAAGCGTGAATCATATAGTAGATATGATCAACATAGTGATGTTCACCATTGAAAACTACTCCATCTCACATGATGATCGGACATGGTTTAGTTGATTTGGATCACGTGATCTCTTAGATGATCAGAGGGATGTCCATCTAAGTGGGAGTTCTTAAGTAATATGATTAATTGAACTTTAATTTATCATGAACTTAGTACCTGATAGTATTTTGTATGTCTATGTTGTTGTAGATAGATGGCCCGTGCTGTTTTACCATTGAATTTTAATGCGTTCCTTGAGAAAGCAAAGTTGAAAGATGATGGTAGCAATTACACGGACTAGGTCCGTAACTTGAGGATTATCCTCATTGCTGCACAGAAGAATTACGTCCTGGAAGCACCGGGTGCCAGTGCCTGCTGCGAGATGCAACCGACGACGTTAAGAACGTCTTGCGAGCAAAGGCGATGACCACTCGATAGTTCAATGTGCCATGCTTTACGGCTTAGAACCGGGACTTCAACGACGTTACGAGCGTCATGGAGCATATGAGATGTTCCAGGAGTTGAAGTTAATATTTCATGGAAATGCCCGGATTGAGAGATATGAAGTCTCCAATAAGTTCTACAGCTGCAAGATGGAGGAGAATAGTTCTGTCAGTGAACATATACTCAAAATGTCTGGATATAACAATCACTTGATTCAACTGGGAGTTGAACTTCCGGATGATAGTGTCATTGACAGAATTCTTCAATCACTGCCATCAAGCTACAAGAGTTTTGTGATGAACTATAATATGCAAGGGATGGATAATACAATTCCCGAGCTCTCCGCAATGCTAAATGCTGCAGAGGTAGAAATCAAGAAGGAGCATCAAGTTTTGATGGTCAACAAGACCACCAGTTTCAAGAAAAAGGGTAAAGGGAAGAAGAAGGGGAACTTCAAGAAGAATAGCAAACAAGTTGCTGCTCAGGAGAAGAAACCCAAGTCTGGACCTAAGCACGAGGCCGAAAGTGCTTCTCTGCAAAGCAGGCTGGTCCTTTGGAAGTGGAACTGCCCCAAGTATTCTGCGGATAAGAAGGATGGCAAGGTGAACAAAGGTATATGTGATATACATGTTATTGATGTGTACCTTACTAATGCTCGCAGTAGCACCTAGGTATTTGATACTGGTTTTGTTGCTAATATTTGCAACTCGAAACAGGGGCTACGGATTAAGTGAAGATTGGCTAAGGACGAGGTGACAATGCGCGTGGGAAATGGTTGCAGAGTCGATGTGATCGCCGTCGGCATGCTACCTCTACATCTACCTTCGGGATTAGTTTTAAACCTAAATAATTGTTATTTGGTGCCAGCGTTAAGCATGAACATTATATCTAGATCTTGTTTGATGCGAGACGATTATTCATTTAAATCAGAGAATAATGGTTGTTCTATTTATATGAGTAATATCTTTTATGGTCATGCACCCTTGAAGAGTGGTCTATTTATATTGAATCTCGATAGTAGTGATACACATATTCATAATATTGAAGCCAAAAGATGCAGAGTTGATAATGATAGTGCACTTATTTGTGGCACTGCTGTTTAGGTCATATTGGTGTAAAGCGCATGAAGAAACTCCATACTGATGGACTTTTGGAATCACTTGATTATGTATCACTTGATACTTGCGAACCATGCCTCATGGGCAAGATGACTAAAACGCCATTCTCTGGAACAATGGAGCGAGCAACAGATTTGTTGGAGATCATACATACTGATGTATGTGGACCAATGAATGTTGAAGCTCGCGGCGGGTATCGTTATTTTCTCACCTTCACAGATGATTTGAGCAGATATGGGTATATCTACTTAATGAAACATAAGTCTAAAACATTTGAAAAGTTCAAAGAATTTCAGAGTGAAGCGGAAAATCATCGTAACAAGAAAATAAAGTTTCTATGATCTGATCGTGGAGGAGAATATTTGAGTTACGAGTTTGGTCTTCATTTGAAACAATGCGGAATAGATTCGCAACTCACGCTACCCGGAACACCACAACGTAATAGTGTGTCCGAACATCATAATCGTACTTTACTAGATATGGTGCGATCTATGATGTCCCTTACTGATTTATACCGATATCGTTTTGGGGTTATGCTTTAGAGACGGCTGCATTCATGTTAAATAGGGCACCATCGAAATCCGTTGAGACGATGTCTTATGAACTGTGGTTTGGCAAGAAACCAAAGTTGTCGTTTCTTAAAGTTTGGGGCTGCGATGCTTATGTTTCAAAAGTTTCAACCTAATAAGCTTGAACCCAAATCGGAGAAATGTGTCTTCATAGGATACCCAAAGGAAACTGTTGGGTATACCTTCTATCACAGATCCGAAGGCAAGACATTTGTTGCTAAGAATGGATCCTTTCTAGAGAAGGAGTTTCTCTCGAAAGAAGTGAGTGGGAGGAAGGTAGAACTTGAAGAGGTAACTGTACCTGCTCCCTTATTGGAAAGTAGTTCATCACAGAAACCGGTTCCTGTGACACCTACACCAATTAGTGAGGAAGCTAATGATGTTGATCATGAAACTTCAGATCAAGTTACTACCGAACCTCGTAGATCAACCAAAGTAAGATCCGCACCAGATTGGTACGGTAATCCTATTCTGGAGGTCATGTTACTTGACCAAGGCGAACCTACGAACTATGAAGAAGCGATGGTGAGCCCAGATTCCGCAAAATGGCTTGAGGCCATGAAATCTGGGATGGGATCCATGTATGAGAACAAAGTGTGGACTTTGGTTGACTTGCCCGATGATCGGCAAGCCATTAAGAATAAAGGGATCTTCAAGAAGAAGACTGACGCTGACGGTAATGTTACTGTCTACAAAGCTCGACTTGTTGCGAAAGGTTTTTGACAAGTTCAAGCGGTTGACTACGATGAGATTTTCTCACCCGTAGCGATGCTTAAGTCTGTCTGAATCATGTTAGCAATTGCGCGTTTTATGATTATGAAATTTGGCAAATGGATGTCAAAACTGCATTCCTGAATGGATTTCTGGAAGAAGAGTTGTATATGATGCAACCAGAAGGTTTTGTCTATCCAAAGGGAGCTAACAAAGTGTGAAGCTCCAGCGATCCATTTATGGACTGATGCAAGCCTCTCGGAGTTGGAATAAACGTTTTGATAGTGTGATCAAAGCATATGGTTCTATATAGACTTTTGGAGAAGCCTGTATTTACAAGAAAGTGAGTGGGAGCTCTGTAGCATTTCTAATATTATATGTGGATGACATATTGTTGATTGGAAATGATATAGAATTTTTGGATAGCATAAAAGAATATTTGAACAAGAGTTTTTCAATGAAAGACCTCGGTGAAGCTGCTTATATATTGGGCATCAAGATCTACAGAGATAGATCAGACGCTTAATTGGACTTTCACAAAGCACATACCTTGACAAAGTTTTGAAGAAGTTCAAAATGGATCAAGCAAAGAAAGGGTTCTTGCCTGTGTTACAAGGTGTGAAGTTGAGTCAGACTCAATGCCCCACCACTACAGAAGATAGAGAGAAAATGAAAGATGTTCCCTATGCTTCGGCCATAGGCTCTATCATGTATGCAATGTTGTGTACCAGACCTGATGCGTGCCTTGCTATTAGTTTAGCAGGGAGGTACCAAAGTAATCCAGGAGTGGATCACTGGACAGCGGTCAAGAACATCCTGAAATACCTGAAAAGGACTAAGGATATGTTTCTCGTTTATGGAGGTGACAAAGAGATCATCGTAAATGGTTACGTCGATGCAAGCTTTGTTACTGATCCGGACGATTCAAAATCGCAAACCGGTACGTGTTTATATTGAACGCCGGAGCTGTCAGTTGGTGCAGTTCTAAACAAAGCGTCGTGGCGGGATCTACGTGTGAAGCGGAGTACATAGCTGCTTCTGAAGCAACAAATGAAGGAGTCTGGATAAAGGAGTTCATATCCGATCTAGGTGTCATACCTAGTGGATCGGGTCCAATGAAAATCTTTTGTGACAATACTGGTGCAATTGCCTTGGCAAAGGAATCAAGATTTCACAAGAGAACCAAGCACATCAAGAGACGCTTCAATTCCATCCGGGATCAAGTCTAGGTGGGAGACATAGAGATTTGCAAAATACATACAGATCTGAATGTTGCAGACCCGTTGACTAAGTCTCATCCACGAGCAAAACATGATCAGCACCAAGATTCCACGGGTGTTAGAATCATTACCGTGTAATCTAAATTATTGACTCTAGTGCAAGTGGGAGACTGAAGGAAATATGCCCTATAGGCAATAATAAAGTTATTATTTATTTCCTCATGTCATGATAAATATTTATTATTCATGCTAGAATTGTATTAACCGAAAACATAATACATGTGTGAATACATAGACAAACATGGTGTCACTAGTATGCCTCTACTTGAATAGCTTGTTGATCAAATATGGTTGAGTTTCCTAACCATAGACATGAGTTGTCATTTTTAACGGGATCACATCATTAGGAAAATGATGAGTTTCCTAACCATAGACATGAGTTGTCATTTTTAACGGGATCACATCATTAGGAGAATGATGTGATTGACTTGACCCATTCTGTTAGCTTAGCACTTGATCGTTTTAGTTTACTGCTATTGCTTTCTTCATGACTTATACATGTTCCTATGACTATGAGATTATGCAACTCCGATTACCGGAGGAACACTTTGTGTGCTACCAAACGACACAACGAATCGGGTGATTATAAAGGTGCTCTACAGGTGTCTCCTATGGTACTTGTTTAGTTGGCATAGATCGAGATTAGGATTTGTCACTCCGATTGTCAGAGAGGTATCTCTGGGCCCTCTCGGTAATGCACATCACTATAAGCCTTGCAAGCAATGTGACTAATGAGTTAGTTGCGGGGTGATGCATTACGGAACGAGTAAAGATACTTGTCGGTAACGAGATTGAGCTAGGTATTGAGATACCGACGATCGAATCTCGGGCAAGTAACATACCGATGACAAAGGGAACAACGTATATTGTTATGCGGTTTGACCGGTAAAGATCTTCATAGAATATGTGGGAACCAATATGAGCATCCAGGTTCCACTATTGGTTATTGACCGGAGACGTGTCTCGGTCATGTCTACATAGTTCTTGAACCCGTACGGTCCGCACGCTTAACGTTCGGTGACGATCGGTATTATGAGTTTTTGTGTTTTGATGTACCAAAGGTAGTTCAGAGTCCCGGATATGATCACAGACATGACGAGGAGTCTCGAAATGGTCGACATAAAGATCGATATATTGGACGGCTATATTCGGACACCGAAAGTGTTCCGGGTGGTTTCGGAGAAAATCGGAGTGCCGGAGGGGTTACCGGAACCCCCCGGGGAAGTATTGGGCCTTAGTGGGCCTGAGGGGAGAGAGAGGGCAGCAGCCCAGAAGGTGGCGCGCCCCCTCCCATGAGGAGTCTGAATTGGACTAGGGAAGGGGAGCGCCCTCTTCCTCTCCTCTCCCTCTCTTTCCTTCCCTTCCCTCTTCCTAGTTGAATCGGGAAAGGGAGTCCTCCTCCTACTAGGAGGAGGACTCCCCCCTCCTTGGCGCGCCCCAAGGGCCGGCCGGCCTCCCCCCCTTGATCCTTTATATACGGGGGCAGGGGGCACCTCTAGACACGCGAGTTGATCTGTTGATCTCTCCCAGCTATGTGCGGTGCCCCCCTCCACCATATTTCACCTCGGTAATATCGTAGCGGTGCTTAGGTGAAGCCCTGCGTCGGTAGCATCATCAACACCGTCATCACGCCGTCGTGCTGACGGAACTCTCCCGCAAAGCTCTGCTGGATCGGAGTTCATGGAACGTCATCGAGCTGAACGTGTGCTGAACTCGGAGGTGCCATGTGTTCGGTACTTGGATCGGTTGGATAGTGAAGACGTTCGACTACATCAACCGCGTTGCCATAGCGCTTCCGCTTTCGGTCTACGAGGGTACGTGGACATACTCTCCCCTCTCGTTGCTATGCATCACCATGATCTTGCGTGTGCGTAGGAATTTTTTTGAAATTACAACGTTCCCCAACAGCGTCCACATAGGCCTCATCCTGGATGGACTCCAACATGGCCTCCTGCTCCGCCATCTCCGCGACTTGGGCGACGGCGAACTCCGCCTCCACCTCCGCCATGTTGAACCCCAGAGCAGGGTGCTCCGCTCGTCCTCCTCCGGATCCGTCACCTCCATTGGCTTCGGCAGGTGCTTTCCCTCCTCCTTCCCCGGCTCCGGTGAGTCCGGAGGCAGCCCGACAGCGATGCGGGTGGCGCACTTGCCTGGATCTCCTCCGTGATCTGCCTTCGGCGCTCCGACGTGAGCATAGCGTATATGGTGGTCTTCCGCCATACCATGGCGATGCCGGAGAGTGGGGGAGAGTGGGGGGGAGGCGGTCGGGCTCGGGTGGCGGCATAGAGAGGGAGGAGGTGGATGGGCTAGTGTTGGGGGACGCCGGTCAGCTTAAATAGCCGGATTTGGTCTCGGGCGAGCGGAGCGGCACCATGCAACATTCTCACCGCGGCGACAGAGGAGGCGTCCGTCTTATCGCCGGGTTTCTGGGTGATTTCGCGTGGGACCCCATCGTCAGCATGGCGGACGCGCCCGGGCGCCCCCATATCTGTTGGGGAACGTAGCAGAAATTCAAAATTTTCCTACGTCTCACCAAGATCTATCTATGGAGAAACCAGCAACGAGGGTAAGGAGAGTGCATCTACATACCCTTGTAGATCGCTAAGCGGAAGCGTTCAAGAGAACGGGGTTGAAGGAGTCGTACTCGTCGTGATCCAAATCACCGGAGATCCTAGTGCCGAACGGACGACACCTCCACGTTCAACACACGTACAGCCTGGTGACATCTCCCATGCCTTGATCCAGCAAGGAGAGAGGGAGAGGTTGGGGAAGACTCCATCCAGCAGCAGCACGACGGTGTGGTGGTGATGGAGGAGTGTGGCAATCCTGCAGGGCTTCGCCAAGCACCGCGGGAGAGGAGAAGGACTTGGGAGAGGGGAAGGGCTGCGCCAGGGGCAAGGGTGCAGCTCCCATGCACCTCCCCACTATATATAGGGGTGGAGGGGGGTTATTTCTTACCCTCCAAGTCCATTGGGGCGTTGGCAAAGGTGGGAGGAAAGAAATCCCATCCTTTCCTTTCCCCACCGATTGTTATCCCCCTTTTTTAGGGATCTTGATCTTATCCCTTCGAGATATGATCTTATTCCTTCTAAGGGGGGATCTTGGTGCGCCTTGACCAGGGGTGTGGGGACCTGCCCCCACTACCCACGTTCATGTGGGTCCCCCCAAGCAGGTGGGCCCCACTACGGAACCTTCTAGAACCTTCCCGATACAATACCGAAAAATCCCGAACATTTTCCGGTGGCCAAAATAGGACTTCCCATATATAAATCTTTACCTCCGGACCATTCCGGAACTCCTCGTGACGTCCGGAATCTCATCCGGGACTCCGAACAACATTCGGTAACCATGTATATCTATTCCCTATAACCTAGCGTCATCGAACCTTAAGTGTGTAGACCCTATGGGTTCGGGAACCATGCAGACATGACCGAGACGTTCTCCGGTCAATAACCAATAGCGGGATCTGGATACCCATGTTGGCTCCCACATGTTCCACGATGATCTCATCGGATGAACCACGATGTCAAGGACTCAATCGATCCCGTATACAATTCCCTTTGTCTAGCGGTATTGTACTTGCCCGAGATTCGATCGTCGGTATGCCGATACCTTGTTCAATCTCGTTACCGGCAAGTCTATTTACTCATTCCGTACCACATCATCCTGTGATCAACCCCTTGGTCACATTGTGCACATTATGATGATGTCCTACCGAGTGGCCCCAGAGATACCTCTCCGTTTACACAGAGTGACAAATCCCAGTCTCGATTCGTGCCAACCCAACAGACACTTTCAGAGATACCTGTAGTGCACCTTTATAGCCACCCAGTTACGTTGTGACGTTTTGGTACACCCAAAGCATTCCTACGGTATCCGGGAGTTGCACAATCTCATGGTCTAAGGAAAAGATACTTGACATTAGAAAAGCTTTAGCATACAAACTACACGATCTTTGTGCTAGGCTTAGGATTGGGTCTTGTCCATCACATCATTCTCCAAATGATGTGATCCCGTTATCAACGACATCCAATGTCCATGGTGATGAAACCGTAACCATCTGTTGATCAACGAGCTAGTCAACTAGAGGCTTACTAGGGACATGGTGTTGTCTATGTATCCACACATGTATCTGAGTTTCCTATCAATACAATTATAGCATGGATAATAAACGATTATCATGAACAAGGAAATAAATAATAACCAATTTATTATTGCCTCTAGGGCATATTTCCAACAGTCTCCCACTTGCACTAGAGTCAATAATCTAGTTCACATCGCTATGTGATCAACACTCATAGGTCACATCTCCATGTGACCAACATCCAAGAGTTTACTAGTGTCACTAAACTAGTTCACATCATCATGTGATTACGAATCAATGAGTTCTGGGGTTTGATCATGTTTTGCTTGTGAGAGAAGTTTTAGTCAATGGGTCTGCAACATTCAGATCCGTATGTACTTCGCAAATCTCTATGTCATATTGTAAATGTTGCTACCACGTTCCACTTGGAGCTATTCCAAATTGTTGCTCCATTATACGTATCCGGTATCTCTACTCAGAGCTATCTGAGTAGGTGTTAAAGCTTGCATCGACGCAACTCTTTACGTCGAACTCTTTATCACCTCCATAACTGAGAAACATATCCTTATTCCTCTAAGGATAATTTTGACCGCTATCTGGTGATCCACTCCTTGATCACCTTTGTACCCTCTTGCCAGATATGTAGCAAGGCACACATCAGGTGCGGTACACAACATAGCATATTGTAGAGCCTACGTCTAAAGCATAGGGGACAACCTTCAGATTTTCTCTCTTTTCTGCCGTGGTCGAGCTTTAACTCTTAACTTCATACCTTACAACTCAGGCAAGAACTCCTTCTTTGACTGATCCATCTTGAACACCTTCAAGATTATGTCAAGGTATGTGCTCATTTGAAAGTATTATTAAACATTTTGATCTATCTTATAGATCTTGATGCTTATTGTTCAAGTAGCCTAATCCAGGTTTTCCATTGAAAAACACTTTTCAAACAACCCTATATGCTTTCCAGAATTCTACATCATTTCGATCAACAATATGTCAACAACATATACTCATCAGAAATTCTATAGTGCTCCCACTCACTTCTTTGGAAATACAAGTTTCTCATAAACTTTGTATAAACCCAAAATCTTTGATCATCTCATCAAAGCACACATTCCAACTCCGGGATGCTTACTCCAGTCCTTAGAAGGATCGCTGGAGCCAACATACCTTTTAGCTTCCTTAGGATCGACAAAAACTTTGTTATTGTATCACATACAACCTTTCCTTACGAAGACTGGTAAGGAAACTCGTTTTGACATCCATCTGCCAGATTTCATAAATGCAGCTAATGCTAACATGATTCCGACGGACTTAAGCATCACTACGGATGAGAATATCTCATCGTAGTCAACTCCTTGAACTTGTGAAAAAGTTCTTCGCCACAAGTCGAGCTTCATAGACGGTGACATTACCGTCCACGTCTGTCTTCTTCTTAAAGATCCATTTACCTCAATGGCCTGCCGATCATCGGGCAAGTCCACCAAAGTCCATGCTTTGTTCTGATACATGGATCCTATCTCGGATTTCATGGCTTCTAACCATTTGTCAGAATATGAGCCCACCATCGCTTCCCCATAGCTCGTAGGTTCATTATTGTCTAGCAACATGACCTTCAAGACAAGATTACTGTACCACTCTGAAGTAGTACGCATCCTTGTCACCCTACGAGGTACGGTAGTGACTTGATCCGAAACTTCATGATCACTATCATAAGCTTCTACTTCAATTGGTGTAGGCACGACAGGAACAACTTCACGTGCCCTCATCGCACACTAGTTGAAGTGATGGTTCAATAACCTCATCAAGTCTCCACCATCCTCCCACTCAATTCTTTCGAGAAAAACTTTTCCTCGAGAAAGGACCCGTTAGTAGAAACAATCCCTATTGCTTCGGATCTGAATTAGGAGGTATACCCAACTGTTTACGGGTGTCCTATGAAGATGCATTTTATCCGCTTTGGGTTCGAGCTTATCAACCTGAAACTTTTTCACATAAGCGTCGCAGCCCCAAACTTTTAAGAAACGACAACTTGGGTTTCTCCAAACCACAGTTCAAACGGTGTCGTCTTAACGGAATTACGTGGTTCCCTATTAAAGTGAGTGCGGTTGTCTCTAATGCCTAACCCATGAACGATAGTGGTAATTCGATAAGAGACATCATGGTACGCACCATATCCAATAGGGTGCAACTATGATGTTCGGACACACCATCACACTATGGTGTTCCAGCGGTATTTATTGTGAAACAATTTCCACAATGTCTTAATTGCGTGCCAAAGCTCGTAACTCAGATACTCATCTCTATGATCATATCATAGACATTTTATCCTTTTGTCACAATGCTCTTCAACTTCACTCTGAAATTACTTGAACCAGTCAATAATTCAGACTTGTGTTTCATCAAGTAAATATACTCAACATCTACTCAAATCATCTGTGAAGTAAGAACATAACGATATTCACTGCATGCCTCAGCACTCATTGGACTACACACATCAAAATGTGTTACTTCCAACAAGTTGCTATCTTGTTCCATCTAACTGAAAAACGAGACTTTTCAGTCATTTGTCCCATGTGGTATGATTTGCATACCTCAAGTGATTCAAAATCAAGTGAGTCCAAACGATCCATCTGCATGGAGTTTCTTCATGCGTATACACCAATAGACATGGTTCGCATGTCTCAAACTTTTCAAAAACGAGTGAGTCCAAAGATCCATCAACATGGAGCTTCTTCATGCGTTTTACACCAATATGACTTACATGGCGGTGCCACAAGTAAGTGGTACTATCATTACTATCTTATATCTTTTGGCATGAAAATGTGTATCACTACGATCGAGATTTCAATAAACCATTAATTTTAGGTGCAAGACCATTGAAGGTATTATTCAAATAAACAGAGTAACCATTATTCTCCTTAAATGAATAACCGTACTGCGATTGACATAATCCAATCATGTCTATGCTCAATGCAAACACCAAATCTCGATGGTAGAGGGAGCGTGTGATGCTTATCACATCAACCTTGGAAACACTTCCAACACATATCGTCAGCTCACCTTTAGCTAGTCTCCGTTTATTCCGTACTTTTATTTCAAGTTACTAACACTTAGCAACCGAACCGGTATCTAATACCCTGGTGCTACTAGGAGTACTAGCAAAGTACACATTAACGTAATGTATATCCAATATACTTCTATCGACCTTGCCTGCCTTCTTATCTACCAAGTATCTAGGGTGGTTACGCTGGTGTCCGTTCCTCTCATCACGTAAGAACTTAGTCTCGGGTTTGGGTTCAACCTTGGGTTTCTTCACCGAGCAAAGAAGCGATTTGTCGCTTCGTGAAGTACCCTTCTTGCCCTTGCCCTTCTTGAAACTAGTGGTTTCATTAACCATCAACAATTGATGCTCCTTCTTGATTTCTACATTCGCGGCGTCAAACATCGCGAATACCTCAAGGATCATCATATCTATCCCTGATTTGTTATAGTTCATCACGAAGCTCTTGCAGCTTGGTGGCAATGACTTTGGAGAAAGATCACTATCTCTGGAAGATCAACTCCCACGTCAAGTGATTGTTGCACTCAGAAAATCTGAGCACAAGCTCAACGATTGAGCTTTTCTCCCTTAGTTTGCAGGCTAAGAAAATCGTCGGAGGTCTTATACCTCTTGACATGGGCACGAGCCTGAAATCCCAATTTCAGCCCTCGAAACATCTCATATGTTCCGCGACGTTTCGAAAAACGTCTTTGGTGCCTCAACTCTAAACCGTTTAACTGAACTATCACATAGTTATCACAACGTGTATGTCCGATGTTCGCAACATCCACAGACGATGTTTGGGGTTCAGCACACTGAGCGGTGCATTAAGGACATAAGCTTTCTTCTGTCCGCATAATCGCTACTGTCAACTTTCAACTATATTTTCTCTAGGAACATATCTAAATAGTGGAACTAAAGCGCGAGCTTACGACATAATTTGCAAAGATCTTTTGACTATGTTCAGGATAATTAAGTTCATCTTATGAACTCCCACTCAGATAGACATCCCTCTAGTCATCTAAGTGATTACATGATCCGAGTCAACTAGGCCGTGTCCGATCATCACGTGAGACGGACTAGTCATCATCGGTGAACATCTTCATGTTGATCGTATCCTCCATACGACTCATGCTCGACCTTTCGGTCTCTTGTGTTCCGAGGCCATGTCTATACATGCTAGGCTCGTCAAGTTAACCCTAAGTGTTTGGCGTGTGTAAATCTGGCTAACACCGTTGTATGTGAACGTAAGAATCTATCACACCCGATCATCATGTGGTGCTTGAAACGCATTTAACTTTCGCAACAGTGCACAATTAGGGGGAACACTTTCTTGAAATTTTAATGAGGGATCATCTTATTTACTACCGTCGTTCTAAGCAAATAAGATGCATAAACATGATAAACATCAATCAAATAGTGACATGATATGGCCAATATCATTTTGCTCCTTTTGATCTCCATCTTCGGGGCTCCATGATCATCATCGTCACCGGCATGACACCATGATCTCCATCATCGTGTCTTCATGAAGTTGTCTCGCCAACTATTACTTTTACTACTATGGCTAACGGTTAGCAATAAAGTAAAGTAATTACATGGCGTTGTTCAATGACACGCAGGTCATACAATAAATAAAGACAACTCCTATGGCTCCTGCCGGTTGTCATACTCATCGACATGCAAGTCGTGATTCCTATTACAAGAACATGATCAATCTCATACATCACATATCATTCATCACATTCTTCTTGGCCATATCAAATCACATAGCATACCCTGCAAAAACAAGTTAGACGTCCTCTAATTGTTGTTTGTATATTTTACGTGGCTGCTATGGGTTTCTAGCAAGAACGTTTCTTACCTACGCAAAACCACAACGTGATATGCCAATTGCTATTTACCCTTCATAAGGACCCTTTTCATCGAATCCGTTCCGACTAAAGTGGGAGAGACTGGCACCCGCTAGCCACCTTATGCACCAAGTGCATGTCAGTCGGTGGAACCTGTCTCACGTAAGTGTACGTGCGCTAGTGCAGAACCGGGCAATAGCACCGGTTCGTAAGGCCCTTTAGTGCCGGTTCCATAACCGGCACTAAAGTGTGGGCACTAAAGCCCCCCCCCCCTTTAGTACCGGTTCAGCACGAACCGGTGCTAAAGGGCAACCACGTGGCACGAGCCAGCTCCGGGGGCCTGGAGCCCATTAGTACCGGTTGGTAACACCAACCGGTACTATAAGGTTTTGGGGGTTTTTAGTTTTATGATTTCTTTTTCATTTAATTTTGTGTTTCCATTTTAATTATTTTTTGTTTGCTGGTATTTTACGATACTACACATTGTATACGTTATGCATATATATATATATATATATATATATATATATATATATATATATATATATATATAGGGTAACGTTATTCTAAGCGTGAGTGTAGAATAGCTTATTCTACACCCTAGTAACGCTTATGTACAAAATCTAGTAAAACGGTGTACAAAATGTAGTAATTTGAAAAATATTTTTTTATCATCTAAGTTTGTAGTTTACTACATTTTTATGAAAATTACTATATTTTACATAATATGTTACTGTATTTTGTATGTGTTGTTATTGGGGTGTAGAATAAGCTATTCTACACTCACGCTTAGTTTAGCGTTACTATATATATATATATATATATATATATATATATATATATATATAATTTCTAGTAGAACCAATCATGCATATATATATCATCAATGTCTCACAAACCACCATATTAATTAATTCACACATATATATACACATGTATAGCTATATACAATTTCTCCTACATATGCATGTTGCCTTCGGAGCCAGTGGCATTAGCCTAATTGGTGCCTTCGGAGCACGATGACAATCGGAAGTGGTTCATGGGGGCGGTAGCGGGTAATAGTATTCTCCTTCGGATTTATGACCTGGTCGAGCAAAAATCCGCTATTTCTCTTGAAGTGCTTCTACGCTCCGCTTTCTAGGAGCTTGTCCGCACCTCTGTGAACTGTTAAGAAGGAGATCAATATGCATGTGTATTAGTTGTGTGACTAGATATCAATAATGGTGTAAAAATTGTGAATAGTGTTACGACAAGCGTACCCATTCCTGTCTTTGAGATCTGCTCCTTTCGGACGCCATCATGCGAATGTTCTCGCAAACGCAGAATGCACACAGATCAGTCCCTCGCTACCGCTTCTGTGGCCTTTACGAGAATGGAATTTGATCAGATAATAATTAATCAAGCATGATAATTAAAGAGATGGCAGCTAGCTAGCTAGCTAGTACTATAATTACTTACCTTGGGTCGAAACCATTTAAGCTTTTTTCCATTCGCCTTCCGTGACGCTGATGAACCTTGCCCAAGCCCTGCCCACGACATAGAAAATGAATAAAGAGGTTATTAAATAGTTCATATCATGAAATGACGAACTAAATAGGCCGAGATATATAGTTAATAATGATTGAAATTACCTGTTGACTATCCCAAACAAGATGTTATAGTCGGCATTTGCTTTGAGTAGTAAGTCCAGTATTTCAACTGTTCAAGGCCAACTTTAATGATACACAAGATCCAGTGAAATCTGCATGCACACACGTTTGCATGTCTTAATTAAGCGGGCATATGTAAGCAAAAACATGTAGCTAGCTAGTAGGCAAAAACAGAGAATTTGTAGTACAAGACAGTGTGACTCATCGGAAGTTGTAAGGAAGTAGTATATCTTCATTGTATTTGAGGCACTTCAAGAACTCTAGCATGTTGTCCTCTACGGCCTTTTCATGATGTGGATTTATTTTCCATGTGTATTCATTAACGGTGTTTGGGTCAATGAACCCAATGCCAAAGCGTCCACCTTTTATCATTTCATACATCTTCATCCTGTATAATACCACAGAAAAGAATATAGTGAGGATAATTACAGGTAATGATTGATCAAAAGGATCACTACAGCTAGCTTGAGACTTAAATTACAGAAAGAAATCACTTACAGAAAATAACGACTGGCAATAGATTTGTCGAGTGCGTCTTGATTGTATAACTGAAACAGTCCAGAATACTCAACGGACAGAGATTTCTCATGGAAGTAATGCTCCTTCTTGACATTCACCATGAGGGACGCTCGATTGGAAATCTTGGTAATGTTCATGTACCATTGATGCAATTCATACATTCTCGTTGGGAGGTTCTTGACCTTGTCTGGCTCGACCAAAGGTTGGCCGGACATATTTCCGTTTTATTTCATCCTCTGTAAGCACAGGCATGGGCTCGATCTCGAGGAGTTGTCCATGATGATGTTGAGAACTTCAGCCTGCATTATACGGTCCTTGGTTATTACCACATTGCCCACCTCGGGAACGTAAACTGTTTGCCCACAATAATATTGGTAGCAGCGTCTTTATCACGTGTTGTTGGCACACCAAGCGAGGGATCGATTGCTACTGTTCTCCCGGTTGGGGAATGGTTTTCGGCATTTTTGACAGCTGCTTGTTGTTTGCTCGATCCCGAGCTCGCCTCCTTACGTAGACGTGCTCGATTTAACTTCGATGTGGCGCTCATAGTCTGTGTCAACAGGCTTGGGAGCTGGTGGTTGAGCCATACGAATGAAGTGGTCAATCGTTTCCTCAGGCACTTTCTCCCTTGGCGGCGTTGGCGGTTTCGGTGCAAAATGGGCTTCCACCTCGGCCTTCGATATGGCTGAGTTTTCCTCCTCGGACTTGTCATAAGGCCTCTGCGGAAGAGGCGTGAGGCTTGGACCATATTTATATCGCTTGTATCCGCATGTACTTCCTGTACTACCTCGACTCGTACCGCTACGCACCATAGCTGCGGGGTGTCTCTTCTGCGATTGCTGAGGCGGCGGAGACGGCTGACGGGGCTGAGTTGGACGAGGAGGAGTGGCTGGCTGTCTTGGGACTTGGAGGAGGAGTGGCCTGAGGTTGTGCCGGACTTGGAGGAGGAGTGGACGTCTGACGCTGTGGCGGACTTGGAGGAGGAGGAGTGGCCTGACACTTTGCTGGACTTGGAGGAGGAGTGGCCTGACACTTTGCCGGACTTGGTGGACTTGCAAGAGCGGGAGTCTGCTGACTCGGTGGCGAGGAGTCGGCTGACGCGGTGTCGGTGGCCTTCGAAAGATGATGCAATCCGTTTTCCATAGGATGATACGATGTTTGGCCTCTCCGAGAAAGTGCTCGTCGTCACCTCCAGGATGGTCAAGCTGTAGCTCCGAATATGGGTCCACCACCTCATCAACCAAGACACGAGCATAGCCCGCTGGAATCGGGTTGCAATGGAAGGTTGCCTCAGGGGGATTTGTAAAAGCAACGGCGTCCGCCACCTTCATGGATATGTTCTTCATTTTGACGTGTAGCTCGCAGTTAGTGTTCTCCGTGATGTCATCCACGGGTATCTATCCGACATTGCGTCGTCCGGGCGGAACCCACGCCGCTTCTCGGCATGGATGGGGCGGTGCTATCCAATGCTGGATCATTCGCTAGCTGATGCAGATGCTGAGACCCCCTTTGCTGGGTAATTGAGTCGATTCGCTCTCGCTGCCGCTGGAATTTGACCGCCAATTCCGCTTGACTTGCTTCTAGGCCTTGAATGCGTTCATAGTCCCGCTTCCTCTGCTCCTCCTCCATCTTCCTCTTCTTCTCCTCCGCAATCTTCTTTCTCGCACGGGTTACGTAGTCGGTGTTCCACCGAAAACCCCTCATACCACGGAATAGCGCCCTTGCCTCGTGTTCTTCCCGGGTGTTCAGGATTTCCCAGGGCACGCATAAGCTCGTCGTTCTCTCTGTTGGACTGGGACACCCCCGATCGTGCCTCTTCTATTGCAACAAGTATCGCATCGTCGGCTCCCTTCAGACTTGCCTTCGTCGAAACATTGCCTGTCTTCGGGTCCAACTCCCCCCCGTGCGCATAGAACCAAGTCCTGCACTGGGGGCCAGCTCTTAGTAACGGAGTGACACCTGCATCCTCCATCTCTTTCTCGGACTTATCCCACTTAGGCATTGCCACCGCATAGCCACCGGCCCGACTTATGGAACTTATCCTTTTTTCGGCATTCTTCTTGTTTATTCTCGACCGTTCCTTAGCTAATTCCGAATCCTTGAATTTCACGAAATCGTCACAATGAGCACGTTGGTTCTCTAGTGTTCCCTCGAATCTGGAGTCTTCCTTCCTCCCTTGACGTACTTGTCCCATTCCACGATTCTTGTGGTTCTTGAATGCAACCACCATCTTCCTAAGAGCAGCGTCCTTGACTTTCTCGCACATCTCGCTTACGTGAAATGATCTGGTAGGGTGAAATGTTCCATGAGAGTATCCCAAAGCAGCTCTTTTTGTGGTTTGTCGACAAAAGTAACATCTGGGCGTGGCTTTGCTGGCTCTCTCCATTCTTGAAGGGAGATCGGGGAGTTGGTCCTTCACAAGAACTCCAGACCGACGAGCGAACTTGTCCGCAATCTTCTTAGGCGCTAATGGTTCGCCATTAGGTCCGATTGCCTCGATATTGTACTTTACGCCTGCTTCAACTTTTTGTTCGGGCCTCGTTTCGTCCTTTTGCCTAAAGATTTGCTCGATCCGGATGGCTGAAAGAACAAAGATCGATTCGTTAATATATCTTCAAGTCATTTAAAACATGTGATGATCACCAGATGCCTGCTTATATAAATATATATACCTGCCGGTCTTTGTTGTTTCAAGATCAACATTTTCTTCGTCATCATCATAATCATAGTTCATGACTTCATCAATTCGGTCGTCGCGATCGAATATCATATCACCCTCTCCGGTGTTGTTTAGAAATTTGGAGCCATCATAATCTTCTTCATTCTAATCATTATCTGGCCCGTGAGGATGGCGTATCATATCGAACATGGCCTGTTCTCCCTCTCTGTCGGTATTGTCCGCCATAGCTTTTATTTAACTAATCCAAAAGAAATATAAAACAATTTAGTATTCAAATTACATCGTCTCGAATAATAGATATAATCTCGAATACATCGTCTCGAATAATAGATATAATCTCGAAAACATCGTCTCGAATAATAGATATAATCTCGAATACATCGTCTCGAATAATAGATATAATCTCGAATACATCGTCTCGAATAATAGATATAATATCGAATACATCACTTTGGCTAGGTAGCTAATAAAGATCGAATACTACGAAGAATCTAGGACACTTTCGCGGTTCTGCGGGCGGCGGTGGACACCCAAAGAGAAGGAACCTCACAGGATCATAGCTGAAGTAAGATCCCTGAAGAAACTGTCAGGTATTGGAGAACCTGCCGCCCTCTAACGCAACCATGTAACGATGGACGTGCTCGTCCTCCTCCCTGACACGGCGACGTACCACCTCTGGCTGGGCCGGCTCCCTCCGCGCCGAAACTGGCCCACGCGAACGCCACCAAACGAGATCAGGGTCGACGACGGAACCCGGGGCCGGGTTCCTCATCAAGCGGCGCCCCTCCAGCAGCACCTCCTGCCAGCCGGCGGAGCCCAGTCCGGACATGGGTCACAGGACGTCGTCATGACGATGTCGACGACGAGGATGCGGGTCGGGCATCGTCGAGAACAAATACTAGCTATATGCCCATAAAAAGTAACATTTTTTAATGATTGGATTTTGATAACTAAAATTTCTAACATTTATTTATAACTAACATTTCTATAACATTTCTAACAATGCTATATATAACTAACATTTCTATAACATTTCTAATATTTCTATAACTAAAAAACAGAAAAAATTATAACATTTCTATATATATAACTAACATTTTATAACTATTTCTATAACTAAAAAACAGAAAAAATTATAACATTTCTATATATATAACTAACATTTTTATAACTATTTCTATAACTAAAAAACAGAAAAATTTCTAACAATTCTAACTTTTTATAACTATTTCTATAACTAAAAAACAGAAAAATTTCTAACAATTCTAACATTTCTAACAATTCTAACATTTCTAACTATTCTAACAATTCTAACATTTCTAACTATTTCTGAAAAACAGAAAAATTTCTAACTATTTGTATAACTAAAAAACAAAAAATGTATGTGTGTGTGTGTGTAAGGCGCTCACGGCGAGTGAGGGACGAGGCGGCAGCAGGGGCGGCGGCAGGCGTGGCGACAGCAGGGATGGCAGCGACGGGGGGGCCAGACGGGTCGAGGCGGCGAGGCGACAGCGAGACGTCTGGGCGGCGCCCGGCAGCAGGGGCAGCAGGAGACGGGCAGGGGCAGGGCGGCGGTGACGATGGGGGCAGCAGGGGCCAGGGGCAGCAGGCGGCAGCAGGGGGCAGAAGCGGCGGCAGGCGGCTACGAGGATGGAGACGTCTGAGGCGGCGGCAGTGCGAGAGGAGAACAAGCCGGATGAGAAACTGAAATTTTCGTAAGTGTTGTTCAGATAGGAGGGCATTTAGTACCGTTTTGTGCCACCAACCGGTACTAAAGGCCAGTTTTGGCCAGCCCAAGCGGCGGGAAGCGACCCCCTTTAGTACCGGGTGGTGGCACAAACCGGTACTAAAGGCCCCCCCTTTAGTACCCCTTTAGTACCGGTTTGTGCCACGACCCGGTACTAAAGGGCGTCTTGGCAGCAGTCTTGGTGCGGCAAGTTTAGTCCCACCTCGCTAGCCGAGGGGCGACCGTGACCGGGTTTATAAACCCCGTGGCGGTCGCTCTCTCGAGCTCCTCTCCAAAGCAGGCCCACTGGGCCTACGTGTTCTTCTGCCTCAGGCCCACTTGCCTTTTGTGGCCTGCATCACAGCCCAACAACAGGTTGGGTTTCTAGTCGATGCAGGCCGCTCACGGCCTAGTAGGCGAGCTTTTTTTGCTTTATTTATTTTTGTGTTGTTTTTTGTGTATTTAGAGTTTCTTTGTGAATATTTTTGCTTTAGGTACAAAAATTACAATCTTTATGTTAGTGCCCGTAGTTTTCAAATTTGAATAGTTTAAATTTTGAATTATTTGAAATTAGTGTGAATCACTAGTTTGTGAATAACTTAACTTTAAAAATCAGTAAAGGCATGAAAGAATTTGTTTGCACATAAAATTTCTTCGCGTTTCAAATGCCAAAACACATAACTACCCTAACTATTACAGAGATTCCCTCCTAGGTGTGAAACACTGAACAAAGTGATGATAGTGAAGTCGATCACATCCCAGATCTTTGGGTGTGAAACTTTTTCTTCGCGTGTGTCCCTTTGCGCCGTAACCATGGAAAATCTTCATCATTTAACGGGATGCTCGGGTCAATATTCACTGTGAATGGAGCAATTTCATCAAACTTTTCATAATCTTGACTTGTCTGTCTTGTCATCCACTCCCACGATATTTCTCTTCCCGTAAAGAACTATGTGCCGCTTTGGCTCATCATACGATGCATTCGCTTCCTTATATTTTCTTTTCTTGGCTTGGTAGACATGTCCTTCACATAGAAAACATGTGCCACATCATTGGCTAGGACGAATGGTTCGTCTGCGCATACGCAAGATTGTTGAGATCCACTGTTGTCATTCCGCATCGCGGGTCTTCCGTTACCCGCCTCGTGTCATATTGACCCATTTGCACCGAAACAAAGGGACCTTTAAACCACGTCGATAGTCAAGTTCCCATATGTCCTGTATATAACCATAATATGTTTCCTTTCCCGTCTTGGTTTATGCATCAAAGCGGACACCACTGTTTTGGTTGGTGCTCTTCTGATCTTGGGCGATCGTGTAAAATGTATTGCCATTTATCTCGCACCCTTTGAAAGTCATTATATTCGAAGATGGTAAGTGGGATGACAAAGTACAGGTCATCTTCAATAGAGGTGCCATGCATGGTAATGCGGTTGCGCAACCAAATGGCGAAACTCTTGGTTTGTTCACGTGTAATCCGGTCATCGACCGCTCCGGTGTTTGGAGCGTAGCAAATTCTTGTGTTCATCCATATACGGAGCCACCAAGGCGGAATTCTGTAGAACTGTGTAGTGTGCTTCAAAGGATGAATGTTCGTCCATACATATTATTTGTTCCCCTCCTAGCGTGCCTTTTCCATCCAGTCTGCCCTTATGTCGCGATTCAGGAACACCAATCGGCTTAAGGTCAGGAATAAAGTCAATACAAAACTCAATGACCTCCTCATTTTGATGGCCCTTGGAGATGCTTCCTTCTGGCCTAGCACGGTTATGAACATATTTCTTTAAGACTCACATGAACCTCTCAAAGGGGAACATATTGTGTAGAAATACAGGACCCAAAACGTTAATCTCTTCGCATAGGTGAACTAGGACGTGCGTCATGATGTTGAAGAAGGATGGTGGGAACACCAACTCAAAACTGACAAGACATTGCACCAAATCATTCTGTAACCTTGGTATGATTTCTGGATCGATTACCTTCTGAGAGATTGCATTGAGAAATGCACATAGCTTCACAATGGCTAACCGAACGTTTTCCGGTAGAAGCCCCCTCAATGCAACCGGAAGCAGTTGCGTCATAATCACGTGGCAGTCATGAGACTTTAGGTTACGGAACTTTTTCTACGCCATGTTTATTATTCCCTTTATATTCGACGAGAAGCCAGACGGTACCTTACTACTGAGCAGGCATTCAAAGAAGATTTCCTTCTCTTCTTTGCTAAGAGCGTAGCTTGCATGACCCTGATGTATGCCGTCTTCTCCATGCATACGTTGCTGGTCCTCCCGTGCCTCAGGTGTATCTTTTGTCTTCCCATACACGCCCAAGAAGCCAAGCAGCGTCACGCAAAGATTCTTCGTCACATGCATCACGTCGATTGCGGAGCGGATCTCTAGGTCTTTCCAATATGGCAGGTCCCAAAATATAGATTACTTCTTCCACATGGGTGCTTGCGTCCGTCGGCGTTCTTCGAACAGGTTGTCCGCCGGGACCCTTTCCAAATATCACCTTCAAATCCTTGACCATATCATGTACATCAGCACCAGTACGGTGGCGAGGCTTCGTCCGGTGATCCACCTCACCCTTGAAATGCTTGCCTTTCTTTCTTACGGGATGCCTGCTCGGAAGAAATCGGCGATGTCCTGTACACATTCTTCTTACAACTATTCAAATATATACCATCGGTATCATCCTACCGGTCGTGCATCCGCGGTATCCCTTGTTTGTCCGTCACGAAAGGTTCTTGAGAGCAGGCCAATCATTGATGGTCACGAACAGCAACGCCTTTAGGTCAAATTCTTCCCCCATGTGCTCATCCCACGCACGTACACCTGTTCCATTCCACAGTTGTAAGAGTTCTTCAACTAATGGCCTTAGGTACAAATCAATGTCATTGCCGGGTTGCTTAGGGCCTTGTATGAGCACTGGCATCATAATGAACTTCCGCTTCATGCACAACCAAGGAGGAAGGTTATACAAACATAGAGTCACAGGCCAAGTGCTATGGTTGCTGCTCTGCTCCCCAAAAGGATTAATGCCATCTGCGCTTAGACCAAACCATACACTCCTTGCGTCATCTGCAAACTCCTTCCCGTACTTTCTTTCGATTTTTCTCCACTGTGACTTTCCGTCTTTCTTACGGTCTTCTCTGTGCCATCGCATCGCCTTGGCATGCTCTTTGTTTTGGAACAAATGTTTCAACCGTGGTATTATAGTAGAATACCACATCACCTTGGCAGGAATCTTCTTCCTGGGGTGCTCGCCCTCGACATCACCACGGTCATCGCGGCTGATCTTATAGCGCAATGCACCACATACCGACAAGCTGCTCAAATCCTCGTACTCACCGCGTAGAGGATGCAATCATTAGGGCATGCATGTATCTTCTGCACCTCTAACCCTAGAGGGCGGACAGCCTTCTTTGCTTCAGACGCATTTACTCTCGGGCAATTCGTTGTCCTTTGGAAGCATATCCTTTATCATTACCGGCAACTTTCCAAATCCCTTGTCGGATACACCATTCTCCGCCTTCCATTGCAGCAATTCGGTGTGGTGCCCAGCTTTTTCTTGTCACCTCACGCAATTCGGGTACAACAATTTTTTGTGATCCTCTAACATGCGCTGCAACTTCTTCTTCTCCAAATCACTTGCTAGCTTTCTCTTTGCATCGGCAATGGCCCGACCTAGATCATCAACGGGCTCATCCGATGCCTCTTCTTGACTTCTTCCCGCATTGTCGGCTCAGCTTCTTCCCGCATTACCGCTCAGCTTCTTCCCCCATTGTTGTATCATCGTATTCAGGGAACCCATAGCCGGGATAGCTGTTGTCGCCCTCTTCTTCTTCATTGTCTTCCATCATAACCCCTCTTTCTCCGTGCTTGGTCCAAACATTATAGTGGGGCATGAAACCGGACTCAAACAGTGGACGTGAATGGTTCTTGACGAGAGTAACTGTGGACCATTCTTACAGCCAAAGACACGGACAAGGCATAAAACCATCCGCCCGCTTGTTTGCCTCGGCCATAGCGAGAAAAGTATGCACGCCCTCAACGAACTGGGGAGAGCATCGGTCATCGTACATCCATTGCGGCTCATCTTCATTACACAACACCGAATAGACCAAATTAATACAAGTTCATACATAAAGTTCATACAACACTTAAATGCAACAAACAAATAACTCTCTAGCTAAAGCATTTAAATGCAACAACAAATGCGATCAAGATCGCAACTAAGGTAACAATTGATCCAACAAAGATAATGATACCAAGCCTCACTATCGATGGCATATTTTCTAATCTTTCTAATCTTCAAGCGCATTTTCTCCATCTTGATCTTGTGATCATCGGCGACATCGGCAACATGCAAGTCCAATTCCATCTTCTCCCCTCAATTCTTTTCAATTTTTCTTTCAAGTACTCGTTTTCTCTTTCAACTAAATTTAACCTCTCGACAATAGGGTCGGTTGGAATTTCCGGTTCACATACCTCCTAGAAAAAATTTCTATGTTAACTTTATGGGCATAATTTGTCATAAACACGAAATGCAACTAGTTTTAAAAGAGAATATATATACCACATCCGAATCATAACAAGGACGAGGGCCGACGGGGACGGATATCAAAACCATGGCACTATATGTATAACAAACAACGTACGGGTAAGATAATTATACGAGTAACCACATATCCAAATCACACAAACATCAATTTTTATATAAAATTTCATGAACAAGAGGCTCACCACAAGGTGGTGCCGGCGACGGAGCAAGCGGGCGATCGACGGTGGTTACGACGGAGATTTAGAAGGCACTAAGTAAACCACACCTACATATGCAAACTAAGTGTTATTTTTGACCTCAGATTGCATATAAATCAAATACTAGCACATATATATATTTCCTCCCAAATTACTAAACTCACAAATTAATCACTATATAAAGCATTGCAAGAGCTAATCTAGCAATGAGAGATGAAAGGACAAAGTTGCTAACCTTTGTGATCATTTGAATGGATGGGGGCCTTCAAATCTTGACAAATTTTAGGCAAAATGTGTGATGAGCTCGAGAGGAAGAGGGGAAGAACAGAGAGGAGAGGAAGAGGGGAAGAACAGAGAGAGCTCGGGTGGACGAATGGTTTATGTAGGACGACCTTTAGTACCGGTTCGTGCCAAGAACCGGTACTAAAGGTGCTGAAGGGGCCCCAGACTGGCAACATCCTGCCACCACTCTCATTAGTACCGGTTCGTGGCACGAACCGGTGCTAAAGGTTCGCCACGAACCGGTACTAATGAAAGCGGCCCGGCTAGCCGTTGGAACCGGCACTAATGTGCTTCACGTTTGACCCTTTTTCTACTAGTGGTGTAAGGTCGGTCCGGGCCGCTTCATCCCACAATACCGTCGAATCAAGATTGGACTAGTAACGGTAAGCATATTGAACAAAATCAACGCCCACAACTACTTTGTGTTCTACTCGTGCAAAAGAATCTACGCAATAGACCTAGCTCATGATGCCCTTTGTTGGGGAACGTAGCAGAAATTCAAAATTTTCCTACGTGTCACCAAGATCTATCTATGGAGAAACCAGCAACAAGGAGAAGGAGAGTGCATCTACATACCCTTGTAGATCGCTAAGCGAAGCGTTCAAGAGAACGGGGTTGAAGGAGTCGTACTCGTCGTGATCCAAATCACCGGAGATCCTAGTGTCCGTAATTACGGCACCTCCGCGTTCAACACACGTACAGCCCGGTGACGTCTCCTATGCCTTGATCCAGCAAGGAGAGAGGGAGAGGTTGGGGAAGACTCCATCCAGCAACAGCATGACGGTGTGGTGGTGATGGAGGAGCGTGGCAATCCTGCAGGGCTTCGCCAAGCACCGCGGGAGAGGAGGAGGACTTGGGAGAGGGGAAGGGCTGCGCCAGGGGCAAGGGTGCAGCTCCCATGCACCTCCCCACTATATATAGGGATGGAGGGGGATTATTTCTTGCCCTCCAAGTCCATTGGGGCGTTGGCAAAGGTGGGAGAAAAGAAATCCCATCCTTTCCTTTCCCCACCGATTGTTATCTCCCTTTTTTAGGGATCTTGGTCTTATCCCTTCAGGATATGATCTTATTCCTTCTAAAGGGGGATCTTGGTGCGCCTTGACCAGGAGTGTGGGGACCTGCCCCCACTACCCACGTTTATGTGGGTCCCCCCAAGCAGGTGGGCCCCACTCCGGAACCTTCTAGAACCTTCCCGGTACAATACTGAAAAATCCCGAACATTTTCCGGTGGCCAAAATAGGATTTCCCATATATAAATCTTTACCTTCGGACCATTCCGGAACTCCTCATGACGTTTGGAATCTCATCCGGGACTCCGAACAATATTCGGTAACCACGTATATCTATTCCCTATAACCTAGCGTCATCGAACTTTAAGTGTGTAGACCCTATGGGTTCGGGAACCATGCAGACATGACCAAGAGGTTCTCCGGTCAATAACCAATAGCGGGATCTGGATACCCATGTTGGCTCCCACATGTTCCACGATGATCTCATCGGATGAACCACGATGTCAAGGACTCAATCGATCCCGTATACAAATCCCTTTGTCTAGCGGTATTGTACTTGCCCGAGATTCGATCGTCGGTATACCGATACCTTGTTCAATCTTGTTACCGGCAAGTCTCTTTACTCATTCCGTAACACATCATCCCGTGATCAACCCCTTGGTCACATTGTGCACATTATGATGATGTCCTACCGAGTGGGCCGGAGATACCTCTCCGCTTTACAAAGAGTGACAAATCCAGTCTCGATTCGTGCCAACCCAATGACACTTTCGGAGATACCTGTAGTGCACCTTTATAGCCACCCGATTACGTTGTGACGTTTGGTACACCCAAAGCATTCCTACGGTATCCGGAGTTGCACAATCTCATGGTCTAAGGAAAAGATACTTGACATTAGAAAAGCTTTAGCATCTGAACTACACGATCTTTGTGCTAGGCTTAGGATTGGGTCTTGTCCATCACATCATTCTCCAAATGATGTGATCCCGTTATCAACGACATCCAATGTCCATGGTCAGGAAACCGTAACTATGTGTTGATCAACGAGCTAGTTAACTAGAGGCTTACTAGGGACATGGTGTTGTCTATGTATCCACACATGTATCTGAGTTTCCTATCAATACAATTATAGCATGGATAATAAACGATTATCATGAACAAGGAAATATAATAATAACCAATTTATTATTGCCTCTGGGGCATATTTCCGACAATATCCGCCCTATATTTGGGCTGAATACGAGGGGTGCCGATCAGCCCGGGCATTTGAAGCGCTCGGCTGGGTCGAAATTTCATGACCGGTCAGTGACCGGGTGGGCGGCCCGGGCGTTTGAGGAGGGTTTAGGGTTCCCGGCTGTAGATGCTCAAATATTGTTGTTGGGAACTATTTCCTTGCACAAAAGGCAAAAGGCCCTTACAAGAATTCTCTTGCAAGAATAAAAATATGCTAGTAAATCCATGCAGAAAATAGCACCATCTTCCTTACGCATCCTTTGCCGGCACGACCCTCCGACTTACTTGAGCAATATTTTTTTAAGGCCTTCTTTTTACTTGACCAACCTTGTTGAAACCAATGGGATTGTGGGAGCAGAGCCCGGGAAGTCATAGAGGGTGCTTGGATACGTTTTAGTCCCATGACTAAAAGTAGTGGGACTAAAACTTGCTAGCCTCACCCATGCTTGGATACAAATACTAAATAGACTAAAATGAGTCAATGAGCATTTATTATCCTCCAAACCCTCCAATGCCGAACTCGCATGTGTTAAAGGAGAGGAGTTAAATGAGGAGAGAGGACTAATCCATATTTTAGTAGGGTTTCGACTAAAAAGTTTTAGTCTCAAGACTGATTCTAGCCTCTCTTTAGTCAGGGGTGATTGGAACTTTAGCCTTTAAAAGAGACTAGTTTTAGTCAAACTAAAAATAGTCCCTTGGATCCAAGCATGGTCATAGATATCGACCAAAAGACAATGAAGACTACGATATGTATAGCTAGGGCCGAGACGGGCCAGTGGACAATCCCAACTCCGGGGAGACAGAGAAGGGGACACAAACTTCACAGGTTTTCCGATGGAGTTGTATCTGTTTGGAAACCGCAGAACAAAAACATCGAGCCACAACATCCCCTTCACATGACATCATCATTGTGGACAAACGCTAATCACACCAGTCCAAATGTTCGGCGGTTGACATGATCCTCCGACTCATCTCGACGCCCCTCCAAGGAAGGCCATAGACGTGGGAAAAGCCGAGGAACAATTATCCCCACTACCGTCGCTGCCCCAAATTCATCAATAACAAATAACTCCCAACTCTGTGCGGCACGGACCAGACACATAGATCTGAGGTTTCCTTGCCCTCATGCAGCTATAGGTGCCAGCAAAGGGCATGGGAACCCGAGCAGCACTGGTGACTCGAGGGGAGAAGCCGGCTGCCTCCTCCTATCTTCGAACCGGAAAAATGATTCACATTGTTTAAAACATTACCGAGGATTCCTTCATACTAAGCTAGAAGAATCACTAATTCTCATCAACTTGGAGTGAAGAGAAGACAAATGAGCCCCAATGCGTCTCCTTCTTATCAACTTAAAGAAAACGTGAGGAGACGCATATATATATGGATTATGGATATGATAGCTACATCTTTCTTTCTTGAAACCTTTTCATTGATTCCCTCCTTTTCTGAGTAGAAGGAAAACGTGAGGAGCCAACTGACCCCACTCCTCACTCCTCGCGTCTTACGCTGAGAAATCGATCGTGCATTTACCACTGGGCTCTAGTGGCATGCCACTGAAATTTCCAGGAAATTCGCAGTCTTATCTTAAAAATCCACATGATAGTGAGGCTTGGCTATTTTTAGGTTAGAGGATATGCACATATTGCTCTGTCATCAGGTTCAACCAACCTGTTTTTTCAATCCAAAGGGCTTGTCCTTCTCATTTGTGTGATTCACGTGTTATGAACTTGTAAAAAGATGACGCAGATGGATTATTCTTTTCATAATAAGACAATAAATAAAATAAAATAAAACTACGAATCAGGACCACCAACCGGTCCACATTTCTCTGTTCTTCATATGGGTGAACATTACTTGATCACAATTCACACATGCCAGCCTTTTATCCCATGTCGTTCTCATAATATCTAAGAACGTACGGATCAATTATTCCCTCCGTATAAAAATATTTTTTTGCTTGCCGAACTAGTTAAAGCACACAAAAAAAGTGCTATTATTGATTATTTTTTTGGTGTGTGTGTGTAGGGAGGCACTCCATACTGCACATGCATCTCCACTCCGCCTCATCAACATTTCCAGCGAGGTGAACCAACTGAATAATCAAAGTGTATGGTCATTTCCTACCAAAACACGGGATCATGAGATGCACATGCGTGCGGCTATCATGGGAAAATCTCTTAGCATGGACTTGAAACGGTCCGTATGCAATAGAAGCAAACCGGCATTCACGCCACGAAACATCCACTTTGAGCAAGCAGGCCTCGCAATCAGTTGCACACTTTTTTTTCTTTCAATTTAGCATACGTCGTTTTCTGATAAAATTAAAGCCTGCTGCCCACTTGTACCGAATACTATATCGTCTGAGGTCGTGCGTGTTTCTGGATTTGCTCTATATATGTGATATTTTAGGCCGACTAACTTCATTTGCATAAACAGAGAACGCATGCAATGCAATGCAACATCCGCAGGTGTACGTAGCTTAACCAGTTCAGACATAATTATTTCTCTGCCAGCCCTAATAGTTTTTTTTCTGTAGAATGCCAGCACTAATAGTCGTTCGATCAAGAGATCGTGTTAAATTTTTGGGCTCATATGTATCTCGTGTGTACTAGATTGAATGGTTCTTGCCGACGACCCCGAGAAATGAGTAAACCATTTAAAACAAGTCTTCTTTCAGCAGGGATATATAATATAATGAGCGTGTGTTTCCTTAACGCCCCCACACACGACACACACACACGCAGGAAGCGTGTATGTCACCGTAGAAAATAGATATTTCTGTCACCGAGAGATATGAAATTCTCATGTAAAACAAGCACTGAGAAAACTAATTTGAAATCTGCGTCTGCATTCATCTTTGGACGCTGATTTATACGTACGTACTAGCAGACGGGTGGGAAATGGACGCTCGGGGCCACGGCCCGTACAGGTGGGACGTGGTACCGTCAGGTAAAACCTAGTCGTGGTTGCTCCCCGGTCAGCCTCTGTCGGCGCAGCCGTGGCGAGCCCACGCCGGGACACGCAAGGACGACAGGTCACGCGCGTCCATTGGTGTTCCATGTCGACGCCACGTACGGCTGATAGATAAAGCTAGTACTCTACTGTACTAGCTCCACTGCCGCTGACTACTGACTACTGACAGCAACATTAACGTGATCAAGCAATTTACTGCTAGTACGTTGCAGCATTTTACTCTACTGTACGTGCCACAGTAAATGTTACTGTAGTAGTACTAGTAGTATTATGCTATACAGGAGTACTCCTACTTGATTAGTTGATGTATAAAACAAACACATACCGAAGCAGTTTTAACATACTTTTCAATCAAAGTCTATATGATACCCCTTCGCTCCTGCCTTCTGCAACCTCCGAGTTAGGTTTTCCTGCCTCTCGCCGGCGTCGACGCCGGTCCGCCTCGTCTCCTATGGTCCTCCGATCATTGCCAGCGAGAAGGCTCCATTTTTGAATGTTTTTCGGAGTTTTGTTAAGGTTTGTGTCATGTTTAAAAAGATGAGGCAGAGGCGACTTCTTGAAGATGGAATAAGGTCCTCTTCGTCTAGCCACCGTCCTTGCGATGTTTCTAGCGTTGTCGAAGGGCATGTGGAGGTATGCCTCCGGCGGATCTCGTGGGATCCGGTCGGCATTTGTCTTCGGTGGATTCGTTCGGATCTGGTCTTCATTAGTCTATGTGTCTGCAGGTTGGTTCCATCCGATCCAGATGTCTCTTCATCGGTGACGGTTGATGTTGTGGTGCGTTGGTCTTATGGAGCCTTAGCACGACGACTTCCCGACTATCTACTACAACATTGTTTGCCCGGCTCCAATGAGAAAGGGACGATGACGGCGGCATATTGACGATGAGTATTAATTTAAGTAGGCATCAGCTCGTACATGTACATCCTTTCTTGTCAACGTACGAAAACGTTAAAGCGGGGAGGGTCACTCACCTTATCTATGGCCTCTAGTCTAGATATAAGTTGCTAATCAATCTTTCTTTTCCGTCTACCACCAAAGATCTGCATGACAGTGAGCCTTAATTAGTCAGTGCCCATCGATCGATCAAAAGGCCGAAACTCTTACTTGTTTATTTTTGTTCGTCCCGTTTGATCGAAACCCTTTCTCTCAACTGGCCGAGTCACCATATGTCCAAAACTTGTAAAGATCGGGCGGGTGGATGTTTTTCATCAGAAAAAGCCAGAACAAGAATTGCACGACCACGAGCAATCAACGGGCCCACGCTGCCTGTTCATCGTCATACGGACGGATGCAGCCCACCCTGCGTCCCTGCCACACCACACATGTGCCGGCTTTGTGCCCCATATGTTTACGTCCACTCAACCTGACAAGTCATCCTCAAAAAAATAAAGTAAAAATGATAAGTTAGGTAACCATTCTTCTTGCCATTGGCTCATTGGTTTTGGAGCTCTAATCTCAAACTTTTCTGACCAACTTGTTAAGCTAGTATACTCCTCTTGCCGCAAAAAAAAAAAAGGTAGTATACTCTTCGTCTTCATTTTCAAACCTAAGAGAGCGCCAAAATAAATCAAACCCGCATGGCCAGCCATTGCACATGATCTGATGCCGCCTCATCATTTCCAGCCTCCAGGTAAACCAACGGAGCAATCCAAGCTGCATCGTTTCCTGCCAATCAACGGGTCATGGGGATGCACATGCGCGCGCCTATTCCGGGCATCCTTCGGCATGTGGAGTCCAAATTAGTTCAGATGCAACGGAAGCAAACCGGTGGATTCACTCCACCCTCAGCCGGCGGATTCGTTTTGGAAACGAAATCTGGGAGCAAGCTGCAGCAGGCTCTCGCCATCGGCTGCACGTTATTTCCAGTTTGGCACGTATCCGTTTTTCTGATAAGAGGAGGCTGCCAGCCTGCCGGGTGCCACCGGTCAATTTTGCAGCTGAGATGATGCACAATGTGACTGGATTTGTTCCACCTGGTAGTGGTATTTACGGCTGAACAATTCCTGTCTGCATAATAAAAATAATGCATGCAACGTTTTCTAGGGCTTCTATTTTCAGGTGATCAGAAAACAAATAAATTAGTTTCAATCAAAGATCACCTTTCTCACCACATGTTGCCGTCGAGGTCGACCTTCCTGCTCCCCCGCTACCCCTGCCTCGTCGCCCAGGAAATCTTCGCCATTCCTGAAGGAATACATTTTGAGAGTGTTTATTTCCACACGACTCGAAAAAAAAATTCAGGTTCAATCAACGTCATCTCACCTCCCGTTTGCCGTCGAAGACTCGGACGCAGCTTCAGTGACTTTACGAAGCCAAGTCTCACCGTAACTTAGCCCCCATTATCAACCGTCCGTTAAAGATCCAGCATTCCAGATTGACCTATTTTCCATACTGAAAATTTTAAAGTGTTTAGAAAAAATTGAAAAAAATTCAATAAATCATAAATGTTTCATTTTGTATTCTGGGAAAGTTTCAACCCATTTGGATGTATGGTTTGTGATTAAATAGTTTTTTGAGCTCAAATGAATAAATAATGTGTATTCGCAAACTATACATCCAAATGGATCGAAATTTTCACAGAATATTAAACGAAGCATTTACGATTTATTGGATTTTTTTTTCAAATTTTTCTGAACACTTTAAAAAAAATCATTAGAAATATGGATCAGTCTGGTCCGTCGGATCTTTAATGGATGGGTGATAGAGGGGGCTAAGTTACGGTGAGACTTAGCTTCGTGAAGTCACTGAAGCTGTGTCCCGAAGACTCGAGGTTGTCTTGCATGCTCCCCGGCTACTCTGCCTTGCCGCCCAGTGCATCCTGTGCCCACCCCAACCCCCCTTCCCCGCGTCCGCACACGACAACTCAATTCGGCTGATTGAAATATAACCAACATAATATTTTGTAAGCATCTGTGTCTTCCTTGGGACCAGTTGATTAGGTGAGCTCGGGTGCATAGCGAGAACCGAATCTGAGCTTCGATTTGAAAACCGGTGATTTCCACCGTTTGGGGAAACATTTTTTTTTGTCAGCATTTTTTAAATAACGAGCCTCCTAGTCGATTTTCATTATAGAAACCACCATCAGATTGTTATGTAACCAACGTGTCTTTCTCATCCCGTCCTTATCAGCGATCGAGGTTCTTCTCGACACGCCCAAAACTTGTAGCATTTCGCCATCAGTTGCACGGAGGCAGTAAAAGACATATTTTAGAGTGTAGATTCACTCATTTTGCTCCATATGTTGTCCGTGTTGAAATCTCTAAAAAAACTTACATTTAGGAATGAAGGGAGTAAAAGAAATGCATGCAACATTTTCAAGGGCTTCTATTTTCAGGTGATCAGAATACAAATAAATTAGTTTCAATCAAAGATCACCTCACCACATGTTGCCGTCGAGGTCGACCTTGCTGCTCCCCCTCTACCTCTGCCTTGTCGCCCAAGATATTTTTGCCATTCTTGAAGAAATACATTTTGAGAGTTTTTTTCCAGCCGACTCGAAAAAAAAATTCAGTTCCTGTTTGCCGTCGAGGACTTGAGGCTATCCGATACGCTTCCCGGCTGCACTGCCTCGCCGCCCAAGGCATCCTTTGCCCACCCCCACCCACCCCCTCCCTCGCGCCCGCACACGACAATTGTCGCATCAGATTGTTTTTCTTTTCTTTGAAACAACGAGCCTCCTCGTCAGTTTTCATTATGGAAACTGCCATAAGATTGTTGTGTAACCGACGTGCCTTCCTCATCCCGTCCTTATCAACCATCGGGGTTCTTCTCGACACGCCCGAAACTTGTAGCATTTCGCCATGGGAAATCGACGGATTCTGTCACCAATTCTCAAACACAAGATGATGCCCGCGGGAGCAATCATAGAGCGCGTGCAACCACCATACTGCTGAAAGGGAAAAACCACACCTAGCTGATTTGAGAAATAATCAACATGATATTTTGAAAATATCTGTGTTTCCCTTGGGACCAGAGTTGGGTAGGTGGACCAGAGCACATACAGGGAACCGAATCTGAACTTCGATGTCTGATAATCGATAATTTCCACTGTTTCATAAAATATTTTTTCTTTAGAATGTTATGTCTTTTTATTTATATAAAAAACCTCCTCACCGATTTTCATTATAGAAATCGCCATCGGCTTGTTGTGTGACCGCTTCTGACCTCCGATTTTGACATCCGTTGATGTCCATCGTATTGAAAAAAACATTTTTTGTCAGATTGTTGTGTAACCGACATGTCTTCCTCATCCCATCCTTATCACCGACCGGGGTTCTTCTCGACACGCCCGAAACTTGTAGCATTTCGCCACAGGAAAAATCAACAAATTTTGCCACCATTTTTCAAACACAAGATGATGCCCGGGGGAGCAATCATAGAGGCGTGCAACCACCACACTGCTGAAACGAAAAAAGAACCCACACCCATCCTAACCCTTCGAAATTAATATCATTACCCGATAGTAACACTCTCAAAATCTCAAATCATCATGTGGCCATGCTTCCCTATGGCCAAAAAATTCCCAAAATACGTAGACGTAGACAGTAGACCGCAGTTCCGTATATACGGACGAAAGCAACCGCCGAAATACTACTGCGGATATGGACACCGCCGCGTACACGTGACCCACACTCTGCTTCCGCTTCTTCTGCTGCCGTTGCTGCTGCCGCTGCTCCTCAGCTCGCTAAAAGCCAGCCCAATCCCCTCCTCTCTCTCTCCCACGCCCACACCAAACAGCAGCAGAGAGAGGACAAGAAGCAGGGACCTCCGAGGAGCAGAGCGGAGCCAAGAAAGCAGCTCGGGAGGGAGGGGAGAGAGCCGCCGGAGGAGGAGGAGGAAGAGCAAGAAGATGCACGGCGGCGGGTCGAAGATGCTGGGGGTGGTGAACTTCATCACCTTCCTGGCGTCGATCCCGGTGCTGGGGGGCGGCATCTGGCTGGCGTCCCGGGCCAACTCCACCGACTGCATCCGCTTCCTGCAGTGGCCCATCATCATCATCGGCCTCGCCGTCATGGTCGTCTCCCTCATGGGCTTCGCCGGCGCCTGCTACCGCCAGACCTGGCTCCTCCGCATCTACCTCTTCGCCATGTTCTTCATCGTCGTCGCGCTGCTCTTCTTCATCGTCTTCGCCTTCGCCGTCACCGACCGCGGGGAGGGCCAGGTGGTCATGAACCGCCGCTTCCTCGAGTACCAGCTCTCCGACTACAACGGATGGCTCCGCAACCGCGTCGCCGACCCGGAGTACTGGGCCACCATCAGCGCCTGCCTCCGCGACGGCCGCGCCTGCGCCTCCATGCGCCGCCCCGCCCGCGACCCCAACACCGGCATGCTCGTCACCGAGCCCCCCGTCATGTTCTACGGCCGCAACCTCTCCCCGATTCAGGTCCGCCGGCCCCCTCCCCTTCTCCCTCCCTCCAAAGATTCACTTCCTTCTTGCCCTCGGCAATTCCCCGGTGCCAAGAAATTTGGGGATTTTTCCTGCCGCAAATGTTCTTCTTTTTGTTTGTGGGGAGATTTTAATGCTACTATATCCTAGTACTAATGTTCTCTGCTTATTTCTGCAATTTGCGTTGAGTTCTGCTGGAATTATTGATTCAGTCTGAGTTTTCTCACACTGTTTAGGGAGGATATTCCAGTTTACTGCTACTTGGTAGTACCATGTGGATCTCGAGAGGAACCTTGCTTGCCCCTTTTACCATCAGCCCCCCCTTTTGCTTAGCAAGTCATGCCTGAGACCTTTGAGAAAAATTGTTAATCCTGCAACCTTTTTTGCTTCTCCCTGATTTGGGGCAAAACCAGCTAGGTGAGAAAAACAACTAATTAGCAGCCGCCCATCCGATTCCATCAACACAACTTTCTCCAAAAGCAGTCTTTTTTAGCTTTGATTGATTCGTCCATGGAATTGCTTGACAACACAAAAAAAGGATCTTCGCCGCGGTTATGCGATTATTATTCGATGCGTGCCCGTAAGTAGAGACACTATGTGGGGGTGATTTGGGACTCCAGATCATCAAGGATTGTTACCATCAGGCACTATGTTTGGAAAAGAAAGTGTTTAAAGGGTGTTTTCTTTGACTGATGTGAACAACTAACACAAAGTTTGTTCTTTCTGCATGGAGCAATCTCAGATTCTAGTAGTGCCTTAAGCACTAAGAATTGACTGAATGGTCAATTTGATTCCTGGTCTATGTCAGTTGCCTTCCCTCTCCAGTCCAGGTACTACTATGAGTTGAGAGTTGACACTATCGCGTCGCGGTGGTAATAAGTAGAATCTCCATGTGTGTGGTGATGCTGAGGATAAGGTCATTTTCCTGGCTTTTTCGGATGCCAAACCGGCATGGAGGACCAGGATATTTGTATGATTGAGGGATCAGGACGACACCATGGTGTGATGAGGACAGCCAAAAGCCAGATGCCCAGTACCACATTTCATTTCAGAGTTGGAACTGGACCATGGAAGCCTTGCATCATAGTTAGCTGCCTTGCTTGTTGTCCTGATGTTCTCTGTGCTGTCTTCTCCATGCCTGCCAGGCTGCTTGTTCTTTTCCTCTGCTATAATCTTCCAGAGCCAATGCAATGGTCGGGAAAAAAACACCACTGCCCCTGTGATTCTTTTTTTCCCCTAGGGTCTATATACTACTAGTGCATTATGGCCTGCATCTGTATTCTAATGCAGATTAGCTGTTGCCTATGTCTGCATACATCTGATTCTATGGAGGAGTGATTATTGAATTATGGAGTCAAGTTGTGTTCAGTTTAATGCACATGGGCACACATAATTTGTAGTAGGCGGGTACCGTGCCCATGAAAGCATACATTGGGGTGGTGGGCTCATCGTTTTTGAATACCAGGTTGGATATGGCGTTGTTTTCTCCGGTGCAAGCACATATAAGCATAGGCATGTTATGGAGCATCTCATATGTTTGGTTTTAAATTGAGCTGGTGTGGACAATTTCGTGTTCGGTAATAGGATATCAAGATCATCACTATTCAATACGTGTTTGTAGCTGGTATATCTTTGTCTTCATCGGAGGTCTAGGTGGTGACAAATTGATAAATATGGTCTCCATACCGACCCAACTTCTGTACAAGTCTCATTGGGAACTATACTTAGTTTACTGCTGTGGTAGTTGTGCTCATGATGGTGTACAAATTATGCTTGCAGATACATTATTTTCTATGCAATTATTGTTTGTAACATTTCAATTATTTGACTGTACATTGAATTATGGAGCTAACAGTAATACGATATTGTAGTCAGAACTCATATTACATTATTGTACACGCAGTATGAATGAACTTCAGTCCAGAGAGTTGAGTATTTCTGGGCTTTTTTAGAGAAAAGGCATGAGCCCGACTTTATAAATAAAGCCACCAGGCAGTGTTTCTGGTTAATGAATGATCTGTCCGCGGGCTCACCAACAAACATTATAATCAAGTTTAATCTTGCTCAGTTAATTGGGATTTCAGAGCCTCAGCCCAAGCTGATGACCTGTAATATTGCACCTACCCAACTTAACAACTATACAATAGTCCATACAAAAATGCATTTTGTTGCAATATCCTTTTCTGTTCTGTCCATAAAGTTGAGCTGTACAACTCATTTTGGGTCTACAGAAATTAAGTTTTATTATTATTTTGGATGTACATAAGTGAAGTTCTCACTATGCTGTTCAGATTACTTGTGTGATTCCTCGGGATACTAACACCATTCTGCAACTGCCAATCACAGTCCGGATGCTGCAAGCCACCAACGTCGTGCGCGTTCACCTACAACAACGAGACGTACTGGAGCGCAAACCCCGGCGTCCCCACCGTGGTGACCGACCCCGACTGCCTCAAGTGGAGCAACGACCAGCAGACGCTCTGCTTCCAGTGCGACTCGTGCAAGGCCGGCGTCCTCGCGGGCATCAAGAAGAGTTGGCGCAAGGTGGCCATCATCAACATCGTCGTGCTCATCATCCTCATCATCGTCTATGTCGCCGGTTGCGCTGCCTTCCGCAATGCCAAGAGGGATGACAACGACGAGTCGTACGGCATGGCCAGGATGACCAAGTCCCGGCCGAGCAGGTTCCAGTTCTAGACCTGCGGCGAAAAACCGGGAAAACCTTTGCCTGTACAAAAGGCCACTCACTGTGGGTGGTGGTGTTAAGACTTTGGCCTGAACTATATTTCTTGCTGAACTGTGTGGAAGATGATGATGATCGCCCTGTAGTGGGTGGTGTGGAAGGGAAGGTGTTCTTGGACCGAATGTTTAGTGTGGTCTTTGGGTTCTGTGGTGTTTAGGGTAGGTCTATTCTGAATTTGGTGGTACAAGATGAGGTCTGCAAGGAACTAAAGGGGTTGGCTCATTTTAGGAATGTATTATTCTGCACTTGGTGATTTTGATCTGTCATCTTCCTTGGTAGTTCATGCTATTGTTATGATTGCCATCATTCTCAGTATATCATGTGCAATATGGAGATTTGCTGTTGTGCTAAATATTGGTGCTTGTAGTATGATGTGTCACAAGATCCCTTCTTCTGGGGATTTTGGAGGGATAGAGTACCAGGCCATATTTCAGTCCATACCATTCCTAGTATTCTCCATCTGGCCCATCTTTTAGCTCATCTGATCACATTGCTCTTTTTTTTAGTGCGACCACATTGCTAGAAGTCTCTATCCAGGCCCACATTTTAGTCCATTTAGCCACATTGCTTGCTTAGAGAGAATATCACATGAAAACCAAGTTTTGATGGAAACTGATGAATATCATGTTCAAACTATGTTTTTAAGTTTCAAAAAAATCTGGAAAAAAAATACAGAATGTTAACAGTCTGATGTTCTATTGCATGTGAAATTTCCAAGTTCAAACAAAACACCATTTATGAGGTAAAAAAAACATTGAATAGTGCCGAACAGTAAATGCCGTTGTTCATTGCTGAATTTGTTCTTTTCATAGCTTATAAATGATAATACGTTTGAAGTTGGATTTCCGCATGGCAACAGAACATCAACCTCGTAACATCCCTTTTGTTCAGTTTCTTTTGAAACTTTCAAACATGGTGTCCACGAATTTTTTCTTTGAAATTTGGTTTCCATGTGATATTCTCTCCATTGCTTAAACTCCATGAGCGAAGAAGCTTGGTTGGACCAGTCTTTCTAGTGGGCCGACCCAAAAAGACGAGGTTATGTGTGGTTTTAAGAATTCTATGTATGGGGGCTGTTTTTTTTTTTTTTTTTGAGGGAGTATGGGGGCTGGATTTGGAAACCTTTTTAAAACCACATGGAACGTTTCCAAAACAAATCCTTGTACAGAAGCACGGAAGGTTAGAGTGTGGGCACTTTCGGACCGAACCCAAACTGACCTGATTTAACCAAATTGTGTGGTAATTCGATTTTCGGGTTCAGGTTCGGTTCTTATTTAGGGGTGTTCGGTTCTTGTTTTTATTACTATATTCATTTTGGGGGTGAAAATTGGGTCTTTGTTTCTGCAGGCCCGAATTGACCGTATGACCTGAACTTAACACATGCCAGGACTATGAGGCTGTTTGGATCGAGACCTGAGGTTCATGCCTGGTGAAAAACGATGCCTGAAGGTTGCCTGAGAATGATGAGATTTCTGCCTGGCCAGGCATATGGCGTTTGATTCATAACCTGAGCCTGCCGCTGCGTACCGTACAAATTAATACATAAAAATTTTCACAACCACCTATACTATGCAAGAGAAAGAGTAAAATAATGCCAGGCAGCTGCATCAGCACGCCCAGGCGTAAGAAATGAGTAGCCTGGTACAGGCTAATCACATGCCTGGTGGCCGGAACAGGCTAATGACTTTTATCAACTTTTCCAAGCCAGGCTAGAGGCAGATGTCCAGGACACCAACCAAACATACCTCAGGCACATCCCGGGCTAGCTTGTGGCCAGGCAATTTTGCTTCAGGCCTCCAACCAAACAGCCTCTATATCTCGCCTTACGCGAGCCTAAGCTAGCATCGCCTGGAGGTTTCCCCTTCCTGTAGTTTACTGGGTCGACTGTGTTACTGTGTTACATAAAAATATAACAGAAAGTAAAAAAAGAGAATAAAGAAATCAAGGAACAAACTGAGGCAAACTAAGTGCTACTAGGCCAGCCCATTACCAAGTCGCACCGGGCAAGCAAACGATTCGTCACGCTTGAATCTAGACATAGGGCGCTTTTATCAACTCTTAATATAGCATTAAGTAGATACAAAACATAATGAGCGACATCTGGCTTCTGCATAGCTAAGATGCACACAGCCTTAAACAAACAAGTCTAGCAAAATATATATAAAAGAATTACAAGTTAAGTAATCAAGACATATGACATTTCTCAAAAGAAAAATCTAGACATAGCACACCATGTTTGGTTGGGTAGTCCGTATGATGATACCCTTGTACCTATGAACATTATGCATTAATAAAGTCATGTGAGAATTCTAAAAACATATTTGTCTCGCTTGCAGCGAGACATAGGGCTCACCTATAAACACTACTCCCCTCGTAAAGAAATATAAGAGCGTTTAGGTCACTAAATAGTGATCTAAACACTCTTATATTTGTTTACAGAAAGAGTATAAAAAAAAGACACATCCGTGATATTTTGGGCCGAACGATTTTTTTCTGTCATGCTTATAACACTTCTATGACGATAATTGTGACAAAATCCGGCATCATCATAGATATGATGAGCTCCTACTTCTATGACAAAAAATCATGACAGAAAATGAGCTTTTTATCCTGGGCGGGCCGCAGACGTAGCTGCATGACATTCTATGGGCCGTTCATGACGGAAAAAATCATGGTGAAAGCAAGGCGCGAGGGAGTTCCGATTACGATGAGTGGTCGGGGCCGAGCGATGCACGGAGGTTTGCATTTTTCTCTCGTACACCTGCGCGCGTGTGTGCGAGGCGTTGCGCTCTAACTGAACCCGGAGCCAGGCATTGGGCTCTAACATTGTTTTATTTAATTTGTTCTTTTCCAGGAAATATATATTTATTTTTCCATGTTCTTTTGTGAAAAAGAAGTGAACTTTTTTATATGTCATGAAAACTTTCTATAACTGCACGAAAAAAATGTTTACTTTTTTATGAACAATTTAGTGGATAATTTTCTTTCTTTCTTTCCCTTTTTTATCTTCTCTTTTTTCCACTTTAAAAGTACAATGATATTGAATATTATGCAAACACACATTAAACATTTTTCAGATGCACGTTGATCATTTTTTGAATATGTGTTGACCATTTTTTAACACACATTGAACATTTTTTTGATACATGTTGAAAGTTTTCAAATAAACGTTGAAGTTTTTCTGAATAAATGTTGAAACATTTGTCAAATGCACGGTGAATTTTCTTTGAACACACAGGGAACAATTTTTAAACACATATCAAACATTTTTTACTAAAAATAGTGATTTTTTTTCTAAATACGCATTTATTTTTTAAAACTCTTTGAACATTTTCCTAACACACGATGGAAGTTTTTTAATGCACAATAATTATTTTTCATCACATGATGAACTTTTTTCTAAATACAAGGTGAACATTTTTTAATTCATTTTGAACATATTTTTTCAGTATATTAATTTATTTTAAATACATGATAAACATGTTTTTCTCACACAATGGACCTTTATTGAGCACCCGATGAACATTCTTTAAAAACTTTTAGAAATTATGGGAACATTCTTCTAAAGTGTTCCAAATCTATTTTAATAGGCCATTTTAGAAGATAAAAGAAAAAATAGAAGAGAAAAAGAAGAAGAAAGCATTAAGTAATGTACACGTGTACTCCTGTGGCGACGCATGCTTTGAACCGCACCGGGCCTGGCCCATTGAAGGGAGGTGCTGAGGCGATGCATGCTTCTATCTCGCTAAATGCGAGGTGTAGCACCGCCCGAAACTACAGGCCTTTGCGGCCTCTCTCAACCCCTAGTTGCCGCCACCAAGTTTCTCCCCTACGTCTCTCCTCTTCCCTGTTTGGCAGCCTTGTTGGTGGCAAGAGGAGTAGGGACCCGTTCGGTCATTCTGTTTTCATAGTGACATATATGAGGTGGTGACGGCAGTGGCATGTTGTAAAAAGGTCTCTCCGGACACTCTCTACCTTGATGACGTCCAAACAGTCGCTGACGAAGGGCTTGGGAGGGTCAGTGTCTCCAGATCTGTTGGCTCTCTTCAGGTATTGGCAATCGGTGTGTCCTTGAAGGAGTGCAATTGGATGACCATTGGTGTGATGACTTCGACATCTCTTTCGGTGTTTCTCTGCGGGATAGTCCGGTGTCTCCACCCCTCTAGACCGGTGTTGATGAATTGCAAGCCTTTTTGTATGGGGTGATACTCCAACCAATGCTTCTTCAACGACTTCTAAATCTTGTCTCAAGGGGCGAGTGGTTATTATAGTTTTAAAACCTACTATGGCAAGGACGTTTGGAGGTCATGGGTTCAAGTCCTGGAAACAACCTCTTACAGAAATGTAAGGAAAGACTGCGTACTATAGACCCAAAGTGGTCGGACCCTTCCCTGAACCCTGCGCAAGTGGGAGCTACATGCACCAGGTTGCCCTTTTTTAGTGCAATTTTTAATCTTCAACAGACGATGTACAATGGAAGGAAAGAAGGCCAGTATGTTTTGCAATGTTATTTTATTTTGTATTTATTGGTCTGTGTTCAGATGTCTTTTTTATTTCCTTGGGATATAAGATGCCCTTTGGGTATCTCTTTTTTTTAGAAAAATCTAGAGGCGTTTATTCTCATCTTAGAATAATTTTTTTTTTAGGTGATCCCTCATTTTAGATGAATGGAAGGCCGTATTAAAAGGCCGGAACGCAATAAGATTAACGGATCATGAGTCTTCTACACAGCCCGTAGAAAATGACAATATTCAGATTACAAGTTCTTGCTCCCCTAAAAAAGATTAATGTTCTAGCTAAAAGAAAATCAAATTCAGTGGGAAAGCATCATGGCACAGATTTGGTTCTTGCTCTCCTCCATAAGGTTCTAGAATGCTATGATTAGGCCGTCACTTTACCACGCGTCAACCAAACATGCCTGCAAGTGAGAATGCAGTGACTCAGGTGGCAGAAGAAAGTACATTCAACTGACTATTGTCATATAGAACGAGACTTCCCCAGGACCCAACAAAACCAGATGATTCCAAGCAGAGAAACACATTTGCTCTCAAGGAAGGATGAGACAGGAGCTAGAAAGTAGCAGCTTGCTAGTTCAGGAATTGTGGGGTGGGGGGCAAGACCCTTTGATTCTTTCTCCAGTTCAGACACATTTGGGTTCGATCTTGTGCTGGAACCTCACGTTGACCCATGATGAGCGCTGGCTTGTTCTGTAAAAATTCCACTGCCAGCTAAGTGGCTGGTGATGTTCAGATTTCAGACAGGAAACCATTGGAAATTTTGGTGAAGTACTTTGACTAAAAGCAGTGGTGCCTTTTCATGCCTGTGGCATCTAGCTCATCAGCTGGTTAGGCAAATGCTGAAGAAATCGTCTTGGTGGCGGTGTAGCATAGCAGGGCATTTTGGGATAAACAAGAACTTCTGGTTGTTTACGGTGCAGCTTCAGCTGTTTTGACAATCCGGTCAATAATCCGTTGGCGTAGATATGTCGGGTCCGACACCAGTTCTTTCGAGCCTTTTATACCAGGGTTCATGTGACGAACAAATCCTTGCCTGAACAAACCTTAACATATTTCCTACTACCGTCTCAACAATGCACGCATATGCACATGTTGCGCATGAAAGTGTTGTTCGGATTATTTTGTCACGGGACCTAGTGATCTATTAATGTATCATAGATGTTTTATAGTGGTGCGAATTGATATGGGATGTGCTGCTGGAATAGCTCAGATGGCTAGAGCGTGTGGCTGTTAACCACAAGGTCGGAGGTTCGAGCCCTCCTTCTAGCGTTATTTTTTCTAATTTTTAAATTTTATACCCTTCCAGAGCTTTTGTAATAGTTTTTGGAGGTTCAAGCCTCACTATAAAAATCGTCATTTTTTCTAACTTTCAAATTGTATTCCCTTCCAGAGCTTTTGTAATAGTTTTTGGAGGTTCAAGCTTGACTATAAATTTAGACACTAAAATATGGATTATATTGTATTCAAAATAATCTTTCAGTGGTATCACTTTAAGTTCGGTTCACGCTGATTACTACGCCCTCCTTCTAGTGTTAATTTTTTTATTTTCAAATTTTATTCCCTTCCAGTGCTTGTGGGATAGTTTTTGGAGGTTCAAGCTTGACTATAAATTTAGCCACTAAAATATGGATTATATTGTATTTGAAATAATTTTTCATTGGTATCTTTTTAAGTTACGTTCATTCTGTGATTAGTCCACCCTCCTTGTAGCGTTGTTTTTTTTTCAAATTTTATCCCTTCTAGTGCTTGTGGGATAGTTTTTGGAGGTTCAAGCTTGAACATAAATTTAGCCACTAAAATGTGGATTATTCAAAATAATTTTCTAGTGGTACGTTTTAAAGTTAGGTTCACGCTGTGATTACTACACTGCTTCTAGTGGGGTTTTAATTTTTATACTTTTTCCCCGACAAAGAAAAGAAGGCGCGCAAGTTTTTTTGAGGTTCGAGTTTGACTATAAATTTAGTCACTAAAATGTGGATTATATGTAATGAAAATTATATGACTCCTCCCTTCGTTCGTAAATATAAGTCTTTATAGAGATTTAATTATGAGCTATATACGGATGTATATAGATGTATTTTAAAGTGTAGAAAAACTTATATTTAGGAATGGAGGGAGTATATTTTTATTCGAAGTAATATTGTAGTGGTCATTTTTTAAGTTAGGTTCAAGCTGTGATTAGTACGCTCCTTCTAGCGTGTTTTTAGTTTTTATATTTTTTTCCCTCTGACTAAGAAAAGAAGGCACACAAGTTTTTTGAGGCTCTACTTTGACTCTATTTTAGCCACTAAATGTGGTTTATATGTAACAAAAAATATATGATTACAGTCGTGTATGATAGAATTTTTCAATGGTCAAATATTTAAGTAAGGTTCAAGCTGTGATTGGTACGCTCCTTCTAGCGGTTTTCTCATAACTTTTCCCTCCAACTAAAAGAAGGCGCGCAAATTCGACTACAAATTCAGCCACTAAAATATGGGATATACGTAATGAAAATTATACGGCTACATTTGTATCCAAAAGAATTTTTCAATGCTAAAATTTTGAAGTTAGGTTCCAGCTGTGATTGGCCGGTTTGGAACTTCTGAGCACGGGTCAGCAGCAGGACGGGCAAGAGAGAAGTGAGAAAGAAAGGACTGAGGATAAAAGTAGTTTGTGGGTGGAGCTGCGTATTTGGGCCGATGTGGCGACAGTCCGGACGCCCCCTAATCCACTCCTTCATTTGACATCAATGTGGGGGATTCTTGACAGTCCAAACTGTTCAAGTCGGACGGAATAGGAGAGATCGTTGGAGGCGCAGTTTTGTCCGGATTATCCGTTCCAGACAAATAGGGTAAAAGTAGGGGGAGCCCATTAGAGATTTCCTTAGATTCTTTGGTTCTTTCTTCAGTTCAGATACATTTGGTTGACCCGTGATAAGCGCTGGTTTGTTTTTTAAAAGTTCCTCTGTGAGAGCAAGTATAATAAGCCTAGTCAGCTGGCTATAACACATGCCATGTCATTTAAATCCTAGCTGGAAGGGTGAGAAAGAAGGAGAGAGAGCGCAGCGGGCGCTTGATCAGTCGCCGGGCGCTAGCACAGGTTACTAGGAAAAGTGCTTGCATGCAGCGTGTGAACAAGTGCAGCCTTCTTTCCTCCCAATCAAGTGTGTGTCTTCACATGCATATATTAAATACTATAGCCAATCTAATAGCTGGCTTATTATACTTTTACAAAGGCTATATGTGAGATGACACTAGTATATAGCCAGCAACAGGCTTTATTATTAGCCATGCTCTGAGGAGACACTGACCGGCCCCAGTTGACACCCTGGCTAAGTGGCTGGTGATGTTCAGATAAAATAACTTTGGGAATTTGTGTGTAAAACTTTGACTAGGAGCAGCTCCTTTTCATGCCTGTGGCATCTAGACCATCAGCTGGTTTGGCAAATGGTAAGAAAATAAGCCAATGTGTGCCGTGGTGGTGTAGCTGAGCAGGGGACTTTGGCTAAAAGGGGCATTTAGTTGTTTACAGTACATCTTCAGCTGTTTTGACATTCCGCACGATATTCCAAGCCACGTACACATTATCGTACTAGCGAATTACTACTCCCCCATCCCATAAATTAGGCATTTTCACAGGCTAACATAGCTTGTGAAAGCGTCTTGCATTATGAGACGGAAAGAATACTGCGTAGTTCTAAAAAAAAGAAGCTAATCCCATATATCTAAAAAGTGATCCAACTAAATTCAATTCTCTCATCATGCAACTATATCAACTCATCATGCAACTATGTCAACTCATCATGTTACCATGCATGAAAAAAGACAAATCTTTAATGCAACCACGTAAACTCACCATGCAACCATGCATGAAAAAGAATCCACCTTTAAAATGCACCATGCATGCTACTAAGATTCAATGATAAGAAATGAACCCCGCGCAGCCCCCGCGTCCCTCTCCCAGGAGCGGCTCGGGCGGATCTGCAAGCCGCCACGGCCGGCTCCCTCCCGCCCCTTCCCTCACCTCGCCGTTGCCATAGGGCGCCGCAGGCAAAGCCCGCACGGCGTCGGCGGCGGCGGGGCTGTCTTCTCTCGCGCGCCTCGACGGATCTCGAGCGGCAACGGCTGATGCGCGTCGTCGGCGAACCTAGGAAGCGGTAGCGGTCTTGTGCCTTATCTCGGCGTCTGAAGTCGCCGGTATTGTTGGAGGTTTGGCGGTATGGCAGTTCTCGCGACGCCGGATCGGGCGGCCCGGGCTTAAGCGGTGGTGGCGGCGCTGGGCTGCGGCTGCGCTTCCGGCATGTCGCGGGCGATGGCCCCTATGTGCGGTCGGCGGCTCCACGACCGGACGGCGCGAAGTGGCGGCGGCCCGGCGATCTGGATGCGGTTGGACCGGTGACTCGTTGGTCTGCCGGAGATCCAGGGGCATCATCGTCTTCGACTCGATCTGCTTCGGTTCGTGCTAGTTCCGGTACAGGGAGATAGTCGTCATCTCCCGGTGCTGGCTACATGGATCTCGCGGCGACGGCTGGACACTTGGTCTAGGCTTCGACAGAGAAGGCGGCGGTCCGTGCGTAAGAAGCGGATGGAGTTCTTGTTGGGTAACGTAGTAATTTTAAAAAATTTCCTACGCACATGCAAGATCATGGTGATGCATAGCAACGAGAGGGGAGAGTGTTGTCCACGTACCCTCGTAGACCGAAAGCGGAAGCGTTAGTACAACACGGTTGATGTAGTCGTACGTCTTCATGATCCGACCGATCCAAGCACCAAACGTACGGCACCTCCGAGTTCAGCACACGTTCAGCTCGATGACGATCCCCGGACTCCGATCCAGCAGGGTGTCGGGGATGAGTTTCACAAGACGACGGCGTGGTGACGGTGATGATGTTCTATCGACGCAGGGCTTCGCCTAAGCACCGCTACGATATGACCTAGGTGGAATATGGTGGAGGGGGCACCGCACACGGCTAAGGAACGATCACGAGGATCAACTTGTGTGTCATGGGGTGCCCCCCTCCTCCGTATATAAAGGGGGGGAGGAGGAGGCACTACTACAAAAAGGGCTATAGATGGAATGGCCACTAATGGCGCACCTGTGATGTGGTGCGCCATTACTATATTCTAATGGCGCACCATGTCTCGGTGCGCCATTAGTAATATATTACTAATGGCGCACCTGGTGTGTGGTGCGCCATTAATAGTTTAAAAAACATAAAAAAATTTGTTACTAATGGCGCACTGCTGCATAGTGCGCCATTACTACTGATATAGTAATGTCCCACCACATCCGTCGTGCGCCATTAGTAGTTTCGAAAAAAAAAGTAAAAAAAATAAAAAAAATTTGTTACTAATGGCGCACCATGTCTCGGTGCGCCATTACTAGTTTTAACTAGTAATGGCGCACTTTCCACTGGTGCACTAGTTTTAACTAGTAATGGCGCACTTTCCACTGGTGCGCCATTACTAAGTTTTTTAAAAAAATAAATAAAAAAATATCAATTTTTTTTATTTTTTTTCAAAACTAGTAATGGCGCACCGTGGGTGTGGTGCGCCATTACTAACTTTCTAACACGAATGCACCCCCCCGGTGGGTCGCCTTTTCAGTTTAAAAAAAAATAAAAGAAAATGATGGAAATGTCAAAAAAATAAAAGAAAATATGTTTCCCATGTGATATGTGCTCTAGTTTTTGGGAAAAATTACAAATATGAATTTCGAATTTATTTGGAAAATCTCTCTGGAAATTTGTAAAATGGGCATAACTTTTGCATACGAACTCGGATGAAAAAGTTTTTTATATGAAAAATCATCTACTCGAAAAGTTACATCAAAATTTAAAAGGGGGAGCCCCGTTAAACATTTTCAAAATCCCCAAAAACCTAACAGAAAAAAAGTTACGGGGCTTTCAAGATCTAGCGGCAAAAAAATTCAAAAAAAATTTCAAACTTACTAGTGGCGCACCGTGGATGTGGTGCGCCACTAGTAACAGAAAAAAATTGGTTTTGATTTTTTTTTTCAAAAAATGATACGTAATATGACCGGGAAGTTTGAAATATTTTTCAAAATTTTATCATAGTCATGAACATGAACAAAGTCCTAGACATCAACAAGGTATAACAGGATTGATATGCTAGATATATCAACAAGTGCCTGTGAAGTGAGCTATTGCTGGGGTTGGATAGAACTCTGAAGTTAAGCGTGCTTGGGCTAGAGTAGTGTGAGGATGGGTGACCTTTCGGGAAGTTTGGCCACGGAGTGCGATTTGACCTGAGATTAAGCCATAGTGAAATGAGATTAAGAAAAATTTGAAAAAAAAATTAAAAAAAAATTCTAAAAAAAATTTGAAAAAAAAATGTTACTAATGGCGCACTTCTAGTATACCAGATACTAATGGCGCACCGTGGGCTATACTAATGGCGCACTACATGGTGCGCCATTAGTATACCAGATACTAATGGCGCACCAGTGGTGCGCCATTAGTAAAAAATACTAATGGCGTGCTAGTAATGGCGCACCGGTAGTGCGCCATTAGTAGACCTTTTTCTAGTAGTGAGGGGGCCGGCCAAGGGGGTGGCACGCCCTAGGAGGGGGAAACCTACTCCAAGTAGGTTTGCCCCTCCCTTTCCTAGTCCAAGAAGGAGGGAGAAGGAAGGAGTGGGAGAGGGGAAAGGCAAGGGGCGCCTTCCTTGTCCTATTCGGACTCAAGGGGAGGGGGCGCGCCTCTTGCCCTGGTCGGCCCCTCTCTCTCCACTAGGGCCCAACAAGGCCCATTAGTTCCCCCGGGGGGGGGGGGGTTCCGGTAACCCCCGGTACTCCGATATATATCCGATAACCCCCGGAACTATTCCGGTGTCCGAATATAGTCGTCCAATATATCAATCTTTATGTCTCGACCATTTCGAGACTCCTCGTCATGTCCGTGATCACATCCGGGACTCCGAACAGCCTTCGGTACATCAAAAACTATAAACTCATATTATAACTGTCATCGTAACGTTAAGCGTGCGGACCCTACGGGTTCGAGAACTATGTAGACATGACCTAGAACTGTTTCCGGTCAATAACCAATAGCGGAACCTGGATGCTCATATTGGCTCCTACATATTCTCACGAAGATCTATATCGGTCAAACCGCATAACAACATACGTTGTTCCCTTTGTCATCGGTATGTTACTTGCCCGAGATTCGATCGTTGGTATCTCAATACCTAGTTCAGTCTCGTTACCGGCAAGTCTCTTTACTCGTTACGTAATGCATCACTCTGTAGCTAACTCATTAGCTACATTGCTTGCAAGGCTTATAGTGATGTGCATTACCGAGTGGGCCCAGAGATACCTCTCCGATAATCGGAGTGACAAATCCTAGTCTCGAAATACGTCAACTCAACAAGTACCTTTGGAGACACCTGTGGAGCACCTTTATAATCACCCAGTTACGTTGTGACGTTTGGTAGCACACAAAGTGTTCCTCCGGTAAACGGGAGTTACATAATCTCATAGTCATAGGAACATGTATAAGTCATGAAGAAAGCAATAGCAACATACTAATCGATCAAGTGCTAAGCTAACGGAATGGGTCAGGTCAATCACATCATTCTCCTAATGATGTGATCTCGTTAATCAAATGACAACTCATGTCTATGGTTAGGAAACTTAACCATCTTTGATTCTGAGCTAGTCAAGTAGAGGCATACTAGTGACACTATGTTTGTCTATGTATTCACACATGTATCATGTTTTCGGGTAATACAATTCTAGCATGAATAATAAACATTTATCATGATATGAGGAAATAAATAATAACTTTATTATTGCCTCTAGGGCATATTTCCTTCAGCCTCCCACTTGCACTAGAGTCAATAATCTAGATTACACAAGAATGATTCTAACACCCATGGAGTCTTGGTGTTGATCATGTTTTGCTCGTGGAAGAGGCTTAGTCAACGGTCCGCAACATTCAGATCCGTATGTATCTTACAAATCTCTATGTCTCCCACGGACTTGGTCCCGGATGGAATTGAAGGCGTCGCTTGATGTGCTTGGTCCTCTTGTGAAATCTGGATTCCTTTGCCAAGGCAATTGCACCAGTATTGTCACATAAGATCTTCATTGGTCCCGATGCACTAGGTATGACACCTAGATCGGAAATGAACTCCTTCATCCAGACTCCTTTATTTGCTGCTTCCGAAGCAGCTATGTACTCCGCTTCACATGTAGATCCTGCTACGACGCTTTGTTTAGAACTGCACCAACTGACAGCTCCACCGTTCAATATAAACACGTATCCGGTTTGCGATTTAGAATCATCCGGATCAGTGTCAAAGCTTGCATCGACGTAACCATTTACGACTAGCTCTTTGTCACCTCCATAAACGAGAAACATATCCTTAGTCCTTTTCAGGTATTTCAGGATGTTCTTGACCGCTGTCCGGTGATCCACTCCTGGATTACTTTGGTACCTCCCTGCTAAACTAATAGCAAGGCACACATCAGGTCTGGTACACATCATTGCATACATGATAGAGCCTATGGCTGAAGCATAGGGAACTCCTTTCATTTTCTCTCTATCTTCTGCAGTGGTCGGGCATTGAGTCTGACTCAACTTCACACCTTGTAATACAGGCAAGAATCCTTTCTTTGCCTGATCCATTTTGAACTTTTTCAAAACTTTATCAAGGTATGTGCTTTGTGAAAGTCCAATCAAGCGTCTTGATCTATCTCTATAGATCTTGATGCCCAATATGTAAGCAGCTTCACCGAGGTCTTTCATCGATTTTTTTTATTCAAGTATACCTTTATGCTATCCAGAAATTCTATATCATTTCCAATTAACAATATGTCATCTACATATAATATCAGAAATGCTACAGAGCTCCCACTCACTTTCTTGTAAATACAGGCTTCTCCAAAAGTCTGTATAAAACCATATGCTTTGATCACACTATCAAAGCGTTTATTCCAACTCCGAGATGCCTGCACCAGTCCATAGATGGATCGCTGGAGCTTGCACACTTTGTTAGCACCTTTTGGATCGACAAAACCTTCCGGCTGCATCATATACAACTCTCCTTCCAGAAATCCATTCAGGAATGCAGTTTTGACATCCATTTGCCAAATTTCATAATCATAAAATGCAGCAATTGCTAACATGATTCGGACAGACTTAAGCATCGCTACGGGTGAGAAAGTCTCATCGTAGTCAACCCCTTGAACTTGTCGAAAACCTTTTGCAACAAGTCGAGCTTTGCAGATAGTAACATTACCATCAGCGTCAGTCTTCTTCTTAAAAATCCATTTATTCTCGATGGCTTGCCGATCAACGGGCAAGTCAACCAAAGAACACACTTTGTTCTCATACATGGATCCCATCTCAGATTTCATGGCTTCAAGCCATTTTGCGGAATCTGGGCTCATCATCGCTTCCTCATAGTTCGTAGGCTCGCCATGGTCAAGTAACATGACCTCCAAAATAGGATTACCGTACCACTCTGGTGCGGATCTTACCCTGGTTGACCTACGAGGTTCTGTAGTAACTTGTTCTGAAGTTTCATGATCATCATCATTAGCTTCCTCACTTATTGGTGTAGTTGTCACAGGAACTGGTTTCTGTGATGAACTATTTTCCAATAAGGGAGTAGATACAGTTACCTCATCAAGTTCTACTTTCCTCCCACTCACTTGTTTCGAGAGAAACTCCTTCTCTAGAAAGGATCCATTCTTTGCAACAAATGTCTTGCCTTCGGATCTGTGATAGAAGGTGTACCCAACAGTTTCCTTTGGGTATCCTATGAAGACACATTTCTCCGATTTGGGCTCGAGCTTATCAGGTTGAAGCTTTTTCACATAAGCATCGCAGCTCCAAACTTTAAGAAACGACAACTTTGGTTTCTTGCCAAACCATAGTTCATAAGGCGTCGTCTCAACGGATTTTGATGGTGCCCTATTTAACGTGAATGCGACCGTCTCTAAAGCATAACCCCAAAACGACAGCGGTAAATCGGTAAGAGACATCATAGCCGCACCATATCTAGTAAAGTACGATTACGATGTTCGGACACACCATTACGCTGTGGTGTTCCGGGTGGCGTGAGTTGCGAAACTATTCCGCATTGCTTCAAATGTAAACCAAACTCGTAACTCAAATATTCTCCTCCACGATTGAGGGAGTCATGGATTAGGGGGTCTCCGGATGGCCGGACTATAACCTTTGGCTGGACTCCTGGACTATGAAGATACAAGATTGAAGACTTCGTCCCGTGTCCGGATGGGACTTTCCTTGGCGTGGAAGGCAAGCTTGGCGATACGGATATGTAGATCTCCTCCCATTTGTAACCGACTCTATGTAACCCTAACCCCCTCCGGTGTCTATATAAACCGGAGGGTTTTAGTCCCAGGGACGAACAACTATCATACCATAGGCTAGCTTCTAGGGTTTAGCCTCTACGATCTCGTGGTAGATCTACTCTTGTACTACCCATATTATCAATATTAATCAAGCAGAGTAGGGTTTTACCTCCATCGAGAGGGCCCGAACCTGGGTAAAAACATTGTGTCCCTTGTCTCCTGTTACCATCCGCCTAGACGCATGATTCGGGACCCCTACCCGAGATCCGCCGGTTTTGACACCGACATTGGTGCTTTCATTGAGAGTTCCTCGTGGTCGTCATCTTTAGGCCCGATGGCTCCTCCGATCATCAACAACGATGCGGTCCAGGGTGAGACTTTTTTCCCCGGACAGATCTTCGTATTCAGCGGCTTTCCACTGCGGGCCAATTCACTTGGCCATCTGGAGCAGATCGAAAGCTACGCCCCTGGCCATCAGGTCAGATTTGGAAGTTTAAACTACACGGCTGACGTCTGCGGAGACTTGATCTTCGACGGATCCGAGCCACAACCGCGGCGAGCCGTGACTGCTACGATGGGCGTGATCTAGCTCTGCCGCCCGAACAAGGCTCCGGAGGCCGCACCCGTGCCCGCTCCGACCCTTAGCTCGGAGCCGATTGCGCCAACCGAGGGTGGGTGGCTGGACACCGCCTCGGGGGCTGCAATCTCTACGGCGATTGAGCCGACACCAGCCTTGTCCTGTGCGAAGCCCATGACTCCAAAGTGTCGGACTACTCTCCGGACTCCGAAACTTCCGCGCCCCTGCCAATCGAATCCGATTGGGCGCCGATCATGGAGTTCACCGCCGCGGACATCTTTCAGCACTCGCCCTTCGGCGACATTCTGAATTCATTACAATTTCTCTCTTTATCAGGGGAGCCCTCGCCGGAATATGGTCAACAAGGTTGGGATGCGGACGACAAAGAAATTCAAAGCCCACCCACCACCCACTTCATAGCCACTGTCGATGATTTAACCGACATGCTCGACTTCGACTCCGAAGACATCAACGGTATGGACGACGATGTAGGAGACGAACAGGAACCAGCGCCTATAGGGCACTGGACAACCACCCCATCTCACGATGTATACATGGTGGACACACCTAGAAGAAACGACGACGAGGAATAATGGGACGCAACGAGGGATCGTTCCCTCGGCGATCAAAGCGGCGGGTAAGCGCCGCTCCAAACCCCACCTCGGCAGAGATAGCAGCCATCTGAGACCAAGCCATAGAGCAGGGCGAACCAGCGGACGACGAACATGCCATCGAGCAACCGTCCGAACAGGGCAACTTGGATAGACAACCCGTCCCCGTCGAAGATAATAGTCCGGACGAGCTCATGCCGGACAAGCTACCGGAGCAGAAGAACCTCCACAAAAGGCCTGCCGCCACCGCTGTAGCCTAAAAAGCGAAGCGGAAGCTCAAAACAGCGGAAGATGCACTCGAGAACTAGATGGAGCAAAGTACTCAACACCGCAGACAAATACGGCGACAGTCGCCGCACAAAGAGCTACCCGAAGCGAAAATTACTGCCGAAATTTGATGAGGAGGCCTTAGAGCCCCCGCAATCAAAAAATAAGATAGCCACCCTGTCGGGTGAACAACCCCATGGCCAACAAAGAGCGGCAAAGGGCGCCGCACACAAGCCGGCACGCGATCCGCACAAGGATTCAGATCAAAAAGATGGCCCAACTAGATCTATCTACGGGCCAAGAAAGCAAGCTCTAGTAAGCAATGCAACGCATCAAGTATCCGAACATCACGGTACACCCAAATATAGGGGTGCCACACACCCCCTATGTTTCACCGATGAGGTGTTGGATCATGAATTTCATGGGATTCAAGCCCGTAAACATAGAGGCATATGACGGAAAAAGCAGACCACGGAGTGCGGATTGAGGATTACATCCTCCACATACACATGGCTAGAGGAGATGATCTCCACGCCATAAAATACTTACCCCTCAAGCTCAAAGGGCCAGCCCGACATTGGCTTAAAAGCCTTCCCGAAAACACCATTGGAAGTTGGGAAGAGCTCGAGGATGCTTTTTGGGCAAATTTTCAAGGGACCTATGTCGGACCTCCGTATGCAGACGATTTAAGTCATATAACTCAACAACCCGGAGAGTCAGCTCGAAAACTCTGGAACAAATTTCTTACTAAAAAGAACCAGATAGTCGACTGTCCGGACGCCGAAGCCTTAGCAGCTTTCAAACACAGCGTTCGAGACGAATGGCTCGCCAGACACCTCGGCCAAGAAAATCCAAGAACAATGCCGCATTAACAAGCCTCATGACCCGCTTTTGCGCAGGAGAGGATAGTTGGTTGGCAAGATGCAGTACCATCGACCCAAGTACATCCGAAGTTAGGATGGAAACGGGAAACCGCGACGCAGCAAGGACCAGCGCCGGACCAAGGGAAACAACCCGAAGAGCATGTCAGTCAACGCCAGATTCAAAAGCTCTCGGCAGAATCAGAAAAAGCTTCCCCTCAAGGATAACAGGGACGAGCTATCTAACCTAAACAAAATCTTGGACAAGATATGTCAAATCCACAGTACTCCCGGGAAGCCTGCAAACCATACCCACAGAGATTGTTGGGTCTTCAAGCAATCCGGCAAACTCAACGCTGAACACAAGGGGCTCGACACACCAAGCGAGGACGATGACGAACCCCACAAGCAGAGCACCGGAAAACAAAAGAATTTCCCACAAGAAGTCAAAACAGTAAACTCACTTCACGTGACAAAAGGGAAAAACAGGGTGGCGCCTATAGAGATACGCGCCATACGGCCTATCCCGGAGGAGTCCCGCCACTGGTTGTTAAAACCAATCACCTTCGACCATCAGGATTACTCTAGAAGTATCCGGAACGCAGCTGGACTGCCTTGATATTAGATCCGATAATTGACGGACTCCAATTACACAAGTCCTAATGGACGGCAAAGGATCTAAACCTGCTATATCAGGACACAATCCGCAAAATGGGGATAGACCCAACAAAAATTCACCATAGCAACACTTCCTTTCAAGGGTAACGCCAGGCCAGATGCCCATTGTACGGGCTCTCTCCTGCTAGAAGTTATGTTCGGCTCCCCCGACAACTTCCGCCGCGAAAAGCTAACCTTCCACATCGCCCCATTCACAAGTAGCTATCAAGCACTCCTGGGACGTGAAGCTTTCGCCCGCTTTAACGCAATACATTATGCATCTCTTATACTTAAAATGCCCGGTCCGCGAGGCATCATCTCATTAAAGGGAAATTTCGAGTGTTCCTCGAGTGCGGAAGATTGTGCGGCTGCCTTGACAACCACACACTAAACCGGCTTCACTGATCAAAGCACCAAAACAGGTCGTTCAGTCCCTAGACATGGCTAGACGAGTCCGGTGTAAACATACAAGGGCTTACTAGCCGCATACCCCCGTACAAGGGGCTCCGCGCATGTACAACAAGAGACGATAAAGCTCAATTTTATTCATTTTTTGAATTATACTTTGTTTATTTAATATAACGTATATTTTCGCATGATCTTTTTCAACTAAGTTCCTCTCTTTTACTAATGAACACCGTGCTACACCCGTCCAGGATACGGCACAACAGAGACACAGGCGCAGACGTGCAGTAGGGACCCGTTCCAAGGATTCTTTTTAGATTAAGACCCTGCGTAAACGTTTTTTGCTGTCTCTTGTTGATACACATCCCGGTTTCGTGATATAATCGAGGAGGAGGCTGGCGTCTTGGCATGTGGCCACGTCGAAATTTTTGCGATGCACTGGACACCAGGGGCTCATTACCAAGGGCGTTGTTCAGCAAGTTTTCATAAAGACCGAATACCTTAGGGAGTGTTCGGTGTCGCGGGTTTGGCCTTATATGCATCAGCTCCGAATCATGTCTTTGGTCAAATGTTGGGTTTGCCCGGCTCCTGTGTTTTGCTGCCTTACGTTCTGCTCTATCGGCTAAGGCGGCACCAGGAGAACTACTGCGATTGTGCCCCGGTTCGGCCAGGCGAGCACCTCAGTAGAGAAAGCCGAAAACTGACTGTCATGATATAGCGTGAGACTGGTCAACCACTCGATGACCCGTCGGAATCTTTAGGATTCCTCCGCATTAACGAAGGGCCGTTTCCCGGCCAGGCACACACGCGCCCCGAATTCGGGTGAGCGCGGTGCCCCTAGGGGCTATATAGTAGCCCCACTGTCAAACTCCTATGGCTAAGTGAAAGTGATAAAGCATTATAGTCCGGTTGCCTAGTTCGCTGCGCTATCACCTCCCTTATAGGACCAAGACGTTGGATCAAGTGTGAAAATGCGCCTTCTGCGAACACCCCCGCATTATATGCGTGGGGGCTGAAGCTGACGACTGCCATCTTTTAGGTTATATATACATATACATTAACGGCCTCACAGGAGGTATTTTAATTCTTGAAGGCACAAGTATAAAAAGCTTTTATATTCCCTCGAAACATTGTTTTACAATAATACATGTTACTCGAACTTAATATCCTTCGAGCACTGCGTCTCTATTAAACGAGCGCCCTGCAGAACTTCCTGAAAATAGTGCTCGGCAGGTACTCGGCTCTCGTCCGAATCTTGGGATGCAACAACGGTGGCCTTCATCTCCGCCCAGTATGTCTTGACACGGGCAAGAGCCATCCGCACACCCTCTATGCACGCTGATCTCTTCATTGCATTGATATGCGGCACCGCACCAAGGAACTGCTGCACCAAGATAAAATAAATCTTCGGCTCGGGCCTTTCCGGCCACAGATGACTCACGACATACTTCATGGCGAGTCTGGATAACCTATTCAGCTCACCACGCCGCCAAACGATCGGTTAATGGAAGTGGGCGCCTGGATTGTGGAACTGCGACCAAAAAGCTTTTCCAATTCGTGATCCTTTTGATCCCGGAAGTGTTCGGCGCCGTCACAGACTCGCCGCCAAGTCTGAGATAAGGGTCCGCCAGACTCCACCCGGGTCCAGCGGAGCATATTTAGGATCCCCGAACTTCATCCGCAGCATAAAGGGCTTTCCACCGCGATATCTCCGCCCGACGTAGCTCCTCCTTCATAGCTCTCATCGCAGAGCGAGCATCCTTGGCCTCGGTAGTGGCCTTCTTCAGTCCTTCTGTTCACCGATCTTCTTTTTCAAGAAGCTTGCAGCGGTCGGCAACATCCTTCAATTTCACAGCCATCTCGGCCATTTCCTTCTTGCTTGGCAAAGGAGCAGCCTGTTAAACTTTCAGCTCTTCAGCCGCCTTTAAGGTAGCCGCATCACTTTTCCTAGCCCGCTCCTTGGCTCGGGCGAGCTCCGCCCGAAGGTTCTCCACGGCAGTGGCACCATCTGCATCAAGCATACAGGTTGTAAGGTACGAGCATCAAACCCCCTTACCAGGTGTCTGCGGAGAAATTACATACCTTGTGACTTGTCAAGCCGCTTGTTGACAAGAGCGATGTCGGCATCTGCCACGTCAAGTTGCCGCTTTAGCTCGGTAAATTCATCAGTCCGGCTAGCCACCGGACACTTCGCCACCTACATAGGAAAAGCGACATATAATACCTGGGATTATGATCCTCGGCGCGCCGTCATTTTTGACAACGCACCGAGTCTCAGGGGCTACTATCTATACAGGGCGCATCTTTTATATGCGGAACTTCAAAAGGTACATCATTTCACGTACTTCAAAACCTGTCAGTAAACTCCTGACAGCTTCGTACAACCCGCTCTCCGTGGATGAAATCCTTTCAATCACCGTATCCATCAACGCACGGTGTTCTTCTGAGATAGACGCTCGCCCGAGCATATCCTTCAGCTCCTCCGACCGCGCACCGGACGGTGCCGGACTCGTCCGATGGCCTTTTTCGAAGGCCGGGCACGGAGGGCTTTGGGGGCTATACGACCGCCTTCCGCCTGCTGGATTCAGAGAAACCCTCCGTGGCGACACCTCGGGGTCACCCGCCTCGCACGACGCAGATGCGGCAGGGGAGGCGTTCCGCTTCTCCATCATCTCCGGTCGAAGATCCTCAAGATGAGCTCTGCTGAGAAGGGCTGAGATCCGAACTACAAGGTAAAAATTCGGTTATCTTCCTCAGAAATAGAACCAGGATGTCTCTTATTTTAAAACTCCCCTCTCTACTTACGGCTCGCTGGAGGGCTGATCCCCTTGGGGGAACAGTGCGGCCGAGGCATCTCCTGGCGCAGGACCCTCTGACGAAGATTTCTTCCACCGCTTTGAGACCATGGTCTCCGGGTCTTCAGAGGCGGTCCTCTTCTTCCCCTGGACGGAGGGATTCTCGATTCCTCCTTTCCTGACAGCCTCCTTCGGGGAGGTGGTAGCTTCCTTGTTCCCCCCTTCGCCTTCTTCCAAAGGCGCAACCTCCAAAGATCCTGGTTAACACGGATCGGGCGTGGTCTCGTGGAGGGAGGCGGACACCTGATTAGCTTTGCTTCGCTATCCACTCCTGTTTAAGGGACAACTCTTTTAAGGGCAATTTTATGATAAATATCACGGACGGGCGTGTCCTGCACAGTGACTACTTACTTGAGTATCCGGGCGATTGCAGCTCAGACCTGCGTCCTCGGTCGAGTCCGGACACATTGCTTGTGATCCGAAGAACAATTTGTGCATCTCCATGGGCGTCGCGCCCGTAAAATGTTGGAGAGCTCGTGGTCCCTCCGGAGGGGCGACGTTTTCAGGGCAAGGTGCGGTGAATCAACATGACCTGCGTCACCGCGACCAGATTGATGTCTCTCTCTAAGAGATCTCGAATGCGGCCCTGCAACAAGGGCACTTCCTTGGACGGCCCCCAGTTAAACCCTTTATTGACCCATGACGCTAGCTATGGTGGGGGACCCGAGCGAAAGGCAGGTGGCGCCACCCACTTGGTGCCCCTGGGAGCTGTGATATAAAACCACTCTTGGTGTCCCTCGGGCCATGGAGCGTCATCATTCTTGCTTATAACAGCACCTCCGCACTCCGCGTGCTGCCCCTCGATCACCTTCGGCTCTAGTTTGAAGGTCTTAAGCCACAATCCGAAGTGAGGAGTAATGCGGAGGAAGGCTTCGCACACGACGATGAACGATGAGATGTGGAGGATGGACTCCGGAGCCAAGTCGTGAAATTCCAGCCCATAATAAAACATGAGCCCCTCACGAAGGGGTCCGTCGGGAAGCCTAGCCCCAAGGAAGTGAGACGCGAACACCATGCTCTCACCAGGCTTGGGAGTGGGAATAACCTGCCCTTGAGCAGGCAGCCTATGCGTAGATTTTGCGGTTAGATACTTGGCATCTCTCGGCTTTAGCACGTCTTCTTCCAGAACGGAGGAAGGCATCCATCGCCTTGAAGGCCGGAGCGGACATCATCGAAGGTCCGGCGCTGAATCTGGAGCTTTGGGTGTTGGAACTCGAGGCGAGAGGCGGATTCGATTGAGATTGAAAGAAAGGAGTAGAGCCTTGGTCTCTTTATAAAGAGGTTGAATACCAAGAGCCCTCCCCGTGACCGTTTGGGACTCGCCTTCAATTGAGGAAATATACCAACGGGCACGATTGGGTTGCCCACGCCCGTATTGATGAGAATCCCGAAATAAGGGGACACGATCTCTGCTTTGATAAGACGTGCCAAGGAAACCGCCTCGCTAAACGCTACCGAGGTGGGACAAGAAAACGATTCGAATAAAGGCTTGGTCGCAGGATGTGATGTCATGGAATACGTCGCCAGATTGGATTTGTGTAAATATTATTCTCTACGTGGTGGTATGTGGAACTTATTTTCTGAGCGAACACTATCCTTGTGTTCAAAATCTGCTATGAAGTATTCGGAGGAGGAACCCGCCTTGCAATGCCGAAGACAATCTGCTTGGCCGGACTCGTCGTCATTGAAGCCTGGTTCAGGGGCCACCGAGGAGTCTGGATTAGGGGGTGTCCGGATGGCCGGACTATAATCTTTGGCCGGACTCCTGGACTATGAAGATACAAGATTGAAGACTTCATCCCGTGTCCGGATGGGACTTTCCTTGGCGTGGAAGGCAAGCTTGGCGATACGGAACAGTAGATCTCCTCCCATTTGTAACCGACTCTATGTAACCCTAACCCCCTCCGGTGTCTATATAAACCGGAGGGTTTTAGTCCGTAGGACGAACAACTATCATACCATAGGCTAGCTTCTAGGGTTTAGCCTCTCTGATCTCATGGTAGATCTACTCTTGTACTACCCATATTATCAATATTAATCAAGCAGAGTAGGGTTTTACCTCCATCGAGAGGGCCCGAACACAGGTAAAACGTCATTTCCCTTGTCTCCTGTTACCATCCGCCTAGATGCACAGTTCAGGACCCCCTACCCGAGATCCGCCGGTTTTGACACCGACAACGATCAGATCGTAGAAACTTTATTTTCTTGTTACGATGATTTTCAAGTTCACTATGAAATTCTTTGAACTTTTCAAATGTTTCAGACTTATGTTTCATTAAGTAGATATACCCATATCTGCTCAAATCATCTGTGAAGGTGAGAAAATAATGATATCCGCCACGAGCCTCAACATTCATTGGACCACATACATCAGTATGTATGATTTCCAACAAATCAGTTGCTCTCTCCATAGTACCAGAGAACGGTGTTTTAGTCATCTTGCCCATGAGGCGTGGTTCGCAAGTACCAAGTGATTCATAATCAAGTGATTCCAAAGGTCCATCAGTATGGAGTTTCTTCATGCGCTTTACACCAATATGACCTAAACGGCAGTGCCACAAATAAGTTGCACTATCATTATCAACTCTGCATCTTTTGGCTTCAACATTATGAATATGTGTATCACTACCATCGAGATTCATCAAAAATAGACCACTGTTTAAAGGTGCATGACCATAAAAGATATTACTCATATAAATAGAACAACCATTATTCTCAGAATTAAATGAATAACCGTCTCGCATCAAACAAGATCCAGATATAATGTTCATGCTTAACGCTGGCACCAAATAACAATTATTTAGGTCTAAAACTAATCCTGAAGGTAGATGTAGAGGTAGCGTGCCGACGGCGATCACATCGACTTTGGAACCATTTCCCACGCGCATCGTCACCTCGTCCTTAGCTAGTGTCCGCTTAATCTGTAGTCCCTGTTTCGAGTTGCAAATATTAGCAACAGAACCAGTATCAAATACCAGTGCTACCGCAAGCTCGTAAGGTACACATCAATAACATGTATATCACATATACCTTTGTTCACCTTGCCATCCTTCTTATCCGCCAAATACTTGGGGCAGTTCCGCTTCAAAGGACTCGCTTGCAGTAGAAGCACTCAGTCTCAGGCTTAGGTCCAGACTTGGGTTTCTTCTCCTGAGCAGCAACTTGTTTGCTGTTCTTCTTGAAGTTCCCCTTCTTTTTCCCTTTGCCCTTTTTCTTGAAACCGGTGGTCTTATTAACCATCAACACTTGATGCTCCTTCTTGATTTCTACCTCCGCAGCTTTTAGCATTGCGAAGAGCTCGGGAATTGTATTTTCCATCCCTTGCATATTATAGTTCATCACGAAGCTTTTGTAGCTTGGTGGCAGTGATTGAAGAATTCTGTCAATGACGCTATCATCCGGAAGATTAACTCCCAGTTGAATCAAGTGATTCTTATACCCGGACATTCTGAGTATATTCTCACCGATGTAACTATTCTCCTCCATCTTGTAGCTATAGAACTTATTGGAGACTTCATATCTCTCAATCCGGCATTTGCTTGAAATATTAACTTCAACTCCTGGAACATCTCATATGCTCCATGACGTTCAAAACATCGTTGAAGTCCCGGTTCTAAGCCGTAAAGCATGGCACAATCGAACTATCGAGTAGTCATCAGCTTTGCTCTGCCAGACGTTCATAACATCTGGTGTTGCTCCTGCAGCAGGTTTGGCACCCAGCGGTGCTTCCATGACGTAATTCTTCTGTGCAGCAATGAGGATAATCCTCAAGTTACGGACCCAGTCCGTGTAATTGCTACCATCATCTTTCAACTTTGCTTTCTCAAGGAACGCACTAAAATTCAACGGAACAACAGCACGAGCCATCTATCTACAACAAAAATAGTCAAGCAAAATACTATCAGGTACTAAGTTCATGATAAATTTAAGTTCAATTAATCATATTACTTAAGAACTCCCACTTAGATAGACATCTCTCTAATCATCTAAGTGATCACGTGATCCAAATCAACTAAACCATAACCGATCATCACGTGAAATGGAGTAGTTTGCAATGGTGAACATCACTATGTTGATCATATCTACTATATGATTCACGCTCGACCTTTTGGTCACCGCGTTCCGAGGCCATATCTGCATATGCTAGGCTCGTCAAGTTTAACCTGAGTATTCTGCGTGTGCAAAACTGGCTTGCACCCATTGTAGATGGACGTAGAGCTTATCACACCCGATCATCACGTGGTGCCTGGGCACGCATTTAACTTTGGCAATGGTGCATACTCAGGAGAACACTTTTATCTTCAAATTTAGTGAGAGATCATCTTATAATGCTACCGTCAATCAAAGCAAGATAAGATGCATAAAAGATAAACATCACATGCAATCAATATAAGTGATATGATATGGCCATCATCTTGTGCTTGTGATCTCCATCTCCAAAGCACCATCATGATCACCATCTCACCGGCGCGACACCTTGATCTCCATCGTAGCATCGTTGTCGTCTCACCAACTATTGCTTCTACGACTATCGCTACCGCTTAGTGATAAAGTAAAGCAATTACAGGGCAATTGCATTTCATACAATAAAGCGACAACCATATGGCTCTCGCCGATTGCCGATAACTCGGTTACAAAACATGATCATCTCATACAATAAAATATAGCATCACATCTTGACCATATCACATCACAACATGCCCTGCAAAAACAAGTTAGACGTCCTCTACTTTGTTGTTGCAAATTTTTACGTGGTTGCTACGGGCTGAGCAAGAACCGTTCGTACCTACGCATCAAAAACCACAACGATAGTTCGTCAATTTAGTGATGTTTTAACCTTCTCAAGGACCGGGCGTAGCCACACTCGGTTCAACTAAAGTTGGAGAAACTGACACCCGCCAGCCACCTGTGTGCAAAGCACGTCGGTAGAACCAGTCTCGCGTAATGTCGGTCCGGGCAGCTTCATCCAACAATACCGCCGAACCAAAGTATGACATGCTGGTAAGCAGTATGACTTGTATCGCCCACAGCTCACTTGTGTTCTACTCGTGCATATAACATCAACGCATAAAACCTAGGCTCGGATGCCACTGTTGGGTAACGTAGTAATTTCAAAAAAAATCCTACGCACATGCAAGATCATGGTGATGCATAGCAACGAGAGGGGAGAGTGTTGTCCACGTACCCTCATAGACCGAAAGCGGAAGCGTTAGAACAACGCGGTTGATGTAGTCGTACGTCTTCACAATCCGACCGATCCAAGTACCGAACGTACGACACCTCCGAGTTCAGCACACGTTCAGCTTGATGACGATCCCCGGACTCCGATCCAGCAGGGTGTCGGGGATGAGTTTCGTCAGCACGACGGCGTGGTGACGATGATGATGTTCTATCGACGCAGGGCTTCGCCTAAGCACACGGCTAAGGAACGATCACGAAGATCAACTTGTGTGTCATGGGGTGCCCCCCTCCTCCGTATATAAAGGGGGGGAGGAGGAGGGGGCCGACCAAGGGGGTGGCGCGCCCTAGGAGGGGGAAACCTACTCCAAGGAGGTTTGCCCCTCCCTTTCCTAGTCCAAGAAGAAGGGGGAAGGAAGGAGTGGGAGATGGGAAAGGCAAGGGGGGCGCCGCCCCCCCCTTCCTTGTCCTATTCGGACTCAAGGGGAGGAGGCGCGCCTCTTGCCTTGGCTGGCCCCTCTCTCTCCACTAGGGCCCAACAAGGCCCATTAGTTCCCGGGGGGGGGGGGGGTCCGGTAACCCCCGGTACTCCGATATATATCCGATAACCCCCGGAACTATTCCGGTGTCCGAATATAGTCGTCCAATATATCAATCTTTATGCCTCGACCATTTTGAGACTCCTCGTCATGTCCGTGATCACATCCGGGACTCCGAACAGCCTTCGGTTCATCAAAAACTATAAACTCATATTATAACTGTCATCGTAACGTTAAGCGTGCGGACCCTACAGGTTCGAGAACTATGTAGACATGACCTAGAACTGTTTTCGGTCAATAACCAATAGCGGAACCTGGATGCTCATATTGGCTCCTACATATTCTACGAAGATCTTTATTGGTCAAACCGCCTAACAACATACGTTGTTCCCTTTGTCATCGGTATGTTACTTGCCCGAGATTCGATCGTCGGTATCTCAATACCTAGTTCAATATCGTTATCGCAAGTCTCTTTACTCGTTACGTAATGCATCATTCCGTAACTAACTCATTAGCTACATTGCTTGCAAGGCTTATAGTGATGTGCATTACTGAGTGGGCCCAGAGATACCTCTCCGATAATCGGAGTGACAAATCCTAATCTCGAAATACGTCAACTCAACAAGTACCTTTGGAGACACCTGTAGAGCACCTTTATAATCACCCAGTTACGTTGTGACATTTGGTAGCACACAAAGTGTTCCTCCGGTAAACGGGAGTTACATAATCTCATAGTCATAGGAACATGTATAAGTCATGAAGAAAGCAATAGCAACATACTAAACGATCAAGTGCTAAGCTAACGGAATGGGTCAGGTCAATCACATCATTCTCCTAATGATGTGATCCCGTTAATCAAATGACAACCCATGTCTATGGTTAGGAAACTTAACCATCTTTGATTCTGAGCTAGTCAAGTAGAGGCATACTAGTGACACTATGTTTGTCTATGTATTCACACATGTATCATGTTTCCGGGTAATACAATTCTAGCATGAATAATAAACATTTATCATGATATGAGGAAATAAATAATAACTTTATTATTGCCTCTAGGGCATATTTCCTTCAGTTCTTCGAACAGATCTGGGTGAAAACCTGTTCTTGGCTAGATGCCAAAGCCGGATGGCGGCCCACTACGGTGTCTTCCCTTCTTGAAGGCATCGCTGTGGAGAAGGTCTAGACTACGATCTGCTACCTCCGGGGGAAACCCTAGATCGACAGATCAGAAGACGGCAGCGCGTTTGTGTCGTTTCCCCCTTAGGGGCGTCTTTCTTGGAGGTGTACGCGGGCTCGAGGGACCAGTGGACGACGTGTTTGGTGGAGCGGTGCTTCATCATGCACATTGATGGTGACAGGTCTCGATGGCTTGGCGCTCTGGAGATTAGGCGCCTGATGTGCGATGATGGACTCACGCAGGAGGGTGACGCTGTCTGGCGTTGTGGTGGCGTCGATGGCAGCTAGACCGGGCAAGGTAGATGCAGCAGTACAACACTGAAGATGGATTGGTGGCGGGTGGCTGCGGTGGCCTCATACCCGGCAGACGTCCTGGTTGAGGAGTGCGCCGGACTGGTGGGTGTCCCATACCCGGCAGGCATCCTGGTTGGGACCTCAGGTCTTAGATGTTAGGTTTGGTTGTGAGGTATGTTTGGTATTAGACCCAGACTTTCTGCATCCCTTCATCAACTGGATAGGAGTAGAGACAGATGTTGCCTAGACGGTGGCTTTAGTCTTACTGTTGTATAACTTTGTAGGATCTTGTGTAAATAATTAATGAAGTGGCTGCATGCATCATCCAGATGCAGAGACCGGAGGTCCTCCTCCATTTCTAATAAAAGAATAAGATTCAATAAATATTTAACAACTATAAAATAATCAATAAAATATATGTATTTTAGTTACAGTTCTCACAATTATAATCTACATACTAATGTTCCATACAACAAAACCTCATTGAAATAATTGCAATTGATTCCCTCAGCAACGTGCGTCGTTTCATCTCTAGTTACTATCGTGTCAGGTCAAACTTTAGTTGTGCCAACCTTTTCCCAGACTTATGTGTTAAATAAACCATTGAACGAATTTTGGTCGGTATACTTCTCTACCATCTCAACTATAGATATGCACACATCATGCATGAAATTATTACTTGAAAGACTAAACCATGCCCCTTTTATTTTATTTTTGAGAGACGGGTAGGTGCACAAAATGTGGTGTTAGAAATATGCTTGCACAAGGGGACAATGCCGGAAACACACATGCGCGTGAGCTCGCGCGCGCACACACACACACAAAGATAGGTGACCGAAATCAATGGGTAAGAGTTAATAGTAGCTGTTTTTTCTCCAAGCCATCACTGTCGGCTCTATAAGAGAAGACTATGAAATCGTCCATATCACAAGCGGTTTTTTTTTTTAACTCCTTTGAAGCACATTCACAATTGGCTACAATCGAGGCTTGTGGCATCTAACACTAACTAGATTAACGCACCACTTACAAATATTCATTCAACCTTATATACCGCCAAATTGTTGCCAATGTCGTAAGCCCTAAATCATGTCTTCCTTTCTCTCATCCTCACACTAAAACTAACAATTACCATTGGCTCGTTCAACTCTCTCGGTCAAACGACTCGAAGACAGATTGATAATGAAGATGTTTTTTTTAAGGATAATGAAGACGGTTTGAGGAAAAGAACATAGAGAAATGCATCGAGCTTCCTCATCTCATTTTCTGCATAGGAAGAAGTCAAAAGAATAACATTGTTCTTCATCTATAGTACTTGTAATTTACGGTTTTCTTATTTCAATCAACTAATGCTACTTCTGAGAAACTTCCATCATGTTCTTTGAAGATGAGGCAAATCTTTTGCCTCCGTTTCGAGAAAAAAATCATGTTGTTTGAACAAAAAAAAAATCCTGTTATTGTCTAATTTATCTGGTTATTTCGGGAGCAAATAAAGAGATGCCGATTCATTAAGTGCTCGTAGGACAATATGTTAAAATCAAGCTGATATCAAATATATCACATAAAAATGACATGGGGATGTAAGGAACTAAAGATACTCTTCTTGAAAATGACATGCATTTGTTAAGTGCTCGTAGGACAATATGTTACATTTACATGGGGATGTAAGGAACTAAAGATACTCTTCTTGAAAATGACATGCATTTGTTCATGATAGAAATGCAATTTCACCTAACATCACACAAGAGAACCAACCACATCCTTCTTTACAACTGCGGAATAAGGCAAGGATACAACTTTCTGTCTCGATTAGGACTTCTCATAACTTGTTGGAACTTCAACATGACGGAATTTTTTATTCTATGTGCTAGTACGTATTATTTTTGCAACAAAACAAAACAAACTCGATCTTCCTCCATCTTGAAACTCCAACAAACTCATCAAGCAGGTCAACCCTTTGGTTAACCCAGTTAAGTAAAATGCAGTTACTAGTAATTACACACACGAATCATGCGTACGTAGTAGCAGTTGGCCAGTTGAGTAACTAGTGCATCATCCAGTGCGCGCCAGCTTGCGCGCTCTCATGTCCAGAGCGGCTCGTCGGCCCAGCCGACGTGCCCGGCCTGCATGATGCCGCCGCCGCCCACCGCGCTGCCGTCGACGACGTAGAGCGCGTCCGCGGGCGCGGAGCCTACACCAGGGGTTGCGGCGAGCTGGGACTGCGATCCGCCTCCGGCAGCACAGTAGGCGTCCTGCGGAGGCGCGGCGGCGGCGGTGGCCACCTCGACGCAGAGCAGCGCGACGAGGTGCGCGTGGTGGGCGCGGGCGGCGGCGAGCTCCGCCTGCGCGCGCGCGAGCTGCGCCTTGAGGCCGTCGACCTGCCTCTGGAGCTGGCAGATGGCGCCGGCGCTGCCGTAGACGGGGTCCCGCGCGCGCGCCGCCGCCTCGTACACCATGCTGCTCACCGCGTCCGCGCGCTGCTCCTCGGGCAGGTCCTGCAGGAGCTTGATGATGTTGCTGGCGCCGAAGACGCGGTGCGCGGTGGCGAACTTGTGGGGGTCCGTGGGCGGGAAGTAGGGCGCCAGCACGCAGCGGTCCACGCACCGGCGGCGGAGGATCTTGCACGCCGCACACGGGCTCATCACCACCGCCGTCCCCGTCGCCATTGCCGGCGGCGACGTCGTGGTCGGTGAGGAGTGCAACGGCGCCGTGTCGCCCGACGACTCCATGTTCGGTTCGGTTTGCGCGAGCTCGATTCACTTCGAGTTGTGCTGAGCTAGCTGGTTGCGAAATTCTGTCGCCGTTGGTGCGGTGTATATATAGGGTGTCCGTGTGGGAAAGCTAGGAGTAGAAGCTCTAGGTGTGTAGTTGCGGAAAGTGCATTTGATGGCCGATCGAGCTGCACGGAGCCGTTTATTTTATTTCGTGGAAAATACATTTTCTACACTTAAAAAAACCTTTTTTTGAATACAACTTTAAAAAAATCTGAGATAGAGTATACACATAAGCACATATGTGCAGTATGTACGTATGAGATTTCATGAACACATATGTTTATATGTGATGTACAAAAGAAAAAGACAAATACATAGATTAAAATGAGATTTTTCTTGTTAAATTTGGGCCAGATTTTTGTGTTTTTTGTGTAGCATGAAAATAATCTATTTGATGAAACTTTACATATAGTTAAAGAGCATGTATATGTAGTTGCAGATTTTTTTGAAACATTTACGTATATTTTTTTGATTTTTTAAAAACAGGCTCAATGGACCCCGTCCTAACAAACGCTGCACTCGGTGTAGTAGTTGTTATTAGGATGATTGAACATTTTTGTTGTTTGCACATCTTCAAATGATGAGATAATTCTAATTTGGACAACCTATTAATAACGAGTAGACAATAAGCACTAGCTTTTTGGAAAAAATGAGTTTTGCACTACATTTGGGAAAGTTGAAAACTTTGCACCTTATTTTGGGTCCATATTTTCAGAGAATTTTAAGATTCCTACTTACCTCGTAGCAAGTAAGATGATAATTTAATCCTAACTAATGGTAAGTTTGACCACAAAAATATGAGACATAAAGATGAATAGGATGTATTTTTGAACTTTTTCCTGTAGAAACACCGATTACAACATAGACGCACACCATACCACATAAATACTACTCCCTCCGTTTCTAAATATTTGTCTTTTTAAAGGTTTCAAATGATGACTATATACGGAACAAAATGAGTGAATCTACACTCTAAAATATGTCTATATACATCCGTATGTGGTGACTATTTGAAATCTCTAGAAAGACAAATATTTAGGAACGGAGGGAGTATCACACAACGTCTTCGGAAGTCGGATCGAAGTTGCGGCGCTTCAAGGTTGACAATGTCATGTGCCTCACTATCGAGGTGAACACCATCTCCCACTGAAAAACTAATCTACATTAATGAGACACCAAAACGTCAAATCTGGAATTTGATCCCTAGAGGGCTCTGGTACCACCACCCTCCTACCCATCGACCGCTGGTGATTCTCATATTTTTGACAAATTTGGTGATATCACATTCAAAATAGTCACCTCCTTAGATGCATGTCCTTTCGACGTAAAATTTATCATACATGTGCATATGATATCTTGACGTTTCTGTTTCTCTTCCCACATTCTAACGTGTTGGAAGAAAGATCTCATGTGCTTTATATTCAATATATATGGATAATGTTTTTGTACTTAAGTAGTCATAATGATGTTATATATGTGTTTCTTGTAAGTGGCAGAAATATAACTTACTTGATTAATATTCGATACATTTTTTATTTACTTAAAACATGGGTATGTGACGTCCTTCATGTGTATTCCAAAAACATCACACTTTTTTCTTAAATAGTTAACAATTATAACGGTATAGGGCCTCCCCCCTTCGTCTTCAAGCAAATCAGAAAATAAGTACACATGTTTGTTTAGTATAACATTAAGTAGAAATTTTATATCTTTCATTGTTTACCTTCAAGATGTAAGGACGATACGATGTCTTTCTAAATTTGTAGCGGTAAGAAGTCCACAATATCCCTACACAATTATTACCATCATCTTACTCACAAGAGGTAATAGTGATATTAACCAACGGATCATAAAGCATTTTATTTCTCGATCGATTTGGGAGCCTCTTAAAAGAGCTCATATTATCAATTTGCACCACATTTTCATGCATCGGATTTGACTAACCAATATTGTAGCAGATGTATTGCACCAACTTGACAACATATTTTTTTCCTTGCTGCTTTTAAGCGAGACGATGGGCCAAAGAAACAATTTGATCGTCTAGCCCGAACCAGGTCGGAAGCTTACAGGTTCGTCTGCTCGCATGTGAGCTTAGGGTTAGGAGTTAATTAGGAGGAGAGCGGCGAAAGAGGGGCAACATGGGCATGGAGCATGTGTCACAGTCCACCCCCTTCAATTCAGACTCTAAAATTGCATATGATAAGGGTGCGATGTATGGTTCATTGTCAAGATAAAATATGGTAATATTTGTAAGATCCAAAATGGTGTAATATGTAACACATTACAAATAGGTGGCCTTGCCTTTGTATTAGCTTCAGAAAAAACATCCAAACATGTTTTCGCATTTTCGTATTAAACCCATTAAGAGGCGCTAGAATGGTGGCCAACCAGCTACGCCATGTGGTGCATGTTGGTTGGTCACGGTGAGGAAGTCTTTTTAGAGTTTTTTTAAAGGATAGGGAGACTTTTTTTAGAGAAGTTTTTCTATGCTTTTTCTTTTTTCCTTTTAAGATGGTTGTGATGTCCATGTGACGCGAGAAATTTTTTATTTAACTATTGACATGATGATGAGGTGCGCATAGCTTCCTCTCAAGCGGCCTGCAATGGCGGGCCCCAACCACTAGTCTTCATTAAAGGGTATAGAGCCTCCCCCTTCATAAAATAGCATGCACAACCTAACTAAAATCACATGTAATTAATGGGCAAATAATTAGTTATATTGAAATTTGAGCCCACTATCAATCGATTTTGGGGGTGAATTAACTGGTGCATGCATTTCTACTGTTGCTATCATTGGCATTGGGAAGGCTAGTCCAACCAATATCAATGGTTTTGCTATCTCTTAGGCAGCCGAGAAAATAACTATTTCCGAGTCAACTCTAATAACCCCTTCTATCTACCCATGAAACAAAATAGCCCTTCTATCCGAGTCAGGACTTGTGTAGGACCAACTACAGTGTAGCCCATTATTTCAAACAAATTGAATAATGATATTTCCAAGTTACAACAAAAAGCATGAGAAATCTTATACATATTCAAGATGATATGTATTGTTTAAAAATATTATGATTCGCAAGCTACGCAAAAATTGAAATCCTGGCCCAACAATAAGAAAAGTTGGCCCATTTTCATGTACGTATTTGTCTTTTTTGCCTATGCTACATATGAAAATATATTGTAATGGAAATTTTCTCAAATGTATTATATATGTATATTTGTATGTACAAAAAAACATTTTTTTGCACTGTGGAAAATGGTATTTTAAAAACAGGCTACATGTAGCCCGTCCTACATTAGCAATTTTCGCTTCTATCCACATGTTATAAAAAGGGCGAGAAGATCTTGGTTGAGCTGTTTTTTTTCTGAAACAAGGCAAAAGATTTGCCATTTTCATTAATTAAGAAGAGGTTTCGTTACAAGCAGACCGCCAAGCATTCAAAAGGCAAAAAAATTACTCTTGCGGCATTACATTACGCAAATGTTTGGCGCCCGCAATGGCCAAAATGGACACTTCTTCTTTGACGCATCCCATGATGATCGCCGGCGGCGCCGCCACTAGTAGAAAAAGGAGCTATCGTTGAGGCCTGTTTTGCCCATTAGTCCCCGTTCAATCCAGAACCGGGACTAATGCGAGCATTTATCCCGGTTCGTGAGCCTGGGGGCCGCCGGGCCACGTGGCCATTGGTCCCGGTTCGTTCAGGACCTTTTGGTCCCGGTTGGTGGGACGAACCGGGACCAATGGGCCTGCTCTGGCCCACCACTATTGGTCCCGGTTGGTGGCATGAACCGGGACCAAAGGTTTTCTTTAGTCCCGGTTCATGCCACGAACCGGGACCAATAGTGCTGCCTATATATACCCTCGTCATGAAAGCAGAGCACTCCAAAGGCTCGCTTTTTCTCTTGCCGGGCGAGGGGCTTTGTGGTGCTCTAGCTCACCTCCTATGCACATGAGGTGTTTGATGAAATGCCCGAGCCACACTACTTAAGCTTTCTCCTCTCCAAACTCGACCTCCAACCTCCATTTTCCTCAATATTTGTATAGGTTTAGCGGTCCGTCACGCCCGTCCCCTGCCTTTCACCGCCGTCGATCACCCGCGCCGATCTCATCGCCAAGACCACCGTGGTGAGCCTCTTGTTCTTATCTTCTTTCTGAAAGAAAAATATTCTTACTTGTATTATTTTCTTACTTTTATTATTGCATCTTATATAGTGCGATGGTTTTGGTATCCGCCTCGTCGGCCCTCGTCCTGTCTATGATTAGTATGTGGTATATATTATCTTTTCATAACTATTGGTTCATTTATTGTTTATGAAAATTAAGCCGACCAACGTGACATAGATTTTATTTATCTAGGTGGTTGTTGAACCGGAAATTCCAACCGACCCTATTGTCGAGAGGTTAAATTTAGTTGAAGAAGAAAACAATTTCTTGAAGGAAAAATAAAAAACTTGAGGAGGAGAAGATGATATTGGAGTTGCATGTTGCGGATGTCGCCGATGATCACAAGATCAAGATGGATGCAATGCGCTTGAAGATGAGAAAGATTAGAAAATATGCCATTCATACCGAGGCTTGGTATCATTATGCCGTTGGATCAGTTGTTACCTTGGTTGCGATTATGATCGTATTTGTTTTCACATTGAAATGTTTTACATAGTTTCAATGTATGGTTTAATTAATTTAGATGCTCTGCAGAGCTTTATGTTGTTAGATGAGAACTATGTATGTACTTTGGTTTTTATGTGATGATGAACTTCTATTAATTTGGTCATTTAATTATCTATTCATGATGTTCTGTAATGATTTTTGACACACTTAATTATATATAATGCACGCAGATGAACCGCAATGGATGTACGGTGACGTACACACCTCCGAGTACATTAAGGGCGTGCATGCTTTTCTCAAGTGGCTGAGGCAAACAAGCAGAATGGTTTTATGTGTTGTCCATGCCCTATATGTGGGAATACGAAGTCTTACTCGACCGGAAAATCCTTCACACCCACCGCTTTACAAGGGTTTCATGCCACACTATAATGTTTGGACGAGGCACGGAGAAATAGGGGTTATGATGGAAGACGGCGAGGAAGAAGAGTACGATGACAACTATGTGCCCCTGAATACGGTGATGCTATCGAACATCAAGTTGCACCAGACGATGTGCACGATGGTGCCGCAACGGGCGAAGCTGCTGAAGATCAAGATGAACCAGACGATGTGCCCCATGATGATGATCTCCGCCGGGTCATTGTCGATGCAAGGACACAATGCGAAAGTCAAAAGGAGAAGCTGAAGTTCGATCGCATGTTAGATGATCAGATATAATGATTGTACCCCAAGTGCTAAGAAGGCAACACAAAGCTCGGCACCGTACTCGAATTGCTGCAGTGGAAGGCAGAGAATGCCGTGCTCGATAAAGGATTTGAGAAGCTACTGAAAATAATGAAGAAGAAGCTTCCAAAGGATAACGAATTGCCCGACAAAGACATACGCAGCAAAGAAGGTCGTATGCCCTCTAGGATTGGAGGTGGAGAAGATACATGCATGCCCTAATGACTGCATCCTCTACCGTGGTGCCTACAAGGATCTCAACGCATGCCCGGTATGCGGTGCATTGCGGTATAAGATCAGACGATATGACCCTGGTGATGTTGACGGCGAGCCTCCTGGAAGAGGGTTCTGCGAAGGTGATGTGGTATGCTCCTATAATACCACGGTTGAAACGTCTGCTCGTAAACGGAGAGCATGCCAAGTTGATGCGTGGCACAGTGAGGACCGTAAGAAAGACGGAAGTTGAGAGCACCACGACGGGTCGCAGTGGAGAAAAATCGAGAGAAAGTACTGGGATGAGTTTGCAAAGGACCCAAGGAACGTATGGTTTGCTTTAAGCGCGGATGGCATTAATCCTTTCGGGAGCAGAGCAGCAATCACAGCACCTGGCCCGTGACTCTATGTATGTATAACCTTCCTCCTTGGATGTGCATGAAGCGGAAGTTCATTATGATGCAGTTCTCATCCAAGGCCCTAAGCAACCCGGCAACGACATTGATGTGTACCTAAGGCCATTAGTTGAGGAACTTTTACAGCTGTGGAATGGAAAAGGTGTACGACGTGGGATGAGCACAAAAGGAGGACTTTGACCTGAAAGGCGTTGCTGTTCGTGACAATCAACGATTGGCCCGCTCTCAAGAACCTTTCGTGACAGATAAACAAGGGATACCACGATGCACGCACCGCTTTACTTGACACCGATAGTATATACCGGGAAGCTGCAGGAAGAATGTGTACCGGGCCATCGCCGATTTCTTGACCAACCATCAATGTCGAAAGAAAGGCAAGCATTTCAAAGGCGAGGCAGATCACCGGAACAAGCCCGCCATGCGCATCGGGTGATCACGCATTTGCTATGGTCAATGATTTACACGTAATCTTTGGAAAGGGTCCCGGCGGACTAGCTGTTCGAATGACGCCGAGAATCACGCACCCATGTGGAAGAAGAAATCTATATTTTGGGACCTACCCTCTGGAAAGACCTAGAGGTCCGCTCTTCGATCGACGTGATGCACGTGACGAAGAACCTTTGCGTGAACCTGCTAGGCTTCTTGGGCGTGTATGGGAAGACAAAAGATACACCGAGGCACGAGAGGACCTGCAACGCTTGCATGAAAAGAGGGCATGCCTCCGAAGCGATATGAAGGTCCCGCCACCTACGCTCTTACGAAGAAGAGAAAGAAATATTCTTTCAATGCCTGCTCAAGATGAAGGTCCCGACCGGCTTCTCGTCGAATATAAAGGGAATAATAAATATGTCGAGAAAAAGTTCCGTAACCTAAAGTCTCATGACTGCCACGTGATTATGACGCAACTGCTTCGGTTGCATTGAGAGGGCTTCTACCGAAAACGTCCGATTAGCCATTGTGAAGCTATGTGCATTCCTCAATGCAATATCTCGAAGGTGATCGATCCAGAAATCAGAGTAACGCTTAAGGAGTGATGTGGCGCAATGTCTTGTCGGTTTGAGCTGGAGTTCCCACCATCCTTCTTCAATATCATGACGCACGCCCTAGTTCATCTAGTCGACGAGATTGTCATTCTGGGGCCCGTATTTCTACACAATATGTACCCCTTTGAGAGGTTCATGGGAGTCCTAAAGAAATATGTTCAGAACCGTGCTAGGCCGAAGGAAGCATCTCCATGGGCCATCAAACAGAGGATGTCATCGGGTTTTGTGTTGACTTCATTCCTGGCCTTAATAAGATAGGTCTCCCTAAATCGCGGTATGAGGGGAGACTGACCGAAAAGGCACGCTTGGAAGAGACTCAATAATATGCAGGGACGGATATTCTTGGTCTCAAGCACACCATGTAGTTCTATAGAACTCTACCTTGGTGACCCTGTATGTCGATGAACACAAGAACAGTCTGCGCTCCAAACACCCGGAGCAGTGCGACGACTGGATTACATGTGAACACATCAGGACTTTCAGCAATTGGTTGGAAACACGTCTCAGAGGTGACAGCACTGTTTGTGATGAGTTGTACTTGTTGTCCAGGGGACCATCTTCGACTGTAATGTTTTGGAAAGGATACGAGATAAATGGGAATACATTTTACACGATTGACCAAGATGAAAAGAGCACCAACCAAAACAGCGGTGTCCGCTTTGATGCAGCAACCGACAAGGGAAATGACACATATTATGGTTACATAGTAGACATATGGGAACTTGACTACGGAGTAGATTTTAAGGTCCCTTTGTTTAAGTGCAAGTGGGTCAATCTGTCATTAGGGTATGTGTAGACCCACAAAGACGGAATGACAACAAAGTGGATCTGAAAAATCTTGGGTACACCGACGAACCGCTCGTCCTAGCCAATGATGTGGCACAGGTTATCTATGTGAAGGACATGTCTACCGCATCGAGGAAAAGAAAAGATAAGGAAGTTAATACATCATACAATGAGCCAAAGCGCCACATAGTTCTTTCAGGAAAAGGGACATCCTGGGAGTGGAGGGCAAGATGACATGTCTAAAGAGTATGAAAAGTTTCATGAAATTCCCCTTCAAAGTCAAGGCTGACCCAAGCATCCCGATAAATGATGAAGATTATCCATGGTTACGGCGCAATAAGCAAACGACACAAGCGAAGAAAAAGTGAAGACTTTCTCCGCAACTATTATGATGATACCATGCCAACTTTGTAACACACGAGTATGATACCATTGTCCGCTTTTGTTCATGAACATACTATGCCAACTTTGAGAACCTCGCCAACGAAGGGTGCTCACACCGGTTCATAAGCCCATCCTCTACGCCTTTGTTGAGCTCACAAACTTGTGATTCACACAAATTTCAAAGAATTCAAATTTTATAAAACTAATGGCACAAACAGAAAGTTTATAATTGTTCTAAAACAAATGGCACTAACAGAAAGTTTATAATTTTGCTGACCTAAAAGCAAAAAAGAATTAAAAATAAAGCAAAAACCAAAAGAAAATAAATAATACAGGAAACAAAACAAAAAACTTGAAAATAATAATAATAATAGCAACAATAAGCATTTTGTTGTAAGTAGAAACAAAATAAAATAAATAAAGCAACAAAGAAAACAAAAAAAGTGTTTTGAATTTTAAAACTAATGGCACAAACAGAAAGTTTATATTTTTTCTAAAACTAAAAGCACTAACAGAAAGTTTATAATTTTGCTGACCTCAAAGCAAAAAGAATTAAAAAATAAAGCAAAAAAACAAAATAAAATAAATAATGCAGAAAACAAAAAAAAAAAAATTTAAAAAAATAAAAATACAAACAATAAGTATTTTTTTTTAATTAGAAAAAAAATAAAATAAATAAAGCAACAAAGAAAACAAAAAAAGTTTTTTCAAATTTTAAAACTAATGGCACTAATAGAAAGTTTATATTTTTTCTAAAACTAAAAGCAAAAAGAAATAAAATATAAAGCAAAAAAAAACTACCACCTACTAGGCCCCCACAGCCGGTATACGACGAGAAACCCGACCTGGGCCCGGGTTCATGCCCGCAGAGGCCCAATTGGACCACAGGCAAGAGCATGATTAGGCCCGGAAGCCTGCATTTGAGAGGAGCTCGAAAGGGATGCACACCAGCTTATAAACCAAAGTGCGGCGCCTTCAACTAGCAAGGTGGGACTAAACATTTGGCTGGGCACAGGCCTTTGGTCCCGGTTGGTGGCACCAACCGAGACTAAAGGTGGGTTTAGTCCCGGTTCGTAGCACCGGGACTAATGCCCTTTAGTCCCGTTGGTGCCACCAACCGGACCAAAGGTCGCCGCTTCCCGCCCTTTGGGCTGCTGAAATTTGGCCTTTGGTCGGTTGGTGGCAGGCACCGGGACTAAAGGGGCATTAGTCCCGGTCGTGCCACGAATCGGGACCAATGCTCTTTCTATATAAGCAAGACTTGTGAAATTTTCACATCTCCCTCGCCTCCTAGCCAGTTGCCCCCGCCGCCAGCTGCCCAAATCGCGCTCCTCGTCGCTGCCGCCGCCGCCGCCATCCCGTCTCCCGTTCCCCGCGCCCGAGCCCACGCCGCCGCCGCCCTGCCCTGCCCGTCCCGAGCACGCACGCGCCCTGCGCCCCCATCGTCGGCCGCCGCCTGCCCTACCCCCTCGAGCACGACGGCGCGCCCTCACGCCGCCGCCCGCCGCCCTCGCCGTCCCACGAGCACGCACGGCCGCCCTGCGCCACGCCGCCGCCGCGTGCCCTCGCCTGCCCGCCTCACCTCGCCGCCGGGCGCCCGCCTTGCCGCCCTGCCTCGACGCCGCCCCTCCTCCCTGCTCGGTCCGGCTCCGGCGACCCCCTTTCCTCCCTGCCCTCGTCCTCTTCATAAAAAAAATTCATATAATTTTTTAGGCAGATTTATGTTCATGTATATATGTTCATTATATGAACATAATATGGATGATGTATGCATGCTTTTTTATGTTCATTATATATGTTCATTATATGGATGGATGGATGGATGGATAATTTTAGGCAGATTTTTAGATTTTTAGGCAGATTTTTAGAATTTTTGTGTATGTATGTTATGTTTATATGTATGTATGTATGTTCATATGTATGTATGTTTATATGCAAAGCATATGCAAAGAAAATGTATGAATGGTCATATGCAAAGAAAAATGTATGTATGGTCATATGCAAAGAAAATGTATGTATGTATGTTCATATGAAAGAAAAATGTATGTATGTATGTTCATATGCATATGCAAAGAAAATGTATGTTCATATATATGATGATATGTTCATATAAAAAGGAAAATAAGAAGAGGAAGAAAGGAGAAGAAGAGGAGAGGAAGAAGAGGAGAAATAAATAAGAAGAGGAAAAAGAAGAAGAAGAGGAGAAGAAGAAAGGAATAGAAGAGAAGAAGAAAAAATAGAAAAATTCTATTTTTCTTCTTCTCTTCTATTCCTTTCTTCTTCTCTTCTATTCCTTTCTTCTTCTCTTCTCTATTCCTTTCTTCTATTTTCTTCTTTTTTTCTTCTTCTTCTTCCTTCTTCCTATAGTGTCAAAGTATTGAAGAAATCCATCGCTTCATCATTAGCCGGAAGTAACCATGGCATGATGGTGAAGTCCTCCAAAGTTGTTGGAATGGAGTCCCGGATAGGATAATTTGCCTTTTGCTGAACTTTGTACCAAAAAGCGAATTATCCTATCTGGGACTCCGCTCCAAAAACAACTTTGGAGAGCTTCTGCACCATCATGCACTGCTAATTTCGCCTAATGATGAAGACATGGTTTTGTTGAATCCTTTGACACTAGGCAACCTCCCGACCCTCGGCGATCTTGACCCCTTGACCCTCGACCGCTCGGCGATCCACGACCCTCTACCCTACTTGTGGGACATAGATGTCTTGTTCAACGCCGACCCTCCCGATAGCTTCAACACGTGGGGGGTCGATATTACGTACCCTCCTAGCTTGAAGCGCCTCGAGGCCACCCCTAACCCTTGAAGCGTTGTCGAGGCCACCCCAAACCCTAGAGAAGCAGCGTCGAGGCCACTAATATGATTCTTTATTGTGATTAGCTAGCTAGTTCTACGTTGGCACTAATATATCCATATCTGTCATGTTTGAATAATAATTGCCATGTTGTAAATATTTGTAGAAACTATGGACACCCCCCAAGACGAAGCACAAGAAGCGTTGTTGAGGGACATAATCGCACACGGAAGTGATGCCGTCTCCTCGATGATGTTTCTCAACGCCGATAACGATGGTCTGGAAGGAGAGGGTGAAGAAGCAGCTGGCTATGATTTACATGGCTCCGATGACCCAATGCCGGTGCAAGAAGTAGACCGTGAGGACGGCTCCGTGATCACCAAACCGAGTCCGCCAGGTATATATATTTGTTAAGCCTGTGCTGACTAGCTCTCGTCTTTGTTTTGATATATATATATATATATATATATATATGTACACATATTAATTAACTCTCGTCTTTGTTCTTTTTTCTAGCCCTCCGGATCGAGCACAACTTCGGTAGACGAGGCCCGAAGAAAAAGTTGAGCTCGGATGAAAAGTTTGAGATCATACAAATCAAGGCTGACGGCCAACCGATTGAACCCTACCGGACAAAGAAGGCATTTGTTGCTCAGTGCGGGGTTCCGGTTAGGGACAAGATCCCGATCAGCATCCACCAATGGTATAAGCCTAAGAACGAAGACCCTAAGGTGTGTTATGTCAATGATATGCAGAAAAATGATCTTTGACCGAGCTGAAGTCAAATTTTACCCTACCGCCAGAGGATGATCCGGAGAAGCCAGTAATAGAGCCATTAATCAAGTCTTTTGCTCTTAAGAAGATGGTAGAATTATTCAGGAATTGGAAGAAAGACCTCAATACGTATGTCGAAAAAAATGAGACACCAGAATTCACGGGCAAATATGAGAAGATCAGAGATGACTGGCCCGCATTTGTGGCCTACAAGACATCGGAAAAGAGTAAAAAGATGTCTGCGACAAACAAGAGAAATGCTGCGAAGAAGAAGCTTCATCATCGACGGGGTCAGTGGCTACTTCATAGCCCGGCCTAAGTGGTCCAAGGCTGAGAATGATCTGCTTGATAAAGGGATCGAACCCGAGACAATGAATCGCCAGACTGCTGCCGGACTTGGTTCTTCGGGCGGCGGATCCTTGGACCCTATAACGGGAAGTGCATTTGGACGGACGAACAATTGGACATACCAGTCAAGAGGCTTAAGCATTATATCGAAGCAGCGCAGCAAGGGAAGTTCGTTCGAGACGGGGAGAAGGACGAGCTCACAATGGCCCTCGGGAATCTCGAGCACCACGGACGGACACGAGGCACGCCAGAGCTCCCTTCGTGGAAGGCTGGATTTCGGACGAGGGGTTACAAAACCCATGAGAGGAGGAAGAAAGCGAGCAGAGCCTAATGCAGGCGCTGCACGAAAGGGTAATGGGGCTAGAGGAACGAGAAGAGGAACGAGAAGCAGCCGATCACAACAAACGACCTGCGAAGCTTCCCCGAAGCTACCCCGCCATCTCGGCGGAGAAGCAGCGTGGCTTCCACCGAAATGCTTCACCAGAAAGCATGCCTTGACGGCCTCGCCAGCTATCCCGTGGATGCTATCACGGATGCTGAAAGTTGCCACCTTATGGCGCAATGGAGCAATTTAAAGGTCAAGGCGGCTGTTGGCTGCATTTATCCCACTAAACCCGACTCAACTTTTCACCGCCGGCCGATTCCGAAGGATATGCTAAGGTGATGGTCGATGAAATAACGGAGGGATTTGAGGAGCTCGGCTTGACCACCCTACCGGTGAAGGGAGTATCGGCTGGGTTCTCGCTCAAGACTCCATGCCTATGGCGGAAGGATCTCATCAACCTTCCGAACTGGACGCCTCCGCCTCCTCCTCCTCCTCCGCGAGTCAGGGCACTCCGCCTCCTCCACCGCCTCCTCCTCCTCCTCCCGTGAGTCAGGCACTCCGCCTCCTCCACCGCCTCCTCCTCCTCCTCCCGTGAGTGGGGCACTCCGCCTCCTCCACCGCCTCCTCTTCCGGCGAGTGACGATCAGGCACTCGGCCGGCTCCTTCTCCGGCGCGTGGCGGCACTCCGTCTCCTTCTCCGCCTGCACCGGCGCGTCCGGCAGCCAGCCTCCTCCTTCTCCGCCTCGTCGGCAAGGGCGAAGAGACCGCCGCCGCTCGGCTGCTCCGTGGCGTCGTAGTCCTTCTCCTCCGCCTCGTAAGCAAGGAAAGAAGACATCCGCCTGGCTCGCTCTGCCGGCGTCTAGCGGTATCGCCAAAGGCGGGAGGAGATCAGATTCGGTCCTTCTCTGAAGACTCCAGAGAAGTTACCGTACAAGAGGAGCGAGGAGGAAAACGCGAAGATCGCGCAGATCGAAGTGGATGACTGGTTTCAAGGGTTGAAAGCAAAGAGACATCCACCTCTGGAGGAGAAGGTAGATCCGGTCAAAGCGAAGCGCACTCTGGCTGCCCTGACAAAACCACCCAAGTCTCCGCCGAAAGGCAACTATGAGCGCATTATTGGAAAGGCATTTGCCGAGGCGGAGAGATCGGGAAGTACTGCTGCTGATCAAAGGATGAAAGAACGACGAGCTGGGAAACAAATTGCCCAGCTCGGCGAACAAGCGAAGGAATCGTGCCCCCGCTCAAGGTGCACGCTAGCGACATCGTCGATCCGAGGATGGTGCCCGGTTATGGCAATCCTGAAGATTACTTGCCCGACGATGTACAATTTGATTTCTTGGAGGTGCAGATACAAAGATACGAGTACGGGAAGCCTCTCGTCAAAGACGAAAGCTCTCAAACAACGATGATCACGAAGATTGCATGATTGGTACATGAAAACCTGCAAAGAGTCTCGACGGGAGGAATACTTTGTATTTGAGAGTTAAAAGGAGCATGACCTCCTTGGAATTGAACTGTTGCCTAATCCATTTGAGGAGTTCTATCAGTTTTTCAATCAATTGGCCATCGATAAAGCAACGGTCACCTGCTACTGTCCTGTAAGTAGTACTACTTCTGTCATTAAGTATCTCTATATAACTCAGCTCTTTCATTGCATGTATTTATAAATATCCTCACTATATTATGCAGATTGAAGATCGCAGAAATGAAGAAAAAACAAGTGGGTGATATTGGGTTCATTAACACATATCTCATCGATGCAAATGAGGTTAAATATCGTGCCAAGGAAACCGAGGCCAACTTACTACGATCGTTGGAAATAAATGAACACAAAAATACAATACTCTTTCCTTACAACTACACGTGAGTGTTCTTGTCTTGTGGCATATTCGGTTTCCCTTATTTAGTCCAGGTTATAGAAATGTAATATTGATGAGTTATGCATGCGCGCAGGTTCCACTATATTCTCCTAGAGATTAAGCTTGAGCAGGAGTAGTAACTGTCTTAGACTCGAGACGAAAAGATCCCAAGGAGTATGCGAAATGACTGAAATGCTCGAGAAGTAAGTTAAATCGATCATTATCCACCATATCAGCAACTTTGTTCATTTCTGATATCAAGTAATTGTTTTCTTTGTATGGCAGGGCTTGGGGAAAATTCACCAAAAAGCTCCGGGACTACCAAGAAGCTGCAATTTAGACACCGAAAGTAAGTACTATATAGTAGCATATTCCACGCGCATCTCCTAGTGATTCAAGCGCTAGTTTCATCAATACCATTTAGCATGTGCTTGCTATATATAATTATCAGTTTGATTGACCTCTGTTTCTTGTAAAGTGGTTGTGGCAGGAACAAGGGAATGATTTCTGTGGATACTACGTTTGCGAGTCCATCCGCCACACGACCTGTGAGAGGGGCTACTCCGACAAACAATTTGAAGTGCGTAAATAAAAATATTCATAATTTTATTTTATTACCATCTTGAGTTTCATTCATATATATATATATATATATATATATATATATATGTATTTACCCCTTTCTTAAAATTAGATGTTTCGGCAGCGGGATGAACTCCTAGCACCAGATCGCATGCGAGCAATTCAAGAGGAATTGGCGGCATTCTTTCTTGACTATGTGATCGCTGAAGACGGGGAATACCATGTGGACCACGCGTCCGTATTTTAAAAGATAATTATTGTTTATATGTAGCTGGTAGCGTCGGATAGATATACGAGAACTTGTTGTTCGACCAATCTCTCGGAGAAGGAGAGGTGGTCGATATCACTTCTCTGTATGCATATATATGTTCATGACGATCTTCTGTTTGCTTAATTACTAGCTAGCTAGCATGTCTAGTTAGTCCTCTCTATACGTATGTATAGTACGTAGCGTCGACCAAGCACGGACAAAAGAAAGGACACTTTTCTCTATTAGTTAGCTAGCTATAGCACAATATATGAAACACCTAAATTAACCCCCAAAACCCCCAACCCCCTCTTTTGAAAAAAAACAAAAACCAGAGCCAAAGAAATGTCGACGTGGATGCCTATTGGTCCCGGTTGGTGCCACCAACCGGGACCAAAGGCCCTCTACTGGACTCGCGGACAGGCCACGTGGAGCCCATCTGTCCCGGTTCTGGATAGAACCGGGACTAAAGGGTGAGGGTATTAGTACCGACCCTTTAGTCCCGGTTCATGAACCGGGACTAAAGGCCCTTATGAACCGGGACTATAGGCCCTTTTTCTACTAGTGCGCCTTGTTCCTGAGTCCTGAAGACGCGCGCATTCCTTTCTTTCCAAAGTTCCCATCCCACTAGAAGGAGAAGGGAAGATAGAGCTTTCGTGGATTGACCATTGTTAGTGAGTAGCGCATCCCACCAAGATTTGACCGTGTTAAACTGGAGCCAAGGAGTCATGGAGATATTTAGACCAAGCCAGGCAAACACCTCATTCCAAACTCTAGTAGAGAAGCTGCACTTAAAGAGGAGGTGAGCCGCAGATGCTTGCACCTGATTACATAGTGGACATCGGTTACAATTAGGCCATCCTCGCTGTTGGAGCCTATCGGCAGTCCAAATTCTGTTTTGAGTGACAAGTCAGGCAAAAAAATTACACTTGGGGGGTGCCCAAGCCTTCCAGACTGTGGCATGCAAGCTTGAGCGAGTAAGGCCAGCAAACTGCGCCATATAAGCAGACCTAGCTGAGTACTGGCCATCGTTGGTTGACTTCCAACGGATTGTATCCTTCACACCAGGCCGAATGATGACATTCAGAAGCTTCTCCCATAATGCCAAGAATTGTTGGAGGTGCTCAAGCGTGAGGCCGTTATGGTAGTCAATTTGGTTTATCCAGTGCCCATTCCTCAAGGCTGTGGCAACAGATGCCCCCTTCTTGCGTGAAATCTCAAAAATCTTTGAAGCAATGTCTTTTGGCCTAAAACCCTCCAGCCAAGGCGACTCCCAGAAGGAAGCCTTCTGTCCATCACCAATCGTGACCTTAATCGCAGCCGCAAACAAATTACGGTCATTGGCCTAGCAAAGTGTCCCTATACCGCACCATACACGTGGTGGGTCGTCCCAGTCAAGCCAAAGCCATCGCAACCGGAGGGCAGCGGCAAACTTGTCAAGGTGCAAAATGCCAAGGCCTCCAAATTCTCTTGGTTGAGCTGTTAAGGCTATTTGTAATAAATTGCCCATCACTTTCGTTATATAGTTACATTGTTACATGAACAGCCGATGATTGAAATGACCTAACTAGATCTATGCATACGTGACATTATGCTGACGTAGGATGCATGCACGTCCCGGCAGGAATAGCTAGCTGATCCTCCTTTCGATATGAGATCGATTTGGACACAGCCTGTGCTCCACATACGTATGTGTGCATGTAATCATAGCAGTGGCGTGAACCTGCACGTACCGCACTGCTCTATGTCTCTCTCTCTCTCTCTCTCTCTCTCTCTCTCTCTCTCTCTCTGTGTGTGTGTGTGTGTGTGTGTGTGTGTGTGTGATAGCAACGTGCAATATATACATAGCCACGCAGAGAAAACATGTATATGGCAATGTAGCAACATAATAGTTATGGAAATCAAACAGCATTTCTCTATGGTACGTACGGTAGGTGTAGTGGAATTCCCGCCCCTTTTGTATTAATTGATTGATTGATCTTGCTCGGAATTCCAATATGTATATCGCTTCTAAAGTTGGTATGATTATACATCCTGATGCCGTGTGGACTTTATTTAGTTTCGGTAGCTAGCACTAGCAGCTAGTGTACAATAATAGCCAGACTTTTCAAGCTCATCATTGTTGCTAGTTACCCGAATCAACCGAACCAATCCTTTTACCCACCTTTACATTAGTTTGCGGTCAAATCGTCTCAGAGTAGCTGATTGCAACTGTATCTTGGCATCTGGCCGACATATATATGCACCAATGTGCAATACCTCATCGGTCGCTTGTAGTCAATACTTCAAACTTTGACCACTAGTATGTGTGTAAAAGTGAATGAATATTGGCCATGGGGAGATCGCATACTGTAATTGTGTTTGAACCTGCTAAACATTTTTACTATCTTTATTTAGGTGCATAGTAAAAAAGAAGAAGTCAAAGTATTGTTCTAGAGACAGCAAAAGTCAAACATTGCTTATACTTTCACCTAGACCAGCTAACTCTGCCTCAGAGCTCGGTTGGAGTCAGACAGGAAAAAAGGTACTCCCCCGTCTCAAATATAGTGTATTTGTTCTACGTTAAAATTTAACCAAGTTAATAGAAAAGTTTATCAACATCAAGAACACTAAACAAGTACTATTAGATTCATCATGAAACATATTTTCATATGATATATATTTGGTGTTGTACTTAAGATTAGTAATCTGACGTCGCACTCGATCGACAATACGCACACAGATAATAAATGGAGTAAAAATTAGGCATGCACGGACAGTGAGCGATCGTAGTCCCGACGGCTGCTGATGTCTCTGTAATATATTCCACGCGTAAAACCAGCCGTGCATTCCACATGCACGCATGAGCCTTCATGTACATGGATTTGGAGCGAGAGGATGGGGTGGCTGGAAGTCTGGAGCGCACCTTGTGAAGCCCCAGTTGAGCCCAAGCTGGCACGTCAAATACACGCGCACCGCAGGTTACATGCGCGTAGACTACCGACACGTTACGCACAGTGCCGCATGCAATGCAAGGATAGAAAAGAAAAGAAGCTAATGATGGGCTCGTTAGGTATAGTGATCCATTCACAGATGAACGTCCGTCGTCTACAAAATGACTCGAGACTCAACGGCTGGCTGCTGCTTAGCCAGTTTAAGTGTGAACTGAACTGGGCTTTGCTTAGCCGTTGTGTGCTTGCGGTGCAACGCACGGTGAGGGTGAGGGTAGGCATTGTGCTTGCTTGCTGCATGCATGCCGTGTGTGTGTGGTGGGTCCAGAAATCGTCTATCATCTGTACGCCGTTGTGATCTTTTCTCGTTTCTCCGATCTTCCTTTCCTATGTCTTTTTCCTTCCCCGGCGAGGGAATTTGGATACTCATGCAATAATGGCGGTGTACCGAACTCTTCAACTCGATCGTCGCCCAGTCGGGCGCAGCCGCGTGCACGCGTCGTATGTACCTATCTTTCCGCACGGGAATAATTAGGCCGACCGTCCATGATCAACGCGCGCGTACGTAAAGCTGATTCGATTCCATCAACACGTACTCTACGTACGTACCCACTAGTCGCGCACACCACTACGTACTTGATGATAGATGAGGGTATCTCCAGCCGTTGGCCCCCCCAGGACGCATATAAATCGCTTGGGCGAGCCCGATACACTCTGTACGGTTTTTACCATTGTCGCTTCAGCGTCGAAATTGGCTCATTTGCAGCCCAATTTCGGCGAATAAACGCCCATATGGGCGAGAATAGGCCAATATTCGGCGTGGTTTCGTGTCTCGGCGCTCAATTATCAACACAATTATTTCTTATCACATATTTCATCACGTAAAAATCAAATACTTCAACAAAATACTACAATAACAAATAGTTCAATACAAATTATATAGTTCAACAAATAAAAACTCGTATTTCATCACGCTGGCGCCCCCTTGAGCCTCCATAGGTGCTCAATCAGATCTTTCTGCAGCTTGATGATGCACCTGTGGGTCTCGGATCTCCTGATGCATACCGAGATAGGCAGTCCAAGTTGCCGGTAGTCGGTGATCAACTTCGCCAGAGGACCCTGCCAAGAGTATGGTTCGGTGTCAAACACTGGGTCTTCTTGTTCGCTCTCGATGATCATGTTGTGCAAGATGACACAGCAAGTCATGATCTCCCACATTTGATCTTTCGACCAGGTCTGAGCGGGGTACCGAACAACAGCGAATCGAGATTGGAGCACACCAAATGCCTGCTCGACATCCTTCCTGCAAGCCTCCTGAAGCTTCGCAAACCAGGCATTCTTGCCTCCTGCCACAGGGTTTGAGATCGTCTTCACAAATGACGACCATCTCGGATAGATGCCGTCAGCTAGATAGTACCCTTTGTTGTATTGGTGCCCATTGATCTCAAAGTTCACCGGAGGAGAATGGCCCTCAACGAGCTTGGCAAAAACAGGAGAGCACTGCAGCACGTTAATGTCATTGTGAGTTCCTGGCATACCAAAGAAGGAGTGCCAAATCCAGAGGTCCTGTGTGGCTACCGCCTCAAGCACCACACTTCAACCGCCTTTGGCGCCTTTGTACATCCCATGCCAACCAAATGGGCAGTTCTTCCATTTCCAATGCATGCAGTCGATGCTTCCAAGCATCCCAGGAAATCCTCTTGCTGCATTCTGGGCTAGGATCCGGCAAAGTGTCTTTCGCATTGGGTGTTCTCAAGTATTGTGGCCCAAACACTGCCACCACTGCCCGGCAGAACTTGTAGAAACACTCTATGCTGGTGGACTCGCCATGCGCCCATAGTCGCCGAGTGAATCACCGGGCGCTCCATATGCAAGCATCCTCATCGCTGTCGTGCACTTCGGATGGAGGTGAATCCAAGAGCGCCAAAGCAATCCATCTTGCACTTGAAGTAGTTGTCGAACTCCCGGATGGAATTCACAATCCTGAGGAAGAGCTTTCGGCTCATCCGATTACGGCGCCGAAATGTTCTCTCGCCATGAAGTGGAGCATCGGCGAAGTAGTCGGAGTAGGGCATGCAATAGCCTTGCAGACGATGTCGGTTCTTTGCTTTCACCCGCCCCGGCGCCGAGCCACCTCGACGCGGCTTTTCATTGCTCGCCAGCAGCTGGGCGAGGGCGGCGAGCACCATCGATGCTCTTCTTCCCGGACGCCGGCCGCTTCCTCCTCCAGCAACGCGGCGAGCTCTTCCTCCTCATCCGAGTCCATCGCCGACACAGTCAAAACGCCGAACACCTTGCGCTCGGTGGGCGTGTACCCGCCGTTAAACCGCGCCTCCGCGGCCGGAAACGCCCAGCTGCTGCGGGAGGGGCTGCCGCGGCGAAGCGCTGCTATTTTCCGGCGGGGAATGGCTATCTAGCGGAGTAGGCCGGCGACCGTCACCGGGATATAGCTAGTGGTGGCCGAGGGCGCTGGGGGTGCGAGGCGAGTCGGGGGAAGAAAACCTTGACTTTTCTCGCCGGTGTGGGCCAGGCGTGCTTTTCCCTAGCGCCGGAGCCCCCAACGGCTTCCCAGCGCGCCGGGTTCGGCCTATGACCGCCGGGCGGAAAAAAGGTCCGAACCGACGATTTTCGGCGTCCTGGGGGCGTGACTGGGCCGTTTTTTCGGCGCCGGCGCTGAAAAAGTGGCCTGGGGGGTCTGTTGGGGACACGGCTGGAGATGTCCTGAGAGTTACATTCCGTGCATGCAAAGCTTTTTTTTGTTGTTACTATTTGTGCGTGCATGCAGGCTCAGGGCATCTCCAACGCCGAACACCACGAACGTCTGTGGACTTGTGTTCGCGGAGAATGCATGAGGATTAGAGCCAATGCGCTGATCCAAACTATTCGTCCATGTCCGTTTGACGAGTTGGCCCAACACGCTGACGTAAACGGATCAACGTATTTTTTTTCTGCATGCAACCCATTTCATGCCCAAATTTGAACGGATTTACGTTGGCGCGGACAGGCAGTGAACATGCGCGACGTCCGTCCTTGTTTTCCTCTAGCCTGCCAGTCGGTGGCACATTGGTCATTTCCTCATTCTACCGGCGACCGTCACCACACCCAGCCGCCGCCGCCAAGTTTCAGTGCCCAGGCCGGCCATCCGCACCCAGATACCTTCCCCAGCAGCACGCCACCCTCGATTGCCCCATACTCCGGTGTTTGGGGACTATTTTCGCCGCTGTCACAACACTCTAATGTCGGTGCCACCCCTCGCCTTCGCCGCCGGCAGCACCGCCTTGCGCATCTAGCTCGCTCGCCGGACGCCTCCACGTCCGCCTCCATGTTGACAAGCTACCTGGTCTCAGAGAGGTGTGAGGCTCTTCACCGGTCGTCTTCTTCCACCACGCCTGCAAGGTGTTCGACGGTTTGACCGCAAGGTACAAATGGACTCCTACGATAAGTACTCTTTCCACAATTTCATTTGCGATTCGAATGATTCTTCATCCGATGATGAGGAGATTGTGGTTGCCGCTTTGGTCGTCCATGACCACATTAGTAGGTAGCGGCCGATGTTCATGGGCTCAATCCCGGGGCATACTCCTGTGCTGAATCGCAATAGAGAGAGCGGTGCCTACTCTGGTAGGACTGCTTCGAGTCCGCTTACCCGCTCTTCAAGCACAACCTATTCTGGTGCCGCTTCCGAATGGCTAGACATGTGATCAACTATATCCTGGCGGGGGTGGTGGCGTACGACAACTATTTTGAGTGCAAGGAGGATGCCCTGAGAAAGTTGGCTTCTCCTCTTATCACAAATGCACTGCAGCTATTCGGACGCTTGCATACGGAGTATCCAGTGATCTCATTGATGAGTATATCTGAATGAGCAAGTCCATGTGCCTAGACTCCCATGTACAAGTTCTGCAAGGTTGTGGTAGAAGTGTTTGGCCCGAAGTATTTGAGAGAGCCAACTGCTACATATACCACCTGGTTGTTGGCGATCAATGCCAGTAGGGGCTTTCCGGGGATGCTTGATAGCATATAATGCATGCACTAGGAATGGAAGAACTGCACTTCTGCTTGGCAGGGGGCAGTATGGGGTCATGTGAAAGCTTGCACTGTCATACTTGTGGCCGTGGCTTCAGAAGATTGCTACCTCTTGAGCACTGCGTTGGTTTTCCCTTGAAGAGGAAAGGGTGATGCAGCAAAGTAGTTTAAGTATTTCCCTCAGTTTTTGAGAACCAAGGTATCAATCCAGTAGGAGGCTACGCGCGAGTCCCTCGTACCTACACAAAACAAATAAAACCTCGCAACCAATGCGATAAGGGGTTGTCAATTCCTTCACGGTCACTTACGAGAGTGAGATCTGATAGATATGATAGGATAATATTTTTCGTATTTTTGTGATAAGATGCAAAGTAAAATAAAAGCAAAGTAAAAAAGCAAAGGAAATAACTAAGTATTGGAAGATTAATATGATGAAAATAGACCCGGGGGCCACATGTTTCACTAGTGGCTTCTTTCAAGAGCATAAGTATTTTATGGTGGGTGAACGTATTACTGTTGAGCAATTGACATAATTGACCATAGTTATTAGAATATCTAGGTATGATCATGTATATAGGCATCACGTCCGAGACAAGTAGACCGACTCCTGCCTGCATCTACTACTATTACTCCACTCATCGACCGCTATCCAGCATGCATCTAGAGTATTAAGTTCATGACAACAGAGTAACGCCTTAAGCAAGATGACATGATGTAAAGGGATAAATTCATGCAAAATGATAAAAACCCCATCTTGTTATCCTCGATGGCAACAATACAATACGTGCCTTGCTGCCCCTCATCACATCGGGAAAGGACACCGCAAGATTGAACCCAAAGCTAAGCACTTCTCCCGGCCCATTGCAAGAAAGATCAATCTAGTAGGCCAAACCAAACTGATAATTCGAAGAGACTTGCAAAGATAACCAATCATACATAAAAGAATTCAGAGAAGATTCAAATATTGTTCATAGATGATCATAAACCCACAATTCATCGGTCTCAACAAACACATCGCAAAAACAAGATTACATCGAATAGATCTCCACGAGAGAGGGGGAGAACATTGTATTGAGATCCAAAAAGAGAGAAGAAGCCATCTAGCTACTAACTATGGACCCGAAGGTGCAAGTAAACTACTCACACTTCATCGGAGAGGCTATGGTGTTGATGTAGAAGCCCTCCGTGATGGATGCCCCCTCCGTGAGCTCCTAACAGGCCCCAAGATGGGATCTCGTGGGTGACGAAGGTTGCGGCGGTGGAATTAGGTTTTTGGCTCCTGTTTTGATCGTTTGGGGGTACGTAGGTATATATAGGAGGAAGGAGTACGTCGGTGGAGCAACAGGGGGCCCACGAGGGTGGAGGGCGCGCCCTGGGGGGTAGGCGCGCCCCCTACCTCGTGGCCTCCTGGAAGCTTCTCTTACGTAGGGTCCAAGTCTCCTGGATCTTGTTCGTTCCAAAAATCACGCTCCCGAAGGTTTCATTCTGTTTGATATTCTTTTTCTGCGAAACTCTGTAATAGGCAAAAAAACAGCAATTCTAGGCTGGGCCTCCGGTTAATAGGTTAGTCCCAAAAAATATATAAAAGTGAACAATAAAGCCCAATAATGTCCAAAACAGAAGATAATATAGCATGGAGCAATCAAAAATTATAGATACGTTGGAGACGTATCAAGCATCCCAAGCTTAATTCCTGCTCGTCCTCGAGTAGGTAAATGATAAAAACAGAAGTTTTGATGCGTAGTGCTACTAGGCATAATTTCAATGTAATTCTTCTTAATTGTGGTATGAATATTCAGATCCGAAATATTCAAGATAAAAGTTCATATTGACATAAAAATAATAATACTTCAAGCATACTAACTAAACAATTATGTCCTCTGAAAATAACATGGCCAAAGAAAGTTCATCCCTACAAAATCATATAGTTTAGTCATGCTCCATTTTCATCACACAAGAATGCTCTCATCATGCACAACCCCGATGACAAGCCAAGCAATTGTTTCATACTTTAGTAATCTCAAACTTATAAACCTTCACGTAATATATGAGCGCGAGCCATGGACATAGCACTATGGGTGGAATAGAATATGATGATGGGGGTTATGTGAAGAAGACAAAAAAAGGAGAAAGTCTCACATCAACGGGGCTAATCAATGAGCTATGGAGATGCCCATCGATTGATGTTAATCCAAGGAGTAGGGATTGCCATGCAACGGATGCACTAGAGTTATAAATGTATGAAAGCTCAACAAAAGAAACTAAGTGGGTGTGCATCCAACTTGCTTGCTCACGAAGACCTAGGGCACTTGAGGAGGCCCATTGTTGGAATATACAAGCCAATTTCTATAATGAAAAATTCCCACTAGTATATGAAAGTGACAAAACAAGAGACTCTCTATCATGAAGATTATGGTGCTACTTTGAAGCACAAGTGTGGCAAAGGATAGTAACATTGTCCCTTCTCTCTTTTTCTCTCATTTTTTTGTATTCCTCACTTGGGACAATGCTCTAGAATGATGATCATCACACTTCTATTTATTTACAACTCAATGATTACAACTCGATACTAGAACAAAGTATGACTCTATATGAATGCCTCCGGCGGTGTACCGGGATATGCAATGAACCAAGAGTGACATGTATGAAAGAATTATGAACGGTGGCTTTGCCACAAATACTATGTCAACTACATGATCATGCTAAGAAATATGACAATGATGAACGTGTCATGATAAACGGAATGGTGGAAAGTTGCATGGCAATATATCTCGGAATGGCTATGGAAATGCCATAATAGGTAGGTATGGTGGCTGTTTTGAGGAAGATATAAGGAGGTTTATGTGTGAAAGAGCATATCATATCATGGGGTTTGGATGCACCGCTAAGTTTGCACCAACTCTCGATGTGAGAAAGGGCAATGCATGGTACCGAAGAGGCTAGCAATGATGGAAGGGTGAGAGTGCGTATAATCCATGGACTCAACATTAGTCATAAAGAACTCACTTACTTATTGCAAAAATATACAAGTCATCAAAAACCAAGCACTACGTGCATGCTCCTAGGGGGATAGATTGGTAGGAAAAGACCATCGCTCGTCCCCGACCGCCACTCATAAGGAGGACAATCAAAGAACACCTCATGTTTCAAATTTGTTACATAACGCTTACCATACGTGCATGCTACGGGACTTGCAAACTTCAACACAAGCATTTCTCAAATTCACAACTACTCAACTAGCACGACTTTGATATTATTACTTCCATATCTCAAAACAATCATCAAGCATCAAACTTCCCTTAGTATTCCACACACTCATAAGAAAGTTTTTACTAATCTTGAATACCTAGCATATTAGGATAATTTAAGCAAATTACCATGCTACTTAAGACTCTCAAAATAATCTAAGTGAAGCATGATAGATCAATAGTTTCTATAAAACAAATCCACCACCGTGCTCTAAAAGATATAAGTGAAGTACTAGAGCAAAACTATATAACTCAAAAGATATAAGTGAAGCACATTGAGTATTATAATAATTTCCAAATCATGTAGGGCTCTCTCAAAAGGTGTCTACAGCAAGGATGACTGTGGTGAACTAAAAAGCAAAGACTCAAATCATACAAGATGCTCCAAGCAAAACACATATCATGTGGTGAATAAAAATATAGCTTCAAGTAAAGTTACCGACGGAAGTAGACGAAAGAGGGAATGCCTTCCGGGGCATCCCCAAGCTTTGGCTTTTTGGTGTCCTTAGATTATCTTGGGGTGCCATGGGAATCCCCAAGCTTAGGCTCTTTCCACTCCTTGTTCCATAATTTATCAAATCTTTTCACCCAAAACTTGAAAACTTCACAACACAAAACTCAACAGAAAATCTCGTGAGCTCCGTTAGCGAAAGAAAACAAAAGACCACTTCAAGGTACTATAATGAACTCATTCTTTATTTATATTGGTGTTAAACCTACTGTATTCCAACTTCTCTATGGTTTATAAACTATTTTACTAGCCATAGATTCATCAAAATAAGCAAACAACACACGAAAAACAGAATCTGTCAAAACAGAACAGTCTATAGTAATCTGTAACTAACGCAAACTTCTGGAACTCCAAAAAATCAGCCAAAATAGGACGACATAGGCAATTTGTTTATTGATCAGCAGCAATTGGAATCAATATTTTCTCATGTTATGGTGATTTTTAACAATTGTTTTTGTGAACAAAAAGTTTCTGGAATTTTCTGCAAGATCAAATAACTATCATCCAAGAAGATCCTATAGGTTTAACTTGGCACAAGCACTAGTTAAAACATAAAAACACATCTAACCAGAGGCTAGAACAAATATTTATTCCTAAACAGAAGCAAAAGCAAAAAAACTAAAAATAAAATTGGGTTGCCTCCCAACAAGCGCTATCGTTTAACGCCCCTAGCTAGGCACAAAAGCGAGGATAGATCTAAGTATTGCCATCTTTGGTTGGCAATCCATAAGTGGCTCTCATGATAGATTCATATGGCGCCACCAATCAGTCTAAATTAGTTACTTGATTCCTTAACTACCTAGCTTGCAGAGAATAAAGTAGGCTTTGCCTGAGATACGTAAAGGAGGAATAGTCAACTATACTCTGAATGTGCACCCACGTGGAGTTGACCTTCACTTTTCAGAGACAGGGGCAAGCCGATAATTTGTAGCCTCCTTGGTTGTTTTCTGGAAATTTCAGTAGAAGTGAAGCCCTGTAGGAGCTCCCTAAGGACTCTAGCTAAGACCTGTTTGAGACCACAGGTGACTCAAGCGTGGACTTATCCCCTCTCGGTAAGTCAAGACCATATCGTCTGCGTAGCGTGCGTAATAGAAGACTACGGCCCCATCCTCTCGGACCATTACCCTTTCAAGCTTGGCAACCAATATATGGAGATAGCAGTGAATGAGGACAGGTTCAATCGGGCTTCCGAGCGGTATTCCTCGCTTCTTCCTAGGGAAGTGTTCCATGCATTTCTTTAATGGAAATTGAAATCTAATATTCCCTTCCTTCATATCAATAATTGCACCAATCGTTCTAAGGAAAGGTCTACCAAGAATAATAGGACATGAAGGATTGCAATCTATGTCAAGAACGATAAAATCTACGGGCACATAGTTCCTATTTGCAACAGTAAGAACATCATTAATTCTTCCCATAGGTTTCTTAATAGTGGAATCCGCAAGGTGCAAGTCTAGAGAGCAATCATCAAAATCACAGAAATCTAGCAAATCGCACAAAGTTTTGGGAATAGTGGAAACACTAGCACCCAAATCACAAAGCATAGAACTCATGACCCTTAATCTTAATTTTAATAGTTGGTTCCCACTCATCATAAAGTTTTCTAGGGATAGAAACTTCCAACTCAAGCTTTTCTTCATAAGATTGCATCAAGGCATCAACGATATGTTTAGTAAACGCTTTATTTTGACTATAAGCATGAGGAGAATTTAGCACGGATTGCAACAAGGAAATACAATCTATCAAAGAGCAATTTTCATAATTAAATTCCTTGAAATCCAAAATAGTGGTTTTATCAACATCTAACGTTTTGATTTCTTCAATCCCACTTTTATCAATTTTAGCATCAAACAAGATCTGAAAACTCTAAATTTTTGGAACGCCTTCTAGGTAAAGGTGGATCATATTAAGTCCCATTATTATCAAGATTCATATTGCAAAACAAAGATTTAATAGGGGACACATCAATAACTTTTAGATCTTCATCTTTATTTTCATAGAAATTTGAAGAACACGCTTTCATAAAGCAATCTTTCTTAGCATGCATCCTAGCGGTTCTTTCTTTGCACTCATCAATGGAAATTCTCATGGCTTTGAGAGACTCATTGATATCATGCTTAGGAGGAATAGATCTAAGCTTTAAAGAATCAACATCAAGAGAAATTCTATCAACGTTCCTAGCCAATTCATCAACTTTAAGCAATTTCTCTTCAAGCAAAGCATTGAAATTCCTTTGCGAATTCATAAACTCTTAACACTAGTCTCAAATTCAGAGGGCAATTTATTAAAATTTCCATAAGAGTTATTGTAGGAATTACCATAATTATTAGAGGAATTGCTAGGATAAGGCCTAGGATTAAAGTTTCCTCTATACCCGTTGTTACCAAAATTATTCCTACCAACAAAATTCACATTCAAAGATTCATTATTATTCTCAATCAAAGTAGACAAAGGCATGTCATTGGGATCAGAAGAAACACTCTTAGTAGCAAATAATTTCATAAGTTCATCCATCCTTCCACTCAAAACATTTATTTCTTCTATCGCATGCACTTCTTTATTAGTAGATCTTTCAGTGTGCCATTGAGAATAATTAACCATAATATTATTTAAGAGTTTAGTAGCTTCTCCTAAAGTGATTTCCATAAAAGTGCCTCCAAATGACCGAATCTACAAGATTTCTAGAAGCAAAATTCAATCCGGCATAAATTTTTGTATAATCATCCACAAATTCAAACCATGAGTAGGGCAATTACGTATCATTAATTTCATCCTCTCCCAAGCTTGTGCAACATGTTCATGATCAAGTTGCTTAAAATTCATAATATCGTTTCTAAGAGAGATGATCTTAGCGGGAGGAAAATACTTAGAGATAAAAGCATCTTTGCACTTGTTCCAAGAATCAATACTATTTTTAGGCAAAGACGAAAACCAAGCTTTAGCACGATCTCTAAGCGAAAAAGGAAATAGCTTCAATTTAACAATATCATTGTCAACATCTTTCTTCTTTTGCATATCACATAAATCATCGAAGCTATTTAGATGAGTAGTGGCATCTTCACTAGGAAGGCCGGCGAATTGATCTTTCATGACAAGATTCAACAAAGCAGCATTGATTTCACAATATTCAGTATCGGTAAGAGGAGCAATCGGAGTGCTAAGGAAATCATTATTGTTGGTATTGGTAAAGTCACATAATTTGGTATTATCTTGAGCCATCGTGACAAATAAGCAATCCAACACACGAGCAAACAAAAAGCAAGCGAAAAAGAGGCAAACGGAAAAGAGAGGGCGAATAAAACGGCAAGGGTGAAGTGGGGGAGAGGAAAACGAGAGGAAAATGGAAAATAATGTAATGCGGGAGATAAGGGTTTGTGATGTGTACTTGGTATGTTGACTTTTGCGTAGACCTCCCCGGCAACGGTGCAAGAAATCCTTTTTGCTACCTCTTGAGCATTGCGTTGGTTTTCCCTTGAAGAGGAAAGGGTCATGCACAAAGTAGCGTAAGTATTTCCCTCAGTTTTTAAGAAGCAAGGTATCAATCCAGTAGGAGGCTACGCGCGAGTCCCTCGTACCTACACAAAACAAATAAATCCTTGCAACCAACGCGATAAGGGGTTGTCAATCCCTTCACGGTCACTTACGAGAGTGAGATCTCATAGATATGATAGGATAATATTTTTGTGATAAGATGCAAAGTAAAATAAAAGCAAAGTAAAAAGCAAAGGAAATAACTAAGTATTGGAAGATTAATATATTGAAGATAGACCCGGGGGCCACAGGTTTCACTAGTGGCTTCTCTCAAGAGCATAAGTATTTTACGGTGGGTGAACGAATTAATATTGAGCAATTGACAGAATTGAGCATAGTTATGAGAATATCTAGGTATGATCATGTATATAGGCATCACGTCCGAGACAAGTAGACCGACTCACCTGCATCTACTACTATTACTCCACTCATCGACCGCTATCCAGCATGCATCTAGAGTATTAAGTTCATGAAAATAGATTAACGCCTTAAGCAAGATGACATGATGTAGAGGGATAAATTCATGCAATATGATAAACCCCCCCATCTTTTTATCCTCGATGGCAACAATACTATACGTGCCTTGCTGCCCCTATTGTCACTGGGAAAGGATACCGCAATATTGAACCCAAAGCTAAGCACTTCTCCCATTGCAAGAAAGATCAATCTAGTAGGCCAAACCAAACTGATAATTCGAAGAGACTTGCAAAGATAACCAATCATACATAAAAGAATTCAGAGAAGATTCAAATATTGTTCATAGATAATCTTGATCATAAACCCATAATTCATCGGTCTCAACAAACACACCGCAAAAAGAAGATTACATTGAATAGATCTCCACGAGAGAGGGGGAGAACATTGTATTGAGATCCAAAAAGAGAGAAGAAGCCATCTAGCTACTAACTATGGACCCGAAGGTCTGAAGTAAACTACTCACACTTCATCGAAGAGGCTATGGTGTTGATGTAGAAGCCCTCCGTGATGGATGCCCCCTCCGGCAGAGCTCCGGAACAGGCCCCAAGATGGGATCTCGTGGGTACAGAAGGTTGCGGCGGTGGAATTAGGTTTTTGGCTCCTGCTTACGATCGTTTGAAGTGCGTGAGGTATATATAGGAGGAAGGAGTGCGTGGGTGGAGCAACAGGGGCCCACGAGGGTGGAGGGCGCATACAGGGGGGGTAGGCGCACCCCCTACCTTGTGGCCTCCTGGAAGCTTCTCTTACGTAGGGTTCAAGTCTCCAGGATCCTGTTCGTTCCAAAAATCACGCTCCCGAAGGTTTCATTCCGTTTGGATCGTTTTATATTCTTTTTCTGCGAAACTCTGAAATAGGCAAAAAAACGATTCTGGGCTGGGCCTCTGATTAATAGGTTAGTCCCAAAAATAATATAAAAGTGAATAATAAAGCCCAATAATGTCCAAAACAGAAGATAATATAGCATGGAGCAATCAAAAATTATAGATACGTTGGAGACGTATCAAAGATCTCTTGATTTGGCACTCTTTCTTTGGCATGGCCGGCTCTCACAATGACATTAACGTACGTCACGCTCCCTAGTGTTCACAAGGCTTGCAGAAGGCAACTGCCCAGTGGTCAATGTTGAGATCAATGGCCACAACTACAATAAAGCATACTACTTAGTTGACCATATCTATCCTTAGTGGACTAATCTTGTGAAGACACCCCCAACCCTGTAGGAGAGAAGAGGAAGAGATTTGCCTAAGCACAAGAAAGTGCTAGGAAGGATGTGGAACGTGCCTTTGGTGTTTTCTTCAATCTCGATTGGGCATCGTTTGGTATCCTGCTAGGACTTGGAGCACCAAGAAGTTATGGGAGGTGATGGCTGCTTGTGTGATTATGCACAACATGATCATAGAGGATAAGCGTTCGGATGAAACCTACGACCAAGGGTTTCAATTTTGGGGTGACAATGTTGTGCGTGAGCATAGAGAAGCGGCAACGTTTGCAGAGTTCACCGAATTTCACCATCAAATGCGTGGTTGGAAAACTCACATTCAACTACAAGATAATTGGTTGAGCATGTGTGGGCTCATGTTGGCAACCAATAGATGTATCGGCTATATTTTTCTTTCAAATGTATTTGTGACAATTTAAATTTTATTTGGCTTGTCAACTATGAGATATTATTTGGTTGTGAAACTACGAGATATTTGAATTTGGTTGTGTGAACTTGGGGCAACTTTTTTGATATGCATGTAAAAGAGCAAAAAATAGGCCGCATATCGGCCGCATGGACGAAAATGCACCCACGCGTTGGACGCACTGCTAACACAAATGCGAAATAGGGCGGACGCGTCGACTCAAACAAACAAAAAGTGGATCGCGCGTCTGTTTGGGTCAACGCGTTGGAGTTTCTCTTAGGGGTTTGATTGGATTTAGCCCGAGTTAGTTGTGCCAATGCTTGAGCGCGCCAAAAAATTGGCAAAGCCAGCGCCGGCTCACCCACAACTCGCCAACGATTGGCATCAAAATCAATGCAAAAATGAACCGGAAGGATGGGCCAGCCAGGGCGTAAACTATTTTAGCTCCCTTCCAAACAGTTGCCCACGCAGAAATCAACATCAATTAATTAGCTAGGCAGGTTTTGGCCGACCCTATACAACAAATATCCGTCAGAGGGAGCGCTAAGCCACCAACCTATTGTCCTTCACAAGCCACCACATGAGAGAGAGAGAGAGATGAACCTGGGGCAAAGCGCTTCATTCTCGGTGGTGGTACAACGGCGTGAGATGACGAGGAGAGGAACGTGCATGAGAAGAGGTGGAGGTGTGCTCGACATTGATGGATTCTGGACCTGGCAACACATCCTTCCTTTGTACATGGCCTCCCACGGTGGAGGAGGCAGCGACAGCGACGATGGGACCAACCTATCCTTCCAAATCTAGCAGGCCCTACTCCCTCTGTACCATGATGCGCGAGCTCGACAGGAAAGCAGTGTCGCAACCGACATGCCGGGGAGGCGGGCGGAGGGGACACTGGTGGAAAAAGGCCTTTGGTCGCGGTTCATAACTACCATTAGTCGCGGTTGGGCAACCGCGACCAAATAAGCGCGATTAATGCCCCCACCTTTAGTCGCGGCTGCTTAAGAACCGCGACTAACGGCCCGTCCACGTGGGCGCCAGCGGCCGTCGGGCGGAGGACCTTTAGTCGCGGTTCTTTCCGCCAACCGCGACTAAAGGCTGCCATGTGTTTAGGGTTTTAGCCCCCTAAACCTGTTTTCTGTTTAATTTGTATTGTTTTATTTCTTTTGTGCTTTATTTTAATTTTGAAGGAGTTTCAATGTTTTATTTTTATAGAAAACCCCTGCCACCATCGCCACTTATCCATTGCCGACCATCACTGCCACTTATCCATTGCCGGCCTCCACCGCTGGCACGCCGCCGCCGCTTGCCGCCCGGGCGTGCACGCTGGAGAAGCTAAGGAAGGGTGATGCGTCAAGGGCGGGCGTCTGGCCACAAGGTGAGCCCAAGAATGGGTCGAGGCGTTGGAGAGCGCGGGCATGTGAAGTAGCCGGAGGTGGCCTTGGCCGGATGCACTACCAGGTTGCGCCGAGGGCGGCGAAGCGAGGCGGCGCGCTGTGGGCGAGGGAGGCCGGTCGGCGGCGTTGAGGCCGGGCGAAGCGAGGCGGGCAAGACGAGGCCGCCGGGCGCGCGCTGCTGTAGGCGAGGGCGACGGCGGCGGCGCCGAGGGCGAGGGCGACGGCGGGGCGGCGCCGAGGCGAGGGCGACGGCGGCGGCGCCGAGGGCGCGGGCAGAGACGAACAAAGCGAGAATCGGAATCGGAGAAGACGAGAATCGAGCCTTGTATTTATAGCCCCCTTTAGTCGCGGTTGGCGACGAGACCATGACTAAAGGTACCTTTAGTCATGGGTCGCCTGCCCAACCGCGACTAAAGGGTTTTTATGGAGTTTTTATGCGTTCCTGCTACCTTTTTTAGTCGGTTGGTGCGACCAACCGCGACTAAAGGCCGCCGCAGGTTTAGGGTTTTAGCCCCCACAAACCTGTTTTCTGCTTAATTTGTATTGTTTTCTTTTTAATTTGTATTGTTTTCTGTTTAATTTGTATTGTTTTATTTCTTTTGTGCTTTATTTTAATTTTGAAGGAGTTTCACATATTCTACGGTACTACATACATGCATATGAATGTACAATTTCAAACAAATTTCCGCCACTTTCTTCCCGCCTCCTGCCTTCCCGCTCCAAATGGCTAAGTGTTGGCTGCTGGATGGGTATATATAGGGAGGGGCTTTGAGTTGCGGTTGGCCTGCAAACTGTGACTAAAGGTGCCGGAGGCCTTTAGTCGCGGTTGTCCCGGCAAACCGCGACTAAAGACCTCACGCGTTGGCCACCGAGCGCCACAGGCCCAGCCTTTGGTCGCGGTTCACCTCCGTAATCATGACTAAAGGTCCCATTAGTCGCGGTTCCTACAGCTTCGCGACTTATGGGGCTGGACGGAAGCCTGTTTTTCCACCAGTGGGAGGAGGCAAAGGAGTGGCGGCGAGGCGGGATGCGAGAATAGGCGGTGGCGGTGTAGACGATGGGCTAGGGTTAGGGGAGTCAAGAACAGAGGGGAGGGGGAGATGAGGAGAAGAGAATAGCTTCATATTGGTACCCCTCTCTTGGGACGCGAAATGATGAATATGTCCCAGTGGGAGCATGAAATTTACACTCTGATGCAATTAAGTTTTATCGGACGACTCAGAACGGTCAGGCCAAAGATCCAACGTCCCAAATGACTTGAACCCCAGATCAGACGGTCTGCATTGCGAGGAACTTTTGATCGGACGACCAAAAATGCCTAATTGTTCCTAGGGACTCATTCCCTCCGGGCGTTTACTCATGGGATTGCAACCAATTCTAGTTCCATCTGGATACCACCCTTGCCTCTAGTCTATTCTTTTCAATAATTATTCTCAATTCTTGTAATGTTTTTATGAATTTGTAGCCAACAGTTTAAGCAAAAAAAGCGAAGGAAAAAAATCACTTCTCGCATATATACATCCGTCCTTTCGTTTTCCTCTGCATAGTAAATGTTCTAGGCATCCCATATTTGGCTGCTAGGACTCCATTTAAATATACGGGTTTTGGCCAAACATAGGCCAATTTTTCATGTCCCACGTGGAATTTTCTTGTCAAATTTAGATATATCATCAACAAGTTTTTTTTCAAAAGAAAAGCACTACCACAAGATGCTCCGCACGACATGAATCAGGAAGAGGAGGTCCATTTTGATATAGGCAAGAGGAAATTGATAAAACATTACCATCCTAATTTGAAATATTTGGTAAGAAGAAAGTACTTGGCTGATAAACCTCGTCAGCCAAGAGAAATTAATATTTATTAAGAGTTTGGGCCTAAAAGGATTGATTTGATTAATTAAGAGCTCCACTGGAATTTAGCTACTTAAATACTTTCATTTCACCATTCTATTTTGTTCCACTTGAAATTTAATTATATTTTTATCTAGTAGGATATTGAATCTTAGTGTCCGATGATGTATTTTGTAGTTTCGAAATGGAAGGCATCATTTTTAAGTAATTATATTCTTTATTTCCTTAATATAGTAAGCATTTTATAGCTGCATTTTGCATTTAAATGGTCTTCTATTATGTCAGCTAGATGTTTCCTTTACAGGGTATGTCAGCTAGAAGTTACAAAACACATTTTTATTTAGTACATCGTTGCTTGAAATTTTAGGCCGTGTTAAAGTGGTATGTGGCACCCCCGTTTAGAGAAACTGGAACGCCCCGTATTCCAGCCCAGAGATCGAGGAGAAGTCTTCTGGAATACGGCACTGCTTAGCATAGAACAAATCAGCTCTTTATTGCAATCTATATGGGTACAAGGGGATTACATCGGCACGGCGACACTTCACCTGCCACGGTTGTTCCATGCAAGTAGCAGAACAATACGATGCAGCGGAATAACTCCTGGCAGCGGAATAGCGACGACGGTGATGAACTCCACTCCGCAGGGACTCTGGCTGGAACGCTTATCCTAGCTCGCAAACAAGGAATCCACAGCAAACAAGCAAGCAAATCTGGCATGACCTCCAAACTGGCATGACACGCCAGGTCAGTACATTCAATGTACTTGCAAGCTCACAGCAATCAAGACAATCAATAGCATGGCAATTACAGATTATTAAGCAATGATGAACACGATACTATCAGAACAACATGGCATGTACAACATGATACAACTAGAACAATACGAGCATGGCATAAACATATGAACATGATGAGACTAGCATGCAACATGATGAAACTATCATGCACCAACTTAATCTGCTCGGGTTACCTCGTAACCATCACCTGCACAAACTTACCATCACGGACATCACATGATCATCTCAGGATCCAATCAAGCTTGGTATTAACAATACTTTAGTATCATTTATGACCACAAGGAGCTTGACCTTTACCCTTGACTCTCGCATAACATCCCAAATATCCAACAAGTTGGTACTCATGATACCACAGTGATCCTCTCACGATCACATAAATATCAGCCAACTTATTTCATCATCGAACCAGTGTCGTTATTAAGCACATCATTATTATTACTGTTGACCCATAGTGTGACCGACACGAACTGGGCCCATATCCACGGGCGTGGCTATTGATAGATTTAGCACACACACTCTCCAGAGGTTAGCACATTGTACCCACACCAAGGAACCCATGGCCTCGCACTCCCATTCGGGTGGACCAACGGCGTTCCGACAAAACCGCCCTACTGCCATGACACTCTCCCGGCCACTCCGACCAACTCCCCTTTGGGCTAAGTCCTGGGTGGCCCCGTGCTTACCAAAGGCACCAACGGCCACCGTCGTGGCAAAACGGTCCCAAACGGGGCCAATAATCCTTACAAAACAACGGGCACACAAGGCTTATGCCGTCCTACCTGGCCAAGGTAGCGCCCGCGCATAACCTTCCCTCGCGGGACACACCTGCGAGAGGCATGGCAATAGACCCAACTAGGACCCGCCCCCCATGAGGTAAGTGTGGTTGCACTGGTCAGCTCGATATGGTGGCACCATGACTCAGCCAACAATTGTTCAAGTTCAATTTAATCCGGTTAAACTTGAATGCAATATGCCGAGTCATGATAAAAAGAATAACATGATGGAACTACAATGCATGAACATGATATTAACATAAGCATGGGGGTGCATCCCAATCAACGAGCATAACAACAACATTTAACCATTTATCCAGATGAGCATGGCATACTGACGAACATGGATATCACAACTAGAACACTACTCAAAGCATAACATGACCACTAGCATCAACAATAAATACCATGCAATAACATAATGATAAAACTACCATGCAAGTATTTAATCAACTGGATGCAAAGGAACATGCATAACAATGGTACTCGGAACAGACGATAGTCAGGCACCGAAGACCATCACCAACATGTACTACTACCAAACATTGCCAATATTAAAGTAATACTAGCATGAAGAAAACAATAACAGAGTGCATGAAAACATAGCACGACGGTAAACATCGATCCATAAGAATAACCAAAATAACGACAGCAGCAGCAAAACAAACAGACAATTATTAAAGATTCAAGTTGAAAACCAATGCTTCTGCATGGCTATCATGCAAATGGTGGTTGTGGCTTGCCTGGGGATGAAGAAGGCTCCGGGGAGAAGTGTGGTACGACCGTAGAAAGAATCGCCGGAAAGGGTTCGCTCTCCGAGGGGGCTGATTAGGGGAAAGGGTAAAATGGTCATTTCTAGTATGTCAAACCATAGTGAAAATGGTACCAAAAGTTCTGGCTCGAAGAGACGAAGAAGTAGGCATTGGATTCACCTCAATCAGAGTTACGGTTGCGGAGATATGAGGTGTAGAAGATGAGCGACTTTTCTGTAAAAACAATATTCACACCCGGGACCCTGAGTGGATAAGACAGAAACATATTTGAGCAAATACGCTTTCTGACTTAGAAAATGTACTCTGTTCAGAAGAAGAAGGATGCTTTCTTGCAGATGAAAGCGTACTGGTCGAAATACGTTTTCGAACAACTGAAAACGTACTCATCGAGAAGACGCTTCCACTTATCCACGTGGACCAGGGCCTTGGGCCACTTACAGGCGGGTCCCATGCGGCAGGGGGTGGGGCCAGCTGGGCGTCGTCTTCCTCCTTGCCGCCTTCCCGATCAGAGACAGAGGAGCAAGGGCAGGGAAGAGGCCGGCTGGCAGCCAACTCCGCCATCCTCGGCGTATGAGGCCACCAGCAGGGCGGCTGGGCCTGGCGCGCCCGTCCAGGAGGGAAGCGGTCGTCGGGGATGGAAGGGAAGACGGCGACAGGAGGAGGCAGAGGCGGTGGTGCTCTTTGGGGCACGGCCCTAGGGTGGCTTCGGCGACGAGTGGGTGGGGTGGAGATGCTCTTTAGGAGGAGGGCAACGTAATGGAGGGAGGAGGAGGGGAGGGCTGCCGTGCTCGAATTTGAGCCGAGCAGAGCGGCGGCCATGGCGGCAATGGAGGGCAACGGGAGCTCCTCGAGCTTGAGCTAGTGGCTAGACGGGACAAGAGGAGTGTGGGAAGGCTAGTGGTGTGCTCGGACGAGGCTAGGGTGGGTTTATATAGCTGTGGCAAGGCGGTTCGAGCTCGGGTGCCACCGTGGACGCATGTCTGGCGCCGCGGACGCGTGTGCGCGCTCGAGAGCTCAACGGAAGACGACGGAGGGGAGCAGGGAGCAGGCTCACGGGTAGGAGGCGACGAGGGGCACGGGGGAGAAGCAAACAGAGGAGGAATACGACCAATCTACAGCGCGTCCGTGGGCGCACTCTGTTCACGACGGAGACGGCTCACCGGGGAAGAGGACGGAGAGGGAAATGGCTCCATGGGAATGGCGACAACACGGGGAACGCGCTAGACATGCCCGTGCTTGCTGGAACGATGAGCAGACAGAGGGAGAAGAAGACCGAGGCGCTAGAGCGCGAGAAACGCCATGCCGAAACGGTGGTCACCGCGTGGACACGACGCTAACCCATGCTCTGATCGGCCAAATCTTGTCTGGGAGACAAGGTGTACAGAGGGTGATGCCAAGGAAGCGATAAACAAGCATAGTGATCACAGAGGTGACCACATGTAGCAAAGATACGATGGAACAACAAGGTGTTTGGAGTTTGCTGTGGCTCACACACATGGAGATTAAGGTTGTCCTTTGCTGAGTTTGATCACTTACTAGGGTGACTAAGATAGAAGGGTTTCAGCTCAAGGGGAGGGGGTTAGCTAGTAGTTGCTGTAGAAAGCACCCTACTGACCAGATTTAGAAATAATGAAGAAGCACTCATTAGGAGTGTCAACTTGAGCTCAAATTGGGCAAGGCAGAGTTATTTGGTCATATGAATATGCTGCAAAAGGTTTCATACCAATTGGATAAACCAAAATGGTACTTGCTTCACAATCATTTCCACTGACCAGAAACTTGCAGAAATTCTAGAGGAAAACTGGCTAGATGGAATGTGCCCAAATTGTGTGGGGATATGATATATGGATAAGAGAAGGCCTAGGAAAATTTACAGCCATAATGGAGCAAGATAAAATATACTTGCTTCACTAACTGAAAATTTGGACAGAAACAAAGATTTGAAGCTGTGCTCACAGGGATGTAGCGCATGAGCTCAAATCTTGTGGAGAGCTTTTATTTGATGATATAAAAGACCATGCAAAAATTCAACTCAATTGGATTAACCTAGCTAGTACTTCCTTCACAACCAATTCCCTCAGACAAGAACTTTGAAAAATTGCTCAGGAATATTTACTAGGCAAATTAAGTTGAAATTTGTCATGAGGCAACTATTTGGACATAAAAATGTGTCCAAAAGGTTTGGCGTCAATTGGGCAAAGGAAAATAGCACTTTCTTCACAACGTGCCATTTAGGAAAGAATAGGAAATGAATTATTTGAGCATGATGATAAACATGGCAAATGAAACATTTTGCCATATTTGAGGAAGATATGACCCAAACAATTTATGATAATTATTTGGGAATTTTAGGAGTGATGGAAATATAGGTTGCTTCACAACCTAGGGCAAATTGAGTTATTCATTTAATAGAAAAGGAATATCCCCAATAAAAAGAATATTGGGATTTGGGCTAGGATGAAAATGGAAAGGTCTAGGGAAGGATTTGGGTATGACTGTTTGGAAATATGCCCTAGAGGCAATAATAAAAGGATTATTATTATATTTCCTTGTTCGTGATAATTGTCTTTTATTCATGCTATAATTATATTATCCGGAATCGTAATACACGTGTGAATACATAGACTACAATATGTCCCTAGTGAGCCTCGAGTTGACTAGCTCGTTGATCAATAGATGGTCATGGTTTCATGACTATGGACATTGTATGTCATTGATAACGGGATCACATCATTAGGAGAATGATGTGATGGACAAGACCCAATCCTAAGCATAGCACAAGATCGTGTAGTTCGTTTTGCTAGAGCTTTTCCAATGTCAAGTATCTTTTCCTTAGACCATGAGATCGTGTAACTCCCCGATACCGTAGGAGTGCTTTGGGTGTACTAAACATCACAATGTAACTGGGTGACTATAAAGGTGCACTACAGGTATCTCCGAAAGTGTCTGTTGGGTTGTCACGGATCGAGACTGGGATTTGTCACTCCGTATTACGGAGAGGTATCACTGGGCCCACTCGGTAATGCATCATCGTACTGAGCTCAGAGTGACCAAGTGTTTGGTCACAGGATCATGCATTACAGCATGCGAGTAAAGTGACTTGTCGGTAACAAGATTGAATGAGGTATTGGGATACCGACGATCGAATCTCGGCAAGTAACATACCGTCGACAAAGGGAATAGTATACGGGTTGCTTGAATCCTCGACATCGTGGTTCATCCGATGAGATCATCGAGGAGTATGTGGGAGCCAACATGGGTATCCAGATCCCGCTGTTGGTTATTGATGGGAGAGCCGTCTCGGTCATGTATGCATGTCTCCGAACCCGTAGGGTCTACACACTAAGGTTCGGTGACGCTAGGGTTGTATGAATATGAGTATGCAGCAAACCGAAAGTTGTTCGAGTCCGGATGAGATCTCGGACGTCACGAGGAGTTCGAGAATGGTCCGGAGGTAAAGAATTATATATAGGAAGTGTTGTTTCGCCATCGGAAAGTTTGGGGTCACCCAGATTGTATCTGGGACCACGGAAGGGTCCCGGGGTCCACCAGTGGGGCCACCTATCCCGGAGGGCCCGTGGGCTGAAGTGGGAGGAACCATCCTGGTGGGCTGGGGCGCCCCCCACTTGGGCCCCCTGCGCCTAGGGTTGGAAACCCTAGAGTGGGGGGGGGGGTGGCGCACCACTTGCCTTGGGGGGCACTCCACCCCCCTGGCCGCCGCCCCCTTGGGAGATTCCCATCTACAGGGTCGGCGCCCCCCCTGGGGACCTATATAAAGGAGGGGGAGGGAGGGCAGCCGCACCCTGAGTCTTGGCGCCTCCCTCCCCCTGCTACACCTCTTCCTCCTCCCGCAGTTGCTTGGCGAAGCCCTGCCGGAGTCCTGCTGCATCCACCACCACGCCGTCGTGTTGCTGGATCTTCATCAACCTCTCCTTCCCCCTTGCTGGATCAAGACGGAGGAGACGTCACGCTGACCGTACCTGTGTTGAACCCGGAGGTGCCGTCCGTTCGGCGCTAGGATCTCCGGTGATTTGGATCACGACGAGAACGACTCCCTCAACCCCGTTCTCTTGAACGCTTCCGCACGCGATCTACAAGGGTATGTAGATGCATCTCTCTCTCTCGTTGCTAGATGAACTCATAGATGGATCTTGGTGAACATAGGAAAATTTTATTTTATGCAACGTTCCCCAACAGTGGCATCATGAGCCAGGTTTATGCGTAGTTCTCTATTGCACGAGTAGAACACAATTTGTTGTGGGCGTAGATGTTGTCAATTTTCTTGCCGCTACTAGTCTTATTTTGCTTCAGCGGTATTGTGGGATGAAGCGGCCCGGACCGACCTTACACGTACGCTTACGTGAGACGGAGTTCCACCGGCCGACATGCACTAGTTGCATAAGGTGGCTAGCGGGTGTCTGTCTCTCCCACTTTAATTGGAGCGAATTGACGAAAAGGGTCCTTATGAAGGGTAAATAGAAGTTGACAAATCACGTTGTGGCTTTCTCAGAGGTAAGAAAACGTTCTTGCTAGAACCCTATTGCCGCCACGTAAAAGATGCAACAACAATTAGAGGACGTCTAACTTGTTTTTGCAGCAATTGCCTTGTGATGTGATATGGCCAAAAGTTGTGATGGATGATGAATGATATATTGTGATGTATGAGATCATGTTCTTGTAATAGGAATCACGACTTGCATGTCGATGAGTATGACAACCGGCAGGAGCCATAGGAGTTGTCTTAATTATTGTATGACCTGCGTGTCATTGATTCAACGCCATGTAATTACTTTGCTTTATTGCTAAACCATTAGCTATAGTAGTAGAAGTAATAGTTGGTGAGCAACTTCATGGAGACACGATGATGGAGATCATGATGATGGAGATCATGGTGTCATGCCAGTGACAAGATGATCATGGAGCCCCGAAGATAGAGATCAAAGGAGCTATATGATATTGGCCATATCTTGTCACTACTATATATAATTGCATGTGATGTTTATTATGTTTATGCATCTTGTTTACTTAGAACGACGGTAGTAAATAAGATGATCCCTTATAATAATTTCAAGAAAGTGTTCTCCCTAAGCGTGCGCCGTTGCTAAAGTTAAATGCTTTGAAGCACCACGTGATGATCGGGTGTGATAGATTCTTACGTTCACATACAACGGGTGTAAGACAGTTTTACACATGCAAAACACTTAGGTTAACTTGACGAGCCTAGCATGTACAGACATGGCCTCGGAACACAAGAGACCGAAAGGTCAAACATGAGTCGTATGGAAGATACGATCAACATGGAGATGTTCACCGACGATGACTAGTCTGTCTCACGTGATGATCGGACACGGCCTAGTCGACTCGGATCATGTAAAACGTAGATGACTAGAGGGATGTCAAATCTGAGTGGGAGTTCATTATATAATTTGATTAGATGAACTTAATTATCATGAACATTAGTCTAAAATCTTTGCAAAATGTCTTGTAGATCAAATGGCCAACGCTCATGTCACCATGAACTTCAACGCGTTCCTAGAGAAAACCAAGCTGAAAGATGATGGCATCAACTATTCGGACTGGGTCCGAACACGAGGATCATCCTCATAGCAGCCAAGAAACAATATGTCCTAGAAGCACCGCTAGGTGAAGCACCCATCGAGAGAACCAAGACGTTATGAACGCTTGGCAGTCTCGTCTTGATGATTACTCCCTCGCTCGATGCGGCATGCTTTACAGCTTAGAACCGGGGCTCCAAAAGCGTTTTGAGCAACACGGAGCATATGAGATGTTCGAGGAGCTGAGAATGGTTTTTCAAGCTCATGCCCGGGTCGAGAGATATGAAGTCTCCGACAAGTTCTATAGTTGTAAGATGGAGGAAAATAGTTCTGTCGGTGAGCACATACTCAAAATGTCAGGTTGCACAACCGCTTTGTCCCAGTGGACATTAACCTCCGGACGAGGCGGTCATTGTGAGAATCCTTGATCGCTCCCACCGAGCTACAAGAGCTTTGTGATGAACTACAATAAGCAGGGGATGGTGAAAACTATTCCTGAAGTATTTTCAATGCTGAAGTCAGCAGAGGTAGAAATCAAGAAAGAACATCAAGTGTTGATGGTCAATAAAACCACTAAGTTCAAGAAGGGCAAGGGTAAAAAAGAACTTCAAGAAGGACGGCAAGGATGTTGCCGCGCCAGGTAAGCCAGTTGCCGGGAAGAAGTCAAAGAATGGACCCAAGCCTGAGACTGAGTGCTTTTATTGCAAAGGGAAGGGTCACTGGAAGTGGAACTGCCCCAAATACTTAGTAGACAAGAAGGCCGGCAACACTAAAGGTATATTTGATATACATGTAATTGATGTGTACCTTACCAGTACTCGTAGTAACTCCTGGGTATTTGATACCGGTGCCATTGCTCATATTTGTAACTCACAGCAGGAGCTGCGGAATAAACAGAGACTGGCGAAGGACGAGGTGACGATGCGCGTCGGGAATGGATCCAAGGTCGATGTGATCGTCGTCGGCACGCTACCTCTACATTTACCTACGGGATTAGTTTTAAACCTCAATAATTATTATTTAGTGCCAAGTTTGAGCATGAACATTGTATCGTGGTCTCGTTTGTCTGAGATGGCTACTCATTTAAATCCGAGAATAATGGTTGTTCTATTTATATGAGAGATATGTTTTATGGTCATGCTCCAGATGGTAAATGGTTTATTCTTAATGAATCTCAAACGTGATGTTACACATATTCATAGTGTGAATACCAAAAGATGTAAAGTTGATAACGATAGTCCCACATACTTGTGGCACTGCCGCCTTGGTCACATTGGTGTCAAGCGCATAAAGAAGCTCCATGCTGATGGACTTTTAGAGTCTCTCGATTATGAATCATTTGACACATGCGAACCATGCCTTATGGGCAAAATGACCAAGACTCCGTTCTCCGGAAGAATGGAGCGAGCAACCAACTTATTGGAAATCATACATACCGATGTGTGCGGTCCAATGAGCGTTGAGGCTCGCAGAGGATATCGTTATGTTCTCACTCTCACTGATGACTTGGGTAGATATGGGTATGTCTACTTGATGAAACACAAGTCTGAGACCTTTGAAAAGTTCAAGGAATTTCAGAATGAGGTAGAGAATCAACGTGACCAAAAAATAAAGTTCTTACGATTAGATCATGGAGGAGAATATTTAAGTCACAAATTTGGTACACACTTAAGGAAATGTGGAATCGTTTCACAACTCACGCCGCCTGGAACACCTCAGCGTAATGGTGTGTCCGAACGTCGTAGTCGCACTCTATTGGATATGGTGCGATCTATGATGTCTCTTACAGATTTACTGCTATCATTTTGGGGATACGCTCTAGAGACAGCTACATTCACTTTAAATAGGGCACCGTCTAAATCCGTTGAGACGACACCGTATGAATTATGGTTTGGGAAGAAACCTAAGCTGTTGTTTCTAAAAGTTTGGGGATGCGATGCTTATGTCAAGAAACTTCAACCTGAAAAGATCGAACCCAAGTCGGAAAAATGCGTCTTCATAGTATACCCTAAGGATACCTTTGGGTTTACCTTCTACCTTTGATGCGAAGGCAAGATATTTGTTGACATGAAAGTTTCATTTCTGGAAATAGTGTTTCTCTAGAAAGGAGTAAGTGGGAGGAAAGTAGAACTCGATGAAGTACTACCTCTTGAACCGGAAAGTAGTGCAGCTCAGAAAATGTTCTGTGGTGCCTACACCGATCGGAAAGGAAATGAATGATGATGATCAAGGTACTTCGGATCAAGTTGCTCTTGAACCCGTAGGTCCACTGGACACGTTCCACACCGAGTGGTATGGCAAACCTGTCACGGAAATCATGTTGTTGGACAATGGTGAACCTTCGAACTATGAAGAAGCGATGGCGGGCCCAGATTCCAACAAATGGCTTGAAGCCATGCAATCCGAGATAGGATCCATGTATGAAAACAAAGTATGGACTTTGACAGACTTGTTCGATGATCGGCGAGCGATAAAAAACAAATGGATCTTTAAGAAGAAGACGGACGCGGATGGTAATGTTACCATCTATAAAGCTCGACTTGTCGCTAAAGGTTATCGGCAAGTTCAAGGGGTTGACTACGATGAGACTTTCTCTCCCGTAGCGAAGCTGAAGTCCGTCCGAATCATGTTAGCAATTGCCACATACTATGATTATGATATATGGCAAATGGACGTCAAAACGGCATTCCTTAACGGCTATCTTAAGGAAGAAGCGTATATGATGCAGCCGGAAGGTTTTGTCGACCCTAAGAATGCTAACAAGGTATGCAAGCTCCAAATGATCCATTTATGGGCTGGTGCAAGCATCTCGAGTTGGAACATTCGCTTTGATGAGATGATCAAAGCGTTTGGGTTTATGCAGACTTATGGAGAAGCCTGCGTTTACAAGAAAGTGAGTGGGAGCTCTGTAGCATTTCTCATATTATATGTAGATGACATACTTTTGATGGGAAATGATATAGAACTTTTGGACAGCATTAAGGCCTACTTGAATAAGAGTTTTTCAATGAAGGACCTTGGAGAAGCTGCTTATATATTAGGCATCAAGATCTATAGAGATAGATCGAGACGCCTCATAGGTCTTTCACAAAGCACATACCTTGAAAAGATATTGAAGAAGTTCAAAATGGATCAGTCCAAGAAAGGGTTCTTGCCTGTATTACAAGGTGTGAAATTGAGCTCGGCTCAATGTCCGACCACGGCAGAAGATATAGAGGAGTTGAGTGTCATCCCCTATGCATCAGCCGTAGGGTCTATTATGTATGCCATCTTGTGTACCGACCTGATGTAAACCTTGCCGTAAGTTTGGTAGGAAGGTACCAAAGTAATCCCGGCAAGGAACACCGGACAGCGGTCAAGAATATCCTGAAGTACGAAAAGGACTAAGGATATGTTTCTCGCTTATGGAGGTGATGAAGAGCTCGTCAGAAGGGTTACGTCGACGCTAGCTTCGACACAGATCTGGATGACTCTAAGTCACAAACTGGATACGTGTATATGTTGAATGGTGGAAGCGATGGTAGTGCGGTGCAAGCGAAGCGTCGTGGCGGGATCTACATGTGAAGCGGAGTACATGGCAGCCTCGGAGGCAGCGCATGAAGCAATTTGGGTGAAGGAGTTCATCAACGACCTAGGAGTCATACCCAATGCGTCGGGGCCAATCAAACTCTTCAGGACAACACTGGAGCTATTGCTCTTGCCAAGGAGCCCAGGTTTCACAAGAAGACCAGGCACATCAAGCGTCGCTTCAACTCCATTCGAGAAAATGTTCAAGATGGAGACATAGAAATTTGCAAAGTGCATACGGATCTGAATGTCGCAGATCCATTGACTAAACCTCTTATGCGAGCAAAACATGATCAACACCAGAACTCTATGGGTGTTCGATTCATCACAATGTAACTAGATTATTGACTCTAGTGCAAGTGGGAGACTGTTTGGAAATATGCCCTAGAGGCAATAATAAAAGGATTATTATTATATTTCCTTGTTCGTGATAATTGTCTTTTATTCATGCTATAATTGTACTATCCGGAAATTGTAATACACGTGTGAATACATAGACTACAATATGTCCCTAGTGAGCCTCTAGTTGACTAGCTTGTTGATGAATAGATGGTCATGGTTTCCTGACATGGACATTGGATGTCATTGATAACGGGGTCACATCATTAGGAGAATGATGTGATGGACAAGACCCAGTCCTAAGCATAGCACAAGATCGTGTAGTTCGTTTTGCTAGAGCTTTTCCAATGTCAAGTATCTTTTCCTTAGATCATGAGATCGTGTAACTCCGGATACCGTAGGAGTGCTTTGGGTGTACCAAACGTCACAACGTAATCTGGGTGACTATAAAGGTGCACTACGGTATCTCCGAAAGTGTCTCATTGTGTTGTCACGGATCGAGGCGGATTTGTCACTCCGTATTACGGAGAGGTATCACTGGGCCCACTCGGTAATGCATCATCATAATGAGCTCAGAATGACCAAGTGTTTGGTCACGGGATCATGCATTATGGTACGAGTAAAGTGACTTGCCGGTAACGAGATTGAACGAGGTATTGGGATACCGACGATCGAATCTCGGGCAAGTAACATACCGTCTAACAAAGGGAATAGTATACGGGGTTGCTTGAATCCTCGACATCGTGGTTCATCCGATGAGATCATCGAGGAGTATGTGGGAGCCAACATGGGTATCCAGATCCCACTGTTGGTTATTGACCGGAGAGCCGTCTCGGTCATGTCTGCATGTCTCCCGAACTCGTAGGGTCTACACACTTAAGGTTCGGTGACGCTAGGGTTGTATGAATATGAGTATGCAGCAAACCGAAAGTTGTTCGGAGTCCCGGATGAGATCCCGGACGTCACGAGGAGTTCCGGAATGGTCCGGAGGTAAAGAATTATATATAGGAAGTGCTGTTTCGGCCATCGGGAAAGTTTTGGGGTCACCCGGTATTGTACCGGGACCACCGGAAGGGTCCCGGGGGTCCACCGGGTGGGGCCACCTATCCCGGAGGGCCCCGTGGGCTGAAGTGGGGAGGGAACCAGCCCCTGGTGGGCTGGTGCGCCCCCCACTTGGGCCCCCTGCGCCTAGGGTTGGAAACCCTAGGGTGGGGGGGGGGGGCGCACCACTTGCCTTGGGGGGCACTCCACCCCCCTGGCCGCCGCCCCCTTGGGAGATTCCCATCTCTGGTGGCGCCCCCTGGGGCCTATATAAGGAGGAGGGAGGGAGGGCAGCCGCACCTGAGTCTTGGCGCCTCCTCCCCCTGCTACACCTCTTCCTCCTCCTCCCGCAGCTTGCTTGGCGAAGCCTCGCCGGAGTCTCTTGCATCCACCACCACGCCGTGTTCTTGGATCTTCATCAACCTCTCCTTCCCCTTGCTGGATCAAGGCGGAGGAGACGCCACGCTGACCGTGACGTGTGTTGAACACGGAGGTGCCGTCTGCTCGGCGCTAGGATCTCCGGTGATTTGGATCACGACGAACGACTCCTCAACCCCGTTCTCTTGAACGCTTCCGCACGCGATCTACAAGGGTATGTAGATGCATCTCTCTCTCTCGTTGCTAGATGAACTCATAGATGGATCTTGGTGAACATAGGAAAATTTTATTTTATGCAACGTTCCCCAACAATGACAAGCCACTCTGGAAGCAAAGAAGAGTTCATCGTCTTTCGTTTCCAGACCACATAGCCACGGAAAAAGAAATCTCAGGCAAAAACCTCAGAAAATCAAAAGAAAAAGAAAGGGCCAAAAATCAGGCTATTACAAACCTTACCCCCTCAAAGAAATCTCGTCCTCAAGATTTGGTTGCTCAGGGAACAAGTATGACTATACTGACTTAAGGAAACTGTTTCCAACTCGGGTCTTCTTTTTTCCTTTGTTGTTGTTCCCACTAAATTTTTACCTGACTGGCTTTGGGTGGTCTAATTCACTGCATCCATATTCTGACAGATCTTACATGGCTTGTTCATGCTTATCCTGGCTCCAATTATTTTCATATCCGCTGACTTAGCTGAGATTCCATGACTGAAATATGTGTCTGTCTCACAAATCCGAGAGTGATTTCCGATGGGTGCGTCATCCAGTACTGACAACCTTTCATGAAGTTGTGGCCACATTTTTCTGGTAAACACCCAAGCTCTGACTCCTTGCGCTGGGTTTCTTCACTGAATGCAGGTCCTTTGGGTTCCAAATTGTGAGTTGAGGCATAACTGTTTCCTGACAGATTCTGACCCATCGCAGAAGTTGCTGAATCATCTTAACTGGATCCTTGGCTGAAAGAGCTTGGTCATGTTGCTTCTTCGTGTGACCATGGATTCTGTCGGGTGCAATATTCTGACATGTGTACTCTTATCCTCACTTCCTGACATGGTAGCATTATTCAAATTGTCAGTTCATCACTTCTCAAGTTCTGACCGTAGGAAAATGATCATCCGAACCCTTGCAAGAAATCGGCAAATAAATCAGTAGCCACCAGAACGGTCTTTACAACTCAAATCTGGGACATTACTGAGACAACTCAACCACGGCTCAGGACGGCTGAAAAGTAGCTCAGAACATGAGACCGAGTCGATAAGAAGAAAGTGGCAGCTCCCTAAAATAGCCAAAAGCAGCTAGAGGGCTACTGTCACAAAAAGAAACTCAACAGCTGTATGAGACGGCCGAAAAGCAGCTCAGAAGTCATGCCAGTCGTTGAAGGGAGAAATAAAAATTAGGATCCACCCCGGATAGCTAAAAACGGCTCAGGTCACAGGCGTGGTGCCGTTACTGGAGAAACAAGACAAGGGCTCATCAGGATCATCTTTCAGGCTCACAGGTACTTGTACTGAGTGAAGGAAATATGCCCTAGATGCAATAATAAAGTTATTATTTATTTCCTTATTTCATGATAAATGTTTATTATTCATGCTAGAATTTTATTAACCGGAAACATAATACATGTGTGAATACATAGATAAACAGAGTGTCACTAGTACGCCTCTACTTGACTAGCTCATTGATCAAAGATGGTTATGTTTCCTAGCCATTGACATGAGTTGTCATTTGATTAACGGGATCACATAATTAGGAGAATGATGTGATTGACTTGACCCATTCCGTTAGCTTAGCACACGATCGTTTAGTATTCTGCTATTGCTTTCTTCATGACTTATACATGTTCCTATGACTATGAGATTATGCAACTCCAGTTTATCGGAGGAACACTTTGTGTGCTACCAAACGTCACAACGTAACTGGGTGATTATAAAGGTGCTCTACAGGTGTCTCCGAAGGTACTTGTTGGGTTGGCGTATTTCTAGATTAGAAATTGTCACTTCGATTGTCGGAGAGGTATCTCTGGGCCCACTCAGTAATGCCTATCACTTTAAGCCTTGCAAGCATTGTGACTAATGAGTTAGTTGCGGGATGATGTATTACGGAATGAGTAAAGAGACTTGCCAGTAACGAGATTGAACTAGGTATTGAGATACCAATGATCGAATCTCGGGCAAGTAACATACGGATGACAAAGGGACCAACGTATGTTGTTATGTGGTTTGACCGATAAAGATCTTCGTAGAATATGTGGGAGCCAATATAAGCATCCAGGTTCCGCTATTGGTTATTGACCGGAGACGTGTCTCGGTCATGTCTACATAGTTCTCGAACCCGTAGGGTCCGCACGCTTAAAGTTCGATGACGGTTATATTATGAGTTTATGTGTATTGATGTACCGAAGGTAGTTCGGAGTCTCGGATGAGATCGGGGACATGACGAGGAGTCTCGAAATGGTCGAGACGTAAAGATCGATATATTGGACGACTATATTCGGACATCGGAAAGGTTCCGAGTGATTCGGGTATTTTTCGGAGTACCGGAGAGTTACGGGAATTCGCTGTGGAGTATATGGGCCTTATTGGGCTTTAGGAGAAAGAGAGAGGAGAGGTTGGGCGCCCCCCAAGGCCTAGTCTGAATTGGACTAGGGGGAGGAGCTGCGCCCCCTCCTTCCTTCTCTTCTCTCTCCCCTTTTCCTTGTCTCCTACTCCTACTACATGGAAGGGGGGAATCCTACTTCCAGTGGGAGTAGGACTGCCCAAGGCGCGCCATAGAGAGGGCCGGCCCCTCCCCTGCTCCACCCCTTTATATACGGAGGAGGGGGCACCCCATAGACACAACAATTGATCATTGATCTTTTAGCCATGTGCGGTGCCCCCCTCCACCATAGTCCACCTCGATTATACTGTAGCGGTGCTTAGGCGAAGCCCAGCGTCGGTAGAACATCATCACCGTCACCACGCCGTCGTGTTGACGAAACTCTCCCTCAACACTCGGCTGGATCAGAGTTCGAGGGACGTCATCGGGCTGAACGTGTGCTGAACTCGGAGGTGCCGTGTGTTTGGTACTTGATCGGTCAGATCGTGAAGACGTACGACTACATTAACCGTGTAGTGCTAACGCTTCTGCTTTCGGTCTACGAGGGTACGTGGACAACACTTTCCCCTCTCGTTGCTATGCATCACCATGATCTTGCGTGTGCGTAGAATTTTTTTTGAAATTACTACGTTCCCCAATAGTGGCATCCGAGCCTGGTTTTATGCGTAGATGTCATATGCACGAGCAGAACACAAGTGAGTTGTGGGTGATATAAGTCATACTGCTTACCAGCATGTCATACTTTGGTTCGGCGGTATTGTTGGATGAAGCGGCCCAGACCGACATTACGCGTACGCTTACGCGAGACTGGTTCTACCGACGTGCTTTTCACACAGGTGGCTGGCGGGTGTCAGTTTCTCTAACTTTAGTTGAACCGAGTGTGGCTACGCCCGGTCCTTGTGAAGGTTAAAACAACACCAACTTGACAAACTATCATTGTGGTTTTGATGCGTAGGTAAGAATGGTTCTTGCTAAGCCCGTAGCAGCCACGTAAAATTTGCAACAACAAAGTAGAGGACGTCTAACTTGTTTTTGCAGGGCATGTTGTGATGTGATATGGTCAAGGCATGATGCTAAATTTTATTGTATGAGATGATCATGTTTTGTAACCGAGTTATCGGCAACTGGCAGGAGCCATATGGTTGTCGCTTTATTGTATGCAATGCAATCGCCCTGTAAAGCTTTACATTATCACTAAGCGGTAGCGATAGTCATAGAAGCATAAGATTGGCGAGGCGACAATGATGCTACGATGGAGATCAAGGTGTCGCGCCGGTGACGATGGTGATCATGACGGTGCTTCGGAGATGGAGATCACAAGCACAAGATGATGATGGCCATATCATATCACTTATATCGATTGCGTGTGATGTTTATCTTTTATGCATCTTATCTTGCTTTGATTGACGGTAGCATTATAAGATGATCTCTCACTAAATTATCAAGGTATAAGTGTTCTCCCTGAGTATGCACCGTTGCGAAAGTTCTTCATGCTGAGACACCACGTGATGATCGGGTGTGATAGGCTCTACGTTCAAATACAACGGGTGCAAAACAGTTGCACAAGCGAAATACCTTGTGTAAAACTTGACGAGCCTAGCATATAACAGATATGGCCTCGAGCAATCGAGACCGAAAGGTCGAGCGTGAATCATATAGTAGATATGATCAACATAGTGATGTTGACCATTGAAATTACTCCATCTCACGTGATGATCGGACATGGTTTAGTTGATTTGGATCACGTGATCACTTAGAGGATTAGAGGGATGTCTATCTAAGTGGGAGTTCTTAAGTAATATGATTAATTGAACTTTAATTTATCATGAACTTAGTCCTGGTAGTATTAGCATATCTATGTTGTAGATCAATAGCTTGCGTTTAGCTCCCCTGTTTTATTTTGATATGTTCCTAGAGAAAACTGAGTTGAAAGATGTTAGTAGCAATGATGCGGATTGGATCCGTGATCTGAGGATTATCCTAATTGCTGCACAGAAGAATTATGTCCTTAATGCACCCCTAGGTGACAGACCTATTGCAGGACCAGAAGCAGATGTTATGAACGTTTGGCTAGCTCAATATGATGACTACTTGATAGTTTAGTGCACCATGCTTAATGGCTTAGAATCGGGACTTCGAAGACGTTTTGAACATCATGGACCATATGAGATGTTCCAGGAGTTGAAGTTAATATTTCAAGGAAATACCTTAGTTGAGAGATATGAAGTCTCCAACAAGTTCTATAGCTAAAAGATGGAGGAGAATAGCTCAAGCAGTGAGCATATGCTCAGATTGTCTGGGTACTACAATCGCTTGAATCAAGTGGGAGTTAATCTTCTATATAAAATAGTGATTGACAGAATTCTCTAGTCACCATCACCAAGTTAGTAGAACTTCGTGATGAACTGTAATATGCAAGGGACGACGAAAGTGATTCCCGAGCTCTTCGCGATGTTGAGATTGGCGAAGGTAGAAATCAAGAAAAGAGCATCAAGTGTTGATGGTTAACAAGATCACTAGTTTCAAGAAAAGGGCAAAGGGAAAAGAAGGGGAACTTCAAGAAGAACGGCAAGCAAGTTGCCGCTCAAGTGAAGAAGCCCAAGTTTGGACCTAAGCCTGATACTGAGTGCTTCTACTGCAAAAAGGACTGGTCATTGGAAGAGGTACTACCCCAAACAATTGGTGGATAAGAAGGATGGCAAAGTGAACAAAAGTATATAAGATATACATGTTATTGATGTGTACTTTACTAGTGTTTATAGCAACCCCTCGTTACTTGATACCGGTTCAGTTGCTAAAGAGTAGTAACTCAAAACGGGAGTTGCATAACAAAACGAAACTAGTTAAGGATGAAGTGACGACGTGTATTGGAAGTGGTTCCAAGATTGATATGATCATCATCGCACACTCCCTCTACTTTCGGGATTAGTGTTGAACCTAAATAAATGTTATTTGCCTTGAGCATGAATATGATTTGATCATGTTTATTGCAATACGGTTATTCATTTAAAGTCAGAGAATAATTGTTGTTCTGTTTAAATGAATAAAACCTTCAATGGTCATACACCCAAGGTGAATGGTTTGTTGGATCTCGATCGTAGTGATACACATATTCATAATATTGAAGCCAAAAGATGCAAAGTTAATAATGATAGTGCAACTTATTTATGGCACTGCCGTTTAGGTCATATTGGTGTAAAGCGCATCAAGAAACTCCATACGATGGGTTTTTAAATCACGTGATTATGAATCACTTGATGCTTAAGTAACCATGCCTCATGGGCAAGATGACTAAAACTCCGTTCTCCGGAACAATAGAGCGAGCAACTGACTTATTGGAAATAATACATACTGATGTATGCGGTCCGATGAGTGTTGAGGCTCGTGGTGGGTAACGTTATTTTCTTACCTTCACAGATGATTCGAGCAGATATGGGTATATCTACTTGATGAAATACAAGTCTGAAACATTTGAAAAGTTCAAAGAATTTCAAAGTAAAGTGGAGAATCATCGTAACAAGAAAATAGAAGTTTCTACCTTATGATCGCAGAAATAAAATATTTGAGTTAACGAGTTTGGCCTTCAGTTAAAACAATGTGAAATAGTTTCACTACTCACGCCACCTGGAACACCAAAGTGTAATGGTGTGTCCGAATGTCGTAATCGTACTTTTTTAGATATGGTGCGATCTATGATGTCTCTTACCGATCTACCACTATCGTTTTGGGGTTATGCATTAGAGATCGCGCTACATTTACGTTAACTAGGGAACCATCTAATTCCATGGAATGACACCGTATGAACTGTGGTTTGGCGAGAAACCTAAGTTGTCGTCTCTTAAAGTTTGGGACTGGATGCTTATGTGAAAAAGTTTCAACATGATAAGCTCGAACCCAAATAGTAGAAGTAAATCTTCATAGGATACCCAAAGGAAACTGTTGGGTACACCTTCTATCACAGATCTGAAGGCAAGACTTTTATTGCTAAATTTGGATCCTATCTAGAGAAGGAGTTTCTCTCGAAAGAAGTGAGTGGGTGGAAAGTAGAACTTGATGAGTTAACAATACCTTCTCCCTTATTGGAAAGTAGTTCATCACAGAAACCGGTTCCTGTGATGTCTACACCAATTAGTGAGGAAGTTAATAATGATAATCATGAAACTTCAGATCAAGTTATTACTGAACCTCATAGGTCAAACAGAGTAAGATCCGCACCACAGTGGTACAGTAATCCTGTTCTGGAGGTTATGTTACTAGACCATGACGAACCTACGAACTATGAAGAAGCGATGGTGAGCCCAGATTCCGCAAAATGGCTTGAGGCCATGAAATGCGAGATGGGATCCATGTATGAGAACAAAGTGTGGACTTTGGTTGACTTGCCCGATGATCGGCAAGCCATCGAGAATAAATGGATCTTCAAGAAGAAGACCGGCCTGACGGTAATGTTACTGTTTATAAAGCTCGACTTGTTGCAAAAGGTTTTCGACAAGTTCAAGGGGTTGACTATGATGAGACCTTCTCACCCGTAGCGATGCTTAAGTCTATCCGAATCATGTTAGCAATTGCCGCATTTTATGATATCTGGCAAATGGATAAACAAAACTGCATTCCTTAATGGATTTATTAAAGAAGAGTTGTGTATGATGCAACCAGAAGGTTTTGTCGATCCTAAAGGTGCTGACAAAATGTGCAAGCTCCAGCGATCCATCTATGGACTGGTGCAAGCATCTCAGAGTTGGAATATACGCTTTGATGAGTTGATCAAAGCATATAGTTTTGTCTGGACTTGCATTTGAAGCTTTGTATTTACAAGAAAGTGAGTGGGAGCACTACAGCCTTTCTGATAAGTATATGTGAATGACATATTGTTGATCAGAAATAATGTAGAATTTTCTGGAAAGCATAAAGGATTATTTGAAAGGATTTTTTCAAAGAAAGACATTGGTGAAGCTGCTTACATATTGAGCATCAAGATCTATAGAGATAGATCAAGACGCTTGATAAGTTTTTTCAATGAGTACATACCTTGACAAGATTTTGAAGTAGTTCAATATGGAGCAGTCAAAGAAAGAGTTCTTGCACTGTGTTACAAGGTTTGAAATTGAGTAAGACTCAAAGCCCGACCATGGCGTAAGATAGAAAGAGAATGAAAGTCATTCCCTATGCCTCAACCATAGGTTCTATAAAGTATGCCATGCTGTGTACCAGATCTATTGTATACCCTACACTGTGTTTAGCAAGGGAGCACAATAGTGATCTAGGAGTAGATCGCTGGACAGCGGTCAAAATTATCCTTAGTGGAATAAGGATATATTTCTCGATTAGGGAGATGACAAAAGGTTCGTCGTAAAGGGTTACGTCGATGCAAATTTTGACACTGATCCAGATGACTCTATGCCTCAATCTGGATGCATATTGAAAGTGAGAGTAATTAGCTAGAGTAGCTCCGTGCAGAGCATTGTTGACATAGAAATTTGCAAAATACATAGGGATTTGAATGTGGCAGACCCGTTGACTAAACTTCTCTCACAAGCAAAACATGATCACACCTAAGTACTCTTTGGGTGTTAATCACATAGCAACGTGAACTAGATTATTGACTCTAGTAAACCCTTTGGGTGTTGGTCACATGACGATGTGAACTATGGGTGTTAATCACATGGTGATGTGAACTATTGATGTTAAATCACATGGCGATGTGATCTAGATTATTGACTCTAGTGCAGGTGGGAGACTGAAGGAAATATGCCCTAGATGCAATATTAAAGTTATTATTTATTTCCTTATTTCATGATAAATGTTTATTATTCATGCTAGAATTGTATTAACCGGAAACATAATACATGTGTGAATACATAGACAAATAGAGTGTCACTAGTATGCCTCTACTTGACTAGCTCGTTGATCAAAGATGGTTATGTTTCCTAGCCATTGACATGAGTTGTCATTTGATTAACGGGATCACATCATTAGGAGAATGATGTGATTTACTTGACCCATTCCGTTAGCTTAGCACATGATCGTTTAGTATTCTGCTATTGCTTTCTTCATGACTTATACATGTTCCTATGACTATGAGATTATGCAACTCCCGCTTACCGGAGGAACACTTTGTGTGCTATCAAACATCACAAGTAACTGGGTGATTATAAAGGTGCTCTACAGGTGTCTCCGAAGGTACTTGTTGGGTTGACGTATTTCGAGATTGGGATTTGTCACTCCGATTGTTAGAGAGGTATCTCTGGGCCCACTCAATAATGCACATCACTTTAAGCCTTGCAAGCATTGTGACTAATGAGTTAGTTGCGGGATGATGTATTACGGAACGAGTAAAGAGACTTGCCAGTAACGAGATTGAACTAGGTATTGAGATACCGATGATCGAATCTCGGGCAAGTAACATACCGATGACAAAGGGAACAACGTATGTTGTTATGCGGTTTGACCGATAAAGATCTTCGTAGAATATGTGGGAGCCAATATGAGCATCCAGGTTCCGCTATTGGTTATTGACCGGAGACGTGTCTCGGTCATGTCTACATAGTTCTCGAACCTGTAGGGTCCGCACGCTTAAAGTTTGATGACAGTTATATTATGAGTTTATGTGTATTGATGTACCGAAGGTAGTTCGGAGTCCCGGATGAGATCTGGGACATGACGAGGAGTCTCGAAATGGTCGAGATGTAAAGATCGATATATTGGACGACTACATTCGTACATCGGAAAGGTTCCGAGTGATTCGGGTATTTTTCGGAATACCAGAGAGTTACGGGAATTCGACGGGGAGTATATGGGCCTTATTGGGCTTTAGGGGAAAGAGAGAGGAGAGGCTGGGCGCCCCCCCAAGGCCTAGTCCGAATTGGACTAGGGGGAGGGGTTGCGCCCCCTCCTTCCTTCTCTTCTCTCTCCCCTTTCCTTGACTCCTACTCCTACTACATGGAAGGGGGGAATCCTAGGGTGCGTCATAGAGAGGGCCGGCCCCTCCCCTCCTCACCCCTTTATATACGGAGGAGGGGGCACCCCATAGACACAAAAATTGATCATTGATCTTTTAACCGTGTGCGGTGCCCCCCTCCACCATAGTCCACCTCGATAATACTGTAGCGGTGCTTAGGCGAAGCCCTGCGTCGGTTGAACATCATCATCGTCACCACGCCATCGTGTTGACGAAGCTCTCCCTCAACACTCGGCTGGATCGGAGTTCGAGGGACGTCATCGGGCTGAACGTGTGCTGAACTCGGAGGTGTCGTGCGTTCGGTACTTGATTGGTCGGATCGTGAAGACGTACGACTACATCAACCGTGTTGTGCTAACGCTTCCGCTTTCGGTCTACGAGGGTACGTGGACAACACTCTCCCCTCTTGTTGTTATGCATCACCATGATCTTGCGTGTGCGTAGGGAATTTTTTGAAATCACTATGTTCCCCAACACTGAGCTCATTCCTTTGTCACACTGTGGTGTATAGCTGGCTTCCTCCTTTTAACAATCCTCATGTGCCTGTCAAATCTGCTTTTGAGTGACTTGCAAGACCTTGGTGGTATGTTGACCGCTTATATATGAAAATCTGATTCCCGAGACAGACTTGCTTTCTGATTGAACCATTGCAGATCTGATTCTTGAGATGTACTGCCATATACTGTCAATCTTGCACATAGATTATCTTCTTGATCATTTCTCCTATGAAGTGTGCACACTGAGGCAAACCTGATTATCCGTATCACGATCAGATATCCCGGATCTCAATGCGATCAATTTGAGAATTCCATACTGATGCAAACTTGATACTGACAGTCCATCCAGGATTTCTTTTGCATTCAGACAAGATATTCCAATTTCACTGCAGTCTGCCGATAATTCCATTCTGTTTAGCTGAGCTTCCAAATATATGCATTTCTTGCTGACTCTTTAGGTCCGGTGTCGGTTGACGAGCAACTTTAATAAGTGGAAAAATTTGTAACACCGAAGGCCCAAAGAAAGAAACAAAAGAAACGACGAAAACAAAAGCACACAAGCATACTAATAATATAAAGCAATCAGAACATATTACTGCTACTCACACAATAATATGCATGCACACCTAAGCACACAATTGTCGTTGAAGCTCTGGTACTACGGTCTAATATGATGTGGCGGTGTGCACGAAAGTGAGTCTGTGTGTGGAAAGAGTTGGCGTAACCAAGGCTACACCAAGCGCTGGATGAACACCGGTTGGATCTGGATAGATACGAAGGCGAGAACGGACTTGGCGATCATGCAGCGAGACACGGAGGTCACGACCACATCATCATCAAGCGTACGAAAGGGAATCGTACACGTCCAAAGAACGAGATGACTGGGCAAACTCGGGGAGGAAAAGCAAGGCTTGCTGGCATTGCCCTCTTCTGATAACAAAGATCAGTAAGGGTTGCCAAAGGGACGAGATGGAGGGCACGATTCGGGATAAAGACACGTCTATCACCAAAACAATTTGGGTGGAGGAAAAGATATCGATGCAATACCCGAGCATAACTCCTGCAAATGGTGTCTGGAACACTCGGTACCAGGGCATCACTCTGCTGGGACAGAGATAACACCGAACAACAAAGGGCAGGCATGCAAAGAAGGAGGATGCAAGTAGTGGATCGAAACCGATACCACCTACACTCACATGATCACTACAGCGACCAGATAATAATCTATATGCATGCTATGCAACAAACAAATGCGGCAATCAAGTGCAACAAACCAACTGGGCTCTATACTACCACATTCTAACGTTCGTGCGGGCTAGGGCATCCTACAGCCAGACCTGCTCGATACCAAGCTGTGGCACCCGGCTCGGAAAGCGGAACGCCCGTATTCCAGCCCAGAGATCGAGGAGAAGTCTTCTGGAATACGCACTGCTTAGCATAGAACAAATCAGCTCTTTATTGCAATCTATATGGGTACAAGGGGATTACATCGGCACGGCGAACTTCACTTACCAGGGTTGTTCCATGCAAGTAGCAGAACAATAGGATGCAGCGGAATAACTCCTGGCAGCGGAATAGCGACGACGGTGATGAACTCCACTCCAGGACTCTGGTGGGCAGCTTATCCTAGCTCGCAAACAAGGAATCCACAGCAAACAAGCAAGCAAATCTGGCATGACCTGCAAACTGGCATGACACGCCAGGTCAGTACATCGAATGTACTTGCAAGCTCACAGCAACCAAAGCAATCAAGACAATCAACAGCATGGCAATTACAGATTATTAAGCAATGATGAACATGATACTATCAAAACAACATGGCATGTACAACATGATACAACTAGAACAATACGGGCATCGCATAAGATGAGATTAGCATGCAACATGATGAAACTATCATGCACCAACTTACTCTACTCGGGTTACCTCATAACCATCACCTGCACATACTTACCATCACGGACATCACACGATCATCTCAGGATCCAATCAAGCTTGGTATTAACAATACCTAAGTAATCATTTATGACCACAAGGAGCTTAACCTTTACCCTTGACTCTCGCATAACATCCCAAATATCCAACAAGTTGGTACTCACGATACCACAATGATCCTCTCACGATCACACAAATATCAACCAACTTCTTTCATCATCGAACCAGGGTTGTTATTAAGCACATCATTATTATTACTGTTGACCCATAGTGTGACCGACACGAATTGGGCCCATATCCGCGGGCGCGACTATCGATAGATTTAACACACACACACACACACTGCAGAGGTTAGCACACTGTACCCACACCACGGAACCCATGGCCTCGCACTCCCATTCGAGTGGACCAACGGCGTTCAAGACAAATCCTCTTGCCATGACACTCTCCGGCCACTCAGACCAACTCCCCTTTGGGCTAAGTCCTGGGTGGCCCCGTGCCTACCAAAGGCACCAACGGCCACCGTCGTGGCAAAACGGTCCCAAACGGGGACAAGGATCCTTACAAAACAACGGGCACACAAGGCGTATGCCGTCCTACCTGGCCAAGGTAGCGCCCGTGCATAACCTTCCCTCGCGGGAGGCAGCGGCGAGAGGCATGATAATAGACCCAGCTAGGACCCCCCCCCCCCCATGAGGTAAGGGTGGTTGCACTGGTCAGCTCAATATGGTGGACTCAACCAACAGTTGTTCAAGTTCAATTTAATCGGGTTAAATTTGAATGCAATATGATGAGTCATGATAAAAAGAATAACATGATGCAACTACAATGCATGAATATGATATTAACATAAGCATGGGGGTGCATCCCAATCAACGAGCATAACAACAACATTTAACCATTTATCCAGATGAGCATGGCATACTGATGACCATGGATATCACAACTAGAACACTACTCAAAGCATAACATGACCACTAGCATCAACAATAGATACCATGCAATAACATAACGATAAAACTACCATGCAAGTATTTAATCAACTGGATGCAAAGGAACATGCATAACAACGATACTCGGAACAGACGATAGTCAGGCACCGAAGACCATCACCAACATGTACTACTAACAAACTTGCCAATATTAAATTAATACTAGCATGAAGAAAATAATAATAGAGTGCATGAAAACATAGCATGACGGTAAACACTGATCCATAAGCATAACCGAAATAACGACAATGAAAGAAACAAATGCATAATTATTAAAGATTCAAGTTGAAAACCAATGCTTCTGCATGGCTGTCATGCAAATGGTGGTTGTGGCTTGCCTGGGGATGAAGAAGGCTCCGGGGAGAAGTGCGGTACGACCGCGGAAAGAATCCCCGGAAAGGGTTCGCTCTCGGAGGGGGCTGATTAGAGGCAAGGGTAAAATGGTCATTTCCAGTATGTCAAACCATAGTGAAAATGGTACCAAAAGTTCAGGCTCGAAGAGACGAAGAAGTAGGCGTTGGATTTACCTCAATCGGAGTTACGGTTGCGGAGATATGAGGTGTAGAAGATCATCGACTTTTCTGTAAAGATAATATTCACAGTCGGGTCCTGAGTGGATAAGACAGAAACAGATTTGAGCAAATACTCTTTCTGACTTAGAAAACGTACTTTGTTCAGAAGAAGAAGGAAATATGCTTTCCTTGCAGATGAAAACGCACTCACCGAGAAGACGCTTCCACTTATCCACGTGGACCAGGGCCTTGGGCCACTTATAGGCGGGTCCCACGCGGCAGGGGGAGGGGCCAGCTGGGCGTCGTCTTCCTCCTTGCTGCCTCCCCGATCAGAGACAGAGGAGCGAGGGCAGGGAAGAGGCCGGCGCTGGCCAGGCCAACTCCGGCCATCCCTGGCCAGGGAGAGGCCACCAGCGGGGCGGCTGGGCCTGGCGCGCCCGTCCAGGAGGGAAGCGGTTGCCGGGGATGGAAGGGAAGACGGTGACAGGAGGAGGCACAGGCGGCGGTGCTCTTCGGGGCACGGCCCTAGGGTGGCTCCGGCGACGATTGGGTGGGGTGGATATGCTCTCTGGGAGGAGGGGAACGCAATGGAGGGGTCGGGAGGAGGAGGGGAGGGCTGCCGTGCTCGAATTTGAGCTGAGCTGAGCGGCGGCCATGGCGGCAATGGAGGGCAACGGGAGCTCCTCGAGCTCGGGATAGTGGCTAGGCGGGACAAGAGGAGTGTGGGAAGGCTAGTGGTGTGCTCGGACGAGGCTGGGGTGGGCTTATATAGCCGTGGCAAGGCGGTTCGAGCTCGGGTGCCACCGCGGACGCGTGTGCGCGCTCGGGAGCTCAACGGAAGACGACGGAGGGGAGCAGGGAGCAGGCTCACGGGCAGGAGGCGACGAGGGGCACGGGGGAGAAGCAAACAGAGGAGGAATACGACCAATCTACAGCGCGTCCGTGGGCGCACTCTATTCACGACGGAGAGGACTCACCGGGGAAGAGGACGGAGGGGGAAATGGCTCCATGGGAACAGCGGCAACGCGGGGAACGCGCTAGACATGCCCGTTCTTGCTGGAACGATGAGCAGATAGAGCGAGAAGAAGACAGAGGTGCTAGACCGCGAGAAACGCCATGCCGAGACGGTGGTCACCGCGTGGTCACGACGCTTACCCGTGCTCTGATCAGCCAAATCTTGTCTGGGAGGCAAGGTGTGCAGAGGGTGATGCCAAGGAAGAGAGAAACAAGCATAGTACTCAGTGAGGTGACCACAGGTAGCAAAGATACAATGGAACAGCAAGGTGTTTGGAGTTTGCTGCGGCTCACACGCGTGGAGATTAAGGCTGTCCTTTGACTAAGTTTGATCACTTACTAGGGTGACTATGATAGCAAGGTTTCAGCTCAAGGGGAGGGGGTTAACTAGTAGTTGCTGTAGAAAGCACCCTACTGACCAGATTTAGAAATAATAAAGAAGCACCCACTAGGAGTGTCAACTTGAGCTCAAATTGGGCAAGGCAGAGTTATTTGGTTATATGAAGATGCTGCAAAAGGTTTCATACCAATTGGATAAACCAAAATGGTACTTGCTTCACAAGCATTTTCACTAACCAGAAACTTGCAGAAATTCTAGAGGAAAACTGGCTAGATGGAATATGCCCAAATTGGGTGGGGATAGGTTATATGGATACAAGAAGGCCTAGGAAAATTTACAGCCATAATGGAGCATGATGATAAACATGGCAAATGAAACATTTTGCCATATTTGAGGAAGATATGACCAAGCAATTTATGATAATTATTTGGAAATTTTAGGAGTGATGGAAATATAGGTTGGTTCACAACCTAGGGCAACTTGAGTTATTCCTTTAATAGAAAAGGAATATCCACAATAAAAAGAATATTGGGATTTGGGCTAGGATGAAAATGGAAAGGTCTAGGGAAAGATTTGGGTATGACAAGCCACTCTAGAAGCAAAGAAGAGTTCATCTTCTTCAGTTTCCAGACTACATAGCCACGGAAAAAGAAATCTCAGGCAAAAACCTCAGAAAATCAAAAGAAAAAGAAAGGGCCAAAAATCAGGCTATTACATGGTACATCAGGGTAACATTTGCTCGAGCTTACACCCTGACTCCGAGGACGACAGAGGTGCCGCCGGCTAGCCATACGAGGTCATCATCCGCTACAAATTAGTTTATGTTTTTTTAACTATAAGTTAGTTTGTGTTTTTAAGTTTTAAACAGACGAAATATTATCTGATTTATGTTTTGGACGAAATATCATCCAATTTATGTTTTGCATGAACCGCGGCTCCGATTTATGTCTTGGACGAAATCATCTGATTTATATTTTGCATGAATTGGATGGACTGTACTTGCAACATCCATAGACCGGACGAAATCATCTGATTTGTATTTTGCATGAATTTGTATTTTGCATGAATTGGATAGACTGTGACTTGCAACATCCGTAGACTAGTACTATGCCCGATTTGAAGGCCGGCGTTTGAGATGCCCTAAGCCACTTTTTTGGGCTTGTGCCCTAAGCTTTGTGTTTATGGCTTCCGTCTCTTTTAACAGTGTGATAAAAAGAAAACGGAAATGTTAACGTCCACACGTGTGGGCATTGACCATCTCCACCACACACATCCATCACCGTCCAGTATTATATGCACGAATCTTGGCATAATCTGATTGATTTTTTGTGCCATGTAGGACAAGGCGTGTGTGTGGTGTGTGGCATAGTTCGCCCACACATCCGTTTTACCATACGGACGGGCCGGTGTGTGGGCGTTTAGCAGTTCACCCACCCACCAGTTTTTAGTCACGCACAAGGGCTGGTGTGTGGGCATTTGCCATCTCGCCCACACACCCGTCTCCTCTCCCACACCCAAGCTGCTAGTTGCCATGTGTTTTTGCAGCGCACATGGCAACTGCCCCTAGTGTGCTTTATAAGCAGGTGGCAACTCTTTTTTTTACCCGAGTTGCCATGTGTTTTTGCAGGATACACGGCAACTGCCTAGTGTGCACGTAAGCAGATGGCTACTCTCTTTTACCGAGTTGCCATGTGTTTTTGCATGGTACATGGCAACTGCCCCAACGTGCATGTACATGGCAACTGCCCTAACGTGCACGTAAGTAGATGTCAACTCTTTCTTTTTACATGGCAACTGCCCTAGCATGCTTGTGAGCACATGGAAACTCTCTCAACTGCCCAGTGTTAGTATGTGGCAACTCCTAAAGTTATGAAATCATGGCAACTACATTAGATCAGACCATACATGTCAACTGCATTTGAGCAACCATGGCAACTGCAGTTGTCCGACATGGCAACCGTAGTTCAGCGACATGGCAACTGCAGTTAAACAAACATGGACGAGGGTCTGAACCATGGCAACTGCAGGCGCGCAGTGGGAGTCACGCGTCGCGTGCGGGACCAGGGGGTACGAGGCCTGACATACGGGCGTGTGGGCGTTATCAACTTCGCCCACGCGCACGCGTGTGAGAGGGTTCGGGAGGGAAAAAAAGATGTGTATAGGCATTAGTTATGTTTGCCCACACGTAGGTTGTGGGCTGGTTGCTCTTCATTTCACACGAGACGTGTGGCACAACTACCCGATACACCACACGTGTGGCAGTTATCGGGACCCAAAGAAAAATGTCTACGTTTTCTTTTTGTAGCAGAGTGTTGTCCATATGTAATGACACAAAGCAACACTTTTATTATTGGGAATTGTTTACAAACGGTGCACCGGCCGAAGCTTCGGCCGGTCCCGCGCACGCCGCTCGATCGGGTAGCGATCCAGCGCTCCCGCACCTCCCGATCTACGTTGTTTTTTTCTTGGCCCATCACGTGGCCTTGGCCCACCACGTTTACTCAGTCAGCTCTATTTTCAGCAACCGCTCAAGCGTGGGGTGGGAAAAATATCTACAACTGCAGACGGACGAAGTTGCATCCGTTTTTTGCTGCAACGACGACGATTGTTGTTGCAACTGCTGTTGTCTTTTGCTACGACCAGCGTGTTTATTTGCTACATCCATTTTTTTAATGGTGATGATTGGTGGCACTGGGACAACGATTTATGCTGCAACTATCGTCGGATTTGCTACAACTGACGAAGAAATTTGCTACATCAATTCATGGCAGAGATGCACTCGGGACAACAACGATGATTTTTGGTTGCAAATGTCGTTGTCTTTTTGCTACCACCATAGAGTTTTTGCTACATCTATCTTAATGGTGATGTTTGGTGGCCATCATTCGTGCAACCTGTGCAGCGAACGTCGATGGTGGAAAAAAGTTTCAACTATCGATTTCTTGCCCAAATGAAAAAAGTTGCAACCGTTTACATGAAAGCTTCAACCCTACATTTAAAAAGCTTCAACCCGTTTACATGAAATTGCTGGAACCGGCTTTTCTTCCTCGACGATGGCCATGGCGTCTCTCTGTAGCATTTTTTTTTCTGCGCTCTAGGTTGAAGCACCGTCGTCGCCATTGTTTTTGCCAGTTGCAGCTTCCTCGCAGCATGGTCACAACATTTTTTTGCTGACGATTCCAGCAATCGGCGTCTGGCAGTCTCTCGCCTTTGAAACAAATTACGTTGCCGGTTCCAGCTTTTGTACATACTGTTTGTAACATCGACGATGACGGCATCACGGCTTCCACTACTGCTCTGGCCGGTTGCAACTTTCCTGGCGGTCGGTTCCAGCTTTTTATCACTACGGTTGTAGCACCCCTGGTGATCGGTTCCAGCATGCATCTCCACAGTTGCGTGGTAGTCGTCTCCAGCACCGGCCGCGGCCTGCAGAGCACGAGCGGCGTCCTGGGGCGATATTTTTTGCTACAACCGGAGCCCTTTTTGTTGTGAGCAGCGATGGAATTTGCTACCACTGATGTACATGGCGGCAGCGAGGCTATGAGCGGCGGCGCCGGCGAGGCTTTTGAGCGCCGCCCGGCAAGTGGTGGTAGCGGGGGCTCGAGCGAGAAGAGAGCGCAGCTGTTGCATGGGTGGAGCCGGGGACGAGGACGGCCGGCGAGGGCGCCGATCGGCGACGGGGCCGCCGCGGGGGGGTACTTCAACCTTGGTCGCGGGGCGATGGCAGGGCGTCGGACGTCGCTGTGGCCGTTGCAATGCGCCGGCGCCTATAAGCGCCCTTTATTATTTTATTATTTATTGACATAAAAAGTGTTGCGATGTGACATTACATCCGGTGCAAAACTCAATTTGTTTCCGTTGCAAATTGGCTCAAAGCAATCCACAAACTGAGGGGTCTAATGGACGAATTTCATTGCTGCCTTGCCCCTCTATTTATATCCTCCTTGACCTCCCGTCTCCTCGTCGCCCCGCGAGGTGGTGCTAAATCTTCTAGCTTCTCCAGAGTGCGAAACGGTTCGGCTAGCCTTTTATGGGCCTAGTAGTTGAATACTCGTGTGTTGGGAACTGCAAACACAGATACAGTCACAGAGACACTGATCAAAATAATTCGTGGTGTGCTTATCACTACATTGTGATAAATATGGTCTTTGAACCAACCTCACTACCTCCTCTTGCTCGGTCATCCACTGCTGACGACGGAGGTCTCTTCTTCGTGCTCCCATGTTTTTCTCATGGAAACAAATAACTGCATGGTCATGTTATTGTTTTATTTTTCATCCAAACAAGGAATTACATATACTTACTTTAACTGAAAAACTGGTTAGGCCCAGCTGTTATACCTTTTTTCTAGCGGCGCGCAGCTTTTATACCTGGGTGGGCTTGGGTGCCAACACACGAAATTGTTAGGCCCAGCCGTTGGTTGCTCGTGCATGTCTCTCTCTCTGCGTGGGAAAATCAGGCATTTCCTATTCTGCGCTTCAGTCGCCCGTTTCTTCGTCATTTGCATACCAGCGCACACCCCTAATCCGCCCTGGTCCAGCTCATTCACCTTTTTTTTTCTGTTTTCTGTAAAACTTCAAAAAACAAGCAGGCGCCGTGTGTCGAACTTGAGCCCTATTCCTTCAGTTCGAGTCGCAGTAACCAACTACGGAACATCATAGGGTGTGCACATTTACTTCCCTTTATCTTTTTCTTCTTTTCTACTATTTGTCGTTTGTTGGTTGGTTTTCTAGGTGAGTTTGATTTTGGTTTTTTCTTTCTCTTTCTTCTTTCTTCTTTTGCTTTTTTTAAATGCATGAACTGCAAATTTGAAACTTTCTTCAAACCTGAACTTTTTTAAATTCGCAAACATTTTCTTGATAATTCACTAACTTCTTTCAAATTCTATGAACATTTTTTCTGAAATTGTTAATTTTTTTAAAAAAATTCAGGCTTTTTTTCAAATGTGTGCACTTTTTCTTAAATTTATTAAACTCTTGAATTCTATGATTTTTTCCCCAAATTTGATGATTTTTTTGTTCAAATCAGTCAAAAATTTTAAAAATCAATGGTTTTCTTTTCAATTTTATGAAATTTTCTTCAAAATCGATGAACTTTTATTCATGAAAATAAAAAAAGTTCACAGCTTTTTGAAAACCACTAGCCATGCAGGACAGTGAGTTTCTTTTTTATTTGAGGCAAGTAGTACACATGTCGTACTGGTGTTTTTTTAGGGGAAGGTCGTATTGTAGGAGGAGGCGCAATTGGGTTGCGGCCCACGAACAAAGCTAGCTGCTTCAAATTGTCCGTTAGCAAAATATATTTTATTATCCCTAAAAAGCCAAATATATTTTATTTGCCTAAAAAAGCCAAATATTTTATTTCCATAAGATTTAAATTTCTGACACGTACTGCACGGAGATTAATCTCAAATTCTGCTTCGCCCTAAAAATAGTAAGCCAAATAGGGTAAGTTCATGGTGCCCCATGTTTAAAAAAAAACTAGGTTTGGGTACAACTCCTTGTTTTTCGTGAAGTTTGACAGGGGTGCTCCAACAAATATGCATAATTTTCTCCTCTGCTCTTTCGGCTAATAATAATTTCATGTCGCTTCTTTACGTCTAATCTCACCAATTCATATATGTATCCACTGATGATTCAACAAGCGACCACAGAAATCAGCAAATAGAGGTGAGGAGGATCAGGCAAAGCATGGTCAGGGTGATAAAGCAATCACCACATGGAGGAGAGAAGCATGGTCAGAAGGAGGAGGATAAAGCAATCACCGGAGGCTGGATGAGGGGAGGCAAGAACAAGGAGCAAAAGGGAGGGGTGCGGAGGAGGCAACCGTCGCCGGTGGCGGGATTGGGCGCGCGGGGGGTGCAGCCCGATGAACCTATAGGTGGCGACGCTGGATGGGAGACATGGGGAAATGTTTACAATCTATTAACGTATAAGTGATAATTTATAAACATTTTCTTATGTGTAGATTCATCCATCTATTGCAACCATGCATGACTTTTTTTTTTGAAATTTCCATCAAAAATTGTCAATCCTAAAAGAAAAGTTATTCTTTGTATCTAAAATTACTACCAATGACCTCTCTTTTATGTTATTATTAAAGCATTGACCATAAGTGAGTCCATCACAACAAAAGGAGACCCCAATTTCACGATTGACACTTATACTCCCGTTGCAATGCACAGGCCCTTTTGCTAGTCTAGTTCAAAAAGTCCTTGTGGAGTTGAAGGAATATTACGTACGATTGCCACCTCTGCAAATCCATGCTTCCCTCTGCGAAGGGCCTATCCCACAAGTATAGGGGGTCGCAACAGTTTTTGAGGGTAGAGTATTCAACCCAAATTTATTGATTCGACACAAGGGGAGCCAAAGAATATTTGCAAGTATATTAGCAGTTGAGTTGTCAATTCAACCACACCTAAAGATTAATTATCTGCAGCAAAATGATCAGTAGCAAAGTAGTATGATAGTTTTGATAGTAGTAGCAACAGCAACAGTAACGGTAACAGTGGTAGCAATGATTTTGTAGCAAGTGCAATAGTAACAGTGGTAATAGTAACTTAGCAGAAACAATATAAGAGAAATTCGTAGGCATTGGATCGGTGAATTCGTTGGATGATATTCATCATATAACAACCATAACCTAGGGCGATACGCACTAGCTCCGGTTTATAAATATAATGTAGGCATGTATTCCATAAATAGTCATACGTGCTTAGGAAAAGGACTTGCATGACATCTTTTGTCCTACCCTCCCGTGACATATTAAGGCCTCATTTTAATAGAGAATCGAAATAAAGCATTAACACACGATGAATACATGAACTCCTCAAACTACGGTCATCACCGCGAAATGTCCCGACTTCTGTCACTCCGGGGTTGTCGGATCATAACACGTAGTAGGTTACTATAACTTGCAAGACCAGATCTAGAACATATATATAATGGTGATAACATAAACGGTTTAGATCTGAAATCATGGCACCCCGCCCCAAAGTGACAAGCATTAAACATGTCAAAGTCATAGCAACATCAATCTCAGAACATAATGGATACTAGTGATCAAGCCCTAATAAAACTAACTCGATACATGATGAATCTCATCCAACTCCTCATCGACCAGCGAGCCTACGAAGGAATTACTCACTTCCGGTGGGGAGCATCATGGAATTGGCGATGGAGAAGGGTTGGTGATGACGAAGATCGAAGACCCCCCTCTCCGAAGCCCCAAACGGACTCCAGATCTGGCCTCCCGATGAAGATCAGGAGGTGGCGGCGGCTCCGCCTCGTGAAACGTGATAATTCTTCCTACCTGATTTTTCTCTCCAAATATGTGATTTTGTGGTATCAGGATTGAGGTCTGCGGGGCCACCAGGTGAGGACAACCTACCTGGACACGCCTAGAGGAGGGGCGGCGCCTGATAACCCACAAGTGTAGGCGATCGCAACAGCTTTCGAGGGTAAAGTATTCAACCCAAATTTATTGATTCGACACAAGGGGAGCCAAAGAATATTTTCAAGTATTAGCAACTGAGTTGTCAATTCAGCCACACCTGGATAACTTAATATCTTCAGCAAAGTGTTTAGTAGCAAAGTAGTATGATAGTAGTGGTAATGGTAACAAAAGAGTAATGAAAGCAAAAGTAATATTTTTTGGTGTTTTATAGTGATTGTAACAATAACAACGGGAAAGTAAATAAGCGTAAACCAGTATATGGAAAGCTCGTAGGCATTGGATCGGTGATGGATAATTATGCGGATCACGGTTCATCATGTATGATCATAACATAGGGTGACACAAAACTAGCTCCAATTCATCAATGTGATGTAGGCATGTATTCGAATATAGTCATACGTGCTTATGGAAAAGAACTTGCATGACATCTTTTGTCCTACCCTCCCGTGGCATGGGTCCTAATGGAAACTAAGAGATATTAAGGCCTCCTTTTAATAGAGAACCGGAACAAAGCATTAGCACATAGTGAATACATGAACTCCTCAAACTATGGTCATCACCGAGAAGTATCCCGATTATTGTCACTTTGGAGTTGTCAGATCATAACACATAATAGGTGACTATAGACTTGCAAGATAGGATCAAGAACACACATATATTCATGAAAACATAATAGGTTCAGATCTGAAATCATGGCACTCGGGCCCTAGTGACAAGCATTAAGCATAGCAAAGTCATAGCAACATCAATCTCATAACATAATGGATACTAGGGATCAAACCCTAACAAAACTAACTTGATTACATGATAGATCTAATCCAACCCATCACCGTCCAGCAAGCCTGCGATGGAATTACTCATGCACGGCGGTGAGCATCATGAAATTGGTGATGGAGGACGGTTGATGATGACGATGGCGACAAATCCCCCCTCTCCGGAGCCTCGAACGGACTCCAGATCAGCCCTCCCGAGAGGTTTTAGGGCTTGGCGGCGGCTCCGTATTGTAAAACGCGATGATTTCTTCTCTCTGATTTTTTTCTCTACGAAAGCCAATATATAGAGTTGGCGTCGGAAGGTCTCCAGGGGGCCCACGAGGTAGGGGGGCGCGCCCCCCCTGAGCGCGCCCCCACCCTCATGGACAGGGTCTGGGCCCCCTGGTCTTCATCTTTGGCGAGGATTTTTTATTATTTTTTCTAAGATGTTGCGTGGAGTTTCAGGTCATTCCGAGAACTTTTGTTTTCTGCACATAAATTAACATCATGGCAATTCTGCTGAAAACAGCGTCAGTCCGGGTTAGTTCCATTCAAATCATACAAGTTAGAGTCCAAAACAAGGGCAAAAGTGTTTGGAAAAGTAGATACGACGGAGACGTATCAATTCCCCCAAGCTCAAATCCTTGCTTGTCCTCAAGCAATTCAGTTGACAAAGTGAAAGAGAAAAAGAAAAAACTTTTACAAACTCTGTTTGCTCTTGTTGTTGTAAATATGTCAAGCCAGCATTCAAGTTTTCAGCAAAGATTATGACTAACCACATTTGCAATAATTCTCAGATCTCATGATTACTCATATCAATGGCATAATCAACTAGCGAGCCATAGTAATAAATCTCGGATGACAACACTTACTCAAAACAATCATAATATGATATAACAAGATGGTATCTCGCTAGCCCTTTCTGAGGCCGCAAAACATAAATGCAGAGCACCTTTAAAGATCAAGGACTGACTAGACATTGTAATTCATGGTAAAAGAGATCCAGCCATAGTCATACCCAATATAAATTAATAGTAATGAATGCAAATGACAGCTGCGCTCTCGACTAGTGCTTTTTAATAAGAGGGTGATGACTCAACATAAAAGTAAATAGATAGGCCCTTCGCAGAGGGAAGCAGGGATTTGTAGAGGTGCCAGAGCTCGATTTTGAAATAGAGATAAATAATATTTTGAGCGGTATACTTCCATTGTCAACATAGCAACTAAGGGATGGCGATATCTTCCATGTCACACACATTATAGGCGGTTCCCAAACAGAATGGTAAAGTTTATACTCCCCCTCCACCAACAAGCATCAATCCACGGCTTGCTCGAAACAACGAAAGTGCCTCCAACATACATCAGGTCCCAGTTGGAGTTTTGTTTGCATTTTATTTTGATTTAGTTTGCATAAAGCATGGGACTGGGCATCCCGGTGACCAGCCATGTTCTCGTGAGTGAGGAGCGAAGTCCACTCCTCTTGAGAATAACCCGCCTAACATGGAAGATAAGGACAGCCATAGTTGATACATGAGCTATTCGAGCATACAAAATAGAATGTTTATTTGAAGGTTTAGAGTTTGACACATACAAATTTACTTGGAACGGCAGGTAGATACCGCATATAAGAAGGTATAGTGGACTCATATGGAATAACTTTGGGGTTTAAGGGATTGGTTGCACAAGCAGTATTCCCGCTTAGTACAAGTGAAGGCTAGCAAAAGACTGGGAAGCGACCAACTAGAGAGCGACAACAGTCATGAACATGAATTAAAATTAATAAACATTGGATGCAAGCATGAGTAGGATATAATCCACCATGAACATAAATATCGTGAAGGCTATGTTGATTTGTTTCAACTACATGTGTGAACATGTGTAACGCTCGAATAATTAGGCTACAGTAAAACTCTCCTAATGATGCCATGTCATCTTTAATTACTGTTGCTAAACTTGTTAGTTCCAACCGGTCCAAAAATCAATTCAAAAAAATGGCAAACAACAAAAGTTTTTAAAAGTTGAAACAAAAGTGTTCAAACAGTGCCAAAAATGACATAGGTAATTATGGTGTAGAAGACACAATTTTATAAAATACCTAAATGCCCTAAATTAAATAAAACAGAAAAGGAAAAAGAAATAAATAAAAGAAAATACAAACCAGAAACAGAAAAGAAGAAAAGAGAAGCCCCCCCACCTGGCCCAGCTGGCCACTGGGCAAGCCAGGACGGCCCACCCGGCGCCCCCTTAACCCCCACTTCCCCCGTGACATAGATCGACCCACACCCCACTCGCTCCACTCCCTCCCCCGATTCCCCTGGATCGGGATCGATCCCCCACTCTCCCCTCACGCCTCGCTCCTCTCGCTACCCCCCTCCCGAACTGGATCGGGACGCAACGACGCCCCTCGTTGCTTGCCCGACCCCATCGCCCCTGGCGCCCGTCGCCACCACCGCTCCGTCATCGCCAAGCCGCCTCCTTGCCAGAGAGGCGACGGATCCCGGGGGCCCTGTCGCGGATCTGGCCTCCCTCGCCGCCCGTCCACGACCACGTTGTCGCGGGACCTCGCCCGGAGCTAACTCGCCCCCGTCGCATGAGGACCGCGTCGCCGGAGCCCCTCACCGTCTTCCCCGAATCGCCGTCGCCCCGTCGTCCTCGCCGGATCTCCTCCCCGCCAGAATGTCGTCTCCGACCTCCTCCTCAACCACGGTCCCCAAGCTCGACATCGCCTCGCCGTCACCGTCGCCTGGAGGAACACCTCGCCGGACGCCATCGCCGGCCTGCCCCCTCCTCCCCACCGATCTGCTTCCTCTCTGCCATCGTCCCCGTTGACCACCCGGACCCCCGTTGCCCCCGTCCCTACGAATCACGGTGAGGCCCCAGGCCTCTTCCTTCTCTGTCCCCGCGGTCAACGTGCGCCCGCGCCATCCCGTGCCCGTGCACGCGCTCACGTGGCCGCGCGCGCCCGTGCGTCGCATCCACCGCGCCTCCCGCACTAAGCGCCGCGTCCTCGCGTCCGCCTCGCTGCCAGCGCCCGTCGCCGCCCTACTCCCCGCTCTGCGGCCCCGCCTTCCCGTATTCGCTCGGCGGCCGGCCTCGCCTGACGGCGCCCCAGCTGCGCCAGCGCTCCTGCCCGGCGCCCGTCCGCTGCCCCACTCCGGCGCCGCCTCCTATTGTCGCCGCTTGCCGACCGCCTCCCGCAGCGGCATCCGGCTGGCCGCCTCGCACGCTTTCGCCGTGGCTGCGCTCCGGCGAGCAGCCCGCGGTGCCCCAACGGCCTCCGCTCGGGTCCACCCCGTCGGACGCCCATGCTCGCCCACACCCGCTAATGCTGGCACCCACTATGGCCCTTGTGCCTATGGCACATGGGGCCCGCCCAGAACGTTTAAAAAAAGAAAATAATAATAAAAAATTAAAAATAAATTTAATTAATTAATTAAATTAATTAAGTTAATGAATCCTATTTAATTAATATAATTAACCTGTTAGTTTAAATAGACAATATTTAGTTTAACCTAAACCCTAATTAACCTAACAGTGTATGGCAGACGGGGCCCACACGTCAGTTTAACCCAGTCAACCCCCTGTTGACTGCCAACATCATGCTGACGTCAGCAAACACTATTCTGGATAATTTTAGTTTAAATTAATTAAATAAATTCTAAAAATGATTTAAAATTTAGAAAATCATATAAAATAAACCGTAGCTTAGATGAAAATACTTTTTACATGAAAGTTGCTCAGAACGACGAGACGAATCCGGATACGCAGCCCGTTCGTCCGCCACACATACCTAACCTATCGAACCTGCAAATTTTCCCCTCCGGTTCATCTGTCCGAAAACGCGAAACTTCGGGGATACTTTCCCGAATGTTCCCCCCTTCGCCGGTATCACCTAATACCGCGTTAGGGCATACCTAGCACCGCGTATTACCTCGTTATGCTTTGTGATGCTTTGATTGCTCTGTTATTTATTGTGTTCCCCATCCGTTACTTCTTTCCGGTAGACCTCGAGACTGCCGACGACCCCCAGTTCGACTACGGTGTTGACGATACGTCCTTTTTGCCAGAGCTTCCAGGCAAGCCCCCCCCCCCCTTGATCACCAGATATCGCCTATTCTTCTCTATACTGCTTGCATTAGAGTAGTGTAGCATGTTACTATTTTCCGTTAATCCTATCCTGATGCATAGCCTGTCCTTGCTACTACTGTTGTTACCTTTACCTGCAATCCTACATGCTTAGTATAGGATGCTAGTGTTTCATCAGTGGCCCTACATTCTTTTCCGTCTGCCATGTTATACTATCGGGCCGTGATCACTAGAGAGGTGATCACGGGTATATACTATATACTTTATACATGATACATGTGGTGACTAAAGTCGGGTCGGCTCGTGGAGCACCCGCGAGTGATTCACGGATTGGGAGCTGAAAGGACCTTTGTCCCAACGGCACTGTATGTGGATCTTTGTGGCGGAGCGACAGGGCAGGTTGAGACCGCGTAGGTGAGAGGTGGGCCTGGCCCTGATCGGTGTCCGCGGTTACATCCTTAACACGCTTAACGAGATCTTGGTATTTGATATGAGTCTGGCCATTTGGTCTATACGCACTAACCAACTACGTGGGAAAGATATGGGCACTCGGTGTCGTGGTATCAGTCGAAGCCTTCGTGGCGTCGACAAGCGGCGGCGCCGCGGATTGGACTGAACGCGCTGTTGGGCTAGGTCGCTTCCGGCCACGCATAGCGTGCAGGTGTGCTAAGGCGATGGGCCCAGACCACAATGCGCTTAGGTTTAGACCGGCGTCTTGACCTCTCTGTTGGCCTAGGTGGGGCTGCGGCGTGTTGATCTTCCGCGGCCGGGCATGACCACGAAAAGTGTGTCCATTCAAATGGGGTCGAGCGTGTTGGGTTATGTGGTGCACCGCAAGGAAGTTAATCTATTCGAATAGCCGTGATCTTGATAACAGGTGACGACTTGGAGTTGTACCTTGACCTTATGACAACTAGAACCGGATACTTAATAAAACACACCCTTCCAAGTGCGGATACAACCCGGTGATCGCTATCTAACAGGCGACGAGGAGGGATTGCCGTAGGATTATGCTATGCGATGCTACGGAGGACTTCGATCTACTCTCTTCTACATCTTTGAAGACGGAGGCTGCCGGAAGCATAGTCTTCGATGTGATTAGTTATCCCCTCTTATTACGGCATTCTACAGTCACCCATCGATATGGCCCTTTACACATATACCCATGCATATGTAGTGTAGCTCCTTGCTTGCGAGTACTTTGGATGAGTACTCACGGTTGCCTTGTTCCCCCTTTTCCCCCTTTCTTTACCCGATTGCTGCGACCAGACGATGGAGCCCAGGAGCCAGACGCCACCTTCGACGATGACTCCTACTACACCGGAGGTGCCTACTACTACGTGCAGGCACGATTTACGACCGAGGAGTAGTTAGGAGGATCGGGAAGGAGGCCTGCGCCTCTTCGATCTGTATCCCGCTTTGTGCTAGCCTTCTTAAGGCAACTTGTTTAACTTATGTACGTACTCAGATATTGTTGCTTCCTGACTTCGTCTATGATCGGCGCTTGTATTCGAGCCCTCGAGGCCCTGGCTTGTATTATGATGCTTGTATGACTTATTTATGTTTTAGAGTTGTGTTGTGATATCTTCCCATGAGTCCTCGATCTTGATCATACACGTTTGCGTGCATGATTAATGTCTGATTGAATCGGGGCGTCACAAGTTGGTATCAGAGCCGACTGCCTGTAGGAATCCCCCTTCCAAACTCCTTGGCCGAAGTCGAGTCTAGTCAATTGTAAAACTTTTACTAACATGGCTGTGTGGCTTACGGGCCCACGTCACCATTGGGTGGTATTAGGATCTTTTACTCCTCGATCTTTACTCTGGGACTCTGAACTCTCTTCTACTCGGGTTAAATGATTTTTACTAACTCTGACTCTAGGTTCTTGATAATACTTTCTCCCGGAGAGCCTCTTCAGTCCGGATGATTACTTGGTGCACCGACGGATTCTGAAGATACCTTCCGATATTCACTCGAGACCTTGTGCCCATCGTGTTTGCAATTCCCCTTCCACCATCAACCCTTATGGATAACTACTTGCAGTTGTTATTCTTACATTCATCCCCAGTTGGTCTTGTTATTACAAGATACCCCGAAATACTCGTCGTTGTTTCGATAATCCTTTGAGCTTACTGCATTGCTTTTCTTTGTCACCTGAATACCCCTACGAATAATTCTCGCACTTATCGAGTATCCGCTCATCCCCCAGTTGTTCATGTGTTTCACAATGGTCTTCGAAATACTATTCGATCCTCCAAAAATCCTTAGTAGCTTATTGCTCTGCAATACTTATCTGCTTGCATGATGGATGCTTTCCATATGTCTGGTAATATTCGTTAGTATCCTTAGGCACCGTCATTTTAATCCTTGTGATTCAACATGAGTGCGAATGCACGCAATCATCAGTTGATCCTTTTAAATTATCTTTCTGGCTCAGACGTCATTTTAAACGTGAGCTGGTTCTCAACCAATCCAATTGCCGTCGATTGTACCCCTAAGGCTATTCAACTTATCCATCCCTAATCAGAACATTGCTTCTGATCCCTTGCTTTGAAAATCATAATTCCTTTGCATTTGAGCTCTGAATTAGTCAGTTGTTTCTATAATCCGAGGCCTTTGCATTGTTACTTCCTCTGGTTATGTGTCGATGCTCACATCAGCTCCGTTATGGACCGGCAGATCCTTTGTTGGATTTTATCCCATAGTGTCCTTCATATTCAATCACTTTGGAAGTTCTTTCTCCATTGGTAAATCCTATCCTCTGATTGACCAACCATGATCTGCTTTCGAGCTTGTGTTATTTACTCCTGAAGTTTGTGGTATATGTTTCTACAATGCCCCGATGGGTTGAACCTATGCCTTTCTTAATCTGTGTGATCCTGAAAGATTTCACATGTCATACTTATCTGGTATTGCACCAGGTAAAAACTTTCAACAACTAATGTCATTTTCGAAAAGCGAGAAGTGAATGAAAGGTTATGCATTGGAGAAGTGGGAGTCGACCTTGAACTTTGTGTTCATGCCCATGGACACGATGTATAACTTATCATGGAAGCTGCTCGTAAAAATAGTTACCCCCTTGTTATAAGTTCATGTTGTATCCGTGGTTCGATCATTTATGATCGAGGTTTCCGACCATGTTCTCCTTTAAATACCATTTCTCGTGCAAGTTTAAGCACTTGTCTTCTGTAGAGTAATACCCCAGTCCAACCTCTACTTTGATTTGTCGTCCAGTATTACCCCCCTGGTATCTCAAGATTATCACGGAACTGCATAACTTCTTATGAGTTCTTCATCAAGTGCTACATTCTCATTGATTCCAATTTTTCACGGGCTCTGAGTTATTAAACACTCAAAGACACCGATAACTGACTCGAGTCCGCATCGCGATTAAGCAACTCTTGGTAACCTTCATTACTTACGAGTTTGAACTCAATCACGTCATTCCTAGCCTGCTTGGCTATATCCTTGTCGTGCCGATTTTAACTGTGCTACCTGATCCTTAATCCCGAAGCACAACTTTCGACGATGAGCTAATCTTATGTCGATCTTTCTCATCATATCATTTCACCTTGAACAACAAGCTTGATTTCGAGTTTGTGTTGTACCCACGGTTCCAATAACCTTTTGCTTCATAATTCCTTTGACTTGATGTCATCGCCGATAGATTACATCTTCATGAAATCTCTCGACAAATGGTCGTGATCAGCACCAACATTTTGAGCTCTTCCAGGATATCAATCGAATTCATAATGAGAAATACCATCCTCGTCCCTTGGTAATTTGAGTTACCATCGACAACATCCTTACCTTCCTTTCATCACAAACTTGATCATGTTATGGAGCTCCTTGCTAACCAGCTTATGTTATGTTCTACCTTGGAGTATTACCTTCTTTTATGTCAAGGATATATTGAGAATTGCTCCACCTCTTGAGAATTCTCGATATAGTAATACTTCTCGCCATCTCCATTCATTTTCTGATCCCCGTGTTGTTTCTACCCTGAATACCGACAATTGAACTATGATGCGTGAATTCAAAACTTCTAGCAATCCTATTGCTTTGGAGTTAATGGTCGATAGTTCATTCTTAGACTATTGGTTATCGAATCACCGTTCCAACATTGATCATGCTATCTAAGCCCATATTTTGGGTGCAGCTTTCCACCGATGTTTAATTGAGTATGTTTTCCTTGAGCATACCTCATTATATCATTTGATCTGACAAATGTTATCTGCTTGTTCACATGATTGTGGAAATCCATCTTTTCCAAATCTCGATGAATTGTCGTTTAGTTCTTCAGCCACCCCATCATCTTCTCCTTGGTTTAATGATGAACTCTTGTTTTAGAACTCGCTTCCATAGATCATTTCCGAGAATCTCACAGTGTCATCTCGTCAAATTTGTGTTGCACCTTTCTTCTCAGGCATCATGAGTCTGAGGTATCCTGACACCAATCGGACTGAATCTCGGTCGATATGATGGTTGGAACATGTTCCCAAGAGTTATAACATTGGTCTTTAACCCGATAAGGTGATGTCATCCTAACACACCTGCCCGGAGGGCCTATTGTTATAGTTTCCTTTTTAGCAAGGTTAGCCATTCTTCCACGAGGAAATTGTAAGACTTATTCTATAAGTTGTTCCTGATGGATCCGTTGTGTATCCAAAGTCTGATATTTACCCATTGACCATGTCAATGCTATCTCGAAGCTTGTCTGTGGTACTCCGATTTTCAACAAGAACATTTGAAGCCCAATGCTAAATGTTTTCTTGCTCAATTATCCAAACACCGCTGTATGGGTAATGTCATGAATTTTCTCTCCCCTTACGTAGATAGTTTTCTACATTATATCCTGCCATGGATATCTTGCTCTGCTTGTCCTTGGGAAGGATATACCCTTGAAATATGTGTTTAAACACATTTTCCTTTACATTGTTCTGTTTAATCTGATGATCACCTTTTTCCTTTCTATTGTTTTGTTTAACCTTACTGGTGATCTATATGATCTAAGCAGTAATAATTTCCTGCTTATGTAAACACCTCGGTGTACAATTCTGTCAGCAAGACCCTGTTACTATTGTTGATGACATTCCGGTAACCACCGATGGACGAGAACTTTGCCTATTAGTCCGCCTCGTTTCAACGAGCAGGAAAATGGTTCTCTTCGTCCCTCGCCCTTGGTACCGATGGTGTTGCCGACATAACTGACAGACTACCCTCTGACATGCCGTGCTTACATGATCGTGTAAGACGTCATCGCCTTCCTACTCTTAACCCACATGGTGGGCCCATAACCCATAGATCCACAGGATCGAAACCTAACTCTCCTGTACACCCTTTTGCCAAAGTTATTCCTCGAGCTTGACTTCGCATGTAATTCACGGGCCACCTGCCTATTGATCTATTCTGGTATAAGATGCAATACTTATTCCCGATTGCTTTGAGCCCCTTTCACGCCCTGTTTCAGGCATCGAACGGTTGCCTGCTCGCTCGAAACTTCCCATGAAACCTCATTACTTTGCTCTTGACATTTTCTTAAGTATCAATTCGAGAGTTACTTTCCGCCACCTTCCCTAATGTTATCGACCAGATAGTCGACCATGTAGAGGTTCGTTCTCCCGAAATACCCCCTTACTCTTTCGTAAGTATGATGGAACCCTTGAAGGAAGGATGTCGACTTCATCTTGATGACCTGAAGCAGAAAAATGAAGACATCAATATAATGGATCGACCACTTCGAGAAGAGCAACCAAGACCGAGAAGATTCGTTAGAATTTCGTTACCAGACCTTTCCCCCTTACTCCTCCTCTTAAATCTCGGGATGAGATTTCTTGTAGTGGAGGAGATTTGTAACGCCCGGATAATTAGGCTACAGTAAAACTCTCCTAATGATGCCATGTCATCTTTGATTACTGTTGCTAAACTTTCGTTAGTTCCAACCGGTCCAAAAATCAATTCAAAAAAAATGGCAAACAACAAAAGTTTTTAAAAGTTGAAACAAAAGTGTTCAAACAGTGCAAAAAATGACATAGGTAATTATGGTGTAGAAGACACAATTTTATAAAATATCTAAATGCCCTAAATTAAATAAAACAGAAAAGGAAAAAGAAATAAATAAAAGAAAAATACAAAACAGAAACAGAAAAGAAGAAAAGAGAAGCCCCCCCCCCACCTGGCCCAGCTGGCCACTAGGCAAGCCAGGCCGGCCCAGCCGGCGCCCCCTTAACCCCCACTTCCCCCGTGACCTAGATCGACCCACATCACACTCGCTCCACTCCCTCCCCCGATTCCCCTGGATCGGGATCGATCCCCCCACTCTCCCCTCACGCCTCGCTCCTCTCGCTCCCCCCGAACTGGATCGGGACGCAACGACGCCCCTCATTGCTTGCCCCACCCCATTGCCCCTGGCGCCCATCGCCACCACCGCTCCGCCATCGCCAAGCCGCCTCCTTGCCGGAGAGGGGACGGATCCCGGGGGCCCTGTCGCGGATCCGGCCTCCCTCGCCGCCCGTCCACGACCACGCTGACGCGGGACCCCGCCCGGAGCTACCTCGCCCCCGTCGCACGAGGACCGCGCCGCCGGAGCCCCTCACCGTCTTCCCCGAATCGCCGTCGCCCCGTCGTCCTCGCCGGATCTCCTCCCCGCCGGAACATCGTCTCCGACCTCCTCCTCAACCACGGTCCCCAAGCTCGACGTCGCGTCGCCGTAACTGTCGCCTGGAGGAACACCTCGCTGGACGCCATCGCCGGCCTGCCCCCTCCTCCCCACCGGCCTGCTTCCTCTCTGCCGTCGTCCCCGTCGACCACCCCGACCCCCGCTGCCCCCGTCCCTACGAATCACGGTGAGGACACCCCAGGCCTCTTCCTTCTCTGTCCCCGCGGTCACCGTGCACCCGCGTCATCCCGTGCCCGTGCACGCGCTCAAGTGGTCGCGCACGCCCGTGCGTCGCATCCACCGCGCCTCCCAGCACTAGCGCACGCGCCCTCGCATCCGCCTCGCTAACCGCGCCCGTCGCCGCCCTACTCCCCTGCCACTGCGGCCCCCGCCTTCCCCGCATTCGCTCGGCCGGCCGGCCTCGCCTGACGGCGTCCACAGCTGCGCCAACGCTCCCTGCCCGGCGCCCGTCCGTCTGCCCCACTCTGGCGCCGCCTCTGTTTCGCCGCTTGCCGACCCGCTTCGCCATCGCGCGGCATTCGCGGCCTAGCTTCGCTCGCCTGCTTTCGCCGTGGCAGCGCTCGGCGAGCCGCCCGCAGTGTCCCAACGGCCTCCGCTCGGGCCCGCTCCGTCGGACGCCCACGCTCGCCCACACCCGCTAACGCTGGCACCCACTATGGCCCTTGTGCCGATGGCACATGGGGCCCGCCCAGAACGTTTTTTAAAAAAGAAAATATAAAATAATAATTAATTAATTAATTAAATTAAGTTAATTAATCATATTTAATTAATCTAATTAACATGTTAGTTTAAATAAACAGTAATTAGTTTAACCTAAACCCTAATTAACCTAACAGTGTATGACAGACGGGAGCCACACGTCAGTTTGACCCAGTCAACCCCTTGTTGACTGCTGACTTCATGCTGACATCAGCAAACACTACTCTGGATAATTTTAGTTTAAATTAATTAAATAAATTATAAAAATAATTTAAAACTTTAGAAAATTCATATAAAATAAACCGTAGCTCAGATGAAAATACTTTCTACATGAAAGTTGCTCAGAACGACGAGACAAATCCGGATACGCAACCCGTTCGTCCGCCACACATCCCTAACCTATCGAACCTGCAACTTTTCCCCTCCGGTTCATTTGTCCGAGAACGCGAAACTTCGGGGATACTTCTCCGGATGTTTCCCCCTTCGCCAGTATCACCTAATACTGCGTTAGGGCATACCTAGCACCGCATATTACCTCGTTATGCTTTGTGATGCTTTGATTGCTCTGTTATTTATTGTTTTCCCCCTCCGTTACTTCTTTCCGGTAGACCGCGAGACTGCCGACGACCCCCAGTTCGACTACGGTGTTGACGACACGTCCTTCTTGCCAGAGCTTCCAGGCAAGCGCCCCCCCCTTGATCACCAGATATTGCCTATTCTTCTCTATACTGCTTGCATTAGAGTAGTGTAGCATGCTACTGTTTTCCGTTAATCCTATCTTGATGCATAGCCTGTCCTTGCTACTACTGTTGTTACCTTTACCTGCAATCCTACATGCTTAGTATAGGATGCTAGTGTTTCATCAGTGGCCCTACATTCTTGTCCGTCTGCCATGCTATACTATCGGGCCGTGATCACTAGGGAGGTGATCACGGGTATATACTATATACTTTATACATGATACATGTGGTGACTAAAGTCGGTCGGCTCGTGGAGCACCCATGAGTGATTCACGGATTGGGGGCTGAAAGGACCTTTGTCCCAACGACCATCTATGTGGATCTTTGTGGCGGAGGCGGCAGGCAGGTTGAGACCGCCTAGGTGAGAGGTGGGCTGCCCTGGTCGGTGTCATGATTACATCCTTAACACGCCTAACGAGATCTTGGTATTTGATCTGAGTCTGGCCATTTGGTCTATACGCACTAACCAGCTACGTGGGAAAGATATGGGCACTCGGCGTCGTGGTATCAGCCGAAGCCTTCGTGACGTCAGCGACTGAGCGGCGCGCGCCGGATTGGACTGGAATGCCTGTTGGGCTAGGTCTGCTTTCGGCCGCTTACGCAACATGCAGGTGTGCTAAGGGCGATGGGCCCAGACCCCTGTGCGCTTAGGTTTAGACCGGCGTGCTGACTTCTCTGTTGGCCTAGGTGGGGCTGCGACGTGTTGATCTTCCGCAGCCGGGCATGACCCCGAAAAGTGTGTCCGGCCAAATGGGATCGAGCGTGTTGGGTTATGTGGTGCACCCCTACGGGGAAGTTAATCTATTCGAATAGCCGTGATCTTCGGTAACAGGACGACTTGGAGTTGTACCTTGACCTTATGACAACTAGAACCAGATACTTAATAAAACACACCCTTTCAAGTGCCAGATACAACCTGGTGATCGCTCTCTAAAAGGGCGACAAGGAGGGGATTGCCGAGTAGGATTATACTATGCGATGCTACCTGGAGGACTTTAGTCTACTCTCTTCTACATGCTGCAAGACAGAGGCTGCCAGAAGCATAGTCTTCGATAGGATTAGTTATCCCCCTCTTATTCTGGCATTCTGCGATTACATCCCTTGATATGGCCCTTTACACATATACCCATGCATATGTAGTGTAGCTCCTTGCTTGCGAGTACTTTGGATGAGTACTCACGGTTGCCTTGTTCCCCCTTTTCCCCTTTCTTTACCCGATTGCTGCGACCAGACGATGGAGCCCAGGAGCCAGACGCCACCTTCGACGATGGCTCCTACTACACTAGAGGTGCCTACTACTACATGCAGGCCGCTGACGACGACCAAGAGTAGTTAGGAGGATCCCAGGCAGGAGGCCTGCGCCTCTTTCGATCTGTATCCCAGTTTGTGCTAGCCTTCTTAAGGCAACTTGTTTAACTTATGTCTGTACTCAGATATTGTTGCTTCCACGACTCGTCTATGATCGAGCACTTGTATTCGAGCCCTCGAGGCCCCTGGCTTGTATTATGATGCTTGTATGACTTATTTATGTTTTAGAGTTGTGTTGTGATATCTTCCCGTGAGTCCTTGATCTTGATCGTACACGTTTGCGTGCATGATTGCATGATTAGTGTACAATTGAATCGGGGGCGTCACAACATGTGCCAAGTCAAGTCACTTAAATCATTCAAAGGAGGATACCACCCCATCATACCACATCATAACCATTTTAATAGCATGTTGGCACGCAAGGTAAACCATTATAACTCATAGCTAATCAAGCATGGAATAAGCAACTATGATCTCTAAATGTCATTGCAAACATGTTTATTCATAATAAGTTGAATCAGGAACGATGAACTCATCATATTTACAAAAACAAGAGAGGTCGAGTTCATACCAGCTTTTCCCATCTCAGTCAGTCCATCATATATCATCATAATTTCCTTTCACTTGCACGACCGAACGATGTGAATAATAATAAGAGTGCACGTGCATTGGACTAAGCTGGAATCTGCGAGCATTCAACCAACAGGAGAAGACAAGGCAATATGGGCTCTTTGGTTAAATCAACAATAAAGCATATAAGATCCACTTCAACAATTCAATCATGGTCTTCTCCTATCGACCCCCAAAGAAAAGAAAGGAAATAAAACTATTTACACGGGAAAGCTCCCAACAAGCAAAAGAAGAACAGGAAATATTTTTGGGTTTTCTTTTTAATTATTACTACTACAGCAAGAAAAGTAAACTAACTAGAAGCTACACTAATTTTTTTTGTTTTTCTTAAAGTTTATTAAACACATAAGAAGAAAGCAGGAAAAAGAAAATAAACTAGCATGGATATTACCGTGAAAGAGTATGAGCACCGACATCTAGAAATGAGTGTGTGTGAACATAAACGTAATGTCGGTGGGAAATACGTACTCCCCCAAGCTTAGGCTTTTGGCCTAAGTTGGTTCATTGCCAGGGATAGCCTGGCGATACCCGTAGGTGTAGCTGGGGTTGTACTGTGATGCAGTGGCTATCGCCTCATGAGCTGCAGCGTGGCGTCGAGCCGCCTCCACTCTCCTCTCGTAATCATCTGCCTCCTCTCTGGTAATAACATATCTTCCTTTTGTCTGAGAATCAAAGAAGGCAGGAGCAGGAAGAGTAATACGGACAACATGTCATTTGTTAAAGATTAGTCGATACTGGAGAGGTGATTCAGTCCTCTCAACAAACTGGTGGGAAACCATAGAATCAAAATCTAAATAAGTAGGGGGTAACTCCATATCACCCATACGAATGTCTATCTCAAGAAAATTAGCTAAGCGGGTTGCATAAACTCCTCCAAAGAAATCTCCGTTATATGTATTAAGATGCAACCTACGAGCTACAATGGCTCCCATATGATAAGATTGGTCTCCTAACATAGCACTCCTGAGAATGCCAAGGTCAGGGACACACATGTGACATGCTTCATCCTTAGCATTTATGCACCTACCGATGAAGAGAGCAAAATAATGTATAGCAGGAAAGTGAATGCTCCCTATAGTGGCTTGCGTTATATCTCTAGATTCTCCCACAGTTATGCTAGCAAGAAAGTCTCTAAATTCAGATTTACGGGGATCAACAGTACTACCCCATTGTGGGAGTTTGCAAGCAAAAGTAAAATCCTCTAAGTCCATGGTATAAGATTTATCATAACGATCAAACATGATGAAGGAGAATTACGAAGATGAAAACTCAAACCTCCTCACAAATGAACTAGTGAGATCATGATACTGTGGGCATTTATGCGCCTCGAAGTCCACAAGACCGTAAATTCATAAATATGCGTTAAATTATTCTTTGATTCCCGCTCGATCCATAAAATTTTCCGAAGGCCATCCACAGGGCCTCACGGGAGCGTCCCTTGGGGGCTCCTCATCGGCATCACGCATTGCAAGCCTAGGGCCTTGCTTCCTTGAAGAACCACCTTGGAACATCTTCCTAAACATATTGTCTTTTCTAAAAAATTTCTGAAATTTTTAGTAACTTCAAACAAAAGTGAACCAACTTCAATAAAATTGATAGCAACTACTCCTACAAGTGCCTAGAGCCTATATCAAGCATTAGAACTACTTGGAACCATATAAATTTGACATGCAAGCTCAAAACATGGTCACCTATGCAGCACAAATTTGCAATGAATAAAGCACTAGAACAAAAACTAATTGGACCAATGGAGGAGGCACATACCAAGGAACAATCTCCACAAGAAGTTTTGTGAGAGGTGCTTTGAGCAAGGAGATCGAAAATCACAGCAGCGGAAATTTGGAACTTCGTGTTTGAGCCAGATATTCGTGTTTGTGGAAGGGAGAAGAAGAGGATGGGTGCAGGAATAAGTGGAGGAGGGCCACCGTGGGCCCACGAGGCAGGGGCGCGCCCTCCACCCTCGTGGCCAGGTGGCAGCTCCTCCCGCGGTAATTTTTGCACTAAAAATCCTCAAATATTCCCCAAAAAATCATATTAAATTGGCATGGCATTCTGAGGACTTTTATTTTCAGGATATTTTTATATTGCACGAATAAATTAGGAAACAGACAGAAAAATACTATTTTTACTTTATTTCAACTAAATAACAGAAAGTATAAAGAGGGTACAAAAGGTTGTGCTTCTAGTTTCATCCGTCTCATGCTCATCAAAAGGAATCCACTAACAAGGTTGATCTGGTCTTGTTAACAAACTCATTCCGATTAACATGGAGCCGGAGAAATTTCGAATAACACTAAGTTACCTCAACGGGGATATGCACATCCCCTATAATAAGAATATCATATTTCTTCTTGACAGTAGGAAGAGGAAATTCAAAACCTCCAAAAATAATCGATGGAACTTTTCCAATAGAATTGATGCTATAAACTTGAGGTTGTTTCCTCGAAAAGTGTACCGTATGCTCATTATCATTAACATGAAAAGTGACATTGCCTTTGTTGCAATCAATAACAGCCCCTGCAGTATTCAGAAAAGGTCTTCCAAGAATAATAGACATACTATCGTCCTCGGGAATATCAAGAATAACAAAGTCCGTTAAAATAGTAACATTTGCAACCACAACAGGCACATCCTCAAAAATACCGACATGTATAGCAGTTGATTTATCAGCCATTTGCAAAGATATTTCAGTAGGTGTCAATTTATTCAAATCAAGTCTACAGTATAAAGATAGGGACATAACACTAACACCGGCTCCAAGATCACATAAAGTAGTTTTAACATAATTTCTTTTAATGGAGCATGGTATAGTGGGTACTCCTGGATCTCCAAGTTTCTTTGGTACTCCACCCTTAAAAGTATAATTAGCAGGCATGGTGGAAATTTCAGTTTCCGGTATCTTTCTCTTATTAGTAATGATATCCTTCATATACTTAGCATAAGGATTTGTTTTGAGCACATCAGTTAATCGCATACGCAAAAAGATAGGTCTAATCATTTCAGCAAATCGCTCAAAATCCTCATCATCCTTTTTCTTGGATGGTTTGGGAGGAAAAGGCATGGGTTTCTTAACCCATGGTTCTCTTTCTTTACCATGTTTCCTAGCAACAAAGTCTCTCTTATCATAACGTTGATTCTTTGATTGTGGGTTATCAAGATCAACAGCAGGTCAACTTCTACATCATTATCATTACTAGGTTGAGCATCATCATGAACATCATCATTAACATTTTCACTAGGTTCATGTTCATTACCAGATTGTGTTTCAGCATCGTACATAGAGATATCATTTGGATTCTCAGGTGGTTCAGCAATAGGTTCACTAGAAGTTTGCAAAGTCCTATCATTTTTCTTTTTCTTCCTTTTAGAAGAACTAGGCACATCAGTATTGTTTCTCACGAGAATCTTGCTCAATTCTCTTAGGGTGGCCTTGAGGATACAAAGGTTCTGAGTCATTCTACCAGTTCTAGTAGCCACTCTAATAGCATAATCATTTTCTTACTATTCATTTCATTAAGCAAATCATTTTGAGCCTTAAGTACTTGTTCTACTTGAGTGGTAACCATAGAAGCATGTTTGCTAATGAGTTTAAGTTCACCTCTAACATTAGCCATATAATCACCCAAGTGTTTAATCATATAGGTATTTTGTTTTAATTGTCTACCAAAATAAGCATTGAAATTTTCTTGTTTGACAATAAAATTATCAAACTCATCCAAGAATTGTCTAGCAGACTTATAGTGAGGAATATCACCTTCATCAAATCTATAGAGAGAATTTACCTTTACTACCTGTGTCGGGTTATCGAGGTCAAGAGGTTCTTCAATAGGTAATGGATCAAGAGCATATGTTTCTTCAACTGGCGGTAAATTAAGGCCATGTATTTCTTCAATAGGAGGTAAATTCTTAACATCTTCAGCTTTAATACCTTTTTCTTTCATAGATTTCTTTGCCTCTTGCATATCTTCAGGATCGAGAAATAGAACACCTCTCTTCTTGAGTTGGTTTAGGAATAGGCTCAGTAATTGGCTCTGGAGCTGGCTCAGGAGGTGACCAATTATTTTCATTTGTCAACATATTATTCAATAGAATTTCAGCTTCATCCGGTGTTCTTTCCCTGAAAAGAGAACCAGCACAACTATCCAGGTAATCTCTGGAAGCATCGGTTAGTCCATTATAAAAGATATCAAGTATTTCATTTTTCTTAAGAGGATGATCAGGCAAAGCATTAAGTAACTTGAGGAGCCTCCCCCAAGCTTGCGGGAGACTCTCTTCTTCAATTTGCACAAAGTTATATATTTCCTTTAGAGCAGCTTGTTTCTTATGAGCATGGAAATATTTAGCAGAGAAGTAATAAATCATATCCTGGGGACTACACACACAACCAGGATCAAGATAATTAAACCATATCTTAGCATCACCCGTTAATGAGAACGGAAATATTTTAAGGATGTAAAAGTAGCGAGAGATCTCTCATCATTCGTGAACAGGGTGGCTATATCATTTAATTTAGTAAGATGTGCCACAACAGTTTGATTCATAACCATAAAAAGGATCAGATTCAACCAACGTAATTATATCAGGATCAACAAAGAATTCATAATCCTTATCGGGAACACAAATAGGTGAAGTAGCAAAAGCAGGGTCAGGTTTCATTCTGTCTCTAAGAGATTCTTTACTCCATTTAACTAACAGCCTCTTAAGTTTGTATCTATCCTGGCAGGCAAAAATAGCTGCAAAAGATTCTATATCAAAAAGATAACCCTCAGGAATAGCAGGCATATCTTCATCATCACTTTCATCAACATAATCAGTTTCAATAATTTCATTCTCGCTAGCCCTAGAAATTTGTTCATCAAGAAATTCACCAAGGGCACGATGAGTATCAAGCATAGAAGTAGTTTCCTCATAAGTATCATGCATAGCAGAAGTGGCATCATCAATAACATGCGACATATCAGAACGAATAGCAGATGCAGGTTTAGGTGTCGCAAGCTTACTCATAACAGAAGGTGAATCAAGTGCAGAGCTAGATGGCAGTTCCTTACCTCCCTTCGTAGTTGAGGGATAAATTTTTGTCTTAGCGTCTTTCAAGTTATTCATAGTATCCAGCAGATATAAATCCCAAGTAACTCAAAGAATAGAGCTATGCTCCCCGGCAACGGCGCCAGAAATTAGCCTTGATAACCCACAAGTGTAGGGGATCGCAACAGCTTTCGAGGGTAAAGTATTCAACCCAAATTTATTGATTCGACACAAGGGGAGCCAAAGAATATTCTCAAGTATTAGCAACTGAGTTGTCAATTCAGCCACACCTGGATAACTTAATATCTGCAGCAAAGTGTTTAGTAGCAAAGTAGTATGATAGTAGTGGTAACGGTAACAAAAGAGTAATGAAAGCAAAAGTAATATTTTTGGTGTTTTGTAGTGATTGTAACAATAACAACGGGAAAGTAAATAAGCGTAAACCAGTATATGGAAAGCTCGTAGGCATTGGATCGGTGATGGGTAATTATGCCGGATGCGGTTCATCATGTATGATCATAACATAGGGTGACACAGAACTAGCTCCAATTCATCAATGCAATGTAGGCATGTATTCCGAATATAGTCATACGTGCTTATGGAAAAGAACTTGCACGACATCTTTTGTCCTACCCTCCCGTGGCAGCGGGGTCCTAATGGAAACTGAGGGATATTAAGGCCTCCTTTTAATAGAGAACCGAACAAAGCATTAGCACATAGTGAATACATGAACTCCTCAAACTATGGCCATCACCGAGAAGTATCCCGATTATTGTCACTTCGGGGTTGTCGGATCATAACACATAATAGGTGACTATAGACTTGCAAGATAGGATCAAGAACACACATATATTCATGAAAACATAATAGGTTCAGATCTGAAATCATGGCACTCGGGCCCTAGTGACAAGCATTAAGCATAGCAAAGTCATAGCAACATCAATCTCAGAACATAATGGATACTAGTGATCAAACCCTAACAAAACTAACTTGATTACATGATAGATCTCATCCAACCGATAACCGTCCAGCAAGCTTCATTTATGGAATTACTCACGCCGCGGCGGTGAGCATCATGAAATTGGTGATGGAGGATGGTTGATGATGACGACGGCGACGAATCCACCTCTCCGGAGCCCCGAACGAACTCTAGATCAGCCCTCCCAAGAGGTTTTAGGGCTTGGCGGCGGCTCCGTATCGTAAAACCCGATGATTTCTTCTCTCTGATTTTTTTCTCTCCGAAAGCCAATATATAGAGTTGGAATTGGCGTCGGAAGGTCTCCAGGGGGCCCACGAGGTAGGGGGCGCGCCCCCACCCTCGTGGACAGGGTGTGGGCCCCCTGGTCTTCATCTTTGGCGAGGATTTTATTTTTATTTTTTCTAAGATGTTCCGTGGAGTTTCAGGTCATTCCGAGAACTTTTGTTTTCTGCACATAAAACAACATCATGGCAATTCTGCTAAAAACAGCATCAGTCCGGGTTAGTTCCATTCAAATCATACAAGTTAGAGTCCAAAACATGGGCAAAAGTGTTTGGAAAAGTAGATACGACGGAGACGTATCAGCGCCCTGGTGGGTTGTGCCTACCCAAGTGCCCCCCTCCAATGGTTCTTGGCTCTAGAAATTCTCTTTATTATATAAAAAATCCTCGCAAAGTTTCGTCCCAATCTGAGAACTTCTATTTCTGCACAAAAACAATACCGTGGTAGTTCTGCTGAAAACATAGTCAGTCCGGGGTTTGTTTCATTCAAATCATGCAAATTATAGTCCAAAATAAGAGGAAAAGCGTTAGGAAAAGTAGATACGACGGAGATGTATTAGGCGTTGATGACCAGATGCATCGAACTCTTGAGGCATCTCATATATCCTTGTTGGGGAACGTTGCAGAAAATAAAAAAATTCTACGCTTCACCAAGATCAATCTATGGAGTCATCTAGCAACGAGATAGAGGAGTGCATCTACATACCCTTGTAGATCGCGCATGAAGCGTTCAAGAGAATGGGGTTGAGGGAGTGACTTGCCGTGATCCAAATCACCGAAGATCCTAGTGCCGAACGGACGGCACCTCCGCGTTCAACACACGTATGGTTGGGGAAGACGTCTCCTCCTTCTTGATCCAGAAAGGGGGAGGGAGAGGTTGATGGAGATCCAGCAGCACGACGACGTGGTGGTGGAAGTAGCGGCAATCTCAGCAGGGCTTCGCCAAGCAAAGCGAGAGAGAGAGGTGTTACGGAGGGAGAGGGAGGCGCCAGGGACTTAGGTGCGGCTGCCCTCCCTCGCCCCCACTATATATAGGCCCCCTGGGGGGCGCCGGCCCTAGGAGATCCCATCTCCAAGGGGGGCGGCGGCCAAGGGGGTGGCTTGCCCCTCAAAGCCAAGTGGGGCGCCCCCCCCCCCCACCCCTAGGGTTTCCAACCCTAGGCGCAGGGGGAGGCCCAATGGGGGCACACCAGCCCACCAGGGGCTGGTTCCCTTCCCCATTTTAGCCCATGGGGCCCTCCGGGATAGGTGGCCCCACCCGGTGGACCCCTAGGACCCTTCCGGTGGTCCCGGTACAATACCGGTGACCACCGAAACTTTACCGACGAACGAAACTGGACTTCCTATATATAATTCTTCACCTCCGGACCATTCCGGAACTCCTCATGACGCCTGGGATCTCATCCGGGACTCCGAACAACTTTCGGGTTACCGCATACTAGTATCTCTACAACCCTAGCGTCACCGAACCTTAAGTGTGTAGACCCTACGGGTTCGGGAGACATGCAGACATGACCGAGACGACTCTCCGGAGAATAACCAACAGCGGGATCTGGGTACCCATGTTGGCTCCCACATGTTCCACGATGATCTCATTGAATGAACCACGATGTCGAGGATTCAAGTAATCCCGTATACAATTCCCTTTGTCAATCGGTACGTTACTTGCCCGAGATTCGATCATCGGTATCCCAATACCTCGCTCAATCTCTTTACCGGCAAGTCACTTTACTCGTACCGTAATGCATGATCCCGTGACCAACCACTTAGTCACTTTGAGCTCATTATGATGATGCATTACCGAGTGGGCCCAGAGATACCTCTCCGTCATACGGAGTGACAAATACCAGTCTCGATCCGTGTCAACCCAACAGACACTTTCGGAGATACCTGTAGTATACCTTTATAGTCACCCGATTACGTTGTGACGTTTGGTACACCCAAAGCACTCCTCACGGCATCCGGGAGTTACGATCTCATGATCTAAGGAAAAGATACTTGACATTGGAAAAGCTCTAGCAAACGAACTACACGGTCTTGTGCTATGCTTAGGATTGGGTCTTGTCCATCACATCATTCTCCCAATGATGTGATCCCGTTATCAATGACATCCAATGCCCATGGTCAGCAAACCATGAACATCTATTGATAAACGACCTAGTCAACTAGAGGCTCACTAGGGACATGTTGTGGTCTATGTATTCGCACATGTATTACGATTTCCGGATAACACAATTATAGCATGAATAAAAGACAATTATCATGAACGAGGAAATATAATAATAACCATTTTATTATTGCCTCTAGGGCATATTTCGAACAGTCTCCCACTTGCACTAGAGTCAATAATCTAGTTACATTGTGATGATTCAAACACCCATAGAGTTCTGGTGTTGATCATGTTTTGCTCGCGGAAGAGGTTTAGTCAACGGATCTGCGACATTCAGATCTGTGTGCACTTTACAAATATCTATGTCTCCCATCTTGAACATTTTCATGAATGGAGTTGAAGCGACGCTTGATGTGCCTGGTCTTCTTGTGAAACCTGGGCTCCTTGGCAAGGGCAATAGCTCCAGTGTTGTCACAGAAGAGAGTGACCGGCCCCGACGCATTGGGTATGACTCCTAGGTCGGTGATGAACTCCTTCATCCAGATTGCTTCATGCGCTGCCTCCGAGGCTGCCATGTACTCCGCTTCACATGTAGATCCCGCCACGACGCTTTGCTTGCAATCGCACTACCACAGCCCCTCCATTCAAAATATACATGTATCCGGTTTTGTGACTTAGAGTCATCCAGACCGTGTCGAAGCTAGCATCGACGTAACCCTTCTGACGAGCTCTTCGGCACCTCCATAAACGAGAAACATATCCTTAGTCCTTTTCAGGTACTTCAGGATATTCTTGACCGATGTCCAGTGTTCCATGCCGGGATTACTTTGGTACCTTCCTACCAAACTTACGGCAAAAGTTTACATCAGGTCTGGTACACAGCATGGCATACATGATAGACCCTATGGCCGAGGCATAGGGGACGACACTCATCTTTTCTCTATCTTCTGTCGTGGTCGGACATTGAGCCGAGCTCAATTTCACACCTTGCAACACAGGCAAGAACCCCTTCTTGGACTGATCCATATTGAACTTCTTCAATATCTTATCAAGGTATGTGCTTTGTGAAAGACCTATGAGGCGTCTCGATCTATCCCTATAGATCTTGATGCCTAATATATAAGCAGCTTCTCCAAGGTCCTTCATTGAAAAACACTTATTCAAGTAGGCCTTAATGCTGTCCAAAAATTATATATCATTTCCCATCAAAAGTATGTCATCCACATATAATATGAGAAATGCTACAGAGCTCCCACTCACTTTCTTGTAAACGCAGGCTTCTCCATAAGTCTGCACAAACCCAAATGCTTTGATCGTTTCATTAAAGTGAATGTTCCAACTCCGAAAAGCTTGCACCAGCCCATAGATGGAGCGCTGGAGCTTGCATACCTTGTTAGCATTCTTAGGATCGACAAAACCTTCCGGCTGCATCATATACAGTTCTTCCTTAAGATGGCTGCTAAGGAATGCCATTTTGACGTCCATTTGCCATATCTCATAATCATAGTATGCGGCAATTGCTAACATGATTCGGACGGACTTCAGCTTCGCTACAGGAGAGAAAGTCTCATCGTAGTCAACCCCTTGAACTTGTCGATAACCCTTAGCAACAAGTCGAGCTTTATAGATGGTAACATTACCATCCGATTCCATCTTCTTCTTAAAGATCCATTTGTTTTCTATCGCACGCAGATCATCGGGCAAGTCTATCAAAGTCCATACTTTGTTTTCATACATGGATCCTATCTCGGATTGCATGGCTTCAAGCCATTTGTTGGAATCTGGGCCCGCCATTGCTTCTTCATAGTTTGAAGGTTCACCGTTGTCTAACAACATGATTTCGAGGACAGGGTTGCCATACCACTCTGGTATGGAACGTGTCCTTGTGGACCTACGAAGTTCAGTAGTAACTTGATCCGAAGTACCTTGATCATTGTCAGTGTCAAAACCGGCGGATCTCGGGTAGGGGGTCCCGAACTGTGCATCTAGGCGGATGGTAACAGGAGACAAGGGACACGATGTTTTTACCCAGCTTTGGGCCCTCTCGATGGAGGTAAAACCCTACTCCTGCTTGATTAATATTGATGATATGGGTAGTACAAGAGTAGATCTACCATGAGATCAGAGAGGCTAAACCCTAGAAGCTAGCCTATGGTATGATTATTGTTCGTCCTACGGACTAAAACCCTCCGGTTTATATAGACACCGGAAAGGGTTAGGGTTTACAAATGGAAGGAGATCTACATATCCGTATCGCCAAGCTTGCCTTCCACGCCAAGGAAAGTCCCATCCGGACACGGGACGAAGTCTTCAATCTTGTATCTTCATAGTCCAGGAGTCCGGCCAAAGGTTATAGTCCGGCCATCCGGACACCCCCTAATCCAGGACTCCCTCAGTAGCCCCTGAACCAGGCTTCAATGACGACGAGTCCGGTGCGCAGATTGTCTTCGGCATTGCAAGGCGGGTTCCTCCTCCGAATACTTCATAGAAGATTTTAAACACAAGGATAGTGTCCGGCTCCGCAAAATAAGTTCCACATACCACCGTAGAGAGAATAATATTTACACAAATCCAATCTGCTGACGTATTCTGCAGCGTGACATCACACCACGACCAAGCCTTTATTCGAATCGTTTTTACTGTCCCACCTCAGCACACTTAGCAAGGTGGTTTCCTTGGCACGTCTTGTCGAAGCAGAGATCGTGTCCCCTTATTTCGGGATTCTCATCAATACGGGCGTGGGTAACCCAACCGTGCCATTAATTTATGGCGCTTGGGAGATAAGCGAGTTTTACCAGGCTGGTGGGGGCACATAGTTTTGTCCGCCCATATAAGGGGATAAGGATCCAACTTTTCCATCTACGCCTTCTTCCTCCTTTGCCTATCCATTTTCGTGCACTCGAGCTCCAGCGCCCAAGTCCGCACATCTTACCTCAACCTTCTCCAGCCATGTCCGGAGCGGGAGGCAAGTGGATGGTCTCCTCCGTCACGGAGGGACACATCAAGAAGCTGAGGAAAGCCGGATACTTGTCCAATGACATCACGCACCGGCTCCCCGACAAGGGGCAGCTCATCCCCACCCCCAGGCCCCATGAGAGGGTGGTGTTCCTCACCCATTTCCTCCGCGGACTAGGTTTCCCACTTCACCCATTTGTCTGGGACTCATGTTCTACTACGACCTGGATTTCCACGATCTGGCCCCGAACTTCATCCTCAATATCTCGACGTTCATCGTCGTGTGCGAGGCCTTCCTCTGCATTCAGCCCCACTTCGGCTTATGGCTGAAGACCTTCAATGTCAAACCAAAGGTAGTGGGCGGCCGCCAAGCGGAGTGCGGAGGCGCCATGGTGGGCAAGATGCCCAACGTTACATGGCTCGAGGGCTCCTTCGTGGAGACCATAAAGGGGTGGCAATCGGGGTGGTTCTACATCACCGAGCTGCGTGACCCTGAATGGGCAGCGGCCCCCGAATTCCGATCTGGCTTCCTTACACGGCTCACCTCCTGGAAAGAGACGGGCTTGTTGTGGGGTAATTCGGAGGAGCTGACCAGACTCCAAACCTACGTCCAAAACCTGGTGAGCAAGAAGCTCAAACTCGTCAACGTAGTCCAGGTCATGCTCATCCGCCGGATCCTCCCGTGCCAACAACGGGCTTTCAGTTTGTGGGAGTTTGATCTGGCACAGCACCGAACCCTGAGTAGGCTCTTCGACACTACGTACGAAGACGCCTGGAAGGTGCTGTTCAAGGGCGCCGAGGCCCCCGCATCCGCTACCAAGGATCGCGGATTCAGCGCGCAGCATCAAGCCAACGCGGTAAGCTATTTTACCCTTTGCGGGTTACTGGTTTTCCATAGTTTGACTCTATGCGGGATCTAAACTCCCTTACCTTTGACAGGATTGGCAGAAGACGTCCGGGCAGATTGACTGTCCGGCTCCCTTGCCAGAAGACCCAGCGGACGCCCGCTTGACGGGGCTGCTGGTTCCGGCACCTTACGTGGTGCCGGAGAAGAAGGCCAAGAAGAAGGCCACGGGAACTCGAAAGAGTTCCCGGCGCCCGGTGGTGTCGGATTCATCGTCCGATGACTCCGAGGCGCACTCCTCCTCCGAAGACGAGGAGGAGGAAGAAGAGGCCTCTCCCCCTCCAGCGGGGGGAGGAATGAAAAGGAAGGCCGCCCCAACCGGGGGGGCCGGAGGGTCCAAGAAGGGGAGGACCCTTCCTTCGGACTACTCCACCAACGCCGACGACGGCGAAGAGGAGTGGCCATCCAGGGCCAAGCCCCTAGCAAAATCGTAAGTATCCGGATACCAGAATAACTCATGGCGTTCCTTTGTTGCACAGTATCTTCTGACGCCGAATATAATCATGCAGTCCGCCCAAGGCCGGGCTCGATGCTTCGTCGAGCGGTTCCCTGGGTTCGTCGGATGTGAATAGCACTTCACTTCCGGCCGCCTCCTCTCCTCGCGCTACGGATGATGCCGAGGTGGCGTCCCAAAAGGGGCCAAGCCAGGAGGAGGTGGTCCTGGGGGCGCCGCAAGGCGACCTCCGGACTCAAAGCAAAGGGGACAAAACCCCAAGAGCTCCAAGTCCGGCCCTAGGCGGACACCGCCCGAGAACCTTCTGGTTCCGGAGTCCGTGGTGCCCCCTAGTAGGAAGGGCAAGTTTACGACGCCGGTGACCTCCGGCCCAACCGAGGCACCTGATAATCCGCCGGAGGTGCTTAACGGCGCCTCCATCGACGAGGAGCACCGCACTATTATGAGTGTGGTGATCCAGAAGGTTCAGTCCGCCAAGAGCGGGCTGACTGAAGCCTGTGCCAGCCTTATAACAGGCTTTGAGGTATGTATTTAAGATATGTAAAAATATTACCGCATGTATAGTAGCCCCTGATGCTCAATTTGGTGTTCGGAAAGAAAAGCCGAACTGAGAATCAAAAAGATATACGCAGGAGTCTAACATAAGTATGTCAATATGGGAATGCAGGCTGTGCTGCTGACCTCTGCCGCACTAACTGTGGAGGTCGATGCATTGAAGCGGAGCCTCGAGCGGTCCGAGAACGAGCTCGACCTTGCCAAGAAGCAGCTCGAGGACAAGGAAGGTAAGTAATACCTTATGTAAGTATATAAAAAAGATGTGGTTGCAAAAAATGACAGGACCAACATGAGTATTACAGGGGCCACAACCTGTGGCAACCTCAAGGAAGCGCTGTCCAAGGTCAAGAAAATGCGGCCGTGGAGCGTACTCCAGCAAGAAAAGCAGGAGGCGCGGGTGGTGGAGGTGCAGCAAGAGCTCCTGTGCTCGTGGAAAAACACGAGAGTTTGGAGCTTGACTCAAAGACTCGAGAGTCCGAGCTCGCCTCGGCCCTTGAGAGCGCCTAAATCTGCCAAGGCCGAAGCCCAAAAGGCCTCCGTGAAATTGAGGCGATGAAGAAGATAGTGGCCGGTAAGGCATTCTTTATGCAAAGCAAGCACGTGAAAGTGAATTACTTGTTACTTACCCGAGTCCGGAGCTCTCCAGGAGCATTCGCAGATCTTCCCCGGAGTGTGTCCGCCGCCGCCGCATTCTACCGAGCCGAAGAGGGGATCTCGACGAAGAAGGTGTTCTGGTCTCAAGATATCGAGGCGGACACCCGGCAGTTTTTGAGCGACCAAACTGAAGCAGCTGGTCGAGCTCCATAAGGTGGCCGAACAGGCCATAAAGGGTCTCATAGTCCGGCTATGGCCTGGGGAAGCCATGCCTGGAAGCTACTTCGAGCTGGTGAGGCAGCTGGTGGATGCCTGTCCATGGCTTGAAGTCATCAAGCGCTCTGTATGCATCGAAGGTGCCCGCAGGGCCCTTGCCCGTGCTAAAGTGCACTGGGGCAAGATGGACGCTGAGAAGCTTCTGACGGATGGACCACCACCGGGCAAGGAGCATCGCAAGCCTGAGATGTATTATGAGGGCGTCCTGAAGGGTGTCCGCCTTATAGCGGATGAGTGCTCCAAAGATGTAATTTTTGAGTAAACTCGCATTTGTGATCTTGTACGCTGAAAACTTGTTCATATCCGCTAAGCAACGCTTTTGAATTTAAAATATCACCTTCTGTTCGGTCGTTTATTAAAACTGAGAGATGGCGAGTCGTCGACTTCTGCCCCCATGCCATGAAAGTCTTTGGGGTGTTCGGATAAACTTGAGCGCTTTTTTCCCATTCTTGGGTCCTTCGAGGGAGGCGCTCAACACAACGAACAAGGCAATCGGACTATAATGCTTGAAAACTCTCACTTAGCCATAGAATTCTATAATTTTAAATTTCGGCGAAGCCCCTAGTATTCGGAAGACCGAGTTCGGGGCGCTATCCACGCCTAGGCCGGACAAAGCCGACTCCTTGCTCTAAGCGGCATAAGTCTTTAGGGACTCGAAAACCTCTTGAATAGCGACCAGCTCTCGCCCTATCATGACGGTCAGTTTTAGCTTTCTCCACTGAGGTTCTTAGCCCAGCTCAACCGGGGCACAATCGCAGTGGTTCTCCCAGCGCTACCTTAGGCGATATAACGGAACGTAAGGTACCAAAACATGGGAGCCGGGCAAACCCAACTATTGATCCAAGACATGATTCGGAGCCGATGCATATAATGCTATAAGTTCGGGGTGCCGCTTTTCGTGAGAGTGTTCGGACTTCTCACACCATGTTCTGGGGTACGTAAGCCCCTGGTGTATTGGTCGTACCAAAGTGTACGGATGCAACATGTCATTAATGAACATATATAGATAAAAAAGGGAATGCAATAATAGACAAAAGCTATGTATTGTTTATTCGAAAAGGCTGCGGTAAAAGCAGGACGATACAAATAGTGCGATAAGCAACAGATGGGACTATTTGGCATGTCCCCCTCAGGGCGAGCTGCGGATGATATGTGAAACAAGTATATCGCTCGTTATAGTGACCACCGGACACTCGACGTAGCTTTACGCCTCCTGGCTGTTGCATCGTGTGTTCGGCGATTAGATCACGGACAGGCCTTCCGTAGAGTGGAGTCCTGAAAGTAAGAAGAAAAAAAGAATGACAAAATCGGGAGCCCCTGGTGCGGTTGAGCCGCATTTTGGGCATGCTGTAGTCATGCCCCTCCCCTTATGCCCGTGGTATTTCCAGAGCGTAGTTATGTACGCGTAGTACTGGTTTCGCAATTTCGCGAGGGCTGGGGTTGGGGCCGCATTGCTACGCTTGCTCGGAACGTGCCAGGCGGTCTTGTTGTAGGTTACTCCGGGCGCGCTTGACGGTGTCCGGACGTTTAATAGCCGGACTAGAGAATTGCCTTGAAAGGCTGCTTTGTACTTCTGCCGCGAGGGCCGCCGTATGCTCCTCCGTTCGGAGAGAGCGTTCAGTGTTTCCATTGACCGTAATGACTCCTCGAGGGCCTGGCATCTTGAGCTTGAGGTATGTGTAGTGCGGCACCACATTGAACTTTGCAAATGCGGTTCGTCCAAGCAGTGCGTGATAGCCATCATGAACGGGACTATGTCGAAGATTAAATCCTCGCTCGAAATTATCCGGGATCCAAAGACCACCTCAAGTGTAATCGAGCTCTGCATGCAGTTGGCCTCTACACTGGTATGACGCCTTTAAAGGTCGTCTTTGTGGGTTTAATCCTTGAGGATCTATGCCCATTTTTTGCACTATATCCCGATAAAGCAGTGTTCAAAGGCCGCCGCCCATTCATAAGGACTCTAGTGAGGTGAAATTGGCCAATGATTGGGTCTAGAACCAATGCGCGAATCCGCCATGGCGGATGCTAGAGGGTGGTCCTTCGATCAAAAGTGATCGGGCAGGAGGACCATGGGTTGAACTTTGGGGCGACTGGCTCCAACGCATATCGCCCCTGAGTGCACGCTTCCGCTCCCTTTTGGGGATGTGGGTTGCGTATATCATGTTCACCGTCCGCACTTGTGGGGGGAAACCCTTCTGTCCCCTATTGTTCGGCGGCCGGGGCTCCTCCTCATCATCGCTATGCAGCCCCTTGTCTTTGTTTTCGGCACTTAACTTGCCTGCCTGCTTGAACACCCAACAATCCCTGTTGGTGTGATTGGCTGGTTTTTCGGGGGTGCCGTGTATCTGGCACGAGCGATCGAGTATTCGGTCCAAACTGGACGGGCCCGGAGTATTTCTTTTAAATGGCTTTTTCCGCTGACCGGGTTAGAGCCTCTGAATCCAGCATTAACTGCCGTATCCTCAGCATTGTCTTTGTTAATGCAGCGCTTGCGCTTGTTGCGACGCGACCTGTCATTGGTGTCCTTGGTATCCGAATTACCAGGGCTCTTGGTCATGTTATTACTATGAGCTAGCCAGCTGTCTTCTCCCACGCAAAAGCGGGTCATGAGTGTTGTGAGGGCTGCCATGGATTTCGGCTTTTCCTGTCCTAGGTGCCGGGCAAGCCACTCGTCATGGATGTTATGCTTGAAGGCTGCAAGGGCCTCTGCATCACAGACGGTCGACTATTTGATTTTTCTTGGTTAGGAACCGTGTCCGTAATTGTCCGCCGATTCCTCCGCTGTTGAATTATGTGGCTTAGGTCATCGGCGCGTCGGTGGTCGCACATAGGTGCCCCGGAAATTGTCAAGGAATGCGGCTTCTGTGTCCTCCCAACAACCAATTGATTCTGCCGGGCAAGCTATTAAGCCAATGCCTAGCTGGTCCTTTAAGCTTGAGTGGGAGGTATTTGATGGCGTGTAGATCATCACATGGGCCATGTGGATCTGAAGGAGATAATCCTCGATCCATACCGCAGGATCTGTTGTGCCATCGTATGATTCGTTGTTTACGGGTTTGAAACCCTCGGGGATTTGATGATCCATTACTTCATCGTGAAGCACGGTGGGTGTGCGGCGCCTCTGTACTGGGCTATATCACGACGTAGCTCAAACGAGCTTTGTCTACTTTGTTCGGCCCGGTCGGATTTACCATATCCGGCATGACGGTTATCGTCACGTGTCGTGGAGCGCCCACGCGATCCATAGATCGATCTTGTTTGCCTTGCCTTGTCCTCCAATATATCTCGCAGGTCCGGGCGCATTTCCCGTGCCTTGGTATTCTTTGAGCGACGCTGGGTGTGGCTTGAGCGGAGGGCCGAGAGGCTTCTCTGTCGCGGCCACGAGGTGGCCGGTCGGCTGCATCATGCGCTGGTGATGTAGGTCTAGGTGCTTCCTCCTCTAATCGGGGTAGCAGCCTGCGTTTTGGGTAGCTCTTGGAGGGGCGTTCGAGTTCGTACTCTTCGGCCGCAAGGACTTCAGTCCATCTGTCGGCTAGCAAGTCTTGGTCAGCTCTAAGCTATTGCTGTTTTTTCCTGAGGCTGCTCGCCATGGCCATAAGCCTGCATTTGAAACACTCTTGTTCGACGGGATCCTCAGGCACGACAAATTAAATTGCGTTGCCGAGGCTTGCCTTGTCTTCGGAGGGAGGCATGTAATTATCGTCCTCTACCTCACTGTCTGCCGCTCTCTCCTGAGGGCTGGCTTCTCCATCCTCCTGTGCTGAATCCTGTTGGAGGGGGTTGTCTTCGGCACTTTCCGGGGTGTTATTATCTCCCGTGCCGGAATCGTCGTTTTTGCTTTGGCGGGATTTAGAGCGGCACCGCTGACGTCGGCGCTTAGGCTTCTTCTTGGAGGGGTCATCCTTCGTTGTTCCATCGTTGTTCCCTTCTTTTGGGGTGTCCACCATGTGTATGTCATACGACGAGGTGGCCTTCCAAAGGCCCTCAGAGGCGCTGGTTCTGGTCGTCTCCTGCATCGGCGTCCATACCGTCGATGTCTTCGGAGTCGAAGTCGAGCATGTCGGTTAAATCATCGACAGTGGCTACAAAGTGGGTGGTGGGTGGGCTTTGAATTTCTTTGTCGTCCGCATCCCAACCTTGCTGACCATAGTCCGCCCAGGGTTCTCCTGATAAAGAGAGAGACTTTAGTGAATTCAGAATGTCGCCAAGGGCGAAGTGCTGAAAGATGTCCGTGGCGGTGAACTCCATGATCGGCGCCCAATCAGATTCGATTGGCAGGGGCGCGGAAGGTTCGGAGTCCGGAGGGGAGTCCGGCACCTTGGAGTCACAAGCTTCGCAAAGGACAAAGCTGGTGTTTGGCTCGATCGCCGTAGAGATTGCAGCCTCCAAGGCGGTGTCCAGCCACCCGTCCTCGATTGGCGCAGTCGGCTCCGAGCTAAGGGTCGGAGCGGACACGGGTGCGGCCTCTAGGGCACTAATCGGCGGTAGAGCTAGATCATGCCCATCGTAACAGTGCGGCCCGCTTGGCTGTGGCTCGAACCCATCGAAGATCAAGTCTCCACGGACGTCAGCCTTGTAGTTCAAACTTCCAAATCTGACCTGACGGCCAGGGGCGTAGCTTTCGATCTGCTCCGGATGGCTAAGTGAATTGGCCCGCAGTGCAAAGCCGCCGAATACGAAGATCTGTCCGGGGAGAAAAGTCTCACCCTGGACCGCATCGTTGTTGATGATCGGAGGAGCCATCGGGCCTAAAGATGACGCATACGAGGAACTCTCAATGAAAGCACCAATGTCGGTGTCAAACCGGCGGATCTCGGTAGGGGGTCCCGAATCGTGCGTCTAGGCAGATGGTAACAGGAGACAAGGGACACGATGTTTTACCTGTGTTCGGGCCCTCTCGATGGAGGTAAAACCCTACTCCGCTTGATTAATATTGATGATATGGGTAGTACAAGAGTAGATCTACCACGAGATCGTGAGAGGCTAAACCCTAGAAGCTAGCCTATGGTATGATTGTTGTTCGTCCTACGGACTAAAACCCTCCGGTTTATATAGACACCGGAGAGCATTAGGGTTACATAGAGTCGGTTACAAATGGGAGGAGATCTACATATCCGTATCGCCAAGCTTGCCTTCCACGCCAAGGAAAGTCCCATCCGGACACGGGACGAAGTCTTCAATCTTGTATCTTCATAGTCCAGGAGTCCGGCCAAAGGTTATAGTCCGCCCATCCGGACACCCCCTAATCCAGGACTACCTCAATCATCATCCTTAATTTCCTCTCTAGTCGGTGCAGGCACCACAGGAACATCTTCCCGAGTTGCGCTACTTTCAAGAGGTAGTACTTCATCAAGTTCCACTTTCCTTCCACTTACTTCTTTCGAGAGAAACTCTTTCTCCAGAAAGGACCCGTTCTTGGCAACAAAGATCTTGCCTTCGGATCTGAGGTAGAAGGTATACCCAATGGTTTCCTTAGGGTATCCTATGAAGACGCATTTTTCCGACTTGGGTTCGAGCTTTTCAGGTTGAAGTTTCTTGACATAAGCATCGCATCCCCAAACTTTTAGAAATGACAGCTTAGGTTTCTTCCCAAACCATAATTCATACGGTGTTGTCTCAACGGATTTAGGCGGTGCCCTATTTAAACTGAATGTAGCTGTCTCTAGAGCGTATCCCCAAAATGATAGCGGTAAATCAGTGAGTGACATCATAGATCGCACCATATCCAATAGAGTGCGATTACGATGTTCAGACACACCGCTATTACCGAGGTGTTCCAGGCGGCGTGAGTTGTGAAACGATTCCACATTTCCTTAAGTGCATACCAAATTCGTGACTTAAATATTCTCCCCCGCGATCTGATCGTAAGAACTTTATCTTTCGGTCACGTTGATTCTCTACCTCATTCTGAAATTCCTTGAACTTTTCAAAGGTCTCAGACTTGTGTATCATTAAGTAGACATACCCATATCTACTCAAGTCGTCAGTGAGAGTGAGAACATAACGATATCCTCCGCGAGCCTTAACGCTCATTGGACCGCACACATCAGTATGTATGATTTCCAATAAGTTGGTTGCTCGCTCCATTGTTCCGGAGAACGGAGTCTTGGTCATTTTGCCCATACGGCATGATTCGCACGTGTCAGATGATTCGTGATCAAGCGACTCCAAAAGTCCATCAGCGTGGAGCTTCTTCATGCGTTTGACACCAATGTGACCAAGGCGGCAGTGCCACAAGTATGTGGGACTACCGTTATCAACTTTACATCTTTTGGTATTCACACTATGAATATGTGAAACATCACGTTCGAGATTCAGTGACCCAAGAATAAACCATTGACCAGCGGGGCATGACCATAAAACATATCTCTCATATAAATGTAACAACCATTATTCTCGGATTTAAATGAGTAGCCATCTCGCATTAAACGAGATCCAGATACAATGTTCATGCTCAAAGCTGGCACTAAATAACAATTATTGAGGTTTAAAACTAATCCCGTAGGTAAATGTAGAGGTAGCATGCCGACGGTGATCACATCGACCTTGGAACCATTCTCGACGCGCATCGTCACCTCGTCCTTCTTGTCCGCTAAGTCTCCTCTTATTCCGCAGCTCCTGTTTTGAGTTACAAATATGAGCAACCGCACCAGTATCAAATACCCGGGAGCTACTACGAGTACTGGTAAGGTACACATCAATTACATGTATATCACATATACCTTTAGTGTTGCCGGCCTTCTTGTCCGCTAAGTATCTGGGGCAGTTCCGCTTCCAGTGTCCCTTTCCCTTGCAATAAAAGCACTCACCTCGTGCTTGGGTCCATTCTTTGGCTTCTTCCCGGCAGCTGGCTTACCGGGCTTGGCAACTCCCTTGCCGTCCTTCTTGAAGTTCTTCTTACCCTTGCCTTTCTTGAAACTAGTGGTTTTATTGACCATCAACACTTGATGTTCCTTTTTGATTTCCACATCTCGATTAAAGCATTGAAAATACCTCAGGAATAGTTTTCACCATCCCCTTCATATTGTAGTTCATCACAAAGCTCATGTAGCTAGGTGGTAGCGACTGAAGGCTTCTGTCAATGACCGCCTCATCTGGGAGGTTAATGTCCAGCTGGGACAAGCGGTTGTACAACCTGCATATTTTGACTATGTGCTCACCGATGTAACTATTTTCCTCCATCTTACAACTGTAGAACTTGTCGAGACTTCATATCTCTCGACCGGCATGAGCTTGGAAAACCATTTTCAGCTCTTCGAACATCTCATATGCTCCGTGTTGCTCAAAACGCTTTTGGAGCCCCGGTTCTAAGTCTGTAAAGCATGCCGCACCGAACGAGGGAGTAATCATCAAGACGTGATCGCCAAGCCGCTCATAACGTCTTGGTTCTCTGGGATGGGTGCTTCACCTAGCGGTCCTTCTAGGACATATGCTTTCTTGGCAGCTATGAGGATGATCCTCAGGTTTCGGACCCAGTCCAAATAGTTGCTGCCATCATCTTTCAGCTTGGTTTTCTATAGGAACGCGTTGAAGTTGAGGTTGACATGAGCATTGGCCATTTGATCTACAAGACATTTTGCAAAGGTTTTAGACTAAGTTCATGATAATTAAGTTCATCTAATCAAATTATTTAATGAACTCCCACTCAGATTAGACATCCCTCTAGTCATCTAAGTGATACATGATCCGACTCAACTAGACCGTGTCCGATCATCATGTGAGACGGACTAGTCATCATCGGTGAACATCTCCATGTTGATCGTATCTTCCATACGACTCATGTTCGACCTTTTGGTCTCTTGTGTTCCGAGGCCATGTCTGTACATGCTAGGCTCGTCAAGTTAACCTAAGTGTTTTGCATGTGTAAATCTGTCTTACACCCGTTGTATGTGAATGTTAGAATCTATCACACGCGATCATCACGTGGTGCTTCGAAACAACGAACTTTCGCAATGGCGCACAGTTAGGGGGAACACTTTCTTGAAATTATTATAAGGGGTCATCTTATTTACTACCGTCGAACTAAGCAAATAAGAAGCAAAACATGATAAACATCACATGCAATCAAATAGTGACATGATATGGCCAATATCATATTGCTCCTTTGATCTCCATCTTCGGGGTGCCATGATCATCTTCGTCACCGGCATGACACCATGATCTCCATCATCATGATCTCCATCATCGTGTCTTCATGAAGTTTTCACGCCAACGATTACTTCTACTTCTATGGCTAACGTGTTTAGCAATAAAGTAAAGTGATTTACATGGCGTAATCCAATGACACGCAAGTCATACAAAAAATAAAGACAACTCCTATGGCTCCTGCCGCTTGTCATACTAATCGACATGCAAGTCGTGATTCCTATTACAAGAACATGATCAATCTCATACATCACATATATTTCATTCATCACATCCTTTTGGCCATATCACATCACAAGGCATATGCTGCAAAAACAAGTTAGACGTCCTCTAATTGTTGTTGCATGTTTTTACGTGGCTTCTATAGGTTTCTAGCAAGAATGTTTCTTACCTACTTAAAACCACAACGTGATATGCCAATTTCTATTTACCCTTCATAAGGACCCTTTTCATTGAATCCGATCCGTCTAAAGTGGGAGAGACAGACACCCGCTAGCCACCTTATGCAACTAGTGTATGTCACCGGTGGAACCTGTCTCACGTAAGCGCACGTAAGGTCGGTCCGGCCGCTTCATCCCACGATGCCGCCAAACAGGATAAGACTAGTAGTGGCAAGAAAATTGACAACATCTACGCCCACAACAAGTTTGTGTTCTACTCGTGCATAGAAACTACGCATAGACCTAGCTCATGATGCCACTGTTGGGGAACGTTGCAGAAAATAAAAAATTTCAACGATCACCAAGATCAATCTATGGAGTCATCTAGCAACGAGATAGAGGAGTGCATCTACATACCCTTGTAGATCGCGCACGGAAGTGTTCAAGATAACGGGGTTGAGGGAGTCGTACTCGTCGTAATCCAAATCAACGAAGATCCTAGTGCCGAACGAACGGCACCTCCGCGTTCAACACACGTACGGTTGGGGAATACGTCTCCTCCTTCTTGATCCAGCAAGGGGGAGGGAGAGGTTGATGGAGATCCAGCAGCACGACGGCATGGTGGTGGAAGTAGTAGCGATCTCGGCAGGGCTTCGCCAAGCACAACGAGAGGGAGAGGTGTTACGGAGGGAGAAGGAGGTGCCAAGGACTTAGGTGCGGATGCCCTCCCTCCCCCCCACTATATATAGGGCCCCTGGGGGCGCTGGCCCTAGGAGATCCCATCTCCAAGGGGGGGCGGCGGCCAAGGGGGTGGCTTGCCCCCCAAGCCAAGTGGGGCGCCCCCCACCCCTAGGGTTTCCAACCCTAGGCGCAGGGGAGGCCCAAGGGGGGCGCACCAGCCCACCAGGGGCTGGTTCCCTTCCCCACTTCAGCCCATGGGGCCCTCCGGGATAGGTGGCCCCACCCGATGGACCCCCGGGACCCTTAGGTGGTCCCAGACAATACCGTGACCCCCAAAACTTTCCCGACGGCCAAATGGACTTCCTATATATAATTCTTCACCTCCGGACCATTCCAGAACTCCTCGTGGCGTCAGTGATCTCATCCGGACTCAACAACTTTCGGGTTACCGCATACTAGTATCTCTACAACCCTAGCGTCACCGAACCTTAAGTGTGTAGACCCTACGGGTTCGGGAGACATGTAGACATGACCGAGACGACTCTCCGGCCAATAACTAACAGCGGGATCTGGATACCCATGTTGGCTCCCACATGTTCCATGATGATCTCATCGAATGAACCACGATGTCGAGGATTCAAGTAACCCCGTATACAATTCCCTTTGTCAATCGGTACGTTACTTGCCCGAGATTCGATCGTCGGTATCCCAATACCTCGCTCAATCTCGTTACCGGCAAGTCACTTTACTCATACCGTAATGCATGATCCCATGACCAACCACTTAGTCACTTTGAGCTCATTATGATGGTGCATTACCGAGTGGGCCCAGAGATACCTCTCCGTCATACGGAGTGACAAATCCCAGTCTCGATCCGTGTCAACCCAACAGACACTTTCGGAGATACCTATAGTATACCTTTATAGTCACCCAGTTACGTTGTGACGTTTGGTACACCCAAAGCACTCCTACGGCATCTGGGAGTTATACGATCTCATGGTCTAAGGGAAAGATACTTGACATTGGAAAAGCTCTAGCAAACGAACTACACGATCTTGTGCTATACTTAGGATTGGGTCTTGTCCATCACATCATTCTCCCAATGATGTGATCCCGTTATCAATGACATCCAATGCCCATGGTCAGGAAACTGTGACCATCTATTGATAAACGAGCTAGTCAACTAGAGGCTCACTAGGGACATGTTGTGGTCTATGTATTCACACATGTATTATGATTTCCGGATAACACAATTATAGCATGAATAAAAGACAATTATCATGAACGAGGAAATATAATAATAACCATTTTATTATTGCCTCTAGGGCATATTTCCAACAATCCTCTCATGTAGCTGTTACTTGTATCTCTTATCTCCCCCCTCTTTCTGTTCTAGCTAAACATGTGTTGGTAGTGGCTAGCTGCACTTTTCGTGCAATGCATTACCTTCATGTAATTGACCTTGGACATTCAGGTTTCGCACCTGATTTGAAATGCATAAGGTAGAAACTGCTCTGCCTTTTCTTTAAAAAAACCTGGCGGGCAGCGCGAAGCCGCATATGCATGCACCACCACCTACTCCTCCTCCGCTACCGCGTGATGCCTCCCTTGCCGTGGCCTCCGAGGACGCTGGGGGTCTCGGAAACCTTGTGCAACACCGCCTCATCTGATGCCATGGGGTTGCCTATCCCGTCGAGGACACCGGGGGTTTCGGTCAGGCGCCTGTTGGAATCCCATACAGGATCACAAGCGCTTGGGCACCCCAGTGCGGCAGTGCCTAGCATTGCTCTCTTTCACATGGGAGAGCTTGGTTTGATCCCATCTACCTCCATATTTTCCCTTTACTCTCTTTTCTCTACGAATACATAACTGATGGGCTGCATTGGGCCCAGTAACACTCTGTTTAACTTTTCTATTTTTTCGGGCAAATTTGAATGCTTTTTAAAATATTCATATCTTTGAAACCTCAACTCTAAATCTAACATTTTATATATGAAAATCCATCACAAAAATATGTAGATTTCAAATATGCTATTATCTTTCATGTTAATCATTTATAAAATTAAATTTAGGTTGCCCATCATATATGTTTCCTCCCCCATTTATGTAAACTAGTGGCTTAATGTTGATTCCCATATTGCTTGAAATTGTGCCCATAAATGTTATTGGAAACACGAGTACACTAAAAAGTCACCGCACCTTTATTTCTGCGCAACACCACTTATTGATGGCATCGAGTGTGTGTATGAGAGATGATTTTTTTTCTTCCGTTGCAATGCACGGGCATGTTTGGTAGTGTGGACCTAAGCTAAATTGCCGCGCCTATATGCCTGCCTTTAGGTGGGACAACTACTATTCTCGCTTTAAAGGAACTATAGCATTCACGGGTGATGTGTATTGCACAAATGTGCACCCACCAGCCTCATGATGCTCATGCGGGCCAGCCCATATATGATATCTCTCTCGTTCTCGCGACATGCGATGTGATTTTTTTGTTCATTTTTATATCCAATTTGCAATTATTGTTTTCTATGTTTGGTCATTTATTATTATTGTTTTTAAAAAGGATGCAAGTTTTAAAAAATGGTTCATTTTTCAAAAAGTGTTACAAATCTGAAACAATGTTTTGTGAATTTTAAAGTATTCACAACTTCAAAAAATGTGCAAATTCAATGTATATCCACAAATTTGTTTCCAAAGTCAAAAAAATGTTTGCATATTAGCACAATGCTGGTGATATTCAGAAAGTGTTTATAAACTTTTAATTTGTTACAAATTTTAAATTGATCATGAACTAAAAAATGTTCAAATTTTTAAGAAATCTTTCCAATTTTCAAAATAATTTTCATGAATTCGATAGATATTCATGAATTTTCAAAACATGTCCTAAAGTTTTTAAATTATAATGTTTTTATAAAATGTCTGAAAACTTTATGAAATATAATGTTTTAAAAGTATTATGTTTTATAAAATTATAATGCTTTAATAATGTTTTATAAAAAAGATGAACATAAAAGGAAAGGCGAAAACATAAAATGAAAATAAAAATCTGAAATCTTAGTGAGAAAAAACCGGTCCAAAGTAATGCAAAGAAGGCAAGAACTTCCCCAAACCGGATGGGGGAGCACATATGAAGTCTTAGTTGAGCAGACTCAATTTATGAGGTAGGGTTGCACGTTTGGTCGACAGACAAGGGCAACGTTTTGTATTGCCTGCTTGCTGCGATACAGAGTATGTGCTCGCGGCAGCCTCTAGTGGGCCAGCTCAGTAGGTACCAATCACACGGTTCGTTCATTGGTCTTGTCATGGAATTGTCACGACAGATGTCCTAGTGTGAGGACTTAGTCATGAGGCCAACGCATCTATGTGGTAGCTTGAGAGGGGTTGAGCGGAATTGAAAGACGCAACACAAGACAAGGATTTAGACAGCTTCGGGCCCCGGGAAACATCATCCAGTAACAACCCTACATGTTGTTTGAGGCTAGGTCTCATTATCATCACGAGGGAGTCGCCAAACCGGCTCTCCCAGTTATGTCTAACCCTTAAGATTATTTTTCTCTCCCCTCTTGGGGTGCCTGCCCCTCCTTATATAAGTTGAAGGGGCGGGTTACATGTAGAGTCCAACTCAGATTAAGACTTAAACTATTTTGACTTCTCTTCATGGGCTTCTTAACATCTTGGGCTTCATAACGTCTCGGGCTTCACAATGTCTCGGGCTTACTAACCCCAGGCGACTCTGTCTGTCGGGTTATAACTGTCAACCGGGTTATGACTGTCTGCCGGGTTATGACTGTCTGCCGGCTTATGATGGTCTGCCGGGTTATGATTGTATGCCGGGTTATGACTTCCTGCCGGTTTATGATTGTCTGCCGGTTTATGATTGTCTGCCGGGTTATGATTGTCTGCCGGGTTATGACTTAACACCTGTCGGGTTATCATCTGACTTAACACCTGCCGGTTTACAAAGTCCCAGCCGGGTTATAACTCTGGCCGGGTCATACCGCGGGGTATATCCCCGACATTAGCCCCCAGTTTAATTTGGATTTATCCATGTTAAACTGATCCTGATCATCCTTAAGTCCTTGCCATTTCTTTCTTCTAGAAAATCCGGGTCAATAAGCCAGCTTCATAATCAATTTGTTGACATTGGTTTGTCATAGAAAAATATTATGAAGAATAATTCATTTGACTCAGCTCCCAATGCTTAACAAAAATATTGGTCCTTGAAATACTCATCTTATCTTCAGCCGGTTTAAGGATGTAGGACTTGCCGGTTTATAAATATTGATGGCATCGGGTTATAATTGTAGTTAACATCAAGCTTAAAAATATACCTCTTATAGGCCTATCACTTGTTGCCCCCAAGTCTTAAGAAGGTAGTGTAGCAACAGCTTAAGAGTTGCTTGAATATAAATGTCACAACCTTGAAGAAATCTGATTTGTTCATCTCAGTCATTAGTCAAACTGAAAATTTCACATACGCAGCCCCCAAGTGCCGGGTTGTCATGCTTGCAGCAACCTGGGACTTGAAATTGCCTTATGCTCATAAAAACTTCAACCAGTGTAGCCCCCAAGGGCCGGGTCATTATGCAATAATGAGCAGGGACTTTGTAAATATAATCATGTAGACTTTGAGCAGCAAGTGTAGCCCCCAAGGTCCGGCTCAGTAAGATAATATTGAGCTGGGACTTTATATATACTTCATTGAGAATAACATTATATGATGTAACCCCCATCATGGGGCTTGAACCCACGTCCACAAGGTTGAGAGCCTTGTGCTTTACCAACTGAGCAGTGGATCCTTCAATATAATGGATGAAGACTTGTGTGCCTTGAATTGTTGACATGAGCAATTGGTAGCCCCCAAGGGCCGGCTCATTATGATGTGATGAGTCGGGTCTTCAATAAGGCTAGTAAAATGACTTTGCATTAGCCCCCAAGTGCCATGGTGCATGCTGGCAGTGACATGGGACTTGCATACTTGATGTAATCTCAACTTGAATAATGTAGCCTCCAAGTGCCCGGTCGTAAGCCTGCAGCAACTCAGGACTATTCCTTCCATTGTAGAACAAATTATATCCATTGATGAAATAATAGCCGTTGCACTAAAGCGACTTTAAAAACCTCAATCATAATACTGGTTATTCATAACCATAATAAAAATCCATCCATGTTGGCTATTAAAGATTTGAATAATATACCCAATGATTTATAAGCGCATAATTCCAATGGCGCAATCCAAATACATACTGGCGACTTATAGTCGAAAGCCAGAACGAGATTAATAAACACCGGATATTATCTTATCTCATACTGGCGACTTATAGTCAAAAGCCAGGCCGGGTTAATGAACAACGGTGAATTATAATCATAAAACTTTATAAGTTTTATCAAATAAACCTCAAAAAGAAAGAATTTGCAAAAACATACAAGAAGTGAGGATTTTCATGGGCTGCCAGGCCCAAAACGAGGCTTTTCATGGGCTGCTAGGCCACTGAGTTAAACCATTTACAAAGCCTTATAAGATGGACCTCACATTAACCAATCGTCATTTTAACTATGACAAGTTCAGGGTCTGTATAAGATTGACTTGTCAAACGTTCGACGGGTCTTACTAGGATTACCTGGGCGGAGTGACTTACTTAAAAAGGCAGAATAACCTGGGGTTTTAGCTGAAAACACCTGGCTTCCAAGCCTGGCTTTTATAGCCTATTACAAGGTTATAGACTCTTTGTTCTTGTAGAACAAAAGAGCCACCAAGCAATATTTTGAGCTGTGCTCAATGGGTGCCTATGTTTGAATTATGCTTTTCCAACAGACTCTCTTTGGTCTCTTTAACCTGGGTAGTAAGCCCCCAAGTGTTTTTGTAATCATGGCGTATAAGTCGGATCAAAGGGTAATCATAGCTTAGCTCAACAAGCCGGAAGCCCCCAAGTGATATATTTCAGAGTTGTGCTCGCCGGGTTCCTATGTTTGAGTTGTGCTTTTCCAACAGACTCTCTTTGGTCCCTTTAATTTTTCCTGAGAACTCGAACTTGCGAGAGATTATTCTTTTGAACCGGAAATTCTTAAACCGAATACTGAGAGCTTCAAAGTTTTGCAGGAGACAGCCTTCCCTTGAGCCGGATTTTAAACCGGAATCCTTCTTTTTAAGCTAGAAATTTTCTGACGGCCTTTAAATTTGCACCAATATGGCGGTTTAGGGTCCTGCATTAGATAACTTTGCAAGCCGGAGTAATTGCTCTTTTAAAGAAAGCAATATATAATAAAAATATACTGGATGGATTTCACCTGATATGTTAGGCCAGAAATTATCCACCGCGGAGTTGATCATCACCACGGTGAAGGTATGTATCCATCGAGCATCACAACACGGAACAAGTGCTAGTGCAATCGTGATGTTGGCACGCACCCCTTACACGACACCTTTTTGTAATAAATAATGGTCCTGCGGAAAATATTATAGACTAGAGTAATTGTTCCTTAATGAAAACAATATGTGTTAAATAAAATAAAATTTGAATGGATATCACCTGATTTATTTAGACGATGGAGGATCCGCGTCTATGAATAACCTCTGGTAATTTCAGCGGTGTTTTAGCCACTCTCTTCGTTAGAAGCAAGGCGGCACTGACGAGACCCTAGTGAAGGTGGTGGCTTTGAAGCGCTGGAATCAGGCAGCTTAAAACGGATCCTCCGGGTCTATTGACCCACCCCTTTTTTTTCAGCACTCCCTGAATCCACGTACATCTGGTCACCATGCAATTCACTTGTATCATGATGGAGCAGATTGGACTGCATGTCTTGTCCAAGAGATAGCAACAGGCAGCAGAGGAAGACGACGTTCTCGGTGGTTTGTGGTTTGACCGCTCCCCAATCACATAATACTCTGCAAAAATTTCCTATCGTTTCCTGCGACGTGGTCCTTGCACTGATCGGCCTTCAACTTGCAGCGGTGGTAATGCACCTGACGCCGTTTTAATCTTCTTGAACTCAAAACCTCCATCCATCAATTGCTAGTTTCCCGATCCCTGAACCTGTCTTGACAATACCAATGACATCATGCTGCTGGAATAATGGGCGGTTTGTGGATGACAGCGTGAGGCGGAGACCAGGCGCAACGAGGGCGATTTGTTACGAAAACTAGGCCCGACGGTAACTCGCAGACGCTTTGAGCGCAAAATAAGCCGGGACGGCGACTGAACCTGTAGTGGCTTGTAGATCGTGGCGCGAGACTGTGCCGGCGGGCAGAGCGAGGCGACTCTCCACGTGGGGCGGGTCGGAAACAGAGGCGGAGTGAGGCCCAATCCGGATTGGAAACAGAGGGAGGCCAAAAGGCTCTTGGTGTGGCGGCGACTTAGAAGCAGAGTCGGGTCGAGGCAGCTGACGGATTGGTATGATACGAGCGGCCATGGAGACGGTTTGAAGGAGGGAAGAAGAGGCCTCGACAGCGCAAGAAAACGCTGGTGAGAGGTTGCAGCAGGCAGCTTAGCACGGCCGAAACCGCGACTGGGCGGCGGGTCAGGGCGGCACGGCCGCACGGTGACTTGGCCCGAGGGTGAAGTAGCAGCAAAGCGTAACCCGGCGGCGGTTCAACAAATGCAAGCCGGAAGCGCAGATGTCATCCAGAATGTATGCGTGGATCTTTTGAGAGAGCATGATTCAACAGAGCGGCGCTGAGTTTCCACGGCCACAACAGTAGCGAGACCTCCTTTGAACAAGGGGCGGCTCTATAATGGCGTGGGACGGCCGGTGTCGTGGAATTGTCACGGCAGATGTCCTTAGTGTGAGGACTTAGTTGCGAGGCCAACGCATCTATGTGGTAGCTTGAAAGGGGTTGGGCGGAATCGAGAGACGCAACATAAGACAAGGATTTAGACAGCTTCAGGCCCCGGGAAACATCATCCGGTAACAACCCTACATGCTGTTTGAGGCTAGGTCTCATTATCATCACGAGGGAGTCGCCGTAAACCGGCTCTCCTATTTGTGTCTAGCCCTAGAGATTGTTTCTTGCCTGTCCCTCTTTGGGGAGCCCTACCCCTCCTTATATAAGTTAGAGGGGCGGGTTACATGTAGAGTCCATCTCGGACTAAGACTTAAACTATCCTGACTTCTCACTTTGGACTTCTTGACATCTTGGGCTTCATAACGTCTTGGGCTTCATAACCCCTGGCAACCCAGTTATCATTGTCTGCCAGGTTATGACTGGTGCCGGTTTAAGATGGTCTATCGGTTTAAGATGGTCTGCCGGTTTAAGATGGTCTGGCAATTTAAGATTGTCTACCGGTTTAAGATTGGCTGTCGGGTTATCATCTGACTTAACACCTGCCGGGTTATCATCTGACTTAACACCTGCCGGGTTATCATCTGACTTAACACCTGCCGGTTTATCATCTGACTTAAAACCTGCCGGTTTACCACCTCCCGGTTTACCGTCTGTCTTAGCCATCTGTCTTAACTCTCTGTCTTAACTGTCTGCCAGTTTACCATCCGCCGGTTTACCAAGTCCCAGCCGGTTTACAACTCCAGCCGGGTCATACCGCGGGGTATATCCCCGACATTAGACCCAGTTTAATTTGGATTTATCCATGTTAAACTGATCCTGAGCATCTTTAAATCCTTGTTATTTCCTTCTAGAAAATCCGGGTCAATAAGCCAGCTTCATAATCAATTGCTGACATTGGTTTGTCACAAAGAAATATTGTGAAGAATAACTTCTTTGACTCAGCTCCCAATACAAAAAATATTGGTCTTTGAAATACTCATCTGAACTTCAGCCGGTTTAAGAATGTAGAACTTGCTGGTTTACAAATATTGATGGCACCGGATCATAACCAGTGTAGCCCCCAAGGTCCGGGTCATTATGCAAATAACGAGCAGGGACTTTGAAAATATGATTATGTAGACTTTAACAGCAACATGTAGCCCCCAAGGGCCGGCTCAGTAAGATAATATTGAGCTGGGACTTTATATATACTTGAATAGTTGACAGGAGCAATTGGTAGCCCCCAAGGGCCGGCTCATTACGATGTGATGAGTCGGGTCTTCAATAAGGTGAACAAACAATGACTTTGCATTAGCCCCCAAGTGTCATGGTGCATGCTTGCAGCGACATGAGACTTGTGTATTTGATGTAATCTCAACTGAAATAATGTAGCCCCCAAGTGCCGGGTTGTAAGCCTGCAGCAACTCGGGGCTATTCCTTCAATTGTAGAATAAATTATATCCATTGCGCTGAAGATACTTTGAAAACCTCAATCATAATATTGGTTATTGATAACCATAATAAAATCCAGCCATGTTGGCTATTTAAAGATTTGAATAATATAACCTGGTTTGAAAACCAGTTCCTGCAATATAAACCAGTATATCTATACATATGATACATGGTATGATGATGTAATGATGATGCAATATATGATGCAATATATAATGATGTATATGTATGATCAAGAGGGTTTAAGTTATGGTTCAGATATGACCAGAACCCCCAAGTAGTCATAGTTGTGGCATTGCGCCGATCAAGAGGTGTAGCTATGGTTCGAATACGACCAAGCCCCCAAGTGATTTCCCTGGTGCCCTTATGCCTATCAAGAGGTGTAACTATGGTTCGAACCCATTGCACCCAAATGATTTCCCTCGTGGCCCTTATGCCTATCAAGAGGTGTAGCTATGGTTCGTACACAACCAAGCCCCCAAATGATTTCCCTGGTGGCCCTTATGCCTATCAAGAGGTGTAGCTATGGTTCGGACATGACCGAGCCCCCAAATGATTTCCCTGGTGGCCCTTCTTCCTATCAAGAGGTGTGACTATGGTTCGAACATAGCCCCCAAGTGATACTGTGAGCTATGCTCAAGGGATACCCATGTTTGAGTTGTGCTGTGCAGCAGACTCTCTTTGGCCCCTTATGATAATATTGGCTTGATAGCCAGATTACTGAGAAATCCAAAGCCGTGCTCTTATGATAATATTGGCTTGATAGCCGTATCAAGAGGATAGTAACGCCATGTTCTCTTTGGTGAATACACCTATATTTGAACAGGAAGCCCCCAAATGATATATTTCTGAGCTGTGCTCGTCGGGTGCCTATGTTTGAGTTGTGATGTGCAACAAACTCTCTTTGGCCCCTTTTGACTTTTCTGAAAACTCGAACTTTGCGAGAGATATTTCTTCTTGAACCGGATGTTAAACCGGATTTTGGGAGCTTCAAAGCTTTGTGGGAGACATCTTTCCCTTGAACCGGGTCTTAAACCGGAGTCCTTTTTTAGCCGGAAATTTTCTGACGGCCTTTAAACTCGAACTTGCGAGAAGTTAATTCCTTTTTGAACCGGAAATTCTTAAACCGGATTTGAGAGCTTCAGAGCTTTGTGGGAGATAGATTTCCCTTGAAACGGATTGTAAAACGGATATTTGAGAGCTTCAAAGGAAATCGACTTCCTTTGACCCGGATTTTGAACCGGAATCCTTTCTGATGACCCAGAACTTCTTCACTGAGCCGGGATTTTGTCATATACTTTTTGAGCCGGAAATTCTTTGACGGCTTTTAAATTTTCATCAATATAGCAGTAGCCTCCGGGACCGGGTTATCTTTCTCTCCATCGTCCTGGCGTTCTTACATTTGCTAAAACTGGCAAGATTTGCTGAGTCATGTCATCATAGCCCCCGAGTCTTAAGACGACTCAAGGAGTTGTTTTTGAGATTCTCCGTATTTAACCATAGCAGAAGGTGTATATTATTGGTGTTGATAACATGATGTAAATCCACAGAAGGTTGAGGTGACCACGATGGGTTATAAATAATCCCATATGAGCCGTGTCAGAAACTCGGCCAATGGTTCCTTCCAACTGGCTATTTGAAGTGGACCAAACTGTAGTGGCAACGATTTGTGTGCATGTCCATTGATCCATCCAGTGCAGACGGCGGCTTGATAGTACGATGATAATTTGCCTCCAATTTATTGGAAGAAAACCGGGCTACCCAAGCAGTGACTTGCTCATACTCAACAAACAGCTCATGCAGACAGATGCAACCCGATGTGTTGATGTAGACCAGGCCTTGGGAGTGGCGATTTGTGCACGCCCATTGAAAACGATCAGACGCGATCCCAGCAAGCTGATGTGGACCGAACCGCAAGGGCAATAGCTTGTGCACGTCCATTCATCATCTGATACGTCCCGGATTATCCCCAGGCGGAATATTATCAATCTGTGCTTCATATCCGTGGTATAAACCACATTTGTAGTGAATAATGGTCCTGTACACAAAAATATACAAATCAAAGTAATTTGTCCTTTGATAGAAATAATATGTGTTAATAAAACAAACTTGAGATGGATAGCACCTGATGTTTGCAGATGGCAAACGGCTTTGGATGATGAATGATCCGTTCACCGCAACGGAGGTGGCAGCTTAAAGCACTACACCGGTCGACTCAGACAGACCCTCCGGGTCATGTTTGGCCCCTTTTTTTTACCGTCTGGCATTAAGGCCTTTTGACCTTTCCAACCAATCCTATCCTTACCACAACGATTTGTCCATAGAAGGAGCCTACGTGGGTGTAGTGGTGAGGCCATAATGGCTTGGAAGCTATAGCGGAGGGCGGGTCAACGGGACAAGGGCACCTTGGGGACAGAAGTAGTGCACTGGTGGTTTAAGACCGGGCCCCACAGAGGAGGAGCAAGGGCGTGGGCGTGGCCGAATTCACTGTTTTGACCCTTTTTATAAACTTTAGCGTGATTTGACCTCGGTTTGAAAAAAATTCTCGATCTGACTCTTTTCCTACCGCCATCGTCTTTGGCGGTAGGTTAACACAGCCTACCGCCGAAGGCTACGGCGGTAGGATTTACGGTGCCATGATGTTGAAAACACCCTACCGCCACAGTCTTTGGCGGTAGGGTGTAAAAGATATAAGGATCATGTGGCGCGTATCAAAACAAAAATTCTCTGGTGGCCAGTTGGCTAGGGCGTGCAAGCATGCTTCTGCTGCTCTTGGGTTCGAGCCTTCACAAGGCCATTTTTTTTTAATTTTTATTTTCCCTAGTAAAAGATAAAGAAGTTGTCCAATTAATGTTAGGATATGGATTGTTGGTAAAAACAATTTTAACTTATTTGTAACTGTCATATAAAATTTGCGGAAATATGTTTTCTTTGTTAATTTTTATTTTGCCTAGTAAAAATAAACAAGTTGTCCAATTAATGTTAGGATATGGATTGTTGGTAAAAACATTTTTTTTACTTATCTGTAACTGCTTTATAAAATTTGCGGAAAGATGTTTTTTTTGTTAATTTTTGTTCTGCCTAGTAAACATTAAACAAGTTGTCCAATTAATGTTAGGATATGGATTGTTGGTAAAAAAAATTATTTATCTGTAACTGCTTTATAAAATTTGCGGAAAGATGTTTTTTTTGTTAATTTTCATTTTGCCTAGTAAAAAATAAACAAGTTGTCCAATTAATGTTAGGATATGGATTGTTGGTAAAAACATTTTTTTACTTATCTGTAACTATTTTATAAAATTTGCGGAAAGATGTAAACGAATATAGATGTGCATATATCTAGGCTGAACCTCAGTCTAGGATGTGTATTTACCATCATCTTTTGCATTTTCTTTGCCGATGCAATTCATATGGTTTGGACAACTTGTTTATTTTTTCTTCAGCAAAAAAAAATGGCCTCAGAAGCGTACATCTCCTACAATTTTCTAGCAGCGATGAGCTCAAACCACAAGACAACAATACAGGAGACAGTATTGGCCGTCCCACAATGAAAACGAGTCTATTTCTGTAAATTTCAACCGTATTGACAACCCAACATCAAACTAGGAATCACAGGTAACGTGCTTAAGCTCAAGTCTTTTCTAATAACAAGATCTAAGTTTGTATGTATATTAAGCTCAAGTCTTTCAACAAAGTTATTTCAAGACTTAGATAAATACAAACAAGTCATTTCAAGATTATAGGTTAATAGCTAATTAACTGGACTTCCAGTTACAGATTAGTCCAGTCATATGAATTGTTGCAGCAAAGAAAATGCAAAAGATGTCGGTAAGTACACTTCCAAGACTGAGCTTCAGCCTAGATATTTGCAGATCTATATTCGTTTACATCTTTGTGGAAATTTTATATGACAGTTACAAATAAGTTAAAAATTGTTTTTACCAACAATCCATATCTTAACATTAATTGGACAACTTCTTTATCTTTTACTAGGCAAAATAAAAATTAACAAAAAAATGGCCTTGTGAAGGCTCAAACCGAAGAGCAGCAGAAGCATGCTTGACGCCCTAGCCAACTCGCCACTAGAGACTTTCTGTACTGATACGCGCCACACGCTTTGTATATCTTCTACACCCTACCGCCAAAGACTGTGGTGGTAGGGTGTTTTCAACATCACGGCACCGTTAAGTCCTACCGCTGTAGCCCTCGGCGGTAGGCTGTGTTAACCTACCGTCAAAGACGATGGCGGTAGGAAAAGGGTCAGATCGAGAATTTTTTCGAATAGAGGTCAAATCGTGCTAAAGTTTACAAAAAGGGTCAAAACAGTGAATTCGGCCTGTGGGCGTGGCTGGTGAGCCGGCGCGTGTGGATAGCAGCAGCTCATAACTGTAGTGAACCGGCGCACGGGGAGCAGCAGCTCGTGACTGTAGTAAGCCGGCGCGCGGGGAACAGCAGTAGCGAGTGGGCGCGATGGGTTCCGGGGTCTAGGCGTCCGCGTGTGCACATGGCAGCACTATATCGGGAAACCCGAGACGAACAGGGGCAGAGGAAGCTAGTCGGCGACGAAGGCCGGCCTTGCTCGGGCGACTTAGTCTTGCCACTCTAGGGGCGCGTGCGGGCAGGGCCTCGGCAGAGGCGGCATGAGCAGCAGCAACGGCGACTTAAGGCCGAAGCCAGCTAAAACGGAGGCGACGGCTGACCGGCGAGTGGGACAGCACAGGCGCAGTCGGAAGCGGCTCGGCGCTGCTGTTGTTGAAGCGGAGGCTGGCCAGTGGCTCACGGCGCGGAGCAGCTCAGGCTGAGGTGAGCGATGCCGGCTCATGGGTCTGGCGGTTCACGGCCTCGGCGTGGCTACGTCTGTCCAGACACAGCACCGGAGAGATGAGGGCTTGTGGCAGAAGTGCTGGCGAGGGCATGGATGCAGAAGGTGAACCGGTGACGCGGCGGTTTACAAGTGTAACGGCGGCAATGGGGGCAACAAACCGGGGCGGTTTTGACGCCGGGTTGACAGGCCGGCCGAACCACTCGCGGGACGAGCCAGATGAGATCCCGCGGCGGAGAATCTGAATCGCGGCTGGATGCGTAGGCAGGAGAGGTGTAGGTGAGCGCGGCGACTTGGCCGCGGCTGTGCTTCAGGCGAATCATGGCCGCAGGAGCGGCGGTTTGGCCCGAAGTCGAACAAAGTGGATCGCGGGTAGCTCGAGGCCTCAGCCGCGCATGGCAGACGCGAAGGGCCGTCCGGCGGTGGTAGCGGCAGCTCGCAGAGTGGCCACGACGGCGACTCGGAGGGGGCAGCGTCGCAAGGTGGCTGACGGAGGCAGCACCTGAAGCCGGTCTGCGGCCGATTTACGGTGAAGGAAGGAGAGGTTGCAGCGACTAGCGGTGGCTCTGGGCCAGTGAAGGGAGGCGAGTTGCTGTGAGCCAGTGGCGGACTAAGGCAGCGGACCGGTTTTGTCGTGGGTTTGTCACGGCAGATGTCCTCTTGCAAGGACTTGGTCGTGGAGCCATTGCAACTAGGAATCTTAAAGGGGTTAATCGGGACAAAGGACACGAGATATTTATACTAGTTCGGCCCCTTACGGTGAAGGTAAGGCCTACGTCTAGTTGGGTTGGTGTTGCTTGATGTTTCGATGACCAGGGAGCGAGATACGCTATGCCTGGTTCTCGATGAGTTGTTTCTTGCCCTAAGCCGCCAGCGGGTCGTCCCCTTATATACATGGGTTGACGCCCTGCGGCTTATAGAGTCCCGGCCGACTCATAAACAGTGTCCGGCTTGGTGACTAGTTAAATCTACCTCATGATACAAGTCATGCCATTATGGCAGTTTACTACGATGGGCCTTAAGTCGCCCGTGGGCTTTAGACCCTTTATTGAACCACCATCTTCATGCTTGGTCTTGGGCTTCTTCTGATAGATCTCTCTTTGCATAACCCGGCCCCTCATGGACGGCTTATACAAATAGTTATATTCCCAACATTAGGCCCTAGATTGATTTGAAATGGTTCATGTCAATCTTAAAATACCTTAAGAAATAAGCCTTCGTTCTTCTGTCTGTGCAATGGGTTTAATCCGCCATGACGTCATCTTCTGGATCCGTGTTAGCCCGTCGTGACGTCATCTCCAATTAAATCCTTATTTTATTCTGCTATATGTTCAACGGATCTTTGCCTTTACTGATTGTCCCGAAACCCGAGGCGTCGGGGTCGCTGGATAATGATATTCAATCTCCTCGTTTCTCTCACTGTCCCAGTCGGCCCTTCCCTATAAATAGGCTCGACCTAGGTCCTTTTCATTTTCTCCCTCAGTCGTCTTCATCTTCTCCCTGCCTTCCTATTACTCGAGCTCCGCCGCCACCACCGTCGAGCTCCTCGTCTTCTCCAACTCAGGCCGCTGCATCAACCTGACTTAATCAGAGAAACACGACGGAACCTTGCAGCAGCTCTGCATTCGTAAGCCCTTTTCCTTTCCTGCGTTTAGATCTGCCTTGCAGCCTCCCGAGTTCATCGGTGTTCATCGCCGCCCGTTGCAAACCCTTGATATTTTTCCTTTCCCGTGCTCCTTTTTGATCTTTAGACAACTAGAACTACAGCGGTGGCTGTTCCGCATCCATCTCGAATAGAAACAGATCTCATTTCCCTTGTTTAAAGGCCTCCTTCGAGTGTATGAACTTCTCTGTACTGGCTTTAGGTCTAGAAATTTTTGATTTTTCAGAGCAATTGTTTGATCCAAAATAATAGCTGAAACTTGTGAAACTTGTTTGTTCCACACTTAGCCAAAAATCTGCACTTGTTGACTCTGTTCAACTATGATAGTCCATATAGCCAGTTTTAAGCAAATGACACTGTTTGGTCAACCTTGCTTGCTTCCGGTGATTTAAGAAAATTTAACTGCCTTTGATACTTGTAGCGGCTTAAATACCACTGAATAATTACCCATATATCATTAGACCCCTTCTTAAGCCGCATTTTGAATAAACTCACGATGTTCTCCTCCGGGTTATATATTGAACCGGAATTTTTTTCTTTTGTCATAGGTTTCAATGTGCCTAATGGCTCCCAAGGCTCCCAAACCTCCGGTGACCTGTAACTGGGTCAAGTCCGTTGTTACATAAAGCACTTTGTCTGATTTTGTCAAATACGGCCATCTACCCAAGAAAGAGATCATGTCTTATCGTGCTCCTAACCCGTCAGAGGAGAAGCCTCAACCCAAGGAGGGGGAGGTGATCATGTTTACTGATCACATGAACCGGGCCTTCGCTCCACCCGGTACAAAATTCTTCAGGGATGTTTTGCATTTCTTTGATCTCAGACCTCAAGACATCGGGCCCAATTTCGTGTCAAATATTTGCAACTTCCAAGTCTTCTGCGAGGTGTCCCTTGGAGAAGAACCCAGCTTACTTTTATTCAGAGAATTGTTTTACTTAAACCGACAGAACGAGCGCGCCAACGGGCCCAGTCTGGAACTTGGTGGCATCTCGATTCAGCGGGGGAGAGACTCCCTTTTTCCTATACTGAACTACCGAGTCATCCAAAGGATTGGAATCTGCCGTGGAATTGTCACGGCAGATGTCCTTAATGTCAGGACTTGTCGCGAGGCCAACGCGTCTGTGTGGTAGCTTGAGAGGGATTGAGTGGAATCGAGAGACGCAACACAAGACAGGGATTTAGACAGCTTCGGGCCTCGGGAAACATCATCCGGTAAAAACCCTACTTGCTGTTTGAGGCTAGGTCTCATTATCATCACGAGGGAGTCGCCATAAGCCGACTCTCCTCTTTGTGTCTAGCCCTAAGATTGTTTCTTCTTGCTTGTAGCTTGTCCCTCTTTGGGGATCCCTACCCCTCCTTATATATGTTGAAGAGGCGGGTTACATGTAGAGTCCAACTAGGACTTAAGACTTAACTATTCTAACTTATCTTCATGGGCTTCTTAACATCTTGGTCTTCATAACATCTCGGGATTCATAACCCCTGACAACCCAGTTATCACTGTTTGCCGGTTTAACATTGTCTACCGGTTTAACATTGTCTGCCGGTTTAACATTGTCTGCCGGTTTACCACCAGCTGGTTTACCGTCTGTCTTAGCCATCTGTCTTGACTCTCTATCTTAACTCTCCGCCGATTTACCATCTGCCGGTTTACCAAGTCCCAACCGGTTTACAACTCCAGCCGGGTCATACCGCGGTGTATATCCCCGACATTAGCCCCCAGTTTAATTTGGATTTATCCATGTTAAACTGATCATGAGCATCTTTAAATCCTTGTCATTTCCTTCTAGAAATCCCGGGTCAATAGGCCAGCTTCATAATCAATTTGCTGACATTGGTTTGTCACAGAGAAATATTATGAAGAATAACTTCTTTGACTCAGCTCCCAATGACTTAACAAAAATATTGGTCCTTGAAATCCTCATCTGATCTTCAGCCGGTTTAAGAATGTAAAACTTTTTGGTTTATAAATATTGATAGCACCGGATCATAACTGTTTGTTAACATCAGCTTCTGAAAATATACCTCTTATATGCCTATCACTTGTAGCCCTCAAATCTTAAGAAGGTAACGTAGTAATAGCTTAAGATTTGCTTCAATATGCATGTCACAAGCTTGAAGAAATCCAGGTTGTTCATCTCAATCAATAGCTTAACCTGAGTATTCCACATATGTAGCCCCCAAGTGTCGGGTTGTCATGCTTGCAGAACCTCGGGACTTGTAATTTCTGATGCTCATAAAACTTCAACCAGTGTAGCCCCCAAAGGGTCGGGTCATTATGCAAATAATGAGCAGGGACTTTTGAAAATATGATCATGTAGAATGTAACAAAGAACGTAGTAGCCCCAAGGGCCAGCTCAAGAAGATAATATTGAGATGGGACTTATATATACTTCATTGAGAATAACATTATATTATGTAACTCCCATCATGGGGCGTGAACCCACGTCCACAAGGTTGAGAGCTTTGTGCTTTACCAACCGAAAGCAAAGGATCCTTCAATAATAGATGAAAATTTGTGTACCTTGAATTGTTGACAGGAGCAATTGGTAGCCCCCAAGGGCCGACTCATTATAATGTGATGAGTCGGGTCTTCAGTTAGACTAATAAAAATGACTTTGCATTATCCCCCAAGTGTCATGTGCATGCTTGTAGCGACATGAGACTTGCATATTTGATATAATCTTAAGTTGAATAATGTAGCCCCCAAGTACCGGGTCGTAAACTTGCAGCGACTTGGGACTATTCCTTCAATTATAAAATAAATCATATCCATTGATAATATAATAGCCATTGCGCTAAAGCAACTTTGAAAACCTTAATCATAGTGCTGGTTACTGATAGCCATAATAAAATCCAGCCATGTTGGCTATTTGAAGATTTGAATAATATAATCCAATGATTTATGAGCGCATGATTCCAATGGCGCAATCCAAATATATACTGGTGACTTATAGTCGAAATCAAACCGGGCTGATAGTCTCCGGATTATGATTTAATCATGTTCCGTCAATCAGAATCGACAGCTTGAACCGGATTTAATAATGTTGGGTGAAAACGCAATGTAAAAAATATTTTATCAAAAGAAAACGAAGCAAAGGCAAAGATAAAACCATTGCAAATGAGGCTTTGAGCCGATCAAGTGGCATTACCATGGTCGGACAAGACCATGCCCCCAAAAAAGGCGTAGCTATGGTTCAAGTCAGCCAGTCCCCAAATGATGCGTTGGCATTACGCCGATCAAGAGGTGTAGCGATGGTTCGGGTTCGACCAAAGCCCCCAAGTGATGCTGTGGCACTAGGCCGATCAAGAGGCGTGACTATGGTTCAGACATGACCAAGTGCCCAAGTGATGTTGTGGCTTTTCACCTACCAAATGGCGTTGCTATGGTTCGGACACGACCAAAGCCCCCAAGTGATATTGTAGCATTCCGCCGATCAAGAGGTGTGACTATGGTTCAGACATGACCAAGCCCCCAAGTGATCATATGAAGATGAGCCCATAAGGCAGGATGCCCAGGGCAGCAGGTCCTCTTTGGCAACCTTTAACTTTTTGCAAGAGATAAATTCTTCTTGAACCAGGATTTTGAACCGTATATCGAGAACTTCAAAGCTTTGTGGGAGATAACCTTCCCTTGAGCCGGACTTTAAACCAGAATCCTTCTTTTTAAGCCGGAAATTTTCCGACGGCCTTTAAATTTTCACCAATATGGCAGTTTAGGGTCCTGCATTAGATAACTTTGCAAACCGGAGTAATTGCTCTTTTAAAGAAAGCAATATATAATATAAAAATATAATGGATGGATTTCACCTGACATGTTAGGCCATTTAATATCTACCGCGGTGTTGATGATCACCATGGTGAAGCTGAAATCAACCACAACCGAGTCGGCCACGGGAGCAGACAGATGAGTCAGTCGCGGCGGTTTAAACCGGAACGGACGGGCAAGCAAATCTCGTTGTGTTGATGTAGCAGAGGCCGCGACTTGTGCACGTGTAGCAGCACGGTACGGACAAGCGCGAGTGCAAAAATAATTTGGCACACACCCCTTTCACACCTTTGTAATGAATAATGATCCTCTGAAAAAAAATACCACAAATCAAAGTAATTGCTCCTTAAACAATTTTTGACATGTGCTGATAAAATACATAAAAAGATAGCACCTGATGAACGAGGACATGTAGCCTTATCCTCACGTGGAGTAGTAGTGGGCTTACAGTTATGCCACCGCAACAGTAGCACGTCCTTTTTTTTCAACCGGCCACACATATCCCTCCGTTTCCTTCTCTTCAGGCAGAGCAATCGCAGGGGAAACAAGGTTCCTGCTCTAGCATCCATGCCTTATCCGACGCTTTATGGCGGCGAATCATAGCGAGTGCGGCAGCGCAGTCAACCCGGGCGACGTCGGTGGGGTCAACGGGTGCCAGCGGAGGCGGGGCCGCGGTGGTCTTGGTGACTCATAGTAGCGGCCGAATCTGCCCGCGAGGTTGCACGGACGGTTTAAAAGCGGAGCCGGCGCGACTGTTCGACCGGCGGCGGGTTGCTGATTTGACGGTCGCGGCAGCAGCCGGTCATGCAGGGGCCGCACAGGCAATGCGCGCGAAAGTGGAGGTAGCCAGGCGCGGTGGTGGTAGAGGCTCGCGGCGACTTAGCTGCGGCCACGGAGTTGGGCGGCACTTGCCTCCTCTACTGCAGGCAGCTTACAATGAGGTAAACCGGCAAGGCGGCTCAGATCGGGGCCACGGCGGAGGTAGTCGGTGGGTCAATGAAGACGAGACGGATCAACAACAGCGGGTCAAGGCCAAGGGCCTCGAGAACGAAGCGGGCATGCGGCCGGTTTGTTGGGCGGCTGCGACGCACAGGCGGAAACCGCAGCAACGACTTGGCCACGGCAGAGGCGGAGGTAATCCGGCCAGGGTGGTTCAAAAACTACCGGTTCAGAGGCGAAATCGCATGGCGGGTGGGCGGCTCACGGCGCGGCTGAGCGTGGCTTGGTTTTGACCCCGAGTGATGGACGGCCTGAGGCAGCAGGACCGGTTCAACCCGGCGGCGGAGGCGCCCGCGAAGTGAAGTCGCAGCTGGATTTGCATTGGCACCCCACTAACAGTTCTCTGTCATAATTTGTACAACTTGACGATGTAACTAGAGCTTATGGCGGGTCGGCGAGCGGAGGCGAGGCGACTCATGGAAACTGGTCAAACCGCGCGCAAAAGGAAACACTGGAAACCGAGACGCCGGGCCACGCCGGGCGCAGGCAAGCTTGAATGGAGAGCAGTGATCTAGGGGGGCACAGCGGAGCCGGCCGAGGTAGCGACTCAGTCCGGGCACGCAGACGGCGGGTCGGAGAAGGCGCGGATGCGGCCGGTTTCAGCGCGGGCGTGCAGAGCAGGAGTTGAGAGGCGCACAGCACGGTCGGTCGAGGCGAGTTAGAACCAAGGGCGGCTCGGAGAAGTGATAAAGCATGGCTGCGCCGGTCGAATCAGGTCGTAATCGGCGCGGACGGGGCAGTGCCAGCACGAGGCAACCCGGCAGCAGCTTCAGGTGTAGAAGACGCCAGTGAGGTGGGCCATGGTAAGGCGGCAGCAGGAGGCATGTCAGGTGTTTCGACGAGGGCGGTCCAGCAGCGGCTCCGGGGCGGCCTGATGGTGATTTGTAGAAGAGGCCCGAGGCTATGGGCCCGTTCGCAGCAGCAGGAGTAATCCACGGCGGATCATGGTATGGGCGGGCTGTCCTCGCACAGGTGACGACTCGGCAGTACGTGGCTCAAGAGGCTGGCAACCGTAGCCACAGTGGTGACTTGTCCGCGGGTGTGCACTTAAACGGCGGCGGTTTGGCTGTAACTTGAGGGCGACGCCGGTGGAGTCTACAACTCACAGGCGGGGGCGGCCCGAGGCCTACTCCGGCAGGGGCCGCGGCTGAGGCATCAGCGAGTTGGACAGGTGCCGGTCCACGAGGACGGGCGGTCGTCAGAGACGCGCCCGGCGGTGGAGGTTTCAGAGATGAAAACGGAAGCCGAGATTCAGCCCGTGGCCTCGTACAAGCTTGGTGTTGACTTGTCAAACCGATCACGTGTTGGATTCCTGTATGTTCCCGTCAGGAAAACATGTTCTTTTTTTGACTTAACCTCTTGGTAGATTCCTTGTAGAAATCAGGGGCTACCAATTGCTCCTGTCAACAATTCAAGGTACACAAATTTTCATCTATTATTGAAGGATCCACTGCTCAGTTGGTAAAGCACAAAGCTCTCAACCTTGTGGACGTGGGTTCACGCCCCATTATGGGAGTTACATAATATAAAGTTATTCTCAATGAAATATATAAAGTCCTAGCTCAATATTATCTTACTGAGCTGGCCCTTGGGGGCTACACGTTGCTGTTACATTCTACATGATCATATTTTCAAAAGTCCCTGCTCATTATTTGCATAATGACCCGGCCCTTGGGGGCTACACTGGTTGAAGTTTTTATGAGCATCAGGAAATTACAAGTCCCGGGTTGTCGCAAGCATGACAACCCGCACTTGGGGGCTACATATGTGGAATACTCAGTTCGCTATTGATTGAGATGAACAACCTGGATTTCTTCAAGCTTGTGACATGCATATTGAAGCAAATCTTAAGTTGTTACTACGCTACCTTCTTAAGATTTGAGGGCTACAAGTGATAGGCATATAAGAGGTATATTTTCGTGTCGATGTTAACAAACAGTTATGATCCGGTGCTATCAATATTTATAAACCGGCAAGTTTTACGTTCTTAAACCGGCTGAAGATCAGATGAGGATTTCAAGGACCAATATTTTTGTTAAGTCATTGGGAGCTGAGTCAAAGAAGTTATTCTTCACAATATTTCTCTGTGACAAACCAATGTCAGCAAATTGATTATGAAGCTGGCCTATTGACCCGGGATTTCTAGAAGGAAATGACAAGGATTTAAAGATGCTCATGATCAGTTTAACATGGATAAATCCAAATTAAACTGGGGGCTAATGTCGGGGATATACCCCGCGGTATGACCCGGCTGGAGTTGTAAACCGGTTGGGACTTGGTAAACCGGCAGATGGTAAACCGGCGGAGAGTTAAGACAGAGAGTCAAAACAGATGGCTAAGACAGACGGTAAACCAGCTGGTGGTAAACCGGCAGACAATGTTAAACCGGCAGACAATGTTAAACCGGTAGACAATGTTAAACCGGCAAACAGTGATAACTGGGTTGTCAGGGGTTATGAATCCCTAGATGTTATGAAGCCCTAGATGTTAAGAAGCCCATGAAGATAAGTTAGAATAGTTAAGTCTTAAGTCCTAGTTGGATTCTACATGTAACCCGCCTCTTCAACACATATAAGGAGGGGTAGGGATCCCCAAAGAGGGACAAGCTACAAGCAAGAAGAAACAATCTTAGGGCTAGACACAAAGAGGAGAGCCGGCTTATGGCGACTCCCTCGTGATGATAATGAGACCTAGCCTCGAACAGCAAGTAGGGTTTTTACCGGATGATGTTTCCCGGGGCCCGAAGCTGTCTAAATCCATGTCTTGTGTTGCGTCTCTCGATTCCGCTCAATCCCTCTCAAGCTACCACATAGACGCATTGGCCTCGCGACTAAGTCCTGACATTAAGGACATCTGCCGTGACAATTCCACGACAGAATCAGACGTGGTTTTACTGCCAGGACACTTCTCCAGCTGAGGAAAATCCTCTGACCGGCTTCTGCGCCTTGCGCCTTGAATCCAACCACCCGCTGCCGGATAAACTGACTGTTGTTGAACGCGTGCCACTTGCTCCCACCATTAGTAAAACCAAAGCTCTTTTGGGAAATGGCTTAGATGGCATTGACCTGGTCCGAGTCTGGGCCGCTTGGCGAGTGATTCCGTTAAGCCGCCGCCCCGGCTTAATGTGCACCTACTCAGGCGAGAAAAATGACCCACTGCGTCTCAGTCCCGACGACTTACCAGATGATGTGGTGGAGGCTACGACCCATACGTTTTTGAAAGAAGGCACAGTGACTAGTAATGCCTTTGGCTTACTTCCTTTCTGCAAAAAGAACCCGGCCCCTGCAGTAAGTCATCAACCTCAATAACTACTCCTTACTGTGTTATACCTTGTTTTTATTTATAACCCTTTACCGTTTTTCCTCAGGCCAATGACAACTTCTGGAAGGTCAAGTATAACCATGAGGCTGCCAAACAAGCTAGAGCAGCCAAGAGAACCGAAAAAAAGCCGCCAAAACAGGAACTTCAAGGAAAAGGAAGCCAAGTGTTTCAGATTTACTCAAATTGGACGACACTTCTGACGATGAAGAAGAGGTAATCCTTAATTCTCCTAACTCCTTTATCATTATTTTATTGACATTCTACCCTTGGGAGGATAAGGGGAATAGCCAAGCGGTTGACGAAGAGGTAACTATAATCTCCTCCGACTCAGAGCCTTTGCCAAAGCAAAAAATCTGAAGGGTGACCGGGAAAGTAAGATTTTCACATCCTTTAGCTTATCAAGATCCTCAATTTCTTTTGAAGAAACAGACTCATGAAAGCCAGAGGCATACCCGGACCTCCAAGGATGCAGAACTCTCCTCTGGCTTACCTGATGTAACCAGAAGCGTAAACCGAGGTTATTTCTGACTTATATTCTGCTTTCCCCTTAGTGGGCTTAATACGTCCACCTCTCAATTCATCTGACTCAAATTATCAGGAGACTTCACCTTCCTTCCTCCGGCGAGTCTACACAATCCAACATGCCGGCTTTTAAAACCACCCCCAGGTAATGTAAACTTATTTACCTTATACTTTACCTTACTCATGCTTTTGTACTCACCCTTCTGCCTTGTCCACAACGTGCAAGTGAAGCCCAAAGAAGAGGGCAAAAAGAATAAGTCATTCCCAAGATCCGGTCATAATCGAACCGGAACTCGAACAGCTGCCTCGACACTTCCACTCATCAACCGCCGCTTTGAACCGGTTTATGATATTCCAAAGACCAACCTTTGATCCGCCCGCTGAAGAAACTCTTGGTGGTTACGATAAACCGAAACTCCTAGCCTGGCCCAAGACAACTGATCCGGAAGTTGAGATTCTCAAGACTTAGTTTGTCGAGCCGAGTCAGCCCACTGTCCTTGCCAAGTGCTCTGCCAAGGAGGAGCTTTTGGAGCGCCGAAAGGCCAAGTTAACATTGCAAAGTATACTCATTTGGGTATTGGGGATATCGTCTCTGGCTATATCAGTCAAGTACATAGCAGCCGCGACCTGGAAATTGACATGGTAAAGCAGATACAGCAAAAATCTGAGGTATGACATATGTTACTTTTCCTTAACCATACTTACTATACCAGCCCCCAAGTCTATTGCTTATAAGTAAATATGTTGTAGACTTAGAAAACTGCCTAATCACAGCTTGTTCGTCTTGGAAAGAAGTTATTTAACCCGATTGTAGCATGATACTTTGAACTTGCGATACACATTAGCCCCCAAGTGTCAAGCATCTTTGCTTGCAAAGTGCTTGGGACTTAAATTTCCATGAACCAGCGTAGCGATTTAAAGATCTTCAGTGTACATTAGCCCCCAAGTGTCAAGTACCTTTGCTTGCAAAGTGCTTGGGACTTAATGTTTATCTTATAATGATTCTGACTATAACCCGGCATCAATACAGGCCACCATAAGTCAATTTGAATCAGAGGTTGCTCACCTGAAGAATCGCCTGGCAGCCTAGGAACTTGAAATCCAAAAGGCCAACTCCAAGTTTGAATTCAGTATCTCTGAACAAGAGAAGTTGAAGAAAAACTTTGCAACGGATAAGAAAAACTGGACTGATGAAAAGGCTTCACTGGTGACCCGGGCCGAGACGGCAGAGGCATTGCTTGCAGAAGCAACAGCGGAGCTGTCCAACTTAAAGCGCCAGATATCTCAAATAGTCTCAGCAATCTTTGGTAAGTTACTCATATAAACTTTAAACTTTGCAAACCTTCTTTCAATGATTACTTCATTTGTCACCTCCGGCTCATCTTATGTTTAATAATGCAGGCCCAGTGAGCACAAACCTCAAGCGTAACATGTTGATCAAGTGAAGGCGGTTTATACCGGTGGAACAGCTCTACACCAGGTCACAACGCGATGCTTTGGCCGTTGTAGCTTTATCAAATGACGTTCCTCACCTCCGGCAAGACGCGTCTTTGAAGCGGCTTGTCGTGTTACTCAGCCGGATCCAAGAACTAAGGCGGGCGTCCGCAAGAGCCGGGGCCAAAGCCGCGTTGAGCTGGGCGAAAGCATGGATTCCAGAACTAGACCCGGCCGACCTCGCTCTTGGATACCCGAGTCTGAAAGAGGATGGGACCGTATTCGATGAACAGGATTTCACCGCCTGTGTCAAAGTTATACGCCCTGTGGCTACTCTTATTGGGAATGATACTGATCTTACCAAATATCAGCCGGGTTATGACAGCGAGAATCGGAGAATCCCAACGCCTCTTTATGACGATGTCAGCCTGATCCCTCCAATCCGTAAGCATACCGATCATATAGCCCCTAGTGGCTTTGGCGATGCCGATCAAGTGGGTATCGACAGCAATGTTCTCTTTGGTTCGAATACGACCTATGTTTGAACAGGAAGCCCCCAAGTGACCATAAGAGTTGTTTAATGATGCTGATTCGAATACGATCCACGTCAGACCCAAAGGGGTTAAGCTATGATTCAAATATGATCAAGAAGCCCCCAAGTGGGTTTGGCAGTATGCCGTTCAAGCGGGTATTGACAGATATGTTCTCTTTGGTTCGAATATGACCTATGTTTGAACAGGAAGCCCCCAAGTGATCATGGCTAGATTCAGATATGATCATAAGCCGGACCAAAGGTAAAGCCGGATTCAGATATGATCATCTCCCTGTTGGTTGTTTCCACCACCTGATAAAGAAGACATATAAACCTTTGAGGGTGAAAAAGACAGAGGTCCTGCTTTATTGCTTTATATAATATATACATATTCAAAATATATACATCTTGAGAGCCAGTGGCTCAAGTATAATAAGGCCGAAGATGAGCGATATTCCACGGCCGGCGGGTCTCGTCCTCCGACTTACGTGAGTCTTTGTGCTCTCGAACATCGATGAGGTAGTATGACCCGTTGTTCAGATTCTTGCTGACCACAAAGGGTCCTTCCCAAGGAGGGGACAGCTTGTGCATATCGTGATCGATCCGGATGAGCCGGAGCACTAAGTCGCCTTCCCGAAAGGTTCTCGCTTCTAACCCGGCGGCTGTGATAGCGGCGCATGTCTTGCTGGTAAATCGCCGAGCGGGCTATTGCCAAGTCTCGCTCCTCATCCAATAAATCAAGTGCATCCTGACGAGCTTTTTCGTTATCAGCCTCAACGTATGCCGCCACGCGGGGTGAGTCATGCCGGATGTCACTTGGCAGGACCGCCTCGCTCCGTACACCATGAAGAAAGGTGTGTAACCCAGAGATCTGTTAGGCGTGGTATTGATACTCCAAAGCACGAGGGTAACTCCTCCACCCAACAACCCGGCGTCACTGTAAGGGGACCAAGAGCCGGGGTTTAATACCCTTCAAGATCTCGATTAGCTCTTTCGCTTGACCATTGGATTGAGGATGAGCAACAGCGAAACATCAAGACGGATATGTTCTCGCTGATGAACTCTTCATGGCACCCTTGGAGAGACTAGTGCCATTATCATTATAATCTTGTGTGGAAAACCAAAACGAAAAATCACCTTTTTCATGAACTGAACCGCCGTGGCTGCATCACACTTATTGACCGGCTCTGCCTCAACCCACTTTGTAAATTTATCCACTGCCACCAGGAGGTGTATCTTTTTATCTTTAGAACTCTTGAAAGGTCCAACCGTGTCAAGCCCCCAGACTGCAAACAGCCAAGTAATTGGAATCATCCTCAATTCTTGAGCTGGCACATGAGCTCGTCGTGAGAATTTCTGACATCCGTCACATTTACTGACCAGATCCTCCGCATCAGCATGAGCCGTTAGCCAATAAAAGCCATGACGGAAAGCCTTGGCCACAAGAGATTTTGAGCCGGCGTGATGACCACAATCCCCTTCATGGATCTCACGAAGTATCTCCTGACCCTCCGCAGGCGATACACAACATTGAAAAGCTCCAGTGACACTGCGATGATGTAACTCGCCATGAACAATTGTCATGGATTTGGACCGTCGGATGATTTGTCTCGCCAAGGTCTCATCCTCAGGCAACTCTCCCCGGGTCATGTAAGCCAAATATGGCACTGTCCAATCCGGGATAACACGAAGAGCTGCTACCAGCTGTGCCTCCGGGTCTGGCACTGCTAGGTCCTCCTCTGTGGGTACCTTGACAGAAGGATTATGCAAAACATCAAGGAAGGTGTTAGGCGGCACCGACTTTCGCTGAGATCCCAGCCGGCTTAAAGCATCAGCCGCCTCATTCTTCCTTCGATCAATATGCTCTACTTGATAACCTTTGAAGTGCCCAGCCACAGCATCAACTTCATGACGGTAAGCCGCCATTAAGGGATCCTTAGAGTCCCATTTGCCTGATACTTGTTGAGCCACAAGATCTCAGTCACCCAAACACCTTACCCGGCTCAAATTCATCTCTTTGGCCATCCTGAGACCATGGAGTAAGGCATCATACTCAGCTGCATTGTTAGTACAAGGAAACATAAGCCAGAGCACGTAACAAAATTTGTCACCTCGGGGGGAAGTTAAAACGACTCCAGCCCCCGAGCCTTCCAACTGCCTGGACCCATCAAAGTGAATAGTCCAATATGTGTTATCTGGCTTCTCCTCAGGTGCCTGTAACTCTGTCCAATCATTGATAAAGTCCAGCAAGGCTTGAGACTTAATAGCGGTACGTGGCATGTACTTCAAACCATGAGGCCCAAGCTCAATGGCCCACTTGGCGGCTCGTCCTGTGGCTTCCCTGTTCTGGATTATGTCTCCCAAGGGGCCAGAACTTACCACAGTTATAGGATGACCTTGGAAGTACTGCTTCAGCTTCCGGCTTGCCATAAACACTCCGTAAACAAGTTTCTGCCAATGCGGATACCTTTGCTTAGACTCAATGAGCACCTCACTGATGTAGTAAACCGGTCGTTGAACTGGATGCTCCTTGCCAGCCTCCTTACGCTCCACCACGATAGCAATGCTGACGGCTCGTGAGTTAGCAGCCACATATAACAGCAACGGCTCTTTATCAATGGGAGCCGCAAGGACCGGTGGTTCAGACAACTGTCTCTTTAAATCTTCAAAGGCAGATAGCAAGACATCACTCGCATAAAAGTGTCCATTTTCTTCATCATCCGATACAGCGGTAGGGCCTTCTCACCTAACCGGCTTACGAACCGGCTTAAAGCAGCAACACGACCCGCCAGTCGCTGAACATCATTGATGCACGCCGGTTTAGCCAAAGAAGTAATTGCCTTGATCTTCTCCGGATTAGCTTCAATGCCTCTGTTTGAGACCAGAAAACCCAAAAGCTTGCCTGCAGGTACACCAAATACACACTTGGCCGGGTTAAGCATCATCTTATAAACCCGGAGATTATCAAAGGTCTCTTTCAAATCAGATATCAAGGTTTCCTTCTCTCTGGACTTCACCACGATGTCATCCACATAAGCGTGAACATTGCGCCCAATTTGATCGTGGAGACAGTTCTGTACACATCGCTGATAAGTCGCCTGAGCACTCTTGAGCCCAAATGGCATAGATACATAATAGAAGGCTCCAAACAGAGTGATGAAAGCCATCTTCTCCTGGTCCTTAACTGCCATTTTGATCTGATGATAACCAGAGTAAGCATCCAAAAAACTCAAACGCTCGCAACCCGCCGTAGCATCAATGATTTGATCAATACGCGGGAGAGCAAAGGGATCAGCCGGACAAGCCTTATTTTGGTCCGTGTAATCCACACACATCCGCCAGGTTCCGTTCTTCTTGAGCACGAGCACCGGGTTAGCCAACCACTCCGGGTGAAAAACTTCAACAATAAACCCAGCCATTAAGAGCTGGGCGACTTCCTCTCCAATAGCTTTCCGTATCTCTTCGTTGAACCGTCGAAGAAACTGCCTGACCGGCTTATACTTCGGATCAATATTGAGAGTGTGCTCAGCGAGTTCATTCGGTACACCCGGCATGTCAGAAGGTTTCCATGCGAAGATGTCCCGGTTCTCATGGATGAACTCGATGAGCGCGCTTTCCTATTTAGGATCCAAATTGGCACTGAGCATCGAATCGCTTAGATGAATCGCCCGAGTGAAATCAACAAGCTTGGTTTCAGCAGCCGACTTAAACTTCATCGCCGGGTCATGCTCGGTGGTTGGCTTCTTTAGAGAGGTCATATCCGCCGGATCAACATTGTCTTGATAAAACTTCAGCTCCTCTGCTGCACAAACAGACTCAGCAGAAGCCGCATTGCCCTCCTCACATTCCAGGGCTACCTTTCGACTTCCATGCATGGTGATGGTGCCCTTGTGACCGGGCATCTTAAGCTGCAGATAAACATAACACGGCCGCGCCATGAACTTGGAATAAGCCGGCCAACCAAATAGAGCATGATATGGACTCTTGAATTTGACCACCTCAAAAGCTAATTTCTCAGCTCTAGAATCATACTCATCTCCAAAGGCCACTTCCAGTTCAATCTTGCCACCTGGGTTAGCCGACGTACCAGGCACCACTCCATGAAAAACAGTGTTGGACGTCTTCAAATCCTTATCAGTCAATCCCATGCGACGAAAGGTCTCATAATAGAGGATATTGATGCTGCTACCTCCGTCCATGAGTACCTTAGTGAATTTATATCCACCAACCTGAGGTGCTACCACCAAGGCTAATCGACCGGATTATCAACCCGGGAGGTGATCTTCACTGCTCCATACAATGGGTTGTTCTGACCACCTCAAATAACGGGGAACCGCCGGCTCAACAGAATTCACGGCCCTCTTATGAACCTTCTGGTCATGTTTGCACAAGTTAGTGGTGAACACGTGATACTGCCCACTATTCAGCTGCTTCGGGTGGCTTTGATAACCCAACTGCTGCTGCTGTTGTCCCCCTTGACCAGACTGCTATTGATTATAACAGCCTTGATGTCCCTGAAAGCCGGAACTTGAACCGCCGCACGGGCAATGTAAGCCGCCGGCTCCTGAGCCGCCGCCCGACCCGTGATTGCCATCAAACGTGTTGGAATTCTTAAAGGCCTTCGTGATCGCGCAATCTTTCCATAAGTGGGTGGCGGGTCGTTCCCGGGTGCCGTATCTCGGGCAAGGCTCATTGAGTAGCTTCTCAAGAGATGGGCCTGACCCGCCAGATCGAGGGGCGGTTTGCCCTTACGTCTCGATTGTTACCACAATGCATTGGCGTTAGCTACAAACTCCGGGTTACCTCACCTTACGCTTATTGCCTCCTTGATTCATCGGGTTATCTTCTTGACCCTTTCCATCGCCGTTCTTCTTTCCCTTCCTGTCTTTTCCTCATTAGACGCGGGATCCTTGGTACTATCGAGTCGGCGATTTGACTAAAGCTGCCATCGCGTACCCATATCATTGCAATCACGCTTAAGGTGCCCCAGTTTCTGCCTCAGCGGCTCAAAGCGGCAAGTCTTCTCCAACATGAGGACTGCAGAACCGGCATCCATCTTGTCAGATGAATGTATTATCTCCTTGACCCGGCGTACCCAATGAGTCGTGGATTCACCCTCCTCCTGCTTACAATTTGTCAAGTCCACAATCGACATAGATTGATTGCAAGTGTCTTTGAAGTTCTGGATGAAACGGGCCTTTAGCTCTGCCCATGAACTAATGGAATTGGGTGGCAAGCCCTTTAACCAAGACCGGGCCGTTCCACCTAACATCATGGTGAAGTACTTAGCCATTGCTGCATCGCTGACCTCCAACAGCTCCATGGCCATCTCATAACTTTCGATCCACGCTCCGAGCTGTAAGTCGACCGTGTAATTCGGCACCTTCTGAGGTCCCTTGAAGTCCTTGGTTAAACGTACATTACGTAGAGCTGGCACTAAACAAGGAACACCGCCGGTTCTGGTAGCCACTCCCGCATCAACGGAAGTCGTCGGATAATCTGGAAAGTCCTAACGAGCCGTTTGTTGAGCCGCTAGCTGAGCCGCCCGCTCGTCCTCCTGATGTATTCGGTCCTGCACCGGGTTATAACCACCGGCGGGTTATGGCGCTGGGCGTTACTTGACAAAGCTTCTGACTCCATGTGCCTGCTGTAACTCGGACTCCGGTTTGGACGAGCCGGAGCTAACCAAGGCGAAGGAGTTGAATGAATCCTATCCCGGCTATAGGAATAAGTCTCTTGCTGAGCCAGGGCTATCTGGATGAGGTCTCTAATCCTTCGGGTCTCCACTGTTGTTGGATCGTCACCGATCCCTTTGGGAGAGCCGCCAAGCGGCCGATGCTGCGATCAAGTTCTCCATGGGGTTGGAAAAAGTGACCCGGCGGTATCGATGCGTAATGGGGCGGTGCCATGTTCCCATGAGGAGGTGCCATCTCCCGAGGTGAGCCGACCCTCTGTTCATTTGTCAAAAACTGAATTGCATCTGGCGGGTTACTTGGGCCGGCTCCGGGTGTAGCGAAAAGATTCCGAGGATCATAAACCGTAGGTAAACGGGATTGAGTTTTCTGATGTCTCCTCCTCATCACCTCGTTAGATGCGTTCAGGCTCATCGTAAGCTGGAAGGCCTCTGACTGTAGCTGTTGTGCCCGTGCATCCAAAGCCGCCCGTTCTGTGGCTAACCTGGTGTCCTCAGCTGCCAAGGCCTCCTTGGCCCGAGCTATCTCCTCACGCACCTGTGCCACCTCCGCGTTATGCTCATCTTGATTCGCAGGGATGACTGTGGTGGTTAACAGGGTCGTCGGTTTATCCATGAGATCCAGCAGCACCTGAGCCGGCGGGCGCACAGGGCCTCCTACCCCGACCGCTCCTGACCCGGATGTTATTGCGGCTGCAGCCGTTGAGTTTTGACCGGGTTGAGTACCAGCTATGAAGACTCCTGCCTAGCTTGGCGGCTCATAGAAGTCCGGAATACTAGAGCTGTCGGAACAGCCCCTAAGCCCGCCATCCTGTAACAGATACAACGAATCTGTTGAACCGGCGGACGAATCACCATCGGAGAGGACGGCCGTCTCACCACCATCTATAGATCCTTCAGAAAATTCTCCTCCGTGGATGCAACCCACGAAGGCACGCTTCACGACGGGTTGAGCTCGGGCGGGTCTCGCAAGCTGAGCCGTTTCGATGAGGTCGGTGCAGTAGTTCGGCTCAGGGCCCGGCTCACCAATCCGGCCGATGAAGACGTGGATTCCGCCAAAGGGGACCCGGTACCCGTACTCAATTGAGCTGGCGTCGGGGCCCCAGCCTTCGTTGTCGATGTAGATCTTACCGCAACGACTCTTGGTCATCCGGCCCACTGCGTATCCCTTGAGCCCTTCGAAGTTGCCCTTCAAGAACTCAAATCCACCGTGCGCTGGCCCCATGGTGGGTGCCAACTGTCGTGGGTTTGTCATGGCAGATGTCCTCTTGCAAGGACTTAGTCGTGGAGCCATCGCAACTAGGAAGCTTAAAGGGGTTAATCGGGACAAAGGACACGAGATATTTATACTAGTTCGGCCCCTTACGATGAAGGTAAGGCCTACGTCTAGTTGGGTTGGTATTGCTTGATGTTTCAATGACCAGGGAGCGAGATACGCTATGCCCGGTTCTCGATGAGTTGTTTCTTGCCCTAAGCCGCCAGCTGGGTCGTCCCCTTATATACACGGGTTGACGCCCTGCGGCTTACAGAGTCTCGGCCGGCTCATAAACAGTGTCCGGCTCGGTGAATAGTTAAATCTACCTTATGATACAAGTCATGCCATTATGGCGGTTTACTACGACGGGCCTTAAGTCGCCCGTGGGCTTTAGACCCTTTATTGAACCACCATCTTCATGCTTGGTCTTGGGCTTCTTTTGATAGATCTCTCTTTGCATAACCCGGCCCCTCATGGACGGCTTATACAAATAGTTATATTCCCAACAGGTTTGATGCGCGAGTCCGTGACAGCTTTAGAGTCGAGGCAGATCCGGTCGCGGCGACAGCGGAGGCGACCGTTGGTTTGACACGAGTCTCAGGGTCCATGTCAATGAAAGAGTCCAAGCCCATGGATGACTTGTTCCTGGGTCATGGGCTCATGGTTTTTTTTTTAAATTACCCGGAAGATGATCCGGCAGCTGCTCTTTGAATCTTCTAACTCGGATGGAGGTAGTAATCCGATCTATGAGTACTCAAGTAGGAGTAGTACTAGTCTTGGTCACGTACTAGTGTAAGTACTAGTTGATTTTTCAGTTTTGACTATTCTTCACATCAGGGAAAAAAGGTAGCAACAGACGGTTGGATTCCCGCGGCCTGGGACTTGCGGATGTGGAGCAGCAGTGGAACTCTCCGGATTAAGCTATAGTCTCGGGTGACTCACGGCGCATCTCCCTTTTTTTGTAAACCGGACTCGGCGGATTATCACGGCGCATGTGGCAGACGTTGAACATGCAACCCTGACTTTCTTGATCTGTTTTGACTGCTCGTGGATGATGTGATTTATTGAACCGACTCTTTTCTCATCCAAAAAATTGCAACTTCCCGGTCTCTAGGACTTGCAGCGGCAACGGAACTTAATCCGGCCTCAATGGATCATCTAGTCGTGTGCGCTGGCTTCAAATTTGATCATGTTCCCGATCACAAGACAATTTACTTGCCGGCTCTTCCTCATCTAACGGAATCGCAAGCTCCTCGATCCTTAGGAGAGATCCCTTCAAGAACTCAACACCATCGTGCGCAGGCCCCACGGTGGGCGCCAACTGTCGTGGAATTGTCATGGCAGATGTCCTTAGTGTGAGGACTTAGTCACGAGGCCAACGCATCTATGTGGTAGCTTGAAAGGGGTTGGGCGGAATCGAGAAACGCAACATAAGACAAGGATTTAGACAGCTTCGGGCCCCGGGAAACATCATCCAGTAACAACCCTACATGTTGTTTGAGGCTAGGTCTCATTATCATCACGAGGGAGTCGCCGTAAACCGGCTCTCCTAGTTGTGTCTAGCCCTAGAGATTGTTTCTTGCTTGTCCCTCTTTGGGGAGCCCTGCCCCTCCTTATATAAGTTAGAGGGGTGGGTTACATGTAGAGTCCATCTCGGACTAAGACTTAAACTATCCTGACTTCTCACCATGGACTTCTTGACATCTTGGGCTTCATAACCTCTTGGGCTTCATAACCCCTGGCAACCCAGTTATCATTGTCTGCCAGGTTATGACTGGTGTCGGTTTAAGATTGCCTGCCGGTTTAAGATGGTCTGCCGGTTTAAGATCGTCTACCGGTTTAAGATTGTCTACCGGGTTATCATCTGAGTTAACACCTGCCGGGTTATCATCTGACTTAACACCTGCCGGTTTACCACCTCCCGTTTTACCGTCTGTCTTAGCCATCTGTCTTAACTCTCTGTCTTAACTGTCTGCCGGTTTACCAACCGCCGGTTTACAACTCCAGCCAGGTCATACCGCGGGATATATCCCCGACAGCTGGTTCGGCAACTGATGGCCGCTTTAGCGGGTGAGAGCCAGCTCAAGGTCAGGCCACGGCAGCTCATCGCAAGGATGAGATGGCGATGACTCGGTGCCCGACGGGTTGCATGGCGGGTCGATGAGGGTGCATCCGCGATAGCGGCGGGTCGGAGAGGCGCAACCATGGCCGGTTCGACGCGACGGGTGAGAGATGCAGTCCAGCAGGCCGACTCACCGACGGAGGCAACGTGAGGCTGGGCTCGAGACCATGCTGATTTTCGGCAGAATCGGAGCAGCATGTGGCGGCTCAACATATTGGTGATGGCTCGAGACCGCATCTGGGGAGGGCGGCGGCGGATTTGGTTCCACAGCGGCTGGTGCAGCAGTAGCGGGACCGCAGACATCAAGGAGACCCCCAGCGATAAGGCGAGGCGGAGGCAGCCCGCAGTAGTACAGGCGTCAAACGAACTGCAGGCGACAGCGACTCGGGCAGGGCTCAAAGTGTTGCGGCGCAGGGCTGGTTTAGAGCATCGGGACAGCGGAAGCACGGCCGGCGACTCGTCAGGACGGTTCGGCGGCGACGTCGGTTTAGCGGAGGCGATTTGGCGGCTTAGAAGAAGGGCAGCGGAAGTGATTCGGCGACTCGTTTCGGCGGCTCGGCCCTTAGGTGGAGGCGGCTTGTGGCTCGGAACGGCGCACAACCATGGCGACTTGGAGGTGGCAGCTCGGGGGCGCCGGTTTAAGCAGCGAGGCCGGGTCGTGGAGGCCGCTCCAGATGCAGCCGTGTAAGCAGAGTAAGGGCGCTCCGGCGGGTCAAAGGGGTGCCTCCGCGACGACGCCGGTTTGGAGAGGCATGGTGCAGTAGCGCTGGCAGCTCAACCGTGGTGGAGACCCGGCGGCCGTGGCCGGTTCAATGCGAGATAGATGAGGACCAGCAGAGGAGAGGCGCTGTTGCGGTTTAGACAAACGGCAGCGGCGGGTCGTGAGTTGTGGCGTCGATGGTGAGCGCGGCCAATTGGAACAGGTGGCTCATCGCCGCGGCGGCTCAAGAGTGCAGCAGCAGAGACGGCAGGGCCAAGGCCGGTAGTAGCGGCTCAACGGCGCTGCTGTTAGCCCGAGTCCAACCCACATCTCAGATATCCTCCGGTCCGCAGTTGGTTTGACCGATCCATATCCGTGTCTTCCTCTCAACTCACAAAAATAAGAATTTTCCATTGGGTTTGTCTGAAGTAGGCACGCCAAACATCGGGGCTAGCAGTTTGCCCGTGGCATGTGGCCTCAGGCGTAAATCAACTTATGCACACACCTTGTACTGTGGCCATCACAGGTTGTACCATGGAATTTATGCAGATTTTGGCGGTCAGCGACAGCCGCAGTTACCCGCGAAGTCTTCTGATTTCTTGGAGACTGAGCTTGAATCGTAACTGGTGACATGTGCTTCTTGATCCGGACACCAAATATGCAGTAAAAAATCCTGCCAGCTTCGGTAGAGATCATTCCTCCTCGGACTGATACGGATTTGTATGGCGCGGCGTACAACAGCTACCGTAAAACTCCTCTCGGCCTTGGCGACACGCAACTGCAGCCGAAATAACTGATCTCATATTCGGATTTGACAAATCATGTTGCCTCAGCGACGCATAAAGGGGCAGTTTGGTTCATGTCCTGAACTCCACGCCTGGGAAATTTTGCTACCTGGCCAGGCGTGAGAATCTGAAAAAAAGTTGCCTGGTCAGGCTAGCATATGGAAGGAGTGTTTGGTTCATAGCCTGGCCTGGTGGATTCTAACACGTCGCTGTTTGCTCCCTGTTTGCCTCGTTTCTGCACCACATCAATTAATATATGCAATTACTTCCAGGCTGCTGCACCAGGCATGTCCAGGCATCCAAAAAAGGACGCCTGGGACCAGGCTAATCATCTTGCCTCGTTTTTCACCAGGCTAACTACGCTGTTTCGTTGTCCAGGCCAGGTGTACTTCCTCATTTCGTGGACATCAACCAAACATGCAGCAATAAATTCCAGGCAGCCCCCAGGCCAGGCGTGCGCTGGCCCCACAATTGGCGCCCACCGTGGGGCCAGCGCACGATGGATTTGAGTTCTTGAAGGGCAACTTCGAAGGGCTCAAGGGATACGCAGTGGGCCGGATGACCGAGAGTCGTCGCGACAAGATCTACATCGACGACGAAGGCTGGGGCCCCGACGCCGGCTCAATTGAGTATGGGTACCGGGTCCCCTTTGGCGAAATCCACGTCTTCATCGGCCGGATTGGTGAGCCGGGCCCTGAGCCGGACTGCTGCACCGACCTCGTCGAAACGGCTCAGCGTGCGAGACCCGCCCGAGCTCAACCCGTCGTGAAGCGTGCCTTCATGGGTTGCATCCACGGAGGAGAACTTTCTGAAGGGATCTATAGATGTGGTGAGACGGCCGTCCTCTCCGACGGTAATTCGTCTGCCGGTTCAACAGACTCATTGTATCTGTTACAGGATGGCGGGCTTAGGGGTTGTTCCGACGGCTCTAGTATTCCGGACCCCTATGAGCCGCCAAGCTGGGCAGGAGTTTTCATAGCTGGTACTCAACCCGGTCAAAACTCAACGGCTGCAGCCGCAATAACGTCCGGGTCGAGGCGGCGAGGCAGGAAGGCCTCAGGCGCCCACCGGCTCAGTCTTCTTGGATCTCATGGATAAACCGACGGCCTCGTTAACCACCACAGTCATCCTCGCGAATCAAGATGAGCATAACACGGAGGTGGCACAGTGCGTGAGGAGATAGCTTCGGGCCAAGGAGGCCTTGGCAGCCGAGGACACCAAAGTTAGCCACGTACGGGCGGCTTTGGATGCACGGGCACAACAGCTACAATCAGAGGCCTTCCAGCTTACGATGAGCCTGAACGCATCTAACGAGGTGATGAGGAGGAGACATCAGAAAACCAATCCCGTTTACCTCCGGTTTATGATCCTCGTAATCTTTTTGCTACACCCAGAGCCGGCCCAAGTAACCCGCCAGATGCAAATCAGTTTATGACAGCCGGAACAGGAGGGCCGGCTCAGCCTCGGGAGATGGCACCTCCTCATGAGAACATGGCACCGCCCCGTTACGTACCGATACCGCCGGGTCACTTTTCCAACCCCATGGAGAACTTGATCGCAGCATCAAGACGCTTTGGTGGCTCTCCGGTGGACGGTGATGATCCAACAGCGGTGGAGACCGAAGGATCGGATACCTCGCCCGCATAGCCCTCGCTCAAAGAAGAGACTTATTCCTATAGCCGACAGGATTCATTCAACTCCTCCGCCTTGGTTAGCTCGGCTCGTCCAAACCGAGTCCGAGTTACAAAGCAGTACATGGAGTCGAAGCTTTGTCAAGCAACGCCCAAAGGTCGTGAATTCCGCCCGGTGGTTATAACTTGATCCGGACCGAGTACGCGGGGAGGACGAAGCGGGCGGCTCAGCTAAGCGGCTCAACAAACGGCTCGTCGGGACTTTCCAGATTATCCGACGACTTCCGTTGAGGCGGAGTGGCTACCAGAATCGGCGGTGTTCCTTGTTTAGTGTCGGCTCTACGTAATGTACGTTTACCCAAGGACTTCAAGGGACCTCGGAAGGTGCCGAATTACACGGCCGACTTACAGCCCGGAGCGTGGATCGAAAGTTATGAGATGGCCATGGAGCTGTTGGAGGTCAGCGATGCAGCAATGGCTAAGTACTTCACCATGATGTTAGATGGAACGGCCCGATCTTGGTTAAAGGGCTTGCCACCCAATTCCATTAGTTCATGGGCAGAGCCAAAGGCCCGTTTCATCCAGAACTTCAAAGACACTTGCAAGCAATCTATGTCGATTGTGGACTTGACAAATTGTAAGCAGGAGGAGGGTGGATCCGCGACTCATTGGGTACGCCGGGTCAAGGAGATAATACATTCGTCTGACAAGATGGATGCCGGCTCTGCAGTCCTCATGTTGGACAAGAACTGCCGCTTTGAGCCGCTGAGACAGAAACTGGGGCGCCTTAAGCGTGATTGCAATGATATGGGTACGTTGATGGCAGCTTTAGTCAAATACACCGACTTTGATAGTACCAAGGATCCCGCATCTGATGAGGAAAAGACAGGGAAGGGAAAGAAGAACGACAATGGAAAGGGTCAGCAGCATAACCCGATGAATCAAGGAGGCAATAAGTGTAAGGCTGAGGGTAACCCGGAGTTTCTAGCCAATGCCAATGCACAGGGTAATAATCAGAGACGTAAGGGCAAACCGCCCCCTCGATCTGGCGGGTCAGGCCCATCTCTTGAGCAGCTACTCAATGAGCCTTGCCCGAGACACGGCACCCGGGAACGACCCGCCACCCACTTATGGAAAGATTGCACGATCATGAAGGCTTTTAAGAATTCCAACACATTTGATGGCAATCACGGGTCGGGCGGCGGCTCAGGGGCCGGCGGTTTTCATGGCCCGGGCGATGGTTCAAGTTCCGGCTTTCAGGGACATCAAGGCGGCTATAATCAACGATGTCCGGGTCAAGGAGGACAAGACAGCGGTGATCGGGTTATCAAAGCCACCAAGCAATGAATAGTGGGCAGTATCACGTGTTCACCACTAAATTGTGCAAACGTGACCAGAAGGTTCATAAGAGGGACGTGAATTCTGTTGAACCGGCGGTTCCCCGTTATTTGAGGTGGTCAGAACAGCCCATTGTATGGAGCAGGAAGATCACCCCCTCCGGGTTGATAATCTGGGTCAGTTAGCCTTGGCGGTAGCACCTCAGGTTGGTGGATATAAATTCACTAAGGTACCCATGGACGGAGGTAGCAGCATCAATATCCTCTATTATGAGACCTTTCGACGCATGGGATTGACTGATAAGGATTTGAAGACGTCCAACACTGTTTTTCATGGAGTGGTGCTTGAACTGAAATTGGCCTTTGGAGATGAGTATGATTCTAGAGCTGAGAAATTAACTTTTGAGGTGGTCAAAATCAAGAGTCCATATCATGCTCTGTTTGATCGGCCGGCTTATGCCAAGTTCATGGAACGGTCGTGTTATGTTTATCTGCAGTTTAAGATGCCGGGTCACAAGGGCACCATCACCATGCATGGAAGTCGAAAGGTAGCCCTGGAATGTGAGGAGGGCGATGCGGCTTATCTCGAGTCTGTTTGCAGCAGAGGAGCTGAAGTTTTATCAAGACAATGTTGACCCGGGCGGATATGACCTCTCTAAAGAAGCCAACCACCGAGCATGACCCGGCGGTGAAGTTTAAGTCATTTGCTGAAACCAAGCTTGTTGATTTCACTCCGTGCAATTCATCTAAGCGATTCAAGATCGGTGCCAATTTGGATCCTAAATAGGAAAGCGCTACCATCGAAGTTCATCCGTGAGAACCGGACATCTTCGCATGGAAACCTTCCGACATGCCGGGTGTACCGAGAGAAGCTGCTGAGCACACTCTCAATATTGATCCAAGTATAAGCCGCCAGGCGCTTTCTTGACGGTTCAACAAAGAGAGGCGAAAAGCTATTGGAGAGCAAGTCGCCCGCTCTTAGCGGCTGGGTTTATTGTTGAAGTTTTTCACGGAGTGGTTGGCTAACCCGGTGCTCGTGCTCAAGAAGAACGACACCGGCGGATGTGTGTGGACTACACGGACTTAAATAAGGCTTGTCCGGCTGATCCCTTTGCTCTCCCCCGTATTGATCAAGTCATTGATGCTACGGCGGGTTGCGAGCGTTTGAGCTTTTTGGATGCTTACTCTGGTTATCATCATATCAAAATGGCAGTTAAGGACCAGGAGAAGACGGCTTTCATCACTCCGTTTGGAGCCTTCTATTATGTATCTATGCCATTTGGGCTCAAGAGTGCTCAGGCGACTTATCAGCGATGTGTACAGAACTGTCTCCACGATCAAATTGGGCGCAATGTTCACGCTTATATGGATGACATCGTGGTGAAGTCCAGAGAGAAGGAAACCTTGATATCAGATTTGAAAGAGACCTTTGATAATCTCCGGGTTTATAATATGATGCTTAACCCGATAAAGTGTGTATTTGGTGTACCTGCAGACAAGCTCTTGGGTTTTCTGGTCTCAAACAGAGGCATTGAAGCTAATCCAGAGAAGATCAAGGCAATTACCTCTTTGGCTAAACCGGCGTGCATCAATGATGTTCAAATACGGGTCGTGTTGTCGCTTTAAGCGGTTCATAAGCCGTTAGGTGAGAAGGCCCTACTACCGTCAGACGATGATGGAGAAAGCGGATACTTTTATGCGGACTAATCGCTAATACCGCCTTTTGAAGATTTAAAGAGACAGTTGTGTGAGCCACCGGTCCTTGCGGCTCCCATTGATAAAGAGCCGTTGCTTTTATATGTGGCTGCTAACTCACGAGCCGTCAGTGTTGCCATCGTGGTGGAGCGTAAGGAGGCTGGTAAGGAGCATCCAGTTCAACTGCCGGTTTACTACATCAGTGAGGTGCTCATTGAGTCTAAACAAAGGTATCCACATTGGCAGAAACTTGTTTACGGAGTGTTTATGGCAAGACGGAAGCTGAAGCGGTACTTCCAAGGTCATCCTATAACTGTGGTAAGTTCTGCCCCCTTGGGAGACATCATCCGTATTGTGGAGGCCACAGGTGATCTAGTCGCCAAGTGGGCTATTGAGCTTGGGCCTCATGGTTTGAAGTACATGCCACGTACCGCTATTAAGTCTCAAGCCTTGGTAGACTTTATCAATGATTGCACAGAGTTGCAGGCACCTGAGGAAAAGCCAGATAACACATATTGGACTATTCACTTTGATGGTTCCAGGCAGTTGGAAGGCTCGGGGTCGGAGTCGCTTTTAACTTCCCCGAGGTGACAAATTTTGTTATGTGCTCCGGCTTATGTTTCCTTGTACTAACAATGCAGCTGAGTATGAGGCCTTACTCCATGGTCTCAGGATGGCCAAAGAGATGAATTTGAGCCGGGTAAGGTATTTGGGTGATTCAGATCTCGTGGCTCAACAGGTATCAGGCAAGTGGGACTCCAAGGATCCCTTAATGGCGGCTTACCGTCGTGAAGTTGATGTTGTGGCTGGGCACTTCAAAGGTTATCAAGTGGAGCACATTGATCGAAGGAAGAATGAGGCGGTGATGCTTTTAAGCCATTTGGGATCTCAAATAAAGCCGGTGCCGCCTAACACCTTTCTTGATGTTTTGCATAATCCTTCTGTCAAGGTGCTCACAGAGGAGGACCTAGCAGTGCCAGACCCAGAGGCACATCTGGTAGCGGCTCTTCGTGTTATCCCGGATTGGACAGTGCCATATTTGGCTTACATGACCCGGGGAGAGTTGCCTGAGGATGAGACCTTGGCGAGACAAATCATCCGGCGGTCCAAATCTATGACAATTGTTCATGGCGAGTTACATCATCGCAGTGTCACTAGAGCTTTTCAACGTTGTGTATCGCTCATGGAGGGTCGTGGAGATACTTCGTGAGATACATGAAGGAGACTGTGGTCACCATGCCGGTTCAAAATCGCTGGTGGCCAAGGCTTTCCGACATGGCTTTTATTGGCTAACAGCTCATGCAGATGCAGAGGATCTGGTCAGTAAATGTGACGGATGTCAGAAATTCTCACGACGAGCTCATGTGCCAGCTCAAGAGTTAAGGATGATTCCAATTACTTGGCCGTTCGCAGTCTGGGGGCTTGACATGTGAAAGGATCGATATAGTTGACTAGAGGTGGGGGGTGAATAGGCAACTAACAATTTTTAAGCTTTTCTTTACCAATTTAAACTTTGCAATAATAAAGGTTGCCTAGATGTGCAACTAGGTGGACAACCTATATGATGCAATCAACACAAGCACAAGAGCAAGCAAAGGTAGAAGCACAAATAAGCTTGCACAAGTAAAGGGATAAGATAACCAAGAGTGGAGCCGGTGGAGACAAAGATATGTTACCGAAGTTCCTTCCTTTTGAGGGGAAGTACGTCTCCGTTAGAGCGGTGTGGAGGCACAATGCTCCCCAAGAAGCCACTAGGGCCACCGTAATCTCCTCATGCCCTCGCACAATGCAAGAGCCGTGATTCCACTATTGGTGCCCTTGAAGGCGGCAACCGAACCTTTACAAACAAGGTTGGGGCAATCTCCACAACTTAATTGGAGGCTCCCAACAACACCACGAAGCTTCACCACAATGGAATATGGCTCCACGGTGACCTCAACTGCCTAGGGTGCTCAAACACCCAAGAGTAACAAGATCCGCAAGGGATAAGTGGGGAATCAAAAGTCTCTTGGTGGAAGTGTAGATCGGACCCTTGTCACCCAATCCCGAGCAAATCAACAAGTTTGATTGGCTAGGGAGAGAGATCGGGCCAAAATGGAGCTTGGAGCAACAATGGAGCTTAGGGATGGAAGAGGTGGTCAACTAGAGGTAGGAGACACGCCTTTTATACTCTGAGAAAAGATCCAACCGTTATCCTCTAGTTAAGCCCGCGACACGCGGTACTACCGCCCGAAAAACGCTGGTACTACTGCGGCCACGCGGTACTACTGGGAGGCCACGGTATCATCATGGCAGTTAGCGAGAGCCCGGATCGGCTCGACCGAAAGGCAGATTACCGCAGCGCGGTATTACTGCGGCACCCTTGCGGCATTACCGCAAGAAGGTGCAAAGCTACAGCCTATGAAGAGCGTGGATGAAATAAAATACATCCGTGCCTACTTCAATGAAAAAGAACCGGCGAAAACCCGACGCGGTACTATCGCTACCGAGGCGCCGGATGTAAAATTACATCTCGCTCGCTATCGGCGAACGGTGACGGGGCATGAGGGCCACGGTACTATGGCTCCAAGAGAGCGGTACTCTGTGTCCACTCAGCGGTACTACAGCAGACGAGCGGTATTACAGGTGGGCGCGGACGTAAAAATTACATCCGCGCTTACTACTGCATTCGGAGCATCACAAAGGCGTAGGGAGTTGTGGTACTACGGCTCTCGGGAGCGGTACTACCGTGACCCCAGTGGTCATTGGTGCTTGTAAAGATTACCGCTCCCTAGGGCAGTACTACCGCAAGAACAGCGATGGCCGTCGGATTTATGCACAACTATGACAACGGGAAGATGCTCCAAAGTGCAAGGAAAGGAAGAACAAGTGTATGTGTTGATTCCACCCAAACCTTTCCGACGCGGACCCCCTCTTAATAGTACGGCTCTCCTACGACTCAAATCCACCAAAAGAAACGAGAACGACGCCGCCTTCAATAGTCTCCGAGGGGCACCGAATCGTCTCGTGCCTAGTGATGAAACATCCGAGAAGCTCAAGGCATACGATTAGTCCGCCAAAAGTATCATCATCAATCACCAAAACACTTAAGGGATAAAATGCCCTTACAATCTCCCCCTTTTGGTGGATTGATGACAATACGGATTTGCACAAAGATACGATAATATTGAGCAAGGGCAAACCCCTCCTCTCCAAAATATAGACGGGCTCCCCCTAGATGTGTGCATTCTGGATGAATGCTTTGGACTGCATAGCACACATACTAGGATCACCACTCCCCCTATATTTTAGAGACAAAGGCACGAAAAATAACATCTAAGCAACATATAGCACAATATAACACAAGCTCGCTAAGATAGATAGAGTGCATATGTCTTACACCATATGAAGGAAAAGCAACTAAAACGAGGTTCAAACGAAGTTCAACCGAGAACGCAATAAACACACCAAACACGAACACGACACAAGACTCAAGAATCTCACACTCTCTCCCTTTGGCATCGAGACGCCAAAAGGCAGAGAGGACACCTACACACAAGCGGTGGCTCAAGCAGCAGGGAACTCATCCCAATCCTCTCCGCCAGACTCCTCGGCAGCAGTGGATGGACTCCTCGACGCCCCTCCTCGAGAATCAGTCCACCAGCCTTGCTTCTCCATCCACTCGGCCTCGAGTGATGCGCCTCGCACCCGCCAGACACATCCTCACCATAGAGCTGCAAGATCTTCCTGTCCCGGCGACGACTCTCCTTGGACGCCACGTGAGTCCTCAGATCGCCTTGGCTTGCATGCAGAAAAGAGTCTTCATCTTGTCCTTCACTTCTTGGCCCATGAAGGCATAGAGGAGCTCTGGGAAGGCCCTAGCAAGATGGCCCTCAAAGAACATTCTCGGCGCCAAAGATCCTCCTCACCAACAGCAGCCCTAGCAGCAGACGCCTCGGCACGCAGTAGTAGTGTTGGCCCAGTTGGGTTTGACACGCAGCATGATGGGATCATGGCGAATCCAGTCGGGGCAAGGAACTCCTCACCAGGGAACATCTTCTCCTGTGTCCTCGAGATCGCAGTAAACAGATAGGGCCCAGAGATAGGCACTTTGTGGTTGAACACTGCAAATCGAAGCTCACACCACATGATGTGTGAGACATCAAGTGGCTGAGTCTGAGACAAACGAGCCTCCTCGCAGATGAGCATCATATCCACCATATAGGCATGGACCTTGTCCTTGTCACCAATGCGAGGGAACAAAGAGTTGCGGAAGATGCGGTACATGATATCCAGAAAAGAGTTGAGCACCAACCCTATCTTGCCACTTGGAAGCGTCTTCTCAACATAGTACGGTGCAAGCCTGTCCTTGTTGGCAGAATCAGAGTTGGCATGGGGGCGAACACCCACGGGAGTGTCGAGCCCGGCCATCGTGTACTTGGAGCAAATCCATGAACTCCTTCCGTGTAGCAAATCACTTACGGCCATTGGTCATCCAGGTCATCCTCCTCTCCTCATCGTGGTGAAAGAAAACTGAAGCAAAGAACCGATAGATAAGCTCGGGATCATAGTCAAGGTGAAAGGATATCACATGCTCAATGCCAAACTGCTCCACCAAGTCCAGAGCCTCTCCAAAGTAGGCACGGAACTTGTCCTTCCTCAAGTGATGCATGTCAATCCATTTCACATCCACATAGGTATTCTCGCTTGTTCTTGATGACATCCAGATAGATGTTGGTTTGTTGCTTGTTCCAAAACAGCTCACAACCCGTAATGTAAGAATGAGGGTCACGACGGGTGAATCTGCACTGAGACGGACGTAATCGATTGGGGCATCTCATCCATGCCCTTGGCGGGCTCCTTGTACTTGCCAGCTGAAGTCTTGACATTGCGCTTGGGGGCAGAGGAGCCCTCTGGTGCGTCACATGGGTTGCGCAGACGCTTGGAGCCAGTGTCACGACTGGGATTGGAACGGTGAGAGCCACCACCTGAGACACACACGCAAAACACCAACGAACGCGAAGAGGATCAATGCAAAGATCACAACAAAGCACACAAAACACATAGGAAATATACGTGAAGGTTGGCCAGCGTTAGATGTGAGCCATGGTAGGACTGCCAGTGTCTGTGGTACTAAAAAATTAGTACTTCTCTGTCGGGGAGGCTGATCGTACCCACGGACACCTATGGGGCCCGGCGGAGCAGGCCCCTTTGTGGTTCGGAGGGGGGCGGAGGTCGCACGAAGAGCGGATCGAGGCGATGCACACGAGCGGTTTACCCAGCTTCGGAGCTCTCCGGAGAGATGAAACTCCTACTGCTGCTTGTCTTGTCTATTCTGTTCTTGCTAGGGAGCAATACGAGCTATAAAACCTAGCGTGGGTCGAACCTTGCGGAAGATGCGAGCCGACCTCCGGAACCTCCTCTACGTTGCACTCGGGCCTCCTTTTATATGCTCAAGGGGTCTCCGACAGGTGGCAACATAGGCGGGGGTACAAATGTAAAACAGGAGTTGGTACACCTACTTGGACGGTGTACAAGGCAAAATACCTAACTCGACGGCAATGGACAAGAGCAATAAATGCCCATCGTTGTCGCCCAAACAAGTGTAACAGAGACCGTCGGTAGCGCCTCCGCTTCGCCACGATGGCGAGCTTTGTCGGCCAGCGTGTCGCCGCTTTCTCCCGGCTGCTGACCCGCCCGACACGCGCCCATGGAACGGTCCCATGGCGACACGTCGCTGGGTGAGTCGGAGCGGAGACGGGAGAGAGTTGCACGCCGCGGCAAGCGCCTTTGCCGCGGCCGAATCCTTGTCGCGCCGAGAGACTTGTCGCGCCCGAGCCTTCCCGGCAAGCTCCTCTTGCCGGGCCTTGTCTTCGCGTTCGAGCGGCCTTCCCGACAAGCTCCTCTTGTCGGGGCCTTGTCTGCCTAGAGAGGCCTTCCGCAAGCTCCTCTTGTCGGGTCTTGCCTTCGTAATGGCTGCGGAGGGTCTTGGCGGACGCCTCGCAAGGCTTGTCGCGGACGCTATGCATCGCCCGTGCAGACAAGTTCGGGGTACTAAGGTACCCCTACTTTAGTACAATCGGCAGAGCCCCGGTCTGGGTTGACACGGTGCCGAGCGCTGTTGGGCCAGGCCCAAAACAGGGCACGGGCACGCGTGGCCAGGGTCCAAACCAAACTCACTCCGTATCCGTCGCGTCCCCTCGTAACGGCACGCATCGATTGCAGCGTCGTGGGGGAAGTGGGCGGTGTGCGGGGTCGCTCCACCCGTCGCCTCCGTTCTGCATCCCCGCCACGTGGTTCCCATGCTCTTGGGGTCACGGACGGCGGAAGTGGGAAACTGGGCCGTCACGAGCAGAGGCAGCAGGTCGGCCCCGATTCCCTGTTCTTCCTACGCCCTGATTTGTCGAGCGGGGCAGTTGAGCCCCCACCTTGCTTCCTTAAAAAGAGCGGAAGGGGAGCGCAGAAGGCCGCACTCTCCCACCCCCTCCTTTCCTCAGTTTCTGCTCCCCTTTCTCCCATTCGCCATGGAGAAAAAGAGCCTTGGTTCTTCATCGGTGGCGGCGAGGGTCGCCGCTAGGCAGCGCTCCCCTCCCAACCCTACGCCCGGGGCGGCAGAGCCAGCCCCAAGGGGAAGAGGGAGGGGGCGAGGTCGTGGACGAGGTCGAACCGCCGGCGGAAGCGGAGACGGCGCGGTGTGGACCGACCCTTGCGAGTTCTTCGTCAGGCTGCGCCGGGCGCCTCGTCGCCGCCTCCGGCTTCCAGCTCCGCTTCAGCTGGCGATGGAGTCGGATCCGCCGAGACACCGAGATTGCACATGAGGGGCTGTGGAATCAGCTGACATGTAGTCCGTGTTGTATTCCCAGCCCCCAATGTGATGTATCTCGATCATGGGTGGAAGACGTTCACCCGCATCCATAGCTTGAGGGCGTGGGGTTTACCTCCATTTTAAGTTAATGGAGGGTGATCTCCTCTGTCCAAGGTCTCGGGATCTTGGCACTTCGGGCGAAAGTGCTGCGTGGACAGCTCCTCCGACAAATGAAGATTCTCCCTCGAGCGAGAGTGACGAGGAGGAGAGCGACAATGACGACGAGGTTGGCGGGCCCGATTAGTTGTCGGGCGCCGCTCAGGCGCCACCGGCGACCCCATCATCCGTGTCGGCTGCCTCGAACTCCCGGGTCGCTCTCCTTGGGCGACCGGGCGAGGGAGGCTGCGGAAGGGAAGAGGGATGGCGACAAGGCCGTCAAGTCGAGTACGAGGGCGTAGTGCCCTCGGCGGCGTCGACGCCCTGCCGCCTGTCTTGAACCCCGCTTCGGCGCCGCCATCTCCGTCAAGCCCTCGGGAGCTCCCGAGATGTTCTCTTGGTGTCTTCTCGGCACCCGTGGCCTGCCTAGGGCATTTCTTTTGCCCTTCCCGCCTCCTTGACTTACCTCTGAAGAGAGGGGCGAGAAAAAGGATTACGGGCATCTTATCTTTTAATTTGTAAGCCTTGGGCCTTATCCGCATTTAAAGCTTGTAATCTCCTCTTTCATGTTTTTCATTCCCACGGATTGTATCCGAGTAGAATGTTTTTAATGAAAGAGGGATGCTTGAAAAAGGACGAAGGCTTATCTGATATCTCAGCCCGGTAACTCTCGGGCTTGTCACAAATTTCGGCAACTCGGCTTGCCGCAGCCCCCTAAGAACTCTGGCTTGCCGGGGCTTGGGTGCCGGCGCGCCCTTCTTCTCCTCTTCGTTGTCATTTCAGTTCTGAGGACGATTTAGCCAGTGTCGTGATAAGTTATTTTTGTAATATAACCTTATTCTGGGCAACATCTGCTACGTTACTTCCTTTACTCGACCCTTGGCTTTGTATGTTACTACCCTACGCTCTTCAAGGAAACTTGCCGGTGCAGGCACCCTTGCCGCGAGCGCCGAGTGCGGAACTTCAGCAGCTTTGTCAAGCGGGTCGCCACCGACAAGCAACCTTGTCGCGGACTAGCCGCAGCTCACTTAAGTTGTTGAGCGGACTCGAAACAAACTAAGGGCGACCAGCCACGATTTGGTTCCTCAACAAGACGGGTTTTTCATACAAAGCGCGGTCGTTCAAGGAAGATAACTTTACAAATTTATTACTGATCTGAATCGATCGATGCAATGTTATTTCCTCTACTCGATTCCTTCCTTTGTATGTTATTGCCCTACGCTTTTCAGGGAAACTTGCCGGTGCAGGCACCCTTGCCGCGAGCGCCGAGTGCGGAACTTCAAAGCCCTTTGGCGAAGGGGTCGCCACCGACAAGCAACCTTGTCGCCGGACTAGCCGCAGCTCACTTAGGTTGTTGAGCGGACTCGAAACAAAGCAAGGGCGCGACTAGTCACGATTTGGTTCCTCTGCGCACAGGTTTTCCATACAAAGTACTATCGTTCGAGGAAGATAACGAAAATTTAAAAATTGGTTGCTCAAACTTTGGCAACTTAGCTTTTCTGTTCTTGCTTCCTGATGGGGTGAAACTTCCTCGAGTGGTGCCTGGTCCATAGTATTATCTCTTATCTCCTCCTCCCCCCTGGTTAACTTGTGCGCGAGGGAGCCTTCCTTTCTTTGAGAGAAGAAAAAGAAGAGGAAACAATGTTATGGAGCCTAGCGGCTCGATTCTGCTTACCGGGTATGGTTGCTGCACAAAGTGTTAGCCAAAGCATGCAATAAAATGATGAAAGCATGAACTTGACAAGTCATGCGCAACACATGGGCTTTATCGATGCATCGGGTCTGCGCTCGCTTTGTAATGAAGGATTAGATGCAACAACGGCAAGACTTGTACAAAAGGTGGTTGCCGGAACGGATTCCGACAACCGCGCTTCTATGGGTAAAACTTACGAAGATGCTCAATGTTCCGTGAGTTGCTCACCGAATGCCATCTTCGGTCTCAAGGCGGACAGCGCCAGTGCCTAGTGACTCATTTCACCCGATAAGGGCCTTCCCACTTCAAGGCCAACTTGTTTGAATTCTTGGCGGACTGAGTGCGGCCAAGAAAAGGTCGCCTTCCTCGAGACTTCTGGCATTAACCCTGCGGCCATGGTAGCGACGCAGGGCTTGCTGGTAGCGAGCGGCTCGCACAGCGGCCTGAAGACGATCCTCCTCGAGGAGCAGCACGTCATCTTGTCGCAGCTGCTCTTGCTCAAGCTCATCATAAGCGAGCACTCGAGGCGACCAGATATCTGAAGTTCCGTGGGGAGAACTGCCTCTGCTCCATAGACTAGGAGCAAAGGGTGCCCGCCGCTGGCTCGATTTGGTGTCGCTCGATCGACCAAAGAACCACCGGCAGCTCCTCGATCCAGTTTCTTCCGCACTTGTGTAGCCTCGTCGAAAGTTCTGGTCTTGAGCCACAGCAGCACTTCAAAGATTTGCCCTCTCGCTTGGACCGTTGCTTCTCGGGTGAGCAACGGAAGCAAAGGCACCTTGGCGCCAAGGTCTTGGACGACTGCATGAAGGTGCGACTCAGAATTGTGTGCCGTTGTCGGTGATGATCCCGTTAGGGATTCCAAAATGGCAAACAATCGACCAAGAACTTATCACGATCAGGCCGTCACCTTCCTCATCGCTTCCACTTCCGTACCACTTTGTGAACTTGTCGATGGCGACGCATACAAGTACTCAAAGCCCCGACAGCTCGGGGAAGGGGCCGAGGATGTCGAGCCCCTGCATCAAAATGGCCAGGATAAAGGGATCGTCCGAGAGCTTGAGCAGCAGGTGTATCTGTTTGGAATGGAACCGCACGCTTCACACTTGGTTACTTGTGCGCTTGCATCCCGGAGGGCTGTCGGCCAGAAGAAACCTTGCCGGAAAGCTTTGCCGGCAAGTGTTTCTTGCGCCAATGTGGTGACCACATATGCCTCCATGTATCTTCGCCAACAGCTTCATCCATCTTCCCGGCAATACACTTCAATTTCACACCGTTGAGTCTTCTTACATGCGATATCGTCGACAAAGCTGGTACATACTTGACCGCCGGGCTACTCTTTCCGCTTCTTCTTGCTCTTCGGAAGTTCTCCGTCTCAAGGAAATGGACAATCTGCTGCTACCATGCCGGAGCTTGTGGCTCGACAACAAGGACTAAAGGCACATCTGCCGCGGGAACATCGGCTTCTACGGCAAGAGCTGCGCTCTGCCGGAGCTTGATGCTCCACGACAAGCTTGCCGGAGCAAGACTTGTCGGAAGCGTTGTTTCAACGGAACAAACCACAGGGTCAGCTTGAGCAGATTGCTCCCGACAAGCTTGCGGAGCAAGACTTGTCGGGAGCGCTTGCTTCAACGGAACAAACCACAGGGTCTGCCGGAGCAGATCGCTCCTCAAGACTGTTGGTGTTGATCTTGGGGACCTTGCAACGATGGCTTCGGGAAGCTCACGAAAAGTAGTCACCAGAGGCCAACTTCCTCTTCTTGCTCTGTCGATGGTGTTACGGTTGGTTGAGTCACTTGAGCACAAAGATCCCCGGTTCCATTGTGTAGCTTGAGTGCGGCGCACTTTGACGATCCATCGGCAATATCGTTCGAGCTCTTGGAACATGTTCCATTTGCAGGCCGTCAAAGTGTCCTTCTAGCTTCCTCACCTCATCAACGAGGGCTTCCATCAACGGACTTTGGTAATCTTTGTTGACTTGGCGGACTGACGAGTTGCGAGTCACCCCGACAATAAGCTTCTTGATCCCAAGGTCCACGGCGATCCACGAGACCGGCAAGCAAACCTTCATACTCTGCAGTATTGTTTGTCGCTTGCTCCTTGGGAAAGTGCATCCGACGACGCATTTGAGGTGCTCTCCGTGGGTGCGATAAGCAAGATGTCGCACCGGGCGCAACAACGAGAAGGCACCATCAAAGTACATCGCCCACTCTTTGCTTGCTTCTTTCGACGTGAATGCTCGTCTCCTGGAATCTCTTCATCCGGCGTTGGCTACGCCCATTCTGCTATGAATTCTGCCAAGGCTCGCTTTGGATAGTTGATGTGCTTTCAAACTTAAGACCAAAGCTTGACAGTTCCAAAGTGCCCACTCGACAATCCTCGCCTGCCGCTTCGGATTCTCGCAAAGATCCTCTTCAGCTGAAAGCGAGTGACAACTGTGATCTCATGTGCTTGGAAGTAATGGCGCAGCTTTCTCGAGGCCATGAGGAGGCCGAAAAGCAATTTTGCACACCGAGTACCTTGACCTAGCCCCCTGCAGGAGGGAACCGACAAAGTAAAGGGCGCTGCACCATCCTTTTCTCGTATTCGCTCATGCGTCTTAGCGGACCCGTCCTTGTCGGGACCGGGCTTGTCGGTGAAGCCCCTCGCTTTGTCGCTGGATGTGCTTGCCGCGTTCTTTGGCTAAATCATCTCGCCTCCCTCTCCGCCACTAACGCAGCACTAACCACTTGATTGGTCGCCGCTATATACAGCAAAGAACTTCTCTTGTGGCCTAGGCGCGACAAGTGTTGGAGTGGAGGACAGGTATCTCTTCAAGTCTCGCAGCGCAGCCTCCGCTTCGGGAGTCCATTTCTTGGACCTGCCTTTTTCAAGATCTTGAAAATGGCGAGGCGCTCCAGCAGATCTAGAAATAAACCCGCCGAGGGCAGCCACGCGAACCGCAAGTCTTCGCGGCATCCTTGACGCGCTTTGGTGCTTCAATCTGCTCGATGGCCTTGATCTTGTCGGGATTAGCTTCAATCCCCGCTAGGACCACGAAGAACCCGAGAAGCTTGCCGGAAGGGACTCCAAACACGCACTTCTCGGGTTGAGCTTGAGGTTGATCTTGCGCAGATTTGCAAAGGTCTCGGCCCAAATCTTGAACCAAAGTTGCTTTGTCCTTGCTCTTGACCACTATGTCATCCATGTAGGCTTCTACATTTACGTGCATTTGCGGCTCAAAAGCGCCATGGACTACCCTTGCAAATGTTGAACCAGCATTCTTCAAACCGAAAGGCATCCGTATGAAATAAAGTATGTGCCACATGGTGTGATGAATGCGGTCTTCTCTTCATCTTCTTTAACCATGAAGATCTGATGATATCCTGAGTAGGCGTCAAGAAACGAAAGCAAATCACATCCGGCCGTGGAGTCAACAATCTGGTCAATGCGCGGCAAGGGAAATGGATCTTTGGGACATGCTTTATTAACATCCGTGAAGTCAATACAAAGTCTCCATTTCCCATTTGCCTTGCGCACGACTACCGGATTGGCCAACCACGTAGGATGGAGCACTCCTCGACAAGGCCGCCGCTTCCGGTTCTTGATCTCTTCGCTATGAACTCTTGGCGCCCACCGCTTGCTTACGACTTTTTGCTTGACGGGCGCATGATGAGGACAAACGCCAGGCGGTGCTCAATCACTTTCCTGGGAACACTGGGATATCGACGGTTGCCATGCAAACACGTCGACATTCGCCAGCTGGAAAGCAACGAAGCGCCTTCCTATTTGGGGTCGAGAGAGGCACTGATGGTGAAGGTACCACCAGTGCGGTCCTCCTCGGCGGGCACCTTCTTGGTCTTCGGCGGAGCCACCATCTTCTTGCACTTGCCGGTGGAGCTCGATGGTGTGTCCTCAACGGTAGCGCAGCACTCCGAAGAGGTGCGCTTGCCGGAGTGAGCATCAGAGCCCCTGCCGGACTTGGACTCGCTCTTCTTCCCCCCGGGAGCTTCAGCGGCAAGTGTTGGGCAGTCTGTCGTGGCTGCTGCATCCCGGAAGATCTTGTCGGCACAGATAAGGGCATCCTTCTTGTCGCCTTGGACAGAGATGACGCTTATCGGGCCCGGCATCTTGAGTAGGTTGTAGGCGTAGTGAGAGGCGGCCATGAACTTGGCGAGTGCCGGATTTGCCAAGTATCCCATTGTAAGGCAATGGGAAATCGGCAACGCCAAATGTAACCTCTCGATCCTGAAGTTCAGCTCACGCCAAATGTGACCGCAACGTAATCTTCCCTTCGCTTGCTCCTTCCCGGATTGATTCCTTGGAAGGTATCGTGTCTCTTCGAGCTCATTGTCGAGGATTTGAAGCTTCACGGAGGACCGCGGAGGAGATCGATTCAAGCCGCCCCGCCGTCAACTAACATTTTGTGACCTTGAGGTTGCGGATGGTTGGAGAGACCAACATCGGCAAGCACCCGACCACGATTATGCGATCAGGGTGGTCCTCAATATCAAAAATGATAGGCGTACCGACCACTTCGGAGGCTTGCGTGACTTCACGGATGGTTCCGCTGCATTGACCTCCGCATCCATTGCTTGAGTTGGCGGTGGGAGGTATGCAAGGAAGCACCTCCGTCAACGCAGAGAACCTCTGTGGCTTTACGAAACTCCTGCTCGTCGGCGCTGCCGTCCTCCATATCTTCGTCGTCATCATCATCTTCATCCTTGTCGCGGCCGCGGAGTGGTCGATCTCCTTGTCGCTGCTTGACTTTGCCGCGGCGTTCTCCCCGGCCGGGACGTTTCTTGCTTGCTCCCCCTGCACCTTCCTGGGCCTTCTCCTTGTCTTGCCGCTCGTACTCAGCTCTCTGCTGTTCGACGAGTTGCTCGACCTTCTTGCAGCTCTGGAGATCGTGGCCCTTGGTGCGGTGGATCTTGCAATACTGCTTGCCGGAGCTGTCCTGCTTGTCGGTGGCCGCCACCGACTGGTGGTTGGCGTCAGCGGAAACCTCCTTGCCGGAGCCACCAGCCTTGGTGTTCTTGTCGCCGCCTCCGTTGCCGGACTGCTCGACAGCTAGCACTTCTCTGCTTTTCTTCTTCCTGTTGCCTCGCCGCCGGCCCTTCTTTGCCGGGCGGTGTCATCCTTGTCGAGATCCTGCTTCAGATTCTCTCTGGAGTCTCCTCCCTTCCTCGGTAGCGATGCACACTTGTCGGCCAAGGCGTACAGCTCATCGACGTCCTTGACTTTGCTCATCGCCATCTCTTCCCTCATCTCGCGGTTCCGCACATTCGATGAAATGCGCCGATCACCGCGGCAGGGTGGACGTCTGGGATGTTGTAGTGCACGCGCTTGAATCTCCGGATGAACTTGCGCAGGACTCTCCTTCCTTCCGGGCGAGCAAGTGAAGGTCGCCTTCTTGGCCATGAGGTTTGTGGCCACCGTGAAGGCGCCAACAAACCGATGGCACAGATCCGCCAAGAGGATATGGAGCTGTCCGGCAAGTGCATGAGCCAAGATCCGACGTTGGGCTTGAGCACGAAGCGGAAGTAGTTGGCGAGGATCTTGTCATCCCGTCCCCGCCGCCTGCACCGCGATGGTGTAGATGCCGAGGAACTCCGACGGGTGCGCCCCGCCATCATACTTCTCCGCACGTCCGGTTTGAAGTTTTTCCGGCTAGGCCATCGGACTTGCCGCAGCTCATGAGTGAACGCAGGGGCAACCTACCGCAGACGGCAAGTTGCTCAGCCCTCCGGCGGCGTGCATGTCAACAGAAGGCCCAGCCGCTTTGTCGGATTGACGTCGCGCTTCTTCGGGCGCCGATGCGAGTTCGAGCGCCCTCTTGTTGTCGCTCATGAAGAATTTGGCGCTGATCGCGGCGGGTTCGCGGATCCGACGACGCAGCGGAGTCGCCGCCGAGGTGGATCCGGTGAGTCGGCGATCTTGGCCTTCTTGGCGGAGAGTGCACGGTGGTTGCACCTCCGACGGTCTCATCGCCACCGGCTCGTGCCTTGTCGTCTCGCCGCAACAGCGATGGCGTTGGTTGCCATGAGCGTCGCCGTTGGCAAAGCCGATGAGGCTCTGGATAGTGGCCCTCCACTCGTCGACCTTGTCGGCCGTTGGAGGGTAGTCGAGGAGCAGTTGAGCTCTCGCCAGAGCTTCTGCTGGAGTAGTAGGCGGCATTGGAGAACGGTGCGAGGAGCGGGACACGCTCGGACTTCTAACCACGTTAGAAGGAGCGAGTGCCCGCCCGGCGCATCAGTATCCCACTCAAGGCCAAAGATGTTGACGCGCATGCTGGTCTTGAGGGTCTTGATCCAACGAACGTATGGCGTTGTGAACGCCATGACGTTGTTGGTCCCGCGTCTCCTGAGATGGGCGCGGGGGATGCACGGACGCCGAGGTTTGTGGTGCCTTGTCCTTGGACTTGGCCACGTCGCGAGCACCTTCGTCGGCGCCCGTTCCTCCGCCAGCGTCTGCACCACCACCCGTGTGCTGCGGTGAGGGTGGGTACGACGCGGACGGCTCAGCTGCCGCCGAAGTCTTCTTCTTCGGTGGCATGTTGAGGAAGATGTTGGTGACGCTGCTCGCGTGAACGCCGGATCGGATTCACACGGCCTCGACGCCCCCTACCTGGCGCGCCAGAGATGTCGGGGAGGCTGATCGTACCCACGGACACCTATGGGGCCCGGCGGAGCAGGCCCCTTTGTGGTTCGGAGGGGTGGAGGTCGACGAAGAGCGGATCGAGGCGATGCACACGAAGCGGTTTACCCAGCTTCGGAGCTCTCCGGAGAGATGAAACTCCTACTGCTGCTTGTCTTGTCTATTCTGTTCTTGCTAGGGAGCAATACGAGCTACAAAACCTAGCGTGGGTCGAACCTTGCGGAAGATGCGAGCCGACCTCTGGAACCTCCTCTACATTGCACTCGGGCCTCCTTTTATATGCTCAAGGGGTCTCCGACAGGTGGCAACATAGGAGGGGGTACAAATGTAAAAACAGGAGTTGGTACACCTACTTGGACGGTGTACAGTGCAAAATACCTAACTCTGACGGCAATGGACAAGAGCAATAAATGCCCGTCGTTGTCGCCCAAACAAAGGTGTAACAGACCGTCAGCGCGCCTCCGCCGCCACGATGGCGAAACTGTCGTCAGCCATGTCGCTGCTCTCATGGCTGCCTGACCGCCCGACACGCCGCCCATGGAACGGTCCCATGGCGACACGTCGCTGGGTGAGCTGGAGCGAGACGGAGAGGAGTTGCACGCCGCGGCAAGCGCCTTTGCCGCGTCGAATCCTTGTCGCGCTTCGAGACTTGTCGTGTTCGAGCCTTCCCGGCAAGCTCCTCTTGCCGGGGCCTTGTCTTCTGCGTGCCTGGAGCGGCCCTCCCGACAAGCTCCTCTTGTCGGGGCCTTGTCTGCCTAGAGAGGCCTTCCCGGCAAGCCCCTCTTGTCGGGGTCTTGCCTTCAGAATGGCTGCGGAGGGTCTTGGCGGACGCCCGGCAAGGCTTGTCATGGGACGCTATGCGACTGCCTGCAGACAAGTTCGGGGTACTAAGGTACCCCTACTTTAGTACACCGACATTCTCCAAGTCGCGGTAGTACCGTGCTAGGTCACGGTAGTACCGTGGTTGGAGCAGTAGTAAGGTTTTAGTGCCGCAGTGTGCGCGGTAGTACCGCGCCAGAGGGGCGGTAGTACCGTGCAAGCGGTAGTACCGCGCCCGACGGGCGGTAGTACCGCGCCGCGTCAGATCCGAACGGCAGTTCGAATCTGAAAAGACCCGCGAAACAATGGCAGTGCTACGGTGATCAGATCTCGCGCAAGACAACAAAACAAGTATAATTCCTATGCAAGGCTATTCTCCATCATCCTATTCTTGCAAAGAGAAGGCCTACAAATCTCTAGAACATCCAAGTCTTCCCCAACAACCTAAAGACAAAGAATGCAATAAAACGAGAGGGGATTGGGGAAAAACCTGGGTCCATAGCAAGAGCACGTGGTGGGGAAGGATCCCACCGGACGGAATCACGGGAGGGCAGCCGGAGGAGGAGATCCGGCGACAAACGCCGGCTCCTATCTTGAGCGGGAGAGAGAGAGATGAGACGACGTGGGAGGAACCGAATGGGTATGGGGGAGTTAGAACTCCCCCTGCCCGTCCTTATCCCCACGCGCCCAAGACGACGCGGTAGTACCGCAGGTCATCGCGGTAGTACCGCTCGGGCGGAAGTACCGCACCGGAGCGGTAGCACCGCTCACCCAGGCAGTAGTACCATGCTCCCACATGCGGTAGTACCGTGGCTGGTCATGTAGTACTGTGAGCCGTCATGTAGTACCGCGAGCTCAAGACACCCCCGGTTTCAACACAAAAGAAAAGGCCTTTGCACGGAAACTTTTCACACAAAGGAATCCACAAGCACACACACAACCCAAAGGCAGAAAGACAACAAGAGAACACCAAGCGACACAACCTCTCAAAAGGAGAGGGCGGTGGCCGAAGCCACCTATGTTTGAGTTAGATGGTATGGCACATGAAGAATTATCCTTGGGTCCATGACCAAAACTCGTCTTTGAAGCACAAGTACCATCAAAAATGGCTAATGTGAAAGAGTTGATCTATTTATGCATGAAGGGGGGAGGGAGAGTTCATTGAGAGAACAACACTCCCCCTTTGTCCATGCCTACACCTAAACTAGACAACAAGATGAGTGTGGTGGGGGGTGCACGGGTTCAAGTCACATTGCTCAAATCAATGATATTTAGCTCATGCCTTAACTCGCAAAATCTTGCTTCATCCAAGGGCTTCGTGAAAATATCTGCAAGGTTATCATGAGTGTTGACATACTTGAGCTCGATCTCCCCTCGCCTAATGTGATCCCGGATGAAGTGATACCGAATCTCAATGTGCTTCGTCTTGAAGTGTTGCACCGGGTTGAGAGAAATCTTGATGGCACTTTCACTATCACACCAAAGAGACACTTTGTCACAAATGACACCGTACTCCTTTAAAGTTTGCCTCATCCATAGGAGTTGAGCACAACAACTACCGGCCGCCACATATTCCGCTTCGGTGGACGAGAGAGAGACACAACTTTGCTTCTTGGAAGACCAACTTACCAAAGAGCAACCAAGAAATTGGCACCCTCCGGAAGTGGACTTCCTATCCACTTTGTCTCCCACCCAATCGGAATCCGTAAATCCTTCAAGCTTGAAGTTTGCTCCTCTTGGGTACCATAAGCCAAAGTTTGGGGTATGAGCGAAATATCGAAAGATTCGCTTGACCGCCACATAGTGGCTTTCCTTCGGTGTGGCTTGAAACCGTGCACACATTCCCACACTCAACATGATATCCGGTCTAGATGCACAAAGGTAAAGCAAGGAGCCAATCATGGAGCGATATACCTTTGATCCACCGCTTTACCATTGGGATCAATGTCAAGTTGGCACTTGGTAGGCATTGGTGTAGTAGCCGCTTGACATCACTTAGCTTGAATCTTTTGAGCATGTATTGAGTGTATTTGGCTTGGTTGATGAAGGTTCATTCTCTTCTTTGTTTGATATCGAAACCAAGGAAGAACTTCAACTCTCCCATAGAAGACATCTTGAACTTGGAGGTCATGAGCGGCAAATTCCTCATTGAAAGCTTTGTTAGGGGAACCAAAGATAATATCATCAACATATAGTTGGCATACAAACAACTCCCCATTGACCTTCTTAGTAAAAAGAGTGGGGTCGATTTGCCCCACTTCAAAACCACGATCTTGTAACAACTCGGTAAGGTGGTCATACCACACACGTGGGGCTTGTTTAAGGCCATAGAGTGCCTTATCGAGTTGATACACATGATCCGGAAAGTAGGGGTCCTCGAACCCGGGGGGTTGCTTGACATAGACCAACTCATTAATAGGACCATTAAGAAAAGCACTTTTCACATCCATTTGTTGCAACTTAAAGTTGTGATGGGCAGCATAAGCAATCAACAAATGAATGGATTCAAATGAGCAACGGAGCAAAGGTTTCACCGTAGTCGATACCCTCGACTTGGGAGTAGCCTTGTGCTACCAATCTTGCCTTGTTGCGAATGATGTTCCCATGAGCATCTTGCTTGTTCTTGAAGATCCACTTGGTTCCAATGACGTTGTGGTTCCCCGATGGACTTGGCACCAATCTCCACACCTTGTTGTACTCGAAATTGTTGAGTTCTTCATGCATGGCATTGAGCCAATCCGAGTCTTGAGCGCCTCATAGACCTTTTGGGGTTCAACACAAGAGACAAACGCGTGATGTTCACAATAGTTTGCCAATTGTCTACGAGTACTTACCCCTTTCATTAGGCTTCCAACCACATTCTCCATGAGATGGCCTTTGGTAGTAAGTTTGGATGCAATCTTGGCGGCACGACACTCTAATTCTTCCTCGGAGGTGAGATAAGGAGGGGTCACTTGATCATCTTGAGCGCCGTCTTGAACATGTTCTTGATCTTGAGCATGCTCGGGGAAGATAACTCGACCTTGGGCATCATTTGGTGTGTCACCATCGTCTTGAGCACGATCTTGCCCTTGGTCTTGTTCATGAGGTTGAGGGCCTTCACTTTGTTCTTCGGAAGCGTGTGGGCCTTGAGTTGGTGATGGCTCCACTTGAGTGGAGCATTGTCCTTCTCCTTCGGCCACAAGGGGTTCCTCAACGGGTAGGATAAAACCAACACCCGTTCTCTTATGGCTTGAGGAGGAATTTCATCACCTACATCACAAGTGCCACTTTGCTCCACTTGGGAGCCGTTATTATCATCAAACTCCACGTTACATGTCTCCTCAATAAGTCCCGTGGATTTATTGAGGACACGGTAAGCATGAGAGTTTGTAGCATAACCAACAAATATGCCCTCATAAGCTCTAGCTTCAAATTTAGACAAACGAACACCTTTCTTGTGAATGAAACACTTACACCTAACACCGGAAATACTTGAGATTGGGCTTGTTGCCGGTGAGTATCTCATAAGGAGTCTTGTTCAAACCTTTGCGGAGATAGAGCAGATTGGATGCATGACATGCGGTGTTGATGGCTTCGGCCCAAAAGTTGTATGGAGACTTGAACTCTGCCATCATGGTCCTTGCCGCATCCATCAACGTCCGGTTCTTTCTCTCCGCAACACCATTTTGTTGAGGGGTATATGGTGCCGAATATTGATGCTTGATCCCCTCTTCACTAAGAAACTCATCCAAGGTGTAGTTCTTGAACTCGGTGCCATTGTCACTTCTTATTGTCAAGATCTTTGCATTATGTTGACGTTGAGCTTCATTTGCAAAGTCGATAACAGTTTGTTGAGTCTCACTCTTCCTCTTGAAGAAATATACCCAAGTGTATCTTGAATAATCATCCACAATCACCAAGCAATACTTTCTACCCCCAAGACTATCAAAGGATGGAGGTCCAAAGAGGTCCATGTGCAGGAGCTCCAAGGGTCTCTTCGAGTAGATGATAGTCGAGGGAGGATGAGCCGTTTCATGAAGCTTTCCTTCGATACAAGCACTGCAAGCACGATCTTTGGCAAAATTAACATTTGTTAGTCCACGGACATGGTCCCCCTTGAGAAGACTTTGCAAAGATCTCATATTGACGTGGGCTAAACGGCGATGCCAAAGCCATCCCACGTCAACTTTAGCCATTAGGCATGTCGCGGTCTTAGTGGGTCGCTCAGAAAAGTTTATCACATAAAGACTGTTCTCGACATGCCCAACAAAGGCTACTTTTAGAGTCTTGCTCCACAAGAGGGCCACAGTATCAATGTTAAAGAAGGTGGCAAAGCCCATGAGTGCAAGTTGACAAGCGGAAAGCAAATTGTATGCAAGGGACTCAACAAGCATGACTTTCTCGATCGTTAGATCATGAGAAACGACAACCTTGCCAAGACCCAATACCTTAGAATGTGAGGCATCACCCCACTCGACATTGGTGGGCATAGATGGGATCTTTTGCATGTCCACCACCAAGTCCTTGCTCCCGGTCATATGATTCGTTGCTCCACTATCGAGCAACCATGATCCCCCACCGGAAGCAAACACCTACAAGAAATCAATGCTTGGTTTTAGGTACCCATTTAGTAATGGGTCCTTTGATGTTAGTAACGAGGGTCTTAGGAACCCAAATAGACCATTCAATGTACTCATAAGAAGAACCAACAAATTTAGCACAAACATGCCCATCACTAGCACGGCACAACACATATGAGGGGTTAAAGTCACCGGCTATGTTCAAGGGGATGACGTTGTCCTTCTTGGCATTGTCACCCTTTGCATGGTTCTTCTTCTTCTTGGAAGCACCCTCTCCCTCCCTCACAAAAGTTTGCTGGAGAGGAGGAGGTTGCTTGGTCTTGTCATTCTTCTTCTTGCTCTTGGGCTTGGGCGCGAACCCAATCCCCTCCTTGGCCACAACTTCCTTTTGATTGCTCAAAAGGTCGTTAAGGTTCTTCTCACCTTGTATGCATGTGGCAAGGCCGTTTTCAAGTTGCTCCTTCAACTTAGCATTCTCCTCAACAAGATGCACATGCTCACAACAAGGGTTAGTAGCATTTGCATTATCAATCAATATCATATGAGGAAAGGTGGCTTTCTCCTTGGTTATCTTCACTTGGAGTTGATCATGAGACTCTTTGAGACTAGCATGAGCACCCTTCAAGACTTTGTGAGCCTTGTCGAGGATGTCAAACTCCTCGTTGAGTCTAGCAAGATCAACCCCAAGCTTTGCCTTCTCGGAGCTAAGCACACGGGACACAACAAGAGCATGATCAAGGTCTTTCTTTAATTTAGCATGATCATCATTGTATGACTCCTCAAGAGCCAAACAAAGACCACGCTCTACCTCAAGGGCATTGGAAAGATCCGAAATCTCATCGGCATAGTCACGACTATGCCCTTCCATCTTAGAGATGGTTTCTTCATGAGCCTCGATCATGACATTAGCTTCACCAAGTTGTTCGAAGAGAGCAACGAAGTGCTTCTTGGATTTGCCCTTGAGTTTACCCATAAAGATCTCAAACTCATTATCCTCCACATTAGTCCCCTCATGTTCATCAATGCAATCCGTCAAACAAGAATGATTGATGATGGTAGTGTTGATGTTGGGGTTACCTTGTTGGTGGCTTTAGCCATGAGGCACTTAGCGGTGATGCTTTCATTGGGTGAATCGAAGAGAGACACTCGAGGAGTCGCTGCAATGGCAACGGAGGCCATGGCAACCGACTCACCATCTTCATCATCATCATCATCCTCATTGTACTCTTCTTGAACCACCAAAGCTTTGTGAGGAGCCTTCTTGGTGAAGTTGCTCTTGTTGGGGAAAGACTTGGCCTTGTCCTTACGGATGAGCTTGCCACCATTTTCTTCCCTCTTCTCATATGGGCACTCCGCAACAAAGTGACTCACATTGCCACAATTGAAGCAAGTCCTCACTCGTTGCTTGCCCCTTGCGCCACTTGAGTTGCTCTTATTGAAGTTGGGCCTTGAGTTCTCCTTTCTCCAAAATTGCCTTGAAGCAAGGGCCATGTGTTCATGATAGTCATATCATTATCTTGAGGTTGCTCTCTTCTTCTTCCTCCTCTCCATCTTCTTCGACACAAATCTTGGCCTTCAAAGCGAGGTTGGGCTTCTTTGCTCTTTGGGAGCGAAGCACCGCATTGTCGGCGGTCTTGTCCAATATGCTCATAGCCACAAACTCATCCAACACATCACTTGAGGACAGGGTGTGGAAGTCCGCCGTTGACGGATGACGGAGGACATGGCTTTGTGGTAGGGCATCATTGCCTTGAGGAATTTGGCGCTTGATCCAGCTTTTCATCCGTGTCCTTACTTCCATGATCCCGGAGGAGACTGCAAGCTTGGTTACTCTCCGATAGAGCTCACGAGGTTCTTCTTCTTCTTTCATTGCAAACTCATCGGCTTCATCTTGGACCACTTCATAATTGGAGCGTTGAATGCTTGCGCTTCCTCGATAAAGAGAAACCACCTTGAGCCAAGCATCTTTGGCAAGGAGTAGGGCCGGAGATGAGGGAGGTCTTCGGGAAGGATTGCTTCTTGGATGATGAAGAGAGCATTCTCATTGAATTGATGGTCCACGACTTCTCTAGGAGATAAGTTGCTCGAGTCATGTGGATAGAAACCTTCTTCAATGATTCTCCAAAGGTTAGTGTTCACATGATTTAAATGACGCTTAAAACGATAAACCCAAGAATCAAAATCCTCCTTTTTATCAATCTTAGGTGGTGGACCGACATGATTCAAATGAGTGGAAGGAATCGGTCCACCATAAACGGGAGGAGGTTGCACATGGGCGAAGATGTCGGTGCCATTCTTACCACTAGACGATAGGGCTTTCTCACTAGTAGCTTCCCCCCTTATCGGAGTTAGCATCCGCTCCCGTGTTGGCGGGATCACCCACTTTCACGGGTGCGGTGGAAATTTTAAGCCCTTCTAGTAATTCCTTAAACATGTCCTTGACCTCGGTCATCATGGAGGTTTTCAATGTGTCCAACGCCACATTGAATTCCTCACGAGAGATCGAGGTACCCCCATCTCCCTTAGATGATATCGGATTCGCACCAGAGTGCTCCCCCACATCATCTACAACGTCAACCATACTCTTCGGACGGTAAAGTCCTTAAAAAGAGATGAGGCTCTGATACCAATTGAAAGGATCGATATAGTTGACTAGAGGGGGGGAGTGAATAGGCAACTAACAATTTTTAAGCTTTTCTTTACCAATTTAAACTTTGCAATAATAAAGGTTGTCTAGATGTGCAACTAGGTGGACAACCTATATGATGCAATCAACACAAGCACAAGAGCAAGCAAAGATAGAAGCACAAATAAGCTTGCACAAGTAAAGGGATAAGATAACCAAGAGTGGAGCCGGTGGAGACGAGGATGTGTTATCAAGTTCCTTCCTTTTGAGGAAATGCGTCTCCGTTAGAGCGGTGTGGAGGCACAATGCTCCCCAAGAAGCCACTAGGGCCACCGTAATCTCCTCACGCCCTCGCACAATGCAAGAGCCGTGATTCCACTATTGGTGCCCTTGAAGGCGGCAACCGAACCTTTACAAACAAGGTTGGGGCAATCTCCACAACTTAATTGGAGGCTCCCAACAACACCACGAAGCTTCACCACAATGGAATATGGCTCCACGGTGACCTCAACCGTCTAGGGTGCTCAAACACCCAAGAGTAACAAGATCCGCAAGGGATAAGTGGGGGGAATCAAAAGTCTCTTGGTGGAAGTGTAGATCGGACCCTTGTCACCCAATCCCGAGCAAATCAACAAGTTTGATTGGCTAGGGAGAGAGATCGGGCCAAAATGGAGCTTGGAGCAACAATGGAGCTTAGGGATGGAAGAGGTGGTCAACTAGAGGTAGGAGACACGCCTTTTATACTCCGAGAAAAGATCCAACTGTTATCCTCTAGTTCAGCCCGCGACACGCGGTACTACCGCTCCGAAAACGCGGTACTACCGTGCGGCCAAGCGGTACTACCGTGGGAGGCCACGGTACTACATGCAGCAGCAGAAACTGGGGCGCTTTGGTAGCGATACTACCGCGGTAGCGGTACTATCCTGCGCAGTACTACCGCAAGGCAGGCAAGCCACTGACCCTCTGAAGAGCGCGGATGAAATAAAATACATCCGTGCCTACTTCGTGAAAAAAGAACCGGTCTGAAAACTCGACGGCGGTACTACCGCGCCCGAGGCGCGGTACTACCGTGGAGGCACGGATGGAAAAGTACATCCGCTCCTCCTACCGCGGCGCACCGGTACGGGGCCTGAGGGCCCTGGTACTACGGCTCCAAGAGAGCGGTCCTACCGGGTCCACTCGCGGTACTACCGCAAGACGAGCGGTATTATTGCGGTGGGCGCGGACGTAAAAATTACATCCGCGCCTACTACCGCGGAGCAAAGCACAAGGCGTGGGAGTTGCGGTACTACGGCTCTGAGGAGCGGTACTACCCGTGACCCCAGTGATACTACCATTGGTGCTTATGGTACTACCGCTCCCTAGGGCAGTACTACCGCAAGAACAGCAATGGCCGTCGGATTTATGCACAACTATGACAACAGGAAGATGCTCCAAAGTGCAAGGAATGGAAGAACAAGTGTACGTGTTGATTCCACCCAAACCTTTCCGACGCGGACCCCCTCTTAATAGTACGGCTCTCCTACGACTCAAATCCACCAAAAAGAAACGTAGAATGACGCCGTCTTCAATAGTCTCCGAGGGGCACCGAATCGTCTCGTGCCTAGTGATGAAACATCTGAGAAGCTCAAGGCATACGATTAGTCCGCAAAAGTATCGTCATCAATCACCAAAACACTTAAGGGATAAATATGCCCTTACAACATGGTTGGACCTTTCAAGAGGTCTAAAGACAAAAAGACACACCTCCTGGTGGCAGTGGATAAATTCACAAAGTGGGTTGAGGCAGAGCCAGTTAGTAAGTGTGATGCAGCCACGGCGGTTTAGTTCATGAAAAAGGTGATCTTTCGTTTTGGTTTTCCACACAGTATTATAACTGGTAATGGCACTAATCTTTCCAAGGGTGCCATGGAAGAGTTCTGTCAACGAGAACATATCCGGCTCGATGTTTCGGCTGTTGCTCATCCTCAATCCAATGGTCAAGCGAGAAGAGCTAATCAGGAGATTACGAAGGGTATTAAACCCGGCTCTTGGTCCCTTCTGATGACGTCGGGTTGTTGGGTGGAGGAGTTACCCTCTGTTCTTTGGAGTATCAATACTACGCCCTAACGGATCTACGGGTTACACACCTTTCTTCATAGTGTACGGGCGAGGCGGTCTGCCAAGTGACATCGGCATGACTCACCCAGCGTGGCGGCTACGTTGAGGCTGATAACGAAAAAGTTCGTCAGGATGCACTTGATTTATTGGATGAGGAGCGAGACTTGGCAATAGCTCGGCGATTTACCGACAAGACTGCGCCGCTATCACGGCCGCCGGGTTAGAAGCAGAACCTTTCAGAAGGCGACTTAGTGCTCCGGCTCATCCAGGATCGATCGATATGCACAAGCTGTCCCTCCTTGGGAAGGACCCTTTGTGGTCGGCAAGAACACGAACAACGGGTCATACTACCTCATCGATGTTCGAGAGCACAAAGACTCACGTAAGTCGGAGGAGGAGACCCGCCCGGCCGTGGAATATCGCTCATCTTGACCTTATTATACTTGAGCCACCGGCTCTCAAGATGTATATATTTTGAAGATGTATATATTATATAAAGCAATAAAGCGGGACCTCTGTCCTTTTCACCCTCAAAGGTTTATATGTCTTCTTTATCAGGTGGTGGAAACAACCAACAGGGAGCGGATCATATCTGAATCCGGCTTTTCATTTGGTCCGGCTTATGATCATATCTGAATCTAGCCATGATCACTTGGGGACTTCCTGTTCAAACATAGGCCGTGTTCGAACCAAAGAGAACATAGCTGTCGATACCCGCTTGATCGGCATACTGCCAAACCCATTTGGGGGCTTCTTGATCATATTTGAATCATAGCTTAACCCCTTTGGGTCTAACGTGGATCGTATTCGAATCAGCGTCATTAAATAACTCTTATGGACACTTGGGGGCTTCCTGTTCAAACATAGGTCGATTGAACCAAAGAGAACATAGCTGTCGATACCCACTTGATCGGCATCGCCAAAGCCACTGGGGGCTATATGATCGTATCTGAATCTTAGCTTAACCCCTTTGGAACGATTTACTGATCGTATTCGAATCAGAAGCCTTTGAATATTGTTTATTATCTATTATACTTCATAAGCATAATTACTTGACTATCTTGAGATCTTCTTGAAAGCACTGTGAGATGGTTTTTGTTCTTAGGCTTAATATTGATCACCCAGGTTGTTAAGTGTCGGTGAATATTATATATTCCAACTTTCGGGAGTTAAATTTACCCGCATGGGTGGGGTCATATAATGACGAGATTACGGAAGGATCACAGGACAAGGCAAGCAATTTTTTGTTTAAAGGAAATAGAAGATCAATATAATTTGAAAGGATATAGTGATGGCGGCTTAAGAAAGTATTGGCGCCATAAACATGCTGTGAAGGCATGGCAAAAGTCGAGAGGTTTTTTCTACCCTATTACACGACTCCCCGAGTCTGAATAATGAAGCATTGTTTTCACAAAGACATAAACATATGACGCCTGGCGGTTCACCCCTTTGGTTGGCTTGAAGAATCCGGGTTATCCTTCTCCGCCTCTCCGTCGGCTGCCTGTCACGGAAGGTGGGCGATGCCAGTCAATGCCACTCAAAGCTTCAAACTCAACCGTCATCTATTAAACCCGGCTGGAGTCGACTTGAGGGCAAAGGTATGCTTCACGGATTGGAGGGATCGGTGGCGTCGTCATAAAGAGGCGTTGGGATTCTACGATTCTCATTGTCATAACCCGGTGATATTTGGTAAGAACGATGTCGTTTCCAATAAGAGTAGCCACGGGCGTATATCTTTGACACAAAGCGATGAAATCCTGTTCATCAAATAAGGTCCCATCCTCTTTGAGACTTCCGGATATCCAAGAGCGAGGTCGGCGGGTCTAGTTCTGGAATCCATGCTTTAGCCCGGCTCAACGCGGCTATGGCCCGGCTCTTGCAGACGCCCGCCTTAGTTCTTGGATCCGAGGTAACCTGACAAGCCGCTTCAAAGACGTCTTGCGGGAGGTGAGGAACGTCATTTGATAAAGCTACAACGGCCAAAGCACGTTGTGACCCGGTGTAGATTGTTCCACGGTATAAACCGCCTTCAGCTTGATCAACATGTTCTGCTTGAGGTTTGTGCTCCTGGGGCCTGCATTATTAAACATAAGGTGAGCCGGAGGTAACAATTGAAGTAATCATTGAAAGAAGGGTTGCAATATTTAAAGTTTGTATGAGTAACTTACCAAAGATTGCTGAGACCATTTGAGATATTTGGCGCTTTAAGCCGGACAGCTCAGCTGTGGCTTCTGCAAGCAATGCCTCTGCCGTTTCGGCCCGGGTCACCAATGAAGCCTTTTCATCAGCTCACTTTTTCTTATCCATCTCAAAGTTTTTCTTCAACTTCTCTTGTTCAGAAATACTGAATTCAAACTTGGAGTTGGCCTTTTGGATTTCAAGTTCTTGGGCTGCCAGGCGATTCTTCAGGTCAGTAACCTCTGATTCAAATTGACTTATGGCGGCCTGTATTGATGCCGGGTTATAGTCCGAATCATTATAAGATAAACATTAAGTCCCAAGCACTTTGCAAGAAAAGGTACTTGACACTTGGGGGCTAATGTATACTGAAGAACTTTAAATTGCTATGCCGGTTCATGGAAATTTAAGTCCCAAGCACTTTGCAAGCAAAGATGCTTGACACTTGGGAGCTAATGTGTATCGCAAGTTCAAAGTATCATGCTAAAATCGGGTTAAATAACTTTCTTTCCAAGCCGGACAAGCTGTGTTAAGCAATTTTCGAAAGTCTACAACATATTTACTTATAAGCAATAGACTTGGGGGCTGGTACAGTAAGTATGGTTAAGGAAAAGTAACATAGGTCATACCTCAGATTTTTGTTGTATCTGCTTCACCATGTCAATTTCCAGGCCGCGGCTGCTATGTACTTGTCTGATATAGCCAAAGACGATATCCTCAATACCCAAATGAGTATACTCTGCAATGTCTAACTTGGCCTTTCGGCGCTCCAAAAGCTCCTCCTTGGCAGAGCACTTGGCAAGGACGATTGGTGACTTCGACTCGACAAACCGAGTCTTGAGAATCTCAACTTCGGATCGATTGTCTTGGCCGAGTTAGGAATTTCGGTTTATCGAGAACCGCCAAGAGTTTCTTCAGGCGGATCAAAGGTTGGTCTTTGGAATATCATAAACCGTTCGGCGGCGGTTGATGAGTGGAAGTGTCGAGGCGGTTGTTCGAGTTCCGGTTCGATTATGACCGGATCTTGGGATGACTTATTCTTGCCCTCTTACTGGGGCTTCACTTGCATCTTTGTGGACAAAGGCGGAAGGGTGAGTACAAAAACATGAGTAAGGTAAAGTATAAGGTAAATAAGTTTATATTACGGGAGGCGGTTTTAAAAGCGGCATGTTGGATTGCATAGACTTCACGGGAGGAAGGTGAGGTCTCCCGATAATTTGAGTCAAATGAATTGAGAGGTGGGCGTATTAAGCCCGCTAAGGGGAAAGCGAATATAAGTCGGAGATAACCTCGGTTTAGGCGCTTCACAGTTACATCGGGTAAGCCGGAGGAGAGTTCTGCATCCTTGGAGGTCGGGTATGCCTCCGACTTTCATGAGTCTGTTGCTTCAAAAGAAATTGAGGATCTTGATAAGCTAAAGGATGTGAAAATCTTACTTTCCGGGTCACCCTTCGGATTTTTTGCTTTGGCAAAGGCTCTGAGTCGGAGGAGATTATAGTTACCTCTTCGTCAACCACTTGGCTATTCCCCGTATCCTCTTGAAAGGGTAGAATGTCAATAAAATAATGATAAGGGAGTCAGGAGAATTAAGGATTACCTCTTCTTCATCGTCAGAAGTGTCGTCCAATTTGAGTAAATCTGAAGCGCTTGGCTTCCTTTTCCTTGAAGTTCCTATTTTGGCGGCTTTTCTTTCGGTTCTCTTGGCCGCTCTGGCTTGTTTGGCAGCCTCATGGTCATACTTGACCTTCCAGAAGTTGTCATTGGCCTGAGAAAAAAACGGTAAAGGGTTATAAATAAAAGCAAGGTATAACACGGTAAGGAGTAGTTATTGAGGTTGATGACTTACTGCAGGGGGCCGGGTTCTTCTTGCAGAAGGGAAGTAAGCCAAAGGCATTACTAGTCACCGTGCCCTCTTTCAACAACGTCTGGGTCGTAGCTTGTACTACATCATCTGGTAAGTCGTCGGGACTATGACGCAGTGGGTCATTCTTCTCGCCTGAGTAAGTGCACATTAAGCCGGGGCGGCGGCTTAACGGAATCACTCGCCAAGCGACCAGACTCGGACCAGTCAATGCCGTCTAAGCCATTTCCCAAAAGAGCTTTGATTTTACTAATGGTGGGAGCGAGTGGCGGGGCGTTCAACGGCCGGTCGATTTATCCCAAGCAATGGGTGGTTGAATTCAAGGCGCCAAAGCGCGGAAGCCGGGCGAAGGATTTTCCTCGGCCGGAGAAGTGTCTGGCGGTAGAACCACGTCTGATTCCAATCCTTTGGATGACTTCGGCGATTCGAGCATAAGGAAAGCAGCGATCTCTCCGCCGTTGAATCGAGATGCCACCAAGTTCGAGTGGGCCCGTTAGCGCGTTCGTTCTGCCGGTTTAAGTAAAACAATTCTCTGAATAAAGTAAGCTGGGTTCTTCTCCAAGGTACACCTCGCAGAAGACTTGGAAGTTGCAAATATTTGACACAGAATTGGGCCCGATGTCTTGAGGTCTGAGATCAAAGAAATGCAAAACATCCCTGAAGAATTTTGAACCGGGTGGAGCGAAGCCCCGGTTCATGTGATTAGTAAACACGATCACCTCCCCCTCCTTGGGTTGAGGCTTCTCCTCTGACGGGTTAGGAGCACGATAAGACATGACCTCTTTCTTGGGCAGATGACCGGATTTCACAAAATCAGACAAAGTGCTTTCTGTAGCAGCGGACTTGACCCGATTCTGTGTCACCGGAGGTTTGGGAGCCTTGGGTGCGGTGAGCAAATTGAAACCTATGACAAAAGAAAAATTTTCGGTTCAATTTATAACCCGGAGGAGAACATCGTGAATTTACTCGAAACGGCGGCTTAAGAAGGGGCCTAATGACATATGGTGATTATTCAGTGGTATTTAAGCCGCTACAAGTATCAAAGGTAGTTAAATTTTCTTAAATCGCCGGAAGCAAGCAAGGTTGACCAAACAGTGTCATTATCTTAAAACTGGCTGTATGGACTATCGTGGTTGAACAGAGTCAGCAGGTGCAGGTTTTTGGCTAAGTGTGGAACAAACAAATTTCACAAGTTTCAGCTATTATTTTGGATCAAACAATTGCTCTGCAAAGAAAAATTTCTAGACCTAAAACCAGTACAGAGAAGTTCATACACTCGAAGGAGGCCTTTAAACAAGGGAAATGAGATCTGTTTCTATTCGAGATGGATGCGGAACAGCCACCGCAGTAGTTCTAGCTCTCTAAAGATCGAAAAGGAGCACGGGAAAGGAAAAATATCAAGGGTTTGCAACGGGCGGCGATGAACACCGACGAACTCAGGAGGCCGCAAAGCAGATCTAAACGCAGGAAAGGAAAAGGGCTTACGAATGTAGAGCTGCTGCGAGGTTCCGTCGCGTTTTCTCCGGTTAAATCGAGGTTGATGGCGGCTTTGAGTTGGAGAAGACGAGGAGCTCGGCGATGGCGGTGGCGGCGGAGCTCGAGTAATGTGGGAGGCGGGAGAAGATGAAGACGGCGAGGAGAAAATGAAAAGGACCTAGGTCGAGCCTATTTATAGGGAAGGGCCGACTAGGACGGTGCGAGAAACGAGGAGATTGAATATCATTATCCAACGACCCCGACGCCTCGGGTTTCAGGACAATCAGTAAAGGCAAAGATCCGTTGAAGATATAGCAGAATAAAAAAAGATTTAATTGGAGATGACGTCACGACGGGTTAACGCAGATCCAGAAGATGACGTCATGGCGGATTAAACCCTTTGCATAGACAGAAGACCGAAGGCTTATTTCTTAAGGTATTTTAAGATTGACATGAACCGTTTCAAATCAATCTGGGGCCTAATGTTGGGGATATAACTATTTGTATAAGCCGTCCATGAGGGGCCGGGTTATACAAAGGGAGATCTATCAGAAGAAGCCCAAGACCAAGCATGAAGATGGTGGTTCAATAAAGGGTCTAAAGCCCACGGGCGATTTAAGGCCCGTCGTAGTAAACCGCCATAATGGCATGACTTGTATCATAAGGTAGATTTAACTAGTCATCGGTAGGACCTTTGTTTATGAAGCGAGACTCTGTAAGCCGCAGGGCATCAACCCGTGTATATAAGGGGCGACCAGCCGCGGCTTAGGCGAAAAACAACTCTTCGATAGCAAGGGCATAGCGTATCTCGCTCCACGGTCATCGAAACATCAAGCAATACCAACCCAACTAGACGTAGGCCTTACCTTCACCGTAAGGGGCCGAACTAGTATAAATCTCTCGTGTCCTTTGTCCCGATTAACCCCTTTAAGCTTCCTAGTTGCGATGGCTCCACGACTAAGTCCTTGCAAGAGGACATCTGCCGTGACAATCCCACGACATTACCCGATGTGGACGCGAACCAAACTGCCTCAAAATGGCAAACCCTCATGCTGCTAGCTTCAAAACCAACAAGTCTGATCGCAAACATTGAACGTTCCGGCTCCGCCGAAGACTATCCCATGCCGGCGGTTTTATCACGGTGCATGTAGCAGACATTGAACATGTAACCCTATAATCTTTGTCTCCATCTGCAAGCTGATGACGTAGATCTTCTTCGTGCCAGCTTTTCTTCTTCCGGAAAAATTGTGAACCTCTCGATCCTTTGGAGAAATCCGTTCAAGAACTCAACACCACCGTGCGCAGGCCCCACAGTGGGCGCCAATTGTCGTGGAATTGTCACGACAAATGTCCTAGTGTGAGGACTTAGTCATGAGGCCAACGCATCTATGTGGTAGCTTGAAAGGGTTGAGCGGAATCGAGAGACGCAACACAAGACAAGGATTTAGACAGCTTCGGGCCCCGGGAAACATCATCCGGTAACAACCCTACATTTTGTTTGAGGCTAGGTCTCATTATCATCATGAGGGAGTCGCCATAAACCGGCTCTCCCAGTTATGTCTAACCCTTAAAATTATTTTTCTCTCCCCTCTTGTGGTGCCCTGCCCCTCCTTATATAATTTGAAGGGGTGGATTACATGTAGAGTCCAACTCAGATTAAGACTTAAACTATTTTGACTTCTCTTCATGGGCTTCTTAGAATCTTGGGCTTCATAACGTCTCGGGCTTCATAATGTCTCGGGCTTACTAACCCCAAAGCGACTACATGCAGCCGGGTTATGACTATCAACCGGTTATGACCGTCTGTAGGGTTATGACTGTCTTGGGTTTATGATGGTCTCTTTGGGTTATAATTATGCATCGGGTTATGACTTCCTGCCGGTTTATGATTGTCTGCCGGGTTATGACTTAACACCTGCCGGGTTATCATCTGACTTAACACCTGCCGGTTTACCAAGTCCCAGTCGGGTTATATCCCCGACAAGTCTCGTTTTTTTTCCTTCTTTCATCCTTTTATTAGTTTTGTTTATATTTTAAACGTTCATATGTTTGAAAAATGATAGATCTAATTTTTTATACAATGTAAACACATTATTAAAAAGAAACATGACATTAAAAATATATTCATGCAAATCAATAATATGTTTACCCGCAAAAAAATCAATAATATGTTTGTGATATTAAAAAAATGTTTATACAATGTAAAAAATGTCCACATAGTTGAAATACATGTATTTAAAAAGTATATCATTTTTAGGAAAAATGTTCAATGTGTATCAAAATATATTGCACGTGTACACCAAAAATATAAAACATGTACTAAAAAAATCTCAACAATTTTTTACAAAGAAATAGAAATAGAAGGAATGGAAGAAATTGAAATAAGTCAAAGAAAACCTATAAGAAGATACATTTTTGGTAGTATTAAAAAATAGCTTGAAATCTAAAGAGTGTTGCGACATTTCAGATAAATGCATGACATATTTTTTATAGAATGTAAAAAAATGTTCATGTAATTCAAATTTTCTTTCATACCATTCAAAAAAATGTTCACCAATTTTTAAAATAGTTTTTTGATATTTTATAAAAATATGCATACAATATAAAACAAACGTTGGCGTAGTTTAAATAAAATGTTCAATTTGTATTTGACAAATGTCCTTTGTTAACAAGGACTGAAGAAAACCGATAAGAAAAACACATAGAAAAAAGTGCAATAAAACAAATTAAGTTATTATGAAAACTAATTAGAAAAAAACACACAAAAAACACATGGCAACTTTTAAAACCTGACCAAATCGGTCCATAGAAACTTTCTAAAACCGCTTTTGACAGCTATAATACAAGGCCGACCTATTATAGAAATGCCAGAGGAGAGGCGAAAGGAACTCTCGGTACGAGCGAATGGATGCCCCTATGTCTCGCTTTTAGCGAGATGTAGGGAAGCCTTGCGTCAAGGTGGTCGCCAGATGGGTCGGCCTAGCCCGTGGGAGGCCACAACCTTGTTTTCTTTTCTTCTTCTGATTTTCAATTTTTTTTGTTTTATTCCTTATTTATTTTTTACTTCCCAATATCCTAAATACATATATTAAAAACATCACTTTACATAAAAACATTTGAAAAGAAATATTAAGCAAGTATTTGAAAAATGTTAAATGTGTATTTTTTTTGCATGGTAATGTTAAATGTGTATAGAAAACTTGTTTTTCATGTATACATAAAAAATACAATGTGTATCAAAAAATTTGATCATGTATTTGAAAATTGCTAATCAAGTATTTGAGAATTTAAAATGTGTATAGAGAAATTATTGACCTTGTATTAAGAAAATAATCTTGTATTTTTTTAATCAAGAATTTGAAAATATTAAAATGTGTATGCAAAAAAGTTGACCATGTATTTAAAAAATGTTAAACCTATAAAAGCAAGGCATAGCATGCGGGCAATAAAACGGTCTTCTTTGGTTAACTGGGCCGACCTGGGCTTTCTGGTGCGATGCGCGGGCGACGCCTACCCCGAGCCCACCCTCTCCGGTCTATCCCCTCTCGATCTAACCGCCCGTGGCGGCGGCGGCGGATTTTACACTCCTCCTCGACTCCCCCCTTACCCGCCCGCCGCCGGCGCCCGCAACCTCTCCCGGACGCGCCCCTGCCGAGGATCTGCACTGCCGGCGAGCTCCCGGCGCTGCGGTAAGTAAGGCTCATCTAATACAGCGTCGCATTGCACGATTTGTGAGGCCCGAGAGGTTGTTGTCGGGATGTGAGACCCTCTAAATTACCGCCATTTCTTGTTGCTCCGCCGCAGGCTCGGCTCGTTGGATTCGAGAGTAAGCAGGCCGGCCGGCCGCCCCTCGTTGCCAACAACAGCCCGCCCTATAAGCCAAGCCTGGCGGGCAGCGCGAAGCCACATACGCATGCGCCACCACCACCTCCTCCTCCGCTGCCGCGCGATGCCTCTCCTGCCGTCGCCGCCGAGGACGCTGCGGGTTTCGGGAAGCCTTGTGCACCACCGCCTCGGCCGATGCCGTGGGTTGCCTATCCCGCCGAGGACGCCGGGGGTCTCGGGCGGGCGCCTGTTCGCCTCCCTCCCGCTCCCGCCGCCTCTCCAGTCGACAAGGTACTCCCTTCCATTCTTATGTGCCTTGCAAGTTGTGATTCCTTGGAACCTGCTTGGACACATGGTAGATCTGCCTCTGGCGACAGGCAGTAGAGGTTATGCTGCCAGTGTATGGCGTTTCTAACCAGTTGTTAGAGGTTTTTTTCGGCGGTGAGGGGAATCGGGGATGTGAGGAGAGCAGCAAGGGGACGAGATTGAAGAGCAGGAGGTGTGAACTGGGGAGCGTTTTCATTCATCATACCGATCTGTTCAATTACACGGCATTAAACTAGATCTGGGCACCACAGCTGGCAGGTGGGCCCTACGACACTCGCTACCCCTTCTATTCTGGATCAACCCATGTCGGGTAACCTCACGGTGGCGGCCACATGCGACGGGGACGTGATACTATGCTCCACGTCTCCTGTCTGTCTCTCCTTAATATGGAAAGTACTTCATATTAGATAATGCCGGAGATTGCCAAGATTACTGGCTTCTACTTGCTATTGCCGATCTTGTTTGTTCACTAAAAATGTGAAATAGGTAACACTTATGTGCATGAAAATAACATAGTGCATGAGAACTGAGCACATCAGAAATCACCAACTATTAGGATGAGACGGCCGTTTGCTTTTTGTTCTGAGAGAGCGGAGATTGTTAGCTCGGTTAGAGTTTTCATAGGGGCTGGTGGTGGGCATTCACTGAAGGAGATTGTGCTCATGCTTATCAGGGATCGTCGGGTTTTGTTATAACTCTCCTTAAAATCTCTATTCCTAGATACTCCCTGATATTGACATATGGATAGAATGATTAGCTTTTGGTTCAGTAATTGTTCCCCTAGGTTAGGTAAAGCCTGTACTTGATGAGTATCACTCTTTTCACATTTGCAAATGGTTGGTTTCTTTTTTCTTATAATAGCGCTATTTAGTGCATTGAAATATTTTGAAGACATTTGGTTTATGCGTTTATTTCTGTTGTATATTGTAGAGAGGTGCATATTTGGTATCTTTGCCCCGATGAGCTGAATAATCAGTCCCAGATGAATATGTATGAAGAACTCCTGTCTCCTTCTGAAAGAGAGTATGCTGACTCTATGAAAGCAACAATGTTGCGGAAAGATGTTGTTTTGTCCCGTGCATTGTTGCGCACCACCCTCTCAAGATGTATGTAACCACCAACTGTCTATTGCACTGTCATTCACACTTAATTTTCATGCCTGTTACTAACTTACCGTTTGAACTGCAAAAACGTCTTATATTTAGTTACAAAGGTAGTATCATTCAAGAGATCTTGTTGTATGCTATTCTTGTTATTATGAGTTATTTAATCCGGAAATTTGTTGCAGATTTTAGATTCACAAGCATATATATGTTGGTTAGGATTGACAGCAAAGATAATCCTTTCCATGGGTTGTGCTGTATATATAAACTATTTTTCTTAGTTTATATACCTTGTAATCTTTGTACTCATCAGGAAAACTTTATCTTTGTAAGAAAACAACTTAATATTTCTGGAGAGCTTCGGAGCTAATGCAATTTATGACTCTTAGATGCACTGAGTTATATTGCCTTTGAACTTTGCCTGTAGATAGGTGGGCTTCCATTTGCGCATTCATCTTGTCTTACATATACGGAAAGTATATGATTCAAAATCATCGATGTCATGTAAATTGGGCTTCTTGCAACACTAGATGTTTTTCTCTCCTACTAGGTATAATATCACTTTCTGATGCACAATTTTCGTAAATAGTCCTAAAAATGGAGAATGAACATATCTTCCATTTGACCTGAAACATGGAATTTTGACATGCTGCTCAATGTTAATTTTATAAGCATGTTATCTTGTCAATAATTATACTATACTCGTCTTGTTAGTTCTTATCAACTACTCCCTCTGCGTCAAAATATAAGACATTTTTTGACACAGTCATTAACAGAATTACTGATATGCTTATTTCTAATTTGTTTGAACTAGATTAGATACAGGTTGTAAAATTGATCCGAGGTCATTTGAGTTTAAGAAGAACAAATTTGGCAAACCTGAGGTAACGGCTTCAGCAGTTATTTTTTCTGTAATTTAAAACCTTGTAGCTAACTTGCCTTTGGTTGCTTTCCATGTTTAATCAGGTATTATGGCCATTGGATGATAGCACTGCAGAGCAACCTTTGCATTTCAATATTTCACACACAACTTCTTTGATTGCCTGTGGCATTGCCATTAATGCTCATGTATGTTCCTTGCCCCTGTGATTATCGAAAGTGAGAAAGAAATGACCATTTTTCTGTTGCTTTGGAAGTTATTCAGTTGATATTTCTATTTTATGTACTGTCTCAGATTGGCATTGATGTTGAAGAGAAGAAGCGGAATACAACCAAGAATATTTTATCTCTTGCTCGCCGTTACTTCACCCCTTCTGAAGTTGATAGTCTAGCTGAGATTTCTGATTCAGATGCTCAGCGGAAGGAATTCCTGAAACTATGGACTCTTAAAGTTAGTGAGACTCTCTTTGGTCCTCTAATTATAGCCATTTCATGTGCATTCACTACGTTGTGCTGGTGTACATTCTGTAGAACATTGAGCAGCGATGGTATTTTCCAGTATTAGGGCGGAATCTATCCTTGGCCCAAAACGTAGTCTAATATGACCACCTAAAGCATACTGTAGCTGACTTCGTTGTTCTTTGATATAAAAATGCAGGTCTCGAATGTGTCTAGAGTGAACTCACTTTTAATGCTAACTAGCTTAATCCTTCCTTACATATGGTTATATTTAATTAATCAAATCGAAGGACACATAGATGGGCACCTTATGAATAGTGCTTTTGTGGAAAAAGGAATCGGTATGAGAAGAGTTAGCGCCAAAGTGGGTTTGCAGCAAATGTTGCCCTATGTATATTTAATATTTATAATACTGATTACTGATACGATGTTTTAAAATAAATTGCTTACATAGAATTGATGTATAAATTTTTAGGAAGCATATGTAAAAGCTCTTGGAATGGGTTTCTCAGGTGCTCCATTCAGTACATTTTCGATAATGCTGGAAACAAGCAAGGGAATTAGGATTTCTAAGGTATGCAGCTTCAACCTTTCCCCTTTGTTGCTGTCTTTAACGTACGCTATATGTGTAAGGGAGCTCTGGAATTATGTATCTTAAAAAAAAATCCAGATGATATTCTGTGACACCTTCTGACATGTGGGTCTCCTGGACACCTAACATTCCTTTTGGCCAACTGTCAGATGTCATGTTAAGCAAATTTCACAAGGAAAAGTATATGGTTATTATGCATCACTAGTTATCAACCCATGCAGCTGTTCGGGCTAGATATTTTATATGACATGTAAATAAAAAAAAGGTCGAACAATATATTTCTCTAATGAACATTACGGGCTCCTTGTGTGGGAGCTTTCAACACTGGGTACACCCTTTGTGCAATGGAAACTTCAGAGTGCAACAGGAATATGATGAAAAATTGAACCCGTCAGAAATAGTCATTTAAGTCAACTTTATTTAGGCAGACAATGTACATGATCTCCTGGATGTGTATTTCACATGCAGATGACAATGTAACAAAAAATTGAAACACAATTCTAAGCCTATTGGAACCCAGATGCACATTATTCTACTAATCCTTACATTGTTACATCATAATATATAATTTATAAAAGCAATACATTGCATTAGTTGCATGATTCGTTGGAGCACCAACATCCGCACTAATTATTTGCTAATGGAGGTTTCCATGGCGTTTCCACTCTTCGTTCGAATATCGCAACTTACTATAGTGCCAGCAATCATCCCTTGGCATTAATTTTTTTTTGGGTGAGAGTGTAGAATGTGTCGGGCCCTCGCATCGTCCTCCCGAGGGCGACTCAGGGGTAACTAGGGTTCCCAGCGCTGTCGCGCCCTTCTTCCATCTCCCTCGCCGCCACCAGAGGAGGACACTGAGAAAGCTTGCGTGGATGCCAGTGAAGGTGGCGGCGAGGCTCGTGTTGCTCCGTTTCTTGAGCAAAGGGCTGCAGATGCTGGGCAGCGGCCCCAGATGGCGAGACGGTGGTGTCTTGGTTGTAGGCGGCACCCGCAGATGCTGGTGGCTGGATCCCTTGGTCGCTTTGGGCGGCGAGGAGTTGGCGGGCGGTGGTCGAGACGCAAGTCCTTCTTCGGCTTCAGGCCCCAGAGCTGAAGGTACGGCCCCCTCCTCGTCAACCCTGGTGCTCGGCGGCCTCGGTTGCCGGTACCCTCTTTGGCGAGGTGTAGGTGTTGCAGGTCTGGGTCCAGGGGAAACCCTTGGCTGGCTGGTCGGGCCACGGCAGGGACGCCCAAGGGTGCCACTTTCCTCCCTGGAGGCGCGGCCGAGGACTCTTTCTCCCACCCCTGGCCACTTTCCCGAGCGAAAGCTCAAAATCTGCTCTGGATCGACGTGTGTGCCGTGTTCTCCTTGGAGATGCCGTCCTGGGAATGCTGGACTTGGATGAGTGGTGCTGTGGTGTGGAGGTGTCCGGCGGCTTCGAGTCTCTAGCGGCAGCGAGCTATCCTATTTTCTGCAGGTCCGGCGCCTTCCCTTTGTTGGTGCTCTCCATTCCGGTGTGCGCTGGTAGCCTGGTGTGTTCATATGGGTCGACATCCTCATCCCTAGGCGGAAGGGTATGTGGTAGTGTCAAGTTTGTGATCCGAGTGCCCGGTCCCTCTTTATGAAGGCTGACCATGTTTTCAATGTGTTTGTTGCCTAGGCTTGGCCCGGTGCTGTTCTTTCGTCTTTGATTGCTCCTAGTAGCTTTCCCTCCTTGCTTGTGTTTCCGAGGATGGCGGGGCTGCAGCCGGCGTGTGTGCTTCATGCAAGCCATTTGTTGTGAAGTCTCTGTGTGGTCGCGAAGCCGACTCCTTACCTAATTCTCGGGTGAGCGCCTCTTCTTGCTGATGGTGCAGTGTCTTTCGAGCCAGGATGAGAGGGTAGGGGCCCTCTCTTCCCGTGGCTGCTGGCTGATCCACTGCTGCCTCTTCTGCTTAGTTATTTTAGGTTCTTCAGTGTGGTGGGCAGCAACAGTTGCAAGCTGTGCTTTAATTTTCTATCTCGTGCTTGCTGTGTGTATTGCGTTGTAAGCTGCTCTTTCAGCTCCCTGTACCGTTCTGCCGTTGTTTCATGTTGGTCTTGTGTAATCCCTGGCCCATTGATAGCGTGCTCTTCTTGAGCCTTCTTTCTAAAAGAACAAATGTTGAACCAAATTCAGCAGGAAGTTTGGTCTAACGGACAATTAGGGAGACGAGAAGATAAATAATAGAGGGTAATCATGCAGGGATATTCTCGTTGAAGTGAAAAACTTTTAAGTATAATAAAGTTCAATCTGTGATGACTGACAAGAAACCCTCCCACAAACAAAAGCTTGACTTCTAACAATGAGACGAAGTGTGTCGAATTCATTGCTCTTTCTAGGAGACTCCTTGGAAACCTCAGCCTGCAAGCATAGAAACACCATCATTTGGGTCCCCTAGTGTGTAGTAGAGGGCTCATTTATCCAGCACGTAAGCATTTATTTACAAATTTTTCATGTCACTGTTACTGAAGACTGAATACCAGTTAAAAAAATATATTATCTGCATGAATGATGTGCTGTTGATGAAAACATGGAAATTATATATACTAACAGTCATAATTCAGTCCCAAATTTTCAACATTTTTTACTTCACATATGTACCATTGATATAAACATGCTTCCCGCTTGACTGGTAAACATGAAGACAATCACAGGTAAACCTAAAAGAAACTAAAGCAAATTAGAGGACAGACGTGAAGAGAAGAGGTACAGTACAGTATACCCACAACCGATGTTAGCAGCTGTTTCAGAATACATGCGCTTATGAGAGTATCTAGGCCTGTATATTCTGAGCCCGACCAATACAATTTTACACCTTTATCTGCTGAAGTACTGACTACAGGAATGGTGTTGCATGTCAACACCATGTGCACAATGGGCACAGGAAAACTAAGTGAAAGTCATAATTATGACTTGGTATTTCATCTAAAAACAAAGGTCAAGAACAGAACATTTGAATTAGTTAAGCACATCCGTACTTTGAGTTCTGACACACCCATACATTGTCAACAATCTCCTCTCTGCTGCAAAACACACATAAGAAAACCGAGCTTTTCTGATCTCAAGCCTCACAAACAGCAGAGTTCACACTCCATAGATTTCTTGATCCGACATTAGGGATAAAGCATATTTGTCGTGGGTCCTTGTTATGAACTCAATAGGTTGGAGAATACAGCAGTGAATTTGGGGATTGATGGTTACTTCCTTTTGAGTTCGGAAAGGATTGCTGGAGAATGATCTCAAACAGTCTTGAGGAGGGTGAACTACTGTGCTGGCTGCTCGTAGGCCCGTGCGTGGGAGGCGACGGTGAAGTTAGGGAGTCAGCAGGTAAGGAGAGGAAGAGAAACAAAAGGAGTCCATGTGGGAGAGGGTGAGGTTTACTTAATCAAACGGCTACATAGATAGCTTGAAGGTAGACCAGATAGTTGTTATTCCTCTGGGACAAATTCTCTAGGATTAACGTGAGTCCTCGAAAGGAGCCTCTAGTTAGTAACTCTAAGATAATGGTGCCTTATTACTGTGTTGCAACTTAGGAATAAATCAATTTTAATCGATCTGCCTTGACTCTTGTTGGATCTGTCAGACATCGAATGCTTCCAGGCCTGGTTGTGACCATCTGTCTGAGAACTGGCTGTTTACACTCGCGGAGCTAAATGGTTCTCACTACATGTCAGTTTGTATAGAGGACAGCTCCAGAAGTCAAGGTCTGTGTATATTGCCAGCTTGGGTAATAACAGTTTGCTTACCTTGTTCTTCTAGTTACTTCATTGTTGTTGTACATGTCGCGTAGCAGGTCCTGAAGACAGCCCAGCACCAGTAGGACTGAAAGTATGGAAGACTGTACCGTTTGTCGAAGATACACTCGTCTCTGGAACAGAAGATGTAAAACTTATTGCCTGATTACTGAAACATTGTTGTGGAACACATTTGGTCCAGTACCGGTAGGTTTTGGTCTCTGCCCACTGAAACATCATTATTCCAGTGCGTTGCCTCTCTCCTCTTGGTGGAAACATTGTTTGTCTGAGCTGCCATTCAATGGCTGTCACTACATTACCATATGTATCTTCAGAGTTTGTTTGCTCACAGCAGTTCTTTTCGGACACATACCTCGTGATTTGAAGCTGTTGGAGAAGGGCTTCAGAGAAGCATATTGGCCGAAAGCCCTGTACGTGCAATTTTAGGGCTGAGTGATTGCTACATCTAGTTTGTTCTACTTCTATACCAAAACAGAGTTACCCTGTTTTAAAAGAAAGAGTTGCTCAATTTTTATCAGGGAAAGCAGAGTCTTAATCTTTATTTATCTAGAATGTTATATGGGATACAAAGGACAATGTGACCATAATAACATCCTCTCCTGCAACAATTCAAGTTCCTTTGCCACTGAGCAGTCATCAACTCACCAAATCACGCATGCCAGATCGCCCACAATGTCACAAGCACTTTCACCATAGTCTTCGTGTTTCAAGTGATCAATCAGAGTAAAAGGTCATTCCAGTTTATGGGGTTCTCGCCGGTTCTGCAATAGTTTGGTCACGTCCTAGTCAGTCAGAGACCATACACACACTGACATTGTGCACTCCAGACGGGAACGCCTTGAGGAATCCACGTGACCGCGTATCTTGCATCTCCTGCAACATGCATTCCTATAAACTACTCCCTCCGTACCCGTGCATAAGCCATTTTTATGAAAACCAAATAATCTCAAAATACTTAGGTGTGATGCATTAACTCTCACCCCCTTTCTTATTTCTTAACATGAATAAAGAAATCAACAAATAAGAGACGTAGGATGCGTATGCTTTTAATGAGTTAAGACTACCTACCACGGCATGTACGGTCATGGTGCATAACGTAAGATGACTTAGACTACCCATAGTGAGGAGTAACTTAGTAATATGCATATACTAACATGCATATGTTGCTACTTGCTAGTCTATATTTACCTCTATAGTGAGGAGTAACATATGTGTGGTGTCATGCAACACTCTGTTTATTAGGTTATAGACTCATCTTGTTTTGGTATTTGTGATGTTACTCATAATATGAATAATATACAATGTTACCATATGCCTCTCTTTCTTCATTAATTTCTTGTCACATCATCTATTTTACCTAGTTAGGCTGGTAATAGTGGGGAGTAACTTGTACTATGTCATGCATATGACACTAGTCTAAGTTACTACTTTCATAGTGCAAAGTAACATAGTAGTAGTGTCATAGATGGCTCCATTTATTAGGTTGTAGACTCATCTTCTCTTAAGAAGTGCTATGTTACAGTAACGTATTATGTTACTCTAAACACTTCTCTCCTCATTAAATACATGCCACATAAGCAAATTTGTCTTGGAATACGCTATGCTACTAGCTAAGTTACTCCCACTATGACTAGCCTTATATGTGATGTTAGAACATCTCCAGCTGCGCCACCAACACGCCCCCCAGGCCATTTTTAGCGCTGGTGTCGAAAAATCGCCCCAGTCGCGCCCCCAGGACCTTGTTTATCGCCGGTTTGGGCCAAAATAACAGCCGGCGAACCCGAGTCGAACCCAAGCCCCCCGGGGGCGCCTGGGGGCGTTGCCTGAAGCAAAAAGACACTTTTTCCCGCAGATCCCCCGCTTTTCCCCTCCATTTTCCCTCCATTCCCCCGTTCTGCTCTCTTCTCCCGCCATTCTCCTCCCTCTCCCCGCCATCCGACCGCCATCCCGCCATGGCACCGAAGAAGTATACGGCTCCTCATGCCGCTGCCATCCAGCCGAAGCAGAGGAAGCCGAGGACGGCGCCTGAGTGATGATGCCTCCGCGACGCCCAACACAGAAGCCGCGCTGACGACGACCAGCCCGGGCACGCCGACTTTTGCTAGTCGGACTCCCGAGGAGCACGCCGCCGTTTGATGCATTGCCTACGCGTCCTTCCTTTTGAACGCCAAACTTTCGAGTATGATTGATCGCCGAACTGTGGCATGGTGATCGCCGAACTTTGTGGCATTGATCGTCGAACTTGTGGCGTCTTTTTGGGTAGCGGGAAATGCCATGTTTGAATTTATACGCGTCTTTGGGGGCGAACCTGGGGGCGTGACTGGGAACTAGATCGCCTCCAGGGCCAAAAAAGCGCGGCCGAGGGGCCAAACCACAATCGCCGGGTGCGCCTTGGGGCCGAACGAGTGGAGATGCTCTTACTCCCACTATGGGTAGTCTTATGCACCAGTACAGAGGGAGTGGTACGATTTTGCCGTGGGGAGTGAGTGCTTGGCAAGTCGCCACAAAAATACCCTGATCTTTGACGACACTTGGACTCTCCAAAGAGATGTCCAGTTCTTCTCCAACTGTCTTGTTGGGACTCATCTTGTCTTGGTATGTGTGATGTTACTCATAGTATGAATAACATACAATGTTACCATATGCCTTTTTTTCCTCATTAATTTTTTGCCACATCATCTATTTTACCTAGTTAGGCTGGTCATAGTGGGGAGTAACTTGTACTAGTGTCATGCATATGACACTAGTCTAAGTTACTACCTTCATAATGCAAAGTAACATAATAGTAGTTTCATAGATGGCCTCATTTATTAGGTTGTAGACTCATCTTCTCTTGAGAAGCGCTATGTTACAGTAACATATTATGTTACTCTAAACACTTCTCTCCTCATTAAATACATGCCATATAAGCAAATTTGTCTTGGAATGCGCTATGTTACTAGCTAAGTTACTCCCACTATGACTAGCCTTATATGTGATGTATGTTACTTCCACTATGGGTAGTCTTATGCACCAGTACGGAGGGAGTGGTACAATCTTGTGTGGGGAGTGAGTGCTTGGCAAGCCGCCACAAAAATACCCTGATCTTTGACGGCACTTGGACTCTCCAAAGAGATGTCCAGTTCTTCTCCAACTGTCTTGTTGGAGTTCGACGCTCTACCTTCCAGCCACGCCTCCCATCTTCCCTTGGTGCAAGCGAGCATGGTGAGAACACTCTTGTTTGTAAATAGTTTTACTTATTTTAAGTACCACTTTATGTATGACCTTTAACAAATTTTCCGCGGGAATGCGCGGGATCATCTAATAGTATACAAATAGGAAGCCCGGCAGAAAAAAGATACGTGGACTCAATCAGTAGCGGAGAGCGGAATGGAAGTAAGAAGGGGCCAATTGATAAGCCAAAGTAATAGCACAGGAAAAATAAGAAAATTGTCTCACATGGGCCAACAATTACAGATTTATTAGGCCTCGTAATCGGGTTGCGCCGTCCCCCCAAAAGCTCTGCTCCTGGTTTCAATCTTATTTTTTCTGAGATACGGGTCCTGTGACAGCCTGGATTTGCCTTCGCTCTTTCTCTAGACTTTCATTTGCATTTGCTTTGGATTTGGAGTTTTGAATCAATTCAAATGGACTTGAACACTTGGGCCTATCCTTGATTTTCACCCAAATGACCCATCCACCTCTAACTCACCTTTCCTTCTCTGAAAAACTCCAACAAAAGCCCAAGGAATATTTTTCGTAAAAGAAAAATAGTCATTTTTCCCCTGAAAATCACTTCAGAGAAGTATGCTCCAAAGCAACCCCTAGATTTCTTGCTCCAAAAATTCTGAATAAATTCACAAATATTCTTTGAACCCTAGGGCACCTTCATGAGCAAAGATATTGCATAATTTTTTATAATATTTTTGCTACAAAAAATCATTTCTGTTCTGGACAGAATGATCACTTTGCACAGCAAGTATATTTTTGCTTGATCTTTTGGGGCTGATTTTTTCTGAGCCTGATTACCCTCCTAAGAGATTGCTAAACCCCAAAGCACAGCCTTTAGTTCTTACTAAATTTTGCTCAGTGAAGCTCACAAGTTTCTGAAACTTGCCAGGAAGAAAGCCACTCCCACAGTTCACCCATGACCCAGCCAACCGTGCAAAACAACCAAAACCACTAAGGACTAACTGCCGGACATGGTGTTTGCGCTTAGCTCAGCCTGATGCCAAAGTTCACACGGTGACCACGAGCGTCCAAGGGGGTTGGCATGCAGCCGACGCGCTCTGCGGTGCGCCAGCGTCTCTGTTTCGCGCGTGCTCGTTGCCCCGGCCGCCGCACCTTGCCAAACCGCGCCCCCATCCTCGTTTGCACCTCCATAACTCCACCCTGGCGCTCGCCAATGCCGAGCTTCATTGCATCGAAAGCACGAAACGCAGTGCGGCTGTGGCAACAAAGGCGCCCGTGCCCTTGTGCTCGTCGCGTATGGCGCCTCTGTGCTCGTCGCGGCTAAATCTCTGACCCCAGCGTGATCCCGACACCTTCTCCCCCTCTCACTGATGCCATTCGTCATTGGGCGACACTCTAGAGAGCTCCTGTGAGCTCTTGATCCCCGCCTCTTCCTCGCCTATAAATAGAGCTCCCCCGAGCTCGTTTCTCTCCGCACACACACTCAACACACCTCCACACAATCGTAGGAAGCCGCAGCCCGGCTGGGACAGGCCTCTGGCCGCCGTCCCCGCCAGAGCTCATGGCGATCCACATCCTCTGCCCTCCCCTCTCCAGAGCCGCTCGAGCTCCACTGACCACTCCGGCGTGTTCGTTGTGGTCCATCAGTGCGTCTTGTTGCCGTTGAGCTGCTGGTAGCCCCTTTCTTTGGAACCACCATCTCCGCAGGCTCCACCGGCCGCCATTGGAGAGCTCCGTTTCGACCCCGTCCGGCCACCCCTAGGCCCTAGCCACACTACGGGTACGGGCATGTGCGCCTCGATCTCCTCTACAACCCTATCCTCTTAGATCTCCTCACCGGGCACTCCTCGCCGGAGAAAGCGCCGTCGCCGTGCCGCCCGCCTCTGCTTCTCTTCCCCTCTCCCTCCGAGGCACCGTTTGGGGCTGCTGTCGACCACTCGGTCATGGCGGAAGCAGTATGAGTGGTGGGCGCCTAGGCGGTTTACGCCGACGTCACCCCTCTGGTTTTCTTTTAATTCAAATTTAGTTCAAATTTGACCGTAACTTTGGCTAGCTGTAACTTTTATTCTACAAGTCCAAATGAGTTGATTCTTTTTGCATTCTATTCTTATTGGAAAATCCTGGTAGCACATCCAAGATGGGATTTTTCTTTGCTGCCTAAAAATTTTGGTAATTTTCAGAAGTGTTCTTGATATTTTCCTTTTGCCATTTGATTTATTTTCAGAAGGTGAAGCATGTCTTGAAGGCATCCAGGAGGAGTGTGAAGCTCCTCTGCACTAAGGCAAGCCACAACAACATTGTCATGGTGTCTTTGCAATATCCATGATTTTTCTACTTGAATTTATATGTTATTCATTGCATATAGTATTAAAATAAATAATGCTTGTGTTATTTAGTTTGTCATGATCAAAATGCTTAGTTAACAGAAATGAATGCTTGAACTAGTGAGATATAGCTTGAGTAGTTGATCTAAGTAAATTTCTCATGGCTATGGTGATATGATTACCGGTCTTATTTTTCCTATATGGAAAAATGAGTTTTATTTGATAAATGCCAACTAGAGTGATGAGTATAAGTAACAAGTAAGAAAGGACCAGAAATGTTGAAAGTTGAGTTTGTGCAAGTAGAATTTTGAATAAGGTTGATCTGTTATTTCTAAATGGATGTGATGCATGATATATGGTTGCATAAGCATGGCATATAGTGACTCGACCATTTTATTTTCAAGTTAAACCTGATGATAATTGAACTTGAACATAAAGTTGGTTGGGTCATGGTGCCACTGAATCGGGCTGACAAGTGCAACCACATTTGCCTTAGTTTGGGGAGGCCGTTAGTCGTTCCCTTGTCATGCCTTTTATCGGTGCCTCCAACAAGGAAAGGTTATGGGCATGCATTACCCTGGCCCGGTAAGCAGACATAACCTTTGTGGACCTGTTGTTGTTATGGTACCTTGTCCCCGTTTGGGACATTTTATTTGCCACGACGGTGGTTGTTTTGCCTTTGGTAGGCTTGGTCACCCCTGACTAATCTCAGTGGGGAGTTGGTCGGAGTGGCTGTAAGAGTGTCATGGCAATGGGAGGGTTCTGTCGGAATGCCGTTGGTCCACCCGAATGGGAATGCGAGACCATGGGTTCCGTGGTGTGGGTAAAGTGCGCTACCTCTGCAGAGTGTAATAATCTATCAATAGCCGCGCCCGCGGACAAGGGCCCGGTTCGTAAGTAAGTCACACCATGGATCAACTTTCATAAATAAATCTTGCACACTAAGTTATTTGCATTGCACTGGTTGGATCATGATGATGTCGATTGACCGATCGTTGTGGTATCACTTGTGATCCGGGAGTGATCACTGTTTGATTACGAGGTAACCAGTTGAACCAAGTATGATTCCATTCGTGATTCGTCGTGAGCACTGTTCGGTTGCGAGGCAACCTGTTGGTAAGAGAGTCCGAGTGACTCGATGCACAAGTTTGGTTTCACTGCATGAGTAGCATGTTGTTGTTTGCATTTAACTTGATTAAATGTCATGATATTGTTGTCACGACCGGTTTTTCAATAAAATACTTATTGAGAAACCGACCCTTTTATTTCCAGTATAGGAGGATCCTCCTTACTGGTAGACAAATTCTTGATCTGTAAGTCCGAAGTACTAAATATATTACGAGGTTGAGCTGAGGTTGCTCAACAATTTATTACAAGCATGCCAATATTATACATAAGGACGGATATGACACAAGGGTGTGGTGGCATACTACTGACTCGTAATAAAAGTGGTGGTGGATATGTCACAGTGAAGTGGGTGACATGACTCCTACTCTGGCAGCTCATCGAGCGTTGAAGTGGGGCTTGATGATTTTATTTGGGTAGCGGAAGCGTATATGATACAAGTGACCAAATTTCCAGGATTCGCACGGATCGAGGACTCCACTAGGCGTCGGACTCGCTATCGAACTCTTCATCCATAAGACCGCCTTCGTCAACATCTGGCCAAATCAACAAGCCAGGTGAGTACTTTGAATGTACTCGCAAGACAGTTCAATATAACAAATGCAAGCATGATGCATGATGAGCAATTAGCAATGCACACTCAAATAATAAACTTGCACGACATGTTAAATAAAAAGGAAGTCAGGCGATAGTCCTCCCGAAATCCCAACAAAATAACTGAAAACCGATCGGTGTATGCAGGCGGCGCCTCAAAAGGTGAACAAATAAATTAACATGTCGCGATCGGGCGTCTAAGCGACACCACATAAAGGGCTTATATTGAAAAGTAAATGGCGGTCGGTACTTTCTGATCGGACGTCTGAGCGACATCACGTAAAGGGCTTATATTGAAAGTAAATAATAAGAGTGCCACAGTCGGACGTTTGAGCGACATCACATAAAGGGCTTACATCGAAAGTAAATAGCAAGAGTGCCACAATCGGACGTCTGAGCGATATCACATAAAGGGCTTATATCAAAAGTAAATAACAAGAGTGCCACAGTCGGACATCTGAGCGACATCACGTAAAGGGCTTATATTGAAAGTAAATAACAAGAGTGCCACAGTCGGACGTCTGAGCGACATCACCTAAAGGGCTTATATAGAAGGTAAATAACAAGAGTGCCACAGTCGGACGTCTGAGCGACATCACATAAAGGGCTTGTATTTCATCATCCGTATTCAACAAATTCATGAAGTTAAATCACTCCAAGGAAATACTCAGTACGTAATGACAAACGGGTTAGTCCATCCACAGGAGTAATCATTCAGCCCGGTTTACCACTCATGTTTGTTCATCGGAGTTTGTCACGGAGACTGACACTGAGACTGACAAAGACAAGTTGACACAGACCTTGACCATAGATACGGTTACTCGAATGAGTTTGACTCTGCAGAGTTCGTACTATTTAACCACATCCAACGGATTTCAGTAGTCACAAGGGACTGTTCCGTTTACGGTATTTTAGAAGAAACACATCTAACCAGTACACACCCAATTCCACATTCCGCTGCCAGGAATCACCCTAGGCAACGCGTTCAAGAAAAACTCTAAGACGGGAGGTCACAACCTCGAATAGCATGGGATCAAATTTATCTCGCTTGGCGCTCTAAGGGTGCCCCCTCTCGGTCCCCAACGGAAACACCCATGCTCCCTGACCGGATGACGGGCTTTAATCCAGGGCCATGGAACCCTCATCCCGGTCCCTCTGTTTGGTGTGTACAAGGAAAGAGGATTGCAACTTACTAAACCATATTCTTTGCAGAAAACATGTGGTAGTACAAGAGAAGGAACAGATGATAACGTGACTTGATCCACGTTGACACTGGAGTTAAATGGTTTGGCATAAGACTGGCATGCTTCAACAATACCATCTTACCACCTTTCATGTCACCACATGATCATGTAAACTCACATCGAATAACACATCGAAGTTTGAAGCTCACTGCATAATAGCTTTGCATGCAACATAACATTTACGGATGTTCATATAGACATGCCATGAAGTAACTACTTAAGCAAACATGCAAAACACTCGTCATATCAAAGGTTCAAACATGCTTGCCTGGTTCGGAGTAGTCGGAGTCTCGCTCGGTGAAGTTTGCGGTTCCTTCACCTCCTCCGGTATCTACGGTATAAAGAAAATACGTACTATCGTAAATACCGTGTGTGCACAAAAAGTGTTCCAAATATTTTTCAAATAAATATGATATAAAACTAGACAGAAAAATAAAGATGACAGAGAAAGAATCAATCAAAAATCATTTTCTGTTTAAAAGTTATTCATGTTTTAGTCCAGGGACTTATCTGTAATGAAACAGAAAGTTTCGTGGGGTAGAAACGAAAAAAGCGAGAATAACGTTTCAGTTAGAAAGCGTATTTGCCCGAAGGCGTTTTCAGAAAACGGTTCAAAAAGAAGAAAACGCTGACGAGGGGGTCCCACTCGTCAGGTTTAAATGTTTGAAGAGGAAAAGCAGAGCACGCCAGCGCCCGAAGGCTGCGGTGGTCGCCAGCGGCGATCCACGGCGAGTTAGGAGAAGCAGAGGGTACCTATGGACTCAGGGTGATCTCCCGCGTCTGTGGGTGGTGGAGTTGGTCGTCGGCGAGCACCACGTCGACGGCGGCCCTCACTCCGGCGGACGACGGCTCGGGTGATGGTGGATTTCGTCGGGGAAGGCTGCAAATGCCAAATTGAGGCGCGGGTTAGGTGATTGAGTGCCCTAGGAGGCTACGGGCAGGGTTTGGGAGGTGGAGGTGCCCTCACAGGAGCGGATCGTGCCGGAGCCCGAAGCGGATCGGGGCGGCCGGAGACGGAGGAGAAGGCCTCCTCGGGGTCCTCCCAGGGGCCGAGCGCAGTTCTGGCGGGGTGGAGGGAGTGGTGCTGGTCGAAGGCGAGCTCGGGGTGGCTATTTATAGCCGGCCCGAGGCAGTTCCCGTGAACGGGATAACTCCGGCGGCGATTACGGTGAGGCAGTGGCCGGACGGGTGGTTTAGGTGGTGGGCATCAACGTGATGGTGCAATTGGTTTCATTCAAACGCTAACCTCGGTTGGATTAGGGCTCGCTCATGCGGTTTCGACGGAACGGCGCTGGTCTGCCGGGCGGCAGAGGGCACGCCCTGTGCTTGCCAGGCCACGGCGACGGTGCCGCAGCGTGCACAGAGGAGGGGGTGGCCACGCGGAGGCCTCAGGTGGCTCGGCCGAAAGCAGGGTCGGCCACTGTTGGTCGCCATAGGTGGCTCTGCCACCGCAGAAGACGCCGGAGCTGGCAAGCCACGTTGCCACCGACTCCCGCGCCCGGCCAAGCGACCTTGCGGCGCTCTGGATAAGGAGGGGGAGCAGTGAGCAAGAGGCCAGCGCGAGCACTGGCGAGATTGATGCCAAGCTCTGAAGAAAACGACACTGTCGTTCTAATCCAAACACCGAACACGAACTTTTTGAATTTGTGATGTAAAATAAAGGCACGCCAGGTGCTCAATGAAATGTTTTTTGCATGTGGGAAATTTATCTGGAGCTGATCTTTGGTGAGGTGATCTCTCAATGTATCTGGGGGCTGCTTGATTTTTCTTAGAATTTTTGGAGAAGAAAAATATTGAATTTCACCAAATTTGGCAAATCTGGTCAAACTTGCAGTGAGTAAAACTTGAAAATTTTGAACCGTGGAAGAGTGGATCTTGATGGATCTAGGTTGAGGGTGCTAAGGACTAGTCAGAGGAGTTGGATTGGGATCAAAACTCAAAAGAAACTTGGTACTTCCTTTGTAAACCACCTAGGTCCAAAAATAAAGGCAGAAATAGTTTTGGGGATAAAATAAATGGAATAAAAATCAAAAATGGGTTGAGCTTGTTGGAATTGAATATTTGACTTGACCCAAAGTGGAGGGAGGGGTTTTGGGAGAAATTTTAACATGAGGCATGTTAAAATGGATGGTTGCAATAAAAGGAATAATTCCAAAAACCCATAGGATTTCTTTTTAATAGAAATAATTTCCAAAAAATAATTGTGATGAGTTAACACCAAAAGAAAAGTCTTTAACACCAAACACCAAGGTTGAGGAAGACACAAAAATAAAGTATTATTCATAAGAGAATTTTTTTTGAGAAGGAGAGTCTTTTTAGAAAGATTTTGAATGGCCTCCTTCAAATCAAATAAAGAGTTTGATAAAAACCAAATTAAATTTTTTGGAGTGTCACAATTGTTTGTCATTATGGTTCTGTTTACTGTGAGCTTGCAAGTACATTCAATGTGCTGAACCTGGCGTGTTATGCCAGATTTCAGGAAAGTCTAACTGGATCGGAGCGCTGCCGTGTCTAGACCGTGTCCACATTGGTGTCCCTGTGCTATGGAGTCCCGCTACGTCGTTGTTCCGCCGTCGTGTAGATGTCGTGCGCGAGGCCCCTTTTATGTTCACTAAATAATATACATATTGTTCAGCCGCACCGAGTGTGCCGCTTGGCCTCGCAACTTGATGTAATGTCGCACTATGCTTCCGCTAGTTTCAATAAAGCGGTGATTTCTGTACCAAGATGTTGTGTGTTTCCAGAAGACATGATCTCTGGGTTGGCAGTGCAAGGTAAACCGGTCGCTCTGAGCCGGGGTGCCACAACGCTTGGTATCAGAGCCGTGCTGACTGTAGGACACGCTAGACCCCGACACGCGAAGTAAACGTTAGTTAGTTTGCTAATTGAGTGCCGTTATTATTTGCATCTGGATGCTGCATTGCATGCATCAGACTTATTGTTATTTCTAACCGGTTAATGGTTGTGTGTGTAGATAGCTCCGGTGCTGTATCCATGCCAGTTGCAGCTGATGCCCTACACTTCTCCGCATCTCCTCCTTAGAGTGTGGCGTCGACTGTACCCTCACGGTGATGCCCCAGCATATCGGGTGCACCGGGAGCGTCTAGCCGACTCCGTGTATGAGTATCACGCCGTGGTTACTCTGCGCACCAGTTCGTCAGTGGGTTCTTACACTCGTTCCTCTCGGAGCGGTTGTGCATCCACCGCCGCTCAGGCTGTCTAGTATGCTGCATTCGAGATTCTTGTTGAGTTACGCTATGCTGAGGCTCGGATGCAGAACCACCCAGGTTTTCGCTTCTACCCATCTTTGCACGATAATGGTCGTGTTCGCTTTCATTCCATTGATCCTGCGTCTGATAGTGACACTAGCCACCTTTCTTGATATATCGCTGCTAGTTATCTTCTGATTCACGAGTTGGCTCGGGAGCTGAATCATGCTCGTTCTGCTTTAGCCGCCGATTGATCCTACCCTACTCCACCTTCTATGGGATTTACTCCTTATATTGTGCCCAGTTCTAGCTTGCCTATTTCTCCGGTTACTCCCCCGAGTAGCTCGGGCACCTCGACAGTGAACCCACACAGTGCTCCTGCTGAGTGGGCTTCTCTTCTTGCTACCCCCGCAGCTCCCATGATCCCTTCTCATCCCGCGCCTACCCCTGAGAGAGAGCCCTCGAGGCAGCGTCGTCGTATTACCTTTAACCCGGAGGTCTCGGTTGGCATTGTCAGTTCAGGATCTGGGTCTGACTCAGGAGAGGATCCGGCAGCGCCGGCAGAGTCCTAGAGCGTCTGAGTATCCGCAGTGGTGATGTGATGTACGGATGTAGTTGTATGAGCCATGGTGTATCGTTGCATGTATGCAAGTAGTCGCACCAGTCATGATGTCTAGCTTTCATGTATGAGTCTATGTATAATCATGTTGGAACTTTTTATTCAATTGCCGTGTTTCTTGGTTCGTCCGTTTCGCTCTTTCGGGTTTGTCGCTGTCTTTTCTTCCCACGTTTGGATGTTGCCCATCGCGGTTGCTCTTATTGGAAAAAATAAATAATAGGATGACACTGGGAGGCAGCAGCACGCAGGCTTGTGAGGATGTCCCTGTTCGTCGCTTAGCAAGACAGGCAGGACACTCCGTCGAGCCATATACACAGCCACCGCCTCCACCGCCAAATCCACCCTCCACTGAACAAATTATGCGCATGTTTGAGGAAAGAAGGAACAATGATCTTATTTAACTGTTAAAAAGTGTACAAGCTATGGTTGGGCAGAATGGGAATCAAAATGGTCATAACTCCAAGCTGTCAGATTTTCAAAGGACTAAGCCTCCCAGTTTCAGTCAAGTGGTTGACCCTTTGGAAGCAGACGATTGGTTACGAAGCATTGAGAAGAAACTTGAAATTGCTCGCACTGAAGAAGCTGACAAGGTCCCGTGACAGCCTGGATTTGCCTTCTCTCTTTCTCCGGACTTTCATTTGCATTTGCTTTGGATTTGGAGTTTTGAATCAATTCAAATGGACTTGAACACTTGGGCCTACCCTTGATTTTCACCCAAGTGACCCATCCACCTCTAACTCACCTTTCCTTCTCTGAAAAACTCCAACAAAAGCCCAAGGAATATTTTTCATAAAAGAAAAATATTCATTTTCTTCCCTAAAAAACACATCACAGAAGTATGCTCCAAAGCAACCCCTAGATTTCTCGCTCCAAAAATCTTGAATAAATTAAAAAATATTCTTTGAACCCTAGGGCACCTTCCTGAGCAAAAATATTGCATAACTTTTGTAATATTTTTGCTACAGAAAATCATTTCTGTCCTGGACATAATGATCACTTTGTACAACAAGTATATTTTTGCTTGATCTTTTGGGGCTGATCTTTTCTGAGCCTGATTACCCTCCTAAGAGATTGCTAAACCCAAAAGCACAACCTTTAGTTCTCACTAAATTTTGCTGAGTGAAGCTCACAAGTTTCTGTCTAGAAACTTGCCAGGAAGAAAGCCACTCCCACAGTTCACCTGTGACCCAGCCAACCGTGCAAAACAACCAAAACCACTAAGGACTAACTGCCAGACATGGTGTTTGCGCTTAGCTCAGACTAATGCCAAAGTTCACGCGTTGACCACGAGCGTCCAAGGGGGTTGGCATGCAGCCGACGCGCTCTGCGGTGTGCCAGCGTATCTGTTTCGCGCGTGCTCGCTGCCCCGGCCGCCGCACCTTGCCAAACCATGCCCCCATCCTCGTTTGCACCTCCATAACTCCATCTGGCGCTTCGAAGCCTTGCGGAGCTTCGCCGCTTGACAAGCACGCAGCTGGCGAGGCCAAGGCAACAGTGCACCCGTGCCCTTGTGCTCGTCGCGTACCGCGCTCCTGTGCTCGTCGCAGCTCGTCTACAGCCCCCGCGTGATCCCCGACACCTTCTCCCCCTCTCAGTGACGCCATTCGTCGCTGGGCGACACTCCCAAGAGCTCCGGCGAGCTCTCAATCCCCGCCTCGGCCTCACTTATATATAGAGCTCCCCCGAGCTCGTTTCTGTCCGCGCACACACTCAGCACACCTCCACACCACCGTAGGAAGCTGCAGCCCGACCGGGACAGGCCTCTGGCCGCCATCCCCGCTGCGAGCTCGCCGGCGATCCCCGTCCTCTGCCCCCTCCCTCTCCAGAGCCGCTCGAGCTCCACTGACCACTCCGGCGTGTTCGTGGTGGTCCACTAGTGCGTGCTGGTGTCGTTGGAGCTGCTGGACTGGCCCTGCTTTGCCGGAACCACCATCTCCGACGAGCTCCGCCCGCCGCCGCCGCTGGAGAGCTCCGTTCCATCCCCGTCCGGCCACCCCTAGCCATGCTATGAGTACGGGCAGGTGCGCCTCGATGTCCTCTACAACCCTATCCTCTTAGATCTCGTCGCCAGGCACTCCTCGCCGGAGAAAGGGACGTCGCCACGTCGCCCGCGTATGCTTCTCTTCCCCTCTCCCTCCGACCTGACCGTTGGGGCCCGCTGTCAGCCACTCAGGCCGCGGCCGAAGCGGTATGAGTGGTTGCACCCAGGCGGTTTGCGCCTTCGACGTCACCCCCTCTGGTTTTTCTTTTAATTCAAATTTAGTTCAAATTTGACCAGAACTTTGACTAGCTGTAACTTTTATTCTACAAGTCCAAATGAGTTGATTCTTTTTGCATTCTGTTCTTACTGGAAAATCCTAGCAGCACACCCAAGATGGGATTTTTCTTTGCTGCCTAGAATTTCTGGTAATTTTCAGAAGTGTTCTTGATATTTTCTTTTTGTCATTTGATTTATTTTCAGAAGGTGAAGCTTGTCTTGAAGGCATCCAGGAGGAGTGTGAAGCTCCTCTGCACTAAGGCAAGCAACAACAACATTATCATGGTGTCTTTGCAATATCCATGATTTTCTACTTGAATTTATATGTTATTCATTGCATATAGTATTAAAATAAATAATGCTTGTGTTATTTAGTTTGTCATGATCAAAATGCTTAGTTAACAGAAATGAATGCTTGAACTAGTGAGATATAGCTTAAGTAGTTGATCTAAGTAAATTTGTCATGGCTATGGTGATATGGTCATCGGTCTTACTTTTCCTATATGAAAAAATGAGTTTTATTTGATAAATGCCAACTAGAGTGATGATTATAAATAACAAGTAAGAAAGGACCAAAAATGTTGGAAGTTAAGTTTGTGCAAGTAGAACTTTGAATAAGGTTGATCTGTTATTTCTAAATGGATGTGATGCATGATATATGGTTGCATAAGCATGGCATATAGTGACTCGACCATTTTATTTTCAAGTTAAACCTAATGATAATTTAAATTGAACATAAAGTTGGTCGGGTCATGGTGCCACTGAATCGGGCTGACAAGTGCAACCACATTTGCCTTAGTATGGGGAGGTCGTTAGTTGTTCCGTTGTCATGCCTTTTATCGGTGCCTCCAACAATGGAAGGTTATGGGCATGCGTTACCCTGGCCCAGTAAGCAGACATAACCTTATAGACCTATTGTTGTTATGGTACCTTGTCCCCATTTGGGATTGTTTATTTGCCACGACGGTGGTTGTTTTGCCCTTTGGTAGGTTCGGTCACCCATGACTAATCTCAGTGGGGAGTTGGTCGGAGTGCCCGTAAAAGTGTCATGGAAATGGGAGGGTTCTGTCGGAATGCCGTTGGTCCACCCGAATGGGAATGCGAGACCATGGGTTCCATGGTGTGGGTAAAGTGCGCTACCTCTGCAGAGTGTAATAATCTAGCGATAGCCGCACCCGCGGATAAGGGCCCAGTTCGTAAGTAAGTCACACCGTGGATCAACTTTCATAAATAAATCTTGCACACTAAGTTATTTGCATTGCACTGGTTGGATCATGATGATGTCAGTGAGACTGACTGTTGTGGTATCACTTGTGATCCGGGAGTGATCACTGTTTGATTACGAGGTAACCAGTTGAACCAAGTATGATTCCGTTCGTGATTCATCGCGAGCACTGTTCGGTTGCGAGGTAACCTGTTGGTAAGAGAGTCCGAGTGACTCGATGCACAAGTTTGGTTTCACTGCATGAGTAGCATGTTGTTGTTTGCATTTAACTTGATTAAATGTCATGATATTCTTTGACATTATGGTTCTGTTTGCTGTGAGCTTGCAAGTACATTCAATGTACTGACCTGGCGTGTTATGCCAGATTTTAGGAAAGTCTAACTGGATCGGAGTGTTGCCGTGTCTAGACCGTGTCCACATCGGTGTCCCCGTGCTATGGAGTCCCGCTACGTCATTGTTCCGCTGCCATGTAGATGTCGTGCTCGAGGCCCCTTTTATGTTCACTAAATAATGTACATATTGTTCAGCCGCACCGAGTGTGCCGCTTGGCCTCGCAACTTGATGTAATGTCGCACTATGCTTTCACTAGTTTCAATAAAGCGGTGATTTCTTTACCAAGATGTTGTGTGTTGCTAGAAGACATGATCTCTGGGTTGGCAATGCAAGGTAAACCGGTCGCTCTAAGCCGGGGTGCCACATGTCCATTAATGTACAATCCAATGTCTTATATAGTGTGATATATAGGATTCAATGCATTTTTCCAAATTGCGATGCAATATTGTAGCAATTTGCAGTTAATTTTGTAGTTTGTAGATGTGCAACTAATGTATACATTCATTTTTTGATGCAGTACCATATCTTTAAAAATATATATAATTAATCTAATGTTGTTGTCTGTAGATGTGCAATTAATATACACATTCCTTTTTTGATGCAGTACCATTATTCAAAATATATACAATTAATGTAATGCTGTACGCCTGTAGATATGCCATTAGTGTACACATTCATTTTGTTTGATGCAGTACCATATCTTCAAGATATATATAATAATGTATTCTTGTAGCCTTTAGATATGCAACTAATGTACACATTCATTCTTTTCATGCAATACCGTATCTTCGAGATATATCATATATACAACTAATGTGTGTAAAATGTGTCGATATGACGTTAATGTACACATTCATTGTTTGATGCTATTTCGTATCTTAAAGGTCTAGCTTGTAGATATAAAGTTAATGTACACATTCATTGTTTGATACAACATTGTTCAAGATATAGAACCAATGTATTATGTAGCCTCTAGATGTGCAATTAATGTATACATTAATTGTCTGACACGGTGCTATATCTTCATGATATACAACTGGTGTATGCGTTTGTATCATCATCTCAAAGAAGGCTATATATACCAAGACATAGCTAGCGAAGTCATGTATCCCACACATTCACAGAAGCCACACAAATCCTATATTATACGATTCTAACATCAAATGGATAGAGAAGACTCTAGCGTAGCAGATACAAAAGCCATAGCCATGGAGAAACTGATGTGCTTATGTTTCATCATCCTCACTATTGCGGTAGTCGTGTCGGCTGACGAATGTGAGGTGACCGACAGGCCATGATCAAGGAGTGTGCTAAGTATCAACAATGGCCAGCAAACCCGAAGCTAGATCCGTCGGACGCATGCTGCGCCGTGTGGCAGAAGGCAAACATCCCATGCCTTTGCGCTGGTGTCACCAAGGAGAAAGAGAAGATATGGTGTATGGAGAAGGTTGCCTACGTTGCCAATTTCTGCAAGAAGCCATTCCCACATGGCTACAAGTGCGGAAGTAAGTGAAATATATTAAGGGAATTACGATGATCGGCATTGCATACATGCAGTTTTGATATTTATTATTATTCGGAGTCACACGGCTTTGATTTTAGTTATGCATTTTATACGCTTCTTGTGCTATTCTGATCATATGTGGGTCAAATGGAATGGTCTTGCAGGTTACACATTCCCTCCTCTAGCGCAGTGATTCTAGTTTAGCCGCGGGAGGAGAAGCATTGGCTTTTACATTATATGTGTGTGGCCTCACAAGAGCTTCCCTTTCACATTTTTATTTCGTGAGGTTGTACTCATAATAGTTTATGTTAATCACTCTGTATGAGAACGTTTGTGAAACTAATAAAGTCTTCTCCTCAAATTGTCTAAATTATGTTTGTTCATACGCAATATTTTGGTTCTATTTACAGCTCGTTGCAGGTGAAGGGGTCAATGTCGGCGTTCTGGGAACGGGGGTACCCAGACTTGCCTGCCTGCGGCCTGCGGCGTGGCTCAAGGGGTGGCCCAGTACGGCCCATCTTCATCAGCACAAGCTCAAGACCCTCGCGAGGGGCCAAGCCTCGCGGGGCGGACAACAGGAAGCTTCCTCAGGCACGGCCTCGTCAGGCTGGCTCGCGAGGAGGCAAAGAGATCAAGGCGGGGTACCTCACGAGGTGCTCATGACGCAAGCCATGACGACCAAGGGTGCCAGGCGGGCGCCAACCCGCGCAGTGTCCTCATTTCCTCTTTGGTACAAAGGAGGCAAGCGCATGCGAGAGTATAAAGCAAAAGCAACCATTTCGGTGCAACAAGACCAAGACCAACACAACGGCAGGAAGGAGGTCATCATGGAGCCCAAGCCGACGTCATCGACATAGCCTTTGGCAGACGAGGACCAACTTTAGTCAGGATAAGTGTACTAGATGTTCCCCTTCAAAATGGCCAATTGTTGGCGCCCTTCCCGCTCAATATTTGGGAAGAGGCCCAGGGCCTTGGCCTATAAATAGGACCAGCCACCCACAGGGTAGAGGGATCCGGAATCTAGAACAGAGCTAGAGATCAAACAATCTAGAGAGAGAGAGAGAGAGAGAGAGAGAGAGAGAGAGAGAGAGCGACCGAACTCCCCCTAGCAGTTCGTCGCACCGCCAAGAATGACCCTCGCGAGGTCTGTTCTTCATTGTACTATTCATCATCAGCCCCGAGGCAATCCACCACACCACACACTAGAGTAGGGTATTACACCACAATGGTGGCCCGAACCATATAAACCTTGTGTCCCTTGTGTTGCTCTTTGTGTAGTTTAGATCCTTGCGGCGACGAGGTGTAGGTAGGTAGGAGGTGAGATCTCCGTGCACCCCAGAGTTCGAACCTAGAGGGTCTGCCGGAACCCGAAATCCGACATTTGGCGCGCCGGGTAGGGGTGCGCCGGAGCTTTCCCTTCCGCCGACCTGCTCTCCGCCAACATCGCGATTTGCCCTATGATGAGCAGCGCGCCGCCACTCCGATCGCCCGGCGCTTGGCCTTGAGGCGAGGGCTCGAGCCTTGTCCCTAGCCCTGTGACAGTGCAGTGGCCGAACAAGTTCAAGCCGGAAACGCCATCGCGCTACAACGGCACGACTGATCCGCTGGCCTTCCTGTTAGCGTACGAGGAGGCCTTCCTCGAAGCAGGGGGCGACGACAGGGTCATGGCTAACTGGCTTCCCATGGCCCTCACCGGTGCCCCACGCATGTGGCTTCTCCACCGGCGGCTTCAGTAACCTCTTGGGAGGAGCTGCGACCTCTTCCTCCCCAAAGACGCCGCGCCGGGCGCCCGTCGTCGCAGCTCTCTGGCGGTTTCGCAGGCGCCACCTTGAGCCGCCACATCAAGCCATTCGTCCGCCAGATCGGCGCCTCCAGTGACATGGGGCTCCTCCGAGTCGGTCGGCGCCCAAGGCTGATCTGGCCTTCAGCTCGGAGGATCACCCCTCCAACACAGCCTGCTCGGGCGCACTCCCAATGCTGTGCACCCCCACCATCTGCCAGGTGGCCGTCACCAGGACTCTCATCGACGGTGGCACGGGCCTCAGCGTGCTCTCGGTTGAAGCCTTCAGCCTCCTCCACATACCGCCGAAGCGGCTTCAGCCCAGCAGGCCCTTCTCGGGCGTCAGAGGCGGTTTAGCCGGCTCCCTGGGGCAGATCCTTCTTCCGGCGACTTTCGACACCTACGACAACTTCCGCACGGAGCTAATCGACTTCGACATCGCCCCCATCAGCCTCCCATACAACGCCTCGGCTACCCAGCACTAGCCCGATTCATGGCCGCGACTCACCCAGCATACAACCTCATGAAGATGCCCGGGAGCAACGGCGTCCTCACCGTGTCCGGAGACACCGGGATGCGTTACAAGTGCTCAAGCTCGTTTTCAAGATGGCGGCGGCAGCCCGACTCAGACGCCTCGAGCCCAAGGGGGCTGCGCTGCCAAGAAGAAGCATTGTTCACCCAAGACAAGGCAGAAACCAAGCAGAGCATCGGGTCGACGAGGAAGGATCCACTAACGCCACCTTCACCATAGGCGCCAACCTCGAGCCCGAGCAGAGGAGGCCCCGATCAAGTTCCTCTGGCGAACAAGAAGGTATTCGCATGGGAACCTGATCAGCTGGCAGGGGTCCCAAGAGGCGTAATCGAGCACCACCTCAACGTGTGCCCCAACGTACGCTCCGTGAAGCACAAAGCGAGACGGCAGTCCACTGAGAAGCAGGCTTTCATCGTCCAAGAGACCCGCAAGCTAGAAGCGGCAGGGTCATTCGCGAGGTCCGATACCCAGATTGGTTGGCTAACCCGGTTGTCGTGCCAAAGAAAGGGGGGAAGGAACGCATGTGTGCCGACGTCACCAACCTCAACAAAGCCTGCCCGCAGGATCCATTCCTGCTCCCTCGTATCGATCAGATCGTTGATTCCACCGTCGAGTGCGACCTGTTATGTTTCCTGGATGCCTTCTCTGGCTATCACCAGATCAAGATGGCGGTAGAAGACGTGGAAAACGGCTTTCGACCCGTGTGGAGTGTCTTGCTACACATGCATGCCATTCGGGCTGCGAACGCAGAGCGACCTTTCATTGGCGATGCACATCACCTTGGGTCCGTAGCTCGGAGGAATGTTGAGGCTTACGTCGATGACATTGTGGTGAAGTCTCGGGAGATACAAGACCTGGAGGAAACCTTCGCGAGCCTCAACGCGGTGAACCCGCGGCTCAACCCGGAGAAGTGTGTGTTTGGGGTCCCCTCGGGCAAGCTCTTGGGCTTCCTCGTGTCCCACCGGGGCATCGAGGCTAACCCAGAAAAGGTCAAGGCAGTCGAGGACATGAGCCCGCCGAAGACCCTCAGAGAAATGCAGAAGCTCACTGGGCGCGTGACCGCACTAGGATGCTTCATCTCCAAGTTGGGGGAACGAGCGCTACCCTTCTTCAAGCTAATGAAGAAAAAGGGCCCCTTTGAATGGACTGAAGAGGCCGACAAGGCGTTCCAAGATCTCAAAAGGTACCTAACCAGCCCTCCAGTAATGGTGGCTCCGCGCCCTCAAGAGCCCCTGGTGCTCTACCTTGCAGCCACTCCTTACTCTGCCAGCGCAGCCCTGGTGGTGGTTAGGGAGGAGCGTTGGACCAAAGCCGCGGCAGCTGCCCGGGTCAAGGCGAAGCAGGATCAAGGGGGCTCCATAGAGACCACTACCACAGCCGAGAAGGATCAGCCGCCGCAGGGAAGCACACTCGGAACAGAAGAGACCCCTCCCCCGGCGACCAGCCGCTGGGAACTCCACTATCTCAGGAGGCGCCACGGCCTCCGGAGGACGGAGGCAACACTAGCACTCCCAACCTCATCGAACACCCTGTGTACTTCATCAGCACAGTGTTGCAGGACGCGAGGGTGCGGTACCCCATGCCCCAGAAACTCCTCCTCGCGCTATTGGTGGCCTCGCGCAAGCTGCGGCACTATTTTCAGGGCCATCCCATCAAAGTTGTCTCAGCGTACCCCTTGGAAAGAGTGCTCAGGAGCCCCAACTCGGCTGGAAGAGTCGCTGAGTGGAACATCGAGTTGCAAGCGTTTCAGCTAGAATTCAGCACCACCAGAGTCATCAAGGGGGCCGCGCTAGCGGACTTCGTGGCGGAATGGACAGAGGCGCCCGGGCCTCAAGGCTGATGAGGATCGACCCCTCTCCCGGGAAGCGAGGCACGGACGGCTGGATCATGTACTTCAACGGGCATTCTCCAGGACATGGCGGGGCTGGCGCGGTGCTTATATCTCCTACTCAAGACAAGCTCTACTACGCCGTGCAGCTCTGCTTTCCAAAGACGGAGAAAAGGTCTCCAACAACATAGCAGAATATGAAGGCCTGATAGCAGGCCTGAAGGCCGTGGCTGCCCTGGGAGTGAAGCGCCTTACCATCAAGGGTGATTCACGACTCCTTGTCAACTTCTCCAACAAAGTATACGAGCCGAGGGATGAGCACATGGAAGCCTACCTCGCAGAGGTCCGCAGGATAGAGAAGCAGTTCTGTGGACTGGAGTTGCAGCATGTGCCTCGTGGCACCAATCAAGAGGCTGACGACATCGCCGAACGGGCATCCAGGCGGCTACCTCAGGAACCTGGCGTTTTCGAGGAGTGGCTCTTCAAGCCCTCGGCCACGCCATCGCTATCGAGCACGGTGCAGCCTCGGGAAGAGCTCCCCCAGCCATCTGTCTCGGGAGCCCCGGTCTGTGGCCCGGCCTCGGGAGCGCGTCTGCTCCTAACGCTGGAGCCTCAGGAGGGGTGCTGGATCATAGAGCTCCGGAGCTACCTGACGCAAGGGACCTTGCCGGAAAAGGAGGAGGAAGCGGAGCGTGTGGCGCGGCAAGCCACGACGTACTGCATCAGGGATGGAGAGCTCTACCGGAAGCGACCGAATGATGTGTCCCTACGTTGCATTTTTAGGGAGCAAGGGAAGGAGCTGCTGGCAGACATACACGGTGGAGACTGTGGGCATCATTCGTCATCACGGACCCTCGTTGGCAAGGCATTCCGTAGGGGGTTCTATTGGCCCACTGCGCTCAATGATGCCGTGGAACTGGTAAAGGCTTGCGAGGCCTGCCAGTTCCATGCCAAGCAGATCCATCAACCGGCGGGAGGTCTGCAAACTATACCCCTCTCGTGGCCATTCGCAGTCTGGGGGTTGGATATCCTGGGCCTGTTTCCTCGGGCGCCAGGAGGCTATCGCTACCTCTACGTCGCCGTGGACAAGTTCTCCAAGTGGGCTGAAGTGGAAGCCGTCCGCACCATCCCCGCAGGTTCTGCGGTCAAGTTCATCAAGGGCATCGTGAGCGGTTCGGTGCCGAACCGCATCATCACCGACAATGGTTCGCGGTTCACCAAAGAACCTCTTCAAACCATACTGTGCTAACCTTGGGACGTAGGTATGCTACGCTTCGGTAGCGCACCCACGGAGCAATGGTCAGGCCGAGCGGGCCAATGAAGAGGTCCTGAGGGGCCTCAAAACCAGGATATTCAAGAAGAAGCTGGAGGCCTACGGCAGAGGCTGGTACGACGAGCTCCAGTCCATGTTGTGGTCCATCCGCACGACCGTGACCAAGCCGACTGGCGAGACCCCGTTCTTCCTGGTCTATGGAGCTGAAGCGGTCCTCCCTCACAAGGTCAGACGTCGTTCCGCACGGGTCCTGGTGTTCGACGAGGCGCAGCAGGACGCCATGCGGGGGACGGACCTCGTGCTGGGGGAGGAGCATCGTCAAGAAGCCGCGCTTCTGAGCGAGAGGTACCAACAAGCACTGCGGCGATACCACTTTGCCGCAACATTCGCCCCAGAACTCTTGAGGTAGGGGACCTCGTGCTCAGACGGGTTCTCTCCAGGGAGGGATTGCATAAGCTCTCTCCCATGTGGGAGGGCCCATTCAAGGTTGTTCATGTTTCCAGGCCCGGCTCCGCGCGCTTGGAGACTCAGGAAGGGGTGCCCGTCCAAAACGCGTGGAACATCCAGCACCTCCGGAGTTTTACCCCTAAAAAGGCCCGGCGCCTGTGAAGAAGGTGAACGCCTGTGAAGCTTAACTTTCTGAGAAAGGCCCGGTGCCTGTGAAGAAGGCGAACGCCTGTGAAGCTTAACTTTCTGAGAAAGGCCCGGTGCCTGTGAAGAAGGCGAACGCCTGTGAAGCTTATCTCTCTGAGAAAGGCCCGGTGCCTGTGAAGAAGGCGAATGCCTGTGAAGTTGTTGCGCTTTGGAAAGGGCCCGGAGCCTGTGAGGCCAATGCCTGTGAAGTTCGCTTCCCCCAAGAAAGGCCCGGAGCCTGTGAAGAAGGCCAATGCCTGTGAAGCTCGCCGCCCGTGACACTCTCACGTAATAATGAGTTGGGGCTGTACACGCCCCGGAGTCTCAGGAGCGCCGGCCTCAGGCCCTGGGGCTCCCTCCCACGCCCAGTGGCAGCACTTAGCTCCACGCTGGTGAGAAGACGTCGAAGACTAGACTAGGTGCCGGACGCGGCTTTTTCATTTTCTTTCTGCAGTTGGCTTGTTCATCCCCATTTGAAGTTTCATTGAAGTTGTTGCCGTCTTTGGCTTGTGACTCTTTGCCTTCTTCTCTCTCCTGCCTCAATTTCTCTCGCGCGAGTCTCGCGAGGGAGCAACGCGGGCACCCTCGCGAGTGTTTTCTGCCCCTATTGTTTGAGGTTACCCTAACCAGGTCCACTATGGGAGCGCCCCTCCAGTCCGTGCCCCACGGGCACCGCGATGCGAACACAGGACCCGGGTCGGTCGCCTCCACAACTGAGGCCGGAAGCTACCTCTCCTGGCTAATCTTTGCAGGGCATGAAGCGTTCGACGAGGCCTTGGCCTCGGGAGGCGAAGACCGCGGCAGGTCGCCCCCAAGCTAACTAATCTCTACACGCAGGCGTGTGGCACAGAAGCCTAATACAGAAATAGAGGAAGCATCATGATAATTAATAGCAACATTCCAAGCACGCCCCCGCGGGACCCTACATTACTGTCTCTTTGCGCAGGAAAAGGAAAAGAACAAAACGAGCGCGGCTCGCTTGACACCAACTCGCGGCGAAGGCTCGAACTGCCTCCGGAGTTCAGGCGGACTCCCTCTCGCGCTTCACCGAGGCGCGATGGTGGGCAGACCCGCTACCTCCCTCCAGGCGGGCGTGGCGGCGCGGGGGCTGAGCATGGCCACCGCTGGAGGAGCCGCTGTCCAAAGAAGAGTCGCCGAAGCTCGACGAACCCCGAGCACCACCGACCACGCACGCGTGGTCATCTTCATCCCGGTCGTCTCTGGGGCTAGGCCCACGGCCACAGTTGTCGTCCTCGGGGCAGCACCCAGCACGGCGACCGTCTTCCCCGAACACCCTCACGTAGAGGGTGGCGTCGCCGTCAAACTTGAAGTGCAGGGTGCACCGCCGGCTCAGACCATGCGCGCGGGCAAATGTTTGCCAGCCGCGGGTCAGGGCCACGCTCCCGGCAGCGGAGACCTCCAGCGAAGCCCAGGAGGCCCGGCTGCAGCAACCGTCTGCATGGAGCCAGAGTCTGCCCGGGGCGCCGGCTGGAAGTTCACCTAAAAGGAAGCGGGGAAGCTAGAGCCAGGTGTTGGTCGGCTCCGCCGACCACACGACAAACTCTGGCAGCACCTCTGCCGAGTGGAAGCGGCTTGGGGTCGGCGTGGCAGAAGCGCCCCATCAACGGCCTGACGCCCGTCACCGCACGGGAGATCGCCTCCACGGCCGCGAGAAGCCGCCACGGGAACCACAAGGTGCTTGCGAGGACGACCTCGACCGCGCTTGACCGGGGGAGAGTCAGGCTCCACCTGGCGGGCCTTTCCTTTCTCCACGGCCGAGAACCTCTTTGGCGGAGCCATGGAGAAGAAGGAGAAGCAAGAAGAGATGGACTGGAAGGGCACGCGCCGTTCCGTACTTATAGTCGGGGAAGGCCAACCGTCGACCTCCACGATCACAGGTAATCATGCCCCGCCTTGCATGCAGTGACTTGTCGATTCGTGCCATTGCCGAGGCGTCGTGGGGAAGTGGAGACGCCCACGTCCAATAAACCGCCATGCGACGCCCAAGGCCGCAGGCTGTTAGGGCCCGCGGCGCTTCGCACTTTCCCCTTCGCTTCTCCGCTAAGCCAAGTCCAGGTGCGCCTTGGGCCCGGGGGCTACTGTCGGCGTTCTGGGAACGGGGGTACCCAAACTTGCCTGCCTGCGGCCTGTGGTGTGGCTCAAGGGGTGGCCCAGTACGACCCATCTTCATCAGCACAAGCTCAAGACCCTCGCGATTGGCCAAGCCTTGCGGGGCGGACAACAGGAAGCTTCCTCAGGCACGGCCTCGTCAGGCTGGCTCACGAGGAGGTGGAGAGATCAAGGCGGGGTACCTCACGAGGTTCCCATGACGTAAGCCATGAAGACCAAGAGCGCCCGGTGGCGCCCGGCCAGCATGATGACCTCGATTCCTCTTTGGTGCAAAGGAGGCAAGCGCAGGCGAGAGTATCAAGCAAAGGCAACCATTTCGGTGCAACAAGACCAAGACCACCACAACGGCAGGAAGGAGGTCATCATGGAGCCCAAGCCGACGTCATCGACTGAGCCTTTGGCAGACGAGGACCAACTTTAGTCAGGATAAGTGTACTAGATGTTCCCCTTCAAAATGGCCAATTGTTGGCGCCCTTCCCGCTCAATATTTGGGAAGAGGCCCAGGGCCTTGGCCTATAAATAGGACCAGCCACCCACAGGGTAGAGGGATCCGGAATCTAGAATAGAGCTAGAGATCAAGCAATCTAGAGAGAGAGAGAGAGAGAGAGAGAGAGAGAGCGACCAACTCCCCTAGCGATTCGTCAAGACTGCCAAGAACAGACCCTCGCGAGGCTGTTCTTCATTGTACTGTTCATCATCAGCCCCTGAGGCAATCCACCACACCACACACTAGAGTAGGGTATTACACCACAATGGTGGCCCGAACCGATATAAACCTTGTGTCCCTTGTGTTGCTCTTTGTGTAGTTTAGATCCTTGCGAGGCGACGAGGTGTAGGTAGGTAGGAGGTGAGATCTCCGCGTGCACCCCAGAGTTCGAACCTAGAGGGTCTGCCGGAACCCGAAATCCGACAGTCAAGGATATTAGAAGACATTACTGTTGTTAAAGCAACAAATTTCATGTGCTTTTATATCCAAAGTTAATGGGTTCATTTATTGGTGAGATCAACCAATTTTTCACCTTAGTAACTCTTATTCCTGGACCCTGGCTGATGCAAAGCTCCAAATACAACTTAATTTTCTAAAAGTGAGGAGACTCATGACGAAGAGGATGAGAAAGATAAGTGGCATATTCAGTTAGTTGTATATATGATTTCACACACAAATCCGGTGTAGTTCGATTGTAATGGTTTACTTGGATTTTGTAATGCGTGCAACGTCTGCCTTGTACATTGTATACACTACCATATTTTTATCAGACGAAGTGTTTCAACTAGCAGCTAGGCTCCCTTAAGGTTTTTTTAGCTTATTCTTATGTAGCTTAATCTTGGATTTTCATTGGCTTGGGCTTGACGATTTCCATGTTGACACCACGTGGGACTAGGTGGGATGCTCGGGTAGAACTTTTCTATGACATGTATATCACAAAGGTAAGAAGACTCTACTTTTCTTCTTTGTGACTAAGGGAACATTAATACAGAAATTGTTAGAACATGCACATATATACAAGAGGGAGGAGGAGAGTTAAGAACAAAAAAATAGTTAAAGGTGGATCAAAGGTATCACACCAGGCTACCAAAGTAGCCCTAATTACAAAAGATGAGCAACAGAAGGACCATAGTCTGGCGTCCTCGGCACATATGAGCAACTTCTTTCTAATAGAAGACACACACAATTGTTGGGGAACATAGCATGCAATTTCAAAAAAATTCCTACGATCACGCAAGATCTATCTAGGAGATGCATAGCAACGAGAGGGGGAGAGTGTGTCTATGTACCCTCGTAGACCAAAACGGAAGCGTTAGGTTAACGCGGTTGATGTAGTCGAACGTCTTCACGATCCAACCGATCTAGTACCGAACGTACGTCACCTCCGAGTTCAGCACACGTTCAGCTCGATGACGTCCCTCGAAATCTTGATCCAGCAGAGGGTCGAGGGAGAGTTTCATCAGCACGACAGCATGGCGACGGTGATGTGATCCACGCAGGGCTTCACCTAAGCACTACGACGCTATGACCGGGGGAGTAAACTGTGGAGGGGGGCACCACACACGGCTAAGAGAACAACTGATGTGCTATGGAGTTGTCGGTGTTCTGGGAACGGGGGTCCCCAGACTTGCCTGCCTATGGCCCACGTCGTGGCTCTGCAAGCGGGCCCGTACGACCCATTTTCACCAACAAACACTCAAGACCCTCACGAGGGGCCAAGCCTCGCGAGGCGGACGACACAAGGCCCATTCGGGAGTGGCCTCACCATGTTGGCTCGCGAGGGCCGGAGAGATCAAGGCAAGGCAAACCTCACGAGGTTCCAATGATGTGAGCAGTGATGATCAAGATCAGGCGGGCGCCAGCGCGCACATCGTCCTTGTTTCCTCTTTGGTGCTAAGGAGGCAAGCGCAGGCACGGAGTACCGATGCATCAAGTAAAGGTTTCCTGATCAGTGCAACAAGACCAAGATCAGCGGGACAGCAAGACGGAGGTCACCATGGAGCCCAAGGCGGCGTCACCACCAGAGCCTTTTGCAGGCGAAGACTGCTTTTGTCAGAATAAGCTGTACTAGCTGTCCCCTATCAAATTGGCTGTTGTTGGCTCACTTCCCGCTCAATATTTGGGAAGAGGATCAGGGCCTCTATAAATAGGGATAGCCATCACAGTAGGAGGCATCGAATCCTCACCCCACTAGAACTAGTCTCGAACTCATTCAGTTCATCCTCACACCCACCAAGCACAAGAACACCTCGCCTCAGGAGGATGTTCTTCCCCTTGTACTGTTCATCCTTAGCCCAAGAGGCAATCCACCACCACCACACTTGAGTAGGGTATTACACCACAATGGTGGCCCGAACCAGTATAAATCTTGTTTCCTTTGTGTTGCGAGTTCGTCGAGTTAGCCCTTGAGATCTTAGTGAAGCTAAGACGTGGATCGGTAGTGGGAAATCTTCATGCGCACCCCAGTGTTCGAACCTTGAGGGTTTTGCCGGAACCCGTGATCCGACATTTGGCGCGCTAGGTAGGGGTGCGCCGAAGCTTCCTTTTCATCACCCCGCGTCCCATTGCTTCATCGTCTCCATGGCGGACGCATGCCGCGCTTGCGCTGAGCGCCGGGCTGCCCTCGCCGCCCGCGTTTCTCAGAAGGCTCCAATAGGCGGGCCACCCCGTCATTCTCCGTCGCCTGCCACGAACGCCGCCACCGGCCCGGCGGGGAACAAGCAGCAAGCATCCTCGCCGCACCCCTCGTGCGGCGGGACGGCATCACCGCCACTCCATCGCTGACCCCGGCCGGTTCGTCATCACACGCTCGTCGCGCTCCCGTGGATGCGCAGGCCGCTCTGTGCATGGCGTGCGAGCTCCTATGCTACCGCCCCGTCGACGACCTCTACGAGGACTGGCTCGACCGCATCGCCGAGCTTGTCAGCGCCGCAGGGGGCTCCCCCGCGCCGTCCCTCTGCTGCCTCGCCCTCCGCCAGCCACGGGTGGCATGGCCCATGGAGCGCCTCCACCACCTCTGCCCCAAGACGGAGTCTTGGCGCCAAGGCGCGTGGCCCCACGGCGGGACCTATTGCGTCCGGCGCCCGCGCAAGAAGAAAGAAGCTGCCAAGATGTTGGGAAACGTAGTAATTTCAAAAAATTTCCTACGCACACGCAAGATCATGGTGATGCATAGCAACGAGAGGGGAGAGTGTTGTCCACGTATCCTCGTAGACCGATAGCAGAAGCGTTAGCAGAACGCGGTTGATGTAGTCGTACGTCTTCACGATCCGACTGATCAAGTACCGAACGTACGGCACCTCCGAGTTCAGCACACGTTCAGCCCGATGACGTCCTTCGAACTCCGATCCAACCGAGTGTTGAGGGAGATTTTCGTCAGCACGACGGCGTGGTGACGATGTTGATGTTCTACCGACGTAGGGCTTCACCTAAGCACCACTACAGTATTATCGAGGTGGACTATGGTGGAGGGGGGGCACCGCACACGGCTAAAAGATCAAACAGATCAATTGTTGTGTCTTTGGGGTGCCCCCTGCCCCCGTATATAAAGGAGCAAGGGGGAGGACGGCCGGCCCTCTATGGCGCGCCCCCAAGAGGGGAATCCTACTAGGACTCCAAGTCCTAGTAGGTTTCTACCTAAAGGGAGAGAGAGGGGGAAGGAAGGAGAGGGAGAGGGAGAGGGAAAGGGGGGCGCCGCCCCCCTCTCCTAGTCCAATTCGGACCAGAGGTGGAGGGGCGCGTGGCCTGCCCTAGGCCGCCCCTCTCTCTCTCTCTCCACTAAGGCCCATCGAGGCCCATTAGTTCCCCCTGGGGTTCCGATAACCCTCCGGCACTCCGGTTTTATCCGAAACTTCTCCGGAACACTTCCGGTGTCGGAATATAGTCGTCCAATATATCATTCTTCATGTCTCGACCATTTCGAGACTCCTCGTCATGTCCGTGCTCACATCTGGGACTCCGAACAACCTTCGGTACATCAAAACATATAAACTCATAATAAAACTGTCATTGTAACGTTAAGCGTGCGGATCCTACGGGTTCGAGAACTATGTAGACATGACCGAGACACGTCTCCGGTCAATAACCAATAGCGAAACCTGGATGCTCATATTGGCTCCCACATATTCTACGAAGATCTTTATCGGTCAAACCGCATAACAACATACGTTGTTCCCTTTGTCATCGGTATGTTACTTGCCCGAGATTCGATCGTCGGTATCTCAATACCTAGTTCAATCTCGTTACCGGAAAGTCTCTTTACTCGTTCCGTAATACATCATCCTGCAACTAACTCATTAGTTGCAATGCTTGCAAGGCTTAAGTGATGTGCATTACCAAGAGGGCCCAGAGATACCTCTCCGACAATCGGAGTGACAAATCCTAATCTCGAAATACGCCAACCCAACATGTACCTTCGGAGACACCTGTAGAGCACCTCTATAATCACCCTGTTACGTTGTGACGTTTGGTAGCAGACAAAGTGTTCCTCCAGTAAACGGGAGTTGCATAATCTCATAGTCATAGGAACATGTATAAGTCATGAAGAAAGCAATAGCAACATACTAAACGATCGGGTGCTAAGCTAACGGAATGGGTCATGTCAATCACATCATTCTCCTAATGATGTGATCCCGTTAATGAAATGACAACCCATGTCTATGGTTAGGAAACATAACCATCTTTGATTAACGAGCTAGTCAAGTAGAGGCATACTAGTGACACTCTGTTTGTCTATGTATTCACACATGTATTATGTTTCCGGTTAATACAATTCTAGCATGAATAATAAACATTTATCATGATATAAGGAAATAAATAATAACTTTATTATTGCCTCTAGGGCATATTTCCTTCAGTCTCCCACTTGCACTGGAGTCAATAATCTAGATTACACAGGAATGATTCTAACACCCATGGACCCTTGGTGCTGATCATGTTTTGCTCGTGGAAGAGGTTTAGTCAACGGGTCTGCAACATTCAGATTCGTATGTATCATGCAAATTTCTATGTCTCCCACCTGGACTAAATCCCGGATGGAATTGAAGCATCTCTTGATGTGCTTGGTTCTCTTGTGAAATCTGGATTCCTTCGCCAAGGCAATTGCACCAGTATTGTCACAAAAGATTTTCATTGGATCCGATGCACTAGGTATAACACCTAGATCGGATATGAACTCGTTCATCCAGACTCCTTCATTTGCTTCTTCCGAAGCAGCTATGTACTGTGCTTCACACGTAGATCCCGCCATGACGCTTTGTTTAGAACTGCACCAACTGACAGCTCCACCGTTCAATGTAAACACGTATCCGGTTTGCGATTTAGAATCGCCCGGATCAGTGTCAAAGCTTGCATCAATGTAACCATTTACGATGAGCTCTTTGTCACCTCCATAAACGAGAAACATATCCTTAGTCCTTTTCGTGTATTTCGGGATGTTCTTGACCGTTGTGCAGTTGATCCACTCTGGATTACTTTGGTACCTCCCTCGCCGGACTTATAGCAAGGCACACATCAGGTGCAGTACACAACATTGCATACATGATAGAGCCTATGGCTGAAGCATAGGGAACATCTTTCATTTTCTCTCTATCTTCTGCGTTGGTCGGGCATTGAGTCTTAGTCAATTTGACACCTTGTAACACAGTGCAAGAACCCTTTCTTTGCTTGATCCATTTTGAAATTCTTCAAAACTTTGTCAAGGTATGTGCTTTGTGAAAGTCCAATTAAGCGTCTTGATCTATCTCTATAGATCTTAATGCCCAATATGTAAGCAGCTTCACCGAGGTCTTTCATCAAAAAACTCTTATTCAAGTATCCCTTTATGCTATCCAGAAATTCTATATCATTTTCAATTAGTAATATGTCATCCACATATAATATCAGAAATGCTACAGAGCTCCCACTCACTTCTTGTAAATACAGGCTTCTCCAAAAGTCTGTACAAAACCAAATGCTTTGATCACACTATCAAAGCGTTTATTCCAACTCCGAGAGGCTTGCACCAGTCCATAAATGGATTGCTGGAGCTTGCACACTTTGGTAGCTCCCTTTGGATCGACAAAACCTTCCGGTTGCATCATATACAACTCTTCTTCCGTAAATCCATTCAGAATGCAGTTTTTACATCCATCTCGCCAAATTTCATAATCATAAAATGCGGCAATCGCTAACATGATTCGGACAGACTTAAGCATCGCTACGGGTGAGAAGGTCTCATCGTAGTCAACCCCTTGAACTTGTCGAAAACCTTTCGCAACAAGTCGAGCTTTGTAGACAGTAATATTATCGTTAGCGTCAGTCTTCTTCTTGAAGATCCATTTATTCTCAATTGCTTGCCGATCATCGGGCAAGTCAACCAAAGTCCACACTTTGTTCTCATACATGGATCCCATCTTAGATTTCATGGCTTCAAGCCATTTTGCGGAATCTGGTCTCACCATTGCTTCTTCATAGTTCGTAGGTTCATCATGATCTAGTAGCATGACTTCCAGAACAGGATTACCGTACCACTCTGGTGCGGATCTTACTCTGGTTGATCTACGAGTTTCAGTAACTACTTGATCTGAAATTTCATGATCATCATCATTAACTTCCTCACTAATTGGTGTAGGTGTCACATAAACCGGTTTCTGTGATGAACTACTTTCCAATAAGGGAGCAGGTACAGTTACCTCATCAAGTTCTACTTTCCTCCCACTCACTTCTTTCGAGAGAAACTCCTTCTCTAGAAAGGATCCATTTTTAGCAACAAATATTTTGCTTCGGATCTGTGATAAAAGGTGTACCCAACAGTCTCCTTTAGGTATCCTATGAAGACACTTTTCTCCGATTTGGGTTCGAGCTTATCAGGTTGAAGCTTTTTCACATAAGCATCACAGCCCCAAACTTTAAGAAACGACAACTTTGGTTTCTTGCCAAACCACAGTTCATAAGGTGTCATCTCAACGGATTTCGATGGTGCCCAATTTAATGTGAATGCGGCCGTCTCTAAAGCATAACCCCAAAATGATAGCGGTAAATCAGTAAGAGACATCATACATCGCACCATATCCAGTAAAGTACGATTACGACGTTCGGACACACCATTACTGTTGTGGTGTTCCGGGTGGCGTGAGTTCTTGAAAACTATTCCGCATTGTTTCAAATGTAGAACAAACTCGTAACTCGAATATTCTCCTCCAAGATCAGATCGTAGAAACTTTTTTCTTGTTACGATGATTTTCAACTTCACTCTGAAATTATTTGAACTTTTCAAATGTTCCAGACTTATGCTTCATTAAGTAGATATACCCGTATCTGCTTAAATCATCTGTGAAGGTGAGAAAATAACGATATCCGCCATGAGCCTCAACATTCATCGGACCACATACATTTGTATGTATGATTTTCAACAAATCTGTTGCTCTCTCCATAGTACCGGAGAACGGCGTTTTAGTCATCTTGCCCATGAGGCACAATTCGCAAGTACCAAGTGATTCATAATCAAGTGGTTCCAAAAGTCCATCAGTATGGAATTTCTTCACGCGGTTTACACCGATATGACCTAAACGGCAGTGCCACAAATAAGTTGCACTATCATTATCAACTCTGCATCTTTTGGCTTCAACATTATGAATATGTGTATCACTACTATCGAGATTCATCAAAAAATAGACCACTCTTCAAGGGTGCATGACCATAAAAGATATTACTCATATAAATAGAACAACCATTATTCGCTGATTTAAATGAATAACTGTCTCGCATCAAACAAGATCCAGATATAATGTTTATGCTCAACGCTGGCACCAAATAACAATTATTTAGGTCTAAAACTAATCCCGAAGGTAGATGTAGAGGTAGCGTGCCGACCACGATCACATCGACTTTGGAACCATTTCCCACGTGCATCGTCACCTCGTCCTTGGCCAGTGTTCGCTTAATCCGTAGTCCCTGTTTCGAGTTGCAAATATTAGCAACAGAACCAGTATCAAATACCCAGGTGCTACTGCGAGCTCTAGTAAGGTACACATCAATAACATGTATATCACATATACCTTTGTTCACCTTGCCATCCTTCTTATCCGCCAAATACTTGGGGCAGTTCCGCTTCCAGTGACCAGTCTTCTTGCAGTAGAAGCACTCAGTTTCAGGCTTAGGTCCAGACTTGGGTTCTTCTCCTGAGCAGCAACTTGCTTGCCGTTCTTATTGAAGTTCCCCTTCTTCTTCCCTTCGCCCTTTTTCTTGAAACTAGTGGTCTTGTTGACCATCAACACTTGATGCTCCTTCTTGATTTCTACCTCCGCAGCCTTTAGCATTGCGAAGAGCTCGGGAATCATCTTATCCATCCCTTGCATGTTATAGTTCATCACGAAGCTCTTGTAGCTTGGTGGCAGTGATTGGAGAATTCTGTCAATGACGCTATCATCCGGAAGATTAACTCCCAGTTGAATCAAGTGATTACTATACCCAGACATCTTGAGTATATGCTCACTGACAGAACTATTCTCCTCCATCTTGCATCTATAGAACTTATTGGAGACTTCATATCTCTCTATCTAGGCATTTGCTTGAAATATTAACTTCAACTCATGGAACATCTCATATGCTCCATGACGTTCAAAACGTCGTTGAAGTCCCGGTTCTAAGCCGTAAAGCATGGCACACTGAAATATTGAGTAGTCATCAGCTTTGCTCTGCTAGACGTTCATAACATCTGGTGTTGCTCCTGCAGCAGGCCTGGCACCCAGCGGTGCTTCCAGGACGTAATTCTTCTGTGCAGCAATGAGGATAATCCTCAAGTTACGGACCCAGTCCCAGCAATGAGGATAATCCTCAAGTTAAGGAACACATTAAAATTCAACGGAACAACAGCACGGGCCATCTATCTACAATCAAACATAGACAAGCAAGATACTATCAGGTACTAAGTTCAAGATAAATTTACGTTCAATTAATCATATTACTTAAGAACTCCCACTTAGAAAGACATCCCTTTAATCCTCTAAGTGATCACGTGATCCAAATCAACTAAACCATAACCGATCATCACGTGAAATGGAGTAGCCTTCAATGGTGAACATCACTATGTTGATCATATCCACTATATGATTCACGCTCGACCTTTCGGTCTCAGTGTTCCAGGCCATATCTGCATATGCTAGGCTCGTCAAGTTTAACCTGAGTATTCTGCGTGTGCAAAACTGGCTTGCACCCGTTGTAGATGGACGTAGAGCTTATCACACCCGATCATCACGTGGTGTCTAGGCATGACAAACTTTGGCAACGGTGCATACTCAGGGAGAACACTTTTTATCTGGAAATTTAGTGAGAGATCATCTTATAATGCTACCGTCAATCAAAGCAAGATAAGATGCATAAAAGATAAATATCACATGCAATCAATATAAGTGATATGATATGGCCATCATCATCTTGTGCTTGTGATCTCCATCTCCGAAGCACCTCCATGATCACCATCGTCACCGGTAGCGACACCTTGATCTCCATCGTAGCATCGTTGTCGTCTCGCCAATCTTATGCTTCTCGACTATCGCTACCGCTTAGTGATAAAGTAAAGCATTACAGGGCGTTGCATTGCATACAATAAAGCGACAACCTTATGGCTCCTGCCAGTTGCCGATAACTCGGTTACAAAATATGATCATCTCATACAATAAAATATAGCATCACGTCTTGACCATATCACATCACAACATGCCCTGCAAAAACAAGTTAGACGTCCTCTACTTTGTTGTTGCAAGTTTTACGTGGCTGCTACGGGCTTAGCAAGAACCGTTCTTACCTACGCATCAAAAACCACAACGATAGTTTGTCAAGTTGGTGCTGTTTTAACCTTCGCAAGGACTGGGCGTAGCCACACTCGGTTCAACTAAAGTTGGAGAAACTGACACCCGCCACCCACCTGTGTGCAAAGCACGCCGGAGAACCGGTCTCGCGTAAGCGTCTGGCGTAATGTTGGTCCGGGCCGCTTCGTCCAACAATACCGCCGAACCAAAGTATGACATGCTGGTAAGCAGTATGACTTATATCACCCACAACTCACTTGTGTTCTGCTCGTGCATATGACATCTACGCATAAAACCTGGCTCGGATGCCACTGTTGGGAAACGTAGTAATTTCAAAAAATTTCCTAAGCACACGCAAGATCATGGTGATACATAGCAACGAGAGGGGAGAGTGTTGTCCACGTACCCTCGTAGACCGATAGCGGAAGTGTTAGCACAACGCGGTTGATGTAGTCGTACGTCTTCACGATCCGACCGATCAAGTACCGAACGTCACGGCACCTCCGAGTTCAGCACACGCTCAGCCCGATGGCGTCCCTCGAACTCCGATCCAGCCGAGTGTTGAGGGAGAGTTTCACAAGACGACGGTGTGGTGACGATGTTGATGTTCTACCGATGCAGGGCTTCGCCTAAGCACCGTTACAGTATTATCGAGGTGGACTATGGTGGAGGGGGGCACCGCACACGGCTAAAAGATCAAACATATCAATTGTTGTGTCTTTGGGGTGCCCCTTGCCCCCGTATATAAAGGAGCAAAGGGGAGGCCGGCTGGCCCTCTATGGCGCACCCCCAAGAGGGGAATCCTACTAGGACTCCAAGTCCTAGTAGGTTTCCACCTAAAGGGAGAGAGAGGGGGAAGGAAGGAGAGGGAGAGGGAGAGGGAAAGGGGGGCGCGGCCCCCCTCTCCTAGTCCAATTTGGACAAAAGGGGGAGGGGTGCGCGGCTTGCCCTAGGCCGCCCCTCTCTCTCTCCACTAAGGCCCATCGAGGCCCATTAGTTCCCCCCGGGGTTCTGATAACCCTCCGGCACTCCGGTTTTATCCGAAACTTCTCCGGAACACTTCCGGTGTCCGAATATAGTCGTCCAATATATCAATCTTCATGTCTCGACCATTTCGAGACTCCTCGTCATGTCCGTGCTCACATCCGGGACTCCGAACAACCTTCGGTACATCAAAACATATAAACTCATGATTGGGAGAGGTCCGGATGCTCTTTATAGGAGAGGTCCTGTTGCAATTCGAGCACTTCATGATCCACTGCTCGGATTGGGTCCTTGAAGCAGCGATGGAGCTGTGACACGTGGAACACATCGTGAACCTGAGAAAGGTTCGACGGAAGCTCGATTGATATGCCACTTTCCCACGCCTTTCCGAGAATAGTGAATGGGCCAATATAGCGAGGAGCCAGCTTGCCCTTGATCCCGAAGCGGTGAGCACCCTTCATTGGTGTAACGCGAAGATAGGCCTTTTCGCCAGGTTGATAGACCATGTCTTTATGATGACGGTCATAATTACTCTTTTGGCGTGACTGAGCAGTCTTGAGATTCTTGCGAATAATGCGGACTTGATCCTCGGCATGTTGGATAATATCCGGACCAAAGAGTGGACGTTCCCCAGTTTCTGACCAGTTCAGAGGGGTTCGGCACTTTTGTCCATATAACACTTCGAAGGGGGCCATCTTCAGACTAGCTTGATAGCTATTGTTATAAGAGAACTCAGCATACGGGAGAGATTCCTCCCATTTCTTGCCGAAGGAAATATCACAAGCTCGAAGCATGTCTTCGAGAACTTGGTTTACATGCTCGACTACGGATGAAACGCAGTACTGAAAGATAAGTGAGTCCCCATAGCTTCTTGGAAACTTGCCCAGAATCTTGAAGTGAATAAGCTGCCACGGTCCGAACTGATAACCAGTGGAATACCGTGAAGTGAAACAATTCGACATGTAGAGAGTTGCAAGTCGACTAGCGGTGATCGTTTCTTTGACCGCCAGAAAATGTGCAACTTTAGAAAGCCGGTCAATGACGACAAGAATATCATCATTACCTTTCTGCGATTTGGGAAATCCATTGACGAAGTCCATTTCAACATGGTCCCATTTCCATTCAGGAATAGAGATAGGTTGCAGAGTTCCAGCAGGCCTTTGATGTTCTGCTTTGATACGACGACAAATGTCACATTCAGCAACATAATGAGCGATGTCTTGCTTCATGTTAGACCACCAGAATCTTTGACGAATGTCCTGGTACATCTTTGTACTACCAGGATGGATACATAGAGGCGTATCATGAGCTTCTTTCATAACTTTCTCGAGTCATATTCAGGTTTTTCTCCTTACACGGCACCACTAGGGCGGCCTTTGAAGTACAAGGCGCCATCATCAAGAACAGTGAAGAATGAGGGCTTTCCTTCTTTGAGGTCGCGCTTAATCTTGTGGGCTTCAGAGTCATATCCTGTATTGTCTTGATGGAGCTCACGAGATCGGGTTCGACAACCAGGGTATAGAGGGAACCCTGGGAAACAACACGGAGATTCATCTTGCGAAACTCCTCAGGAGGGGGAGCGAGTGCACCCGGAGGAACAATATGGAGGTTCAGCTTTCTGAATTCTTCAACAAGTGAGGGCTGAACTTTGTGAATCTGGAGGTGGTTGCAGTAAGACTTGTGGCTCAAGGCATCAGCCATTACATTAGCCTTGCCTGGTGTATAGGAAATACCCAAGTCAAAGTCTGCAACAATCTCCATCCATCTCTGCTGACGGAGGTTCAGGTCTGGCTGAGTAAACAGATACTTCAGACTTTGGTGGTCGGTGAAGATCTCGCAACGATTACCGAGAAGGTAATGTCGCCACTGTTTCAGTGCATGGATAACAGCAGCAAGCTCGAGGTCGTGAACTAGGTAGTTCTCTTCGTGAGGGCGCAATTGTCGAGAGGCATAGGCAATCACTTTGCGCTCCTGCATTAGGACACAGCCTAATCCTTGACGGGAAGCGTCGCAGTAAATGACGAAGTCCTTCTTAGTATCAGGTGGAGCTAGTACTGGGGCAGAAGTCAACTTGTCTTCGAAAGTGCCCGGAAGCTTTCGACATTTGTCTGTCCATTGGAACTTGACGCCCTTATGCAACAGGTTAGTCAGAGGCCTGGCAATCTTGGAGAAGTTCCCGACGAATCGACGGCAATAGCTGGCGAGACCGAGAAAACTTCTAACTTGCTTGACATTCTTCGGAGGAGTCCAATCAAGAATAGCCTGGACTCTTTCAGGGTTGACGGCAATACCATCCTTAGAGATGACATGCCCGAGATAGGTTACTTCGGGAAGCCAGAATTCACATTTGGAGAACTTGGCGTATAGCTGATGCTCTCGTAGCTTTTCCAAAGACAATCTGAAGATGTTCAGCATGTTCTTCTTCGTTCTTGGAAAATACCAGGATATCATCCGGATAATCCACGCATTTAACTTGTCGAGGTAATCCATGAATATATAGTTCATCAAAGTAGAGAAGGTGGCTGGAGCATTGGTTAAGCCGAAAGACATGACGGTGTACTCGTATGAACCATAACGAGTCACAAAGGCGGTCTTTGGGATATCCTCTTCACGAACACGGATCTGGTGGTAACCCAACCTCAAGTCGAGTTTAGAGAACACTGATGAACCAGCCAGTTGATCATAAAGATCATTGATCCGAGGAAGAGGATACTTATTCTGAATGGTAGCTTGGTTTATAGGACGGTAGTCTTGGACCAATCGGTTTGTCCCATCCTTCTTCTTGACAAAGAGAGAAGGTGCTCCCCAAGGAGATCAACTTGGGCGAATGAAACCACTTCGAAGAGATTTATCAATTTCCTCTTTAAGCTCAAGGAGTTCATGCGGCGGCATCTTGTAGGGTCGCTTGGCTATAGGAGTGGTGCCTAGTTTCAAGTCGATGACGAATTCGACAGCTCTAGCAGGGGGAATCCCTGGAAGTTCTTCAGGAAAGACGTCCTGGAAGTCGCGAGCAGCAGGAATGTTTTCAATGCCCTCGAGTGGTGCAGCGTTCAATGCATTCAATGCATAGAGCCTTGCCTCGACATTTTGAACCAGACGAGCATTGTAGCTTATTATTTCATCAGAAGGGTGTAGCAGATGGACGGTCTTGGTGGCGCAAACGATAGAAGCAGTATGCGCTTTTAACCAATTCATTCCCAGAATGAGATCAATGCTACAGGACTTCAGTACTATGGGAGAGACAAGAAATTCCAGTCCTTCGATTTCAACGGGGACGTCGTTGCAAATCATGGAGGTCCGACATTGGCCCGCAGGGGTGTGCACTAATAGCAAAACGTTCATGTCCTCACATTTAATGTCGTGCAATCATGCAAAATATTTAGACATGAATGAATGCGATGCACCTGTGTCAAATAAAACGGATGCTGGTACTGAATTTACGAGGAGTGTACCCATCACAGTAGCAGGCTGGTCTTGAGCTTCGTTCAAATCAACGTGGTTGGCATGAACACGACCATAAGACTTGGCGTTGTTGTTGCGGGGCTGGTTGCTTCCACGGCGATTCTTGGGGAAGTGCCGATTGATTCGATTCGATTGCAATCCCTAGCACGGTGACCTGGTTGACCACACTTGTAGCATGCAGACCATTATTGGGAGTGGGAACAGGAGCTTGGGGTGGGCGAGCTGGAAGCCTTGGCTGCCTAGTTGGAGGAGTAGGCGGACGAGGTGCAGCATAGCTTCGCCTTTGGGGCAGGTGCATTAATTTGGTACATCTTTGTTGGGAATCCATATCTTGCGCCTGCGAGGACGGGCCGAAGATGAGCCCGTGTCATGGTTGCGCCTGTTAGAGCTCTGGTATTCCTGCAGACCAGTTTCGACATTGATAGCTTTGTTCACCAAGGTGGCGAAATCAGCAAAGTCGTGCACTAGAAGTGCGAGCTTGATGTCAGCTTGAAGGCCGTCATGGAACTTCTCTTGTCTGCGTGCATCAGTTGCAATGTCCTCTTCAGCATAGCGAGACAAGTCCAGAAACTCTCACTGATAAGCTTCAACAGTCTTGTTGCCTTGGGTGAGGTTGCGGAACTCACGCTTCTTCCAGTCCATGACTTCTTGAGGGATGAAGCAGGCACGGAAAGCAGCTTGGAAGTCTGGCCAGGTGATGATTGTTCCAATCGGCGAGTACGCCTGTGGCTGTCCCACCATTGAGCTGCGGGTCCCTTCAAGAAGGAAGCAAAGGTGACATAGCTGGCGGGGGCTACATCAGCAGACTCCATCTCATAGGTGATGTCACGAGCTACCATCAACATCCGGTAGCTGAGTTGAGTTGCAGTACACAGTTGGGTTCAGGCGCATGAAATCCTGCAGAGTTACTGTGTTTGGCTGCTGGTTCATATTGGGGCGAGGAAACTGAGCCATCATGTTTTCCATGAACTGGCGATTCATCTCAAGCTGTTGGATCATACCAGCCATGTACTCAGGCGGTGGTGGGAAGTTGCCACCACGACCACGACCAGCTGGTCTAACCATCCTGCTAATATATAATAGGGGTAGTTCAGCAATTGAGAAATTTGCAAAGGACAAGAATCATTCATGATGAAACATGCATAATGAAAGCAGCACGATAGAAACTACATAGTAGTCGGCATATCTTACAAAAGGGATCATGCATAGAGTTCGGTACACAGAGTTCAGTACATAGACTAAGACATCATAGGCGGCACGCAGCTCATGGCGAATGCATCTAACACTTAACAAGCAAGCCTACATCAGTCCCATGCGATCGCAGAGGTAGGCTGTAGCACAAAGCTGGTAGTGTGGCATCGAGAACTCCACGTCGGCAACACGGGGTCCGCGGATACTGCAGTGCGGAACCCGACGCTCAAGTGGCGTAAGAGGACCAAGTGCGGAGAGTAGCCTCCACCTCGCCAACCGACACCCTGGGGCATCACGGTCCTGGCTGGGTAGATCGCAGAACGCGGCAGCTCTCTGGATCGGACAAAGGGGTGCAACAGCGTCAGAGCATGGTAAAGGTGCTGACGGGTGGTGTACAACTCGTGGCGAAGAGCTCGGTTAGCTCGATCCAACCCATCAGCATGCAGAACAAAGTTCTGATGGTAGAAGGGCTCTCGGGTGACAGTGGAGTAGGCAGCAGTGTAGTAACCCTCCGCACCAACATCGGATGCGATAGCAATGTGCCTGAAGGGGGAGGTGTCCAACTCCTGATACTCTCCACGAAGACGTGTCAGAGCAGCATAAGCAGCATCGTGGACTGCCATATCGATAGTCACCCCAACACCATGTGCGGCGTGCAACACGATGAGTGGAGTCATACTCCGAGAGTAGAGGTGGACGATGGCGCAATCGCTCTGGTTAAAGTCCCGGTACTCCTCAAAGACGGTGTACTCGGTGCCAGCGATAACCCGGATAGGTCATCATCTCAGCTAGCACCGCAGTGATCCCGAGGCACCAATGGCCGTCGTGTGGCGCCGCGACACGCCTCGTGGGTTCCATATGAAAATAAAGATGTTTCAAAGGAGTCAAATGACAGTGTGGAAATTGATCAAAATACAATTCCAAGGAACAACTATGGCTTTATTCAACTTTGGGGTGAATGTGGTCACGGGATCCTAGTGTTAGTTAGTAAATTCGTTTAACCCGAGTAGAAGAGAGTTCAGAGTCCCAGAGTAAAGGTCGAGGAGTAAAAGATCCTAGTACCACCCGATGGCGACGTGGCCCGTAAGGCACACAACCAAGTTAGCAAAAGTTTTGCAATGTCTAGACTCGACTTCGCCAAGGAGTGTGGAAGGGGATTCCTACAGGCAATGGCTCGATACCAATCTCAGACGCCTCGATTCAATCATACACTAATCATGCACGCAAATGTGTACGATCAAGATCAAGGACTCACGGGAAGATATCACAACACAACTCTAAAACATAAATAAGTCATACAAGCATCATAATACCAGCCAGGGGCCTTGAGGGCTCGAATACAAGTGCTCGATCATAGACGAGTTAGCGGAAGAAACAATATCTGGGTACAGACATAAGTTAAACAAGTTTGCCTTAAGAAGGCTAGCACAAACTGGGATACAGATCGAAAGAGGCGCAGACCTCCTGCCTGGGATCCTCCTAACTACTCTGGTCGCCGGCCGGCTGCACGTAGTAGTAGGCACCTCCGGGGTAGTAGTCGTCATCGACGGTGGAGTCAGCTCCAGGCTCCATCGTCTGCAGTTGCGATGTCCGGGTAAAGAAAGGGGAAAGGGGGAACAAGGCAACCGTGAGTACTCATCCAAAGTACTCGCAAGCAAGGAGCTACACTACATATGCATGGATATATGTGTAAAGGGCCATATCGGTGGACTGAATCGCAAAATGCTAGAATAAGAGGGGATATCTAATCTCGTCGAAGACTACGCTTGGCAGCCTCCGCCTTTGCAGCATGTAGCAGTAGAGTAGATCAAGTCCTCCAAGTAGCATCACATAGCAATAATCCTACCCGGCGATCCCTCCTCGTAACCACGAGAGAGAGCGACCACCGGGTTGTATCCGCACTTGGAAGGGTGTGTTTTATTAAGTATCCGGTTCTAATTGTCATAAGGTCAAGGTACAACTCCAAGTCGTCCCTGTTATCAAGATCACAGCTATTCAAATAGATTAAATTCCTGCGGGGTGCACCACATAACCCAACACGCTTGATCCCATTTGGCGGACACACTTTTACGGGTCATGCCCGGCAGCGGGAGATCAACACGTCGCAGCCCCACCTAGGCACTGTGAGAGGCCAAAGACGCCGGTCTAAACCTAAGCGCATGAGGTGCAGGCCCATCGCCCAATGCACACCTGCACGCTATGCGTGGCCAAAGCGTAACTAGCCCCCTTAATACAAGAGCAGGCCTACGTTCCAATCTGGCGCGCGCCGCTCAGTCGCTGACATCACGAAGTGCTTCGGCTGATACCACGATGCCGGGATACCCATAACTACTCCTGCGTAGATGGTTAGTGCGTATAGACCAAATGGCCAGACTCAGATCAAATACCAAGATCTCGTTAAGCATGTTAAGTATCCGCGAACTCCGAACAGGGCCAGGCCCACCTCTCTCCTAGGCGGTCTCAACCTGCCTGCCGCCTCCGCCACAAAGATCCACTCGCGGGTGCTCCACAAGCCGACCCGACTTTAGTCACCACATGTATCATGTATAAGGTATATAGTATATACCCGTGATCACCTCCCGAGTGATCACGACCCGATAGTATAGCACAGCAGACGGACAAGAATGTAGGGCCACAGATGGAATACTAGCATCCTATACTAAGCATGTAGGATTGCAGGTAAAGGTAACAACAGTAGTAGCAAGGACAGGCTATGCATCAGGATAGGTATAATGGAAAGCAGTAACATGCTACACTACTCTAATGCAAGCAGTATAGAGTAGAATAGGCGATATCTGGTGATCAAGGGGGGGCTTGCCTGGTTGCTCTGGCAAGAGAGAGGGTCGTCAACTCAAGAGTCGTGATCAAGAAGCAGCAGCCGGTCTCGTAGTCTACCGTAGAGAAGAGGGGAAGAAACAATGAATACCATGCAAACAGATGCATATCGATGCATGACATGACAAGTAACGGTGCTAGGGTTCCCTAACGCGGTATGAGGTGATACCGTGAAGGGAAAGCATCCGGGAAGTATTCCCGGTGTTTCGCGTTTTCGGGCAGAGGAGCCGGAGGGGGAAAGTTGCGAGTTTGATATGTTAGGAGTGTGTGGTGGACGAACGGGCTGCGTATCCGGGATCGTCTCGTCGTTCTAAGCAACTTTCATGTTGAAAATAATTTAATCCGAGTTACGGATTGAAAGATATGATTTTCTAAAGATTTTATTAATTTCTGGAATTTAATTAATTATTTAATTTAATTCGAAAATGCAATTATGACATCAGCATGATGTCATGCTGACGTCAGCAGTCAACAGGGGTTGACTGGGTCAATCTGATGGTGGGACCCGGTTGTCATTGTCTAAGACTAACTAATCAGGTTTAGTTAGTCTAACTAAAATGATTAGGTTTATTAACTACAATTAATTAGGTTAACTAATCAGGATTAATTGAGTTAATTAATTCTTTAATTAATTAATTAATATTTTAATTATTTTAATTATTTATTTATTTACTCTTTTTTTAATCTTTTTTTGTCTTTTGTTTTTCTGTTTTATCTCTTTCCTTTTATTTATTTTCTTTCACTATTTTTATTCAACTCAGGGCATTTAAGTATTTTATAAATTTGTGTTTTCTTTAATATAATTACCACGGCATTTAATCGCAAACTCCGAACATTTTAGTTTAATATTTTGAAACTTTTGCCGTTTGACAATAATTTGAATCTGAATTTCGAACGGTTTCGAATTATTGCGAGGATAGGAACAGTAACCGAGGTGTCATGGCACGATTAGCGTGGGATTACTGTAGCACGATTATCCGTGCGTTACAATCCCTTTTTATGTCTTTAGCTTACCTTGCTGGGGGCGCCCCTCGGGCTGCAGCATCCCCAAGTCGCTCGGGCCTGACCCAGTGGCATGTATCTTCCCTGCGTTTACTTACGCCAGTTTGCTTTCCATGCTTAATCTACCTATGCCTATCACCTGTTTGATTCTCACCCGCCACAGGGGCTACTCACGCTGGCTCGACGCTTGTACTCGGGTCCGTCCCTGCAACGTCGACAAACCTGAGCGGTCGAGCTTTGGCTCGCGGCATGCCCTTAGTGCCTTCATCTCCTCGTGGAGCAATCAGCGGCGGACCGACAACCATAGTGGCAAACTGTGTCTCTCCTTGTGCTGGCTTGCAGGAATCTCCTGAGGATGACGGCAGTCGGCACCGCGAGCTCCCTCTTCCCCCATGCAATCCGCCTGCGCGTTAAAAGAGGGGCTCCTGAGCATCGCGACTCAGGAACTCTTACTGGCTCTCTAGCCCTCAACCCCTGGCCTTGACCACGTCACGCGACCTGGCATACCAGCGGCGGCTGAGCTCGCTCGAGAGCCGGGACCTGAGGACGTAGGGCACAAAGGAGAGCGTGGAGAAGAGGGGAGGCTCGTACGGGCATGGCCTAGCTATGCTACGGACGCCTATGCACGAATCGGGCGCACCATGAGGAATCGACTCTGGACCGTCAAGATAAGTTCCCAGCCCGGGTTGGCTAAACTGCTAAGGGTTATGAACCGTACTAACCGCAGCCCTGCCATAGCAACGTCACCCCCCTTTCTTACCTCTCGACGGCAGTTTGAGCGCTAAAGGGGACCTCCTGAGCATCGCGCCTCAGGAACTCTACTGGACCTCGGGCCGCTCACCTCCTGGCCTTGACCACGGCATGCGACCTGGCATACCAGCGACGGCTGTAGCCTACCTGGGGACCGAGACCTGTTAGCGTAGAGCACCGAGTCGTCGCTAGGTAGGAAAGGGAGACCGAGCTGAAGCAGGACTCACGCTTACGCAAGTTCATAAGAAGGACAATATTGACAAGAGACGTTACAAAACCTTTACACACCCTCACGGGGCACTCCTTGATTCCTTGCAGAGAACAAAAGGCAAGAGCTTAGGGAATCCTAACTACACGTGCTCCTATGGATGACGCCATCATCAACAATGGGCCACCAGAGGCCGGCGCCAACCTCATCCAGATCAGCGGCGGCGGCGACCTGATGCTGCAGCCCTGCTCCGAGCTCGGCGGGAGCTTGGGGGCACGTAGCTGTCGTCGCTCGTTTCCAGGGTCTCGTAGAGCTCGGGAGTGTCGCTGGACTCCCAAGTGCCGCCGCTGCTTCCAGAGGAGCCGTTGGCGGCAGGGCGGCGAGCCTGCCCAGTGCAAGGCACTGACTGATGACCCCTCCTGGGGCAGCACTCCAAACGGCGGCCTTCTGCGTCGAAGACCTTGAAGAACATCGTGGAGGCACCGTCATACAGGAAATGGACCGCGAGGGCGCCCTCCGTGTGACACACTCGGGCGACCTCACCCCAGCCTCGGGTCATGAAGATCTTCCCCGAGGAGACGACCTCAACCTCCGCTCCAGTCGCTGATACATCTCCAACGTATCTATAATTTTTGATTGCTCCATGCTATATTATCTACTGTTTTGGGCAATACTGGGCTTTATTTTCCACTTTTATATTACTTTTGGGACTAACCTATTAATCGGAGGCCCAGCCAGTTCTTGTTTTTTGCCTATTTCAGTATTTCGAAGAAAAAGAATATCAAACGGAGTCAAAATGGAACGAAATCAACTGGAGAAGTTATTTTTGGAAGGAAAGCTACCGGATAGACTTGGACCCCACGTCAAGGAAGGAACGAGGAGGCCACGAGGGTGGGGGGCGCGCCCACCCCCTAGGGCGCGCCCCCTGCCTCGTGGGGCCCCCGTGGCTCCCCTGACGTGCTTCTTCCGCCTATATAACTCCACGTACCCTAAAACTTCCAGAACAGAGATTAGATCGGGAGTTCTGCCGCCGCAAAACCTCCAGAGCCACCAAAAACCAATCGGGACCCTGTTCCGGCACCCTGCCGGAGGGGGGAACCCTCACCGGTGGCCATCTTCATCATCCCGGCGCTCTCCATGACGAGGAGGGAGTAGTTCACCCTCGGGGCTGTGAGGGTATGTACCAGTAGCTATGTGTTTGATCTCTCTCTCTCTCGTGTTCTCGACTTCACACGATCTTGATGCATCGCGAGCTTTGTTAGTATAGTTGGATCTTATGTTTCTTCTCCCCCTCTACTCTCTTGTAATGGATTGAGTTTTCCCTTTGAAGTAATCTTATCGGATTGAGTCTTTAAAGATTTGAGAACACTTGATGTATGTCTTGCCGTGCGTATCTATGGTGACAATGGGATATCACGTGATTCACTTGATGTATGTTTTGGTGATCAACTTGCGGGTTCCACCCATGAATCTATGCATAGGGGTTGGCACACGTTTTCGTCATGATTCTCCGATAGAAACTTTGGGGCACTCTTTGAGGTTCTATGTGTTGGTTGAATAGATGAATCTGAGATTTTGTGATGCATATCGTATAATCATACCCACAGATACTTGAGGTGACATTGGAGTATCTAGGTGACATTAGGGTTTTGGTTGATTTGTGTCTTAAGGTGTTATTCTAGTACAAACTCTAGGGCTGTTTGTGACACTTATAGGAATAGCCCAACGGATTGATTGGAAAGAATAACTTTGAGGTGGTTTCGTACCCTACCATAATCTCTTCATTTGTTCTCTGCTATTAGTGACTTTGGAGTGACTCTTTGTTGCATGTTGAGGGATAGTTATATGATCTAATTATGTTATTATTGGTTAGAGAACTTGCACTAGTGAAAGTATGAACCCTAGGCCTTGGTTCCTAGCATTGAAATACCGTTTACGCTCACTATTATCACTTGTTACCTTGCTGTTTTTGTATTTTCAGATTACAAAAACCTATATCTACCATCCATATTGCACTTGTATCACCATCTCTTCACCGAACTAGTGCACCTATACAATTTACCATTGTATTGGGTGTGTTGGGGACACAAGAGACTCTTTGCTATTTGGTTGCAGGGTTGTTTGAGAGAGACCATCTTCATCCTACGCCTCCCACGGATTGATAAACCTTAGGTCATCCACTTGAGGGAAATTTGCTACTGTCCTACAAACCTGTGCACTTGCAGGCCCAACAACGTCTATAAGAAGAAGGTTGTGTAGTAGACATCAAGCTCTTTTCTGGCACCGTTGCCGGGGAGGTTAGTGCTTGAAGGTATATCTTTAGATCGTGCAATCGAATCTTTTTGTTTCCTGTTTTAGCACTAGTTTATAAAAGAAAACTACCAAAAAATGGAATTGAGTTTGTCTCATACGATTCATCTTTTTAATGTCTTCCGTGAAAATAAGGATTCCGATAATTGTGCTCAATTGCTAGAGGAAGAATGCATTAGAATGTTTGGAACTAAATCTTTGAATGATGAGCATGATTGCAATGTTGTTAGTATGAATTCCTTGAATATCCATGATGCTAATGATATGCAAAGCCACAAGCTTGGGGAAGCTATGTTTGATGAAGATGATATTTTTTGTCCCCCAAGCTTTGATGAGCAAATTTACTATGATGAAAGTATGCCTACTATCTATGATGATTATTGTGATGACACGTATGCTTTAAAGAATAATGATAACCATGAAACTTGTCATCTTGATCTTAATTTTCAATCACATGATAGTTATTTTGTTGAGTTTGCTCCCACTACTATTGATGAGAATAAATTTGCTTACGTGGAGAGTAAGAAAATTTCTATGCTTGTAGATCATGAAAAGAATGTTTTAGGTGCTGGTTATATTGTTGAATTCATTCATGGTGCTACTGAAAATTATTATGAGGGAGGAAGATATGCTTGTAGGAATTGCAATAATATCAAGTTTCCTCTCTATGTGCTTAAAGTTTTGAAGTTATGCTTGTTTCACCTTCCTATGCAAGTTGATTCTTGTTCCCATAGGTTGTTTACTCACAAAATCGCTATGCATAGGAAGTGGGTAAGACTTAAATGTGCTAGTCATATTCTTCATGATGCTCTATTTATGTTTCAATTCTTATCTTTTTTTGTGAGCATCATTGAAATCATCATGCGTAGCTAGGGGCATTAAACGTTAGCGCTTGTTGGGAGGCAACCAAATTTTAATTTAGTTTCTTGCTTTTTGGTTCTGTTTAGTAATAAATAATCCATCTAGCTTATGTTTAGATGTGGTTTTGTGTTTTATTTAGTGTTTGTGCCAAGTAGAACCTTTGGGAAGACTTGGGTGAAGTCTTTATGATCATGCTGTAAAAAACAGAAACTTTAGCGCTCACGAGATTAGCTAGAACTTTTTACTGGAAAGTGCTATTTAGTTGATTCTTTTTGAAGATGATTACTAGACAAATTCCTCAGGTCCATCAATTTATTTTAGAATTCTTGGAGTTCCAGAAGTTTGCGTTAGTTACAGATTACTACAGCTGTTCTGTTTTTGACAGATTATGTTTTCATTGTGTTGTTTGCTTATTTTGATGAATCTATGGCTAGTAAAATAGGTTATAAACCATAGAGAAGTTGGAATACAGTAGGTTTAACACCAATATAAATAAAGAATGAGTTCATTACAGTACCTTGAAGTGGTGTTTTGTTTTCTTTCACTAATGGAGCTCACGAGATTTTCTCTTAAGTTTTGTGTTGTGAAGTTTTCAAGTTTTGGGTAAAGATTCGATGGACTATGGAATAAGGAGTGGAAAGAGCCTAAGCTTGGGGATGCCTAAGGCACCCCAAGGTAATATTCAAGGACAACCAAGCGTCTAAGCTTGGGGATGCCCCGGAAGGCATCCCTCTTTAAATCTTCGTTCATCGGTAACTTTACTTGGAGCTATATTTTTATTCACCACATGATATGTGTTTTGCTTGGAGCGTCATTTTATTTTCTTTAGCTTTGCTTGCTGTTTGAATAAAGTACCAAGATCTGAAATTCTTAAATTTTAGAGATTCTTCACATCGTTGCATAATTATTCGGCTACTCATTGATTTTAACTTATATCTTTCGGAGTAGTTTGTCATTTGCTCTAGTGCTTCACTTATATCTTTTAGAGCACAATGATGGTTTTATTTTGAAGAAATAGATGAACTCTCATGCTTCACTTAGATTATTTTGAGAGTCTTAAATAGCATGGTAATTTTCTTAAATAATCCTAATGTGCTAAGCATACAAGATTTGTAAGAATTCTTATGAGTGTGTTGAATACTAAGAGAAGTTTGATGCTTGATGATTGTTTTGAGATATGTAGGTAATAATATCAAAGTCGTGCTAGTTGAGTAGTTGTGAATTTGAGAAATGCTTGTGTTGAAGTTTGCAAGTCCTGTAGCATGCACGTATGGTAAACTTTATGTAACAAATTTGAAACATGAGGTGTTATTTGATTGTCCTCCTTATGAGTGGCGTTCGGGGACGAGCGATGGTCTTTTCCTACCAATCTATCCCCCAGGAGCATGCACGTAGTGCTTTGGTTTTTGATGGCTTGTAGATTTTTGCAATAAGTATGTGTGTTCTTTATGACTAATGTTGAGTCCATGTATTATGCGCACTCTCACCCTTCCATCATTGCTAGCCTCTTACATCAGACTGCATTTCCCTTTGTCACATTGAGAGTTCGTGCAAACTTCGCCGGTGCATCCAAACCCCGTGATATGATACACTCTTTCACACATAAACCTCCTTATATATTCCTCAAAACAGCCACCATACCTACCTATTATGGCATTTCCATAGCCATTCCGAGATATATTGCCATGCAACTTTCCACCATCCCGTTTATCATGACACATTCATCATTGTCATATTGCTTAGCATGATCATGTAGTTGACATAGTATTTGTGGCAAAGCCACCGTTCATAATTCTTTCATACATGTCACTCTTGATTCATTGCATATCCCGGTATACCGCCGGAGACATTCATATAGAGTCATACTTTGTTCTAGTATCGAGTTGTAATCATTGAGTTGTAAATAAATAGAAGTGTGATGACCATCATTTAATAGAGCATTGTCCCCAAAAAAGAGAAAGGCCAAATAAAAAAAAAGAAGGCCCAAAAAAATAAAAAAAATAAAAAGGGGCAATGCTACTATCCTTTTTTCCACACTTGTGCTTCAAAGTAGCACCATGTTCTTCATATAGCGAGTCTCATATATTGTGCTTCAAAGTAGCACCATGTTTTTCATATAGAGAGTTTCATATGTTGTCACTTTCATATACTAGTGGGAATTTTTCATTATAGAACTTGGCTTGTATATTCCAACGATGGGCTTCCTCAAATGCCCTAGGTCTTCGCGAGCAAGCAAGTTGGATGCACACCCACTTAGTTTCTTTTGATGAGCTTTCATACATTTATAGCTCTAGTGCATCCGTTGCATGTCAATCCCTACTCCTTGCATTAACATCAATCGAGGGGCATCTCCATAGCCCATTGATTAGCCTCGTTGATGTGAGACCTTCTCCTTTTTTGTCTTCTCCACATAATCCCCATCATCATATTCTATTCCACCCATAGTGCTATATCCATGGCTCACGCTCATGTATTGCGTGAAAGTTTATAGGTTTGAGATTACTAAAGTATGAAACAATTGCTTGGCTTGTCATCGGGGTTGTGCATGATGAGAGCATTCTTGTGTGACGAAAATGGAGCATGACTAAACTATATGATTTTGTAGGTATGAACTTTCTTTGGCCATGTTATTTTGAGAAGACATAATTGCTTAGTTAGTATGCTTGAAGTATTATTATTTTTATGTCAATATGAACTTTTGTCTTGAATCTTTCAAATCTGAATATTCATACCACAAGTAAGAAGAATTACATTGAAATTATGCCAACTAGCATTCCACATAAAAAATTATCTTTTTTATCAATTACCTACTCGAGGACGAGAAGGAATTAAGCTTGGGGATGCTTGATACGTCTCCAACGTATCTATAATTTTTGATTGCTCCATGCTATATTATTTACTGTTTTGGGCAGTATTGGGCTTTATTTTCCACTTTTATATTACTTTTGGGACTAACCTATTAACCGGAGGCCCAACCCAGATTTGCTGTTTTTTTGCCTATTTCAGTATTTCAAAGAAAAGGAATATCAAACGGAGTCAAAACGGAACGAAATCAACTGGAGAAGTTATTTTTGGAAGGAAAGCTACCGGATAGACTTGGACCCCATGTCAAGGAAGGAACGAGGAAGCCACGAGGGTGGGGGGCGCGCCCACCCCCCTATGGCGCGCCCCCTGCCTCGTGGGCCCCCCATGGCTCCCCTGACGTGCTTCTTCCGCCTATATAACTCCACGTACCCTAAAACTTCCAGAACAGAGATTAGATCGGGAGTTCCGCCATAAAACATCCAGAGCCACCAAAAACCAATCGGGACCCTGTTCAGGCACTCACGGAGGGGGGAACCCTCACCGGTGGCTATCTTCATCATCCCGGCACTCTCCATGACGAGGAGGGAGTAGTTCACCCTCGGGGCTGAGGGTATGTACCAGTAGCTATGTGTTTGATCTCTCTCGCTCTCTCTCTCTCTCTCTCTCTCAAGTGTTCTCGACTTCACACGATCTTGATGCATCGCGAGCTTTGTTATTATAGTTGGATCTTATGTTTCTTCTCCCCCTCTACTCTCCTGTAATGGATTGAGTTTTCCCTTTGAAGTAATCTTATCGGATTGAGTCTTTAAAGATTTGAGAACACTTGATGTATGTCTTGCCATGCGTATCTGTGGTGACAATGGGATATCACGTGATTCACTTGATGTATGTTTTGGTGATCAACTTGCGGGCTCCGCCCATGAACCTATGCATAGGGGTTGGCACACGTTTTCGTTGTGATTCTCCGGTAGAAACTCTGGGGCACTCTTTGAGGTTCTATGTGTTGGTTGAATAGATGAATCTGAGATTTTGTGATTCATATCTTGTAATCATACCCACGGATACTTGAGGTGACATTGGAGTATCTAGGTGACATTAGGGTTTTGGTTGATTTGTGTCTTAAGGTGTTATTCTAGTACAAACTCTAGGGCTGTTTGTGACACTCTTAGGAATAGCCCAACAGATTGATTGGAAAGAATAACTTTGAGGTGGTCTTGTTCCCTACCATAATCTCTTCGTTTGTTCTCCGCTATTAGTGACTTTGGAGTGACTCTTTGTTGCATGTTGAGGGATAGTTATATGGTCTAATTATGTTATTATTGTTGAGAGAACTTGCACTAGTGAAAGTATGAACCCTAGGCCTTGTTTCCTAGCATTGCAATACCGTTTACACTCACTTTTACCACTTGTTACCTTGCTGTTTTTGTATTTTCCGATTACAAAAACCTATATCTACCATCCATATTGCACTTGTATCACCATCTCTTCGCCGAACTAGTGCACCTATACAATTTACCATTGTATTGGGTGTGTTGGGGACACAAGAGACTCTTTGCTATTTGGTTGCAGGGTTGTTTGAGAGAGACCATCTTCATCCTACGCCTCCCACGGATTGGTAAACCTTAGGTCATCCACTTGAGGGAAATTTGCTACTGTCCTGCAAACCTGTGCACTTGCAGGCCCAATAACGTCTACAAGAAGAAGGTTGTGTAGTAGACATCAGTCGCCGGTGTGTCGCAGTCGGCGTGCTGCAGCCAAAGCTCGAGGGGCCCCCTCGCCGGCACTCGGCTGAGAAGAAGGAAGGGAAGCGGATCCAAGTGCTCGGGGGCATCGCCGCCCACAACACGAGATCGCGCGAGGAGTCCAGGGAATGGACTCCAGGGGCGGCGACGCGCGCCACCGCGGCACGGTGACCATGGCCACGGCGCGCGCGCCGACGCTCGTCGCCTCTCCCTTCTGAGCCCCCGACTTGGGCGTACAGGGGTAACAGATACCCAGGAGGAGGCCGCTCGCACCAAGGCCTCCTCACAACCTGCATCGCCGCCACGTCACGGTGGTGGACCAGCCTCTTCTTCGGCGGGAGTGGCGCCAACCCATCGAGGGGAGTCTTTCCTTTCTCCGCCGCAGAAAACCTTCGGATGGGCACCATTGGTGTCGGTAGTGGTGCGAGGGAGAAGAAGCAAGCGGATGGGAAGAGATGGGCGATGGGGGCTCCGCCCCCCTCCCCATTTATAGCAGGAGAAGGCCAACTAGCGCCCCCACGATCACAGGTAATGATGGTTTTTCCTTGCATGTCGCAGGGACTTCTCAAGTCGGGCAGTTGCCGAGGCAGCGTGGGGAAGCGGAGACGCCCATGTCCAATCAACCGCCACGGGTCGACCAAGGCCGCAGGCTATTGGGGCCGGCGGCGCTCCGCACTTGACCTTTGGCTTCGCCTCGAAGCCAATCCCGAGCGCGCCTTGGGCCCAGGGGCTACTGTCGGTGTTCTGGGAACGGGGGTCCCCAGACTTGCCTGCCTGCGACCCACGGCGTGGCTCTGCGAGCGGGCCCGTACGACCCATCTCCACCAACAAACACTCAAGATTCTCGCGAGGGGCCAAGCCTCGCGAGGCGGACGACACAAGACCCCTTCGGGAGTGGCCTGACCAGGTTGGCTCGCGAGGGACGGAGAGATCAAGGCAAGGCAAACCTCACGAGGTTCCAATGACGTCAGCCATGACGATCAAGATCAGGTCTTCAATCTTGTATCTTCATAGTCCAACAGTCCGGCCAAAGGATATAGTCCGACTGTCCGGATACCTCCTAATCCAGGACTCCCTCAGTAGCCCCTGAACCAGGCTTCAGTGACGACGAGTACGGCGCGCAGATTGTCTTCGGCATTCCAAGGCGGGTTCTTCCTCCGGATACTCCACAGAAGATCTTGAACACCAGGATAGTGTCCGGCTCTGCAAAACAAGTTCCACATGCCACCGTAGAGAGTACAATATTTCCACAAATCTGTTCTGCTGACACACTCGATATCATGAAAACATACCATGGCCCGGTCTTTATTCGAACCGTTATTCTCGACCATCCTTGGCGCATATCGCGAGGCTGTTTCCTTGGCACGTCTTGTCGAAGTAGAGATCATGTCCCCTTATTACGGGATTCTCCTCAATACGAGCGTGGCTAACCCAATCGTGCCAGTTGGTATGACTCCTCGATTGTAGGCAAGTCCCAAACGGTCACGAGGAGGACGCTTGGTATTCGCCCTCTTTATAAAGAGACCAAGGCCTATCCTTTTTACTCCTCGAACTCAATCGAATCCTTCCCCGCCTCGAAGTTCCAACACCCGAAGCTCAGGTCAGGCGCTTCGGACCTTCAACCATGTCCAGATTCGACCTTCAAGGTCGGTGGATGCCTTCCTCCGTCACGGAGGAGGACGTTAAAAAGTTAAGAGAGGCCAGGTTCCTGACCGGCAAGATCCCGCACCGGCTGCCTGCTCGAGGGCAGGTCATTCCCACTCCCAAACCCGGCGAGAGCGTTGTGTTCGTATCTCACTTCCTCCGAGAGCTAGGCCTTGCCCTAGATCCTTTCGTGAGGGCTCATGTTTTACTATGGGCTGGATTTCCATGATCCGCTCGGATTCTATCCTCCACATCTCGTCGTTCATCGTCGTGTGTGAAGCTTTCCTCCGTATTACCCCTCACTTCGGCCTGTGGCTCAAGACCTTCACGGTGGAGCCGAAGATGATCGAGGGGCGGCACGCAGAGTGCGGAGGTGCAGTAATAAGCAAAAGTGCCAGCGCCCCATGGCCAGAGGGTTCTTTCCAGGAGGTGTCTAGCTTATGGCAACGAGAATGGTTTTATATCACAGCTCCCAGGGGTACCAAGTGGGTGGCTCCCCCTGTTTTTCGCTCGGGCCCCCCGCCACAACTAGCGTCATGGGTCAACAAGGGGCTGGACTGGGGGCCAGTAAAGGATGTGCCAATATTGCAGAACCGCATCCACGATCTCCTAGAGAGAGACATCAGTCTAATCACGGTAATGCAAGTCATGTTAATTCGTCGAGTCCTGCCCTGCAAACGTCGTCCCCTCCGCATGTGGGAGTTCAACCCGGAGGGACCGCGAGCTATCCATCATTTCCTTGGCATGACGCCTGAGGAGATGTATAAATTGTTCTTCGGACCACAAATAATGTGTTCGGACACCAACGAGGATGCGGGTTTGAACTGCAATCGTCCAGATACCCAAGTAAGTATTCCTGTAACCGAACACGCTGTATCTTTATTTATCACAACATCATTCTGAAAAGTCGCTCTCTGACCAGGACTGGGTAACAAAGGCGAAGATGATCAGGTGTCCGGCCCCCCTCCCTGAGGTCTCATCGGATCCTGTACTAGCCAGGATGCTGGAGCCCGCGCCTTATCAAGCGCCCTTAGGGGAAGACAAAAGGGGGAAGGAAGAGGCTAGCGCCTATGTGAAGGAGGATAATCGGGGGGAAGAAACTGAAATCCGCCCTTTCCAAGGAAAGAAGAGGACCGCCTCTGAAGACCCGGAGACAATGGTCTCCAAATGGGGGAAGAAATCTTCGCTAGAGGGTCCTGCCCCGGGGGATACCTCGGCCGCACAATGCCCGCAAGGGGGTCAGCCCCGAGCCGAGCTGTAAGTAGAAAGGGGACTTAATAGTAAAAAATGTCCTGCTTTGCTTCTGAGGAAAATAACCGAAACGCTTATCTTGTAGTCCGGATCATAGCCATTCTCGGCAGAGTTCGTCGGGGGATCTTCTTCCGGAGATGATGCAGAGCGAAACGCCTCCCCATGCCCTCCCTCCTTACAAGGCGGGCGACCCCGAGGTGTCGTCGCGGAGGGCTTCTCCTGATCCAGCAAGGCCAGAGGGTAATCCTTTGGCCACCCAAAGTCCTCAGTATCCGGCTCTTGAAGAGAGCAACCGAAAGGGTCCGGCACCGTCTGTTATGCGGTCGGACGCACTGAATGATCTGCTAGAGCAGGCGGCTACCTCAGAAGTGCATCGTACGCTAATGGGTACGGTGGTTGAGAGGATTTCATCCGCCGAAGGAGGGTTGCATGAAGCCTTTATGAGTCTGCTGAAAGGTTTTGAGGTACGTGAAATAGTGTGTATTTTTGACAGTACCGCACACATTAAGGTGTGTCCTGTGCAGATAGTAGCCCCTGAGACTCTGGTTGCTGTCAAAAACGGCAACAAATAGAGGATCATAGTCCTAGGTAACAATCAGTCCGTCCTCATATGCAGGTGGCGGAAGGTCCGGTGGCTAGCCGGACTGGTGAGTTTGCCGAGCTGAAGCGGCAACTTGATGCGGCGGATGCCGACATCGTGCTTGTCAACAAGCGGCTTGACGAGGCACAGGGTATGTGATTTCTCCAGTGATCGGTATGTAGTAAGAGGAGCATGATGCCAGTATCTTTAATATCTTGCGACTGCAGATGGAGCCACGGCCGTGGAGACCCTTCGAGCGGAACTTGCCCGGGCCAAAGAACAAGCCAGGAAAAGTGATGCGGCCGCCCTGAAGGCGGTCGAGGAGCTGAGCGCCGAAAAGGCTACTCATTGCCGAAGCAAGGAGGAAAAAGCCAAGATGGCTGTGGAATTGAAGGATGCCGCCGACCGTTATGAGCTTCTCAAAAAGGAAGATCGAGCGAAGATGACGGGCCTGGAGAAGGCCACCGTGGCGGCCAAGGACACCCGCTCTACAATTAGAGCGATGAAGGAGGAGCTGCGTCACGCCGGGGATATCGCGGCTAGGAAGCACTTTATGCTGTGGATGAAGTTCGTAGATCCTCAGTACGCTCCATTGGATCGGCTGTGGAGTTCTGCGGATGCTTATCTGGATTTGGCAGCAAGTGCCACTGATGCGGCCGAATACTTCAAAGATCAAAAAGATCGCGAAGTGGGTTCTGGTCACAATTTAATGTTCCAGCGCGTCCGCTTCCTTTGAATGAGCGGATGGCCGAATGGGCCGAGCTCCATAGGTTGTCCGGGCTCGCCATGAGGTCCGTTGTGGACTATCTATGGCCGGAAAGGCCAAGGCCGAACAGTTATTTTAGTTTGGTGCAGCAATTCCTTGGTACTGTGCCGCGCATCGACGCTATGAAGAGGTCGGCATGCATCGAGGGTGCGCGGATGGCGCTTGCCCGTGTCAAGACATACTGGGCGGAGATGGAAGCCACCACAATTGTAACCCCGAGTTCGGCCGCTAGCCGAGTAGCTGCCGAGCACTACTTTGACGAAGTCCTTGAAGGTGCTCGTTCAATAGAAGCTCAGTGCTCGAAGAATATTATGTTCTAGTGACATGTATTACCATTGAAAAACAATGTTTAGCTGAATTGTAAAGGCTATTTTTATACTTTTGCCTAAAAGTATGATGATGCCTCCTGTGCGGCCGTTTATGTATATATGTATATAACCTGAAAGTTTGCAGTCGTCGGCTTCAGCCCCCACGCGTATAATGCGGGGGTGTTTGCAGAAGACGCGTGTTCACACTTGATCCAACGTCTTGGTACATTAAGGAGGTGATAGCATAGCAAACGAGGCAACCGGACTATATTGCTTTAACACTTCCACTTAGCCATAGGAGTTTGACAGTGGGGCTACTATATAGCCCCTGGTGGCTCCGCGCTCATCCGAATACGGGGCGCGTACATGCCAGGCCGGGAAACGGCCCTTCGTTAATGCAGAGGAATCCCGAAGATTCCGTTGGGTCATCGAGTGGTTGACCAGTCTCACGCTTTATCATGACAGTCAGTTTTCGGCTTTCTCTACTGAGGTGCTCGTCCGGCCGAACCAGGGTACAATCGCAGTAGTTCTCCTGGTGCCGCCTTAGCCAATAGAGCGGAGCGCAAGGTAGCAAAACACAGGAGCTGGGCAAACCCAACATTTGACCAAAGACATGATTCAGAGCTGATGCATATAAGGCCAAACTCGCGACGCTGAACACTCCCTAAGGTATTCGGTCTTTGAGATATATACCGGGCTAAATGATGCCCTTAGTTAATGAGCCCCTAGTGTCCGGGTACGAGCAATATTTTGACGTGGCCACATGCCAAGAACGTCAACATCCTTATCGGTTGTATTGAGAATCCGGAGGATGTGAACAACAAAAGACAGTAAAAAAGGTTTACGCAGTGTCTTAATCTAAAGAGAAACCTTTGAACGGGTCCCTGCTGCACGTCTGCACTTGTGTCTCCGTTGTGCCGTATCTTGGACGGGTGTAGTATGATTGTCATCTGTAAAAGAGAGGAACTTAGTTGAAAGTTGTCGTGCAAAAAATTGGCTATTATAAATAAACCATTTAAAAGTTAAGATGGGTAAAGTTGAGCCGAACTATCGCTGAGAAGCCCCTGGTACCGTCTACAAGGGTATAACCATCAAACCAATCTCTATCCAATGATTAGCCGGACTCGTCTAAACGTGTCCGTGGTCTTAACGACCGGTCGTCCGTTCTGGTGGTGAGGCCGTCTAGTGTTCGGCTGTTAAAGCAGCCGTACGTTCTTATGCTTGTAAGGAGCGCTCAACATTTCCATGTACTGTGATGATCCCACGCGGACCGGGCATTTTAAGCTTAAGAAAAGCGTAATGCGGTATTGCATTAAAACGAGCGAAAGCCGCTCGTCCGAGTAGTGCTTGATAGCCACTTCGGAATGGAGCAATATCGAAGGTTAACTTTTCGCTTCGGAAGTTGTCGGGCGAGCCGATCACAACCTCTAGTATTAGAGAGCCCGTGCAGCGAGCCTTCAGGCTCGGTATTACTCCCTTGAAGGTAGTATTATTGTGGCTGATTTTTGTTGGGTTTATCCCCATTTTGCGGATGGTGTCCTGATATATCAGATTTAGACTACTGCCGCCGTCCATAAAGACTCGTGTGAGATGGTATCCGTTTATTATTGGGTCCAGCACCAATGCGGCTGATCCTTCATGTCGGATGCTTATTAGGTGATCCCTGCGATCAAAAGTGACCGGGCAGGCCGACAAGGGGTAGAACTCAGGGGTGACGGGCTCTACGGCTTGTATATTTCGGAGTACATATTTGTTTCTCCTCTTTGTCACGTGGATCACGTTTACTGTCTTGACTTTTGGTGGGAACTTTTTCTGTCCCCCAGTGCCTAGCTAGCGAGGCTCATCCTCGTCTTCGCCCGGTGTGTCCTCCCCCTTGTGTTCGGCATTTAGCTTGCCGGCCTGCTTGAAGACCCAGCATTTTCTGTCGGTATGATTTGCCGTGGATCTGACATAGTTTGTCTAGAATCTTGTTAAGGATGGTCGGTCCATCTCTGTTGCCTTTAAAGGACTTTTTCCGCTAACCCGGTTGAGAGCCCCTGAATCCGGCGTTTGCCGCCGTGTTATCTGGGCTGTCATCTTTGTTCCGACGCTTGTTTTTACTGCGTCATGGTTTTCCATTGCCATCCCTGACTTCGGATGTGCTTGTGTCGCTGGTGCTGCTTCGGGCTAACCAGCTATCCTCGCCCGCGCAAAAGCGGGTCATAAGGCTTGTTAGGGATGCCATTGTTCTTGGTTTTTCTTGGCCGAGGTGTCTGGCAAGCCATTCGTCTCGGACGCTGTGCTTGAAAGCTGCTAAGGCTTCAGCGTCCAGATAGTCGACAATTTGGTTCTTCTTAGTGAGAAACCTGTTCCAAAGCTTTCGGGATGACTCTCCGGGCTGTTGAATTATATGACTCAAATCGTCTGCGTCCGGAGGTCGGACATAAGTCCCTTGAAAATTAGCCCGAAAAGCATCCTCAAGCTCCTCCCAACTTCAGATGGAGTTTTCGGGAGGCTTTTTAGCCTTGCCGAGCTGGTCCTTTGAGCTTGAGGGGCAAGTATTTGATGGCATGGAGATCGTCTCCACGATCCATATGAATATGGAGGATGAAGTCCTCAATCCAGACCCCCGGGTCTGTTATCCCGTCGTACGCCTCTATGTTCACTGGTTTGAATCCTTCTAGAAATTCATGGTCTAATACCTCGTCGGTGAAACATAGGGGGGTGCGGCACCCCTGTATTTAGCTACACCATGGCATTCAGACGGTTGTGATATTTGGTTTTGGTTGATTGCTAGAGCGCGTTTCCTTGATCCATTGATGGATCTGGTTGCGCCGGTCCTTTGATGCGAGTGCTCGCGTGGGTCATGTACTGACTTATGTGCGGCCTCGTTGGCCGCTCTATCACGGCCATGAGGTCGTCGATACGACCGGTCAACAGTTTTATTTTTTGGCTGTAGGGGCTCTAAGGTGTCATCATCGAATTCAGGCAGCAGCTTTCGCTTTGGGTAGCTCTTCGTGTGGCGACTGCCACCATACTTTTCTGCCATATCGAGCACCTTGTTCCATATACTGTTGAGTGTGTTTTGTGCGGCCTTGAGCCTTTGCTTCTGCTTCTTCAGACTCCTCGCAGTGGCGATAAGCCTTCTATGGAGGTTCTCTTGCTCCAGCTGCCTTTCCGGGATGATGTGTTCATCGTCATCCGGACTGTTCTCTTCCCTGGAGACGGGTTGATTAGCTTGACGCTCGGCGTCACCGTGTTCGGTCAGCCGCTCCGTACTTTCTTCGTCGTCTGCTGTCTCACCCTGCTCTATCGCTGGGTCTATTTGGTCGTCATTTCCTCCGGAGTCGACCGTGGTATTGTTTTTTCTTGCGCTGTTATCGCTGTTTTTGCCGAGGCGGGATTTGGAGTGGCGCCTACGGTGCCGCTTTGATTGCTTCTTGAGGGGGCTATCTTTCGCTGCATCTTTCCGTTCCTCTCATCATTTTATTTGGTTGTATCCACCATGTACATGTCATGTGATGAAGTGGCGGTCCAGCGCCCTGTTAGCGGTGGTTCCTGTTCATCTCTTGCATCGTTGTCCATATCATCGATGTCTTCGGAGTCGAAGTCGAGCATGTCGGTTAAAACATCGACAGTGGCTACTAAATGGGTGGTGGGTGCGGGGTGAATTTCTTCGTCATCCGCATCCCATTCTAGCCGAACATAGTTCGGCCAAGGTTCTCCTGACAGTGAGAGAGACCTTAACGAGTTTAGTACATCGCTGAAGGGCCAGTGCTGAAAGTTATCCACGGAGGTGAACTCCATGAGCGGCGCCCGATCGGATTAGATAGGCATCGGTGCAGGCGATTTGGAGTCCGTGGCCGGAGATGAGTCCAACGGTTCGGCGTCACGGTTCTCGTGAGGGGTAAGGTCTGTATTCGGCTCTATCACCACTGAGGGTGTAGCCTCCAAGGCGGGGTCTATCCGCCCGTCCTCGGATGGTGCAGTCCGTTTCGGATTGAAGGCCGGAATGGTTGCTGGCGTGATTTCCCGAACACTGTTCGACAGCAGAGCTACATCATGCTCATCGTGATCGTGCGGCACACCTGGCATGGGCTCGAATCCGTCGAAGATTAAGTCTCTGCAGACATCGGCAGTGTAATTCAAGTTTCAAAACCCGACCTGGTGGCCAGGGGCATAGCTCTCGATCTGCTCCAGATGGCCAAGCGAGTTGGCCCGCAGTGCGAAGCCGCCGAATACGAAGATCTGTCCAGGGAGGAAAACCTCACCCTAGAACGCATCGTTATCGATGATCGGAGGAGCCATCCAGCTTTACAGCGACGGCACAATGGAACTCTCAGTGAAAGCACCAATGTTGGTGTCAAAACCGGCGGATCTCGGGTAGGGGGTCCCGAAGTGTGCGTCTAAGGCGGATGGTAACAGGAGGCAGGGGACACGAAGTTTACCCAGGTTCGGGCCCTCTCGATGGAGGTAATACCCTACTTCCTGCTTGATTGATCTTGATGATATGAGTAGTACAAGAGTTGATCTACCACGAGATCGTAGAGGCTAAACCCTAGAAGCTAGCCTATGGTATGATTGTTGTCAGTCCTATGGACTAAACCCTCCGGTTTATATATACACCGGAGGGGGCTAGGGTTACACAGAGTCGGTTACAATGGGAGGAGATCTACATATTCGTATTGCCAAGCTTGCCTTCCACGCCAAGGAGAGTCCCATCCGGACACGGGACAAAGTCTTCAATCTTGTATCTTCATAGTCCAACAGTCCGGCCAAAGGATATAGTCCGGCTGTCCGGATACCCCCTAAACCAGGACTCCCTCACTCACACCCACCAAGCACAAGAACACCTCGCCTTAGTAGGCTTTTCTTCCCCTTGTACTGTTCATCCTTAGCCCAAGAGGCAATCCACCACCACCACACTAGAGTAGGGTATTACACCACAATGGTGGCCCGAACCAATATAAATCTTGTGTCCTTTGTGTTGCGAGTTCGTCGAGTTATCCCTTGAGATCTTAGCAAAGCTAGGACGTGGATCGGTAGGGGGAAATATTCGTGCACACCCTAGTGTTCGAACCTTGAGGGTTTTGCCAGAACCCGTGATCCAACAGGGGTGCCCCCCTGTCCCCGTATATAAAGGAGGGGAGGAGGAGGTGGCCGGCCAAGAGGGGAACACCATGGGGGGGGGGAGTCCTACTAGGACTCCACTGCTAGTAGGATTCGCCCCCTTTTTTCCTCTCTTCACCGGAGGGGAAAAGGAAGGAGTGGGAGAGGGAGAGGGAAAGAGGGGCGCCGCCCCTCCCCTAGTACTATTCGGACTCCCATGGGGGGGCACCCCTTGTGGGCTGTCCCCTCTCTCTCCCGTGGCCCATGAGGCCCATGACTTCCCTCGAGGGGTTCCGGCAACCCCTCGGTACTCCGGTAAAATACCCGAACCCCTCAAAACCATTCCGATGTCCGAATACCACCTTCCAATATATCAATCTTTACCTATCTACTATTTCAAGACTCCTCGTCATGTCCGTGACCTCATCCAGGGGTATCCGGGAGTTGCATAATTTTATAGTCAGAGGAATATGTGTAAGTCATTAAGAAAGCAATAGCAATAAAACTTAACGATCATTACGCTAAGCTAACGGATGGGTCTTTTCCATCACATCATTCTCTAATGATGTGACCCCGTTCATAAAATGACAACACATGTCTATGGTCAGGAAATTTAACCATCTTTGATTAACGAGCTAGTCAAGTAGAGGCATACTAGGGACACTCAGTGTTGTCTTTGTATTCACACATATACTGAGTTTCCGGTTAATACAATTCTAGCATGAATAATAAACTTTTATCATGATATAAGGAAATATAAATAACAACTTTATTATTGCCTCTAGTGCATATTTCCTTCAGTCTCCCACTTGCACTAGAGTCAATAATCTAGTTCACATCGCCATGTGATTTAACACCAATAGTAAACATCTTTATGTGATTAAAACCCATAGTTCACATCGCCATGTGACCAACACCCAAAGGGTTTACTAGAGTCAACAATCTAGTTCACATTGCTATGCGATTAACACCCAAAGAGTACTAAGGTGTGATCATGTTTTTCTTGTGAGAGAAGTTTAGTCAACGGGCCTGCCACATTGAGATCCGTATGTATTTCGCAAATTTCTATGTCTACAATGCTCAGCACAGAGCTACTCTAGCTAATTGCTCCCACTTTCAATATGTATCCATATTGAGACTCAAAGTCATCCAGATCGGTGCCAAAGCTTGCATCGACGCAACTCTTTACGGCAAACTCTTTATCACTTCCATAACCGAGAAATATTGCCTTTAGTCTTCTAAGGATAATTTTGACCGCTGTCCAGTGATCTACTCCTGGATCACTGTTGTACCCCTTTGCCAAACTCATGGCAAGGTATACAATAGGTCTGGTATACAGCATGGCATACTTTATAGAACCTATGGCTGAGGCATAGGCAATGACTTTCATTCTCTCTCTCTATCTTCTACTGTGGTCGGGTTTTGAGTCTTACTCAACTTCATACCTTACAACGCAAGCAAGAACTCCTTTGACTGATCCATTTTGAACTCCTTCAAAATTTTATCAAGGTATGTACTCATTGAAAGTCTTATCAAGCGTCTTGATCTATCTCTATAGATCTTGATGCCCAATATGTAAGCAGCTTCACCGAGGTCTTTCTTTGACAAACTCCTTTCAAACACTCCTTTATGCTTTCCAGAAAATTCTACATCATTTCTGATCAACAATATGTCATATTCACATATACTTATCAGAAAGGTTGTAGTGCTCCCACTCACTTTCTTGTAAATACAGGCTTCACCGCAAGTCTGTATAAAACTATATGCTTTGATCAACTCATCAAAGCGTATACTCCAACTCCGAGATGCTTGCACCAGTCCATAGATGAATTGCTGGAGCTTGCACACATTGTTAGCTCCTTTAGGATTGACAAAACCGTCTATCTGCATCATATACAACTCTTATTTAATATATCCATTAAGAAATGCAGTCTTGATATCCATTTGCCAGATTTCATAAAATGAGGCAATTGCTAACATGATTTGGACAAACTTATGCATCGATACGAGTGAGAAAATCTCATCCTAGTCAATACCTTGACTTTGTCAAAAACCTTTTGCGACAATTCGAGCTTTGTAGATAGTAACACTACCATCAGCGTCCATCTTACTCTTGAAGATCCATTTATTCTCTATGGCTTGCCGATCATCGGGAAAGTCAACCAAAGTCCATACTTTGTTCTCATACATGGATCCTATCTCAGATTTCATGGCCTCGAGCTATTTTGGGGAATCTGGGGTCATTATCGCTTCCTTATAGTTCGTAGGTTTGTCATGGTCTAGTAACATGACTTCCAGAACAGGATTACCGTACCACTCTGGTGCAGAATGTGCTCTAGTTGACCTACGAGGCTCGGTAGTAACTTGATCCAAAGATTCATGATCATTATCATTAACTTCCTCTCTAGTTGGTGTAGGCATCACAGGAACATATTTCTGTGATGAGCTATTTTCCAACTTGAGAGAAGTTACAATTACCTCATCAAGTTCTACTTTCCTCCCACTCACTTCTTTCGAGAGAAAATCCTTCTCTACAAATGATCCATTTTTAGCAACAAATATCTTGCCTTCGGATCTGTGATAGATGGTGTACCCAAATATTTCTTTTTGGGTATCCTATGAAGACGCACTTCTCCGATTTGGGTTCGAGCTTATCAGGCTGAAGCTTTTTCACATAAGCATCGCAACCCCAAACTTTAGGAAACGACAACTTAGGTATCTTGCCAAACCACAGTTCATGCCGGTGTCGTCTGAACGTATCTAGATGGTGCCCTATTTAAGGTGAATGTAGCTGTCTTTAATGCATAATCCCAATATGATAGTGATAAATCGGTAAGAGACATCATAGATCGCACCATATCTAATAAAGTACTGTTACGACGTTTGGGCACACCATTACGCTGTGGTGTTCCAGGTGGCGTGAGTTGTGAAAATATTCCACATTGTTTTAAATGAAGGCCAAACTCGTAACTCAAATATTTTCCTCCGCGATCAGATCGTAGAAACTTTATTTTCTTGTTACGATGATTCTCCACTTCACTCTGAAATTCTTTGAACTTTTCAAATGTTTCAGACTTGTGTTTCATTATGTAGATACACCCATATCTGCTCAAATCATCTGTGAAGGTCAAAAAAGTAACGATACCTGCCGCGAGCCTCACCTCATCGGACCGCATACATTGGTATGTATTATTTCCAATAAGTCATTGGCTCGCTACATTGTTTCTAAGAATGGAGTTTTAGTCATCTTTCCCATGGGGCATGGTTCACAAGTATCAAATGATTCATAATCATGTGATTCCAAAAATCCATCCATATGGAGTTTCTTCATGCACGTTACACCAATATGACATAAACGACAGTGCCACAAATATGTTGCACTATCATTATAAACTTTGTATATTTTGGCATCAATATTATGAATATGTGTATCACTACGATTGAGATTCAATAAACCATTCACATTGAGTGTATGACCATTGAAGGTTTTATTCATATAAACAAAATAACAATTATTCTCTGACTTAAATGAATAACCGTATTGCAATAAACATGATATAATCATATTCATGCTCAACGCAAACACCAAATAACATTTATTTAGCTTCAACACTAATCCCTAAGGTATAGAGAGTGTGCGACGGTGATCGTATCAACCTTGGTATCACTACCAACACACATTGCCACTTGGCCCATAACATTAGTAACTCCTGTTTTGAGTTACTAATGTTAGCAACTGAACCGGTATCAAATACCCAGATGTTACTATGAACACTAGTAAAGTACACATCAATAACATGTATATCACATATACCTTTGTTCACTTTGCCATCCTTCTTATTCGCGAAGTATTTGGGGTAGTTCCGTTTCCAGTGACCATTTCCTTTGCAGTAGAAGCACTTAGTTTCAAGCTTGGGTTCAGGTTTGGGCTTCTTCACGGGAGTGGAAACTTGCTTGCTATTCTTCTTGAAGTTCCCTTTCTTTCCCTTTGCCCTTTTTCTTGAAACTAGTGGTCTTGTTAACCATCAACTCTTCATGCTCTTTCTTGATTTCTACCTTCGCCGATTTCAACATCGCGAGAAGCTCGGGAATCGTTTTCGTCATCCCTTGCATATTATAGTTCATTATGAAGTTCCAGTAACTTGGTGATAGTGACTAGAGAACTCTGTCAATCACTATCTTATCTGAAAGATTAACTCCCACTTGATTCAAGCGATTGTAGTACTCAGACATTCTGAGCACATGCTCACTGGTTGAGCTATTCTCCTCCATCTTGTAGGCAAAATACTTGTCAGAGGTCTCATACCTCTCGACACGGGCATGAGACTGAAATACAAATTTCATCTCTTGAAACATCTCATATGCTTCGTGGCATTCAAAATGTTTTTGAAGTCCCGGTTCTAAGCCTTAAAGCATGGTGCACTAAACTATCAAGTAGTCATCATACCGAGTTTGTCAAACGTTCATAACATCTGCATTTTCTCCTGCAATAGGTCTGTCACCTAGCGATGCATCAAGGACATAATTCTTCTGTGCAACAACGGGGATAACCCTCAGATCACGGACCAAGTCCGCATCATTGCTACTATCATCTTTCAACTTATTTTTCTCTAGGAACGTATAAAAAATAAACGGGGAGCTACATCGCGAGCTACTGTTCTACAACATAATTTGCAAATACTATCAAGACTAAGTTCATGATAACTAAAGTTCAATTAATCATATTACTCCCTCTGTCCCGAAATTCTTGTCTTAAATTTGTCTAAATACGGATGTATCAATTTACATTTTAGTATTAGATACATCCATATCTTGACGAATCTAAGACAAGAATTTTGGTACGGAGGGAGTACTTAAGAACTCCCACTTAGATAGACATCCCTCGAGTCATCTAAATGATCACGTGATCCATATCAACTAAACCATGTCCCATCATCACGTGAGATGGAGTAGGATTCAATGGTGAACATCTCTATGTTGATCATATCTACTATATGATTCATGTTCGACCTTTCGGTCTCAGTGTTCTGAGGCCATGTCTGTACATGCTAGGCTCGTCAAGTTTAACCGGAGTATTCCGCATGTGCCAAACTGTCTTGCACCCGTTGTATGTGAATGTAGAGCTTATCACACCCGATCATCACGTGGTGTCTCGGCACGATGAACTGTCGCAATGGTGTATACTCAGGGAGAACACTTATACCTTGAAATTTTAGTGAGGGATCATCTTATAATGCTACCGCTGCACTAAGCAAAATTAGATGCATAAAAAGATAAACATCACATGCAATCAAAATATGTGACATGATATGGCCATCATCATCTGGTGCCTTTGATCTCCACCTCCAAAGCACCATCATGATCTCCATCGTCACCGGCTTGACACCTTGAACTCCATCGTAGCATCGTTCTCATCTCGCCAACTATTGCTTCTACAACTATCGCTATCACATAGTGATAAAGTAAAGCAATTACATGGCGATTGCATTTCATACAATAAAGCGACAACCACAAGGCTCATGCCAGTTGCCGATAAATTTTACAAAACATGATCATCTCATACAGTAACTTATATTGCATCATGTCTTGACCATATCACATCACAACATGCCCTGCAAAAACAAGTTAGACGTCCTCTACTTTGTTGTTGCAAGTTTTACGTGGCTGCTACGGGCTTCTAGTAAGAACCGTTCTTACCTACGCATCAAAACCACAATGATTTTTCATCAAGTGTGCAATTTTAACCTTGAACAAGAACCTGCCGTAGTCAAACTCAATTCAACTAAAGTTGGAGAAACAAACACCCACCAGCCACCTGTGTGCAAAACACGTCAGTAGAACCGGTCTCATGAACGTGGTCATGTAATGTTGGTCCGGGCCGCTTCATCCAACAATACTGCCGAATCAAAACAAGACGTTGGTGGTAAGCAATATGACTATTATTGCCCACAACTCTTTGTGTTCTAATTGTGCAAATCATCTACGCATAGACCTGGCTCGGATGCCACTGTTGGGGAACATAGCATGCAATTTCAAAAAAATTCCTACGATCAAGCAAGATCTATCTAGGAGATGCATAGCACCGAGAGGGGGAGAGCGTGTCTATGTACCCTCATAGCCCAAAAGCGGAAGCATTAGGTTAACGCGGTTGATGTAGTCGAACATCTTCACGACCGATCTAGTACCGAACGTCCGACACCTCCAAGTTCAGCACACGTTCAGCTCGATGACGTCCCTCGAACTCTTGATCCAGCAGAGGGTCGAGGGAGAGTTTCGTCAGCACGACGGCGTGGCAACGGTGATGGTGATGTGATCCGTGCAGGGCTTCACCTAAGCACTACGACGCTATGACCGGAGGAGTAAACGATGGAGGGGGCCACCACACACGGCTAAGAGAACAATTGATGTGCTATGGGGTGCCCCTGCCGCCGTATATAAAGGAGGCGAGGAGGAGGAGGCCGACGAAGAGGGGCGCTCCATGGGGGGAGGTCCTACTAGGACTCCACTCCTAGTAGGATTCGGCCCCCCTTTTTTTTTTCTTCACTAGAGGGGAAAGGGAAGGAGTGGGAGAGGGAGAGGGAAAGAGGGAAAGGGGGGTGCTGCACCCTCCCCTAGTCCTATTCAGACTCCCATAGGGGGGGGGCATGGCAACCCCTTGTGGGTTGTCCCCTCTCTCTCCCGTGGCCCATGAGGCCCCTGACTTCCCCCGGGGGGTTTTGGTAACACCACGGTACTCCGGTAAAATACCCGAACCCCTCGAAACCAGTCCAATGTCCGAATACCACCTTCCAATATCAATCTTTACCTCTCGACTATTTCGAGACTCCTCGTCATGTCCGTGATTTCATCCGGGACTCCAACAAAGTTCGGTCATCAAAACACATAACTCATAATACAAATCGTCATCGAACATTAAGCGTGCAGAACCTATGGGTTCGAGAACTATGTAGACATGACCGAGAGACATCTCCGGTCAATAATCAATAGCGGAAATTGGATGCTCATATTGGTTCCTACATATTCTGCGAAGATCTTTATCGGTCAAACCGCAATAACAACATACGTTATTCCCTTTGTCATCGGTATGTCACTTGCCCGAGATTCGATCGTCGGTATCATCATACCTAGTTCAATCTCATTACCGGAAAAAAGTCTCCTTACTCATTCCGTAATGCATCATCCCATAACTAACTCATTAGTCACATTGCTTGCAAGGTTTATAGTGATGTGCATTACCGAGAGGGACCAGAGATACCTCTCCGTTACTCGGAGTGACAAATCCTAATCTTGATCTATGCCAACCCAACAAACACCTTCGGAGACACCTGTAGAGCATCTTTATAATCACCTAGTTACGTTTTAACGTTTGATAGCACACAAGGTGTTCCTCCGGTATTCGGGAGTTGCATAATCTCATAGTTAGAGGAATATGTATAAGTCATGAAGAAAGCAATAGCAATAAAACTTGATGATCATTATGCTAAGCTAACGGATGGGTCTTGTCCATCACATCATTATCTAATGATGTGATCCCGTTCATCAAATGACAACACATGTCTATGGTCAGGAAACTTAACCATCTTTGATTAACGAGCTAGTCAAGTAGAGGCATACTAGGGACACTCAGTGTTGTCTATGTATTCACACATGTACTAAGTTTCCTGTTAATATGATTCTAGCACGAATAATAAAAATTTATCATGATATAAGGAAATGTAAATAAAAACTTTATTATTGCCTCTAGGGCATATTTCCTTCAGTCTCCCACTTGCACTAGAGTCAATAATCTAGTTCACATCACCATGTGATTTAACACTAATAGTTCACATCTTTATGTGATTAACACCCATAGTTCACATCGCCATGTGACCAACACCCAAAGGGTTTACTAGAGTCAATAATCTAGTTCGCGTTGCTATGTGATTAACACCCAAAGAGTACTAAGGTGTGATCATGTTTTGCTTGTGAGAGAAGTTTAGTCAACGGGTCTGCCACATTCAGATCCGTATGTATTTTGCAAATTTCAATGTCTACAATGCTTTGCACAGAGATACTCTAGCTAATTGCTCCCACTTTCAATATGTATCTAGATTGAGACTCATAGTCATCCAGATCGGTGCCAAAGCTTGCATCGACGTAACTCTTTACGATGAACTCTTCATCACTTCCATAACCGAGAAATATGTCCTTTAGTATTCTAAGGATAATTTTGACCGCTGTCCAGTGATCTACTCCTGGATCACTATTGTACCCCTTTGCCAAACTCATGGCAAGGTATACAATAGGTCTGGTATACATCATGGCATACTTTATGGAACCTATGGTTGAGGCATAGGGAATGACTTTCATTCTCTCTCTATCTTCTACCGTGGTCGGGTTTGGATTCTTACTCAACTTCATACCTTACAACTCAGGCAAGAACTCCTTCTTTGACTCATCCATTTTGAAATCCTTCAAAATCTTATCAAGGTATGTACTCATCGAAATTCCTATCAAGCATCTTGATCTATCTCTATAGATTTTGATGCCCAATATGTAAGCAGCTTCACCGAGGTCTTTCTTTGAAAAACTCCTTTCAAACACTCCTTGATGCTTTCCAGAAAATTCTACATCATTTCCGATCAACAATATGTCATTCACATATACTTATCAGAAAGACTGTAGTGCTCCCAGTCACTTTCTTGTAAATATAGGCTTCACCGCAAGTCAGTATAAAACTATATGCTTTGATCAACTCATCAAAGCGTATATTCCAACTCCGAGATGCTTACACCAGTCCATAGATGGATTGCTGGAGCTTGCACACTTTGTTAGCACCTTTTGGATTGACAAAACCTTCTGGCTGCATCATATACAACTCTTCTTCAATAAATCCATTAAGAAATGCAGTTTTGATATCCATTTTCCAGATTTCATAAAATGCGACAATTGCTAACATGATTCAGACAGACTTATGCATCGACACGAGTGAGAAAATCTCATCGTAGTCAACACCTTGACTTTGTCAAAAACCTTTTGCGACAATTCGAGATTTGTAGATAGTAACACTACCATCAGCGTCCGCTTTCCTCTTGAAGATCCATTTATTCTCTATGGCTTGCCAATCATCGGGCTAGTCAACCAAAGTCCATACTTTGTTCTCATACATGGATCCAATCTCAGATTTCATGGCCTCAAGCCATTTTGCAGAATCTGGGCTCATCATTGCTTCCTCATAGTTCGTAGGTTCGTCATGGTCTAGTAACATGACTTCCAAAACAGGATTACCGTACCACTCTGGTGCAGAACATGCTCTAGTTGACCTACGAGGCTCGGTAGTAACTTGATCCAAAGTTTTATGATCATTATCATTAACTTCCTCTCTAGTTGGTGTAGGCATCACGGGAACAGATTTTTGTGATGAGCTATTTTCCAATTTGAGAGAAGGTACAATTACCTCATCAAGTTCTACTTTCCCCCACTCACTTCTTTCGAGAGAAACTCCTTCTCTAGAAATGATCCATTTTTAGCAACAAATATCTTGCCTTCGGATCTATGATAGAAGGTGTACCCAACTGTTTCTTTTTGGGTATCCTATGAAGACGCACTTCTCCGATTTGGGTTCGAGCTTGTCAGGCTGAAGCCTTTTCACATAAGCATCGCAACCCCAAATTTTAAGAAACGACATCTTAGGTTTCTTGCCAAACCATAATTCATATGGTGTCATCTCAACGGATTTAGATGGTGCCCTATTTAACATGAATGTAGCTGTGTTTAATGCATAACCCCAATATGATAGTGATAAATCGGTAAGAGACATCATAGATCGCACCATATCAAATAAAGTATGGTTACAACATTCGGACACACCATTATGTTGTGGCGTTCTAGGTGGCGTGAGTTGTGAAACTATTCCACATTGTTTTAAATGAAGGCCAAACTCGTAACTCAAATATTTGCCTCCGCAATTAGATTATAGAAACTTTATTTTGTTGTTATGATGATTCTCCACTTCACTCTAAAATTCTTTGAACTTTTCAAATGTTTCAGACTTGTGTTTCGTTAAGTAGATATACCCATATCTGCTCAAATCATCTGTGAAGGTCAGAAAATAACGATACCCGCCGCGAGCTTCAACATTCATCAGACCGCATACATTGGTATGTATTATTTCCAATAAGTCATTGGATCACTCCATTGTTTCGAAGAACGGAGTTTTAGTCATCTTTACCATGGGGCATGGTTCGCAAGAATCAAATGATCCATAATCAAGTGATTCCAAAAATCCATCCATATGGAGTTTCTTCATGCACTTAACACCAATATGACATAAACGACAGTGGCACAAATATGTTGCACTATCATTATCAACTTTGCATCTTTTGGCATCAATATTATGAATATGTGTAACACTACGATCGAGATTCAATAAACCATTCACATCGGGTGTATGACCATTGAAGGTTTTATTCATATAAACAGATAACAATTATTCTCTGACTTAAATGAATAACCGTATTGCAATAAACATGATCTAATCATATTCATGCTCAACGCAAACACCAAATAACATTTATTTAGCTTCAACACTAATCCCTAAGGTAGAGGGAGTGTGCGATGCTGATCGTATCAACCTTGGAATCACTCCCAACACACATCGTCACTTCGCCCATAGCTAGTCTCTGTTCATTCCACAACTCCTGTTTTGAGTTACTATTGTTAGCAACTGAACCGGTATCAAATACCCAGGCGTTACTATGAACACTAGTAAAGTACACATCAATAACATGTATATCACATATACCTTTGTTCACTTTGCCATCCTTCTTATCCGTCAAGTATTTGGGGTAGTTCCGTTTCCAGCGACCATTTCCTTTGCAGTAGAAGCACTTAGTGTCGGTGTCAAAACCGGCGGATCTCGGGTAGGGGGTCCCGATCTGTGCGTCTAGGCTGATGGTAACAGGAAGCAAGGGACACAGATGTTTACCCAGGTTCAGGCCCTCTCGATGGAGGTAAAACCCTACTTCCTGCTCGATTAATATTGAAGATATGGGTAATACAAGAGTAGATCTACCACGAGATCGAGGAGGCTAAACCCTAAAAGCTATCCTATGATGGTATGATTGTAATTGTGATCGGCCTTCTAAGGACCTACCTCTCCGGTTTATATAGACATCGGAGAGGACTAGGGTTTTCATGGAGTCGGTTACAAGGAAGGAAACATAATATCCGGTTCCCCAAGCTTGCCTTCCATGCCAAGGAAAGTTCCATCCGGACACGGGACGAAGTCTTGAGTCTCGTATCTTCACGCTTCGATAGTCCGGACGATGTATACGGTTCGGCTGTCCGGATACCCCCTAATCCAGGACTCCCTCAAGAGTCTCCGAACCAGGCTTCAATGACGATGATGAGTCCGGTGCATGATCTTGTCTTCGGCATTGCAGGGTGGGTTCCTCCTCCGAATACTCCAAAGTAGTTATCGAACACTTGAACCGTGTCCGGATCCACAAAATGATCTTCACATGCCACCGTAGAGAGAATGGTATTTCACAAATGCAATCTGCTGACAACTTTTTAGACAACGCGACGTGTCATTACGGTCGGGTCATTATTCGAACCGTTTTCCCACAACCAGCCACATCGCATATCGCGAGGCGGTTTCTTTGACACGTCTTTTCAAAGCAGAGATCATGTCCCCTTATCACGGGATTCTCATCAATACGGGTAGGGGTAATCCCACCACATCATCAATCGTGGCGCTTGGGAAGCAAGCGATTCCCAACAGGCAAGTGGGGAGGCGCACCGCTTTCGTCGCCTCTATAAAGGGATAAGATTTCCCCATTTTTACCCACGCCTTCTTCCTCCTTTGCCCACTCTTGCCCCCTCGAGCTCCAGTGCCCAAGCCCAAGTCTTCTCTGCACAGGTAAACATGTCCGGAGTAGGAGGCAAGTGGGTGGCTTCCACCGTCAAGGAGAAGCATATCGCAAATCTTCTAAGGCCGGATACTTGGCCGCAGACATAGCGCACCGGCTACGGGATGTTGGGCAGGTCATTCCGACCCCGGGACCCCACGAGAGGGTCGTGTTCGTCGCCCACTTCATCCATGGACTGGGGTTTCCACTCCACCCCTTCGTCCGCGGGCTCATGTTCTACTACGGGCTAGATTTCCATGATCTAGCCCCGAATTTCGTCCTCAACATCTCGGCGTTCATCGTCATATGCGAGGCTTTCCTCCGCATCCGGCCTCACTTCGGCCTGTGGCTGCAAATCTTCTGTGTGAAGCCAAAGATTCTACGCGGCCAGCAAGCGGAGTGCGGAGGGGCCATGGTGGGCAAGATGCCTAACGTCACCTGGCTGGACGGCTCCTTTGCGGAGACCGTAAAAGGGTGGCAATCGGGGTGGTTCTACATCACCGAGCCGCGCGGCGCCAACTGGGCGGCAGCCCCCGAGTTCTGATCCGGAGCCCCCATGCGGCTCACCTCCTGGGAAAGGAAGGGCCTGACTTGGGGCGAACCCACAGAGCTGACTGGACTCCAAACCTGCATCAAGAGCATGAAGGACAAGAATATTAAGCTTGTCAACGTGATTCGGGTCATGCTCGTTCACCGGATCCTGCCATGGCAAAGGCGGGCATTCAATCTATGGGAGTTTGTCACGGCCGAACACCAGACGCTTCAGAGGCTCTATGGCATGAAGCACAAAGACGCATGGAAGGAGTTGTTTAAGGCCTTCGAAGTACCTCCTCCCACACCCGAGGACCGCGGACTTCATGCAGCGCGGCCCCCGCATCCGGTGAGTTTTGGGACTACCGTCGGGTTCGGTTTTCCCCAATACATTCATGGGGGAGTCTTAAGTATTTGTGTATATTTGATCAGGATTATGTGGAGACAGCGGAGCAAATTGACTGTCTGGCTCCGCTGCCAGAAGGCCCAGCTGATGGCCTCCTGACGAAGATGCTAGTCCCAGCGCCCTACAAGGTGCCGGAGAAGAAGGCCGAAAAGAAGGCACCGGGGACCAGGAAGGGTCTCCGGCATAAGGTTGTGCCAGAAGCCTCGTCCGAAGACGACGAGGCGCACTCCTCCCCCGAAGAGGAGGAAGAAGAAGAAGAAGCCGCCCCATCCGGAAAGGATGAGAGGCCTGAGGGGACGGGCCGGGAGAGGCCCTCGACGCAAGGCCGTCATACCTACGTTGTCTGATGACGACGAAACAGATTCCTCCCGCGGAGGCGGGGGGAAGGAAGAAGAAACTCTACCTCCCCGCACTGGGGAGGAGAAAAAGAGGAAAGCCGCCCGAATGGGGAGGCTGGGACGCCCAAGAAGGGAAAGACGTCCCTTTCGGATTACTCCACCACAGCCGCTCATAGCGAGGAAGGGTGGCTGCCCAGGGGGAAGCGCCTGGCGCGATCGTAAGTGTCCGCACTCTACCGTGATTTCACTTCATAGCTGCTTAATAATGCTGAACATATATGCAGTCCGGCCCGGGCTCATCCGGACGTGTCGTCTTCGGATGGGTCTCTGAGCGCTTCGGAGATGAACTCGCTCCCGACGGCCACCACTCCTCAGCCTGCGGATGACACGGGGGTGTTGTCCCGAAGGTTCCCCGAGCAGGGGGAGGTGACCCTGGAGACGCCCCAAGGTGGAATTCCAAATGTCGGACATGCGGGGTTCAAGATCCCCGCGGATCGCGTCGATGAGAGCTGCAACAAGGCGGACTCTCGACCGAACACTGCTCCGGAACCTTTGACAGTTCCGGACTTAGGCGGGCAGCCCCTCGTTAGGGAGGGCGAGCCGTCCGTGCCGAGGACTTCCGTCGCGCCAGCGGCGCCGGACAGTCTGGTGGAAGCGCTTCAAGGCGCTTCCATAGATGAAGAGCACCGTACTCTTATGAGTGCGGTGATTCAAAAGGTTCTGTCCGCCAAAAGCGGACTAACCGAAGCCTGCACAAGCCTCCTGATGGGCTTCGAGGTAAGTAATAAGAATGTGTGAAATTACCACCATATAGGTAGTAGCCCCTGATACTCTGTTTGGTGTTCGGAAAGAAAAGCCAAACAGAGGGTCAATTATAATCCGCAGGAGTCTAATAAGTATGTATGTGACTAAGCAGGCCGTGCTGCTTGCCACTGCTGCCCGCACCGCCGAGGTTGCCGAACTAAAGCGGGACCTGGAGCAGGCGCAAGGAGAGCTTGACCTCACGAAGAGGCAGCTCGAAGAGAGCAAAGGTGAGTAATTCTCCGCTCTTATGTATGTAAAGATATATAATTTTTTTTAGTCTGACGGCAAAGCGTCGTGACTGTGTGAAGGGTCCACCGCCGAAGTGGCGTCCGTGAAGAAAGCGCTATCCGAGGCCGAAGACAAGGCGGCCTTGGAGTGCAGAGAGCGCGAGAAGCAAAGTGCTAGAGTGGGCGAGGTACAACAAGAGCTCCAGGACCTCGACAAGAAGTTCGAGTCCGTGGAGCATGATCTGAAGACGAAAGAGGCCAAGCTTGCGAAGGCCCTTGTGTATATTAAAGATGCCAAGGCTGACGCCGAAAAGGCACAGCAGGAGATCCAGGTGGCCAAAAAGATAGCGGCGGGTAAGAAATTATTTGTGCAAAGCAAACATGTGGAGGAGGCGTTTCTTTTACTTACTCGAATTCAGAGCTCTCCAAGGGCATTCGCAGATCTGCCACGCAGCATATCAGATGCCGCGGAGTTCTACCGTGCCCAAGAGGGGAGCTCAACGGAGAAGCTGTTCTGGTCCCAGTATGCTGGGGCCGAACACCCAACGCCTCTGAGTGATCAGCTGAAGCAGTTGGTCGAACTCCACAGGTCGGCCGAAGTGGAGATGAAAGATTTCATAGTCCGGATGTGGCCTGGTGAGCCCCTGCCCACTAGCTACTTCGGCCTGATCAAGTGGGTGGTGAATGTCGCTGCGGCTTGAAGTAATCAAGCGATCCGTTTGCATCGAGGGTGCCCGCCGGGCCTTTGCCCGCGCGGAAGTGCATTGGGGCAAGCTGGATGCGGAGAAGCTGGTGAAGGACGGTCCGCCAGAGGGCAAGGAGCATCGCCGTCCCGAGAGGTATTATGATGGCGTTATGAAAGGCGCTCGTCTCGTGGCCGATGAGTGTTCCAAGGACCAGATATTTGATTAAAATGTACCACTGCCGCTGTTGTAATGTAAAGACGAAGTTATTTGTGCTATGTAGCACTGTTTGATTTAAAATATTACCTTCTGTGCGGCTGTTTATAGAATACTGAAAGTAGGCCAGTCGTCGGCTTCCGCCCCCATGCAACTAGTGCCGGGGTGTTCCTGGAAAAACCCGGATACTCTTTATCCAAATGTTTGGTCCCTTAAGGAGGTATCCAGCACAGCGAACAAGGCAATCGGACTATTCTACTTTATAACTTTCACTTAGCTATAGAAGTCTACAATTTTAAATTTCGGCGAAGCCCTAGAATCTGGAAGGCCGAATTGGGGCGCTATATATGCCTAGATCGGACGAAGCCGATTTGTCGCCTAAAGCGGAAAATCTTTAAGGATTTTAAGACCTCTCGAACAGCGACCAGCTCTCGCCACATCATGCCGGTCAGTTTTCGGCTTTCTCTACTGAGGTGCTCGTCCGGAAGAACCGGGACACAATCGCAGTAGTTCTCCCTGCGCTACCTTAGCCGATATAACGAAACGTAAGGTACCAAAACAAGGAAGCTGGGCTAACCCAACTGTAGACCCAAGACATGATTCGGAGCTGATGCATATAGTGCTGTAAGTTCGGGGTGCCGCACTATTTAAAGTGTTCGGACTTTAGTTGCCGTAGAACGGGGCACCATAGGAAGCCCCTGGCAAACGGACCGTACCAAAGTGTACGGATGCAATATCAAAGAAATATTTATAAGAAAATGTTCAAATAACAATAATGAGTTGACGCTATATATAATATCCCATTGATGAAAATATGTTTAAGCGTATGTTTATAATGAATGCATTAAGCGGAGATAAATAGGACTATTTAACATGTCCTATCCGGAGGCAGGCTGCGTATGGATATATAAAACAGGTATAACGATCGTAATTAGATTCCACCTGGGTGTTTCCTTATGTGCGCAAAGCCTGTTGCCTCCTTGGTTTTCTCTCCTATGTAAGTCCGACAATCCGGCTCTTTTGAAGAGGCTGCTCTAAAGCGCTGTCCTGAAAAAGAAGAAGGACAGGTTATGAAGGTATGTGGCAGTTATCCCGCACTATTGACTGAGTCGTTGTTGCGCCTCCGCCTATGCCCATGGTATCTTGAGTGCGTAACTGTGTACGCATGGCACGATGCTGCTTGGATGGGGCTTAAGCGGAGGCCGGACTGCTAGTCGCGCTCTTGGCGTGCCTGATGATCCTGTTGCGGGGTGTTCCGGACTCTCTTGACGGTGCCCGGATTGGTTTGTCGGAGAAGGCCGCATTGTACTTCCGCCGCGAGAGCTGCAGTATGTTCTTCTGTTCGGAGAGAGCGGTCCGTATTTCCGTTCACTGTTATGACCCCGCGTGGTCCTGGCATCTTGAGTTTGAGGTATGCGTAGTGTGGTACCGCATTGAATCTAGCGAATGCGGTTCGTCCGGCAAAGGTGCATGGTAACCATCGCGGAAAGGGACGATATCAAAGATTAACTCTTCGCTTCGGAAGTTATCCGGAGATCCGAAGACCACTTCCAATGTTATAGAGCCTGTGCAATGGGCCTCTACTCCAGGAATCACACCTTTAAAGGTGGTTTTGGTGGTCTTGATCCTTGAAGGGTCATGCCCATTTTGCGCACTATATCCTGATAAAAGTGTTCAGGGCTGCCGCCATCGTCCCATAAGGACGCGCGTAAGGTGGAATCCGTCGATGATTGGGTCTAGGACCAATGGGGCCGAGCCGCCGTGACAGATGCTAGTAGGGTGATCCCTACGATCAAAGGTGATCAGACAAGCTGACCATGGGTTGAATTTAGGGGCAACTGGCTCCATCGCATAGACGTCCCGTAGTGCCCGCTTCCGTTCCCGCTTGGGGATGTGCGTGGCGTAGATCATGTTGACCGTTTTCACCCATGGGAGAAATTTCTTCTGTCCCCCCATGTTCGGACGTCGGGGCTCCTCGTCATCGTCACTGTGCAGCCCCTTGTCCTTGTCTTCGGCGTTTATTTTGTCGGCCTGTTTGAATACCCAACAATCTCTATTGGTGTGGTTGGCTGGCTTGTCTAGGGTGCCATGCATTTGGCACGAGCGCTCCAGTACGCGGTCCAGACTGGACGGTCCCTGATTATTCCTTTTGAACGGCTTCTTCCGCTGACCGGGCTTGGATCCGCTGAATCCGGCGTTGACTGCCGTGTCTTCAGTGCTGTCGTCGTTGTTTCGTCGCTTATGTCTGTTACGCCGTGGCTTGCCGTTATTGTCGCGGTCATCCGAAGTGCCAGAATGTGGCGTAGTGCTGCTGTGAGCCAACCAACTGTCCTCGCCCGCGCAAAAGCGGGTCATTAGTGTTGTGAGAGCTGCCATGGATTTGGGTTTTTCCTGGCCGAGGTGTCGAGCGAGCCACTCGTCACAGATATTATGCTTAAAAGCCGCCAGGGCTTCGGCGTCCGGACATTCAACTATTTGGTTCTTTTTAGTTAGGAACCGAGTCCAGAATTTCCTGGCTGACTCTCCGGGCTGTTGAGTAATGTGGCTCAAGTCATCAGTGTCAGGTGGTCGCACATATGTGCCCTAGAAGTTGTCGAGGAATGCGTCTTCCAGGTTTTCCCAACTGCCAATGGAATTTGCTGGCAGGCTATTTAGCCAGTGCCGAGCTGGTCCATTGAGCTTAAGGGGAAGGTACTTGATGGCATGTAGATCGTCTCCACGGGCCATGTGAATGTGGAGAAGGAAATCTTCGATCCATACTGCGGGGTCTGTTGTGCCATCGTATGATTCGATGTTTACGGGTTTGAACCCTTCTGGGAATTCATGATCCATTACTGCTTTGAAGCGTAGGGGTGCACGGTGCCTCTGTGCCGGGCTATGTGGCTACGCAGGTCGAATTGCTCTGGGTGGCTATATTCGGCCCGGCCGGACTTGCTGAAGGTATATCCAGCGTGACGGTCATCGTCGCGCGCCGAGGCGCGCCCCCGTGATCCGTAGATCGATCTTGGCTGTCCTGTTTTGTTGCCCCGGGCCGTAGTATGTTGGCGTGGGGATGTCGGCTGGTATGCGGACGGATATGCCGTTTTATCCCGGCCACGAGGTGGCCGGTCAGCCGTATGGTGCTCGAGTCCGTATTCCTCGGCTGCCAGGACTTCAGTCCATCTATCTGTGAGCAGGTCTTGATCAGCTTGGAGTTGCTGTTGCTTCTTTTTCAGGCTCCTCACAGTGGCTATAAGCCGGCGCTTGAAGCGCTCCTGCTCTACGAGATCCTCAGGCACGCCGAACTCGTCATCGCCGAGGCTAATCTCGTCTTCGGAGAGCTGCATGTAGCTGTCCTCCTCTGGGTATTCATCCGTCGCCTGTTCTTCTGGGCAGACCTGATCATCCTCCTGTTCGGCCTGCTCGAAGGCGGGCTAATCAGGGTTGTATTCTTCTTCGGCACCATTCAGATTGTTTTCGTCTCCTGGGCCGGTATTGCTATGGCGGGGCTTGGAGTGGCGCCTACGACGCCCATTCTTTTCTTTTTTCCCTGAGGTTTTATCCTCCGTTGCCTCATCGCCATTTGTTTCCTTCGGAGTGTCCACCATATATATATCATAAGAAGAGGTGGCTGTCCACCGCCCAGTGAGTGGTGGTTCCTGTTCTTCTCCTGGATCTCGTCCATACCGTCGATGTCTTCGGAGTCGAAGTCCAGTACCTCGGTTAAATCATCGACCGTGGCAATGAAGTGGGTGGTGGGTGGGCAACGGATTCCTTCATCACCTGCCTCCCACTCGAGCCGGACATAGTTCGGCCCCAAGCCTCCTGACAAAGAGAGAGACTTTAATGAGTCCAGCATGTCGCCAAAGGGCGAGTGCTGGAAAATATCCGCAGCGGTAAACTCCATTACCGGAGCCCAACCTGGCTCGGCTGGCTCGGGAGTGCGCGGACTGGAACCCACGTCCGGATACGAATCCAGGGATCCAGAGTCACAGGTCACCACAGAGGTAAGACCCGTGTTCGGCTCCATCGCCGACGAGTTTGCGACCTGCGGGGCAGGGTCCATCCCTCCGTCCTTAGGCAGCACCGCCTGCACCGGATTTAGGTCAGGGGATACTACGGGGGTGATACCCCGAGCTTCGTCCGACGGCAGGTCTAAGCCGTGTTTCGCTGCGGATCGTCCGATGCCCCTGGCATAGGCCCAAACCCATCGAAGATCAAGTCTCTGCGGATGTCCGCTGTGTAGTTCAGATTTCCGAACCTGATCTGGTGGCCATGGGCATAGCTGTCGATCTGCTCCAGAAGGCCAAGCAAGTTGGCCCGTAGAGCGAAGCCGCCGAACACGAAGATCTGTTCGGGGAGAAAGGTCTCACCCGGGATCGTGTTGTTGACGATGACTGGAGGAGAGATCGAGCCCTGTAGCGACGACACAGAGGAAATCTTAATGAAAGCACCAATGTCGGTGTCAAAACCGGCGGATCTCGGGTAGGGGGTCCCGATCTGTGCGTCTAGGCTGATGGTAACAGGAAGCAAGGGACACAGAAGTTTACCCAGGTTCAGGCCCTCTCGATGGAGGTAAAACCCTACTTCCTGCTTGATTAATATTGAAGATATGGGTAATACAAGAGTAGATCCACCACGAGATCGTGGAGGCTAAACCCTAAAATATAGCCTATGATGGTATGATTGTAATTGTGATCGGCCTTCTAAGGACCAACCTCTCCGGTTTATATAGACACCGGAGAGGACTAGGGTTTACATGGAGTCGGTTACAAGGAAGGAAACATAATATCCGGATCCCCAAGCTTGCCTTCCATGCCAAGGAAAGTTCCATCCGGACACAGGACGAAGTCTTGAGTCTTGTATCTTCATGCTTCGATAGTCCGGACGACGTATATAGTCCGGCTGTCCGGATACCCCCTAATCCAGGACTCCCTCACTTAGTTTCAGGCTTTTGTTCAGGTTTGGGCTTCTTCACAGGAGTGGAAACTTGCTTGCCATTCTTCTTGAAGTTCCCTTTCTTTCCCTTTGCCCTTTTTCTTGAAACTAGTGGTCTTGTGAACCATCAACACTTGATGCTCTTTCTTGATTTCTACCTTCGCCGATTTCAACATCGCGAAGAGCTCAGCAATCATTTTCGTCATCGCTTGCATATTATAGTTCATTACGAAGTTCTAGTAATTTGGTGATAGTGACTAGAGAACTCTGTCAATCACTATCTTATCTGAAATATTAACTCCCACTTGATTCAAGCGATTGTAGTACTCAGACATTCTGAGCACATGCTCACTGGTTGAGCTATTCTCCTCCATCTTGTAGGCAAAGTACTTGTCAGAGGTCTCATACCTGTCGACACGGGCATGAGACTGAAATACAAATTTCATCTCTTGGAACATCTCATATGTTTCGTAGCATTCAAAACGTTTTTGAAGTCCTGGTTCGAAGCCTTAAAGCATGGTTCACTAAACTATCAAGTAGTCATCATACTGAGCTTTGTCAAACATTCATAACGTCTGCATCTGCTCCTGCAATAGGTTTGTCACCTAGCGGTGCATCAAGGACATAATTCTTCTGTGCAACATTGAGGATAACCCTCAGATCACGGACCAAGTATGCATCATTGCTACTATCATCTTTCAACTTATTTTTCTCTAGGAACTTATAAAAATAAACGGGGAGCTACATCGCGAGCTATTGATCTACAACATAATTTGCAAATACTATCGAGACTAAGTTCATGATAAATTAAAGTACAATTAATCAGATTACTTAAGAACTCCCACTTAGATAGACATCCCTCGAGTCATCTAAATGATCACGTGATCCATATCAACTAAACCATGTCCCATCATCACGTGAGATGGAGTAGTTTTCAATGGTGAACATCTCTATGTTGATCATATCTACTATATGATTCACGTTTGACCTTTCAGTCTCAGTGTTCTGAGGCCATGTCTTTGCATGCTAGGCTCATCAAGTTTAACCCGAGTATTCCGCACGTGCAAAACTGTCTTGCACCCGTTGTATGTGAACATAGAGCTTATCACACCCGATCATCATGTGGTGTCTCGCCACGATGAACTGTCGAAATGGTGCATACTCAGGGAGAACACTTATACCTTGAAATTTTATTGAGGGATCATCTTATAATGCTACCGCCGCACTAAGCAAAATAAGATGCATAAAAAGATAAAGATCACATGCAATCAAAATATGTGACATGATATGGCCATCATCTTCTTGTGCCTTTGATCTCCACCTCCAAAGCACCGTCATGATCTCCATCGTCACTGTATTGACACCTTGATCTCCATCGTAGCATCATTGTCATCTCGCCAACTATTGCTTCTACAACTATCGCTATCGCATAGTGATAAAGTAAAGCAATTACATGGCGATTGCATTTCATACAATAAAGCGACAACCATAGGGCTCATGCCAGTTGCCGATAACTTTTGCAAAAGATGATCATCTCATACAATAAGTTATATCACATCATGTCTTGACCATATCACATCACAACATGCCCTGCAAAACAAGTTAGACGTCCTGTACTTTGTTGTTGCAAGTTTTACGTGGCTGCTACGGGCTTCTAGTAAGAATCGTTCTTACCTACGTATCAAAACCACAATGATTTTTCGTCAAGTGTGCTATTTTAACCTTGAACAAGGACCGACCGTAGTAATACTTGATTCAACTAAAGTCGGTGAAACAAACACCCACCAGCCACCTGTGTGCAAAACACGTCAGTAGAACCGGTCTCATGAACGTGGTCATGTAATGTTGGTCCTGGCCGCTTCATCCAACAATACCGCCGAATCAAAACAAGACGTTGGTGGTAAGCAGTATGACTATTATCGCCCACAACTCTTTGTGTTCTACTCGTGCATATCATGTACGCATAGACATGGCTCGGATTCCACTGTTGGGGAACGTAGCATGCAATTTCAAAAAATTTCCTACGATCACGCAAGATCTATCAAGGAGATGCATATCAACGAGAGGGGGAGAGTGTGTCTACGTACCCTCGTAGACCAAAAGTGGAAGCATTAGGTTAACACGGTTGATGTAGTCGAACGTCTTCACGACCAATCTAGTATCGAACGTCGGACACCTCCGAGTTCAGCACACGTTCAGCTCGATGACGTCCCTCGAACTCTTGATCCAGCGGAGGGTCGAGGGATAGTTTCGTCAGCATGACCACATGGCGACGGTGATGGTGATATGATCCGCGCAGGGCTTCGCCTAAGCACTACGACGCTATGACCGGAGGACTAAACTATGGAGGGGGCCACCACACATAGCTAAGAGAACAATTGATGTGCTACGAGGTGCCCCCTGCCCCCGTATATAAAGGAGGCGAGGAGGAGGAGGCCGGCGAAGAGGGGCGGGCCATGGGGGGGGAGTCCTACTAGAACTCCACTCCTAGTAGGATTCGGCCCCCCCTTTTTTTCTTTCTTCACTGGAGGGGAAAAGGAAGGAGTGGGAGAGGGAGAGGGAAAGAGGGAAAGGTGGGCGCCGCATCCTCCCCTAGTCCTATTCGGACTCCCATGGGGGGAGGGCACGGCAACCCCTTGTGGGCTGTCCCCTCTCTCTCCCGTGGCCCATGAGGCCCATGACTTCCCACGGGGGGTTTCGGTAACCCCACGGTACTCCGGTAAAATACTCGAACCCCTTGAAACCATTCCGATGTCCGAATACCACCTTCCAATATATCAATATTTACCTCTCGACTATTTCAAGACTCCTCGTCATGTCCGTGATCTCATCTGGGACTCCAACAAACTTCGGTCACCAAAACACATAACTCATAATACAAATCGTCATCGAACGTTAAGCGTGCAGAACCTACGGGTTCGAGAACAATGTAGACATGACCGAGACACATCTCCGGTCAATAATTAATAGCGAAAATTGGATGCTCATATTGGTTCCTACATATTCTACGAAGATCTTTACCAGTCAAACAACAATAACAACATACATTATTCCCCTTGTTATCGGTATGTTACTTGCCCGAGATTCAATCATCGATATCATCATAACTAGTCAATCTCGTTACCGGAAAGTCTCATTACTTGTTCCGTAATGCATCATCCCGTAACTAACTCATTACTTGCAAGGCTTATAGTGATGTGCATTACCGAGAGGGCCCAGAGATACCTCTCCGATACTCGGAGTGACAAATCCGAATCTCGATCTATGCTAACCCAACAAACACCTTCGGAGACACCTGTAGAGCATCTTTATAATCACCCAGTTATGTTGTGACGTTTGATAGCACACAAGGTGTTCCTCCGGTATTCGGGAGTTGCATAATCTCATAGTAAGAGGTATATGTATAAGTCATGAAGAAAGTAATAGCAATAAAACTTAACGATCATTATGCTAAGCTAAGGATGGGTCTTGTCCATCACATCATTCTCGAATGATGTGATCCCGTTCATCAAATGACAACACATGTCTATGGTCAGGAAACTTAACCATCTTTGATTAACGAGCTAGTCAAGTAGAGGCATACTAGGGACACTCAGTGTTGTCTATGTATTCACACATGTACTAAGTTTCCGGTTAATATAATTCTAGCATGAATAATAAAAATTTATCATGATATAAGGAAATATAAATAACAACTTTATTATTGCCTCTAGGGAATATTTCCTTCAGTCTCCCACTTGCACTAGAGTCAATAATCTAGTTCACATCACCATGTGATTTAACACTAATAGTTCACATCTTTATGTGATTAACACCCATAGTTGACATCGCCATGTGACTGTCAGCGTCCTGGGAACGGGGGTCCCCAGACTTGCCTGCCTGCGGCCCACGGCGTGGCTAACCAAGATGGGCCGTACGGCCCATCTTCATCAACAAGGCGATCGAGACCTTCGCGAGGGGCCAAGTCTCGCGAGGCGGAGGACGCAAGACCTCCTCGGGAGCGTTCTAGCCAGGCAGGCTCACGAGGATCGGATATATCAAGGCAGGGCAAACCTCACGAGGCTCTCATGAGGTGAGCCATGACGATCGACACCAGATGAGCGCCAGGCGGGCGCCAGCGCGCGCAGCGTCCTTGTTTCCTCTTCGGTGCTAAGGCGGCAAGCGCAGGCGCAGAGTACCGAGGCATCAGGCAAAGGTTGCCATATCGGTGCAACAAGACCAAGACCAGACGGACGACAAGACGGAGGTCACCATGGAGCCCAAGACGGCGTCATCACCAGAGCCTTTTGCAGGAGAAGACCGACCTGAAAGGGTGCAACAAGACCAAGACCAGACGGACGGCAAGACGGAGGTCACATGGAGCCCAAGACGGCGTCATCACCAGAGCCTTTTGCAGGAGAAGACCGCTTTTGACAGGATAGCTTGTACTAGTTGTCCCCTTTCAAATTTGCCCGCTGTTGTTGGCTCCCTTCCTGCTCATAATTGGGGAGAGGACCAGGGACTATATAAGTAGAGCTAGCCACCACAGTAGAGGAGAGAGATCAGGTCGCGCTCTCACCGCACAAGTTCACCAAGCACAAGAACACCTCAACCTCAGGAGGTTGTTCTTCCCCTTGTACTGCTCATCATCAGCCCATGAGGCAATCCACCACCACACACTGGAGTAGTATATTACACCACAACGGTGGACCGAACCAGTATAAATCTCATGTCTCTCTGTGTTGTGAGTTCATCGAGTTTGTCCGTGAGATCTTAGCGAGCTAGGGCGTGGATCGGTAGGAGGGAAAGAACTTCGCGCGCACCCCAGAGTTCGAACCTTAAGGGTTTTGCTGGAACACATGATCCGACATTTGGCGCGCCAGGTAGGGGTGTGCCGGAGCTTCTTCCTTGCACATCGACTTACGGACGCTCCACGACCAAGATGTCCGGCGACCCAAGAGCTGACTCCGACCGCTGGGCAGCCTGGTCGGCCCGGGCGACGGCGCCTGCCCATGAAGGCCTCGACCCCGTGCTCCAGGCGGCGCGAGCGCCGTCCAACGCTGCGGGGCACGGGCGGCGCGGCCAGGCGTCGTCCACCCTCACTCCACGACAAGTACGACCCGCTGCAAGGGCAGCAAGCCATGCCGCGGCGACGGCGCCACACTCGCGGCGGGAGTAGGAAAACATGCGGGGAGCACTCACGATGGCAAGAGAGCTGCTGCGGTGCCGGCTGATGGAGAGCAGCCAGGATGCGCTGTTGGAACATGTTGCCGAGCTGCTGGACGCGGCGGCGTCGGGAGCACCGCCCTTCTGCTATCGGCTCCCTTCTCAAGATGATGCGGGGCCTCATGGCGGGCCTCGCCGCAACCACGCGCCATCGGGCGTGCCTGGGGGCTTCGTCAACACCAGCGCGGCCGACAGTGCCGGGGGCTCCTCTGCCCCCATGCCGCCCGCAATAAGCACAGGCACAAGCGTCGCCCCCCGTGGTCCCAGCCATATGCGACGCTACTGTCCTCAGGACGCTACGCCGGGCCGAGCAACTTGGAGTGTGGGGCACTACGGCGAGGTGTTCAGGGTAACGGCCCCGGAAGCCTACGTACCCCGCATGATGGACCAAGAGTACGCACCGGAGGACGACCCCGGCTCGTTTGTTGGAGAAGATTGGGAAGAAGGGGCGCTAGGAGTCGAAGCCTTCCAGGAACCAATGGAGAACCACGACGATCGCGCCATCAACGAGAACTACAAGGTACCACCAATCTCTCAGTAGCAGGCTTACGCTAACCATGGGCTGCAAGTGAATCAGGTCGCAGCGCCGATCGACGAACCTGGCACAGCAGCATCCCTTCCAACAAGGGAAGCACGCTGGGGGCCACCAGGAGGGAGCCAGGAGCAAGGCCCCTCCCCACGTCACGCGAAGCCGAGCGACACCCGGAGGTAGGCCCTCTGCTGGGGAGGCCTCAACGACCCTTCCCCCGACAGAGGACCCGTGGTCGCCGAGGGAACTGCTGGCGTCCCCTTCCCCCCCTTCATGTCGTCCAGGTTGCTGGTCGGCTCAAAGGTGTTCGAGGGTGGCGCAAGGTGGGGCCCTCGTCTGGCGATATGAACCAAGGCCGGTACCTGTGAAGAAGGCCTAGTGCCTGTGAAGCTCGCCACGCGTGACACTCTCACGTAATAATGAGTTGGGGTTGTACACGCCCCGGAGTCTCAGGGGTGCCGGCCTCAGGCCCTGGGGCTCCCTCCCACGCCTAGTGGCAGCACTTAGCTCCGCGCTGGTGAGAAGACTTGAAGACCGGAAGACTAGAATAGGCGCCGGACGCGGCCTTTCGTTTTGGATCTCTTTTTCTGTAGCATTGCTTTCTGGTTCTAGATTTAAGTTGAAGTCAAGTTTTAATTGATGCGCGGGGTGGGGGTGCCTTTTCTCCTTCAAGCAATTTCTTGCTTTCTAGATTTTGTTCTGCCTAGGACTCATGTCCGTCGCCTTCCCCTCACGAGCCCCTCGTGAGCAGGACTGCGTGAAGCGCACGCGTGCCGAGCATGTGCTAACACTGCAACTGGTGCTTGCCTCTTGCGGGGCCCCTCCTGACAGGTCGACAAGCTCCGCAGGATTCGATGCCTCACGACCCAGCTCGAGGCTGGCACTGACTAAGGTAACCCACGATGGGAAGCTCACCCCTGGACTTATGAGTTCGCGAGGGCACATACTCAATACCACGTAGAAAAGTAAAGGCCGCAACTTGCTTACACGAGGGGATCCCCCTCTCAAAATGCTCTTACAAGTTTTCCAAGGGCCGCGCCCGAGTTTTTGCATGCAGGAGAACATGGGATCAACCAGATTTGTCACTTGCTGCGTCGCCCTCGGACGCGTCGCTCGCATCATCTTCGTCTTCGCCAGCACCTTCGCCGCCTTCGGTGACGCATTCATCGCCGTTGTCAACCACATCACGTTCTTCTGCGGCGACCACCACCACGTCGTCATCAGAAGCGAAGGCTCTGACCAGCGCATCCACGTTTTCCTCCACCCACCGCGCTAGGTCACACCGGACGGCCTGCGACATGGGGGCAATGGCGGCGTCGAAGTCGAAGTCAGGAAAGGTGTTCCTGAGGTGGCTAAAGACGCGAGAGAACGCGCGCCCGAGCAAGCCCCGACTTCTCTCCTCCACGAGCCAGCGAGCCCTGTCAGACCGGGCTTCTAGGCGCGTCACCACATCGGTGAAGAAGGTAAGGTGGTTGGCATAGTCATTTGAGTGAGGAGGCAGTGCATTCTCGTCGCAGATGTAGCCCAGGGCGGTGTTAGCCCTTTTCCGGAGATCCTTAAGCACATGGACGTGCTCGCGCTCCAGCGTCCGTCGTTGGAGCACTTCCTCCCTGTTTTGCCGCGCGACGGCTTCGTCATCATCAACCTGTTTCTGAAGAGAAAGCAGCTCGGTGCGGGCGGAGGCTGTCACTCAAGGCCAGGATCAAAGACGGCAGCCGTGGCCTCCCCACGCCTCTCTGCCTCGTCCAACCTGGGCCTGAGGGCAGCGGTCCTGCTCGCATCCTCCGTTCCTGCGAGCTTCAACTTCAAGTCATACCTACCCTCCAGATCTGCCCGAACCTCGGCTACCCGACGGTCGACTTCCTCTTGGACCCTGGCCTCGCGAGCCCCAACGGCATCTTCTGCTTGGGCGACTTGGCGCTCCCTCGTCTCCAGCCGCTCAAGCTCAAGGCTGCGCTCCGCGGCCTCCAGGGTCAGCGCCTCCTCGTGCTTCCGGACCTCTTCTTCCTCGGCGGGCGTCCTCCTCAGCGACGTAAGGGTGGCTCTGCGCGCCTCCACCTGCTTGTCAAGAGACGCACACCAAGCCTGGAGCTCCCACGCGCGCTTCTCCACAGCCTCTCGACGACGGTCGGCCTCGCGAGCCTCCTCCAAGGCTCGGGAGCATGCTTCGCGGGAAACCTTGAGGGACGCCTCGGCCTTCGCATTAGCAAGGTCGCGCTGGTAGCGGCCAAGGTTGACGGCCACCCTCAGCTTGCGCCGTTCCTCCACCAGTCGAAGACCTTCAGCTTCAAGGCGCGAGTCGACACCAGTGAGTTCGATACGTCTCCGTCGTATCTACTTTTCCAACCACTTTTGCCCTTGTTTTGGACTCTAACTTGCATGATTTGTATGGAACTAACCCGGACTGACGCTGTTTTCAGCAGACTTTCCATGCTGTTATTTATGTGCAGAAACAAAAGTTCTCAGAATGACCTGAAACTCCACGGAACTTCTATTTGGAAATAATAAAAAGTCCTTGCAAAAGGTTAAGACCAGGGGGCCCACACCCTGGCCACGAGGGTGGAGGGCGCGCCCTCCCCCTAGGGCGCGCCCCCCTACCTCGTGAGCCTCCTGGAGCCCCTCCGACCTCAACTCCAACTCTATATATTTGCTTTCGGGGAGAAAAAAATCAGGGAGAAGAATTCATCGCGTTTTACGATACGGAACCGCCCCAAGCCCTAAAACCTATCGGCAGGGCTGATCTGGAGTCCGTTCGGGGCTCCGGAGAGGGGGATTCGTCGCCATCATCATCATCAACCATCCTCCATCACCAATTTCATGATGCTTTATACGTCTCCAACGTATCTATAATATTTGATTGCTCCATGCTATATTATCTACTGTTTTGGGCAATATTGGGCTTCATTTTCCACTTTTATATTACTTTTGGAACTAACCTATTAACCGGAGGCCCAGCCCAGATTTGCAGTTTTTTGCCTATTTCAGTATTTCGAGGAAAAGGAATATCAAACGGAGTCAAAACGGAACGAAATCAACTGGAGAAGTTATTTTTGGAAGGAAAGCCACCCGATGGACTTGAAGTGCACGCCAGGAAAGAAGGGAGGTGCTCACGAGGGTAGGGGGCGCACCCACCCCCTGGCGCGCGCCCCCTGCCTCGTGACCCCACTTCGGTCCACCGACGTACCCCCTGCACCCATATATACCTACGTATCATAAAACTTCCAGAGCAGAAGATAGATCGGGAGTTCCGCCGCTGCAAGCCTCTGTAGCCACCAAAAACCAACCGGGACCCTGTTCCGGCACCCTGCCGGAGGGGGAACCCTCACCGATGGCCATCTTTATCATCCCGACACTCTCCATGACGAGGAGGGAGTAGTTCACCCTCGGGGCTGAGGGTATGTACCAGTAGCTATGTGTTTGATCTCTCTCTCTCTCTCTCTCTCTCTCTCTCGTGTTCTTGATTTGGCACGATCTTGATGTATCGCAAGCTTTGCTATTATAGTTGGATCTTATGTTTCTTCTCCCCCTCTACTCTCTTGTGATGAATTGAGTTTCTCCTTTGAAGTTATCTTATCGGATTGAGTCTTTTATGAGAACACTTGATGTATGTCTTGCCGTGCTTACCTGTGGTGACAATGGGATATCATGTGCCACTTGATGTATGTTTTGGTGACCAACTTATGGGTTCCGCCCATGAACCTATGCATAGGGGTTGGCACACGCTTTTCTTGATTCTCCTAGAAACTTTGGGGCACTCTTTGAGGTTCTATGTGTTGGTTTGAATAGATGAATTGAGATTGTGTGATGCATATCGTATAATCATGCCCACGGATACTTGAGGTGACATTGGAGTATCTAGGTGACATTAGGGTTTTGGTTGATTTGTATCTTAAGGTGTTATTCTAGTACGAACTCTAGGGCTGTTTGTGACACTTATAGGAATAGCCCACCGGATTGATTGGAAAGAATAACTTTGAGGTGGTTTCGTACCCTACCATAATCTCTTCGTTTGTTCTCCGCTATTAGTGACTTTGGAGTGACTCTTTGTTGCAAGTTGAGGGATTGTTATATGATCTATCTATGTTATTATTGTTGAGAGAACTTGCACTAGTGAAAGTATGAACCCTAGGCCTTGTTTCCTATCATTGCAATACCATTTGTGCTCACTTTTATCATTAGTTACCTTGATGTTTTTATTATTTCAGATTACAAATACCTTTATCTACTACCCATATTGCACTTGTATCACCATCTCTTCGCTGAACTAGTGCACCTATACAAATTACCATTGTATTGGGTGTGTTGGGGACACAAGAGACTCTTTGTTATTTGGTTGCAGGGTTTCTTGAGATAGAGCATCTTCATCCTACACCTCCCACGGATTGATAAACCTTAGGTCATCAACTTGAGGGAAATTTGCTACTGTCCTACAAACCTGTGCACTTGCAGGCCCAACAATGTCTACAAGAAGAAGGTTGTGTAGTAGACATCAAGCTCTTTTCTGGCGCCGTTGTCGGGGAGGCTAGGTAAGTGAAGGTATATCTTTAGATCTTGCAATCGAATCTTTTAGTTTCTTGTTTTATCACTAGTTTAGTTTATAACAGAAAACTAACAAAAAAAATATGGAATTGAGTTTGTCTCATACGCTTCATCTTTTTAATACCTTTCATGAGTATGATGGAAATGAAAATTGTGCCAAAGTGTTAGTAGAAGAATGCATTAAAATGTTTGGCACTAAATCTTTGAATGATGAGCATGATTGCAATGTTATTAGTATGAACTCCTTGAATATCCATAGTACTAATGATGATTGCACTAGTTATGATGAAAATGCCTCCTATAAACATGTCAATTTTTGTGGAGTGCATTGGGTTTGTAAGTACGCACCAAATAGGGAAGATAGATAGGCAAGAGGCTTAAGTACTTAGAAACCAAATTGTTGCAAGAAGAGCTAGATGAATGTGCTGAAAGATTCAATATTTTTCGTGCCCCTTGTGAACTTTGCAATGAACATGGTCATTTAAAGCTCCGATTTGTTTCATGATCAAGTCGTGTCCAAATATTGTGATGATTTGATTACCCTTGAGCATCATAAAGAGCTTAGCCTTCTTTTGGGGTATGAAGAAATGAAACGTATAACTGAGGGTATTCCAAAATTTAATCTTGATAGAATTCTTGATTTTTATCTAGAGAAAATTTATATGTATTGTGCGGTGAATTGTATTGAAAATCCTTATATTGCCAATTACATAAAGAAAAGAAAACAAATAGAGGATGAAGAGAATACTAATGAAAGGGAAGAGACTTCCCAATATCCTGCTATTGTTTCTTATGATGAATCAGGTAACGAGGAGGAGCCATCTTTTCAACCAATCTCATTAATAAGGAGCTCCAAAAAGAAGATTGAACCCACACATGATGTGGTGAAGAAGAAGAAAATAAAAAGGAAGAGAGGTAAAAAGCTAACTCTCCCAAATAAAGTTGCTCCTATTATTGTTGTGCCTCATGAAAATGAAGATGATACACTTGATGATGATCTCGTTATGCCTATTGCTTGTTGTGATGATTATGATTGGGAAGATAATGATACCCCTTATGATTTTGAAAATCTTTTTGGCACTTGCTTGGAAGAATATAATAATTGCTATACTATTGGTGCTATCTATACTATTAATGATGAGAGTGATTATGTCTATGATATGAAAAGGCCCAAGCTTGGGGAAGCTATGTTTGATGAGGATGACATATTTGAGAATGTATTTTCTGTAATTAATGCTTGTCCCAAGCTTGGGGATCCTATGCTTAATAATGATAATATTTTTAGCCTCCCAAGTTTTGATATGCAAAGTTGTTATGATGATAGCATGCCTTCTACCTATGATGATTATATTGATGAAAGTGGGTTTGGAAGAGTGTCAACTTTAGGAAGTAGTGATCCCACAATATCGGAGGATGTTGAATCTTATAATATTTATGAAAGTGGATTTGGAGAGGTCGTGACTTTATTTAGTGATGTATCCACTATAACGGAAGAGGTTTCAATCGATTATGATGAGAACAAAGTTGCTACTTATGATGATTATTTTGATGACACGTATGCTTTAAAGAATAATGATAACCATGAAACTTGTCATCTTGATCTTAATCTTCAATCACATGATAGTTATTTTGTTGAGTTTGCTCCCACTATTATTCATGAGAAGAATTTTGCTTATGTGGAGAGTAATAAAATTTCTATGATAGTAGATCATGAAAAGAATGCTTTAGGTGCTGGTTACATTGTTGAATTAATTCATGATGCTACTGAAAATTATTATGAGGGAGGAATATATGCTTGTAGGAATTGCAATAATATCAAGTTTCCTCTCTATGTGCTTAAAGTTTTTGAAGTTATGCTTGTTTTACCTTCCTATGCAAGTTGATTATTGTTCCCATAAGTTGTTTGCTCAAAAAATCCCTATGCATAGGAAGTGGGTTAGACTTAAATGTGCTAGTCATATTCTTCATGATGCTCTCTTTATGTTTCAATTCTTATCTTTTATGTGAGCATCATTGAAATCATCATGCCTAGCTAGGGGCGTTAAACGATAGCGCTTGTTGGGAGGCAACCCAATTTTATTTTAGGTTCTTGCTTTTTTGGTTCTTTTTAGGAATAAATAATCCATCTAGCTTCTGTTTAGATGTGGTTTTATGTTTTAATTAGTGTTTGTGCCAAGTAGAACCTTTGGGAAGACTTGGGTGAAGTCTTTATGATCATGCTGTAAAAAACAGAAACTTTAGCGCTCACGAGATTAGCTAGAACTTTTTACTGGAGAGTGATATTTAGTTGATTATTTTTGGAGATGATTACTAGACAAATTCCTCAGGTCCACAAATTTATTTTAGAATTTTTGGAGTTCCATAAGTTTGCGTTAGTTACAGATTACTACAGACTGTTCTGTTTTTGACAGATTCTGTTTTCATTGTGTTGTTTGCTTATTTTGATGAATCTATGGCTAGTAAAATAGTTTATAAACCATAGAGAAGTTGGAATACAGTAGGTTTAACACCAATATAAATAAAGAATGAGTTCATTACAGTACCTTGAAGTGGTGTTTTGTTTTCTTTCGCTAATGGAGCTTACAAGTTTTCTGTTAAATTTTGTGTTGTGAAGTTTTCAAGTTTTGGGTAAAGATTCGATGGACTATGGAATAAGGAGTGGAAAGAGCCTAAGCTTGGGGATGCCCAAGGCACCCCAAGGTAATATTCAAGGATAACCAAGCGTCTAAGCTTGGGGATGCCCTGAAGGCATCCCCTCTTTCGTCTTCGTTCATCGGCAACTTTGCTTGGAGCTATATTTTTATTCACCACATGATATGTGTTTTGCTTGGAGCGTCATTTTATTTTCTTTAGATTTTCTTGCTGTTTGAATAAAATACCAAGATATGAAATTCTTAAATGGGAGAGTTTTCATACAGTTGTATAATTATTCGACTACTCATTGATCTTCACTTATATCTTTCGGAGTAGTTTGTTGTTTGCTCTAGTACATCACTTATATCTTTTAGAGCATGGTGGTAGTTTTATTTTTAAGAAACAGATGAACTCTCATGCTTCACTTATATTATTTTGAGAGTCTTAAATATCATGGTAATTTGCTTAAATAATCATAATATGCTAAGCATACAAGATTTGTAAGAATTCTTATGAGTGTGTTGAATACTAAGAAAAGATTGATGCTTGATAATTGTTTTAAGATATGAAGACGGTGATATTAGAGTCATGCTAGTTGAGTAGTTGTAAATTTGAGAAATACTTGTGTTGAAGTTTGCGATTCCCGTAGCATGCACGTATGGTGAACCGTTATGTGATGAAGTCGGAGCATGATTTATTTATTGATTGTCTTCCTTATGAGTGGCGGTCGGGGACGAGCGGTGGTCTTTTCCTACCAATCTATCCCCCTAGGAGCATGCGCGTAATACTTTGCTTTGATAACTTCTAGATTTTTGCAATAAGTATATGAGTTCTTTATGACTAATGTTGAGTCCATGGATTATACGCACTTTTTCCCATCCTTCCACCATTGCTAGCATCTCTAATACCGCGCACTTTTCGCCGGTATCATACACCCACCATATATCTTCCTCAAAACAGCCACCATACCTACCTATCATGGCATTTCCATAGCCATTCCGAGATATATTGCCATGCAACTTTCCATCGTTCAGTTTATTATGACACGCTCCATCATTGTCATATTGCTAGCATGATCATGTAGTTGACATTGTATTTGTGGCAAAGCCACCGTTCATAATTCTTTCATACATGTCACTCATGAGTCATTACACATCCCTAGACATCACGGAGGCATTCATATAGAGTCATATTTTGTTCTAAGTATCGAGTTGTAATTCTTGAGTTGTAAGTAAATAAAAGTGTGATGATCATCATTATTAGAGCATTGTCCCAGTGAGGAAAGGATGATGGAGACTATGATTCCCCCACAAGTCGGGATGAGACTCCAGACGAAAAAAAATAAAAAAATAAAAAAAGGAAAGAAAAGAGGCCATAAAAAAAGAGAAAAGGCCCAAATAAAAAAATAAAAAATGAGAGAAAAAGAGAGAAGGGACAATGCTACTATCCTTTTACCACACTTGTGCTTCAAAGTAGCACCATGATCTTCATGATAGAGAGTCTCTCATTTTGTCACTTTCATATACTAGTAGGAATTTTTCATTATAGAACTTGGCTTGTATATTCCAATGATGGGCTTCCTCAAAATGCCCTAGGTCTTCGTGAGCAAGCGAGTTGGATGCACACCCACTTAGTCTCTTTTGTTGAGCTTTCATATGCTTATAGCTCTAGTGCATCCGTTGCATGGCAATCCCTACTCACTCACACTGATATCTATTGATGGGCATCTCCATAGCCCGTTGATACGCCTAGTTGATGTGAGACTATCGTCCCCTCTTTTGTCTTCTCCACAACCACCATTCTATTCCACATATAGTGCTATATCCATGGCTCACGCTCATGTATTGCGTGAAGATCGAAAAAGTTTTGAAAATGTTAAAGTATGAAACAATTGCTTGGCTTGTCATCGGGGTTTTGCATGATTTAAATACTTTGTGTGGTGAAGATAGAGCATAGCCAGACTATATGATTTTGTAGGGATAACTTTCTTTGGCCATGTTATTTTTAGAAGACATAATTGATTTGTTTGTATGCTTGAAGTGTTATTATTTTTATGTCAATATGAACTTTTGTCTTGAATCTTTCGGATCTGAATATTCATATCACAAGTAAGAAGAATTACATTGAAATTATGCCAACTAGCATTCCACATCAAAAATTATCTTTTTATCATTTACCTACTCGAGGACGAGCAGGAATTAAGCTTAGATGCTTGATACATCTCCAACGTATCTATAATTTTTGATTGCTCCATGCTATATTATCTACTGTTTTGGGCAATATTGGGCTTTATTTTCCACTTTTATATTACTTTTGGGACTAACCTATTAACCGGAGGCTCAGCCCAGATTTGCTGCTTTATGCCTATTTCAGTGTTTCGAGGAAAAGGAATATCAGACGGAGTCGAAACGGAACGAAATCAACTGCAGAAGTTATTTTTGGGAGGAAAGCTACCTGATGGACTTGGAGTGCACGTCCGGAAAGAAGGGAGGTGCTCACGAGGGTAGGGGCGCGCCCACCCCCTTGGGGCGTGCCCCTGCCTCATGGCCCCCCCTTGGGTCCACCGACGTACTCCTTTCACCCATATATACCTACGTATCGTAAAACTTCCAAAAACAGAAGATAGATCGGGAGTTCTGCCACCGCAAGCCTCTGTAGCCACCAAAAACCAATCGGGACCCTGTTCCACCCCCGCCAGAGGGGGGAACCCTCACCGGTGACCATCTTCATCATCCCGACGCTCTCCATGACGAGGAGGGAGTAGTTCACCCTCGGGGCTGAGGGTATGTACCAGTAGCTATGTGTTTGATCTCTCTCTCTCTCTCTCTCTCTCTCTCTCTCTCTCTCTCTCTCTCTCTCGTGTTCTTGATTTGGCACGATCTTGATGTGTCGCGAGCTTTGCTATTATAGTTGGATCTTATGTTTCTTCTCCCCGTCTACTCTCTTGTGATGAGTTGAGTTTCCCCTTTGAAGTTACCTTATTGGATTGAGTCTTTTACGAGAACACTTGATGTATGTCTTGCCGTGCTTATCTGTGGTGACAATGGGATATCATGTGCCACTTGATGTATGTTTTGGTGACCAACTTATGGTTCCGCCCATGAACCTATGCATAGGGGTTGGCACACGTTTTCTTGATTCTCCGGTAGAAACTTTGGGGCACTCTTTGAGGTTCTATGTGTTGGTTTGAATAGATGAATTGAGATTGTGTGATGCATATCGTATAATCATGCCGAGGATACTTGAGGTGACATTAGGGTTTTGGTTGATTTGTATCTTAAGGTGTTATTCTAGTACGAACTCTAGGGCTGTTTGTGACACTTATAGGAATAGCCCAGCTGATTGATTGGAAAGAATAACTTTGAGGTGGTTTCGTACCCTACCATAATCTCTTCGTTTGTTCTCCGCTATTAGTGACTTTGGAGTGACTCTTTCTTGCATGTTGAGGGATTGTTATATGATCTATCTATGTTATTATTGTTGAGAGAACTTGCACTAGTGAAAGTATGAACCCTAGGCCTTGTTTCCTATCATTTCAATACCGTTTGTGCTCACTTTTATCATTAGTTGCCTTGATGTTTTTATTATTTCAGATTACAAATACCTTTATCTACTACCCATATTGCACTTGTATCACCATCTCTTCTCCGAACTAGTGCACCTATACAATTTACCATTGTATTGGGTGTGTTTGGGACACAAGAGACTCTTTGTTATTTGGTTGCTGGGTTGCTTGAGAGAGACCATCTTCATCCTACGCCTCCCACAGATTGATAAACCTTAGGTCATCCACTTGAGGGAAATTTTCTACTGTCCTACAAACCTGTGCACTTGCAGGGCCAACAACGTCTACAAGAAGAAGGTTGTGTAGTAGACATCAATGCTCACCGCTGTGTGTGAGTAATTCCATCGTAGGCTTGCTGGACGGTGATGGGTTGGATGAGATCTATCATGTAACCGAGTTAGTTTTGTTAGGGTTTGAACGCTAGTATCCACTATGTTCTGAGATTGATGTTGCTATGACTTTGCTATGCTTAATGCTTGTCACTAGGGCCCGAGTGCCATGATTTCAGATCTGAACCTATTATGTTTTCATGAATATATGTGTGTTCTTGATTCTATCTTGCAAGTCTATAGTCACCTACTATGTGTTATGATCCGGCAACCCCGAAGTGACAATAATCGGGACCACTCCCGGTGATGACCTTAGTTTGAGGAGTTCATGTATTCACTATGTGCTAATGCTTTGTTCCGATTCTCTATTAAAAGGAGGCCTTAATATACTTAGTTTCCGTTAGGACCCCACTTCCACGAGAGGGTAGGACAAAAGATGTCATGCAAGTTCTTTTCCATAAGCACGTATTACTATATTCGGAATACATGCCTACATTACATTGATGAATTGGAGCTAGTTCTGTGTCACCCCATGTTATGATTGTTACATGATGAACCGCATCCGGCATAATCCTCCATCACTGATCCAATGCCTACGAGCTTTTCACATATTGTTCTTCGCTTATTTACTTTTCCGTTGCTACTGTTACAATCACTACAAAACACCAAAAATATTATTTTTGCTCCTGTTCCCATTACTTCCATATTACTTTGCTACTAAATACTTTGCTACAGATACTAAGTTATCCAGGTGTGGTTGAATTGACAACTCAACTGCTAATACTTGAGAATATTCTTTGGCTCCCCTTGTGTCGAACCAATAAATTTGGGTTGAATACTCCACCCTCGAAAACTGTTGCGATCCCTATACTTGTGGGTTATCAGGACTATTTTCTGGCGCCGTTGCCGGGGAGCATAGCTCTATTCTTTGAGTCACTTGGGATTTATATCTGCTGGTCACTATGAAGAACTTGAAAGACGCTAAGACAACAATTTATCGCTCAACTACGAGGGGAGGTAAGGAACTGCCATCTAGCTCTGCACTTGATTCACCTTCTATTTTGAGTAAGCTTGCGACACCTAAACCTGCTTCTGCTATTCGTTCTGATATGTCGCATGTTATTGATGATGCCACTTCTGCTATGCACGATACTTATGATGAGACTATTTCTATGCTTGATACTACTGTTCCTCTTAGTGAATTTCTTGATGAACAAATTGCTAGGGCTAGAGAGAAAGAAATTATTGAAACTGATTATATTGATGAAAGTGATGATGAAGACTTGCCTGTTATTCCTGAGGGTTATGTTTTTTATAAAGAAGCTTCTTTAGCTATTTTAGCTTGCAGAGATAGATATGAGCTCAAGAGGTTATTAGCTAAATGGAATCGGCAATCTCTTATTGATAGAATGAAGCCTGACCCTGCTTTTGCTACTTCACCTATCTGTGTTACCGATAAGGATTATGAATTCTCTGTTGATCCTGATATAATTACTTTTGTTGAATCTGATCCTTTTCATGTCTATGAATCTGAAACTGTTGTGGCACATCTTACTAAATTAAATGATATAGCCACCCTATTCACTAATGATGAGAGATCTCGCTACTTTTATATCCTTAAAATATTTCCGTTCTCATTAAAGGGTGATGCTAAGATATGGTTTAATTCTCTTGATCCTGGTTGTGTGCATAGTCCCCAAGATATGATTTATTACTTCTCTGCTAAATATTTCCCTGCTCATAAGAAACAAGCTGCTCTGAGGGAAATATACAATTTTGTGCAAGTTGAAGAAGAGAGTCTCCCACAAGCTTGGGGGAGGCACTACAAAAAAATACACTTCCGTGATGATACGTGTTTGTCACAGTAGGTCGCGTTTTTTGTCATGCATGTACATCCATGACAAATTTATGACAGAATCAATATAGTCATACCTGTGCTGTCGTAGAAGTGTTCCATGACATTACCAAAATTATCATCACGGAAGTGTCCACTTCCATGACGATAAATCACGGGTCACAGAAGTGCTTTCATCAAGGGTGACCGACACGTGGCATCCACCGTAACGGAACGCCGTTAAGCTATCGGGTCGGATTTTGGATCCGATAACCGACAGCCCTGACCAATGGGAACTTTCCACGTGTAAAATTCTGATTGGCCGAAGGGAACACCTGTCAGCTCGTTAGTGTGCCAGATGTCGCCCGTCCATTGGAGGAGACATGCCTATGATACGTCGGCACGTGGCTGGGCCCAACAGAGGCCCATATAGGTTAAAAAGGCCAGCCCAGTCAAAGGCCCGTAGAACTTAATCAGGTACTAGTGGGCCAGCCCAATAACGGCATGCTTAATAAAGGCCCATTTACGGCCCAAAGCTAGATCTGGCCCGTTAATTGTTCGCCCAATATTTGGGCCCATTTACGGCCCAAAGCCAGATCTGGCCCGTTAATTGTTCGCCGAATATTTGGGCCCAACTACAGCCCAGTGACTTTCGGCCTGTTAGAGGCCTGATGTAGACATTGGCCCATTTTAGCCCGGTGTGACTTTCGGCCTGGGAATGGCCCATGCTGCCCATGGGCCATATATGGTCTGACGAGACATCGAGCCCACTAACGGCCCGTGCTAAAGGTGGCAACAGTTAAGCCCAACGTGACTTTGGGCCTGTTAAAGGCCTGTCGCTTAATTCGGCCGTTGATGCCTGTACTAAGCTTTCGGCCTCTTAAAGGCCCATGATAACAGTGGGCCAACTAAGGCCCGAGATATGTTTCAGCCTGGTAATGGCCCATGAGCTAACTGGGCCCAAAACGGCCCGGTCTACATTTCGGCCTGCTGAAGGCCCATCGATGACTAGTGAAAATTGAGGCCCAACATGCATTTTGGCCTGCTAAAGGCCAGTGGTTTCATCTTGGCCGTAACAGGCCAGTACAATATTCAGCCTGTTAATGGCCCAACGCTACCTGGGCCAAACTAAGCGTTATCGACAAAAGGCCCAACTAAAATATAGGCCGGTGTAAGTTTGGGCCTGGCGCAATGTGTGAAGGCCCCAATCATTCGGGCGAAGAAAGACACAAAGCCCGTCCCAATTGTGGCCCGCTAAAAACCTGGCCCGTTAGAGTCGAATGTTTCGGTCCGGTCGACTACATCTGATTTTTTTTCAGATAGCGAATGATGGCAGTAACTAGTAGGAATTAAGAACAAACCTACTCTATACAATAAAGAAATTACGGCATAGTAACTAAGAATAAACCTACAATATACAATAAAGGATTTAAGGTATATTACAAAAAGCTCAAGGAAGAAGCAGATTACAAAAACTGGGCACCATTGCAGCGTAACAAAATAATACTGAACCGAGACCACTTCCAAGACAGTTCAAGAAAGGTTAGCCTTTATGGGGAACTGCCGAAGTCAGCCGAAAGCAAGGCCGTGAAACCGCCTAGCATGTCGGTCATAGCTTCCAGTGTAGCTGTTTAGCGATGATGTTCTCATTGGTGTTCTCCGCAATCTTTCTTAGAGATAGGACTTCAAGTCGAAGTTGAGTTGCACAATGCCTTCTGCTAGAACTTGGGACTGGTCGAACTGATTCAGACAACGAATTCTATGAGCTTGTCTGACTGTTAGTCTCAAGTAACTTGAACACTGCATCAAGACAAGACTTTGGGGTTGTCTCGCTATCTTCAAGATGTTTTGCCTTCTTTGCTGCAATATATGTTGGGTTTGTCTCACAGCCTTCAGCAGACTTGTGCATGCCATCAGGCATATCACCCTGAAACAAAGCAGAGAGATGACAGGTTTGCACATGTATAAACAAAGATGATAACTGTTCTGTCAATTCTATCCATTTTCAAATTAGAAAATAAAGAGTAAGTTCAAAATATCAATAGCATAATTTGGCATTGTTCATAATGCGGGGAGCTTCACCACACTCTTTGGATTACGATGTCAACATAACAAGCATAGATGAAGGGCAAAGAAAATCGTTGTATCTTTTTTGGATAATGTGCATGGCATGTTGTTCATATCATCACCACATCAAGAAGATAAAACAGGAGATGACAAGGTGCAAACGTGGGCTGCTTCACCACACACCTTTGGATTATAGATCCACAAAACAAGCATACATATAGGGAGTATTAAGTAATGTGCATGGTATGAATAACGAATTTGGTTTTACAAGTAAAACTTAGAACTTACGGTTCTTATGAACATGCATTTTGGTAGAAACAACAAACTAAATAGCAGTAAATGATAGGGAGTATGAGCAAATTAAACAGCAGTTGAGGATAAAGGCTTTAGAAGGACTGGCTTACATTAACAGTTAACATCGGCTTTATAATGCCCTTCTCCATGTCAAGGGAAGGATAACTCAAGAATTTCAGCACAAAATGTTCTTCATAAGCATTGCCTGTACTCTACATTTTGTAGAGAGTAATTATAGATATGATAATACTGGAAGGGATAGAGGATAATGAAGATAAGATGCAGATTGATGCTACATAATCAACTACCAATCCCTGGAAGTAGCTTTTAATGTAAGTATAGTGATAGACCACGTTCAGTCCTTACAAGAGGACTGCAGAGCTAAACCTCTTCAAAAGCATTGGGTTGATTCTAAATTTATGTACGAGTCCATACGGATCTTATAATGTCCACCAAATGGACGATTACGAGGCTAACATGTGCAGTGATGCTACATAATAAAACAACTATGAAAGTAAGTATGGTCATACAGGCAAGAGGTACTCACAAGAGCAATGCGATTGTGCAGTATAGTTGCGAGATTCTCAGGGTCCCTTGAGAACGGATGTTCTTACGCTATGATTTTCGTACAAGTGAGACATTAAGGCAAATGCAGAAATGTAGTTCAAATTGTGATGTGATATCATAGACAGTACCTTACGCTGTAGTCGAGACCAATGTGTAACAAGATTATTCCAGTCACCGTCGGATAAATGTAGCACCGGAGACTTTACATAAATTTCGTTCAGAGGCTTGCCATCGAAGTGCGCTTGCCTCAGGTAGGAACGATACTTCATCAACGAGTGCTTGAAAAGCGCAACCAACCCTTGCTGGTCATCACAATCCAGTTTGCTCCTCGGCTATTTAAAAAGAATGAAATCTTGTGTCTTCTGTCAGCAGAAACATATGCAGTAATGACCATGAATAACATTAGTACATTACTTATGTGTAAGTTGCGGAGGAAGACTGGAAATTGTTCTGTGTCTGCGGTATAATCTTTCCATGAAGGAAAGATGCGCACAAAGTTCCTGACAACAACATAAGCTTCGTCGTCTAAACTGGGAAGAAATGGAACAGTGGTCCTATTTGCTGCAATTGGGGCTCTCTCTAGTTCGAAAAGGGATTTGGCAACTGGATTTGGTGTACTCTTTGCTGGAATGGGGGTTTTACGTCAGACAAATTTGGTGCTATGTCAATCGGGCATAATCATACTTGTTTGCTGTAGTTGGGGAATTACTGAGTTGGGGCATCGAAATGACTAGTGTAGTAGGGCTAGAGTCTGCTAGAGTTGGGGTATTTTGTGGGTCGTGTGATATTGCAAACACACCTAATGGGCTATTTGATTTATCAGGTGCCACTACCTTTTCTAAATACTTTGCTTGGGCTCCTCCACGATCAGCAATCGCCCTCTTCCTTTTGAACGTCAGATACACAAGAACAACATTTGAATGGATAAATATGGTATGATGGCAGATGGAATATGTCTTTGAAAATGGAAAGGCAGGGCGTATTCACATACACGATGTGTAAACTAAGCTAATGGTAGTTCAACAAAGTAGAAGCAATGCAAAGCATCAGTTGCAAGATATGTGCGAGCAATGTAACCTTGGAAAGTTAGAGAAAGTACCTTGATGGGTGAATAAGATAGGGCATCTTCCTCTGACTCCTCCACTAGGGAGCTACATTGACTTAGGTCTCCCTCTAGCTTAGAATCACTGTTAGGATCATATTCTGAGCATGAACCTGTAGGTGGAGAGCATTTGTATTGCATTGCATCCAGACTTGATTTCAGTCTCTTAATGCCATGTTTGACAGCCATGGCATTGTTCTGCTTTATTCTTTTCATGCGCGCAAGCTCATGATCATTATGATGCTGTTCAGAATCTGAGATTCATGAAAACACAAAAAGTAGTCAGATTATCTATGGAATGCATTATGGATTCAACTCGAGAGTGTCTCCCTATAAACCCTGCATATGCAAAGTTCACCTCCCCAACCGTCTTGACGGACCACACACATAAATACAAACCCCTTATGTCTCTATAACAGTGTGCACACATTTCAAAACTGAAGTAGGAACATTAGAATCATATGAAATTCGTATTTGAACAAATAAACTAAGCAATTATGAGTGGCGTAATGTTTAGCTTCAAGGGTGGAGTGTTGGTAGTGCGACACAAAGCAAGTAGGCAGATTGTATTCCATGTAAAAGATCGAAACCTATGTAAAAGCTGGAAATGATACTTTCTTTATATACAATGCAGTGTTCGTTACCCACACATGATGGAAGAGATCACATAGAGAAATACTATTCACTCATGTCTACGGTTCCAAAGATTTAGAAACAGGGTGGTCCACCCTAAAAGAATATTGACAACAAATATGACAAGGCAAGCATAGATGTAGTGAATCAATCATTTACTTGTGAGCTTATTAGGACAAGTATGCAGTATTGTAACTGCAGTAAGAGAACGTCCTAACTATGTATGAAGTAGTTTGTCTAGCACTTATTTTTTGCAACTAATCGACATGAATAATTGGATATTATATCGAATGAGTAAGAAAGACAAGTAAAATTGTCAACAAACCTGGCTTGCAGTAGTAAACTGGGTCAATGTCACTACGACCAACAATCCAAAATGACTAGTTTCTGTTCCGAGGGCCGGAATTTTGAAAGCCCTGTGAACTTTAGAGGTACTAAAGATTACCGAAATACATCTGAACCTTAAGTGTAGGTAGCACGGAGCACACAACAAACCCTAATGACAGTCCTGCCTAATGAGTAATTAGTCAATTAGAACTAAGAACTAAATTCTAAGAGCTGGAAAGAAAGTAGAGTAACCAAGTTAAGATCTATTTTCTGGTTGAGATCAAAAAGTTGAGGAGATATGAAGTACCGCCTCTCTTGCGGCGCCGTGTAGGCATCGGGGGTGCGATGGCTGTCGGTGGCGTTGAAGCAGATCTGCGACGGTAGACGGGTGCATCAGGGGATAAGTCCCGTTGCGGTGGAAGAGAAGGTCGTGTGAGCGGCCCCGGCAAAGAGGACGACGGCGCCGATGAAGCGAGAGGACGCGATGCAAGGCTATTGGTCCATCGCCGTGGATGAGAAACGACCATCTCTAGCTGTGGACAACACGTTCTTGGTAGGCGCTCTGGCATGGTGGAGGACGGTGGCGATGGATGTGGTGGAGGACGGCGGCGATGGATGGGGTGGCGGACGGAGGCTGGTGTGGGGATGGGGTGTTCTAGAGCGGACGGTGTATCAGTGGGAAAATGGAGGGAGAGGTATGGGGAGCCATGTTTTTGGGACGCGCCTGTCTGAAATATGGGAAAGTTACGAACCTAGCCCCCGTTTAAAATTTGGACGTCTCGTTGGTTGGGGATAGGACGGTAATCTCGCATCTCGCCAATATTTGCCCAGAGCGATTTCGGGCGAGGAGAGGGTGGTTGGCGCCCATGGTTGGCGCCCACGGTGTATGAACGGCGCTGACAGGTAGGGCGGTTGTGTCATGTCTGAGTGAAGTTACAAACCTGCCCCTATTGAAAATATTGGCCTACATCGATTTCGGCCGAGTCGAGTTTGTTTTGACGCCCACCGTGTATGAATGGGGAATGGAGGGAGAAACAGAGGTCTTTCGGACGAGCTTGAATCAAATTTGTTTTGCCGCCCATGTTTGACGCCCACCGTGTCGGAATAGGCTCAGAGGCGGTCGTGTCACGTCTAATTGAAGTTACTAACCTACCCCTATTTAGAGCAGTGGAAATCGGGCCGATGGATTGTCCGTGTAATGGGTAGACAGTAATTTCCATCTCCCAAACACTTGGCTTCGGGCAGCCGACGTGGGAGTGGACATTTTGCTGCTTCTTTCGAATTTTGGGACAATAAGCATCCACATTTACCCTGGCAACTAAATTCGAATCCATTTTGTATTCCTATATGAATCTTTATAAATCATTCTATGTGTTTTTATATATCTTCAAAAGGACGACAAAGATGTATTCCACTATCATATATGAATATGGTTTACAAATGCCGATACTCAAATTCAGAAACTAGAATCCAGTTTAAGGTGAATTCGAATATTTGGAGCTCTGGCACAGCAATCCAAATGAAATGTCTCCGAGTCTTATCAATTAATACAGACTTGTGCTCAAATAAAATTATAAACCAAAAAAAAACAATTATTACATGATCTCTAAAACAAATGGTTTGATTGATTACATGAATAGACAACACAAAGGTTATTCAACTATGGAAAGAACATTTCACCTATGATTTACCAAGTAGGAATTTAATTTCCTTTTTTCCTTCAGGACCTTAACAACCTGGTCAGTCTCAGCTTGCTTCGTTTCCACCAAGTATTTAATAGTTGTCTTGAGTACTGCTTGTGATTGTGTTGTTTGCTTCCTCAACATGTCAACTTCATCTCTAAGTGCAGAAGCAGAATCTCTTTCTACCACTAGTTTAGCCTCTTGAGCATCAGCAGTTGGAAATTTATAATGCACGATTGGGCCGGTGCCACTATTGTGGGATGATGCAACGTCCATGGGGACCTCGCTCTTTGATCTTGGGCTAACCTGTTTTGCCATTAAAGTTCCGATTGGATTCAGAAAAGTTGAAGTTAGCAAAACATCTCAACTGGGTGTTATAACAGCAAACCAGTTAAACAAACAAGGAATTAAAGAGTTTCAATTGGATGCTGAAAAGTAGTTATTAACATCATTGTAACCCGCTGTTGCAGCAGCAATGCACTTAAAAAAACAAGTAGATATTTAAGTTAATGCAAACATGTAATTCTTAACAGTAAGTATCAAACAAATAGATAGGCGCAGTCTACAATATGATTAACAGGCTGTGCCATTATGTAGTCAGTAGCAAACTAAATTAAGCCAAGCAACATAATTGAACAATTTTGCAATAAGTGGCTAACTAAAATTCCGAGAAGCAGGTAACTGAACTTACGCTAGTTCTTTGTACAGGCACACTGCAACTTCTTTTTCGCTTACAAGGTTGTACGAAGGAGTCCATGGCATCAATTGCTTGGATACGCATTCCCAATACTTCTTTCTTCCCACACTGCACGGGTAAGTCGAATGGTTAATCTGGTAAGATGGTGCATCCTTGATATGTTATATGAGGATGTGTAGTCAGACTAGTTGTAGCCAAACACATCACACTGGCTTTTACTGTATATTTCATGCGATTACTTTTGGCATATCGAGATCTAAGCAATCTACAATAGGATGAAAAGACTGGCATCCTTCACATTATTGGCGAACTCAGTTCATAGAAACAAGCAATTCAACCATTCTGTGGGTAAAACAAAAGCGCCACTGGAATATTTTTCACTATCCAATCATACCACCATAGGGGCTGGTATGGGCGGCCGCCTCAGGTGGCTGGAAAGTGTGCACCTAGTTTGAGTCGTCCAGGTTGGCCCACGCTAGTTTTGTTCGTCCCAACGCACGAGCAGGCAATGTAAAAAATGAAGAAAAATGTTTCAATTTGGATGGGCCAATAACATAAGTGCAAGGCAGGCCCTATAGCAGGCTCGCGGCCCAAACGAGCGCCTCCCATATCGATCGACAGTAGGAAAAATCCCAATTCATTCGCTCCAATCTCTAGTCTGGTTCGCTCCTAACCTAGCCGCCGCTGGACAGACCGACACAACACTTACTCGCGCCCTCGTTAGAGGGCGGTCGCCGGGCTTCAAGCGAACTGAAGGACAAGAAGATGAAGATCCAACCCTGGGTGTAGCCTGCGTGGGAGGCAGCGGCGGCAGCACGGGCATGGCATCGAGCTTGCGCCATAAGCAGACGATGACTTGCAAGAGTAGCATGCGCAACGAGCAGGTACATCACATCCCCGATTATATCTAATTCAACTCTTCAATTTCTGGCCAATAATTAAACTGACGGTGTTGTAAAACTGCTTGTATGTAGGGAATCTATGAGAAAATGAAATCAATTTCTACTTATTTTATAACTCCCCAATCAATACTGAATCGATCAATCTGATGTATCTAATCAAGTTTCCGTGCAAACATACAAGCTCATGTTGTTCTTGAGCCTAAAGTGTCTAATGAACAGATTGCTAATGAAGGATTTGATGCAAACATTTTACATGCTCCTGGTGATGAACATATAGTGTCTAATGAGGGATCTAATGCAAGCATTTAGCAAGCTCATTGAAGGATTTAGTGTCTAATGATGATCTACTATGTTGAGAGAGACAGATATTTGCAGGCATTGATGACAAGCAAATTATAGTGCATTTTCATAGCTTGAGGAAACGTCGAGGCCATCTACCAGAAAGTCCCCGTATCATGACAACATAGCATAAATACTTTTCTAATCTGTTGTTTGAAACTATTGGCATACTTGTGCAGGATAGATATATTGATATGCAGTTTGTGCACTGGTTATACGTGCAATTACACTTCGATATTTTCAGCCAGAGAACGAATAATTCAAGCAGGCACAGACCATGTTGGTAGTCCTTGTACACCATGTTGAATTTTGTATTTTTTGGTGCTTGCATCATTTAGTGTTTATAATCTGAACTACTTTGGATCATTAGCTGGTTTTGAAAGTGCATGTAGCTTCACATTTCTGAAGTTATGTTGATTTCTGGAGTGAAAGTGCCTTCGTATTTTTTTAAGTTAAATATTCGCCCCAGGTAACTTGAATTCGTGGATCAGCCACTGCACACAAATCATACACGAATGCGATTACAAATTAAATGAAATGCAGGGACTTATGCTAGCTTTCGTTATGAGGGCTCCTTGCAGCTCTGCTTGCGCTTGGGATGTTCCATGTACAAGTCCATGTTACAACTTGCTTGGATGTGCATGCCTTGTGCTCCTTGCATCCCCCTCTGAATTTTTGACACGGCGAATGATTTATCAAATAAGAGGAATCAACCTTGATGTTGTACTGGAGGACAGATACTTACAAGGTTATACAGGTGTGCAGGATGTGTACCAGATCCCGTAGCGCTGTCATGCTTCGCTAAAAATGGATTTGCTTGTTTCAGATGATATCTCCAGAAGAAATAAGAGTTAAAGTCAGAGTTGCATAGGCATGTAAGGTAAGAGAGCAGTGAAAGGATATCCAAACATCGTCGGCACAGTGCACAAGGGAGTGATGTGTGGATACCTAGTTCGGGCCGGCGTTTGGGCATGCTCGCCTAGCTAGAGTGCGGGTCAGTTCAGAGCCGTTGAGGGTGATCTGTTGGCGTTAGCTAGCAGCGCATGGATCCAGATCTTGACCGGCAGCGGGCGCCACTGATGCGGTGGACGAGACCGTTGGTGAAGCCCCAACGGCCTCGGGGGGGGGGGGGGGCGGAGGTGTGATGATGTGCTCGGTGAAGTAGCCCCGGTGAGCTGGGAGACGGCGTCGGTGAAGCGCACCTGATGCGGTGGAACTCGGTGTCTGTGAGGCATGTCGGTTGCGGCGGCCGACGTTGTTGGTGGACCACCCGGTGCGGTGGACGAGGGCGTAGATGAGGTAGCTCCGGTGCGGTGGTGAAGCGCGACCGTCGTCTTCATCATCATCGTCCGGCACAGAGGTGGGGAACGGTGGGGAAAGAGACGAGACGATGGGCGATTCGAGGGTTGGCGGCGAATTAGGGATTTGAGCAATCCGGGCGCGGAAGGGGACGTTGGAGAAGAGAGATTTTGCAGGGCTGGAATTGGGGCCGCCAGATATTTCAATCCGAAATGTGGAAGCGCAAACTTATATTGTCGTCGTCCTTTGGGGGGGGGGTGGCTGGGTACTACGCGTCCGTCCGACACACGCGACCACCCTGACAGGACTATGCTTCGGTGCCTTAAGGCACCTGCCTTTGTGTCCATGACATGTGGGCCCAACAAGTTGTTGGCCCACATGTCGATCCACTCCAAAGGCAGTTGCCTTTAAGGCACCAAAGCAGCGTCCACCCCGACACGACCCTGGTCTGCCTGGTGCGCCTACATTTGAGAATGAAAACGAATCTTCTTTCATTTGCAAACTAATCTGTATGTATTACCATGGCCGTGTTTTGCTTGCAATAATTATTCATTCGAAACGAGATACTCCATGCGTTCACTTTTGTAAGTCATTTTCAGACAACTAAAATGAACTGTTTTGCACATTGTCTGAAATGTCTTCAAGGTCTTATAAAAGTGAACAGAGGGAGTACTATAAATTAATTAATGAGGAGTTATTTGAAGAAAATCGAAACAGTACCCATGCTAACGTGGATTAGAGTGTGTGTCACATAATTAGTTATTTGAATTAGAGTGTGTGTCACGTAGTTAGATTTTTGAATTAGAGTGTGTGTCACGTAGCGATCTCAAATTCTAATGTGGATTTCACATTTCACTGTATCCATGCTACTTTTTAATACAAATTCATATGTATATGATGAACACCATGGTAGTGAGAAAACTTTTGGATGGATTCAAGCATCTGACCTACAAAATAGCACAACAAATTGAGTCAATGTCAACTTTTCGAAACTTAGTATGGTGCAATTCAAATAATTACCCGTATGCCTGGTCCTCGGTTAAATTATTACAATGTACACCGAATTTAAACATCGATATTAAGACTCATACTTTTTAAATTCAAATGTTGTTTTTAGCCCCCCCCCCCCCTGCACAAACGCTACATACTTCCTGTATCGGTCAATCTTCCTCTCCTAACCACCTTAGGAAGCTATCGGTTTCCAGCACACGTTCATTCTTTCTCTCCATGTTTCGATCTCTAAGTCTCTCAACTACACAACCCCTTTTTCCACTCTGTTACCAAATGTATTTACCTCACACACCCGCCATTGCACCCCATGCCGAGCTCTCTCTCCCCCCTCTCCCTCTCACCCTCTCGTGCTAAATACATGCATTTCCTATCTAGCCCCCCCAACCCCTCGTGCGCACGCAAGCACGTTGTATATCTAGGTCACTCCCTCGAGACTGTCTCACTCTTTCTTCCGCACGGCGGGCCACACTCGCTCAATCTCGCTCTCTTTGTCCGAGTCTCGTTTAACCTCGTTTTCTTTCACACACAAATGATATATCTCCCTCTTCGGGCCTTGATCGACACACTCTATACTCTCTCATGCAGATTGTCTATCTAGGTCAGTCCATCCAAGCCGCCGCCACTCTTTCGACCTCATGGTGGGCCACGCTCACTCAATCTCTCTCTCTCTCTCTCTCTCTCTCTCTCTCTCTCCGTATGTCTCGATTGACCTCGCTCTTTCTCGAACAAAAACGATATTCACCATGTTTGAGCCCAATTCGGCCTATTCACATTGTATACTCTCTCACGCACATCGTCTATCTAGGTCACTCTCTCCAACCCGTCTCATTCTTTCGATCGCATGGCGACCCTATGTGATCGGTTGACCTTGCTTCCTCCCACGCACAAAATATATCTACACGTCTGTGACTGGATCATCTCTCAAAGTCTATCTTACATCCCTCACCCTTGCCAAAAGCTTAATCGGACAATATCTCTCCAGAGCATATATATTTGTTCAATGAATGTCGGACCACACTCACTTTGTCTCTCTATCTATATGTCTCTCGATTGACCTCGCTTTCTCACACCTTATCTTCCACGCGTTGAAGCTACTACCTCTCCATCCCTCGCAAAGACGTAGCTATTTATATTGCGAGGGGCACTCCAACCTTGGATTAATTTATGTAGGCATTTATTCCGGTCGGTTTAGATTATTTTTTCGTAGCATTCGGCCCACAACTACGCCAAACACCGTTACAACCCACGGAACTCCCCTAGTTGATTTCCCTCTGGCTCAGTCATCGCTCTCTCACACGTCCTTTCTCGCCTTCAACGTCGCACCATGGTATTATTGAAAAAACTATATTGTTCTCTTTAATTATTATAAATAACCTACAAAACTACACACCGATAGTCCACTTGGAATGGAACAAATTTCGACCCACAAATTAAAGTGCTACAAACTACACACCGAGGGTCCCACATGTCATGAAACAAATTTGGACCCATATACAAATTAAAAAAAAAAGGACGAGGATCGAACATGCGACCGGGCCTTCAAGCCGCACGTCAATAGGTAATATATGTAGAATAGCAATGTTTGTTGTACCCCCTTGGTTCACATAATATTTTTATATTACCACATCCTAATTAATGGATAACATGTAATATTATTTTTAGTACTATTCGCCTTCACTTACTAGTGGGTTCCATGTGCGCTCTCTCTCTCCTCCCCTTCTGCGTTTAGACGCACGGGCAAACAGGAAGAACTCGTGGGCGATGTTGCCGTTGACCATATCTGGACGCGTTCACAAGTCACGGCACCAGTTTCACGTACTAGCAGCACTAGTCAGTGTGTACGTGCAATGCATGTTAATTTGGAAGTATATGAAGTGCATGCAGATATTAAATAATAGGATATTATTTGCGTGTTGCCATGTGATTAGCACTATTTTTGGCATGAAATTAACTGCACGCTAAACGTGTTGAGCGCTCGACATTGAAGCAGTCTAGGTCGTTGGATGACAAGGAATACATGTGGCTTGATGACATTTTATATTTAATTTGATACGGCTCTAGCAGAACATTGATCGATCAAACCATACATTTCGTTCAGTCCGACTCCGACTTTAAATTATGACGATCGATATAAAATAAGCGGAAATGATAAGCGCTCGGATTTTAAGCATGGCAATCGAACGCTTTTCATGGCAAATTTATATTACGCGGCGGCGGCGGGCGTCTTCGCGGTGAAGCGGCTCATCTGCCGTGCTCGTGTGTCGTCAGACCTTGACCGACGGCGACGGCGGTGTCTTGCGCCGTTGTTGGCGTACTCCTGGACGTTGACCTAGCTTCAAGGAAGGCCAAAATGTTCTGGACTTCGGAGCGAGTCAACTGGCGGGAGGAGGCGACTGGCGTTGGTGCAAGGAAGCGGTCGACGGCAGCCATCCATGCCGCTGAGGGGGGCACTGGCACCCGCGCGGGGACAGGCGCTGTCAATGGCGCGGCGGAGACATTCGTGTGCACGGGCACCGGCACGGGCGCGCACGCGTCGGTCTGCGTGCAGCGCATGCGCTGGTAGAACACGCACCGCACGCGGCGCGTCGTCAATGCTGCAGCGCATGCGCTGGCAGGTGCACGGGCGCGTGAAAGTCGGCGGGGACCTCGTGGAACCCCGTGGCATCAAGCTCGGCGACAATGTGCGGCTCGCAGCCCATCAATGCCACGGGGATGGGCTCTGGCGCAGTTGGGGCGACGGGAGCCGGCACGGGAGCGGGGACAGGCAAGGCATCTTCCCGCAAGGCCAGTTCAAGCTCGTCCCAAAGCGCCTTATGTTCTTGAGACTCCGGCTGGGTGTCTTCCTCAGGAAACTGGAACACTAAGGGTAGACCATCGTGATGCGGCATGGCGTACATTTAGGTTAGGCTAGTTGGAGGTAGACGACAGGAAATAGGAGAGGAAGAGAGAGGATTCTAGCGATACCGGGTAGTGCAGGGTTGACTTTAAACTGCGGCGCCGGCGACATTAAAAGTGGGAGCAGTTGGGACGACGGTTGGCGGCGGAGCCTGGTCAAAGGGCTCGCCTCCTGGTGAGTCTGCATAGCGGTCTGCTCGCACGCCTCCCTGACAGCCGGCGCAGTGGTTTGCTCGCACGCCTCCCGTCGACTCACACGCTTGCTGGGACGGCACCTTCTGATGAGAAGCGGGGACTCGTGGCGGCACGTAAACGCCCACGGTTTTAATAGTGAAAGCGTTCGCCTTAACGTGACAGGTCTTTGTTCCAAAATAACTTGGCTCTTCATTTGTGCAACCTATCATAAGCAGCTTGTCTCAAATGAAGAAAAAACATACGAAGTAATATTTGTGCCATATCATGTGACCATGCTCAGTTTTAAGAATTTATGCTCACTTTTGGATTTTCTGAAATTTAAGATCCAGGATTCGAAACAATATCATAACTTGCATCATGCAATAAATTTTCAAGTCGTACGTCTGTCCTGTTGTATTTATTAAGAAAGGATTTGGTCAAACATTTTGCTTAGTTAGACTTCAGACAAGTTATATATGCAGAGTAAAAGGATAATCCCTCCGTACCAGTGCATTGCCTGATATATTAACTCAAGTACTAGGCACAAACAAACGGGGGTGTAGTAGTAGTAGTAGTACTAGGCAATGCAGTTGATGGGTGACCTTGACGAGCGGCGATCGAGGGAATTGAAAAGTGCTCGGCACGGTAGGTAACGTTGTCTAGTTACTAAAGCATCCCTCCTTGTCCATCGGTAGTCATTATGGACCGGGGGCATGAGGGGAATTTCCTAGTATTGGAATTCTGGCCGCCAGATATTTCGACTTGAAACGCCGAGGCTCGACTGGTTGGGGTTGCCTACTGTGCGTACCACGCACGCCACCGAAGGATACAAGCCTGGTTTTTTAGGATCAACATGAGCCAAGGTCTGGCTGGTACGCTGTTGGGTCCTACCATTCGAGAATACGAAAGGAACCTTTTAAATTGCCGAACGAATCTATGTGTATTACTATACCCGTATTTTCCTTGCAAATACTAATCTCAACGTGGTAATTGATTTATGACGAGTTGTTGAATTAGAGTGAGTTTGTGATATAGTGATCTCAACGTGGATTTCACATTTCATGGTATCCCTAGTAAGTTTTCCAATGCAGATTCAAATTTAAAAGATGAACAATACGGAGGTGAGAAAAACTTTGTATGTATCAAGCATATGACCACACACACACACACACAAAGAGAGAGAGACACACACGCACGAACACAACAACAATCCAATAAGTATAGTGCATCTATTTTTCCAAACCATGCATGTATGACAGGAATTCAAAAATACTCCTTCTATTCCTAAATACTAGTCTATTAGAGAGTTCAACAAGTGACTACATACGGAGCAAAATGAGTGAATCTAGACTCTAAAATATGTCTATATACATCCGTATGTGCCAGTCCATTTGAAGCCTCTAAAAAGACTAATATTTAGGAACGAAGGGAATAAAATGTAAGACATCCATGGTCCTCAGTTCAATATTTAAAATGAACATGAAACTGAAACATGAATATTAAGTCTAGTACTACATTACATGCAAATGTTGTGTTTAGGCGGAGCTATGATTGTCGGGGTCAACCCTCGACCTTAGATAAAATTGTGGAGCTCTGTTTAGGGTTGTTTAGATTATATTTGTCCCCACCCTCCCAACCACCGATTGGTTGTGCACCCCCACCCCTCCTCCCCAGGAGAATATCATGTGCCCCCATACCTTAGATGCTATATGCCGATACGAGTTGCTTGGAGCTTGTAGATCTGAGATATAGCAGCTCACATGATGTGTCTTAATATTTTTGCAGGAAACCTTGATGAGTTTGAGAATTGCACACAATTTGTACAAAACTACTTAGATGCCCTTTGATCCCATATCCAACGACCTCGAAGCTCGTATCACCGTAGCATCTAAGATGAAGGAGGACATCTTATTCTCTGTATGTAAGAATATCATGTGCTACCACACCTTAGATGCTTTGGTGATACAAGCTCTTGGAAGCGTTGGATTTGTGACCCAACACCTCCTCGGTGGTTCGAATGGTTTTTTGTAGAAAAGCCCCAAAAGAGTTCGGCCACTGCTTACAAGCACAAAGACTGCTCAGATGCCATTGGATCTCAGATCAAACAACCTCCAAGCTTGTATCACTGTAGCATCCAAGCTGCGATAGCACCTTATGTTTTATCGCACGGGAGAGTATGAGGTGCTCCCACACCGTAGATTCTATGGTGATACGAGTTCACTGAGATCTAACGGCCCATAGTAGGAGGTTTGAATGTTTTTGCAATATACGGCTGATAGAGTTTGGGAAATGCATAGAAAGTACAAGTACTACGCATGTGCCATCTGATCACTGATCATACGACCTAGATGCTCATATCATCGTAGCGGGTAATTAAGCTACAGGGAGCACCTAATATGAGCACCGGGGATCCATTGGATCGAAGATGCAGCGGCGCACACGAGGCCTGAATGTTTTATTTGCAAAAAAAAACCTTTGGAGAGTTTGGAAATTGCGCATAATTACAAAGACTACTCCCAAGCCATTGGATCTCACTTCCAACGGTGTAAAACTTCGTATCACCATAGTATCTAAGTTGCGGGTGGATGTGATATTCTATGTCGCTGTCATTTTGTTTGTAAACTTGCAAAATACATGTAACTCATGCCATTACTTGTCTAACCGCCAAGAAAGTGTTTGTTCAAAAAAACCATCCTACACTGAAATATCGGAACAACAAACGGGGGTCCCACTTGTCATTAATCAAATTTGGACCTAAAACTAACAAATCTGAAAGACAAGATTCAAACTGGCAACCTGGACTACAAAGCATAAGTCGATAGCCTGAAAAAACGAACGGTTGTTGGCTTTGTCCCATAACTTGATTTTATACAGTATTTGCATTGAGTAGAGTAGAGGGAGTGCCTGGTCAACACGTGCATGAACGTTGAGGGAGTCCTGGATTAGGGGGTGTCCGGATGGCCGGACTATAACCTTTGGCCGGACTCCTGGACTATGAAGATACAAGATTGAAGACTTCGTCCCGTGTCCGGATGGGACTTGGCATGGAAGGCAAGCTTGGCGATATGGATGTAGATCTCCTCCCATTTGTAACCGACTCTATGTAACCCTAACCCTCTCCGGTGTCTATATAAACCAGAGGGTTTTAGTTCGTAGGACGAAAAACAATCATACCATAGGCTAGCTTCTAGGGTTTAGCCTCTCTGATCTCGTGGTAGATCTACTCTTGTACTACCCATATCATCAATATTAATCAAGCAGGAGTAGGGTTTTTCCTCCATCGAGAGGGCCCGAACACAGGTAAAAACATCGTGTCCCTTGTCTCCTGTTACCATCCGCCTAGACGCGCTTGATTCGGGACCCCTACCCGAGATCCGCCGGTTTTGACACCGACATTGGTGCTTTCATTGAGAGTTCCTCCTGTCGTCATCTTTAGGCCCGATGGCTCCTCCGATCATCAACAACGATGCGGTCCAGGGCGAGACTTCTCTCCTGGACAGATCTTTGTATTCGGCGGCTTTGCACTGCGGGCCAATTCTCTTGGCCATCTGGAGCAGATTGAAAGCTACGCCCCCGGCCATAAGGTCAGATTTGGAAGTTTGTCCTACACTACTGACGTCTGCGGAGACTTGATCTTTGACGGGTTCGAGCCACAGCCAAGCACGCCACATCATCACGATGGGCATGATCTAGCTACGCCTCAAGCAGTGCCCTCGAGGCTGCACGGTGTCCGCTCCGACCTCATTTCGGAGCCGATCGCGCTAATCGAGGGCGGGTGGCTGGACACCGCCTCGGGGGCTGCAATCTCTACGGTGATTGAGCCGAACACCAGCCTTATCCTTTGCAAAGCTTGTGACTCCAAGGTGCCGGACTCCCCTCCGGACTCCGAACCTTCCGTGCCCCTACCAATCGAATCCGATTGGGCGTCGATCATGGAGTTCACCGCCGTGGACATCTTTCAGGACTCGCCCTTCGGCGACATTCTGAATTCACTTTAGTCTCTCTCTTTATCAGGAGAGCCCTGGCCGGACTATGGTCAGCAAGGTTAGAATGCGGACGTCTAACCCCACTAGCATTCGCCATGGCGGATTCGCCGCATTGGTTCTAGACCCAATCATTGACGGATTTCACCTCACTAGAGTCCTTATGGACGGCGGCAGCAGCCTAAACCTGCTTTATCAGGATACAGTGCAAAAAATGGGCATAGATCCCTCAAGGATTAAACCCACAAAGACGAACTTTAAAGGCGTCATACAGTGTAGAGGCCAACTATGACAGGCTCGGTTACACTTGAGGTGGTCTTCGGATCCCGGATAATTTCGAAGCGAGGAGTTAATCTTCGACATAGTCCCGTTCATGATGGCTATCACGACCGCTTTCGGACGAACCGCATTGCAAAGTTCAATGCGGTGCCGCACCACGCATACCTCAAGCTCAAGATGCGGGCCCTCGAGGAGTCATTACGGTCAATGGAAACACTGAACGCTCTCTCCGAACGGAGGAGCATACTGGCCCCCTCGCGGCGGAAGTACAAAGCAGCCTTTCAAGGCAATTCTCGATCCGGCTATTAAACGTCCGGACACCGTCAAGCGCGCCGAGTAACCTACAACAAGACCGCTGGCATCGTTCCGAGCAAAGCGCAGCAATGCGGCCCCAACCCCAGCCCTCGCGAAATTGCGAAACCAAGATTACGCTGGCGTACATAACTACGCTCTGGAAATACCATGGGCATAGGGGGAGGGGCACGACCACGGCATGCCCAAAATGCGGCTCAACCACACCAGGGGCTCCCGATTTTGTCATTCTTTTTCTCTTCTTACTTTTAGGACTCCACTCTACGAAAGGCCTGTCCGGCAGTACAATCGCCGAACACACGATGCAACAGCCAGGGAGGCAGAAAGCTACGTCGAGTGTCCAGGTGGTCTCTATAACAAACAGTATACTTGTTTCACATATCATCCCGCAGCTCGCCTCGAGGTGGGACATGTCAAATAGTCCCATCTCTTGCTTATCGCACTATTTGTATCGTCCTGCTTTTACCGCAGCCTTTTTGAATAAACAATACATAGCTTTCGTCTATTATTGCATTCCTTTTTTACAAAAATATGTTCAGTTATGACATTATGCAACCGTACACTTTGGTACGGCCAATACACCAGGGGCTTACGTACCCCATAATATGGTGTGAGAAGTCCGAACACTCTCATGAGTGCGGCACCCCGAACTTATAGCATTATATGCATCGGCTCCGAATCATGTCTTGGGTCAACAGTTGGGTTTGCCCGGCTCCCATGTTTTGGTACCTTACGTTTCGTTATATCGGCTAAGGTAGTGCTGGGAGAACCACTGCGATTGTGCCCCGGTTGAGCTGGGCTAAGCACCTCAGTGGAGAAAGCTAAAACTGACCGTCATGATAGGGTGAGAGCTGGTCGCTGTTCGAGAGGTTTTCGAGTCCCTAAAGACTTATGCCGCTTAGAGCGAGGAGTCGGCTTTGTCCGGCCTAGGCGTGGATAGCGCCCCGAACTCGGTCTTCCGAATACTAGGGGCTTCGCCGCAAATTTAAAATTATAGAATTCTATGGCTAAGTGAGAGTGTTCAAGCATTATAGTCCGATTGCCTTGTTCGTTGTGTTGAGCGCCTCCCTCGAAGGACCCAAGAATGGGAAAAAGAGCGCTCAAGTTTATCCCGAACACCCCAGCACTCGTGGCATGGGGCAGAAGCCGACGACTCGCCATCTCTCAAATTTAATAAACGGCCGCACAGAAGGTAATATTTTAAATTCAAAAGCGTTGCTTAGCGCATATGAACAAGTTTTCAGCGTACATGATCACAAATGCGAGTTTACTAAAAAGTTACATCTTTGGAGCATTCATCCGCTATAAGGCGGGTACCCTTCAGGACGCCCTCATAATACATCTCGGGCTTGCGATGCTCCTTGCCCGGCGGTGGTCCATCCGTCACAAGCTTCTCAGCGTCCATCTTGCCCTCAAAGTGCACTTTAGCACGGGCAAGGCCCTCTGAGCACCTTCGAGGCATACGGAGCGCTTTGATGACTTCAAGCCATGGACATGCATCCACCGGCCGCCTCACCAGCCAAGTAGCTCCAGGCATGGCTTCCCGAGGCCACACCGGACTATGAGACCCTTCATGGCCTGTTCGGCCACCTTATGTAGCTCGACCAGCTGCTTCAGCTGGTCGCTCAAGGGCACCGGGTGTCCGGCCTCAACATACTGGGACCAGAACACCTTCTCAGTCGAGCTCCCCTCTTCGGCTCGGTAGAATGCGGCGGCGTCGGACACACTCCGGGGAAGATCTGCGAATGCTCCTGGTGAGCTCCGGACTCGGGTAAGTAACAAGTAATTCACTTTAACGTGCTTGCTTTGCATAAAGAATGCCTTACCCTCCGCTATCTTCTTCATCGCCTCAATTTCTTGGGGGGCTTTTTGGGCTTCGGCCTTGGCATATTTGGCGCTCTCAAGCGCCGAGGCGAGCTCGGACTCTCGAGTCTTTGAGTCAAGCTCCAAGCTCTCGTGTTTTTTCACGAGATCCTGGAGCTCTTGCTGCACCTCCGCCACCCGCGCCTCCTGCTTTTCTCGCTTGACGCGTTCCATGGCCGCATTGTCTTCGGCCTTTGACAACGCTTTCTTCAGGGTCGCCACCTCGGTTGTGGCCCCTGTAATACTCACGTTGGTCCTGTCATTTTTTGCAACCACATCTTTTTTATATACTTACATAAGGTATTACTTACCTTCCTTATCCTCGAGCTGCTTCTTGGCAAGGCCGAGCTCGTTCTCGGACCGCTCAAGGCTCTGCTTGCATCGACCTCCGCAGTCAGTGCGGCAGAGGTCAGCAGCGCAGCCTGCATTCCCATATTGACATACTTATGTTAGACTCCTGCGTATATCTTTTTGATCCTCAGTTCGGCTTTTCTTTCCGAACACCAAACTGAGCATCGAGACTCTTGTCTATGCGGTAATATTTTACATATCTTAAATACATACCTCAAAGCTGTTAGAAGATCGGCACAAGCTTGATCAGCCCGCTCTTGGCGGTGAACATACGGATCACCACACTCATAATAGTGCGGTGCTCCTCGTCGATGGAGGCGCCTTTAAGCGCCTCCAGCAGATTATCCGGTGCCTCCGATTGGACGGAGGTCACCGGCGTCGTAGGCTTGCCCTTCCTACTAGGGGGGGGGGCGCTGATACGTCTCCAACGTATCTATAATTTTTGATTGCTCCATGCTACTTTATCTATTGTTTCGGACTATATTGGGCTTTATTTTCCACTTTTATATTACTTTTGGGACTAACCTATTAACCAGAGGCCCAGCCTAGAATTGCTGTTTTTTGCCTATTTAAGTGTTTTGAAGAAATGGAATATCAAACGGAGTCCAAACATAATGAAACCTTCAGGAACGTGATCTTCTCACCGAACGTGATCTAGGAGACTTGGACCCTACTCCAAGAAGTGCCAGAGGCGGTCACGAGGGTGGAGGGCGCCCCCCTGGGCGCTCCCCCCTACCTCATGGGCCCCCTGACGCTCCACCGATGTACTCCTTCCTCGTATATATACCTACGTACCCCCAACAGATCAGAGACGGAGCCAAAAACCTAATTCCACTGCCGCACCTTCCTATATCCACAAGATCCCATCTTGGGGCCTGTTTTGAAGCTCCGCCGGATGGGGCATCCACCATGGAGGGCTTCTACATCACGACCATAGCCCCTCCGATGAAGTGTGAGTAGTTTACTTCAGACCTTCGGGTCCATAGCTAGTAGCTAGATGGATTCTTCTCTCTTTTTGGATCTCAATACAATGTTCTCCCCCTCTCTCGTGGAGATGTATTCGATGTAATCTTCTTTTTGTGGTGTGTTTGTTGAGACCGATGAATTGTGGGTTTATGATCCAGCTTATCTATGGAAAATATTTGATTCTTCTCTGATTTCTTTTATGAGTGATTGAGTTATCTTTGCAAGTCTCTTCGAATTATCCGTTTGGTTTGGCCAACTAGATTGGTAGTTCTTGCAATGGGAGAAGTGCTTAGCTTTGGGTTCAATCTTGCGGTGACCTTACCCAATGACAGAAAGGGTTGCAAGGCACGTATTGTATTGTTGCCATCGAGGATAAGAAGATGGGGTATTTATCATATTGCATGAATTTATTCCTCTACATCATGTCATCTTGCTAAGGCGTTACTCTGTTTTTAACTTAATACTCTAGATGCATCTTTGGATAGCGGTCGATGAGTGGAGTAATAGTAGTAGATGCGAGAATCATTTCGGTCTACTTGTCTTGGACGTGATGCCTATATACATGATCATACCTAGATAACCTCATAACTGTGCTCAATTACATCAATTGCTCAACAGTAATTTGTTCACCCAAGTAGAATATCTATGCTCTTGAGAGAAGCCACTAGTGAAACCTATGGCCCCCGGGTCTATTCTCATCATATCAATCTCCATCACTCTATTTACTTGCTTTTCTTTTACTTTTTACTTTGCATCTTTATACCAAAAATACCAAAAATATTATCTCTATCAGATCTCACTCTCGTAAGTGGCCGTGAAGGGATTGAAGCCCCTAATCGCGTTGGTTGCGAGTAGCTATCGTTTTGTGCAGGTACGAGGGACTTGCGCGTGGCCTCCTACTAGATTGATACCTTGGTTCTCAAAAACTAAGGGAAATACTTACGCTACTGTGTTGCATCATCCTCTCCTCTTCGGGGAAAACCAACGCAAGCTCAAGACGTAGCAAGAAGGATTTCTGGCGCCGTTGCCGGGGAGGCTTACGCAAAAGTCAGCATACCAAGTACCCATCACAATCCCTATCTCTCGCATTATATTATTTGCCATTTGCCTCTCGTTTTCCTCTCCCCCACTTCACCCTTGCTGTTTTATTCGCCCTCTCTTTCCCAATCTCATCCTCCTTTTTCCTTTGCCTTTTTCCTCGTCTGTTTATTTGCTCGTGTGTTAGTTTGCTTGTTCGTCGCGATGGCTCAAGATGCTACCAAATTGTGTGATTTCACCAATACCAATAATAATGATTTCCTTAGCACTCCGATTGCTCCTCTTGCCAATACTGAATCTTGTGAAATCAATACTGCTTTGTTGAATCTTGTTATGAAAGATCAATTCGCCGACCTTCCTAGTGAAGATGCCGCTACTCATCTGAATAGCTTCGTTGATTTATGTGATATGCAAAAGAAAAAGATGTCGATAATGATGTCGTTAAATTGAAGCTATTTCCTTTTTCGCTTAGAGATCGTGCTAAAGCGTGGTTTTCATCTTTGCCTAAAAATAGTATTGATTCTTGGAACAAGTGCTAAGATGCTTTTATCTCTAAGTATTTTCCTCCTGCTAAGATTATCTCTCTTAGGAACGATATTATGAATTTTAAGCAACTTGATCATGAACATGTTGCACAAGCTTGGGAGAGAATGAAATTAATGATACGTAATTGTCCTACTCATGGTTTGAACTTATGGTTGATTATACAAAAAATTATGCTTTGGATTGAATTTTGCTTCTAGAAATCTTTTAGATTCGGCCGCTGGGAGGCACTTTTATGGAAATCACTTTAGGAGATGCTACTAAACTCCTAGATAATATTATGGTTAATTATTCTCAATGGCATCTTGAAAGATCTACTAATAAAAAAGTGCATGCGATAGAAGAAATCAATGTTTTGAGTGGAAAGATGGATGAACTTATGAAATTATTTACTAAGAGTGTTTCTTCTGATCCTAATGATATGCCTTTGTCTACCTTGATTGAGAATAATAATGAATCTATGGATGTGAATTTTGTTGGTAGGAATAATTTTGGTAACAAGGCGTATAGAGGGAATTTTAATCCTAGGCCTTATCCTGGTAATCCTTCTAATAATTATGGAAATTCCAACAACAACTCTTATGGAAATTTTAATAAGATGCCCTCTGAATTTGAGAGTAGTGTTAAAAAGTTTATGAATTCACAAAAGAATTTTAATGCTTTGCTTGAAGAGAAATTGCTTAAAGTTGATGATTTGGCTAGGAACATTGATAGAATTTCTCTCGAGATTGATTCTTTAAAGCTTAGATCTATTCCTCCTAAGCATGATATCAATGAGTCTCTCAAAGCTATGAGAATTTCCATTTATGAGTGCAAAGAAAGAACCGCTAGGATGCGTGCTTCCAAAGATGCTTTATTAAAGCGTGTTCTTCTAATTCCTATGAAAATCAAGATGAAGATCTGAAAGTTATAGATGTGTCACCTATTAAATCTTTGTTTTGCAATATGAATCTTGATGAAACTGATTATGATCTTCCTTTACCTAGAAGGCGTTCTAAGAATTCTGAGTTTTTAGATCTTGATTATGAAATTGATAAAAGTGGGATTGAAAGAAATAAAAATCAAGATATTGCTAAACCCACTATTTTGGTTCTCAAGGAATTTAATTATGAAAATTGCTCTTTAATTGATTGTATTTCCTTGTTGCAATCCGTGCTAAATTCTTCTCATGCTTATAGTCAAAATAAGGCTTTTACCGAACACATTGTTGATGTCTTGATGCAATCTTATGAAGAAAAGCTTGAGTTGAAAATTTCTATCCCTAGGAAACTCCATGATGAGTGGGAACCTACTATCAAAATTAAAATTAAAAATTATGAGTTTCATGCTTTGTGTGATTTGGGTGCTAGTGTCTCTACTATTCCCAAACCTTTGTGTGATTTGCTAGATTTCTGTGACTTTGATGATTTCTCTCTAAACTTGCATCTTGCGGATTCCACTATTAAAAAGCCTATGGGAAGAATTAATGATGTTCTTATTGTTGCAAATAGGAATTATGTGCCCGTAGATTTTATCGTTCTTGATATAGATTGCAATCCTTCATGTCCTATTATTCTCGGTAGACCTTTCCTTAGAACGATTGGTGCAATTATTGATATGAAGGAAGGAAATATTAGATTACAATTCCCGTTAAAGAAGGGCATGGAACACTTTCCTAGAAAGAAAATAAAATTACCATATGAATCTATCATGAGAGCCACTTATGGATTGCCTACCAAAGATGGCAATACCTAGATCTATCCTTGCTTTTATGCCTAGCTAGGGGCGTTAAACGATAGCGCTTGTTGGGAGGCAACCCAATTTTACTTTTAGTTTTTTTGTTTTTGCTTCTGTTTAGGAATAAATAATCCATCTAGACTCTGTTTAGATTTGGTTCTATCTTTTAATTAGTGTTTATGCCAAGTTAGACCTATTAGATCTTCTTGGGAGATAGTTATTTGATCTTGCTGTAATTTCCAGAATCTTTGCGCTCAGTGCCCGAATTGTTACAAATCACCAGAACGTGATAAAATAGTGATTCCAATTGCTGCTGATCAAAAAACAAATTGTCCAGGTGATCTAATTTTGGTAGAATGTTTTCGGTTCCAGAAGTTTGCGTTAGTTACAGATTACTACAGACTGTTCTGTTTTTGACAGATTCTGTTTTTGCGTGTGTTGTTTGCTTATTTTGATGAATCTATGGCTAGTAAAATAGTTTATAATCCATAGAGAAGTTGGAACACAGTAGGTTTAACACCAATATAAATAAATAATGAGTTCATTACAGTACCTTAAATTAGTCTTTTGTTTTCTTTCTCTAACGGAGCTCACGACATTTCTATTGAGTTTTGTGTTGTGAAGTTTTCAAGTTTTGGGTGAATTCTTTTGATGGATTATGGAACAAGGAGTGGCAATAGCCTAAGCTTGGGCATTCCCATGGCACCCCCAAGATAATCCAAGGACACCAAAAATTCAAAGCTTGGGGATGCCTCGGAAGGCATCCCCTCTTTCGTCCACTTCCATCAGTAATTTACTTGGAGCTATATTTTTATTCACCAACATGATATGTGTTTTGCTTGGAGCGTCTTGTATTATTTGCGTATTTGCTTGTTAGTTTACCACAATCATCCTTGCTGTACACACCTTTTGAGAGAGCCATACATGATTTGAAATTTGATAGAATACTCTATGTGCTTCACTTATATCTTTTGAGCTTGATAGTTTTCCTCGTAGTGCTTCACTTATATCTTTTTGAGCGTGATAATTTTTGCTCTAGTGCTTCACTTAGATCTTTTAGAGCACGGTGGTGGATTTGTTTTAAAGAAACTTGATCTCTCATGCTTCACTTAGATTATTTTGAGAGTCGTTAATAGCATGGTAATTTGCTTAATGTTAATATACTTGGTATTCAAGATATGTGAAACCTTCTTTTGAGTGCGTTGAATACTAAGATAAGTTTGATGCTTGATAATTGTTTTGAGATATGGAGGTGATAATATCAAACTCATGCTAGTAGAGTAGTTTTGAATTTGAGAAATGCTTGTGTTGAAGTTAGCAAATCCCGTAGCATGCACGTATGGTTAAAGTTATGTAACAAATTTGAAGCATAAAGTGTACCTGGCTTGTACATCCTTATGAGTGGCGGTCGGGGACGAGCGATGGTCTTTTCCTACCAATCTATCCCCCTAGGAGCATGCGCGTAGTACTTGATTTTTGATGACTTCTAAATTTTTTCAATAAGTGTATGAGTTCTTTTGACTAATGTTGAGTCCATGGATTATACACACTTTTATCTTTCCGCACTTGCTAGCCTCTTCGGTACCGTGCATTGCCTTTTCTCACCTTGAGAGTTGGTGCAAACTTCGCCGGTGCATCCAAACCCCGTGATACGATACGCTCTATCACACATAAACCTCCTTATATCTTCCTCAAAACAGCCACCATACCTACCTATTATGGCATTTCCATAGTCATTCCGAGATATATTGCCATGCAACTTTCCACCGTTCCGTTCATCATCATTATTATGACATACATTACTTTTTTCATATTGCCATTGCATGATCATGTAGTTGACATCGTATTTGTGGCAAAGCCACCATGCATTATTTTCCATACATGTCACTCTTGATTCATTGCACCATCCCGGTACACCGCCGGAGGCATTCATATAGAGTCCTATTTTGTTCTAAGTTTCGAGTTGTAATTCTTTAGTTGTAATAGAAATAGAAGTGTGATGATCATCATTATTAGAGCATTGCCCAAAAAAAGAGAAAGGCCAAAATAAAAAAAAGGAAGGCCCAAAAAATAAAAATAAAAAGGGCAATGCTACTATCTCTTTTTCCACACTTGTGCTTCAAAGTAGCACCATGTTCTTCATGTAGTGAGTCTCATATATTGTGCTTCAAAGTAGCACCATGTTTTTCGTATAGTGAGTCTCATAAGTTGTCTTGTTCATACTAGTGGGAATTTTTCATTATAGAACTTGGCTTGTATATTCCTACGATGGGCTTCCTCAAATGCCCTAGGTCTTCGTGAGCAAGCAAGTTGGATGCACACCCACTAGTATTCTTTTGTTGAGCATTCATAGCTCTAGTGCATCCGTTGCATGGCAATCCCTACTCCTCATGTTGACATCAATTGATGGGCATCTCCATAGCCCGTTGATTATCCTCGTCAATGTGACACTTTCTCCTTTTTTTGTCTTCTCCACACAATCCCCATCATCATATTCTATTCCACCCATAGTGCTATGCTACGTCTTGAGCTTGCGTTGGTTTTCCCCGAAGAGGAGAGGATGATGCAGCACAGTAGCGTAAGTATTTCCCTCAGTTTTTGAGAACCAAGGTATCAATCCAGTAGGAGGTCACGCGCAAGTCCCTCGTACCTGCACAAAACGATAGCTACTCGCAACCAACGCGATTAGGGGTTGTCAATCCCTTCACGATCACTTACGAGTGTGAGATCTGATAGAGATAATAAACAATATTTTTGGTATTTTTGATAGAAAGATGCAAAGTAAAAAGTAAAAGCAAAGCAAGTAAATAAAGCGATGGAGATTGATATGATGAGAATAGACCTGGGGGCCATAGGTTTCACTGGTTGCTTCTCTCAAGAGCATAGATATTATACGGTGGGTGAACAAATTACTGTTGAGCAATTGACAGAATTGAGCATAGTTATGAGTATATCTAGGCGATGATCATGTATATAGGCATCACGTCCAAGACAAGTAGACCAAAACGATTCTGCATCTACTACTATTACTCCACTCATCGACCGCTATCCAGCATGCGTCTAGAGTATTAAGCTAAAAACAAAGTAACACCTTAAGCAAGATAACATGATATAGAGGAATAAATTCATGCGATATGATAAATACCCCATCTTGTTATCCTCGATGGCAACAATACAATACGTGCCTTGTAACCCTTTACATCCTTTGGGTAAGGACACCGCAAGATTGAACCCAAAGCTAAGCACTTCTCCCATTGCAAGAACTACCAATCTAGTTGGCCAAACCAAACGGATAATTCGAAGAGACTTGCAAAGATAACTCAATCATTCATAAAAGAATTCAGAGAAGAATCAAATATTTTCCATAGATAAGTTGGATCATAAACCCACAATTCATCGGTCTCAACAAACACACCGCGAAAAGAAGATTACATCAAATAGAACTCCACGAGAGAGGGGGAGAACATTGTATTAAGATCCAAAAAGAGAGAAGAAGCCATCTAGCTACTAGCTATGGACCCGAAGGTCTGAAGTAAACTACTCACACTTTATCGGAGGGGCTATGGTGTTGATGTAGAAGCCCTCCGTGGTGGATGCCCCCTCCGATGGAGCTCCGGAACAGGCCCCAAGATGGGATCTCGTGGATGCTGAGGAAGGTACGGCGGTGGAATTAGGTTTTTGGCTCTCCCCTTGATCCGCCGAGAATGCGAGGTATATATAGGAGGAAGGAGTACGTCGGTGGGCGTCGGGGCCCACGAGGCGGGGGCGCGCCCGGGAGGCGCGCCCCCACCCTCATGACCGCCTCTGGCACTTCTTGGAGTAGGGTCCAAGTCTCCTGGATCACGTTCGGTGAGAAGATCGCGTTCCCAAAGGTTTCATTCCGTTTGGACTCCGTTTGATATTCCGTTTCTTGAAACAGAAATAGGCAAAAAGCGCAATTCTGGGCTGGGCCTCCGGTTAATAGGTTAGTCCCAAAAGTAATATAAAAGTAGAAAATAAAGCCCATTATAGTCCAAAACAATAGATAAAGTAGCATGGAGCAATCAAAAATTATAGATACGTTGGAGACGTATCATGCTATATCCATGGCTCACGCTCATGTATTGCGTGAAGGTTGAAAAAGTTTGAGATTATTTAAGTATGAAACAATTGCTTGGCTTGTCATCTGGGGTATAGAAGTTGGGAACATCTTTGTGTGACGAAAATGAAGCATAGCCTAACTATATGATTTTGTAGGGATGAACTTTGCCATGCTATTTTGAGAAGACATGATTATTTTGATTAGCATGCTTGAAGTATTATTATTTTTATGTCCATATGAACTTTAGTCTTGAATCTTTCGGATCTGAATATTCATACCATGATTAAGAAGATTTACATTGAAATTATGCCAAAGTATCACTCCGCATCCCAAATTTACCTACTCGAGGACGAGCAGGAATTAAGCTTGGGGATGCCTGATACGTCTCCAACGTATCTATAATTTTTGATTGCTCCATGCTACTTTATCTACTATTTTGGACTATATTGGGCTTTATTTTCCACTTTTATATTACTTTTGGGACTAACCTATTGACCGGAGGCCCAGCCTAGAATTGCTATTTTTGCCTATTTCAGTGTTTCGAAGAAATGAAATATCAAACGGAGTCCAAACGGAATGAAACCTTCGGGAACGTGATCTTCTCACCGAACGTGATCCAGGAGACTTGGACCCTACTCCAAGAAGTGCCAGAGGCAGTCACGAGGGTGGAGGGTGCGCGCCCCTACCTCGTGGGCCCCCTGACGCTCCACCGACGTACTCCTTCCTCCTATATATACCTACGTACCCACAAAAGATCAGAGACGGAGCCAAAAACCTAATTCCACCGCCGTACCTTCCTGTATCCACGAGATCCCATCTTGGGGCCTGTTCCAGAGCTCCACCGGAGGGGGCATCCACCACGGAGGGCTTCTACATCAACACCAGACTATAATGCTTGAACACTCTCACTTAGCCATAGAATTCTATAATTTTAAATTTCGGCGAAGCCCCTGGTGTTCGGAAGACCGATTTCGGGGCGCTATCCACGCCTAGGCCGGACAATGCCGACTCCTCGCTCTAAGCGGCATAAGTCTTTAGGGACTCGAAAACCCTCGAACAACGACCGACTCTCGCCCTATCATGACGGTCAGTTTTAGCTTTCTCCACTGAGGTGCTTAACCCAGCTCAACCGGGGCACAATCGCAGTGGTTCTCCCAGCGCTACCTTAGCCGATATAACGGAACATAAGGTACCAAAACATGGGAGCCGGGCAAACCCAACTATTGACCCAAGACATGATTCGGAGTCGATGCATATAATGCTATAAGTTCGGGGTGCCGCACTTGTGAAAGTGTTCAGACTTATTACACCATATTGTGGGGTACTTAAGCCCCTGGTGTATTGCCCGTACCAAAGTGTACGGTTGTACAATGTCATAACTGAACACATATATAGAAAAAGGGAATTCAATAATAGGCAGAAGCTATGTATTGTTTATTCAAAAGGGCTGCAGTAAGAGCAGAACGATACAAATAGTGTGATAAGCAAGGGACGGGACTTTTTAACATGTCCCCCTCCAGGGGTAAGCTGCGGGATGGTATGTAAAACAGGTATGCTGCTCGTAATAGAGACCACCTGGACGCTCGACGTAGCTTTCTGCTTCCCTGGCTATGCATCGTGTGTTCGGCGATTCTATTGCCGGGCAAGGCTTCGTAAGAACGGAGTCCTGAAAGTAAAAAAAAGGAAGAAAAAAAGAAAATAATGACACAATCGGGAGCCCCTGGTGCGGTTAAGCCGCATTCTGGGCATGCCGTGGTCGTGCCCCTCCCCCTATGCCCATGGTATCTCCAGAGCATAATTATGTACGCGTAGTACTGGTTTCGCGATTTCGCGAGGGCTGGGGTTTGGGCCGCATTGCTATGTGTGCTCGGAACATGCCCGGCGGTCTTGTTGTAGGTTACTCCGGGCACGCTTGACGGTGTCCAGACGTTTAATAGCCGGACTCGAGAATTGCCTTAAGAGGCTGCTTTGTACTTCCGCCGCAAAGGCCGCCGTATGCTCCTCCGTCCGAAGAGAGCGTCCAGTGTTTCCATTGACCGTAATGACTCCTCGAGGACCTGGCATCTTGAGCTTGAGATATGCGTAGTGCGGCACCGCATTGAACTTTGCAAATGCGGTTCGTCCGAAAGCAAAGGCGTGATAGCCATCGCGGAATGGGACCATGTCGAAGATTAACTCCTCGCCGGAAGTTATCCGGGATCCGAAGACCACTTCAAGTGTGGCGAGCCTGTGCAGTTGGCCTCTACACCTGGTATGGCGCCTTTAAAGGTCGTCTTTGTGGGTTTAATCCTTGATGGGTCTATGCCCATTTTGCGACCTTGTATCACGATAAAGCAGGTTTAGGCTGCTGCCGCCGTCCATTAGGACTCTAGTGAGGTGAAATCCGTCAATGATTGGTTCTAAAACCAATGCGGCGAATCCACCATGGCGGATGCTGGTGGGGTGGTCCCTTCGATCAAAAGTGATCGGGCAGGAAGACCACGGGTTGAACTTTGGGGCGACTGGCTCCATCGCAAATACGTCCCTTAGTGGACGCTCCCTCTCCCTTTTGGGTATGTGGGTTGCGTATATCATGTTCACCGTCCGCACTTGTGGGGGAAGCCCTTCTATCCTCTATTGTTCGGCAGCCGGGGCTCTTCCTCGTCATCGCTATGCAGCCCCTTGTCATTGTTTTTGGCATTTAGCTTGCCTGCCTGCTTGAACACCCAACAATCCCTGTTGGTGTGGTTGGCTGGTTTTTCGGGGGTGCCGTGTATCTGGCACGAGCGATCGAGTATTCGATCCAAATTGGACGGGCCCGGAGTATTTCTTTTAAATGGCTTTTTCCGCTGACCGGGTTTAGAGCCTTCGAATCCAGCATTGACTGCCATATCCTCAGCATTATTGTCGTTAATGTGGCGCTTGTGCTTGTTGCGATGCGACCTGCCATTGCTGTCCTTGGTATCCGAATTACCAGGGCTTTTGGTCATGTTGTTACTACAAGCTAGCCAGCTGTCCTCTCCCGCGCAAAAGCGGGTCATGAGTGTTGTGAGGGCTTCCATGGATTTCGGCTTTTCCTGTCCTAGGTGCCGGGCAAGCCACTCGTCGCGGATGTTGTGTTTGAAGGTTGCAAGGGCCTCTGCATCTGGACAGTCGATGATTTGATTTTTCTTGGTTAGGAACCGTGTCCAGAATTGTCTGGCTGATTCCTCTAGCTGCTGAATTATGTGGCTTAGGTCATTGGCGTCTGGTGGTCGCACATATGTGCCTTGGAAATTGTCGAGGAATGCGGCTTCCAGGTCTTCCCAACAACCAATTGACTCTGCTGGCAAGCTGTTAAGCCAATGCCAGGCTGGTACTTTAAGCTTGAGTGGGAGGTATTTGATGGCGTGTAGATCATCACCATGGGCCATGTGGATGTGAAGGAGATAGTCCTCGATCCAAACCGCAGGATCTGTTGTGCCATCGTATGATTCAATGTTTACGGGTTTGAAACTACGAGGGATTTGATGATCCATCACGTCTGTGAAGCATAGTGGGTGTGTGGCGCCTCAGATGGGCTATATATCACGACGCAGCTCAAATGAGCTTTGTCTCATCGTGTTCGGCCCGGCCGGAGTTACCATATCCAGCGTGACGGTTATCGTCACGTATCGTGGGGCGCCCACGCGATCCGTAGATCGATCTTGTTTGCCTTGCCTTGTCCTCCAATATATCTCGCAGGTCTGGCGCATTTCCCCGCTCCTTGGTATTTTTTGAGCGGCGCCGGGGTGCGGTTTGAGTTGAGGGCCGAGACGCCTCTCCGTCGCGGCCACGAGGTGGCCGGTCAGCCGTATCATGCGCTGGTGATGTAGGTTGGGGTGCTTCCTCCTCTAATCGGGGGGTAGCAGCCTGCGTTTTGGGTAGCTCTTGGAGGGGCGCTCGAGTTCATACTCTTAGGCCGCAAGGACTTCGTCCATCTGTCAGCTAGCAAGTCTTGGTCAGTTCTAAGCTGTTGCTGCTTTTTCTTGAGGCTGCTTGCCGTGGCCATAAGCCTGCGTTTGAAAGGCTCTTGTTCGATGGGATCCTCGGGCACGACGAATTGGCTGTCGTCGAGGCTTGCCTCATCTTGAAGGGAGGCATGTAATTATCGTCCTCTACCTCTCTTTACGCCGCTCTCTCATGAGGCTGGTTTCTCCATCCTCCTGCTCTGAATCTTCTTTGGAGGATGTTGTCTTCAACCTTGTCCGGGGTGTTATTGTCTCCCGTCTTTGGAATCACCGTTTTTCTTTGTGGCGGGATTTAGAGCGGCGCCGCCGCCGCGCTTAGGCTGTTTCTTGGAGGGTCATCCTCCGCTATTCCATCGCCATTCCCATCTTTTGGGATGTCCACCATGTATATGTCATATGGCGAGGTGGCCTTCCGGTGCCACTGGGCGCTGTTTCTTGGTCGTCTCCTGCATCGTCGTCCATACCGTCGATGTCTTCGGAGTCGAAGTCGATCATGTCGGTTAAATCATCGACAGTGGCTATGAAGTGGGTGGTGGGTGGGCTTTGAATTTCTTCGTCGTCCGCATCCCAACCTTCCTGACCATAATCCGGCCAGGGCTCTCCTGATAAAGAGAGAGACTTTAGTAAATTCAGGATGTCACCAAAGGGCGAGTGCTGAAAGATGTCCGCGACAGTGAATTCCATGATCGGCGCCCAATCGGATTCGATTGGCGGGGGCGCGGAAGGCTCTGAGTACGGATAGGAGTCCGACACCTTGGAGTCACGAGCTTCGCAAAGGAAGGGGTATGTGTACAGCTCAATCGTCGTACAGATCGCAGCCCCCGAGGCGGTGTCCAGCCACCCATCCTCGATCGGCGCGGTCGGCTCCGAGCTAAAGGTCGGAGCAGACACTGGTGCGGCCTCGAGGACACTGTTCGGCGGCAGAGCTAGATCATGCCCCTCGAAACAGGTCTGGCGGCGCTTGTGTGGCTCGAACCGTCGAAGATCAAGTCTCCAGCGTCGGCCGTGTATTTCAAACTTCCAAATCTGATCGATGGCGGGGCGTAGCTTTCAATCTGCTCCGGATGGCCAAGCGAATTGCCCGCATGCAAAGCCGCCGAATATGAAGATCTGTCCGGGAGAAAAGTCTCACCTGGAGCGCATCGTTGTTGATGATCGGAGGAGCCATCGGGCCTAAAGATGACGACAGAGGAACTCTCAATGAAAGCACCAATGTCGTTGTCAAAACCGGCGGATCTCGGGTAGGGGTCCCGAACTATGCGTCTAGGCGGATGGTAACATGAGACAAGGGACATGATGTTTTACCCAGGTTCGGGCCCTCTCGATTGAGGTAAAATCCTACTCTGCTTGATTAATATTGATGATATGGGTAGTACAAGAGTAGATCTACCACGAGATCAGAGAGGCTAAACCCTAGAAGCTAGCCTATGGTATGATTGTTGTTCGTCCTACGGACTAAAACCCTCCGGTTTATATAGGCACCGAAGAGGGTTAGGTTACACAGAGTCGGTTACAATGGTAGGAGATCTACATATCCTATCGCCAAGCTTGCCTTCCACGCCAAGGAAAGTCCCATCCGGACACGAGACGAAGTCTTCAATCTTGTAGATTCATAGTCCAGGAGTCCAGCCAAAGGTCATAGAACGGCCATCCGGACACCCCCTAATCCAGGACTCCCTCAAGAAGGGTGGATCCTTATCCCCTGATATGGGCGGATGAAACTATGTGCCCCCACCAGCTTGGTAAAACTCGCTTATCTCCCAAGCGTCGTAATTAATGGCACGGTTGGGTTACGCACGCCCGTATTGATGAGAATCCCGGAATAAGGGGACACGATCTCTGCTTCGACAAGGCGTGCCAAGGAAACCGCCTCGCTAAGTGCGCTGAGGTGGGACAGTAAAAACGATTCAAATAAAGGCTTGGCCGTGGTGTGATGTCACCCTGCGAATACGTCAGCAGATTGGATTTGTGTAAATATTATTCTCTCTACGGTGGTATGCGGAACTTATTTTGCAGAGTCGGACACTATCCTTGTGTTCAAAATATTCTATGAAGTATTCGAAGGAGGAACCCGCCTTGCAATGTCGAAGACAATCTGCGCGCCGGACTCGTCATCATTGAAGCCTGGTTCAGGGGCTACTGAGGGAGTCCTGGATTAGGGGGTGTCCGGATGGCCGGACTATAACCTTTGGCCGGACTCCTGGAGTATGAAGATACAAGATTGAAGACTTTGTCCCGTGTCCGGATGGGACTTTCCTTGGCGTGGAAGGCAAGCTTGGCGATATGGATGTAGATCTCCTCCCATTTGTAACCGACTCTATGTAACCCTAACCCTCTCCGGTGTCTATATAAACCGGAGGGTTTTAGTCCATAGGACGAAAAACAATCATACCATAGGCTAGCTTCTAGGGTTTAGCCTCTCCGATCTCGTGTTAGATCTACTCTTTTACTACCCATATCATCAATATTAATCAAGCAGGAGTAGGGTTTTACCTCCATCGAGAGGGCCCGAACCTGGGTAAAAACATCGTGTCCCTTGTCTCCTGTTACCATCCGCCTAGACACACAGTTTGGGACCCCCTACCCGAGATCCGCCGGTTTTGACACCGACAAACGGTCTCTCACTTACTGGTGGGTCCTAGGTCTGCGATCTCAATCTCTCTTCTCTCCATCGTCTAACCTTTGGACGGGCACACACGAAGAGCGGCGCTAGCTTGCCGTGGTGTTATTACAACTAAAAAAAGCTTGGAAAATAGAAGAATCGCCTAGAACAAGAGACGTTGTGGCTGGTCGAGACGGAGATAACCACATCTATCCTCCGTGCCACGTTTGCATGATGAAGTTGTGTGGCTAGTGGCGTGTTTTCGACCGACTGGATGGGTCCCGAGGTCGAACCATAGGTACTATGTCTGATACAGTATATTTTTACACGCACATTTTTCCTCCGTGCCGAGACATGGCACACCCTACCGCGCGGTTTCGGGGTCCTCCCGGGTGGTACACGCATATATTCTTCCTGACGTGGGACGCCGTACCGCGCGTTTTCTGGGTCATCCTCGGTCGTAGCGCCGAAGCAAGTAAATGAGTCGTCAAATCATGAAAGACCACCTTTCCCGCCGAGTACATCAGTGAAGCACTGTGGCTAGCTAGTTGGGCTAGTTCGACCGATTAGCTAGGCCGCCGCCACATTTGTTTTTTCACCCCATTTTTTATCTACTTGCTGGCATGTAAATTTAAATATCCACGGTGGCATTGCTCTGGTGTTTGGGTGCGGCAGGATTTTTAATTTTTTGATTGACGGGAGCATGCGCGGCAGCAATTAGTCATGATGACTCCGCCTGTAAAAACCCACTGCTCCCTGATGTGAGAAGTCGTCGACTGGTGTTTTACCATGGTGAAAACCAAAAGATTCCCGCTCCCTCCGCCTTCCGTAGATTGCATTGCCTTTTCAGCCGTTTACCCCTTTGCTTCCTCTCCCCATTGCTTCTACGGTGCCATGGCGGCGCAGCAGATCACGGAGTTCGAGGTGAGGCGCCGACACAGGAGCTCCATGCCAAGGATGCGGAGCTCAGGGCCAGGGCGTGGAGCTCCGTGAGCTCAAGGAGGAGAGGAGTGCCATGCTCCTCCGTTATGTGCGGGAGTTCACGGAGCTTCAAAAGCGGCAGGCGTCCACCACAAAGATGCTCGAGGCTCGGCGGCGTTGCTGCAGAAAGCGGGAGATGCGATAGGCCGTCAGGGGAGCCGGCTGGAGCGCGAGCAGGCCGATCGTGACGAGGTTCAGGATCGCCTCAGCCACTTGGTGAACCAAGTTGCCACGCACATGTTGCGGCTGTGCGATGCCTACCGTCATGCCAGCGTGACGATGCCGGTCGTCGGGCTAAACCCGTTCGACCACCTGGTCGACTTCAACAAGCTGCGTCTTCCTGACCTGGTCTCCTTCTTCACCTATATCTCTGAGGAGGTGAGCCGTCTCCGCACGATGGTGGGGGCTGAGCTGGACAAGGAGGGGTTGCATGCTGACGTCGCCGTTGCCGGGCAAATCCTTTCAGGGCTCCGTCACCGGAATCCATTCGTGCCATTGGACGCCGTCTTTGACGAGCTGGCTCCCGTCGACCGGGAGCGGGCTCTGCGGGCGGTTGCACCCTGCATCACCAACGTCGTGCGCCTCGAGAAGCAGAGGGACTTCGGTGGTGTTTAGGCGCCCTCTGCATGGGCATGTCCATGTCTCGGCGCAACATGACCGTTGGATCAAACTCAGACGGTGCAGATCAGTCACTGTAGCACAAAGCGTGTGGGTGTGTTTGGTTGCATTCTCATCTCAATATAGTTGTTTCCTCTTCGTGTATTTTTGTCAACCTACTAGTGTGGACTCCTGCACCCTTCATGCACTCTGCCAAACACCCAAAAGTGGGTCGAGAAGGAAACTTTTGCGCCCATCCCGTGCACCCTTCATACACCCTGCCTAACACTATTCGTGCTTCATATGTTTCATGTTTCCTGGAGTACTGTAGCACCGTACTCTCCGTGCGCTGTGGACCTAGTTCTGTTAACATTGATCTCACCGTTCATTCTCGACCGGACAGTCGAAAAAGCAGTACTATGTTACATAAAGGAGTAGCTGACATGCGCACAACATCATTTGTTATCGTCATATCTTACTACACTAGCAACAAGATTGTGTAGTACTGACGTATGAACCACTGCACATGCCTAGTAGTAGGAGCACTATGTGTGTTCAAGTGGCCGCCGTGTTTCGCACTCCTCCGTCGTAAGAGTGGAAACGCTTGCTGTAATCATTTTTTTCTTCAGAATGAAAAACAGTGGACCACGCTCTACCGCATGGATCCTCCTCGACCATGCACTAAATTACTCACTTTCACTGACGTGTGGGACAGCCAGCACTGGGTCCACCAGCCATGCACTAAATTACTCCGTAGTAGGGTGACGGTAGACTACCCCGATCGAACCGCCCTTGAATGCCCAATGAGCCGTCAAATCACAAAACCCCTCCTTTCCAAAGATAAGTTGACGGACGAAGCAACCATCATTTCACTCTTCTCTCTCAGCTTCCTCTCTTGAAGAAACCCCCCTCGCTTCGTTTCTCCCTCATCTCGTTCCTCCTTTCACTCTTCTCTCTCAGCTTCCTCTCTTGGATGGACGCCGGAGCACCGAGCGACATGATGTTTATGGCTCTAGCCAAAACCGTCGAGGCTCATGGTACGAAGAAGCGCAAGCACCCCTCCGAGACTACCACAGACAAGCTCAAAGTCATCGCCCTGTCCAACCCCTCCTCTCCAGGATCCCTCATTAAGCAAGTCCAGGTAATGTCTCTTGTTGACGATCTTTTTCTCGATCTTGATTGTGTTTTTTCATCTAACACGCAGTACTAGTACTGGTAGTACGACTTTCTGGGTGATCTTGCATGTGATTTTAGTGTGCCAAATGACGGTTCTAAATTCCTCTTTTGACCAAAACATGCGAGAGGTTGACACTGATTTCTTATAGATTACTTTCAACTACTCCCTCTGTCCCAAATTTCTTGCCTTAGATTTTTCTAGATACGGATGTATCTAATACTAAAATGTGACTTGATACATCCGTATCTAGACAAATCTAAGACAAGGATTTTGGGACGGAGGGAGTACTTTATGAACATCAATGCTACCATTTAAGAGGGTATATTTGCCTCAGTAACTTGTGTTACGGATATTGCATGTAATCCCTCTGCTCTCATGCCTTTGAACACATGTTCTAGTGTCTTTGTTCACTCATTTCTGTGCGTATATGTAGTCATATATGGAGTATAATATCGAAAATCATCTTATATTTCTGAACGGAGGTAGTAATAAAATATGGTTTCTGTTTGAATTAGAACCAGGTCCGCGGTGGAGATGAAGTTCTCAAAGTCATGTCGTGTGAACTGGAAGACCTGATGATGAGTTCTACTGCTAAACTATCCAGCTGATGTGTCCTTGTCGCGTGTCCTGAACTAGTGTTTTCCTGTAGCATTGTTGTCAGGCGTGTTCTCGAGGCTGTACTTGACCACAACAATTTCCTGGTTGTGCCTTCAATTACGAAGGGTGTGGTTCTTGTAAAGCTTCCCAACAAATCTGATGCGGCCAGTCTTCATCATCATGTTTATGAGTGGAAAGACCACTCTGTTAGGTTCTCCAAGGTTGACAAGATGGTCATGGTGCATGTAGACATCTCACATGAAGTCCATGGCCTAGTCAGTTATGCGGGTTTCATCCCGTAGGTCGGTGGCAAGAAATAGTCTGCAGAGTTTAGTTAGTGCAACTTTGCTTGTCTGTAGTAAGTACTATTGTTCAAGACTTGATTTGTGTTTGTGAACCCTGTATTGTTTATTAGTACTGCCGCTTTTGGTGTGTGGTCGATCCACGAGAACGGTCTATGTTAATGTTCCATGTCCACTTGATCTGTATATTTTGAAGTATCCAGATCATATTTTTTGTGAGGACGGTTTATCAATTATGGTTACACTCCAATATCTGTATGCATTGCAGGGTTTATCGCACCCACTAGGATTTCCATCCATGGATGTTCTGTCCATATGATTTGTCACGACCTTTGGACTGTCACCTTGCTAGGGAGTAGGCGGGGCCCATGCATGCCACTCATAGTTGGACGATCAATCTTCTGTTTAGTACTTCAACATAGTGATTTCCTGGTAAGGATTCGCTCGTGTCACATCAAGTAAATCTTATTGATTTAATGTCATGTTTTCTTTCTTTTCCTGCAATTTTACGATGCAGGTTTTGCCATGTGACATTCATCACAGAATAAACCGTTTGGTTTGCTCTCGATGGCTATTTTTGCAGGTTTCACTTCTTATGTCGTGTCAAGAACTTGAAGGCTTGTCCATCACTTATATCATCGGAAAAAATTTGATCGACCGTTGTGCGAGTACAAGCTGAATCCCTATGATGAACTGCAGTTTGGTTTAACAAAAACGCCACAATTAGTCCTTCTCATGTTCAAAAGAAATGAAGAAAAAACTAGATCATGGTCATGGATCCTAGTCAAGTTAGAAAGCTGATCATAGCAGACCAGACACAATCGCTGCTGTCTCGCACAGATCGATCACCGGCAGTTGCTCTAGCACTGACAATGGCAAAGAGTCACCGATCCAGCTGAGGATTGGGCACCGACCGCGTCAGCGGATCAGTTTGATCTACCGGAGGATCGGGCATCGACATCGGCACCTGCTCCGTGCTACGTCTTGAGCTTGCGTTGGTTTTCCCCAAAGAGGAGAGGATGATGCAGCACATTAACGTAAGTATTTCCCTCAGTTTTTGAGAACCAAGGTATCAATCCAGTAGGAGGCCACGCACAAGTCCCTCGTACCTGCACAAAACGATAGCTACTCGCAACCAACGCGATTAGGGGTTGTCAATCCCTTCACGGTCACTTACGACAGTGAGATCTGATAGAGATAATATTTTTGGTATCTTTGGTATAAAGATGCAAAGTGAAAAGTAAAAGGCAAAGTAAAACAAAGCAAATAAATAAAGTGATAGAGATTGATATGATGAGAATAGACCGGGGCCATAGGTTTCACTAGTGGCTTCTCTCAAGAGCATAGATATTCTACGGTGGGTGAACAAATTACTGTTGAGCAATTGACAGAATTGAGCATAGTTATGAGGTTATCTAGGTATGATCATGTATATAGGCACCACGTCCGAGACAAGTAGATCGAAATGATTCTGCATCTAGTACTAGTACTCCACTCATCGTCCGCTATCCATCATGCATCTAGAGTATTAAGTTAAAAACAGAGTAACACCTTAAGCAAGATGACATGATGTAGAGGGATAAATTCATGCAATATGATAAAAACCCCATCTTGTTATCCTCGATGGCAACAATACAATACGTGCCTTGCAACCCTTTTTGTCACGTAAGGACACCGCAAGATTGAACCCAAAGCTAAGAACTACCAATCTAGTTGGCCAAACCAAACAGATAATTTGAAGAGACTTGCAAAGATAACTCAATCATACATAAAAGAATTCAGAGAAGATTCAAATATTATTCATAGATAAGCTGGATCATAAACCCACAATTCATCGGTCTCAACAAACACACCGCAAAAAGAAAATTACATCGAATAGATCTCCACGAGAGAGGGGGAGAACATTGTATTGAGATCCAAAAAGAGAGAAGAAGCCATCTAGCTACTAGCTATGGACCCGAAGGTCTGAAGTAAACTACTCACACTTCATCGGAGGGGCTATGGTGTTGATGTAGAAGCCCTCCGTGGTGGATGCCCCCTCCGGCGGAGCTTCGGAACAGGCCCCAAGATGGGATCTCGTGGATACAGAAAGTTGCGGCGGTGGAATTAGGTTTTTGGCTCCTGTTCTGATCGTTTGGGGTTGCGTAGGTATATATAGGAGGAAGGAGTACGTTGGTGGTGCTTTGAGGGGCCCACGAGGCAGGGGCGCGCCTCCCACCTCGTGACCGCCTCTGGCACTTCTTGGAGTAGGGTCCAAGTCTCCTGGATCACGTTCTGTTGGAAAATCGCGTTCCTGAAGGTTTCATTCCGTTTGGACTCCGTTTGATATTCTGTTTCTTCGAAACACTGAAATAGGCAAAAAAACTACAATTCTGGGCTGGGCCTCCGGTTAATAGGTTAGTCCCAAAAGTAATATAAAAGTGGAAAATAAAGCCCAACATAGTCCAAAACAGTAGATAAAATAGCATGGATCAATCAAAAATTATAGATACGTTGGAGACGTATCACTCCGACAGCGGCACCAGCTCTACAAGGAGCACCATCTCTGGCAGCAGCACCAGCTTCGGCACCTGCACCAATACTTGCACTTGCATCTGCTCCGGCCCGTGCAGTTGCACCGCAACATGATCGGGCTGCTGATTCGCACTTCATATACCAAAGTCCTTACAAAAACCGACATGTCCACCTTCTTGGTAAGCATTGGCCGCCCAAGTGCTTCGTTCTTTTTTCTTTCCATTTTGTTTCACATGATTCACTTTGTTGATCTAACTGTTTGGGTATGTCTTCTTGTTTGCAAACAGAGAATTCCTAGAGCAGCGGAAGTCTCACATTGACGAGGCTAATCAACGGGCTATGGAGATGCTAATCAACATGAGGAGTAGGGATTTCCATGCAACGGATGCACTAGAGCTATGAATGCTCAACAAAAGAAAACTAGTGGGTGTGCATCCAACTTGCTTGCTCACGAAGACCTAGGGCATTTTGAGGAAGCCCATCATTGGAATATACAAGCCAAGTTCTATAATGAAAAATTCCCACTAGTATATGAAAGTGACAAAATGAGAGACTCTTTATCATGAAGATCTCGGTGCTACTTTGAAGCACAAGTGTGGTAAAAGGATAGTAGCATTGTCCCTTCTCTCTTTTTCTCTCATTTTTATGGGCCTCTCTTTTTGGCCTTGCTTTATACACACACACACACACACACACACACACACATATATATATATATATATATATATATATATATATATATATATATATATATATTTCCGTCCGGAGTCTCATCCCGACTTATGGGGGAATCATAGTCTCCATCATCCTTTCCTCACTTGGGACAATGCTCTAATAATGATGATCATCAAACTTTATTTTTCTTACAACTCAACAATTACAACTCGAAACTTAGAACGAAATATGACTCTATATGAATGCCTCCGGCGGTGTACCGGGATGGTGCAATGAATCAAGAGTGACATGTACGGAAAATAATGCATGGTGGCTTTGCCACAAATACGATGTCAACTACATGATCATGCAATGGCAATATGACAAAAGTAAAGTATGTCATAATAATGATGATGGAAGTTGCATGGCAATATATCTCGGAATGGCTATGGAAATGCCATAATAGGTAGGTATGGTGGCTGTTTTGAGGAAGATATAAGGAGGTTTATGTGTGATAGAGCGTATCATATCACGGGGTTTGGATGCACTGGCGAAGTTTGCACCAACTCTCAAGGTGAGAAAGGGCAATGCATGATCAAGAGGCTAGCAAAGGCGGAAAGGTGAGAGTGCGTATAATCCATGGACTCAACATTAGTCAAAAGAACTCATATACTTATTAAAAAAATTAGAAGTCATCAAAAATCAAGTACTACGCAATGCTCCTAGGGGGATAGATTGGTAGGAAAAGACCATCGCTCGTCCCCGACCGCCACTCATAAGGATGCACAAGCCAGGTACACTTCATGTTTCAAATTTGTTACACAACTTTAACCATACGTGCATGCTACGGGATTTTCTAACTTCAACACAAGTATTTCTCAAATTTACAACTACTCAACTAGAACGACTTTGATATTATCACCTCCATATCTCAAAACAATTATCAAGCATCAAACTTATCTTAGTATTCAACGCACTCAAAAGAAAGTTTCACATATCTTGAATACCAAGTATATTAACATTAAGCAAATTACCATGCTATTAACGACTCTCAAAATAATCTAAGTGAAGCATGAGAGATCAAGTTTATTTAAAACAAATCCACCACCGTGCTCTAAAAGATCTAAGTGAAGCACTAGAGCAAAAATTATCACGCTCAAAAGATATAAGTGAAGCACTATGAGCAAAACTATCAAGCTCAAAAGATATAAGTGAAGCACATAGAGTATTCTATCAAATTCCAAATCATGTATGGCTCTCTAAAAAGGTGTGTACAGTAAGGATGATTGTGGTAAACTAACAAGCAAAGACGCAAATAATACAAGGCGCTCCAAGCAAGACACTTATCATGTGGTGAATAAAAATATAGCTCCAAGTAAATTACCGATGGAAGTGGACGAAAGAGGGGATGCCTTCCGGGGCATCCCCAAGCCTGACTTTTTGGTGTCCTTGGATTATCTTGGGGGTGCCATGGGCATCCCCAAGCTTAGGCTCTTGCCACTCCTTGTTCCATAATCCATCAAAAGAATTCACCCAAAACATGAAAACTTCACAACACAAAACTCAACAAAAATCTCGTGAGCTCCGTTAGAGAAAGAAAACAAAAGACTACTTTAAGGTACTGTAATGAACTCATTCTTTATTTATATTGGTGTTAAACCTACTGTATTCCAACTTCTCTATGGATCATAAACTATTTTACTAGCCATAGATTCATCAAAATAAGCAAAGAACACACGAAAAACAGAATCTGTCAAAAACAGAACAGTCTGTAGTAATATGTAACTAACGCAAACTTCTGGAACTCAAAAAATTCTACCAAAATTAGAAGACCTGAAAAATTTGTTTATTGATCAGCAGCAATTGGAAGCAGTATTGTATCACGTTCTGGTGATTTTTAACAATTCGGGCACTGAGCACAAAGTTTCTGGAAATTACAGCAAGATCAAATAACTATCATCCAAGAAGATCCAATAGGATTAACTTGGCACAAACACTAATTAAAAGATACAATCACATCTAACAAGAGGCTAGATGGATTATTTATTCCTAAACAGAAGCAAAAACAAAAAACACAAAATAAAATTGGGTTGCCTCCCAACAAGCGCTATCGTTTAACGCCCCTAGCTAGGCATAAAAGCAAGGATAGATCTAGGTATTGCCATCTTTGGTAGGCAATCCATAGGTGGCTCTCATAATAGATTCATACGGTAATTCTATTTTCTTTCTAGGAAAGTGTTCCATGCCTTTATTTAATGGAAATTGGAATCTAATATTCCCTTCCTTCATATCAATAATTGCGCCAATCGTTCTAAGGAAAGGTCTACCAAGAATAATAGGACATGAAGGATTGCAATCTATATCAAGAACAATAAAATCTATGGGCTCATAATTTGTCGGGGATGCTGATCGTACCCACGGACACCTATGGGGCCGGCGGAGCAGGCCCCTTGTGGTTCGGAGGGGGGCGGAGGTCGCACGAAGAGCGGATCGAGGCGATGCACACGGCGGTTTACCCAGCGAGCTCTCCGGAGAGATAAAACTCCTACTGCTGCTTGTTTGATCTATTGTGTTCTTGCTAGGGAGCCATGCGGGCTACAAAACCTAGCGTGAGTGTGGCTAGTCTACGGTGGGTCGAATGAATCGAAACTTGGCCAACCGCGGAACCTCCTCTACGTTGCACTCGGGCCTCCTTTTATATGCTCAAGGGGTCTCCGACAGGTGGCAACATAGGCGGGGGTACAAACGTAAAAACAGGGGTTGGTACACCTACTTGAACAGTGTACAGTGCAAAAATACCTAACTCTGACGGCAAGGGACAAAAGCAATAAATGCCTGTCGTTGTCGCCCTAAACGATGTCTTGAGAGACCGTCAGGTGCGCCTCCGCTCGCCACGATGGCGAGCCTGTCTGCGCCGCGTGTCGCTGCTCTCCGCTGGCTGCACAGCCGCCCGACACGCGCCCATGGAACGGTCCCATGGCGACACGTCGCTGGGTGAGCTGGAGCGGAGACGGAGAGGAGTTGCATGCCGCGGCAAGCGCCTTGCCGCGGCCGAGTCCTTGTCGCGCCCGGAGGCTTGTCGCGCGCCGGGCCTTCCAGCAAGCTCCTCTTGCCGGGCCTTGTCTTCTGCGTGCTCGAGGTGCCCTTCCCGACAAGCTCCTCTTGTCGGGACCTTATCTTCCCTATCTAATACTTTGTTCTTGAATGGCTCCAAGGGAGCCACGGAGGAGAATGGCGGTGATGAGGCAAAACTTTACCGCGGGGTGCTGCAACCGTCCGTGCACGAGTACGGGATACTAGGGTACCCCTACTCTAGTACACCGACAGGAGCCCCGGGCTGGGCTGCAGACACGGTGCCGAAGCGCTTGTCGGGCCAGGCCAGGCTGTGCACGGACACGGCGGCCTCGACCACGCCGCAACCCGCCCGGACCCACCACGATCCCCACTAACGGCACACACCGGACGTGGCGTCGTGGCGAAGATCGTGGGCGGTCGTGGGGGTTCTTTATTAATATAAGCGAACGTCCGCTCCTCCTCCCCTTTATAAGCGGAGGAAATAGAGGCGGGCCGACCACTCCTGCCATTGCCGTCTTGTCAAGAAAACACCGCCGCTCCCCTCGTCTTCTCCGGTGCGAAGAGAGCAACGCCTCGCCCCCTTTCGCCACAAGCACACTCACCGCCGTCGCCCTCTTCCGCCCCCCTCGCCATGGCCCCGAAGGCCGACAAGGAGAAGGGCGTCAAGTCGGCCGAGGCGCAGCGGCTCATGGCGCGCCAAGAAGGAGCGAGCCGTCTTCCTCGCAGCTCGGCGCCACGGAGCTGCGGACGTCTACTATCTTTTCTGGTCGACGGAGACTGGGCGCATCCGCGACGAGGGTGCTCCCGCCTCCGCCGCTGATCCGCCCCAACAGGTACCCTTTCTTCGCCTTTTCTTCTATTGCGGTCTTTGCCGCCCGTATTCCGAAGTTCTTTGCGACATAATGAACACCTTCAGCCTCCACCTCCTTGATTTCACCCCCAACGCCATCTTGACCATGGCCGTTTCGCACATTTGTGCGAAAACTTTGTCGGGAATCCACCAACGTGGCACTCTTCCGCCATTTCTTTGTCCCCGTGTCGAGAGAGGAGAGCCCTTGCCGGAGGGATAGCCTGGGTCTCTAGGATCGGCAAGAAAGAGGCCTACCTAGAGGGGAGTTCGGAACAAGTGGGAGGAGTGGAGAGCCAACTGGTGCTGGGTCGTAGAGGAGGACCCACAGCCTTTCACCGTCGTGCGCCAAACCCCAATTGCGCGCGGCAAGGATTGGAGTAGCTTGGCGCCGGAGGATGCGAGGCTGAAGATAGCTGTGACCCGAATTCTGCGCCTCAGGCTTGCCGGATTAACCATTGGCGCAGTTGGCGCAGACTTCATTCACCGCCGCATTGCTCCCTTGCAGGAAAGGAGGAGGCCTGCTTGGGAGTTCCAGAATGCGGCGGACATCATGAGGCTGCGCCCGGGCCTGAATTGGAACTTCACCGTCATGGAGCTGGATTCAGTGCTGCTCGAGTTGTTCAAGAACGACCCGAACATCCCGAGTGGTTCAGGTTGCCACGGGGTCGTCCGTTGTGCAACAACTTCGGCGCTCGACCGCATCCAGCGCCATGATGCCACCAGGCGACTCCCACGGGATCGTCCCGACTGGCAGGAGCCCCCGACGAGGTCGTGGCAGCAATTCTTTGACAACTTGCAAGAGGTGCCGATCCGCTCCGACGAAGCGAAAAAGGCTCACCCGAGACACCACCGGCAGGAGATGGCGTGGATCGCCACCAGAGCGGAGGAGGCGGCAGCAGCCGCCGCCGGAGCCTTCGGGTTCACCGTGGAGGAGGCGGACGCGCGAAGCGACAAGCGCTGCTGGCGAGGGAGGTCGCCCGGCGAGGACGAAGCTTGTCGAGCTCGAGGCGGGACGAGTGGACCCGCCGAGGCTTCTTCCCGCCGCCAAGCGACTTGCCACCAACGGAGCCCGGCTCTGCCGAGGAGGGTCTCCGCAGGGCTGAGACGAGCCGGGCGGCAGGTCGCCCACAGGCAGCGCGCCGCCGACGCGCTCCACCGCGGCAAGCGAGGTTGCGGGAGCGCCCCAAACTGCAGCGACAAGCGGGCGGAATCTTCTCGAGGCCGCCGCCGATGCCTCCGCCAAGCGGCCAAGAGCCCACTCCTCCGCCTCATCGCACCGGAGGCGGGCCGGAGTTTGACTTCTCCGCGCTCAGCTCCGAGGAGGAAGGCGAAGAGTAAGCTTCTCGAGATCGCGCCTGTATGTCTTCAATTTTTATTGCTTCATCTTGAATCTGATTTGCTTCGTTCTGGACTCTTTCCTTTTCAGGACGCTGGCCGAGAGAGCGGCGAAGAGGGCCAAGATCCCGACGGTCATCGTTGAGGACGATTCTCCGTGGGCGACGGGGATGCGTCCGAGACCGCTTTGCCGGACCCGCAACCCTTCCCGGAGCAGCCCAGCACCGCCCCGGAGTAAGCGTGCAGTTTTCTTCTTGCTATTAGGGCGTGCGGGCGCCTTCTTTGTTGATATTTGACTGTGTGCTTGTGCAGGAGCAGAGCAGTCTCATCAGGAGGGCTCGGAAGCCGCTTCTGAGATCCTGCATGCTGCCACTACGCCGCCAAGGGAGGACCCCCCGGCAAGGGAGCTCCCTCCGACAAGGGAGGCCACCCCGGCAAGGGAGGCCACTCCGGCAAGGGAGGCTACCCCGGCAAGGGATGGCGCCAGCGACCCTCCAACGGTCGAGGCCATGGCCGCGGATCCCGTTGTAGGTAATTCCCTTACACGAAAATCTCCCTTGGGCTTGCTCTCTTTTGTTTCTCTTTCTTTGGATATCTGCTTGACTGCTCTTTTTTCGTCTGACGCAGACCCGATGGAGGTTGAAATTGCCGGCGAGGAGGAAACGCGCGGCAACACCGACGAGGCCACCGTCGAGGAAGAAGAGGTCATCGTCGTGGAAGAAGAGGCCGCCGCCGATGATCCTGTTGGCGAGGAGGCCACCGAGGCTGCCGACGTAGGGGCCGGCGAGGGGTCGGACGGTCGTACTGGCGGCCCTGAGGCCGCAGGAGCGGCAAGCGCTACACCGACAAATGACTCCCGCCGCCAGCTGGCGCGCCAGGCTCGAGGAGCCCCAGCCGGTGCCTACACGAAGGCCGGCGAAGGCGTCTTCATCAAGCTCCCACAGGAGCCGAGCTCAGGCGCCCGGTCGGCGAGACCTTCGACGGCATGCTACTCGCCTCCGCTGGCTGGACGCTGGTGGACGCGCGCCAAGTAGCAGCGTGGCGAGTCCGAGGAGGAGCAATGCGAGGAAGCTGCTGTCCCTCTACCGCACCGTCTGTGCCAAGTTGGAGACCCGGAAGCCCTTGTCGCGAGGCGGGAGGCGGACATAGAGAAGCGGCGCCGAGGAGCTCGGGCGCCAACAAAGCGCTCGCGGCGTGGCGACGCCAGGCGCAGCTTCGCAGAAGAGCGCACGGCCTTTATCCTTGAGAAGGCCGCGGTGATGAGGAGCAGCGGCTGGCTGCCGAGAAGCTTCGCCGCGCAGAAAGCGAAGTTGGCGCAGCGGAAGGTCAACTTGGACAGCCACGAGGAGGACCTTGCAGCGTGAGGAGTTGCTTGGCGGGCGCTCAGAAGCGGCGACGCCGCCGCAGCCGCCGAGGCCGCCAAGGAAGAGCTGAAGCGAAGGTGGCATACCTGGCGGCCCCCCTCACGAAGAGCGGCGATGAGCTTGCCGTGCTCAAGCGTGAGCGAGATCTGGGTGCCCTCACGCTGGTCGAGCTTTATGTGGTTCTGGCGGTGTGGGCCAAGGAGCTCGCCGCCGCCGAGGACTCCAAGGCGGATCTGCAGCTGAAACTGACCACCCTGACGCAGACGTTGGATGGTGCCAGAGAGCGGGAGGCGGGCTTGTTGGAGGCGATCAAGGCCAAGGAGGAGCTGCTGGCGACTGCCGTCTCCGTCCAGAACACTCTAAGGGACAGTGTGGAGCACTGGACCGAAGGTCTTGTGGACACCGCCGCCGACATCCACAACGAGCTGATGAAGCTGGAGATGGGGGACCTCGCGTACTCCTCCGACGAGCATCTCCAACCCAGCGTCAAGCTCAGCCTGTTCTTCAAAGGCGTGGTGGACGGGCCTCCGGCGACTCGGAAGGCGTCCGAAGCAGCTGGCCGAGGAATCACGCCAGATCTGCGCGAGGGCCTCGAGAAGGTGTTGATGAAGGTGGCCTTCCGCAACCCGGCCTCAACCTTAATGGCGTCCTCAGATCGTTGCGGCGAAGCCAACGTGGAGGAGCTCAAAGCCCTTGTCGCACCCATTGTGGACAAGGTGAACAAGATCAAGAGGATCGAGGGCGACCGCGTGGACTAGGCCGCCAACCTTATCTTTCCCTTGTCGCTGCTGGTCATGTTTAGAAAACTTTGTTAGATCAGCGACAAGTTATTCTGTAATATACTCTATCTTAGGTGAATCGATCAATGCAATGTTATTCCCTCTATTCGATTCCTTCCTTTGTACGTTATTGCCCTACGCTTTTCAGGGAAACTTGCCGGTGCAGGCACCCTTGCCGCGAGCGCCGAGTGCGGAACTTCAGCAGCCTGCTGGCGGGGTCGCTACCGACAAGCAACCTTGTCGCGGACTAGTCGCAGCTCACTTAAGTTGTTGAGCGGACTCGAAACAAGGTAAGGGCGCGACCAGTCACGATTCGGTTCCTCTGTGCACAGGTTTTCCATACAAAGTACTATCGTTCGAGGAAGATAACGAAAATTTTAAAGAAATCGATTGCTCGAACTTTGACAACTTATCTTTTCTGTTTCTTGCTTCCCGATGAGGTGAAACTTCCTCGAGCGGTGCCTGGTCCATAGTAGTATCTCCTTCTCCCCCCTGGTTAACTTGTGCGCGAGGGAGCCTTCCTTTCTTTGAGAGAAGAAAAGAAGAGGAAATAACGTTATGGAGCCTAGCGGCTCGATTCTGCTTACGGTGTGGTTGCTGCACAAAGTGTTAGCTAAAGCATGCAATAAATTGATGAAAGCATGAACTTGACAAGCTGTGCGCAACACATGGGCTTCTTGATGCACCGGTCTGCGCCCGGCTTTGTCTGAAGGATTACATGCAACAGCGGCAAGACTTGTACAAAAGGTGGTTGCTGGAACGGATTCCGACAACCGCGCCTTATGGGTAAAACTTACGAAGATGCTCAATGTTCCAGAGTTGCTCACGGAATGCCATCTTCGGTCTCAAAGCGGACAGCGCTTGAGCCTAGTGACTCGTTTCACCCGATAAGGGCCTTCCCACTTCAAGGCGTCAACTTGTTTGAATTCTTGGCGATGAGTGCGCCAAGAACAAGGTCGCCTTCCTCGAGACTTCGGCATTAACCCTGCGGCCATGGTAGCAACGGGCTGGCTTGGTAGCGGCGGCTCGCCTGACTGAAGACGATCCTCCTCAAGGAGCGGTAGCGTCATCTTGTCGCAGCTGCTCTTGCTCAAACTCATCATAAGCGAGCACTCGAGGCGACCCGTATCTGAAGTTCCATGGGGAGAACTGCCTGCGCTCCATAGACTAGAGCAAAGGGTGCCTAGCCGGTGGCTCGATTTGGCGTCGTTCGATCGACCAAAGAACCATCGGCAGCTCCTCGATCCAGTTTCTTCCGCACTTGTGCAGCAGCCGAAAGTTCTGGTCTTGAGCCCGCGCAGCACTTCAACATTTGCCCTCTCGCTTGACCGTTGCTTCTCGGGTGAGCAACGGAAGCGGCAGACCTTGGCGCCAAGGTCTTGGACGTCTTGCATGAAGGTGCGGCTCAGAATTGTGTGCCGTTGTCGGTGATGATCCTGTTAGGGATTCAAACGGCAAACAATCGACTTTGAAAGAACTTGACTGCCGATTGTGTTGTCACCTTCCTCATCGCTTCCACTTCCGGCCACTTTGTGAACTTGTCGATGGCGGCGCATACAAGTACTCAAAGCCCCGACAACTTCGGGGAAGGGGCCGAGAATGTCGAGCCCAGCACCGAAAATGGCCAGGATAAAGGGATCGTCTAGAGAGCTTGAGCTGGCAGGTGTATCTGTTTGGAATGGAACTGCACGCTTCACACTTGGTTACTTGTGCGATTTGCATCTTGGAGGGCTGTCGGCGGAAGAAACCTTGCCGGAAAGCTTTGCGGCAAGTGCTCTTCTTGCCAATGTGGTGACCACATATGCCTCCATGTATCTTCGCCAACAGCTTACATCCATCTTCCACAGGAATACACTTCAATTTCACACCGTTGAGTCTTCTTACATGCATTATGCTGTCGACAAACTGGTACATACTTGACTGCCGGGCTACTCTTTCCGCTTCTTCCTGCTCTTGGAAGTTCTCTGTCTGAAGGAAATGGACAATCTGCTGCGCCCATGTTGGAGCTTGTGGCTCGACAACAAGGACTAAAGGCTCATCTGCTGCTGCGGGAACATCAGCTTCTACGGCAAGAGCCGGTGGCTCTGCCGGAGCTAGATGCTCCCCGACAAGCTTGCCGGAGCAAGACTTGTCGGGAGCGTTTGCTTCAACGAAACAAACCACAGGGTGCTGGAGCGTTGCTCCTCGGCTGCTTGTTGGTGTTGATCTTGGGGACCTTTGCAACGACGGCTTCGGGAAGCTCTGTGGAAAGTACTCACCAGAGGCCAACTTCCTCTTCTTGCTTTGTCCGGCCGATGGTGTTACGGTTGGTCGAGTCAGCTTGAGCACGAAAGTCCCTGGTTCCACAGGTAGCTTAAGCGCCAGCGCACTTTGGCAGTCGGCAAGAATATCATTCGAGCTCTTGGAACATGTTCCATTTGCAGGCCGTCAAAGTGCTCTTCTAGCTTCCTCACTTCATCAACGTAGGCTTCCATCAACGGACTCTGGTAATCTTTGTTGACTTGGCGGACTGACGAGTTGCGAGTCACCCACGATAATAAGCTTCTTGATCCCAAGGTCCACGGCGATCCCGAGACCGGCAAGCAAACCTTCATACTCTGCGGTATTGTTTGTCGCTTGCTCCTTGGGAAAGTGCATCCGACGACGTACTTGAGGTGCTCTCCGGTGGGTGCGATAAGCGACGCCCGGCACCGGCGCCTTTGCAGCGAGAAGGCACCATCAAAGTACATCAGCCACTCTTTGCTTGCTTCTTTGACGGGAATGCTCGTCTTGGAATCTCTTCATCTGGCGTTGGCGTCCATTCTGCTATGAACTCGCCAAGGCTCGCTTTGGATAGTTGATGTGCTTTCAAACTTAAGACCAAAGCTTGACAGCTCCAGTGCCCACTCGACAATCCCGCCTGTCCGCTTCGGATTCTGCAGTATCCTCTTGGGGAAAGCGGTGACAAGCTGTGATCTCATGTGCTTGGAAGTAATGGCGCAGCTTTCTCGAGGCCATGAGGAGGCCGAAAAGCAGTTTTGCACACCGTAGTACCTTGACCTAGCCCCTGCAGGAGGGAACCGACAAAGTAAACTGGGCTGCACCATCCTTTTCTCAGATCTGTTCTTGTGTCTTCGCGGACTCGTCCTTGTCGGGACCAGAGCTTGTCGTGAAGCCTCGCTTGTCGCCGGATGTGCTTGTCGCGGTTCTGGCTCGTCATCCGCCTCCCTCTCCGCCACTAACATGGCGCTAACCACTTGATTGGTTGCCGCTATATATAGCAACAACTTCTCTTGTGGCCTAGGTGCGACAAGTGTTGGAGTAGAGGACAGGTATCTCTTTAAGTCCTGCAGTCAGCCTCCGCCTCGAGAGTCCATTTCTTGGACCCGCCTTTTTCAAAATCTTGAAAAATGGCAGGCGCGCCAGCAGACCTAGAAATAAACCTCTTGAGAGCAGCCACGCAACCGCAAGTCTTCGTACATCCTTGACGCGCTTTGGTGCTTCAATCTGCTCAATGGCCTTGATCTTGTCGGGATTTGCCTCAATCCCTCGCTGAGACACGAAGAACCCGAGAAGCTTGCCGGAAGGGACTCCAAGCACGCACTTCTCGGGGTTGAGCTTGAGGTTTATCTTACGCAGATTTGCGAAGGTCTCGTCCAGATCTTGAACCAGAGTTGCTTTGTCCCTGCTCTTGACCACTATGTCATCCATGTAGGCTTCTACATTTATGTGCATTTGCGGCTCAAAAGCGTCATGTACTACCCTTGCAAATGTCGAACCAGCATTCTTCAAACCGAAAGGCATCCGTATGAAACAGTATGTGCCACATGGTGTGATGAATGCGGTCTTCTCCTCATCTTCTTCAGCCATGAAGATCTGATGGTATCCTGAGTAGGCATCAAGAAACGAAAGCAAATCACATCCGACCGTGGAGTCAACAATCTGGTCAATGTGCGGCAAGGAAATTGATCTTTGGGACAAGCTTTATTAACATCCGTGAAGTCAATACAAAGCCTCCATTTCCCATTTGCCTTGGCGCGACGACTACAGGATTGGCCAACCACGAGGGATGGAGTACTCCTCGACAAGGCCTGCTGCTTCCGGTTTCTTGATCTCTTGACTATGAATTCTTGGCGCTCCGCTTGCTTGCTTCGACTCTTTGCTTGACGGGCCGCTTGAGGACAAACGGCCAGCGGTGCTCAATCACTTTCACGGGAACATCGGGGATATCGACGGTTGCCATGCAAACACGTCGACATTCGCCCAGGAAAGCGACGCAGCGCCTTCCTATTTGGGGTCAAGAGAGGCACTAATGGTGAAGGTACCACCAGCGCCATCCTCCTTGGCGGGCACCTTCTTGGTCTTGGTAGAGCCACCATCTTCTTGCACTTGTCGGTGGAGCTCGATGGTGCGTCCTCGACGGTAGCGCAGCACTCGAAGAGGTGCGCTTGCCGGAGTGAGCATCGAGCCCTTGACGGACTTGGACTTGGTCTTCTTCCCCGGGAGCTTCAGCGGCAAGTGTCGGCAATCTGTTGCGGCTGCTGCGTCCGGAAGATCTTGTCGACCTGATAAGGGCATCCTTCTTGTCGCCATGGACAGAGATGACGCTTATCGGGCCTGGCATCTTGAGAAGGTTGTAGGCGTAGTGAGAGGCCGCCATGAACTTGGCGAGTGCCGGACGGCCAAGTATCCCATCGTAAGGCAATGGGAGATCGGCAACGTCAAATGTAACCCTCTCAGTCCTGAAGTTCAGCTCGGCGCCAAATGTGACCGCAACGTAATCTTCCCTTCGCTTGCTCCTTCCCGGATTGATTCCTTGGAAGGTTCCGGTCTCTTCGAGCTCGCCGTCGAGGATTTGAAGCTTCGGAGCACCGCGGATGAGATCAGATTCAAGCCGGCCCGCCGTCAACTAACATTTTCGTGACCTTGAGGTTGCGGATGGTTGGAAGACCAACATCGGCAAGCACCCGACCGCGGTTATGCGGTCAGGGTGGTCCTCAATAACAAACATGATAGGCGTGCTGGACCACTTCAGCGGCTTGCGCGACTCTACGGATGGTTCCGCGGCATTGACCTCCCGCATCCATTGCTTGAGTTGGCGGTGGGAGGTATGCAGGGAAGCACCTCCGTCAACGCAGAGAATCCCTGTGGCTTTCTGAAACTCCTGCTCATCGGCGTCGTCGTCCTCCATATCTTCGTCGTCGTCATCATCTTCATCCTTGTCGCGGCCGCAGGGAGGCCGATCTCCTTGTCGCTGCTTGACTTTGCCGCAGCGTCCTCCCCGGCCGGGACGTTTCTTGCTCGCTCCCCCAGCACCTTCCTGGGCCTTCTCCTTGTCGCGCCGCTCGTACTCAGCTCTCTGCTGCTCGACAAGCTGCTCGACCTTCTTGCAGCTCACGGAGATCGTGACCCTTGGTGCGGTGGATCTTGCAAGATCGCTTGCCGGAGCTGTCCCGCTTGTCGGCCGCCACCGGTAGTGGTTGGCGTCGTGGCAACCTCCTTGCCGGAGCCACCAGCCTTGGCGTTCTTGTCGCCACCTCCATTGCCAGACTGCTCTACAGCTAGCACTTCACTGCTTTTCTTCTTCCTATTGCCTCGTCGCCTGCCCTTCTTCGCCGGGGCGGTGTCATCCTTGTCGAGATCCTGCTTCGCATCCTCTCACAGGAGTCTCCTCCCTTACTCGGTAGCGTGCACACTTGTCGGCCAAGGCGTACAGCTCATCGACGCGTCCTTTACTTTGCTCATCGCCATCTCCTCCCTTATCCTGCGGTTCCGCACATTACGATGAAATGCGCCGATCACCGCGGCAGGGTGGACGTCACGGGATGTTGTAGTGCACACGGCTGAATCTCTGAATGAACTTGCGCAGGACTCTCCTTCCTTACAGGCGAGCAAGTGAAGGTCACTCTCTTGGCCATGAGGTTTGTGGCCACCGTGAAGGCGCCAACAAACTGATGGCACAGTCTGCCTAAGAGGATATGGAGCTGTCTAGCAAGTGCATGAGCAAAGATCGGACGTTGGGCTTGAGCACGGCGGGGAAGTAGTTGGCGAGGATCTTGTCGTCCCGTCCCCCTGCAGCCTGCATCGCGATGGTGTAGATGCTGAGGAACTCCGACGGATGCGTCCTGCCATCGTACTTCTCCGGCACGTCTGGTTTGAAGTTCTTCTGGCTGGGCCACTGGACTTGCCGCAGCTCACGAGTGAACGCAGGGCAACCTACCGTGTACGGCAAGTTGCCTGGCCCGTCCGGCGCGTGCATGTCAACAGAAGGCCCAGCGCGCTTGTCGGATTGATGTCGCGCTTCTCTTCGACGCTCGATGCGAGTTCGAGCGTCCTCTTGTTGTCGCTCATGAAGAACTTGGCGCTGATCGCGGCGAGTCCTCGGATCCGGCAACCTTGATGGAGTCGCTGTCGAGGTGGATCCGGTGAGTCGGCGATCTTAGCCTTTCTTGGCGGAGAGTGCACGGTGGTTGCACCTCCGACGATCTCATCGCCTCCGGCTCGTGCCTTGTCGCCGCGCCGCAGCAGCGATGGCGTTGGTTGCCATGAGCGTCGCCGTTAGCAAAGCCGATGAGGCTCGATAGTGGCCCTCCACTCGTCGACCTTGTCGGCCGTTGGAGGGTAGTCGAGAGTAGCTGGGCTCTCGCTAGAGCTTCTCTGAGTAGTAGGCGGCATTGGAGAAGCGGTGCGAGGAGCGGGACATGCTCGGACTTCTAACTATGTTAGAAGGAGCAGCGCCGTCCGGGCGATCGTATCTCACTTGGCGCCAAAGACGTTAGCGCTGCTGCTGGTCTTGAGGGTCTCGATCCAACGAACGTATGGCATTGTGAACGCCATGACGTTGTTGGTCCCGCGTCTCCTGAGATGGGTGCGGGGGATGCGCGGACGCCGAGGTTTGCGGTGCCTTGTCCTTGGACTTGGCAACGTCGCGAACACCTTCGTCGGCGCCCGTTCTTCCGCCAGCGTCTGTACCACCACCCGTTTGCTGCGGCGAGGGTGGGCACGACGCGGACGGCTCAGCTGCCGCCACAGCCTTCTTCTTCGGTGGCATGTTGAGGAAGATGTTGATGACGCCGCTCGTGTGAACGTCGGATCGGATTCACACGGCCTCGACGCCCCCTACCTGGCGCGCCAGAGATGTCGGGGATGCTGATCGTACCCACGGACACCTATGGGGCCGGCGGAGCAGGCCCCTTGTGGTTCGGAGGGGGGCGGAGGTCGCACGAAGAGCGGATCGAGGCGATGCACACGAGCGGTTTACCCAGCTTCGGAGCTCTCCGGAGAGATAAAACTCCTACTGCTGCTTGTTTGATCTATTGTGTTCTTGCTAGGGAGCCATGCGGGCTACAAAACCTAGCGTGAATGTGGCTAGTCTGCGGTGGGTCGAATGAATCGAAACTTGGCGAACCGCGGAACCTCCTCTACGTTGCACTCGGGCCTCCTTTTATATGCTCAAGGGGTCTCCGACAGGTGGCAACATAGGCGGGGGTACAAACGTAAAAACAGGGGTTGGTACACCTACTTGAACAGTGTACAGTGCAAAAATACCTAACTCTGACGGCAAGGGACAAAAGCAATAAATGCCTGTCGTTGTCGCCTAAACAGTGTAACAGAGACCGTCAGGTGCGCCTCCGCTCGCCACGATGGCGAGCCTGTCTGCACCGTGTGTCACTGCTCTCCGCTGGCTGCACAGCCGCCCGACACGCGCCCATGGAACGGTCCCATGGCGACACGTCGCTGGGTGAGCTGGAGCGGAGACGGAGAGGAGTTGCATGCCGCGGCAAGCGCCTTGCCGCGGCCGAATCCTTGTCGCGCCCGGAGGCTTGTCGCGCTCCGGGCCTTCCCGGCAAGCTCCTCTTGCCGGGGCCTTGTCTTCTGCGTGCCTGGAGTGCCCTTCCCGACAAGATCCTCTTGTCGGGACCTTATCTTCCCAATCTAATACTTTGTTCTTGAATGGCTCCAAGGGAGCCACGGAGGAGAATGGCGGTGACGAGGCAAAACTTTGCCGCGGGGTGCTGCAACCGTCCGTGCACGAGTACGGGATACTAGGGTACCCCTACTCTAGTACACCGACATAATTCCTATTTGCAACAATAAGAACATCATTAATTATTCCCATAGGCTTTTTAATAGTGGAATCCGCAAGATGCAAGTTTAGAGAGCAATCATCAAAGTCACGGAAATCTAGCAAATCACACAAAGTTTTGGGAATAGTAGAGACACTAGCACCCAAATCACACAAAGCATGAAATTCATAATTTTTAATTTTAATCTTAATGGTAGGTTCCCACTCATCATAGAGTTTTCTAGGGATAGAAACTTTCAACTCAAGTTTTTCTTCATAAGATTGCATCAAGGCATCAACAATGTGTTCGGTAAAGGCTTAATTTGGACTATAAGCATGAGGAGAATCTAGCACGGATTGCAACAAGGAAATACAACCAATCAAAGAGCAAATTTCATAATTAAATTCTTTGAGATCCAATATAGTGGGTTTAGCAGCATCTAGATTTTTATTTCTTTCAATCCCACTTTTATTAATTTCATCATCGTGATCTAAAAACTCCGAATTCTTAGAACGGCTTCTAGGTAAAGGAAGATCATATTCAGTTTCATCAAGATTCATATTGCAAAACAAAGATTTAATGGGGGACACATAAATAACTTTTAGATCTTCATCTGGATTATCATAGAAATTGGAAGAACACGCTTTAATAAAGGCATCTTTGGAAGCACGCATCCTAGCGGTTCTTTCCTTGCACTCATCAATGGAAATTCTCATGGCTTTGAGAGACTCATTGATATCATGCTTAGGAGGAATAGATCTAAGCTTTAAAGAATCAATTTCAAGAGAAATTCTATCAACGTTCCTAGCCAAATCATCAACTTTAAGCAATTTCTCTTCAAGCAAAGCATTAAAATTCTTTTGTGAATTCATGAACTCTTTAACACTATTCTCAAATTCATAGGGCATCTTATTAAAATTTCCATAAGAGTTGTTGTAGGAATTTCCATAATTATTAGAAGGATTACTAGGATAAGACCTAGGATTAAAATTCCCTCTATACGCGATGTTACCAAAATTATTCCTTCCAACAAAATTCACATCCATAGATTCATTATTATTCTCAATCAAGGTAGACAAAGGCATATCATTAGGATCAGAAGAAACACTCTTAGTAGCAAATAATTTCATAAGTTCATCCATCTTTCCACTTAAAACATTGATTTCTTCTATAGCATGCACTTTTTTATTAGTAGATCTTTCAGTATGCCATTGAGAACAATTAACCATAATACTATCTAGGAGTTTAGTAGCATCTCCTAAAGTGATTTCCATAAAAGTGCCTCTCGCGGCCGAATCTAAAAGATATCTAGAAGCAAAATTCAATCCAGCATAAAAAATTTGTATAATCATCCACAAGTTCAAACCATGAGTAGGACAATTACGTATCATCAATTTCATTCTGTCCCAAGCTTGTGCGACATGTTCATGCTCAAGTTGCTTAAAATTCATAATATCGTTCCTAAGAGAGATGATCTTAGCGGGAGGAAAATACTTAGAGATAAAAGCATCTTTGCACTTGTTCCAAGAATCAATACTATTTTTAGGCAAAGATGAAAACCACGCTTTAGCACGATCTATAATATAAAAAAGAAATAGCTTCAATTTAACGACATCATTATCGACATATTTTTTCTTTTGCATATCACATAAATCAACGAAGCTATTCAGATGAGTAGCGGCATCTTCACTAGGAAGGCCGTGAATTGATCTTTCATAACAAGATTCAACAAAGCAGTATTGATTTCACAAGATTCAGTATTGGCAAGAGGAGCAATCGGAGTGCTAAGGAAATCAATATTGTTGGTATTGGTGAAGTCACACAATTTGGTAGCATCTTGAGCCATCGCGACAAACAAGCAATCCAACACACGAACAAACAAAAAGGCAACGGGAAAAAGAGGAGGAGATTGGGAAAGACAGGGCGAATAAAATGGCAAGGGTGAAGTGGGGGAGAGTAAAACGAGAGGCAAATGGCAAATAATGTAATGCGAGAGATAGGGATTGTGATGGGTACTTGGTATGTTTGACTTGCTCGCGTGAGCCTCCCCGGCAACGGCGCCAGAAATCCTTCTTGCTACGTCTTGAGCTTGCGTTGGTTTTCCCCGAAGAGGAGAGGATGATGCAGCATAGTAGCGTAAGTATTTCCCTCAGTTTTTGAGAACCAAGGTATAAATCCAGTAGGAGGCCACGCACAAGTCCCTCGTACATGCACAAAACGATAGCTACTCGCAACCAACGCGATTAGGGGTTGTCAATCCCTTCACGGTCACTTACGAGAGTGAGATCTGATAGAGATAATATTTTTGGTATTTTTGGTATAAAGATGCAAAGTGAAAAGTAAAAGGCAAAGTAAAACAAAGCAAATAAATAAAGTGATAGAGATTGATATGATGAGAATAGACCCGGCGGCCATAGGTTTCACTAGTGGCTTCTCTCAAGAGCATAGATATTCTACGGTGGGTGAACAAATTAGTGTTGAGCAATTGACAGAATTGAGCATAGTTATGAGGTTATCTAGGTATGATCATGTATATAGGCCTCACGTCCGAGACAAGTATATCAAAACGATTCTGCATCTACTACTATTACTCCACTCATCGACCGCTATCCAGCATGCATCTAGAGTATTAAGTTAAAACAGAGTAACGCCTTAAGCAAGATGACATGATGTAGAGGGATAAATTCATGCAATATGATAAAAACCCCATCTTGTTATCCTCGATGGCAACAATACAATACGTGCCTTGCAACCCTTTCTCATCCTTGGGTAAGGACACCGCAAGATTGAACCCAAAGCCATGCACTTCTCCCATTGCAAGAACTACCAATCTAGTTGGCCAAACCAAACGGATAATTCTAAGAGACTTGCAAAGATAACTCAATCATACATAAAAGAATTCAGAGAAGATTCAAATATTATTCATAGATAAGCTGGATCATGAACCCAGAATTCATCGGTCTCAACAAACACACCGCAAAAAGAAAATTACATCGAATAGATCTCCACAAGAGAGGGGGAGAACATTGTATTGAGATCCAAAAAGAGAGAAGAAGCCATCTAGCTACTAGCTATGGACCCGAAGGTCTGAAGTAAACTACTCACACTTCATCGGAGGGGCTATGGTGTTGATGTAGAAGCCCTCCGTGGTGGATGCCCCTCCGTGAGCTCCTAACAGGCCCCAAGATGGGATCTCGTGGATACAGGAAGTTGCAGAGTGGAATTAGGTTTTTGGCTCCTGTTCTGATCGTTTGGGGGTACGTAGGTATATATAGGAGGAAAGAGTACGTCGGTGGAGCGTCAGGGGGCCCACGAGGTCGCCCTCCACCCTCGTGACCGCCTCTGGCACTTCTTGGAGTAGGGTCCAAGTCTCCTGGATCACGTTCGGTCACGTTCCCGAAGGTTTCATTCCGTTTGGACTCCATTTGATATTCTGTTTCTTCGAAACACTGAAAATAGGCAAAAAAACTGCAATTCTGGGCTGGGCCTCCGGTTAATAGGTTAGTCCCAAAAGTAATATAAAAGTGGAAAATAAAGCCCAATATAGTCCAAAACAGTAGATAAAATAGCATGGAGCAATCAAAAATTATAGATACCTTGGAGACGTATCACTCCGACACCGGCACCAGCTCTACAAGGAGCACCATCTCTGGCAGTAGCAGCGGCTTCGGCACCTGCACCAACACTTGCACTTGCATCTGCTCCGGCCCGTGCAGTTGCACCGGCAACAGACTGGCTGCAGTTCGCACTTCATATACCAAAGTCCTTACAAAAACTGACATGTCCACCTTCTTGGTAAGCATTGGCCGCCCAAGTGCTTCGTTCTTTTTTCTTTCCATGTTGTTTCACATGATTCACTTTGTTGATCTAACTGTCTGGGTATGTCTTCTTTTTTGCAACCAGAGAATCCTAGAGCAACGATGGAGTCGTTCAACAATCCGGGCGACCGCGGCCAAGTTTCTCTTACCATGCGTAGCCTTGGTGTGAATGAACCTGCTCAATATACCGTAAGTACAAAGGATGGTCTCATGATGATTGATGCTAAAGGATGGTCAATGTTCATATCTAAATCATATCTTGCGGTAGGGGATGATGTCAAAATCGAACTTTCTCGGCAAGGAGAGCTGGTCCAAATCAACTTTGAAATTCTTCAGTAGCAGCGCGCAACTACCAAACTGATCTATCCTCCGAGAGATTTTGATGTAATAATCTGGCATGGTGAAACAAGTGTCCTATGTGTATAAGTAGTACGACAGTATTATTTATCACATGGTATATCGTTGATAGAATTGCAACTCTGATTGCTGGTTAGGAACTGTCATTCGATTTCATTCCAACACCTGTCGTGCTTTATTCAATTTTGTGTATTCGTCTTGCGACAGCATTTAAAACCAGCGATGTACCAATCGCTTGTAATATGAAAAGCGCTGAGGTAGAACACATGGGCCCCCAAACATGTAGGGTCGGCCTGCAGCCCAAAGTCCAGAACCGTGAGCCTATCTGAGTATTATATTCTCAGCTGAACCCCCATAAAAAAAGCTAAACCCCCATAATGCTCGTGCGTTACAGAGGGAGTATATTTCTCGGCAAGGTGAGCCTGTGATATAAAATAATTGTATATTTCTTTACAGAGGGACTATCTCTCTGTCAAAATATATATTTATGTGTAACTAGTTACTCCTGTCTTTCTACTTCCTTTCGCTGATATGTGGGAAAACCGGCAACGAGGTCCACGTGCCATATGCACAAATTAGAGTGCACAACTTCACGGTAGACACACCCCGGTCGTAGCGCCGCAGTAATGCCCAATGAGCCGTCAAATCACAACCCCCTTTCCAAATTAAGCGAAGTCGGACGGACGAAGCGGCAATATTTCACTGGGCCTGAATGCCCTTCTCCCTCGTCTGCTTGTTCAGAGAAAACCCCCTCTCGGCGATTGCATAGGGTTTTCTCATGGAGAACCAGTCTGAGTTCTTCATCCATCCTCGATAAATCCAAGTCCCTTGGTCGTAGGTAATCCTAGGATGGCAGCCGCCGCCGTTGATGCATTTTCTTCCCACTGAATCTAGTGTGCTTCATTTGCGATTGCCCAAAGTGCTGCATTACCCTAGAGGTTTCTGCGCCCTCGGCAAGACGCCACACTTGTTCCTTCTCATCCTAACACAACATTTTGAAACGCCGCAAAGATGTTCCTAGAATCCTCTTTTCTATCCGGGAGGGTGGGGGTTTTTGAACATGCTGTGTTCTCATATTATTTTTCCTGCAGTGTATTATTTGCTCTGCCAGAACACATGTACTCAAGATGCTCTGCCTTGCCATAACTGAATACACTAGTTTAATGGTTGAAGTGAAGACAACCCATGGATATAAGTTCCGAGTTGGGTTCATGAACCAAGAAGATCGCTGCTTTTTTATGGCCGAACTTGGATAAACTTTCTCAAGTGTTACAGACTGAAAGGTTAGCATTTAATGTTGATGGAAATAGCAGAACCTGGTCTCATCTTCACTGCGATCTTCCACCCCGACGTTGTTCCAATTGTTCATCCATGTTAGTTTTGTATCTGGTTATTGCTTGTTGCCTCGATTACTTCTTAATCCACCTATTCTGTCTAACTAATCACAATTTAACTTTAGAAGTAGCAACGAATCTCTCACGAAGATGCTACTTCTAACTAATATTTTCTTATAATTGGTGGCATGTGTAGGTTTTTTCAGAGTTAAGGAGTCTGCTCGTTTGTTACTTTGTAATAACTCGGCTGTTACTAATGGCACTGAAGTTGACTGGATCGACATCCACAAGTTCCTACACTTTATTGATCGTCTTGAGGTCCTTGTGGGGCGTTTAAATGGTGGAAGGCCACGTGGGATATGTGTGCCACCGCTGAACTCGTTGAACAGGTCCAACTGTGTCGACAAACTTATGGTACGAGCTGTTTTCTGTTATATATGTTGTTCATAAACTATTGCTTATACACAGTTTTACAGCTGTGATCTTCTTGAAACAGGAACTGCCGAGTTCTATTGTTCCTATACAGATGCCTGACCATGGTCGGGTCAGACTTGCGCTTGGTCAAAACATGATGTTTATGTCGACCTACTCAATTCCCCTTGGAGGTGAATAGATACTTATTCATGGGTGGTCTCAAATAATGAAGGCCCTTCCATCTTGGAGAATAGGACAGAAGATTATGTTCATGCTTTTCCATGGCTCTAAAGCGAATATCCTGTTAATTGACCATGTTGCGAGATGAAGCCGCTTCGAGAAGGTTGTGGATGCGCTGGGTGGTGCCTAGGCCTTGTCACAGGGCTTGGCGGCCTCACCCTTGGTTAACTGTAGGCAAAGTAGCACTGTTCGAGGCGTGCTTTGTACGGTTGAACCTATATAAGTACTCATACTGCTTTCAGCTTTGGTTGTTAAGTGCCCCTGCTAGTTTCAGTTAAGGTTGTTAAGTACTCCTGCTGCTTTTATAGTCTGTCGTGTTTCTTCAGTCCTCTCTTCCTCCAGCCGCCAAAACCAAACCAGCGACGGCGGGGCCGCCTGCTTCTGCCTCCCACGGCTGGCTGCACCTCAGCGCACGCACCGCCGCCCCACCGTCTCCTAAATCGTTAACGCTGATGTCCTCCGCGCGCATTTGTGCGCTCGCCGCGGCGCTGCCCTATCGCGTTGTCAACATGGTCAACAAACAACAGGAATCTGCAGAACTACATGGAGAGGATGACAGTAGGGGCCCACCACGTTAGCGTATGGAAAAATAAAATGCTTCCTCCTAGTGTTTTCCTGACATCTGGGACCCACGACATTGTGAGCGTATATAGTCAATAGACAAGAGAACAACACAAGGTCGGCTGACACCTGGGACGTAGCTACTCGAGTAGTATTTTTTTGTTTGGTATTGTTGAGACGGAGCAGGATTTGAACTGGGCTGTGGCCCGTCTAGCCTAGGCTTATATTTTATGTTCACCATGTGACTAGCCCAGCTATTTTTTATTTGTGAAAATGAGCCCAGTTTATTTTTTCTAAAGAATACCCAATCCAGTCCTACTTATTTTTCTACGCCCTGATGGGCTGCAACTCTTTCAAGACGCCTGCAAATCTTGAAACTAATATGAAATGGGTTGTAAATATAAAAACAGATGACAAATTGGCAATTACTTTATAATTTCTGATTTTTTTTTCTCATTTTCAGATTCCTATTTCACTGGGAATTAACCTAATTTAAATATATCTTCAAAGTACTTTAAATCTGGCTCGACATTTCGATATTAAAAATAGTTTGGAACCCACAGAAATATGTGAAATTGGCCCTAGCCAACCAAAAAAAACGACTGCAATAAATTGCATAAGAAGTTGCCATGAGCTATATATAAATTATTAAAAAAAGAGGGAGTGGTCTGACTTGTGGGCTTGTTTAGTTGACGCGTATGCAAGATTTTTTTAGTTATTATACACGTCAACATTCTAGCAGACGTAACCGTTGGATGTCCATCCAACGGTCCTCGTGTTTCTTCAATCTCTGATCTTCTTGCTCCAGCCACCAAAGCAGCGCCAAGGGACCGGCCGCTTTGCTCCGCCTCCGTGGCCAGCTGTCTTGTTGCCAGGCCTCAGCGCCCCCTACTACTCCCACCGCTGGCCAGGGCATCCCTCTACACACCCACACGCCCTATTATTCTGCGGTGACGGCAACCTCACACCGCATCCGAACCGGTGAACCCTCGTACTCCTCTCTGCGCGGGCTTCCACTGCCGCGTCTTCCCCGGCTCCGCGTCGTCCCCTTCCTAGGCCTCGCCGTCGTCCACCGCCATGGTGCTCTCGGCGCGGCGTGGTCAATGTGGTCAACGAACGACTTCCATCGGAAGTGTACTGTACGTGGAGAGGCTGGCAGCTGGGTCCACGGCAGCCGCAAGGAAGTGCCTCCTTATTACGCGGAAAATAATTATTCCTCCACCTGACAGCAAGGACCCACCGGACGGGCCACCAGTATTTCGCAAAAAAAACGTTTGCCCCTGACTGCTGGGACCCACAGGACGGGCCACCGCCGCGAAAAAACCGTTCCCCCCGCTGTCATCTCGGACCCACCGGAAGTGCCTCCTTATTACGCACAAAAAAATGAATACCCCCCTGCTAGCTGGGACCCACCTTGGTGGGAGGCTGACTTGTGGGGCTACTAAGTTGACTGGGACGGATGCCTTTGTCAAGTTTAGTCAATACATGAACGATTCTAGCTCCAGTGACCGTACGATGTCCATCCAACGGCCGTAGTGCTTCTTCAACCTTTGGTATTCTTGCTCCAGCCGCCCAAAGCAGCGCCGGTCGTGCCGCTTCCGCCGCCTGCGTGGCCGATCGTGATACCGCGGAGGCCTCACCGCCCCTACTACTCCCACCGCTGGACAGGCCATCCCTCTACGCACCCACAACCCCTGTTATTCTGCGGCGACGGCAGCCTCACACCGCAGCCGAACGAGTGAACCCTCATACTCCTCTACGCGTGGGCATCCACGGCCGCGTCTTCCCCGGCTCCATGTCGTCCCCTTCCTAGGCCTCGCCATCATCCACCGCCCTGGTGCTCTCGGCGCGGCGTGGTCAACGTGGTCAAGGAATGGCTTCCATTGGACGTGGACTGTACGTGGAGAGGCTGACAGCTAGGTCCACGGCCGCAGCAAGGAAGTGCCTCCTTATTACACAGAAAATAATGATTCCTCCACCTGACAGCTGGGACCCACCGGACGGGGAATTGTATTTCACGGAGAAAACATTTCCCCTTGACTGCTGGGACCCACCAGCTTCATCTTCGCACAAAAGGAAGTGCATACGGGCAAAAAAAACGATTCGCCCCCTGACTGCTGGGACCCACCAGCTACACCTTCGCACGCAAGGAAGTGCGTCAGGGCAAAAAAAATGATCGCCCCCTGAGTGTTGGGACCCACCGGCTACATCTTCGCACGCAAGGAAGTGCGTCCGGGCAAAAAAACGATTCGCCCCCCTGACTGCTGGGACCCACCAGCTACATCTTCGCACGCAAGGAAGTGCCTGACAGTTGGGACCCACCTGGTCGAAGCGTATGTAGCGTTGCCATTCTGGTCACGAACGTGTATGTACATACTGGTCGTTGTAGAGGCGCGCACGTGTCGTAGTAGAGGCGTGCACGTAGCATGTACACGCACGCATGCCGCCGTGGTGCAAGAAAGAAAATACGGCCACGTATGTGTACATACGGGCAGGGTCTCGAATGCCTACTCGCGCATACGTACGGCCAGGGCTCGTGTACATGGCTGGGTCGGAACGGAGAAACAGCGTCATCGTCGTGTTCATGGGGAGGCAACGGAGTGCATCGTGTTCATGGGGAGGCAAAGGAATGCGTCGTGTTCATCGGGAGGCAACAGAACGCATGGGAGCCAACTGGCTGGGTCGGAACGGAATGTGTGGTCGTGTTCGTCGGGAGGGCTTGGACGAAACAGGCGATGGAAACGAGGCCTGGCGTACCGCACAATGTAGGAAACGGACCTCCTACATTCGGAACGGGGTCCTGTTGATCGGGAGGGGTGTGGCGTACTGCAAAACGGAGGAAACGGACCTCCTACAGTCGAAACGGGGGTCCTGTTGATCGGGAGGGGTGTGGCGTACCGCAAAACGGAGGAAACGGACCTCCTACAATCGAAACGGGGGTCATGTTGATCGAAAGGGGTGTGGCGTACCGCAAAACGGACGAAACGGACCTCCTACGATCGAAATGGGGGTCCTGTTCATCGGGAGGGGTGTGGCGTACCGCAAAACGGGACTCCACGGGATACTTTTCATCTCCACTGTCGACCTCCTCCAACCTCCACGGGCTACCGTCAACCTCCTCCAGCCTCCACGGGCTCCTGTTCATCCAGCCTCCACCGCCCGCTACTCCACCGGCTACTGTTCAACCACCCCTCCACTGTCTACTGTTCATCCAGCCCTCCACACCATGGGGTCCTGTTCAACCACCCCTCCATGGGCACCCCTCCATCGTCTACTGTTCATCCAGCCCTCCACACCACGGGGTCCTGTTCAACCACCCCTCCATGGGCACCCCTCCATCGTCTACTGTTCATCTAGCCCTCCACACCACGGGGTCCTGTTCATCTAGAGGCAAACGCCACCACTCACTGTTCATCCAAACCCTCCCGCAATGCTCACTGTTCATCCCAGAGGCAGCATCGATCAGCTTCAGTTAGCAGCAGTAGCGAAGGAATCGCTCAATCGGGTTCAGTTAACAGCCATCGATCGATCGCTCGGGTTCGATGTCGTAGCACAAAGCAATCCGCCGGGTTCAGTTAGAGCCCAACGCCTCGCTCGGGTTCAGTTAGAGCCAAAGCCTCATACACACGCGCGTACGTATACGAGAGAAACGCGCATTGCTCGGCCCCCGACCTCCCACCATAACAGGGAACTCCCCGAAATTTTCCTCCCCCTCGCTTCTACCATGGTTTTTTCTGTCATGGACGGCCCAAAGAATGTCATGCAGCTGCGTCTCTAGCCCGCCTAGGATGAAAAGCCCTTTTTCTGTCATGATTTTTTGTCATAGAAGTAGGATCCCACCACATCTATGATAATACCTGGTTTTGTCATAATTATCGTCATAGTAGTGTCATATATATGACATAATTGTTTTTTGTTCGGCCCAAAATGTCACGGGTGTGTCTTTTTTTTTGTAGTGAGGCTTCTCAAGTTACTTAATGCTTTGCCTGATCATCCTCTTAAGAAAAATGAAATATTTGATATCTTTTATAATGGACTAACCGATGCTTCCAGAGATTACCTGGATAGTTTTGCTGGTTCTGTTTTCAGGGAAAGAATACCGGATGAAGCTGAAATTCTATTGAATAATATGTTGACAAATGAAAATAATTGGACACTTCCTGAGCCAGCTCCTGAGCCAATTCCTGAGCCTATTCCTAAACCAACTCGGAAGAAAAGAGGTGTTCTATTTCTCAGTCCTGAAGATATGGAAGAGGCAAAGAAATCTATGAAAGAAAAGGGTATTAAAGCGGAAGATGTTAAGAATTTACCTCCTATTGAAGAAATACATGGTCTTAATTTACCGCCTGTTGAAGGAACTTGTGATCTTAATCCTCCACCTATTGAAGAAACTCATGGTCTTGATAACCCGGCATAGGTAGTAAAGGTAAATTCTCTCTATAGATTTGATGAAGGTGATATTCCTCACTATAAGTCTGCTAGACAATTCTTAGAAGAGTTTGATAATTTTATTGTCAAACAAGAAAACTTCAATGCTTATTTTGGTAGACAATTGAAATACAATTCCGATACACTTAAACACTTGGGTGATTACAAGGCTGATGTTAGAGGTGAACTTAAACTCATTACTAAACTTGCTTCTATGGTTACCACTCAAGTAGAACAAGTACTTAAAGCTCAAAATGATTTGCTCAATGAGATGAATAGTAAGAAAAATGATTATGTTGTTAGAGTGGCTACTAGAACTGGTAAGATGACTCAGGAACCTTTGTATCCTGAAGGCCACCCTAAGAGAATTGAGCAAGATTCTCAGAGAAATAATATAGATGCACCTAGTCCTTCTAAAAATAAGAAAAAGAAAAATGATAGGACTTTGCATACTTCTAGTGAACCTATTGCTGAACCACCTGAGAATCCAAATGATATTTCTATTTCTGATGTTGAAACACATTTTGGTAATGAACATGAACCTAGTGATAATGTTCATGATGATGATCAACCTAGTAATGATAATGACGTAGAAATTGAACCTGATGTTGATCTTGATAACCCACAATCAAAGAATCAACGTTATGATAAGAGAGACTTTGTTGCTAGGAAACATGGTAAAGAAAGGGAACCGTGTGTTCAGAAACCCATGCCTTTTCCTCCCAAGCCATCCAAGAAAAAGGATGATGAGGATTTTGAGCGCTTTGCTGAAATGATTAGAACTATCTTTTTGCATATGCGATTAACTGATATGCTCAAAACAAATCCTTATGCTAAGTAGATGAAAGATATTGTTACAAATAATAGAAAGATACCGGAAGCTGAAATTTCCACCATGCTTGCTAATTATACTTTTAAGGGTGGAGTACCAAAGAAACTTGGAGATCCAGGAGTACCAACTATACCATGCTCCATTAAAAGAAACTATGTTAAAACTGCTTTATGTGATCTTGGAGCTGGTGTTAGTGTTATACCTCTCTCTTTATATCATAGACTCGATTTGAATAAGTTGACACCTACTGAAATATCTTTGCAAATGGCTGATAAATCAACTGCTATACCTGTCGGTGTTTGTGAGGATGTGCCTGTTGTGGTTGCAAACGTTACTATTTTAACGGACTTTGTTATTCTTGATATTCCCGAGGACGATAGTATGTCTATTATTCTTGGAAGACCTTTTTTGAATACTGCAGGGGCTGTTATTCATTGCAACAAAGGCAATGTCACTTTTCATGTTAATGGCAATGAGCATACGGTACATTTTCCGAGGAAGCAACCTCAAGTCCATAGTATCAATTCTATTGGAAAAATTCCATTGATTATATTTGGAGGTTTTGAATTTCCTCTTCCTACTGTCAAAAAGAAATATGATATTCTTATTATTGGGGATGTGCATATCCCCGTTGAGGTAACATAGTGTTATTCGAAATTTCTCCGGTTCCATGTTATTCGGAATGAGTTTGTTAACAAGACTTGATCAACCTTGTTAGTGGATTCCTTTTGATGAGCATGAGATGGATGAAACTAGAAGGCACAATTCTCTGTACCCTCCTTCTACTTTTTGTTATTTAGTTGAAATAAAGTAAAAATAGTATTTATCTGTCTGTTTTCTGATTTATCTGTGCAATATAAAAATACCCTGAAAATAAAAGTTCTCCAAATGCCCTGAAAATGGAATATGATTTTTTCTAGAATATTTGAGAATATCTGGCACCGAGAACACAGCAGGAGGGGCTGGCACCTGGGCACGAGGGTGGAGGGCGCGCCCTACCCCCCTGGGCACGCCCCCTGCCTCGTGGGCCCACGGTGGCTCCCCTCCACTTATTCCTGCACCCATATACTTCTTCTTCCTCCCAAAAAAATCACCATCCAGCTCAAGCACGAGTTCTAGCTCATTTTGCTGCAATTTTCGATCTCCTTGCTCAAAGCACCTCTCACAAAACTGCTTGGGGGATTGTTCCTTGGTATGTGACTCCTCCATTAGTCCAATTAGTTTTTGTTCTAGTGCTTTATTCATTGCAAATTTGTGCTGCCCAGGTGACCATGTTCTTGAGCTTGCATGTCAAATTTATATGGTTCCAAGTAGTTCTAATGCATGATATAGTCTCTAGGCACTTGTAGGAGTAGTTGCTATCAATTTTATTGAGGTTGGTTCACTTTTGTTTGAAGTTACTAAAAATTTCAGAAATTTTTTAGAGGAAGAAATATTCTTAGGAAAATGTTCCAAGGTGGTTCTTCAAGGAAGAAAGGACCCAGGCTTGCAATGCGTGATGCTGATGAGGAGCCACCAAGGGACGCTCCTGTGCGGCCCTGTGAATGTCCTTCAGAAAATTTTATGGATCGAGCGGGAATCAAGGAAGAATTTGACATATATTTGCGTAACGCTGATCTTGTGAGCTTCGAGGCAGACAGATGCCGCTAGTACCACTATCTCACTAGTACATTTGTGAGGAGGTTTGAATTTTCATCTTCACGTAATTCTCCAACTGTCCTGTTTGATCTTTATGAAAAATCTTATACCATGGACTTAGAGGGTTTTACTTCTGCTTGCAAACTTCCACAATGGGGTAGTGTTACTGAGCCCCGTAAATCTGAATTTAGAAACTTTCTTGCTGGTATAACTGTGGGGGATCCTAGAGATATAGCACAAGCTACCATATGGAGCATTCACTTTCCTGTTATACATTATTTTGCTCTCTTCATAGGTAGGTCCATAAATGGTAAAGATGAAGCATGTCATATGTGTGTTCCTGACCTCAATATTCTTAGGAATGCTGTGTTAGGAGATAAATCTTATAATTTGGGAGCCATTGTTGCACGTAGGTTGCATAATAATAGATTTAATGGATTTCTTTGGTGGAATTTATGCAACCCGCTTAGCTGATTTTCTTGGTGTAGAGGTTCGTGAGGATGACATTGAGTTGCCTCCTACTTATTTAGACTATAATTCCATGGTCTACCACCAGTTTGTCGAGAGGAATGAATCACCTCTCCAATATCGACTAATCTTTGACAAACAGCGTGCTGTCCATATTACTCTCCCTGCTCCTGCCTTCTTTGATTATCACGCAAAAGGAAGACATTTCATTACCAGAGAGGAGGCAGATGAGTACGAGAGGAGGGCGGAGGCAGCTCACCGCCACGCTGCAGCTCAGGAAGCGATAACCGCTGCATCTCAGTATGACCCCAGCTACAACTATGGATATCCGCAGGCCATCCTTGGCAATGAACCAACTTAGGCCAAAAGCCTAAGCTTGGGGGAGTACGTATTTCCCACCGAAATTACATTTATGTTCACACACACTCATTGCTAGATGTCGGTGCTCATACTTCTTCACTGTAATATCCATGCTAGTTTATTTTCTTTTTCTTGATTTCTTCTTGTGTGTTTGAAAAACCTTAAGAAAAACAAAAAAAAATTATAGTAGCTTTTAGTTAATTTACCTTTCTTGCTGTAGTAGTAATAATTAAAAAGAAAACCCAAAAGGATTTCTCATTCTTATTTTGCTTGTTGGGAGCTTTCCCGTGTAAATAGTTTTTATTTCTTTTCTTTTCTTTGGGGGTCGATAGGAGAAGACCATGATTAAATTGTTGAAGTGGCTCTTATATGCATTATTGTTGACTCAACCAAGAGCCCATATTCCCTTGTCTTCTCCTGTTTATTGAATGCTTGCAGATTCCAGCTTAGTCCAATGCACGTGCACTCTTATTATTATTCACATCGTTCGGTCGTGCAAGTTAAAGGCAATTATGACGATATATGATGGGCTGGCTGAGATGAGAAAAGCTGGTATGAACTCGACCTCTCTTGTTTTTGTAAATATTATGAGTTCATCGTTCCTGATTCAGCTTATTATGAATAAACATGTTTGCAATGACAATTAGAGATCATACTTGCTCGTGCCATGCTTGATTAGCTATGAGTTATAATGGTTTACCTTGCGTGCCAACATGCTATTAAAATGGTTGTGATGTGGTATAGTGGGGTGGTATCCTCCTTTGAATGATTTAAGCGACTCGACATGGCACATGTTCACACATGTAGTTGAAACAAATCAACACAGCCTTCACGATATTTATGTTCGTGGTGGATTATATCCTACTCATGCTTGCATCCAATGTTTATCAATTTTAATGCATGTTCATGACTGTTGTCGCGCTCTAGTTGGTCGCTTCCTAGTCTTTTGCTAGCCTTCACTTGTACTAAGCGGGAATACTGCGTGTGCATCCAATCCCTTAAACCCCAAAGTTATTCCAGATGAGTCCACTATACCTTCCTATATGCGGTATCTACCTGCCGTTCCAAGTAAATTTGTATGTGCCAAACTCTAAACCTTCAAATAAACATTCTGTTTTGTATGCTTGAATAGCTCATGTATCAACTAGGGTTGTCCGTATCTTCCATGCTAGGCAGGTTTTTCTCAAGAGGAGTGGAATGATGGGCTAGCTTCGACACAGATCTGGATGACTCTAAGTCACAAACCGAATACGTGTATATGTTGAATGGTGGAGCAGTAAGCTGGTGCAGCTGCAAGCAGAGCGTCGTGGCGGGATCTACATGTGAAGCGGAGTACATGGCAGCCTCAGAGGCAGCGCATGAAGCAATTTGGGTGAAGGAGTTCATCACCGACCTAGGAGTCATACCCAATGCGTCGGGGCCGATCAAACTCTTCCGTGACAACACCGAGCTATTGCACTTGCCAAGGAGCCAGGTTTCACAAGAAGACCAGGCACATCAAGCGTCGCTTCAACTCCATTCGTGAAAATGTTCAAGATGGAGACATAGAAATTTGCAAAGTGCATACGGATCTGAATGTCGCAGATCCGTTGAATAAACCTCTTCCGCGAGCAAAACATGATCAACACCAGAACTGTATGGGTGTTCGATTCATCACAATGTAACTAGATTATTGACTCTAGTGCAAGTGGGAGACTGTTGGAAATATGCCCTAGAGGCAACAATAAAAGGATTATTATTATATTTCCTTGTTCGTGATAATTGTCTTTTATTCATGCTATACTTGTATTATCCAGAAATCGTAATACACGTGTGAATAGTTAGACCACAACATGTCCCTAGTAAGCCTCTAGTTGACTACCTCGTTGATCAATAGATAGTCATGGTTTCCTGACTATGGACATTGGATGTCATTGATAACGGGATCACATCATTAGGAGAATGATGTGATGGACAAGACCCAATCCTAAGCATAGCACAAGATCGTGTAGTTCGCTTTGCTAGAGCTTTTCCAATGTCAAGTATCTTTTCCTTAGACCATGAGATCGTGTAACTCCCGGATACCGTAGGAGTGCTTTGGGTGCACCAAACGTCACAACGAATCGGGTGACTATAAAGGTGCACTACAGGTATCTCCGAAAGTGTCTGTTGGGTTGACACGGATCGAGATCGGATTTGTCACTCCGACACGGAGAGGTATCACTGGGCCCACTCGGTAGTGCATCATCATAATGAGCTCAAAGTGACCAAGTGTTTGGTCACGGGATCATGCATTACGGTACGAGTAAAGTGACTTGCCGGTAACGAGATTGAACGAGGTATTGGGATACCGACGATCGAATCTCGGGCAAGTAACATACCGATTAACAAAGGGAATAGTATACAGGGTTGCTTGAATCCTCGACATCGTGGTTCATCCGATGAGATCATCGAGGAGTATGTGGGAGCCAACATGGATATCCAGATCCCGCTGTTGGTTATTGACCGGAGAGCCGTCTCGGTCATGTCTACATGTCTCCCGAACCCGTAGGGTCTACACACTTAAGGTTCGGTGACGCTAGGGTTGTATGAATATGAGTATGCAGCAAACCGAAAGTTGTTCGGAATCCCAGATGAGATCCCGGACATCACGAGGAGTTCCGGAATGGTCCGGAGGTAAAGAATTATATATAGGAAGTGATGTTTCGGCCATCGGGAAAGTTTCGGGGTCACCCGGTATTGTACGGGGACCACCGGAAGGGTCCCGGCGGTCCACCGGGTGGGGCCACCTATCCCGGAGGGGCCCATGGGCTGAAGTGGGAGGGGAACCAGCCCCTAGTGGGCTGGTGCGCCCCCCCTGGGCCCCCTCTGCGCCTAGGGTTGGGAACCCTAGGGGAGGGGGTGCCCCACTTGCCTTGGGGGGCACTCCACCCCCCTTGGCCGCCGCCCCCCAGGAGATCCCATCTCCTAGGGGCCGGGCGCCTGGGACCCTATATAGAGTGGGGAGGAGGGCAGCCGCACTTGCACTTGGCGCCTCCCTCCCTGCTACACCTCCTCCTCCTCCCGTAGTTGCTTGGCGAAGCCTCGCCGAGTCTCGCTGCATCCACCACCACGCCGTCAGGTTGCTGGATCTTCATCAACCTCTCCTTCCCCTTGCTGGATCAAGACGGAGGAGACGTCATGCTGACCGTACGTGTGTTGAACGCGGAGGTGCCGTCCGTTCGGCGCTAGGATCTCCGGTGATTTGGATCACGACGAGAACGACTCCCTCAACCCCGTTCACTTGAACACTTCCGCACGCGATCCACAAGTGGTATGTAGATGCATCTATCTCTCTCGTTGCTAGATGAACTCATAGATTGATCTTGGTGAACGTAGGAAATTTTTTATTTTATGCAACGTTCCCCAACACTTGGAGGCCCAACAACGTCTACAAGAAGAAGGTTGTGTAGTAGACATCACTTGTCACACTGACATGCGGGACCCATGCATCAGGTTTGACCTGGACCGGGTCTGTTGACCTGCTGAGGTCAGCTCGACGTAATGCTGACGCAGTAAAGTGTTTCTGGATTTTAAATAAATCTAAATGATTTATTTATTTTCAGAAATTTGCCTAAACTTCTAAAAATCATATAAAATCAACCGTAGCTCAGAATGAAATAATTTATATATGAAAAATTATCAGAAAAATTCAATATATCCATCTGTACTATTTTCATGCATGACAAACCAACATAAATCTTCTGTATTGATGAAAACACATAAAGGGCATTTAAAATGCTTAATTTTGGAGTTGCATTTGAATCCTTGATTCAAATGAGCTCCATTGAACTTGTTGTTGTTTGCATTAGCACAAAAAACATCACATATACATGCCATGTTCATGCATCATATTATGCATTGCATTGATTGTGTTTATTCTCTGTTTGCCAGTGTTGTTCCCCCTCGGTAAACGTTGTTCCGACGCTGTGATCGTTGACACTGATGAAGACACAATGCTATCTTCAGAAGTGCCAGGCAAGCAAAAACCCCTTGTTCATTCCGATACAATCCCACTCTCTCACTCCTGCTCTCTTTTACTACATTAGGACAACAACGATCCAACTGTTACATGTTGCGGTACTTGAACCCTTTTCCTCTGCATGACCTGTCATTGCCACAGTAAAATATATGAAACCCACTAGCATGAGTAGGAGTTGTTTGAGCCCTGATGTGCGTACTCATTCATGCTTGTTTGTCATGCCTGCCACTGCTTAGAGTTGAGTCAGGTCTGATTCATCGGGGATGAATTGGAATGTGGTGAACATATCCTACTGTTGAGAGCTAAGTGTGTGAACACGATTTGGTAAAGGTAGCGGTGAGAGGCCATGTATGAGAACATGGTGGGTTGTCTCATTGCAGCCGTCCTCAAGAACTAAGTTCTGTGTTTGTGATCCATGAACAGTTACTACCACGCATTGGAATGCTTAAGTGCCCCTCTCGACTTATTAATCAACCTGATCTCTGTCCAGGAGTTGCAACTAGTTTCTGGTGTTTGTAGGTAGTGTTAGTAGTCTACCAAGTGGCACCCGGTACAGGTGGGCTTGGGACAGACTAGGCACAGTGGCATGGTGTACCAAGTGGCACCCGAATGGTGGGCTTGGGAACCCTGCTCACATCGTTTGGGGCCGTGAGCGACACCCCGGCCGGATCTCCTTGCGGATGGAACCCGAATAGGCGATAAACCTGGACTAGACTTGTGTGGTTAGTTAGGTCATGGCCGAGTCCCTCGCCAGGCTTTCGCTTGAAGGTTGCCGAGATACACGATGTGTACATGGTGGTAAGTGGCGAGAGCGTGTGTGAAGAAGTACACCCCTGCAGGGTTAACATCATCTATTCGAATAGCCGTGTCCGCAGAAAAGGACTTCTCGGTTGCCTGTACAGTTCATAGACAAGTGAAAGTGGATACTCTAAAACTCGCAAGATAAGCGTGAGTGTTATGGATGGCGTTATCGTAGGGAGATGGGATCGGATCCATAGCGGTGTATTGACATGGTGAATGTGTGGACTCGTGTGCGCCACCTCAAAGAGTTACTTGCATTCATAGTTCAGGTTAGCCACTGAGTCAAAGCTGGCTTGCTGCAGTTAAACTCCACCACCCCTTTGTTGATACTGATGCATATGTAGCTAGATCTGATGTAAGTCTTGCTGGGAACATTTGTACTCACGTTTGCCTATATTATGTTTTGCAGAGAGACTTCAGTCTCGCTAGTAGTTCCGCATGGACTTCGACGTTTAGCTTGTTACCTCAGCTACGATCTTGTGCCCTCGGCAGGGTCTTGTAGATAGTCAGGCTTCTCAACCTTCTTCTTTTGTAGTTGTCTGTACTCAGACATGTTTATGCTTTCGCTCGATGCTTGTATGCCTTGTATGTTGGGTCATGAGAGTAATACTTGGCTCCTCGAAGCCTAATGAATAAATACTTGAGTCGTAGAGTTATGTTGTGATGCCATGTTGTATTTACACATATCGAGCATATTGTTTGTATGATTGAAATGCTTGGTATGTGTGGGATCCGACAACCTAGTTGTTTATCCTTGGTAGCCTATCTTATGGGGAAATGTAGTCTTGTGCTTCCATGAGCCATAGTAGTCCGCTACAGCCCAGTTCACCGGAGTCCTGCTAGCCCAACACTACTGCTCCGGAACACTTGACTGGCCGGCATGTGATTCACTTCGTTCCTGTGTCTGTCCCTTTGGGGAAATGTCCACTATAGGAAACCGATAATTTGCCGTCTGTGGATCACATACGGCAAATACCTAAATCCAGACGGGAAAGTATATTTTGCCGTCTATTTTTCTTTGTCATCTGTTTTGATGACAGCAAACCTTTTCTTTGCCGTCTTCTCAACGAAAAGCTGACGGCAAAGACGTCCCCTGACGGCAAATTAGCAGTTTCCCGTAGTGGTCACGTGGTGACATCCGGAGTCCTGCCTAGCCTGCTACAGCCCGGGTTCCTGGAGTCCTGTTAGCCCAGTGCTACAGCCCGGATTCTCACGCTGCTAACCGACATGCTCGATGTTGATTCATGTATGCCTGTCCCCGTAAGTTAGTGCCACTTTGGGTTCATGCCAGTCATGTCGGCGCAGGTTCTCTGTCATATCGATGCTAGCGACACTATCATATACATGAGCCAAAAGGCGCAAACGATCCCGGGCCATGGTAAGGCGACACCCGTGGGAATACCCTGCGTGAGGCCGCAAAGTGATATGAGGTGTTACAGGCTAGATCGGTGTGACTTAGAATCAGGGTCTTGACAAAATTATAGATACGTTGGAGACGTATCAGCGTCCCCAAGCTTAATTCCTACTCATCCTCGAGTAGGTAAAGGATAAAAGAAATAATTTATGAAGTGTGAATGCTAGCAAAGTGCACAAGTTTGATCAATGATAATTTAAATCACTTTTCCTAGCATCATAGCAGCAATTCTTTATCATAAAACTTCTCATGTTAAAGTAGCAACCAATTCACATGTTAAGGTTCAAACAATGAATTGTCTTGAAACTCAACAACCTATTTCTTAGTCACCAAACAATTGCAATTAAACTTATTCAACAGAATCTAAGTAAGAGCTCCACATACTCAATCATCATATAGTCTTCTATGATTGCTAGTACTCAAAGCATATTCCTAGAACAAATGGCATCCATCGAACACAGAGAAAGACATGGGCTTAATATTTTGCCTCCCAACTTATTTATCATAGAGATAATTGTCAACAATAATAAATCATGATCAAATATATTTGACTGGTCATATGTGCCTAGATCTTTCCCCACCACATGATGCTTGCCAACTAGAGAATAGTTGAGGTTGAAATGAGAATGCATTCTATTGAAAATATATCCAAACATAACTCTTTACGTTGTCTTCCTTGTCCAACTTCAACTAATTTTCTCAAGATTGAAAATAATTAATGGGTATTCACAATCATACAAGATGTCCAAGATAATATATTTGTATTTGAAAGTTCTCTTCCTTATACTAATCATTCATGTCGGGGGTTGGGTGCGACATATGCCAAAGGATGGCTTATCATGGAGGGGGCGAGTAGAACGTCGCTGGTGCCTGGAAACGGGATGAGGCGAAGACATGCACGCCGGCGAATCTTACCCAGCTTCAGGGCTCTCCGAGGAGATAACACCCCTACTGCTGCTCTGCAGGGTCTCCGCATGATCACTATGGCAAAGTGGGTACAAGAGGCTCCTTGAGCTGTTCGGGGTGAGGAAGGAGAAGGGCACGGCTTGCTCTTCTCTCCCTCTATGTGTGTGTCTAAAACTACTAGCCTCCAACCCTTTGCATGGGTGCCCCGGGGGGTTTATATAGGTCTACCCCCCAGGGGTACAACGGTAATCCGGCTGAGTGTGGGTCCAAGCCGTCAGTCTCTAAGTCGCCGTCTTCTCCGCCGACTCCTGGGGCCCGCCGACTAGTGGGCCTACTGGCGGCTTGACATGGGGCCGACAGCCCTTGTCCGCCGTGGGCGGGTCTTGCCCGGCTGCAGACCATCAGAAGTCGTGCTTCTAATGACGCTGAGCTTGGTCATGGGGTTATGGCAGCAGTGCACGCCGCTTTGGCGGCGATCACTGTTGCCATTCCCCGTCTTGTCTGGTTAATGGCGCGTGGATCCCGCGGGAGGAACCGGCCAACTCCCATAGGCCGACTCCATCGGGTCCGTCCTTGGGGTGCTCTCGCCGTCTTCGGTACTCCCGCCGACAGGAGAGTCCCACCGTCTTCGGGTCGTACAGACAGGCCAACGTGGGTACAAGAATCTGCCCACGGTGTTGATGTCAGGGCCTGTATGGCAACAGTGCTGCGCCGGACGGAGATCTCCGTCGGTACGGCGCTGTAGCCATACCTGCCCTTTGTGGAGGTCGCAGGCCGACTCCTTGTAGCCGGCCTCGCTGGAGGTCGCCGGGCTTGAGTCGGCTTGTCTCGAGGCCTCCTGGGACTCGGCCCAGGGGTAGTCGGCGACTTCTGTTGCCGACTATCTCAAGGCGGCTCTTCGTCTTGGGGTCTCGAGGCGCGATGCGCCCCGATGTTTTGAAAGGTTCAGGGGCTCGGGTCTGCCTACCCGTAGTCCATTACTCCGACAGTAGTCCCCGAAGCTGGGGAGGCGCCGAGGGCAGCCCGTCGAGGAGCCTCGACAGCTTCATCCCTTTGATGGAAGAATCTGGACTCGGCCCGCCGTCTCCATATGGAGTCGGTTGTGCAGGGGGCCATCTTGCTCTTCAAAGGTTTCGAAGGTCGTGGCGAGATCCGGGCGGCGTGCCTGATAAGCTTCCCGGCAGCCGCCCGTCATGGGCCCACCACGCGATGCCACGCGGCAGGGCCAGTCTGCCAGCCCACGCGCGTGACAAGACAGGCCCGTCAGGCGGGGCCCGCCACTACCATGCCTCGGCGCGCAGCGGATCCGCTGCGATCGTGCGGGCGATTGGACTCCCCACGCCGGTACTGCGCGCAGGAACGGCGGGGGTTAAATAGTGGGGGCGTGAGGCGCGATTAATCCCACGCCCGCCTCGGCCGCAGCCGAGGCACCTATAAGTAGGCGGGGAGGGAGGGGCGGCGACGCACGCGCACTCTCTGATCCCCGCTCCCTGCCTCGTCTTCTTCCTCGCTCCACCGCGCCGAGCCTCGTTTCTTCCTCGCCGCGGAGATGAGCTCCTCATCAGCCGCCGCGCCTCCCACCGCGCGCTTCGGCATGTGGGACGGCTCCATCATCGACGACGGCATAATCGAGTTCCTTCGCCAGATGCGCCGCATCCCCGGCAGCCACCTAGTGCGAGCCCAAGCGCCACGGAGGGCGAAATCACGCCGGCGCCGGAGGAGGGCGAGCAGGTGATCTTCCGCTCGCACCTCACGCGCGGGCTGGGGCTGCCGGCGAGCGGCTTTTTCCGCGCGTTCTTGGAGTTCTTCGGGCTCCAGCCGCACCACCTCACCCCCAACACGGTGGTGCTGCTGGCCGCCAGCATCCTTATGCGAAGGCTTCCTCGAGTCCTCCCCACCATCGAGCTGTGGGGAGTTCTTTCAAGCGGCTTCGGGACCCACGCCGCTCGGCGTGTCGGCTCAGGCGGCACGTTGTTCGCCAAGAGGAGGCCGGTGCCCGAGAATCCTTTCCCCGCCATCCCCCTCATCAAGTCGGTGAAGATGTGGCAGCGCCAGATTCTCGTCAAGAACGTAGCCCCGACGGCGATCGGGTCAACTTGCCGCCCCACGGCGGCGAATCGGGCCGACCCACTAGCTGGTCCTACAGGCCCGGACGCCGACTCCAGTAACGCCGCCCGTCGGCTGACTCGCGTAATGATATGATCGGAGGGCTGGCCCAGGGGCAGACTTGCTGGCCACCTTCGTGGCGCGCCGAGTTCTCCCTCTTCAGGTTCGCCCTCATCTGATCTGTCAGATGAGCGGCCGCCGGGACCCCAGCCGGATGTGCTCCAAGGACATGCCCCACGCGGAGGTGGTAGACACGGTGAACTTCTTGTCGAACTGCGACCTCACGGAGGAATGGCGTTTCGGCAAGGAGCCATACTCGCGCGCTAATCCCCCGCCAATGGTAAGTCGTCTCTTGCTTCTCTGTTTCCTTCCTTAGCCGGATCCGGCTCTTACTTTCCTTGGTCCTTTCTGACTCAGAATCCTCTCATGCCGCCCTCGACCCGGGCGCTGGGCCGGCTCGCGATTGCCCTCGACCGGGCGGAGAGTGATGCCGACGACCCCGACTTGGGCGTGGCGGCGATGGAGGCCGATGCCGAAGGAGGGGGAGGGGCCGACGACTTCAGGCCCTCGGCCACTTTTGCAGACTGGCCTGATGATGTAGTCGCCCCCCGCCGCCAGCAGAGAGCCGTTCATCCAGACGCAAGCTCCTCCACCGCCTTGGGGGGGCCGAGGCGGCGCGAAGAAGCGTCGGGTCGGGCCGAGTCAGCCAGGCCAAGAGAATCAGGGGAGCGGCCGCCGCGACCCAGCGCGAAGAAACGGTCGCGAAGGCTAACCGCTTCCGCAAGGAGGTGAAGAAACCATCGCTGGTCTCCGCGTAAGCATCTTTTTATTCTGTCTTGTTTTCTTCTGGTCTGTCTTGCCCAAGTCTTCTCATGTCCCTTTTTTTCTCATCAGGGCTCCCCTCACTTTGGAGAGGGTCGCCGCCGCCTCCGTCATGGGGTCGGCGGAAACGTCCGCCAGCAGTCGGTGGGTTGACCCTGCGGCCGCCCTCCGGGAGGCAACAGAGCAGAACGCGCAGGAGAAGCGCGACGAGGAGGCAACCGCCCGTCGAGAGAAGGCGGCGGCCGAGAAGGCGGTTGAAGCCGCAGCAGCAGTAAGGAAGCAAGCCGAGGAGGCCGCGCGCCTTCAATCGGCGCTGCTTGTCACTCCGCTGAGCTCAGCGCCACCATCGCCGGAGTTCACGGGGCAGTCGGAGGGAATCGGTGGTGACGTCCCCGTCGCAGGGAGGGAAGGCAGCGAGGTCTCTTCGCCGAGCGCGGCCGTGCCACCTCCGCCGCCTCCGCCGCAGTCTGAGGTCGCACGAGGCAAACAGCCGGCGGACCCACCCGTACCGCCGATCGACGATGAAGCCGTGGCGCAGCTGCTTCTTCAAGTCGCCTCGCCCGAAGGCGGGCGCCGTCTTGAAAAGCGGACTCGGCGCCGCGCCTTGAGAACCCGGCGCCGCCCTTCGGCCATCCCCGACGCTGAAGCGACAAGCGCCGCGCCCGCTGGGTGGGTGCGAGGAGGTGGCACGGGCCTGCTGAACACGGCGCTCCTGGACGTCCAAGCGAAGCTGCGGGCCGAAGGCGCCGCCCTCCAGAACCTTTCCAAGGCGCACCTGGCATCGCGATCCGCCGTGCGGGTATGTTTTATTTCCGAATTTTCTCTTGATCTTCTTCCGTGGGGGCGCAGCCGCACCTAATCCGGGTGTAGTCCTCGAAGTTTCGGGTCGGCACGAGCAAGGCGAATTCGAACTTTATTTGCTTACTTCCAAGTTTTTATCTGTGTCTGGAATCCTTGTTGCAGGAATATCACAACCTCCGCGCTACCGCCTTCAACAGCAACGTTGAAGAGCTGAGCAAGCGGGTTGCTGACCTGGCGAGGAGCCGAGGTGAGTTTTCTCCTTCATGGGCGCGCTATGCGCACCATGGCTGTAGTCCTCGAGATTTGGGCGATGGCGATCGGGCCGGATCTCCCGGCGACCTTCTTAAGTGACGACTTCGCCCTTCTTCTTTTTATTCTTCAGAATCCAACGCCGCTCTGGAGGCAGCTGGTACGGCGAGACCGCCTGCGCGCCAAAGAGGAGGAGTGCGGCAAGCTCGCCGCAGAGAGCGACCTGCTGTCACGTAGGGCGGAGCAGAGGAGCTGCTCAAGGCGGCGCGGGCCAAGGCGGAGAAGAAAGAGGCCGCCCTCCTGGCCGAATTTGAGAGCGAGCGCTCCGCCTGGACCGACAGAGAGGCGCAGCTGACCTCCGGCTTCCATGAAATCAAAGATATCGTCGATGGTAAGTTTGCTTTTACTTTCTCTTTTGGGTTGCCGACTATGGGTTAAGCCGGCTCCTGTTTTTTCTAACTTGCTTTTTCTTCTTCTTGGCAGACTTCTTCCCTGGTCATACGCAGGCGGCCAATCAGGCCATCGAGGCCGAACGCGAGGCGTGGAGGGCGGGTGGCGCCGAGATCGCAGCCAACGCCCCCCGGACCCTTGACGAGCAGCTCCTGAGCATTGAGGCTCGTCTTCATCGTGTCGGGGCCCAGGCGATTGCTGCCCTGTGGCCGGACATGCCGTTCACAGACTCTCAGCCGGACCGCCGACTGGCTGGAGGTCGCGGCTGGGCGTCTTGAGGCTTGGAAGGGCTCCGCGGCTCGGGCTGGAGCTCGCCGAGCCTTCGAGTTCGTCAAGGCGTGGTATCCAGGGCTCGACCTGGACCGGCTGGCCGCGTTCCGGTCAGAAGCCCAGGCGGAGCTGCAGGCCGCGGAGGGCGCCCTCGTCGAGCGTGCGGCGGCGATCGCCGACTATACGGACACCAGTGTCTTCGTCCCGGAGCGGGCTGAAGACGGTGGGGAGGCGCCGCCGGAGTGGTTCGGGATGAACCCGGACTACGGCGAGGACTCGGCGGAGGTGATCGACTCCAGCACCGAGGAAGAGGACGAGGCGGAGGACGGAGACGGCATGGAGGCGTCAGAAGACGGAGCGGGCGGCCAGCCCCAGCTCGACCGCGCCTCCAGCAACGAGCCGCGCCCATCTAAGCCAGCCGCTGCCAGAAACGATCAAACCGAGACTGCCCAGCCAGCCGCCCCGGCGCCTGACGCCGCCGCCGCCTCCAGCCTTCCAAACCCATCCGCTCCTTCTTAGGCCGTTGCCTTGGCTTTATTTTATCTGCTTGTTAGTCTTTTCGAAAGAACTTTGTTAATTCGCACAATTCCACCCGCGGGGTGTATTCTGAACCTCTGTTCGAAGATCCGGCCAAGGGCCTAAGTTTGTGTAAATATTATTCTAATTTCATGTTTCCTTGCTTATTGCTCTTGTGGCTTTTTCCCTTGCCGCCTTCCCTTAGATGCCGCCTTGCCCGTCGGGCAACCGCTCTGCGGATTGCCGTCTAGGTCAAGTGCTTGGCTGCTTTGAGAAGGCAAGTACTTGGCCATTCTAGAGTCGTGTAAGCAAGTTGGGTAGAAAACGGCAAGCCGGCTTCTTAAGAGTCGGTTTCACGAAACGGCTGGGAGCCGATTTAAACTATGTTTATGCTTTGGGTCCTTAGCCCTTTTTTTCGTGGGCGCTCGCTCTACCTTACTCCTACCCACCAAATGGGCCGCTTCCATGAGCTGCGGCTTTTGACAGGAGACGGCTTGGGCACCGCACGCTACTTGTCGGACTTCAGGAAGCACTTCATAGCTCAAAAGCGGCGAGTCCCCGGGCCGACTAGTCAAGCCCGGTGCCAAACAACATAATCGAAGGGTAACATACTCGAAGGCATAATTCTTATCATTCAGATAACAAAAGAGGGCAGTCCCCGAGCTCGTCTTGGGGGGCCCGGAGTCTTGGTATTTCAAACACAAAAGGGTAGCGTGGTACATACTGCATCAACTGTAAAATCTTTGGAGGAGATTTGCATTCCATGGCCGCTCCGTCTCTTTGCCGGAGTCGTCCCTCTTGCGTGCTCGGGGCTTGTGAGCGTCGATCAGGTAGTAGGAGTCGTTGCCCAGCACTTTACTGATGATGAACGGTCCTTCCCAAGGCGCCAACATCTTGTGCTGGCCGGCCGTTCGCTGGATCAGCCGGAGCACAAGGTCGCCCTCTAGGAAGGATCTTGGCTTTACCTTCTTGTTGTAGTAGCGGCGCAGGCTCTGCTGGTAGATGCTGGACCGGCTGAGTGCCAGCAGCCGGCCCTCTTCCAGCAGATCGACGCCGTCTTGACGTGCTTCTTCTGCTTCCTCCTCGGTGTACCTGGTGACTCGCGGGGAGTCGAACTCTATATCCGTTGGGATGACGGCTTCGGCACCGTAGACGAGGAAGAAGGGTGTAAAGCCAGTTGACTTGTTTGGAGTCGTACGCAGACTCCAGAGGACGGCTGGTAACTGCTCAAGCCAGCAGCCGGCCGAACGTTCCAGTGGTTCGACCAGACGAGGCTTGATGCCAGACAAGATGAGGCCGTTCGCTGCTTCCACCGGCCGCTTGATGCGGATGGGCAATGGACGCTAAGTCCGCCGGATGCCTGCGTCGCGCAGTAAACGGGCTGTGGCGCCCTTGGCGAAATTTGTGCCGTTGTCGGTGATGATGCTATGTGGTACGCCGTACCGAGTCGTGATGTCGGCTATAAAAGTCACTGCCGTAGGACCTTTCAACTTCTTGATGGGTTTTGCTTCTATCCACTTGGTGAACTTGTCCACCGCGACAAGTAGATGAGTTAGGCCACCTCGTGCTGCCTTGAATGGTCCCACCATGTCCGTGCCCCGAACAGCAAAGGGCCAGCGATGGGGATAGTCTTAATGAAAATTTGGCTGAAGCGGCTTGGAGCGGAACACTGGCACCTTGCATTTTTGAACTAATTCCTTGGCTTCTTCTAGGGCAGTCGGCCGAAGAAACCATGTCGGAAGGCTTTGGCGACGAAAGTGCTCTGGAGGCTGCATGATGGCCGCACTCGCTCGATGGATGTCTTTGAGGATTGCTTGGCCTTGCTCGATTCGACTGGTAGACACCGGTGACGCCGCTACCGACCAGCTCTCTATTGATTATAGTATAGGCTGCCGCTCGGTGTTGCACTTGCCGAGCCAAGGTTGCATCAGTTGGTAGCTCTCCACTTACCAAAAACTTCAAGATGGGATGGGCCGATGAGGGTGCTGCTATTTCTTCGACTGCCAGTACTGCTACTTGGACGAGGGCGGCTGGGCTGGAGGCAAGAGGTTGAGTCTGCAGCAGCTTCTTTGCAGATTGAAGAAGTCCGGGCCGATTGTCGCATGATCCCGGGCCGAGTATTGAGTCTTCGTGAAGGTCGCCAGTCCCCGGCCGGGCTCAAGTCCCCGGGCGGCTTCGACCGCCGCCTTCTTGGGGCGTCTTCAAGGATTCTTGTGCCGTCTCACGAGGCTCGAGTCGATCTGCCTTCTTGGGGAGCCAAGACAAAAATGGAGTCCGATTTCGTGACGGTTTGACGGATGGCTTGAGAAGGCGCTGAAGGGCGACGCCGGATGGTATTGCCTGTCGGGTGGAACCGATTCTCGCCAGGGCATCCGCTTGGTCGTTGTCGTTCCTTGGTACGTGGAGGAATTCGCATCCCTCGAAATATCCACTCAGCTGCTGTACCAGAAAGCGGTAGCTCGCCATATTTGCATCTTTGGCGTCCCAGTCGCCGGATGACTATTGGACCACCAAGTCGGAGTCGCCATAGCACAGGATCCGGCGAATGCCGAAGTTCTTTGGCAAGCCGGAGTTCGTGGATGAGCGCCAGATTCGGGCGACGTTGTTGGAGGCGGCGAAATGGATCTGCAGCTGCATTTGAGATTGTCGTCTTTAGGGGAAGTGAGGACCACGCCGGCTCCCAAGCCGGTGCGCATCTTGGAGCCATCAAAGTGCATCCGCCAATGGGTGAAGTCGGGCGCTGGCGGCAGATACCGGGTCTCGGCCCAATCGACGAGGAAGTCGGCCAGTGCTTGTGACTTGATAGCGGTGCGGGGCTGGTAAAAGATGGTGTAGGGGGGCCAACTCTATGGCCCATTTGGCCACTCGGCCTGAAGCATCTTGGCTTCCGATGATCTCTGCTAGTGGGGCCGTGCAAACCACGGTGATTGAATGCTCTTGAAAGTAAGGCTTCAACTTCTTGGCAGCAAAGTGTACGCTGTAACACATCTTACGGTAGTGGGGTAGTTCTGCTTGGAGGTCGGCGATTACCTCGCTCGGTGTAATATCTTGGTCTCTCGGATAGGTAGCGCCTTGCCTTCCTCCTTATGCGTTCAACTACAATAACTACGGCTGACTACCTGGCTTTGGTGGCGGCAATATACAGAGCATGGGCTCCTTTGGAGTCGAGCTGCCAAAGACTGGGGAGTAGTCACATTCTTTTCAATCGGAGAAAAGGTTCGTCCGCCTTTGAGTTCCATTCAAGAAGGTGGTCTTCTTCATAAGCTGGTATGCAGGAAGGGCTTTCACCAAGCCGGTGATGAATCGACCGATAGACGCCAAGCAGCCGTGAACTTCGCACATCTAGCAGTCGGCGGGGCACTTCCATTCTCTCAATTGCCTTGATCTTCACGGGGTTGCACTCTATGCCGCGTTCGGATACCAGGAAGCCAAGGAGCTGGCCGGCTGGTACTCCGAAGACGCATTTCTCTGGGTTGAGCCCGACCTGGAATCGACGCAGGTTTTCAAAGGTCTCTTTGAGGTCTTCCAACAGCGTTCCTCGCTTCTCCGTCTTCACCACCACGTCGTCCACGTAAACGTGGGCGTTTCTGCCAAGCTGCTTGAGGAGGCACTTCTGCATGCAACACTGAAAGGTGGCGCCGGCGTTCCTCAAGCGACGTCATGGTCGCAGCGAAGGCTCCAAATGGCGTGATGAAGGCGGTCTTCAATCTGTCTGCCGGGTTCAGCTTGATCTCGATGATATCCTGAATATGCATCTAAGAAGCTCAACAACTCGCATCCGCCGTGGGAGTCTATCACCGATCAATTTCGGGTAGAGCGAACGGGTCCTTGGGGCAGGCTTTGTTGAGGCTTGTGTAGTCAATACACATCCGCCAACGCTTGTTCTTCTTTAGTACCAGTGACCGGTTCGCCAACCATTCTGGAAAGAAAACTTCCATGATGAAACCGGCTGCAAGGAGCCGGGCTATCTCTTCTCCAACAACTCTTCTTTTCTTTTCTGGCAGGCGGCGCAAGGGCTGCCTGACGGGCTTCACATCAGGTCGGACGTGTAACTTGTGCTCGGCGAAATCCGTCGGTACACCTGGCATGTCTTTGGGGGACCATGCGAAGATGTCCCGATTCTCACGGAGGAAATCGACGAGCTCGCCTTCCTATTTGTTGTCGAGGTTCGCGCCTATGACAGCAGATTGGGTGCTCCGGGTCCAAGGGTATCTTCTTGGTCTCTTTGGCCGGCTTGAACGAGCCCTCAGCTTCTGACTCCTTGGGATCGGACGATATCTCCGGCTGCTTGCCGGCCATCGCCACGACCGGATCCAGGAGCCGCTTCTCGATTCACGATCACTGTGGACTCGGCTAGCGGTTGCTTTCAGGTACAAAGTGACGACTTTACGTAGTCGCCCGGCTATGGTCAGAATCCCTTGGAACTCGACATCTTCATCTTGAGGTAGGCGAGTGGGGACCGCAATGAACTTGGCCAAAGCATGTCGGCCAAGCAAGGCATGGTTTGGGATCTCGAGGTCCACCACTTCGAACCAGACTGGCTCTCGGCGAAAGTGATACTTGTCCCCAAAGAGTACGTCTATCAGAATCTTGCCAATCGGTGAGCAGGAAAGGCTGTGTACAATTCCGTGGAACACGGTCCGACTATCTGAAGCTGCCTCGCTTGATTCCTAGCTTCTCCATCGTATCCTTGTACAGATGTTGATGTCGCTGCCTCCGCCTATCAAGATTGCGAGAAGCGAGCGGCCCGCCTATCCGTGGCAAGGGTGGCTCCCAAGACCAGTATGAGGAGCCCGGATTCGCATCACCTCTGGGTGATCAGCACGGCTCGGTGATGGGCTTCTCGGACTAGTGCATGAATGCAGGGGCTTGATGCTCTGCATTCACCTCTGCTTCTTCTGTTGCCGCTTCGCGGCCGATCATCAGCCACGCTGGTAAACACGACATAGGCGCCGTGCTCTTCTGGGTAATCGTCTTGTACTGCGCCGACTGGCCGGACAACCGGCTGCGGGGGCGATGGTGGAGCCGGCGGCCCATCAGGCGGAGGAGGGGCAAGGTCGTCTCCCTTGGCGATCCTGGTGAGCCAGTGGCACTTCCGGGTGGTGTGATTTGACGGCTTCGCGCCGCTGTGGAACTTGCCGCCTTTCTGCCGCTTGGCAGGAGGCTGCCCCTCTGGCTGCTGGTCTTCGACTGTCGCCACCTGCCGGCTGTTGGAAGCCGGCTGCGGGGCCTTGCGCTTGTGATCATTCTGCTGCTGTCGCCGGCTGGCGTCGCCAGCTGGAGTTCTGGGAGCATGAGGAGCTACTTTGCCAGTCGCACTGACTTTGATCTCCGTCTTCATGAAGGAGTCGGCAGTGGCGTATTTGTCTGCTATGACTAGCAGCTCGTCGAGGGTCTCCGGCTCATCGCAAAGGAGCTTGTGCTTGAGGAGGGTGCCTTCTCTGCACCCGGCGGTGAAGTACTCAATTGCCTGCACCTCGTGCACTCCCTCGCAGGAGTTCCGGAGCTCGCCCCAGTGCGTGAGGTAGTCGCGAGTGGACTCGTTGGGACCTTGCACGCACAAGGACAGCTGACGAGGCTTGGGAGGTCGCTTGTATGTGCTCGTGAAGTTGTGGATGAAGGCCTCGGTGAAGTCGACCCAGCCGTTGATGCTGCAGGGCCTCAAGCTGTTCAACCACGTCCGGGCCGTGCCCTGGAGCATGAGGGGAACATACTTTACGGCAACGCGCTTGTTGCCATTCGCTATGCTGATGGCCGTGGAGTAGTCCACCAGCCAGTCCTCCGGCTTCACGGAGCCGGTGTATTTGGGTGTGTCTCGGGGGAGTGTGAATCCTCGGGGGAAGGGCTCGTCGCGGATGCGAGGTCCGAAACAGGGTGGGACCAACTCATCTTCTTCTTCTAGCGCCAGGATCGGTGGAGTCGCCGATCCGGTGGCGGGCGTCGTTCTCCGACTCCCTCTCGGCGGCCAAGGCAGTCGCCGAGAGTCGGATGCTCGACGGTGGCGGGAGACTTCGCCTTTCTGCGGGGAGGCGGAGGCTGATAGTCGCCTGCCGCTCCACCGCCTGGGCGGCCGTCTTCATCGCGTTCGATGGAGATGTGAGCCCGCTATGGCTGGCGATACCGGATCACAGCTCTTTCTTCCACGGACGCCGCCCGATCGGCGTCCGAGATGTCGCGCCTTGATCTCGGCGAGAGGCAAGTCGCCGTGTTGTCGTCGTGGCGCCTCCGTGCGGCAGCCGGCCGTCTTCTTGGCGGCCGCGTCTAGGAGCTGCTGGACTCGCTCCGTCATCAGGCGGCGCTCCTTGCCCTCGAAGTTATCCAGCTCTTCCGCCGCCGCCTGGGCAGCGCAAATGTTCTCCGCTGGCGTGGCATACACAGGGTGTCGGGGATATACCCCGCGGCGTAAACCGGCCGAAAGAATAACCCGGCCGGTCTTGGCGGTTTACTGAGATCCGGCTGGCACTTGGCGATTCAGTGGCGACCCACCCTGACCTGGCGGTTTACAAGCAACCCACCTGGTCATTATGACTCACTGGTTATCCGGCATACGGGACAGACGGATGGCAAGGCCCAAGGCCCGTAAGGCGGTTCACGTTTAATGGTGGGCCGGTTTATGAGGAAAGCATAAGGACTATTCTCCTACGAAGGAAGCAAGACTAGGACTCCACTTGTAATAGAGTAATCCTAATCCTAATAGGACTCCACATGTAATCCGCCCCTTCAACATATATAAGGAGGGGCAGGGCTCCCCAAAGGGGGAGGGGACAAGTTACAAGCAAGAAGAAACAATCTTAGGGCTAGACACAAAGAGGAGAGCCGGTTTACGACGACTCCCTCATGATGATAATGAGACCTAGCCTCAAACAGCATGTAGGGTTTTTATCGGATGATGTTTCCCAGGGCCCGAAGCTGTCTAAATCCTCGTCTTGTGTGTTGCGTCTCTCGATTCCGCTCAACCCCTCTCAAGCTACCACATAGATGCGTTGGCCTCGCGACTAAGTCCTTACACTAGGACATCCGACGTGACAATTCCACGACGGTTGGCGCCCACCGTGGGGCTTGCGCTTGCAGTGGTGTTGAGTTCTTGGAGGGATCTTTCTAAGGATGGAGAAGTTCATAATTTTCAGATGAGAAGAGCCGGATTGCGTCTATGACGCTGGAGGTCGCTGGCTTGGAGTCGGCTTATCCTGAAGGCTGCCTCTGGGACTCGGCCCAGAGGGGTAGTCGGCGACTCTGTTGCCGACTATCTGAAGGCGGCTCTTCGTCTTGGGGTCTTGAGGGGCGCAGTCTGCCCTGATGTTTTGAAAGGTTCAGGGGCTCGGGTCTGCCTACCGGTAGTCCATTACTCTGACAATTCACGAATTGCTTGCATGACTAATATTGTTATTGTCAAGCTTCAAAAGATTTCACTTTCTAGACCCAATGTGAAGCTACCACTAGGCATGATATGATTCCAACTTCATAATATTCAATTCATTCAACAATTTACTCATAGGATATAAGTGAAGCACACGAGAGTAAATGACAAGCTACTCCAAAAAAATATAAGTGAAGATCAAGCGAGTACTTAAGTAAATAGGTAGCTAATTGTGGACTCTCACTTATTAAACTTTCAGATGTAAGTATTTTATTAAAACAGCAAGCAAAAAACAAAATAAAATGACATTCTAAGAATAGCACATATCATGTGAAGAAGTAAAAACTTAGGCTCAACCGAGACTAACCGATAATTGTTGACGAAGAAAGGTGGGATGCCTACGGGGGCATCCCCAAGCTTAGATGCTTGAGACTTATTGAAATATTATCCTGGGATGCCTTGGGCATCCCGAAGCTTGAGCTTTTATGTCTCCTTAATTCCTTTTATATCACGGTTTCCCTAAATCTTAAAAACTTCATCCACACAAAACTCAACAAGAACTCATGAGATAATTTAGTATAAATCAATGCAAAACCTTATCATTCTCTATTGTAGCAAATCACTAAAATTATTATTCAACATTGCATACTAAATTCCTCTGCATATTTACTACTCTATCCTCAAATAGAATCATTAAACAAGCAAACATATGAAAACAATGTAGAAAATTTATCATAGTGTAGTGTGGAGATTCGGGCCGACCGGCCGAAAGGCGGCCAGTGTCTTGGATCTTCCCAAGCAACTACTTTGTCCTCTTCTTCAGGCGCACAACAAGACCAGTTGGTGTAGCCCTCGAGATTCGGTCTGACTGCGGAGCAGTCGGGCCGGATCTCCCGGCAACTACTTTGTCTTCTTCTTGGCATGGCGTCTCACAAGACTCCATCAGGTATAGCCCCGAGATTCGGGTGCTCGAGGAGGGTCCAGCCGGTCGGGCTTGACCGGCCAGGCGGCGAGGCGGACAGGCCGCCAGGCTGACGCTCCTGCCTGCCAGGCGTTGAAGCGGGCAGACAAGCCGGGTCATGTTTGGCCGTCCGAGTGGGGAAGCAGGCGGACAGACAAACAGACGTTTTTTCTTCTTCTCTTTATCCGGCTGTGGGCAGCCAGACGCTCATTTCTTTTTTAGCCGTCTAGGAGCGAGCGGCCGGACCGGTTTTTTCTTTCTTTGTCCGATTCCATGCGAGCAGCCGGACACCACCAATCGGCCACTTTATTTTCTCTTTTTCTTCTTCTCTTTTTTTTTCAGCCGGCCTGGGCACTTCTTTTCTTCTATCTGCTCTTTCCTTCAGAGTAGGTTGCAGCCAGTCGGAGGGGGGGAGCCAGCGCTCGGCGGGGGCAGTGGCGGCGACCGCCGCGGGATGCTGGAGCCGACGGAGCGCGGACCCGTCTGCTGGGAAGCCGGAGCCAGCCACGGCGGAGCCGGAGCCGGGCGGGCGTGACCTGCCGCGGGCGCAGGGGACCCGGAGTCGCGGGCGCAGCGGGTCGAGCCGGGCAAGCGTGCGGAGGCGCGGATGCCGGGGTCGGTCGGAGCACCAGGCCCCGAAGCGAGGCGGCCGACGGTGGTCGGGCGGAGTTGCCACACGTGACCCGCCAAGGCGGAGGTGGAGTCACCACGCGCGACTCGGCCAAGGGCGGAGGCGGAGCCGGCATCACGCAGGCCGGCCAGCCACGACGGGACCCGACATGGGCGGGCGGAGACGGGCGAGCAACATCCGGCGCGCCGCCGCTGGGGGCCACCGCGGATGGAGCCGCTCACGAGACGCTGGAAGGGCCGGCAGCCCGGCCGTGCCGGCCGTCCGGAGCGCAACTGGACGGGCTCGGAGGAGGCCGGAGTCGTATGAACAGCGGGCAACGCGGCCAACTGGCGGAGCAGCAGCGAGCACAAGACGGGGAGTCGCCAGCGCACGACAGCCGGCAGCCTTAACAGCCGGAGGTCCGATAGGGTAGATCCGCGATGAGTCGGCCGGCAGTGCGTGGGCCGGAAAGCAGGCGGCATAGGCGGAGCCGTGGCAGTACCGAGTCGCGAAGGCGGCGGGCTGGGATGCGCAGCAGCCGGTCGCGGGAGGCCGCTGAAGTCGACATCGTCCATGGGGCGGCCGGCGAAGCGGAGGGGGCCCAACGCGGGCGGGCAGCGAGGGTGAAGACGGAGCTGGTGTCGGGACGACTTCAGGCAAAGCGGAGGCATCGGGCAGCGGCCGCAGTTCGCGGGGGAAGCCGCGCGGGGCATCGACACGGGAAGCGGCAGCGAGGCTGAGCGGACGAAGCCGCAGCCAGCGCAGACGATGGCGGCCGGGCCAGGATGCACCCGTAGTCGGCACGGGCAGAGCCGCGACGCTGCGAAAGCCGCGCGATGGCGCTTAGAGGAAGGCGGAGCGCTGGAAGGCGGAGCCGCACGCTGCGGCGAGGGGCGCCGGAGCTGAGCGAGCGCCGCGCGAGTAGCCGGATGGAGGAGAGGGCCGCACGGCGCGAGCGAGGACGGCAAGGCCAGGCTGCCGGGCAGCGCAGAGGCGGTCAGCGCGGATACGACCGGCCGACCCACGTGGGGCGGCCAAAGCGGCGCTGGGCGGCTGCGCAGCCGCCCATGACGGGTGCTATCTGGAGGAGGCGAGGCGAGGCGCAGACGCCGAACACACGACGCGAGCAGGCAAAGCGGATGCGAGGCAGGGCGCCAACCGCAAAGGAAGCGTGTGCGAGGTGCCGGAAGAGGCGGCAGCCACGGCGAGGGGAGCAAAGCGGGGCAGGGGACCGCAGCTGCACACGCGGGCGCCCGTGGAGCAGGAGGTCGGGCGGCTGCTGGCGTGCCCACGCAGGCGGAGAAAAGGCGGAGGCGAGCTCATTGCATAGCCATTGACCATTGTCTGACTTATCGTATCTGTAGTGTTTGACCATGGTTTGTATGTGGGGAATATCTTGCATCTGGGATTGCATCTAGCTATTGTATTGTCTGGCCTGTGTATGGGGGATTATCTGGGTTGTGTACGATTTGCATCAGGCTAGTGTACAAGGAGTGTATGGCCATAGTTTGACCATTGTTTGACTTCCATCTAGATAGCTAGCATAGATGATATACAAAGGAGCGAGCGCTCGCGTGTCGGCCAAAGCAAGGCGCAACGCGGGGGGAAGCAAACGCAAGCGGCGTGTGGATGGCCACGGTCGACCGAAACGAGGCCCCGCGCGCGGCGCGCACACGGACGGATAGCCGGCGTCACAACGGTGGTGACGAAGAGGGCGAGGCCGACGACAAGGGCGCGCCGTCCCGCACGGCCGCTCCGTGGGCGGGTCGAAGTCGAGAGCCCCCGAGCGCTACCAGAGAGACGGCGCGACGCCGCGGCAGGGAAGGCGAAGATGGTCCCGCCCGGACAGCGAAACAAGGAGCAGCGTAGTAGCATAATAGTAGTACCACACCACGGTGGGCGCCAAATGTCGTGGTATTCTCACGGGGGGTGTTGCAAGACGACATATGCCACAAGGGCTTAGTGTGAGGGTAAGACTGCTGGCGATAGGACCGGGGCGGGTGTCACGAATAGCACGCGGTGGTTTACCCAGCTCCGGAGCTCTCCGGAGAGATAATACTCCCTCTTGCGCATGTCTGAAAGTGTATCTGGTATATCTGGTACAGAGTGCTCCTGGAGCTGTATCTGAGGTCAATGCCATAGGCATCTGGCATCGTATATGCATGTATGTGGCATGTTCTAGTGGCCGGCCATGCTCATGGCCGTGAGCATATGGTGCTCATGCGTGAGCGCCTCAGAGAATGGATGGATGGATGGATGGATAGCTATATATAGTGTGGAGCTAGCTTGCTATCTAAGCTATGTGGTGGTATGGGCAAGGCATGGTGGAGTGTCATTCTTGTCCCCTGGGTCACTTCATAAATAGTGCCAGGGGACAAGTGACACTATACATGATGGCTGAGATGACACGTGAATAGTGCTCGGGTACGATTGTCTCGTCGGTGTCTTGTCGATGTCGCTTCGAGCTGCAGTCGGCAGCCGGCTGGTTGGCATTGGCGTGACCGGCAGTCGCCAGAAAGGGCCGGACGGGAGCCGGCAGGAGTGGCAAATGGATCGAGGGGCTTTGCTAGCCCCGATGTCTTGAAATATCGTCTTGCCGTCTTCAGGGTACCCGTGGTAAATTACTCCGACAGAACTATTCTCTCTGGAAGATATTTCTTACAATCTTAATGTAATATAACATAGCTTGCCGGATACAACTTGTCTGTTCAAGCAACTATGACCCCTACGCCTAGTTTTTGCGCATACCCCGGTCTATTCGGCCGTGCGGGTATTCGGAAACACTCCACACCCTCGGGTCTGGAGGTTGAAGCGAAAAGGTCTGCCATGACAAATGCTATACAATTAAGCTAGAGTTACATATATCAAGGAAAGTACATAGTCACTTGGACTCAAACACTTCCTCCTCTACCCCGTCCAAAAGGCGGTCTAATTTACAATCCTGTTGGGAATATTTGGCGGCCAGCTCTACCTGGCCATATACTAAACTAACGGGAATTTCTTCCCCATCCGACCCTAGCGGTCCGACACGAGCCATGTGATTAGGATCCAACTTGGTATATCACGTCTTCACCATGGCCCAGGCCTCTCGCGCACCCTCTCGGCAGGCCGATATCTTCCATAGTCGGATACGCTGATGCGCTCCTTTGAACAGCTCTACAAGCTCCTCCATACTTCCTGGAGGGGAGGCGGATGGCCATAGGGCCTTGGCAACACTCTGCATCGCCAGCCGAGCCTGTTTGTGCAGTTGCGACAACCCTTGCAGCAGATCACTTGATGATCCGAACACCTCCTCTTCAGGACGGCCCATCAATATACCTGCAATCATAACTATATCAGTTCCATTTATCTCTGAACTACTTTCAAAATAGTTCAGACACATACTGATATGCCGCCCCGCAGCTTCTTGTTCTCCTTCACGGAGTCGGCTAGCTGGGCTCGCACATCTTTCAACTCTTCACCCAATGTAGTGTTCGAATCCTGTAGCTTGTTTTTCTCCTCCCCGACTCAGGTCAGCACACACTCGCTTGTGGCGTGTAGCCTTTTCGCCTCTTTTTCTCCATCTTGGGTGATCTTCAACTTTTCTTCAAGTTGATCGGGCGATCCTATTATGCGATAAGCAACAGTATTAATACAGTTGGTATACACTTATTGTTCCTTGATAGAGGGGAATGTTACCAGATGACGCCTTCTTGAAGTTTTTCACCGGCGGTAGCAGCATTCAAATGCGCCCTATTACTCGACTCTTGGCCTAGCAGGCCATTCTTCTCTATAAGGACCTAGTTATATTAACGATCCTTAAATCAGTTGTACCAACTGCTTTCAGTCATGGGGCTACGAGCATATGGTTATCCTTTTGGACGAAGAAAAATTTACACCGCATCTGTCAAATGTTGCTCGTGGCTTTTCTAAGCCCATCTCGAGCAGCTCGGATGTATGCGTCCGCAGAGCTGAAGGAATTGAATGCCTCTCCCGAGAACTTGGGGTATCGTAAGACAGCCCTGCAGCACCGATGATTCATGGCGCTCTCTACTTCCGAGTTGGTAACGGGCATGTCTTCCGAACCCTCGGCCGAAGGACAGTCCGGCGTTGTCCCCATAGCGGCCCCCACCTTTCCGGTAGGATCTAAATCCCGGTTGTTGGGAGTACGACCGGCTGAATCCCCGGACATAGTCCGGCGAACCTTCTTCCTGATACAAGACCAACATAACAATCATGGTTGGGTACTACTACCAAAGCATATCTTCAAACCCATACCTCTTAGACAAAGGACCGGCCTTGTCTTCGCCGACCTTCCTTTTTGAGGCCTTGCCTGGAGCGGGAGCCGTTCTTCTTGGAGTCATCCCCGGCGTAGCGTGATGAGCCGAACGCCTCCCCTTTGAAGCATGAGACAGTGCGGTGGGTGAGGCGGTGCGAGGAAACTCTTTCGAAGGGGATTTCTCCTGATTACTTACATGGGAAGCTCGGAGAAGACCAGGATAATCGGCAATGATGGCCACTTCTGTGCCGTCATAATTCGCCTGGTAAAACATGCCTTCCGCGAGTACCACGAATATATCCGGGTCCTCTTCGAACCCAGGATCAAGCTCCCGGTCGTGATTCTCCGGCTGTGGGGAATGGCTATTGAGCCCCTCGGTTACCTTTCGCCAGTGCTGTTTCAAAATAAATGGATGGGGAATTCGTTAAAGATAGCTGCGAGAGCGGAGTGAATGAAAGCAAAGAGGTTAAGACTTACCCAGCTGGGAGGGTTGTACATGGAGTACCCGTCTCTCTGATTGATGTGGAGAAATTCTTCTTCCTCCCCTTTGAACAGCTCGGCCAGTATCTTGGCTAGAGCGGCGGCGGTATCCGGAACTTTCCTCCCCGTTGTAGTGCCACATGGAGAGCCCTCTGTATTGAGGTGGTTGAACCCCCCGCACTATGGAGGTCGCCATTACCTCCACTGTTGTAAAACCGGACTGGGCAAGCATCCTTATCTTGCCTAGGAGCTGACGATCTTCCGCACTGTCCTTCTCTTCAAGACTTCGGGGACGCCAGCTGTGACGTTTCTTCAGTGGAAAGCTTGAAATTCTGGGAGACCCCTGCGAACTGGGTCGGGAAGAGCAACGTCTTCTATATAGAACCATTCGGAAGGCCATTCTTCAGATGCCTTCCTTGGTGTGCCGGACAGGTATCCGGTATCGGCGACGCGCCATACTTCGGCTCCGCCCACTTCAAATATTGACCCCTGGTTTTTGCACGGGACAAGACAGAACAACTTTCTCCACAGTTCGAAATGGGCCTCAATGCCCAGGAACAGTTCGCACAAGGCGACGTAGCCCGCGATATGCAGAATGGACGCGGGAGTAAAGTTATGCAATTGAAGGCCATAGTATTCTAGAAGCCCCCGAAGGAATGGATGAATTGGGAACCCAACTCCCCTTAGCAGATAAGGGACAAAACAAACTCGCTCCCCCTGGATGGATTGGGAAAATCCTCCGAATGGGTCTCACGGTTGAGGGAAGCTTGCCCTGCTCGAACAGGGACCAGATCTGCAGGGGGAAGGAATCCCTGGTTTTGCAGCTTCTTTAGTTGGCTGTAGGCCACTGAGCACCTCTCCCACTCTCCTCTCTCTGAGTCGAAGGAGGAACTAGGAATGCTGGCCATGTTGGAATGGCTTCTCCTCATAGTCTTTGGGGATTTTCTCCGCGAGATGTTGAATGGATCCAAGATCGGATCTCTTTAGATAGGCGCTCTTCCTGGCCTAAACGGGGTGTTATTTACCAAAATACCCTGACCCGCCGCATTCGCTCGACACGTGGAAGACGAGGTTATTGAACGCGCAGAAGCCGAGGGGAAACATTGAATCTACGGCCAAATGCACTACTTGGAAATCGTTAAAGGAGGAACCCGGCTTGCAATGGCGAAGACAATTTGTGTGCTGGACACCTCGCTATTGAAGACTGGTTTGGGGGCTACTGAGGGAGTCCTGGACTAAGGGGTCCTCGGGCGTCCGACCTGTTATCCATGGGCCGGACTGATAGGCCGTGAAGACACGAAGGCCGAAGACTGTACCCGTGTCCGGATTGGACTCTCCTTGGCGTGGAAGGCAAGCTTGTTGACCAACTATGAAGATTCCTTCTTATGTAACCAACTCTATGTAACCCTAGATCCCCCCGGTGTCTATATAAACCGGAGGGCGTAGTCCGGAAAGGATATACTCATTACCATAGTCATACAGGCTAGACTTCTAGGGTTTAGCCATTACGATCTTGTGGTAGATCAACTCTTGTAATACTCATACTATCAAGATATGCCCGCATGCTGTAACGGAGATATTAATTACAAGAAGCAACTTGAGATAAATGATGTGTCCTCAGAGAATAGTCTCCGTAGCAGTGGCCGACAGAACTAGGAGCTGCGGTCTTCTCATGGATCATGTTTGGCCGACGAGATCTTGATACTGGTGGGGTCGGGCTGCGTCTCCTATCACGGCGTAACCAAATGTATTACTAATTGCAGGGCATAAATCAAAGACTCGACGACATGCTGCAAGCTAGTTGAACAAACAAGTTCTATTGACCAATGGCCAGCGCGGATATGTAAGAACATAATGCAGTATCAGATTTGGAACATATTTTAATTTGTTTCAAGCCTATCATAAAAAATAAGAAAGAATTTGCGTATATTCTTTGAAACATGAACATTTTTTGAAATTTCAAACAGTTTTTGAAAATTCTGAATATTCCCAAAAGACATGAGCAAAATTTTAAATTGAAATATATTTTCCTAAATTCATAAAAAAATTCTGAAAACATGAACCTTTTATAATAAACTGAACATTTTTTGAATTAGTGAACAATTTTTTTAAATGGTAACATGTTTTGAACATTCAGAAATTTTTCGAAAATGTTTTTTCAATTAAGAAAATTATTTTAATTTCGTAACCATTTCACAAAAAAACATTTTCAAAATTGAAACATTTTTTCTAAATGCAAAAAAGAAACATTGGAAATTGTGAATAATTGCATAAAATATAAACATTATTTAAAAAATTGGGAACTTTTGTTTTATTTTGAACAAATTTCAGGACAAAAACAAAGTTCTGAACTTTTATCAAACAATTAATTTTTTTAGATATTCAAATATTTACCGAAAACTTGAACCAAAAATTGAAATTCTGTGGTTTTTTGAAAAAATCGTAAGGGTAAAACGTAAAAATAATTAGGAAAGAAAAAGAGAAAGAAAGAGAAAAAAGACAGAATACAGGATAAAACGAAAATGGGCCTGCCCAGTGTTGGGCGACTTTTGCGAAACTTTGGGTATTTGACGCTCTGTGCCGCAAATAGGGTGCTGCCAGCTGTGTGAGCCTTGATGCACTGGCCCTCAACGGCCAGGTACGAAATCTGTACAACCCGTTTTTCTTTTTGAACAAACACGTTCTATTGACCAATGGCAAGCACGGATATTTAAGAACATAATGCAGCATCAGATTTGAAAGATAATTTTTTAAACTTATCATATAAAATAAGAATGAATTTGCGTATATTCTTTGAAACATGAACATTTTTTGAAATTTCAAACAGTTTTTTGAAAATTTTGAATATTTCCAAAAGACATGAGAAAATTTTAAATTAGAATATTTATTTACATTCACAAAAAATTCTGAAAACATGAAACTTTTAATAATAACCTTAACAGTTTTTGAATTAGTGCACATTTTTATTTTGAACAAATTTCAGAAAAAAAAAGAACAAAGTTCTGAATTGTTTTACATTTTTTTTAGAATTTGGAATATTGGTCGAAAACTTGAACCAAAATTGTAATTCTGAGTTTTTTCAAAAATTTTGAATTTATTAGAATAAACTAAATTAAACTTGGAAGGGTAAAACGTAAAAATAATTAGGAAATAAAAAGAGAAAGAAAAAAAAGATAGAGTACAGGATAAAACTAAAATGGGCCGGCCCAGCCTTGGGCGACCTGTGCGAATCTTTGGGTATTTGACGCTCTGTGCAGTAAATATGGTTCTGCCAGCTGTGTGCGTAGGAAAATAAGTGGCCTTGCTACGCTGGGCCTCAACGCCCGGCCCAGGTACGAAATCTGGACAACCCGTTTTTCTTTTCTAGCACACGAAAGCATAAAAATTTAGTACCACCTCGGATAAAAGGAAAATCTTTTCATTGGTGAACGGATGAAAAAAGAGGAGAAACACACCTTGCTTTATTAGTAGGTATAGATTCATCAAGATCAATCAAGCAGGAAGTAGGGTATTACCTCCATCGAGAGGGCCCGAACCTGGGTAAACATCGTGTCCCCTGTCTCCTGTAACCATCGATCCTAGACGCACAGTTCGGGACCCCCTACCCGAGATCCGCCGGTTTTGACACCGACAAACATTCTCTCACTTACTGGTGGGTCCCAGGTCTGCGATCTCAATCTCTCTTCTCTCCATCGCCTAACCTTTGGACGGGCACACACGAAGAGCGGCGCTAGCTTGCCGTGGTGTTATTACAACTAAAAAAAGCTTGCAAAATAGAAGAATCGCCTAGAACAAGAGACGTTGTGGCTGGTCGAGACGGAGATAACCACATCTATCCTCCGTGCCACGTTTGCATAATGAAGCTGTGTGGCTAGTGGGGTGTTTTAATCGAATCGGATGGGTCCCGAGGTCGAACCATAGGTACTATGTCCGACATACTGATATATTTTTACACGCACATTTTTCCTCCGTGCCGAGACGTGGCACACCCTACCGCGCGGTTTCGAGGTCCTCCCGGGTTGTGCACGCATATATTCTTCCTGACGTGGGACGCCCTACCGCGCATTTTCTGGGTCATCCTCGGTCGTAGCGCCGAAGCAAGTAAATGAGTCGTCAAATCACGAAAGACCACCTTTCCCGCCGAGTATATCAGTGAAGTAATGTGGCTAGCTAGTTGGGCTAGTTCGACCGATTAGCTAGGCCGCCGCCACATTTGTTTTTTCACCCCTTTTTTTATCTACTTGCCGGCATGTAAATTTAAATATCCACGGCGGCATTGCTATGGTGTTTGGGCGTAGCAGGATTTTTAATTTTTTTTGATTGACGGGAGCATGCGCGGCAGCAATTGGTCACGATGACTCCGCCTGTAAAAGCCCACTGCTCCCTGAGGTGAGAAGTCGTCGACTGGTGTTTTACCGTGGTGAAAACCAAAAGATTCCCCGCTCCCTCCGCCTTCCCGTAGATTGCATTGCCTTTCAGCTGTTTCGCCCCCTTTGCCTCCTCTCCCCATTGCTTCTACCTGGTGCCATGGCGGCGCAGCAGATCACGGAGTTCGAGGTGAGGCGCCTGACACAGGAGCTCCATGCCAAGGATGCGGAGCTCAGGGCCAAGGACGTGGAGCTCCGTGAGCTCAAGGAGGAGAGGAGTGCCATGCTCCTCCGTTATATGCGGGAGTTCACGGAGCTTCAAAAGCGGCAGGCGTCCACCACAAAGATGCTCGAGGCGCCGTGGCGTTCTTGCGCAGAAAGCGGGAGAGGCGATAGGCCATCAGGGGAGCCGGCTGGAGCGCGAGCGGGCCAATCGTGAAGAGGTCCAGGATCGCCTCAGCCACTTGGTGAACCAAGTTGCCACGCACATGTTGCGGCTGTGCGATGCCTACCGTCGTGCCAGCGCGACGATGCCGGCCGTCGGGCTAAACCCGTTCGACCACCTGGTCGACTTCAACGAGCTGCGGCTTCCTGACCTGGTCTCCTTCTTCACCTATATCTCCGAGGAGCTGAGCCGTCTCCGCGCGATGGTGGGGGCTGAGCTGGACAAGGAGGGGTTGCAGGCTGACGTCGCCGTTGCAGGGCGAATCCTTTCAGGGCTCCGTCACCGGAATCCATTCGTGCCATTGGACGCCGTCTTTGACAAGCTGGTTCCCATCAACCGGGAGTGGGCTCTGCGGGTGGTTGCACCCTACATCACCAACGTCGTGCGCCTCGAGAAGCAGAGGGACTTCGGTGGTGTTTAGGCGCCCTCTGCATGGGTATGTCCATGTCTCGGCGCAACATGACCGTTGGATCAAACTCAAACGGTGCAGATCGATCCTTGTAGCACAAAGCGTGTGGGTGTGTTTGGTTGCATTCTCATCTCAATATAGTTGTTTCCTCTTCGTGTATTTTTGTCAACCTACTAGTGTGGACTCCTGCACCCTTCATGCACTCTGCCAAACACCCAAAAGTGGGTCGAGAAGGGAACTTTTGCTCCCATCTCGTGCACCCTTCATACACCCTGCCTAACACTATTCGTGCTTCATATGGTTCATGTTTCCTGGAGTACTGTAGCACCGTACTCTCCTTGCGCTGTGGACCTAGTTCTGTTAACATTGATCTCACCGTTCATTCTCGACGGACAAATAAAAAGCAGTACTATGTTACATATAGGAGTATGACATGCGCACAACATCATTTGTTATCGTCATATCTTACTACACTAGCAACAAGATTGTGTAGTATCGACGTATGAACCACCGCACATGCCTAGTAGTAGGAGCACTATGTATGTTCAAGTGGCCGCCGTGTTCGCACTCCTCCGTCGTAAGAGTGGAAACGCTTGTTGTAATCATTTTTTCTTGAGAATGAAAAAGCAGTGGACACGCTCTACCGTGCGGATCCTCCTCCAGCCATGCACTAAATTACTCACTTTACGACGTGTGGGACAGCCAAAGACTGGGTCCACCAGCCATGCACTAAATTACTCCGTAGTAGAGTGACGGTAGACTACCTCGACCGGATCGCCGCAGTAATGCCCAATGAGCCGTCAAATCACAAAACCCCCTCCTTTCCAGCAGTAAGTTGGACGGATGAAGCAACCATCATTTCGCTCTTCTCTCTCAGCTTCCTCTCTTGAAGAAAACCCCCACTCGCTTCGCTTCTCCCTCATCTTGTTCCTCCTTTCACTCTTCTCTCTCAGCTTGCTCTCTTGGATGGACGCCGGAGCACCGGCCGACGTGATGTCTATGGCTCTGGCCAAAACCGTTGAGGCTCATGGTATTTAGAAGCGCAAGCACCCCTCCGAGACTACCGCAGACAAGCTCAAAGCCATCGCCCTGTCCAAGCCCTCCTCTCCGGGATCCCTCATTAAGCAAGTCCAGGTAATGTCTCTTGTTGACGATCTTTTTCTCGATCTTGATTGTACTTTTTCCTCTAACACGCAGTACTAGTACTGGTAGTACAACTTTCTGGGTGATCTTGCATGTGATTTTAGTGTGCCAAATGACAGTTCTAAATTTCTCTTTTGACCAAAACATGCGAGAGGTTGACACTGATTTCTTATAGATTACTTTCAACTACTCCCTCTGTCCCAAATTTCTTTCCTTAGATTTGTCTAGATACGGATGTATCTAATACTAAAATGTGACTTGATACATCTGTATCTAGACAAATCTAAGACAAGGATTTTTGGGATGGAGGGAGTACTTTATGAACATCAATGCTACCTTTTAAGAGGGTATATTTGCCTCAGTAACTTGTGTTACGGACATTGCATGTAATCCCTCTGCTCTCATGCCTTTGAACACATGTTCTAGTGTCTTTGTTCACTCATTTCTATGCGTATATGTAGTCATATATGGAGTATAATATCGAAAATCATCTTATATTTCTGAACGGAGGTAGTAATAAAATATGGTTTCTGTTTGAATTAGAACCAGGTCCGCGGTGGAGATGAAGTTCTCAACGTCATGTCGTGTGAACTGGAAGACCTGATGATGAGTTCTACTGCTGAACTATCCAGCTGTTGTGTCCTTGTCGCGTGTCCTGAACTAGTGTTTTCCTGTAGCATTGTTGTCAGGTGTGTTCTCGAGGCTGTACTTGACCACAACAATTTCTTGGTTGTGCCTTCGATTACGAAGGGTGTGGTTCTTGTAAAGCTTCCCAACAAATCTGATGCGCCTGTCTTCATCATCATGTTTATGAGTGGAAAGACCACTCTGTTAGGTTCTCCAAGGTTGACAAGATGGTGATGGTGCATGTAGACATCTCACACGAAGTCCATGGCCTAGTCGATTATGCGGGTTTCATCCCGTGAGGTCGGTGGCAAGAAATAGTCTGCAGAGTTTAGTTAGTGCAACTTTGCTTATGCGTAGTAAGTACTATTGTTCAAGATTACTTGATTTGTGTTTGTGAACCTGTATTGTTTATTAGTACTGCCGCTTTTGGTGTGTGGTCGATCCACGAGAACGGTCTATGTTAATGTCATCCACTCAATTCAGTCTGTATATTTTGAAGTATCCAGATCATATTTTTTGTGAGGATGGTTTATCAATTATGGTTACACTCCAATATCTGTATGCATTGCAAGGTTTATCGCACCCACCAGGATTTCCAGTCCCATGGATGTTCGGTCCATACAATTTGTCACGACCTTTGGACTGTCCTGCTTGTGGGAGTAGGCGGGGCCCCTGCATGCCACGCGTAGTTGGACGATCAATCTTCTATTTAGTACTTCAACATAGTGATTTCTTGGTAAGGATTCGCTCGTGTCACATCAAGTAAATCTTATTGATTTACTGTCTAAATCTTATTGATTTAATGTCATGTTTTCTTTCTTTTCCTGCAATTTTACGATGCAGGTTTTTCCATGTGACATTCATCACAGAATAAACCGCTTTGGTTTGCTCTCACGATGGCTATTTTTGCAGGTTTCACTTCTTATGTAAGGTGTCGATGTGAAGGCCTTGTCCATCACTTATATCACTGGAAAAAATTGGATCAGTCTGTTGTCTGAGTACAAGCTGAATCCCTATGATGAACTGCAGTTAGGTTTAACAAAAACGCCACAATTAGTCCTTCTCGCGTTCAAAAGAAATGAAGAAAAAACTGGATCATGGTCACGGATCCTAGTCAAGTTAGAAAGCTGATCATAGCAGTCCAGACACAATCGCTGCTGTCTCGCATAGATCGATCGCCGGCAGTTGCTCTAGCATTAACAGCGGCAACAGCTCAGTCTGATCTAGCTGAGGATTGGGCAGTGACTGCGTCAGCGGATCAGTCTGATCTACCGGAGGATCGGGCATCGACACCGGCACCTGCTCCGTGCTACGTCTTGAGCTTGCGTTGGTTTTCCCCAAACAGGAGAGGATGATGTAGCACATTAGCGTAAGTATTTCCCTCAGTTTTTGAGAACCAAGGTATCAATCCAGTAGGAGGCCACACACAAGTCCCTCGTACCTGCACAAAATGATAGCTACTCGCAACCAACGCGATTAGGGGCTGTCAATCCCTTCACGGCACTTACGAGAGTGAGATCTGATAGAGATAATATTTTTGGTATTTTTGGTATAAAGATGCAAAGTGAAAAGTAAAAGGCAAAGTAAAACAAAGCAAATAAATAAAGTGATAGATATTGATATGATGAGAATAGACCCGGGGGCCATAGGTTTCACTAGTGGCTTCTCTCAAGAGCATAGATATTCTACGGTGGGTGAACAAATTACTGTTGAGCAATTGATGAATTGAGCATAGTTATGAGGTTATCTAGGTATGATCATGTATATTGGCATCATGTCCGAGACAAGTAGTTCAAACGATTACGCATCTACTACTATTACTCCACTCATCGACCGCTATCCGGCATGCATCTAGAGTATTAAGTTAAAACAGCAGTAACGCCTTAAGCAAGATGACATGATGTAGAGGGATAAATTCATGCAATATGATAAAAACCCCATCTTGTTATCCTTGATGGCAACAATACAATACGTGCCTTGCAACCCTTTCTGTCACTTGGTAAGGACACTGCAAGATTGAACCCAAAGCCATGACCTTCTCCCATTACAAGAACTACCAATCTAGTTGGCCAAACCGAACGGATAATTCGAAGAGACTTGCAAAGATAACTCCATCACACATAGAAGAATTCAGAGAAGATTCAAATATTATTCATAGATAAGCTGGATCACAAACCCACAATTCATCGGTCTCAACAAACACACCGCAAAAAGAAGATTACATCGAATAGATCTCCACGAGAGAGGGAGAGAACATTGTATTGAGATCCAAAAAGAGAGAAGAAGCCATCTAGCTACTAGCTATGGACCCGAAGGTCTGAAGTAAACTACTCACACTTCATCGGAGGGCCTATGGTGTTGATGTAGAAGCCCTCCGTGGTGGATGCCCCCTCCGGCGGAGCTCCGGAACAGGCCCCAAGATGGGATCTCGTGGATACAGGAAGTTGCGGCGGCGGAATTAGGTTTTTGGCTCCTGTTCTGATCGTTTGGGGGTACGTAGGTATATATAGGAGGAAGGAGTACGTCGGTGGAGCGTTTGGGGGCCCACGAGGTAGGGGCGCGCCCAGGGGGGCGCCCTCCACCCTCGTGACTGCCTCTGGCACTTCTTGGAGTAGGGTCCAAGTCTCCTGGATCACGTTCGGTTGGAAAATCACGTTCCCGAAGGTTTCATTCCGTTTGGACTCCGTTTGATATTCCGTTTCTTCGAAACACTGAAATAGGCAAAAAACTACAATTCTGGGCTGGGCCTCCGGTTAATAGGTTAGTCCCAAAAGTAATATAAAAATGGAAAATAAAGCCCAATATAGTCCAAAACAGTAGATAAAATGGCATGGAGCAATCAAAAATTATAGATACCTTGGAGATGTATCACTCCGACAGCGGCACCAGCTCTACAAGGAGCACCATCTCCGGCAGCAGCAGCGGCTTCGGCACCTGCACCAACACTTGCACTTGCATCTGCTCTGGCCCGTGCAGTTGCACCGGCAACAGACTGGGCTGCAGTTCGCACTTCATATACCAAAGTCCTTACAAAAACCGACATGTCCACCTTCTTGGTAAGCATTGGCCGCCCAAGTGCTTCGTTCTTTTTTCTTTCCATGTTGTTTCACATGATTCACTTTGTTGATCTAACTGTTTGGGTATGTCTTCTTGTTTGCAAACAGAGAATTCCTAGAGCAACGAAAGTCTCACATTGACGAGGCTAATCAACGGGCTATGGAGATGCCCATCAATTGATGTCAACATGAGGAGTAGGGATTGCCATGCAACGGATGCACTAGAGCTATGAATGCTCAACAAAAGAAAACTAGTGGGTGTGCATCCAACTTGCTTCCTCACAAAGACCTAGGGCATTTTGAGGAAGCCCATCATTGGAATATACAAGCCAAGTTCTATAATGAAAAATTCCCACTAGTATATGAAAGTGACAAAATGAGAGACTCTCTATCATGAAGATCTCGGTGCTACTTTGAAGCACAAGTGTGGTAAAAGGATAGTAGAATTGTCCCTCCTCTCTTTTTCTCTCATTTTTTTGGGCCTCTGTTTTTTCGGCCTTGCTTTATATAATATATATATATATATATATATATATATATATATATTTCCGTCCGGAGTCTCATCCCGACTTATGGGGCAATCATAGTCTCCATCATCCTTTCCTCACTTGGGACAATGCTCTAATAATGATGATCATCACACTTTATTTTTCTTACAATTCAACAATTACAACTCGAAACTTAGAACAAAATATGACTCTATATGAATGCCTCCCGTGTGTACCGGGATGGTGCAATGAATCAAGAGTGACATGTATGGAAAATAATGCATGGTGGCTTTGCCAAAAATACGATGTTAACTACATGATCATGCAATGGCAATATGACAAAAGTAAAGTATGCCATAATAATGATGATGGAAGTTGCATGGCAATATATCTCGGAATGGCTATGGAAATGCCATAATAGGTAGGTATGGTGGCTGTTTTGAGGAAGATATAAGGAGGTTTATGTGTGATAGGCGTATCATATCACGGGGTTTGGATGCACCGGCGAAGTTTGCACCAACTCTCAAGGTGAGAAAGGGCAATGCACGGTACCGAAGAGGCTAGCAAAGGCGGAAAGGTGAGAGTGCGTATAATCCATGGACTCAACATTAGTCAAAAGAACTCATATACTTATTGAAAAAATTTAGAAGTCATCAAAAATCAAGTACTACGCGCATGCTCCTAGGGGGATAGATTGGTAGGAAAAGACCATCGCTCGTCCCCGACCGCCACTCATAAGGATGCACAAGCCAGGTACACTTCATGTTTCAAATTTGTTACACAACTTTAAGCATACGTGCATGCTATGGGATTTGCTAACTTCAACACAAGTATTTCTCAAATTCACAACTACTCAATTAGAACGACTTTGATATTATCACCTCCATATCTCAAAACAATTATCAAGCATCAAACTTATCTTAGTATTCAACACACTCAAAAGAAAGTTTCACATATCTTGAATACCAAGTATATTAACATTAACCAAATTACCATGCTATTAACGACTCTCAAAATAATCTAAGTGAAGCATGAGAGATCAAGTTTATTTAAAAAAATCCACCACCGTGCTCTAAAAGATCTAAGTGAAGCACTAGAGAAAAATTATCACGCTCAAAAGATATAAGTGAAGCACTATGAGCAAAACTATCAAGCTCAAAAGATATAAGTGAAGCACATAGAGTATTCTATCAAATTGCAAATCATGTATGGCTCTCTAAAAAGGTGTGTACATTAAGGATGATTGTGGTAAACTAACAAGCAAAGACGCAAATAATACAAGACGCTCCAAGCAAAACATTTATCATGTGGTGAATAAAAATATAGCTCCAAGTAAATTACCGATGGAAGTGGACGAAAGAGGGGATGCCTTCCGGGGCATCCCCAAGCCTGACTTTTTGGTGTCCTTGGATTATCTTGGAGGTGACATGGGCATACCCAAGCTTAGGCTCTTGCCACTCCTTGTTCCATAATCCATCAAAAGAATTCACCCAAAACGTGAAAACTTCAGAACACAAAACTCAACAGAAATCGCGTGAGCTCCGTTAGAGAAAGAAAACAAAAGACTACTTTAAGGTACTGTAATGAACTCATTCTTTATTTATATTGGTGTTAAACCTACTGTATTCCAACTTCTCTATGGATCATAAACTATTTTACTAGCCATACATCAAAATAAGCAAACAACACACGAAAAACAGAATCTGTCAAAAACAGAACAGTCTGTAGTAATCTGTAACTAACGCCAACTTATGGAACTCAAAAAATTCTACCAAAATTAGACGACCTAGAAAATTTGTTTATTGATCAGCAGCAATTGGAAGCAGTATTTTATCACGTTATGGTGATTTTTAACAATTCGGGCACTGAGCACAAAGTTTCTGGAAATTACAGCAAGATCAAATAACTATCATCCAAGAAGATCCAATAGGTTTAACTTGGCACAAACAGTAATTAAAATATAAAATCACATCTAACAAGAGGCTAGATGGATTATTTATTCCTAAACATAAGCAAAAAAAAACACAAAATAAAATTGGGTTGCCTCCCAACAAGCGCTATCGTTTAACGCCCCTAGCTAGGCATAAAAGCAAGGATAGATCTAGGTATTGCCATCTTTGGTAGGCAATCCATAGGTGGCTCTCATAATAGATTCATACGGTAATTTTATTTTCTTTCTAGGAAAGTGTTACATGCCTTTCTTTAATTGAAATTGGAATCTAATATTCCCTTCCTTCATATCAATAATTGCACCAATCCATCTGAGGAAAGGTCTACCAAGAATAATAGGATATGAAGGATTGCAATCTATATCAAGAACGATAAAATCTATGGGCACATAATTCCTATTTGCAAAAATAAGAACATCATTAATTCTTCCCATAAGCTTTTTAATAGTGGAATCCGCAAGATGCAAGTTTAGAGAGCAATCATCAAAGTCACGGAAATCTAGCAAATCACACAAAGTTTTGGGAATAGTAGAGACACTAGCACCCAAATCACACAAAGCATGAAATTCATAATTTTTAATTTTAATCTTAATGGTAGGTTCCCACTCATCATAGAGTTTTCTAGGGATAGAAACTTTCAACTCAAGTTTTTCTTCATAAGATTGCATCAAGGCATCAACAATGTGTTCGGTACAGGCTTAATTTGGACTATAAGCATGAGGAGAATCTAGCACGGATTGCAACAAGGAAATACAACCAATAAAAGAGTAATTTTCATAATTAAATTCCTTGAGATCCAATATAGTGGGTTTAGCAGCATCTAGATTTTTATTTCTTTCAATCCCACTTTTATCAATTTCATCATCGTGATCTAAAAACTCCGAATTCTTAGAACGCCTTCTAGGTAAAGGAAGATCATATTCAGTTTCATCAAGATTCATATTGCAAAACAAAGATTTAATGGGGACACATCAATAACTTTTAGATCTTCATCTTGATTATCATAGGAATTGGAAGAACACGCTTTAATAAAGGCATCTTTGGAAGCACGCATCCTAGCGGTTCTTTCCTTGCACTCATCAATCGAAATTCTCATGGCTTTGAGAGACTCATTGATATCATGCTTAGGAGGAATAGATCTAAGCTTTAAAGAATCAATTTCAAGAGAAATTCTATCAACGTTCCTAGCCAAATCATCAACTTTAAGCAATTTCTCTTCAAGCAAAGCATTAAAATTCTTTTGTGAATTCATAAAATCTTTAACACTACTCTCAAATTCATAGGGCATCTGATTAAAATTTCCATAAGAGTGGTTATAGGAATTTCCATAATTATTAGAAGGATTACTAGGATAAGACCTAGGATTAAAATTCCCTCTATACACGCTGTGACCAAAATTATTCCTACCAACAAAATTCACATCCATAGATTCATTATTATTCTCAATCAAGGTAGACAAAGGAATATCATTAGGATCAAAAGAAACACTCTTAGTAGCAAATAATTTCATAAGTTCATTCATCTTTCCACTTAAAACATTGATTTCTTCTATAGCATGCACTTCTTTATTAGTAGATCTTTCAGTATGCCATTGAGAACAATTAACCATAATATTATCTTGGAGTTTAGTAGCATCTCCTAAAGTGATTTCCATAAAAGTGCCTCCCGCGGCCGAATATAAAAGATTTCTAGAAGCAAAATTCAATCCAGCATAAAAAATTTGTATAATCATCCACAAGTTCAAACCATGAGTAGGACAATTACGTACAATCAATTTCATTCTCTCCCAAGCTTGTGCAACATGTTCATGCTCAAGTTGCTTAAAATTCATAATATCGTTCCTAAGAGAGATGATCTTAGCAGGAGGAAAATACTTAGAGATAAAAGCATCTTTGCACTTGTTCCAAGAGTCAATACTATTTTTAGGCAAAGATGAAAACCACGCTTTAGCACGATCTCTAAGCGAAAAAGGAAATAGCTTCAATTTAACGACATCATTATCGACATCTTTTTTCTTTTGCATATCACATAAATCAACGAAGCTATTCAGATGAGTAGCGGCATCTTCACTAGGAAGGCCGGCGAATTGATCTTCCATAACAAGATTCAACAAAGCAGTATTGATTTCACAAGATTCAGTATTGGCAAGAGGAGCACCTGAGTGCTAAGGAAATCATTATTATTGGTATTGGTGAAGTCACACAATTTGGTAGCATCTTGAGCCATCGCGACAAACAAGCAATCCAACACACGAACAAACAAAAAGGCAACAGGAAAAAGAGGAGGAGATTGGGAAAGAGAGGGCGAATAAAACGACAAGGGTGAAGTGGGGGAGAGGAAAACAAGAGGAAAATGGCAAATAATGTAATGCGAGAGATAGGGATTGTGATGGGTACTTGGTATGTTTGACTTGCTCGCGCGGGCCTCCCCGGCAACGGCGCCAGAAATCCTTCTTGCTACGTCTTGAGCTTGCGTTGGTTTTCCCCGAAGATGAGAGGATGATGCAGCACAGTAGCGTAAGTATTTCCCTCAGTTTTTGAGAACCAAGGTATAAATCCAGTAGGAGGCCACGCACAAGTCCCTCGTACCTGCACAAAACGATAGCTACTCGCAACCAACGTGATTAGGGGTTGTCAATCCCTTCACGGTCAACCCCTAATAGACCCGGGGCAAAGTAAAACAAAGCAAATAAATAAAGTGATAGAGATAAAAGGCAAAGTGAAAAGTGAAAAGGCAAAGTAAAACAAAGCAAATAAATAAAGTGATAGAGATTGATATGATGAGAATAGACCCGGGGGCCATAGGTTTCATTAGTGGCTTCTCTTAAGAGCATAGATATTCTATGGTGGGTGAACAAATTACTGTTGAGCAATTGACAGAATTGAGCATAGTTATGAGGTTATCTAGGTATGATCATGTATATAAGCATCACGTCCGAGACAAGTAGATCAAAACGATTCTGCATCTACTACTATTACTCCACTCATCAACCGCTATCCAGCATGCATCTAGAGTATTAAGTTAAAAATAGAGTAACTCCTTAAGCAAGATGACATGATGTAGAGGGATAAATTCATGCAATATGATAAAAACCCCATCTTGTTATCCTCGATGGCAACAATACAATACGTGCCTTGCAACCCTTTCTATCACTTTGGTAAGGGCCGCAAGATTGAACCCATAGCCATGCACTTCTCCCATTGCAAGAACTACCAATCTAGTTGGCCAAACCAAACGGATAATTCGAAGAGACTTGCAAAGATAACTCAATCTTACATAAAAGAATTCAGAGAAGATTCAAATATTATTCATAGATAAGCTGGATCATAAACCCACAATTCATCGGTCTCAACAAACACACCGCAAAAAGAAGATTACATCGAATAGATCTCCATGAGATAGGGGAAGAACATTGTATTGAGATCCAAAAAGAGAGAAGAAGCCATCTAGCTACTAGCTATGGACCCGAAGGTCTGAAGTAAACTACTCACACTTCATCGGAGGGGCTATGGTGTTGATGTAGAAGCCCTCCGTGGTGGATGCCCCCTCCGTGAGCTCCTAACAGGCCCCAAGATGGGATCTCGTGGATCTGAGGAAGTTGCAGCGGTGGAATTAGGTTTTGGCTCCTGTTACGATCATTTGGGGTACGTAGGTATATATAGGAGGAAGGAATGCGTCGGTGGAGCGTCGGGGCCCACGAGGTAGGGCGCGCCAGGCGCGCCCTCCACCTCGTGACCGCCTCTGGCACTTCTTGGAGTAGGGTCCAAGTCTCACGGATCACGTTCGGTTGGAAAATCATGTTCCCGAAGGTTTCATTCCGTTTGGACTCCGTTTGATATTCTGCATTTCTTGAAACTTGAAATAGGCAAAAACTGCACTGGGCTGGGCCTCCGGTTAATAGGTTAGTCCCAAAAGTAATATAAAAGTGGAAAATAAAGCCCAATATAGTCCAAAACAGTAGATAAAATAGCATGGAGCAATCAAAATTATAGATACCTTGGAGACGTATCACTCGACACGGCACCGACTCTACAAGGAGCACCATCTCTGGCGATAGCAATGCCGGCACCTGCACCAACACTTGCACTTGCATCTGCTCCAGACGTGCAGGGTTGCACCGGCAACATATCTTGGGCTGCAGTTCACACTTCATATACCAAAGTCCTTACAAAACCGACATGTCCACCTTCTTGGTAAGCATTGGCCGCCCAAGTGCTTCGTTCTTTTTTCTTTCCATGTTGTTTCACATGATTCACTTTGTTGATCTAACTGTTTGGGTATGTCTTCTTGTTTGCAAACAGAGAATTCCTAGAGCAACGATGGAGTTGTTCAACAATCCGGGCGACCGCGGCCAAGTTTCTCTTACCATGCGTAGCCTTGGTGTGAATGAACCTGCTCAATATACTGTAAGTACAAAGGATGTTCGCATGATGATTGATGCTAAAGGATGGTCAAGGTTCATATCTAAATCATATCTTGCGGTAGGGGATGATGTCAAAATAGAACTTTCTCGGCAAGGAGAGCTGGTCCAAATCAACTTTGAAATTCTTCAGTAGCAGCACGCAACTACCAAACTGATCTATCCTCGGAGAGATTTTGATGTAATAATCTGGCATGGTGAAACAAGTGTCCTATGTGTATAAGTAGTACGACAGTATTATTTATCACATGGTATATCGTTGATAGAATTGCAACTCTGATTGCTGGTTAGGAACTGTCGTTCGATTTCATTCCAATAGCTGCCGTGCTTTATTCAATTTTGTGTATTCGTCTTCCGACAGCATCTAAAACCAGCGATGTACCAATCGCTTGCAATATAAAAAGCGCTGAGGTAGAACACATGGGCCCCCAAACATGCAGGGTCGGCCTGCGGCCCAAAGTCCAGAACCGTGTGCCTATCTGAGTATTATATTCTCAGCTGAACCCCCATAAAAAAAGCTAAACCCCCATAATGCCCGTGCATTGCAGAGGGAGTATATTTCTGTCAAAAAATATATTTATGTGTAACTAGTTACTCCTGTCTTTCTACTTCCTTTCGCTGATATGTGGGGAAACCGGCAACGGGGTCCACGTGCCATATGCACAAATTAGAGTGCACAACTTCACGGTAGACACACCCGGTCAGAAGCGCGCAAAGAATGCCCAATGAGCCGTCAAATCACAAACCCCCTTTCCGGCTTAAGCGAAGTCGGACAGACGAAGCGGCAATATTTCACTGGGCCTGAATCCCTTCTCCCTCGTTTGCTTGTTCAGAGAAAACCCTCTCGGCGATTGCATAGGGTTTTCTCATGGAGAACCAGTCTGAGTTCTTCATCCATCCCCGATAAATCCAAGTCCCTTGGTCGCAGGTAATCCTAGGATGGCAGCCACCGCCGTTGATGCATTTTTCTTCCTACTGAATCTAGTGTGTTTCATTTGCAGTGCCCAAAGTGCGAGTACCCTACAGGTTTCTGCGCCCTTGGCGAGACGCCACACTTGTTCCTTCTCATCCTAACACAGCATTTTGAAACGCGCACAGTATGTTCCTAGAATCCTCTTTTCTATCCGGGAGGGTGGGGTTTTTTTTGAACATGCTGTGTTCTCATATTATTTTTCCTGCAGTGTATTATTTGCTCTGCCAGAACACATGTAGTCAAGATGCTCGGCCTTGCCATAACTGAATACACTAGTTTAATGGTCACAGTGAAGACAACCCATGGATATAAGTTCCGAGTTCGGTTCATGAACCAAGAAGATCGCTGCTTTTTTTATGGCCGAACTTGGATAAACTTTCTCAAGTGTTACAGACTGAAAGTTGGCGCGCATTTAATGTTGATGGAAATAGCAGAACCTGGTCTCATCTTCACTGCGATCTTCCACCCCGACGTCGTTCCAATTGTTCATCCATGTTAGTTTTGTATCTGGTTATTGCTTGTTTCCTCGATTACTTCTTAATCCACCTATTCTGTCTAACTAATCACAATTTAACTTTAGAAGTAGCAACGAATCTCTTACGAAGATGCTACTTCTAACTAATATTTTCTTATAATTGGTGGCACGTGTAGGTTTTTGCAGAGTTAAGCGATACCGCTTCGTTTGTTACTTTGTAATAACTCGGCTGTTACTAATGGCCTTTGAAGTTGATCGGATCGACATCCACAAGTTCCTATACTTTATTGATCGTCTTGAGGTCCTTGTGGGGCGTTTAAATGGTGGAAGGCCACGTGGGATATGTGTGCATCGCTGCACTCGTTGAACAGGTCCAACTGTGTCGAGAAACTTATGGTACGAGCTGTTTTCTATTATATATGTTATTCATAAACTACTGCTTATACACAGTTTTATAGCTGTGATCTTCTTGAAACAGGAACTGCCGAGTTCTATTGTTCCTATACAGATGCCTGATCATGGTCGGGTCAGACTTGCGCTTGGTCAAAACATGATGTTTATGTCGACCTACTCAATTCCCCTTGGAAGTGAATAGATACTTATTCATGGGTGGTCTCAAATAATGAAGGTCCGTCCATCTTGGAGAATAGGACAGAAGATTATGTTCATGCTTTTCCATGGCTCTAAAGCGAATATCCTGTTTATTGACCATGTTGCGAGATGAAGCCGCTTCGGAAAGGTTGTGGATGCGGGGTGGCGCCTAGGCCTTGTCACGGGGCTTGGCGGCCTCACCCTTGGTTAATCAGAGGCAAAGTAGCACTGCTCGAGGCGTGCTTTATGTACGGTTGAACACGTATAAGTACTCATCTTGCTTTCACTTTGGTTGTTAAGTGCCCTGCTGGTTTCGATTAAGGTTGTTAAGTACTCCTGCTGCTTTTACGATCGTCGTGTTTCTTGATCTGTCTTCCTCCAGCCGCCAAAACCAAACCAGCGACGGCGGGCCCGCCTGCTTCTGCCTCCCATGGCTGGCTGTGCCTCAGCGCACGCACCGCCGCCCCATCGTCTCCTAAATCATTAACGCCGACGTCCTCCGCGCGCTTTCTTGCGCTCGCCGCGGCGCCGCCCTCTCGCGTTGTCAACATGGTCAACAAACAACAGGAATCGGCAGAAGTACATGGAGAGGATGACAGTAGGGGCCCACCACGTTAGCGTGTGGAAAAATAAAATGCTTCCTCCTAGTGTTTTCACGACATCCGGGACCCACGACATTGTGAGCGTATATAGTCAATAGACAAGAGAACAACACAAGATCGGCTGACACCTGGGACGTAGCTACTCGAGCAATATTTTTTTTGTTTGGTATTGTTGAGATGGAGCAGGGTTTGAACTGGGCTGTGGCCCATCTAGCCTAGGCTTATATTTTATGTTCACCATGTGACCAGCCCATCTATTTTTTCTTTGTGAAAATGAGCCCAGTTTATTTTTTCTAAAGAATACCCAATCCAGTCCTACTTATTTTTCTACATACGATGGGCTGCAACTCTTTCAAGACGCTGCAAATCTTGAAACTAATATGAAATGGGTTGTAAATATAAAAACAGATGACAAATTGGCAATTACTTTATAATTTCTGATTTTTTTTCACATTTTCAGATTCCTATTTCACTTGGCATTAACCTAATTTAAATATATCTTCAAACTACTTTAAATCTGGCTCGACATTTCGATATTAAAAATAGTTTGGAACCCGTAGAAATATGCGAAATTGGCCCTGGCCAACCAAAAAAACGACTGCAATAAATTGCATAAGAAGTTGCCATGAGCTATATATAAATTATTAAAAAAAAGAGGGAGTGGTCTGACTTGTGGCCTGTTTAGTTGACGCGTATGCAAGATTTTTTTAGTTATTATATACGTCAACATTCTAGCAGACGTAACCGTTGGATGTCAATCCAACGGTCGTCGTGTTTCTTCAATCTCTGATCTTCTTGCTCCATCCGCCAAAGCAGCGCCGGCGGGACCGCCTGCTCCCGCCTCCCGTGGCCGGCTAGGCTGCCGCGCAGGCCTCAGCGCCCCCTACTACTCCCACCGTTGGCCAGGGCATCCCTCTACACACCCACACGCCCTGTTATTCTGCGGCGACGGCAGCCTCACACCGCAGCCGAACCGGTGAACCCTCGTACTCCTCTCCGCGCGGGCTTCCACTGCCGCGTCTTCCCCGGCTCCGCGTCGTCCCCTTCCTAGGCCTCGCCGTCGTCCACCGCCATGGTGCTCTCGGCGCGGCGTGGTCAATGTGGTCAACGACCGACTTCCATCGGAAGAGTACTGTACGTGGAGAGGCTGACAGCTGGGTCCACGGCAGCCGCAAGGAAGTGCCTCCTTATTACGAGCAAAATAATTATTCCCCCACCGACAGCGAGGACCTGCCGGACGGACCACCGATATTGTGAAAAAATGTTTGCCTCGACTTGCTGGGACCCACAGTGACGGCCACCGTATTTCGCGAAAAAATTGTTCCCCCCACTGTCATCTCGGGCCCACCGGAAGTGCCTCCTTATTACGCACAAAAAAATGAATACCCCCCTGCTAGCTGGGACCCACCTTGGTGGGAGGCTGACTTGTGGGGCTACTAAGTTGACTGGGACAGATGCCTTTGTCAACTTTAGTCAATACATGAACGATTCTAGCTCCAGTGACCGTACGATGTCCATCCAACGGCCGTAGTGCTTCTTCAACCTCTGGTCTTCTTGCTCCAGCCGCCCAAAGCAGCGCCGGTCGTGCCACCTGTTCCTGCCGCCCGTGGCCGGCTGTGATGCCGCGGAGGCCTCAACGCCCCCTACTAATCCTACCGCTGGCCAGGCCATCCCTCTACGCACCCACAGCCCCTGTTATTCTGCGGCGACGACAGCCTCATACCGCAGCCGAGCAGGTGAACCTCGTACTTTCACGCGTGGGCATCCATACCGCGTCTTCCCGGCTCGCGTCGTCCCCTTCTTAGGCCTCGCCGTCGTCCACCGCCTGGTGCTCTCGGCGCGCCCGTGGTCAACGTGGTCAAGGAATGGCTTCCATCGGACGTGGATCAGACGTGGAGAGGGCCGATACCGGGTCCACGGCCGCAGCAAGGAAGTGCCTCCTTATTACATAGAAAATAATGATTCCTCCACCTGACAGCTGGGACCCACCGGACGGGCCACTGTATTTCGCGGAGAAAACATTTCCCCTTGACTGCTGGGACCCACCAGCTTCATCTTCGCACGCAAGGAAGTGCGTACGGGCAAAAAAAAAACGATTCGCCCCCTGACTGCTGGGACCCACCAGCTATACCTTCGCATGCAAGGAAGTGCGTCAGGGCAAAAAAATGATCGCCCCCTGACTGCTGGGACCCACCGGCTACATCTTCGCACGCAAGGAAGTGCGTCTGGGCAAAAAAAAAACTATTCGCCCCCTAACTGCTGGGACCCACCAGCTACATCTTCGCACGCTAGGAAGTGCTCGATACCGGGACCCACCTGGTCAAGCGTATGTAGCGTTGTCATTCGGTCGTGAACGTGTATGTACATACTGGTCGTTGTAGAGGCGCCGCGACGTGTCGTAGTAGAGAGGCGCCAAGACGTAGCATGTACACGCACGTCTGCCGCCGTGGTGCAAGAAAGAAAATACGGCCACGTATTTGTACATACGGGTGGGGTCTTGAACGCCTACTCGCGCATACGTACGGCCAGGGCTCGTGTACTGGCTGGGTCGGAACGGAGAAACAGCGTCATCGTCGTGTTTATGGGGAGGCAACAGAGTGCGTCGTGTTCATGGGGAGGCAAAGGAATGCGTCGTGTTCGTCGGGAGGCAACGGAACGCGTGGGAGCCAACTGGCTGGGTCGGAACGGAATGCGTGGTCGTGTTCATCGGGAGGGCTTGGACGGAACAGGCGATGGAAACGAGGCCTGGCGTACCACACAAAGGAGGAAACGGACCTCCTACATTCAGAACGGGGGTCCTGTTGATCGGGAGGGGTGTGGCGTACTGCAAAACGGAGGAAACGGACCTCCTACAGTAGAAACGGGGGTCCTGTTGATTGGGAGGGGTGTGGCGTACCGCAAAACGGACGAAACGGACCTCCTACGGTCGAAACGGGGGTCCTGTTGATCAAAAGGGGTGTGGCGTACCGCAAAACGGACGAAATGGACCTCCTACGGTCGAAACGGGGGTCCTGTTCATCGGGAGGGGTGTGGCGTACCGCAAAACGGGACTCCACGGGATATTGTTCATCTCCACCGTCGACCTCCTCCAGCCTCCACGGGCTACCGTCAATCTCCTCCAGCCTCCACGGGCTCCTGTTCATCCAGCCTCCACCGCGCGCTACTCCACCGGCTACTGTTCAACCACCCCTCCACCGTCTACTGTTCATCCAGCCCTCCACACCACGGGGTCCTGTTCAACCACCCCTCCACGGGCACCCCTCCACCGTCTACTGTTCATCCAGCCCTCCACACCACGGGGTCCTGTTCAACCACCCCTCCACGGGCACCCCTCCATCGTCTACTATTCATCCAGCCCTCCACACCACGGGGTCCTGTTCATCTAGAGGCAAACACCACCACTCACTGTTCATTCAAATCCCCGCAACACTCACTGTTCATCCCAGAGGCAGCATCGATCGGCTTCAGTTAGCAGCAGTAGCGAAGGAATCGCTCGATCGGGTTCAGTTAACAGCCATTGATCGATCGCTCGGATTGATGTAGCGTAACTGCGGCAATCGCTCGGGTTCAGTTAGAGCCCAACGCCTCGCTCGGGTTCAGTTAGAACCGACGCCTCATACACACACGCGTACGTATACGAGAGAAACGCGCATCGCTCGGCCCCCGACCTCCCACCATAACAGGGAACTCCCCGAAATTTTCCTCCCCCTCGCTTCTACCACGGTTTTTTCCGTCATGGACGGCCCAAAGAATGTCATGCAGCTGCGTCTCCGGCCCGCCTAGGACGAAAAGCCCATTTTCTGTCATGATTTTTTGTCATAGAAGTAGGAGCCCACCACATCTATGATGATACCTGGTTTTGTCATAATTATCGTCATAGTAGTGTCATATGTATGACAGAAATTTTTTTTGTTTGGCCCAAAATGTCACGGGTGTGTCTTTTTTTCTGTAGTGAGGCTTCTCAAGTTACTTAATGCTTTGCCTGATCATCCTCTTAAGAAAAATGAAATACTTGATATCTTTTATAATGGACTAACCGATGCTTCCAGAGATTACCTGGATAGTTGTGCTCGTTCTGTTTTCAGGGAAAGAACACCGGATGAAGCTGGAATTCTATTGAATAATATGTTGACAAATGAAAATAATTGGACACTTCCTGAGCCAGCTCCTAAGCCAAATCATGAGCCTAGTCCTAAACAAACTACGAAGAAAAGAAGTGTTCTATTTCTCGATCTGAAGATATGCAAGAGGCAAAGAAATCTATGAAAGAAAAGGGTATTAAAGCTGAAGATGTTAAGAATTTACCTCCTATTGAAGAAATACATGGTCTTAATTTACCGTCTGTTGAAGGAACTTGTGATCTTAATCCTCCACCTATTGAAGAAACTCATGGTCTTGATAACCCGACACAGGTAGTAAAGGTAAATTCTCTCTATATATTTGATGAAGGTGATATTCCTCACTATAAGTCTGCTAGACAATGCTTAGAAGAGTTTGATAATTTTATTGTCAAACAAGAAAACTTCAATGCTTATTTTGGTAGACAATTGAAATACAATTCCGATACGCTTAAACACTTGGGTGATTATAAGGCTGATGTTAGAGGTGAACTTAAACTCATTATTAAACATGCTTCTATGGTTACCACTCAAGTAGAACAAGTACTTAAAGCTCAAAATGATTTGCTCAATGAGATGAATAGTAAGAAAAATGATTATGCTGTTAGAGTGGCTACTAGAACTGGTAAGATGACTCAGGAACCTTTGTATCCTGAAGGCCACCCTAAGAGAATTGAGCAAGATTCTCGAGAAATAATATAGATGCACCTAGTCCTTCTAAAAATAAGAAAAATAAAAATGATAGGACTTTGCATACTTCTAGTGAACCTATTGCTGAACCACCTGAGAATCCAAATGATATTTCTATTTCTGATGCTGAAACACATTTTGGTATTGAACATGAACCTAGTGATAATGTTCATGATGATGATCAACCTAGTAATGATAATGATGTAGAAATTGAACCTGCTGTTGATCTTGATAACCCACAATCAAAGAATCAACGTTATGATAAGAGAGACTTTGTTGCTAGGAAACATGGTAAAGAAAGGGAACTGTGTGTTCAGAAACCCATGCCTTTTCCTCCCAAGCCATCCAAGAAAAAGGATGATGAGGATTTTGAGCGCTTTGCTGAAATGATTAGAACTATCTTTTTGCATATGCGATTAACTGATATGCTCAAAACAAATCCTTATGCTAAGTAGATGAAATATATTGTTACAAATAATAGAAAGATACCGGAAGTTGAAATTTCCACCATGCTTGCTAATTATACTTTTAAGGGTGGAGTACCAAAGAAACTTGGAGATCCAGGAGTACCAACTATACCATGCTCCATTAAAAGAAACTATGTTAAAACTGCTTTATGTGATCTTGGAGCTGGTGTCAGTGTTATGCCTCTCTCTTTATATCGTAGACTCAATTTGAATAAGTTGACACCTACTGAAATATCTTTGCAAATGGCTGATAAATCAACTGCTATACCTGTCGGTATTTGTGAGGATGTGCCTGTTGTGGTTGCAAACGTTACTTTAACGGACTTTGTTATTCTTGATATTCCCGAGGACGATAGTATGTCTATTATTCTTGGAAGACCTTTTTTGAATACTGCAGGGGCTGTTATTGATTGCAACAAAGGCAATGTCACTTTTCATGTTAATGGCAATGAGCATACGGTACATTTTCCGAGGAAACAACCTCAAGTCCATAGTATCAATTCTATTGGAAAAATTCCATTGATTATATTTGGAGGTTTTGAATTTCATCTTCCTACTGTCAAAAAGAAATATGATATTATTATTATTGGGGATGTGCATATCCCCGTTGAGGTAACATAGTGTTATTCGAAATTTCTCCGGTTCCATGTTATTCGGAATGAGTTTGTTAACAAGACTTGATCAACCTAGTTAGTGGATTCCTTTTGATGAGCATGAGATGGATGAAACTAGAAGGCACAATCCTCTGTACCCTCCTTCTACTTTTTGTTATTTAGTTGAAATAAAGTAAAAATAGTATTTATCTGTCTGTTTTCTGATTTATCTGTGCAACATAAAAATACCCTGAAAATAAAAGTTCTCCAAATGCCCTGAAAATGGAATATGATTTTTTGTAGAATATTTGAGAATATCTGGCACCGAGAATATTTTATGGATCGAGCGGGAATCAAGGAAGAATTTGACGTATATTTGCGTAACGCTGATCTTGTGAGCTTCGAGGCAGACAGATGCCGCCAGTACCACTATCTCACTAGTACATTTGTGAGGAGGTTTGAATTTTCATCTTCACGTAATTCTCCAACTGTCCTGTTTGATCTTTATGAAAAATCTTATACCATGGACTTAGAGGGTTTTACTTCTGCTTGCAAACTTCCACAATGGGGTAGTGTTAGTGAGCCCCGTAAATCTGAATTTAGAAACTTTCTTGCTGGTATAACTGTGGGGGATCCTAGAGATATAGCACAAGCTACCATATGGAGCATTCACTTCCCTGCTATACATTATTTTGCTCTCTTCATAGGTAGGTCCATAAATGGTAAAGATGAAGCATGTCATATGTGTGTTCCTGACCTCAGTATTCTTAGGAATGCTGTGTTAGGAGATAAATCTTATAATTTGGGAGCCATTGTTGCACGTAGGTTGCATAATAATAGATTTAATGGATTTCTTTGGTGGAATTTATGCAACCCGCTTAGCTGATTTTCTTGGTGTAGAGGTTCGTGAGGATGACATTGAGTTGCCTCCTACTTATTTAGACTATAATTCCATGGTCTACCACCAGTTTGTCGAGAGGAATGAATCACCTCTCCAAAGATCGACTAATCTTTGACAAACGGCGTGTTGTCCGTATTACTCTCCCTGCTCCTGCCTTCTTTGATTATCAGGCAAAAGGAAGACATTTTATTACCAGAGAGGAGGCATATGAGTACGAGAGGAGGGCGGAGGCAGCTCGCCGCCACGCTGCAGCTCAGGAAGCGATAACCGCTGCATCTCAGTACGACCCCAGCTACAACTATGGATATCTGCAGGCCATCCTTGGCAATGAACCAACTTAGGCCAAAAGCCTAAGCTTGGGGGAGTACGTATTTCCCACCGAAATTACATTTATGTTCACACACACTCATTGCTAGATGTCGGTGCTCATACTTTTTCACTGTAATATCCATGCTAGTTTATTTTCTTTTTCTTGCTTTCTTCTTGTGTGTTTGAAAAACCTTAAGAAAAAAATTGTAGTAGCTTTTAGTTAATTTACCTTTCTCGCTGTAGTAGTAATAATTAAAAAGAAAACCCAAAAGGATTTCTCATTCTTATTTTTTTGTTGGGAGCTTTCCCGTGTAAATAGTTTTTATTTCTTTTCTTTTCTTTGGGGGTCGATAGGAGAAGACCATGATTAAATTGTTGAAGTGGCTCTTATATGCATTATTGTTGACTCAACCAAGAGCCCATATTGCTCTTCTCCTATTTATTGAATGCTCGCAGATTCCAGCTTAGTCCAATGCACGTGCACTCTTATTATTATTCGCATCATTCGGTCGTGCAAGTTAAAGGCAATTATGACGATATATGATGGGCTGACTGAGATGAGAAAAGCTGGTATGAACTCGATCTCTCTTGTTTTTGTAAATATGATGAGTTCATCGTTCCTGATTCAGCTTATTATGAATAAACATGTTTGCAATGACAATTAGAGATCATAGTTGCTCGTGCCATGCTTTATTAGCTATGAGTTATAATGGTTTACCTTGCGTGCCAACATGCTATTAAAATGGTTGTGATGTGGTATAGTGGGGTGGTATCCTTCTTTGAATGATTTAAGCGACTCGACATGGCACATGTTCACACATGTAGTTGAAACAAATCAACACAGCCTTCACGATATTTATGTTCATGGTGGATTATATCCTACTCATGCTTGCATCAAATGTTTATTAATTTTAATGCATGTTCATGACTGTTGTCGCTCTCTAGTTGGTCGCTTCCCAGTCTTTTGCTAGCCTTCACTTGTACTAAGCGGGAATACTGCTTGTGCATCCAATCCCTTAAACCCCAAAGTTATTCCAGATGAGTCCACTATACCTTCCTATATGCGGTATCTACCTGCCGTTCAAAGTAAATTTGTATGTGCCAAACTCTAAACCTTCAAATAAACATTCTGTTTTGTATGCTCGAATAGCTCATGTGTCAACTAGGGCTGTCCGTATCTTCCATGCTAGGCGGGTTATTCTCAAGAGGAGTGGACTCCGCTCCTCATTCACGAGAAAATGGCTAGTCTCCGGGATGCCCAGTCCCATGCTTTATGCAAACTAAATCAAAACAATTGCAAACAAAACTCCCCACAGGAATTTGTTGCTAGTTGGAGACACTCGTTGTTTTGAGCAAGTCATGGATTGTTGCTTGTTGGTGGAGGGGGAGTATAAACTTTACCATTCTGTTTGGGAACCGCCTATAATGTGTGTAGCATGGAAGATATCGCCATCTCTTGGTTGTTATGTTGACAATGAAAGTATGCCGCTCAAAATATTATTTATCTCTATTTCAAAACCGAGCTCTGGCACCTCTACAAATCCCTGCTTCCCTCTGCAAAGGGCCTATCTATTTAATTTTATGTTGAGTCATCACCCTCTTATTAAAGAGCACTAGCTGGAGAGTGTACCTGTCATTTGCATCCATTACTATTAATTTATGTTGGGTATGACTATGACTGGATCTCTTTTACCATGAATTACAATGTCTAGTCAGTCCTTGATCTTTAAAGGTGCTCTGCATTTATGTTTTGCGGTCTCAGAAAGGGCTAGTGAGATAACATCTTGTTATATCATATCATGATTGTTTTGACAAAGTGTTGTCATCCGAGATTTATTATTATCGCTCGCTAGTTGATTATGCCATTGATATGAGTAAACATGAGACCTAAGAGTTATTGCAAATGTGGTTAGTCATGATCTTTGCTGAAAACTTGAATGCTGGCTTTACATATTTACAACAACAAGAGAAAACATAGTTTGTAAAAGTTTTTCTTTATCACTTTCAGTTTATCAACTGAATTGCTTGAGGACAAGCAAAGGTTTAAGCTTGGGGGAGTTGATACGTTTCCGTCGTATCTACTTTTCCAAACACTTTTGCCCTTGTTTTGGACTCTAACTTGCATGATTTGAATGGAACTAACCCGGACTGACGCTGTTTTCAGCAGACTTTCCATGGTGTTATTTATGTGCAGAAACAAAAGTTCTCGGAATGACCTGAAACTCCATGGAACGTCTATTTGGAAATAATAAAAATCCTTGCAAAAGATGAAGACCAGGACGCCCACACCCTGGCCACGAGGGTGGAGGGCGCGCCCTCCCCCTAGGAGAGGCTCCGGAGAGGGGGGTTCGTCGCCGTCGTCATCATCAACCATCCTCTATCACCAATTTCATGATACTCACTGCCGTGCCTGAGTAATTCCATCGTAGGCTTGCTGGACGGTGATGAGTTGGATGAGATTTATCATGTAATCAAGTTAGTTTTGTTAGGGTTTGATCCCTAGTGTCCACTATGTTCTGAGATTGATGTTGCTATGACTTTGCTATGCTTAATGCTTGTCACTAGGGCCCGAGTGCCATGATTTCAGATCTGAACCTATTATGTTTTCATGAATATATGTGAGTTCTTGATCCTATCTTGCAAGTCTATAGTCACCTATTATGTGTTATGATCCGACAACCCCGAAGTGACAATAATAGGGATACTTCTCGGGGATGACCATAGTTTGAGGAGTTCATGTATTCACTATGTGCTAATGCTTTGTTCCGGTTCTCTATTAAAAGGAGGCCTTAATATCCCTTAGTTTCCATTAGGACCCCGCTGCCACGGGACGGTAGGACAAAAGATGTTATGCAAGTTCTTTTCCATAAGCACGTATGACTATATTCGGAATACATGCCTAGTTTACATTGATGAATTGGATCTAGTTCTGTGTCACCCTATGCTATGATTGTTACATGATGAACCGCATCCGGCATAATCCTCCATCACCGATCCAATTCTTACGAGCTTTTCACATATTGTTCTTCGCTTATTTACTTTTCTGTTGCTACTATTACAATCACTACAAAACACCAAAAATATTATTTTTGCTACTGTTACCATTACTTCCATATTACTTTGCGACTAAATACTTTGCTGCAGATACTAAGTTATCCAGGTGTAGTTGAATTGACAACTCAACTCCTAATACTTGAGAATATTCTTTGGCTCCCCTTGTGTCGAATCAATAAATTTGGGTTGAATACTCTACCCTCGAAAATTGTTGCGATCCCCTATACTTGTGGGTTATCAGAGTTCTTCGCCAAGACGGCTCATCGCGCCCATCGCCTCCTGGAAGAGCTCATGGCGAACGACGCTCCGCCCACGCTCGAACTCGAACGCGCGGCTCACCTGTTCCTCCGCTCCGGGGGCTGCAGGCGAGGCATCAAGCGGCGCACCACCCCTCGGCAGGGGGCTGGGGGCTGGCGCTGCCTCAGGAGCCAGCCAGTTCGTGCGGGGCCCCTGGTCGGTCAGGGCCCGCTGCTTGAAGAAGAACCAAGGGCTGAAACCAACCAGCCGTCGTCCGGGACCAGAGGAGGGGCCCGCGGGATGCCCGCCGAGCTCCAAGCTAGACCGTGAAGGGAGGACCTCGGGGCCGCGGATCCAAGGTGCCAAGAAGGCAAGCGCGCCCCCTCGGCCGGCTCCGCTCTGGTCTAGACGTGCAAGCTCGGGGAACTCAAGGCCGACGGGGGTGCCGAGGAAGGCGGGGACCGCCTCACGAGGGACCCGACAGCGCTGGCAGAACGGGTCCTGAAGAGCTAGCGTCAGGAAGGAAAGCAGCAATCAAGAAATCACAAGGTGCAGTACTTACTCGTGGATAGCCAAGTACTTTCGCCGCTTCAACGGCCCGAAGATGTTGTTGCTGCTCGGGGGTCCTTTCCTCTTGCGGAGCTCCTCGAAGTCCACGCAAAGCCGACCGAAGCGCTGGACGTGACGGCCGGTTCGAGGCGGGGCCGAAGAAGAGCTTGGAGAGACAACTTCAGGGGTGCTTGGCTGCGGCGAACAGTCGGGCCCCATCTCGCTACGACCTCCCGAGGCTTTGACCTCGGGAACTGCATGCTGCGTCGCCTCAGTGACCGATGCCCCAGGGGAGGGATCGCGAGCCCCCGAGGACGACGCTCCCGGATCTCCGTGCGACATGTGCTCTTCAGCGCTGGGGCCGCCGGCCTCCGTCGGAGCTCGCCCTCCTGCACCCTCACTCGGGGCGAGCTCGGCACCGGTGACGAGGAGTGGGACCACGTCGACAGGATTCTCGCGAGGCCCCACCAGGCCGATCGGGCGCAGGCCCCACTCATCAAAGGAGGGCATGCTCGCCGAAAACTCATCCTTGTTCTTGCAACGGTACAGCAAACAACTCTTCCTGGGCATGTCGTCTGGCAGAGGGGTTCCCGTCAGGACCATAAGAACTGTCTCCCGCGTCTTAAGAGGAAGCCCATCCTCTTGAAACCTCATGTGGTCCTGACTGCTGAGCAAGGCCCACATCGGGCGGGAATGGTGCTGAAGTGGAGCGACTCGGCGCTTGACAAACTCCTTCGCCACCATAGGCGCAGTCACACCGCGGTCGTTCAACCTCCTCAGCCTGGCCCATACGGGAGCGAGGCGGGGGCTCGTGAGCTTCTAATGGCCCCAACCGGAGTTCGGAACAGTAGGCCCCGTCGGGGCATGGAGCAGAAGGCTGAGCACACCGGCGTCAACGAACACACATCATGTTCGGAACTCGCTCGTGGATGGAGGGAGCTCAAAGTCAATCCCCTCACCTGCCGTCGCGGCCACGGCCTGGAAGCTCACGCACCCCGAGCAATGCTGAGGGTCACCCAGGTGCAGTGAGAAGAAATGGCGGAGGAGGGCCACCGAAGGAGCGATACCCACCATGGCTTCGCACACAAAGGCGAAGACAACAAGAAGAGTCACCGATTGAGGGTCAAGATGTAGCATGTGGATCTGATAATGCTCGAGCACCGCGCTAAAGAAGGCGGAGAAGGGAGGAATCAGGCCAGCCTAGAGGGCATCTATGAAGATTGGGACTTCAGTGGCTGCCCGAGCCATGCGAGTGCGAGACGCGGGCCAAGCCACTGTCTCTCTGCACTCGTTGAAGCCTGAAGCAAGCATTGCACGCACCTTGTCCATGGCCTCGTCGTTGAGCACCTGGGATCTGCCCAGTGCCGGCTCGACAGCTGGAGGCACGCTTGGCAGAGACAGGGGCTTCTTCCCCTTGTCTGCTTGTTCGGCGCCATGGCAGTGAAGCGGGCAGAGGGCAGGTCTGATTGGAGAAGAGAAACAGAGTCTCGAGGAAGCAGAGAGATTGGGGAAGCAAGGCGCAGATGATGGAGGAATAACTGAGTAGGTGCAGCCAAGCGGATTCTAAGGCAGCGTGGGGAAGCGGGGACGCCCACGTCCAATCAACCGCCATGCGTCGACCGAGGCCACAGGCTTTTGGGGCCCGCGGCGCTCCGCACTTGACCTTTGGCTTCGCCTCGAATCCAAGCCCGAGCGAACCTTGGGCCCGGGGGCTACTGTCAGCGTCCTGGGAACGGGCGTCCCCAGACTTCCTTGCCTGCGGCCCACAGCGTGGCTAAGCTAGTGGGCCGTACGGCCCATCTTCATCAACAAGGCAATCGAGACCTTCGCGAGGGGCCAAGCCTCGCGAGGCGGACGACGCAAGATATCCTCAGGGGCGGTCTAGCCAGGAAGGCTCACGAGAAGCGGAGTTGTCAAGGCGGGGCAAACCTCACGAGGCTCTCGTGAGGTGAGCCATGACGATCAACACTAGACGAGCGCCAGGCGGGCGCCAGTGCGCGCAACGTCCTTGTTTCCTCTTCGGCGCTAAGGCGGCAAGCGCAGGCACGGAGTACCGAGGCATCATGCAAAGTTTGCCATATCGGTGCAACAAGACCAAGACCAGACGGGCGGCAAGACGGAGGTCACCATGGAGCCCAAGACGGCATCATCACCAGAGCCTTTTGCAGGCGAAGACCACTTTTGTCAGGATAGCTTGTACTAGCTGTCCCCTTTCAAATTTGCCCGCCGTTTTTGGCTCCCTTCCCGCTCAATATTTGGGGAGAGGACCAGGGCCTATATAAGTAGAGCTAGCCACCACAGTAGAGGAGAGAGATCAGGTCACGCTCTCACCGCACAAGTTCACCAAGCACAAGAACACCTCAACCTAAGAAGGTTGTTCTTCCCCTTGTACTGCTCATCATCAGCCCAAGAGGCAATCCACCACCACACACTAGAGTAGGGTATTACACCACAACAGTGGCCCGAACTATTATAAATCTCATGTCTCTCTGTGTTGTGAGTTCGTCCGTGAGATCTTAGCGAGCTAGGGCGTGGATTGGTAGGAGGGAAAGAACTTCGTGCGCACCCCAGAGTTCGAACCTTAAGGGTTTTGCCGGAACCCGTGATCCGACAGTGACCAACACCCAAAGGGTTTACTAGAGTCAATAATCTAGTTCACATCGCTATGTGTTTAACACCCAAAGAGTACTAAGGTGTGATCATGTTTTGCTTGTGAGAGAAGTTTAGTCAACTAGTCTGCCACATTCAGAACCGTATGTATTTTGCAAATTTCTATGACTAGAATGCTCTGCACATAGCTACTCTAGCTAATTGCTCCCACTTTCAATATGTATCCAGATTGATACTCATAGTCATCCAGATCGGTGTCAAAAAGTCCCCAAAAAGTTTCGTTGCGTATGGACTCCGTTTGGTCTTGATTTTCTGCAATGTAAAAAACAGGCAAAAAATAGCAACTGGCACTGGGCACTATGTCAATATGCTAGTCCCAAAAAATGATATAAAGTTGCCACAAAATGATTGTAATACATCCAAGAATGATAATATAACATCATGAATACTTCATAAATTTGTCACAACCCTAGAATTGCTTGTATTTAGTTGCATGTGTGAGCATCCATGCATCATGTTTAAATTTATAAAATCTGAATTGGGGATGTTCAAACCCTAGCACCAAATGAATTCAGCTAGGTTCAAATAAAAATATTTTCAATAAACCCAAAATGCCCTTCAGAAATGTTCATTACTTATGGAAAAAGGTTAAAACCTTTACCAGAGGTCATGCACATTTTTCCAAGGCATTTATGGTCTTTGAATTAACTCGTATTGTATTTGAATTGGAGCTATTAATTCCTATAAAATAATTGGTAGCTCCAAATATTCTGAAACATTTTGTGGAGCTTTGGAATAATCCATATTACTTCTACAATAAATCTCAGAAGCTACAAAAATATTTGGTTAGCAAACCAAATTCAAAACAATTACAGAAATAGAAAACAGAAATGGAAAAGAGAGAGAGAGAGAGGAAACCTTACCTGGCAGCCCACTTACCTGGCCAGCTGGCGGCCCGGTAAGACAGCCCAACCCACCAGGGGCAGAGGTGTCTTCCACCTCGCGCCAGTCGGACGTAGGGCACGTGCTCGCTGCGCGCTGGCCACACGCCACGCCACCTCCTGCCTCCGCCGCTTCCTCGACGCGGCTGTCCACGCCACGCAGCACCCTAGACCCCCCCTCGACCACTCCCCTCTCTCCCTGCCTCGCCTCTCTCGCTCTCTCTCTCCCGAAGCCGAGCGGAGCCGTCGCTGCCGTTCACTGCTACTGCGGCCACCGGCTAGCCCTAGCCCCATGGACGTGTCCCCAAGCTCCGTTTCCGACCTCTACGTCCTCCACACCGAGCCACGCATAACGGGAGGCCCTAGAACATCGCCATCGCCGTGGTCATCAACCTCTGCCCGATGATCGCCGTTGTCAGATTCGTCACCGAACGGCCTCCCCCGAGCCCGCCGAGCATCTCTTCGTGACCGTGGTGAGCCCCCGGTCATTTCTCCCCTAACCCCGCTTCCGTTTGGTCGCCGTAGCCGTCGCCCCCTTGCTTACTGTAGCCGCCACCGCACGGGCTCGTCGCTGGTGAAGCCCCAGTGACCTTTTGATTCCGCGCGTTCGTCCGTTGCACTCGCAACGTCTCGTAGAGCAAAACTAGCGCGACAGCCGGCTCGTTTGCAAGCCGTAGCGCTAACCTCGCACCCACCCAAGCTCCGGCCGCCGCCTCGCTCGCTGCCGTTGCTGTTTCTGACCGCCCCGGCATCGCCCACGGCCGCTACCCGATGCGCCTCATTGCGCCGCAGCCATAGAGCCCAACCCCGCCTCCTCCCATCGTCGGAGTTGCCGGATCGAGCGACGCCGCCGCGGTCTGTGGTCGCCGGCGGCCTAACCTCGGCCATGCCGACGTGGCGTCGTCTTTAGCGGCTAATGACGCCACTAACTAACCCCCATGCTCACTGACACACGGGCCCCACACCCTTAATTAACCTGGATTAGTTTCTATTTAGGATTAGATTAAGTCCAGTGGGCCCCGGCTGTCAGGTTTGACCTGCCCAGTCAGCATTGACCTGGCCCCACTGGTCAGCCTCTGTTCCTGCCTTGTTGATACGTCTCCAACGTGTCTATAATTTTTGATTGCTTCGTGCTATATTATATTCTATTTTGGATGATTAATGGGCTTTACTAAGCACTTTTATATGATTTTTGGGAATAACCTATTGACCCAGAGCCAAGTGCCAGTTCCTGTTTTTTCCCTTGTTTCAGTGTTTCGCAGAAAAGGAATATCAAACGGAGTCCAAATGGAATGAAACCTTCGGAAAAGTTATTTTTGGAAAGAAAGATATACCGGAGACTTGGAGTGCACGTCAGGGGATCAACGAGGAGGGCACAAGGCAGGGGGCGCGCCTACCCCCCTGGGCGCGCCCTACACCCTCGTGGGCCCCTTGTGGCTCCCCTGACGTATTTCTTCCTCCTATATATACATATATACCCTAAAACCATCGGGGGACAGAATAGATTGGGAGTTCCGCCGCCGCAAGCCTCTGTAGCCACCAAAAACCAATCGGGACCCTGTTTCGGCACCCTGCCGGAGGGGGGAACCCTCACTGGTGGCCATATTCATCATCCCGGCGCTCTCCATGACGAGGAGGGAGTAGTTCACCCTCGGGGCTGAGGGTATGTACCAGTAGCTATGTGTTTGATCTCTCTCTCTCTCTCTCTCTCTCGTGTTCTTGAGGTGATACGATCTTGATGTATCGCGAGCTTTGCTACTATAGTTGGATCTTATGATGTTTCTCCCCCTCTACTCTCTTGTAATGGATTGAGTTTTCCCTTTGAAGTTATCTTATCAGATTGAGTCTTTAAGAATTTGAGAACACTTGATGTATGTCTTGCCGTGCTTATCTGTGGTGACAATGGGATATCACGTGATTCACTTGATGTATGTTTTGGTGATCAACTTGCGGGTTCCGCCCATGAACCTATGCATAGGGGTTGGCACACGTTTTCGTCTTGACTCTCCGATAGAATCTTTGGGGCACTCTTTGAAGTACTTTGTGTTGGTTGAATAGATGAATCTGAGACTGTGTGATGCATATCGTATGATCATACCCACGGATACTTGAGGTGACATTGGAGTATCTAGGTGACATTAGGGTTTTGGTTGATATGTGTCTTAAGGTGTTATTCTAGTACGAACTCTATGATAGATCGATCCGAAAGAATAACTTTGAGGTGGTTTCGTACCCTACAATAATCTCTTCGTTTGTTCTCCGCTATTAGTGACTTTGGAGTGACTCTTTGTTTCATGTTGAGGGATAGTTATGTGATCCAATTATGTTATTATTGTTGAGAGAACTTGCACTAGTGAAAGTATGAACCCTAGGCCTTGTTTCCTATCATTGCAATACCATTTGTGCTCACTTTTATCATTAGTTACCTTGCTGTTTTTATATTTTCAGATTACAAAAACCTATATCTGCCATCCATATTGCACTTGTATCACCATCTCTTCGCCGAACTAGTGGACCTATACAATTTACCATTGTATTGGGTGTGTTGGGGGCACAAGAGACTCTTTGTTATTTGGTTGCAGGGTTGCTTGAGAGAGACCATCTTCATCCTTCTCCCACAGATTGATAAACCTTAGGTCATCCACTTGAGGGAAATTTGCTACTGTCCTACAAACCTCTACACTTGGAGGCCCAACAACGTCTACAAGAAGAAGGTTGTGTAGTAGACATCACTTGTCACACTGTCATGCGGGACCCACGCATCAGGTTTGACCTGGACCGGGTCTGTTGACCTGCTGAGGTCAGCACGATGTAATGCTGACGCAGTAAAGTGTTTCTGGATTTTAAATAAATCGAAATGATTTATTTATTTTCAGAAATTTGCCTAAACTTCTAAAAATCATATAAAATCAACCGTAGCTCAGAATGAAATAATTTATATATGAAAAATTATCAAAAAAAATTCAATCTATCCATTTGTACTATTTTCATGCATGACAAACCAACATAAACTTGCTGTATAGATGAAAACACATAAAGGGAATTTAAAATGCTTAATTTTGGAGTTGCATTTGAATCCTTGATTCAAATGAGCTCCATTGAACTTGTTGTTGTTTGCATTAGCACAAAAAACATCACATATACATGCCATGTTCATGCATCATATTGTGCATTGCATTGATTGTGTTTATTCTCTGTTTGCCGGTGTTGTTCCCCCTCGGTAGACGTTGTTCCGACGCTGTGATCGTTGACACTGATGAAGACCCAATGCTATCTTCAGAAGTGTCGGGCAAGCAAAACCCCCTTGTTCATTCCGATACAATCCCACTCTCTCACTCCTGCTCTCTTTTATACATTAGGACAACAACGATCCAGCTGTTACATGCTGTGGTAGTTGAACCCTTTCCTCTGCATGACCTGTCATTGCCACAGTAAATAGATGAAACCCACTAGCATGAGTAGGAGTATTTTGAGCCCTGATGTGAGTACTCATTCATGCTTGTTTGTCATGCCTGTCACTGCTTAGAGTTGAGTCAGGTCTGATTCATCGGGGATGAATTGGAATGTGGTGAACATGTCCTACTGTTGAGAGCTAAGTGTGTGAACACGATTTGGTAAAGGTAGCGGTGAGAGGCCATGTAGGAGAACATGGTGGGTTGTCTCATTGCAGCCGTCCTCAAGAACTAAGTTATGTGTTTGTGAACCATGAACAATTACTACCACGCATTGGAATGCTTAAGTGCCCCTCTCGACTTATTAATCAACCAAATCTCTGTCCAGGAGTTATAACTAGTTTCTAGTGTTTGTAGGTAGTGTTAGTAGTCTACCAAGTGGCACCCGGTACAGGTGGGCTTGGGACAGACTAGGCACAGTGGCATGGTGTACCAAGTGGCACCTGGATGGTGGGCTTGGGAACCCTGCTCACATCGTTTGGGGCCATGAGCGACACCCCGGCCGGATCTCCTTGCGGATGGAACCCGAATAGGCGATAAACCAGGACTAGACTTGTGTGGTTAGTCAGGTCATGGCCGACTCCCTCGCCAGGCTTCCACTTGAAGGTTGCCGAGATACACGACGTGTACATGGTGGTAAGTGGCGAGAGCGTGTGTGAAGAAGTACACCCCTGCAGGGTTAACATCATCTATTCGAATAGCCGTGTCCGTGGAAAAGGACTTCTCGGTTGCCTGTACAGTTCATAGACAAGTGAAAGTGGATACTCTAAAACTCCCAAGATAAGCGTGAGTGTTATGGATGGCATTCTCCAAGGGAGATGGGAGCGGATCCATAGCGGTGTATTGACATGGTGAATGTGTGGACTCGTGTGCGCCACCTCAAAGAGTTACTTGCAGTCATAGTTCAGGTTAGCCACTGAGTCAAAGCTGGCTTGCTGCAGTTAAACTCCACCACCCCTTTGTTGATACCGATGCATATGTAGCTAGATCTGATGTAAGTCTTGCTAGGAACATTTGTACTCAAGTTTGCCTATTTTATGTTTTGCAGAGAGACTTCCGTCTCGCTAGTAGTTCCGCGTGGACTTCGACGTTTAGCTTGTTACCTCAGCTACGATCTTGTGCCCTCGGCAGGGTCTTGTAGATAGTCAGGCTTCTCAGCCTTCTTATTTTGAAGTTGTCTGTACTCAGACATGTTTATGCTTTCGCTCGATGCTTGTATGCCTTGTATGTTGGGTCATGAGAGTAATACTTGGCTCCTCGGAGCCTAATGAATAAATACTTGAGTTGTAGAGTTATGTTGTGATGCCATGTTGTATTTACACATATCGAGCATATTGTGTGTATGATTGAAATGCTTGGTATGTGTGGGATCCGACAACTTAGTTGTTTATCCTTGGTAGCCTCTCTTATGGGGAAATGTAGTCTTGTGCTTCCATGAGCCATAGTAGCCCGCTACAGCCCAGTTCACCGGAGTCCTGCTAGCCCAGCACTACTGCTCGGAACACTTGGTAGCGGCATGTGATTCACTTCGTTCTTGTGTCTGTCCCTTCGGGGAAATGTCCACTATAGGAAACAGATAATTTGTCGTCTGTGGATCACAGACGGCAAATACCTAAATCCAGACGGCAAAGTATATTTTGCCGTCAGTTTTTCTTTGTCGTCTGTTGATGACAGCAAACCTTTTCTTTGCCGTCTTCTCGATGAAAAGCTGACGGCAAAGACGTCCCCCGACGCCAAATTAGCAGTTTCCCGTAGTGGTCACGTGGTGACATCCGGAGTCCTGCCTAGCCTGCTACAGCCCGGGTTCCTGGAGTTCTGTTAGCCCAGTGCTACAGCCCGGATTCTCACGCTGCTGACCGACATGCTCGATGTTGATTCATGTATGCCTGTCCCCGTAAGTTAGTGCCACTTTGGGTTCATGCCAATCATGTCGGCCCGGGTTCTCTGTCATATCGATGCTAGCGACACTATCATATACGTGAGCCAAAAGGCGCAGACGATCCCGGGCCATGGTAAGGCGACACCCGTGGGAATACCGTGCGTGAGGCCACGAAGTGATATGAGGTGTTACAGGCTAGATCGGTGTGACTTAGAATCGGGGTCCTGACAAAATTATAGATACGTTGGAGACATATCAGCATCCCCAAGCTTAATTCCTACTCGTCCCCGAGTAGGTAAAGGATAAAAGAAATAATTTATGAAGTGTGAATGATAGCAAAGTGCATAGGTTTGATCAGTGATAATTTAAATCACTTTTCCTAGCATCATAGCAGCAATTCTTTATCATAAAACTTCTCATGTTAAAGTAGCAACCAATTCACATGTTAAGGTTCAAACAATGAATTGTCTTGACACTCAACAACCTATTTCTTAGTCACCAAACAATTGCAATTAAACTTATTCAACAGAATCTAAGTAAGAGCTCCACATAGTCAATCATCATATAGTCTTCCATGATTGCTAGTACTCAAAGCATATTCCTAGAACAAATGGCATCCATCGAACACAGAGAAAGACATGGGCTTAATATTTTGCCTCCCAACTCATTTATCATAGAGATAGTTGTCAACAATAATAAATCATGATCAAATATATTTGACTGGTCATATGTGCCTAGATCTTTCCCCACCACATGATGCTTGCCAACTAGAGAATAGTTGAGGTTGAAATGAGAATGCATTTTATTGAAAATATACCCAAACATAACTCATTACGTTGTCTTCCTTGTACAACTTCAACTAATTTTCTCAAGATTGAAAATAATTAATGGGTATTCACAATCATACAAGATGTCCAAGATAATATATTTGTATTTGAAAGTTATCTTCCTTATACTAATCATTCACGAATTGCTTGTATGACTAATATTGTGATTGTCAAGCTTCAAAAGATTTCACTTTCTAGACCCAATGTGAAGCTACCACTAGGCATGATATAATTCCAACTTCATAATATTCAATTCATTCAAAAATTAACTCATAGGATATAAGTGAAGCACACGAGAGTAAATGACAAGCTACTCCAAAAAAATATAAGTGAAGATCAAGCGAGTACTTAAGTAAATAGGTAGCTAATTGTGGACTCTCACTTATTAAACTTTCAGATGTAAGTATTTTATTAAAACAGCAAGCAAAAACAAAATAAAATGACATTCTAAGAATAGCACACATCATGTGAAGAAGTAAAAACTTAGGCTCAACCGAGACTAACCGATAATTGTTGACGAAGAAAGGTGGGATGCCTACGGGGGCATCCCCAAGCTTAGATGCTTGAGACTTCTTGAAATATTATCTTGGGATGCCTTGGGCATCCCGAAGCTTGAGCTTTTATGTCTCCTTAATTCCTTTTATATCACGGTTTCCCTAAATCTTAAAAACTTCATCCACACAAAACTCAACAAGAACTCATGAGATAATTTAGTATAAATCAATGCAAAACCTTATCATTCTCTATTGTAGCAAATCACTAAAATTATTATTCAACATTGCATACTAAATTCCTCTGCATATTTACTACTCTATCCTCAAATAGAATCATTAAACAAGCAAACATATGGAAACAATGTAGAAAATTTATCATAGCTTATTGTGCAAAAAATTTCAAAATTTTATCACATTCTAATTTTTTTCTGGAATTTTTGCAACATTGATAAACTTTCTGTTTTGAAACAACAACTCATATACTTGCAAAATAAGCATGGTAAAGGCTATCCTTGCCACTTTTATTGAAATAAAAGATACAAAAAATTATTATAAATAATATCAAGCAAATCCTAACAAAATAAAATGACGCTCCAAACAAAACTCATATCATGTGACGAATAAAAATATAGCTCCAAGTAAGCTTACTGATAATGTTGGAGACGAAAGAGGGGATGCCCTCCGGGGCATCCCCAAGCTTAGTTGCTTGGATATTCCTTGAATATTACCTCGGGGGTGACTTGTACATCCCCAATCTTAAGGTCTTGTCACTCCTTATTCTCCTCATATCGACATCTCACCCAAAACTTGAAAATTTCAATCACACAAAACTTAACGGAACTTCGTGAGATAGGTTAGTTTGATAAAGACAAATCATTCACTTTGGTAATGTCAAAGACAAGATTCATAATTGTTATCACACAATGCCTACTGTACCCTATCATTTCTACGATTTATATTGAGAAATATAAGCCATAGAAACTAGAAAACAAGCAAACTATGCATCGAAAACAGAATCTGCCAGAAACAGAACAGTCTGTAGCAATCTGTACTCTAACCATACTTCTTCTACTCGAAAAGTTGTGAAAAATTAGGAAAACTCAGGTACTTTATATATCAATCATCTGTAAAAAAATTAGATCAAAAGCACGTTCTAGTGCATTTCCAAAATTCCTGGACTGAGGGCAAAAGTTTCTGTTTTTGCGCAGAATCAAGTCAACTATCATCCATACTATCCCAAAGGCTTTACTTGGCACTTTATTGAAAAAAGCTATAAAAACTGATTACTACAGTAGCCTAATCATGTGAACACACAAAAACAGTAGATAAAAGTGTTGGGTTGTCTCCCAATAAGCGCTTTTGTTTAATGCCTTTTGGCTAGGCATGATGATTTCAATGATGCTCACATAAAAGATAAGAATTGAAACATAAAGAGAGTGTCATGAATCACAAGTTCCGATATCATAATAATTTTCAGTGCATCATGAATAGATTCATCAATATAACCATCACATAAATCATTCCTTTCATGATCCAAAAGCATAGAAAATTTATTTTTCTCCATATAATAATTTTTATTCTCATTATAGTGGGAGTATAATATGAAACTCGAATACTATAAATTGTTTCCACATTAAAAGAGTAATGTTCAGAAAATGTATATTCAAAATTATAACAATAATTATCACTAATTTTTATAACATAAGTATCATCATAATAATCATCATAAGTAGCAACTTTGTTCTCATCATAGTCAATTGAAACCTCTTCCGGGATAGTGGAATCATTACTAAATAAAGTCATGACCTCTCCAAATCCACTTTTATCATTAAAATAGGATTCAACACCCTCCAAAATAGTGGGATAAATATTATCTAAAGTTGACACTCTTCCAAACCCACTTTCATAAATATTGCAATCATCATAAATACGAGGCATGCAATCATCATAGCAAATTTGATCATTCAAAGTAGGGGGACTAAAAAGATCATCTGCATTAAGCATAGCATTCCCAAGCTTGGGACAAACATTAATTGTAGCAAATAAATTCTCAAACATGTCATTCTCATCAAACATAGCATCCCCAAGCTTGTGGCTTGGCATATCATAAGCATAATCACTCTCATCATTAATAGTATGAATAGCACCAATGGTATAAAAATTGCTATCATCATAATTTCCCAATTTGGTCCTAAAAGATTTCCAAGATTATAGGAAGTATCGTTATCTTCCCAATCATAATTATCACAACAAGCAATAGGCATAACAAAATCATCATCAATAGTTCCCTCGGACATTGTGCCATAAGACAAAGAAGCATAACGTCATCAAGTGCATCATCTTCCACAATTATTTTTGATTCATTTTCATGAGGCACAACAATAATAGGAGCAACATTATTTTGGAGAGATACCTTTTTACCTCTAATCTTTCTTCTTTTCTTCTTCTTCTTCTTCTTCTTCTTCTTCTTCTTCTTCTTCTTCACCACATCATGTGTGGGTTTAATTAATTTTTTCGAGCTTCTTATTGATGAGATTGGTTGAATAGGGAGCTCCTCCTCGTCACCTATTTCATCATGATAGACAATAGGAGGGTAAGTGGAAATATTTACCCTTTCATTAGTATTCCTTTTATATTCTATTGGTTTTCCCATCTTTGTATAGTTGGCAATATAATCATTCTCATTGCAATTTACCATGCAAAACATATAGATATTTTTTAGATTAGTTTCAATGTCGCCCGTGAGAATGAATACTTCAAACCAACTATTTTTATGTGACAAAGATCATTATAAAGTTCAAGGGTGATCAAGTCATTACAATATTTGGCCATGATTCGGTCATGAAAAAGTTTGCATTGGAAACTAAGATGACCAACTTTACTGCAAAGTTCACAAGTAATAGGACAAATAGAACATCATTTGGTAGCAAATTTATCTATCACTTTGAGCAAAAAATTGGTTCTATCATGTTTATGCTTCTTACAAAATCTATCTTCCCTATAAGGCACGTCTTCACAAACTTTGTGCACTCCACAAAAATTGACATGCTTATAAGAAACAATTTTATCGCGACTAGTGCAATCATCATTAGTATTTTGGATATTCATAGAATTAATACTAACAACATTGCAATCATGCTAATCATTTATGCCAAATTTTTTTATTGAATTCTTCTTCTATCAATTGAGTACAATTTTCCTTTCCATCATTTTCAAGAAAGATACTATAAAGACGAATAATACGAGCCCACTTCAATTCCATTTTTTGTAGTTTTTTTTCATAAACCAAACTAGTGATAAAACAAAAAATTAAAAGATTCAATTGCAAGATCTAAAGATATACCTTCAAGCACTCACCTCCCCGACAACAGTGCCAGAAAAGAGCTTGATGTCTACTACGCAACTTTATTTTTGTAGACTCGTGTTGGACCTCCAAGCGCAGAGTTTTGTAGGACAGTAGAAATTTTCCCTCAAGTGGATGACCTAAGGTGTATCAATCCGTGGAAGGCGTACGATGAAGATGGTCTCTCTCAAACAACCGTGCAACCAAATAATAAAAACTCAATTGTGTCCCCAACACACCAAATAATATGGTAATTTGTATAGGTGCACTAGTACGGAGAAGAGATGGTGATAAAAGGGTAGTAATGATAGTAGATATTGATTTTTGTTACAGTGACAATAAAAAACAGCAAGGTAGAAGTTAACAAAAGTGAGCGCAAATGGTACTGCAATGCTTGAAAATGAGGCCTAGGGTTCGTACTTTCGCTAGTGCAATCTCTCAGCAATGCTAATATAATTGGATCATATAACCATCCCTCAACGTGCGATGAAGAATCACTCTAAAGTTCCTATCTAGCGGAGAACATAAGAAGAAATTGTTGGTAGGGTACGAAACCACCTCAAAGCAATTCTTTCCGATCGATCTATCCAAGAGATCATACTAAAATAACACTAAGTTATCTTTTCCGATCGATCTATCTAGAGTTCGTACTAAAATAACACCAAGTTATCCTTTCCGATCGATCTATCAAGAATTCGTACTAACATAACACCAAATAATTTCATATTCATAATACTCAATCCAACACAAAGAAACTCAAAGAGTTCCCCAAGATTTCTACCGCGGAAACAAAGACGAGAACGTGCATCAACCCCTATGTATAGATTACTCCAATGTCACCTCGAGAATCCGCGAGTTGAGTGCCAAAACACATATCAAGTGAATCAATATGATACCCTATTGTCACCACGGGTATTCAAGTGCTCTCAAATCCATAAAAGTATTCAATCCGATAAAACGAAATCTCAAAGGGAAAACTCAATTCACAACAATATAGAGAGGGGAAAACAGATCCAACTATATTAACAAAGCCCGCAATACAGCAAGATCATGACATCTCAAGAACACGAGAGAAAGAAAGAAAGAGAGAGAGAGAGAGAGAGAGAGAGAGAGAGAGAGAGAGAGAGATTAAACACATAGCTACTGGTGCAAAACCTCAGCCCCGAGGGTGGACTACTCCCTCATCATCATGGCGGCCGTCGGGATGATGAAGATGGCCACTAGTGATGATTTCCCTCTCCGGCAGGGTGCCGGAACAGGGTCTAGATTGGCTTTTCGTGGCTACAGAGGCTTGCGGCGGCGGAACTTCTAATCTAGCGATACCCCTAGGGTTTTTGGAATATTTGGGAATTTATAGGGCGAAGAGGCGGTGCGGGAGGCCACCGAGGTGGGAACAACCCACCTGGGCACGCATGGGCTCCCAGGTGCACCCTGGTGGGTTGTGCTCCCCTCTGGTACTTCTATGGCCCTCCAGGTGTCTTCTGGTCTAGAAAGAATCTCCAAAAAGTTTCACTGCGTTTGGACACTGTTTGGTATTGGTTTTCTGCGATGTGAAAAACAAGCAAAAAACAGCAACTGTCACTGGGCACTCTGTCAATAGGTTAGTCCCAAAAAATGATATAAAGTTGGTATAAAATGATTGTAAAACATCCAAGAATGATAATATAACAAGATGGGTACTTCATAAATTATAGATACGTTGGAGACGTATCATCAATGTGCATAGAGGATGGCTCCAGAAGTCAATTTTTGTATTACTATGTCAGCTTGGGGTAAATAGTATGTTTATCTTGTCTGTTCTTTTGTCCACTTCATTATTATTGGTGTATATGTTGCAGGTCCCGAAGACGGTCCAATACCAGTATGATTGAAAGTATGGAAGACCATGCCGTTAGTCAAAGATACACACATGACATAGGTAAATCTGGTAGATCTCGGGTAGGGGGTCCCAAGCTGGTGACCTTGGTACGATGGCAACAGGACGAAGAATGGACACAATATTTACTCAGGTTCGGGCTTCTTAAAGAGGTAAAACCCTTTGTCCTACTTTGTTGCATTCATTGTGGATGGGGTACACAGTACATGTTGATCTACCTCGAGATCATATGTGTGAATGAATCTCTCTGTAGATATAATGATCTAAGTTGTAATGATCTATTGACTATCGTGGCCTCGATTTTTATGATGTACCGGAGGCCTAGGATTTAGAAGAGTCCTCATCCTGTGTGCCAAGTCTTGTGGAACCTCTGTTGTATACGTCATGGGCTGCCCGAAGAGGACTAGCAATTAACTGCCACGAGGGTGAGGGAGTCCTGGACTAAGGGGTCCTCGGGCGTCCGGCCTGTTATCCATGGGCCGGACTGATGGGCTGTGAAGACGCGAAGGACGAAGACTATACCGTGTTCGGATTGGACTCTCCTTGGCGTGGAAGGCAAGCTTGGCGACCAACTATGAAGATTCCTTCATATTTAACCGACTCTATGTAACCCTAGATCCCCCCGGTGTCTATATAAACCGGAGGGCGTAGTCCGGAAAGGATATACTCATTACCATAGTCATACATGCTAGACTTCTAGGGTTTAGCCATTACGATCTCGTGGTAGATCAACTCTTGTAATACTCATATTCATCAAGATCAATCAAGCAGGAAGTAGGGTATTACCTCCATCGAGAGGGCCCGAACCTGGGTAAACATCGTGTCCGCTGTCTCCTGTAACCATCGATCCTAGACGCACAGTTCGGCCGGTTTTGACACCGACATTGGTGCTTTCATGGAGAGTTCCACTGTGGCGTCGACAAAAGGCTCGATGGCTCACCTCGTCCTTAAAGACAACATCACCTCCGGGGGAGTTATGGCCCCAGGCCAAACCCTCCGGCTGGGCGGATTTACTATGATCGCCCGTTCGACCGTTGAGCCGACGATGACCTCTCGGGCCATCGAAAACCCCCTTCGAATCAACTCTGAACACTCCAAGCAGATGGATCCGGCAGAGTTTTTGTCCTTGAACGAACTCCTAGATCGCATCGCCGCTTTTGGAATCGCCACAGATTACGATCGGATCAGGCCTAAAACCGATCAAGGAGAAATCAAAATTCCACCGGTCACCCACCAGATAGTGGTAGTCGAGGAGCAGGACGGCGAGTCTTCTTTTATATCAAAGACGGACTATGTTCGGATCACCGATCAGGAAGAGCCGGATACCCACCGGCGAAAGGATGCGACCGGCCCTCCGAACATAGAATCGGACGGCAGTCCTAAGAAATCAGAAGAAACTCCATGGCCCGGACTATTGAGTCTGGAAGGTCTTCAAACTTCGGATAATCAGTCAGGTATGGGTTCGGATTTAATTCCACCCACCCACCCGGACATAGACGCCCTCATGAGCATAAAACAGCAGTCTCAGGAAACGGTTCACCACTTCTGGGCTAGATTCCTCCTTGTCAAAGACAAGCTAAAAGATTGCCGCGACGAGGATGCGATATCAGCGTTCCGCAACAATTGCATGGATGGAGGAATCCTCAACACCATCAATCGCCGCCGCATACTGAAGTTCGCTGACATAGCAACTATCGTACAGAAGTACAACGCGATGGAAAGCGCCTGGAAAACTCAGGCAGCTTGCTGGGAACCGTCGGCCCCAACTCAACTCGTCCCACAGGCGAAGAGGGCGCACCCCTGTGGCACGCCCATTCCAATAGTCAAGAAACATAAACCCATTACACGGCACGGCACCATTCTGGAGGGATGGCTCGATGGCCCATGCAAAATACACACGACGCCAGATACCGTGGCAACCCATAGCCTTAGAACTTGCTAGATACTCCGGCAGGTAGCCAAGAGCAGCGAGGACATCCTTATCAAGGACGCCCCAGAACAACACCCTCCAGAAAACATTGACACAAGAGTATTGACGGTCTTCGAGACATTCGCTTCAAACAACAAGCGCAAAAGAGCACTTCGTGACCTCGCCGAAGTCTGCCAAATCGCTGCAATAAACCCTTGGAACGACATGGCTACAACATGTAATACTGGTGACGAACCGAAGTACAGTGCCAGCCGCATTAGTCCTCAGTCCCATCGTGGACGGGTTTCAACTTACCAAGGTCCTCATGGACGGCGGTAGCGGACTAAACCTTATTTATGAGGACACACTCCACAAAATGGAAATAGACAGGAGCCGTATCAAGAAAAGTAGCACAACCTTCCGAGGAATTGTTCCCAGTCGATAGGCGCGATACGTGGGAAAAATTACACTTGACGTGGTATTCGGCACACCGGAGAATTATCGGTCCGAAGAAATCACTTTCCAAGTGGCCCCTTTCAGCAGCGGATACCACACCCTATTGGGGCGGGACGCTTGTACACGCTTCCAAGCCATACCTCATTACGGGTATATGAAGCTCAAAATGCCTGGACCAAATGGTATAATCACTCTCGTCAGTGATCCGGACATAGCACTCCGCGCTGAAAACAAAACAGCATCCCTCGCCCTTGAGGCGCTATCCGAAGCCCTCGCGGCTGAAGAATTAACCGCACTATGCTCCACGGTGGACAGGGACGATGTGATACTCGACAAATGCCCCAAATCCACCTCCTTCAAACCAGCAGAAGAAATAGTGAAATTCTAGGTCCACCCAACGGACCCCAAGAAGACAACATCTATCAGAGCACAACTGAATCCAACAGTTGACGCCGCACTACGAGAATTCCTGCGCGAAAACTGGGATATATTCGCCTGGCACCCTTCAGATATGCCAGGGATCCCACACAAGCTGGCCGAACATAGCCTCAATATATTAAAGTGATTTAAAATGGTCAAGCAAACACTGCGGCGCTTTTCCGAACCCAAGCGACAAGCCATGGGGGAGGAGCTGGCCAAGCTTATCGAAGCTGGATTCATTAGAGAAATCAAACATCCGGACTGGCTGGCAAACCTGGTGATGGTACCAATGACAAATCCTGGCACCCGTGTGTCGATTTCAAAGACCTCAACAAGGCCTGCCCTAAGGATCCCTTCCCCCTCCCTTGCATTGATCAAATCATTGACGCCACCGCAGGACACGACTCACTGTGTTTCCTCGATGCATATTCCGGATACCATCAAATCAAAAGGAAGGAGTCCGATCAAGCTGCAACAACATTTATTACCCCATATGGGCCATTTTGCTTCAACACCATGCCTTTTGGGCTCAAGAATGCCGGCGCCACATACCAACGCATGATTCAAACATGCCTGGAGAAGCAGATCGGCAAGACAGTAGAAGCTTACGTTGATGATGTCGTGATCAAAACTAGGCACGTCGAAACACTAATAGATGACTTACGCCTTACATTCGACAACCTCCGTGCGTATGACATTAAACTCAACCCAAAAAAGTGTGTCTTCGGCGTCCCTGCTGGAAAACTGCTGGGCTTCATCGTTTTCAATAGAGGAATAGAAGCAAATCTAGCTAAAATCCAAGCTCTGACATAGTTGGATACGCCAACAGACCTCAAACAAGTCCAAAAACTAGCTGGTTGCGTGGCAGCATTAAGTCGCTTTATCTCCAGGTTAGGAGAAAAGGCACTACCACTCTATCGCCTCTTACGGCGCATAGATAACTTTGAATGGATAGATGCAGCGACTGCCGGAATAGAGGAAACAAAGGCCCTCCTAGCAAGCAATCCAATCCTGGCCGCACCAAATGCTGGCGAACCCATGTTCCTATAGATATTGGCAACACATCAGGTGGTGAGCGGCGTGCTCGTCGGTGAACGAGAACAGGACGTACACAAATTCCCACTTCAAAAACCAGTATACTATGTCTCTACTGTCCTCACACCTTGCAAATCCCGGTACCCCCATTACCAAAAGATAGTATACGCGGTCTTCATGGCATCTTGAAAGCTACAACACTACTTCCAGGAGTGCTCAATCACGATGGCTTCCGAAGTCCCACTCAATGACATAATAAACAACCGCGACACCACGGGACGGATCGCCAAATGGGCCATAGAGCTACTTCCATTTTATATAACATACAAGCGACGTCGAGCCATCAAATCCCAAGTACTGGCTAACTTCGTCGCCGAATGGACAGAGGACGAACTCCCTAAAGAGTACGGCGCATATTCCAATTGGGTTATGTACTTTGACGGCTCCAAAATGCTGGCGGGGCTAGGAGCGGGAGTCGTGTTAACAGCCCCTACTGGAGATGTCGTCCAGTACGTACTCCAAATACTATAATACACAGACTCCAACAACGCAGGTGAATACGAGGCCCTACCACATGGTCTTCGGATGGCCGTATCCATGGCCATACAACGCCTAGAGGTGCGCGGGGATTCAAACCTCGCAATATCTCAAATAAATGGAGACTTTGATGCCAAAGATCCAAAGATGGCAGCTTATCGTAATGCCGTCTTAAAAATATCGGCTCGGTTCAAGGGGCTCGAATTTCATCACGTTGCCCGGGAGAGTAATCGGGCAGCAGTAGTCCTTGCTTGCATTGGCGCCAAGCACGACCCCGTCGCACCCAACATTTTCCTGGAAAGGCTTTTCAAGCCATCCGTGGTGTAGCAAGGGGAGGGCGGCAACCACAGTCTAGATTCAAATACAACCCCAAATCCCGAACACACCGATAGTATCGGGGGCTCAGCCACCGAAATAACACCGTCGGCCCATCTCATAATGGTAGTCATTGCCCCATGGACCGAATCCTTCTTGGCCTACATCAATAGGAAGGATCTTCCCGAAGACCAGAATGAGGCTCGGCGCATTGTCCGGCGTTCGAAGGCCTACAAGGTTCACGACGTTGAGCTCTACAAGAAAAGTACTACCGGAGTACTCCAAAGATGTATCTCCGAGGAAGAGGGGCGGCAGCTTTTAGCGGAAATTCACGCTGGTCTCTGCAGACACCACGCTGCAGCTCGGGCCCTTGTTAGCAAGGCCTTCCGTACTGGGTTTTATTGGATGATAGCCCGAGTAGACGCGCAGGACCTCGCCAACACTGCGTCGGATGCCAACTCTTCACCAACCAAACCCATATGCCCCCAACTGCCTTACAAACTATCCTCATTACTTGGCCTTTTGCGGTCTGGGGACTGGATATGGTTGGACCCCTTAAAGGGGGAAGCCATAAGAAAAAATATCTGTTGGTCATGGTGGACAAATTCACTAAGTGGATACAGGCTAAACCGGTCAAAACTACTGAGTCCGGCCTGGTGATAGAATTCATATCCGGTGTTGTGCACCGTTATGGTGTCCCACACAGCATCATCACCGACAATGGCTCTAATTTCACAGTCGACGAAGTAAAAACCTGGTGTACTAATCTTGGAATTAAACTCGATTACGCCTCCGTCTACCACCTGCAAACCAACGGTCAGGTCGAACGAGCCAATGGTCTTATTATGAGCGGCATCAAACCCATACTAGTGCGGTCTTTGAGAGAATCAGACAAGCACTGGGTTGAGGAGCTCGACTCCGTACTCTGGGGGTTGCGGACCACGCCCAACCGTACTACCGGATACACACCTTTCTTCATGGTGTTTGGCGTGGAGGCTGTATTGCCCTGCGATATTATCCACGACTCACCTCGAGTGCGTATGTACGAAGAGAGATAAGCTGAGCTTGATCGGCAGGACAACCTTGATGCCCTGGAAGAGGAGCGCGATGTCGCAAAAGCCCTTTCAGCATTTTACCAAGAGCAGGCTCGAAGATATTAAAGCAGAGAAGTACGGGCCAAGACCTACAACATTGGCGAACTCGTTCTACGCCTGCCAAAGAAGAAAAAGGACAAACTCAAGCCCAAATGGAAGGGTCCCTTCATAATTGACGAGGTTCTCACCAGAGGGGCGTACCGTGTTCGTGATGCATCAGACAATCGCCTCGAGCCGAACCCCTAGAACACGGCCAGACTCCGAAGATTCTATGCTTAGCGCCGAACTCCTTGTTCGTCTCTTTCTCCCCTGTAGTTTCCATTACTTTTTCTCTCTTTTTCGATTACCTTTTTCTTTTTCTCGCTTTAAAGCTTTCGTACGGCTAGACCGCACACCCTTGAGGCATACATCTTTAAATATGTACGTCCATTATACCTGGGGGCTTCTTGGACAGAAGTTTTTTATTATCATTCCTCGAGCATCAAGCTCTCCACATATGAGTTTTTCCACATGTACCTTTTCTTCACCACTATATGCATCGGTATGACTTAAGTTTTGGCCAAGCTGGGTTGCCTGGCTCCTGTGCTTATGCCCTACGTTCCCGTTAGTTTGGCTAGGGCATAAAGGGAGCACCTCTGCGATTGTTACTGCCGGGTCATCCGGATGTGTACCTCGGACTGGGTGAAGCCGAAAGCTAGCGTTCTTAAGGGAATATTCGGTCGGTCAACTAAAGGTGTTTTTGCACTCACTCCATTGTGAACCCCCAGAAGTTATACACACTGTGATTTTCACGTCACAATTCGGACATGCACACTAATGCATGCACACCCAGGGAAAGGGACCCTTAATGGAACTGTTCTCTATGTGAGATGTTTCTTACAATCTTAATGTAATATAACATAGCTAGCCGGATACAACTTGTCTTTTCAAGCAACTATGACCCCTACGGCTAGTTTTCGCGCATACCCCGGTCTATTCGGCCGTGCGGATATTCGGAAACACTCCACACCCTCGGGTCCGGAGGTTGAAGCGAAAAGGTCTGCCATGACAAATGCTATACAATTAAGCTAGAGTTACATATATCAAGGAAAGTACATAGCCACTTGGACTCAAACACTTCCTCCTCTACCCTGTCCAAAAGGCGGTCTAATTTACAATCCTGTTGGGAATATTTGGCGGCCACCTCTACCTGGCCATATACTAAACTAACGGGAATTTATTCCCCATCCGACCCTAGCGGTCCGACACGAGCCATGTGATTAGGGTCCAACTTGGTATATCGCGTCTTCACCATGGCCCAGGCCTCTCGCGCACCCTCTCAGCAGGTCGATATCTTCCATAGTCGGACACGCTGCTGCGCTCCTTTGAACAGCTCTACAAGCTCCTCCATACTTCCTGGAGGGGAGGCGGATGGCCATAGGGCCTTGGCAACACTCCGCATCGCCAGCCGAGTCTGTTCGTGCACTTGCGACAGCCCTTGCAGCAGATCACTTGATGATCCGAACACCTCCTCTTCAGGACGGCCCGTCAATATACCTGCAATCATAACTATATCAGTTCCATTTATCTCCGAACTACTTTAAAAATAGTTCAGACACATACTGAATATGCCGCCCCGCAGCTTCTTGTTCTCCTTCACGGAGTCGGCTAGCTGGGCTCGCACATCTTTCAACTCTTCACCCAATGTAGTGTTGGAATCCTGTAGCTTGTTTTTCTCCTCCCCGACTCAGGTCAGCACACGCTCGCCTGTGGCGTGTAGCCTTTTCGCCTCTTTTTCTCCATCTTGGGCGATCTTCAACTTTTCTTCAAGTTGATCGGGCGATCCTATTATGCGATAAGCAACAGTATTAGTACAGTTGGTATACACTTATTGTTCCTTGATAGAGGGGAATGTTACCAGATGAAGCCTTCTTGAAGTTTTCCAGCTCGGCGGTAGCAGCATTCAAATTGCGTGACATCGCTTCCAGCTCTTGGCCTAGCAGGCCATTCTTCTCTATAAGGACCTAGTTATACAACGATCCTTAAATCAGTTGTACCAACTGCTTTCAGTCATGGGGGCTACGAGCATATGGTTATCCTTTTTGGACGAAGAAAAATTTACCTGCACATCTGTCAAATGTTGCTCGTGGCTTTTCTAAGCCCATCTCGAGCAGCTCGGATGTATGCGTCCGCAGAGCTGAAGGAATTGAATGCCTCTCCCGAGAACTTGGGGTCTCGTAAGACAACCCTGCAGCACCGATGATTCATGGCGCTCTCTACTTCCGAGTTGGTAACGGACATGTCTTCCGAACCCTCGGCCGAAGGACAGTCCGGCGTTGTCCCCGGAGCGGCCCCCACCTTTCCGGTAGGATCTAAATCCCGGTTGTTGGGAGTACGACCGGCTGAATCCCCGGACATAGTCCGGCGAACCTTCTTCCTGATACAAGACCAACATAACAATCATGGTTGGGTACTACTACCAAAGCATATCTTCAAACCCATACCTCTTAGACGAAGGACCGGCCTTGTCTTCGCCAACCTTCCTTTTCGAGGCCTTGCCTGGAGCGGGAGCCGTTCTTCTTGGAGTCGTCCCCGGCGTAGCGTGATGAGTCGAACGCCTCCCCTTTGAAGCATGAGACAGTGCGGTGGGTGAGGCGGTGCGAGGAAACTCTTTCGAAGGGGATTTCTCCTGATTACTTACATGGGAAGCTAGAAGAAGACCAGGATAATCAGCGATGATGGCCACTTCTGTGCCGTCATAACTCGCCTGGTAAAACACGCCTTCCGCGAGTACCACGAATATATCCGGGTCCTCTTCGAACCCAGGATCAAGCTCCCAGTCGTGATTCTCCGGCTGTGGGGCAGGGCTATTGAGCCCCTCGGTTACCTTCCGCCAGTGCTGTTTCAAAATAAATGGATGGGGAATTCGTTAAAGATAGCTGCGAGAGCGGAGGGTTGTACATGGAGTACACGTCTCTCTGATTGATGTGGAGAAATTCTTCTTCCTCCCCTTTGAACAGCTCGGCCGGTATCTTGGCTAGAGCGGCGGCGGTATCCGGACCTTTCCTCCCCGTTGTAGTGCCACATGGAGAGCCCTCTGTATTGAAGTGGTTGAACCCCCCGCACTATGGAGGTCGCCATTACCTCCACTATTGTAAAACTGGACTAGGCAAGCATCCTTATCTTGCCTAGGAGCTGACGAACTTCCGCACTGTCCTCCTCTTCAAGACTTCGGGGACGCCAGTTGTGATGTTTCTTCAGTGGAAAGCTTGAAAATTCGGGGAGACCCCTGCGAACTGGGTCGGGAAGAGCAACATCTTCTATATAGAACCATTCGGAAGGCCATTCTTCAGATGCCTTCCTTGGTGTGCCGGACAGCTATCCGGTATCGGCGACGCGCCATACTTCGGCTCCGCCCACTTCAAATATTGACCCCTGGTTTTTGCACGGGACAAGACAGAACAACTTTCTCCACAGTTCGAAATGGGCCTCAATGCCCAGGAACAGTTCGCACAAGGCGACGTAGCCCGCGATATGCAGAATGGAGGCGGGAGTATAGTTATGCAATTGAAGGCCATAGTATTCTAGAAGCCCCCGAAGGAATGGATGAATTGGGAACCCAACGCCCCTTAGCAGATAAGGGATGCAACAAACTCGCTCCCCCTGGATGGATTGGGAAAATCCTCCACATGGGTCTCACGGTTGAGGGAAGCTTGCCCTGCTTGAACAGGGACCAGATCTGCAGGGGGAAGGAATCCCTGCTTTTGCAGCTTCTTTAGTTGGCTGTAGGCCACTGAGCACCTCTCCCACTCTCCTCTCTCTGAGTCGAAGGAGGAACTAGGAATGCTGGCCATGTTGGAATGGCTTCTCCTAGTAGTCTTTGGGGATTTTCTCCGCGAGATGTTGAATGGATCCAAGATCGGATCTCTTTAAATAGGCGCTCTTCCTGGCCTAAACGGGGTGTTATTTACAAAAATACCCTGACCCCCCGCATTCTCTCGACACGTGGAAGACGAGGTTATTGAACGCGCAGAAGCCAAGGGGAGACATTGAATCTACGGCCGAATGCACTACTTGGAAATCGTTAAAGGAGGAACCCGTCTTGCAATGGCGAAGGCAATTTGTGTGTTGGACACCTCGCTATTGAAGACTGGTTCGGGGGCTACTGAGGGAGTCCTGGACTAAGGGGTCCTCGGGCGTCCGACCTGTTATCCATGGGCCGGACTGATGGGCCGTGAAGACGCGAAGGCCGAAGACTGTACCCGTGTCCGGATTGGACTCTCCTTGGCGTGGAAGGCAAGCTTGGTGACCAACTATGAAGATTCCTTCCTATGTAACCAACTCTATGTAACCCTAGATCCCCCCGGTGTCTATATAAACCGGAGGGCGTAGTCCAGAAAGGATATACTCATTACCATAGTCATACAGGCTAGACTTCTAGGGTTTAGCCATTACGATCTCGTGGTAGATCAACTCTTGTAATACTCATACTACGCATATGCCCGTGCGTTGCCACGGGAGATATTTATTACAAGAAGCAACGTGAGAGAAATGATGTGTCCTCAGAAAATAGTCTCCGTAGCAGTGGCCGACAGAGCTAGGAGTTGCGATCTTCTCATGGATCACGTTTGGCCGACGAGATCTTAATAGTGGTGGGGTTGGGCTGCGTCTCCTATCACGGCGTAACCAAATGTATTACTAATTGAAGTGCATAAATCAAAGACTCGACGACATGCTGCAAGCTAGTTGAACAAACAAGTTCTATTGACCAATGGCCAGCGCAGATATGTAAGAACATAATGCAGTATCAGATTTGGAACATATTTTAATTTGTTTCAAGCCTATCATAAGAAAATAAGAAAGAATTTGCGTATATTCTTTGAAACATGAACATTTTTTGAAATTTCAAACCGTTTTTGAAAATTCTGAATATTCCCAAAAGACATGAGCAAAATTTTAAATTGAAATATATTTTCCTAAATTCACAAAAAAATCTGAAAACATGAACCTTTTATAATAAACTGATCATTTTTTGAATTAGTGAACAATTTTTTTAAATGGTAACATGTTTTGAACATTCGGAAATTTTTCGAAAATGTTTTTTCAATTAAGAAAATATTTTAATTTCGTAACCATTTCACAAAAAAACATTTTCAAATTTGAAACATTTTTTCTAAATGCAAAAAGAAACATTGGAAATTGTGAATAATTGCATAAAAACATTATTTAAAAAATTGGGAACTTGTTTTTTATTTTGAACAAATTTTAGGACAAAAACAAAGTTCTGAACTTTTATCAAACAATTAATTTTTTTAAATATTCAAATATTTACCGAAAACTTGAACCAAAAATTGAAATTCTGTGGTTTTTTGAAAAAATTGTAAGGGTAAAACGTAAAAATAATTAGGAATGAAAAAGAGAAAGAAAGATAAAAAAGACAGAATACAGGATAAAACGAAAATGGGCTTGCCCAGTGTTGGGCGACTTTTGCGAAACTTTGGGTATTTGACGCTCTGTGCGGCAAATAGGGTGTTGCCAGCTGTGTGAGCCTTGATGCACTAGCCCTCAACGGCCAGGTACGAAATCTGTACAACCCGTTTTTCTTTTTGAACAAACACGTTCAATTGACCAATGGCAAGCACGGATATTTAAGAACATAATGCAGCATCACATTTGAAAGATAATTTTTTAAACTTACCATAGAAAATAAGAATGAATTTGCGTATATTCTTTGAAACATGAACATTTTTTGAAATTTCAAACAGTTTTTTGAAAATTTTGAATATTTCCAAAAGACATGAGAAAATTTTAAATTAGAATATTTATTTACATTCACAAAAAAATTCTGAAAACATGAAACTTTTAATAATAACCTTAACAGTTATTGAATTAGTGCACATTTTTATTTTGAACAAATTTCAGAAAAAAAGAACAAAGTTCTGAATTGTTTTACAACATTTTTTTTTAGAATTTGGAATATTGGTCGAAAACTTGAACCAAAATTGTAATTCTGAGTTTTTTCAAAAATTTCAAATTTATTAGAAAAAAATAAATTAAACTTGGAAGGGTAAAACGTAAAAATAATTAGGAAATAAAAAGAGAAAGAAAAAAAGATAGAGTACAGGATAAAACTAAAATGGGCCGGCCCAGCCTTGGGCGACCTGTGCGAATCTTTGGGTATTTGACGCTCTGTGCAGTAAATATGGTTCTGCCAGTTGTGTGCGTAGGAAAATAAGTGGCCTTGCTACACTGGGCCTCAACGCCCGGCCCATGTACGAAATCTGGACAACCCGTTTTTCTTTTCTAGCACACGAAAGCATAAGAATTTAGTACCACCTCGGATAAAGGGAAAATGTTTTCATTGGTGAACGGATGAAAAAAGGGGAGAAACACACCTTGCTTTATTAGTAGGTATAGATTCATCAAGATCAATCAAGCAGGAAGTAGGGTATTACCTCCATCGAGAGGGCCCGAACCTGGGTAAACATCGTGTCCCCTGTCTCCTGTAACCATCGATCCTAGACGCACAGTTCGGGACCCCCTACCCAAGATCCGCCGGTTTTGACACCGACAGAGGGTCCTCGGCCTGGCCCTCCTGCCCGTGAGACGACATGGTGAGCACCCCCTTGTCCAGGACACCATCAATAGCCCCTGAACCGGTCTTCAAGTTGGGGACGCTCCTCGGTTCCCCTGAAATGGTCTTCATCTTCGGTCGTCGGTCGTGAAAGATGCTTCAACAAATCTTCTCATCTTCGGTCTTGAGGATCACCGAGGTGTATCCAAAGAGTTGACATGTCGGGCATCTGAGGTGCCCCTTTAGTTCTCGACTTTTATCAACTACCTTGTTATTTTCTTGCAGCCGAGCTCCAACACCGGACTACCTCAAAAATGGTGTACCACCTCGGTCTTGAGTTGTCGATGTAGATTATCGGCCTCTAGGCAAAAAAGGAGTTTTCCACCAAGCTGGTTGCAATTTATTCACTGCCGAGATGTATAGCTAATAGCCCTCAAGGTGCATGCCGGCCTAAAATTTGAGATGCACTTGAAGGAGAAAATAAAATCGATGATCCAGTAGCTACTGAGACTTAGGTCGGTTCAGGATCAAGTCCTTCCTCGGTAGCATACTTTAGGAAAGGAAATGCGGTGTGCAATAGCTCCCGAGAGGAATAAACCCTATCATTTTAGGAAAGGAAAGGAAATGATGTAGACAAAGTAAACCCAATCAATAGGAATAAACCCTATCATTTTATGCTTAATGGAAACAATACAAATACGTGTCTTGTACCGTACTATGTCACTGGGATATAGAGCACCGCAAGATTGAAGCCATTACAAAGCACCTCTCTCACTGAAGACAAATCAATCTAGTTGGCCAAACAGAACAGATAGATCAGAGAGAAATACAAAGCTATAACAACCATGCGTAATAAAGTTTCAAAAATACATAATTACTTTCAATGAATAATCTGATCATAAACCCATAATTCATCGTATCCCAACAAACACACTGCAAAAGAAGATTACATCGGATAAAACTCCATGAATATCTAGGAGCACATGGTATTTAAGATTAAAGAGAGAGAAAAAGCCACCTAGCTACTAGCTATGGACCCGTAGGTCTGTGGTGAACTACTCACACATCATCGGAAGGCAGCAAGGATGATGTAGAAGCCCTCCGTGATTGATCCCCCCTCTGGTGGAGTGCCGAAGAAGGCCTCCAAATGGGATCACGGAAGAACAAAAGCTTGCGGTGACGGAAAAAGTGTTTCGGGTGGCTCTCTATTGGTTTGGAAATATTTGAGAATTTATAGAGGTGGAATTGTGTCAAGGGGTGCTACGGGGAGCCCTTGAGCTTAGGGGCTCGCCTACCTCCCAGGGGCGCACCCTGTGAGCTTGTGGCTCACCCGTAGCTCTTCTAGCCTCCTCGCAAATCTTCTAAGGTCCCTTATGGTCCATAAAAAGTCACCGTAAAGTTTCATCACGTTTGGACTTCATTTCGTACCGATTTTCTGAAAAGGCAAAAACAAGAAAAAATCAGGAACTGCACTGGGCACTAGGTTAATAGGTTAGTCCCCAAAAATGATACAAAATAGCATATAAAACATCCAAGATTGATAATATAATAGCATGAAACAATAAAAAAATGTAGATACGTTGGAGACGTATCAACTAGTTCATCCATCATGTATGTTTTGCCAATGCCGAGGTACAACTAGGTAGGAAAGTGATGAACCACAACAATAGGGGATCAATCATACTCCTTTCGATACGTAAGAGTGTCGAACCCAACGAGGAGCAGAAAGAAATGACAAGTGGTTTTCAGCAAGGTAATTTCTACAAGCACTGAAATCGTTGGTAACATGTAGTTTGATAGCAAGATAGTTTGTAAGAAGCAAGTAATGGTAACGGTAAATAAAGTGCAGCAAGGTAGCCCAATCCTTTCGTGGCAACGGACAGGCCAAAATGGTCTCTTATAATAAGCAAAGCGTTCTTGAGGGCACACGACAATTTCATCTAGTCACTTTCATCATGTTGGTTTGATTCGCGTTCGCTACTTTGATAATTTGATATGTGGGTGGACCGGTGCTTGGGTGTTGTTCTTACTTGAACAAGTCTCCCACTTATGATTAACCCCTCAAAAGCATCCGCAACTACGAGAGAAGTATTAAGATAATATCTAACCATAACATTAAACATATGGATCCAAATCAGTCCCCTACGAAGTAGCGCATAAATTAGGGTTTAAGCTTTTGTCACTCTAGCAACCCGTCATCTAATAACTACTCCACGATGCATTCCCTTAGGCCCAAAGATGGTGAAGTGCCACGTAGTTGACGTTCACATGACACCACTAAAGGAATCTCAACATTCATATCATCAAAATATCGAACACATATCAAGTTCACATGATTAATTGCAACATGACTTCTCTCGTGGCCTCAAGAACAAAAGTAACTACTCACAAATAATATTCATGTTCAAGATCAGAGGGGTATTAAAATGCATAATGGATCTTAACATATAATGTTCCACCAAATAAATCATATAGTAATCAACAACAAGGTGCAATCAACACTACTAGTCACCCACATGTTTCGGTACAAAGATTCCACCAAATAAACCATATAGTAATCTGAGGTTCCGGTACAAAGATTGAACACAAGAGATGAACTAGGGTTTGAGAGGAGATGGTGCTGTTGAAGATGTTGATGGAGATTGGCCTCCCAAAGATGAGAGGGTTGTTGGTGATGACGATGGCTTTGATTTCCCCCTCCGGGAGGGAAGTTCCCTCGGTGGAGTCGCTCCCTCAGAGGGCAAAAGTGCTCCTTCCCATGTTCCGCCTCCAGACAGCAGTGCTTTGTCCCAAAAGTCCCCTCCTTATTTTTTCTAGGTCAAAATACCTTATATACTAGAAGATGGGCACCATAGGTGGGTTGGGCTGACCACAACCCACCAGGGTGCGACTGGTGGGCCTGGCACGCCCTGGTGTCTTGTGGTCACCAGGTCGCCCCCCTCCGCTAGTTATTTGCTCCAGTATTTTTCTTATATTCCAAACTAATTCTCCATACATTTTCAGCTTATTTGGAGTTGTGTAGAATAGGTAACTCTGACGTAGTATGTTCAGGTCCAGAATTCCAGCTGCCGACATTCCTCCTCTTTGTGCAGACCTTGCATATTATAAGAGAAAAGGCATTAGAATTACTTCGTAAAGCATTATTATGCATAAAAACTTTATAAATAACAGTAGGAAAACATGATGCAAAATGGACGGATCAACCTCCCCAAGCTTAGACCTCACTTGTCCTCAAGCGAAAACCGATATCGAAAAACATGTCCACATGCTTAGAGAGAGAGAGAGATAGAGAGAGCGAGGTGTTGATAAAAAAATACGGTCATAGTAGCATCATACATATTATTATAACAACAACAAACTTTATAGTAAAACTTCATCACAAATTTATCATATAACTTCTCATGAACAAGTAACAATTCATCACAACATCGAAGTAAAAAGCATAGACTCTATTGAAAACCAACAAACTATGTTCTGAGTCAACTTTGCAACTACAATTCATCATCTTTTCAGGAAGGGCCTCGTATCGGAGCCTTTTGGCAAGTCCACATACTCAACCATCATTTAATCTTCTATGATTGCTAACACTCACCGCATACACATGAGAAAAAAGTTTCAACAGACACATAGAAAGAAAGGGGCTTATAATTTCGCCTCCCAACTCATTCACCTCAAGGGTGATGTCAACAATAATAGCTATAGCTCATGCTTACTCATATCCAACTGGATATATGTGCCTAGATCTTTCCCCAACACATGATGCTTGCCAAAGAGAAAATAAAAAGGAATAGAGGAAAATAATTTGACTCTTGCATAAAAAATAAATATATAAAGTAAAAGATAGGCCCTTCGCAGAGGGAAGCAAAGGTTGTCATGCGATTTTTGGTTGAATCTCTTAATGCAAAATAACATCATGTTATATTGCCCCTTATGATAGCAACCTTTATTATGCAGTTCGTCGCTTTTATTACTTTGCCATCACAAGTTCATACAATGCTTAATTTCTCTTACATTAAATGATCAAACACATTTAGAAGCAATTTTTATTGCCTTTTTGCATAGATGACAATTTACTTGAAGGATCTTGCTCAATCCAAAGGTAGGTATGGTGGACTCTCAAAATATTGATTTGGGTTTAAGGGTTTTTGGATGCACAAGTAGTATCTCTACTTAGTGCGGAATTTTGGCTAGCAAAGATATTGGGCAAGCACCACCTGTTGAAGGATCTATGACAATATAACTTCTATATGAATACGAACAAACATAAATCATTACGTTGTCTTCCTTGTACAACGTCAATAATTTTGGCATATAATATTTAATGGGGGCTCACAATCATAAAAGATGTCCAAGATAGTGTATTTGCATGTGAATCTTCTCTTCCCTTATTAATTCCTTCATGAATTGCATCATTGACCAATGCTATGTTTGTCAACTTTCAACAAATTTTACCACTTGTACTTTTCCTTATGTGATGTCATTACTTACCATTAGATTAAAATATGATATTTTTCATTTTTTTTATTTTGATTGAAACATAAAGTTAAAGAAACAAAGACTCAAACTAACTTTATTATATAACTCTCACTCGATTACAAAGATAGATAGATCACAAAACTAGCACTCGAAAATAGATCAAACTAAATTTTTATTCAACTAAATCATGAGATAGTTAAAGATCGAACTAAGATAGGTAAAGGAAATAAAAGTGATGGTGATACAATACTGGGGCATCTCCCCCATGCTTGGCACAGGCCAAGGGGAGTGCCCATACCGGTTACTCAAGTCTCCTTTTTAGGTGATGAAGATGATGATGGTGGAGGTGATGAAGTAGCAGCGTTCTTCTTCCTAAGATTACGCTTTAGGATGAAATTTTGCTCCTTCAAGCCATCGATCTCCTGCTCAATCTTTAATATCTTTTTGCATAATGCCTTCTTGTTTTCCTGCAGAAGACGAAAAAGGATAAACTGGATCTTAGGTTTCTTTGCTTTATTAGGGAGACTTGACTTCTTGAATTCCATGTGCATGTCCCTAGCCTGAGGTAGTGGGGCTTCGTCTTCATCTGAGCTTGTCTCCTCCGTCCCCTTCAAGTAATAATCTTCTCCTTCCTCCGTGGTCCAACCGTAGCGCACCACATCCCCATAAACCTTTGGGTTTGCGATATAGTATGCGACATAGATCTATCCCTCCGAATCATAAGACAAAAACAACACGAAACAAGAACAGAGTATTTCCACATGATGCGTTGGTCAATACATCGAGGGAAAACAAGCATACAGAAGGAAAACAAAGTCGGGAAGGCCCGAGGGGACCACAACCCACCAGGGCACGCCAGGGAGGGCAGGCGCGCCCTGGTATATCGTGGCCACCTCAATTGCTTTCCTGATTGTTTCTTATTTTCCTATTTTTCTAATATTCCAAAATTGACAGAAAATATTTTTCCAGATTTTTGGAGTCCGTTTACTTATCGTATCACGTACCTCCTCTTTTTTAGGGTTCTGGAGTGTTCTGGAAGGTTTCTTTTATGTGTTCCTCCGGTGTCATGGTTTGGATAATATTGGTTTCAACATTAATAGGCGTACCTGAGATGTAGTGCTTAATTCTTTGCCCATTGACCACCTTTGGATTAGTGCCTTCGACATTATTGATCTTAATGGCTCCAGAACGATAAACCTCTTCGATAATATATGGTCCTTCCCATTCGGAAAGAAGCTTTCCTGCAAAAACTCTTAAACGAGAGTTGTACAAAAGAACATATTCACCAACTTTGAATACCCACTTTTGGATTCTTTTATCATGCCACCTTTTAACTTTTTCTTTAAATAGTTTGGCATTTTCATAAGCTTGGGTTCTCTATTCATCTAGTGAGATAATATCAAATAACCTCTTTTCACCGACAAGTTTGAAGTCATAATTGAGTTCTTTAATTGCCCAAAAAGCTTTATGTTCTAACTCAAGAGGCAAATGACAAGCCTTACCATAAACCATTTTATATGGAGACATACCCATAGGATTTTTATAAGCTGTTCTGTAGGCCCAAAGTGCATCATCCAATTTCTTAGACCAAATCTTTTGGGACCTATTGACAGTGTTTTGTAATATTAATTTTATTTCTCTATTGCTAAGTTCAACTTGACCACTAGATTGAGGATGATAGGGTGATGCAATTCTATGGTTAACATCATACTTAGCAAGCATTTTACGAAAAGCACCATGAATAAAGTGTGAACCACCATCAGTCATTAGATTCCTAGGGACTCCAACCTTGGGAAAATAACTTCTTTAAGCATTTCAATGGATGTGTTATGATCAGCACTACTAGTTGGAATAGCTTCAACCCACTTAGTAACATAATCAGCAACAACCAAAATATGTGTATACCCATTAGAGGAAGGAAAAGGTCCCATGTAATCAAAATCCCAAACATGAAATGGTTCAACAACAAGTGAATAATTCGTAGGCATTTCCTGGCACTTACCAATATTACCTATTATTTGACATTCATCACAATATAAGAAAAACTTACGGGCATCCTTGAAAAGAGTAGGCCAATAAAAACCAGATTGCAATACCTTGTGACCAGTTCTATCTCCCGCATGATGTCCTCCATAAGCTTCGGAGTGACATTTCTGTAGGATTTGTTCCTGTTCATGCTCAGGTACACAACGTCTAATAATTCCACGTACTCCTTCTTTATAAATATGGGGTCATCCCAAAAGTAATGTCTTAAATCATAGAAGATTTTTTGTTTTGTTGATATGTGAAACTAGGTGGTATAAATTTAGCAACAATATAATTAGCATAGTCAGCATACCAAGGAGTATTATGAGAAGTATTTATGATAGCTAGTTGTCCATTAGGGAAACTATCATCAATAGTTAGTGGGTCATCAAGAATATTTTCTAACCTAGACAAGTTATCGGCTACGGGGTTCTCAGCTCCTTTCCTATTAGTAGTATGTAAATCAAATTCTTGTAGCAAGAGAACCCACCTAATGAGTCTAGGGTTAGCATATTTCTTTTCCATAAGATATTTTATAGCAGCATGATCAGTGTAAACAATTACTTTGGAATCAACAATGTAAGATCTGAATTTATCACAAGCAAACACAACTGCTAAAAACTCTTTTTCAGTAGTAGCTTTAATTTCTTTGGGCACTGTCTAGAGTTTTGCTAGCATAATGGATAGCATTTAATTTCTTATCAACTCTTTGTTCTAGAACAACACCAACATCATAATAACTAGCATCACAAATAATTTCAAAAGGGAAGTTCCAATCAGTTGGTGGAACAATAGGTGCAGAAGTTAAGGCTTTCGTAAGTGTTTCAAAGGCTTCTACACAATCATCATCAAAAATAGATGGAACATCCTTTTGTAAAAGATTTGTAAGAGGCCTAGAAATGTTAGAGAAGTTTTTAATAATCCTCCTGTAGAAAACAACATGACCAAGGAAACTACGAATACCTTTGATATCTTTAGGACATGGCATTTTTTCAATTGCATCAACTTTAGCTTTATCCACATCAATACCTCGTTCAGAAATATTATGCCCCAAGACAATACCTTCATCAACCATGAAGTGGCACTTCTCCCAATTCAAGACAAGATTAGTTTGTTCACATCTCTACAAAACTCGATCAAGGTTGCTTAAGCAATCATCAAAATAAGTTCCGTAAACGGAAAAATCATCCATGAAAACCTCAACAATTTTTTCACAAAAATCAAAGAATATAGCAATCATACATCTTTGAAAGTTAGCAGGTGCATTGCATAAACCAAAAGGCATACGTCTATAAGCATAAGTTCCAAAAGGACAAGTAAAGGTGGCTTTGTCTTGATCAGGTTGTGAAACATGTATTTGAGAAAAAACAGAATATCCATCAAGAAAACAAAAGTATGTGTGCTTAGATAATCTTTCTAACATTTGATGAATAAAAGGTAGAAGGTAATGCTATTTTCTAGTAGCTTTGTTTAGTTATCTAAAATCAATTACCATTCTATAGCCAGTAACAATTCTTTGTGGGATAAGTTCATTTTTATCATCAGGAACAACAGTAATACCTGCCTTCTTAGGGACATAATGAACATGACTTACCCATCTACTATCAGCTATGGGATAGATTATACCTGCTTCTAGAAGTTCTAGTATTTCAGTTCTTACCACTTCTACTTAGGATTCAAACATCGTTGGTGATTAACAACGGGTTTAGCATCGGGTTCCATATTAATCTTGTGCTGACATGGAGTCGGACTAATGTCCTTAAGATCATCAAGAGTATATCCAATAGCAAAACGGTGCTTCTTCATAACTTTTAGTAATATTTCTTCTTCATGTTCTGAAAGGTTAGCACTAATAATAACATGATATATCTTCTTCTCATCAAGATAAGCATATTTAAAGTGTCATGCAATTGTTTTAATTCAAACAAATGATCACCTTTAGGTGGAGGAGGACCTCCTAGAGTATCAATAGGCAAATTGCGTTTAAGGAGAGGTTGTTGTTCAAAGAATATTTTATCTATTTCATTTCTTTCATGCAAGTGCATATCATTTTCATGGTCAAGCAAAATATTGTTGTAGTGGATCAGTAGGAGGCATAGTAATAGAAGCAAGACCAATCGTTTCATCCTTACTAGGTAATTCTTTCTTATGAGGTTGTCTACTAAAATTAGAGAAATTAAACTCATGAGGCTCATCACCAAAGCTAACACTGGCAGTTTCTTTATGGCAATCTATCGTAGCATTGCCAGTGTTCAAGAAAGGTCTACCAAAGATAATGGGACAAAAGTCAACTTGTGGGGAACCAAGGACTAGAAAATTAGTAGGATATTTTATTTTACCACACAAGACTTCAACATCCCTAACAATCCCAAGTGGTGTGATGGTGTCTCTATTTGCAAGTTTAATAGTAACATCTATGTCTTCTATTTCAAACGCTGCTACCTCATTCATAATTTCTTGATGTAAGGTAAAAGGAATAGCACTCACACTAGCACCTAAGTCACATAAACCATGATAACAATGATCTCCTATTTTAACTGAGACAACAAGCATGCCCACAATAGGTCTATGTTTATCCTTTTCATCGGGTTTCGCAATTCTAGCAGCTTCATCATAGAAATTAATAACATGCCCATCAATATTTTCTACCAAGAGATCTTTAACCATAGCAACACTAGGTTCTACTTTGATTTGCTAAGAGGATTTAGGTGTTTTATTACTACTTTTGCGAACCACAATTGATACCTTAGCATGTTCCATTATCCTAATAGGAAAGGTGGTTTTTCAATATAAGCAGTAGGCACAATTGGATCAACATTGTAAATAATAGTTTTATCTTTAGCTTTAACCCGTTCTTTAGTTACTTATTTAATAGATATTTAAACCACTTCTCCTTAGGGAGATCAACATGAGTAGAAAAAGATTCACAAAAAAGAGGCTACTATCTCAGAGTCAAGTCCATATTTAGTGCTAAACTTGTGAAAGCATCGTTATTCATAAAATATTTAACACAATCAAACTCAAGCTTAATACGTGACTCTTTACCTTCGACGAGTTCCCAATCTTGAGAGTTGCGTTTAATTCTTTCTAAAATATCCCACCTGAATTCAATAGTCTTATTCATAAAAGAACCAGTACAAGAAGTATCGAGCATGGATTGATCATCCCGAGAAAGCCGAGCATAAAAATCATAATTTCTCTTGAGAGATCATGATTGGGGCATGAATATAAGATTGACTTAAGCCTCCCCCAAGCTAGAGAGATACTTTCTCCTTCACGAGGCCAAAAATTATATATATAATTTGGATCACGATGAACTAGATGCATAGGATAACTTCTTTTAGTAAAATTCCACTTTCAATCCATTCCAATTCCAAGATCCAATATCATCACATAGCCTATACCATGTCAATGCTTTTCTCTTCAAAGATAAAGGGAAAACCTTATTCTTAGCTTCATCTCCGGGTAAACCTGCAAGCTTAAATAATCCACAAATTTAATCCACATGGTTCAGGTGCATATCGGGATGTTCCGTTCAATTTCCTGCATAAGGATTAGCTAGCAGTTGTTCTATCATAGCAGAAGGAATTTCATAACCAATATTTTCAGTAGGTGCAGTAGGTTGAGGGGAAAATCTTTGTGTTTCCGGTCGAGGTGAAGATACCCCGAACAAACCCCTCCAAGGATTGTTTTCCATAGTGACAAGTGACAATAAATTTCAGCACGTAATACACATTTTTCCTTACCGATTTCCACTTACCAAGAGCGCTCCACTCCTCGGAAATGACGCCAGAAAAGAGTCTTGATGAGCCACAAGTATAGTAGATCCATCGTAGTCCTTTCGATAAGTAAGAGTGTCGAACCAAATGAGGAGTATAAGGAAATGGCAAGTGGTTTTCAGCGAGGTAATTTCTGCACGCACTGAAACTGTCGATATCAGGTAGGTTGATAGCAAGATAGTTTGTAACAAGCAAGTAACGATAACGGCAAATGAAGTGCAGAAAGGTAGCCCAATGCTTTTGTGGCAAAGGACATGCCAACATAGTCTCTTATAATAAGCAAAGCGTTCTTGAGGGCACACGTGAATTTCATCTAGTCACTTTCATCATGTTGGTTTGATTCGCGTTCCCTACTTTGATAATTTGACATGTGGGTGGACCGGTGCTTGGATGTTGTTCTTACTTGAACAGTCGTATGATTAACCCCCTCGCAAGAATCCTTAACTACGAATAAAGTATTAAGATAAAATCTAACCATAGCATTAAACATATGGATCCAAATCAGTCCCTTATGAAGTAGCGCATAAACTAGGGTTTAAGCTTCTGTCACTCTAGCAACCTATCATCCAATAACTACTCCACAATGCATTCCCTTAGGCCCAAAGATGGTGAAGTGCCATGTAGTTGTCGGTGTACAAAAGTAGGGGCTCTGCTTTTGACCCCTTTACTTGTGCACGGGAAGTCAGAGCCTCCCGCCACGGCCACACATAATAGGGCAGAAAGGGGGAAGCTGGAGAGAAGCCGAAGCCACGAGGACAAACGAAGCAACAAAAAGGACCAAGGCCACAAAGATCAGATAGGTGTAGCAGGTTCCCCAGGCATGGACCCTTGCCGGGGCAGCCTCAGCAGCCCCGGCAAGACCCTTGCCGGGGCAGCTCGCCCACGCCAGCAGAAGTGAGCCGCCCTTGAGCCCACCAACGCTCGACAAATGCGTTGGGGCAGGGCTCGGGAGGCACCTACGTGGTGGCATGCAGATCTTTGTGAAGACATAGAATGCTCAAGATCAAATGAGGATAAGAGGGCCACCATCCTCACTGAAGAAACCCACAAGACCCCTGGCAAGATCCTTGCCGGGGACGCTAGCGCGCCACGGCAAGACCCTTGCCGGGCTACCCGGCAAGACCCTTGCCGGGCCACCCGGCGAGACCCTCGCCAAGCGCATCAGCAGGGCCACTGCCTGGCCCGCGCCAGCTAAGTCTTCGCCGCCGTTCGCATGCAGCTGCCGACCCAACCAGCTGGGCAGGCACCTGCGTGGCAGCATGCAATCCTTCGTGGAGGCTCCACCACCGCGCCACCTCAGCTGCCTGCCTGCCTACATGGCACCGCATGCGTCGCTGGCCAGGGCGCGTGTCGAAGCGAGAAGGAGCGGCGACGGACGGGACGACCCTCGCCCCCGTCCCCAATAAAGCGAAGGGACACCTAAGCCTCACATTAAATGCATCTTGTCCTGTAATACTAGCGATAAACTCGCGGCGCTGTAGCACTTTCCACCTCCTATGTGCCACTGTGGCAGCCCCTTTCACCTATAAAAGGAGGCCCATGGCACACAGAGAAAGGATTCGGCTCCTTCGAACCTCTTAGTGCCTAGAGCTAGTTCGAGAGCTCAAGAACACTAAATACATCCGCCAAAGCAGGATCGTAGGGTTTTACGCATCTTTGCGGCCCGAACCTGGGTAAAATCCCTTTGTGTTGTGTACTAGTCCCGCTCTTCTCACGATCCCCGTGCCCCGCAACCATAGAAGGGATTCCAGGGATCCCATAGGTGTCGTTTTGCACCGACATCTTTCGCGTGCCAGGTAGGGGCGCGCAATTGTGAGAATCTGGTCTAGCAGTTGACCTAGCCATTCTTCATCGCCATGGCCCCTAAAAAGAAGGCGACCACGGTGATCGGTTCGTCCGGAACCGGGTTGGTACCGGCGAGGACCGGTAGCGGGCCAGTCGCGGAGAGGACCCATGGCGCGGGCCGCGAACATCCACATCGCCCTGATGGTCCGGGCCTGGCGAGCGGCGTCGTTCGCGCGTCGGGCAACGAGCCACCAGTCGCGGGCTCTAGAGACGGAGTCGGGTTCCCCGCAGGCGGAGCGGGGCCCTCCAGGGTTGCCGTCGTCCCGCCAGGCGGCGGCACGGCGATCTCCAAGACGCCAACACCGGCGCCCATGGCGCGCTCCTCTCAGGTTGTGCGTGATGAGCAGCGTCACCCTGCTGGTGACCCTACTCGCCGCCCTGGGAAGAGTCCCGTGCGTCCATCACATGAAGGAGAGGGCCAGCATGCGCGCCGAGGTGCTGATGGAGGTGGCGAACGGCTACGGAGCCGCGACGCAGCTCCTTATAACGTGGTTTGGAGTCGAGGCACATCGCGGTCCACCCAGCTTTCGCCGCCACCCACGCCAGTGGAAGCCCTAGCGCGTGCGCAGCTGCTCCTCGACTTTCCTCCCGCCGCGGAGAAGCTTGACGAATGGAGGGCTACCGTCCGGAGCCTCATTGGCATCGCCAACAACGACGGGCTGCGGCCAGCGGAACCCGTCGGCCCTCGCTCCGCCGGGCTACCGCGTGCCAGCGTAGGCCACGCTGGAGGCGACGCGGCCATGGTGTACTCCCCACCTCCATCCCGACCGCCCCCGGGCATCGGCCCGTCGCGGCGACGCTCGTGATGATATCTCCATCACGTCGTCCGACCCGCGAACCAACCGCGATCAGCGCCAAGTCCTTCGGGAGCGGGCTCATGAGGACGCTCGAACTACGATCGAGCACCGACGTGACGCACGTCACCAGTCGGACAGGCGGGCAGGGCCCGCTATGGACCACCCAGCGTCGGGAGGCTACGGTGGCCTACCTTACGAGGTGGGTTGTCCGGCCTTCACCCGTGAGCTGCGGCAGTTCCAATGGCCCTCCCACCATACGTTCAAACCCGACGTTGGCGAGAAGTACAACGACAAGACTCACCCGTCAGAGTTCCTCAGCATCTACACCATCGCGATGCAAGCTGCTGGGGCCCGCAACGATAAGGTGCTTGCCATCTACTTCCTGTTGGCACTCAAGCCTAATGTTATGTCATGGTTGATGCACTTGCCGGTGGATTCCATCTCTTCTTGGGCGGGTCTGTGCCATGAGTTTGTTGGCGCCTTTACCGGAGGTCACCAAGCTCATGGACAGGCAAGTGATTTACACATCATCCCCCAGAAGGAAGGAGAAAACCTGCGCAAGTACATCCAAAGGTTCAGCCGGGTGCAGTACAACATCCCCGATCTTCATCCCGCCGCCGTGATCAGCGGGTTCCATCAGAACGTGCGTAATCGCAAGATGCGTGAAGAACTGGCGATGAACAAAATTAAGGATGTGGCCGAGCTCTATGTTCTGGCCGATCGATGCGCTCATGCTGAGGAGGGAAGGAAGTACCCCGACGAAGATGCCGGCGCGGAAACCGACTCCACTGCCGACACCGCCATCCCAACGAAGAAGGGCCGACGTTGCAACAGGAAGCGCAAGAGCAAGGCCGTGCTTGCCGTTGAGGGATCCGACAACACCGGCACCACCAAGAAGACCAAGGCGAGTGACCCCAGCAAGGAAGCTGTCGGGTGTGATGCTTGCCGGGTCTTGGCGGATGCCGACAAGCCAGGAGGCTCCGACAAGCAGTACTGAGAGATCCACCGCATCAAGGGCCATGATCTCCGGAACTACAGGTAGGTAGAGCTGCTCGCCGAGAAACAGAAAGCCGAGTATGAGCGGCGGGAGAAGGAGAAAGACCCAGATGGTGCCGAGGGATCTGGCAAGAAACGTGGCGGCCAAGGAGGCCGCCGCGGCAAGGATAATCAGCAAGAGAGGCACGCCCGGGGCCGCGACAAGAAGCAGGAAGACGATGATCATGATGAGGATGATGAGTCCGGCGATCACGAGTTTCAGAAAGCCACCGAGGCCCTGTGCGTCGATGGTGGCGCCTCGCTGTATACATCCCACCGCCAACTCAAGCAGTGGGCGCGTGAGATCACAGCGGTGGAGCCATCGTTTGACGCACGAAAGCCGCTGAAATGGTCCAGCATGCCCATCATCTTCGATGCCGAGGACCACCCTGACCGCACTACTGCGGTCGGGTGCTTGCCGTTGTTGGTTTCGCCAACAATCCGCAACCTCAAGGTGACAAAGATGTTGGTTCACAGTGGGGCCGGCCTGAACTTGATCTCGCCTTTTGTGGTCAGAAGGCTGCAGATCCCTGATGGAGACCTCGAGGAGACGGGTACGTTCCAAGGGGTTAACCCGGGGAGGAGCCAGCCAAAGGGGAAGATCACGCTGCCCCTGACATTCGGAGGCGAGCTGAACCACATGACGGAGAGGATTGTCTTCGACGTAGCCGAGATCCCCTTGCCTTACAACAGGATCCTCGGCCGCCCGGTGCTAGCCAAGTTCATGGCGGCTTCACACTATGCCTATAACATGCTGAAGATGCCCGAGCCGATGAACATCATCACCGTCCCCTCTGATAAGAAAGATGCGTTGATCTGTGCCGACCAACTCTACCAGGAAGCAGTTGCAGTAGCTGCTGCTAAGGCACCTGCTCCTGCTGACGGAGCCCCGGAGGAGAAGAAGACCGGCGAGACCCCTCGCACACACTCCGGCAAGCGCACCTCTTCGGGGTGTTGCGCTTCCGTTGAGAACGTACCAGAGAGCTCCACCGGCAAGAGCAAGAAGTCCAGAGCTACACCACCAGAGACCAAGATGGTGCCCGTCAAGGAGGACGGCACGGGAGGACCTTTTACCATAAGCTCCACCTTTGACGGCAAATAGGAAAGCGAGCTCGTCACCTTCCTGCGGGCGAATGTCGATGTGTTTGCATGGAAAGCCTCCGACATCCCCGGCGTTCCCAGGGAGGTGATTGAGCACCACCTTGCTGTCTGTCCTCATGCGCGGCCCGTCAAGAAGAAGGTCAGGAAGCAAGCTCTGGAGAGGCAAGAGTTCATCACGGAGGAAATCAGAAAGTTAGAGGCGGCAGGCTTGGTGAGGGGAGTACCCCATCCGACGTGGTTGGCCAATCCGGTAGTGGTGCGCAAGGCAATCTACACAGACATCAATAAGGCATTTCCAAAGGACCCTTTCCCGTTACCGCGCATTGACCAGATTGTTAACTCCACGGCTGGGTGTGACCTCTTATCGTTCCTCGATGCCTACTCAGGATACCACCAGATCTTCATGACAAAGGAAGATGAGGAAAAGACAGCATTCATCACCCCATGTGGTACGTATTGCTTTTTACGGATGCCTTTCGGGTTGAAGAGTGCTGACTCAACCTTTGCAAGAGCGGTCCAAATTGGTTTTGAGCCCCAGCTACATAGAAATATGGAAGCTTATATGGATGACATAGTGGTCAAAACCATGGACAAAGCAACCCTTGTGCAAGATCTGGAGGAAACGTTCGGGAACCTGCGCAGGATCAACCTCAAATTGAACCCTGAGAAGTGTGTCTTCAGCGTCCCGTCCAGCAAGCTTCTTGGGTTCTTTGTGTCCAAGTGCGGGATTGAAGCAAACACCGATAAGATCAAGGCCATTGAGCAGATTGAGGCACCCAAACGGATCAAGGACATGCTTCGGCTCACTGGTTGCATTGCCGCCATGAGCCGGTTCATCTCCAAATCCATGGAGCGTGCCCTTCCTTTTTTCAAGATCTTGAAGAAGGCAGGGCCAGTGGAGTGGACCCCAGAGGCCGAGGCAGCGCTGCAGGATTTGAAGAGATACCTCTCCTCTACCCCAGTGTTGGTCGCGCCCAAACCACAAGAACCGTTGCTGCTCTATCTAGCGGCAACAAATCAGGTGGTTAGCGCCGCACTAGTGGCGCAGAGAGAGGTCGACGAGGAGGCAGCGGCAGCGGCAGAACCAACAGATGGCAAGCCAAAACCCTCTCCGGCAGGGCTCGATCCCGGCAAGATTGGGTCCCCGGCAGGGGCTGGCGGCAGTGCGACAGGACCCACGCGACCGGGCGAAGAGGCGCAGAAGAAGAAAATGGTGCAGCACCCAGTGTACTTCGTCAGCTCCCTCTTGCAGAGGGCTAGGTCGAGGTACTCAGGTGTGCAAAAGCTGCTCTTTGACCTGCTTATGGCCTCGAGGAAGCTGCGCCATTACTTCCAAGTGCACGAGATCACGGTGGTCACCCTCCTCCCATTACAATGAATACTGCACAACCCAGATGCAACGGGGAGGATCGTGGAATGGGCCCTGGAGCTGTCAAGTTTCGGTTTGAAGTTTGAAAGTACCTCGACGATTCAGAGCAGAGTCTTGGAGGAGTTTGTTGCGGAATGGACCTCGACACCCGACGAAGAGGTGCAGGAGACCACTCTTCCCGACAAGGAAACAAGCCGCAACTGGATCATGTACTTTGATGGTGCCTTCTCGCTGCAAGGCGCCGGTGCAGGTGTGCTGCTTGTCGCACCCACCGGAGAGCACCTCAAGTATGTCATCCATATGCACTTCCCCCAGGAGATGTCAACCAATAACACCGGCAAGTACGAGGGTTTGCTTGCCGGCCTCAGGATTGCGGCATACCTCGGAGTTAAGAAGCTCATCGTCAGGGGTGACTCACAGCTCATTGTCAGGCAGATCAACAAAGATTATCAAAGCCCGTTGATGGAAGCTTACGTAGATGAGGTGAGGAAACTGGAGGAGCACTTTGACGGTATACATGTCCCTCGGGCGGAGAATGACAACGCCGACTACCTGTCAAAGCACGCTGCCCTCAAGCTACCTGTGGAACCAGGTACCTTTGTGCTTTAGTTAACTCAACCATCCGTTGAGCCGTCGACCGGTCAGAGCAAGCGGAGGAAGCTAGGCCCCGGCAAGTACTTCCCCACCGAGCTCCCCGAAGCCGCCGGCAAAGATGTTGACGTGGATGCCGATCCTGCCGCAGGGCAACCGACTCCGGCAGGACCTCAGGTCATGGCTGTGGAGGCGGCCGCTCCCGCGGCAGAAGAGGTGCCTTTGGTCCCATGCTGTCGAGCCATAGGCTCCGGCATGGGCGTAGCACACCGTACGATTCCTTCAAAAAGGAGAGCTTCCTGAGGAGCAGGAAGAGGCAGAAAGAGTAGCCCGCCGGTCTGCTCTGTACCAATTCGTTGATAACGTATTATGCGAAGAAGACCGAACGGGGTGAAATTGATTTGCATCTCCCGGGAGGAAGGACTAAAGCTATTGGCAGAGATACATGGAGGCATATGTGGCTCCCACATAGGGTCGAGGGCCCTTGCCGGCAAGGCTTTCCGGCAAGGTTTCTTATGGCCCACCGCCCTCCAGGATGCGACGGCACTAGTAACCAAGTGTGAAGCGTGCCAGTTCCATTCAAAGAAGCTTCATCAACCAGCTCAAGCCCTTCAAACTATCCTTCTCTCCTTGCCCTTCTCGGTCTGGGGCTTGACATATTGGGCCCTTTCCCCCGTGCTGTCGGGGGCTTTGAGTACTTGTACGTCGCAATCGACAAGTTCACAAAGTGGCCAGAAGTGGAAGCAGTGATAGCGCAGTCAGCCATCAAGTTTTTCAAGGGACTAGTGTGCCGTTTTGGGGTGCCCAACAGTATCATCACCGACAGGGCACTCAGTTCACAAGCCATGCCTTCATGCAATAAATTAAGGATCTCGGCAGCATGGTCTGTTTTGCTTCCGTGGCACATCTACGGAGCAACGGCCAAGCGGAAAGAGCAAATGCTGAAGTCCTGCGAGGCTTAAGAACGAAGACCTTTGACAGGCTGCACAAGAGTGGAAGGCACTGGATTGATGAGTTGCCGGCAGTTCTTTGGTCGATCAGAACGACGCCAAATCGAGCCACCGGCCAGACACCCTTTGCCCTGGTTTATGGGGCAGAAGCAGTTCTCCCCACATAACTCATATACGAGTCACCTCGAGTGCTCTCTTATGATGAGCTTTAGCAAGAGCGATTGCGGCAAGATGACATGGCGCTCCTAGAGGAAGATCGTCTCCGGGCGGCTGTGAGAGCAAAGACGCTATCAAAGAAGCCTTGCGCCGCTACCATAGCCGCAAGGTTCATGCCCGGAGCTTTGAGGAAGGCGACCTTGTTCTTCGGCACGTTTAGTCGGCGAAGAATTCCAACAAGTTGACGCCGAAGTGGGAAGGCCCTTATCGGGTAACACGAGTCACCAGGCCGGCCCAGTCTGGCTGGAGACCGAAGATGCCATTCCAGTGAGCAACTCCTGGAACATTGAGCATCTCTGCAAGTTTTACCCATAAGGCGCGGCTGCCGGGCCTCTCAGCAAGCCACCCTTTTGTACAAGCCTTGCCGGGAAGGCATGTAACCCTCTGTACAAAGCCGGGCGCAGACCCTGAGCATAAATAAATGAAGCGCTGGCGCCCTTAATTGTAGCATGCATGCTAGGTTGAGTCTCTTCCTTGGTTAGGGTTGATAGTGCTTAGCGGTAGCTAACCCCTAGCTTAGAGGTCGAGTGCGCGTCTCTCTGTTCCTCTCTGTCTTCTTTGGTTCGCAAGCCACGTGAGCATTCTTGCCGAGCTGTTTTGGAAGAAAGGGAACGGACCGGCGCCCGGGCCCCGGTAAGCCAGAGTTGTCGGGGGCTGCAAGAACAAGGATCCCTCAGCGGCAAGCCAAGATCGCCGGGGGGCTACAGATCCAGATAAGTCCTTCATCCTCTATCATGCATCTCGTTATGGACTGGGATACGTTGATGTCTACTACACAACCTTCTTCTTGTAGACGTTGTTGGGCCTGCAAGTGCACAGGTTTGTAGGACAGTAGCAAATTTCCCTCAAGTGGATGACCTAAGGTTTATCAATCCGTGGGAGGCGTAGGATGAAGATGGTCTCTCTCAAGCAACCCTTCAACCAAATAACAAAGAGTCTCTTGTGTCCCCAACACACCCAATACAATGGCAAATTGTGTAGGTGCACTAGTTCGGCGAAGAGATGGTGATACAAGTGCAAAATAGATGGTAGATATAGGTTTTCGTAATCTGAAAATATAAAAACAGCAAGGTAACAAGCGATAAAAGTGAGCGTAAACGGTATTGCAATGAAAGTAAACAAGGCCTAGGGTTCATACTTTCACTAGTGCAAGTTCTCTCAACAATAATAACATAGATAGATCATATAACAAGCCCTCAACATGCTACAGAGAGTCACTCCAAATCCACTAATAGCGGAGAACAAACATAGAGATTATGGTAGGGTACGAAACCACCTCAAAGTTATTCTTTCCAATCAATCCGGTGGGCTATTCCTATGAGTGTCACAAACAGCCCTAGAGTTCGTACTAGAATAACACCTTAAGATACAAATCAACCAAAACCCTATTGTCACCTAGATACTCCAATGTCACCTCAAGTATCCATGGGCATGATTATACGATATGCATCACACAATCTCATATTCATCCAACCAACATAAAAGTACTTCAAAGAGTGCCCCAAAGTTTCCACCGGAGAATCAAGAACGTGTGCCAACCCCTATGCATAGGTTCATGGGAGGAACCCGCAAGTTGGTCACCAAAACATACATCAAGTGGCACATGATATCCCATTGTCACCACGGATAAGCACGACAAGACATACATCAAGTGTTCTCATAAAAGACTCAATCAGATAAGATAACTTTAGAGGGGAAACTCAATTCATCACAAGAGAGTAGAGGGGGAGAAACATCATAAGATCCAACTACAATAGCAAAGCTCGGGATACATCAAGATCGTTCCATAGAGGGAACACAAGAGAGAACACAAGAGAGAGAGAGATCAAACACATAGCTACTGGTACATACCCTCAGCCCCGAGGGTGAACTACTCCATCCTCGTCATGGATAGTGCCGGGATGATGAAGATGGCCACCGGTGAGGGATCCTCCTCCCGCAGGGTGCCGGAACAGGGTCCCGACTGGTTTTTGGTGGCTACAGAGGCTTGCGGCGGCGGAACTCCCGATCTATCTTCTGTTCTGGAAGTTTTAGGGTACGTAGGTATATATGGGTGAAAGGAGTACGTCGGTGGAGCTACGGGGGCCCCACGAGGCGGGTGCGCCAGGGGGTGGCGCCACCACCCTCGTGAGCACCTCCTGTATCTTCCGACGTGGGGTCCAAGTCCATCAGTGGGTTTCCTTCCAAAAATAACTTCTCCGATTGATTTCGTTCCGATTTGACTCCGTCTGATATTCCTTTTCCACGAAACACTGAAATAGGCATAAAACAGCAAATCTGGGCTGGGCCTCCGGTTAATAGGTTAGTCCCAAAAATAATATAAAAGTGGATAATAAAGCCCAATATTGCCTAAAACAGTAGATAATATAGCATGTAGCAATCAAAAATTATAGATACGTTGGAGACGTATCATAAGTGAAACCCCGTTCTATCCCTAAGCTGCCGTGCTCCCCCTTTTCGGCACCCAGGGGTTACCCCCTGGGTCCGAAGTTGGTCGTAGCCACGGCAGCAAAGGAGGGGAACGAAGAGCCTAAGCCCACCTCATCCCTGCCTCCGCCAAGAGCGTGAGAAAGGTCGAGCAAGGTGGGGAGACGGCAAGGCTTGTTGTCGGGCGAAAAAGCGTTTGTCTTGAGAATAACAAGGATTCACTCCTTGTCGCGGGTTTCTCCCGCGAACAAAAATCCCGGCAAACATCCCTTTTTCATTAAAAATCATCCCGTACAGGTACAGTTCATACGAAATGAAAAACATGAACAAGGGGATTACAAGTTCTAAAGGTAACAAAGGCCCGAAGGCTTACAAGACAAAAAAGATATAAGGTGCCTGTAATCCCTTTCTTGTCCCTCTCCTCAGGAAAATGGAACAAGAAAGCAGAAGGACAAATGGGGCGCCTAGACGAGCTACGAGTGGCAGAAGACACCAAGAGAACATCCCGGTGGCCGTCCAAGGGCTGGATAGTGATGCCGGCGCCGGAGGTAGAGCTCGAAGACGAGGCGGCAGGACGTCAACACGCGACGAAGGCGTTGGTGCCTGTGTACTCCGACTTGACAGCATTGCCGCCCGCCCTCTTCCTCTTTCGCAACCTCCCTACACCAGCCGTCCAAGGAGACAACCCCGAGAAGTTCAAGGAGCCGGCGACACGGATGATGGGGTCGCCGGTGCCGCTTGGAGCGGCGCCCGACGCCTAGTCGGACCCGTCATCCTGCCGCCCGCTGCCCTTGTTGTCACTGCCGTTGTCTTCCTCGCCACTCTCGCTTGAGGAGGAATCTTCATCGTCGGAGGAGCTCTCCACGCAGCATCTCACGCGGGTCCCGAAGTTCCCGACGATCTTGACGGAGAGGAGGCCGCCCTCCATTAGTTTGAAATGGAGAGCGAGCCCATCCATCAAGCTATGGAGGCGAGCTAAGGTCTTCCACCCTCGGTGAAGATACATGACATGAGGGGCAGGGAACTCGACGTCAACCCATGTGCCACTGTTCCCGCAACCCCTCATGTGCAGCCGCAGCGCCTGCGACGGATCCAGCTCCATCTCCCGCGCAAATGGGGTCAGAAGGCGAAGGCGACGGCGCGGCAGATGGCGCAGCCTGACGAAGAATTCACAAGGGTTGTCCCCAGCGTGGCCCTCCATCGGAGGAGGGGCAGCTATAGGGGGCGAAGCGGATCTGCCGCCCCGTCCTCCTCTCCCTCGGGCACCACGGCGGCCTCGAGCTCGCCCCCTCCCCTTCCTCTAACGGCCGGCTTCGCCGCTACGAGCTCTTGGGGAGGAGCGATGCGCTGTCTGGCCGAGACCCTCGCCGCCACCGATGATGCGTCACCACGTCCCCTCGCCATGGCAGAAAAAGAAGGGAAGCAGGAATTGGGAGAGGCAAATGGCGAAGAGTTGAGAGGCACCGTTCCTCCCGCCCCCCTCTTTATAAAGGGGCAGGGCGGGGCTCGGCCGCCCACTCTCGGCCAATCTGGCTCGTTGAAGTGGCGGCGGTAGGGGCCGTCGGCGCCCTCCCGCTCCATTGAAGGCGTGGGAATCGACCAAGACATCGCCGCGACTACGCCCCAGGCGTCATCATTCGCTCTGCATTATGCATGCAGCGAATGTGGCGCAAGGGCGGGAGCAGTGGGACGCGTGGAACAACGGTTCCCGGGCAAGGGCAGTAAATGAGAGGCGGCCCTGCGGTCTCAAAGAGACATGCAAGCCGCCTCTTTACTGTCCACCGCAAGGTGAGACCAACATGCTTCCATCATGCGCGCGCGCACGACCCCCACGTCGCGCGTTCAACGCGGGTCATGGGGAAGCGCAGCGGACGGAACAGCGGCCACGGTAAAAATCCGCCCCGACTGCCCGCGCACCGTTCTGGGCCTGGCCCAACAACGTGCTGCGCTTATGTGTGGCCCAGGCCCGGGGGCTCCTGTCGGTGTACAAAAGTAGGGGCTCTGCTTTTGACCCCTTTACTTGTGCACGGGCAGTCAGAGCCTCCCGCCACGGCCACGCATAATAGGGCAGAAAGGGGGAAGCTGGAGAGAAGCCGAAGGCACGAGAACAAATGAAGCAACAACAAGGACCAAGGCCACAAAGATCAGATAGGCGTAGCAGGTTCCCCCGGCAAGGACCCTTGTCGGGGCAGCCTCAGCGGCCCTGGCAAGACCCATGCCGGGACAGCTCACCCACGCCAGCTGAAGTAAGCCGCCCTTGAGCCCACCAACGCTCGACAAATGCGTTGGGGCAGGGCTCGAGAGGCACCTCCGTGGTGGCATGCAGATATTTGTGAAGACATAGAATGCTCAAGATCAAATGAGGATAAGAGGGCAACCATCCTCACCGAAGAAATCCACAAGACCCCCGGCAAAATCCTTGCTGGGGAGGCCAGCGCGCCACGGCAAGACCCTTGCCGGGCTACCCGGCAAGACCCTTGCCGAGCCACCCGGTGAAGACCCTCGCCAAGCGCACCGGCGGGGCCACTACCAGGACCGCGCCAGCTAAGTCTTCGCTGCCGATCGCATGTAACTGCCGACCCAGCCAGCTGGGCAGGCACCTGCGTGGCAGCATGCAATCCTTCGTGGAGGCTCCACCACCGCGCCACCTCAGCTGCCTTCCTGCCTACATGGCACCGCATGCGTTCTTTGGGCGTATGCGTGTCAAGCGAGGAGGAGCGGCGGCAGACGGACGGGCCTCGCCCCCGTCCCCAATAAAGCGAAGGGACACCTAAGCCTCGCATTAAATGCGTCTTGTCCTGTAATACTAGCGATAAACTCACGATGCTGTAGCACTTTCCACCTCCTGTGTGCCACCGTGGCAGCCCCTTTCGCCTATAAAAGGAGGCCCATGGCACACATAGAAAGGATTCGGCTCCTTCGAACCTCTCAGTACCTAGAGCTAGTTCGAGAGCTCAAGAACACTAAATACATCCACCAAAGCAGGATCGTAGGGTTTTATGCATCTATGCGGCCCGAACCTGGGTAAAATCCCTTTGTGTTGTCTACTAGTCCCGTTCTTCTCACGATCCCCGCGCCCCGCAACTGTAGAAGGGATTCCAGGGATCCCATAGGTGTCGTTTCCCACCGTCAGTAGTCGAAGTTCACATGACACCACTAAGGGAATCTCAACATTCATATCATCAAAATATCAAACACATATCAAGTTCACATGATTACTTGTAACATGACTTCTCCCGTGACCTCAAGAACAAAATTAACTACTCAAAAATAATATTCATACTCAAGATTAGAGGGGTATTAAATAGCATAATGGATCTGAACATATAATATTCCACCAAATAAACCATATAGTAATCAAGTACAAGATGTAATCAACACTACTAGTCACCCACAAGTACCAATCTGAGGTTCCGTACAAAGCTTGAGCACAAGAGATGAACTAGGGTTTGAGAGGAGATGGTGATGTTGAAGATGTTGATGGAGATTGGCCCGCAAAGATGAGAGGGTTGTTGGTGATGACGATGGCTTCGATTTCCCACTCCTGGAGGGAAGTTCCCCCGGCGGAATCACTCCGCTGGAGGGCAAAAGTGCACCTGCCCAAGTTCCGCCTCAAAAGACCTTATATACCATAAGATGGGCACCAGAGGTGGGCTGGGCTGACCACAACTCACCAGGGTGCGGCCTGGTGTCTTGTGGTCACCAGGCGGCCCCCCTCCGATAGTTATTTTCTCCAGTATTTTTCATATATTCCAAAATAATTCTCCGTAAATTTTCAGCTTATTTGGAGTTGTGCAGAATAGGTAACACTGACATAGCTTTTTTAGGTCCAGAATTCCAGCTGGCGGCATTCTCCCTCTTTGTGCAAACCTTGCATATTATGAGAGAAAAGTCATTAGAATTACTTCATAAAGAATTATTATGCATAAAACATTATAAATAATAGTAGGAAAACATGATGCAAAATGGACGTATCAGGAAGATGCCGAATTGTCGGTTGAAAATGATTTTCTCGAGCAGAACCATCACGCAGGACATGTCGATCAAGAGGATGTCTTTCCTCCTGAAAAAACATACAATAGGTCAAATGTGTCATATGCTCGGAAAACCAAACTTCATAAGAACTTTAGGTTTGAATTAAGTCAAGTTTTTTTGGTGCCAACTGAAATTGTTCTTAAAATTAATTTGAGTTTCCATCGTGCTTTAACATGATATATCCGATCTCCAGACTTCAATCTGGCCAACTTTAGGATTCAACCTCCTTTTCTCGAAGGCGGAGTGCTTCTCAGGATAGTTTAGTGAACTAAACTCGAGCGACATAGAGAGAATCCAGGCTATCCGACTATTGACCTAAACTTGAGTCGGAGAAAGAAGTACAAAAAGACTTTGCAATGACTTAGAAGAAAATACTTAAAATGACATGGTCGGTGTGAAAACCGGCAGACCTCGGGGTAGGGGGTCCGGAGCTGTGGATCTAGGATCAATGGATAACAGGGGACGATGAACACAATGTTTACCCAGGTTTGGGCCCTCTCGAAGAGGTAAAACCCTACGTCCTGCTTAATTTTATTGAATATATGATGGAGTTTACATGGTAGATCTACCTCGAGATCAGCATAAGCTAAACCCTAAGGCTATGAGGTGATGAATATAGCTCTAACCCTAATAACTACAACCCTCGGTTTATATAGACACCGATAGGGTTAGGGTTACCGAAGATAAATTACAACCAAAGGGAAAGAGATCTCATCTACCCTTGACTTGGAGGGCACACCACATCTTCACAGGTCTCCGGTCACCACGCGGCTCCACCATTCCGGCCCATCTACAATGGGCGATCACCCCGAGGACACCTTAGTACACAACTCCCTCAGTTGCCCTCGAACTTGCCTCCTAGGAGTTTGACAATTAAGAAAGTTGGCGAAGCCCCTAGTATTCGGAACGCCAAACTAGGGGTGTTGTACACGCCTAATCGGAGGAACCGATTCTTCGCTAGAAGCGGAAAAAATCTCTAACGATTTGGAACCTCTCGAACAGCTGACCAGCTCTCGCCGTATCATGACAGTCGACTTTGGCTTTCTCTCGAGGTGCTCGTCCGGAAGAACCGGGACACAATCGCAGTAGTTCTCCCTTTACTACCCTATCCAATATAGCGGAACGTAAGGTAGTAAGCATAGGAGCCGGGCAACCCAACTATTGACCAAAGACATGATTTGGAGCCGATGCATATAATGCTATAAGTTCGGGGTGCCGAACTATACTGCAAAAGTGTTCGGACTTTTATTGCCGTAATGCGGGGTGTAATGAAGCCCCTGGCGTAGTAATACGTACCATGGTGTACGTGTGTAATGAGTAATAAATACAAAGGTGAGGAAATGGGAAGATGAAGTAATAAGCTGACACCACCATTTATTCACCATTGTGATGTAATTAGTACGTCGAGGCGTACTTTGTACAAGTAATGCGATAAGCAAGTAAGGCTATTTAACATGCCACAACCAAGGGAGAGCTGCGTGCGGGTATGTAAAACAAGTATGGCAATCATTTAGTAGAGACCACCTGGGGATTCCCTTGTATGCCAGAGCTCCTTGCTCCTTGGTGTGTTCTGCAAGCGGACCGTCCGCATAGACCTCGAAAAGAGAACAAAACTGTAATAAAAAGAAAAAGTAAAGGCGTGCGAATCCCAGGGCCGGTCAAGCCGCGCTGTGGATCGGGAGCGAGTTATGCCTCCGTCAGTATCCATGGGGTTTTGAGTGCGTAATTATGTACGCGCCGTACGAATGCCATTTCATCATCGGGGTTTGGACGAAGGCCGAATTATTAATTCAGCTCTTGAAGAACCGAGCTGGCCTGTTGTAGCGTAGTCCGGACCTTCTTAACGATGTCCAGGGGCTCGGCGGCCGGATTATGGTGCCTCTTTAGAAGGCCGCTCTGTACTTCTGCTGCTAGGGCTGCGGTGTACTCTTCTGTACATAGGGAACGCTCCGTGTTTCCATTTACTGTAATGACGCCGCGTGGACCGGGCATCTTGAGCTTGAGATAAGCATAATGTGGCACCGCGTTGAATCTAGCAAACGCGGTTCGTCCGAGCAGTGCGTGGTAGCTGCTGCGGAAGGGGACGATATCGAAGATTAGCTGTTCGCTTCGAAAGTTATCCGGGGAACCGAAGACCACCTCCAGCGTGATTGAGCCCGTACAACGGGCCTCTATGCCTGGTATGACTCCTTTAAAGGTAGTTATCGTGGGCTTGATTCGTGAGGGATTAATGCCCATTTTGCGTACTGTATCCTGATAGAGCTGGTTGAGGCTGCTGCCACCGTCCATTAGGACTCGTGTCATGTGAAATCCATCGATGATTGGGTCGAGTACCAATGCGGCCGAACCGCCATGACGGATACTAGTTGGATGATCTCGACGATCAAAGGTGATCAGGAATGATAACCATGGGTTGAATTTTGGGGCGACTGGCTCTACTGCATAGACGTCCCTGAGTGCGCGCTTGCGCTCCCTTTTGGGGATGTGTGTAGCATATATCATGTTCACCATTTTGACTTGAGGCGGGAATTTCTTACGCCCCGGTGTTGTTCGGCTGTCGGGGCTCCTCGTCATCGTCCTCGCTCTGCGATTCCCCTTCCTTGTTTCCAGTATTTACCCTACTGGCTTGCTTAAAGACCCGGCAATCTCTGTTAGTATGGTTGGCCGGTTTGTCTGGGGTGCCATATATCTGGCACGAACGATCGAGTATGCGGTCCAAGCTGGATGGTCCTCCGCCGTTCCTTTTATAGGGCTTCTTTCGCTGGCCGGACTTGGAGCCACTGTATCCGGCGTGAACTGTAGTGTCATCGGTGTTATCGCCATTGCTTCGGCGTTTGTGACTGTTGCGCCGGAGCTTGCCGGTGCTGTTTTTGGCCACGGAGGGGCCTGTTTTGTTGGTTGCATTTGTACTGCGAGCCAGCCAACTATTCTCTCCCGCGCAAAAGCGGGTCATAAGTGCCGTGAGGGCTGCCATGGACCTCGGCTTTTCTTGGCCAAGGTGGCGTGCTAGCCATTCATCACAGATGTTGTGTTTAAAGGCCACTAGGGCTTCGGCATCCGGACAGTCAAAGATCTGGTTCCTTTTGGTTTGGAACCTAGTCCAGAATTTTCTGGCTGATTCTCTAGGTTGTTGAACTATGTGGCTTAAGTCATCAGCATCGGGTGGCCGGACATATGTACCTTGGAAGTTGTCGAGGAAGGCTTCTTCCAAGTCCTCCCAGCTGCCGATGGAGTTTTCAGGCAGGCTATTTAGCCAGTGTCGAGCTGGTCCTTTGAGCTTTAGTGGGAGGTATTTGATGGCGTGGAGGTCATCTCCGCGGGCCATGTGGATGTGGAGAATGAAGTCCTCAATCCATACTGCGGGATCAGTTGTTCCGTCGTATGATTCACTATTGACGGGCTTGAACCTCTCGTGGAATTCGTGATCTAGTACTTCATCTGTGAAGCACAGAGGGTGTGCAGCGCCTCTATATCAGGTCGCGTCACAGCGCACCTCCGAGTAAGGCCATCTGCGGTTATCGGACCGGGTGTGACTAGGTTTGTCACGTCCGAATAGGTAACCGTCATCCCGAGTTGGGAGGCGTCCTCGTGATCTATAGGTTGATCTGGTATGTCCTGCTCTGCTGCCCGGATCCTGCCGAAGGTCGTATGAATGGTCCCGAGTTGTTTTGTCCCTGTTTTTACAAGGAGGTGGGGTGGGCTGTTGTTCGGCCTAAGTTGTCGTTTTATCCCGACCGCGAGGTGGTCGGTCTGCCGCACTATCCCGGCCACATGGTGGTCGGTCCTCATTGCACGAGGGAGGTATTGGATCTGGTGCCTCCTCATCTAACTGAGGTAGCAGTTTGCGCTTTGGGTAACTGTTGGCTGGGCGCTTGAGGCCGTATTCTTCGGCTGCCAGGACATCGGTCCATCTGTCGATGAGTAGGTCTTGATCGGCTTGGAGCTGCTGCTGCTTTTTCTTTAGGCTTCTGGCAGTAGCTATTAGCTGGCGCTTGAAGCGCTCCTGCTCTAGGGGTGCCTTAGGCACGATGAAATCCTCGCTGCCAAGGCTCTCCTCATCTTCGGAGACTGGACGATAACTATCATCATCCGGTTCATTGGGCATGGCCTGTTTAGCAGGGTCATCTTGCCAGTTGTCTTGCTCCTCTTGTTCGGATGCAGCTCCAACAGGGTCTTCATTGTTTTCGGCGTCGCTCGGAGTACTATTTTCTTTGGTGCCAGTGTTGCCATCTTTTTAGCGACGAGGTTTAGAGCGGCGTTTAGGGTGCCGGCGCTTGGACTGTGGCTCAGAAGGTTTATTCGCAACTGGATCCCCTTTGTCATCGTTGCTAGCTTTTTTAGGTGTGTCGACCATGTACATATCGTACAAAGAGGTGGCCGTCCAAGGTCCAGTAAATGGCGGGTCCTGGCCTTGCTCCTTGTCGGCATCATCGTCCATACCATCGATGTCTTCGGAGCCGTAATCAAGCACGTCGGTTAAGTCATCGATGGTGGCTATGAAGTGGGTGGCGGGTGGGAAGCAAAATTCCCCGTCATCAGCCTCTAGCTCAAACCGAACATAGTCCGGCTGTGAGTCCTTCTCCAAGGACAAATTCTTTAGAGAGTTTTGCATATCACCCAAAGGTGAGTGCTGAAAGATATGTGCAGCGCTAAACTCGAAGATTGATAACTGATCCAGCTTGGTGTTGGGGGGCGTGCGATGTTCGGAACTTATAGCCGGAGATGAGTCCGGAATTCCATTGACGCTGATATTGCCTGGTATTGAATATGTGTGTGTTTCCAACGCCGCGGACTCTGTGGCTTCGGATGGTGCAGACTGCTCCGAATCTAAGGTCGTAGAAGCTGTAGGAACCGTTTCCAGAATCTGGTCCGATGACAGATTTAAGTCATGTTCATCAGGGCGAGGGGGAGCGATCGCTGTGGTCTCAAATCCATTGAAGATCAAGTCTAGATATCCGCGACATAGTTCAAGCTTCCAAATCTGACCTGGTGGCCAGGGCCGTAGCTATAGATCTGCTCCAGATGGCCAAGCGAGTTGGCCCGCAGTACGAAGCCGCCGAATACGAAAATCTATCCGGGGAGGAAGGTTTCTCCTTGGATAGCGTCACTATCGACAATTGAAGGGGCCATCGAACCTTTTGTCGACAGCATAGTGGAACTCTCAATGAAAGCACCAATGTGGGTGTCAAAACTAGCGGATCTCGGGTAAGGGGTCCCGAACTGTGCGTCTAGGATCGATGGTAACAGGAGACGGGGGACACGATGTTTACCCAGGTTCGGGGCCTCTCTATTGAGGTAATACCTTACTTCCTGCTTGATTGATCTTGATGAATACGAGTATTACAAGAGTTGATCTACCACGTGATCGTAATGGCTAAACCCTAGAAGTCTAGCCTGTATGACTATGGTAATGAATCTCTCCTTTCCGGACTAACCACTCCAGTTTATATAGACACCGTGGGGATCTAGGGTTACATAGAGTCAGTTACATAAGAAGGAATCTTCATAGTTTGGTCACCAAGCTTGCCTTCGGTGCCAAGGAGAGTCCAATCCGGACACGAGTACGGTCTTCAGCCTTCATGTCTTCTCAGCCCATTAGTCCGGCCCAATGGATAATAGGCCGGACGCCCGAGGACCCCTTAGTCCAGGACTCCCTCAATTGCCATGGCCTCCGTTGCCATTGCAACAACTCCACGGGTGTCCCTCTTCGACTCACCCAATGAGAACATCACCGCCAAGTGCCACATGGCCAAAGCCACCAACAAGGTAACCCCCAACATCAAAACCACCATCACTACTAATCCCTCCTTAATAGATTGCATTGACGAAAGTGAGGGGTCGAGGGAGGAAGAAAATGAATTTGGGTCTTTTATCAGTAAGCTCAAGGGGAAACCCAAGAAGCACTTCATTGCTCTCTTGGAACAACTTGGTGAAGCCAATGACATGATCGAGGCTCAAGAAGAAACCATCTCTAAGATGGAGGGGCATATTCGTGACTATGCCGGTGAGGTATCAAATCTCTCTAATGCACTTGAGGAAGAGCGTGGTCATAATTTGGCTCTTGAGGAGTCACACAACGGTGATCATGCTAAATTAAAGAAAGATCTTGATCATGCTCTTGTTGTATCTCATGTGCTCAATTCCGAGAAGGCCAAACTTGGGGTTGATCTTTCTTGACACAAGGAGGAGTTTGATATACTTGACAAGGCTCACAAGGCCTTAAAGGGTGCTCATGCTAGCCTCAAAGAGTCTCACTACTTCTGGATGCTGCTAACGCGGCACTACGATCAGAGACCCTTTGAGAAACTGTGTGCGATGCCATAATCGCAAACGGTGCTCTATGAAAACCGTCAGAAATGTGTAAAACGGTTGCGATGATGGATGCATCAAACACGGTTCAGGTTTTAGTTGCGTGTGTGATGAAGGGCATACGGTTCAGTTCAATGAACTGTTTGCGATGAGGAGGAACAAAAGAAACAGGCAGCCAGATGGAGGCGTGTGCGATACACAACATACGATTCATTCGGATGAACTATTTGTGATTAGGCAACATAAAAGAAACGGTCAGCCAGATCAAAGGTGTGTGCAATATACAGCATGCGGTTCACTCGGATGAACTATTTGCGTTGAGACATGAGAACAGAAACGGTTCAACTTAACAAGATGTGTGTCATACGCGGCAAACAGGTCTATAATCAGAAATGTGTCTGAAGACTGATAAGAACACAAACATTTGTTGCTAATAAGATGTGTGTTTTGTGCGATGGGATTGCATACAGAACAACAACAACACACACACACACATACACACACACACACACACACACACACACACACACACACACACACACACATATATATATATATATATATATATATATATATACACACACACGCTTATAAGGACATGCTTGCATAACCGAATTAAACATCCACTTACATAGGTGGCTACTACAACCATGGCATTTGCACACACCAAAGTAAACTATTACATGCATAATTACATAGGTGGCTACTACACACATGACATTTCCACACACACCAATAAAGTAAACTATATATTACATGCATGATTAACTAGCATAAACGATCATCTGATCATCATCTACTTCTTGTGACGCTTGCTCTTCTTATGGCGCGATCCGGGATCGTCGATTTGGGTAACGAGGCACTTCCTCATGTCAACGATCCGCCTGTGCATCTCGTAGCATGTGTACACGCTCTTGGCCACGAACCTGAGGTGAGGTTCATCTAGTTGCCGCATCCAGGCCTTGTGCCAGGATACGGGACTTGTTCTTTAGGCATCCTGCTTCATCTTTTCGTAGTAGGGGTCGATGATGGCTGAGGCGAGTTCGACCAGGGAGTCCTGCTTCATGCTGACCCAGATCCTGTAGTGGTCACGGATTTCGACAAGGTTCTTGCAGGCCAACCTCGTAACACTAAGCGCTTTTACATCATCTTTGGTATCCACCATGGCGAACTTGTAGTCCGTGCTGTTGACAAACCTGTTGAAACGGTCGCAAAGCTCTGTGGCCATGCAGTAGTGGTAGACGAGGACATGATGGCACACGCACAACTGGGCGACGGCAACCTTCTGATCTATGTCGGGACGACCGGCGGTGTACTGGAGGTCAATGCCGACCACCTTGTACTAGTCTCCAGCAAGCAACTGCTCAACGGTGTTGATGTAGTCGTCCACCACGGCCGGGTCGATGGTGTACACCACCGAGAGATCCGTCTCCCTCGCGTGGGTCTCCACTATATGCTCGCCGAAATCTATTGGAGCGCCGCCTGACATCCCCTCTCTATGTCTCATCATGGGTGTGCTTGTTGTGTTGTGGGGCGCGATCGAAAGGTTGAAGGGACTAAGGTTATAATGGCCGCGGGAATTAAAGGGGAAGCCGGATGGCCAGGAATATCGGCAGGCCCTGATGGCACTTCTAATTTGCAGCGCGTAACTCCATCGTGCCGACGTAACTGCATCGCGTGGCAATGTGCGCGGCGCAACCGTATGCATATGGGCCCCTGACGTGATCGTTCACACGCCCAACCACTGGCAGAGCGCGCGTGAAGGGACGCGAGCAGAGCGCTGCACGGTCGCCTCAAGGAAAAGTTGTCCACAAGCCGAGCGCGCCGACGGACACGAGCAGAGCGCGCCAACGGACGCGACAGAGCGCGTCGCGGCGCCTAACGATGAACACAGCGTGCTCCGGTGCCTAACAGCGAGCAGAGCTTGCCGAGGGACGCGAGCAGAGGACGGAACAGTGATACGTGGCAAATAAGATGAATTGTGCGAGCGATGTCAGAGACATCAAGCACGAATCATATTAGACTTGCGTGTGCGATACGTAGCAGACAGTTGATCCATCATAGCTGTTTGTGATGGAATAAGCCGTGTGTGTTGCGGGCAAACGCCTGCTGGTGTATAACCTTAAATTTAACCAAAAAAGTGTTAATGCATGTTACAAAAATTGTATAGCTGGAAACTATGTTCAAATACGACTCCAACGATATAATCTATGGCAACATGCATTCATATTTTATTAGTTAAATCCTACTTATAAACCAGGACGGGGTATATTAGGTAATTAAATCGCAACCGTTTTTTATTAACTATATGTGTACATGTCATCTCGTCCTCCTTCGCATATCTTGTAACCCCGCTGCCGCAGACGGCTTATAGCGCAAGCTTGCGCAGCACGCGGGGGCGTTCTTTTGGCCAAACGGTGGCGCCAATGAATCGTGGGTGAGCCCATTCCCATGCAACCTTGCAGGTTCCCGCGCAAGCTTCCCGCCCGACTCGGTGAAATCCTCCAAAATCCCAATGCTTACCGGCCTGCTATAAAAACCCTCACGGCCGGCAAGTCCTGCGTCGCATTTTCCCCTCCCTCCCTGTAGCTTATCTTGTCTGCTTCTCCCTGAATCGCCAATGGCACCGGTCCGTCATCTTCGCTCACCCACTCCGCCATCATCAGAGGACAGCTCCAGCTGGGAGGCTACACCACGGCGGCGGCGCAGTCCCCGGCGTAGTGTAGTGCGCATGGCGTCCCTGTTGGGTGTGCGCGGAACACCCACCGCATGCTCCGCCACCGTTGCTCATCGGCAGCTGTTGCCGGCCGCCATTGCTGCCACACCACTGTCGAAAGCCAGGGCCATCTCCCACTCCACCGCCATGGCCCGAAGGCGGGAGGTGGCCGTCGTGGCCGCCACCCCACTGCCGGCCACTGTGGCTATCACCCGCTCTGCCACCGCGGCCCGAAGGCGGGAGGTTGTGGTCGTGGCCGCCACCCCATCGTCGGCAGCGTGGCTGCCAGCCCACCATCGACCGCCGGGATCATCACCCGTTCCGCCACCGCCGCCCGAAGGCGGGAGGCGGAGGTGGAGGCCCGCACGTGCGTCAGTGACCTTGCGCGCTACATCGAGTTCCTGTGGGAGGAGGAAGAGCACCTCGTAGAGCATGCAAAGAGCCTTACCGCAGCGGTGGTTGCAGCACACGCCGATGCTGAGGCGAGGAATCAGGAGATCTATGAGCAGTCCGGCTGCTTTGAGAGGGATCGTTTGGAGCGGCAGTGGGCATTCGAGCTGGCGAGCGTCGCTGAACGTGCAGCAGCGCCAGGCACCGTATTGCATTTGTTCAGCTCGTCGGTAGGCTCCTCCTCCTCCTCTGCCTCTTACGGAGCGCGCTCGGCAGAGCAGAGGCTGCCGGAAGTAGCACAAAGCCCCTCCGTGGTAGTAATAGTATTTAGGGGTTATTTTGTTCAGTTCATCTGACTATAGATGTGTGGTCAAACTGTACAACATACTTAAAATTAGCTAATATATATAGTTGAACTAGCTATTTCAGTACGTGGTTGGCAACAATTGGGGAGAAGTTTGGTCGGTTCAGCTATCGAGTTGAACTGTTTGTATAAATTAAGAACGACTGATTAATCTATGAATGAAATCTATGCTTAATTACTGAATTTTAGTTGCAAAAATTACATAGTGCTAATGATTTCTAGCTGCATATTTTGACAAATGGCAGTGTTACAAGGATTGACAAATGGCAACGTTACTAGATCAACAAATGTAAATCTTTCCAATTTGACAAATGGCAACATACCCAATATGACAGATGCAAATCTTACCAAATTGTTTGTACATGGTTGCACACGGATCATCTAGAACAACCGTTTGCGTTGAAGGGATGCACAAATACTACGTTGCTCTCACTTTGCATACGGGTGTTCTATCTAAATCGTTTGCGATCAAGAGCTGCAGAAATCCTGCTCGGCACATTTTCTCTTGGCTTCCTGGGGAAGCTGTCGGTTTGCATACGGGTGTTCTAACTAAAACGTTTGCGATGAGTGTTTTTATATTTAAAAAGTGAATTAAACTGCGGCTTGGGAACCATTGATGGAGAGGATGCGAGCAAGGCGGGCGGCCATGGAAGTCAAAGGGCTCGCTTCCGAGTGAGGCTATGCAGCGTACAGCTCGCACGCTTCATGGTGAACCTGCACACTCGAGGATAGCTTGCACGCCTCTTGGTCAGCCTGTGCACCGGACGGTGCTCGCACGCCTCCCGTTCATTCAAGGTCAATCAACTATCTGCATGACACCTCCTACAGCCATTAAAACCAAGACATGTAGCGTGGTTAACAGAATTTTGGATTTACTAGAATTTAAAAACCAAGCATCTCAATGTTTTGCCGGCAATCAACGGCGCCGTGGTGTTTGAAATTCATGCCCATTTCTTGCATGGGACCTAAGCATGCACCCAAGGACATAGATTTGATTTTTCGACCAATTTATATGCACTGGATCATGTGCATGTAGTTCAAATTTGAATTATGCACATAAATGCAATGAAAACTCAGTTAATGCATAAAAATGTCCAAACGAACCCCGAAAAATCACAAAAATTCACACAACACTCCTGTTGTTCTATGTTGACACGAGAAAAAAAATTGGAAGCAATAAGAGGCAATTGATATCGTTTCGACCCCAAAGGTAGGACGTTCCCTACTGAAAACTATCATGCTTGTTGTGAGAAGCTCCGGTTTGTGAGAAGCATATACCCAAACCTGCCCCAAATGGGACAAAATTTGTACCACGACATGTTGATGCCGCTCCATGATAGCATGCAAAGTTTGATGAATTTCATACGAGTTATGGATTTACTAGAATTTAAAAACCAGGCATCTCAATGTTTTGCCAGCACTCAACAGTGCCCTGGTGTTCGAAATTCATTCCCATTTCTTGCATGGGACCTAAGCATGCACCCAAGGACACATATTTGATTTTTCAACCAATTTATATGTACTGGAGCATGTGCATGTAGTTCAAAATTGAATTATGCACATAAATGCATTGAAAACTCGGTTAATGCATAAAAATGTCCAAACGAACCCACAAAATCAAAAAAATTCACACAACACTCATGTTGTTCTATGTTGACATGAGAAAAAAATTGAAAGCAATAGGAGACAATGGATATCGTTTCGTCCCCAAAGATGGGACGTTCCCTACCGAAAACCAACATGCTTGTTGTGAGAAGATCCAGTTTGTGAGAAGCATATACCCAAACCTGCCCCAAATGGGACAAAATTTGTACCGCAGCATGTTGATGCCGCTCCATGATAGCATGCCAAGTTTCATGAATTTTAGACGAGTTTTGGATTTACTAGAATTTAAAAACCAGGCATCTCAATGTTTTGCCGGCAATCAACGGTGCCCTGGTGTTCGAAATTCATTCCCATTTCTTGCATGGGACCTAAGCATGCACCCAAGGACATAGATTTGATTTTTCAACCAATTTATATGCATTGGAGCATGTGCATGTAGTTTGAATTTGAATTATGCACATAAATGCATTGAAAACTTAGTTAATGCATAAAAATGTCCAAACGAACCCCGAAAAATCACAAAAATTCACACAACACTCCTGTTGTTCTATGTTGACACGAGAAAAAAAATTGAAGCAATAAGTTGCAATGGATATCATTTCGTCCCCAGAGGTAGGACGTTCCCTACCGAAAACTACGATGCTTGTTGTGAGAAGCTCCGGTTTGTGAGAAGCATATACCCAAACCTGCCCCAAATGGGATAAAAAATTTACCACGGCATGTTGATGCCGCTCCATGATAGCATGCCAAGCTTGATGAATTTCAGACGCGTTTTGGATTTACTAAAATTTAAAAACCAGGCATCTCAATGTTTTGCCAGCAACCAACGGTGCCCTGGTGTTCGAAATTCATTCCCATTTCTTGCATGGGACCTAAGCATGCACCCAAGGACATAGATTTGATTTTTCAACCAATTTAGATGCACTGGAGCATGTGCATGTAGTTCAAATTTGAATTATGCACATAAATGCATTGAAAACTCAGTTAATGCATAAAAATGTCCAAACGAACCCCACAAAATCACAAAAATTCACACAACACTCCTATTGTTCTATGTTGACACGACATAAAATTTGAAAGCAATAAGAGGCAATGGATACCGTTTTGTCCCCAAAGGTGGGACGTTCCCTACCGAAAACCATCATGCTTGTTGTGAGAAGCTCCGGTTTGTGAGAAGCATATACCCAAAACCTGCCCCAAATGGGACAAAAAATTTGCCACGGCATGTTGATGCCGCTCCATGATAGCATGCAAAGTTTCATGAATTTCAGACGAGTTTTGGATTTACTAGAATTTAAAAACCAGGCATCTCAATGTTTTGTCGGCAATCAACGGTGCCCTGGTGTTCGAAATTCATTCCCATTTCTTGCATGGGACCTAAGCATGCGCCCTAGGACACATATTTGATTTTTCAACCAATTTATTAGCACTGGAGCATGTGCATGTAGTTCAAATATGAATTATGCACATAAATGCATTGAAAACTTAGTTAATGCATAAAAATGTCCAAATGAACCCCGAAAAATCACAAAAATTCACACAACACTCCTGTATCTATGTTGTCACGAGAAAAAAATTGAAAGGAATAAGAGGCAATGGATATCGTTTCGTCCCCAAAGGTGGGACGTTCCCTACCGAAAACCATCATGCTTGTTGTGAGAAGCTCCGGTTTGTGAGAAGCATATACCCAAAACCTACCCCAAATGGGACAAAATTTTGGCCACGGCATATTGATGCCGCTCCATGAAAGCATGCCAAGTTTCATGAATTTCAGTCGAGTTTTGGATTTACTAGAATTTAAAAACCAGGCATCTCAATGTTTTGCCGGCAATCAACGGTGCCACAGTGTTGAAATTCATTCCAATTTCTTGCATGGGACCTAAGCAGGCACCCTAGGACACAGATTAGATTTTTTTTAACCAATTTATATGCACTGGAGCATGTGCATGTAGTTCAAATATGAATTATGCACATAAATGCACTGAAAACTTTGTTAATGCATAAAAATTTCCAAATGAACCCCGAAAAATCACAAAAAATCACACAACACTCCTGTATCTATGTTGTCACGAGAAAAAAAAATTGAAAGCAATAAGAGTCAATGGATATCGTTTCGTCCCCAAAGGTGGGACGTTCCCTACGGAAAACCATCATGCTTGTTGTGAGAAGCTCCGGTTTGTGAGAAGCATACACCCAAACCTTCCCCAAATGGGACAATTTTTTTACCACAGCATGTTGATGCCGCTACATGATATCATGCCAAGTTTCATGAATTTCAGACCAGTTTTGGATTTACTAGAATTTAAAAACCAGTTATCTCAATGTTTGCGGCCGAGTGACGGTGGCAGGGTGTTTGAAATTCATTCCCGTTTCTTGCATGGGACCTAAGCGTGCAACCAAGGACACATATTTGATTTTTTTATAAGTTTATATGCACTTGAGCATGTGCATGTAGTTCAAATTTGAATTATGCGCATAAAATGCCTGGAATACCCAATTAATGTATAAAAATGTACAAACGAACCTTGAATAAATGCAATTTTTTTGACGACACACCTATAGTTGCATGTTCACTGCAGATAAAAGTTCTAACAATTCAAACACCATCCTTCGTAGCTGTGACCCCATTACGTAATTCAAATGATCAAGACGATAAATCAAGTAGATCGCACACAAATTATTATCACCAACCGTGTGAGATGCAGCACAAAATATCTTGAAGCACCGTCATTGTATAGTACGCCCATGCCTTACGAGAGAAGGTGCGTCGGCTACAGTCCACAGTCGGCGTGTCAAGCACACTAGCTAGCTCACTCCCCAAATATCATTTCATTGTTCATTCGTCGCCGGTGAAAGATGGGGACGTGGACCCACGTCATGAGGGAAAATTCGGCGGCCCACTCCGGCAAAAGCGCGACCGCAACCGCCAGACGCATGCAAACAAGCTTCGTGAGGGTGACCGCAGTGTGCGTACGAGCGGCCAAGGCAGCCCAAACGGCCGTTGTTGCTTCTCAAGCAGCGGCACCAGCATCTGCCTCGAGGATAGCAACTGGCGAGAGTGGCACATCAGATATCTGTTCCGCAGCGGCGGCCTTAGCCTTGCTGTAGGCCGCCCACTACCATGTTGAGGCCGTCCACACCTAGGTCGTGGCGTTCACCGCACAAATCAAACTAAGCTTCTTCGACAACGGTCGGCAACCCACGACCGAAGAGCTGGCAATCGCCGAGAGAGTTCGAGCAGCCATCCGTTCCTGTGCGGCATACCTTGCCACGACGGAGCCCGCCAGAGCCCACATGGCATCCGCCCACGCCTAGCTCGTGGCGGCCTTTTCCAAAGATATGGCGGACGCGGATGGCGAGATGCTTGCCGAGTATGGTGCAATTGATGCCATGGAGCCCCTTCCCCAGGAGACTGTCGGGCGCGAGCTGGATATGGAGGCGGCGGCGGAGATCGACGAGCACCAGCCGTAGTAGTACTCTTCATTTTGTTTAATTAAGAGCGCCGGTCTTTAATTTGTTAGAGTAATGTTTAGGTCAGCTAGCTCTGTTTAATTGCTGAACTTGCTCGATTAAGAAGTTAGTCTCCTTTGTGTACCCAAATTATGCAATGACGTGGATGACCACCATAACCAGGGAAATTCGAACCAAAATTTTTGACGTTCAAACTCAACACACATGAGTTAAGCTATCTAAATCATTTGTGATGTTCACATATCGTACACAGTTCTGAGTAAGGGACCGTGTCTGATTACACTTTGCACGCCAGTTTTTTGGCTGAAGCGATTCCAAATTTTCGGCTTCCACGGAAATATCTACCTCCCCGCCCCCTCCCCCTTACCAAAAGCCACATTTCCCCTCTTTCGTCTTCCTTTCCAAGTTGAAACCTTCACTCCTTGCTTGCAGCGCCGCCTCCTCCTCGCCGGCGACCCTCCTTCACGCTCCTCGGCCTCGCCTATCTAGGAAGGTAATCCACACCCGACCCCCATCCTCCTCCTCCTTCCACATCCCACATGCCCCTACCGCCGGCGCGAGCGTGACACCTTCCACCCAAATCACCGACCCCTTCACCAAATAAGCGCCGGCCTAAGCCATGGTGCACGTAGTATAGCCTGGACCTCAAGGAGCATTTGGCAGCGGAGAAGCAAATCGCGGCCGCACACGCGGATGAGGTCGCGATGGCTGCCATTCATGCCGACCCCAGATCTTGAAGGAGCACTTTGCCATTTGCTAGCTACGCCGGTTAAGCATGCTCGGTTTACCCGCTGCGTGTGCTGCTCCTGCCTTTCCTTCACAAATTCTAGTGAATTGTGCAATCTAATTTTACCATGCAATCTGTTGCTCGAGTGTATATGTTCTATATGGCGTGCAGTCTGGTGCTCACTTATTAACTGTTTTGTTAATTAGTTGTCGTCTTCAGTTAACTGTTTGGTTCAATTCTGCAAATGTGATGTTCAATTCTTCAGGATGCAATTTTGTATTGTTTTCCATTTGAGAAATAAATCTAATTTATCTTTACAAAATTGTGGGTGCATTCTATTATTGTATACCATGTGAGGAATAAATTGAATTTGACTGTAGTAAATACATGAGAAACAAATACGATTGCTACAATTGGATGTAGTTAACTGTTTGGTTAACTGTCTGATCTTCTATTAGGAGTATGTTATATTGTGCAATGTGGTGCTCAGTTAATGTTTGGTTCATTAGTTGTGGTGTTTAGTTAACTGCTTGGTTCAATGTTATATTGTGCAATGTGGTGCTCAATTAATGTTTGGTTCATTAGTTGTGGTGTTTAGTTAACTGCTTGGTTCAATTCTCCAATGCGATGTCCAATTTTCATGGGTAGAATTTTGTATTGTTCTGCATCTGAGGAATAAATCAAATTTGGCTGCACTTAATACATGAGAAACATATAAAGAAGAGTATCTGCCTCGGGGATAGCAACTGTCGAGAGCGGCACATCAGCTGTCCGTTCCGCAGCAGCGGCCTTAGCCCTGCTGGAGGCCGCCCACTACCATGTCGAGGCCATCCACACCTAGGTCGTGGCGGTCACCGCACAAATCGAACGAAGCTTCTCCGACAACGGTTGGCAACCCATGACCAAAGAGCTGGCAATCGCCGAGAGAGTTCGAGCAGCCATCTGTTCCTGTGCGGCATACCTTGCCACGGCGGAGCCCGCCAGAGCCCACATGGCATCCACCCATGCCCAGCTCGTGGCGGCCTTTTCCAAAGATATGGCGGACGCGGATGGCGAGATGCTTGCCGAGTATGGTGCAATTGATGCCATGGAGCCCCTTCCTGTGAGACTGTCGGTATGAGCTGGATATGGAGGCGGCGGCGGAGATTGACGAGCACCAGCCGTAGTAGTACTCTTCGTTTTGTTTAATTAAGAGCGCGGTCTTTAATTTGTTAGAGTAATGTTTAGGTCAGTTAGCTCTGTTTAATTGCTGAACTTGCTCGATTAAGAAGTTAGTCTCCTTGGTGTACCCAAATTATGCAATGACCTGGATGACCACTATAACCAGGGAAATTCGAACCAAAATTTTTGACGTTCAAACTCAACACACATGGGTTAAGCTATCTAAATCATTTGTGATGTTCACATATCGTACACAGTTCTGAATAAGGGACCGTGTCGATGACACTTCTTGGCATGATTTTTTGGCTGACGCGATTCCAAATTTTTGGCTTCCACGGAAATATCTACCCCCCCCTGCCCCCTCCCCCTTACCAAAAGCCACATTTCCCCTCTTTCGCCTTCCTTTCCAAGTTGAAACCTTCACTCCTTACTTGCAGCGCCGCCTCCTCCTCGCCGGTGACCCTCCTTCACGCTCCTCGGCCTCGCCTATCCAGGCAGGTAATCCACACCCGACCCCCATCCTCCTCCTCCTTCCACATCCCACATGCCCCTATCGCCGGCGCGAGCGCGACACCTTCCACCCAAATCACCGACCCCTCCAGCAAATAAGAGCTGGCCTACACTACAAAAAAAGACACATCCGTGACATTTTGGGCAGAACGAATTTTTTTTCTGTCATACATATGACACTTCTATGACAATAATTGTGACAAAACCCGGTATCATCATAGATGTGGTGGGATCCTACTTCTATGACAAAAAATCATGACAGAAAATGAGCTTTTCGTCCAGGGCGGGCCGGAGACGCAGTTGCATGACATTCTTTGGGTCGTCCATGACGGAAAAAACCGTGGTAGTAGCAAGGGGGAGGAAAATTTCGGGGAGTTGCCGGTTACGGTGGGAGGTCGGGGCCGAGCGATGCGCTGCTTTCTCTCAGACACGCACGCTGCGGTGTGCGAGGCGTTGGTTCTAACTGAACCCGGCGAGGCATTGGGCTCTAGCGAACACGGCGATTGCACGCTGCAGTTACGCGTTCTTGAACCCGAGCGATCGATCGATGGTTGTTAACTGAACCCGATGGAGCGATTCCTTCGCTACTGCTGCTAACTAAAGCCGATCAATTGGATGAACAGTGAGCATTGCGGGGGGGGGGGGTGTCGTGGTTCTAAGCCTGACAGTATAATGGGGGGTAGGTATGGAGAGGCAAGATCCTAGCTATGGAGTAGTTGTATATGCAAGATGTTTACGAGTTCAGGCCCTTCTCGGAGGAAGTAACAACCCTACGTCTCGGAGCCCGGGGGCGGTCAACTGTATTATGTGCGTATGAGTTACAGGGGTGCGAACCCTTGACACTGAGGAGGGGGTGGCTTATATAAGGTTCGCCAGACCCCTCAGGTCCTCAGTTATATAGGGTAAAAGATACATTAAGATAGGGGGTTACTGGTAACGCCCACATAAAGTGCTATGATGATCATAAAAGCTACTTAATGACCGACCGTTTGGGTGCAGACTGGCTTTAGATCTCCTGGTGGTCGAGTGGTTGGCTTCATGGTCGAGTGTCTTCCAGTTGGTCGAGTGGAACTCTTCCATGTCGACTGAAAGGTAGTTTCTTCTAGAGATGTCCTTGGGGAGGGTGTCTTAGACAGGTCTATGACCCTACCCTAGGTATATGACTTCATCATTAGCCCCCAAATGGATCGAGGTTTGAGTGGGGAAGGAGTTGAACATATTCCCGACTCATTCTTGTGCTGCAATTATGTCTTGTCTTGGATCAAACGGAGTTAAGTGACGACATCAACTTATTTTCCAGTCGCCTTAATCCATTCTTTGTATCCGTCGAGTGCGTTTTCCGTATTTGGCAATTTCCGAATGACAGGGCGGAGGAAATCTTTTGTCTGACGATTTGCTCTGCGGCGCACGGATTTAGCGGGATTTGAATCTTCCGGATACGAGCGGGACGGAGAGAGAGCCGCAGTAATCGGACGGGATAAGGCAAGGACGCCTCGATCTCCGCGCCACCTTTTTCGCCACGTATCGCGCGGGCGACTGTTGCGGGATTTGACAGGATCGCCTGGGCCTACCGGTCAGTCACTCGGAAGCAACCTCATATAAGGCCCAAGACTGGGGTTTTTTGAACAGTGCGTTCCCCTTTCCTCCTTTCTTCCTCAGATTCATCCGCCGCGCCTGCCTCCACCCCCGAACTGCTGCTCCACACGCGTTCCACCGGTGACAATGATGAAAGAAAAGACGACGGCTTTGGAACGGGCGAAGAAGGCGGCAGCGAAGCGAAGGGAGGCGACCGGTCGGGCGGATCCTCGTCGCGGGCGGTTTGCCGCAGGCTGGATCCAGGCGACTGGATTCGCTCGACCATCCGCCAGAAAGATCTTGACGACCTGGCCAATGAAGGACTGATCCCTCATGGATCAGCGAGGCTTCCGGGGATGGAGTGGCAGCCGCAGCCTCAGGAGGGTGAGTGCGTCCTCTTAGCCACTCACGTCGACCGCGGGTTTGTTTGGCCGCCCCACCCTTGCTTCCGAGGATTTCTGAACTTCTTTGGGGCACAACTCCACCACTTCACACCCAACTCTATCGTGTATCTCGCCGCTTTCGTGTCTTTGTGTGAGAATTTTTTGGGTTGTCGGCCGCATTGGGGCCTCTTCAAACACATTTTCACCTGTCTCTCCCAGACGGTGAAAAAGGCCAATCTGAGTGACGAGAGAACCCAAGTGATTCAGATGTGTGGGGGGTCTTAGGGTCCAGATGAGAGGTAATAGTGCTTTTCCAGCCATGGTCCTTCCTGAGTCGGTTCGAGGGTGGTAGTCGACCTGGTTCTACTGCCAAGACCAGCCGATGCTAGGGAAGTCGACTGGACTCCCTCCTTTCTCCATGGATCGAGTGAGCAAGCCGTCCTCTCTGAAGGTGATCCCGGAGGAGAAGGCTCAGGTCAAGGTTTTGGTCGAGCGTGTAGTTCAGATCATCCGTGACGGGGTGACTGGTATGGATCTTCTAGAGGTTTTTCTTCGACGGCGCATCCAGCCACTTCAGTATCGAGACCATCCGATGTGGATGTATTATGGCAGTGATGACACCACTCGGGTCCACCCGGAGGAGGTCGAGGATGCCACACTGGAGAGATGGATGACCGCCATCACTGGGAACAAAGATAACCCTCGAGGAGCCAGGAGGATCCCTCCACTCGACCAATCGTACGAGCCAGACAAGGTTCAATCCCGTATCTTTGACTCTGACTTTGACTTTCATCTTGTTTGTCTTCTTCCAGGTCACCACTGAGATGTACTTGATGCCCAACGGGGCGCAAGAACCAGTTGAGGAGGAGGAAGGGAGCAGAGGTGAAAGCCAGGAGGAATGGCAGTCCGACGGTGGGGGGGACGAAGATGACGACAGCTCCAACGAAGAGGAGGAGGAGGAAGAGGAGGAAGAATTCGACCCTCCTCGCATGGAAAGGCGGTCCAAGCTCACCCATGACCCCGCGGTCGAGCGTGGCAAGGCTATCGCGCCTGTCGGGCAGTCGACGAAACGTCCTCGGACGACCTCTCCGGCGCCGACTGAAAAAGCGCCAAAGCAACCCCAAGCGACGTCGTCGAAGCCGACAAAGGTTTTTCCCAAGATGAAGATGGCTATCCCCACTATTTCAGGGTACAGCAGAACTTGAGCTTTTTTTTCCAGCACAAACATACTTTTGGTCGACTTGTTGACTGATCAACTGATTTCTGAAATCTGCAGCGCTGCCACCTCCGAGACCTCAGTCAGGAACGAAGACCAGTTGATGGAAGATGCTGTTACCTCTAACCTTGGTATGATCGCTTTAATTTTTCTTTTGGTCGATTGGATTTCAGTTTTTAACTTTGAATCTTTCCTGTAGTCCCTCCTCATGTCATTGATCTCCCTGATGATGATGATGAGGCGCCGTTGAGGCGGACGAGAACTAAGAAGGCACCTGCCGGCAAGACTACTCAGGTTGTATCGATGCCTGAGACGCTGGTTCATGAGGGTGGCAACACCACTCGGACTTCTGTGTCTTTCGCTGTGCCGCTGACGAGTATTCGGCCTTCAACATCGACTGCTGATCCGCCTTCCCTTTTCGCCACGCACCACGTCCCGGAGGACCAAGTGGGTGCTGCTAAGGTGGCTATACGCCAAGCGGGGCTCATGATGGAGCAGATGAAGGTGGTCCGAGAAGCCAGCCAAGCAGCCTATGATGCTAGCTCAGCTCTTCAGAGCAATGTCCAGGTTAGTTAATCACCACTTGTTCTGTTAGGATATGCTACCTGAAAAACTCTTCTGAAGATCTTCGTATCTGTACACCCACTGGGTGTGTCGATTGAATTTTTGGACTGGTGGGGGCACATTGAGTGCACCCACTGGGTGTAGTCCCCGAGACTATGGTGGACTGCTGGCAGTCGACCGTAGTCTTTATACTTTGTATCTCTTTGATAACTTATTCACTCGGTCTGGTCGGACCATGTCGAATGGAATCTTGAAACCGGTGGGGGCACGCTGAGCGCACCCACTGGGTGTAGTCCCTGAGACTATGGTGGACTGCTGGCAGTCAACCGTAGTCTGAAGAACTCCTTTCTCTCTTTTTTTTTATCTTTCGGTCGACTGATCGAACCGAGTCGGTAGGATCAGTGGGGGCACGCTAAGTGCACCCACTGGGTGTAGTCCCCGAGACTACTGTCGAATATTTTGATTCGGCTGTAGTCTTAGAAATGCAACGATTTTTCTTAGTCACTCGGAAGTACCCTTTACGTGATGTCTGGCCGGTGATTCTTTGTAGAAATCTTGCGAGCTTGTGGCTCGATACACTGAATTGGAGAACAAACAGATCCAGCTCAACCTTGACTTGAAGCTTGCACAGGAGAACTTGTAGAAGGCGAGAGACGAAGCAAAAGGTATGGCTGGTGAGATCTTTGACGACTATTTTTGTTTTTTTGTCCCTTCCTACTTCTGACCTCACTGTTATTTTGCAGACAAAATGGAGGAGGCTCTGAAGAACAAGGATCATGACCTTGCCGAGGCGCAACAAACGGCTTTGAACAAAACCAAGCTCGCGGAAGAGAAGTTGTCTTCAGTCGGAAAACTTGAATAAGAAAACGCCAATCTGAAAACTGATCTCGATGCGGCCAACAAGGAGGTTAGCCGACTGAAGAACGACAAGGTAGCTCTGAGCGACAAGGTTGGCGAACTGGCAGGGAAGAGGAATGATCTAGAGGCTTATCTGGGGGGGGGGGGGGGCTCGCCAAGAAGCCATTCCTCATGCTTGAAGGTAATTCCTCTTATCCGACTGACTTGTTATCACCGACACATCATATAGCCATTAGCTTGAACTCGAATTGTGTTTGCGAATCATCAAAACTTCAAGGAAGAGACTAGTCGAGTGGAGACAAGTCTGGACCCCATTAACTCTCCCGTGAAGGATGAAGCTGCCATGAATGTGCTCCAACTGGAGTCTCGTGTTGCTGCTGTGGTGGAATACCTCGCCCAACGAAAGGTTGCGGTGTCGCGGATCGACTCAACACTCTGGCCAGGTGAAACACTTCAAAATGACCTCGAGTCTTTAATGACTCGACTGAATGACGTTCCAAGTCGAGTGCAGGAATGGAAGAAGTCTTCTGCCAGATGTGGTGCTGATGTCGCTCTGTCCCTGGTCCGTGTTCATTGCAAGGAGGCGCGAGAGGAAAGGTTGGCGTCCCTCAAAGTTGCCAATACCAAGAAGTACGGCTTCCGATCTTTCATGGAGACTTTCGTTGGTGCTGCCACCCGAATTGCTGATGGGATCGACCTGGACCAGTTCGTCGCGCCTTCCAGTCCTCCACCTGAGGAGTAAAAAACTTCTATGATTCGTCTTAAATTTGCCTCGGAATGCCGAGTGATCCTGTAACCGGTAAACTTTAACAGGCTTGAGGCCTGGGTACTTCTGCATCCTTAGGATGTTATCCAAACTTTACTTATCATCGAAATATGCTTTTGTTTGCCTTCGAGTGAACTTTGCTCTTTACTCGGATTATGCTTCAATGCTTCAGATGCAGCTCTGAGGTGGAACTAGTCGACCTACACTTCGTTGTTCTTGCAGGCGCAGGAAAAGGTAACAGTCGACCTGCACCTCGTCGTCCTTGCGGATCGGGATGGAGCGTACGTTGTACTTGTGGCGCAGCTCCGAAGGAGATGGTAACAGTCGACCTGCACCTCATCGTCCTTGCGGATCGGGATGGAGCGCACGTCGTACTTGTGGCGCGGCTCCGAAGGAGAAGGTAACAGTCGACCTACACTTCGTCGTCTTTGCGGATCGGGATGGAGCGCACATTGTACTTGTGGCGCAGCTGTAACACCCCAAATTCTCTGGCCAAGTTTTTGATGCTAAATTTTTTGCCAGGAGTTTTTAATTTTTTCTGTGGATTTTCAGAACTCCTCTTCTGTGGTTAAGGAGTTTTGCATCTTTTCCCCAAGTGGAGCTTTCCAAAATATGGGGGACTTTTATGCCAGCTCATTATAATATTTTCTTAATCATTGGATTTATTTATTAGATCATTTCATCCTGATCTTTATTCATTAAAATGGATTGTTTTAAATTTTTGGAGCTCTGTTTGTACTACAACCATTTGATAGAATCACTTAAAATTTCAACCAAAATTTGGAGATGTCATGAGATGTCTCTAAATCAATTATGTGCATTAATAAAATTATTTCATTGCTTCTTTTGGGTTTTTCACCTGGTTTGCTTCTTTGGTCCAGTGGGCATTTTTGCACTACAACCCATTTAAATATTTCCCTAGAGCCTCCACCAAAATTTTGGGATGTCAGTAGTAGCATGCCATCCAACTTATTGCAAAAACATAGTGATGTTCTTTGGAAAATTTGAGTGCAACAACCTCTTTTTCATTCTGGACCAGACTTGTGTTTTCTACTACAACTCTATTATTTCTTGCTCTAATGACCTTGTGTTTTCTCATGCTTGTAGTCAACCTTGCAAAACCCCTAAGTCCAGGAGCATGCTCTATTTGGAACACTATTGGTCCATGAAATGATGCCACTCACTCCCTGTCCAGAAATGTAGTTTTGCAAAACTTGCACGAGCAAGTTTCTCCTTCTTGCAAACTGACTTCGCCACCCTCTTGGGCATCCAAAGAGACACTGATCTGGAGAGTTTGGCCACTCCAAGAGCTACCTAGGTTCCTTTGGCATTTTGTCGAACACCCTGTGTGCATGACCAGTTTTGTCATGACTTCAAGTTTACTTGGTGAACTTGATCTCCTGGCCTATCCATCGTGCCCCTTGATCCCCTTGCTAACCTTAACCTAGCCTGGTTCCTTGCCAGCCTCACCCAAGCCCTGTAGCAGGCCATGGCATTTCATCGAGCACCTTTCGTGCGTGCTCTGGGCGCGCCCAGAGCGTGCGTTTGGCACCCGCATGCACCCGAGCCGCCGCGTCACACCCCGCACTCAAAACCCGGCCCCAGCCAGCTCGCCGTGTCCCCTTGCACCGCCACGCCACCCGACCACCCCTGGCACCCCACAGCGCCACCGCCAGGATGGCCGTGGCGGCTAGCTGCCGACCGCTAGCAGGCCCGACCATGATCGGCGCCGCCAAAGCCACCCCAGCTTGCCACCTGCCTCGAACAGAGCAGGCGAGCTCATCCGCAGCCTCGTCCGCTAGCGCTGCCGCCGCCACGTCGCCCAAGCTGTGGAGGCGGTTCGCCGTCGTCCTTATCACCGGCCGCCCCTGAACCGACCTCCACCGCGTATATAAGGGCCCCGGAGCTCAACCGAGTCCTCGAGCAACCTCACATGATCCTCCTAGTGTTGCCTTGGCGTGATCGAGCAAGGGAAGGCCTTCTTCCCGAAGTCCGCCGGTTCGGTCGCCGCCAAGCCCTGGCCGATTCCATCGCCACAAGTGCCTCTCCCTCTCCACTCTCTCCACCAAGAACTCTCCCTTCCTCTCGCGAGCACAACCCCTCGCTCAATTTTGGTCGGAGACCACCGCAGACCCAAACTCACTATCCACCCGAATGCCCCCTCCGCCGTGGAGCTCGCCGCCGGCGACTCCCTCCACCCCCGGCTACCCTACGACCACCGGAAGGACTGCCTAGGAGTGGCGGATCCATCCCTGCACTCGGACGCCCTCGAGGAGCCGCCTAACGCCGGCGAAGATCGCCGAGTCCCGCCTCCGCTCGGCCAGAGGAAGGAGAGGGAAGGAGACTGGTCAAACCTGACCAGTGGGGCCCCCCTTGACCCACTGGCAGTGACTCAGGCGCAGTCCACGCTGGATAAGTGGAAGCGCATTTTCAAAATGCGCCTTCGACGTGTACGTATATTTCGAAACGTTTTTCTGTTTTTCTGTTTTATTTTAAAATCAGATTTGACCAGAACTTTGACTGTCGATAACTTTTTAAATACAACTCCAAATGAATTGATTCTTTTTGCTATCTCTCTCAAATATTGTCTAGTTTATTTTAAAATTTATTTGAAAAATTTTCAAAATAAATTTTTGTGCTATTTTTATTTTGTGTTTTAATTCAAATATATTACTTTAAATAGGGTTTTTGAAGATTTCATGATGATTTGGATGCACCCTTCCTTCCCATGACCTGAAGGCAAGCATTCTGAACCCTGGTGAATTTTTGTGTGTGTTGCATAGCACGGTGGCAACACACCCCGACACATACATGCGTCATTTTATGTGATGATGAGATCCTATTCATGGGTGCATATTAATGAGTTTAAGCTAATGGAGTTGACATGATTTGTGATGGAGATCACCGTCATACGTCTTCCATGCATACCGGAAGGAAAGACGGGAAAGCCTCTGTCTTGGGTAGACACGAGCTTGCCCCTAGTCCTCCGTCGAGACGATCGTGTCCGGTATGACATGAGGGGATGTCGCGTGGTGTTTCCATCTGTTGTTTGAGATATATGCATTGTTATGCTAATCATGCAGGAAATACTACAACCTCCTAAGTCGACCGTAGATCGAGTCTTGTGCCAGTAACCCCCATACTTCTTCGTACTACCACTCGTCCCTATACCAAGTAGGGTACGGTTCAGTAAGTTGTCAACCCTTTCCTAGCACACACCGTACAGAGAGGCCGTGGTGGAAGATACTGGAGGCATCAGGTAGTCATACCACCGGGTCCGGAGCATGGGTGTTTGGTTGTAGCCGAAAGGGGTAGCTCCTCAGCCATGCTGGTATAAATTATGTGATCCCATGTTACGTCGAGGTTGTGGCCTCCCCACTTAGAGTTTTGCCCAGCAGGTGTCGTGGGTGATTCCAGACACATGTGAGTTAAGCTGGTGTGTGCAAGTTAGGTGTGTTTTCAACAAAAGACCGTAGACGGAATTAGTCCCGATGGACTAAAGAAATCCGTTACTCGTGGGTAAAGAGTACACCCTCTGCAGAGATTAAACCTATTCGAATAGCCGTGTCCATGGTTAAGGATTACAGTTTGGGATGGGTCAAGTGTCGGTCTTAGTGTCGGTCTTGGAGGTGAAACTGTTAAACTTGGGAGCACGATTGTGACTTGTGAAAATTTATGATTACTATTTTGGATGTGAACTGACCCGTGAAATTTTTCTGGTATTATCGAATATCCCTGGGATGGTTCTACCTCCTGGATATTCATTATGGCATTTCTTTTATAGCCCTTTATGCGGTGTCGCTTAGACGCTCGATCGTGGCATTTCTTTTAAAGCCCTTTATGCGGTGTCGCTTAGACGCCTGCATCGTGGCATTTCTTTTAAAGCCCTTTATGCGGTGTCGCTCGGGCCGATTGTGGCATTTCTTTTAAAGCCCTTTATGCGGTGTCGCTTAGACGCTCGACCGTGGCATTTATTTTAAAGCCCTTTATGCGGTGTCGCTCAGACGCCCGACTGTGGCATTTCTTTTAAAGCCCTTTATGCGGTGTCGCTCAGACGCCCGACTGTGGCATTTCTTTTAAAGCCTTTTTGCAGTGTCGCTCAAACGCCCGATGGTGGCATTTATTTTGTGTTATTTACTTCATGAATTTTTATACTACCATATTATTGCATATCCATAGATAACATGCTTCCTCGCAGCAGAGTTTTACTTATCTCATGTGACTAACGTCTCGAGCATTATATATTTTCAGCACATCTTTATTAAATCATGCATGTGTTCTTTATGTTTGCGAGTACATTCAAAGTACTCACCGCTTGTCCTCGGCTATTGTCTTGGCCAGATTTCCTTGCTTGGAGAGGAGCGTTGCGATGACAGTCCCGTAACCTAAGCAACGATGATAACAGCCACGCGAAGATAGGAGTTAACCTGGTCAGCTGTTCCTGTGGGGAATGGAGTCCCATAGACGAGAATATTTCATAACCCGCTTCCGCCAGCAACCTCTAGTAAACCCCTTTTGTTGTACTCACTGGCCAGATTGGTCTTGTGCTGCATATATTGTATTTTTGCTTGGATTTTCTGTATCAAGTTACTGCCTTATCAGCTAACAGTTATCCTGGGGTTGATAAGCACAAAGACCATTTTTCCTGGGATCAGCACCCGGAGAATTAGGTCGCCACAGACTTGGTATCAGAGCCAGGCTGACCATTGGCTAATCCTATCTTAGCCAGGTCAATAAAGTTAGGCTAATAAACCACCGAGCCATAACCAAGACCTCAGCCAAGCTTCTCGCATAAGATAGCCACACAGTGACCCGACGCTTTCTGCCATCGGTGCCCAACCTATCAACTAGCCTGTCTATCATCCACCAGTGACCAGCACCAAAGGCGTCTCATTCGCAAGCGTGCGGAGGAAGACTCCATCCCCTTTTCTATAAAAAGGGACGTGCTCGCCTCAACCCAGCCCAGCACAGCCGCTACCCCAAAACCAAGCCACAATGCCTGGTCCCGTGGTACACCATGAAACTACAGCAACCAACCTTGGAGGTTTTGTGACCATACTCGCAAACCTTACCCGCCGTGCCTATGCGTTAGAAGAGCCACCCGAATATGTTGTGTACCAAGGACCCATTAGTGGCGAGAGCCACAATTCGGGCCACTGTACATATCTACGGTAGGGGTCTGGCACCCGAGCGCCCCTACGGGTTCATCGGAAGAACAACTTCCTTTGAGCCACAAGCCATCCAACTAGCTGCTCGAGAGGCTATAGTTCATCTCCGCCACCTGTCGCCCAGAGTTAATTGTCGCTAGTTCCACTACTGCCCCAGGCGTGAAGGGTATGGTAGACCACCTCAAGTTGCCAACGGAGACCACGAGACAGACCTGACATCGTGCATCTAGTGCGCTATGTAAGTGCGCTGGAGGACCTATTCGATCAAATCACTATTGATCTGGTCGCAGCTCGTGGAGAGCTGGTTCGTCGGACCCCAGCAAGGCAAGAGATCGAGCCCAACGCCGACAACCCCATCATGCTGTTTGGACAACCGATCGAGACCCTGAGGCCAGCCCCAGCCGTCAGCCAAGGTGCTTTGATGACCCCAGAAGTTCTTCGTCGCCTCCTGGGAGCACACTCCAACGGGGTTGTGGTCAACAATCCCCGTGACGGTCATCATCGCTACCCCGAGCCGCAACCCCTCAGCCATCTCCAAAGAAATTCGACGGTGAGAACCGTGGGGAAGCCTCGACATCCACAAGGGACGCCCGCTTGGATGTAAACGAAGTAGACTGAGACACTCGAGTAGTGCCGAGTCCCAGTGTATCCTCGCTTTGTAATTCTGTGATTCCTTAAATTAGCGCAGCCTGGCATCGTGCATCTGTTTTATATAGTAGTTTTGCATGGACGTATTAGCATGCAGTGTGATTTCTCTATCCTTGGCACAGCTACCCAGAACCACCCCGACAACATCCACAGTGATACGTCACTTTAGTAAGATGTGTGTACCTGTGTTTGACCCCGAGCTGAGCCGGCCGATTCTTTACCTTTTACCACGGTAAAAGACCCAGCCCCGATGCTAAAAAAGGGCCACCGAGTGACCTTGCCAAGCATCTTCACCTTGTGCACCATCCCCACAACCATTTCTTGCCATGCCGAGCCCTAGTATTTATCTGAGGACTCCAGATGCTACCCTAGGTAGTTTTGTCAAGATATTGTGGGATTTTACCCGCAGTACCATGGGCGCTACCCAGCCACCCCAGTACGAGCTGTTCAAATCGAGGATCACCCCTTCCACCTCGAGATATTGGGCAGCCGTGCACATCCCGCCCGTAAACCCAAACCAAGACCCCACAGAAGTCTCCTTCGTGGGGAAATCTATGCCAACCCCGCACATGGCCGTAGAAGCTGCTGCGTATGAAGCGCTTGCTCGCCTTCGATTCGCGGTACCCTACGCCAGCGAACGAGGGTATTATTATTTTCCGAGCCGTGCAGCACCCGGAGGAGTAACATCCTTCCCAGATGGACGTATTGAGAGAGACCCCGTCTTGGCCAACCTTGTCCAGTACGTCATCGCGCAAGAACGTTTGACCCAACATGTGATGGGTTATCTGCAGAGCCTCGCGGATTTGAACCCTCAGAGCGCCATCGGCAGATCACTGAGGCCCGACCAGGAGAGACGCATTCATCGATTGGTCAATCCACTCCCTCCGATAGAAGAAGAGTGTATCCTAGTACCGGAAACGTTTTCTCAAGACCCCGTCCAATTATCGTTTTCAATTTAGATGCACCGCTGTATTTATTGTCGCAATTTTATTTACGTGTTGTAACTTATGCTTAGTACCCCGAGTTTCGCAGCGAGTGAATCATTATTATAGGCAGCTCTGTCACTTTTGGACTTTAATGTGTTACTGTTTTCCCTCGCGAGAAATCCTGGAGCGTGATTTCTTTTACCTGAGTTGCCGCATCATATGTTTTCTCTCGACATAGATCTTTTATTTCACACAGCCCCAAGGCAGCAGACTCACCCCCACAATTACACGAACACATACACTGCTTGCTAAATTTTGCAACTATGTTGCGTCTAACTAAGCACCTCCGGACAACAGTTATCACCCGACACACCCCACCTACTCGTCGTGGCCACCACGACCGCGGAGAGCCAGCAGCCGAGCAGCGGCATCACGACGATCGTCGAGGATCATCGCACACAGAAGCACCGAGAGCCCCAGCACCGCTGCCAGCCCTCCGCACAGCAGGATCACGTACCAGTCCGGCGCCGCCTCCGCCATTAGCGCCTCGTCTCGAGCTCCGGCAATCGGAAACAGAGGAGAAGAAGAGAGAAGGAGGAGCGAGGCCAGGTGTGAGGAAGAAGAGGGGAACGCCGCGGTCGTTTTATAAGCTCGAGCTCGGTGTACGGTGGGCAAGGTCCACCAGCGCCGCTCGTCGCCCGACCACCGGTGTTCGGAGGCGAATCCATGGCGATGCCGACAGCAGACTGCCCTTGAGGTGAGTGCACGCTGCACCGGCAGCTAGCGCGGCCACGCACTACTGCTGCACGGCCTTGGTACCCTCTGGCGCTAGGTGTCGCGGTGGAGAAAGCGAGGAAGCGCGGGAGAGAGGTAGAAGAAGGAGCTGGAGGAAGGAGAAGAGGCTGACCGTGGGCCCGAGTCCACCAGTCAGCCAGAGAGAGCACTGTGCTCTCGGGTGCGACCAGCGTATTTTAAGATTTAGGATTTATTCTAAATTTTTGTCCAGTGTAGAAATCACTAGTTTCTTTCCCCACAACCGTGGATTTTTCCACCACACCGCGCCAGTATCCCACACTGTATTTTTGCATCACTTATTGCTCTCACTGTGGCCGCTTTCGTTTTAATTCTTATTCGTTTAAAATTTAACTCTTTGCAAATCTCGAGGACGAGATTTTTCCTAAGGGGGATAGTAGTTGTAACACCCCAAATTCTCTAGCCAAGTTTTTGATGCTAAAATTTTTGCCAGGAGTTTTTAATTTTTTCTGTGGATTTTCAGAACTCCTCTTCTGTGGTTAAGGAGTTTTGCATCTTTTCCCCAAGTGGAGCTTTCCAAAATATGGGGGACTTTTATGCCAGCTCATTATAATATTTTCTTAATCAGTGGATTTATTTATTAGATCATTTCATCCTGATCTTTATTCATTAAAATGGATTGTTTTAAATTTTTGGAGCTCTGTTTGTACTACAACCATTTGATAGAATCACTTAAAATTTCAACCAAAATTTGGAGATGTCATGAGATGTCTCTAAATCAATTATGTGCATTAATAAAATTATTTCATTGCTTATTTTGGGTTTTTCACCTGGTTTGCTTCTTTGGTCCAGTGGGCATTTTTGCACTACAACCCATTTAAATATTTCCCTAGAGCCTCCACCAAAATTTTGGGATGTCAGTAGTAGCATGCCATCCAACTTATTGCAAAAACATAGTGATGTTCTTTGTAAAATTTGAGTGCAACAGCCTCTTTTTCATTCTGGACCAGACTTGTGTTTTCTACTACAACTCTATTATTTCTTGCTCTAATGACCTTGTGTTTTCTCATGCTTGTAGTCAACCTTGCAAAACCCCTAAGTCCAGGAGCATGCTCTAGTTGGAACACTATTGGTCCATGAAATGATGCCACTCACTCCCTGTCCAGAAATGTAGTTTTGCAAAACTTGCACTAGCAAGTTTCTCCTTCTTGCAAACTGACTTCACCACCCTCTTGGGCATCCAAAGAGACACTGATCTGGAGAGTTTGGCCACTCCAAGAGCTACCTAGGTGCCTTTGGCATTTTGTCGAACACCCTGTGTGCATGACCAGTTTTGGCATGACTTCAAGTTTACTTGGTGAACTTGATCTCCGCCTATCCATCGTGCCCTTGATCCCCTTGCTAACCTTAACCTAGCCTGGTTCCTTGCCAGCCTCACCCAAGCCCTGTGAGCAGGCCATGGCATTTCATCGAGCACCTTTCGTGCGTGCTCGGCGCGCCAGGCGTGCGTTTGGCACCCGCATGCACCCGAGCCGCCACACACCTCAAGACCTCAAAACCCGGCCCCAGCCAGCTCGCCGTGCCCCCTTGCACCGCCACGCCACCCGACCACCCCTGGCACCCCACAGCGCCACCGCCAGGCCCGACCGTGGTCGGCGCCGCCAAAGCCACCCCAGCTTGCCACCTGCCCCCTAGAACAGTGCGAGCTCATCTGCAGCCTCGTCCGCTAGCGCTCGTCGCCGTCACGTCGCCCAAGCTACGGGGAGGCGGTTCGCCGTCGTCCATATCACCGGCCGCCCCAGAACCGACCTCCACCACGTATATAAGGGCCCCGGAGCTCAACCGAGTCCTCGAGCAACCTCATATGATCCTCCTAGTGTTGCCTTGGCCAACAATCGAGCAAGGGAAGGCCTTCTTCCCCTAGTCTGGCCGGTTCGGTCGCCGCCAAGCCCTGGCCGATTCCATTGCCACAAGTGCCTCTCCCTCTCCACTCTCTCCACCAAGAACTCTCCCTTCCTCTCGCGAGCACAACCCCTCGCTCAATTTTGGCCGGAGACCACCGCAGCCCCAAACTCACTATCGACCAATGCCCCTCCGCTGGAGCTCGCCGCCGGCGACTTCCTCCACCCCCGGCTACCCTACGACCACCGGAAGGACCGCCTAGGAGTGGCGGATCCATCCCTGCACTCGGACGCCCTCGAGGAGCCGCCTAACGCCAGCGAAGATCGCCGGAGTCCCCGCCTCCGATCGGCCAGAGGAAGGAGAGGGGAGGAGACTGGTCAAACCTGACCGGTGGGGCCCCCTTGACCCAATCGGGCAAGGACTCAGCGCAGTCCACGCTGGATAAGTGGAAGCGCATTTTCAAAATGCGCCTTCGACGTGTACGTATATTTCGAAACATTTTTCTGTTTTTCTGTTTTATTTTGAAATCAGATTTGACCAGAACTTTGACTGTCGATAACTTTTTAAATACAACTCCAAATGAATTGATTCCTTTTGCTATATCTCTCAAATATTGTCTAGTTTATTTTAAAATTTATTTGAAAAAATTTCAAACCAAATTTTTGTGCTATTTTTATTTTGTGTGTTAATTCAAATATATTACTTTAAATAGGGTTTTTGAAGATTTCATGATGATTTGGATGCACCCTTCCTTCCCATGACGTGAAGGCAAGCATTCTGAACCCTGGTGAATTTTTGTGTGTGTTGCATAGCACGGTGGCAACACACACCGACACATACATGCGTCATTTTATGTGATGATGAGATCCTATTCATGGGTGCATATTAATGAGTTTAAGCTAATGGAGTTGACATGATTTGTGATGGAGATCACCGTCATACGTCTTCCATGCATACTGGAAGGAAAGACGGGAAAGCCTCTGTCTTGGGTAGACACGGGCTTGCCCCTAGTCCTCCGTCGACACGATCGTGTCCGGTATGACATGAGGGGATGTCGCGTGGTGTTTCCATTTGTTTTTTGAGATATATGTATTGTTATGCTAATCATGCAGGAAATACTACAACCTCCTAAGTCGACCGTAGATCGAGTCTTGTGCCAGTAACCCCCATACTTGCTTCATACTACCACTCGTCCCTACACCAAGTAGGGTGCAGTTCGATAAGTTGTCAACCCTTTCCTAGCACACACCGCATGTAGAGAGGCCGTGGTGGAAGATCTTGGAGGCATCCGGTAGTCATACCACCGGTCCGGAGCATGGGTGTTTCGGTTGTAGCCGAAAGGGGTAGCTCCCCGATTTCTTGTGGTATAAATTTTGTGATCCCATGTTACGTCGAGGTTGTGGCCTCCCCACTTAGAGTTTTGCCTAGCAGGTGTCATGGGTGATTCCGGACACATGTGAGTTAAGCTGGTGTGTGCAAGTTAGGTGTGTTTTCAACAAAAAGACCGTAGACGGAATTAGTCCCGATGGACTAAAGAAATCCGTTACTCGTGGGTAAAGAGTACACCCTCTGCAGAGATTAAAACTATTCGAATAGCCGTGTCCATGGTTAAGGATTACAGTTTGGGATGGGTCAAGTGTCGGTCTTAGTGTCGGTCTTCGGAGGTGAAACTGTTAAACTTGGGAGCACGATTGTGACTTGTGAAAATTTATGATTACTATTTTGGATGTGAACTGACCCGTGAAATTTTTCTGGTATTATCGAATATCCCTGGGATGGTTCTACCTCCTGGATATTCATTATGGCATTTCTTTTATAGCCCTTTATGCGGTGTCGCTTAGACGCCCGACTGTGGCATTTCTTTTAAAGCCCTTTATGCGGTGTCGCTTAGACGCCCGACTGTGGCATTTCTTTTAAAGCCCTTTATGCGGTGTCGCTCAGACGCCCGACTGTGGCATTTCTTTTAAAGCCCTTTATGCGGTGTCGCTTAGACGCTCGATCGTGGCATTTCTTTTAAAGCCCTTTATGTGGTGTCGCTCAGACGCCCGACTGTGGCATTTCTTTTAAAGCCCTATATGAGGTGTCGCTCAGACGCCCGACTGTGGCATTTCTTTTAAAGCCTTTTTTGCGGTGTCGCTCAGACGCCCGATGGTGGCATTTCTTTTGTGTTATTTACTTCATGAATTTTTATACTACCATATTATTGCATATCCATAGATAACATGCTTGCTCGCAGCAGAGTTTTACTTATCTCATGTGACTAACGTCTCGAGCATTATATATTTTCGGCATATCTTTATTAAATCATGCCTGTGTTCTTTATGTTTGCGAGTACATTCAAAGTACTCACTGGCTTGTCCCTGGCTATTTTTTTTGAAGGATCAGTGACAGTGGGAGAGGCTCCCACTGACTTTGTATTACTCACCACATAATAATTACAAGAGTGTTACAATGGGTTTTAGGCCCCCCGGCCATATGGGAATCAAAAGTAGGACTAGCGATCCAAATTTACAATAAATTCAGAAAGAAAAGGATGAACCTTCTCTGGACAGTTGTGAATCACCAGACCTAACAAATGTTTGAACCTGGCCAGCCACGCGATTTAACGAAAGTGTGGTATCCCCTGAAATGTTGATTGTTTCTTTCCATCCACAGTGCTCCAAGCTGCAAGAAGAAAAATATCCATAAAGAGCGGTTGACGCCATTCCTCTTTGCCTCCATGTAAGATGGCTAACCGATTGGTTCCTCCTGGCCGTTAGGCCAACCTTGCTCCAACATTGTTTGGCAAAGGGCACTCAAAGAAGAGATGTTCTACAGTCTCTTCGGGTGGGTTTTGGCAGAGCATGCAAGCGTAGTTGCCCCCTGTCACAGCAAAGTGTCGTCTCTTCAGCATGTTCCTGGTATACAAACGATCAACCAGAAGCAGCCATCCAAACATCTTAAACTTGATCGGACACTTGGATTTCCATAGCCATCCAAAGGCCTCATCAGCTTTCACTTGCCCGAAGCAATAGTCGTAGTATTTCTTTGATGAATATCGTCCAAGGTCACAGACCCAAACGCCGACGATTCAGGTTCAAGGTCGACATGCAGGACCCTTGCTGGATTTCTCCGACCTCCTCCCTAGCCCGGATCTGAAAGGGGTAGAGTGAAGATCGTGGTCGGATCGCTGGTCCCGAGAACCTTGGCAATGGAGGCATCCTCATTCAGAGCAAAAGAGAAGGCTCGGGTGCGTGTCCATCGAGCGGAACCGTAATCGATAAACCGGACATCTTTCCAAAACAGAGCTGCAACCATCTCACAGGATGACTCTGGTGACCCCTCGGAAGGTTCCATTGAGCTGCATCACATCCTTCCACCAGAGCGAACCCATTGTGTTCAGCGGGCGTGGTACCTTGTTCAGGTAGTATGCCTCCCATACTAGCTGGACCCAGGGTACATCCTCACGGTTATAGAATTTGAACAAGTACTTTAGGAGGAGCGCGGCATTTTGCAGTTTGATATCGATAACCCCAAGACCACCGCACCGTTTCGGCCGATGCACAAGCTCCTGTGCTGCAAGAGAATTGGCTTTGACACCGTCATCGAGTTTTTGGCCCAGAGGCGATGTCGGCGAAGTTTGTCAAGATGCTCAATCACTTTAGGGTGCAGTTTGATCGTGCACATTGCATAAATTAGCATTGAGGTGATCACCGAATTCACCAGCGTCAGCTTGGCCCCCGATGACATGAGTGCTAGAGCAGTGGAGGTTTTCCTTTCAACAGAATGCACTAAAGGCATGAGATCAAGAACGGTTGGTCTCGTCGTCCCCATGGGGAGACCAAGGTAAGTGAACGGCAGGGTGCCAACGGAGCAGCCGAAAATCCCTGCCAACCCGCCAGCATGCAGTTGGTCGACATTAATGGGTATGAGGGTGGATTTATGAAAATTGATCTTTAGTCCTACCGAGGCCGCATAATCCTCCAAGATAAGTTTCATGCGGGCGGCCTGAGTAGGACACGCTTGCATAATCAGATTGTGTCGCCGCCAGATTGCACCACCGGGAAATCACCGCATTCTCACGAGGGAGGGAGCTCCAGCAGACCTTGAGCGTGAAAGCGTCATTGATCGCTGCTCGGAGCAAATCGGCCGCGAGGACAAAGATTAATGGCGAGAGAGGATCACCGACGCACGCCACATTTGCATTTGAATTTCCGACCAGGAACACCATTCAGAAGGACCGATGAAACTCCCGAGCCAAAGATTGTTTCCATCCAACCAAGCCACCTGTCATCAAAACCCATGTGTCTCATAATTTCCAACATGGGGACATGTTCAATCGTGTCAAATGCCTTGGCGAAATCCAGCTTGAGCAATATAATCTCCCGCCCAGACGAGTGGCATTGATGGATATATTCATATGACCATGCGAGACAATCTTGGATAGTCCGACCCTTGATAAAACCATACTGGTTACTGTGTATGATTTTTAGAATGACTCTCTGAAGCCGGTTCGCCAAGATCTTAGTAATGATTTTGAGGCAGCAGTTCAGAAGGGTAATGGGTCGGAAATCATTGGCCGTTTCCGGAGAGGAAATTTTAGGGATCAGGGTGATAAACCCCTCACTAATGCTAGTGATATCAAGACCACCAGCATGGAACGCGTGACAGAGGTCATAAAAATCTGATTTGATGATTTGCCAACAATACTTAAGAAAACAGCCGTTAAAACAATCCGGCCGGGGTTCTGTCATTTGGCATATCCTTGACAACCGCATCGATTTCATCAGTTGAGAAGGGTGTACTCAGTTGGTCCAATCCTTCGATCCTGCGGATGATTCTAGACAGATCAAATTTCATGCTGGTGGGTTTAGAAGAACCCAAACGATCCTTGTATGTATTGAAGAGTACCCCTTCCTTGCCAACATGATCATGAATTTCAATCCCTCCAACTCTTAATGTGGCAATAGCATTGTGCCTGAACCTCTCAGTGGCCAACGACTGAAATAGCTTAGTATTTTCGTCTTAGTATTTTGTCCCTGGCTATTGTCTTGGCCAGATTTCCTTGCTTGGAGAGGAGCGTTGCGATGACAGTCCCAGAACCTAAGCAACGATGATAACAGCCACGCGAAGATAGGAGTTAACCTGGTCAGCTGTTCCTGTGGGGAATGGAGTCCCATAGACAAGAATATTTCATAACCCGCTTCCGCCAGCAACCTCTAGTAAAACCCTTTTGTTGTACTCACAGGCCAGATTGGTCTTGAGCTGCATATATTGTATTTTTGCTTGGATTTTCTGTATCAAGTTAGTGCCTTATCAGCAAACAGTTATCCTGGGGTTGATAAGCACAAAGACCATTTTTCCTGGGATCAGCACCCAGAGAATTCGGTCGCCACAGCAGCTCCGAAGGAGAAGGTAACAGTCGACCTGCACCTCGTCGTCCTTGCGGATCGGAATGGATTTTGTACTTAGGCGAGTACTGGATTGCAGCTAAGCCTCCGAGTGGGAGGGTTTCTCTCCACTCGGTAGGATTTTTCAAACTTAGGCGAGTACTGGACTGCTGCTAAGCCCCCGAGTGGGAGGTTTGCTCTCCGCTCGGTAGGATTTTTTTTAAACTTAGGCGAGTACTGGACTGCAGCTAAGCCCCGAGTGGGAGGTTTGCTCTCCACTCGGTAGGATTTTTTTAAACTTAGGCGAGTCTTGGACTGCAGCTAAGCCCCGAGTGGGAGGTTTGCTCTCCACTCGGTAGGTTTTTTTTCAAACTTAGGCGGGTCTTGGACTGTCTGCTAAGCCCCGAGTGGGAGGTTTGCTCTCCACTCGGTAGGATTTTCAAACTTAGGCAAGTAATCTTGGACTGCAGCTAAGCCTCGAAGGAGGATTTTTGTGTCGTAGCTCTCAAGGGAAGGCAACAATGACCTGTACCTCGTCAGTCCTTGCAGAGCGCACATTGTATTAAATACTTAGGCGAGTACTTGGACTGCAGCTAAGCCCCCAAGTGGGAGGCTGGCTCCTCACTCGGTAGGATTTTCAAACTTAGACGAGTACTCGGACTGCAGCTAAGCCTCCGAGTGGGAGGCTGGCTCCTCACTCGGTAGGATTTTCAAACTTAGGCGAGTACTTGGACTGCAGCTAAGCCTCCGAGTGGGAGGCTGGCTTCCTCACTCGGTAGGATTTTCAAACTTAGGCGAGTACTTGGACTGCAGCTAAGCCTCCGAGTGGGAGGTTGTCTCGCCACTCGGTAGGATTTTCAGATACTTAGGCGAAACGGATTCGCCGCTAAGCCCCCGAGTGGGAGGCTGGCTCTCCACTCGGCAGGGAATTTTTTTTACAAACTTAGGCGAAACAGGTTCGCGGCTAAGCCACCCACTGGGGGAAATTTCTTATGTAAACAAAAAGTAATAACAATCACTAGGAACATTATAACATTCTTGTCTTTGATAAACAAACTACAGAGGTACTTTTATTACATCTCACCCGAGTGAGTTCTTAAGTGTAAAAGGGGTGGAGCAGCTCTGCATTCCAGGCTCGAGGCTCATCAATCTGGCGTTCGACGTTGTAAAGATGGTAAGCTCCATTGTGGAGAACTCTGGTGACGATGAAGGGACCTTCCCAAGTGGGAGCGAGCTTGTGTGGTTTCTGTTGATCCACTCGGAGGACCAAGTCCCCTTCTTGAAAGGCTCGGCTCTTCACATTTCTAGCATGGAATCGACGCAAGTCCTGCTGATAGATGGTCGAGCGGATTAGGGCCATCTCTCTCCTCTTCAAGGAGGTTGACTGCATCTTGCCGGGCTTGCTCCGCTTCAGCTTCGTAGTAGAGTTCTACTCGGGGCACATTGTGAAGCCGGTCACTCGGCAGAACTGCTTCAGCTCCATAGACCATAAAGAATGGAGTTCTCCCAGTCGACCGATTAGGAGTGGTCCTTAATCTCCAAAGAACCGACAGAAGTTCGTCGACCCACGCTCCTGCTGCATGCTTGAGATCACGCATCAGTCGAGGTTTCAGTCCTTTGAGAATTAGACCATTTGCTCATTCTGCTTGTCCATTCGACTGGGGGTGAGCAACTGAAGCATAGTCGACCCGTGTGCCCTGAGAGGCGCAAAAGGCTTTGAACTTGTCAGAATCGAAGTTTGACCCATTATCAGTGATGATGCTGTGCGGAACTCCATATCTGAATATCAACTCTCTGATGAAACTGATAGCAGTGCACGCATCAAGGTTCTTGATAGGTTTAGCTTCGATCCACTTCGTAAACTTGTCGACTGCCACAAGCAAATGAGTGAAACCACTCCTGCCCGGTTCTCGGTGGTCCAATCATATCCAACCCCAAATCAGCGTTAGGCAAGACGAGTGGAATGGTCTTCAAGGCTGAGGCGGGTTTGTGTGACATATTGGAGTAGAACTGACATCCTTCACACTTGTCGACTATTTCCTTTGCCATTTCATTTGCTTTTGGCCAGTAAAATCCCGCTCGGTATGCTTTAGCCACGATGGTCCGAGAGGACGCATGGTGACCACAGGTCCCCGAGTGGATATCATCAAGAATTATCTGACCTTCGTCTGGTGTTATGCATTTCTGGCTGACTCCAGTCACGCTTTCCCTGAACAACTGTCCCTTGATCACAGTAAAGGCCTTGGATCGGTGGACGATCTGTCGAGCCTCTTCTTCGTTCTCTGGGAGCTCTTTCCTCAGGATATACACGATGTACGGTACTGTCCAATCGGGAGTGATGACCATGATTTCCATGATCAGGTCGACCACCGCTGGGACCTCAACTTCAGTCGGATCAATGGCACTTTTTGGCTGTGGAGCTTCTTCAGTAAAAGGATCCTCTTGAATCGACGGTGTGCGGATGTGCTCCAAAAACACATCACTGGGAATGGCTTCCCTCTTGGACCCTATTTTCGCCAAATCGTCAAGAGCTTGATTTTTTCACCGGGGTATATGATGAAGCTCTAACCCTCAAACTTCTTCTCTAGCTTCCTCACTGCATTACAAAGAATCAGTCATGGCTGGACTTGACGTCCCACTCCTTCATCACCTGATTAACCACTAGATCTGAGTCGCCATAAACCATGAGGCGATGACGCCGAAAGTGAAATGGCCATACGCAACCCATACAACAATGCTTCATATTCTGCTTCATTGTTGGAAGAATCAAAGTGAATATGGAGCACGTATCTGAGCTTATCTCCTCAGGGGGAAACCAATACTACCCTAGCACCGGAACCATTTAGCATCTTGGAACCATCAAAGAACATAGTCCAGTGCTCCGAGTGAACTTGAGTCGGTAACTGTTATTCAATCCACTCGGGGATGAAATCTGCTATTGCTTGGGACTTGATGGCTTTCTTTGCCTCAAACTTGATATCAAGGGGAAGAAGTTCAATCGCCCATTTCGCCACTCGACCAGTTGCATCTCTGTTGTGCAAAATCTCTGATAATGGGGCATTGCTGACGACTGTAATGGAATGATCAGAGAAGTAATGAGCAACTTTCTTTGCGGTCATATAAATCCCATACACAAGCTTCTGATAATGAGGGTATCTTTGCTTTGACGTGGTTAATACTTCAGAAAGATAATATACTGGGCGCTAAACTTTGAAGGCCTTTCCTTCCTCTTCCCGCTCGACCGTAAGTACTGCACTGACGACTTGTCCTGTGGCTACAATGTAAAGCAGCAACGGCTCCTTGCTGATTGGGGCAGCAACCACCGGCTGGGTGGAGAGCGGAGCTTTGAGCTCTGCAAACGCTGCATCAGCTTCAGGAGTCCACTTGAACTTGTCTGACTTCTTCATCAGTCGGTAAAGAGGTAATGCCTTTTCACCGAGGCGAGAAATGAATCGACTTAAAGCGGCCAAGCATCCAGTAAGCCTTTGGACATCATGCACACGCACAGGGCGTTTCATTCAGAGTATAGTGCCAACTTTTTCTGGGTTAGCGTCGATTCCTCGTTCATAAACGAGAAAACCGAGTAACTTTCCTCCAGGAACTCCGAATGTGCACTTTGATGGATTAAGCTTGATATCATACCTCCTGAGATTGGCTAATGTTTCAGCAAGGTCACCAATGGTCGGAACCTTTACGTGACTTGACCACAATGTCATCCATGTATGCTTCCACATTCCGATCGACTTGAGTGAGTAAACACTTCGAATCATCCTCATGAATGTGGCTCCGGCATTCTTGAGGCCGAATGGCATGGTGACATAATGTAAGCACCGAATGGAGTGATGAAAGCTGTTTTGATCTCGTCTGGTCCATCTGCAGACGGATCGGATGGTACCCGGAATATGCGTCTAAGAAAGATAACCGCTCACATCCCGCAGTCGAGTCGACTATTTGGTCGATGCGGGGGAGAGGAAAATGATCTTTCGGGCAGGCCCGATTGATATGTTTGAAGTCGATGCACATGCGCAGTGAACTGTCCTTCTTAGGGACCATGACACCATTGGCGAGCCACTCGGAGTGGTAAATCTCTCGGATAAACTCTGCTGCTAAGAGCCGAGCCACCTGCTCACCAATGGCTTTTCTCTTCTGGACGGCGGACCGTCGAAGATGTTCTTTGATAGGTTTAACTTTTGAGTCGACTTCAGAGATTTATGCTCAGCCAGTCCCCTGAACACCCGCATGTCACCGGGCTTCCATGCAAAGATGTCCCAGCTTCTCACGGAGGAACTGGATGAGCGCTTCTTCCTATTTGGAGTCGAGAGTTGTTGAGATGTGAGTCAGAGCAGCATTGGGATCAGTCGGATGAATATGAATCGGTTTCGTCTCCCTGGACGACTGAAATGCCGACTCTGTGGCGGGCTTCTTGGCTCGCAACAAATCACTCGGATCTGCAGTTTTCTGGTACTCTTGCAGCTCAACCACTGCATCTGAGCATCAACGATCTTAGAGACTTTCTAGAAACACTCTTCTGCCTTTTTCCGGTTGCCAGTGACAGTGATCACACCTTTGGGACCTGGCATCTTCAGTTTGAGGTACACATAACATGGGCGAGCCATGAAACGCGCATATGCCGGCCTCCACAAGATAGCATGATAAGCGCTTTGGAAATCCACGACCACAAAGGTCAACTTTTCCTTACGAAAATTCTTGTAGTCACCAAAAACCACATCGAGAGCAATTTGGCCGAGTGACTCAGCCTTCTTTCCAGGAATAACTCCATGGAAGCTCATGTTGCTGGTGCTGAGTCTGGACATCGGAATGCCCATCCCTTTCAACGCGTCTCGCATACAATATGTTCAAAGCATCGCCACCATCCATGAAAACCTTAGTTAGTCGAAAGTGCTGCTGACGACCGGGTCGACCACCAACGCTTGCCTCCTGTGGGTGGCTATGTGTGTTGGGTGATCGACCGGTCCAACATGATGGCGGTCTGCGACCATTTCAGTAATGGGCGTCACGGGCGACCATATTCACTTCATGTTGATAACTTTCAATCGACTTTTGCTTTCAACGTCAAGAAAATCATCGAGTGGAATTGACACGAGGGTATCCACCGTCACTATGTTCCTTGTCCTCAACTTTGTCCGACTCCTTTTCCTTGTCCTTGGGCTGCTTCCCCTGGAACTGCTGAATCAAGAGCCGGCACTGTCGAGTGGTATGCTTTGGGTAAATAAGTTTACCCTCTTCATCTTTCTTCGTGTGAATGTGACATGGCAAGTCCAACACATCATTTCCATCTTGGTCTTTCACTTTCTTGGGGTTCCAAGGCCCCTTGGGTTTCCCCTTGAACTTTCCTGGAGTCACGGCCAAAGCTTCTCCAGGAGCAGTTGGCTCGGCTTTTCGCTTCTGTTTCCGACTGGAGTTTCCTCCCCCGGTTTCATTAGCGGCTTACTTGTACTTGCCACTCCGGAGTCGATCCTCTTCTTCACCATTGGCGTACTTGGTGGCAATCTCCATCATCCGACTCAGGGTCATGTCTCCTGTCCGACCGAATTTCAGACTCAACTCTCTGTTCTTAACACCTTCCTTGAAGGCACAGACTGCCTGATGATCAGATACATTCTCTACTGTGTGGTGCAAAGTGATCCATCTCTGGATGTATGTCACATCCCAGTTAGACCATGCATTAGGGTGTGCATCATGTTTAAATTTCATTTGAATTTGAAATGGGGAAGACAGGAAACCCCAGAACCCCTCTTAACTCAAATAGGGTTTACTAAAATTATTTCAATGAACCTGAAATGCCCTTCAAAATGCTCATCATCTTTGCTTTGGTTCAGAGCCTATGTCAAAAGTGGTGCATCATTTTCTAGGTCATCCAAAGGTCCTTGGATTAATTCATAAGTTTTTGAACTTGAGCATTTCAAATTATATAAAATATTTTAAATGTCCAAAAATTGCCAAACCAAAATGTTTCATGTTGGAAATATTCCAACAAGGGACCAGGAGCATTTTGGTGAATTTTAAAACTGTTTTGGTATTTTAGAAAACCCCACAAAGTTGCAGAATATTAGAAAATAAATAAAAACAGGAAAGTCTTACCTGACGCCACCTACCCGGCCCACCTGCCGGCCCAGCCCAGCAGCCGCGCCAGCGAGCTGCTTGGCTCGGCCAGGCAGGCAGCCAGGTGCTCGGCGGCGGGCACCGCATGGGTGCCACGCACCTGGTCGCCGCCTCGCCGCTCCCTTCGCCCAGCCGCGACGTGGATCGCCCTCCTCCTCTCCCCCGAACCCCTGACACCCCCTCTCCTCCCGGTCCCTCTCCATCGTGCTCCCCGCCTTTGGCCGACGCCACCGCCGCACCATCGTGCAGAACCGTGATCCCGCCGCCCGTGCTCCTCCTCACCATGTCCAGAGCTCCGCCAAGACTCCACTACCCCGAACCAGCCGAGCCCCGCTCGCTCTAGCGCCCCGAGTCCACCCCACCGACCTCGACCGAGTTCGCCGTCGCCGGAGATCCCTTTCAACGCCGCCGACGCTCCGGTTCGTCCCCGACCTCGACGAGAGCTTCTACGCGTCGCCCGTGAGCCCATCTACCTCCCCTTCCCTCTCTCTCTCGCTCTCGAGCAGCGTATCCACCGAACCAAGCTCACCCGCACCCGCCGCCGTGGAGCTCGTCGCCGACGTGCTCCCGGTCACTCTCCGGCCACCTCGTGGTGTCCCTCACACTCACCGCACCCCATGGGGTCTAACCGCACACTCCCCGCACCTCACCGACCCCTCTAGCCCAAGTTCATCTTCGGCCGAACCCCGGCGGCCGCCTAGCTCGTCGCCGGCGCCAACTCCGGCCACCCCGACCCCAACCGGCTCCACCAACAGCCGCGGCTTGCACCCAGCTATCCGTAGCCACCCTCCGCGACTCATTTGGTCACCGGAATCACCAAAAGCACTTCCTCCGCTGCGTCGGGCTCGGGCGTGACTAGTCGCCAGTGCAGCCCACGTGGACCTTGACCACGTGGGCCCTCGTTGACTCCGACGAGTCATCGATGATGGGGCCCAGCCACCGCTAACTAAATAGGTTAGTTTTAATTAAACATTAGTTAAGTTAATTACCCCGACACGCGGGACCCACTGTCAGGTTTGACCTGGACGTCTCTGTTGACCTGACGTCATGTCGACGCATGGTCGACGCATTAATCTAATTTCTGGATTTATTCTAATACAAAGAAATTCCGAATATAATTCAAATTTCAAATGCTTATAACTTTCAATCTGTAACTCCAAATGCAAAGATTTATATATGAAAAATGATCAGAAAAATCCATTCTATCCATTGGTACAGGTTTCATGCATGTTAAAACAAGTTAACCTTGCTGTTTAACCAGAATAAGATAATGCACCTTTAGGGCTATTTCAAATGAGCTATCATTTGAATCTTTGATTCAAATGAGTTCATCCCCTATTATTTCAACTTGCATTAGGCCAACACACATCCATATTGCCATGTCATAGCATGCATCATATTGTTGCATATTGTCATGTGTGTTTACTTTCGATATGCTTTTTCGTGATAGGTTACGCTTGAGGATAACCTCGACTATCCATCCGAAGGGCAGTACTCTACCCTGCTCCATCAGTGCAAGCAACTCATTGATCATTCCGATACAAACCCATGTTCTAGCTTACGCTCTCGTTTACTGCATTAAGACAAAGCGATTCAAACTGTTGTGTGTCTGCGGTAGTTGAACCCACTTCCTTTGCATGACCTGTCATTGCCACAAGAACTAGATGAAACCCACTAGTATGTGTAGGAGTTGATTGAGCCATGTTTGTGATTCCTACCATGCTATGCTTGCTATGCTTAGAGTTGTGTCAGTCTGGCTCATCGGGATGATGAACTGGAGTGAAAGGTTGTGTCGGGTTCGAGAGTGAAAGTGTTGAACACGCTTTTGGTAAAGGTATCAATGAGAGGCCATGTAGGAGTACATGGTGGGTTGTTTCATTGAAGCCGTCCCTAAGAACTGAGATCTGTGTTTGTGATCCATGAAACAGTTACTACCACGCATTGGGATCCTTAATTGACCCTCTCGGCTTCTTAACCACTCTTGTCCTCAGTCCGGGAGTTGCAAGTAGTTTCTGGTGTTTGTAGCATGCTGGGGGCCGCACGCAACGCTGACCATAGGGGTGGGTTGTGTTGCGGTAGGCACTGTTGATGTGTACCGATTCGCCTGTTTGGTGTCTCGGGAACCCTGTACACATCGTTCGGGGTCGTATGGGAAACCTCGGCGGACTACCTGCGGATGGAACCCGAATAGGCGATCAACCTGGACTTGGGACTTGTGTGTTTAGGTAGGCTGTGGCCGACACCCACGTTGGGCTTCCGCTTGAAGGTTGCCGAGTACATGTCGTGTAAACGGCGGTAAGTGGTGAGAGCGTGTGTGAAGAAGTACACCCCGCAGGGTTTAATATGATCTATTCGAATAGCCGTGTCCACGGAGAAGGACTTCTAGGTTACCTATATCGGTTCATAGACAAGTAAATGGATACCACTAAAAGCCTCAAGATAAGTGTGAGTATCATGGATGGCCCTCTCGTGGGATGACGAGAGAGGATCCACGGTGGAGTATTGTGATGGTGATTAGTGGACCTGCAGCGACAAATGCTTTACAAAGTGGTGTCACGAGGGATAGCTTAGCCAAGAGTCAAAGCTGGCTTCTGCCAAATAACTCCACCACCTTCTTGAGAATGTGCATGTATGATAGGATTACGTGGTAAGACTTGCCGAGTACCTCCGTACTCATGTTTGCTTAATTAATGTTTTTCAGAGGACAACACTACCCTCCGATGGATTCTATGTAGACCTTGACATCGACGAGTGAACTAGCCACCAAGGTGGCGATCTAAGACTTGTGAAGGGCCATTGTAGATAGAAAGGCTCCAACAAGCTTTCTTTCTTTCTAGAGTCTGTACTCAGACTAGTTTGCTTCCGCATGTGCTTGTATGATTGTATGACTTGGGTGTTGGGTCATGTGACCCCTACCTGTATGACTATGTTATGTATGGCTCCTCGGAGCCTTTTAAATAAAGTACTTGAGTTGTAGAGTTTTGTTGTGATGCCTTGTTGTATTTACTCATATCGGGCATATTATGCGTGTATGATTGAAATGCTTGGTATGAGTGGGATCCGACAAACTAGTTGTTTATCCTTGGCAGCCTCTCATATGGGGAAATGTAGTCTCGTGCTTCCGAGCGATAGTAGTCCGCTACAGCCCGGTTCACCGGAGTCCTGCTAGCCCAAAGACTACCGCTTGGACACTTGATCGGCGGCATGTGTTTCACTTCGTTCCTTATGTCCGTCCCTTCGGGAAATGTCACGCGGTGGTATTCGAGTCCTGCCTAGCTTTGCTACAGCCCGGGATACCGGAGTCCTGTTAGCCCAGTGCTACAGCCGAATATATACGTTGATGACCGACATGCTCGCTGTGATTCATGTATGCCTGTCCCCATAGGTTAGCGCCGCTTTGGGTTCACGACTAGCCATGTCGGCCCGGTTCTTTGTCATGTGGATGCTAGCGACACTATCATATACGTGAGCCAAAAGACGCAAAATGGTCCCGGCCATGGTAAGGCGACACCCGTGGGAATACCGTGCGTGAGGCCACAAAGTGATATGAGGTGTTACCGCCAGGTCGATGTGACTTGGAATCGGGGTCCCGACAACGTTGGCATCGTGAAAGGGGCTGCCTGTAGGTTCGCTAAGCCAAACTGGTCGATGTTGAGTCTAGAAATGCTTTAGTTATATGTAGGGGAATTGATTGTGGGAGGGAACGAAGGCTCTTTTTACTCCTTTACCTTATGCCCTCACGATCCGAGTCATCCTCTTCTCATTCGACGTGGGTATAGGACTAGGCTCTCTTCTCTCTATCGTGTTCACGTGTTACTAATCCGTAGTAACTTATAGGATTGTTGGTTACATCCTCGATTGAGTGCTACTAAATTTTTAGTATGCTATCGGTTGAACCGTAACCTTGATATGATGTTATTGAGTGGTTTTGCAATCTGTTTTTGAATGTCTCAAATCTGATTTTGAGCATTTACAGATGTTATGCTGCCCGATTTTCCCTAGAAATTCTAATGTCTTTGCATTGTGGCTGTGCTTTCAGATGGCCACCCGTCCCCGTAATCAAGTGGTTCGTCGACCCGTTGCATTGGTGTGTGTGGTCACACGGCAATGTTGGTTCGGGTGATGGTCGAGACAGGTTACCGATGGTACCCTGAATATACCGTCGAGGAGCAGTTTAGGGATTTCAACCAAAGCCAATATCTATGCACGGTCAGGATTTATCCATCTTATCCCGGAGCTACTGAACCGCTCCACTGTTCTTATGGACTTGGGATCACTATTGGGATGTCTGTGCAAGATGCAGCCTATTCCATGATGACTATTATTCGAGCCAGAACCGCCTTGCTGGTCAACAGTGATTTCCGCTACATGCCAGCATCCCTCCCTGGGGCGCATGGCTACCTTCAGGGTTTGTACAGCGATGCATCCCATGAGGACTCACTTCTTCGCACCACTACGGAGATGCTGGAAGACAAGGACCGTGAAAACCGGGCCTTGCGTATGGAGCTCTTTAATGCCCGTGCTGATCACTGGGCTACTCTGACTCGGTTTGCACCTGCCGTGCAAGCCGGATACATGGTAATGAGGGACTTGTACCCAGTGCGGGCTGGTCTGCCAGACTTTATGGAGTGGCGTGAGGTAGGAGGCATCACTCCTCCTCGTGGGCCTGCCTGCCACCGCTTGTTGGACCACGGCCACATCTCGAGTCCCTATGGTCCATGTGCTCCACAGATTGTCTGCATTCGGATGATCATGTTCCACTTCCAGGCTTGGGTGGTGACTTCTATGAGGACTACTACGGAGCTGTCTGAGTAGTAGTAGATTCCTAGTATTGTAATAGTTGTATTTCCGCCGTCCTGCATGACTTGTGGAATATGACTTAGTGTGTATCATTCCGGAAGTGTAGAAAAATAATGTATAGGGGTTGGAATGCTTCCGATGAGATGTAACGCCGTTCACTATAGTTGTACCCCGTCAGGCTTGTTCTAAACTATGAATGGTGTGTATGACCGTTGGTATATATATATGGCAGCTTTATATTACCATGTCATACGGATGAACATCTTTGCATTCCATGCTATCCATTACCTTCCGCACTTCCTTGTTAAATTCTGCCATCCTGGTTTAAACCTTTGCTTTGTCTCCTAGGATGGTCAACACCCGCAACAATCCTGCTGCTCCGGAGCGGGCAGAAGCCAGTGCAGCTGGAAATGCAAATCTGCCTCAACCGCCATCTTTGGCCGAGGTTATCTTTGGAAGCGAGCATAATAAGCGTGAGACCAATCGCCCTCGGAGCGGATTGAGCAAAACACCGCACGCCACCGAGAAATGATGTGGTTTCACTCAATGACTTCGTCAAAATTTGTATCCACCGAAGTTCAAATATTCCGTTGAGCCTCTCGACGCGGATGATTAACCGCAAAGCATCCACCACAAGCTGCGTTACGCTAACGTGGCTGAAGGCGACAAGGTTACTTTTGCCGCTTATCATCTTGAAGGCCCTGCTAGTCTCTGGTGGGAGAATTATGAGGCTATGCGCCCGGTTGGACAAGTTACAACTTGGGCTGAATTCAGAGCCGCCTTCCATGAGCATCATATCCCAGAAGGTCTTATGGATCGCAAAAAGGGAGGAATTCGCAGTTTCACCCAAGGTAGGCTGATAGTGGATGCCTACGGCCGTGAATTTGGGAGGTTAGCACGTTATGCTCTGAAGAAGTTTCTACCGATGCCAAGAAGCGTGCAAGGTTCCGCAAGGACTTAGCCTGAAGCACGCCGAGACCTTCGTCTGCATGAGTGTACCTCTTTTCGAAGCTAGTCAATAAGGCTATCGGCGAAAATCAAGGCAGACTGATTTTGAGGCTTCACGCAAGCACATCCGTGACTCTGGATCTTCATCCGGCTCTGGATCCCGAAGCGCGGGTTTGGATTCCAAATCTTGCTCTACCACCTGTGTTCACCCCGAGGCCATCTTTTGAGGCGCCTCGCCCCAACCAGCAGTATGTTCCGCCCAAGACTTATGGAGGCCCCGCTACTAGTGCTGCTCCACGCCCCAATATGATAACTTGCTTCAAATGTGGAGAGACGGGTCACTATATCCGTGAGTGCCCCCAAAACAACCCCAGTCAAGTTGGAAAGTATGTTGGCCGTGGCAAGCCAGCAGGAAAGGTGCCCTATGCTAAACCAGTTGCCACCGCTCGTGGCCATGTCAACTATGTTTACTTTGAAGAAACCTATGAGGATCCCAACGTCGTCCTCGATGCGCTCCTTGTTAATTGCCATCCGCAAGCTGTTTCTTTTTGATCCGGAGCATCTCATTCATTTATTTCGAGAGCTATGCTCGATTGCACAACACCACATTACGTGACATGCACACCTCCATGGAAATTCAGACCCCGGTTCTAGATGGCAAACCTCTAGAATAAGTCATGGGAATGAAATTCTTGTCGATGCATTAGTCTTTCTTGCTTCCCTAATAACTCTCAAGTCCTCGGACATAAACATCATCTTGGGTATGGACTGGATGTCAGCCATTATGCTAAGATTGATTGCTCTACTAGAACTGTTCAGCTCACCCATCCCTCGGGCAAGACAGTGAATGTTCTAACCCGAGTGTCTAAGCGCCAGCTTTACTCCTTAAACGCCAACCCCCTCCGGACCTCGAAGATATTCCGATAGTCCGTGATTTTCCGGATGTCTTTCAGAGGAACTGCGGTGTTCCACCCGACAGGATGTCAAGTTCGTGATAGATCTTGTTCCCTAACCGTCCCAATCTCTAGAAGACCTTATAAGATGGCACCCCTAGAACTAGCTGAACTTAAGAAACAACTCGATGAGTCCTTGCAAAAGGTTTCATCCGTCCTAGTTCATCTCCATGGGCTTGCCCGTCCTCTCTTCGTCAAGAAGAAGGATGGTACGGATCGGATGGTTGTGGATTACCGACTGTCAATCTGGTCACCATCAAGAACAAGTATCTCGCTCCCGGGATCAACGACCGTATGATCAGCTCATTGGATCCTCGCCTTTTTCCAAGATGGATTTGAGGTTGGGCTACCATCAAATCAAAATCAAGAACGGGGACATTCCTAAAACGGCCTTTGTTACTCGTTATGGCCAATATGAGTACACCGTCATGTCCTTCGGATTAACCAATGCTCCAGCCACCTTCTCTCGGTTAATGAACTCAATCTTCATGGAGTATTTGGATAAATTGCCGTGGTATACCTCGATGATATACTCATCTACTCCAAGAATGAGGAAGAACATGCCGAACATCTAAGGCTAGTGTTGATGAAACTTGAGAGCACCGCCTTTATGCCAAATTCTCTAAGTGTGAATTCTGGTTACCGTAAGTGACCTACCTAGGCCATGTAATCTACTGGTAAGGGCATTGCTGTCAATCCCGGCGAGTTCAAGCCGTCCTTGATTTGGACTCCACCTGAATCGGTCAAGCAAGTTCGGAGTTTTCTCGGTTTAGCGAGCTATTGCCGTCGCTTCGTCGAGAATTTCTCTAAAGTTGCTAAACCTCTAACCGAACTCCTCAAGAAAGATAAGAAGTTCGAATGGACGCCACAGTGCGAGTTCAGCTTTTAGAACCGAAAAGACGCGACATCTGCTCCCGTATTTGTTCCACCAGATTTTTCTAAGGACTTTATTATCTATTGCGACGCTTCACGACAAGGACTAGGTTGCATACTCATGCAAGATCGTCATGTGATTGCCTACGCTTCCCGACGAAGGCCCACATGAGGATAATTATCCCACACACGATCTAGAGCTTGCAGTGATGGTTCATGCACTCAAAACACGACGACATTACCTTCTTGGTAATCGTTGTGAAATCTACACTGATCACCAAAGTCTGAAATACATCTTCACCCAACCGGATTTGAATCTCAGGCAAAGACGTTGGGTCGAGTTGATTACAGATTACGACTTAGGAATATCTTACACCCCAGGCAAAGCCAATGTCATGGCCGACGCCCTAAGTCGGAAATCTTATTGTAACAATCTGATGTTACAACAAAGTCAACCATTTCTCCACGAGGAATTTCGTAAGCTTAATCTTCACATTGTTCCTCAAGGATTCCTTTCCACCCTGGTGGCGAAACCTAACCTTACGGATCGATCGAATCATAGCTGCTCAAAGAAGATGATAGAGGAATATCTCGGATCAAGGAGAACATTGCTAGCGGAGCTGCTAAGTGTTTCTCCATAGATGAACGAGGTGTTGTTTTCTTTGAGAACCGTTTGGTGGTTCCCAAGAAACAACAGCTACGGCAATTGATCCTTAAGGAAGCTCATGACTCTCCTCTCACCATTCATCCCGGTAGTACTAAAATGTATCAAGACCTACGCCAGAGGTTTTGGTGGACTAGGATGAAGAGAGAAATCGCTCAATACATTGCTAATTGGCGACGTACGTCGTCGAGTTAAGGCGAGCATCAACGGCCTGCTGGTACCCTTCAACCTTTGGAAATTCCTGAATGGAAATGGGATAAAATCGGTATGGATTTCATTACCGGGTTTCCCAGGACCAAAAGAGGGAATAACGCTATCTTCATTGTCGTTGATCGTCTTTCCAAAGTAGCCCACTTCCTACCCATTCGTGAGAGTATAACCGCTAGCCAGCTAGCTGATTTGTACATCTCACGAATAGTGTCTCTTCATGGTGTTCCATTAGAGATTAACTCAGACCGTGGAAGTCTCTTCACCTCTCGATTTTGGGAAAGTTTCCAAACGCTATGGGAACTCGTCTCTCCTTTAGCACCGCTTTCCATCCTCAATCAAGTGGTCAAGTAGAATGAGTCAATCAAATCCTAGAGGATATGCTTAGAGCTTCTGTCATCTCTTTCGGCATTAATTGGGAGAAATGCCTACCATACGCCGAGTTTGCGTATCACAATAGTTATCAAGCCAGCCAGGGCAAAGCACCTTTCGAAGTTCTTTATGGACGGAAATGTCGAACGCCTCTTAATCGGGTCGAAACCGGGAGAGACAACTCTTTGGCCGGACATGATTCAGGAAGCGAAGAGCAGGTTCGCGTTATTCGTGAGAAATTGAAAACAGCCCAATCTCGTCAAAAGAGCCAATATGACCGCAAGCATAAGCCTATGACTTATGAAATTGGCGAACAGGCTTACCTTCGGGTTACTCCTTTGAAGGGAACCCATCGATTCGGTATCAAAGGCAAGTTGGCTCCTCGTTACATTGGACCCATTCGCATTCTTGCCAAACGAGGAGAAGTTGCCTACCAATTGGAACTACCTCCGCATCTTTCCAGAGTCCATGATGTCTTCCACGTTTCCCAACTCATGCGTTGCTTCTCGGATCCTATCCGTGGAGTGGACCACGAAATGCTTGATCTCCAAGATAACCTCACCTATCGAGAATATCCCATTCATATTCTCGATCAAGCCGAGCGTACCACTCGACGTCGGAATATCAAGTTTCTAAAGGTTCAATGGTCACATCCCAGTTAGACCATGCATTAGGGTGTGCATCATGTTTAAATTTCATTTGAATTTGAAATGGGGAAGACAGGAAACCCCAGAACCCCTCTTAACTCAAATAGGGTTTACTAAAAATTATTTCAATGAACCTGAAATGCCCTTCAAAATGCTCATCATCTTTGCTTTGGTTCAGAGCCTATGTCAAAAGTGGTGCATCATTTTCTAGGTCATCCAAAGGTCCTTGGATTAATTCATAAGTTTTTGAACTTGAGCATTTCAAATTATATAAAATATTTTAAATGTCCAAAAATTGCCAAACCAAAATGTTTCATGTTGGAAATATTCCAACAAGGGACCAGGAGCATTTTGGTGAATTTTAAAACTGTTTTGGTATTTTAGGAAACCCCACAAAGTTGCAGAATATTAGAAAAAAGATAAAAGCAGGAAAGACTTACTCGACGCCACCTACCGGCCCACTGCCCGGCCCGGCAACCCAGCATGGCTGCTTGGCTCGGCTTGCAGGCAGCCAGTGCTTTCGGCCGAGGCACCGCATGGGTGCCACGCACCTGGTCGCCGCCTCGCCGCTCCCCTCGCCCAGCCTTGACGTGGAACGCCCTCCTCCTCTCCCTGAACCCCTGGACACCCCTCCTCCCGGTCCCTCTCCATCGTGCTCCCCGCCTTGGCCGACGCCACCGCCGCCGCACCGTCAGCAACCGTGCTCCCGCCGCCCGTGCTCCTCCTCACCATGTCCAGGAGCTCCGCCGCACTCCACTACCCCGAACCAGCCGAGCCCCGCTCGCTCTAGCGCCCCGAGTCCACCCCACCGACCTCGACCGAGTTCACCGTCGCCGGAGATCCCTTTCAACGCCGCCGACGCTCCGGTTCGGCCCCGACCTCGACGAGAGCTTCTACGCGTCGCCTGTGAGCCCATCTACCTCCCCTGCCCTCTCTCTCTCGCTCTCGAGCAGCGTATCCACCGAACCAAGCTCACCCACCCTGGCCCGTGGAGCTCGTGGCCGACGTGCTCGGTCACTCTCCGGCCACCTCGTGGTGTCCCTCACACTCACCGCACCCCATGGGGTCTAACCGCACACTCCTCGCACCTCACCGACCCCTCTAGCCCAAGTTCATCTTCGGCCGAACCCCGGCGGCCGCCTAGCTCGTCGCTGGCGCCAACTCCGGCCACCCCGACACCAACCGGCTCCACCAACAGCCGCGGCTTGTACCCAGCTATCCGTAGCCACCCTCCGCGACTCATTTGGTCACCGGAATCACCAAAAGCACTTCCTCCGCCGCGTCGGGCTCGCGGCTGACTAGTCATTGGTGCAGCCGGCGTGGACCTTGACCACGTGGGCCATCGTTGACTCGACGAGTCAGCGGCGGATGGGGCCCAGCCTCGCTAACTAAATAGGTTAGTTTTAATTAAACATTAGTTAAGTTAATTACCACGACACGCGGGACCCACTGTCGGTTTGACCTGGACGTCTCTGTTGACCACGACGTCATGTCGACGCATGGGCGACGCATTAATCTAATTTCTGGATTTATTCTAATACGATGAAATTCGAATATAATTCAAATTTCAAATGCTTATAACTTTTAATCTGTAACTCCAAATGCAAAGATTTATATATGAAAAATGATCAGAAAAATCCATTCTATCCATTGGTACAGGTTTCATGCATGTTAAAACAAGTTAACCTTGCTGTTTAACCAGAATAAGATAATGCACCTTTAGGGCTATTTCAAATGAGCTATCATTTGAATCTTTGATTCAAATGAGTTCATCCCCTATTATTTCAACTTGCATTAGGCCAACACACATCCATATTGCCATGTCATAGCATGCATCATATTGTTGCATATTGTCCTGTGTGTTTACTTTCGATATGCTTTTTCGTGATAGGTTACGCTTCGAGGATAACCTCGACTATCCATCTCAAGGGCAGTACTCTACCCCGTTCCATCGGGCAAGCAACTCATTGATCATTCCGATACAAACCCATGTTCTAGCTTCTGCTCTCACATCTTGCATTAAGACAACGCGATTCAAACTGTTGTGTCATGCGGTAGTTGAACCCACTTCCTTTGCATGACCTGTCATTGCCACAAAGAACTAGAAGAAACCCACTAGTATGTGTAGGAGTTGATTGAGCCATGTTTGTGATTCCTACCATGCTATGCTTGCTATGTTTAGAGTTGTGTCAGGTCTGGCTCATCGGGATGATGAACTGGAGTGAAAGGTTGTATCGGGTTCGAGAGTGAAAGTGTTGAACACGTTTTGGTAAAGGTATCGATGAGAGGCCATGTAGGAGTACATGGTGGGTTGTTTCATTGAAGCCGTCCCTAAGAACTGAGATCTGTGTTTGTGATCCATGAAACAGTTACTACCACGCATTGGGATCCTTAATTGACCCTCTCGGCTTCTTAACCACTCTTGTCCTCGGTCCGGGAGTTGCAAGTAGTTTCGGTGTTTGTAGCATCTTTGGGGGCCGCATAACGCTGACCGTAGGGGTGGGTTGTGTTGCGGTAGGCACCGTGGCCAGTGTACCGATTCGCCTGCTTGGTGTCTCGGGAACCTCAGACACATCGTTCGGGGCCGTATGGGAAACCTCGGCCGGACTCCCTGCGGATGGAACCCGAATAGGCGATCAACCTGGACTTGGGACTTGTGTGTTTAGGTAGGTCGTGGCCGACACCCACGTTGGGCTTCCGCTGGAAGGTTGCCGAGTACATGTCGTGTAAACAGCGGTAAGTGGTGAGAGCGTGTGTGAAGAAGTACACCCCTGCAGGGTTTAATATGATCTATTCGAATAGCCGTGTCCACGGAGAAGGACTTCTAGGTTACCTATATCAGTTCATAGACAAGTAAATGGATACCACTAAAAGCCTCAAGATAAGTGTGAGTACCGCGGATGGCCCTCTCGTGGGATGACGAGAGAGGATCCACGATGGAGTGTTGTGATGGTGATTAGTGGACTCGTGTGCGACAAATGCTTTACAAAGTGGTGTCACGTAGGATAGCTTAGCCAAGAGTCAAAGCTGGCTTGTCAAATAACTCCACCACCTTCTTGAGAATGTGCATGTATGATAGGATTACGTGGTAAGACTTCTTTGAGTACCTCCGTACTCATGTTTGCTTAATTAATGTTTTTCAGAGGACAACACTACCCCCTCCGATGGATTCTATGTAGACCTTGACATCGACGAGTGAACTAGCCACCCAGGTGGCGATCTAAGACTTGTGAAGGGCCATTGTAGATAGAAAGGCTCCAACAAGCTTTCTTTCTTTCTAGAGTCTGTACTCAGACTAGTTTGCTTCCGCATGTGCTTGTATGATTGTATGACTTGAGTGTTGGGTCATGTGACCCCTACCTGTATGACTATGTTATGTATGGCTCCTCGGAGGCTTTTAAATAAAGTACTTGAGTTGTAGAGTTTTGTTGTGATGCCTTGTTGTATTTACTCATATCGGGCATATTGTGTGTATGATTGAAATGCTTGGTATGAGTGGGATCCGACAAACTAGTTGTTTATCCTTGGTAGCCTCTCATATGGGGAAATGTAGTCTCGTGCTTCTGAGAGATAGTAGTCCGCTACAGCCCGGTTCACCGAAGTCCTGCTAGCCCAGCACTACTGCTTGGACACTTGACTGGCCGGCATGTGTTTCACTTTGTTCCTATGCCTGTCCCTTCGGGGAAATGTCACGCGGTGGTATTCGAGTCTGCCTAGCCTGCTACAGCCCGGGATACCGAAGTCCTGTTAGCCGGTGCTACTGACTCGAATATATACGTTGATGACCGACATGCTCGGCTGTGATTCATGTATGCCTGTCCCCATAGGTTAGCGCCCGCTTTGGGTTCACGACTAGCCATGTCGGCCCGGGTTCTTTGTCATGTGGATGCTAGCGACACTATCATATACGTGAGCCAAAAGACGCAAACGGTCCCGGGCCATGGTAAGGCGACACCCGTGGGAATACCGTGCGTGAGGCCACATAGTGATATGAGGTGTTACCGGCTAGGTCGATGTGACTTGGAATCGGGGTCCTGACAATGTAATCCCTCAGATTTTCATTCGACTTCTGCACACACGACTGCAACTCTGTCAATCTTGCTGGCCGCTTGTAAGTTCCTTCAAATGTCCTGACAAACACTCGGGCAAGATCTTCCCAAGTGTAAATGCTGCTGGGTGCTAACTGATTCAGCCATGCTCTGGCCGACCCCTCCAACATAAGTGGCAGGTGTTTCATGGCCACTTCATCGTTGCCGCCGCCGATCTGAACAGCCACTCGGTAGTCCTCAAGCCAAGTATCCGGCTTAGACTCACGAGTGAACTTATCGACTCGATCGCCAACCTGAAGTTGGGAGGAATCACCGCGGCTCGATGGCTCGCTAAAACACTCAGGTCCCGAGACGTGTACTCTGCTTTGTTGATGGGCGCATTTACATCATGGCCTTCTCGGTTAGCTCGATCCTGTCGACCCGGACCTTGAGCGATGACGGATCTCGTATCAAAGCCTGGTTCCACAGGGTCGACCGGAATCCTTCGCCCAACACCGGTCTTTGGCGTCATTGCGTCTTGCTGCCGAGGCGCATATGACCCACCCCTTGGGGGAGGGGTGGGCACTCGACGTCGATCATCACGATCGAATCGGTCCTCAGACTGCTCACGCCGGCCTCCATGCCCCTCACACCTTAGGGGCGATCTTGGGCTATGTGCCGACTGGATTGTATTCGCAGCGACGGATCTGCTTGTGAATCCTGTTCGCTTGACTGCGATCTGACTGAATTTTGATCTCCTGCTGCCCGGAGCAAATCTCTGATCTGGAGTAAGCCTCTGCCAGCCTCTGACTGGGAAGGCTGAATGGACTCTGCTATACGGGCTGCAGCTGCTAGATTCTGAATGGGAGTTCGGTATACCTGAGTTGGTTGTGGAAAGAGTTGATGTCGACTGGACGATGGGACCCATTGTTGCGCTCGTTCGTCGAGCACTCGCTGGAGATTTTCCAGTCGAGTGCGCTCATCCAAGTTGGCCAAACACGCATCTTCTAAGGCACGGGCCTCGGGGGTTTCTCCAACGATAGGAGTGTGAAGGGCATCCATGTTCCGGCGGTGGAGCTCCTCCCTCTGCAGCGAAGTGAGGGGCTCGGGTTGGTATTCTTCGTAAGCCTGCGCCGGCTCGCCTCCACCAACGCCTCCGTCGGTGCGGGGGAAACCAGGAGGACTGCGTGGTTCGTCAACCGTCAAAACCTCCGCCGCTGGATCGCTGCTCTCGCACTCGGATGCAGTCTCTGCGGAGCCAGTCGACAGATCAAACAGGCCGTAGAGAGATTCGTCGGCCCCGATTGCCGCAACTTGGGGAGTGGCCGACTGGCGGGCCACCGCGTGCCTCACCCACCGCTGAAGCCTCGATCGACCGGAGCGCTTGCACTGGCGTGAGGCCGGAAGGGAGGACGGCACAAGAGCCGACCGGTACTGGGTCGACGGTTGCCGCAAGAGGACGCCACGGACGCATGCACGGAAGTGCGTCGCCCCGCGGACGGGGAGTGCGTCAACGTCGAGTGGAGCCTCCTGCAACCAAGAGGAGTCGTCGGCGATGAACGTGAGCACGCCGAGACGGATCTCGCGGCCCTCAACCAAAACTCCGCCTGAAACCATGATGAATGGGATCGAAAAAATGCAACTTCTCCAACAAGTCGCTAAGACACCTGCCCCACAGTGGGCGCCAACTGTCGTGGTTCTAAGCCTGACAATAGAATGGGGGGTAGGTATGGAGAGGCAAGATCCTAGCTATGGAGTAGTTGTATATGCAAGATGTTTACGAGTTCAGGCCCTTCTCGGAGGAAGTAACAGCCCTACGTCTCGGAGCCCGGAGGCGGTCGATCAGACATATTATGCGTATGAGTTCTGTGGTGCGAACCCTTGACACCGAGGAGGGGGTGGCTTATATAGAGTTCGCGAGACCCCTCAGGTCCTCGATTATATGAGGTTAAAGATACATTAAGATAGGGGTTCTTGGTAACGCCCACATAAAGTGCTATGATGACCATAAAAGCTACTTAATGACCGACCGTTTGGGTGCAGACTGGCTTTAGATCTCCTGGTGGTCGAGTGGTTGGCTTCATGGTCGAGTGTCTTCCTGTTGGTCGAGTGGAACTCTTCTAGGTCATTGAAAGGTAGTTTCTTCTAGAGATGTCCTTGGGAGGGTGTCTTAGATAGGTCTATGACCCTACCCTAGGTATATGACTTCATCGGGGGGGGGGGGGGGTTGGATTAACAGTGAGCGGTGGCGTTGCCTCTGGATGAACAGGACCCCGTGGTGTGGAGGGCTGGATGAACAGTAGACGGTGGAGGGGTGGTTGAACAGGACCCCGTGGTGTGGAGGGCTGGATGAGCAGTAGACGGTGGAGGGGTGCCCGTGGAGGGGGTGGTTGAACAATAGCCGGTGGAGTAGCGCGCGGTGGAGGCTAGATGAACAGGAGCCCGTGGAGGCTGGAGGAGGTCGACGGTATCCCGTGGAGGCTGGAGGAGGTCGACGGTGGAGATGAACAGTATCCTGTGGTGTCCCATTTTGCGGTACGCCACACCCCTCCCGATGAACAGGACCCCCGTTTCGACCGTAGCGCTCCAACACAAGTTCGTTTTGTCCGTTTTGCAGTACGCCACACCCCTCCCGATCAATAGGACCCCCGTTTCGACCGTAGGAGGTCTGTTTCCTCCGTTTTGCGGTACGCCACACCCCTCCCGATCAACAGGACCCCGTTCCGAACGTAGGAGATCCGTTTCCTCCGTTGTGCGGTACGCCAGGCCTCGTTTCCATCGCATGTTCCGTCCAAGCCGGTTGGCTCCCACGCGTTCCATTGCCTCCCGATGAACACGACACATTCCGTTGCCTCCCCATGAACACGACGCACTCCGTTGCCTCCCCATGAACACGACGATGACGCTGTTTCTCCATTCCGACCCAGCCATGTACACGAGCCCTGGCCATACGTATGCGCGAGTAGGCATTCGAGACCCCGCCCGTATGTACACATACGTGGCGGTATTTTCTTTCTTGCACCCTGGCCGCTGTACGTACGTGTACATGCTACATGCGCGCCCCTACTACGACACGTGCGCGCCTCTACATCGACCAGTATATATGTACATACACATTCGCGACCAGAATGACAACGCTACGTACGCTTCGACCAGGTGGGTCCCGGTATCGAGCACTTCCTTGCCTCTGAAGATGTAGCTGGTGGGTCCCAGCGGTCGGGGAAACGTTTTTTCGCAATACGGTGGCGGTCGGTGGGTCCCTGCTGTCAGGTGGAGGAATAATTATTTTGCGCGTAATAAGGAGGCACTTCCTTGCGGCCGCCATGGACCCAGCTGTCAGCCTCTCCACGCACCATACTCTTCCGATGGAAGTCAGTCGTTGACCACATTGACCATGCCGCGCCGAGAGCACCACGGCGGTGGACGACGGCGAGGCCTAGGAAGGGGACGACGCGAGCCGGGAAGACGCATAGCGATGGATGCCCACGCGAAGAGGAGTACGAGGGTGAGGCTGCCGTCGCCGCAGAATAATAGGGGGTGTGGGTGAGTAGAGGGATGGCCTGGCCAATGGTGGGAGTAGTAGGGGGCGGTGAGGCCTCCGCCGCATTGCAGCCGGCCACGGGAGGCAGGAGCACGAGGCACGACCGGCGCTGGATTGGGCGGCTGGAGCAAGAAGACCAGAGGTTGAAGAAGCACTACAGCCGTTGGATGGACATCGTACGGTCACTGGAGCTAGAATCATGCATATTGACTAAGCTGACAATGCCCTCCGTCCCCGTCAACTTAGTAGGCCCACAAGTCAGCCTGCCACTATCCGGGTCCCGCTAACAAAGCGGAGTATTCATTTTTTTGTGCGTAATAAGGAGGCACTTCCTTGCGTGCGAAGATAGCTGGTGGGTTCGACATGTCAGCAGGGGGCATGTTTTTTTCGCGAAATACAGAGGCCCTTCCGGTGGGTCCTAGATGTCAGTTGGAGGAATAATTATTTTGCACGTAATAAGGAGGCACTTCCTTGCTGCGGCCATGGACCCGGCTGTCAGCCTCTCCACGTACAGTCCACATCTGATGGAAGCCGTTCCTTGACCACGTTCACCACGCCACGCCGAGAGCACCAGGGCGGTGGATGATGGTAAGGCCTAGGAAGGGAACGACACGGAGGCAGGGAAGACTCGGCAGTTGTTTCCCACGCGGAGGGGAGTACCACTGTACGAGGGTTTACTGGTTAGTCTGCCCTCACCGGAGAATAACAGCAGGTGTGGGTGAGTAGAGGGATGGCTAGGCCAGCGATGGGAGTACGATGGGGCGGTGAGGCTCAAGGCAAGACTAGCCCACACGGGAGGAGGGAGCAGGCAGTCCCGCTGGCGCTTGTTTGAGTGGCTGGAGCAGGAAGAGCAGAGATTGAAGAAGCACGACGGCCGTTGGATGGACATCGTATGGTCACTGGAGCTAGAATCGTTCATATTGACTAAGTTGACAAAGCCCTCAGTCCCCGTCAACTTAGTAGGCCCACAAGTCAGCCTCCCACCATGGTGGGTTCCAGCTAGCAGGGGGTATTCATTTTTCTGTGCGTAATAAGGAGGCACTTCCGGTGGGTCCGAGCTGACAACGGGGGGAACGTTTTTTCGCGAGATACGGTGGTCCGTCCGGTGGGTCCCAGCAGTCGGGGGCAAACGTTTTTTTCGCGAAATACGGTGGCCCGTCCGGTGGGTCACAACAGTCAGGGGGGAAACGTTTTTTCCGCGAAATACTGGTGGCCCGTCTGATGGGTCCCTGCTGTCAGGTGGAGGAATAATTATTTTCCGCGTACTAAGGAGGCACTTCCTTGCGGCTGCCGTGGACTCAGCTGTCAGCCTCTCCACGTACAGTACTCTTCTGATGGAAGTCGGTCATTGACCACAATGACCACGCCGCGCCGAGAGCACCGGGGCGGTGGACGACGGCGAGGACTACGAAGGGAACGACACGGAGCCAGCGATGTCACATCCTAGCTAGTCCATGCATTAGAGTGTTGCATCATGTCTACCTTTCATAAGAAATTTGAATTGGGGAAGACAGAACCCCTAGAACCCCTTTGAATTCAACTAGGGTTTACTAAAAATATTTTCAATGAACCTGAAAGGCCCTCTAAAAATGTTCATCACCTCTGCCTTGGTCCTAAACCACTCTTAGAAATGATGCACAAATTTCTAGGTCAATCTAAGGTCACTGGATTAAATCTTTAGCTATTTGAGTTTGGGCATTTAAATGATATAAAATATTTCAAATGCTCAAATAACTCCAAACTAAAATGCTCCATGCTGGATATATTCCAACTAGTGACCATGTGCAGTTTGGTGATTTTTGGAGTTACCTAGGTATTTTTAGAAATGCAACAAACCTACAGAAATAATTAAAAAACAGAAACAAATGGGAAAACCTCTTACCTGGCCGAACCCAAGCCCCGGCCCACCTGGCGGCCCAGCACTGTGCTGGCCCGTGCCAGCCAGCTGCTTCGTCCCCGCCAGGCAGGCAGGGAGGTGACGCCGACGAGCACGAGCTCGCCACGGCGCCACCTGCTTGCCGCCCGCGCCCTGGACACCTGGGCGAGCTCCACGTCGCCGCCCCGACCCCGTGGACATCTCGGTTCTCCCCCTGCCTCTCTCTCTTGCTCTCCCTCCGCCATGGCCGACGCTGCCGCGCCCGTGCCACCGTGAAACCGCGTCCATCGTCGTCCCCGTACCGAGCCACCGTGTCCAACCACTCCGCCGTCGTCGACTCCGTAGAGCAGCCCGAGTCCCGAGCGCTCGCGAGCCCTACTTCGTCTTCCTCGAGCTCGTCTTCACCGAGCACCGCCGCAGATCCCCTTCGCCATCGCCGCCGCACCAGCTCGTCCCCGACCTCGCCGACTGCTCCGCCGTACTCGCCGTGAGCCCAGCTACCTCGCCATCCTCTCCGTTTGCCTTCTCGTGCACCGTAGCTCCTGCACGAAGCATCACCGCACGCGCCACCGCCGAGCTCGTTGTCGACGTGTCTTCGGCCACCCACTGGCCACGCCACCTTGTCCACTAACTTCACCACATCCCCAGGAACCCGTAGCACCACTCCACGCACCTCGCCGTGTCCCGAAGCCTCGGGTTCACTTTCACCGGACTCCGGTGACCGTCTAGCTCGTCGCCGGTGACGTTTCCGGCCACCCCAAGCTCAACCATTGCCACCAAACGCCGCGGCTTGCCCCCGGCTACACATAGATGGCCTCCGCCGCCCATTTGGTCGCCGGAATGCACAACGCACTCTCGCCGCCGCGTCTGGCTTCGCCGGCGGCTAAACGTCGGCGGGTTTGACCCCGTTGGATCGAGTTGATCGAGTGGGGCCCGCTCTGCTAATTAACCCAGTTTAGTTTTAACTAAAATTAGTTAGTTTAATTAACTCTTGACATACGGGACCCTTGGTCAGGTTGACCTGGACGCCCCATTGACCACCGACGTCACCTCGACGCATCGGCCGACGCATAATAACTAATTTACGGATTTATTTATATTCAGGAAATTCCAGAAATTGTTGCAAACTTCAAAAATCCATAGAAACTAATCTGTAACTCCAAATGCAAAGTTTTATATATGAATTTTGATCAGAAAAATTCAATATATCCATTGGTAATGGTTTCATGCATGACAGTACAAGTTAACCTTGCTGTTTAAGCAGAATAAGATAATGCACTAATAGGGCTATGTTAAATGAGCTAACATTTGAATCTTTGATTCAAATGAGTTCATTCCTTTCTATTCTAGCTTGCATTAGGCCAACACACATTCATATTGCCATGTCATAGCATGCATCATATTGTTGCATATTGTTATGCGTTGATTATGTTTGGTGTGTCTTTCGTGGTAGGTTCTGTCTCCGAGGATAACCCCAAATATCCATCTGAAGGGCAGTACCCTACTACCACTACATCAAGCAAGCAACCCATTGATCATTCCGATACAAACCCATGATCTCGCTTCTGCTCTTGTTTACTGCATTAAGACAACGCGATTCAAACTGTTGTGTGTTGCGGTAGTTGAACCCACTTCCTTTGCATGACCTGTCATTGCCACAGTAACTAGATGAAATCCACTAGTATGTGTAGGAGTTGATTGAGCCATATTTTTGATTCCTACCATGCTGTGCTTGCTATGCTTAGAGTTGTGTCAGGTCTGGCTCATCAAGATGATGAACTAGAGTGAAAGGTTGTATTGGTAACGAGAGTGAAGAGTTGAACACAATTTGGTAAAGGTATCGATGAGAGGCCATGTAGGAGTACATGGTGGGTTGTTTCATTGAAGCCGACCTTAAGAACTGAGATCTGTTTGTGTGATTTAAGATTCAGCTACTACCACGCATTGGGCCCGAAACCAATGGACCCTCTCGACTTATTAACCACTCGTGTCCTCTGTCCGGGAGTTGCAAAGTAGTTTCTGGTGTTTGTAGCATCTTTGGGGGCCATACCTTGTGACCGGCGTTAGGGTGGGCTGTGTTGCGGTAGGCACGTGGCCCGGTGTACCGATTCACCCGGTTGGTGTCTCGGGAACCCTGCACACATCGTTCGGGGCCGTTAGTGGAAACCTCGGCGGACTCACAATGGATGGAACCCGAGCAGGCGATAAACTGGACTAGGGACTCGTGTGTTTAGTCAGGTCGTGGCCGACACCCTCGCTGGGCTTCCGCTTGAAGGTTGCCGAGTACATGTCGTGTAGCGGTGACAAGTGGTGAGAGCGTGTGTGAAGAAGTACACCCCTGCAGGGTATGAAACTATTCGAATAGCCGCGTCCGCGATAAAGGACTACTTGGTCACCTATACAGTTCGTAGACAAGTAAATGGATACTACTAAAAGCCTCAAGATAAGTGTGAGTACCACGGATGGCCCTCTCGTGGGTTGACGAGAGAGGATCCTCGGTGGAGTATTGTGATGGTGATTAGTGGACTCGTGTGCGAGAAATGCTTTTCAAGTGGTGTCACGTAGGATAGCTTAGCCAAGAGTCAAAGCTGACTTGCTGCAATAACTCCACTACCTTCTTGAGAATGTGCATGTATAGTAGGATTACATTGTAAGACTTCTTTGAGTACCTCCGTACTCATGTTTGCTTAATTAATGTTTTGACGACAACACCGCCCCTTCCGATGGGTTCTATGTAGACCTTGGCGTCGACGAGTGACTAGCCACCGGTGGTGATCCAAGGCTTGTGAAGGGCCCTTTGTAGATAGAAGGGCTTCGTCAAGCCTTCTTTCTTTTTAGTGTCTGTACTCAGACTAGTTTGCTTCTGCATGTGCTTGTATGATTGTATGACTTGAGTGTCGGGTCATGTGACCCCTATCTGTATGAATATGTTATGTATGGCTCCTCGGAGCCTCTTAAATAAAGTACTTTGAGTTGTAAAGTTTTGTTGTGATGCCATGTTGTATGTACTCATATCGGGCATATTGTGTGTATGATTGAAATGCTTGGTATGAGTGGGATCCGACAATCTAGTTGTTTATCCTTGACAGCCTCTCATATGGGGAAATGTAGTCTAGTGCTTCCTAAGCGATAGTAGTTCACCGGAGTCCTGCTAGCCCAGCACTACTGCTCTGGACACTTGACTGGCCGGCATGTGTTTCACTTCGTTCCTGTGTCTGTCCCTTCGGGGAAATGTCACGCGGTGACATCCAGAGTCCTGCCTAGCCTGCTACAGCCCGGGTTACCGGAGTCCTGTTAGCCCAGTGCTACAGCCCGGATTCATACGTTGATGACCGACATGCTCGATGTGATTCATGCATGCCCGTCCCCATGGGTTAGCGCCGCTTTGGGTTGACGACTAGCCATGTCGGCCCGGGTTCTCTGTCATGTGGATGCTAGCGACACTATCATATACGTGAACCAAAAGGTGCAAACGGTCCCGGGCCATGGTAAGGCGACACCCGTGGGAATACCGTGCGTGAGGCCGCAAAGTGATATGACGTGTTACCGGCTAGGTCGATGTGACTTGGAATCGGGGTCCTGACAGCGTTGGCATCAGAGCCGGACTGCATGTAGGTTCTCTAAGCCAAACTGGTCGATGTCGACTCTAGAAATGCTTTAGTTATATGTAGGGGAATTGATTGTGGGAGGGACGTAAGGCTCTTTTTACTCCTTTGCCTTATGCCCTCTGATCTATGTCATTCTCTTCTCATTCTACGTGGGTTAAGGACTAGGCTCTCTTCTCTCTATCAGGTTCACGTGTTACTAATCTGTAGTAACTTATAGGATTATTGGTTACCAGCCTCAGTTCAGTTTCTACTACTTTTAGTATGTTATCAGTTGAACCAGAACCTTGATATGATGTTGTTGAGTGGTTTTGCAATCTGATTTTGAATGTCTCAAATCTGTTCCCGAGCATTTACAGCTGTTATGTTGTCCGATTTCCCACAAATTCTAATGTCTTTGCATTGTGGTTGTGCTTCGATGGCCACTCGTGCTCAAAACCAAGTGGTTCTGACCAGGTGCCTCGATGTGCTCGGTCATACGGCTATGTTAGTCCGGGTAATGATTGAGACGGGTTACCGTTGGTATCGAATACACCGTCGAAGAGCAATTACGAGACTTTAACCAAAGCCAATACCTACTGACCTTTGTCAGGATATTTCCTTCTTATCTGGATCGACCGAGCCCTTCACTTTGCTCCTATGGACTCGGGGTCACTATTGAGATGGTCATGCAGGATCTTGCATACTCTATGATGACCATCATGTGAGTCGATCGGCCTGCTTGAACACCGACTTTCGTTATATGCCGCCTTCGCTCCCGGGGCACAAGGGTATCTCCGGGCTATCTATGCTGATTCCACTCGGGAGGACTCACTAACCCGCTGCTTCTTTGAGATGCTCGAGGATAAGGACCGAGAGAATCGGGCCTTGAGGCTGGAGCTTTTCAACACCCGTGTCGGTCATTGGGCCAGTTGACTCGGTTTGCACCGTGCAAGCTGGATGTATGGATCTGAGGGATCTGTATCCTTTGAGATCTGCTCTGCCGGACATGGTGGATTGGCGTGATGTGGGAGGCATCACCCCACCCCGTGGTCCCATGAGCCACCGTTTGTTAGTCCAAGACCTCATCCTAGCCCCTATGGTCCACAAGCTCCTCGGGACCGTCTGTTTCCGGATAATCATGTTGAGCTTCCAGGCTATGGAGGTGACTTCTATGAGGACTACTACGGAGGTGTCTGAGTTGGTAGTAGTATCACTAGTATTGTAATAGTTGTATTTCCACCGTCCTGCATGACCTGTGGAATATGACTTAGTGTGTATCAATTCCGGAAGTGTAGAAAAATAATGTATAGGAGCTTGGAATGCTTCCGATGATATGTAACGCCTTTCACCGTAGTTGTACTCTAGCCGGGCTTGTACTAAACTATGAATGGTGTGTATGATCGTTGGTATATATATGGCAGTTTCTATATTACCATGTCATACGGATGAACATCTCTGCATTCCATGTTATCCATTACATTCCGCACTTCCTTGCCAAATTTTGCCATCCTTGTCTAAATCGTTGTCTTGTTTCCTAGGATGGTCAACACCCGCAACAACCCTGCTGTCCCGGAGCAGGGTGAAGCCAGCGCAACTAGGAATGTTAATCTGCCTCAACCGCCTTCTTTGGCCGAAGTTATGATGGAGGCAGAACGCAACAAGCGTGAGACCAATCGCTTCTTTGGGCGGATTGAGCAGAATACCGCGACGCCAGCCAAGGAATGACCTGGTGTCAATCAATGACTTTGTCAAGTTGTATCCACCGAAGTTTAAACACTCCGTCGAGCCTCTCGTCACGGATGGTTCGCAAAGATCACCCACAAGCTACGTTCTGCCAACGTGGCCGAAACTGATAAGGTTACCTTTGCTGCCTATCACCTCGAAGGCCCTGCTAGCATTTGGTGGGAGAATTTCGAGGCTATGCGCCCGGTTGGCCAAATCACTACCTGGGCTGAGTTCGGTGCGGCTTTCCGTGAGCATCACATTCCGGAAGGTCTCATTGATCGTAAGAGGGAAGAGTTACGTAATTTCACCTGTGGTAGACTGCCTGGATGCATCTGATCGTGAGTTTGGAAATCTAGCACGTTATGCTCCTGAAGAAGTATCCACCGACGCCAAGAAGCAGGCAAGGTTCCGCAAGGGACTTAGCCCCGAGCTTCGCCGTGATCTTCGTCTGCACGAGTGCACCTCCTTCCAGAAGTTAGTCAACAAGGCTATCAGTGCTGAGACGGGACAGTCTGACTTTGAAGCTTCACGCAAGCACTCTCGTGATTTTGGTTCTTCATCCGGTTCTGGATCTCAGAAGCGCCGGATGTGGATTCCAAGCACCGCTCTCAGATTCACTACGAGGCCATCCTTTGGGGCGCCTCGCCCCAACCAGCAGCTTGCACCGCCCAAGGCCTATGGTGGCCCCACTACTAATGTTGCTCCATGTCCCAATGTGATAACTTGTTTCAAGTGTGGAGAGACGGGTCACTACATCCGTGAGTGTCCCCAGAACAACCCCAGTCAGATCGGAAAGTCTGTTGGCCGTGGTAAGCGGCGGGAAAGGTGCTCTACGCCAAACCAGCCCGCTTTGCTCGTGGCCATGTCAACTATGTTTCAGCTAAGGAGACCCATGAGGATCCCAACATCTTTCTCGGTACGCTCCTTGTTAATTGCCATCCGGCAACTGTTCTCTTTGATACTGGAGCATCTCATTCATTTATTTCTCAGAGCTATGCTCGATTGCACAACACCACATTCTGTGACATGCACACCTCCATGGAAATTCAGACTCCTGGTTCTAGATGGCAAACCTCTAGAATAAGTCATGGGAATGAAATTCTTGTCGATAGATTAGTCTTCCTTGCATCACTAATAGCTCTCAAGTCCTCGGACATAAACATCATCTTGGGTATGGACTGGATGTCAGCCCATTATGCTAAGATTGATTGCTCTACTAGAACTGTTCAACTCACCCATCCTTCGGGCAAGACAGTCAATGTCTTGACCCGAGTGTCTGAGCGTCAGCTCTACTCCTTCAAAATGCCAACCCCCTTCCAGACCTTGAAGATATTCCGGTAGTCCGTGACTTCCCGAATGTCTTTCCAGAGGAACTGCCAAGTATTCCACCTGACAGAGATGTCGAGTTCGTGATAGACCTTGTTCCAGGAACCGTCCCAATCTCTAGAAGACCTTATAAGATGGCACCCCTAGAACTAGCCAAGCTTAAGAAACAACTCGATGAGTCCTTGCAAAAGGGTCTCATCTGTCCTAGTTCTTCTCCATGGGCTTGTCCCGTCCTCTTCGTCAAGAAGAAGGATGGAACGGATCGGATGGTTGTAGATTACCGACACATCAATTTGGTCACTATCAAGAACAAGTATCCGCTCCCGTGATCAATGATCTGTATGATCAGCTCGCTGGATCCTCGGTCTTTTCAAGATGGATTTGAGGTTGGGCTACCATCAAATCAAAATCAAGAACGGGGCATTCCTAAAAGCGGCCTTTGTTACTCGTTATGGCCAATCTGAGTACACCGTCATGTCCTTGGGTTAACCAATGCTCCAGCCACCTTCTCTCGGTTAATGAACTCGATCTTCATGGAGTATTTGGATAAATTCGTCGTGGTTTACCTCGATGATATACTCATCTACTCCAAGAATGAGCAAGAACATGCCGAACATCTAAGGCTAGTATTGATGAAACTTCGAGAGCATCGCCTTTATGCCAAATTCTCTAAGTCTGAGTTTTGGTTGCCAGAAGTAACCTATCTAGGACATGTAATCTCTGGTAAGGGCATTGCTGTCAATCCCGAGCGAGTTCAAGCCGTCCTTGACTGGACTCCACCTGAATCGGTCAAGCAAGTTCGGAGTTTCCTCGGTTTAGCGAGCTATTGCATAACCGTCGAGAATTTCTCCAAGGTTGCTAAGCCTCTAACTGAACTCCTCAAGAAAGATAAAAATTTCGAGTCGACCCCACAGTGCGAGTTCAGCTTTCAGGAACTGAAAAGACGCCTGACATCTGCTCCCGTACTTGTTCCACTAGATTTTTCTAAGGAGTTTATTATCTATTGCGACGCCTCGCGACAAGGACTAGGTTGCATACTCATGCAAGATCGTCATGTGATTGCCTACGCTTCTCGAAAGTTGCGTCCACATGAGGATAACTATCCCACACACGATCTAGAGCTTGCAAAGATGGTCCATGCACTCAAAACATGGCGACATTATCTTCTTGGTAATCGTTGCGAAATTTACACTGATCACCAAAGTCTGAAATACATCTTCACCCAACAGGATTTGAATCTCAGGCAAAGACGTTGGGTCGAGTTGATTACGGATTATGACTTAGGAATATCTTACACCCCAGGCAAAGCCAATGTCATGGCTGATGCACTAAGTCGTAAATCTTATTGTAACAACCTGATGTTACAACAAAGTCAACCGCTTCTCCACGAGGAATTTCGTAAGCTTAACCTTCACATTGTTCCTCGAGGATTCCTTTCCACCCTGGTGGCGAAACCTACCCTTACGGATCAGATCATCAAGGCACAGAAGGTAGATCCGGGAATCTCCCGTATCAAGAGAAACATCAAGAAAGGAGTCGCAGATTGTTTCTCCATTGATGAACAAGGTGTCGTGTTCTTTGGAGACCGTCTAGTGGTTCCCAAGGTACGCAACCTGAGGCGTTTGATCCTCAAGAAAGCTCATGAATCCCCTCTCACCATTCATCCCGGTAGTACTAAAATTTATCAAGACCTACGCCAGAGGTTTTGGTGGACTAGGATGAAGAGAGAAATCGCTCAATACATTGCTAATTGCAACGTCTGTCGTCGAGTTAAAGCAGAGCATCAACGGCCTACTGGCACCCTTCAACCTTTGGCAATTCCTGAATGGAAATGGGATAAAATCGGTATGGATTTCATTACCGGGTTTCCCAGGACCAAGAGAGGGAATAATGCTATCTTCGTTGTTGTCGATCGTCTTTCCAAAGAAGCCCACTTCCTACCCGTTCGTGAGAGTATAACCGCTAGCCAGCTAGCTGATTTGTACATCTCTTGAATAGTCTCTCTTCATGGTGTTCCATTGGAGATTAACTCAGACCGTGGAAGTCTCTTCACCTCTCGATTTTGGGAAAGTTTCCAAAATGCTATGGGAACTCGTCTCTCTTTTAGCACCGCCTTCCATCCTCAATCAAGTGGTCAAGTGGAACGAGTCAATCAAATTCTGGAGGATATGCTCCGAGCTTCTGTTATCTCTTTCGGTATGAATTGGGAGAAATGCCTTCCATTCGCCGAGTTCGCTTATAACAATGGTTATCAAGCTAGCTTGGGCAAAGCTCCTTTCGAAGTTCTCTATGGACGGAAATGTCGAACGCCTCTTAACTGGTCACAAACCGGGGAAAGACAACTCTTTGGCCCGGATATGATCCAGGAAGCAGGAGAGCAGGTTCGCGTTATTCGTGAGAAATTGAAAATAGCCCAATCTCGTCAAAAGAGCCAATATGACCGCAAGCATAAGCCTATGTCTTATGAAGTTGGTGAGAAGGCTTACCTTTGGGTTACTCCTTTGAAGGGAACCCATCGATTCGGTATCAAGGGCAAATTGGCTCCTCGTTACATTGGACCCTTTCGTATTCTTGCCAAGCGAGGAGAAGTTGCCTACCAATTGGAACTACCTCCGCATCTTTCCAGAGTTCATGATGTCTTCCACGTCTCTCAACAAAGGCGTTGCTTCTCGGATCCTATCCGTGGTGGGGACCACGAAACGCTTGATCTCAAAGATAACCTCACCTATCGAGAATATCCCGTTCGTATCCTTGATCAAGCCGAGCATACCACTCGACGCCAGAACATCAAGTTTCTCAAGGTTCAATGGTCAAACCATTCCGAGCAAGAAGCTACTTGGGAAAGGGAGGATCGTCTTCGACTTGAGTACCCCACCTTCTTTCCGACGGATCCAAAATCTCGGGACGAGATTCTTTTGAGTGGGGGTGAGTTGTCACATCCTAGCTAGTCCATGCATTAGAGTGTTGCATCATGTCTACCTTTCATCAGAAATTTGAATTGGGGAAGACAGAACCCCTAGAACCCCTTTGAATTCAACTAGGGTTTACTAAAAATATTTTCAATGAACCTAAAATGCCCTCTAAAAATGTTCATCACCTCTGCCTTGGTCCTAAACCACTGTTAGAAGTGATGCACAAAATTTCTAGGTCACTCTAAGGTCACTGGATTAAATCGTTAGCTATTTGAGTTTGGGCATTTTAATGATATAAAATATTTCAAATGCTCAAATAACTCCAAACTAAAATGCTCCATGGTGGATATATTCTAACTAGTGACCATGTGCAGTTTGGTGATTTTTGGAGTTGCCTAGGTATTTTTAGAAATGCAACAAACCTACAGAAATAATAAAAAACAGAAACAAATGGGAAAACCTCTTACTGGCGAACCCAAGCCCGGCCCACTGGCGGCCAACCTTTGTGTTGGCTCGTGCGGCTTGCTTCCCCCGCCAGTAGGCGAGGAGGTGACGCCGACGAGCACGAGCCGCCACGGCGCCACGCTTGCCGCCGCGCCACTGACACACAGGCGAGCTCCATCGCCGCCCGACCCGTGGACATCTCGTTTCTCCCCTGCCTCTCTCTCTCGCTCTCCCTCCGCCATGGCCGACGTTGCTGCGCCCGCGCCAACGTGAAACCGCGTCCACCGTCGTCCCCGTACCGAGCCACCGTGTCCAACCACTCCGCCGTCGTCGACTCCGTCGAGCAGCCCGAGCCCCGAGCGCTCGGGAGCCCTACTTCGTCTTCCTCGAGCTCGTCTTCACCGAGCACCGCCGCAGATCCCCTTCGCCATCGCTGCCGCACCAGCTCGTCCCCGACCTCGCCGACTGCTCCGCCGTACTCGCCGTGAGCCCAGCTACCTCCCCATCCTCTCTGTTTTCCTTCTCGTGCACTGTAGCTGCTGCACGAAGCATCACCGCACGCGCCACCGCCGAGCTCGTCGCCGACGTGTCACCGTCCACCCACTGGCCACGCCACCTTGTCCACTAACTTCACCACATCCCCAGGAACCCGTAGCACCACTCCACGCACCTTGCCGTGTCCCGAAGCCTCGGGTTCACTTTCACCCGACTCCGGCGACCGCCTAGCTCGTCGCCGGCGACGTTTCCGGCCACCCCGAGCTCAACCATCGCCACCAAACGCCGCGGCTTGTCCCCGGCTACACGTAGATCGCCTCCGCCGCCCATTTGGTCGCCGGAATGCACAAACGCACTCTCACCGCCGCGTCTGGCTTCGCCGGCGGCTAAACGTCGGCGGGTTTGACCCCGTTGACTAAGTTGACTGAGTGGGGCCCGCTCTGCTAATTAACCCAATTTATTTTTAACTAAAATTAGTTAGTTTAATTAACTACTGACATACGGGACCCACTGGTCAGGTTGACCTGGACGCCCCTGTTGACCACTGACGTCACCACGATGCCTTTGACGCAATAACTAATTTCTGGATTTATTTATATCCAGGAAATTCCAGAAATTGTTGCAAACTTCAAAAATCCATAGAAACTAATCTGTAACTCCAAATGCAAAGTTTTATATATGAATTTTGATCAGAAAAATTCAATATATCCATTGGTAATGGTTTCATGCATGACAGAACAAGTTAACTTTGCTGTTTAAGGACAATAAGATAATGCACTAATATGGCTATGTTAAATGAGCTAACATTTGAATCTTTGATTCCAATGAGTTCATTCCTTTCTGTTCTAGCTTGCATTAGGCCAACACACATTCATATTGCCATGTCATAGCATGCATCATATTGTTGCATATCGTCATGCGTTGATTATGTTCGGTGTGTCTTTTGTGGTAGGTTCTGTCTCCGAGGATAACCCCGAATATCCATCTGAAGGGCAGTACCCTACTACCACTACATCAGGCAAGCAACCCATTGATCATTCTGATACAAACCCATGATCTCGCTTCTGCTCAGGCCGGCCTTTTCACAAGAATGGGCCTCTGTTGGGCCGTGCCATGTGTCGACGTATCATAGGCTCTTTGGGTCCAATGAGTGGATGACATCTGTCCCAACGGTGAGGCAACACGTGTTTCCTCCAGCCAATGATGATTTTACACGTGGAAAATCCCCATTGGTCGGGGCTGTTAACGAGTTATTGCATCCAAAACCGGACCGATAGCTTAACGGCTTTCCGTTACGGTGGATTCCAGGTGTCGGTCACCCTTGACGAAAGCACTTCTGTGACGCGCGATTTATCGTCATGGAAGTGGACACTTCCGTGACGATAATTTTGGTAATGTCATGGAACAGTTCTACGACAAAGACAGCATGACTATCTTGATTCTGTCATAAATTTGTCGTGGATGTACATGCATGATAGAAAACATGACCTACTGTGACAAACACGTTTCATCACGGAAGTGTATTTTTTTGTAGTGTTGGTTGGCAAAGAGTTGGCATCCGACACAGCGCTGCACAAGGGCTTGTGCATCTGCTCGGGCGTGGGCCAGAAAAAACCTATACGGAAGGCCTTGCTTACGAGGCCCGAGCTGCGGCGTGATGGCCGCCGAGGCCAGCATGTTTTCCGGCCAAGAGCTGCCATCCATCCTCTTCGGAGATACATCTTTGAAGGACTCCAGTAGTGCTATTCTTGTAGAGTTCTCCTTCATGAACTTTGTAGGCTTTAGAACGTCGGACTATGCGACAGGCCTCGTTCTGATCATCGGGGAGCTCTTGCTTATTGAGGTAGGCTAAGAAGTATTCGGTCCATGGAGCGATTACCGCCATGATTATATGGGCGGAATGTTGGTGAACGCAGTATTTCAAAAAAATTACCTACGATCACGCAAGATCCATCTAGGAGATGCATAGCAACGAGCGGGGAGAGTGTGTCCACGTACCCTCATAGACGAAAAGGGGAAGCATTTAGTAACGCGGTTGATGTAGTTGAACGTCTTCGCGATCCAACCGATCTAAGTACCGAACGTACGGCACTTCCACGATCAGCACACGTTCAGCTCGGTGATGTCCCTCGAACTCTTGATCCAGTTGAGGCCGAGGGAGAGTTCCATCAGCACGACGGCGTGGCGACGGTGATGATGAAGTTTACTGGCGCAGGCTCCACCTAAGCACTACGACGATATGACCGAGGTGTGTAACTGTGGGGGGGGCACCGCACATGGCTAAGAGAAACTTTGGTGTGCCTTTGGGGTGCCCCCCTCCCACGTATGTAAAGGGGGGAGGAGGATGAGGCCGGCCCTAGAGGGGGCGCCATAGGGGGGAGTCCTACTTGGACTCCCTGTCCAAGTAGGATTCGGTCCCCCCTTTCCTAGTCTAAGTAGGAGAAGAAGGGAAGGAGGAAAATAAGAGAAGGAAGGAGGGGGGTGTCGGTGTCAAAACCGGCGGATCTCGGGTAGGGGTCCCGAACTATGCGTCTAGGATCGATGGTTACAGGAGACAGGGGACACGATGTTTACCCAGGTTCGGGCCCTCTCTATGGAGGTAATACCCTACTTCCTGCATGAATTATCTTGATGAATATGAGTGTTACAAGAGTCGATCTACCACGAGATCGTAATGGCTAAACCCTAGAAGTCTAGCCTGTATGACTATGGTAATGAGAATATCCTTTCTGGACTACACCCTCCGGTTCACATAGACACCGCGGGGATCTAGGGTTACATAGAGTCGCTTACATAGGAAGGAATCTTCATAGTTGATTGCCAAGCTTGCCTTCCACGCCAAGGAGAGTCCTATCCGGACACGGGTACAGTCTTCGGCCTTCATGTCTTCACAGCCCATCAGTCCGGCCCATGGATAACAGGCCGGACGCCTGAGGACCCCTTAGTCCAGGACTCCCTCAGTAGCCCCTGAACCTGGCTTCAATGACGAGGAGTCCGGCGCGCAGATTGTCTTTGGCATTGCAAGGCGGGTTCCCTTCTTTCCAAACTCCAAGATAGTCTTCGAACGCAATGATAGTATCCGGACCAATCACACACACCATACACAACCACAGAGAAAATATAGTTTTACACGAATCCAATCCACTGACAAATTTTTGTAGCTTGACATCACGTCCGACCGGTCATAATTCCGAACCATTTCTGTGTCCGCCGCTCCACGCCCGAGACGCGGTTGCCATTGGCACGTCTTGTCAAAGCAGAGATCGTGTCCCCTTAACGTGGGATTTTCATCAATGTGGGTATGGGTAACCCAACCGTGCCATTCATACAGCCCTTGGGAATAGGCGAATTCTAAGGCGAGTGGGGAGGCGTTCAATATTTACTGCCTTTATAAGGGGATAAGGACTCCCTCTTCCTCTCCCATGCCTTCTCTCCATCTCCGCCCTCCCAATCTCGAGCTAAAGCGCCCAAGTTCTTAGTGGATGGTCTCCTCCATCAAGGAGGAGGACATTACTGAGCTTCGGGCGGCCGGATACTTGGCGAAGGAAACCGCCCATCGTCTGCAAGCCGAGGGATAAATCGTCCCCACGCCGAAGCCCAACGAGAGGGTGGTTTTCATCCCTCATTTCTTCCGCAGACTAGGGTTCCCACTCCACCCTTTCGTCCGCGGGCTGATGTATTATTATGGGATAGATTTCCATGATCTGTCCCCGAACTCCTTCCTCAACATCTTGGCGTTTATCGTCGTGTGTGAGGCCTTCCTCCACATCCAACCCCACTTCGGGTTATGGCTCAAAGTCTTCAACGTGAAGCCGAAGGTGGTGGATGGCCAGCATGCGGAGTGCAGGGGGAGCCATGGTGAGTAAGTTGTCCAACGTCTCCTGGCCGAAAGGTACTTTCGTGGAGACAGTAAAGGAGTGGCAGAAACAATGGTTCTACATCACAGAACCCCGCGGCACCACCTGGGCCGCCGCTACCGAATTCCGCTCCGGTGCTCCCATGCGACTCACCTCCTGGGTCGAGAAGAGTCCAAACTGGTGTTCACCCGATGAGCTGATAGCGCTGCAGATGCGCGTTCAGAGTATGATAACCAAGAACGTCAAGCTTGTCGATGTAATCCAGGTGATGCTAGTTCGCCGGATCATCCCGTGCCGGTAGCAGGTCGCCCTACGTGGGAATTTAATCCGAAGAAACACCAAACCCTGGAGAGGCTCTTCGAAACCACTTACGAAGGTTCCTGGAAGTTGCTCTTTAAGGGCAACGAGAAACCGCCGGCCATAGATTCAGACCGTGGGCACGATTGCAAACACCTCGCCAGCGAGGTATGTTATTTTTGACGTATCCCCTACTTAATTGTTTCGAGGATGATGTCTGAGTTTATCATTGCTTTCTCGGGATTGGATGGAGAGGGCAAAGCGGATCCAGTGTTCGGCTCCGCTGCCTGAAGAACCGGTCATCCCGCGTCTGGCAAAGATGCTGGTGCTGGCGCCATGTAAGGCTCCAGAGAAGAGGGCCAAGAAGAAGGCCAAGGGGGCCAAAAGTGGCCCCCGTCGTAAGGGCACTTCGAACGTGACGTCCGGAGACAAGGAAGCCCATTCCTCCGTCCCTGAGGATGACGACGAGGAAGAAGAGGAGAGGTGGAGAAGAACCCTCCCCCTAAGGAGAAGAAGAGGGGGGCCTCCACGAATCTGGAAGCGGAAACGCCCAAGAAGGGGAAGGGCGCCCCTACGGTCAACACCGCATGGGACGTTGACAGCACTCCGGAGCGACGCCTCCGCACTAAGCCTTGGGACGCATCGTAAGTATTATGACTCTTGTACATAAGTGTACCTGGCCTCTCCTTTTTATTGTTTTGACGTGGTTAATTGTGCCATTGCAGTCTGGCCCATGGCAGCATCCAGCGATCCTCATCTGGAGGTTCGTTGGATCTGGCGGAAACGGCTAGTATGTCGCCACCGCCCGCTTATTCCCCTAAGGCCAAGGACGACACCAAAGTGTTGTCCCGGAGGACCGCTGTGAGCCAGGGAGGGGCCCAGGACGCTGTCCAGGAGGCGCCGCAAGGCGAGACCTCTGCTGCCGGACACGTGGGGGAGCAGATCCCCATGGAGATTGGCGAAGAGGAACGTATTCAGTTCGGCTCTCAGCCAAATACGACGCCGGAGACCGATACGGCCCCGGAATCTGGCGCGCGCTTTCCTTCGAAGGAGGGGGTGCGCCAATTCCACCGATGGCCCCTGTCCAACCAGGGGCACCGGATAACCTGATGGAGGCACTACGAGGCGCCTCCATTGTGGACGAACATCGTATCCTTATGGGTACGGTGATCGAGAAGGTTCAGTCCATCAAGAGCGGACTAAAGGAGGCCTGCAACAACCTGTTGACAGGTTTCAAGGTAAGTCACGTAGAAAGAGAACACCCGTCTTGTGATAGCCCACGAGACCTTGTCCGGTGTTCGGAAAGAAAGTCCGGACAGAGGATCAACCCTTTGTAGGAGACTAATTTTGTAATTAAACATGCATCGCTGTTGGCTGCAACCTCGCATGCTGCCGAAGTCTCTGAACTGAAGCATAGGTTGGAGCGGACCGAGAACGAGCTCGGCGAGGTGAAGATTCAGCTCCACAAGAAGCAAGGTGAATAACGACTTGCTGTGTATTCGGAAAGAGTAAGCGGTGAGTATTGACCGGAGTGTCATAATATGTGTAGGGGCGGCGACCGAGGTTGAGGCCTAAAAATTCCTTGACCGAAGCCGAGGGGAAGGCTGTCCAGCAGCAAGCCGCCCGTAAGAAGCTCAAGGCCCGGGTCAGTGAGATCCAGCAGGAGCTCCAGGATGCGGTGAAGAAGTGTGAGGCTTTAGAGCGCTAAGCGTCGGTTCGAGAGACCGAACTTACCAAGGCTCACTAGAGCACGGAGGCCGCACAGAATGAGGCCTGGGGCGCTCTCCAGGAGATCCAGGAGGCCAAGAAGATCACAACGGGTAAGGCTTTTAACATGCAAAGCAAGTATGCGGAGAAGAAGTACCTTTTACTAACCCGGATTCAGAGTTGCCCAGGTGCTTTTGCGGATCTGCCATGCAGCGTGTCCGATGCTGCGGAGTTCTTCCGAGCCGGAGAAGGGAGTTCTGCAGAGAAGTTGTTCTGGTCGCAGTATGATGTGCCAGAACATCCGGTGCCCTTTGCCGATCAACTGAAACAGTTGGTCGAGCTGCACAGGGTGGCCGAACTGGCCATGAAGGATTTAATAACCCGGTTGTGGCCAGCCGAAGCTATACCTAGTAGTTATTTTAGCCTCATGAAGCAGGTGATGGAGGCTTGTCCGCGGCTAGACATCGTCAAGCGATCAGTCTGCATCGAAGGTGCCTGCATGGCCTTCGCTCGTTGCAAGATGTGGTGGGCGAAGATGGACGTCGTCGAGGTGGCCAGGGGGCCGCCGGTGGGCAAGGAGCACCGCACACCCAAGCGATATTTTGCGGATGTCCTGGAGGGATCTCGACTTGCAGCAGCGCAGTGCGGGCATGACATTATTTTCGAATGAATACATTCATTTTTGTCTTTGCCTTGTATGATGAAAGCAAATTCGGTTTGTAATATAATGTTTGTTATGTTTTGATTGTTTCCTCCTGTGCGGCCATGTTGTATGGAATCTAAGCGTTGGCCAGTCGTCGGCTTCTGCCCTCACGTAGGTAGTACGGAGGTGATCGGGATGGAATCTAAACAATCTTGATCCAATTATATGGTCCTTGAAGGAGTTGTTTAGCGCAACGAACCAGGCAATCAGACTATGCGGCTTAAACGCCCTCACTTAGCCATAGGAGTTTTATAATAAAACATAGGCACAGCCCCTGGTATACGAATCAGAGTGTTGTCAGCGTCTCATCGGGAAGTACCGATCCTTCGCGAAATGCACGGAAAAAATCTCCAACGATTTGTGACCTCCGAACAGCTGACCGGCTCTCGCCGCATCATCACAGTCAATTTTCATCTTTCTCTACTGAGGTGCTCATCCGGTTTAGACCAGGGCACAATCGCAGTAGTTCTCCCTTTACTACCCTAGCCGATGTAGCTGAACTTAGGGTAGCAAGCACAGGAGCCGGGCAACCCAACTATTGACCAAAGACATGATTCGGAGCCAATGCATATAATGCTAAATTCAGGGAACCGAACTTATCTTTAAGAAGTGTTCGGACTTTGTTGCCATATTATGGGGCGATGGGAGCGTGAGCCATGGACATAGCACTATAGGTGGAATAGAATGGTGGTTGTGGAGAAGACAAAAAGGAGAAGATAGTCTCACATCAACTAGGCTTATCAACGGGCTATGGAGATGCCCATCAATAGATATCAATGTGAGTGAGTAGGGATTGCCATGCAGCGGATGCACTAGAGCTATAAGTATATGAAAGCTCAACAAAAGAAACTAAGTGGGTGTGCATCCAACTCGCTTGCTCACGAAGACCTAGGGCATTTTGAGGAAGCCCATCATTGGAATATACAAGCCAAGTTCTATAATGAAAAATTCCCACTAGTATATGAAAGTGATATCATAGGAGACTATCATGAAGATCATGGTGCTACTTTGAAGCACAAGTGTGGTAAAAGGATAGTAACATTGTCCCTTCTCTCTTTTTCTCTAATTTTTTTATTTTTTTTATTATTTTTTTGTTTGGGCCTTTTCTCTTTTTTTATGGCCTCTTTTTTTCTCTTTTTTTTATTTTTCGTCCGGAGTCTCATCCCGACTTGTGGGGGAATCATAGTCTCCATCATCCTTTCCTCACTTGGGACAATGCTCTAATAATGAAGATCATCACACTTTTATTTACTTACAACTCAAGAATTATAACTCGATTCTTAGAACAAAATATGACTCTATATGAATGCCTCCTGCGGTGTACCGAGATGTGCAATGACTCACGAGTGACATGTATGAAAGAATTATGAACGGTGGCTTTGCCACAAATACGATGTCAACTACATGATCATGCAAAGCAATATGACAATGATGGAGCGTGTCATAATAAATGGAACGGCGGAAAGTTGCATGGCAATATATCTCGGAATGACTATGGAAATGCCATGATAGGTAGGTATGGTGGCTGTTTTGAGGAAGGTATATGGTAGGTGTATGATACCGGCGAAAGGTGCGCGGTATTAGAGAGGCTAGCAACGGTGGAAGGGTGAGAGTGCGTGTAATCCATGGACTCAACATTAGTCATAAAGAACTCATATAATTATTGCAAAAATATACATTATCAAAGCAAAGTATTACGCGCATGCTCCTAGGGAGATAGATTGGTAGGAAAAGATCATCGCTCGTCCCCGACCGCCACTCATAAGGAAGACAATCAATAAATAAATCATGCTCCGACTTCATCACATAACGGTTCACCATACGTGCATGCTACGGGAATCACAAACTTTAACACAAGTATTTCTCAAATTCACAACTACTCAACTAGCATGACTCTAATATCACCATCTTCATATCTCAAAACAATCATCAAGCATCAAACTTCTCTTAGTATTCAACACACTCATAAGAATTCTTACAAATCTTGTATGCTTAGCATATTAGGATTATTTAAGCAAATTACCATGCTATTTAAGACTCTCAAAATAATATAAGTCAAGTATGAGAGTTCATCTATTTCTTCAAAATAAAACTACCACCATGCTCTAAAAGATATAAGTGAAGCACTAGAGCAAATGACAAACTACTCCGAAAGATATAAGTGAAGATCAATGAGTAGTCGGATAATTACGCAACTATGTGAAGACTCTCTAACATTTAAGAATTTCAGATCTTGATATTTTATTCAAACAGCAAGCAAAGCTAAAGAAAATGACATGACGCTCCAAGCAAAACACATATCATGTGGTGAATAAAAATATAGCTCCAAGTAAAGTTACCGATGAACGAAGACGAAAGAGGGGATGCCTTCCGGGGCATCCCCAAGCTTAGGCTATTGTTTGTACTTGAATATTACCTTGGGGTGCCTTGGGCATCCCCAAGCTTAGGCTCTTTCCACTCCTTATTCCATAGTCCATCGAATCTTTACCCAAAACTTGAAAACTTCACAACACAAAACTTAACAGAAAACTCGTAAGCTCCGTTAGCAAAAGAAAACAAAACACCACTTCAAGGTACTATAATGAACTCATTCTTTATTTATATTGGTGTTAAACCTACTGTATTCCAACTTCTCTATGGTTTATAAACTATTTTACTAGCCATAGATTCATCAAAATAAGCAAGCAACACAATGAAAACAGAATCTGTCAAAAACAGAACAATCTGTAGTAATCTGTAACTAACGCAAACTTCTGAAACTCCAAAAATTCTAAAATAAATTGCTGAACCTGAGGAATTTGTCTAGTAATCATCTGGAAAAAGAATCAACTAAATATAACTCTCCAGCAAAAAGTTTTAGCTAATCTCGTGAGCGCTAAAGTTTCTGTTTTTTACAGCATGATCATAAAGACTTCACCCAAGTCTTCCCAAAGGTTCTACTTGGCACAAACACTAATTAAAACACGAAACCACATCTAAACAGAAGCTAGATGGATTATTTATTCCTAAACAGAACCAAAAAGCAATAAACTAAAATAAAATTGGGTTGCCTCCCAACAAGCGCTATCGTTTAACGCCCCTAGCTAGGCATGATGATTTCAATGATGCTCACAAAAAGGATAAGAATTGAAACATAAAGAGAGCATCATGAAGAATATGACTAGAACATTTAAGTCTAACCCACTTCCTATGCATAGGGATTTTATGAGAAAACAACTTATGGGAACAAGAATCAACTTGCATAGGAAGGTAAAACAAGCTTAACTTCATGATTTTAAGCACATAGAGAGGAAACTTGATATTATTGCAATTCCTACAAGCATATATTCCTCCCTCATAATAATTTTCAGTAGCATCATGAATGAATTAAACAATATAACCAGCACCTAAAGCATTCTTTTCATGATCTACTAGCATAGAATTTTTACTACTCTCCACATAAGCAAAATTCTTCTCATGAAAAATAGTGGGAGCAAACTCAACAAAATAACTATCATGTGATTGAAAATTAAGATCAAGATGACAGGTTTCATGGTTATAATTATTCTTTATTGCATAGGTGTCATCACAATAATCATCATAGATAGGAGGCATGCTTTGATCATAGTAAATTTGCTCATCAAAGCTTGGGGGACAAAAAATATCATCTTCATCAAACATAGCATCCCCAAGCTTGTGGCTTTGCATATCATTAGTATCATGGATATTCAAGGAATTCATACTAACAACATTGCAATCATTCTCATCATTCACATATTTCATGCCAAGCATTCTATGTAATTCTTCTTCTAGCACTTTGGCACAATTTTCCTTTCCATCATTCTCATAAAAAAGGTGAAGCGTATGAGACAAACTTAATTCCATTTTTTTGTAGTTTTCTTTTATAAACTAAACTAGTGCTAAAACAAGAAACAAAAAGATTCGATTGCAAGATCTAAAGATATACCTTCAATCACTAACCTCCCGACAGCGGCGCCGAGAAAAGAGCTTGATGTCTACTACACAACCTTCTTCTTGTAGGCGTTGTTGGGCACCTAAATCTGCAGGTTTGTAGGACAGTAGCAAATTTCCCTCAAGTGGATGACCTAAGGTTTATCAATCCGTGGGAGGCGTGGGATGAAGATGGTCTCTCTCAAGCAACCCTGCAACCAAATAACAAAGAGTCTCTTGTGTCCCCAACACACCCAATACAATGGTTAATTGTATATGTGCTCTTGTTCGTATTAGAGATGGTGATACAAGTGCAATATGTCTGGTAGATATAGGTTTTTGTAATCTGAAAATATAATAACAGCAAGGTAACAAGTGGTAAAAGTGAGCGTAAACGGTATTGCAATGATAGGAAACAAGGCCTAGGGTTCATACTTTCACTACTGCAAGTTCTCTCAACAATAATAACATAAATAGATCATATAACAATCCCTCAACATGCAACAAAGAGTCACTCCAAAGCCACTAATAGCGGAGAACAAGCGTAGAGATTATGGTAGGTGCGAAACCACCTCAAAGTTATTCTTTCCAATCAATCCGTTGGGCTATTCCTATAAGTGTCAGAAACAGCCCTAGAGTTCGTACTAGAATAACACCTTAAGATACAAATCAACCAAAACCCTAATGTCACCTAGATACTCCATTGTCATCTCAAGTATCCGTGGGCATGATTATACGATATGCATCACACAATCTCAGATTCATCCAACCAACGTAAAAGTACTTCAAATAGTGCCCCAAAGTTTCTACCGGAGAGTCAAGAACGTGTGCCAACCCCTATGCATAGGTTCATGGGTGGAACCATAAGTTGGTCACCAAAACATACATCCAGTGGCACATGATATCCCATTGTCACCACAGATAAGCACGGCAAGACATACATCAAGTGTTCTCATAAAAGACTCAATCCGATAAGATAACTTCAAAAGGGGAAACTCAATTCATCACAAGAGAGTAGAGGGGGAGAAACATCATAAGATCCAACTACAATAGCAAAGCTCGGGATACATCAAGATCGTGCCAAATCAAGAACACGAGAGAGAGAGAGATCAAACACATAGCTACTGGTACATACCCTCAGCCCCGAGGTTGAACTACTCCCTCCTCATCATGGAGAGCGCTGGGATGATGAAGATGGCCACCGATGAGGGTTCCCCCCTCTGGCAGGGTGCCGGAACAGGGTCCTGATTGACTTTTGGTGGCTACAGAGGCTTCCGGCAGCGGAACTCCATATCTATTCTGTTCCCCGGAGTTTTTAGGGTACATGGGAATATATAGGTGAAAGAAGTACGTCAGGGGAGCCACGAGGGGCCCACGAGGGTGGAGGGCGCGCCCCCTACCTCGTGGCTCCCTCGTTTCTTTCCTAACGTGCACTCCAAGTTTATCTCATAGCTTTCCTTCCAAAAATAACTTCTCCAGTTGGTTTCATTCCGTTTCGACTCCGTTTGATATTCCTTTTCTTCGAAACACTGAAATAGGCAAAAAAATAGCAATTCTGGGCTGGGCCTCCAGTTAATAGGTTAGTCCCAAAAATAATATAAAAGTGGATAATAAAGCCCAATATGGTCCAAAATAGTAGATAATATCGCATGGAGCAATCAAAAATTATAGATACGTTGGAGACGTATCACTCGACGATCGAAGGTGATCGCGAATGACGACCATGGATTGAATTTTGGGGCGATTGGCTCTACCGCGTAGACATCCCTGAGTGCTCGCTTGCATTCCCTTTTGGGGATGTGTGTAGCGTATATCATGTTCACCGTTTAACTTGAGGGGGAAATTTCTTCTGCCCCCCAGTGTTCGGCTGCCGGGGCTCTTCGTCCTCGTCCTCACTTTGTGATCCCTTTTCTTTGTTCTCGGCATTTAACTTGCGAGCCTGTTTGAAAACACAACAATCTTTGTTGGTATGATTGCCTTGTTTGTCTGGGGTGCCATGTATCTGGCACGGACGATCGAGTATGCGGTCCAGGCTGGATGGTCCCTCACTGTTCCTTTTGTAGGGCTTCTTCCGTTGGCCCAACTTGGAGCCCCTGAATCCGGCGTTAACTGTGGTGTCATCGGTGTTATCGTCATTGCTTCGGCGTTTGTGCCTATTGCCCCGGAGCTTGCCGGTGCAGTTCTTGGCCTCGAAGGGGCCTGCCTCGCTGGCTGTGTTTTTCCTACGAGCTAGCCAGCTGTCGTCACCTGCGCAAAAGTGGGTCATGAGTGTTGTGAGGGCTGCCATGGATTTCGGCTTTTCTTGGCCGAGGTGGCGGGCGAGCCATTCATCACGGATGCTGTGTTTGAAGGCTGCTAGGGCTTCGCATCCGAAACGATCAACGATCTAGTTCTTTTTGGTTAGGAACCTAGTCCAGAATTTTCTGGCTGATTCTCCGGGTTGTTGGACTATATGACTTAAGTCATCGGCATCTGGTGGCCGGACATAAGTACCTTGGAAGTTTTCAAGAAAAGCTTCTTCCAAGTCCTCCCAACTGCCGATGGAATTTTCAGGCAGGCTATTTAGCCAGTGTCTAGCTGGCCCTTCTAATTTTAGTGGGAGGTATTTGATGGCGTGGAGGTCGTCTCCTCGGGCCATATGGATGTGGAGAATAAAATCTTCGATCCACACTGCGGGATCGGTTGTTCCGTTGTATGATTCAATATTGACGGGCTTGAACCCCTCAGGGAATTTGTGATCCAGTACTTCATCTGTGAAACGGAGAGGGTGTGCGGCGCCTTGATACGTCTCTAACGTATCTATAATTTTTGATTGCTCCATGATACTTTATCTATAGTTTTGGACTATAATGGGCTTTATTTTCCACTTTTATATTACTTTTGGGATTAACCTATTAACGCAGAGGCCCAGCCTGTAAATTGCTGTTTTTTGCCTTTTGATTTCAAGAAAGCAGAATATCAAACGGAGTCCAAACAGAATGAAACCTTGAAACGTGATTTTCTCACGAGCGTGATCCGGAGACTTGGACCCTACGCCAAGGAACCAGAGAGGCGGTCACGAGGGTGGGGCGCCACCCCACCCCTAGGCGCGCCCCACCTCGTGGGCCCCTCGAGCTCCACCGGCGTACTCCTTCCTCCTATATATACCTCATTGCCCCCCAAGCGATCGTAACAGGAGCCAAAAACCTAATTCCACCACCGCAACTTCCTCTATCCATGAGATCCCATCTTGGGGCCTGTTCCGGAGTTCCGTCGGAGGGGGCATCCACCACGGAGGGCTTCTACATCAACACCATAGCCTCTCCGATGAAGTGTGAGTAGTTTACTTCATACCTTCAGGTCCATAGCTAGTAGCTAGATGGCTTATTCTCTCTTTTTTGATCTCAATACAATGTTCTCCCCCTCTCTCGTGGAGATCTATTCGATGTAATCTTCTTTTTGCGGTGTGTTTGTTGAGACCGATGAATTGTGGGTTTATGATCCAGCTTATCTATGAATAATATTTGAATCTTCTCTGAATTCTTTTATGTATGATTGAGTTATCTTTGCAAGTCTCTTCGAATTATCCGTTTGGTTTGGCCAACTAGATTGGTAGTTCTTGCAATGGGAGAAGTGCATGGCTTTGGGGTCAATCTTGTGGTGTCCTTACCCAGTGACACAAAGGGTTGCAAGGCACGTATTGTATTGTTGCCATCGAGGATAACAAGATGGGGTATTTATCATATTGCATGAATTTATTCCTCCACATCATGTCATCTTGCTTAAGGCGTTACTCTGTTTTTAACTTAATACTCTAGATGCATGCTGGATAGCGGTCGATGAGTGGAGTAATAGTAGTAGATGCGTAATCGTTTAATCTACTTGTCTCGGACGTGATGCCTATATACATGATCATACCTAGATATACTCATAACTATGCTCAATTCTGTCAATTGCTCAACAGTAATTTATTCACCCACCGTAGAATACTTATGCTCTTGCGAGAAGCCACTAGTGAAACCTATGGCCCCGGGTCTATTCTCATCATATCAATCTCCATCACTTTTATACTTGCTTTGTTTTTACTTTGCCTTTTACTTTTCACTTTGCATCTTTATACCAAAAATACCAAAAATATTATCTCTATCAGATCTCACTCTCGTAAGTGACCGTGAAGGGATTGACAACCCCTAATCGCGTTGGTTGCGAGTAGCTATCGTTTTGTGCAGGTGCGAGGGACTTGTGCGTGGCCTCCTATTGGATTGATACCTTGGTTCTCAAAAACTGAGGGAAATACTTACGCCATCTTGTGCTGCATCATCCTCTCCTCTTGGGGAAAACCAGCATAAGCTCAAGGCGTAGCAAGAAGGATTTACGGCGCCCGTTCTTGGGAGTCTCATAAAAGTCAACATACCAAGTACCCATAACAATCCCTATCTCTCGCATTACATTATTTGCCATTTGCCTCTTGTTTTCTTCTCCCCCACTTCACCCTTGCCATTTTATTCGCTCTCTCTTTCCCAATCTCCTTCTCCTTTTTCCCTTTGCCTTTTTCCTCGTCCGCTTGTTTGCTCGTGTGTTGGATTGCTTGTTTGTCGCAATGGCTCAAGATGCTACTAAATTGTGCGACTTCACCAATACCAATAATAATGATTTCCTTAGCACTCCGATTGCTCCTCTTGCCAATACTGAATCTTGTGAAATCAATACTGCTTTGTTGAATCTTTTTATGAAAGATCAATTCGCCGGCCTTCCTAGTGAAGATGCCGCTACTCATCTGAATAGCTTCGTTGATTTATGTGACATGCAAAAGAAAAAAGATGTCGATAACGATGTCGTTAAATTGAAGCTATTTCCTTTTTCGCTTAGAGATCGTCCTAAAGTGTGGTTTTCATCTTTGCCTAAAAATAGTATTGATTCTTGGAACAAGTGCAAAGATGCTTTTATCTCTAAGTATTTTCCTCCCGCTAAGATTATCTCTCTTAGGAACGATATTATAAATTTTAATCAACTTGATCATGAACATGTTGCACAAGCTTGGGAGAGAATGAAATTAATGATACGTAATTGTCCTACTCATGGTTTGAACTTGTGGATGATTATACAAAAAAATTATGCCGGATTGAAATTTTCTTCTAGAAATCTTTTAGATTGACGCGGGGAGGCACTTTTATGGAAATCACTTTAGGAGATGCTACTAAACTCCTAGATAATATTATGGTTAATTATTCTCAATGGCATATTGAAAGATCTACTAATAAAAAAGTGCATGCTATAGAAGAAATCAATGTTTTGAGTGGAAAGATGGATGAACTTATGAAATTATTTACTAAGAGTGTTTCTTCGGATCCTAATGATATGCCTTTGTCTACCTTGATTGAGAATAATAATGAATCTATGGATGTGAATTTAGCTGGTAGGAATAATTTTGGTAACAACGCGTATAGAGGGAATTTTAATCCTAGGCCTTATCCTAGTAATCCTTCTAATAATTATGGAAATTCCTACAACAACTCTTATGGAAATTTTAATAAGATGCCCTCTGAATTTGAGAGTAGTGTTAAAGAGTTTATGAATTCACAAAAGAATTTTAATGCTTTGTTTGAAGAGAAATTGCTTAAAGTTGATGATTTGGCTAGGAACGTTGATAGAATTTCTCTTAAGATTGATTCTTTAAAGCTTAGATCTATTCCTCCTAAGCATGATATCAATGAGTCTCTCAAAGCTATGAGAATTTCCATTGATGAGTGCAAAGAAAGAACCGCTAGGATGCGTGCTTCTAAAGATGCCTTTATTAAAGCGTGTTCTTCTAATTCCTATGAAAATCAAGATGAAGATCTAAAAGTTATTGATGCGTCCCCTATTAAATCTTTGTTTTGCAATATGAATCTTGATGAAACTGAATATGATCTTCCTTTACCTAGAAGGCGTTCTAAGAATTCGGAGTTTTTAGATCTTGATAATGAAATTGATAAAAGTGGGATTGAAAGAAATAAAAATATAGATGCTAAGCCCACTATATTGGGTCTCAAGGAATTTAATTATGAAAATTTCTCTTTAATTGATTGTATTTCCTTGTTGCAAACCGTGCTAAATTCTCCTCATGCTTATAGTCAAAATAAGGCCTTTAGCGTACACATTGTTGATGCCTTGATGCAATCTTATGAAGAAAAACTTGAGTTGAAAGTTTCTATCCCTAGGAAACTCTATGATGAGTGGGAACCTACTATCAAAATTAAAATTAAAGATTATTAGTTTCATGCTTTGTGTGATTTGGGTGCTAGTGTCTCCACTATTCCCAAAACTTTGTGTGATTTGCTAGATTTCCGTGACTTTGATGATTGCTCTCTAAACTTGCATCTTATGGATTCCACTATTAAAAAGCCTATGGGAAGAATTAATGATGTTCTTATTGTTTGCAAACAGGAATTATGTGCCCGTAGATTTTATCGTTCTTGATATAGATTGCAATCCTTCATGTCCTATTATTCTTGGTAGACCTTTCCTTAGAACGATTGGTGCAATTATTGATATGAAGGAAGGAAATATTAGATTCCAATTTCCATTAAATAAAGGCATGTAACACTTTCCTAGAAAGAAAATAAAATTACCATATGAATCTATTATGAGAGCCACTTATGGATTGCCTACCAAAGACGGCACTACCTAGATCTATCTTTGCTTTTATGCCTAGCTAGGGGCGTTAAACGATAGCGCTTGTTGGGAGGCAACCCAATTTTATTTTTATTTTTTTTGTTTTTGCTTCTGTTTAGGAATAAATAATCCATCTAGCCTCTGTTTAGATGTGTTTTTATCTTTTAACTAGTGTTTGTGCCAAGTTAAACCTATTGGATCTTCTTGGGTGATAGTTATTTGATCTTGCTGAAATTTCCAGAAACTTTGCGCTCAGTGCCCGAATTGTTAAAAATCACCAGAACGTGATAAATATTGATTCCAATTGCTGCTGATCTCAGTGCCCGAATTGTTAAAAATCACCAGAACGTGATAAATATTGATTCCAATTGCTGCTGATCAATAAACAAAATTTCCAGGTTCTCTAATTTTGGTAGAATTGTTTGAGTTCCAGAAGTTTGTGTTAGTTACAGATTACTACAGACTGTTCTGTTTTTGACAGATTCTGTTTTGCGTGTGTTGTTTGCTTATTTTGATGAATCTATGGCTAGTAAAATAGTTTATGATCCATAGAGAAGTTGGAATACAGTAGGTTTAACACAAATATAAATAAAGAATGAGTTCATTACAGTACCTTAAAGTAGTCTTTTTTTTTTCTTTCCCTAACGGAGCTCACGAGATTTCTATTGAGTTTTGTGTTGTGAAGTTTTCAAGTTTTGGGTGAATTCTTTTGATGGATTATGGAACAAGGAGTGGCAAGAGCCTAAGCTTGGGGATGCCCATGGCACCCCCAAGATAATCCAAGGACACCTAAAAGTCAAAGCTTGGGGATGCACCGGAAGGCATCCCCTCTTTCGTCCACTTCCATCGGTAATTTACTTGTAGCTATATTTTTATTCACCACATGATATGTGTTTTGCTTTGAGCGTCTTGTATTATTTGCGTCTTTGCTTGTTAGTTTACCACAATCATCCTTGCTGTACACACCTTTTGAGAGAGCCATACATGAATTGGAATTTGATAGAATACTCTATGTGCTTCACTTATATCTTTTGAGCTTGATAGTTTTCTCATAGTGCTTCACTTATATCTTTGAGCGTGATAATTTTTGATCTAGTGCTTCACTTAGATCTTTTAGAGCACGGTGGTGGATTTGTTTTAAAGAAACTTGATCTCTCATGCTTCACTTAGATTATTTTGAGAGTCGTTAATAGCATGGTAATTTGCTTAATGATAATATACTTGGTATTCAAGATATGTGAAACTTTCTTTTGAGTGCGTTGAATACTAAGATAAGTTTGATGCTTGATAATTGTTTTGAGACATGGCGGTGATAATATCAAAGTCGTGGTAGTTGAGTAGTTGTGAATTTGAGAAATGCTTGTGTTGAAGTTAGCAAATCCCGTAGCATGCACGTATGGTTAAAGTTGTGTAACAAATTTGAAACATGAAGTGTACATGGCTTGTGCATCCTTATGAGTGGCGGTCGGGGATGAGCGATGGTCTTTTCCTACCAATCTATCCCCCTAGGAGCATGCGCGTAGTACTTGATTTTTGATGACTTCTAAATTTTTGTAATAAGTATATGAGTTCTTTTGACTAATGTTGAGTCCATGGATTATACGCACTTTTACCTTTCCGCCTTTGCTAGCCTCTTGATTGCCGTGCATTGCCCTTTCTCACCTTGAGAGTTGGTGCAAACTTAGCGGTGCATCCAAACCCGTGATATGATATGCTCTATCACACATAAAACTCCTTATATCTTCCTCAAAACAGCCACCATACCTACCTATTATGGCATTTCCATAGCCATTCCGAGATATATTGCCATGCAACTTTCCACCGTTCCGTTCATCATCATCGTGACATACTTTACTTTTGTCATATTGCCATTGCATGATCATGTAGTTGACATCGTATTTGTGGCAAAGCCACCATGCATTATTTTTCATACATGTCACTCTTGATTCATTGCACCATCCCGGTACACCGCCGGAGGCATTCATATAGAGTCATACCTTGTTCTAGTTTCGAGTTGTAATCCTTATGTTGTAAACAATAGAAGTGTAATGATCATCATTATTAAGCATTGCCCAAAAAAGAGAAAGGCCAAAAAGAAAAAAAAGAAAGGCCCAAAAAAAGGGCAATGCTACTATCTCTTTTTCCACACTTGTGCTTCAAAGTAGCACCATGTTCTTCATGTAGTGAGTCTCATATATTGTGCTTCAAAGTAGCACCTTGTTCTTCATGTAGTGAGTCTCATATATTGTGCTTCAAAGTAGCACCATGTTTTTCATTTAGCGAGTCTCATAAGTTGTCTTTTTACACTAGTGGGAATTTTTCATTATAGAACTTGGCTTGTATATTCCTACGATGGGCTTCCTCAAAATGCCCTAGGTCTTCATGAGCAAGCAAGTTGGATGCACACCCACTAGTTTTATTTTGTTGAGCATTCATAGCTCTAGTGCATCCATTGCATGGCAATCCCTACTCCTCATGTTGACATCAATTGATGGGCATCTCCATAGCCCGTTGATTATCCTCGTCAATGTGAGACTTTCTTTTTTTGTCTTCTCCACACATTCCCCATCATCATATTCTATTCCACCCATAGTGCTATATCCATGGCTCACGCTCATGTATTGCGTCAAGGTTGAAAAATTTTGAGATTATTTAAGCATGAAACAATTGCTTGGCTTGTCATCGGGGGTATAGAAGTTGGGAACATCTTTGTGTGACGAAAATGAAGCATAGCCTAACTATATGATTTTGTAGGGATGAACTTTCTTTTGCCATGCTATTTTGAGAAGACATGATTACTTTGATTAGTATGCTTGAAGTATTATTATTTTTATGTCAATATGAAATTTTGTCTTGAATCTTTGGATCTGAATATTCATACCATGATTAAGAAGATTTACATTGAAATTATGCCAAAGTATCCTCCGCATCAAAAATTCTCTTTTTATCATTTACCTACTCGAGGACGGCGGGAATTAAGCTTGGGGATGCCTGATACGTCTCCAACGTATCTATAATTTTTGATTGCTCCATGCTACTTTATCTATTGTTTTGGACTATAATGGGCTTTATTTTCCACTTTTATATTACTTTTGGGACTAACCTATTAACCGGAGGCCCAGCTCAGAATTGCTGTTTTTTGCCTTGTTCGGTATTTCGAAGAAACAAAATATCAAACGGAGTCCAAACGTAATGAAACCTTCGGAAACGTGATTTTCTCACAGAACGTGATCCAGGAGACTTGGACCCTACGCCAAGGAACCAGAGAGGCGGTCACGAGTGTGGGCGCCCCCTAGGGCGCCCCGCCTCGTGGGCCTCAAGCTCCACCGACGTACTCCTTCCTCCTATATATACCTCATTACCCCAAACGATCGAACAGGAGCCAAAACCTAATTCCACCGCCGCAACTTCCTGTATCCATGAGGTCCCATCTTGGGGCCTGTTTCGGAGTTCCGCCGGAGGGGGCATCCACCACGGAGGGCTTCTACATCAACACCATAGCCTCTCCAATGAAGTGTGGGTAGTTTACTTCAGACCTTCAGGTCCATAGCTAGTAGCTAGATAGCTTCTTCTCTCTTTTTGGATCTCAATACAATGTTCCCCCCCCCCTCTCTCTTGGAGATCTATTCGATGTAATCTTCTTTTTGCGGTGTGTTTGTTGATGCCGATGAATTGTGGGTTTATGATCCAGCTTATCTATGAATAATATTTGAATCTTCTCTGAATTCTTTTATGTATGATTGAGTTATCTTTGCAAGTCTCTTCGAATTATCCGTTTGGTTTGGCCAACTAGATTGGCAGTTCTTGCAATGGGACAAGTGCATGGCTTTGGGTTCAATCTTGCGGTGTCCTTACCCGGTGACAGAAAGGGTTGCAAGGCACGTATTGTATTGTTGCCATCGAGGATAACAAGATGGGGTATTTATCATATTGCATGAATTTATTCCTCCACATCATGTCATCTTGCTTAAGGCGTTACTCTGTTTTTAACTTAATACACTAGATGCATGCTTTGGATAGCGGTCGATGAGTGGAGTAATAGTAGTAGATGAGAATCGTTTCGGTCTACTTGTCTCGGACGTGATGCCTATATACATGATCATACCTAGATATACTCATAACTATGCTCAATTCTGTCAATTGCTCAACAGTAATTTATTCACCCACTGTAGAATACTTATGCTCTTGAGAGAAGCCACTAGTGAAACCTATGGCCCCCGGGTCTATTTCATCATATCAATCTCCATCACTTTTATACTTGCTTTGTTTTTACTTTGCCTTTTACTTTTCACTTTGCATCTTTATACCAAAAATACCAAAAATATTATCTCTATCAGATCTCACTCTCGTAAGTGACAGTGAAGGGATTGACAACCCCTAATCGCGTTGGTTGCGAGTAGCTATCGTTTTGTGCAGGTACGAGGGACTTGTGCGTGGCCTCCTCTTTGGATTGATACCTTGGTTCTCAAAAACTGAGGGAAATACTTACGCTACTGTGCTGCATCATCCTCTCCTCTTCGGGGAAAACCAACGCAAGCTCAAGACGTAGCACGCCTCTATATCGGGCCGCGTCGCGGCGCACCTCCGATGGAGTCCGTCTGCGGTTATCGGCCTGGGCGTGACTAGGTGTGTCACGTCCGAATAGGTAGCCTTCATCCCGAGTCGAGAAGCGTCCTCGCGATCCGTAGATTGATCTGGTGTGTCTTCCTCTACTGTCCAGGTCCTGCCGAAGGTCGTATGTATGGTCCCGAGCTATTTTTTCTCTGTTTTTACGAGGCGGTGGGGCGGGCTGTTGTTCGGCCTGAATTGCCATTTTATCCCGACCGCGTGGTAGTCGGTCCGCCGCACTATCCTGACCACGTGGTGGTCGTTCCGCATTGCGCGAGGGTGGTATGGGCTTCGGTGCCTCCTCGTCGAACTGAGGTAGCAGTCTGCCCTTTGGGTAACTCTTGGCAGGGCGCTTGAGGCCGTATTCTTCGGCTGCCAGGACATCAGTCCATCTGTCAATGAGTAGGTATTGATCGGCTTGAAGCTTCTGCTGCTTTTTCTTCAGGCTTTTTGCAATAGCTATTAGCTGGCACTTGAAGCGCTCCTGCTCGAGGGGTGCCTCAGGCACGATGAAATCCTTGTTGCTGAGGCTCTCCTCATCATTGGAGAGTGGACGATAACTATCGTCATCCGGGTCACTGGGCATGGCCTGTTTATCAGGGTTAACTTGCCCGTTGCCTTGTTCTTCCTGTTCGGATGCTACTCCAACAGGTTCTTCACTGTTTTCGGCGTCGTCCGGAATACTATTTTCTCTGGTGCCAGTGTTGCCATATTTTGAGCGGCATGGCTTAGAGCGGCATTTAGGGCGCCGGCGCTTGGACTGTGTCTCAGAAGGTTTATTCGTGACTGGATCTTCTTTGTCATCGTCGCTAGCTTTTTTAGGTGTGTCAACCATGTACACATCGTATGAAGAGGTGGTCGTCCAACGTCCAGTGAATGGCGGGTCTTGGCCTTGCTCCTTATCGGCATCGTCGTCCATATCGTCGATGTCTTTGGTGCCATAATCAAGCTCGTCGGTTAAGTCCTCAACAGTGGCTATGAAGTGGGTGGCGGGTGGGAAGCGAAATTCCCCATTATCAGCCTCTAGTTCGAACCGTACATAGTTCAGCTGTGAGTCCCCCCGCCAAGGACAGGTTTTTTAGTGAATTTAGCACATCGCCCAAGGGCGAGTGTTGGAAGACGTCTGCGGCGCTGAACTCGAAGATCGATGACCGATCCAGCTCGGTGTCTATATGCGTATGTGGTTTGGAATTTGTAGCCGAAAACAAGTCCGGAATTCCGTTGACACAGATATTCCCTGGTGTTGAGTCTGTGTGCGGCTCCAACACCGCGGACTCTGTGGCTTCGGATGGTGCAATCTGCTCCGGATCTAAGGCCGTAGCAGTTACAGGAACCATCTCCTGAATCTGGTCCGATGACAGATTTAAGTCATGTTCATCGGAGCGAGGGGGAGCGATCGCCACGGTCTCAAATCCATTGAAGATCAAGTCTCCATGGATATCCGCGATGTAGTTCAAGCTTCCAAATCTGACCTGGTGGCCAGGGGCATAGCTATCGATCTGCTCCAGATGGCCAAGCGAGTTGGCCCGCAGTACGAAGCCGCCGAATACGAAAATATGTCCGGGGAGGTAGGTTTCTCCTTGGACAGCGTCACTATAGACGTTCGAAGGGGCCATCGAACCTTTCGTCGACGGCATAGCGGTACTCTCAATGAAAGCACCAATGTCAGTGTCAAAACCGTTGGTTCTCGGGTAGGGGGTCCTAAACTGTGCGTCTAGGATCGATGGTTACAGGAGACAGGGGACACGATGTTTACCCAGGTTCGGGCCCTCTCTATGGAGGTAATACCCTACTTCCTGCTTGATTGATCTTGATGAATATGAGTGTTACAAGAGTCGATCTACCACGAGATCGTAATGGCTAAACCCTAGAAGTCTAGCCTGTATGACTATGGTAATGAGAATAACCTTTCCAGACTACACCCTCCGGTTTATATAGACACCGGGGAGATCTAGGGTTACATAAAGTCGGTTACATAGGAAGGAATCTTCATAGTTGATCGCCAAGCTTGCCTTCCACGCCAAGGAGAGTCCTATCCGGACACGGCTACAGTCTTCGGCCTTCATGTATTCACAGCCCATCAGTCCGGCCCATGGATAACAGGCCGGACGCCCGAGGACCCCTTAGTCCAGGACTCCCTCAGGGGGCGATGCCCCCTCCCCTTGTCCAATACGGACTGGGCAGGGGGGAAGCCACCTCTGGACGGCCCTCTCTCTTTCCCACTAAGGCCCATGATGGCCCATTAACTTCCCGGGGGGAGGGAGTCCGGTAACCCCCGGTACTCCGAAACTTATCCGAAATGACCCGAACTATTCCGGTGTCCGAATGTAGCCTTCCAATATATCAATCTTTATGTCTCGGCCATTTTGAGACTCCTCGTCATGTCCGTGATCTCATCCGAGACTCCGAACAAACTTCGGTTCATCAAAACACGAAACTCATAATACAAATCGTTATCGAACGTTAAGCGTGCGGACCCTACGGGTTCGAGAACTATGTAGACATGACAGAGACACCTCTCCGGTCAATAACCAATAGCGGAACCTGGATGCTCATATTGGCTCCCACATATTCTACGAAGATCTTTATCGGTCAAACCGCATAACAACATACGATGTTCCCTTTGTCATCGGTATGTTACTTCCCGAGATTCGATCGTCGGTATCCTCATACCTAGTTCAATCTCGTTACCGGCAAGTCACTTCACTCGTTCCATAATGCATCATCCCGCAACTAACTCATTAGTAACATTGCTTGCAAGGCTTATAGTGATGTGCATTACCGAGAGGGCCCAGAGATACCTCTCCGATACACGGAGTGACAAATTCTAATCTCGATCCGTGCCAACTCAACAAACACTATCGGAGACACCTATAGAGCATCTTTATCATCACCCAGTTACGTTGTGACGTTTGATAGCACACAAGGTGTTCCTCCGGTATTCGGGAGTTGCATAATCTCATAGTCTGAGGAACATGTATAAGTCATGAAGAAAGCAATAGTAGAAAAACTAAACGATCATTATGCTAAGCTAACGGATGGGTCTTGTCCATCACTTCATTCTCTAATGATGTGATCCCATTCATCAAATGACAACACATGTCTATGGCTAGGAAACTTAACCATCTTTGATTAACGAGCTAGTCAAGTAGAGGCATACTAGGGACACTCTGTTTGTCTATGTATCCACACATGTACTAAGTTTCTGAGTACAATTCTAGCATGAATAACAAACATTTATCATGATATAAGGAAATATAAATAACAACTTTATTATTGCCTATAGGGCATATTTCCTTCAGTCTCCCACTTGCACTAGAGTCAATAATCTAGATTACACAGTAATGATTTTAACACCCATGGAGTCTAGGTGCTGATCATGTTTTGCTCGTGAGAGAGGCTTAGTCAACGGGTTACGCAACATTCAGACACGTATGTATCTTGCAAATCTCTGTTTCTCCTCATTAACTTGATCGCAGATGGAATTGAAGCGTCTCTTGATGTGCTTGGTTCTCTTGTGAAATCTGGATTCCTTTGCCAAGGCAATTGCACCAGTATTGTCACAAAAGATTTTCATTGGACCCAATGCACTAGGTATGACACCTAGACCAGATATGAACTCCTTCATCCAGACTCCTTAATTTGCTGCTTCCGAAGCAACTATGTATTCCGCTTCAAACGTAGATCCCGCCACAACGCTCTGTTTGGAACTGCACCTACTAATAGCTCCACCATTCAATATAAATACGTATCCGGTTTGTGACTTAGAGTCATCCGGATCAGTGTCAAAGCTTGCATCGATGTAACCATTTACGACGAGCTCTTTGTCACCTCCATAAAAGAGAAACATATCCTTAGTCCTTTTCAAGTATTTCAGGATGTTCTTGACCGTTGTCCAGTGATCCACTCCTGGATTACTTTGGTACCTCCCTGCTAAACTAATAGCAAGGCACCCATCAGGTCTGGTACACAACATTGCATACATGATAGAACCTATGTCTAAAGCATAGGGAATGACTTTCATTTTCTCTCTATCTTCTGCAGTGGTCGGACATTGAGTCCGACTCAACTTCACACCTTGTAACACAGGCAAGAACCCTTTCTTTGCTTGATCCATTTTGAACTTCTTCAAAACTTTATCAAGGTACGTGCTTTGTGAAAGTCCAATTAAGCGTCTTGATCTATCTCTATAGATCTTGATGCCCAATATATAAGCAGCTTCACCGAGGTCTTTCATTGAAAAATTCTTATTCAAGTATCCTTTTATGCTATTCAGAAATTTAGTATCATTTCCGATTAACAATATGTCATCCACATATAATATCGAAATGCTCTGAGCTCCCACTCACTTTCTTGTAAATACAGGCTTCTCCAAAAGACTGTATAAAACCATATGCTTTGATCACACTATCAAAGCATATATTCCAACTCCGAGAGGCTTGCACCAGTCCATAAATGGATCGTTGGAGCTTGCACACTTTGTTAGCACCTTTTGGATTGACAAAACCTTCCGGTTGCATCATATACAACTCTACTTTAAGATATCCACTAAGGAATGCAGTTTTGACATCCATTTGCCAAATTTCATAATCATAAAATGCGGCAATTGCTAACATGATTCGGACAGACTTAAGCATCGCTACGGGTGAGAAAGTCTCATCATAGTCAACTCCTTAAACTTGTCAAAAACCTTTCGCAACAAGTCGAGCTTTGTAGACAGTAACATTACCATCAGCGTCAGTCTTCTTCTTGAAGATCCATTTATTCTCTATGGCTTGTTGGTCATCGGGCAATTCAACCAAAGTCCATACTTTGTTCTCATACGTGGATCCCATCTCAGATTTCATGGCCTCAAGCCATTTCGTGGAATTTGGGCTCATCATCGCTTCCTCATAGTTTGTAGGTTCGTCATTGTCAAGTAACATGACTTCCAGAACAGGATTACCGTACCACTTGGGTGCGGATCTTACTCTGGTTAACCTACGAGGAGGTTTAGTAGTAACTTGATCCGAAGTTTCATGATCATCATCATTAGCTTCCTCGCTAATTGGTGTAGGAATCACTGGAACTAATTTCAGTGATGGACTACTTTCCAATTCGGGAGAAGGTACAATTACCTCATCAAGTTCTGCTTTCCTCCCACTCACTTCTTTCGAGAGAAACTCCTTCTCTAGAAAGGATCCATTCTTAGCAACGAATATCTTGCCTTCGGATCTGTGATAGAAGGTGTACCCAACAATTTCCTTTGGGTATCCTATGAAGACACATTTCTCCGATTTGGGTTCGAGCTTATCAGGTTGAAGCTTTTTCACATAAGCATCACAGCCCCAAACTTTAAGAAATGACAACTTGGGTTTCTTGCCAAACCACAGTTCATATGGTGTCGTCTCAACGGATTTAGATGGTGCCTTATTTAACATTAATGCAGCCGTCTCTAAAGCATAACCCAAAAACTATAGCGGTAAATTAGTAAGAGACATCATAGATCGCACCATACCTAATAAAGTGCGGTTACGATGTTCGGACACACCATTACGCTGTGGTGTTCCAGGTGGCGTGAGTTGCGAAACTATTCCGCATTTTTTCAAATGAAGACCAAACTCGTAACTCAAATATTCACCTCCACAATCAGATCGTAGAAACTTTATTTTCTTGTTATGATGATTGATAACCCACAAGTATAGGGGATCGCAACAGTTTTCGAGGGTAGAGTATTCAACCCAAATTTATTGGTTCGACACAAGGGGAGCCAAAGAATATTCTCAAGTATTAGCAGTTGAGTTGTCAATTCAACCACACCTGAAATACTTAATATCTGCAGCAAAGTATTTAGTAGCAAAGTAGTATGGAAGTAATGTTAACAGTGGCAAAAGTAACAGTAGCAGTTTTGTAGTAATCGTAACAGTGGCAACGGAAAAGTAACTAAGCAAAGATCAATATGTGAAAAGCTCGTAGGCAATGGATTAGTGATGGATAATTATGTCGGATGTGATTCCTCATGCAACAGTTATAACATAGGATGACACAGAACTAGCTCCAGTTCATCAATGTAATGTAGGCATGTATTCCGAATATAGTCATATGTGCTTATGGAAAAGAACTTGCATGACATCTTTTGTCCTACCCTCCCGTGGCAGCGGGGTCCTATTGGAAACTAAGGGATATTAAGGCCTCCTTTTAATAGAGTACCGGACCAAAGCATTAACACTTAGTGAATACATGAACTCCTCAAACTACGGTCATCACCGGAGTGGTCCCGATTATTGTCACTTGAGGTTGCCGGATCATAAAACATAGTAGGTGACTATTGACTTGCAAGATAGGATCAACAACTCACATATATTCATGAAAACATAATAGGTTCAGATCTGAAATCATGGCACTCGGGCCCTAGTGACAAGCATTAAGTATAGCAAAGTCATAGCAACATCAATCTCAGAACATAATGGATACTAGGGATCAAACCCTAACAAAACTAACTCGATTACATGATAAATCTCATCCAACCCATCACCGTCCAACAAGCCTACGATGGAATTACTCACGCATGGCGGTGAGCATCATGAAATTGGTGATGGAGGATGGTTGATGATGACGACAGCGACGGATTCCCCTCTCCGGAGCCCCGAACGGACTCCAGATCAGCCCTCCCGAGAGAGATTAGGGCTTGGTGGCTGTTCCGTATCGTAAAACACGATGAATCCTTCCCTCTGATTTTTTTCTCCCCGGACGTGAATATGTGGAGTTGGAGTTGAGGTCGGTGGAGTCTCAGGGGCCCCACGAGGAAGGGGGCACGCCCCAGGGGGTGGGTGCGCCCTACACCCTCGTGGACAGGGTGTGAGCCCCCTAGTGCTGATTTTTTCGCCAGTATTTTTTATTAATTCCAAAAATATTCTCCGTGAAGTTTCAGGTCATTCCGAGAACTTTTATTTCTGCACAAAAATAACACCATGGCAGTTTTGCTGAAAACAACGTCAGTCCGGGTTAGTTCCATTCAAATCATGCAAGTTAGAGTCCAATACAAGGGCAAAAGTGTTTGGAAAAGTAGATACGTTGGAGACGTATCAACTCCCCCAAGCTTAAACCTTTGCTTGTCCTCAAGCAATTCAGTTAACAAACTGAAAGTGATAAAGAAAAAAATTTACAAACTCTATTTGATCTTGTCGTTGCAAATATGTAAAGCCAGCATTCAAGTTTTCAGCAAAGACTATGAGCTAACCATACTCACAATAACATTTAGGTCTCATATTTACTCATATCAATGGCATAATCAACTAGCGAGATATAATAATAAATCTCGGAAGACAACACTTTCTCAAAACAATCATAATATGATATATCATGATGGTATCTCGCTAGCCCTTTCTGAACCACAAAACATAAATGCAGAGCACCCCTGAAGATCAAGGACTGACTAGACATTGTAATTCATGGTAATTCATTGAAAATCAAGGACTGACTAGACTCAAAGTAAATTAAAAGCAATGCATGCAAATGACAGCGGTGCTCTCCAGCTGGTGCTTTTTAATAAGAGGGTGATGACTCAACATAAGAGTAAATAGATAGGCCCTTCACAGAGGGAAGCGGGGATTTGCATAGGTGCCAGAGCTCGAGTTTTGAAACAGAGAGAAATAATATTTTCAGTGGCATACATTCATTGTCAACATAACAACCAAGAGATCTCGATATCTTCCATGCTACACACATTATAGGCGGTTCCCAAGCAGAATGGTAAAGTTTATACTCCCCCACCACCAACAAACATCAATCCATGGCTTGTCCGAAACAATGGGTGCCTCCAACTAACAACAATTCTGGGGGAGTTTTGTTTGCAATTATTTTGATTTAAGCATGGGACTGGGCATCCCGGTTACCAGCCATTTTCTCGTGAATGAGGAGCGGAGTCCACTCCTCGTGAGAATAACCCACCTAGCATGGAAGATATAGACAACCCTAGTTGATACATGAGCTATTCGAGCATACAAAACAGAATTTCATTTGAAGGTTTAGAGTTTGGCACATACAAATTTACTTGGAACGGCAGGTAAATACCGCATATAGGAAGGTATAGTGGACTCATATGGAATAACTTTGGGGTTTATGGCAGTGGATGCACAAGCAGTATTCCCGCTTAGTACAAGTGAAGGCTAGAAAGAGACTGGGAAGCGACCAACTAGAGAGCGACAACAGTCATGAACATGCATTAAAATTAATCAACAATGAGTGCAAGCATGAGTAGGATATAATTCATCATGAACATAAATATCATGGAGGATATGTTGATTTTTTTTCAACTACATGCGTGAACATGTGCCAAGTCAAGCCACTCGAATCATTCAAAGGAGGATACCACCCTATCATAGCACATCACAACCATTTGAATAGCATGTTGGCACGCAAGGTGAACCATTATAAACTCCTAGCTAATTAAGCATGGCATGAACAACTATAATCTCTAACTGTCATTACAAACATGTTTCATTCATAATAGGCTGAATCAGGAACAATGAACTAATCATATTTACAAATACAAGATTGGTCGAGTTCATACCAGCTTCTCTCATCTCAATCAGTCCATCATATATCGTCATTATTGCCTTTCACTCGCACGACCGAACGGTGTGGATAATAATAATAGTGCACGTGCATTGGAATAAGCTGTAATCTGCAAGCATTTAATACAAGGGAGAAGACAAGGTAGTATGGGCTCTTGGTTAAATCAACAATAATGCATATGAGAGCCACTCAAAATTTTCATCATGGTTTTCTCCTCTCGAGCCCAAAGAAAAGAAAAGAAATAAAACTATTTACAGGAAGAGCTCCCAACAAGCAAAACAAGAACGAGAAATCTTTTGGGTTTTCTTTTTAGTTACTACTACTACAAGCATGGAAAGTAAACTAGCTAAAAGTTACAACTATTTTTTTTGTTTTTCTTAAGGTTTTTCAAACACACACAAGAAAAAGACTTAGAAACAAAATAAACTAGCATGGATAGTACAATGAAAAAGTATGAGCACCGACAACTGGAATGAGTGTGTGAACATGAATGTAATGTCGGTGAGAAATACGTACTCCCCCAAGCTTAGGCTTTTGGCCTAAGTTGGTCTATGCCCATGGCTGGCCTGGCGGATACCCAAAGTCGTAGCTGGGGTCGTACTGAGATGTAGCAGCTACTGCCTGACGAGCTGCAGCTTGGAGGCGAGCTGCCTCCGTCCTCCTCTCATACTCGTTTGCCTCCTCCCTGGTTATAACATATCCCCTTTTTGCCTGAAAGTCAAAGAAAGTAGGAGCAGGGAGAGCAACATGGACAGCGCGCTGTCTGTCAAAGATTAGTCGGTACTGAAAGAACTATTCATTCCTCTCAAGAAACTGATGGCGAACCATAGCATTATAATCCAGATAAGCAGGAGGCAACCTAATATCATTTTCACGTATGGGCACATCAAGATAATTAGCTATATGAGTTGCGTAAATTCCCCCAAACAAATCTCCACTTGTACCGTTAAGATGCAACCTTCGTGCAACAATGGCCCCCAAGTTATATTGTTTATCACCTAATACCGCACTCTTGAGGACACAAAGATCTAGAACGCACATGTGACAAGCCTCATCTTTACCATCAATGCATCTACCTTTAAAGAGAGAAAAATAATGTATGGAAGGGAAATGAATGCTCCCTATGGTAGCTTGTGTGATTTCTCTAGATTCCCCCACAGTGATACTAGCAAAAAAAATCTTTATATTCAGATTTGCGAGGTTCACTAACATTACCCCACTGCGGGAGGTTACATGCAATATTAAAATCTTCTAGGTCCATGGTATATGATTTATCATAGAGATCAAATAAGACAGTGTGAGAATTGCGCAAAGATGTAAATTTAAACCTCCTCAGAAAGGAATCAGTTAGGTAGTGGTATTGTAAGCACTTATCTGACACGAAGTTCTCAAGATCAGCATTACGCACATACGCGTCAAACTCATCTTTGATACCTGCTTGGACCATAAACTCCTCTAACGGCCATTCACAAGGCCGCACTTGAGCTTCCCTCGGTGGTTCATCGTCCGGCTCACGTATCGCGAGCCTTGGCCCTTGCTTCCTTGAGGAACCACCTTGGTACATTTTTCTAAACGTTTTTCTTTCTTTGAAAAATTTCTGAAATTTTTAGTGACTCAAAATAAAAGTGAAACAAACTCAACAAGATTGATAGGAACTACTCCCACAAATGCCTAGAGGCTATATCATGCATTAAAACTACTTTGGACCATATAAATTTGACATGCAAGCTCAAGAACAGGGTCACCTTAGCAGCAAAATTTTGCAATAAATAAAACACTAGACGAAAACTAATTGGACCATTGGAGGAGTCGCATACCGAAGAACAATCCCCCAAAACAGTTTTGTGAATGAAGCTTTGAGCAAGGAGATCGAAAATGGCAGCAAGATGAGCTAGAAGACGGGTTTGAGCTATGGGAGGATTTTTTCTGGAGGAAGACGAAGTGAGTGGGTGCTGGAGTAAGTGGAGGGGGTCCACGTGGGGCCCACAAGGCAGGGGCGCGCCCCAGGGGGTGGGCGCACCCTGCACCCTCGTGGCCAAATGGTGGGTCCCCCTGGTGTGTTCTCAGTGCCAGATATTCTTAAATATTCTACAAAAAGTCATATATAATTTTCAGGACATTTGGACAACTTTTATTTTTGGGGTTTTTTTATTACAAGGATAATTCAAAAAACAGACAGAAAATACTATTTTTGCTTTATTTAATCTAAATAACAGAAATTAAAAGGAGGGTACAGAGAGTTGTGCTTTCTAACTTCATCCATCTCATGCTCATCAAAAGGAATTCACTAACAAGGTTGATCAAGTCTTGTTAACAAACTCTTTCCGACTCGCATGAAACCGGAGAATTTTAGAATAACACTAGGTTACCTCAACGGGATATGCACGTCCCCAACAATAAGAATGTCATATTTCTTCTTGACAGTAGGAAGAGGGAATTCAAAACCTCCAATAATAATCATTGAAATTTTTCCGATTGAATTGATACTGTGGACTTGAGGTTGTTTCCTCGGAAAGTGTACCATATGCTCATTACCATTAACACGAAAAGTGGCATTGCCTTTGTTGCAATCGATAACACACCCTGCAGTATTCAAAAAGGGTCTACCGAGGATAATCTACATACTATCGTCCTCGGGAATATCAAGAATAAAAAAGCCCGTTAAAATAGTAACGTTTGCAACCACAACAGGCACATCCTCACAAATACCGACAGGTATAGCAGTTGATTTATCGGCCATTTGCAAAGATATTTCAGTAGGTTTCAAATTATTCAAATCAGGTCTACGATATAAAGAGAGAGGCATAACACTAACACCGGCTCCAAGATCACATAAAGCAGTTTTAACATAGTTTCTTTTAATGGAGCATGGTATAGTTGGTACTCCTGGATCTCCTAGTTTCTTAGGTATTCCACCTTTAAAAGTATAATTCGCAAGCATGATGGAAATTTCAGCTTCCGGTATCTTTATTTTATTTGTAACAATATCTTTCATATACTTAGCATAAGGATTCATTTTAAGCATATCAGTCAAACGCATGCGCAAAAAGATAGGTCTAATCATTTCGGCAAAGCGCTCAAAATACTCATCATCCTTTTTCTTGGATGGTTTAGGAGGAAAAGGCATGGTTTTCTGAACCCATGGTTCTCTTTCTTTACCATGCTTCCTAGCAAGGAAGTCTCTCTTATCATAACCTTGATTCTTTGATTGTGGGTTATCAAGATCAACAACAGGTTCAATGTCTACATCATTGTTATTGCTAGGTTGAGCATCAACATGAACATTATCATTAACATTATCACTGAGTTCATGTTCATTACCAGATTGTGTTTCAGCATCAGAAATAGAAATATCATTGGGATTCTCAGGTGTGTCAACAACAGGTTCACTAGAGGCATGCAAAGTCCTATCATTTTTCTTTTCCTTCTTCTTAGAAGGACTAGGTGCATCAACATTAGTTCTCTGAGAATCTTGCTCAATTCTCCTAGGGTGGCCCTCAGGATACAAAGGTTCCTGAGTCATTCTACCCCCTCTAGTCACAACTCTAACAGCATTATCATTTTTCTTATTCTTTAATTCATTGAGCAAATCATGTTGTGCTTTAAGCACTTGTTCTACCTGAGTGGTAACCATAGAAGCAGGTTTACTAATGAGTTTAAGTTCACCTTTAACTCTAGACATATAATCACTCAAGTGTTCAATCATATAAGCATTTCGTTTCAATTGTCTACCAACATAAGCATTGAAGTTTTCTTGTTTAACTATAAAATTATCAATCTCATCTAAGCATTGGCTAGCAGACTTATAACGAGGAATATCACCTTCATCAAATCTATAGAGAGAATTTACCTTTACTACCTGTGTCGGGTTATCAAGACCATGTATTTCTTTAATAGGTGGTAAATTCTTAACATCTTCAGCTTTAATACCCTTTTCTTTCATAGATTTCTTTGCCTCTTGCATATCTTCAGGACTGAGAAATAGAATACCTCTTTTCTTCGGAGTTGGCTTAGAAGTTGGTTCAGGAAGTGTCCAGTCATTATCATTACTCAATATATTATTCAACAGCAATTCAGCTTGCTCAACAGTTCTTTCCCTGAAAACACAACCAGCACAACTATCCAGGTGGTCTCTAGAAGCATCGGTTAGTCCATTATAAAAGATATCAAGTATTTCATTTTTCTTGAGAGAATGATCAGGCAAAGCATTAAGTAATCGGAGAAGCCTCCCCCCAAGCTTGTGGGAGACCCTCTTCTTCAATTTGCACAAAATTATATATTTCCCTTAAGGCATCTTGTTTCTTATGAGCGGGGAAATATTTAGCAGAGAAGTAATAAATCATATCCTAGGGACTACGCACACAACCAGGAGCAAGAGAGTTAAACCATGTCTTAGCATCACCCTTTAATGAGAACGGAAATAACTTAAGGATATAGTAGTAACGAATTTTTTCCTCATGAGTGAATAGGGTGGCTATATCATTTAATTTAGTAAGATGTGCCACAACAGTTTCAGATTCATAGCCATAAAAAGGATCAAATTTAACCAAAGTAATTAACTCAGGATCAACAGAGAAATAAGATCCTTATCAGAAATACAGATAGGTGAAGTAGCAAAAGCAGGGTCATACTTCATTCTAGCATTCAAAGACTTTTCTTTTAGCTTAACTAACAGTTTCTTAAGATCATATCTATCTTTGCAAGCAAAAAAGTCTCTAGCAGTTTCTTCATCCATAACATAACCCTCGTGCACATCGGAAATTCATATCTAGGGGGAGAATCTTCATCATCACTTCCATCAATATTATCAGTTTCAATAATTCCATTCTCTCTAACCCTAGCAAATTGTTCATCAAGAAATTCACCTAGTGGCACAGTATTATCAAGCATAGAAGTAGTTTCATCATAAGCATCATGCATAGCAAAAGTGGCATCATCAATAACATGCGACATATCAGAATCAATAACAGGTGTAGGTGTCACAAGTTTACTCAAAACAGAAGGTGAATCAAGTGCAGAGCTAGATGGCAGTTCCTTACCTCCCGTTGTAGCTAAGGGAAAAATCTTGGTTCTTTCATCTTTCAAGTTCCTCATAGTGATCAACAGATATAAATCCCAAATGACTCAAAGAATAGAGCTATGCTCCCATAGCGGCCTTGAAAAATAGTCTTGATAACCCACAAGTATAGGGGATCGCAATAGCAGGTTTTCGAGGGTAGAGTATTCAACCCAAATTTATTGATTCGACACAAGGGGAGCCAAAGAATATTCTCAAGTATTAGCAGCTGAGTTGTCAATTCAACCACACATGAAAGACTTAATATCTGCAGCAGAGTATTTAGTAGCAAAGTAGTATGGAATTAACGGTAACGGTGGCAAAAGTAACAGTAGCAGTTTTATAGTAATCGTAACAGTGGCAACGGAAAAGTAACTAAGCAAAGATCAATATGTGAAAAACTCGTAGGCAATGGATCAGTGATGCATAACTATATCTGATGCGATTCCTCATGCAACAGTTATAACATAGGGTGACACGGAACTAGCTCCAGTTCATCAATGTAATGTAGGCATGTATTCCGAATATAGTCATACGTGCTTATGGAAAAGAACTTGCATGATATCTTTTGTCCTACCCTCCCGTGGCAAGGCCGGGTCCTATTGGAAACTAAGGGATATTAAGGCCTCCTTTTAATAGAGTACCGACCAAAGCATTAACACTTAGTGAATACATGAACTCCTCAAACTACGGTCATCATCGGGAGTGGTCCCGTTTATTGTCACTGCCGGGGTTGCGGATCATAACACATAGTAGGTGACTATTGACTTGCAAGATAGGATCAAGAACTCACATATATTCATGAAAACATAATAGGTTCAGATCTGAAATCATGGCACTCGGGCCCTAGTGAGAAGCATTAAGCATAGCAAAGTCATGGCAACATCAATCTCAGAACATAATGGATGCTAGGGATCAAACCCTAACAAAACTAACTCGATTACATGATAAATCTCATCCAACCCATCACCGTCCAGCAAGCCTACGACGGAATTACTCACGCACGGCGGTGAGCATCATGAAATTGGTGATGGAGGATGGTTGATGATGACGATGACGACGGTTTCCCCTCTCCAGAGCCCCGAACGGACTCCAGATCAGCCCTCCCGAGAGAGATTAGGGCTTGGCGGCGGCTCCGTATCGTAAAACACAATGAATCCTTCTCTCTGATTTTTTTTCTCCCCGAACATGAATATATGGAGTTGAAGTTGAGGTCGGTGGAGTCTCAGGGGGGCCACGAGGCAGGGGGCGCGCCCTGCACCCTCGTGGACAGGGTGTGGGCCCCCTTGTGGACAGAGTCGGGGAATTTTTGGTAGAAATTTTGGCAGCATAACACGTTGGGGAGAATCCAAAATAACAATGGTATTATAACTGATATACCACATATGAGAGTAGAAATACAACTTGTGTGCTTTGTCTCCTCCTATACCATCAATACCAGGATGGTCTACCTACTCCTATGCATCCATCCTACCAACACAACTAGCAATTCTGAAAAACAACAAGATAGACTAACAAATCTTGACGACAACAAACAGCTCTCATCCATCGTCATGGCCTCAGGCTTCATCATGAAGATGCATGTCTGTCCTTGTTCAGTCACATCACAAACTATGCATCAATCAGGCCCTTGCCACCGAAACCGATGATCCGCACCACTAAACATCACATTCAGCAGCAACCAAAACACCAGGACAAACTCAGTTTACACCACCCATTCATCTTCTCGCCCTCCTAGGGCGCACCATCGAATCAAAGAAGAAGAAGAACCCAAGTTGATGAATGCAGGCATATCCTTGCTTGCCCATCCTGTTATAGTCTCCATCCCCATGGCCATGCCACCAGAGGTGCTGTTCAACAATAAAGTAAAGAATTGTCCAAATCAGGGCAATGCTTAAACCATGATGAACAATCAAGGAAGAAGGTATGCCTTGAACAACCTGTAGCAACGTCACATATATTCAAAGAACATTTACTAATTAACCAAAATAATCATTCATATGAGAGAAACAGTAGTTTAAAGTGCTTGTTTTACAGACCACATTGCCATATTTTGTTGGCTGAATGATTTCAACTTTTCATGGCCATATTTTTTCTAGTAGATATGCCATGGTGGGCAAGGAGATCGCCTACTTCGTGAAGATCTACCGCTAGTGAGGCAAGTCATTCGTGGGCGACGGCCATGGTGGGATAGACAAGGTTGCTTCTTCGTGGACCCTTCGTGGGTGGAGCCCTCCGTGGACTCATGGCAGATTGCTACCCTACGTGGGTTGAAGTCTCCATCAACGTGGATGTACGATAGCACCATCTATCGGAACCACAACAAAAACATCCGTGTCTCCAATTGCATTTGAATCCTCCAAACCCTTCCCTTTACATTCTTGCAAGTTGCATGCTTTATTTTCTCCGCCAATATACTCTCTGCATGCTTGCTTGAATTGTGTGAAGATTGCTTGACTTGTTCAAAGATAGCTAAAATCTGCCAAAATCTAAAATTGGGAAAAGGTTAGGTTTTTATTGGTCAAGTAGTCTAATCACCCCCCCCCCCCCCCTCTAGACATACTTCAAGGGCCTACACAAGACCGCCGGAACATTTTGCATTACCCAAAAATACAATATATTTCTTCCTCACTGTAAACATCCCTACACTGATATACAAGTTGCAGCCTTTACTCCAACAAACATGTTATGGACCAAGTTGTGGTGCAAAACCCAGAATTAAATCTGCTCAATGTTAACTTAAACTATCAAGTTGCAGCCAACAACACCCAACTGAACCCTAGAGCAAGTGTGGTAAAAAGACTTGTTCCTTTTGCATCAAGTTCTACAACATAAACAGTAGCATGCCAAGATCCTAAATAAATATCAAACCCCGAGAATTAGTATATACAGTAGCACAAGGGCCTAACCAGCACAGGAACCAATTTCAACAACAAGCTCATCACAATCACAAGATTTTGGTGGCCAAAAGACTACCACTACATACAGAAAGACCACATAAGCAAACCCTAAATCATTGGCTCGATGGCCAGACCATCTCAGGGCGCAGGGAGAGAGGAAGGAGATCAGGCACTCACCAAAACCCCCATAGCCGGCCATGAAGGTTACGGTGCAGCCACCTTCACCCCGTAGGTGTCAGGTTACTATACACTGAAAACACATACACTTATGTTATATGCCTTGGCATGACCTCGCAGCTCTTCGATTTTCTAGAAAAAACAATGAGCCACAGTTAGATACGATATGTAATTTTGTTAGCACACATGAAGTACTTGATTGACATATACTCTTAGCTCTAGATCAACACACTCAACAATATGGAAAGATCCAGATCAAGAGATGTAAAATTAACAATGCTGCTGGCAGAATATCAAGTGAGCAACAACAACAGATAAATAAAAACACACACACAAACTGCTTCCCGATGCTCCAACTAGATTAGTTGTTATAGTTCTTGGAAATAATTCTATAGTAAATCACATCTCATTTCTGAACTAGCATTACAGTCTTTTAACTTCTTCTAAGCCTTTTGTCCCAAACAAGTTGGGGTAGGCTAGATATGAAACCCTTTCACGAGTACTTCCCAGGAGGTCACCCATCCTAGTACTACTCTCGCCCAAATGGGTTTCATACCCAAAGGACTGGCTAGTTTTTACGTTGGCTCGCCAAGCCTATCACAACCCTTATATATGAAACCCTTTCACAAGGACTTCCCAGGAGGTCACCCACCCTAGTACTACTCTCGCTCAAATAGGTTTCATACCCATGGGACTGGCTAGTTTTTACGTTGGCTTGCCAAGCCTATCACAACCCTCCTCCTTTACCCAGGCTTGAGACCGCCTATGCTTAAAAGACATAGGCGGAGTTCATTACAGTCTTTTAACTCTTCTTACAAAATGTTCAATAGCCAAAGAATGCTTAACACACTATACCATTGTAATTATTTAGCAGTAAACATAAATCAACATTACAATGCTTGCTAAACAACGTGCTACTTGACAGGGCTAGTTGAATCATCAAGAAACATATAAATATCCTCATCCTATATTGAGTGTAAGGATCAAGATTAAGCGAGACCGAGAGCATCTCACGTGGAGGGTACACCTGTACAAAGTGCAGCATTATTCTGACCTAATGCACACCAACAGTGAACAAAACATAATGTGTGTACCGCTAACTTGATGTACAATATATCTAGGCTCAAAACAGTACCTACTAACTGGATAATTCCATAGCAGCAAAGATAAGCTATAACATAGACCAGGGGTCACATTTGCTCTACTCCGTCGGCCACATAGTTACTGCATGATAGGTGGGATATAGCCAGGTGCTCAGAGGGACACGTCATCATTAAACAACAAATCATTGATGGCATGGATGATTCCTCGACAACGACACTTTATTACCCGAGTAATTCCAGTCACTTTCAGCACCGCGAAAAAGGCCATTACAATTATTACATGAGAGTTCAGACACTTTCAGCCCAAGAAAATTGTTAGCAACGTCACTAATTAATAGTGTGCAAATGAACCACAGCTAAGCAAGAATCACTAGTTTCACATCAAGTGCATTTTCAAGCGCCACTAACTAAAACTGCAGAACCTGGATAAAGATCAACAGTCATATTAGTTCCAACTACTAGTGTCGCCTGAAGTAGTCGATTTGGAACAGATTTGAATTAACTATACTAATGCAACAACTTATCTGTGTGTCTTCTTTCAGTTCATTAATTAGTCTAGTTCTTTCACTAACACCATAGCTTTCAATACAGTACCAAGATGCCAACATGGAGGAACATATCATTCTTCAAAATACAAACACGCAGAAGTCAATAACCATTAAATTTTCTATTGCTGGATGACTGTTGTGACAGAGAGCATGAGAGGGCAGAGGGGAACCATCATCCAGAGGTGAAGAATAAGCAGACACCAGAGCAGCAGGGCGGGCGGCGTCGGAGTGAGCACTAGAGCAAGCAGAACTGCTTTGCCGACCAAACTTGTGTCAAACAGTCTCCGCGCCATGGTACGCCTAGCAACAAGGCTGCTCCATGCTACGACCAGGTTTCGCCGCTGGCTGGCGCGACAAATTAGACAATGATGAAGAGAATGTGCCAGACAGGGTATTGCCGGTAAGCCTCCTCTTGGCAGCACAATAAATAGTCAGAACATCTACTGATAGCATGTCTTGTGTGCAATATTCCATGAATGGGAAACCTTCAGAATATAGTTCTTTCATGGTACAGTAGAACAATAGTGCACTTACAAGCTGGGGATTTCACCAGAGAAGTGGTCAATGGAGTGACCAGGCGTCACAAGCTTTGTTCGCTTGCCAAGGCTACTGGGGTTCACCCATTGATGTTGTTGTTCTGCAGTAGGTTGTAACCGAGAGGAGAGGGAGAAGAAAAGGTAAGATCTCGGCTGGTTTAAATCATGCAGTTAATTTAATCTTTCAAAGACACAAGCAAGCATGTAGAAAGGTCTCGGTTCGTTTAATCATGAAAGTTGCCGATGGTACAGCTGAACAAAATTCAGATAAACATAGCTTTAAGCTAGCTGCAGAAGAGTAACTAAGTGTGAATAGTACCCTGTTATGGAAAGCTATGCTACCCTACCCGCATGCTAAGATTTTATTGAGTTTCTTCCCTGCCTGCTGCAACTTACTTTCAAATTTCGCCATACTTTGGTTGGGTGTGCTGTACATGACATGAACATGAGCTATATATTCAACGTAAAGATAGATTAAGCGAGACCAAAAGCATCTCACGTGGAGAGTACACCCGTACAAAGTGCAGCGTTATTCTGACCTAATGCACACCAACAGTGAACAACACATAATGTGTGTACCACTAACTTGCTGTACAATATCTCTATGCTCAGAACAGTACCTACTAACCGGATTAATTCACAGCAGCAAAGATAAGTTATAACATAGACCAGGGTTCACTTTTCCTCTAATCCGTCGGCCACATAGTTATTGCATGATAGCTGGGATATAGCCAGGTGCTCCGAGGGACACGTAATCATAAAACAATAAATCATGCATTGATGGCGTGGATGATTCCTCGACAACAACACTTCATTACCCAAGTAATTACAGTCACTTAGCACCGCGAAAAAGGCCATTACAGTTATTACTTGAGAGTTGAGACACTTTCAGCCCAAGAAAATTGTTAGCAATGTCACTAGTTAATAGTGTGCAAATGAACCGCATCTAAGCAAGAATAACTAGTTTCACATCAAGTGCATTTTCAAGCGCCACTTGTTAGATAACTACAAATGCAGAACCTAGATAAAGATCAACATTCATATTACTTGCAGCTACTAGTGTTGCCTCAAGTAGTCGATTTTAAAGAAAACAGATTTGAATTAACTATACTAATGAAACAACTTATCTGTGTGTCTTCTTTCATTTTGTTAATTAGTCAAATTCTTTCGCTAACACCATAGCTTTTGATACAGTACCAAGATGCCAACATGGAGGAGCATATCATTCTCCAAAATACAAACAGTAATAAATACACAGAAGTCAATAACCATGTGGGAACACTAACGTTGCCATGACACGGTGCCCAGCATAAAATTTTCTACAGCTTCATGACTATGGGGACAGAGAGCATGAGAGGGTAGAGGGGAACCGACAACTTACTTATGCCGGAGGTGAAGAAGCGGACACCAGAGAGGGAAGGCGGGAGGTGTCGGTGTGAGCGCCAGAACAAGCGGAACTGCTCCTCCGACCAAACTTGTGTCAAAAGGCATCATCTCCGCGCCATGGTACGCCCAACAACAAGGCTGATCAACGCTGCAACCAGGTTTCACTGCTGGAGACGCGACAAATTAGCCAATGATGAAGGGAATGAGCCAGACAGGGTATTGTTGTTAAGCCTCCTGTTAGCAGCACAATAGAACAGTGAGAACATCTACTGATATCATGGGAAACATTCAGAATAAGTTCTTTCATGATACAGTAGAACAACAGTGCACTTACAGGCTGGGGATTTCACCAGAGAAGTGGTCAATGGGAGACTGGGCGTCCTATGCTTTGTTCGCCTTCCAAGGCTGCTGTGGTTCACCCATTGATATTGTTGTTCCGTAGTAGATTGTAACCAAGAGGAGAAGGAGAAGAAAAGGTAAGATCTCAGTTTGTTTAACTCATGCAGTAAATTTAATCTTTCAAAATTACAAGAAGCATGTAGAAAGGTCTCGGTTTGTTCATGAAAGTTGCCAATGGTACAGCTGAACAAAGTTAAGACAAACTTAACTTTAAGCTAGCTGTGCAAGAGTAATTAAGTGTGTGTAGTACCCTGTTATGGAAAGCTATGCTACCCTACCCGCCTGCTAAGATTTCATTTGGTTTCTTCCCTGCCTGCTGCAACTTAATTTCAAATTTCGCAGTACTTTGGTTGGGTGTGCTGTACATCACATGAACAGGAGCTATATATATATTCTATGTATCAGTTGCTGCACAAAGAGCTGCATATATATTCAGCAAGTTTGTATCAGCCAGGCTAGTGCGATATTCAGAAAGGCAGAGAAGAGAGGAAGGAGATGCGCTTACCATGGCTGTTATGGCTCAGAGGAAGAAGAGCCTACCACCACGCACCTCGATGAACCACTTGTACGCTGCTGTACCGACAGAATCATGTTGCTGCTGCACAAGGACAAGAAAACATAACAAATGTCTCAAATCAAAAAAGGACAAAAGAATTGTTTATGACAATAAGGAAGTCTCCAATAGCATAAAGCAATAATCTGATTGGGAGAAACAGTTCTGAAGAAAGCAGAGCATGTTCAATAGTTTTAGGCATCAGTAAACAGTAGTATCGGCTGTGGATACTGGGGAATGGAGAAGAATCTGAATCCACTAGCATAATATTATATCTAGTTCTAAAATTTAAGGTGAAGTGATCCACTAGCATAATGGAGATGAAAGTTCAATTTGATGTGAAGTGATCCGATTGCAGAAACTTTCAGAAAAATTATAGAAAATGGAGAGGCAGCTTATAGCCGTGGTTGGTTTACAAAGAAAATCACATATCTTGGGTGAACAGAATGATTATGCTCCTTAACTACAGTGAGATATGTGATGATCTAACGGGAAAAACCTAAACCTTCACACCCTGTTATAACTGAATATATATATGTGGAGAAAAACTGAACCTTTGCACTTTATTCCTATGTGTGAAAATCAGCTCTGGGTAGGTGGAAGAACAAATCATATTCATTGCAAACACTGCACCTTTTCGCTTTGTTTTAACTGAATTTATATGTGGAAAAAAATGAACCTTTACATTTTGTTCCTATGTGTAAAAATCTACGCTGTATATGTGGAGGAACAGGTCATGTTCAGTGCAAAAGACTGAACCTTTACACTCTATTTTAACTGGAAAAATCTGCTATTAAAAAGCCTGAATATGTGCCCATATTCACTGAATAAACTGAATATATATGCCATATTCAGTGCATAAACTGAATGTATATGCCCATATTCAGTGAAGAAACTAAACACTTAGTGCTTAAAGTGAATATATATGTCATCTTTGTGTCTAAATTCTGAACCTTTACTTTGTTTTAACTTAAGAAAACTGAATATTTGATCATATTCAATGCAAAACAGAATGTAGGTTATGTGTAAGTGCTGCTTCAAACATGACAGATGATGTCCCAAGAGCAAGCACGGGAAGACCAAGAAGTGAAGTGCGAGTGCAAGAATGTATTGTGCCGTGTCGTGTGCTACTGTTAGCATTTGTTCAGCAAGAAACAATTATGTCGTTCAATAAAAATCAAGAGATGATGCACTTGCGTACAAGGAGTAAGTGATAGCAGACATCCTGTTGATGGGCGGAAAGTACTACTATTTGCAGTGTGCAGTTCAAATTGCCGGCATTGTTAATATGGTTATATATCTCACAACAGAACTATGGTTCTATAATTGCTTCATCCAAGCTATATTCCCCAGTTCGAATTGAACCGCTGAAATTCCGAGCAAAGTTGTGGTTATAATAACAGTATGTGTCAAGTGTTAACTGAAGCAGATCATGCAAGGTATTCAGATATTCAAAAGGTTTGCAAGTTGACACACTAGAACAATTAAGCTGCTCCAAATTGGGACCGCACATCCAGCTCCTGTTAAGAAAATAAAACTAAACTGAAATTGAAAAACATGTAATTCATTCATTCTCCAAAGTTATGCAAGCTTACCACTGGAGTTGCTTAATTGGCGTGAAGAATAATTCCCACGGCCACCTTTTCCAGCTTGCCCTTGCGTCCCAGGTCTTCATCGGGGTTCAACAGATTTTTTGCTGCTCTGTAAGATAAAGAAAAGGATATGTTAACCTTCAAAAAAAAGGGTACTCATATGTAGTAACTATGCCAATATGTTATGACATCTTATATGCCCATCTTAGTCCTGTGGTAGCTGTTATAAACCAATACGGTTGACTTGGTCAAAGTTAAACAAGTTTGACTTAGGACATAGCTAGAACTTTGATTAATTTGAATGGAGGAGTATCACCAATGAAATGAGCCAAACATCCCATGTTAGCTCATGCCACAATAATACTTATCCAAAAATATTTTTTATCACCATTATATTGCAATGACATGCCAACTAATAGTGGAAGCTTGATTGTGCAAACAGATTAAAGACCAGATAAAGATGTGGGAAAGTATGGCACCGTAGCAATATGAGCATCAAAATATGGGGAGTCCTCTTACCTCCTTTTTCTTGTCACACTTTCTTTCCACCTTATGGAAGGTATCTGAAATAATCAGAGATCTTGTCAAGGTACAATTATACAAAAAGATCTAGCATCAAATGTGCGACAATAAATACAATAAACAGTGGCGAGATGACATGCAGCAAAGCAATAAAGGGATGGCTGCTCCAGGATCTCTCTCTTTCAAAATAACTCCAAACTACAAGTGATTCTGTACGAGGGATCCGGAGGCGGGGAGCAGAGGAAGAGGAGGAGCTCACCATGGTTGTTATGTAGCGAATGCCGAACAGGCAACGGGTCCGCCCAACGGAACAGCCTAGCACCGCGCGCCTCGATGAACCGCTTGTCCTCTTTCTTCTGTACCAACGGATTCCTGCTGCTGAACTATGGTTCTATAACTGCTTCATCCAAGCATATTCCCCAATTTGAATTGAACCGCTGAAATTCCAAGCAAAGTTGTGGTTATATACACTGTATGTGTCAAGTGTTAACTGAAGCCAATCATGCAAGATATTCAGATATTCGAAAAGTTTGCGAGTTGACACACTAGAACAACTAAGCTTCTCCAAATAAGGACCGCACACCAGATTCGTCTCCAGTTAAGAAAACTAAACTAAACTGAAATTGAAGAGCATGTGTTTCTTTTGTTTAGCACGACAAAATCATGTAATTCTTCTCTCACATGTGGCGACAACAAGCTGGAGATTAATTGAAGGGCCGATTCCTTATCTCTTTGGTTGCATACCGAGCCAGCTGGCCGCCAGTCCGCCACCATGGCATATTGCCAGTCATGTCGCGGACAAGTGGATCCATCCCTAGCGCAAAGCAATAACAGTAAAATACCATTTGCCGGGAGCATGTGCTGATTGGACAAGCGGAATTAGGAATATAACGCATACCTCTGGGAACAGTAGAACAAGGAGAAGGCAGAGGTGATGCGCCAACGAGGTTGGAGGAGAAGGCCGCAACAAGATTTGCCTTATGGAGGTAAGCCCGGCCCCAAAGCACGGGGCACCGCCATGGCTCCGGCGACGACGTCAGGAAGAAGAAGCCCCCAGTGAGGCATCGGCCCTGCAGCGGAACCAGTACGGAGGTTGGACGCGGAAGGAGGGAGGGAGAGAGAGTTTCGGGCCGCGCCGGAGGTTGGACGCGGAAGGATGAGGGCGCGGTGGCGGTGCGTGCTGGGGCCTCCCTATGAAGAGAAGGAGAGGGTGGGGGGCGCCGGCGATGGGGTAGAGGGCGGAGGCCTGGAGGTCTCCGGCGGAGCAGGGGAAAGGCAGTCGCCGGTGGGGTTAGGGAGAGAGAGGTGGTCGGCGGCGGCTGTGGTTGGGGTTGGGCGAGTCCGGAAGGAGGAAGACAGCAACGGCTTGGGTGAGTTTGGACTAGGTTCTGGGCCTCTCCCTCTCTACCCGGTTGGGTCAGGGTGGGGTTGGTTGGATTTTCGCCTCTCCTTCGGTCCTTCCTAACCATTTTCATTTCCGCGCGCCCGGGGATTTCCTGCAGGTCTCTTTGAAAACTTTTTACTCTTTGGCGTGGGCGGGCGGCCCTGCGAGAGCGGGAGCTTTCGAACCGTGTGAGAGCGAATGAGTTTTCGGGAATGATTCTGATTGGTCAGGCTTGGGTTCCCACGGTTTTATCCCCTCTTTATAGATGATCCATTTATTTCCCTTTTAGATTTAACGGTGAACACTTTATATCACGTGGATCACGCTTCTTCCTTTTTATAAAACCCAACAATTAATTTTAGCCTAAGTTTCTTCATGTATTAATATATATCTAGCTATATATAAAATCTACAAAACATGTCCAATATAAATATATTATGAAACTAAAAAAATACGTTGAAATGATTTTTTTAGTGGGGTTGCTTTGGATTTTCGCGTTCCATTTGAACCATTTTCACTTTGGCGCCGGCAGGCCTGTGTTGGTGTACAAAAGTAGGGACGCTCCTTTTTACCCCATTACTTGTGCACGGACAGTCGGAGTCGCGCCCATAGCCACACTAGGCAGGGCAGGGGAGGGAAGCCGGAAAGAAGCCAAAGGCGTGAGGCGATCAGAGGCAACGCTAAGACTAGAAACACAAAGAGCAAAGGGGGCAAGGTGGACTCCCCCGGCAGGACCCTTGCCGGGGCAACTTGCCCAACACCAATAGAGCGAGCCACCCTTGAGCCCACCGGTTCCAACCCAACCAACTACGTTAGGACCAGGGCTCGGGAGGCACCTCCGTGGTGGCATGCAGATCTTTGTCAAGACCATAGATATATGAGATCAGATGAGGATCAGAAGACAACGACCCTCGGCGAGATCCTCGCAAAGGAAACCCACAAGACCCCCGGCAAGCGTCTTGCCGGGGACGACTGCGACACCACGGCAAGACCCTTGCCGGGCTCCCCGGCAAGGCCCTTGCTGAGGGCGTCAGCAGGGCCACTGCCAGGCCCGCACCAACCAAGACTCTGCCGCCGTTCTCATGCAGCTACCAGCCCAACCAGCTGGGCAGGCACATGCGTGGCAACATGCAGCTTCTAGGCCAAATCAGCAAGCACCTGCGTGGTGGCATGCAGATCTTCATGAAGGCCCTACCACCGCGCCACCTCAGCTGCCTGCATGCCTACATGGCGCTGCATGCATCGCTGGCCTGGGCGCGTGTCGGAGCGAGGCGGAGCGGCGACGGACGGGGCGAGCCTCGTTCCCGTCCCCGATAAAGCTAATGGACACGTAAGCTAATGCACTTTGTCCCGTAATGCCGTGCGATAAGCTCGCGCACTGTAGGCCTTTCCACCTCCTGTGTGCCACTGTGGCAACCCCTTTTCCCTATAAAAGGAGGCCCGAGGCGACCAGGAGAGGGATTCGGCTTTTTTGAACTACACAGCCACGGTAGCTAGTTCGAAAGCTCAGGAACACTCAATACATCCACCAAAGCAGGACTAGGGTTTTACGCATCCTCGCGGCCCGAACCTGGGTAAACGATCCGTGTGCTTGCTCCTAAACCTGCTCTTCTCACGACCCCGCGCCCGCCGACCGTAGAAGGGATCACAGTGATCCCATAGGTGTCGTTCCCGCCGACATCTTTGGCGTGCCAGGTAGGGGCCGCGCTATTGTGAGAATCTGTTCTAGCAGTTAGCCTAGCAGTTCTTCGTCGCCATGGCTCCCAAGAAGAAGGCGGCCACGGCGGTCGGTTCGTTGGGGGCCAGACGGCCCGTACCGATGAGGGCGATTAGTGGGCCGGTCGCGGACAGGACCCGAGGCGCGGCCCGCGAGCACCAACATCACTCTGGCAGTCAGAGCCTGGCGAGCGGCATCGTTCGTGCGCAAGACAGCGGGCCGCACGCCACAAAATCCGGAGATGAAGCTGGGCCCCTCGCAGGCGGCGCGGGGCCCTCCGGGGTCGCCGCCATGCCACCCACGGGCGGCGCGACAACCTCCAAGACGCCCACCCCGGCGCTCTTCCCATGGTGTTCGCGACGAGTAGCGTCTGAAGGAAATATGCCCTATAGGCAATAATAAAGTTATTATTTATTTCCTTATTTCATGATAAATGTTTATTATTCATGCTAGAATTATATTAACCGGAAACATAATACATGTGTGAATACATAGACAAACATAGTGTCACTAGTATGTCTCTACTTGACTAGCTCGTTAATCAAAGATGGTTGAGTTTCCTAGCCATAGACATGAGTTGTCATTTGATTAACGGGATCACATCATTAGGAGAATGATGTGATTGACTTGAATCATTCCGTTAGCTTTGCACTTGATCGCTTAGTATGTTGCTATTGCTTTCTTCATGACTTATACATGTTCCTATGACTATGAGATTATGCAACTCCCATTTATCGGAGGAACACTTTGTGTGCTACCAAAGCGTCACAACGAATCGGGTGATTATAAAGGTGCTCTACAGGTGTCTCCGAAGGTACTTGTTGAGTTGGCGTATTTCGAGATTAGGATTTGTCACTCCAATTGTCGAAGAGGTATGTGCAGGCCCTCTCAAGAATGCACATCACTATAAGCCTTGCAAGCAATGTGACTAATGAGTTAGTTATGGATGATGCATTACATAACGAGTAAAGAGACTTGCCAAGAATTTAGATTGAACTAGATATTGAGATACCGACGATCGAATCTCAGGCAAGTAACATACCGATGACAAAGGGAACAACGTATGTTGTTATGCGGTTTGACAGATAAAGATCTTCGTAGAATATGTGGGAGCCAATATGAGCATCCAGGTTCTGGTATTGGTTATTGACCGGAGACGTGTCTCGGTCATGTCTACATAGTTCTCGAAACCGTAGGGTCCACATGCTTAACGTTCGGTGACGATTTGTATTATGAATTTATGTGTTTTGATGTACCGAAGGTAGTTTGGAGTCCCGGATGAGATTGGGGACATGACGAGGAGTCTCGAAATGGTCAAGACGTAAAGATCGATATATTGGACGACTATATTCGGACATCGGAAAGGTTCCGAGTGGTTCGGATATTTTTCGGAGTACCAGGGAGTTACGGGAATACGGGGGGAGAAGTATATCGTCCTTACTGGGCTTTAGGGGAGAGAGAGAGGCAGGCCGCGTGCCCCCCAATGACTAGTCCGAATTGGACTAAGGGGAGGGGCGGCGCCTCCTTCCTTCTCTTCCCCCTTCCCCTTCCTTGTCTCCTACTCCTACTACTTGGAAGGGGAGGAATCCTACTCCCGGTGGGAGTAGGACTCCGTATGCCGCCATAGGGGCCGACCTCTTCCCCTCCTCCACTCCTTTATATACGTGGCCAGGGGGCACCCCATAGACACAACAATTGATCTCTTGATCTCTTAGCCGTGTGCGATGCCCCCTTCCACCATATTCCACCTCGATCATATCATAGCGGTGCTTAGGCGAAGCCCTGCGTCGGTAGCAACATCATCACCGTCATCACGCCGTCGTGCTGACGGAACTCTCCCGTGAAGCTCTACTAGATCGGAGTTCACGGGACGTCATCGAGTTGAACGTGTGCTGAACTCGGAGGTGCCGTACGTTCGGTACTTGGATCGGTCGGATCCTCAAGACGCATTTACTACATCAACCGTGTTGTGCTAACGCCTGCTTTCGGGTCTCACGAGGGTACGTGGACACACTCTCCCCTCTCGTTGCTATGCATCACCATGATCATGTGTGTGCGTAGGATTTTTTTTGAAATTACTATGTTCCCCAACAGTGGCATCCGAGCCTGGTTTTATGCGTAGATATTATATGCACGAGTAGAACACAAGTGAGTTGTGGGCGATACAAGTCATACTGCTTACCAGCATGTCACACTTTGGTTCGGCTGTATTGTTGGATGAAGCGGCCCAAACCGACATTACACGTACGCTTACACAAGACTGGTTCTACCGACGTGCTTTGCACACAGGTGGCTGGCGGGTGTCAGTTTCTCCAACTTTAGTTGAACCGAGTGTGGCTACACCCGGTCCTTGAGAAGTTTAAAACAACACTAACTTTACAAACTATCGTTGTGGTTTTGATGCGTAGGTAAGAATGGTTCTTGCTCAGCCCGTAGCAGCCACGTAAAACTTGCAACAACAAAGTAGAGGACGTCTAACTTGTTTTTGCGGTGGCATGTTCGATGTGATATGGTCAAGGCATGATCTTGTATTTATTGATTGTATGAGATGATCATGTTTTGTAACCGAAGTTATCGGCAATCGGCAGGAGCCATATGGTTGTCGCTTTATTGTATGCAATGCAATCGCCTGTAATTGCTTTACTTTATCACTAAGCGGTAGTGATAGTCGTAGAAGCAATAGTTGGCGAGACGACAACGATGCTACGATGGAGATTGATACGTCCATTTTGCATCATGCTTTTATATCGATATTTATTACTTTATGGGCTGTTATTACACATTATGTCACAATACTTATGCCTATTCTCTCTTATTTTACTAGGTTTACATAAGGAGGGAGAATGCCAGCTGGAATTGAAATTTGGAAAAGGAGCAAATATTACCTATTCTCGCACAACTCCAAAAGTCCCGAAACCCCACGAAAGTTATTTTTGGAAATAATAAAAATAATCGAAAGTAAGAAATACCAGAGGGGCCCACACCACGGCCACGAGGGTGGGGAAGTGCCCTACCCCTGGGTGCGCCCCTGCCTCGTTGGCTCCTGTTGGCCCTCGGTGCCCATCTTACGCTATATGAAGTCTTTCGTCCAAGAAAAATCATAAGCAAGCTTTGGACGAGACTCACGCCACGAGGCGGAACTCATGGAACCAATCTAGGGCTCCGGCAGAGCTGCTCATTGGGACACTTCCCTCCGGAGGGGAAAATCATCGCCATCATCATCACCAACGCGCTCCTCTCATCGGGAGGGGCCAATCTCCATCAACATCTTCACCAAAGCACCATCTCCTCTCAAACCCTAGTTCATCTCTTGTATCCAATTCTTGTCTCCAAGTCCGGGATTGGTACACAGAGGTTGCTAGTAGTGTTGATTACTCCTTGTAGTCGATGCTAGTTGGTTTATTTGGTGGAAGATCATATGTTCAGATCCTATATGCATATTAATACTCCTCACGATTATGAACATGAATATGCTTTAAGTAGTAGTTACGTTTGTTCCCGAGGACATGGGAGAAGTCTTGCTATTAGTAGTCATGTGAATTTGGTATTCGCTCGATATTTTGATGAGATGTATGTTGTCTCTCCTCTAGTGGTGTTATGTGAACGTCGACTACATGACACTTCACCATTGTTTGGGCCTAGAGGAAGGCATTGGGAAGGAATAAGTAGATGATGGGTTGCTAGAGTGACAGAAGCTTAAACCCTAGTTTATGCGTTGCTTCGTAAGGGGCTGATTTCGATCCATATGTTTCATTCTATGGTTAGGTTTACCTTAATACTTCTTTTGTAGTTGTGGATGCTTGCAATAGGAGTTAATCATAAGTGGTATGCTTGTCCAAGTAAGGGCAGCACCCAAGCACCGGTCCACCCACATATCAAATTATCAAAGTACCGAACGCGAATCATATGAACGTGATGAAAACTAGCTTGACGATAATTCCCATGTGTCCTCGGGAGCGCTTTTCTCTATATAAGAGTTTGTCTAGGCTTGTCCTTTGCTACAAAAGGGATTGGGCCACCTTGCTGCACTTTATTTACTTTTGTTACTTGTTGCTCGTTACCAATTATCTTATCACAAAACTATCTGTTACCTATAATTTCAGTGCTTGCAGAGAATACCTTGCTGAAAACCGCTTATCATTTTCTTCCGCTTCCTCGTTGGGTTCGACACTCTTACTTATCGAAAGGACTATGATAGATCCCCTATACTTGTGGGTCATCAAGACTCTTTTCTGGCGCCGTTGCCGGGGAGTGAAGCGCCTTTGGTAGGTGGAATTTGGTAAGGAAAAAAATTATATAGTGTGCTGAAATTTACTGTCACTTGTTACTATGGAAAGTAATCCTCTGAGGGGCTTGTTCGGGGTATCTTCGCCCCGACCAGTAGAGCAAAGAGTTTCTCCTCAACCTACTGAACCTATTGAAAATGAAAATGTCTACTTTGAGATTCCTTCGGGTATGATAGAAAAACTGCTAGCTAATCCTTTTGCAGGAGACGGAAAAATGCATCCTGATGAGCACCTAATATATGTCGATGAAGTTTGTGGATTATTTAAGCTTGGAGGTGTGCCCGATGATGTTATTGAGAAGAAGGTCTTCCCTTTATCTTTGAAGGGAGATGCATTGACATGGTATAGGCTGTGTGATGATATGGGATCATGGAACTACAAACGATTGAAATTGGAATTTCATCAGAAGTTTTATCCTATGCACCTTGTTCATCATGATCGCAATTATATATATAATTTTTGGCCTCGCGAAGGAGAAAGCATCGCTCAAGCTTGGGGGAGGCTTAAATCAATGTTATATTCATGCCCCAATCATGAGCTCCCAAGAGAAATAATTATTCAAAAAAATTATGCTCGGCTTTCTGATAACAATCACACCATGCTCGATACTTCTTGTGTTGGCTCTTTTACGATGAAGACTATTGAATTCAAATGGGATTTATTGGAAAGCATTAAACGCAACTCTGAAGATTGGGACCTCGATGAAGGTAAGGAGTCAGGTATGACACCTAAGTTTGATTGTGTTAAATCTTTTATGGATACCGATGTTTTCCGTAAATTTAGCACTAAATATGGACTTGACTCTGAGATAGTAGCTTCTTTCTATGAATCTTTTGCTACTCATGTTGATCTCCCTAGGGAGAAGTGGTTTAAATATCATCCTCCCATAGAAGTAAAAGTAGCTACACCTATCAAAGTTGAAGAAAAGACTATCACTTATAATGATCCAATTGCTCCTACTGCTTATGTTGAGAAACCACCTTTTCCTGTTAGGATAAAAGATCATGCTAAAGCTTCAACTGTGGTTCGTAAAAGCAATATTAGAACCTATACACCTCCTGAGCAAGTTAAAGTTGAACCTAATATTGCTATTGTTAAAGATCTCTTGTCTGATAATATTGATGGGCATGTTACTCATTTCTGTGATAAAACTGCTAGAATCGCCAAACCTTGTGCTAAAGATAAACATAGACCTGTGGTAGGCATGCCTGTTATTTCAGTTAAAATAGGAGATCATTGTTATCATGGCTTATGTGATATGGGTGCTAGTGCTAGTGCAATACCTATTGACTTATACAAAGAAATTATGCATGATATTTCACCTACTGAGTTAGAAGATATTGATGTCACAATTAAACTTGCCAATAGAGATAATATTTCACCCATGGGAATTGTTAGAGATGTTGAAGTCTTGTGTGGGAAAACTAAATATCCTGCTGATTTTCTTGTTCTTGGTTCCCCACAAGATAGTTTTTGCCCCATTATATTTGGTAGGCCCTTCTTGAACACTGTTAATGCTAAGATAGACTGCAAAAAGGATGTTGTTACTATTGGCATGGGTGATATGTCTCATGAGTTTAATTTCTCTAAATTTCGTAGACAACACCGTGAAGAGGAATTGCCTAGTAAGGATGAAATTATTGGTCTTGCTTCTATTGTCGCATTCTCCTAGTGATCCTTTAGAACAATATTTTCTAGACCATGAAAATGATATGTTTATGAATGAAAGAAGGGAAATAGATGAAGTATTCTTTAAACAGGAACCCATCCTGAAACACAATTTTCCTGTTGAAATCCTAGGGGATCCTCCTCCACCCAAGGGCGATCTCGGTTTGAGCTCAGACCGTTACCTGATACTCTTAAATATGCTTATCTTGATAAGAAGAATATATATCTTGTTATTATTAGTGCTAACCTTTCAGAGCATGAAGAAGAGAGATTATTGAAAACTCTGAAGAAGCACCGCGCTGCTAGTGGATATACTCTTGATGATCTTAAGGGCATTAGTCCCACTCTATGTCAACATAAAATAAATTTGGAGAAAGATGCCAAACCAGTTCGTGATCACCAACGAATGTTGAATCCTAAGATGAAAGAAGTGGTAAGAAAGGAAATACTAAAGCTCCTTGAGGCAGGTATAATTTATCCCGTTGCTGATAGTTAGTGGGTAAGTCCTGTCCATTGTGTCCCTAATAAGGGACGTATTACTATCGTTCCTAATGATAAAGATGAATTGATTCCGCAAAGAATTATTACAGGTTATAGAATGGTAATTGATTTCCGCAAATTAAATAAAGCTACTAAAAAGATCATTACCCCTACCTTTCATCGATCAAATGCTAGAAAGATTATCCAAACATACACATTTTTTTGCTTTCTAGATGGTCATTCTGGTTTCTCTCAAATACCTATGTCAGCCGATGATCAATCAAAGACCACTTTTACTTGCACTTTTGGTACTTTTGCTTATAGACGTATGCCTTTTGGTTTATGTAATGCACCTGCTACCTTTCAAAGATGCATGATGGCTATATTCTCTGACTTTTTTGAAAAGATATGTGAGGTTTTCATGGATGATTTCTCCGTTTATGGATCCTCTTTTGATGATTGCTTGAGCAACCTTGATCGAGTTTTGCAGAGATGTGAAGAAACTAACCTTGTCTTGAATTGGGAGAAGTGCCACTTTATGGTTAATGAAGGTATTGTCTTGGGGCATAAAGTTTCTGAAAGAGGTATTGAAGTTGATAAAGCCAAGGTTGACGCTATTGAAAAGATGTCATGTCCCAAGGACATCAAAGGTATAAGAAGTTTCCTTGGTCATGCCGATTTTTATAGGAGGTTCATTAAGGACTTCTCAAAAATCTCTCGGCCTCTGACTAATTTGTTACAAAAAGATATACCATTTGTCTTTGATGATGATTGTGTAGAAGCATTTGAAATACTTAAGAAAGCATTGATCTCTGCACCCATTGTTCAACCACACGATTGGAATTTACCCTTTGAAATCATGTGTGATGCTAGTGATTGCTTGTAGGTGCTGTTCTAGGGCAAAGAGTTGATAAGAAATTAAATGTTATTCAATATGCTAGTAAAACTCTAGACAATGCCCAGAGAAATTATGCTACTATTGAAAAAGAATTCTTAGCAGTTGTATTTGCTTGTGATAAGTTCAGACCTTATATTGTTGATTCTAAAGTAACTATTCACACTAATCATGCTGCTATTAAATATCTTATGGAAAAGAAAGATGCTAAACCTAGACTTATTAGATGGGTTCTCTTGTTACAAGAATTTGATTTGCATATTATTGATAGAAAGGGAGCTGAGAACCCTGTTGCAGACAATTTGTCTAGGTTAGAAAATGTTCTTGATGACCCACTACCTATTGATGATAGCTTTCCTGATGAACAATTAAATGTCATAAATGCTTCTCGTACTACTCCATGGTATGCTGATTATGCTAATTACATCGTTGCTAAATTCATACCACCTAGTTTGACATACCAAAAAAAGAAAAAGTTTTTCTATGATTTAAGACATTACTTCTGGGATGACCCACATCTTTATAAAAAGGAGTAGATGGTGTTATTAGACATTGTGTACCTGAGCATGAACAGGAACAGATCCTCGATACGTCTCCGTCGTATCTATAATTTTTTATTGTTCCATGCCAATATTCTACAACTTCCATATACTTTTGGCAACTTTTTATACTATTTTTGGGACTAACATATTGATCCAAAGGCTCAATGTCGGCCTCGTCTACATTGCACCTTTTTGGTTTCGCAGAATATCCATATCAAACGGAGTCCAAACGGGATAAAAACGGACGGAGCTTATTTTTGGAATATTTGGAAAATCTGGGAGAAAGATCAACGTGAAACGGTGTCCGAGGTGGCCACGAAGCAGGGGCCCATGCCCGTACCAGGAGGGCGCGCCCCCACCCTCGTGGGCCACCCGTAAGGCGGTTGATGCCCTTCTTCGTCAAGAAGAAAGCTAATTTTGGTAAAAAATCGCGGCGAAGGTTTCAATCCAATCGGAGTTACGGATCTTCGGATATAAAAGAAAGCGGTGAAAAGGCAGCAGCGTAACGCAGAAACAGAGAGAAACAGAGAGATAGATCCAATCTCGGAGGGGCTCTCGCCCCTCCCACGCCATGGGAGCCAAGGCCCGAGGGGAAACCCTTCTCCCTTCTAGGGAGGAGGTCAAGGAAGAAGAAGAAGAAGAAGAAGGGGGCCCCTCTCCCCCTTGCTTCCGGTGGCGCCGGAGCGCTGCCGGGGCCATCATCATCACCGCCATCTTCACCAACAACTTCACCGCCATCATCACCAACTCTTCCCCCCTCTATGCAGTGGTGTAACCTCTCTCTTACCCGATGTAATATCTACTTAAACATGGTGCTCAATGCTATATATTATTTCCCAATGATGTATGGCTATCCTATGATGTTTGAGTAGATCCGTTTTGTCCTAATGGCTATTTGATGATCAAGATTGGTTTGAGTTGCATGTTTTATTATTGATGCTGTCCTATGGTGCTCTCCGTGTCGCGCAAGCGTGAGGGATTCCCGTTGTAGGGTTTGCAATATGTTTATGATTTGCTTATAGTGGGTGGCATGAGTGACAGAAGCACAGGCCCAAGTAAGTAGGTTGTTTGCGTATGGGATAAAGAGGACTTGATACTTTAATGCTATGGTTTGGTATTACCTTAATGATCTTTAGTAGTTGCAGATGCTTGCTAGAGTTCCAATCATAAGTGCATATGATCCAAGTAGAGAAAGTATGTTAGCTTATGCCTCTCCCTCAAATAAAATTGCAATAATGATTACCGGTCTAGTTATCGATTGCCTAGGGACAAATAACTTTCTCGTGACAACAAACTCTTTACTAAAACTAATTTAGTTGTGTCTTTATCTAAACAGCCCCTAGTCTTTATTTACGTGCTCTTTACTTTCTTGTAAGCTTATCCAAAAACACCTACAAAGTACTTCTAGTTTCATACTTGTTTCCTAGAAAGTTTAACGTCAAGTGTGCGTAGAGTTGTATCGGTGGTCGATAGAACTTGAGGGAATATTTGTTCTACCTTTGGCTCCTCGTTGGGTTCGACACTCTTACTTATCGAAAGAGGCTACAATTGATCCCCTATACTTGTGGGTTATCAAGACCTTTTTCTGGCGCCGTTGCCGGGGAGTTATAGTGTGGGGTGAATATTCTCGTGTGTGCTTGTTTGCTTTATCACTAAGTAATTTTTATTTGATGTTCTTAATTGTTCTCTATCTTTAGTTATGGATATGGAACACGAAATACAAAAAAAATTAGGTGTACTTGCTGCTCATGGAGATGGGGAACCTCCTAAAATCCTCGATGCTGGTTATGTGAAAGATATTATGTACTACTTTAATAATCCTGAGAAAACCCCATTCAATTATGTAATGGGAGTAACGTTGGATCAACGTGAATACTTTAGGGATTATCACTTAACACAAAAACGGAAACTATTATGGGATCAAATTCATATATTGAAGTGGTATGCTAGACAACTATGCGTGTAATATGATTATACTTGTTGCTCTAGGATGAAGGCTCCACACCTTCCCTTTTCATGCAAATTTAATGATAATAAAACCTTAGCTTCTTATGCTAATGGTATATGATTACTATGATGTGGAACAAATAGAAGAATTTGTTGCTTTTATGGGTTCTTATGAAATTGAAGCTATGTGTAAAGAGTTTGAGGATTTTGATGATGCTGTTTATAGATCTAAAAATTTAGCTATCCTCAAATATTGCTATGAGAATTATAAATACAATTATGAAATTAATGCACTTATTGAGAAAGTCTCCGCTGTCCAAGAAGAGACTAATATTTTGCAGGAATCTACAGAAGAAGAAATTGATGAAATTGTGAGCTCATTGGATGAAAAAGATGAGGAGAAGAGCGAAGAACAAGAGGAGGAAGAGCGGATTAGCTACCCGTTCCCACCTTCTAATGAGAGTAACTCTTCACCTCATACATTGTTTAATTTCCCTTCGTGCTTACCGAAGGATGATTGCTATGATCCCTTGAATTTGTTTGAAATATCCCTTTTTGATGATGCTTGCTATGCTTTTGGCCAAGATGCCAATATGAATTATGCTTATGGAGATGAACTTGCTATAGTTCCTTATGTTAAACATGAAATTGTTGCTATTGCACCCACGCATGATAGTCCTATTATCTTTTTGAATTCTCCCGACTACACTATATCGGAGAAATTTGCGCATAGTAAGTTATATTGATGGGTTGCTGTCGGGGAGGCTGATCTGGCCCACGAACACCTATGGGACCGGCGGACCGAGCCCCTTTCAGTTCGGCGGGGGGCAGAGGTCGCACGAAGAGCAGATCGAGGCGAAGCACACGAGCAGTTTACCCAGCCGAGCTCTCCGAGAGATAACACTCCATCACGCTGCATGTCCGAGTGTATTGAGTTCTTGCTCAAGAGCGCTGAGTGCTACAAAGACACACAAGTCGCTAACGAGACCCGGCGTGAGTGTTCTCGGCTTCGAACCTTTCGAACCCTCCTCCCTCTCTCTACGCTATGCATGGGCCTCCTTTTATATGCTAAAGGGTCTCCGGCGGTGGCAACGTAGACAAGGGTAAAAATGGAAAAGGAGTGGTTGGTACAACTACTTGTACGATGTATCATACCTAACTCGACGGCAGGGACAAAGGCATTAAATGCCCGTCACGCCGCCCTAACGGCGTAAAGGGACCGGCTGGGGGCGCCACCGCTTGCCACGATGGCAATCTTGTCACGCCGCTTGCCACATCACCGCTCACGTCAAGACGGCCTCTTGCCACGCTGCTACCGGAAAGGTCCTGAGCGACACGTTAGTGGATGTGCTTTGGAGCGCAGTACAGAGTGGTGGTCTGCCGCAGCAAGCGCCTTTGTCATGTTGTTGTCTTGTCGCGTCCGGAAGCTTGTCGCTCATCGGGCCTTCCGGCAAGCTCCTCTTGCCGGGCCTTGTCTCCAGGGTGCCTTGGGTGGCCTTCCGGCAAGCTCCTCTTGCCGGGGCCTTGTCTCCTAGGGTGCCTTGGGTGGCCTTCCCGACAAGCTCCTCTTGCCGGGCCTTGTCTCCTTGGCTTGAATACTTTGTTCTTGAATGGCTCCAAAGGAACCACGGAGGACCTTGGCAGTCACCCGGTAAGCCTTGCTGGAGGGCTGCAATCGCCTGCACAAGTTCGGGATACTAGGGTACCCCTACTCTAGTACAATCGGCAGAGCCCCGGGCCTGGGCCACACTGCAGTGCCGAGCGCTGTTGGGCAGGGCCCAAACAGGCTGCAGACGCACGCGCAACCCCAGTAGCAGCCCCCAGTAAGTATATGGTTTACTTCCTGCTATTAGGCGTGCATGGGTGCCCTTTCTTTGCCGATATCTCGATTGTTGATTTGTGTAGGAGCAGCAGCCTTACCAGGAGTGCCACAAGCCGCTCGACATGCCTTCTGCCGACTACACCGCCAAGGGAGGATTCCCCGCAAGGGAGCGTTCTCCGGCAAGGGAGACTTCTCCGGCAAGGCGAGTTCTCCCAAGAAGGACAACTCTCCCAAGAAGAGACAAAGACCAGCCGATCCTCAGTGGCGGAGACCATGACTGCAGACCCTAGCATGTAATCCTCTTGCTTGAAAACTTTCCTTGTGTTCTTCTTCTTCGATTTTCTTTTGAATATTTGCTTGACTTTTCTTCATCTTCCGGTTGTCGATCCATCCGCCACAGAGCCAATGGAGACCGAGGCCGCGGCGAGGAGGACGCTGCTGGCAATCGACGACGCCACGCCATCGGAGAAGAAGTCGGCGCCGATGAGCCCGGCCGCAAAGAGGCCGCCATGCCGCCAGAGCCGGGCGAGGGTCCGTGATCGTGACCGACGGCCCCGAGGCGCAGGAGCGCCAGCACTACGCCGACCACGATCCCTCCGCCTGTGGCAGCACGGACTCAAGAGCCCCAGCGCCTATTTGAAGGCTGACGATGGCGTCTTCATCAAGCTCCCATGGGCGTCGAGCTCCAGGGCGCCGGTCGAAGGAGAAACTTTTGATGAAGAGCTGCTCGCTTTCTCTTTTTCTTGCCTCTGCTGGTCATGTTATGAGAACAATCTATTAGAGCTGCGACAAGCTATCTTGTAATATAACTCTATTTCGGGTAGCAATTGCTATGTTATTTCCTTTACTTGGTTCCTTCCTTTGTATGTTTTTGCCCTCACGCTTTTAGGGAACTTGTCGCAGCACTGGGTCATGAAAGCATCGAAAAGTGGACGTCAAGACTTGGCGGTGCCTCTTCCGACAAGTAACCTTGTCGCAACTAGTCGCAGCTCACTTAAGTTGTTTGAGCGGACTCGAAACAAAGTAAGGGCGCAACTAGCTACTAGTTGCAGCTCACTTAAGTTGTTGAGCGGACTCGAAACAAAGTAAGGGCGCAACTAGCTACTAGTCGCAGCTCACTTAACTTGTTGAGCGGACTCGAAACAAAGTAAGGGCGCAACTAGCTATGAGTTGGTTCCTCCGCGCACAGGTTTTCCATACAAAGTACGGTCGTTCGAGGAAGATAACTTAAAATTTTAAAACTGATTGCTCAAACTTTAGCAACTTAGCTTTTCTGTCGTTTGCTTCCCGGTAAGGCTAGACTTCCTTGAGCGACGCTTGGTCCACACCAGCTCCTCAATCCAGTTCTTTCCGCACCTGTGCAGCCTGTCGAAAGTTCTGGTCTTGAGCCCGCGCAGCACTTCAGCATTCACCCTCTCCGCTTGACCGTTACTTCTCGGATGAGCAACAGAAGCGAAGCAGACCTTGGCGCCAAGATCTTGGACGTACTGCATGAAGGTGCGGCTCGTGAATTGCGTGCCGTTGTCGGTGACGATCCTCTTAGGGATTCCAAACGGCAAACAATCGACCTAAAGAACTTGACTGACCGTTGTCTTGTCACCTTCCTCATCGCTTCCACTTCCGGCCACTTTGTGAACTTGTCGATTACAGCATTACAAGTACTCAAAGCCCCGACTTCGGGGAAAGGGGCCGAGGATGTCGAGCCCTGCACCGAAAATGGCCAGGATAAAGGGATCTTCCGGAGAGCTTGAGCTTTGGTGTATCTGCTTGGAATGGAACGGCATGCTTCACACTTGGTTACTTGTGCGATTGCATCTGGAGGGCTGTCGGCCAAAAGAAACCTTGCTTAACGCTTTGCTTGCAAGTGCTTTCTGGCGCCAATGTGGTGACCACATATGCCTCCATGTATCTTCGCCAACAGCTCTTGTCCGTCTTCCGGTGAATACACTTCAATTCCACACTTTGTTGAGTCTTCTTACATGCAGGTGTGTTGTCGACAAATTGGTACATACTTGACTGCCGGGCTACTCTTTCCGCTTCTGCTTGCTCTTCGGGAAGTTCTCCTGTCTGAAGGAAACAAACAATCTGCTGTGCCCATGCTAGAGCTTGCGGCTCGACAACAAGGACTAAAGGCACATCTGCTGCTGCGGGAACATCCGCTTCTACGGCGAGAACCTGCGGCTCAGCCGAGCTTGATCGTTCCCGGCAAGCTTGCCGGAGCAAAACTTGTCGGGAGGGTCTGCTTCAACGGAACAAACCCTAGGGCTTGCCGGAGCAGCATCGCTCCTCAGCACTTGCCGGTGGAGCTCGATGGTGCGTCCTCGACGGTAGCGCAGCACTCCGAAGAGGTGCGCTTGCCGGAGTGGGCATCAGAGCTCTTGCCGGACTTGGTCTTCTTAGAGCAAAACTTGTCGGGAGCATCTGCTTCAACGGAACAAACCCTAGGGCTTGCCGGAGCAGACTGCTCCTCAGCACTTGCCGGTGGAGCTCGATGGTGCGTCCTCGACGGTAGCGCAAAGACTCAAGAGGTGCGCTTGAGAGTGGGCATCGAGCTCTTGCGGACTTGGTCTTCTTAGAGCAAAACTTGTCGGGAGCGTCTGCTTCAACGGAACAAACCCTAGGGCTTGCCGGAGCAGATCGCTCCTCAAAGACTTCTGCCGGTGGAGCTCGATGGTGCGTCCTCGACGGTAGCGCAGCACTCAAGAGGTGCGCTTGCGGACTTGGTCTTCTTCTTCGCCCGGAGCTTGGGCAAGTGGCTTTGGTAATCTGCTTGCCGCCGCTTGTAGATCTTGTCGGCTGTTGGAGGGTAATCCAGGAGCAGTTGAGCTCTCGCCAAAGCTTCTGCTGGAGTGGTGGGTGGTAGTGGCGAACGGCGCGAGGAACGGGATATGCTCGGACTTCTAACTATGTTAGAAGGAGCGATATCCCGCCCAGCGATCGATGCCTCGCTTCAGCGCTTGACATGTTGGCGTGCATGCTTTGGTCTTGAGCATCCCGAGATCCACCGGCTCGATCTTGGTCCAACGAGCGTATGGCATTGTGAATACCATGATCTTTGTCGGTCCCGCGCCTCCCGAGACGGGCGCGGTGCATGTACGGACGCCGAGGTCTGCGCAGCCTTGTCCTTGGACTTGGCGACCGTGGGCTCCCCGTCGACGTCCATTCTTCCGCCGGCGTCTACCCCACCACCCGTTTGCTCCGGTGGTGGTGGGTTCGACGCGGACGGAACATCTGCTGCCGACGCTTTCTTCCTCGGTGGCATGTCGATGAAGATGATGAAGATCTAGCTCGTGTGGACGCCGGATCGGGTTCACACAATCTCGACGCCCCCTACCTGGCGCGCCAAAGATGTCGGGGAGGCTGATCTGGCCCACGAACACCTATGGGACCGGCGGACCGAGCCCCTTTCGGTTCGGTGGGGGTCGGAGGTCGCACGAAGAGCAGATCGAGGCGAAGCACACGAAGCGGTTTACCCAGCTTCGGAGCTCTCCGAGAGATAACACTCCACTGCTGCATGTCCGAGTGTATTGAGTTCTTGCTCAGAGCTGAGTGCTACAAAGACACACAAGTCGCTAATGAGACCGAGCATGAGTGTTCTACGGCTTCAACCTTCGAACCCTCCTCCTCTCTCTACGCTATGGATGGGCCTCCTTTTATATGCTAAAGGGGTCTCCGGCGGGTGGCAACGTAGACAAGGGTAAAAATGGAAAAGGAGTGGTTGGTACAACTACTTGTACAAAGGTATCATACCTAACCCCGACGGCTAGGGACAAAGGCATTAAATGCCCGTCTCGTCGCCCTAACGGTGCGAAAGGGACCGTCTGGGCGCCACCGCTTGCCACGATGGCAATCTTGTCGGCCGCTTGCCACCGTGCTCCGGCTGACGCCTGACCTCTTGCCACGCGCTACCGGAAAGGTCGAGGCGACACGTTAGTGGATGTGCCGGAGCGCAGTACAGAGTGGTGGTGCACGGCAAGCGCCTTTGCTGCGGTTGTTGTCTTGTCGCGTCCGGAAGCTTGTCGCTCACCGGGCCTTCTCGGCAAGCTCCTCTTGCCGGGGCCTTGTCTCCTAGGTGCCTTGGGTGGCCTTCCCGGCAAGCTCCTCTTGCCGGGGCCTTGTCTCCTAGGTGCCTCGGGTGGCCTTCCCGACAAGCTCCTCTTGCCGGGGCCTTGTCTCCTTGGCTTGAATACTTTGTTCTTGAATGACTCCAAAGGAACCACGGAGGACCTTGGCGGTCACCCGGTAAGCCTTGTCATGAGGGCTGCAGAATCGCTCAGTGCACAAGTTCGGGATACTAGGGTACCCCTACTCTAGTACACCGACAGTTGCCCTTTACCGTTGCACATGATGATTTTGATAGGTATAATATGCATGTGCTTGCTGCTCCTACTTGCAATTATTATGAAGGAGGAACTATATCTCCACCTCTCTATGTTTCCAATACAATAAAATTGCAAGAAACTGTTTATACTATGCATTGGCCTTTACTTTGTGTGCATGAATTGTTCTTTTATGACATGCCGATGCATAGGAAGAGAGTTAGACTTCGTCATTACATGATATATGTTACTTTGTGCTCACTACTAAATTGCGAATCATTGCTAATTAAAATTGGCTTTGATATACCTTGGGATACGGGTGGATTCATTACTTGAGCACAATATGCCTAGCTTAATGGCTTTAAAGAAAGCGCTGCCAGGGAGACAACCCGGAAGTTTTAGAGAGTCATTTATTTCTATTGAGTGCTTTCATATAGTTTAGAAACAACAAAAATAAAGAGGGGAACCAAAAACTTTTTCAAAAAGGAAAGTGAAAGTGAGAGAGACAAGCATTGTTGAAGTGGGAGCTAGCCTTGAACTTTGTTCATGCTCACGTAAACTTTTTGAATCTTGATTACAGAAACTTTTCAACAAAAAATAATTATCCTTGTACAATTCCATTGTATTATAAAAATAATGTGCCAAGGTTTGCCTTTAGGATGTTTACAATGCTTGTTGGTTTGTGCGGTGCGGATGTAAACTTTGGCTGTAGTGCGCGATTTTTATTTTTTTACTGGAACGTCAAATGGTTCTGACTCTTTTTCACTGTCTTGCTATACAAATGTTTTATTTTTCCTAATTTTTGCAGAATTTTTCAAGTATCATAAGTATGGTGAATGTTCAGATTGCTACAGACTGTTCTGTTTTAGACAGATTCTGTTTTTGATGCATAGTTTGCTTGTTTTGATGAAACTATCAATTTATATCAGTGGATTAAGCCATGAAAAAGTTATATTACAGTAGACAAAATGCAAAAACAAAATATGAATTGGTTTGCAACAGTACTTAGAGTAGTGATTTGCTTTATTATACTAACAGATCTTACCTAGTTTTCTGTTGAAGTTTTGTGTGGATGAAGTGTTCGATGATCGAGAAGGTTTCGATGTGAGAAGAAGGAAGAGAGGCAAGAGCTCAAGCCTGGAAATGACCGAGGCACCCCAAGTAAATATTCAAGGAGACTCAAGCGTCTAAGCTTGGGGTTGCCCCGGAAGGCATCCCCTCTTTCTTCAACAAGTATCGGTATGTTTTCGGATTCGTTTCGTTCATGTGATTGTTGGGGAACGTAGCAGAAATAAAAAAAAAATTCTACGCATCACCAAGATCATTCTATGGAGTTATCTAGCAACGAGGGGAAAAGGAGTGCATCTACATACCCTTGTAGATCGCGAGCGGAAGCATTCAAGAGAACGGGGTTGATGGAGTCGTACTCATCGTGATCCAAATCACCGATGACCGAGCGCCGAACGGACGGCACCTCCGCGTTCAACACACGTACGGTTGGGAAGACGTCTCCTCCTTCTTGATCCAGCAAGGGAGAGGGAGAGGTTGAAGGAGATCCAGCAGCACGACGGCGTGGTGGTGGATGCAGGAGGGATCTCGGCAGGGCTTCGCCAAGCTCTACGGAGGAGGAGGAGGTGTTGGGAGGGAGAGGGAGGCGCCAGGGGCTAGGGTGCGGCTGCCCTCCCTCCCCCCACTATTTATAGGGGTCCAGGGGGCACCGGCCCCTCTAGATCTCATCTAGATGGGGGGGGCAAGGGGTGGCTTGCCCCCAAAGCCAAGGGGGGCGCCCCCCATCCCTAGGGTTTCCTGCCCTAGGCGCAGGGTGAGGCCCAAGGGGGGCGCACCAGCCCACCAGGGGTTGGTTCCCCTCCCCACTTCAGCCCATGGGGCCCTCCGGGATAGGTGGCCCCACCCGGTGGACCAGGGACCCTTCCGTGGTCTGGTACAATACCGTGACCCCAAACTTTCCCAAGGTAAAACTAGACTTCATATATATAATTCTTTACCTTCGGACCACTCCGGAACTCCTCGTGACGTCCGGGATCTCATCCGGGACTCCGAACAACTTAAGTGTGTAGACCCTAGCGTCACCGAACCTTAAGTGTGTAGACCCTACGGGTTCGGGAGACATGCAGACATGACTGAGACGACTCTCCGGTCAATAACCAACAGCGGGATCTGGATACCCATGTTGGCTCCCACATGCTCCTCGATGATCTCATCGGATGAACCACGATGTCGAGGATTCAATCAATCCCATATACAATTCCCTTTGTCAATCAGATGCGTTACTTGCGAGACTTCGATCGTCGGTATCCCAATACCTCGCTCAATCTCGTTCTGGGCAAGTCACTTTACTCGTACCGTAATGCATGATCCCGTGACCAGACACTTGGTCACATTGATCTCATTGTGATGATGCATTACCGAGTGGGCCCAGAGATACCTCTCCATCATACGGAGTGACAAATCCCAGTCTTGATTCGTGCCAACCCAACAGACACTTTCGGAGATACCCGTAGTGCACCTTTATAGCCACCCAGTTACGTTGTGACGTTTGGCACACCCAAAGCACTCCTACGGTATCCGGGAGTTGCACAATCTCATGGTCTAAGGAAATGATAATTGACATTTGGAAAAGCTCTAGCAAACGAACTACACGATCTGGTGCTATGCTTAGGATTGGGTCTTGTCCATCACATCATTCTCCTAATGATGTGATCCCGTTATCAATGACATCCAATGTCCATAGTCAGGAAACCATGACTATCTGTTGATCAACGAGCTAGTCAACTAGAGGCTCACTAGGGACATGTTGTGGTCTATGTATTCACACATGTATTACGATTTCCGGATAACACAATTGTAGCATGAATAATAGACAATTATCATGAACAAAGAAATATAATAATAACCATTTTATTATTGCCTATAGGGCATATTTCCAACAGTCTCCCACTTGCACTAGAGTCACTAATCTAGTTACATTGTGATGAATCGAACACCCATAGAGTTCTGGTGTTGATCATGTTTTGCTCTAGGGAGAGGTTTAGTCAACAGATCTGCTAAATTCAGGTCCGTATGTACTTTACAAATATCTATGCCTCCATCTTAAACATTTTCACGAATGGAGTTGAAGCGACGCTTGATGTGCCTGGTCTTCTTGTGAAATCTGGGCTCCTTGGCTAGTGCAATAGCTCCAGTGTTGTCACAGAAGAGTGTGATCGGCCCCGACGCATTGGGTATGGCTCCTAGGTCGATGATGAACTCCTTGACCTAGATTGCTTCATGCGCTGCCTCCGAGGCGGCCATGTACTCCGCTTCACATGTAGATCCCGCCATGATGCTTTGCTTGCAATTGCACCAGCTTACTGCCCCGCCATTCAAAATAAACACGTATCCTGTTTGTGACTTAGAGTCATCCAGATCTGTGTCGAAGCTAGCATCGACGTAACCCTTTACGATGAGCTCTTCGTCACCTCCATACACGAGAAACATGTCCTTAGTCCTTTTCAGGTACTTTAGGATATTTTTGACCACTGTCCAGTGTTCCATGCCGGGATTACTTTGGTACCTTCCTACCAAACTTACGGCAAGGTTTACATCAGTGCAGTACACAAGATGGCATACATAATAGACCCTATGGGTGAGGCATAGGGGACGACACTCATCTTTTCTCTATCTTCCGCCGTGGTCGGGCATTGAGCCGTGCTCAATCGCACACCTTGCAATACGCATAAGAACCCCTTCTTGGATTGATCCATATTGAACTTCTTCAATATCTTGTCAAGGTAATGCACTTTGTGAAAGACCAATGAGGCGCCTCGATCTATCTCTATAGATCTTGATGCCTAATATATAAGCAGCTTCTCCAAGGTCCTTCATTGAAAAACACTTGTTCAAGTAGGCCTTTATGCTTTCCAAGAATTCTATATCATTTCCCATCAACAATATGTCATCCACATATAATATGAGAAATGCTTTCTGAGCTCCCACTCACATTCTTGTAAACACAGGCTTCTCCATAAGTGCATGTAAACCCAAACGCTTTGATCATCTCATCAAATCGAATGTTCCAACTCCGAGATGCTTGCACCAGCCCATAGATTGAGCGTCGGAGCTTGCACACCTTCTTAGCATTCTTAGGATCGACAAAACCTTCTGGTTGCATCATATAAAATTCTTCCTTAAGAAAGCCGTTAAGGAATGCCGTTTTGACGTCCATTTGCCATATCTCATAATCATAGAATGCGGCAATTGCTAACATGATTCGGCTGACTTCAGCTTCGCTACGGGTGAGAAAGTCTCATCGTAGTCAACCCCTAGAACTTGTCGATAACCCTTAGCGACAAGTGGAGCCTTATAGATGGTCACATTACCATCCGCGTCTGTCTTACTCTTAAAGATCCATTTATTTTCTATGGCTCGCCGATCATCGGGCAAGTCAGTCAAAGTCCATACTTCGTTTTCATACATGGATCCTATCTCGGATTTCATGTATTCTAGCCATTTGTCGGAATCTGGGCCCGCCATCGCTTCTTCATAGTTCGAAGGTTCACCGTTTTCTAACAACATGATTTCCAAGACAGGGTTGCCATACCACTCTGGTGCGGAACGTGTCCTTGTGGACCTACGAAGTTCAGTAGGAGCTTGATCCAAGTACCTTGATCATCATCATTAACCTCCTCTCTAGTCGGTGCAGTGCACCACAGAACATCTTCTGAGCTGCGCTTACTTCGCCTCAAGAGGTAGTACTTCATCAAGCTCTACCTTCCTCCCACTTAATTCTTTTCGAGAGAAACTCTTTCTCCGTAAAGGATCCGTTCTTAGCAATAAAGATCTTGCCTTCGGATTCGAGGTAGAAGGTATACCCAATGGTTTCCTTAGGGTATCCTATGAAGACGCATTTTTCCGACTTGGGTTCAAGCTTTTCAGGTTGAAGTTTCTTGACATAAGCATCGCATCCCCAAACTTTTAGAAACGACAGCTTAGGTTTCTTCCCAAACCATAATTCATACGGTGTCGTCTCAACGGATTTCGACCGAGCCCTATTTAAAGTGATTGCGGCAGTTCTCGAAAGCATAGCCCCAAAATGAGAGCCGTAGATCGGTAAGAGACATCATAGATCGCACCATATCTAATAGAGTGCGATTACGACGTTCGGACACACCATTTCGCTGAGGTGTTCTAGGCGGCGTGAGTTGTGAAACGATTCCACATTTCCTTAAGTGTGTGCCAAATTCGTGACTCAAATATTCCCCTCCACGATTTGATCGTAAGAACTTTATTTTCCCGTCACGTTGATTCTCAACCTCACTCTGAAATTCCTTGAACTTTTCAAAGGTCTCAGACTTGTGTTTCATTAAGTAGACATTCCCATATCTACTCAAGTCATCAGTGAGAGTGAGAACATAACGATAGCCACCATGAAGCCTCAACACTCATTGGACCGCACACATCGGTATGTATGCTTTCCAATAAGTTGGTTGCTCGCTCCATTGTTCCGGAGAATGGAGTCTTGGTCATTTTACCCATGAGGCATGGTTCGCACGTGTCAAATGATTCGTAATCAAGAGACTCCAAAAGTCCATCCGCATGGAGCTTCTTCATGCGTTTGACACCTATGTGACCAAGGCGGCAGTGCCACAAGTATGTGGGACTATCATTATCAACCTTACATCTTTTGGTATTCACTCTATGAATATGTGTAACATTACACTCGAGATTCATTAAGAATAAACCATTCACCAGCGGGGCATGACCATAAAACATATCTCTCATATAAATAGAACAACCATTATTCTCGGATTTAAATGAGTAGCCATCTCGAATTAAGTGAGATCCTGATATGATGTTCATGCTCAAAGCTGGCACTAAATAACAATTATTGAGGTTTAATACTAATCCCATAGGTCAATGTAGAGGTAGCGTGCTGACGGCGATCACATCGACCTTGGAACCATTCCTGATGCGCATCATCACCTCGTCCTTCGCCAGTCTCTGTTTATTCCGCAGTTCCTGCTTTGAGTTACAAATATGAGCAACCGCACCGGTATCAAATACCCAGGAGCTACTACGAGTACTGGTAAGGTACACATCAATTACATGTATATCACATATACCTTTAGTGTTGCCGGCCTTCTTGTCCGCTAAGTATTTGGGGCAGTTCCGCTTCCAAAGGACCACTTCCCTTGCAATAAAAGCACTCGCCTCGGAGCTTGGGTCCATTCTTTGGCTTCTTCCCAAGAATCGGCTTATTCGGCGCGGCAACTCCCTTGCCGTCCTTCTTGAAGTTCTTCTTACCCTTGCCTTTCTTAAACTTAGTGGTTTTATTCACCATCAACACTTGATGTTCCTTTTTGATCTCCACCTCCGCTGATTTCAGCATTGAATATACCTCGTGAATGGTCTTTTCCATCCTCGCATATTGAAGTTCATCACAAAGCTCTTGTAGCTCGGTGGAAGTGGATCAAGGATCCTCACACGATCAAGCGTCATCCGGAGATTAACTCCCAAATGAGTCAAAGCGGTTGTGCAACCTGACATTTTGAGTATGTGCTCACCGAAAGAACTATTTTCCTCCATCTTACAACTAAAGAACTTGTCGGAGACTTCATATCTCTCGACCCGCATGAGCTTGGAAAACCATTTTCAGCTCTTGAACATCTCATATGCTCCGTGTTGCTCAAAACGCTTTTGGAGCCCGGTTCTAAGTCGTAAAGCATGCCACACTTGAATGAGGGAGTAATCATCGACGAGACCGCCAAGCATTCATAACGTCTTAGTTCTCAGGATGGATGCTTCACCTAGCGGTGCTTCTAGGACATAATCTTTCTTGGCAGCTATGAGGATGATCCTCGGGTTAGGACCCAGTCAGTATAGTTGCTGCCATCATCTTTCGACTTGGTTTACTCTAGGAATGCGTTGAAGTTGAGGGCAACATTAGCGTGGGCCATTTGATCTACAAGACATATTGTAAAGATTTTAGACTAAGTTCATGATAATTAAGTTCATCTAATCAAATTATTCAATGAACTCCCACTCAGATAGACATCCCTCTAGTCATCTAAGTGAAACATGATCCGAGTCAACTAGGCCGTGTCCGATCATCACGTGAGACGGACTAGTCAACGTCGGTGAACATCTTCATGTTGATCGTATCTTCTATACGACTCATGCTCGACCTTTTGGTCTTCCGTGTTCGAGGCCATGTCTGTACATGCTAGGCTCGTCAAGTCAACCTAAGTGTATTGCGTGTAAATCTGGCTTACAACCGTTGTATTCGAACGTTAGAATCTATCACACCCGATCATCACGTGGTGCTTCGAAACAACGAACCTTCGCAACGGTGCACAGTTAGGGGGAACACTTTCTTGAAATTATTGCGAGGGATCATCTTATTTAAGCTACCGTCGTTCTAAGCAAATAAGATGTAAAACATGATAGACATCACATGCAATCAAATAGTGACATGATATGGCCAATATCTTATTGCTCCTTTGATCTCTATCTTCGGGGCTCCATGATCATCTTCGTCACCGGCATGACACCATGATCTCCATCATCATGATCTCCATCATCGTGTCTTCATGAAGTTGTCACGCCAACGATTACTTCTACTTCTATGGCTAACGCGTTTAGCAATAAAGTAAAGTAATTTACATGGCGTTATTCAATGACACGCAGGTCATACAAAAAATAAAGACAACTCCTATGGCTCGCCGGTTGTCATACTCATCGACATGCAAGTCGTGATTCCTATTACAAGAACATGATCAATCTCATACATCACATATATCATTCATCACATCTTTTGGCCATATCACATCACAAGGCACATGCTGCAAAAACAAGTTAGACATCCTCTAAATGTTGTTGCATGTTTTTACGTGGCTTCTATAGGTTTCTAGCAAGAACGTTTCTTACCTACGTAAAACAACAACGTGATATGTCAATTTCTATTTACCCTTCATAAGGACCCTTTTCATTGAATCCGCTCCAACTAAAGTGGGAGAGACAGACACCCGCTAGCCACCTTATGCAACTAGTGCATGTCAGCCGGTGGAACCTGTCTCACGTAAGCGCACGTGTAAGGTCGGTCCGGGCCGCTTCATCCTACGATGCCGCCGAAGCAAGATAAGACTAGTAGTGGCAAGAAAACTGACAACATCGACGCCCACAACTGCTTTGTGTTCTACTCGTGCATAGTAACTACGCATAGACCTAGCTCATGATGCCACTGTTGGGGAACGTAGCAGAAATCAAAAAAATTCTACGCATCACCAAGATCAATCTATGGAGTTATCTAGCAACGAGGGGAAAAGGAGTGCATCTACATACCCTTGTAGATCACGAGTGGAAGCGTTCAAGAGAACGGGGTTGATGGACTCGTACTCGTCGTGATCCAAATCACCAATGACCGAGCGCCGAACGGACGGCACCTTCGCGTTCAACACACGTATGGTTGGGAAGACGTCTCCTCCTTCTTGATCCATCAAGGGGGAGGGAGAGGTTGATGGAGATCCAGCAGCACGACGGCGTGGTGGTGGATGTAGCGGGATCCCGGCAGGGCTTCACCAAGCTCTCACGGGAGGAGGAGGAGGTGTTGGGAGGGAGAGGAGGCGCCAGGGGCTAGGGTGCGGCTGCCTCCCTCCCCCACTATTTATAGGGGTCCAGGGGCGCCGCCCCTCTAGATCTCATCTAGATGGGGGGGGGTGCGGCCAAGGGGTGGCTGGCCCCCCAAGCCAAGGGGGGCGCCCCCACCCCTAGGGTTTCCTGCCCTAGGCGCAGGGGGAGGCCCAAGGGGGGGCGCACCAGCCCACCAGGTGCCGGTTCCCCTCCCCGCTTCAGCCCATGGGGCCCTCCGGGATAGGTGGCCCCACCCGGTGGACCCCCGGGACCCTTCCGGTGGTCCCGGTACAATATCGGTGACCCCCGAAACTTTCCCGAAGGCCGAAACTTGACTTGATATATATAATTCTTTACCTCCGGACCATTCCGGAACTCTTCGTGACGACCGGGATCTCATCCGGGACTCTGAACAACTTTCGGGTTACTGCATACTAATATCTCTACAACCCTAGCATCACCGAACCTTAAGTGTGTAGACCCTACGGGTTCGGGAGACATGCAGACATGACCGAGACGACTCTCCGGTCAATAACCAACAACGGGATCCGGATACCCATGTTGGCTCCTACATGCTCCTCGATGATCTCATCGGATGAACCATGATGTCGAGGATTCAATCAATCCCGTATACAATTCCCATTGTCAATCGATGCGTTACTTGCTCGAGACTCGATCGTCGGTATCCCAATACCTCGTTCAATCTCGTTCACGGCAAGTCAATTTACTGCATCAGTAATGCATGATCCCGTGACCGCACACTTGGTCACATTGAGCTCATTATGATGATGCATTACCGAGTGGGCCCAGAGATACCTCTCCGTCATCACGGAGTGACAAATCCCGCCTCGATTCGTACAACCCAACAGACACTTTCGGAGATACCAGTAGTGCACCTTTATAGCCACCCGATTCGCCAGGACGTTTGGCACACCCAAAGCACTCCTACGGTATCCGGAGTTGCACAATCTCATGGTCTAAGGAAATGATACTTGACATTTGGAAAAGCTCTAGCAAACGAACTACACGATCTTGTGCTATGCTTAGGATTGGGTCTTGTCCATCACATCATTCTCCTAATGATGTGATCCCGTTATCAATGACATCCAATGTCCATAGTCAGAAACCATGACTATCTGTTGATCAACGAGCTAGTCAACTAGAGGCTCACTAGGGACATGTTGTGGTCTATGTATTCACACATGTATTACGATTTCCGGTTAACACAATTGTAGCATGAATAATAGACAATTATCATGAACAAAGAAATATAATAATAACCATTTTATTATTGCCTCTAGGGCATATTTCCAACAGTCTCCCACTTGCACTAGAGTCACTAATCTAGTTACATTGTGATGAATCGAACACCCATAGAGTTCTGGTGTTGATCATGTTTTGCTCTAGGGAGAGGTTTAGTCAACGGATCTGGTACATTTAGGTCCGTATGTACTTTACAAATATCTATGTCTCCATCTTGAACATTGTCACGAATGGAGTTGAAGCGACGCTTGATGTGCCTGGTCTTCTTGTGAAACCTGGGCTCCTTGGCTAGTGCAATAGCTCGAGTGTTGTCACAGAAGAGTGTGATCGGCCCCGGCGCATTGGGTATGACTCCTAGGTCGGTGATGAACTCCTTCACCCAGATTGCTTCATGCGCTGCCTCCGAGGCGGACATGTACTCCGCTTCACATGTAGATCCCGCCACGACGCTTTGCTTGCAACTGCATCAGCTTACTGCCCCGCCATTCAAAATAAACACGTATCCGGTTTGTGACTTAGAGTCATCCAGATCTGTGTTGAAGCTAGCATCGACATAACCCTTTACGACGAGCTCTTCGTCACCTCCATACATGAGAAACATGTCCTTAGTCCTTTTCAGGTACTTTAGGATATTTTTGACCATCATCCAAAGGTTCCATGCCGGATTACTTTGGTACCTTCCTACCAAACTTACGGCAAGGTTTACATCAGTCCGGTACCTGCATGGCATACATAATAGACCCTATGGGTGAGGCATAGGGGACGACACTCATCTTTTCTCTATCTTCTGCCGTGGTCGGGCATTGAGCCGTGCTCAATCGCACACCTTGCAATACAGGCAAGAACCCCTTCTTGAACTGATCCATATTGAACTTCTTCAATATTTTGTCAAGGTACATACTTTGTGAAAGACCAATGAGGCGTCCCGATCTATCTCTATAGATCTTGATGCCTAATATATAAGCAGCTCCTCCAAGGTCCTTCATTGAAAAACACTTGTTCAAGTAGGCCTTTATGCTTTCCAAGAATTCTATATCATTTCCCATCAACAAGATGTCATCCACATATAATATGAGAAATGCTACAGAGCTCCCACTCACTTTCTTGTAAACACAGGCTTCTCCATAAGTCTATGTAAACCCAAACACTTTGATCATCTCATCAAATCGAATGTTCCAACTCCGAGATGCTTGCACCAGCCCATAGATTGAGCGTTGGAGCTTGCACACCTTGTTAGCATTCTTAGGATCGACAAAACCTTCTGGCTGCATCATATACAATTCTTCCTTAAGAAAGCCGTTAAGGAATGTCGTTTTGACGTCCATTTTCCATATCTCATAATCATAGAATGCGGCAATTGCTAACATGATTCGTACTGACTTCAGCTTCGCTACGGGTGAGAAAGTCTCATCGTAGTCAACCCCAAGAACTTGTCGATAACCCTTTAGCAACATGTCGAGCCTTATAGATGGTCACATTACCATCCGCGTCTGTCTTATTCTTAAAGATCCATTTATTTTCTATAGCTCGCCGATCATCGGGCAAGTCAGTCGAAGTCCGTACTTCGTTTTCATACATGGATCCTATCTCGGATTTCAAGGTTTCTAGCCATTTGTCGGAATCTGGGCCCGCCATCGCTTCTTCATAGTTCGAAGGTTCACCGTTGTCTAACAACATGATTTCCAAGACATGGTTGCCATACCACTCTGGTGCGGAACGTGTCCTTGTGGACCCTCTGAAGTTCAAGAGGAGCTTGATCCAAGTACCTTGATCATCATCATTAACCTCCTCTCTAGTCTGCGGTGCACCACAGGAACATCTTCCTGAGCTGCGCTATTTCCCGTTTCAAGAGGTAGTACTTCATCAAGCTCTACTTTCCTCCCACTTAATTCTTTCGAGAGAAACTCTTTCTCCAGAAAGGATCCCTTCTTAGCAACAAAGATCTTGCCTTCGGATCTGAGGTAGAAGGTATACCCAATGGTTTCCTTAGGGTATCCTATGAAGACGTATTTTTCCGACTTGGGTTCGAGCTTTTCAGGTTGAAGTTTCTTGACATAAGCATCGCATCCCCAAACTTTTAGAAAAGACAGCTTAGGTTTCTTCCCAAACCATAATTCATACGGTGTCGTCTCAACGGATTTCGACGGAGCCCTATTTAAAGTGATTGTGGCAGTTCTCGAAAGCATAGCCCCAAAATGAGAGCCGTAGATCGGTAAGAGACATCATAGATCGCACCATGTCTAATAGAGTGCGATTACGACGTTCGGACACACCATTTCGCTGAGGTGTTCCAGGCGGCGTGAGTTGTGAAACGATTCCACATTTCCTTAAGTGTGTGCCAAATTCGTGACTCAAATATTTCCCTCCATGATCTGATCGTAAGAACTTTATTTTCCTGTCACGTTGATTCTCAACCTCACTCTGAAATTCCTTGAAGTTTTCAAAGGTCCCAGACTTGTGTTTCATTAAGTAGACATACTCATATCTACTCAAGTCATCAGTGAGAGTGAGAACATAACGATAGCCACTGCGAGCCTCAACACTCATTGGACCACACACATCAGTATGTATGATTTCCAATAAGTTGGTTGCTCGCTCCATTGTTCCGGAGAACGGAGTCTTGGTCATTTTACCCATGAGGCATGGTTCGCACGTGTCAAATGATTCGTAATCAAGAGACTCCAAAAGTCCATCTCGCATGGAGCTTCTTCATGCGTTTGACACCTATGTGACCAAGGCGGCAAAGCCACAAGTATGTGGGACTATCATTATCAACCTTACATCTTTTGGTATTCACACTATGAATATGTGTAACATTACACTCGAGATTCATTAAGAATAAACCATTCACCAGCGGGGCATGACCATAAAACATATCTCTTATATAAATAGAACAACCATTATTCTCGGATTTAAATGAGTAGCCATCTCGAATTAAACGAGATCCTGATACGATGTTAATGCTCAAAGCTGGCACTAAATAACAATTATTGAGGTTTAATACTAATCTCGTAGGTAAATGTAGAGGTAGTGTGCCGACGTCGATCACATCGACCTTGGAACCATTCCCGACGCGCATCGTCACCTCGTCCTTCGCCAGTCTCCATTTATTCCGCAGTTCCTGCTTTGAGTTACAAATATGAGCAACCGCACCGGTATCAAATACCCAGGAGCTACTACGAGTACTGGTAAGGTACACATCAATTACTTGTATATTGCATATACCTTTAGTGTTGCCGGCCTTCTTGTCCGCTAAGTATTTGGGGCAGTTCCGCTTCCAGTGATCACTTCCCTTGCAATAAAAGCACTCAGTCTTAGGCTTAGGTCCATTCTTTGGCTTCTTCCCGGCAACTGTCTTACCTGGCGTGGCAACTCCCTTGCCGTCCTTCTTGAAGTTATTCTTACCCTTGCCTTTCTTAAACTTAGTGGCTTTATTCACCATCAACACTTGATGTTCCTTTTTGATCTCCACCTCCGCTGATTTCAGCATTGAATATACCTCAGAATGGTCTTTTCCATCCTCGCATATTGAAGTTCATCACAAAGCTCTTGTAGCTCGGTGGAAGCGATCAAGGATCCTGTCAATGATCGCGTCATCCGGGAGATTAACTCCAGCTTGAGTCAAAGTACAGCAACCCAGACATTTTGAGTATGTGCTCACCGATGTAACTATTTCCTCCATCTTACAAGCGAAGAACTTTTCGGAGACTTCATATCTCTCGACCGGGCATGAGCTTGGAAAACCATTTTCAGCTCTTCAACATCTCATATGCTCCGTGTTGATCAAAACGCTTTTGGAGCCCCGGTGCTAAGTCAGAAAGCATGCCGTGACCGAACGAGGGAGTAATCATCAGCACGAGACTGCCAAGCGTTCATAACGTCTTGGTTCTCTGGGATGGGTGCTTCACCTAGTGGTGCTTCTAGGACATAATCTTTCTTGGCAGCTATGAGGATGATCCTCAGGTTCCGGACCCAGTCCGTATAGTTGCTGCCATCATCTTTCAGCTTGGTTTACTCTAGGAATGCGTTGAAGTTGAGGGCAACATTAGCGTGGGCCATTTGATCTACAAGACATATTGTAAAGATTTTAGACTAAGTTCATGATAATTAAGTTCATCTAATCAAATTATTCAATGAACTCCCACTCAGATAGACATCCTTCTAGTCATCTAAGTGAAACATGATCCGAGTCAACTAGGCCGCCGATCATCACGCGGAGACGGACTAGTCAACGTCGGCGAACATCTTCATGTTCATCGTATCTTCTATACGACTCATGCTCGACCTTTTGGTCTTCCGTGTTCCGAGGCCATGTACCGTACATGCTAGGCTCGTCAAGTCAACCTAAGTGTATTGCGTGTGTAAATCTGGCTTACACCCGTTGTATTCGAACGTTAGAATCTATCACACCCGATCATCACGTGGTGCTTCAAACAACGAACCTTCGCAATGGTGCACGATTAGGGGAACACTTTCTTGAAATTATTATAGGGATCATCTTATTTAAGCTACCGTCGTTCTAAGCAAATAAGATGTAAAACATGATAGACATCACATGCAATCAAATAGTGACATGATATGGCTAATATCATATTGATCCTTTGATCTCTATCTTCAGGGCTCCATGATCATCTTCGTCACCGGCATGACACCATGATCTCCATCATCATGATCTCCATCATCGTGTCTTCATGAAGTTGTCACGCCAACGATTACTTCTACTTCTATGGCTAACACGTTTAGCAATAAAGTAAAGTAATTTACATGGCGTTATTCAATGACACGCAGGTCATACAAAAAATAAAGACAACTCCTATATTCTCGCCGGTTGTCATACTCATCGACATGCAAGTCGTGATTCCTATTACAAGAACATGATCAATCTCATACATCACATATATCATTCATCACATCTTTTGGCCATATCACATCACAAGGCACATGCCGCAAAAAACAAGTTAGACGTCCTCTAATTGTTGTTGCATGTTTTACGTGGCTTCTATAGGTTTCTAGCAAGAACGCTTTCTTACCTACGTAAAACCACAACGTGATATGCCAATTTCTATTTACCCTTCATAAGGACCCTTTTCATCGAATCTGCTCCAACTAAAGTGGGAGAGACAGACACCCGCTAGCCACCTTATGCAACTAGTGCATGTCACCGGTGGAACCTGTCTCACGAAGCGCACGTGTAAGGTCGGTCCGGCCGCTTCATCCCACGATGCCGCCAAGCAAGATAAGACTAGTAGTGGCAAGAAAACTGACAACATCGACGCCCACAACTACTTTGTGTTCTACTCGTGCATAGTAACTACGCATAGACCTAGCTCATGATGCCACTGTTGGGGAACGTAGCAGAAATCAAAAAATTTCTATACATCACCACGATCAATCTATTCAGTTATCTAGCAACGAGGGGAAAAGGAGTGCATCTACATACCCTTGTAGATCACGAGCGGAAGCGTTCAAGAGAACGGGGTTGATGGAGTCGTACTCGTCGTGATCCAAATCACCAATGACCGAGCGCCGAACGGACGGCACCTTCGCGTTCAACACACGTATGGTTGGGAAGACGTCTCCTCCTTCTTGATCCATCAAGGGAGAGGGAGAGGTTGATGGAGATCCAGCAGCACGACGGCGTGGTGGTGGATGCAACGGGGATCTCGGCAGGGCTTCGCCAAGCTCTACGGAGGAGGAGGAGGTGTTGGGAGGGAGAGGGAGTCGCCAGGGGCTAGGGTGCGGCTGCCCTCCCTCCCCCCACTATTTATAGGGGTCCAGGGGGGGCGCCGGCCCCTCTAGATCTCATCTAGATGGGGGGGTGCGGCGGCCAAGGGGTGGCTTGCCCCCCAAGCCAAGGGGGGGCGCCCCCCACCCCTAGGGTTTCCTGCCCTAGGCGCAGGGGGAGGCCCAAGGGGGGCGCACCAGCCCACCAGGGGCTGGTTCCCCTCCCCACTTCAGCCCATGGGGCCCTCCGGGATAGGTGGCCCCACCCGGTGGACCCCAGGGACCCTTCCGGTGGTCCCGGTACAATACCGGTGACCCCCGAAACTTTCCCGAAGGCCGAAACTAGACTTCATATATATAATTCTTTACCTCCGGACCATTACGGAACTCCTCGTGACGTCCGGGATCTCATCCGGGACTCCGAACAACTTTCGGGTTACTGCATACTAATATCTCTACAACCCTAGCGTCACCGAACCTTAAGTGTGTAGACCCTACGGGTTCGGAGACATGCGAACATGACCGAGACGACTCTCCGTCAATAACCAACAGCGGATCCGGATACCCATGTTGGCTCTACATGCTCCTCGATGATCTCATCGGATGAACCACGATGTCGAGGATTCAATCAATCCCATATACAATTCCCTTTGTCAATCGACGTTACTTTGCCCGAGACTCGATCGTCGATATCCCAATACCTCGCTCAATCTCGCTATCGGCAAGTCACTTTACTCGCATCAGTAATGCATGATCCCGTGACGGACACTTGGTCACATTGATCTCATTATGATGATGCATTACCGAAAGGGCCCAGAGATACCTCTCCATCATACGGAGTGACAAATCCCAGCCTCGATTCGTACCAACCCAATGACACTTTCGGAGATACCCGTAGTGCACTTATATAGCCACCCGATTCACGTTGTGACATTTGGCACTCCAAAGCACTCCTACAAGATCCGGGAGTTGCACAATCTCATGGTCTAAGGAAATGATACTTGACATTTGGAAAAGCTCTAGCAAACGAACTACACGATCTTGTGCTATGCTTAGGATTGTCTTGTCCATCACATCATTCTCCTAATGATGTGATCCTGTTATCAATGACATCCAATGTCCATAGTCAGGAAACCATGACTATCTGTTGATCAACGAGCTAGTCAACTAGAGGCTCACTAGGGACATGTTGTGGTCTATGTATTCACACATGTGTTACGATTTCCGGATAACACAATTGTAGCATGAATAATAGACAATTATCATGAACAAAGAAATATAATAATAACCATTTTATTATTGCCTCTAGGGCATATTTCCAACAGTGATATGTGCAAATCTTGGAGCATCTTTTGCATTTAGTTTTCACTTTTCTTTTATGCACCATGCTGGTATGAGATGGTCCTTGGTTGATTTATAGAATGCTCTTTGCACTTCATTTATACTCTTTGAGTATGGCTTTATAGAATGCTTCACATGCTTCACTTATATCATTTGAAGTTTGGATTGCCTGCTTCTCTTCACTTAGACAACCGCCATTTGTAGAATGCTCTTTTGCTTCACTTCTATTTGTTAGAGCTTGGGCATATCTTTTGTAGAAAGAATTAAACTCTCTTGCTTCACTTATATCTATTTAGAGAGATGATGAACTGGTCATTCACATGGTTAGTCATAAAATCCTACATAAACTTGTAGATCGCTGAATATGATATGTTTGATTCCTTGCAATAGTTTTGTGATATAAAGATGGTGATATTAGAGTCATGCTAGTGGGTAGTCGTGGATTGTAGAAATACTTGTGTTGAAGTTTGTGATTCCCGTAGCATGCACTTATGGTGAACCGTTATGTGATGAAGTCGGAGCATGATTTATTTATTGATTGTCTTCCTTATGAGTGGCAGTAGGGGACGAGCGATGGTCTTTTCCTACCAATCTATCCCCCTAAGAGCATGCACGTAGTACTTTGTTTCGATGACTAATAGATTTTTGCAATAAGTATGTGAGTTCTTTATGACTAATGTTTATTCCATGGATTATACGCACTCTCACCCTTCCACCATTGCTAGCCTCTCTAGTACCGCACAACTTTCGCCGATACCATACTCAAAACAGCCACCATACCTACCTATTACGGCATTTCCATAGCCATTTCGAGATATATTGCCATGCAACTTCCATCATCATCATATACATGACTTGAGCATTCATTGTCATATTGCTTTGCATGATCGTAAGATAGCTAGCATGATATTTTCATGGCTTGTCCGTTTTTTGATGTCATTGCTACGCTAGATCATTGCACATCCCGATACATCAGGAGGCATTGATATAGAGTCATATCTTTGTTCTAGATATCGAGTTGTAATACTGAGTTGTAAGTAAATAAAAGTGTGATGATCATCATTATTAGAGCATTGCCCCAGTGAGGAAAGGATGATGGAGACTATGATTCCCCCACAAGTCGGGATGAGACTCCGGACTTTATGAAAAATAAAAGAGGCCAAAGAAGCCCACCAAAATAAAAAAATAAAAAAGGGGGAAATAAAAAAAATAAAAAAATGAGAGAAAAAGAGAGAAGGGGCAATGTTACTATCCTTTTACCACACTTGTGCTTCAAAGTAGCACCATGTTCTTCATATAGAGAGTCTCTTGAGTTATCACTTTCATATACTAGTGGGAATTTTCATTATAGAACTTGGCTTGTATATTCCAATGATGGGCTTCCTCAAACGCCCGAGGTCTTCATGAGCAAGCAAGTTGGATGCACACCCACTTAGTTTCCAGTTTGAGCTTTCATACACTTATAGCTCTAGTGCATCCGTTGCATGGCAATCCCTACTCACTCACATTGATATCTATTCATGGGCATCTCCATAGCCCGTTGATACGCCTAGTTGATGTGAGACTTTCTCCTTTTTGTCTTCTCCATATAACCCCCACCATCATATTATATTCCACCTATAGTGCTATGTCCATGGCTCACGCTCATGTATTGCGTGAAAGTTCAAAAGGTTTGAGAACATCAAAAGTATGAAACAATTGCTTGGCTTGTCATCGGGGTTGTGCATGATGTGAATATTTTGTGTGGTGAAGATGGAGCATAGCCAGACTATATGATTTTGTAGGGATAACTTTCTTTGGCCATGTTATTTTGAAAAGACATGATTGCTTTATTGGTATGCTTGAAGTATTATTGTTTTTATGTCAAATGATAGACCATTGCTTTGAATCACTCGTGTCTTAATATTCATGCCATGATTAGACATATGATCAAGATTATGCTAGGTAGCATTCCACATCAAAAATTATCTTTTTTACCATTTACCTACTCGAGGACGAGCAGGAATTAAGCTTGGATGCTGATACGTCTCCGTCAGATCTATAAATTTTGATTGTTCCATGCCAATATTCTACAACTTCCATATACTTTTGGCAACTTTTTGTACTATTTTTGGGACTAACATATTGATCCAAAGGCTTGATGCGGTTCCTCATTTGCATGTTTTTGGTTTCGCAGAATATCCATATCAAACGGAGTCCAAACGGGATAAAAAGGGACGGAGCTTATTTTTGGAATATTTGGAAAATCTGGGAGAAAGATCAACGTGAAACGGTGTCCGAGGTGGCCACGAGGCAGGGGCCCACACCCGTACCAGGAGGGCACGCCCCCACCCTCGTGGGCCACCCGTAAGGCGGCTGATGCCCTTCTTCGTCCGCAAGAAAGCTAATTTTTGGTAAAAAATCACGGCGAAGGTTTCAATCCAATCGGAGTTACGGATCTTCGGATATAAAAGAAACGGTGAAAAGGCAGCAGAACAGAACGCAGAAACAGAGAGAAACAGAGAGATAGATCCAATCTCGGAGGGGCTCTCACCCCTCCCACGCCATGGGAGCCAAGGACCAGAGGGGAAACCCTTCTCCCATCTAGGGAGGAGGTCAAGGAAGAAGAAGAAGAAGGGGGGCCCTCTCCCCCTTGCTTCCGGTGGCGCCGGAGCGCTGCCGTGGCCATCATCATCACCGCCATCTTCACCAACAACTTCACCGCCATCATCACCAACTCTTCCCCCTCTATGTAGCGGTGTAACCTCTCTCTTACCCGCTGTAATCTCTACTAAAACGTGGTGCTCAACGCTATATATTATTTCCCAATGATGTATGGCTATCCTATGATGTTTGAGTAGATCCGCTTTGTCCTAATGGCTATTTGATGATCAAGATTGGTTTGAGTTCCATGTTTTATTATTGATGTTGTCCTATGGTGCTCTCCGTGTCGCGCAAGCGTGAGGGATTCCCGCTATAGGGTTTGCAATATGTTTATGATTTGCTTATAGTGGGTGGCGTGAGTGACAGAAGCACATACCCGAGTAAGTAGGTTGTTTGCGTATGGGATAAAGAGGACTTGATACTTTAATGCTATGGTTTGGTTTTACCTTAATGATCTTTAGTAGTTGCGGATGCTTGCTAGAGTTCTAATCATAAGTGCATATGATCCAAGTAGAGAAAGTATGTTAGCTTATGCCTCTCCCTCAAATAAAATTGCAATAATGATTACCAGTCTAGTTATCGATTGCCTAGGGACAAATAACTTTCTCCTGACAACAAACTCTTTACTAAAACTAATTTAGTTGTGTCTTTATCTAAACAGCCCATAGTCTTTATTTACGTGCTCTTTACTTTCTTGTAAGCTTATCCAAAAACACCTACAAAGTACTTCTAGTTTCATACCTGTTTCCGGTAAAGCGAACGTCAAGTGTGCGTAGAGTTGTATCGGTGGTCGATAGAACTTGAGGGAATATTTGTTCTACCTTTGGCTCCTCGTTGGGTTCGACACTCTTACTTATCGAAAGAGGCTACAATTGATCCCCTATACTTGTGGGTTATTAATCCTACGCAAGTGTCACTCCGAGGCTTATGGAGGACACCATGCTGGAGATGTAATCGCACATAAGGTATTGCAATCCGGTTTTTATTGGCCTACTCTCTTCAAGAATGCCCGTAAGTTTGTTTTATCTTGTGATGAATGTCAAAGAATTGGTAATATTAGTAGACGTCAAGAAATGCCTATGAATTATTCACTTGTTATTGAACCATTTGATGTTTGGGGCTTTGATTATATGGGACCTTTTCCTGCCTCCAATGGATACACACATATTTTAGTTGCTGTTGATTATGTTACTAAGTGGGTAGAAGATATTCCAACTAGTAGTGCTGATCATAACACTTCTATTAAGATGCTTAAAGAAGTTATTTTTCCGAGGTTTGGAGTCCCTAGATATTTAATGACTGATGGTGGTTCACATTTTATTCATGGTGCTTTCCGTAAAATGCTTGCTAAGTATGATGTTAATCATAGAATTGCATCCCCTTATCACCCACAGTCTAGTGGTCAAGTAGAATTGAGTAATAGAGAACTCAAACTAATTTTGCAAAAGACTGTTAATAGATACATGAAGAATTGGTCCAAGAAACTTGATGACGCATTATGGGCCTACAGAACTACATATAAAAATCCTATGGGTATGTCTCCGTATAAAATGGTCTATGGAAAAGCATGTCACCTACCTCTTGAACTAGAACATAAGGCTTATTGGGCTATTAAAGAGCTCAATTATGATTTCAAACTTGCCGGTGAGAAGAGGTTATTTGACATTAGCTCACTTGATGAATGGAGAACCCAAGCTTATGAGAATGCCAAATTGTTTAAAGAAAAAGTTAAAAGATGGCATGACAAAAGGATACAAAAGCGTGAGTTTAATGTAGGTGATTATGTATTGCTATACAACTCTCGTTTAAGATTTTTTGCAGGAAAAATTCTCTCTAAATGGGAAGGCCCTTACGTTATCAAGGAGGTCTATCGTTCCGGTGCCATAAAAATCCACAACTTCGAAGGCACAAATCCGAAGGTGGTGAACGGTCAAAGAGTTAAGCATGATATCTCAGGTAATCCATAAATGTTGAAACCAATGTTATTGAAACCGTAACCTCGGAGGAATACATAAGGGGCACTTTCTGGAATGCTTCAGACTCCGAAAAGGAATAGGTATGTGGTACGGTAAGTAAACCGACTCCAAAACAGTTCTAAAGGCAATTTTTCTCCGTTTTGGAATATTTAGAAAAATAGAAAAATAAGAAGCAGTCCTGGAAGGACACGAGGCCTCCACGAGGGTGGAGAGCGTGCCTTACCCCCCTGGGCGCGCCCCCTGTCTCGTGGGCACCTCGTGCGCTCTCCAGACTCCGTTTTCTTGCACGATACGTATTTTGGTCGGTAAAAATTCATTATATAATCTCCCGAAGGGTTTGACTCCTGTATCACACAAATATCCTCTGTTCTTGTTTCGAGCTGTTTTTCTAACAGATCTAGATCATCAAGACGTCTCCAAGTGCCCCCAAGGACAAGTTCTTCGAGAAGGTCATCAATCCCTACCTCGCGGAGGTGCTGCAACACCCTCAAACCATTGAGATGCATGAGGGGGTGCTGCACATCCGCGATGTTGAGGGACCAAGGAAGACCGGAAGCATGGAGACAAGGCTTGAGGCAATGGAGTAGCAAGTTTTCAAGTGCCAGGAGATGGTGGGGCGTGGACTTGAATCCAATCACATGATGACCGCGGAGTTCACCAACAACCACAAGCTGGATGCCAAGGACATTGGGGAGGCCATCTTCAAGCTCCACAAGAAAATCGAGCACCTCCAAGCCCAAATCTATGACCTGCAAAACCAAAACTGTGAGTATGAATATAGATTCAAGAGAATGAGTTTGGCTGCAGATTTGAGGATCCCAGAGACTCGATCATCCTTCTATGATGGTGAGCCCATGCCTTGGAAGATGGACGACAAGCCTACTTCATCAACAACCCCATCACCACTACTTCTGAGGAAGGAGACATAACCACATGGGTATGGGCACTCCCCTTGGCAACTGCCAAGCTTGGGGGAGGTGCCCCGGTATCGTATCACCATCACACTCCTATCTTTACCATTTTTCTTAGTACAATCCTTTTAGTAATATCTTGATCTAGTAGAAATAAAGTTTTGGTTAGATCTAGTTTTGAGTTTTGCTTTATGATCTTTCTATATAATCGAGTCTGTGAGCTATATATAATAAAGATTAGTGTTGAGTCAAGGGCTTGATTGTCTTGCTATGATCTTGAGGGAATAAAAGAAAAGAAAAAGAATAAAAAGAAACAAAGAGATCATATTGATCTTATGGAGAGTAATGACTTCACATAGAAAGAGTATGATGATTAAAAGTTGTTGAGAGTTGACAGACATAGCTTTGGTCATCGTTGCAATTAATAGGAAGTAATAAAGAAAGAGAGGTTTCACATATAAATATACTATCTTGGACATCTTTTATGATTGTGAGCACTCATTAAATATGACATGCTAAAGAGTTGATGTTGGACAAGGAAGACAACGTAATGGGTTATGTTTTCTTATATCTGAAATAAAGTATATTGTCATGGATCATCCAACATGTTGAGCTTGCCTTTTCCCCTCATGCTAGCCAAATTCTTTGCACCAAGTAGAGATACTACTTGTGCTTCCAAATACCCTTAAACCCAGTTTTGCCATGAGAGTCCACCATATCTACCTATGGATTGAGTAAGATCCTTCAAGTAAGTTGTCATTGGTGCAAGCAATAAAAATTGCTCTCTATATATCTACGATTGATTGGTGTGGAGGAAATAAGCTTTATACGATCTTGTGATGTGGAAGAAATAAAAGCGACGGACTGCATAATAAAGGTCTATATCACAAGTGGCAATATAAAGTGATGTTCTTTCGTATTAAGATTTTGTGCATCCAACCCTGAAAGCGCATGGCAACCTCTGCTTCCCTCTACGAAGGGCCTATCTTTTATTATTACCTTCTAACTTATGCAAGAGTCATGGTGATTTCACCTTTCCTTTTTACATTTTATCCTTTGGCAAGCACATGATGTTGGAAAGATCTTGATATATATATCTAATTGGATGTGGGTTAGCATGAGTTATTATTGTTGACACTACCCTTGAGGTAAAAGGTTGGGAGGCGAAACTAGAAGCCCCTATCTTTCTCGGTGTCCGATTAAAACTCCGTAACCACAAGTATTGCGTGAGTGTTAGCAATTATGAAAGACTAAATGATAGTTGAGTATGTGGATTTGCTAGAAAGCTCTGACATAGACTCTTTCCGATGTTATGATAAATTGCAATTGACTCAATGACTGAGATTATAGTTTGTTAGTTCTCAATAAAGTTTCTGATTCATACTTTGCATTGTGAATAGATTATTACTTGAGCATAAGAAATCATATGACAATATCCATATATGTTGCTGTTATGAGAATAATCATGATGCCCTCATGTCCGTATTTATCTCTAAACATGTGGACATATTTATCGTTATCGGCTTCCGCTTGAGGACAAGCGAGGTCTAAGCTTGGGGGAGTTGATACGTCCATTTTGCATCATGCTTTTATATCGATATTTATTGCTTTATGGGCTGTTATTACACATTATGTCACAATACTTATGCCTATTCTTTCTTATTTTACTAGGTTTACATAAGGGGAGAATGCTAATTTGGAATTCTCAGAAATTTGGAAAAGGAGCAAATATTAGAGACCTATTCTCGCACAACTCCAAATATCCTGAAACCCCACGAAAGTTATTTTGGAAATAATAAAATACTAAGCGGAAGAAATACGGAGGGCCCACACCACGGCCACGAGGGTGGGCGCGCCCTATCCCTGGCGCGTCCCCCGCCTCGTGGGCCCCTGGCAGCCCTCCCAGTGCCCATCTTACGCTATATGAAGTCTTTCGTCCAGAAGAAAAATCATAAGCAAGCTTTGGGACGAGACTCACGCCGCCAGGCGGAACCTTGGTGGAACCAATCTAGGGCTCCGGCAGAGCTGTTCTGTTGGGGACACTTCCCTCCGGGAGGGGGAAATCATCGCCATCATCATCACCAACGCTCCTCTCATTGGGAGGGGACCAATCTCCATAAACATCTTCACCAGCACCATCTCCTCTCAAACCCTAGTTCATCTCTTGTATCCAATTCTTGTCTCCAAGTCTGGGATTGGTACCTGTAGGTTGCTAGTAGTGTTGATTACTCCTTGTAGTTGATGCTAGTTGGTTTATTTGGTGGAAGATCATATGTTCAGATCCTATATGCATATTAATACTCCCCTGATTATGAACATGAATATGCTTTGTGAGTAGTTACGTTTGTTACTGAGGACATGGGAGAAGTCTTGCTATTAGTAGTCATGTGAATTTGGTATTCGTTCAATATTTGATGAGATGTATGTTGTCTATCCTCTAGTGGTGTTATGTGAACGTCGACTACATGACACTTCACCATTGTTTGGGCCTAGAGGAAGGCATTGGGAAGTAATAAGTAGATGATGGGTTGCTAGAGTGACAAAAGCTTAAACCCTAGTTTATGCGTTGCTTCGTAAGGGGCTGATTTGGATCCATATGTTTCATTCTATGGTTAGGTTTACCTTAATACTTCTTTTGTAGTTGATGTCGGTGTCAAAACCGGCGGATCTCGGGTAGGGGGTCCCGAACTGTGCGTCTAAGGCGGATGGTAACAGGAGGCGGGGGACACAATGTTTACCCAGGTTCAGGCCCTCTCGATGGAGGTAATACCCTACTTCCTGCTTGATTGATCTTGATGATATGAGTATTACAAGAGTTGATCTACTACGAGATCATAGAGGCTAAACCCTAGAAGCTAGCCTATGGTATGATTGTTGTTCTCCTACGGACTAAACCCTCTGGTTTATATAGACACCGGAGGGGGCTAGGGTTACACAGAGTCGGTTACACGGGAGGAGATCTACATATCCGTATTGCCAAGCTTGCCTTTCACGCCAAGGAAAGTCCCCTACGGACACGGGACGATGTCTTCAATCTTGTATCTTCATAGTCCAACAGTCCGGCCAAAGGATATAATCCGGCTGTCCGGAGACCCCCTAATCCAGGACTCCCTCAGTAGCCCCCGGACTAGGCTTCAATGACGATGAGTCCGGCGCGCAGATTGTCTTCGGCATTGCAAGGCGGGTTCTTCTCCTAATTCTGAACACCTGCTAAGTAGTGTCCGACTTCCCATAAATGTTGCACTTCTTGGCTTCCGCGCCCAATAATGGCTATCTTCCACGTGTCGAGCGAATGCGAAGCCGTGGCATTTTACATTTGCCACCCTAGCCATGTGAGTAAACTGTTTATTAAAGAGACGGGGATTCGTAGATCCAAATCACACCATCCTCCCACGGCGAGTATCCATCGGAGCACGCTCGGAAAAATCCATTCCAACATGGCCGACCATCGCAGCTCCTCCTCTCGCTCCCGTAGCCCTAAGCCCGGTGATTGGAAGAAGTGTTCCATCCCGCACATCCAATTAGTATAGTTACAGACCCAGGGATTTCTCCCTCCAGCGTATATGGTCCCCGTTCGAGCCGGGCTCGCCACGTATAATGGCGGGGAGCAAGCGGAGAGCTTTCCCAATCCCTCCAAGGGGGAGCAGGTATGCCTTGTCCCTTATTTATTAAGGGGACTTGGATTTCCAATCCATACGTTCCTCCGCGGGCTCCTGGAGTTTTATGGCCTCCAGTTGCACAACTTCACCCCCGCTTCCATATTACACATCGCTGGTTACGTTGCCCTTTGTGAGTTGTTTCTGGGCTGCGAAGCTCATTTCAAACTGTGGAAGAAGCTATTCTGCCTTGTGCCTCGTACAAAGAAGGGGTCAATATATCAAATGGGCGGAGCCGATGTCACATCCTAGCTAGTCCATGCATTAGTGTGTGCATCATGTTTAACTTTCATCTGAAATTTGAAATGGGGAAGACAGAACCCCGAGAACCCCTTTTGAATCCAACTAGGGTTTACTAAAATTATTTTCAATGAACCTGAAATGCCCTTCTAAAATTTTCATCACCTTTGCTTTGGTTCAGAGCCTCTGCCAAAAGTGGTGCACAATTTTCTAGGTCATCCCAAGGTCTTTGAATTAAATCATAAGTATTTGGGTTTGGGCATTTAAAATTATATATATTATTTCAAATGCCCAAATATTCCCAAACAAAAATGTTCCATGTTGGAAATATTCCAACGAAGGACCTGGTCCAGTTTGGTGAATTTTGAAGCTGTTTAAGTATTTTTAAAAAGTCCACAAAGTTACAGAAAATAGAAAAAGAAAATAGAAACAGAAAACCTTACCTGGCGCACCCAACCAGCCCAAATTTGCCCAGCCAAATGGCCACACCAACAGCTGCTTGGCTTGGCCAGGCAGGCAGGCAGGTGCTCGGCGGCGAGCACCGCATGCATGCCACGCCCCTGGTCGCCGCCTCGCCGCTCCCCTCACCGAGCGACCGACGCGAAGCGCTCTCTCTCTCTCCCCCCGAACCCTCAGACATCTCTCCTCCTCCCGGCTCCTCCCCTCGCTCCCCGCCATGGCCGACGCCACCGCAGCCACGCCTGCGTCGCCAGAGCCGCTCCCTCGCTCGTGCTCCTCCCGTTGTGTCTAGGAGCTCCGCCGCCCTCATCTTCTTCGAGCTAGCCAAGCCCCGAGCGCTCGTGTAGCCCGAGGCCTCTGCACCAACCTCGCCCGACCCCGCCACACGGAGATCCTTCGACGCCTTGGCGCCAAGATCAGCCCGTCCCCGACCGCACGGTTGCCTCCACGAATTCCCGTGAGCTTAGCTATCTCCTCCTTTCCTCTCGCTCCCGAGCCGTGTAGTGACCGTGACGGAGCTCAACCAGCACGCACCGCCATGAGCTCGTAGCCGGCGTGCTCCCGGCCAAACATCGGCCACCCCACGGTGTATAACGCACACACCACAACGCGTAGCATCTAACCCTCTACTCCACGACTTCACGCGACGCCGTAGCCTCGAGTTCGTCTTCACCCGAACTCCAGCCGCCTAGGTCGTCGCCGGCGCCGATTCCGGCCACCCCGAGCTCACCCAACACCACCAAGAGCTGCGGCTTGCTCCCAGCTACCCATAGATGCCCTCCGCGGCTCTTTTGGTTGCCGAAACGGCCAAAACCACTTCCGCCGCCGCGTCTGGCTCACCGGTGGCTAAACACCGGTGTAGCCGACTCTGACTTTGACCACGGGTGGGCCCTGGTTGACTCTGTTGAGTCTATGACAGGTGGGGCCCAGCGCTATTAACTAATTAGGATTAGTTTTAATTAATTTTTAGTTAACTAATTACATTGACATCGGGACCCACCAGTCAGGTTTGACCTGGACGTCCCCGTTGACCTATGACATCATCCTGACGCATTACGACATAAATGAATTACTTGGATTTATTACATTATAGGAAATTCGAATATAGTTCAAACTTCAAAAATTCATAGAAATTAATCTGTAACTCCAAATGCAAAGATTTATATATGAAAAATGATCAGAAAAATCCATTCTATCCATTGGTAAAGGTTTCATGCATGATAGAACAAGTTAACCTTGCTGTTTAAGCAGAATAAGATAATACACCTTTAGGGCTATTTTAAATGAGCTAACATTTGAATCTTTGATTCAAATGAGTTCATCCTTCTTGTTCCAGCTTGCATTAGGCCAACACACATTCATATTGCCATGTCATAGCATGCATCATATTGTTGCATATTGCCATGTGTGTTTATTTCAGATGTCTTCGTGATAGGTTACGCCTCAGGGATAATCCGAATATCCGATGCGAAGGCGATCCTACCACCACTACATCGTGCAAGCAACCCATTGATCATTCCGATACAAACCCATGTTCTCGCTTCGCTCTTGTTTCTTGCATTAAGACAACGCGATTCAAACTGTTGTGTGCGGTAGTTGAACCCACTTCCTTTGCATGACTGTCATTGCCACGATAACTAGATGAAACCCACTAGTATGTGTAGCAGTTGATTGAGCCATGTTTGTGATTCCTACCATGCTATGCTTGCTACTTAGAGTTGTGTCAGTCCGGCTCATCGGGATGATGAACTGGAGTGAAAGGTTGTGTCGGGTTCGAGAGTGAAAGTGTTGAACACGCTTTTGGTAAAGGTATCGATGAGAGGCCATGTAGGAGTACATGGTGGGTTGTTTCATTGAAGCCGTCCCTAAGAACCGAGATCTGTGTGTGTGATTTAAGACTTAGCTACTACCACGCATTGGGATCCTTAATTGACCCTCTCGACTTATTAACCACTCTTGTCCTCAGTTCGGGAGTTGCAAGTAGTTTCTGGTGTTTGTAGCATGCTGGGGGCCGCATGCAACGCTGACCTTAGGGGTGGGTTGTGTTGCGGTAGGCACGTGGCCCGGTGTACCGATTCGCCTGCTTGGTGTCTCGGGAACCCTGCACACATCGTTCGGGGCTGTATGGGAAACCTCGGCGGACTCCATGCGGATGGAACCGAATAGGCGATAAACCGGACCTGTGGACTCGTGTGTTTAGTCAGGTCGTGGCCGACACCCACGTTGGGCTTCCGCTTGAAGGTTGCCGAGTACATGTCGTGTAAACGGTGGTAAGTGGTGAGAGCGTGTGAAGAAGTACACCCTGCAGGGTATAAACTATTCGAATAGCCGCGTCCACGGTAATGGACTTCTTGGTCACCTATACTGTTCATAGACAAGTAAATGGATAATACTAAAAGAATCTAGATAAGTGTGAGTGCCGCGGATGGACCTCTAGTGGGTTCACGAGAGAGGATCCACGGTGGGGTATTGTGATGGTGATTTGTGGACTGCGTGTGCGACAAATGCTTTTCAAGTGGTGTCACGTGAGGATAGCTTAGCCAAGAGTCAAAGTCGGCTTCTTGCAAATAACTCCACCACCTTATTGAGAATGTGCATGTATGATAGGATTACATTGTAAGACTTCTTTGAGTACCTCCGTACTCATGTTTGCTTAATTAATGTTTTCAGACGACAACACTGCCCCTCCGATGGGTTCTATGTAGACCTTGACATCGATGAGTGAACTAGCCACCCAGGTGGTGATCCAAGGCTTGTGAAGGGCCACTGTAGATAGAAGGGCTTCAACAAGCTTAGAGTCTGTACTCAGACTAGTTTGCTTCCGCATGTGCTTGTATGTTTGTATGACTTGAGTGTTGGGTCATGTGACCCCTACCTGTATGGATATGTTATGTATGGCTCCTCGGAGCCTCTTAAATAAAGTACTTTTGAGTTGTAGAGTTTTGTTGTGATGCCATGTTGTATGTACTCATATCGGGCATATTGCGTGTATGATTGAAATGCTTGGTATGAGTGGGATCCGACAAACTAGTTGTTTATCCTTGGCAGCCTCTCATATGGGGAAATGTAGTCTCGTGCTTACGAGCGATAGTAGTCCACTACAGCCGGTTCACCGAGTCCCGCTAGCCCAAAGACTACCGCTTGGACACTTGGTGGCGGCATGTGTTTCACTGCCTTATGTCTCGTTCTTCGGGAAATGTCACGCGGTGATATTCGAGTCTTGCCTAGCCTGCTACAGCCGGGATACCGGAGTCCTGTTAGCCCAAAGTGCTACAGCCCAATTCATACGTTGATGACCGACATGCTCGATGTGATTCATGTATGCTGTCCCCATGGGTTAGCGCCGCTTTGGGTTCACGACTAGCCATGTCGGCCCGGGTTCTTTGTCATGTGGATGCTAGCGACACTATCATATACGTGAGCCAAAAGGCTAAACGGTCCCGGGCCATGGTAAGGCGACACCGTGGGAATACCGTGCGTGAGGCCGCAAAAGTGATATGAGGTGTTACCGGCTAGGTCGATGTGACTTGGAATCGGGGTCCTGACAGCGTTGGCATCAGAGCAGGGCTGCCTGTAGGTTCGCTAAGCCAAACTGGTCGATGTTGAGTCTAGAAATGCTTTAGTTATATGTAGGGGAATTGATTGTGGGAGGGAACGTAAGGCTCTTTTACTCCTTTACCTTATGCCCTCTGATCTGAGTCATCCTCTTCTCATTCTACGTGGGTATAGGACTAGGCTCTCTTCTCTCTATCAGGTTCACGTGTTACTAATCCGTAGTAACTTATAGGATTGTTGGTTACAGCCTCAATTCAGTTTCTACTACTTTTTAGTATGCTATCAGTTGAACCGTAACCTTGATATGATGTTGTTGAGTGGTTTTGCAATCTGATTATGAATGTCTCAAATCTGTTTTTGATCATTTATGAGATGTTATGCTGCCCGATTTTCCCTAGAAATTCTAATGTCTTTGCATTGTGGCTGTGCTTTCAGATGGCCACCGTTCCCGAGAACCAAGTGGTTCGTCGACCCGTTGCATTGATGTGTGTGGTCACACGACAATGTTGGTTCGGTGATGGTCGAGACCGGTTACCGATGGTATCCCGAATATACCGTCGAGGAGCAGTTTAGAGATTTTAATCAAAGCCAATATCTCGTGTACGCGATCGGGATATATCCATCTTATCCAGAGCTCTTGAACCACTCCAATCGTTCTTATGGACTTGGGATCACTATTGGGATGTCCGTGCAGGATGCAGCCTATTCAATGATGACTATTATTCGAGCGGAACTGCGGTGTTCCACCGACGGGCATGTCGAGTTTGTGATAGATCTTGTTCCCGGAACCGTCCCAATCTCTAGAAGACCTTATAAGATGGCACCCCTAGAACTAGCGAACTTAAGAAACAACTCGATGAGTCCTTGCAAAAGGGTTTCATCCGTCCTAGTTCATCTCCATGGGCTTGCCCGTCCTATTCGTTAAAAATAAGGATGGAACGGATCGGATGGTTGTGGATTACCGACACATCAACTTGGTCACTATCAAGAACAAGTATCCGCTCCCGGGATCAACGATCTGTATGATCAGCTCGCTGGATCCTCGATCTTTTCCAAGATGGATTTGAGGTTGGGCTACCATCAAATCAAAATCAAGAACGGGGACATTCCTAAAACGGCCTTTGTTACTCGTTATGGCCAATACGAGTTCACCGTCATGTCCTTCGGATTAACCAATGCTCCGGCCACCTTCTCTCGGTTAATGAACTCAATCTTCATGGAGTATTTGGATAAATTTGTCGTGGTATACCTCGATGATATACTCATCTCCTCCAAGAATGAGGAAGAACATGCCGAACATCTAAGGCTAGTATTGATGAAACTTCGAGAGCACCGCCTTTATGCCAAATTCTCTAAGTGTGAATTCTGGTTACCAGAAGTGACCTATCTAGGCCATGTAATCTCCGGTAAGGGCATTGCTGTCAATCCCGGCGAAGTTCAAGCCATCCTTGACTGGACTCCACCTGAATCGGTCAAGCAAGTACGGAGTTTCCTCGGTTTAGCGAGCTATTGCCGCCGCTTCGTCGAGAATTTCTCTAAAGTTGCTAAACCTCTAACTGAACTCCTCAAGAAAGACAAGAAGTTCGAATGGACGCCACAGTGTGAGTTCAGCTTTCAGGAACTAAAAAGACGCCTGACATCTGCTCCCGTACTTGTTCCACCAGATTTTTCTAAGGACTTTATTATCTATTGCGACGCCTCGCGACAAGGACTAGGTTGCATACTCATGCAAGATCGTCATGTGATTGCCTACGCTTCTCGACGATTCGTCCACATGAGGATAACTATCCCACACACGATCTAGAGCTTGCAGCGATGGTTCATGCACTCAAAACACGGCGACATTACCTTCTTGGTAATCGCTATGAAATTTACATCGATCACCAAAGTCTGAAATACATCTTCACCCAACCGGATTTGAATCTCGAGCAAAGACGTTGGGTCGAGTTGATTACAGATTACGACTTAGGAATATCTTACACCCAGCAAAGCCAATGTCATGGCTGACGCACTAAGTCGCATAAATCTTATTGTAACAATCTGATGTTACAACAAAGTCAACCATTTCTCCACGAGGAATTTTGTAAGCTTAACCTTCACATTGTTCCTCGAGGATTCCTTTCCACCCCGGTGGCGAAACCCAACCTTACGGATCGAATCATAACTGCTCAAGAAGATGATAGAAGAATATCTCGGATCAAGGAGAACATTGCTAGCGGAGCTGCTAAGTGTTTCTCCATAGATGAACGAGGTGTTGTCTTCTTTGAGAACCGCTTGGTGGTTCCCAAGAAACAACGACTACTACGAATCGATCCTTAAGGAAGCTCACGAATCTCCTCTCACCATTCATCCCGGTAGTACTAAAATGTATCAAGACCTACGCCAGAGGTTTTGGTGGACTAGGATGAAGAGAGAAATCGCTCAATACATTGCTAATTGCGGCGTGGTCGTCGAGTTAAAGCGAACATCAACGACCTCCGGTACCCTTCAACCTTTGGCTATTCCCGAATGGAAATGGGATAAAATCGGTATGGATTTCATTACCGGGTTTCCCAGGACCAAAAGAGGGAATAATGCTATCTTTGTTGTCGTCGATCGTCTTTCCAAAGTAGCCCACTTCCTACCCGTTCGTGAGAGTATAATAGCTAGCCAGCTAGCTGATTTGTACATCTCTCGAATAGTGTCTCTTCATGGTGTTCAATTGGAGATTAACTCGCACCGTGGAAGTCTCTTCACCTCTCGATTTTGGGAAAGTTTCCAAAATGCTATGGGAACTCGTCTCTCCTTTAGCACCGCCTTCCATCCTCGATCAAGTGGTCAAGTAGAATGAGTCAATCAAATCCTAGAGGATATGCTTTGAGCTTCTGTCATCTCTTTCGGCATGAATTGGGAGAAATGCCTTCCATTCGCCGAGTTCGCTTATAACAATAGTTATCAAGCTAGCTTGGGCAAAGCTCCTTTTGAAGTTCTTTATGGACGGAAATGTCGAACGCCTTTAACTGGTCAGAAACCGGGGAGAGACAACTCTTTGGCCCGGATATGATTCAGGAAGCAGAAGAGCAGGTTCGCGTTATTCGTGAGAAATTGAAAACAGCCCAATCTCGTCAAAAGAGCCAATATGACCGCAAGCATAAGCCTATGGCTTATGAAATTCGCGAGAAGGCTTACCTTCGGGTTACTCCTTTGAAGGGAACCCATCGATTCGGTATCAAAGGCAAGTTGGATCCTCGTTACATTGGACCCTTTCGCATTCTTGCCAAACGAGGAGAAGTTGACTACAAACTGGAACTAACGACGCATCATTCCAGAGTCCATGATGTCTTCCACGTTTCCCAACTCAGGCGTTGCTTCTCGGATCCTATCCGTGGAGTGGACCACGAAACGCTTGATCTCCAAGATAACCTCACCTATCGAGAATATCTCGTTCGTATTCTTGATCAAGCCGAGCGTACCACTCAACGTCAGAATATCAAGTTTCTAAAGGTTCAATGGTCAAACCATTCCGAGCAAGAAGCAACTTGGGAAAGGGAGGATCGTCTTCGACTTGAGTATCCCACCTTTTTCAAGCGGATCCTAAATCTCGGGACGAGATTCTTTTGAGTGGGGTGAGTTGTCACATCCTAGCTAGTCCATGCATTAGTGTGTGCATCATGTTTAACTTTCATCTGAAATTTGAAATGGGGAAGACAGAACCCCCAGAACCCCTTTTGAATCCAACTAGGGTTTACTAAAATTATTTTCAATGAACCCGAAATGCCCTTCTAAAATGCTCATCACCTTTGCTTTGGTTCAGAGCCTCTGCCAAAAGTGGTGCACAATTTTCTAGGTCATCCCAAGGTCTTTGAATTAAATCATAAGTATTTGAGTTTGGGCATTTAAAATTATATATATTAATTCAAATGCCCAAATATTCCCAAACAAAATGTTCCATGTTGGAAATATTCCAACTAAGGACCTGGTCCATTTGGTGAATTTTGAAGCTGTTTAAGTATTTTAAAAAGTCCACAAAGTTCTGAGAAAATAGAAAAAGAAGCAGAAATAAAAACCTTACTGGCGCCACCCAACTGCCCAAATGTGCCTGCCCAGCCAATGGCCACCAAATGAGCTGCTTGAGCTTTGGCCAGCAGTAGTGCAGTGCTCGGCAGCACCGCATGCATGCCACGCACTGTCGCCGCCTCGCCGCTCCCCTCACGGAGCGACCGACGCGAAGCGCTCCCCCTCTCTTCCCCGAACCCCAGACATCTCTCTTCCTCCCAGGCTCCTCCCCTCGCTCCCCCGCCATGGCCGACGCCACTGCAGCCACGCTGTCGCCAGTGCTGCGCTCCCGTCGTCTGCGTGCTCCTCCCGTCGTGTCTAGGAGCTCCGCCGCCCTCCTCTTCTTGAAGCTAGCCGAGCCCCGAGTGCTCGTGTAGCCCGAGGCCTCTGCACCAACCTCGCCTCGACCCCGCCACCGGAGATCCCTTCGACGCCGCCAAGATCAACCTGGCCCCCAACCGCACGGTTGCCTCCACGAAGTTCCCGTGAGCTTAGCTATCTCCCCTCCTTTCCTATCTCGCTCCCGAGCCGTGTAGTGACCGTGACGGAGCTCAACCGACGCACTTGCCATGAGCTCATCATCGCCGGCGTGCTCCCGGCCATCCACCGCCACCCTCGGTGTCTAACGCACTCACCACACCGCGTAGCATCTAACCCAAGATTCCACGACCGCCAGACGCCGTAGCCTCGAGTTCGTCTTCACCCAAACTCCGGGCCGCCTAGGTCGTCGCTGGCCGATTCCGCCACCCCGAGCTCACCTAACACCACCAAGAGCTGCGGCTTGCTCCCAGCTACCCATAGATGCCCTCCGCGGCTCTTTTGGTTGCCAAAACGGCCAAAACCACTTCCGCCGCCGCGTCTGGCTCGCCGGCGGCTAAACGCCGGTGTAGCCGACTCTGACTTTGACCACGGGTGGGCCCTGGTTGACTCTGTTGAGTCTATGACAGGTGGGGCCCAGCCCTGTTAACTAATTAGGATTAGTTTTAATTAATTTTTAGTAAACTAATTACCGCGACACCGGGACCCACCAGTCAGGTTTGACTCGGACGTCCCCGTTGACCTATGACATCATCTCGACGACATTCGACGATGAAATGAATTATCGGATTTATTACATTATAGGAAATTCCAGAATATAGTTCAAACTTCAAAAATTCATAGAAATTAATCTGTAACTCCAAATGCAAAGATTTATATGTGAAAAATGATCAGAAAAATCCATTCTATCCATTGGTAAAGGTTTCATGCATGATAGAACAAGTTAACCTTGCTGTTTAAGCAGAATAAGATAATACACCTTTAGGGCTATTTTGAATGAGCTAACATTTGAATCTTTGATTCAAATGAGTTCATCCTTCTTGTTCCAGCTTGCATTAGGCCAACACACATTCATATTGCCATGTCATAGCATGCATCATATTGTTGCATATTGCCATGTGTGTTTATTTCGGGATGTCTTTCGTGATAGGTTACGCCTCAGGATAATCCCGAATATCCGCTTGAAGGGCGATATCCTACCACCACTACATCGTGCAAGCAACCCATTGATCATTCCGATACAAACCCATGTTCTCGCTTACGCTCTTGTTTCTTGCATTAAGACAACGCGATTCAAACTGTTGTGTGCTGCGGTAGCTGAACCCACTTCCTTTGCATGACTGTCATTGCCACAAAGAACTAGATGAAACCCACTAGTATGTGTAGCAGTTGATTGAGCCATGTTTGTGATTCCTACCATGCTATGCTTGCTATGCTTAGAGTTGTGTCAGTGTCGGCTCATCGGGATGATGAACTGGAGTGAAAGGTTGTGTCGGGTTCGAGAGTGAAAGTGTTGAACACGTTTTGGTAAAGGTATCGATGAGAGGCCATGCAGGAGTACATGGTGGGTTGTTTCATTGAAGCCGTCCCTAAGAACTGAGATCTTGTGTGTGATTTAAGACTTAGCTACTACCACACATTGGGATCCTTAATTGACCCTCTCGACTTATTAACCACTCTTGTCCTCAGTCCGGGAGTTGCAAGTAGTTTCTGGTGTTTGTAGCACGCTGGGGCCCGCACGCAACGCTGACCTTAGGGGTGGGTTGTGTTGCGGTAGGCACGTGGCCCGGTGTACCGATTCACCCGTTTGGTGTCTCGGGAACCCTGCACACATCGTTCGGGGCTGTATGGGAAACCTCGGACGGACTCCCTGCGGATGGAACCCGAATAGGCGATAAACCTGGACTCGGGACTCGTGTGTTTAGTCAGGTCGTGGCCGACACCCACGTTGGGCTTCCGCTTGAAGGTTGCGGAGTACATGTCGTGTAAACGGCGGTAAGTGGTGAGCGTGTGTGAAGAAGTACACCGCAGGGTATAAACTATTGAATAGCCGCGTTCATGTAAAGGACTACTTGGTCACCTATACGGTTCATAGACAAGTAAATGGATACTACTAAAAGCCTCAAGATAAGTGTGAGTGTGCAGATGGCCCTCTCGTGGGTTGACGAGAGAGGATCCACGGTGGGGTATTGTGATGGTGATTAGTGGACTCGTAATGCGACAAATGCTTTTCAAGTGGTGTCACGTGGGATAGCTTAGCCAAGAGTCAAAGCTGGCTTGCTACAAATAACTCCACCACCTTCTTGAGAATGTGCATGTATGATAGGATTACATTGTAAGACTTCTTTGAGTACCTCCGTACTCATGTTTGCTTAATTAATGTTTTCAGACGACAACACCGCCCCTCCGATGGGTTCTATGTAGACCTTGACATCGACGAGTGAACTAGCCACCCGGTGGTGATCCAAGGCTTGTGAAGGGCCACTTTGTAGATAGAAGGGCTTCAACAAGCTTTCTTTCTTTTTAGAGTACTGTACTCAGACTAGTTTGCTTCCGCATGTGCTTGTATGTTTGTATGACTTGAGTGTTGGGTCATGTGACCCCTACCTGTATGGATATGTTATGTATGGCTCCTGAGCCTCTTAAATAAAGTACTTTGAGTTGTAGAGTTTTGTTGTGATGCCATGTTGTATGTACTCATATCGGGCATATTGCGTGTATGATTGAAATGCTTGGTATGAGTGGGATCCGACAAACTAGTTGTTTATCCTTGGCAGCCTCTCATATGGGGAAATGTAGTCTCGTGCTTACGAGCGATAGTAGTCCGCTACAGCCCGGTTCACCGAGTCCTGCTAGCCCAACACTCTTGCTTGGACACTTGATCGGCCGGCATGTGTTTCACTTCGTTCCTTATGTCCGTCCCTTCGGGAAATGTCACGCGGTGATATTCGAGTCCTGCCTAGCTCGCTATAGCCCGGGATACCGGAGTCCTCATAGCCCAAAGGTTACAGCCCGAATTCATACGTTGATGACCGACATGCTCGATGTGATTCATGTATGCCTGTCCCCATGGGTTAGCGCCGCTTTGGGTTCACGACTAGCCATGTCGGCCCGGGTTCTTTGTCATGTGGATGCTAGCGACACTATCATATACGTGAGCCAAAAGGCGCAAACGGTCCTGGGCCATGGTAAGGCGACACCCGTGGGAATACCGTGCGTGAGGCCGCAAAGTGATATGAGGTGTTACCGGCTAGGTCGATGTGACTTGGAATCGGGGTCCTGACAGCCGAAATATGGCGCATCGCCGGGACCGGGTACCTGTCCGGTACCCCAAAGAAGACATCTGAAGACTGGCCTTCGGAGTGGTTTTACATGGAGGACGTCCCCCTTCCAGATCCTATCCGGATGGGTCTTCGTGAGTTTGACAACACTCCCCTGAAGAAATGCCGCAGCTGGCGCCCTCGGAGCCCTCAGGAGGAAGATAACAGAGAAGTCATTTACCTGATGGGCCGGATAGAAATGCTGGCTCAATCAGGATTGACAATAACCGAGGTTATGTCAATATGTATAATGCGGGGGGTACAACCACTTCAATATCGAGGGCACCCCATGTGGCATTTTAACGGGGAAGATGATGCCACCTGCTGCGGGCGTAAGGGACCGGACTCAGTTGCTGCTCTAGCAACAATTCTGTCCGATTTATACAAGGGAGAGGAAGAGGACTTCATCCGTATTAAGCCACAGGATGGATTCTCCATGTACAACCCTCCAAGCTGGGTGAGCTGTCACTTTTTACTCCCAGCCTTCCTGCATTCTTCGTCATAAGTACTCACCTTGCTGTTTCATGGGAGGAACTGCGAAAAGCTGTAAGGGAGGTCAACAGCCCTCCTCCACAACCGGAGGACCTTGACCGGGCCCTCGATCCCGGACTCGAAGAGGATCCGGACATATTTGTGGAGCTGATCGACAGGACGTTCTATCAATTGAGCTGCGATGATGCCATGGTGGCCATCATAGCCGACTATCCGGGGCTACTCCCTGCATCACATGTAAGAAAAACCGAAGTCCCAACTTCCGAGAAAGATCCCCTTTTATGCACTTCACCTACCGTACACATATGGTGTCTTACAGGGAAGGTCGTCGGGACGCCATGCCGAACCCGCAGTGACTCACCAACAAGGGGCACCGAAGCCGGGTAGGCTAAAAAGGAAGGCGGTTAGGACTAAGACGCCGGCGCAGAGGTATGATACAGAACCTCGCTCCGTGGTTGTCGTCTTTTAAAATATAATAACGTCCATGTTTCCTAGTAGGAAAAATGCTCGCCGGACTATATCCGGGGAGGTTGCCGATCACGCCTCCACCTGTCGGGCTCCAAGGCCGGACATAGAGGCGGAAGCTAACACGGGGCAAACACCAGATGCTCCTCCTATAGAGGATGCGGATAGACTATCCGCTACAAATTCCAAAGTGGAGAGCACCATGAATCACAGGCGCCACCGGGTCGTACTCCGCGACGCTTGCTTCTCCCAAGAGGCGTTTGATGCCTTCAACTCAGGAGACGCGTACATCCGTGCTGCTCAAAATGGTCTTGCCCGAGCCACGGACCAGTATGTAAAGGATATACGGGTAAGAAAATCTGATGATTATATATATCGGTAGCCTCGAGGCTGAAACAGTTGACACAACTGATTTAAGGATCATTATTTGTGCAGGTTCTTACAGAGAAGAATACCCAATTGTCTCAAGAGCTGGAAGAGTGCAAAGCCCAGCCGCGGGCCGCAGTTGCCACGTTGAAGGAGTCCGAGAAGGCCCCCTCTGGTAACACTTGTTTCCATTGTAAAGAATGACAGGTACCAGATAATATGCGACATGCATGCAGGTCTAACAATAGATGTTGCAGATGACTCCGGAGTGAATCCGGAGGCCGTGCCAGGGGATGCGCAACGTGCTAATCGACAGCTAAATCTTTGGCGGCGTGCTTACGCGGGTCAGGCAGGAGAGAAATGATCTCCAAGACGCCAATATCCAGCTGGGCGTAGAACTGAAAGATGTTCAAGCCCAGCTTGCGGACTCCGTGAAGGAGAATAAGCGGCTTCGACGCGGCATTTTTAGTAAGTGCTTGAATGAACTTTTGAAAGAGTTCGGCGAAGAAGCCGGCTAACAGAGTTATGTCTGTAGGTATCTTTGACGGGTCGTCCCGCGGAGGAGATGCCCGGGTCTGCGGGTGATCTTGTACCAGAGCTCTCACAACTGCAGGAACAAGTTCGATAGGTGATGCAGGGTATTGCCCATGCCTTGTGGCCATCCGCCTCCCCGCCAGGAGGCATGGGGGAGCTTATAGAGAAGTTCAAGGGAGCGCGGCGGCGCTTCCGATTATGGAAGATATCAGCCTGCCGGCAAGGTGCAAGGGAAGCTTGGGCCATGGTGAAGACACGACATACCAAAGCTGACCCAAACCACATGGCAAGGTCGGACCTGTGGGGCCTGATGGGAAAGAGATCCCCGTCAGTTTAGTGTATGACCAAGTAGAATTAGCCGCAAAGTATTCCCAACAGGATTGTAGGCTAGACAGCCTGTTGGATGGTATATAAGAAGAATTTAGTCAGTCTAAGTGACTGTGTACTTTAATTGACATATATAGTGTCCCTAGCCGGATTGTAAATCATTTGTCATGGCAGACCTTTTCGCTTCGACCTCTGGACCCGATAGTCCAGAGTGTATCCGAATACCCGCTCAGTTATGTAAAAACTGGGGTATGCGTGGAAACCAGTCGTAGGGGTCATAAGTGCTTGAATAGACAAGTACCCAACAAGCTATGTTATATTACATGGGTAGTAAGAAACATCTTCCAGGGAGAATAGTTCCGTTAAGGGTTCCTTTCCCTGGGTACGCATGCCCTAATGTGCATGTCCGAACTGCGAAAAGAGACACAGGCTATAAACATCTGGGGGCATGTATCAAAATAAATAAAAGTCATCTTTTGTTCACCGACCGAATATTCCCTTAAGAATGCTAGCTTTCGGCTTCACCCAGTCTGAGGTACACATCTGGCTGACCCGGCAGTAACAATCGTAGAGGTGCTCCCCTTATGCCCTAGCCGAATTAACGGGAACGTAGGGCATAAATACAAGAGCTAGGAAACCCAGCTTGGCCAAAACTTAAGTCATATCGATGCATATAATGGCGAAAAAAGGCACATGTGGAAGAATAACACATGTGTGAGGCATAAAGCCCAGAAAAATAGTTATATTAAGCTTCTGTATAAGAAGCCCCCAGGTATAATGAGCGCGGTTAGCGCGTCAAGATTGTGTGGTCAAGACACAAGTTAGCCTTTTAAGGCCTTGAGGAGAAAGAAAAAGAAGAAAGAAAGAGAGAAAAGACAGATAATGGATATGCAAAAAATTGACAGGGGTAAGGAGACGAACATAGAGTCCGGCACTAGGCGTAGAATCTTTGGAGTCTGGCTGCGTTCCATGGGTTTGGCTCGAGTCGATTGTCCGATGCATCCCGTAGACGGTACGCTCCACCGGTTAGAACCTAGTCGATAATGAAGGGACCTTCCCATTTGGGCTTGAGCTTGTTCTTTTTCTTCTCCGGCAGGCGTAGAACTAGTTTGCCAACGTAATAAGTTTTGGCCCGTACTTCTCTGCTTTGATACCTTCGAGCCTGTTGCTGATAGAATGCGGGATGGGCTTTTGCCACGTCGCGCTCCTCCTCTAGGGCGTCCAAACTGTCCTGCCGATCGAGCTCGGCCTCATTTTCTTCATACATGCGCACTCGAGGTGAGTCATGAATTATGTCGTAAGGCATAACCGCCTCTACACCGTACACCATAAAAAACGGTGTGTATCCGATTGTGCGATTCGGCGTGGTCCGCAACCCCCATAGTATGGAGTCGAGCTCATCTACCCAGTGCGTGTTTGATTCCTTTAAGTACGGCACTAACATGGGTTTGATGCCGCTCATGATAAGACCATTTGCTCGCTCGACTTGATCGTTAGTTTGTGGGTGATAGACAGAAGCATAATCGAGCTTGATGCCCATGTTGCTGCACCAAAGTTTTACGTCATCGGCTGTAAAGTTCGTGCCGTTGTCAGTGATGATGCTGTGGGGGATGCCATAGCGGTGTACAACCCCAGATATGAAGTCTATCACCGGTCCGGGTTCAGCCGTTTTAACAGGTTTGGCTTCTATCCATTTGGTGAATTTATCCACCATGACCAGTAAGTATTTTTTCTTATAGGTTCCCCCCTTTGAGGGGTCCGACCATATCAAGCCCCCAGACCGCAAAGGGCCAAGCAATGGGGATTTTTTGGAGAGCAGTAGGCAGCATATGGCTTTGGTTTGCAAAAAGCTGGCAACCGACGCAACGTTGGATCAGATCCTGTGCATCTGCTCGGGCCGTCGGCCAATAGAAACCTGTACGGAAGGCCTTGCTTACAAGGGCCCAGGCTGCAGCGTGGTGGCCGCCGAGTCCAGCATGGATTTCTGCCAAAAGCTTCCGCCCTTCCTCTTCGTAGATGCACCTTTGAAGGACTCCGGTAGTGCTTTTCTTATAAAGCTCTCCCTCGTGGACCTTGTAGGCTTTAGATCGCCGCACTATGCAGCGTGCCTCATTTTGGTCCTCGGGTAGTTCCTGCCTGGTTAGGTAGGCCAGAAATGGTTACATCCCACGCAGGCGATGGCGGCCATTATCACGCAAATTTGAAGGTGTTATTCGATGGCAGATCCTCCGATTGTGTCAGAGTGTTCGGTATCTGGTGTTGTGGCCGGGTCCAGACTATTGTTACCGGTGTCCCCTTCCCATACCACGGATGGCTTGAACAGCCTTTCCAAGAAGATCTTAGGTGGGACAGGGTCACGCTTAGCACCGATACGGGCGAGAATATCCGCCGCCTGATTGTTTTCCCGAGCCACATGGTGGAATTCAAGCCCCTCGAACCGAGCTGACATTTTGAGGACGGCGTTGCGATATGCCGGCATTTTCGGATCCTTGGCATCGAAGTCTCCATTTATTTGAGATATTGCGAGGTTCGAGTCCCCAAGCACCTCCAGGCGTTGAATGCCCATGGAAACTGCCATCCGGAGACCATGTAATAGGGCCTCGTATTCGGCTGCGTTGTTGGAGTCTGTGTATAGTATTTGGAGTACGTATTGGACCGTATCTCCGGTGGGGGACGTCGGGACGACGCCAACCCTCAGGCCAGCCAACATTTTAGAGCCGTCAAAGTGCATGATCCAATTGGAGTATCTGTTTGTACTCTTTAAGGGAGTTAAACACATCCACTCGGCGGCAATCGGCAAGATGCTTGCGACTTAATGGCTCGCCGTGGTCTATATGTTATGTTGAACGGAAGGATCTCGATAGCCCATTTGGAAATCCGGCTCGTGGAATCGCGGTTGTTTATTATGTTGTTGAGTGGTACTTCCGAGGCCACCGTAATTGAACACTCTTGAAAGTAGTGTCGTCATTTCCAGGATGCCATGAATACCGCATATGCTATCTTTTGATAATGTGGGTACCGTGATTTTCATGGAGTGAGGACAGTGGATACATAATATACCGGCTTTTGAAGTGGGAATTTATGTCCGTCCGTCTCTCGTTCGACGACGAGCACTGCGCTTACAACTTGGTGAGTTGCCGCTATATATAACAGCATTGGTTCGCCGACATTTGGTGCGGCCAAGATTGGGTTGGTGGCGTAATGGCTTTATTTCTTCCAATCCGGCCGTGGCTACGTCGAATCCACTCGAAGTGCTCGGTGCGCCGAAGAAGGCGATAAAGGGGGAGTGCCTTTTCTCCTAATCGGGAGATAAAGCGGCTTAAGGCCGCCACACATCCAGTTAACTTCTGGATTTGCTTGAGGTTAGTTGGGATAGCCAACTGCGACAGAACTCGAATTTTAGCCGGATTTGCTTCAATTCCTCTACTGGAGACGATGAAGCCCAGGAGCTTTCCGGCGGGCACGCCGAAAACGCATTTTTCCGGATTGAGCTTAATGTCGTATGTTCGGAGATTGTCGAACGTGAGCCTCAAGTCGTCTATTAAGGAGTCGACGTGTCTAGTTTTAATGACCACATCGTCTACGTATGCCTCCACTGTTTTGCCGATCTGCTTTTCCAGACATGTCTGAATCATGCGGCGTCGTTCTTGCGGCGTTTTTGAGCCCAAAGGGCATTGTGTTAAAACAGAAGGGGCCGTATGGAGTGATAAATGCCGTTGCGGCTTGATCGGACTCCGCCATCTTAATTTGGTGGTAGCCGGAGTATGCGTCGAGGAAGCACAATGAGTCGTGTCCTGCGGTAGTGTCGATAATTTGATCAATGCGAGGGAGGGGGAAGGGATCCTTTGGGCAAGCCTTATTGAGGTCCTTGAAGTCAACACATAGGCGCCAGGATTTGTCCTTCTTTGGTACCATCACCAGGTTTGCTAGCCAGTCCGGATGTTTTATTTCTCTAATGAATCCAGCCTCCAGTAACTTGGCTAGCTCCTCTCCCATGGCTTGTCGCTTAGGTTCAGAGAAATGCCGAAGAGTCTGCTTGACCGGCTTGAATCCCTTTATAATGTTAAGGCTATGCTCGGCCAGCCTGCGTGGGATTCCTGGCATGTCTGAAGGATGCCAGGCGAATATGTCCCAATTCTCACACAAGAACTCCTGTAGTGCGGCGTCTACAATGGGTTTAACCGTGCCCGATGGATGATGTTTTGTGGGGTCCGTTGGATGGACTTGGAATTTGACTATTTCATCCGCTGGTTTAAAGAGGTGGACTTGGATCTTTTGTCGAGTATTACGTCGTCCTGTCCATTGTGGAGCCTTGGTGATTAATTCCTCCGCCGCAAGGGCTTCGGATAATGCCTCGAGGGCCAGAGCGGCTGTTTTTTTTCGGCGCGGAGTGCTATGTCCGGATCACTAGCTAGAGTGATGATTCCATTGGGCCCGGGCATGTTGAGCTTCATGTACTCGTAATGGGGTATGGCTTGGAAGATCGTGAATGTCTCCCGCCCTAGAAGGGCGTGGTATCCGCTACTGAACGGGGCCACTTGGAATGTAATTTCTTCGGACCTGTAATTCTCCGAGTGCCGAATACCACATCTAGTGTGATTTTCCCGGCGCAACGTGCCTCCCAACTGGGGATGATTCCTCTGAAGGCCGCGCTACTTTGCTCGATGCGGTTTCTGTCTTTCCATTTTTTGAAGAGTCTCCTCATAAATGAGGTTTAATCCGCTGCCGTCGTCCATGAGCACTTTAGTAAGCCAAAAGTCGTCCACAATTGGACTGAGGACCAAGGCGGCTGGTGCTCGGGCTGTTCGGAACTTAGGTTCATCACTGGCATTGAAGGTAATAGCCGTGTCACTCCATGGATTTATTGCTTCCACGTGGCAGGCTTTGGCGAGGCTGCGGAGTGCTTGCTTACGCCTATTATTTGAGGCGAAGGTCTCGAAGACTATCAATACTGTATTGTTATCCATGGGGTGGTGCTCTGCGGTGTTTTGAATGAGGAGATCCTCACCACTCCTGGCCACCTGTCAGAGTACCCAACATGCTCTAAGGCTGTGTGTTGGTAAGGTATCCGCTGTGCGGTGAATTTTGTAGGGCCCATTAAGCCATCCCTACAATACGGTTCCACGCCCTGTAGTGGGCTTTTGCTTCTTTGTAATTGAGTTGGGCGACTTATGAGAGTGCACCCTTTTAGTTCGGGCCGGGGACTTTGTCAGAGCCGGATCATCCCAAAATTTTGTTTGGGTTTTCCACGCGCTTTCCATCGCAAAGTACTTCTGTACTATGACCGCCAAGTCAGCGAAGCGTGCTATGTCACGGCGACTTATGGCGTTGAGGATTCCCTTGTCCGTGCAATTATTGCAAAAGAATGAAACTGCGTCTTCCTCGCGACAGTCCTTGACCTTGTTCATTACAAGGAGGAAATCTGGCCCAATAGTGATGTACTGTCTCCTGGGGCTCTTGCCTAATGTGGGAAAGATCGTTTGTATCTGGGTGGGTGGGTGGATTTAAGTCCGGACCTTGATCCGATCTGAGACCCAGGGGCGGGGGAGTCTCCGATCTTAGAAGTTCGGGCTCCGGGATGTTGCCAGTGGGACCGGCCTATTGCCTGATTCTAGGTTTAGGGTTTGGCGATGTCCTCCCATAGACGGGTGTCCGGCTCAGAGAGCTCAGGAATCCGGACATAGTTCGTCCTCAAAATAGAGGAAGAGACTCCCAAAGCGGTGATGCAATCTAGGAGCTCGTTCAAAGAGGAGAGCTCCGTTGGATTCATCCGCCCGGTAAGTTCCGAGCCGATGTGAACGATGCTTTCGATGACCCGAGAAGTCATCGTCGGTGCAACGGCCGAACGGGCGGTCATGACGAAGTCGCCTAGTCGGAGAGTTTGGCCTACAGCCAGGGCTCCCCCAGAGGTGATGTTGTCCCTGACAACGAGGCGAGCCATCCCTCCTTACGATGGCGCAGTGGAACTCTCAATGAAAGCACCAATGTCGGTGTCAAACCGCAGATCTCGGGTAGGGGTCCCAAAGCATGCGTCTAAGGCGGATGGTAACAGGAGGCGGGGAACACGATGTTTACCCAGGTTCGGGCCCTCTCGATGGAGGTAATATCCTACTACCTGTTTGATTGATCTTGATGATATGAGTATTACAAGAGTTGATGTACCACGAGATCGTAGAGGCTAAACCCTAGAAGCTAGCCTATGGTATGACTGTTGTTGTCCTACGGACTAAACCCTCCGGTTTATATAGACACCGGAGGGGGATAGGGTTACACAGAGTCGGTTACACGGGAGGAGATCTACATATCCGTATTGCCAAGCTTGCCTTCCACGCCAAGGGAAGTCCCCTCCGGACACGGGGCGAAGTCTTCAATCTTGTATCTTCATAGTCCAACAGTCCGGCCAAAGGATATAGTCCGGCTGTCCGGAGACCCCCTAATCCAGGACTCCCTCAGTTGCGGATGCTTGCAATAGGAGTTGATCATAAGTGGGATGCTTGTCCAAGTAAGGGCAACACCCAAGCACTGGTCCACCCACATATCAAATTATCAAAGTACCGAACGCGAATCATATGGACGTGATGAAAACTAGCTTGACGATAATTCCCATGTGTCCTCGGGAGCGCTTTTCTCTATATAAGAGTTTGTCCAGGCTTGTCCTTTGCTACAAAAGGGATTGGGCCACCTTGTTGCACTTTATTTACTTTTGTTACTTGTTGCTTGTTACCAATTATCTTATCACAAAACTATCTGTTACCTATAATTTCAGTGCTTGCAGAGAATACCTTGCTGAAAACCGCTTATCATTTCCTTCTGCTCCTCGTTGGGTTCGACACTCTTACTTATCGAAAGGACTATGATAGATCCCCTATACTTGTGGGTCATCAGAGATCAAGGTGTCGCGCCGGTGAGGATGGTGGTCATGACGGTGCTTCGGAGATGGAGATCACAAGCACAAGATGATGATGGCCATATCATATCACTTATATTGATTGCATGTGATGTTTATCTTTTATGCATCTTATTTTGCTTAGATCGACGGTAGCATTATAAGATGATCTCTCACTAAATTTCAAGGTATAAGTGTTCTCCCTGAGTATGCACCGTTGTGAAAGTTCTTCGTGCTAAGACACCACGTGATGATCGGGTGTGATAAGCTCTACGTTCAAATACAATGGGTGCAAAGCAGTTGCACACACGGAATACTCAGGTTAAACTTGACGAGCCTAGCATATGCAGATATGGCCTCGGAACACTGAGACCGAAAGGTCGAGCATGAATCATATAGTAGATATGATCAACATAGTGATGTTCACCATTGAAAACTACTCCATCTCACGTGATGATCGGACATGGTTTAGTTGATATGGATCACGTGATCACTTAGATGATTAGAGGGATGTCTATCTAAGTGGGAGTTCTTAAGTAACTAGATGATACCCCGCGCGTTGCTGCGGGAATTTGTAGTATTGCAGATGAAACTTTTATGGAATGATATGAGAAGTCAGTTTCCAAAGAAAATCCAAGGAAAAATGATGCATTATTACCTAACTATAATACATCGGTAACACGGTATAGAAGGAAGGTATAGTTGAGATGCAACCTTATACCCATTAGAGAAAATAAGCAAAGGTGTACAAAATAGCATGATTCCTGAGTAGAACAACATATACACTCCTTTTAGTCACACCTTTTTAATAGGCTTTCAGCCAACATAGAACAATTAAACAAAATGATGGCTAGAACAGATCATACTTGATCCTCTCAGCAAGGATGTACCCTTTAGGCTATGAGTGTCATCAAACCAAAACAACCATATAATGATATTGTAACCACATAAAAGAATTATTCTTACATTTATCGAGAGACGCTATAGGTTTGAAGACATAATATACCAACTGACTAGCGTTACAGAATATACTTAATTGTAATTATACATGCATATGCTTGAAACTGAACATCAGGTACTATTCCAACATCTATCTCGGAACAACACATCATCAGATAAAATAAAAGTAGAGCTCCTTGCCTCCTTTTGGATGGAATGCATGTGCCTCGGGATGCCCAGTAACAATCAAACAAAACCTTACATTTTGAGCACTTTCTTTGTAGAAGAATGACAACGGTACCTCTAAGGTATTACATCGATCTGAGGTCCTTTGTGGAATAATACTGCCATGAAAGAAAATATTGTAGATGAACTGCAGTATGTCATACGCACTGATTCTACAAATCAAAGGAAAGCAACAAAAATACCAATATGATTCATATTAATGCGTGTGTGAGAGAGATGCAGGACTGTAGTTGCAGTTAGTACATGGTAAGTTTCATCTATTTATTCCTTCAAGAAGAATACAAAACCTAAAAAGTTTTTTCACCATCTAGTGCTTCTAATCAAATCTAACCATATCTGAGAGTTGAACATGATCCATCGTATCTCGAGAATGCGGTGGGAGGCAGAGGCAGGGGACTCATTTGGTGGCGGCGGAACAAAGCTTCATTTTCTATAAATTAGGCTTCCTAGTACCACACACAAAACAGAGCTTTCAACTCAAACTAACTTGAAAAATTCGCTCAAATCTAAGGATATAGAGAGGGAGGAGAGACCCCACCTTTGGTTCAGTTGATGTTGGATGAGGATGCCGACGGTGGCACATGTTGACCACCGGGAGCTCTGGTCGATGCCGGGGTGCATGCCTTTGGGAAACGGGGCTCGATTCATCGGCAACGGGGTGCAGGGCTCGGTGTAACTGTGAAGATTACAGAGGCCTGGTCGACAGCAGCGTGCGGGTGTCTCCGGCTGAGACGACTCGCGAAGGCTTGGAATCAGCGGCACCTCGCCATCAACGCCACCATCGCTCTTGAAGGAATATTGTTAATCTGAATCCAAACATAAGACCACGAAGTTGATTTATTTGTGCGAGTGGAACCGGACATAGAAGACGAAGAGAAAGGGAACCACAGGACGGCAGGAGACGGACGAAAGGAAAGTATGGTTGAGAAGATAACGCCCGTAAATAAATGCTGTTTGGGACTTGGAACGGAATAAAATCCTCCATCAATTCAGCCATGATTAACTGCATGCATGGGCTTTAGGCAAATGGTAATTAACTGCACCGAATTAAGTTGCATGCTTGCGTTGCGTCGATTTGTGTCGTTCGCGCATATTAACTTCGGCTGGTCGCATGCGTGCATGCATGCGATTCTATGTCGGCGCAGATCGGACTGCGTGGCTGCTGGCTAATCAATTGGGTGATTGGCACGCCTTTAACGCTGATGTGGCATAAATCTGATGTGGACAACGTGCATGTTAAGAGAATAGAAAGAAGTGGGGAGCAACTTCTTAAGAATGGTAGATATGATTAATTGAACATTAATTTATCATGAACTTAGTCCTGATAGTATTTGCATCACTATGTTGTAGATCAATAGCTCGCGATGTTGCTCCCTGTTTATAATTATTTTGATATGTTCCTAGAGAAAAATATGTTGAAATATGATAGTAGCAATGATGCGGACTTGGTCCGTGATCTGAGGTTTATCCTCATTGCTGCACAGAAGAATTATGTCCATGATGCACTGCTAGGTGACAGAACTATTGCAGGAGCAGATGCAGACGTTTTGAACGTTTTGACAAAAGCTCGGTATGATGACTACTTGATAGTTTAGTGCACCATGCTTTACGGCTTAGAACCGGGACTTCAAAAATGTTTTGAACGCCACGGAGCATATAAGATGTTCCAAGAGTTGAAATTGGTATTTCATACTCATGCCCGTGTCGAGAGGTATGAGACCTCTGACATTACTTTGCCTACAAGATGGAGGAGAATAGCTCAACCAGTAAGCATGTGCTCAGATTGTCTGAGTACTACAATCACTTGAATCAAGTGGGAGTTAATCTTCTAGATAAGATAGTGATTGACAGATTTCTCTAGTCACTATCACCAAGTTGCTAGAACTTCGTGATGAACTATAATATGCAAGGGATAACGGAAACGATTCCCAAGCTCTTCATGATGCTGAAATCGACGAAGGTAGAAATCAAGAAAGACATCAAGTGTTGATGGTTAACAAGACCACTAGTTTCCAAAAAAAGGGCAAAGGGAAGAAGGGGAACTTCAAGAAGAACAGCAAGCAAGTTGTTGCTCAAGTGAAGAAGCCCAAGTCTGGACCTAAGCCTGAGACTAAGTGCTTCTACTGTAAAGGGACTGGTCACTGGAAGCGGAACTGCCCCAAGTATTTGGCGGATAAGAAGGATGGCAAAGTGAACAAAAGTATATTTGATATACATGTTACTGATGTGTACTTTACTAGTGTTTATAGCAACCCCTTGGTATTTGATACTGGTTCAGTTGCTAAGAGTAGTAACTCGAAACGGGAGTTGCAGAATGAACATAAACTAGTTAAGGGTGAAGTGACGATGTGTGTTGGAAGCAGATCCAAGATTGATATGATCATCATCGCACACTCCCTATACTTCCGGGATTAGTGTTGAACCTAAATAAATGTTATTTGGTGTTTGCGTTGAGCATGAATATAATTTGATCATGTTTATTGCAATACAATTATTCATTTAAATTAGAGAATAATTGTTGTTCTGTTTACATGAATAAAACCTTCGATGGTCACACACCCAATGAAAATAGTTTTTTTGGATCTCGATCGTAGTGATACACATATTCATAATATTGAAACCAAAAGATGCAAAGTTAATAATGATAGTGCAACTTGTATGTGGCACTGCCGTTTAGGTCATATTGGTGTAAAGCGCATGAAGAAACTCCATGCGGATGTGCTTTTGGAATCACTTGATTATGAATCACTTGATGCTTGCGAATCATGCCTCATGGGCAAGATGACTAAGACTCCGTTCTCCGGAACAATGGAGCGAGCCACTGACTTGTTGGAAATAATACATACCGATGTATGCGGTCCAATGAGTGTTGAGGCTCATGGCGGGTATCATTGTTTTCTGACTTTCACAGATGATTTGAGCAGATATGGGTATATCTACTTGATGAAACATAAGAACATTTGAAAAGATCAAATAATTTTAGAGTGAAGTAGATAATCATCGTAACAAGAAAATAAAGTTGCTACGATCTGATCGTAGAGGCAAATATTTGAGTTACGAGTTTGGTCTTCAATTAAAACAATGTGGAATAGTTTCACAAACTCATGCCACCTGGAACACCACAGCATAATGGTGTGTCCGAACGTCATAACCGTACTTTATTGGATATAGTGCAATCTATGATGTTTCTTACCGATTTACCACTATCGTTTTGGGGTTATGCATTAGAGACAGCCGCATTCACGTTAAAAGGGCACCATCTAAATCCGTTGAGATGACACCATATGAACTGTGGTTTGGCAAGAAACCAAAGTTGTCGTTTCTTAAAGTTTGGGGTTGCGATGCTTATGTGAAAAAGTTTCATCCTGATAAGCTCAAACCCAAATCGGAGAAATGTGTCTTCATAGGATACTCAAAGGAGACAGTTGGGTACACCTTCTATCACAGATCCGAAGGCAAGACATCCGTTGCTAAGAATGGATCCTTTCTAGAGAAGGAGTTTCTCTCAAAAGAAGTGAGTGGGAGGAAAGTATAACTTGATGAGGTAACTGTACCTGCTCCCTTGTTGGAAAGTAGTTCATCACAAAAATCTGTTCCTGTGACTCCTACACCAATTTGTGAGGAAGCTAATGATGATGATCATGTAACTTCAGATCAAGTTACTACCGAACCTCGTAGGTCAACCAGAGTGAGATCCGCACTGAGTGATGCGGTAATCCTGTTACGGAGGTCATGTTACTTGACCATGACGAACCTACGAACTATGAGGAAGCGATGATGAGCCCAGATTCAGCGAAATGGCTTGAGGCCATAAAATCTGAGTTGGGATCCATGTATGAGAACAAAGTGTGGACTTTGGTTGACTTGCCCAATGATCGGCAAGCCATAGAAAATAAACGGATCTTCAAGAGGAAGGCGGACAGCGATAGTAGTGTTACTATCTACAAAGCTAGACTTTTCGAAAAAGGTTTTGACAAAGTTCAAGGTGTTGACTACGATGAGATTTTCTCACTCGTAGCGATGCTTAAGTCTGTCCGAATCATGTTAGCAAATTGCCACATTTTATGAAATCTGGCAAATGGATGTCAAAACTACATTCCTTAATGGATTTATTATATAAGTGTTGTATATGATGCAACCAGAAGGTTTTTGTCGATCCTAAAGGTGCTAACAAAATGTGCAAGCTCCAATGATCCATCTATGGACTGGTGCAAGCATCTCGGAGTTGGAATATACGCTTTCATGAGTTGATCAAAGCATACAGTTTTATACAGACTTGCGGTGAAGCCTGTATTTACAAGAAAGTGAGTGGGAGCACTACAATATTTCTGATAAATATATGTGAATGACATATTGTTGATCAGAAATAATGTAGAATTTTCTGGAAAGCATAAAGGAGTATCTGAAAGGAGTTTTTTCAAAGAAAGACCTCGGTGAAGCTGCTTAAATATTGAGCATCAAGATCTATAGAGATAGATCAAGACGCTTGATAAGTTTTTCAATGAGTACATACCTTGACAAGTTTTTTGAAGTAGTTCAAAATAGAACAGTCAAAGAAAGAGTTCTTGCCTGTGTTACAAGGTGTGAAATTGAGTAAGACTCAAAACCCGACCACGACAGAAAATAGAAAGAGAATGAAAATTCATTCCATATGCCTTAGTCATAGGTTCTATAAAGTATGCTATGCTGTGTACCAGACCTATTGTGTACCTCACCAAGAGTTAGGCAAGAGGGTACAATAGTGATCTAGGAGTAGATCATCGAGGTGATCAAAAATTGTCCTTAGTGGAATAAGGAAATATTTCTCGGTTATGGAGGTGATAAAGAGTTCATCGTAAAGAGCTACGTCGATGCAAGATTTGACACCGATCTGGATGACTCTAAGTCTCGATCTAGATACATATTGAAAGTGGGAGCTATTAGCTAGAGTAGCTCTTTGCAGAGCATTGTTGACATAGAAATTTGCAAAAGACATACGGATCTGAATGTGGCAGACACGTAGACTAAACTTCTCTCACAAGCAAAACATGATCACACCTTAGTACTCTTTGGGTGTTAATCACATAGCGATGTAAACTAGATTATTGACTCTAGTAAACCCTTTGGGTGTTAATCACATGGTGATGTGAACTATTGGTGTTAAATCACATGGCGATGTGAATTAGATTATTGACTCTAGTGAAAGTGGGAGACTAAAGGAAATATGCCCTAGAGGCAATAATAAAGTTATTATTTATTTCCTTATTTCATGATAAATGTTTATTATTCATGCTAGAATTGTATTAGCCGGAAACATAATACATGTGTGAATACATAGACAAACATAGTGTCACTAGTATGCCTCTACTTGACTAGCTCGTTAATCAAAGATGGTTGAGTTTCCTAGCCATAGACATGAGTTGTCATTTGATTAACGGGATCACATCATTAGGAGAATGATGTGATTGACTTGAATCATTCCGTTAGCTTTGCACTTGATCGTTTAGTATGTTGCTATTGCTTTCTTCATGACTTATACATGTTCCTATGACTATGAGATTATGCAACTCCCATTTACCGAAGGAACACTTTGTGTTCTACCAAACGTCACAAAGTAACTGGGTGATTATAAAGGTGCTCTACAGGTGTCTCCGAAGGTACTTGTTGAGTTGGCTTATTTCGAGATTAGGATTTTTCACTCCAATTGTCTGAGAGGTATCTCTGGGCCCTCTCGGTAATGCACATCACTATAAGCCTTGCAATCAATGTGACTAATGAGTTAGTTGCAGGATGATGCATTACATAACGAGTAAAGAGACTTGCCGGTAACGAGTTTGAACTAGGTATTGAGATACCGACGATCGAATCTCAGGCAAGTAATATACCGATGACAAAGGGAACAACGTATGTTGTTATGCGGCTTGACCGATAAAGATCATCGTAGAATATGTGGGAGCCAATATGAGCATCCAGGTTCCGCTATTGGTTATTGACCGGAGACGTGTCTCGTTCATGTCTACATAGTTCTCGAACCCGTAGGGTCCGCACGCTTAACGTTCGGTGACGATTTGTATTATGAGTTTATTTGTTTTGATGTACTGAAGATAGTTCGGAGTCCCGGATGAGATCGGGGACATGACGAGGAGTCTCGAAATGGTCGAGACGTAAAGATCGATATATTGGACGACTATATTCGGACATCGGAAAGGTTCCGAGTGGTTCGGGTATTTTTCGGTGTACCGGGGAGTTACGGGAATACGAGGAAGAAGTATATCGGCCTTATTGGGCTTTAGGGGAGAGAGAGAAAGGCAGGCCGTGCGCCCCCCAATGACTAGTCCGAATTGGACTAGGGGGAGGGGCGGCGCCCCCTCCTTCCTTCTCTTCCCTCTTCCCCTTCCTTGTCTCCTACTCCTACTACTTGGAAGGGGAGGAATCCTACTCCCGGTGGGAGTAGGACTCCTCCAGGGCGCGCCATAGGGGCAGGCCCTCTCCTCCTCCTCCACTCCTTTATATACGTGGCCAGGGGGCACCCCGTAGACACAACAATTGATCTCTTGATCTTTTAGCCGTGTGCGATGCTCCCTTCCACCATATTCCACCTCAATCATATCGTAGCGGTGCTTAGGCGAAGCCCTGCATCGGTAGCAACATCATCACCGTCATCACACCGTCATGCTGACGGAACTCTCCAGTGAAGCTCTGCTGGATCGGAGTTCGCGGGACGTCATTGAGTTGAACGTGTGCTGAACTCGAAGGTGCCGTACGTTCGGTACTTGGATCGGTCGGATCGTGAAGACATACGACTACATCAACCGCGTTGTGCTAACACTTCCGCTTTTCGGTCTCACGAGTGCGTGGACACACTCTCCCCTCTTGTTGCTATGCATCACCATGATCCTGTGTGTGCGTAGGAATTTTTTTGAAATTACTACGTTCCCCAACAGCGTCACCACGCCGGTGACCCTGGGCACCACCGTGGGAAGAGCCCTGTGCGTCATCTGCGGGACGAAGGAGGCGAGCATGCCCGCCGAAGTGCTGGCGACAATGGCGCGCAACCGCTGGGCCGTGATAGAGCTCCTTCTAATGTGGTTAGAAGTCGAAGCGCGCCACGGTCCACGCAACTTTCGCCACCACCCACGCCAGCAGAAGCTTTGGCGCGCGCGCAGCTGCTCCTCGACTTCCCTCCTACTACGGAGAAGCTCGACGAGTGGAGAGCCACCATCCAGACCCTCTTCGCCGTCGCCAACAAAGACGAGCCACGGCCGGTAGGGCCTTCGGGCCGGCGCTCCATCGAGCCACCACATGCCAGCGGGGGAAGGACAGGGGGAGCTGCAGCTACAGTGCACTCTCCTCCCCCGCGCTAGTTGCCGCCGATGCCGGTCCGTCGCGATGACGCATGTGATAGCATTTCCATAGTGTCGTCCGACCCACTGACCCACCGCGACCAATGTCATGTTCTTCGAGAACGAGCTCATGAAGACGCTCGAACCACTATCGAGCGCCGGCACGATACACGCCACCAGTAGGATAAGCGGGCGGGACCCGCTATGGACCACCCAGCACCAGGGGGCTCCGGCGGCCTACCTTACGAGGTGGGTTGCCCAACCTTTACCCGTGAGCTGCGGCAGTTCCAGTGGTCGTCCCACCGCATGTTCAAGCCCGACGTCAACGAGAAGTACAACGGCAACACCCATCCGTCAGAGTTCCTCAACATCTACACCATCGCGATGCAAGCTGCTGGAGCTCGCGACGACAAGGTGCTTGCCAATTACTTCCCGTTGGCACTGATGCCCAATGTCATGTCTTGGTTGATGCACTTGCCGGCGGATTCCATTTCTTCTTAGCCGGATCTGTGCCATGAGTTTGTTGTTGCCTTCACTAGAGGCCACCAAGCTCATGGCCAGGCCAGTGATTTGCATATCATTCCCCAGAAGGAAGGGGAAAACCTGCGCAAGTACATCAAGAGATTCAGCCGGGTGCAGTACAACATCCCTGATGTTCATCCCGCCGCCGTGATTAGCGCGTTCCATCAGAACATGCGAACCGCAAGATGCGTGAAGAGCTGGCGATGAACAAGGTTAAAGATGTGGCCGAAATCTATGTTCTGGCCGATAGGTGCGCCCGGGCTGAAGAGGGAAGGAAGTACCCCGGCGAGGACGCCGGCACGGAAACCGAGTCTACTGATGAAGACACCGCTGCCCTGACGAAGAAGGGCGGCGTCATAACAGAAACGCAAAAGGGGCAAGACCGTGCTTGCCGTCGAGGATCCGACGACACCGGCCCGCCAAGAAGGCCAAGGCGACGACCCGGCAAGGAGATTGCCGGTGCGCCGCTTTCGGCCTTGGCGACGCCGACAAGCCAGGAGGCTCCGACAAGCAGTATTGCAAGATCCACCGCACCAAGGGCCACGACCTCCAGAATTGCCGACAGGTTGAGCTGCTTGCTGGAAAGCAAAAGGCCAAGTATGAGAGGCAGGACAAGGAGAAGGGTCAGGATGGTGCCGAAGGATCCGACAAGAAGCGTGGCAGGCAAAGAGGCCACCGCGGCAAGGATAACCAGCAAGAGAGGCCCGCTTGGGGCCGCGACAAGAAGCAGGAAGACGATGATCATGACGAGGACGACGAGTCCGGCAAGCAAGAGTTTCAGAAGGCTACGGAGGCCATGTGCATCGATGGTGGCGCCTTGCTGCACACTTCTCTGAAGGAAATATGCCCTAGAGGCAATAATAAAGTTATTATTTATTTCCTTATATCATGATAAATGTTTATTATTCATGCTAGAATTGTATTAACCGGAAACATAATACATGTGTGAATACATAGACAATCAGAGTGTCACTAGTATGACTCTACTTGACTAGCTCGTTAATCGAAGATGGTTATGTTTCCTAAACCATAGACATGAGTTGTCATTTGATTAACGGGATCACATCATTAGGAGAATGATCTGATTGACATGACCCATTCCGTTAGCCTAGCACTTGATCGTTTAGTATGTTGCTATTGCTTTCTTCATGACTTATACATGTTCCTGTAACTATGAGATTATGCAACTCCGTTTACGGAGGAACACTTTGGGTACTACCAAAAATCACAACGAATCGGGTGATCATAAAGGAGTACTACAGGTGTCTCCAAAGGTACTTGTTGGGTTGGCGATTTGAGATTAGGTTTTGTCACTCCGATTGCTCGGAGAGGTATCTGGGCCTTCTCTGTAATACACATCAACTAAGCCTTGCAAGCATTACAATTAATGAGTCAGTTGTGAGATGATGTATTACGGAACGAGTAAAGAGACTTACCAGTAACGAGATTGAACTAGGTATTGGATACCCACGATCGAATCTCGGGCAAGTAACATACCGATGACAAAGGGAACAACATATGCTGTTATGCGGTTTGACCGATAAAGATCTTCGTAGAATATGTAGGAACCAATATGGGCATCCAGGTCCCGCTATTGGTTATTGACCGAGACGTGTCTCGGTCATGTCTACATTGTTCTCGAACCGTAGGGTCCGTGACGCTTAAGGTTTCGATGGCAGTTATATTATGAGTTTATGAGTTTTGATGTACCGAAGGAGTTCGAGTCCCGGATGAGATCGGGGACATGACGAGGAGTCTCGAAATGGTCGAGACGTAAAGATCGATATATTGGACGACTATATTCGGAGTTCGGAAAGGTTCCGAGACATTCGAATTATTTTTCGAGTACCGGAGAGTTACGGGAATACGTATTGGGCCTTATTGGGCCATACGGGAAAGAAGGAAAAGGGCCTCAAGGGTGGCCGCACCCCTTCCCTTGGTCTGGTCCGAATTGGACTAGGGAAAGGGGGCGCCCCCTTCCTTCCTTCTCCTTTTCCCTTCCCTTTCCTTCTCTCCTACTCCTACTACATGGAAGGTTTCCTAGTTGGACTAGGAAGGGGAATCCTACTCGGTGGGAGTAGGACTCCCCTATGGCGCCTCCTCCCTAGGCCGGCCTCCTCCTCCCTCCCTCCTTTATATCACGGGCAGGGGCACCCCATGAACACACAAGTTGATCCTTGAGATCGTTCCTTAGCCGTGTGCGGTGCCCCCCTCCACCATATTTCACCTCGGTCATATCATAGCAGTGCTTAGGCGAAGCCCTGCGTCGGTAGAACATCAAGATCGTCACCACGCCGTCGTCTTGTGGAACTCCCTCTCCCGGAGCTTTGCTGGATCGGAGCCCGAGGAGCGCCATCGAGCTGAGCGTGTGCCAAGAACTCGAGGCGCGAGTAACGGCGCTGGGATCGGCTGGATCGCGAGGAGAACGTCGACTACTTCCTCTACGTTGTGATCGACTCGAGGCGCCGGAGTAATGGCGTTGGGATCGGCTGGATCGCGAGGAGAACGTCGACTACTTCCTCTACGTTGTGATCGCTTCCGCTTTGGTCTACGAGTGCGTAGACAATACTCTCCCTCTCGTTGCTATGCATCACCATGATCTTGCGTGTGCGTAGGAAATTTTTGAAATTACTACGTTCCCCAACAGTGGCATCCGAGCCTGGTTTTATGCGTTGATGTCATATGCACGAGTAGAACACAAGTGAGTTGTGGGCGATACAAGTCATCTTGCCTACCGGCATGTCATACTTTGGTTCAGCGGTATTGTGAGATGAAGCGGCCCGGACCGACATTACGCCAGACGCTTACGCGAGACTGGTTTCACCATTACGAGCACTCGTGCTTAAAGGTGGCTGGCGGGTGTCATCTCTCTCACTTTAGTTGAACTGAGTGTGGCTACGCCCGGTCCTTGAGAAGGTTAAAACGGAGTCTATTTGACGAAGTATCATTGTGGTTTTGATGCGTAGGTAAGAACGGTTCTTGCTCAGCCCGTAGCAGCCACGTAAAACTTGCAACAACAAAGTAGAAGACGTCTAGCTTGTTTTTGCAGGGCATGTTGTGATGTGATATGGTCAAGACGTGATGCTATATTTTATTGTATGAGATGATCATGTTTTGTAACCGAAGTTATCAAGAATCGTGGCAGGAGCCATATGGTTGTCGCTTTATTGTATGAAATGCAACGCATTTGTAATTGCTTTACTTTATCACTAAGAGGTAGCGATAGTCGTAGAAGCAACAGATGGCGTGGCGACAACAATGCTACGATGGAGATCAAGGTGTCGCGCCGGTGGCGATGGTGATCACGATGGTGCTTGGAGATGGAGATCACAAGCACAAGATGATGATGGCCATATCATATCACTTATATTGATTGCATGTGATGTTTATCCTTTATGCATCTTATCTTGCTTTGATTGACGGTAGCATTATAAGATGATCTCTCACTAAAATTATCAAGAAGTGTTCTCCACGAGTATGCACCGTTGCCAAAGTTCGTAGTACCCGGACACCACGTGATGATCGGGTGTGATAAGTTCTACGTCCATCTACAACGGGTGCAAAACAGTTGCACACGCAGAATACTCGGGTTAAACTTGACGAGCCTAGCATATAACAGATATGGCCTCGAAACACGGAGACCGAAGGTCGGCGTGAATCATATAGTAGATATGATCAACATAGTGATGTTCACCATTGAAACTACTCCATCTCACGTGATGATCGGACATGGTTTAGTTGATTTGGATCACGTAATCACTTAGATGACTAGAGAGATGTACGTCTAAGTGGGAGGTTTTTAATATGATTAATTAAAACTTTAATTTATCATGAACTTAGTCTGGTAGTATTTTGCAAATTATGTTGTAGATCCATAGCTCGCTTTGTTGCTTCCCTATGTTTTTATATGTGTTCCTAGAGAAAATTGTATTGAAAATGTTAGTAGCAATGATGCGGATTGGATCTGTGATCTGAGGTTTATCCTCATTGCTGCCTGAGAAGAATTATGTCCTTAATGCACCGCTAGGTGACAGACCTATTGCAGGAGCAAATGCGACGTTATGAGCGTTTGGCTAGCTCAATATGATGACTACTTGATAGTTTAGTGCACCATACTTAACGGCTTAGAATCGGGACTTCAAAGGCGTTTTGAACATCATGGACCATATGAGATGTTCCAGGAGTTGAAGTTAATATTTCAAGCAAATACCGAGTTGAGAGATATGAAATCTCCAACAAAGTTCTATAGCTAAAAGATGGAGGAGAATCGCTCAACTAGTGAGCATGTTCTCAGATTATGCAGGTACTTCAATCGCTTGAATCAAGTGGGAGTTAATCTTCCGGATAAGATAGTGATTGACAGAATTCTCTATTCACCATCACTAAGTTACTAGAACTTCGTGATGAACTATAGTATGCAAGGGATGACGAAAGCGATTCCCGAGCTCTTACGTGATGTTGAAATCGGCGAAGGTAGAAATCAAGAAAGAGCATCATGTGTTGATGATTGACAAGACCACTAGTCTCAAGGAAAAGGGCAAAGGGAAGAAGGGGAACTTCAAGAAGAGCGGCAAGCAAGTTGCTGCTCGAGTGAAGAAGCCCAAGTCTGGACCTAAGCACGAAACTAAGTGCTTTTGCTGCAATGGAACTGGTCACTAGAAGCGGAACTACCCCAAGTTTTTGGCTGATAAGATGTATTGCAAAGTGAACAAGGTTATATTTGATATACAGTTTATTGATGTGTGCCTTACTAGTGTTTATAGTAGCCCATGAGTATTTGATACTCTTTCGGTTTCTTCGATTAGTAACTTTCGAAACAGGAGTTCTGAGAATAAACAGAGACTAGTTAAAGGGGAAGTGACGATGAGTGTTGGAAGTAGTTCCAAGATTGATATGATCATCATCGCACACTCCCTATACTTTCGGGATTAGTGTTAAACCTAAATAAATGTTATTTGGTGTTTGCGTTGAGCATGAATATGATTTGATCATGTTTATTGCAAAAGCGGTTATTCATTTAAAGTCAAAGAATAATTGTTGTTACTGTTTAAATGAATAAAACCTTCGATGGTCATACACCCAATGAAAATAGTTTTCAAAAGCGGTTATTCATTTAAAGTCAAAGAATAATTGTTGTTACATTTAAATGAATAAAACCTTCAATGGTCATACACCCAATAAAAATAGTTTGTTGGATCTCGATCATAGTGATACACATATTCATGATATTGAAACCAAAAGATGCAAAGTTAATAATGATAGTGCAACTTGTTTGTGGCCTTTGCCGTTTAGGTCATATTGGTGTAAAGCGCATGAAGAAAATCCATCTTGATGGACTTTTGGAATCACTTGATTATGAATCATTTGATGCTTGCGAACCGTGCCTTTTGGGCAAGATGACTAAAACTCCGTTCTCGGAACAATGGAACAAGCTCTTGACTTATTGGAAATAATACATACCGATGTATGAGATTCAATGAGTGTTGATGCTCGTGGCAAGTATCATTATTTTCTAACCTTCACAGATGATTTGAGCAGATATGCGTATATCTTCTTGATGAAACATAAGTCTGAAATAGTTGAAAATTTCAAAAGAATTTCAGAGTGAAGTAGAAAATCATCGTAACAAGAAAATAAAGTTTCTGCGATCCGATCGTGGAGATGAATATTTGAGATTCTGAGTTTGGTCTTCAATTAAAACAAAGTGGAATAGTTTCACAGCTCACGCCACTGGAACACCACAACGTTATGGTGTGTCCGAACGTCGTAACCGTACTTTATTTTGATATGGTGCGATCAATGATGTCTCTTACCGATTTACCACTATCGTTTTGGGGTTATGCATTAGAGACAGCTGCATTCACGTTTAATAGGGCACCATCTAAATCCGTTGAGGCGACAACATATGAACTGTGGTTTAGCAAGAAACCCAAATTGGCGTTTCTTAAAGTTTGGGGCTGCGATGCTTATGTGAAAAAGTTTCACCGATAAGCTCAAACCCAAATCGGAGAATGCGTCTTCATAGAATACCCAAAGGAAATAGTTGGGTACACCTTCTATCACAGATCCAAAGGCAAGATATTCGTTGCTAAAATGGATCCTTTCTAGAGAAGGAGTTTCTCTCGAAAGAAGTGAGTGGGAGGAAAGTAGAACTTGATGAGGTAACTGTACCTACTCCCTTATTGGAATGTAGTTCATCACGGAAATCAGTTCTGTGACAAATACACCAATTAGTGAGGAAGCTAATGATATTGATCATGAAACTTCAGATCAAGTTACTCTGAGAACCTCGTGGGTCTTCCAGAGTAAGATCCGCACTGAGTGGTGTAGTAATCATGTTACGGAAGTCATGTTACTAGACCATGATGAACCTACGAACTATGAGGAAGCGATGATGAGCCCAGATTCATGAAATGGCTCGAGGCCATAAAATCTGAGATATGATCCAAGTAAGAGAACAAAGTATGGACTTTGATTGACTTGCTTTCGATGATCGACAAGCCATGTTAAATAAATGGATCTTCAAGAGGAAGGCGGACAACGATAGTAGTGTTACTATCTACAAAGCTAGACTTGTCGAAAAAGGTTTTTGACAAAGTTCAAGATGTTGAATACAATGAGATTTTCTCACTCGTATCAATGCTTAAAAGTCTGTCCGAATCATGTTAGCAATTGCCACACTTTATGAAATCTGGCAAATGGATGTCAAAACTGCATTCCTTAATGGATTTATTAAAGAAGAGTTGTATATGATGCAACCAGAAGGTTTTGTCGATCCTAAAGGTGTTAACGAAATATGCAGGCTCCTGATCCATCTATGGACTGGTGCAAGCATCTCGGAGTTGGAATATACGCTTTGATAAGTTGATCAAAGCATATAGTTTTATCTGAGACTTGCGGTGAAGCCTGTATTTACTAGAAAGTGAGTGGGTGCACTCTGACATTTCGATAAGTATATGTGAATGACATATTGTTGATCGGAAATAATGTAGAATTATTACGCAAAGCATAAAGGAGTGTTTGAAAGGAGTTTTTCAAGGAAAGACCTCGGTGAAGCTGCTTACATATTGAGCATCAAGATCTATAGAGATAGATCAAGACGCTTGATAAGTTTTTCAATGAATACATACCTTGACAAGATTTTGAAGTAGTTCAAAATGGAACAGCCAAAGAAATAGTTCTTGCACGTGTTACAAGGTGTGAGATTGAGTAAGACTCAAAACCCGACCACGGCGAGAAGATAGAAAGAGAATGAAAGTCATTCCCTATGCATCAGCCATAGGTTCTATAAAGTATGTCATCTTTGTGTACGGATCTATTGCATACCCTACCACTATGCTTGGCAAGGGAGTGCAATAGTGATCTAGGAGTAGATCAATGGACAGCGGTCAAAATTATCCTTAGTAGAATAAGGATATGTTTCTCGATTATGGAAGTGACAAAAGGTTCATCGTAAAGGGTTACGTCGATGAAAGTTTTGACACCGATCTGGATGACTCTAAGTCACGATCTAGATACATATTGAAAATGGGAGCAATTAGCTAGAGTAGCTCCGTGCGAGCATTGTAGACATAGAGATTTGCAAAATACTTACGGCTCTGAATATGACAGACCCGTTGACTAAAATTATCTCACAAGCAAAACATGATCACACCTTAGTACTCTTTGGGTGTTAATCACATGGCGATGTGAACTAGATTACTGACTCTAGTAAACCCTTTGGGTGTTGGTCACATGTCGATGTGAACTATGGGTGTTAACCACATATAGATGTGAACTATTGATGTTAAATCACATGGCGATGTGAACTAGATTATTGACTCTAATGCAAGTGGGAGGCTGAAGGAAATATGCCCTAGAGGCAATAATAAAGTTATTATTTATTTCCTTATATCATGATAAATGTTTATTATTCATGCTAGAATTGTATTAACCGGAAACATAATACATGTGTGAATACATAGACAAGCAGTGTCACTAGTATGCCTCTACTTGACTAGCTCGTTAATCGAAGATGGTTATGTTTCCTAAACCATAGACATGAGTTGTCATTTGATTAACGGGATCACATCATTAGGAGAATGATCTGATTGACATGACCCATTCCGTTAGCCTAGCACTTGATCGTTTAGTATGTTGCTATTGCTTTCTTCATGACTTATACATGTTCTGTAACTATGAGATTATGCAACTCCGTTTACGGAGGAACACTTTGGGTACTACCAAAGCGTCACAACGTAACTGGGTGATCATAAAGGAGTACTACAGGTGTCTCCAAAGGTACTTGTTGGGTTGGCGTATTTCGAGATTAGGTTTTGTCACTCCGATTGTCGGAGAGGTATCTCTGGGCCTTCTCGGTAATACACATCACATAAGCCTTGCAAGCATTACAACTAATGAGTTGGTTGTGAGATGATGTATTACGGAACGAGTAAAGAGACTTACCAGTAACGAGATTGAACTAGGTATTGGATACCCACGATCGAATCTCGGGCAAGTAACATACCGATGACAAAGGGAACAACATATGTTGTTATGCGGTTTGACCGATAAAGATCTTCGTAGAATATGTAGGAACCAATATGGGCATCCAGGTCCCGCTATTGGTGATTGACCGGAGGCGATGTCTCGGTCATGTCTACATTGTTCTCGAACCGTAGGGTCCCTTGCGCTTAAGGTTTCGATGTGATTATATTATGAGTTTATGAGTTTTGATGTACCGAAGGAGTTCGGAGTCCCGGATGAGATCGGGGACATGACGAGGAGTCTCGAAATGGTCGAGACGTAAAGATCGATATATTGGACGACTATATTCGGAGTTGGAAAGGTTCCGAGACATTCGGGTATTTTTGAATGCGGAGAGTTACGGGAATACGTATTGGGCCTTATTGGGCCATACGGGAAAGAAGGAAAAGGGCCTCAAGGGTGGCCGCACCCCTTCCCTTGGTCTGGTCCGAATTGGACTAGGGAAGGGAGGCGCCCCCTTCCTTCCTTCCTTTTCCCTTCCCTTTCCTTCTCTCCTACTCCTACTACATGGAAGGTTTCCTAGTTGGACTAGGAAAGGGGGAATCCTACTTGGTGGGAGTAGGACTCCCCTATGGCGCGCCTCCTCCCTAGGCCGGCCTCCTCCTCCCTCCCTCCTTTATATCTGAGGGCAGGGGCACCCCATGAACACACAAGTTGATCCTTGAGATCGTTCCTTAGCCGTGTCTGGTGCCCCCTCCACCATATTCCACCTCGGTCATATCATAGCAGTGCTTAGGCGAAGCCTGCGTCGGTAGAACATCAAGATCGTCCACCACGCCGTCGTCTTGTGAACTCCCTCTCCCGGAGCTTTGCTGGATTGGAGCCCGAGGCGTCATCGAGCTGAGCGTGTGCCAAGAACTCGGAGGCGCCGAGTAACGGCTGGGATCGGCTGGATCGCGAGGAGAACGTCGACTACTTCCTCTACGTTGTGATCGACTCGAGGCGCGGAGTAACGGCGTTGGGATCGGCTGGATCGCGAGGAGAACGTCGACTACTTCCTCTACGTTGTGATCGCTTCCGCTTTGGTCTACGAGGGTACGTAGACAATACTCTCCCCTCTCGTTGCTATGCATCACCATGATCTTGCGTGTGCGTAGGAAATTTTTTGAAATTACTACGTTCCCCAACATTCTCACCGCTAGCTCAAGCAGTGTGCACGTGGGATTACAGCAGCAGAGCCATCGTTCGACGCTCAGAAGCCACTAAAGTGGTCCAGCACGGCCCTCATCTTTGACGCCGAGGACCACCCTGACCGCACAACTGTGGTAAGGTGTTTGCCATTGTTGGTCTCGCCAACGATACGCAACCTCAAGGTGAACAAGATGCTGGTTGACGGCAGGGCCGGCCTGAACTTGATCTCACCCATCGTGATCAAAAGGCTGCAAATTCCTGATGGAGACCTCGAGGAAACGGGTACGTTTCAAGGGGTCAATCTGGGAAGGAGCCAGCCGAAGGGGAAGGTCACATTGCCCGTGACATTTGTAGGTGAGTTGAACTATAAGACGGAAAGGATCGTCTTTGATGTGGCCGAGATCTCCTTGCCCTACAACGGGATCCTCGGCCGCCCGACACTAGCCAAGTTCATGGCGGCGTCGCACTACGCCTACAACACGCTGAAGATGCCGGGGCCGATGACCATCATCACCGTCCCCTCCTACAAGAAGGACACGCTGATCTGCGCTGAGCAACTCTATCGAGAAGCAGTTGCAGCAGCTGGCGCCAAGGCACTTGCTCCTGCCGTTGAAGCCCCAGGAGGGAAGAAGAAGACTGGCAAGACCTCTCGCACCCACTTCGGCAAGCACACCTCTTCAGAGTGTTGTGCTACCGTTGAGGACGTGCCCGAGAGCTCTACCGGCAAGAGCAAGAGATCCAGAGCTGCACCACCAGAGACCAAGAGGGTGTCCGTCAAGGAGGATGGCACGGGAGGGGCTTTCACCATAAGCTCCACCCTCGACAGCGAATAGGAAAGCGCGCTCATCACTTTCCTGCGGGCGAATGTCAATGTGTTTGCATGGCAAGCATCCGACATCCCTGGCGTTCCCAGGGAAGTGATTGAGCACCACCTTGCTGTTTGTCCCCATGCGCAACCCGTCAAGCAGAAGGTCAGGAATCAAGCTTTGGACCTGCAGGAGTTCATCACAGGGGAGATCAGGAAATTGGAAGCGGCAGGTTTAGTGAGAGGAGTGCTCCATCCGACGTGATTGGCCAATCCGGTGGTGGTGCGCAAGGCAAATGGGAAGTGGAGGCTGTGTATTGACTACACAGATATCAATGAGGCTTGTCCTAAGGACCCCTTCCAATTGTTGCGAATCGACCAGATTGTTGACTCCACGGCCGAGTGTGATCTGTTGTCATTCCTCGACGCCTACTCGGGATACCACCAGATCTTCATGACAAGAGAAGATGAAGAGAAGACATCATTTATCATCCCATGTGGTACGTATTGCTTTTTACGGATGCCTTTCGGGTTGAAGAGTGTTGGCTCGACATTCGCGAGGGCGGTCCAGATTGGTTTTGAGCCTCAGCTACATAGAAATATGGAAGCTTATATGGATGACATAGTGGTCAAAACCAAGGACAAGGCGACCCTTGTACAAGACTTAGAATAGACGTTTGCCAACCTACGCAAGATCAACCTCAAGCTGAACCCTGAGAAGTGTGTCTTTGGCGTTCCGTCAGGAAAACTTCTCTGGTTCTTTGTGTCGCAGCATGGGATCGAGGCAAACCTAGATAAGATCAAGGCTATTGAGCAGATTGAGGCACCCAAGCCGATCAAGGATGTGCGCCGGCTCACTGGCTGCGTTGCCGCCATGAGCAGATTCATCTCTAAGTCCGCTGAGCGTGCCCTTCCCTTTTTCAAAATCTTGAAGAAGGCAGGCCCAATGGAGTGGACCCCATAGGCCGAGGCGGCGTTGCAGGATCTGAAGAAATACCTTTCCTCTATGCCAATACTGGTTGCGCCCTAAACCACAAGAGCCGTTCTTGCCAGATTCTAGCGGCAACACATCAAGTGGTCAGCGCCGCACTAGTGGCGCAGAGGGAGGTCGACGAAGAGGCAGTGGCAACGGCAGGACCGACGGATGGCAAGTCAGAGATTCCCCCGGCAGGGCTTGGTGCCAGCAAGGCAAGGCCCCCGGCAGAGTCTGACGCCATCAGGGCAGGGCCCGCGCAGCCAAGTGAAGTGGTGCAGAAGAAGATGATGATGCAGCACCCGATTTACTTTGTCAGCTCCCTCTTGCAGGGGGCCAGGTCAAGGTATTCCGGCGTGCAGAAATTGCTCTTCGGCCTCCTTATGGCCTCGAGGAAGCTGCGTCATTATTTCCAAGCCCACGAGATCACTATCATCACCCACCTCCCATTGCAATGGATACTGCACAACCCAGATGCAACCAGAAGGATTGTGGAGTGGGCCTTGGAGTTGTCAAGCTTTGGGTTGAAGTTTGAAAGTACTTCGACAATCCAGAGTAGAGTCTTGGTGGAGTTCATTGCGGAATGGACCTCAACGCCCGACGAAGAAATCCAGGAGACCGCTCTCCCCGGCAAGGAAGCAAGTCGCGACTGGATCATGTACTTCGATGGGGCTTTCTCGCTGCAAGGCGCCGGTGCCGGTGTGCTTCTTGTCGCACCCACTGGAGAGCACCTCAAGTATGTGATCTAGATGCACTTTCCCAGGGAGATGTCCACAAACAACACTGCTGAGTACGAGGGGCTGCTTGCCGGTCTCAGGATCGCGGCAGACCTCGGGGTGAAGAAGCTCATCGTCAGGGGTGATTTGCAGCTTGTCGTTAGACAAGTCAACAAAGATTACCAGAGTCCGTTGATGGAGGCCTACGCAGATGAGGTGAGGAAGCTGGAGGAGCGCTTCAACGGTATACAAGCGGAGCATGTTCCCTGAGCGGAGAACGACATCGCTGACTACCTGTCAAAGCGTGCTGCATTCAAGCTACCTGTGTAACCAGGTACCTTTTTGCTTCGGTTAACTCAACCATCCGTCGAACCATCAACGGAGCAGAACAAGCGGAGGAAATCAGGCCCCGGCAAGTACTTTCCTGCCGAGCCCCCAGGGGCCGCCAGCAAGGGTTTTGCTGCGGGTTCCGAGCCTGCCAAGGGGTAGCTGGCTCCGGCAGGGCCCCAAGCACTGGCTGTAGAGACGGCTGCCCCCATGGCGGAAGAGATGCCTTTGGTCCTTGCCGTCGAGCCCCAGGCTCCGGCATGGGCACAACATACCGTTCATTTCCTCCAGACAGGGGAACTTCCTAAGGAGCAAGAAGAAGCGGAAAAAGTAGCCTGTCGGTCTGCCTTGTACCAGTTCGTTGATGATGTCCTGTACAGAAAAAGATCGAACGGTCTGAAATTGAAGTGCATCCCCCGGGAGGAAGGACTGGAGCTGTTGGCAGAGATACATGGAGGCATATGTGGCTCCCACATAGGGTCGAGGGACCTTGCCGACAAGGCATTCCGGCAAGGCTTCTTCTGGCCTACCGCCCTCCAGGATGCGACTGCACTAGTAACCAGGTGTGAAGCGTGCCAGTTCCATTCGAAGAAGCTTCATCAACCAGCTCAAGCCCTTCAAACAATCCCTCACTCCTGGCCGTTTTCGGTCTGCGGCCTCGACATACTGGGCCCTTTCCCTCGCGCGGTCGGGGGCTTTGAGTACTTGTACATTGCAATCGACAAGTTCGCAAAGTGGCCGGAGGTGGAGGCAGTGAGGAAGGTTACAACACAGTCAGCCGTCAAGTTCTTCAAGGGGCTAGTCTGCTGTTTTGGTGTACCAAACAGAGTCATCATCGACAACGGCATGCAGTTCACAAGCCACACCTTCATGCAGTACACCCAAGACCTCGGCAGCAAGGTCTGTTTTGCTTCCGTGGCACACCCCCGGAGCAACGGCCAGGCGGAGAGGGAAAATGCTGAAGTGTTGCGAGGCCTGAGAACGAAGACTTTTGACAGGCTGCACAAGAGCGGAAGGCGCTGGATTGATGAGTTGCCAGCAGTTCTTTGGTCGATTAGGACGATGCCGAATCGTGTTGGGGAACGTAGTAATTTCAAAATTTTCCTACGATCACGCAAGACCATGGTGATGGCATAGCAACGAGAGGGGAGAGTGTCCGTCCACGTACCCTCGTAGACCGAAAGCGGAAGCGTTATAACAACGCGGTTGATGTAGTAAATGACGTCTTCACGATCCGACCGATCCAAGCACCGAACGACGGCACCTCCGAGTTCTGCACACGCTCAGCTCGATGGCGATCCCGGACTCGATCCAGCAAAGTGTCGGGGATGAGTTCCACAAGACGACGGCGTGGGACGGCGATGTTGATGCTCCACCGACGCAGGGCTTCGCCTAAGCTCATGACGATATGACTTCTCCGGCGCAGGCTTCGCCTAAGCTCTACGACGATATGACCGAAGTGGAATATGGTGGAAGGGGCACCGCACACGGCTAAGGAAAGATCCGTAGATCAACTTGTGTGTCTTGGGGTGCCCTCGCCTCAGATATAAAGGAGACAAGGGGAGGTGGCGGCCCTAGAGGAGGCGCGACCAAGGAGGAGTCCTACTCCCACCGGGAGTAGGACTCCCCCTCTCCTAGTTGGAGTAGGATTGGGGAGGGAAAGGGGAAGGCGCGCCCCTCTCCTTGTCCTATTCGGACTGGAAGGGGAGGGGCGCGCAGCCCACCTGGCCGGCCCTTCTCCTTCTCCCTCAAGGCCCATGAGGGCCCATATACCCCGGGGTTCCGTAACCCGGTGTTCGTAACATCCTGTTTTCACTCGGAACCATTCAAGTCCAAATATAGGCTTCAATATATCAATCTTTATGTCTCGACCATTTCGAGACTCCTCGTCATGTCCGTGATCACATCCGGGACTCGAACAACCCTCGGTGCATCAATACTTATAAACTCATTATGAACTGTCATCGAAGCGTTAAGCGTGCGGACCCTACGGGTTCGAGAACTATGTAGACATGACCTAGAACCATTCTCGGTCAATAACCAATAGCGGAACCTGGATGCCCATATTGGTTCCTACATATTCTACGAAGATCTTTATCGGTCAAACCGCATAACGACATACGTTGTTCCCTTTGTCATCGGTATGTTACTTACCCGAGATTCGATCGTCGGTATCCAATACCTAGTTCAATCTCGATACTGGTAAGTCTCATTACTCGTTCCGAAATACATCATCTCACAACTAACTCATTAGTTGTAATGCTTGCAAGGCTTAAGTGATGTGCATTACCGAGAAGGCACGGAGATACCTCTCCGGCAATCGGAGTGACAAAACCTAATCTCGAAATACGCCAACCCAACAAGTACCTTTGGAGACACACGTAGTACTCCTTTATAATCACCCGATTACGTTGTGACGTTTGGTAGTACCCAAAGTGTTCCTCCGGTAAACGGAGTTGCATAATCTCATAGTTTATAGGAACATGTATGGGTCATGAAGAAAGCATTAACATACTAAGCGATCAAGTGTTAAGCTAACGGAATGGGTCATGTCAATCAGATCATTCTACCAATGATGTGACCTTGTTAATCAAATAACAACTCCTTGTTCATGGTTAGGAAACATAACCATCTTTAATTAACAAGCTAGTCAAGTAGAGGCATACTAGTGACATCTTGTTTGTCTATATATTCACACATGTATTATGTTTCCGGTTAATACAATTCTAGCATGAATAATAAACATTTATCATGATATAAGGAAATAAATAATAACTTTATTATTGCCTCTAGGGCATATTTCCTTCAGTCTCCCACTTGCACTAGAGTCAATAATCTAGATTACAAAGTAATGATCCTAACACCCATGGAGTCTTGGTGCTGATCATGTTTTGCTCGTGGAAGAGGCTTAGTCAACGGGTGCGCAACATTCAGATCCGTATGTATTTTGCAAATCTCTATGTCTCCCACTTGGACTTGGTCCCGAATGGAATTGAAGCGTCTCTTGATGTGCTTGGTCCTCTTGTGAAACCTGGATTCCTTTGCCAAGGCAATTGCACGATATTGTCACGGAAGATCTTCATCGGTCCCGATGCACTAGGTATGACACCTAGATCGGAAATGAACTCTTTCATCCAGACTCCTTCATTTGCTGCTTCGAAGCAGCTATGTACTCCGCTTCACATGTAGATCCCGCCACGACGCTTTGTTTAGAACTGCACCAACCGACAGCTCCACCGCTTTAATAAAAACACGTATCCGGTTTGCGATTTAGAATCGTCCGGATCGGTGTCAAAGCTTACATCGGCGTAACCATTTACGACTAGCTCTTTGTCACCTCCATATATGAGAAACATATCCTTAGTCCTTTTCGTGTATTTCAGGATGTTCTTGACCGCTGTCCGGTGATCCATTCCTCGATTACTTTGGTACCTTCTGCCAAGTTTATAGCTAAGCATACGTCAGTCCGGTACATGACATTGCATACATGATAGAGCCTATGGCTGAAGCATAGGGAACATCTTTCATTTTCTCTCTATCTTCTGCTGTGGTCGGGCATTGAGTCTTACTCAATCTTATACCTTGCAACACAGGCAAAAAACCTTTCTTTGCACGATCCATTTTGAACTTTTCAAAATTTTATCAAGGTATGTGCTTTGTGAAAGTCCAATTAAGCGTCTTGATCTATCTCTATAGATCTTGATGCCCAATATGTAAGCAGCTTCACCGAGGTCTTTCATTGAAAAACTTTTATTCAAGTATCCTTTTATGCCATCCAGAAATTCTATATCATTTCCAATTAATAATATGTCGTCCACATATAATATCGTAAATGCTTCTGAGCTCCCACTCACTTTCTTGTAAATACAGGCTTCTCCAAAAGTCTGTATAAACCCATATGCTTTGATCACACTATCAAAGCGTTTATTCCAACTCCGAGGCTTGCACGAGACCATAAATTGATCGTTGGAGCTTGCACACTTTGTTAGCACCTTTTGGATCGACAAAACCTTCCGGTTGCATCATATACAACTCTTCTTCCAGAAATCCATTCAAGAATGCAGTTTTGACATCCATTTGCCAAATTTCATAATCATAAAATGTGGCAATTGCTAACATGAATCTGACAGACTTTAGCATCGCTACTGGTGAGAAAGTCTCATCGTAATCAACCCCTTGAACTTGTCGAAAACCTTTCGCAACAAGTCGAGCTTTGTAGACGGTTACATTACCATCGGCGTCAGTCTTGTTCTTAAAGATCCATTTATTTTCAATGGCTTGCCGATCATCGGGCAAGTCAACCAAAGTCCATACTTTGTTCTCATACATGGATCCCATCTCAGATTTCATGGCTTCCAGCCATTTCGCGGAATCTGGGCTCACCATCGCTTCTTCATAGTTTGTAGGTTCGCCATGGTCAAGTAACATGACTTCCGAATAGGATTACCGTACCACTGCAGTGCGTATTTTATTCTGGTTGACCCTCTGAGGTTCAGTAGTAACTTGATCTCAAGCTTCATGATCATCATCATTAGTTTCTTCACTAATTGGTGTAGTTGTCACAGGAACCATTTCTTGTGATGAACTACTTTCCAATAAGGGAGCAGAATCTGATTATCTCATCAAGTTCTACTTTCCTCCCACTCACTTCTTTCGAGAGAAACTCTTTCTCTAGAAAGGATCCAAATTTAGCAACGAAAATCTTGCCTTGGATCTGTGATAGAAGGTGTACCCATGATCTCCTTTGGGTATCCTATGAAGATACATTTTTCCGATTTGGGTTCGAGCTTATCTGGTTGAAGTTTCTTCACATAAGCATCGCAGCCCCAAACTTTAAGCGACAACTTTGGTTTCTTGCCAAACCATAGTTCATAAGGCGTCGTCTCAACGGATTTTGACGGTGTCCTATTCAACGTGAATGCGGCCGTCTCTAAAGCATAACCCCAAAAGCGATAGCGGTAAATCGGAAATCGACATCATAGATCGCACCATATCTAGTAAAGTACGACACGACGTTCGGACACACCATTTTTCCGTGGTGTTCCGGGTGGCGTGATTCTTGAAACTATTCCACATTGTTTCAAATGTAAACCAAACTTCGTAACTCAAATATTCTCCTCCACGATCAGATCGTAGAAACTTTATTTTCTTGTTACGATGATTTTCCACTTCACTCTGAAATTCTTTGAACTTTTCAAATGTTTCAGATTTGTGTTTCATTAAGTAGATATACCCATATCTGCTCAAATCATCTGTGAAGGTGAGAAAATAACGATACCCACTGCGAGCCTCAACATTCATTGGACCACACACATCAGTATGTATGATTTCCAACAAATCAGTTGCTCGCTCCATAGTTTTGGAGAACGGCGTTTTAGTCATCTTGCCCATGAGGCACGGTTCATAAGTACCAAGTGATTCATAATCAAGTGATTCCGAAGCCCATCAAGATGGAGTTTCTTCATGCGTTTTATACCGATATGACCTAAGCGGCGTGCCACAAATAAGTTGCACTATCATTATCAACTCTGCATCTTTTGGCTTCAACATTATGAATATGTGTATCACTCTTGTCGAGATTCAACAAGAATAGACCATACTTCAAGGGTGCATGACCATAAAAGATATTACTCATATAAATAGAACAACCAGTATTCTCTGATTTAAATGAAAAACCGTCTCGCATTAAACAAGATCCAGATAAACAGTTCATGCTCAACGCTGGCACCAAATAACAATTATTTAGGTCTAAAACTAATCCCGAAGGTAGATGTAGAGGTAGCGTGCCGACTGCGATCACATCGACTTTGGAACCATTTCCAACGCACATCGTCACCTCGTCTTTAGCCAATCTTCGCTTAATCCGTAGTTCCTGTTTCGAGTTGCAAATATTAGCAACAGAACCAGTATCAAATACCTGTGTACTATCATGAGTATTAGTAAGGTACACATCAATAACATGTATATCATATATACCTTTGTTCACCTTGCCATCCTTTTTATCCGCCAAATACTTGGGGCAGTTCCGCTTCAAAGGTCGGTCTGCTTGCAATAAAAACACTCAGTTTCAGGCTTAGGTCCAGACTTGGGTTTCTTCTCTTGTTCAGCAACTTTCTTGCTGTTCTTTTTGAAGTTTCCCTTCTTCTTCCCTTTGCCCTTTTTCTTGAAACTAGTGGTCTTGTTGATCATCAACACTTGATGCTCTTTCTTGATTTCTACCTCCGCAGCTTTTAGCATCGCGAAGAGCTTAGGAATTGTCTTAGTCATCCCTTGCATATTATAGTTCATCACGAAGCTCTTGTAGCTTGGTGGCAGTGATTGGAGAATTCTGTCAATGACACTATCATCCGGAAGATTAACTCCCAGCTGAATTAAGTGATTGTTATACCCAGACATTTTGAGTATGTGCTCACTGACAGAACTATTCTTCTCCATCTTGCAGCTATAGAACTTATTGGAGACTTCATATCTCTCAATCCGGGCATTTGCTTGAAATATTAACTTCAACTCCTGGAACATCTCATATGCTCCATGACGTTCAAAACGCGTCGTTGAAGACCCGGTTCTAAGCCGTAAAGCATGGCACACTGAACTATAGAGTAGTCATCAGCTCGCTTTGCCGACGTTCACAACTTCGGCTCAGCATCCGCAGCAGGCCACATCAAAGTGGTGCTTCCAGACGTAATTTTTACGGCAGCAATGAGGATAATCCTCAAGTTACGGACCCGATCCGTGTAATTGCTACCATCATCTTTCAACTTTGCTTTCTCAAGGAACGCATTAAAATTCAACGGAACAACAAAGACGAGCCATCTATCTACATCAAACATAGACAAGCAAAATACTATCGGTACTAAGTTCATGATAAATTTAAGTTTGATTAATCATATTAAAAACCTCCCACTTAGACAGACATCTCTCTAGTCATCTAAGTGATCACGTGATCCAAATCAACTAAACCATGTCCGATCATCACGTGAGATGGAGTAGTTTCAATGGTGAACATCACTATGTTGATCATATCTACTATATGATTCACGCCGACCTTTCGGTCTACGTGTTCCGAGGCCATATCTATTATATGCTAGGCTCGTCAAGTTTAACTCGAGTATTCTGCGTGTGCAACTGTTTTGCACCCGTTGTATTTGAACGTAGAGCCTATCACACCCGATCATCACGTGGTGTCTCAAAGACGAAGAACTTTCATAACGGTGCATACTGTGGAGAACACTTCTTGATAATTTTTAGTGAGAGATCATCTTATAATGCTACCGTCCAATCAAAGCAAGATAAGATGCATAAAGGATAAACATCACATGCAATCAATATAAGTGATATGATATGGTCATCATCATCTTGTGCTTGTGATCTCCATCGCCAAGCACCGTCATGATCACCATCGACACCGGCGCGACACCATAATCTCCATCGTAGCATCGTTGTCGTCTTGCCAACTATTGCTTCCACGACTATCGCTACCGCATAGTGATAAAGTAAACCAATTACATGGCGTTGCATTTCATACAATAAAGCGACAACCATATGGCTCCTGCCGATTGCCGATAACTTCGGTTACAAAACATGATCATCTCATACAATAAAATATAGCATCACGTCTTGACCATATCACATCACAACATGCCTGCAAAAACAACTTAGACGTCCTCTACTTTGTTGTTGCAAGTTTTACGTGGCTGCTACGGGCTGAGCAAGAACCGTTCTTACCTACGCATCAAAACCACAACGATAGTTTGTCAAATAGACTCCGTTTTAACCTTCTCAAGGACCGGGCGTAGCCACACTCAGTTCAACTAAAGTTGGAGAGACAGGTCTTCCGCAAGCCATCTATGTGCAAAGCACGCCGAGGAACCGGTCTCGCGTAAGAGTACGCGTAAGGTTGGTCCGGATCGTCTCGCCCAACAATACCGCTGAACCAAAGTATGACATCTGGTAGGCGGTATGACTTGTATCGTCCACAACTCACTTGTGTTCTACTCGTGCATATGACATCAACGCATAAAACCAGGCTCGATACCACTTTGTTGGGGAAACGTAGTAATTTCAAAATTTTCCTACGATCACGCAAGACCATGGTGATGGCATAGCAACGAGAGGGAGAGTGTCCGTCCCAATGCACCCTCGTGAGACCGAAAGCGAAGGCGTTATAACAACGGTTGATGTAGTCGTGACGTCTTCACGATCCGACCGATCCAAGCACCGAACGTCACGGCACCTCCGAGTTACGCACACGTTCAGCTCGATGGCGATCCCGGACTCCGATCCGGCAAAGTGTCGGGATGAGTTCCGTCAAGACGACGGCGTGGTGGCGATGTTGATGCTCCACCGACGCAGGCTTCGCCTAAGCTCATGACGATATGACTTCTCCGGCGAGGGCTTCGCCTAAGCTCTCTGACGATATGACCGAAGTGGAATATGGTGGAAGGGGCACCAGACACGGCTAAGGAAAGATCCGTAGATCAACTTGTGTGTCTTGGGGTGCCCTGCCCCTCGTATATAAAGGAGACAAGGGGAGGTGGCCGGCCCTAGAGGAGGCGCGCAAGGAGGAGTCCTACTCCCACCGGGAGTAGGACTCCCCCTCTCCTAGTTGGAGTAGGATTGGGAGGGGAAGGGGAAGGCGCCGCCTCTCCTTGTCCTATTCGGACTGGAAGGGGAGGGGGCGCGCAGCCCACCTGGCCGGCCCTTCTCCTTCTCCCTCAAGGCCCATGAGGGCCATATACCCCGGGGTTCCGTAACCCCCGTGTTCCAGAACATCCTGCTTTCACTCGAACCATTCAAGTCCAAATATAGGCTTCCAATATATCAATCTTTATGTCTCGACCATTTCGAGACTCCTCGTCATGTCCGTGATCACATCCGGACTCGAACAACCTTCGTGCATCAATACTTATAAACTCATTATGAACTGTCATCGAAGCGTTAAGCGTGCGGACCCTACGGGTTCGAGAACTATGTAGACATGACCTAGAACCATTCTCGGTCAATAACCAATAGCGGAACCTGGATGCCCATATTGGTTCCTACATATTCTCTGAAGATCTTTATCGGTCAAACCGCATAACGACATACGTTGTTCCCTTTGTCATCGGTATGTTACTTACCCGAGATTCGATCGTCGGTATCCAATACCTAGTTCAATCTAGCATCTTGGTAAGTCTCTTTACTCGTTCCGTAATACATCATCTCACAACTAACTCATTAGTTGTAATGCTTGCAAGGCTTAAGTGATGTGCATTACCGAGAAGGCCTGGAGATACCTCTCCGACAATCGGAGTGACAAAACCTAATCTCGAAATACGCCAACCCAACAAGTACCTTTGGAGACACCTGTAGTACTCCTTTATAATCACCCGATTCACGTTGTGACGTTTGGTAGTACCAAAGTGTTCCTCAGTAACGGGAGTTGCATAATCTCATAGTTTATAGGAACATGTATGGGTCATGAAGAAAGCATTAACATACTAAACGATCAAGTGTTAAGCTAACGGAATGGGTCATGTCAATCAGATCATTCTACCAATGATGTGACCTTGTTAATCAAATAACAACTCCTTGTTCATGGTTAGGAAACATAACCATCTTTAATTAACAAGCTAGTCAAGTAGAGGCATACTAGTGACATCTTTGTTTGTCTATATATTCACACATGTATTATGTTTCCGGTTAATACAATTCTAGCATGAATAATAAACATTTATCATGATATAAGGAAATAAATAATAACTTTATTATTGCCTCTAGGGCATATTTCCTTCAAATCGAGCCACCGGCCAGACACCCTTTGCCCTAGTATATGGGGCAGAAGCAGTTCTCCCCATGTAACTCATATACAGGTCACCTCGAGTGCTCACTTATGACGAGCTTGAGCAAGAGCAGTTGCGGCAAGATGACACAACGCTCCTTGAGGAAGATCGTCTTCGGGCGGCTGTGAGAGCAGCACGCTACCAGCAAGCCTTGCGCCACTACCATAGCCACAAGGTTCATGCCCGAAGCTTTGAGGAAGGCGACCTTGTTCTTCGGCGCGTTCAGTCGGCCAAGAATTCCAATAACTTGACGCCAAAGTGGGAAGGCCCTTATCGGGTAATACGAGTCACCAGGCCCGGTGCAGTCCGCCTGGAGACCGAAGATGCTGTCCCAGTGAGAAACTCCTGGAACATCGAGCATCTTCGCAAGTTTTACCCATAAGGCACAGCTTGCCGTGCTCCCCGGCAAGCCACCTTTTTTACAAGCTTTGCCGGCAAGGCATGTGACCCTTTGTACAAAGCCAGGCACAGACCCTGAGCATAAATAAACGAAGCGCTGGCGCCCTAAGTTATAGCATGCATGCTAGGTTAAGTCTCTCCCTCGGTTAGGGTTGATAGTGCTTAGCGGTGACTAACCCCTAGCCTAGAGGTCGAGTGTGCGTCTTTCTGTTCTCTTTGGTTCGCAGGGCATGCAGACACTTCTGCTGAGCCGCTTGGGAAAAAGAGAACGAACTGGCGCTCCGGCCCCGGCAGGCCAAGACTGCCGGGGGCTGAAGATACAAGGATCCAACCACGGCAAGCCAAGGTTGCCGTGGGCTGCGGATTCAGATAAGTCTTTCATCCCCCTGTTATGCATTTCCGTATAGAACTGGGATATGTGAAACCTTGTTTATGTTCTTAAAACCAGCGTGCTCCCCCTTTCCTGTACCCAAGAGCTACCTCCTGGGTCGGAATTTGGTAGTAGTCGCGGTGGCGAGGAGATGAACGAGGGGCCTAACTCTACTTCGCCCATGCCTCCGCCAAGAGCGCGAGAATGGTCGACTCAAGTGGGGGAGCGGCAAGGCCTGTTTGCCGGGCGACCATGTTTATCTTAAAAATAACAAGGATTCATCCTTGGCATGGGCCTCGCTCACGCACAAAGAACCCGGCAAGCACCCTTTTCATTAAAAACATCCCATACAGGTACAGTTCATACGGAATTAAAAACATGAGCAAGGGGATTACAAGTCTTAAAATTAACAAGTGCCCGTAGGCTTAGAAACTAAAAAGAGATAAGGTGCCCGTAATCCCTTTCTTGTCCCTCTCCACAGAAGGTGGAACAAGGCAGCAGGAGGGCAAAAAGAGCGCCTAGGCAAGGTACGAGGAGCAGAAGGCACCAAGAGAACATCTTGGTGCCGGGAAAAGAGATGGAAGACGAGGCAGCGGGCCGGCAATACGCGACGAAGGCGTCGGTGCCCGCGTAATCCGATTTGACGGCCGCCACCTGCATTCTTCGCCTTCTCCGGCCCTCCTACGCCAGCCGCCCAAGGAGACGACGGGGAGCACCCCGATGGAGAGCTTGGCGAGGATGGCCCTCGGTAGGGCGCGTGGCCGAGGGAGGGACGACACGGTCAGTCGAAGTCGGAGTCAGCATTCTGCCGCTCGACTCCCTCGTCGTCGCTGCCGCTATCCTCCTCGTCACTCCCGCTTGAGGAGGAACCTTCATCGTTGGAGGATCTCTCCATGCAGCACTTCAGGCGAGTGCCAAGATCTCCGAAGACCTTGGCGGAGAGCAGGCCGCCCTCCATTAACTTAAAGTAGAGGACGAGCCCCACCGTCAGGATATGGATGCGAGCAAATGTCTTCCATCCGCGACGGAGATACATAACATGAGGAGCGAGGAAGTCGACGTCGACCCGCGTGCCGCCGATCCCGCAGCCCCTCATGTGCAATCTGAGGGTCTGGGGCGGATCGAGCTCCATCTCGTGAGCGAAGGGGGTGGGGAGACGGAGACGACGATGCGGTGGCCGGCGCAGCCTGATGAAGAACTCGCGGGGCTGGTCCCTGACGTGACCCTCCGTCGCGGGAGGCACCGCTGGCGGAGGCACGACCATTGCACCGCCTCGTCCCCCTCTCCCCCATCCACTGCGGCGACCTCGGCCACACCCCCTCCCCTTCCTCTCGTGGCCGGCTCCACCGGCGCGGGCTCGTGGGAAGGAGGGACGCGCTAACGAGCAGCAACCCTTGCCGCCACCGTCGAAGGCCCAACACCTCCTCTCGCCATGGTAGGTGGAAGAAAGGAGCGAAGGTGGAGGAGGATGGATACTGAAGGAATGTGGGATGACGCCCCCTCACCCTCCTTATAAAGGGGCGGGGTCGAGGCTCGACCGCCCCACTCAGCCAATCTAGCCATTGGGGGTGCAGGGAATCAGGACCGAGCCGCTGCCCCAATCAGCGACGGCCCGGTTTCCTGCCTCCACCGCCTGCCACTTGCATGGAGGACGTGTGGCGAGCGAACAAGATCGAAAGGACGGGTGAGGCGACCATTCCCCGCCCCGTGATCATGGGGCGTGGGCGCCTTGAAGACCGCGACCCGAGTCCACCCAGTAAATGAGCCGCGCCTCCACGCCTCCCTCTTTTTATGGAGAAGGCGTGAGCCGCCTCCTTTCCCATTAACTACGATGTGACACATGCATGCCGAAAACGCCCCATGCATGACCCCCACGTTACGCACGACCCTCCACGTCGCGCGCAGGTCGTGGGGAAGCGCGGCGATTTAAAAATTACTGCCAGAAAATCTCGCTTCGACCGCGCACAAGACTGCTTTGGGTCCAGGCCCAACAACGTGTCGCGCTTATGTGTGGCCCAGGCCTGGGGGATACTGTCGGTGTACAAAAGTAGGGGCGCTCCTTTTTACCCCTTTACTTGTGCACGGACCGTCGGAGCCGCGCGCACGGCCACACTAGGCAGGGCAGGGGAGGGAAGCCGGAGAGAAGCCAAATGCGCAAGGCGATCAGAGGCAATGCCAAGACCAGAAACACAAAGAGCAAAGGGGGCAAGGTGGACTCCCTAGGCAGGACCCTTGCCGGGGTGGCCTCCGCGGCCCCGGCAAGAGCCTTGCCGGGGCAACTTGCCCAACACCAACAGAGCGAGCCACCCTTGAGCCCACGGGTTCCAACCCAACCAACTATGTTGGGACCAGGGCTCGGGAGGCACCTCCGTGGTGGCATGCAGATCTTTGTCAAGACCATAGATATATGATATCATATGAGGGTCAGAAGACGACGACCCTCGGCGAGATCCTCGCCAAGGAAACCCACAAGACCCGCGGCAAGCGTCTTGCCGGGGACGACTGCGACATCACGACAAGACCCTTGCCGGGCTCCCCGGCAAGGCCCTTGCCGAGGGCGTCAGTAGGGACACTGCCAGGCCCGCACCAACCAAGACTCCGTCGCCGTTCGCATGCAACTGCCAGCCCAACCAGCTGGGCAGGCACCTGCGTGGCAACATGCAACTTCTAGGCCAAATCAGCAAGCACCTGCGTGGTGGCATGTAGATCTTCATGAAGGCCCTACCACCGCGCCACCTCAGCTACCTGCCTGCCTACATGGCGCTGCATGCATCGCTGGCCTGGGCGCGTGTCGGAGCGAGGCGGAGCGGCGACGGACGGGACGGGCCTCGTTCCCGTCCCTGATAAAGCTAATGGACACGTAAGTAGCACATTTAATGCACTTTCTCCCGTAATGCCATGCGATCAGCTCGCGCACTGTAGGCCTTTCCACCTCCTGTGTGCCACTTTGGCAACCCCTTTTCCCTATAAAAGGAGGCCCGAGGCGACCAGGAGAGGGATTCGGCTTTTTTGAACTACACATCCACGGTAGCTAGTTCGAAAGCTCAGGAACACTCAATACATCCACCAAAGCAGGACTAGGGTTTTACGCATCCTCGCGGCTCGAACCTGGGTAAACGATCCGTGTGCTTGCTCCTAAAGCTGCTCTTCTCACGACCCCGCACCCGCCGACCGTAGAAGGGATCCCAGTGATCCCATAGGTGTCGTTCCCACCGATAGCCTGGGAACGGGAGCGAGAGTTTTTAACAACCGGACAATCCTGATTGGTCAGGGTTGACCTCACACGGATTGATCCCTTACTTTTCGATTGATCTCGACCGCCCATCCCTTTTCTCCCATACCTGATGGTGGACATGCTCCCTGCTCCCTATAAAAATCGACAATCAACTTTGAAGGTATAAGTTTCTTCTTCATGTCTTATTTAAATCTTAAAAGGGTCTATAACTTCCTGCTTCAGATATTATAACTATGTAGCATGGCTAGAATAGTATGACAACTAAATATCCCTAAAACATGTGTGAAGACTTTTAATTAATCATACAAGGATGAAAATGTACTAGAATGATGTTTGCCAAGGGGTTAGATATGTAAATATTAATATACATATTGTATTTCCTAGCATAAATTACTCCCTCCGATCAAAAAAAAGTGGCATGCCTTTAATTCAAATTTGCACATTTTTATTTAAATACAATGTGTAGTCTTTCATAAAGTTGGTTTATAACCCAATACCATGCATAAGGTATTTCCTAGCATAAAATACCGTCTTTATTGAAATACCTAACACATGGTATTTCCTGGCATAAAATACTACTTTTCTTTTGTTGAAACATGTGGCATGAGAAATTAGGAGGAAACTTTCCGGCGGGAGGTTTCGAACATTGCCGGAAAAATACTACACAAGAATTTGGGCGGGAAACACATGGCACTTGATATCGGATGGGAACACAATGCAAGGGAAATTGGGCAGGAAACACACACACGCCGCGAGATATTAGGCGGGAAGAGAACGGATTTTCAACTCCCGGGTGTCGGGACACCCCCTGCTTCTCCTGCCTCGTGAACTGATCCCTGTTCTGTGATCACGTTGTAATTTGCAGTGCGCCAGCTGATGCACATGGGCCTTGCCACTGTACTGCATGCAGAGGAATCTATCCCATCATTGCGCACTTTTTCTTGACTTGTCCGGATATGAGAAGTTAAGTTTTATTCTTACGTGACAAGCAGCCAACTCTCTCTCTCTCTAAACTTTGCATGCAACTCCCTCTCTTCTGACCTTTGCATGCAACACACTAGTATCTCTTTTTTAATAACACGGCATGAAGCAGACAACTCTCTCTCTCTCTTAACCTTGCATGCAACACACTCTCTCTCCTACCATTTGCATGCAACACACACTCTCCTTTTATTTATTTCAATTCTTGCCATCTTGAGTCATGTGATATGGGTGCACACAGAATCTATATGCTGTCACTTCATCCATGACCGCATGACCTCCTGCCAGCCTACCCTTGCCAAATCTGGTTCAGCATGCAAAAAGCTCGCCTAATTACGCTGCTACTGCAATGCGTAATGCCTCAGAATCGGATAGAGGCTGCACGAATCTTATTGCCACCCGACGGACAGACTGGAGGGTGCCTAGACTCCCGGGTGCCATCACACCTTTTCGTAGGCGGGAATCATTCGAGCAAGAGATATCGGGCCGAAAACACATGGCACAAAAAATCAAGATAAAATAACAATTTTCCCTGAAATACCAGACATCCGTTTAAAAAGCTGATTTTACTAATGATAAGCCTCGCGATGTGTGATTCTCTAATTATGAAAAATAAATACATCCACATACGAGGGTGTGATTATTATTTTTCTACCAACAAGGCTAGTATATGGCGAGAAAGTTATTTCTTTCCGATGCCAAATAATGGGGGGAAAACACATGACACCAGGAATCGGGTGGGAAACTTTAGCCATCTCTATCCCCTCCGACCCTAACCCTGGCCCCTTAGATCTATGTGTCCTCTCCCTTCTACATCATTATGCTAATCTAGCCGCCCCTCTAGCTTCCCAGTTATTCCTCTTGATCGATCGATCCTACATCTCCTTATTCCTCCCGCTTCACCCAACCGCAACTCCTCTCTCACCCCCGATCCATGGAAACATTAGTAACTGCGACCCTTGTTGCTATTTTGGCAACAACGGCCCTACCAAATCCAAAGAAGTTACTATCGTGGCCCACGATGACGATGATGTGTTGTAGAGGGTCGACATGAACATCGACGAGCAGCACGAGGCAACAATGTGCAATTAATATGCATGCCCATGATGTGGATGGGACTGTTTAATTACCTTGAGGCACATCACAGTCGAGCTTTCACAGAGTTTATTTCTTTGCTTTTAGATCTTTCAGTAATGATGTGGATTGGTAACGTACTCCCTCCAATCTGAAAAAGGGTGTCCCTCAAATGGATGTATCTAACACCAAGTTAGTGCTAGATACTGTTGGAAAATTATGCAAGTTCATGATTAATTCCAGTAAATAATTCATGACTAAAATAGATACTATCATGCAACGATCTAGCAAACTAGAGGAACAGCAGAACATGCAAAACAGTAGCGTACACAAAACAACAGTTGTAGAGACAGACAAGAACAAATGATGTTGGACATACTGTTCGTTAGCTATTGTGGGTGTTACGGTGTTGATGACGATCTGCTGCTGACGGCGATGAAGGCGGCGATGAGTAGCACCACCCGACTTGGATGGAAGACAACCCGTGATGACGAATTTGAGCAGTCGCGCAGAGCGCTTCCCAAAAACCAAATTCGTCCTCTCTCGGTGCAGGATCGCAAGGACGAGCGGTTCCGGAGACCTGCTCTCCCACGCGCCGATGCACGCCGGCGTTTGGGATGAAGTAGACTACGACAGCGGCGCAAGTTGCGAGATGAGGCAAAACCCTAGGTGTTTTCGGTGTGTCTTTGGCCGCAGCCGGTAGCTGTATACTCCCTCCGTTCCAAAATAGATGACCCAATTGGGTCATCTATTTTAGAACAGAGGGAGTATATATTAGGACAAGAGGCGGTATTGTGTCGCGATCATAATCCCAAACCGACTTGGTTTCTAATTCATATACTTACCGGACAAGAAATCATAAACTTGTCTGCCAAAAAATAAAACGGCAAAAGGAAGCTGCGCCCCTGCAAGGAGACGGACCAGATTTCGACGGACCATTTACGCGCATGTCACACGTACGCCCCTCGCCTCGCCTCGCCATGGCCCGGCCAGGCGAGGCGAGCGAGCGCGCGCGTGTGGTCTTCCCTTTCTCTTCTCACACATCACTTAGAGTGGTGGAGAGAACCCACTATATAAAGAGGTCCAACTCTTCTTCAACTTCCGGGGTGGGACTAAACTTTAGCACCAACACTTGCCATTTTACAAATGGGCCACTATTTGAGATTTTAGAAATTTCTATGGGCCTAGCCCATTAATTCTAACAATCCCCCACCAGATCTCAAATACCCATTTAGAGACTTGACTTCTCTCACCACTTGTTTTAATATACCAGTGTTTCAGCAGAGACTATTAAGTTGAACTTCTGCCTAGAACTTTAAGCTACATCCATTCACAACTTGACAATGGACTATGCCTTGAATTTCTAGTTTTGTGTGAACAGGTTTCACTCAAAGTCTTAACCAGTACCTGACCGCTAGTAGGCTACGCCGCGGTTTGGAGCTTATACGTCATACACCCTGGTCTCTTCCTGAGCTTACTAGAGATCACCCAAATCTCATAGACTGCGACGTTTACAGTCGGAACTCATATAGGTGTGTTCTTTCAAGACTGCTCTGTAGGACAACATCTTTGCTAATTATAGCCAATAGAACCACATTAAGGCATGTTGCTAACCTGCCTTATAGCTCCGAGCCTTACAACTCTGAGAGTTTTGCATCTTCACTTGGAGACGGTCATTAGTTATTACTCTCCTCAGTTAACCAATAGCTTGTTCTTCCCAGATCCTAATTCATGGGATCTTCGATCACAAAGGTTGGGTTACTACTATGGTGTTACATCTATGGGTCTCATACCCATCTCCCTTGATGCAATATCTATCACATTTCGTGATAGTCCCTTTGTAAAGGGATCTGCCAGGTTTTTGTCTGTTTGAGTATATGTAACAGTTATTACTCCGGAGTTTCTCAACTTCCTGACAGACTTCAAACATCTCTTCACGTGTCTTGATGACTTCGCATTACCTTTAGAATTTTTCACTTTAGCGGTTACCGTTGGTTGTCACAATTCATACGAATAGTCGGTATCGGTTTTTCAACCACATGCAAGTCCATCAAGAGCTCACGCAACCATTCTGCCTCAACAGTAGCTGTGTCCAAAGCAGTTAGTTCTGCTTCCATGGTTGACCTCGTCAATATGGTTTGCTTGCAAGACCTCCATGAGACTGCGCCACCTCCATGAGTAAATACATACCCACTAGTTGCGTAGAGTACATCAACATCGGAGATCCAATTTGAATCACTATATCCTTCTAGCACAGCACGATGCCCTGAATAAGTAATTCCGTAACTCATAGTACCTCTTAGATAGCGCAAGACCCTTTCTAGTGCATGCTAATGATCATCACCCGGGTTGGACATGAACCTACTTAGTTTGCTCACAGCAAAAGAGATATCTGGTCTTGTAGCGCTAGCTAAGTACATGAGTGAACTGACAATTTGAGAGTATCTTAATTGATCTCTCGTTTCTTTCTTTTTCTTTCTGAGTGTCACACTGGGATCATACGGTGTTGGAGAAGGCTTGCTATCCATAAAACCGAATCGGTTCAAGACCTTGTCAACATAGTGAGATTGCGTTAACATAATCCCACTCTCATCCTTGATAAATTTGATGTTTAGAATTACATCGGCTTCTCCTAGATCTTTCATGTCAAAGCTTTTTGATAGAAAACACTTGACCTCATTAATTACATTAATGTTCGTACCAAAGATGTGACAGCCTGATTTTTGGCCCTTTCTTTTTCTTTTGTTTTTCTGAAGTTTTTGCTTGAGTTTTCTTTTTCCGTGGCTTTGTGGTCTGGAAACTGAAGAAGATGCCCTCTTCTTTGTTTCCAGAGTGGCTTGTCATTCCCAAATCCTTCCCTAGACCCTGTCATTTTCATCCTAGCCCAAATCCCAATATTCTTTTTAGTGGGAATATTCCTTTTCTATTAAAGGAATAACTCAAATTGCCTAGGTTGTGAAGCAACCTTTATTTCCATCACTCCTAAAATTCCCACATAATTCTCATAAATTGCTTGGGTCATATCTTTCTCAAATATGACAAAATATTTCATTTGTCATGTTTATCTTCATGCTCAAATAATTCATCTCCTATTCTGCCCTAAATGGCACATTGTGAAGCAAGTGCTATTTTCCTTTTCCCAATTGACTTAAAACTCCTTGTACACCTTTTCCTGTCCATATAATTGCCACATGCCAAAATGCAACCTCATTTGCCTAGTAATTATTTAATTATGATTTTCCAAAGTTTCTATCCAAAAAGAAGCTTTGTGAAGGAGGTGCAAGCTAGGCATATCCAAACGAGTTGCCATTTTGCATGATCACTCATATCATCATATCATAGCTCTCCATTAAAGTAGAGCTCATGTAATGCCTCCATGTGAGCTCATCTTCAATTCTTTGATTCTGTCCAAAATTTTAGTTTGTGGAGCAAGTATATTTTATCTTGCTCCATTATGGCTGCCAATTTTTCTAGGCCTTCTATTATCCATATAACCTACCTCCACCAATTTTGGGCATGTTCATTTTTCCTCTAGAATTTTTCCAAGTTTCTGGACAGAAAGGATGTTTGTAAAGCAAGTACCATTTTGGATTGTCCATTTGGTATGAGCTTTTTACAACATCTTTATATGTCCATACCATGAGGATTTGCCAAGTTTCATCCCATTCCATAACTCCATGTGAGTGCATCATCCAAATCTTGATTCTGGACCATATTTGGCAGTTGCAAAGCAACTCTGTTAAATCTTGATCCAAACCCCTCCATAGTTACCAGGATGTAAGTCCTTCTTACCCTGAACCTACCAGACAACTCCATTTAACCCAATCACTTCCCTGTTGAGCAGTAGTACACGATCAAGTTTACTGCAGTAAACTTCAGAGGTTGTTTACCAGTTAACCATAACACTTTTAACCAAACTACCACCACAGTTACAACCTACTTTGGAAGGACTATCTGCTAGACAACATTTTGGGTGCTGTTGAGCATTGAATGCCCTCGTTCACGTGGTGACCACGACAATGGCGTGCCTGTGCACGCGCTCTGTGCGCAGTGGCCGCGTCCAGGGCGCCGTTTCTGCTTCGTCCGCTTCCCCCTCGTCGTCTTAGCGCGCCTGAGCATGTCCATTGTCTTCCTCTCGTCGTCGCCGATCACCTGGACCCCTCTCCCCCTTTGGCAGCTTCCTCACCGACGCAAGCCGCCGCGTGACCACGGGCGAACAGTGGCCATTTGGTTATGTTCGTTGCCGTCTTCTTCCTCCCCGTGCTCCATTGGCCGCCTCTGCCCTGTGGGCTCCTTCGTGTGTCTCCCCGTCGCCTTCCCGACGAGCCCATGTGCGTGCACACACGTCCGCGGCGCCGGCCGCGTGTCCGCGGCGACGCCAGTGTGGCACGTCCTTGCCCCGCCTATATATGGCCATCCCCGAGCCTCTCCGAGCTCACCACTCGCCTCACCCACCTCCGAGTGCCCCGCCCAGCTACTTCCCCGAGCTCGAGGAGCTCTCATTCCCTCCCATCGCCGCCTCGGCCGCCGCCACGGGTCCCTCCGATTCCGGCGACCCTGCCTTCTCCCTCCTCTCCACCACTTCCCGAGGCCTCCACCACCACTACCGAACCACCTCGTCACCTCTCCTCCTCCACCAGTGGCTTGTAGCCATGAGCCCACCGGTGGCCGACGGCATGCTCCACCATGGTCGATGTTCCGCTCTTCCCCAAGCTCCACGGCGTCCGAGACCTACATGGGCGTGCGCGCCTCAGTCTCTTGAACCCGCCGGTAGGTCAGGCGCCGTCTAAGGTGACCTGTGACGCCGGCAATCACCGTCGGGGTGAGCTCCTCCCTCGGCCAGGCGCACGTACGCGGGAGGAAGAAGAAGGGAGCCAGGAGAGAGAAAGGATAAAGTGGGCCCCGCGTGTCAGCGAGAGTAGGCCGGGCCCCGCCCCTGCTGACTGGATTAAGTGGAGGCGTAAACTCGTGAGTACGTTTTCGTTTCCAGAAAGCGCATTTTCCCTCTACTTCAGCACAAAGTACGCTTTCTTTTACTGAAAGCGTATTTCCTCTCAGTTTCAGCCCAGAATGTGTTTTCTTAAACAGAAAGCGTATTCCTAACTTTGCACTTCTGCCTTATCCACTCAGGGACTTGTTTGTGATGATATTTTTGCAGAAAAGTCCTTGAACTTCAACCCTTCATATCTTTTTAACCACAACTCCAAATGAGGTGATTCCAAAGCCCACATCTTCGTTTCATCGAGCCCGTTCTGTTGGTTTCATTTTAACTATGGTTTAACACTGTGAAAATGACCTTTTTGCCCTTGCATGTAAGCAGCCCCTCCGAGAGAGAACTGTTTCCGGCAAATCTTTCCGCGAGCTTCTCGCACTTCTTCCCTGGTGTTTTCTTCATCCCCAGGCAAGCCACAATACCCACTTGCATGATAGTCATGCAGTAGCCATGGTTTTCAACTTGAATATTTAATAAATGTTTGCTTGTTTAAATTATGGTTATCGTTGTTTCGGTAATGCTTCTGGGTTAGTGCTTACCTTCTTGCTATGTTGTTATGCACCTGGTTATCATGCACTGCTAGTTGCTAGTATTCCTTTCATATGCTTATGCTTGCTAGTAGTACTGTTGATGTTGGTGATGGTCTTGATTGCATAATCGCCATTCTGTCCAGTATCGTTGTTATACATGTTTCATTGCATCCTGTTGGTTAAATGCTTGCATTGTTGTTATGTTCTTGCATGATATTTATTGTTGATGCCAGTGGTAATTGTTGGTGACAAAACCGACAGATCTCGGGTAGGGGGTCCCGATCTGTGCGTCAAGGCTGATGGCAACAGGAAGCAAGGGACACAGATGTTTACCTGTGTTCGGGCCCTCTCGATGGAGGTAAAACCCTACTTCCTGCTTGATTAATATTGATGATATGGGTAGTACAAGAGTAGATCTACCATGAGATCATAGAGGCTAAACCCTAGGAGCTAGACTATGATGGTATGATTGTAATTGTGATCGGCCTTCTAAGGACCAACCTCTCCGGTTTATATAGACACTAGAGAGGGCTAGGGTTTACATGGAGTCGGTTACAAGGAAGGAAATATAATATCCGGATCGCCAAGCTTGCCTTCCACGCCAAGGAAAGTTCCATCCGGACACGGGCCAAAGTCTTGAATCTTGTATCTCCACGCTTTAATAGTCCGGACGTTGTAGAGTCCTACCGTTCGGATACCCCCTAATCCAGACTCCCTCAAGAGCCCCTAAACCAGGCTTCAATGACGATGAGTCCGGCGATAGCCTTGTCTTCGGCATTGGAGGGAGGGTTCCTCCTCCGAATACTCCAAGGTAATTATCGAACACTCAAACCGTGTCCGGATCCACAATATGGTCTTCGCATGCCACCGTAGAGAGAATGATGTTTCATAAATGCAATCTGCTGACAACTTTTTAGGCAACGCGACGTGTCACTACGGTCAGGTCATTATTCGAACCGTGTTTCCACAACCAGCCACAGCGCATATTGCGAGGCGGTTTCCTTGACACGTCTTGTCAAGCAGAGATCATGCCCCCTCATTACGGGATTCTCATCAATACGGGTACGGGTAATCCCACCACATCATTAATCGTGGCGAGTGGGAAGCAAGCGATTTCTAATGGGCAAGTGGGGAGGCGCACCTCTTTCGTCGCCTCTATAAAGGGATAAGATTTCCTCATTTTTACCCACGCCTTCTTCCTTTTCTACCCATTCTTGCCCCCTCGAGCTCCAGCGCCCAAGCCCAAGTCTCCTCACTTGCCTAGACATGTCCGGAGGCAGGAGGCAAGTGGGTGGCTTCCACCATCGAGGAGAAGCACATCACAAATCTTTGGGAGGCCGGATACTTGGTCAGCAGACATAGCGCAGCTCTGGACGCTGGGCAGGTCATTCCACCCTGTGACCCCACGAGAGAGTCGTGTTCATCGCCCACTTCATCCGTGGACTAGGATTTCCACTCCATCCCTTCGTCCGCGGGCTCATGTTCTACTATGGGCTAGATTTCCATGATCTAGCCCCGAATTTCGTCCTCAACATCTCGGTGTTCATCGTCGTATGTGAGGCCTTCCTTCGCATCCGGCCTCACTTGACTGTGGCTACAAATCTTCTGCGTGAAGTCAAGATCGTCTGTGACTAGCAAGCGGAATGCTTGGAGGGGCCATGGTGGGCAAGATGCCTAATGTCTCTGGTGGGACGGCTCCTTTGCGGAGACCGTAAAAGGGTGGCAATCGGTGGTTCTACATCATCGAGCCACAAGGGCGCCAAGCTGGGCGACGACCCCGATTCAGATCCGGAGCCCCATGCGGCTCACCTCACAGGAAAGGAAGGGCTGACTTGGGGCGAACCTCTGGTGACGGACTCCAAACCTGCATCAAGAGCATGAAGGACAAGAACATCAAGCTCGTCAACATGATCCAGGTCATGCTCGTTCGCCAGATCCTGCTGTGCCAAAGGCGGGCATTTAATCTTTGGGAGTTCGTCCCAGCCGAACACCAAATGCTCCAGAGGCTCTACGGCATGAAGCACAAAGACGCGTGGAAGGAGCTGTTTAAGGCCTCCGAAGTGCCTCCTCCCACATTCGAGGACCGTGGGCTTCACGTCGCGCAGGCTCCTAGTCAGGCGAGTTCTTAGACTGCCACCGGACCTAGTTTTTCCCAATATATTCACGGGAGTCCCTTAAGTAATCATGCATATTTGCTTCAGGACTATGTAGAGACAATGAAGCGAGTCTCTTGTCCGGCTCTGCTTCTTGGGAAGGCCCATCGGATGCTCTCCTGACGGAGATGCTAGTCCCGACACCATACAAGGTGCCAGAGAAGAAGGCCGAGAAGAAGGCCCCGGGGACCCGAAAGGGTCTCCGTCGTAAGGTTGTGCCAGAAGCCTCGTCCGAAGATGACGAGGCAGACTTCTCCCACGAAGGGGAGGACGGAGAAGAAGAAGACGCCCCATCCGGAAAGGATGAGGGGCCCGACGAAGCGGGCCAGGGGGCCGGAAAAGGCCCTCGGCGTAAGGCCGTTATACCCCTGTCGTCCGATGACGACGAGACAAATTCCTCCTGCAGAGGCAAGGGGAATCAAGAAGGAATTCCACCTCCCCACACTGGGGGGAGAAGAAGAGAAAAGCCGCCTCGGAGTGGGAGGCTGGGGCGTCCAAGAAGGGGAAAATATCCCTTCCGGACTATTCCACCATGGCCGCCTACAACGATGAAGGGTGGCTGCCCAGGGGGAAGCCCCTGGCGCGGTCGTAAGTGTCCGCACTCTACCGTGGTTTTAAGTCATAGCTGTTTAGTAACGCTGAGCATATATGCAGTCCGGCCCGGGCTCATCCGGAGGAGTCGTCTTCGGACGGGTCTCTGAGCGCTTCAGAGATGAACTCGCTCCCAACGGCCACCACCCCTCAGCCTGCGGCTGACACGGAGGTGTTGTCCCGAAGGTTCCCCGAGCAGGGGGAGGTGACCCTGGAGACGCCCCAAGGCGGACTTCCGGATGTCGGACATGCGGGGTTCAAGATCCCCGCGGATCGCGTCGATGAGAGCCACAACAGGGCGGACTCCCGACCGAACATCGCTCCGGAACCTCCGACGGTTCCGGACTTGTGGGCAGCCCACAGTTAGGGAGGCGAGCCGCCCGTCTTGAGACTTCCGTCACGTCAATGGCGCCAGATAGCTGGTGGAAGCGCTTGGCGCTTCCATGGAAGAAGAGCACGGTACTCTTATGAGTGCGGTGATTCAAAGGATTCTGTCGCCAAAGGCGGACTAATCAAGCTTGCACAAGCCTCTGACGAGGCTTTGAGGTAAGTAATAAAATGTATGAAATTATCACCCGATAGGTAGTATCTGATACTCTATTTGGTGTTCGAGAAAGAAAAGCAGACGGAGGGTCAATTATAATTCGCAGGAGTCTAATAATAAGCATTGTTGTGAATAAGCGAAATTTGGGCGCTTGCTGCTTTACGCCGTCTTGCCGAGGTTGCCGAACTGAAGTGGGACTGGAAGCGGTAGGAGAGCTTCGTCCTCACGAAGAGGCAGCTCGAAGAGAACAAGGGTAAGTGATTCCCGCTCTTGTGTATTTAAAGATAGGCAAAATTTGTCAATCTAACGCCAAAGTGTCGTGACTGTGTAATAGGGGCCACCGCTGAAGTGGCGTCCCTGAAGAAAGCGCTGTCCGAGGCCGAAGACAAAGCGGCCTTGGAATGCAAGGATCGCGAGAAGCAAAATGCTAGAGTGGGCGAAGAGCAAAGAAGAGCTCCGGACCTCGGCAAGAAGTGCGAGTCCATGGAGCATGACCAAGGCAAGGAGGCCGAGCTTGCGAAGGCCCTTGTCGATTGAAAGATGCCAAGGCCGAGGCTGAGAAAGCCTGAGGAGATCCGGAGGCCAAGAAGATAGCAACGGTAAGAAATTCTTTATGCAAAGCAAACATGTGGAGGAGGCGTTTCTTTTACTTACTCGAATACGGAGCTCTCCGGGGGCATTTGCAGAATTGCCACCCAGGCGCCTCGGGACGGCTGCGGAGTTCTCTGTGCCCGGAGGGGAGCTCAGCGGAGAAGCTGTTACGGTCCCGGTATGTTGGGGCCAATCATCCGATGCCTCGGCGACCAATCAAGGCGATTGGTCGAACTCCACAGGCGGCGAAGCGGCTATGAAGGACTTCATAGTCGGGGATGTGGCTCGTGAGCTACCGCCTTGAGCTACTTTGGCACGATCAAGCGGATGGAGGATGCACCTTACGGCTTGAAGTGATCAAGTGATCCGTTTGCATCGAAGGTGCCCGCCGAGCTTTTGCCCGCGTCAAGGTGCATTGGGGCAAGCTGGATGCGGAGAAGCTGGTCAAGGACGAGCTGCCGGAGGGCAAGGCGCATCGCCATCCCGAAATGTACTACGATGGCGTGATGAAGGGTGCTCGTCTCGTCGCCAATGAGTGTACGAAGGACGCCATATTTGAATGAATTCACTTCTGTCATGTTTGTAATTAAAGACGAAGCTACTTGCGCTATATAGCGCTTTTGTTATTTACAATATTACCTTCTGTGCGGCTGTTTATAAAATCCTGAAAGTAGGCCAGCCGTCGGCTTCCGCTCCCGCGTGACTAGCACTAGGGTGTTCGTGGAAAACCCGGACACTCTTTACCCAAATTTTTGTTCCCTTAAGGAGGTGTCCGGCGCAGCGAACAAGGCAATCGGACTATGCGGCTTTATAACTTTCACTTTGCCATAGAAGTCTACAATTTTAAATTTCGGCGAAGCCCTTAGAATCCGGAAGACCGAATCGGGGCGCTATACACGCCTAGATCGGACGAAGCCAATTTATCGCCTAAAGCGGAAAATCTTTAAGGATTTTAAAACCTCTCGAACTGCGACCAGCTCTCGCCACATCATGCCGGTCAGTTTTCGGCTTTCTCTACTGAGGTGCTCGTCGGATGAACCGGGACACAATCACAGTAGTTCTCCCTGCGCTACCTTAGCCGATATAACAGAACATAAGGCACCAAAACAAGGGAGCCGGGCTATCCCAACTGTAGACCCAAGACATGATTCAGAGCTGATGCATATAGTGCTATAAGTTCGGGGTGCCGCACTGTTGAAAGTGTTCGGACTTTAGTTGCCATATAGAGGGGCGCCATAAGAAGCCCCTGGCAAACCGGCCGCACCGAGGTGTACGGATGCAATATCAAATAAACATTTATAAGAGAAAAGTGCTCAAATGAGAATAATAAGCTGACGCTATATATAATCTCTCATTGACGAAAAATACGTTTAAGCGTACATTTACAATGCATGCGTTAAGCAGAGATAAAATAGGACTATTTGACATGTCCTATCCAGGGGCAGGCCGTGTTCAGGTAGATAAAGCAGGTATAATGATCGTAAATAGATTCCACCTGGGTGTTTTCTTCTGTGCACAACGTCTATTGCTTCCTTGGATGTCTCTTCCCTATAAGTCCGGCAATTCGGCTCTTTTGAGGATGTTGCGCCAACGCTATCAGGACCCCGATTCTAGGTCACACAGATCCAGCCTGTAACACCTCATATCACTTTGCGGCCTCACGCATGGTATTCCCATGGGTGTCGCCTTACCATGGCCCGGGACTGTTTGCGCCTTTTGGCTCCCGTATATGATAGTGTCGCTAGCATCCATATGGCAGAGAACCCGGGCCGACATGGCTAGTCGTGAACCCAAAGCGGCACTAACCCATGGGGACAGGCATACATGATCAACTTCGAGCATGTCGATTGACAGCGATGTGAATCTGGGCTGTAGCACTGGGCTAACAGGACTCCGGGAACCCGGTACAGAGCAGGCTAGGCATGACTCCGGATGTCCTGCGTGAAATTTCCCGAAGGGAACGGAACCACGAGGGCGAAGTGAAACACATGCCGCTACCAAGTGTCTGGCGATCTTTGAGCTAGCAGGACTCCGGTGAACCGGGCTGTAGCGGACTACTATGGCTCATGGAAGCACTAGACTACATTTCCCCATAAGAGAGGCTGGCAAGGATAAACAACTAGATTGTCAGATCCCACACATACGAAGCATTTCAAACATACACACAATATGCTCGATATGTGTAAATACAACATGGCATCACAACATAACTCTACGACTCAAGTATTTATTCATTAGGCTCCCAGGAGCGAGATATTACAAACATGGGTCTCATGACCCAACATCCAGAGCATACAAGTCAAAGCACATGCGGAAGCTTAACATGTCTGAGTACAGACATCTACAAATGAAAAAGGCTGAGAAACCTGGCTATCTACCAGATCCTCCGAAGGGTACAAGATCGTAGCTGAGGTAACAAGCTAAACGTCGAAGTCCACGCGGAACTACTAGCGAGACTGACGTCTCTCTGCAAAACATAAAATAGGCAAACATGAGTACAAATGTACCCAGCAAGACTTACATCAGAACTAGCTACATATGCATCGGTATCAACAAAGGGGGTGGTGGAGTTTAAGCTGCGGCAAGCCAGCTTTGACTCGGTGGTTATCCTAAACTACATTTGCAAGTAACTCTTTTGAGGTGGGCGCTTTACGAGTCCACATATTCACCATATCAATACACCACTATGGATCCGCTCCCGTCTCCCCTACGAGAACGCCATCCATATCACTCACGCTTATCTTGCACATTTTAGAGTATCCACTTTCACTTGTCTATGAACTGTACAGGCAACCCAGAAGTCCTTTATCGCGGACACGGCTATTCTAATAGATCATTTATAACCCTGCAGGGGTGTACTTCTTCACACACGCTCTCACCACTTATCGCCGTTTACACGACATGTACTCGGCAACCTTCAAGCGGAAGCCCAGCGAGGGTGTCGGCCACAACCTACCTAAAAACTCAAGTCTCTAGTCGAGGTTATCGCCTATTCAGGTTCCATCTGCAGGAGTCCGGCCGAGGTTTCCACATACGGCCCTGAGCGATGTGTACAGGGTTCCATGACACCAAGCAGGCGCCCGGCATACCCGACCACGTGCCTACCGCATCACAGCCCACCCTCGGGTCAAGACTGCCCACGGCCTCTAGCATACTACAAACACGAAACTACTTGCAACTCTGGACAGGGACAAGGGTGGTTAAGAAGCCGAGAGTCAATTAAGGATCCCAATGTGTGGTAGTAGCTGTTCATGGATCACAAACATAGAACTCAGTTCCTGAGGACGGTTTCAATGAGACAACCCACCATGTACTCCTACATGGCCTCTCACCGCTACCTTTACCAAATCGTGTTCACACACTTAGCTCACAACAAATGGACATGTTCACACACCTCTGAATCATCCCCGATGAATCAGACCTGACTCAACTCTAAGTAGTAGCAGACATGAAAAACAAGCATAGATGAGTAGGCACATCAGGGCTCAAACAACTCCTACTCATGCTAGTGGGTTTCATCTATTTACTGTGGCAATGACAGGTCATGCAGAGGAAAGGGGTTCAACTACCTCATCATGTAACAGTTGAATCGATGTTGTCCTAATGCAGTAAAAAGAGCAGGAGCGAGAGAGTGGGATTGTATCAGAATGAACAAGGGGGTTTTGCTTGCCTGGCACTTCTGAAGATATTAATGCTCTTCATCGGTGTCATCGATCTCGTCGTCGAAACCACGTCTATCGAGAGGGGGACAAATATCGACAACAGAGAAAGAAACACAATCAATGCAATGCACAATATGATGCATGATCATGACATGGCAATATGAGTGTTGGCCTAATGCAACTACTACCAGATGGATTTGGGTCATATTGAACCAAAGGTTCAACCCCAAATTCAAATTATGAATTCAAATAGTGCCTTATCATGTTTTGCACTAAACAGCAAGGTTAATTTGTTTAAACATGCATGAAACCAGTGCAGATGGATAGATTGGATTTTTCTGATCATTTTTCATATATAATTTATTTCATTCTGAGCTACGGTTGAATTTCTATGATTTTAAGAAGTTTATACTAATTTCTGGAATTTCCTGAATTAAAGTTAATCAAGGAAATGACTTACTGCGTCAGCCTGACGTCAGTGTGACGTCAGCAGGTCAACTGACCGGGTCCAGGTCAAACCTTACCAGTGGGGTCCACTGGTCAGTGACCCAGGGCTGGTTAGTGTCGCTGACAAGTGGGCCTGGTCGGCAACGCCACGTCGGCGAGGTCAATCTGACGCGATGGGTCCATCGGGATTAAGTTAAGTCTAACTAATTTGGTTAGTGGTTTAACTAAGCGGTGGGGCCCGGTATCGATGGCATATGGCTTAGTTAGTGGGGTGATTAACCCCTAATAGTTGCTATCACCGGCGGCTAATCGCTGGCGTAACCAGGACGCGGCGGCGTTGCCCGTCCGGCCAACTCCGGCGAGGAGAGAAAGCGGGCCTGGGCTCTACGTACTCAGGGCGACACTACGCGTCGAGTGGTGGATGCGGCAGGTGCGGAGGTTGGCTTTAGCGGCGGCGACGGCGAGCTTTGGCGGCGGCCGGAGCTCGGGTTCGGTCGTGCGCGAGGCTGTGGCTTGCTGGCAAGCGAGAGGAGTAGCACCAGAGCATTAGGGAAGCTCCAGGAGCTCGCACACATGCTTGGTTTGGTCCGGGGAGGACTGCAACGGTGGGACGGCGGCAATGGCGGACGGCGGCGCTCGGCCAAGGTGGGGAAGCTAGCTAGGGAAGGGGAACGACGGGGATTCCAGGGGAAAAAGGAGAGTGGCTCATGGAGGGACTAGCAGAGGCGACAACGAGGTCGGGGAAGTGCTGGAGCCCGCGAATCGACTGCGAGGTCACCGGTGGCCAGAGGTTGAAGATGAGGCCGGTGATGACGTTGCAGGGCTCCCGCGGTCGCATGCGTCAGTGTGTAGCTCCACGGCGTCGTGGTGGAGCTCCTCGCCGCGCTGGTTGGGCGGGTGGTGGCCTATAGCCACGGCTACGGCGACGGCGTGCTCTCGGGGCTCACGGGAGGAGAGGGGAAGAGGGAGCCAGAGGAGGGGGAGCGGTCTAGAGGGAGAGGGGAGAACGAGGGGAGGCTCTGGGTGTCTCCGTGGCGTCGCAAGGATGTCGGGGAGGCTGCCATCGGGAAGCAGGAGGTGGAGGCCTCCGTGTGTGGGCGTGCGACTTCGCCTCTGCCTACTGGCAAAGGTTGAAGACAGCCGCTCTGCCACGGTGGGCTGGGCTGGTGCAGCTGGGCCGGCTACAGGTAAGTGGCCCAGGTGGGTGTTCTCTCTCTCTCTCTCTCTCTCTCCTTCTCTATTAATTCTCTTTTTCTACTAATCTGTAACTGTTTTTGCTTTATTAAAAATACGAGAGCACTTCTAAAAATCCTAAAAATAACTATGGGCACCTTCTGAAATATATGCAATAACCCTCAACTATTTTCAGAATTATTAGAGCATTTAAAATATTTATAGAATTTAAATGCCCCTATTCAAATACAATATGAGTTAATTCAAAAATCCATAAATGGCCAAGAAACATGCTCATCATTTTGCGGAGGTTTTCACCTTTATAAAAAATCGTGAACATTTCCAAAGGGCATTTTGGGTTCATTGAAGATTATTTTAGGTTGAACCTATTTGATTTGATCTGGTGCTAGGATTTGAACAATCCCCATTTCAGGTTTAAATGAAATTTAGACATGATGCAGCAACCAAGCTAGTCCAAGTGCATGGCAAGGCTAGGGACATGACAAATGCGGTGTCCTAAAAGGTAAGAGGGAAGGAGTATGAAAGTATTTGGCGGTTACCCGCACTATTGACTGAGTCGTTGATGCGCCTCCGCCTATGCCCATGGTATTTTAAGTGCGTAATTGTGTGCACGTGGCACGGATGCTGCTTTGATGGGGCTTAAGTGGAGGCCGGACTGCTAGTCGCGCTCTTGGCGTGCCTGATGATCCTGTTGCGGGGTGCTCCGGACTCGCTTGGCGTGCTCGAAGTTCTTGTCGCGGATTGGTTTGTCGGAGAAGGCCGCATTGTACTTCCGCCGCAAGGGCTGCGATATGTTCTTACATTCGTAGGGAGCTGTCCATATTTCCGTTCACCGTTATGACCACGCAGCGTGGTCTGGCATCTTGAGCTTGAGATATGCGTAGTGTGGTACCGCATTGAATCTGGCGAATGCGGTTCGTCCGGCGGTGCATGGTAACCACTGCGGAAGGAGACGATATCGAAGATTAACTCTTCGCTTCAGAAGTTATCCGGAGATCCGAAGACCACTTCCAATGTTATAGAGCCCGTACGGCGGGCCTCTACTCCAGGAATTACACCTTTAAAGGTGGTTTTAGTGGGCTTGATCCTTGAAGGGTCAATGCCCATTTTGCGCACTGTGTCCTGGTAAAGCAGGTTCAGGCTGCTGCCGCCGTCCATAAGGACGTGCGTGAGGTGGAATCTGTCAATGATCGGGTCTAGGACCAATGCGGCCGAGCCGCCATGACGGATGCTAGTAGGGTGATCCCTACGATCAAAGGTGATCGGGCAAGCTGACCAAGGGTTGAATTTGGGGGCGACTGGCTCCATCGCATAGCCGTCCCTTAGTGCCCGCTTCTGTTCCCGCTTGGGGCTGTGCCTGGCGTAGATCATGTTGACCGTTTTCACCTGGGGGGGGGGGGATTTCTTCTGTCCCCCCATGTTCGGACGTCGGGGCTCCTCGTCATCGTCGCTGTGCAGCCCCTTGTCCTTGTCTTTGGCGTTTATCTTGCCGTCCTGTTTGAATACCCATCAATCTCTATTGGTGTGGTTGGCTGGCTTGTCCGGGGTGCCATGAATTTGGCACGAGAGCTCGATGTCACGGTCCAGATCGGGCGGTCCTGATTATTTCTTTTGAACAGCTTCTTCCGGCCGACGGGGCTTGGATCCACCGAATCTGGCGTTGGCGCCATGTCTTGATCTTGTCGCCGTTGTTCCGTCGCTTATATACATTATGCCGTGGCTTGCCGTTATTGTCGCGGCCATCCGAATTGCCAGACTGTGGCGTAGTGCTGCTGCGGGCCAACCAACTGTCCTCGGCCGCGCAAAAGCGGGTCATTAGTGTTGTGAGAGCTGCCATGGATGAGGGAGTCCTGGACTAGGGGGTATCCGGACTGCCGGACTGTGTACGACGTCCGGACTATTGAAGCGTGAAGATACAAGACTCAAGACTTTGGTCCATGTCTGGATGGGACTTTCCTTGGCGTGGAAGGCAAGCTTGGCGATCTGGATATTATATTTCCTACCTTGTAACCGACTCCATGTAAACCCTAGCCCTCTCCGGTGTCTATATAAACCGGAGAGGTTGGTCCTTAGAAGGCCGATCACAATTACAATCATACCATCATAGGCTAGCTCTTAGGGTTTAGCCTCTACGATCTCATGGTAGATCTACTCTTGTACTACCCATATCATCAATATTAATCAAGCAGGAAGTAGGGTTTTACCTCCATCGAGAGGGCCGGAACCTAGGTAAACATCTGTGCCCCTTGCTTCCTGTTACCATCAGCCTTGACGCACAGATTGGGACCCCCTACCCGAGATCCGCCAGTTTTGACACCGACATTGGTGCTTTCTTTGAGAGTTCCTCTGTGTCGTCGCTGCTGGGCTCGATGGATCCTTCAACCATCGCCAATAACACGATACCAGACAGTCACGACGAGCATGGCTTAGACCTGCTGTCGGACAAAGCTCGGGGTGTCACCTCCGTATTAGCCTCGGACCTAAATCCGGAGCAGGCTGCGCTGCCTAAGGACGGAGGGCTAGACCCCGTCCCGCAGGTCGCGCACTCATCGGCATTGGAGCCAAACACGGGCCTTACCTTCAGGGTGGCCCATGACTCCAGACCCCCGGATTCGTATCCGGATGTTGAGTCCGGTCCGCGCACTCCCGAGCCGATCGAGCCAGGCTGGGCTCCGGTAATGGAGTTCACCGCCGCGGACATTTTTCGGCACTCGCCCTTTGGCGACATGCTGAACTCGTTGAAAACTCTCTCTTTGACAGAAATTTCTGGGCCAAACTACGTCCGGTTCGAGTGGGAAGCAGGCGATGAAGAAATTCGTTGCCCACCCACCACCCACTTCATACCCACGGTCGATGATTTAACGGACGTGCCCGACTTCGACTACGAAGACATCGACGGTATGGACGACGATGCAGGAGAAGATGCGGAACCTATGGGGCGCCGGACTTCCCCCTCATCACACGACGTATACATGGTGGACCACCGCAAGAAGTCTAAAGAAGCAGAAGCAACGGCTCAAGGCCACCGCAAGAAGTCTAAAGCTTATGGCCACCACAAGAAGTCTAAAGAAGCAGAAGCAACGGCTCAAGGCCGCATAGGAAACGCTCAACCGTAGATGGAATAAAGTGCTAGACACTGAAGAAAGATACGGCGATGATCGCCATACAAAGAGCTATCCAAAACGCAAGCTACTGCCAGAATTCGACGAAGAAGCTGTACCACTTCGTACCACAACAAAGCAGCTACCGATCCACATGAACACCTGGATAAGAAAGCTGGTGCGGCCAAGTCCATCTATGGATCCAAAGGACGCACCATGGTGAAGGACTATGGTCGCCAAAACGATTACGCCAATCGATTATCAGTCCATAATAAAGACCGGACACAACAACAGCCGACGACATGCCACAACACGTCCAGATACAGAGGGGCTGCTCACCCCCTGTGCTTTACCGATGAAGTACTGGACCACGAATTCCCACAGGGCTTTAAACCTGTGAACATAGAGGCATATGACGGAACGACAGACCCAGGGGTCTGGATCGAGGACTTTATCCTGCACATACATATGGCTCGTGGGGATGACCTTCACGCCATCAAATACCTCCCCCTCAAGTTGAAGGGACCAGCTCGACACTGGTTAAAAGGCCTCCCTGAAAATTCAATTGGGAGCTGGGAGGAACTCGAGGACGCTTAGGGGCCAACTTTCAAGGGACCTATGTCCGGCCTCCGGATGCTGACGACTTAAGTCACATAGTCCAACAGCCCAGAGAATCCGCCCGCAAGTTTTGGAACAGATTCCTCACTAAGAAGAATCAAATTGTTGACTGTCCCGATGCCGAAGCCTTAGCAGAATTCAAACACAGCATCCGTGACGAGTGGCTTGCCAGAAACCTCGTCAAGAAAAACCAAGGACAATGGCAGCCTTAACAAGCCTTATGACCCGCTTTGCTGGAGAAGATAGTAGCTAGCAGTAAAAGGCACCAGCGACCCCAACACATCCGAAATAAGGGATGGCAATGGGAAGCCACAACATCATAAAAACAAACGCCAAAACAAGGAAGAGAGCCCGGATAACACGAGGTTAATGCCGGATTCAGGGGCTCTCGACCTAATCAGCAAAACAAGCCATCTAAAGGCAGCAAAGAGGGACCGTTCAGTCTGAATAGAGTCCTAGATAGACTATGCCAAATTCATGGCACCCCTGACAAACCTACAAACCACACGCACAGAGAGTGCTAGGTATTCAAGCAGGCCGGAAAATTAAATGCCGAACACAAGGAAAGGGAAACACCAAGTGAATACGAGGATGAACCTCACCAGCCGAACACTGAAGGACAGAAAAAATTCCCGCCAGAGGTTAAAACAGTGAACATGATCCACGCGACTCACACATCCATGAGGAGGCACGAACGCGCGCATAGAGACGCGCTCGATATAGAGCCCATCGTACTCACGCCTAACCACTGGATGCCTTATCTGATCACTTTCGATAACTTGGATGACCGAACTAGTATTCGGTGCGGAGGATCAAAGGCCTTGGTGCTTGACCCAATAATCGACGGATACCATCTCACCCGTGTCCTTATGGACGGCGGCAGCTGTCTCAATTTAATATATGAGGACACTGTCCGCAGGATGGGGATAGACCCATCCAGAATTAACCAAAGCAACACCACCTTTGAAGGGGTGATACCAGGCGTTGAGGCCCACAACAGGGGCTCCGTCGCACTGAAGGTAACATTCGGCTCGCCAGGCAACTCCAGAAGCGAAGAACTACTCTTCATCATTGCACCCTTCCAAAGTGACTATCACGCAGTGCTCGGAAGACGGCCTTCGCCCGCTTCAACGCATTGCCGCACTATGGCTACCTTACACTTAAGATGCCCGGTCCACGTGGCGTCATCACTGTTAGCGGACTAACAGAGCACTCGTCATGCGCAAAGGAACACGCGACGGCCCTCGCGGCCGGACTATAAGCGGCCTCCAACATCAGAAAACATGAGTGGTCATTAAAGGCCACAGACTCGGCTAGACGAGTTCCGTCGCCCGGATAAAATTGAACCAAGGCACCGTATATGTAATCCCATAGTGGACACCAGGGGCTATATATACTTAACACAGTCCCACAATTGGCTCAACCTTATGGGTAGGCCAACATCTTACACATTTATTATCCATCGCATACTTACGTTGTACTCTTTTACGAGTTTTACTTTTTCTCACAGACAACGTTCAGGCGATACCCTTCCAGGATACGGCACAATGGAGACAAAGGCGCAGACATGCAGCAGGGCCCCGTTCAATAGGTTTCTTTTTAGATTAAGCCCCTGTGTAAACCTTTCTTATTGCCCCCTGTTGTTTAACCATCCCATGGGTTCCATACCCATAGAGGATACTGCCGTTTTTGGCATATCGCCACGACAAATTAACGCACGTACCTGGAAAAATAGGGTTTATAACGAATGGGCATTCTTGAGCCCATCGACTATTATAAAGTCCGAATACCCTCGGGAGTGTTCGGCGTCACGAGTTTGGCCTTATATGCAGCAGCTCCGAATCATGTCTTTGGTCAAATGTTGGGTTTGCCCGGCTCCTGGGTTTGCCGCCTTATGTTCCGTTACTATCGGCTAAGGTGGCCAAAGGAGAACTACTGCGACTGTGCCCTGGTTATTTCGGACAAGCACCTCAGTAGAGAAAGCGAAAACTAAGCTGTCATGATACATCGAGAGACTGTTCAACCACTCGAAGACTCATCGAATCTTTAGGATCCCTCCGCATTAATGAAGGACCGTTTCGGTCATGTACACAGCGCCCGTATTCGGATGCAGCGAAGGTACCGGGGCTACATAGTAGCCCCAACATTAAACTCCATGGCTAAGAGAGAGTGTTACAGCTATATAGTCCGGTTGCCTAGTTCGACGTGCGATCACCTCCTTCATGGACCAAGACGTTGGATCAAGTGTGATTAAGCATATTTTTTGCGAACACCCTCGCATTGCCTGCGTGGGGGATGAAGCCAACGACTGCTATCTTTCGGATTAAACATATATGTATATATACATACATATATATATATATGTATATATATATATATATATATATATATATATATATAAATGACCACACAGGGGACACAATAATACTTTCGGGCAAACAGTATAAATATAGCCTTATAACCAAACTAACATTGTTTTTTACAATGATTCGACTCATCACTCGAATACGACATTCTTGAAACCTTGCGCCTCTATTAGGCGGGCACCTTCTGTGACCTGCGCCAAGTAGTGCTCGGCCGGATACTGGCCCCCCGCCGGATCTTGGGTCGCTATTATATTGGCCTCCATATCCGTCCAATAGGCTTTAACACGGGCAAGAGCCATCTGTGTCCTCTATGCACGCCGACCTCCTCATGGCATCGATCTGAGTCACGGCCCCAAGGAACCGCTTCACCAAGCCAAAGTAACTATCCGGCTTAGGCCCTTTCGGCCAAAGATGGTCTATCACAGACCGCATTGCAAGACCGGACAGCCTGTGAAGCTCCGCCACAGCAGCCATCTTGTCATTTAACGGCAGCGGGCGAGTGGGAGCATTGAATTGCGACCAGAAAAGCTTCTCCACCTCCTTATCACCCCGACCCTCGAAGAACTTGGTAGCGCCAGCCGTACTCTTCGCCAAATCCGCATACGCGTCCGCAGGACTCCAGCGCCCATCCAGGGGAGCGTACTTCAGATCGAAAAACTTCGTCCACAACAAGTAGGAACCTCCAGCCACGATTTTACCGGCTTGTTGAAGCTCCTCCCGCGCACCCCTGAGCTCGGTCCGTATTTCCTTGGTGGCATTGTGTGCCTTGTCCAGCTTGGCCAAGCTATCCTTATGCTCCTTTCCAAGGAGCTCATATCGGTCAGCGGCATTTTTTAACTCAATAGCCATCTCGGCCATCTTTTCCTCGCTTCGGCGATGAGCAGCCTGTTTGGCTCTCAGTTCCTCGGCCGCCTTTAGGGCAGCCGCATTGCTAACCCGAGCACCATCTGCAGTCCGAACATACTACATTAATATCATGCTGCCTCCATATTTTCCTATACAAAGGAAGGCAGAGCACATACCTTGTGACTTGTCTAGCCGCTCGTTCACCAGCGTGATATCGGCATCAATCGATCGAATCTGCCTGGTTAGTTTGCAAACTTCCACGGACTGGTCAGCGGCCGGACTCACAGGTACCTGCACATATTTACAGCGCAATCATTGATTTATGATCCCCCGTTTGCCCCCTAGGGCGGGCAACTAGAGTCTCAGGGGCTACTATCTATGTGGAGCACACCTAACGCGTGCCTCACAGCCAAAAGCAGTGTATTCTTCGCTACATACCTCAAAGCCTCTGAGCAGACTTGCAAATGCTTCATTCAAATCGCTTGTAGCGGACGAAATCTTCTTGAGCACCGCGCTCATTAATGAGCGGTGCTCCTCCAAGAGCGCAGCTCGCTCCAGCAGGCCCGTCAGTACGTCCGGCTGGACATCGAACTGTGCCGGACCCTTCCCATCGCCCCTTGCGGGAGCCAAACGCTCAGCTCGGGGCGGCCGACGTTGGCCTCCGGCTTCGGCAGATCCGGACTCCTCCGTGACGACACTTCGGTGTCGCCCGCTTCGCGAGCCAGAGAGGTAGGTGGGGTCTCGCTCTCCATCATCTCCGGAGGAAGCTCCCCCGAAGACGAACTTTGTTGAGAAGGGCTGCTAGCCGGACTGCGAAAGACGAATCCTGGTTATTGATCTAGGAGGAACGCAGTACCTTTGAATTAAAAATTAACTTACAGCTCGGTGGAGGGCTGGCCCGTAGGTGGGCACGATGCGGTGAGGGTGCCCATTGGGGCAGAGCCCCCTGGTGGTATCTTTTTCCCTGGTATGGGCATCTCCTTCTCCGAGTCTTCGGAAGCAGCCCTCTTCTTCCCGCGCGGGGAGGAGGCTTTAGCCTCCCCTTTCCGACTATCCTCCTTGAGGGAGGTAAAAATTCCCCCGGTTCGGATGCGTAGCACGTGGGGTTCGGTTTCTTCGTCCCTCCCCTTGTCTTTCCCCGAGGGCATTCGGCTGAGCACCTGGTCGAGCATCTTGGCCATGGCGGGGCCAGGCGAGCCCTTGCGAAGTGGCGCCGGACACCTGATTCTCTCCGCCTTGCTAAGCCATTCCTGGCCATGGATGATTTTCAGAACAAGCAATCATAACAAATACAAAACACGGTGTCCGGCATCAAAGCTACTTACTTGGGTATCTAGGCGATTACAGCTTAGGCCCGCATCCTCGGTGGTGTCCGGACACTTTACTTTCCGTCCGAAGAATAATTTGCACATCTCTTCGAGCTTCAGGCCGAAGAAGTGCTTGACGGTCCGTGGACCCTCCGGATTGAACTCTCACATCCGGAGAGGCCGGCGTTGGCACGGCAACATCCTCCGGATCAACATCGCTTGCATTATGCTAACAAGATTAATGTCCCTTGCAAGAAGCTCCCAGATGCGATTCTGCAGTACTGGTATATCACCAGCGGGTCCCCAATTCCGTCCTACGTCTGTCCAAGACGCCAACTGTGACGGGGGGGCCGAGCAAAACTCGGGGGCAACCTCCCACTTTGTGCCTCTGGGAGCCGTGACATAGAACCACCTCCGCTGCATACATCGGATACTTCTGGGAAAGAACCCTCTGGCCATGGGGCATCACCATTCCTGCTTATTACGGCACCTCCGCACTCCACATGTCGCCCCTCGGTCATCTTCGGCGTCACATTGAAGGTCTTGAGCCATAAGCCGAAGTGTGGGGTAACATGGAGAAAAGCCTCGCACACGATAATAAACGACGAGATATGGAGGATAGCGTCGGGAGCGGATCGTGAAAGTCCAACCCATAATAGAACATGAGCCCCCTCACAAAGGGATCGAGGGCGAAACCCTGCATCATGGAGGAAGTGTGGGACGAAAACGACACACTCGTTGGTCTCCGGCGTGGGGATGACCTGCCTGGAGCAGGGGAGCTGTCTTTGGATATCTGCGGTCAAGTATCCGACCTCCCTAAGCTTTGCAATGTCCTTCTCTTCAATCAAGGAGGCCACCTACCGGCCCTGAGGGTCTGACCCGGACATATTGGAGCATTTCGGAGGGGTGGAGCTTAGGTTTTGGGTGTTAGAACTCGAGGTGCGAGAAGGCGCGATGAAGGTGAAACAAGAGGCGTAGGTCCCGACCCCTTTTATAAAGAGGGTGAATATCAAGAGTCCCTGGTGTAACCGTTTGAGGCTTATCTAAAAAACACACGGGTTATACCAACAGCCGTCGTGGGGTCACGCGTGCTCATATTGATGGAAAATCCCGTAATAAGAGGAACACGATCTCTGCCTCGACGGGACGTGCCAATAAAGCCGCCTCGCAACACGGGTCGTTGTGGGGTAGGAAACATCGGTTCACGTTGGACCAAGCCCCGATGCAAGGACGCGGTGCACGAAGATTGCCAGCAAATCAGATCTATACCATACGAAGATCATCTTGCAGATCCGGACACGGTCTACGTGTTCGATGACCACTTTGGAGTACTCGGAGGAGGAACCCTCCCTGCAATGCCGAAGACAAGACCACGCGCCGGACTCATCGTCATTGAAGCCTGGTTTAGGGGCTACTGAGGGAGTCCTGGATTAGGGGGTATCTGGACTGCCGGACTGTGTACGACGTCCAGACTATTGAAGCATGAAGATACAAGACTCAAGACTTCGGTCCGTGTCCGGATGGGACTTTCCTTTGCGTGGAAGGCAAGCTTGGCGATCCGGATATTATATTTCCTTTCTTGTAACCGACTCCATGTAAACCCTAGCCCTCTCCGGTGTCTATATAAACCGGAGAGGTTGGTCCTCATAAGGCCGATCACAATTACAATCATACCATCATAGGCTAGCTCTTAGGGTTTAGCCTCTACGATCTCGTGGTAGATCTACTCTTGTACTACCCATATCATCAATATTAATCAAGCAGGAAGTAGGGTTTTACCTCCATCGAGAGGGCCCGAACCTGGGTAAACATATGTGTCCCTTGCTTCCTGTTACCATCAGCCTTGACGCACAGATCGGGACCCCCTACCCGAGATCCGCCAGTTTTGACACCGACAATGGACTTGGGTTTTTCCTGGCCGAGGTGTCGAGCGAGCCACTCATCACAGATATTGTGCTTGAAAGCCGCCAGGGCTTCGGCGTCCGGACAGTCAACTATTTGGTTCTTCTTAGTTAGGAACTGGGTCCAGAATTTCCTGGCTGACTCTCCGGGCTGTTGAGTAATGTGGCTCAAGTCGCCGGCGTCAGGTGGTCGCACATATGTTCCCTGGAAGTTGTCGAGGAATGCGTCTTCCAGGTTTTCCCAGCTGCCAATGGAGTTCTTTGGCGGGCAGTTTAGCCGATGTCGGGCTGGTCCTTTGAGCTTAAGGGAAGATACTTGATGGCTGCGCAGATCGTCTCCATGGGCCATGTGAATGTGGAGAAGAAAATCTTCGATCCATACTGGGGATCTGTTGTGCCATCGTATGATTCGATGTTTACGGGTTTGAACCCTTCTGGGAATTCATGATCCATTACTTCGTCAGTGAAGCAGAGGGGGTGCGCGGCGCCTCTGTGCCGGGCTATGTGGCTACGCAGGTCGAATTGCTCTGGGTGGCTATATTCGGCCCGACCGGACTTGTTGAAGGTGTGTCCGGCGTGACGGTCCTCGTCGCGTACCGAGGCGCGCCCCCGCGATCCATAGATCGATCTTGGATGTCCTGATTTGTTGCCCCGGGCCGTAGTATGTTGGCGTGGGGGTGTTGGCTGGTATGCGGACTGGTATGCCGTTTTATCCCAGCCACGAGGTGGCCGGTCAGCCGTGTGGTGCTCGAGTCCGTATTCCTCGGCTGCCAGGACTTGATCCATCCATGCGTGAGCAGGTCTTGATCAGCTTGGAGTTCCGCTGCTTCTTTTTGAGCTCTGGCGGTGGCTATAAGCCGACGCTTGAAGCGCTCCTGCTCTACGGGATCCTCAGGCACGCCGAACTCGTCGTCACCGAGGCTAATCTCATCTTCGGAGGGGGGCATGTAGCTGTCCTCCTCCGGGTATTCGTCCGTCGCCTGTTCTTCTGGGCTGACCTGCTCATCCTCCTGTTCGGCCTGCTCGAAGGCGGGCTGTTCAGGGTTGTATTCTTCTTCGGCGCCATTCGGATTGTTTTCGTCTCCTGGGCCGGTATTAGTGTGGCGGGGCTTGGAGTGGCGCCGGCGACGCCCATTCTTTGCTTTTTTCCCTGAGGTTTTATCCTCCGTTGCCTCATCGCCATTTGTTTCCTTCGGAGTGTCCACCATATATATATCATAAGAAGAGGTGGATATCCACCGCCCAGTGAGCAGTGGTTCATGTTCTTCTCCTGCATCGTCGTCCATATCGTCGATGTCTTCAGAGTCGAACTTCAGTACCTTGGTTAAGTCATTGACCGTGGCAATGAAGTGGGTGGTGGGTGGGCAACAAATTCCTTCGTCGCCTGCCTCCCACTCGAGCCGGACATAGTTCGGCAAAGAGCCTCCTGACAAAGAGAGAGACTTTAATGAATCTAGCATGTCGCCAAAGGGCGAGTGCTGGAAGATATCCTCAGTAGTGAACTCCATTACCGGAGCTCATCCTGGCCCGACGGGCTCGGGAGTGTGCGGACTGGAACCAACGTCCGGATACGAATCCGGGGGTTCGGAGTCATAGGCCACCACAGAGGTAAGGCCCGTGTTCGGCTCCACCGCCGATGAGTGTGCGACCTGGAGGCGGGGTCCATCCCTCCGTCCTTAGGCAACGCAGCTTGCTCCGGATCTAGGTCCGGGGATAGTATGGGGGTGATGCCCCGAGCTTCGTCCGACGGCAGGTCTAAGCCATGCTCGTCGTGACTGTCCGGTGCTCCTGGCATAGGCCCAAATCCATCGAAGATCAAGTCTCCGCGGATGTCCGCCATGTAGTTCGGGTTTCCGAACTCGACACGGTGGCAGGCGTGGTATGTCGATCTGCTCCAGATGGCCAAGCGAGTTGGCCCGCAGTGTGAAGCAGCCGAACACGAAGATCTGTCCGGGGAGGAAAGTCTCGCCCTGGATAGCGTCGTTGATGATGATTGAAGGAGCCATCGAGCCCGACAACAACGACACAGAGGAACTCTCAATGAAAGCACCAATGTCGGTGTCAAAACCGTCAGATCTCGGGTAGGGTGTCACGATCTGCAAGGCCAAGGCTGATGGTAACGAGGAAGCAAGGGACACAGATGTTTACCTGTGTTCGGGCCCTCTCGATGGAGGTAAAAACCTACTTCCTGCTTGATTAATATTGATGATATGGGTAGTACAAGAGTAGATCTACCACGAGATCGTAGAGACTAAACCCTAGGAGCTAGCCTATGATGGTATGATTGTAATTGTGATCGGCCTTCTAAGGACCAACCTCTCCTGTTTATATAGACACCAGAGAGGGCTAGGGTTTACATGGAATCGGTTACAAGGAAGGAAATATAATATCCGGATCGGCAAGCTTGCCTTCCATGCTAAGGAAAGTCCCATCCGGACACGGGCCGAAGTCTTGAGTCTTGTATCTCCACGCTTCAATAGTCCAGACGTTGTACAGAGTCCGGCTGTCCGGATACCCCTAATCCAGGACTCCCTCAGTCATGCTATGTTTCTGAGAAATATGTACTTGTGATGTTCATGTTAGTCAGTATGCCAGGCTCAGTGGATATGATTTATTGTTGATATAGTGGATAGTTATGTCGTACTCTCATGCTTATGTTGACATCATACTCATGCATTGTAATTACATCATGTTATTTTATAATGGCTTAGCATATTTGCATTCAAGTTTAACCGGATTTAATTGAACTTGAACAACTGTTGGCTGAGTCATGGTGCCACCATATCGAAACTGACCAGTGCAACCACGCTTACCTTATGGGGAGGTCCTAACTGGGTCTATTGTCGTGCCTCTCGCCGGTTCCTCCAACTAGGGAAGGTTATGGGCGTGCTTACCCTGACCAGGTAGGCGGACATAACCTTGTGTGCCCGTAGGTTGGATGATAAGTGCTTTTGTCCTTGCTTGGGACGGACCACGACGGTGGTAGTTGTGTCTTTGGTAGACACGGGGCCACCCAGGACTAGCCCAATGGGGAGTGAGTCGGAGTGGCCGGGAGAGTGTCATGCCAGTAGATCGGTTTTGCCGGAACGCCGTTGGTCCACCCGAATGGGAGTGCGAGGCCATGGGTTCCGTGGTGTGGGTACAGTGTACTAACCTCTGCAGAGTGTATATTAAATCTATCGATAGCCGCGCCCGCGGATAAGGGCCCAGTTCGTGTCGGTCCCACCGTGAGTCAACAGTATTAATAATAACTTGATTAATGACAACCCCGGTTCGATGATGAGATAAGTTGGTTGTGATCGCCGGAAAGATCACCGTTTGAGACCAAGTGTTGGTCATGGTTGTGATCGCCGGAATGATCACCGTGGTATCAAGGATACCGAGTTGTTGGATATACGGGATGTTATGCGAGAATCATGGGTAAAGATCAAGCTCCTTGTGGTCATTTGATGATTACTACAGTATTTTTTATACCAAGCTTGATTTGATCCTGAGATGATCGTGTAATGTTCGAGGTTGGTAAGTGATGCATGTGATGGTTACGTAGTAACCCGAGCAGAATAAATAGTGCATATAGTGTCTTTATGTTGCATGCTAGTATCGTCGAATTCATATGTTCATGCTATGCTCATGTTGTTCTAGCTGTATCATGTTCATGTTCCTCATGTCATGTTGTTCTGAGGATCTCATGTTAATTCCTGCTTAACCTATAAATGCCATGCTGATGTTTGTCTTGAATGCTTCTGGTTATTGTGAGTTTACAAGTACATTCAATGTACTGACCTGGCGTGTCATGCCAGCTTACAGGTCATGTCTGGATTGCTTGCTTGTTTGGTGTTGTTCCTATGTTCGCGAGCTAGGATAAGCGTTCCAACCAGAGTCCCCGCGGAGTGGAGTTCACCACCGTTGTTGTTGTTCCGCTGCTAGAGTTATTCCGCTGCTTCGAGTTGTTCTACTGCTTGCATAGAGCAACTGAGGATGGCGTAGTGTCGCCTTGCCGATGTTATTCATTGTAATATCGGAGACCTTGTAATCATATTCGTGTAATAATAGAAAGCTGGTTTGTTCTATGCTAAGCAGTGTCGTATTCCAGAAGACTTCTCCTCGATCTCTGGGCTGGAATACGGGGTGTTCCGGTTTTCTCTGAGCCGGGGTGCCCCAAAAGATTAGTATGTCGTCCACATACAAACATAATGTGACACTATTTCCCCCACCATGGCGATAGTAAACACACCTATCAGCCTCGTTAATGAAAAATCCTGCAGAAGTCAGAGTTCTTTCAAACTTCTCATGCCATTGCTTAGGTGCCTGTTTCAGACCATACAAAGATTTTAACAACTTGCACACCTTTCTCTCTTCACCCTTTACCACAAACCCGTCAGACCGATCCATATAGATTTCCTCTTCCAACACTCCATTGAGGAAAGCTGTCTTTACATCCATTTGATGAATGATAAGACCATAAGAGGTAGCCAAGGAAAGTAACACTTGAATGGTGGTCATTCTAGCAACGGGTGAATAGGTGTCAAAGTAATCTTCGCCTTCTTTCAGAGTGTAGCCCTTGGCCACTAGTCGTGCCTTGTACTTATCAATAGTACCATCAGGCTTTAGCTTCTTTTTGAACACCCACTTACAGCCCACAGGTTTACAACCATATGGTCTATCAGTTAGCTCAAGTTCCATTAGAAAGAATTGAGTCCATCTCATTATGAATAGCTTCTTTCCAATCATCTACATCTGGAGATTCATATGCCTCTGCAATCGTCTTGGGTGTCTCTTTCACAAGGTATACAATGAAATCATCACCAAAGGATTTTCCAACCCTTTGTCTCTTGTTCCTTATAGGAACTTCATTGTTATCCTTCACAAGGACTTCCTCGTGTGATTGTTCGAAATATTCATCAATTATACTAGATTCAGGAATTTTCTCAGAAGAAAGCCTAGCAATGATATGCATATCTTTCATAGGAAATATGTTCTCAAAAAATGTTGCATCACGAGATTCCATTATAGTATCAACATGCATATCAGGTACTTCAGATTTTACCACTAAAAATCTATAAGCAACGCTCCATTGAGCATACCTTAGAAAGACACAATCCACTGTCTTTGGTCCAAGTTTGCGTTTCTTAGGAATAGGAATATTGACCTTTGCCAAACATCCCCAAGTGCGCAAATAAGAAAGTGATGGTTTTCTCCCAACCCACTCCTCATAAGGGGTTTTCTCCTTATTATTGTTAGGAACACTATTCAGGACATGACATGAAGTCAAAAGAGCCTCCCCCCACCATGCCTTAGATAAACTAGCAGTGTCTAACATGGCATTCACCAAGTCAGTCAATGTGCGGTTTTTCCTCTCAAAGAACTCCATTTGATTGGGGTGAATAGGGAGGCGTCCTCTCATGAATAATACCATGTTCCTCACAAAATTCATCAAATACTTTGGGAAAATACTCTCCACCACGATCGGACCTAAGACGCTTGATCTTTCTCTCTAGTTAATTTTCAAGTTCAGCTTTATAGATTTTAAAGTAGTCTAATGCTTCATCTTTAGTTTGCAACAAATAAACATAGAAAAATCTAGTTGCATCATCAATCAAAGTCATGAAATATCTCTTTCCACCTTTTATCAACACGAGCTAGCTAGCCATCCTAGACGCCTCGCCATGCCCCCTAAGCGGCTGAGCGCCGCAGCCATCTCGCTAGTCGCCATTGGAGCCGAGCGAACAGGGACGAGGACATTGCATACAGTGGAGGTGTCCCAGGTATGATGAGGAGTTCCAACAAATGGAAGAAGCGGCATCACTCCCCGACAACCTCCTTCATGGAATCCTCGAGCGCCTTGACCCGCGCAAGACGGCGACCCTTCCCACACTGGCACTTCCCCCTACACCTTGACATCGGCCACCTCCCTGGCGCTACACCGGTCGAGATCATGGGCACATTCACGACCGCAACACATCAATGTATCCTCCTCGGGATGGGTACAAATCCGACTGCAAGATTGCTATCGAGGCCTCCCGGCTTACGCATGCAGGTCCACGAGGGAAATAGTGGTCCAAAGAAAGCAATGACAAAGTTGATTCAAGCCGGCTCCTTGCCTTGGTGAAGCTGTGATGTGGTATGGCGCCATGGCAGTGGTACTCTAGCCCAATGCCACGATGCAAGAAGGACTGCTCAATATTTCCTCAGGTTTAATCTTCTTTCTAAATTCTACGGGTTCCCATTGGTTAGTATTTGGTGGTTAATAGATGGAATTACATGATGCTTAGAATCAATGGATTCATACCTTGAATGGTTGGAATTTGAATGTGCTTAGCCGGGTTGATCATTTGTGTACATATTAGATTGATCAGACCACACACGGGCATTTATATAGTCGTGAAGCATGTTGGCTTTCTTCAAGTGATTGCGTTAAGAACATGGAAATAATAATGTGTACTGCTAAGTGATTCAGAGTTAAGTGACTGGTTCTTAAAGAGAGAGGAGGCATGCTGGCCATATTCTGAGACTGATACAAGGTGGGTGGGTGTAGTTAGAATTATAATGTTACTCTATTGACACATCAAACAAAACATATTATAATGTTAGTCCATTGCTGCTACCCTTTGTACGGAAGTGGAATATGTTAATCTGCTTCTGCTGCTACACAAAGAAAAGTGCAGTGGAGTAGCTACTGCTCCGCTCTAGAAACTGAGCATGCGGCCAAACAGAGATGCAGAATATATAGACATACACTAAAATAAATGATGGCTGAGACAAAATCCATGTACTGAATAAACTTACCAACTTACCACTGAAAGGATCTGGAATAGATCACTAAAACAAAGGGCTCCCTGCAGCCCATCTCTCAGATGCAACAGGCTATGCATGCCCCAAGATTTGATGTGTGACTGACTTTTTTGTGTCGATTGAATTCTTTTGCGTTGTTATTACAATCATCAATGGAGATTAAAAAACATTGTGGATTGATAAGACTAAGTTCGAATTATCATATTTAATGGGTCATAATGTTTTATTCCAAAAGAAGATGTTACACAATAATACATGATTAATTTGATAAATTTAGATGTTACCAAAGGTCATGCATGTCGCTGCTGCATGAATTCAATCGATTTTCCTTTGTTTGCACTGATGTATAATGAATGTAACTGATTTGCCCCACTCGGATCTACCCCTATTTCAGTTTATTTTTTTTTCTGAAAATTGGTGCTACTTCCGATTGCTCACTATTTTAGTTTGGATACTATGATACAAGTCCTTGTTTCAGTTTATTTTTTCTGCAAAATTATTGTTACTTGCCAAGGATTGAACCAAGAAATTTCATGTTGCTAACTACGTATACCTGAACATGGTGGCGTCAACTTGGTTACAATAATCCTTGGGCATGATGCTGGAGTAATTCTTGAAGTTTCGTATATTCTGCTCTTTCTTTAGTTATCAATTAGCTTAATTGCATACATGTGAATAGATATGCTTGCTGCACCTAGCAAAATAGGATTAGGAGGTGTATTCAGTGGAGTGGATTTAATTGGTTTTGACATCCCTGTAATATACCGTATCCGTTGACTTTGCAGCCGTCATCTTCGCCGACTTCACCGCAAGGCCATCTGCGATCACCTCCGCCGACTTGGGAGGAAGACCATTAGCTATCGCGTAGACCTAATTTGCCGCAGGTACTTTTGAAGCATCTGATGGGTCTCATCTATTTGTCAATTCGTCAGTTTACTGTAGCCAACATAGTTGTTGCCGACAGTAGACTACACTACAAAAAAAGACACATCCGTGACATTTTGGGCCGAAAAATCTTTTTTTGTCATACTTATGACACTTCTATGACAATAATTATGACAAAACCCGGTATCATCAAAGATGTGGTGGGGTCCTACTTCTATGAAAAAATTCATGACAGAAAATGGACTTTTCGTCCTGGGCGGGCCGGAGACGCAGCTGCATGATATTCTTTGGGCCGTCCATGACGGAAAAAACCATGGTAGAAGCGAGGGCAAGGAAAATATCGACGAGTTACCGATTACGGTGGGTGGTCGGGGGCCGAGCGATGCGCGTTTCTCTCGTACGTACGCACGTGTGTGCGAGGCGTTGGGCTCTAACTAAACCCGAGCGATTGCACTGCAGGCTATGCGTTACTAAACCCGAGCGATCGATCGATCCTTAACGTTAATTGAACCCGGCGTGATTCCTTCGCCATCGCTGCTAATCAAGCCGATCGACATCGCATCCGGATGAACAGTGAGCGTTGTTGAGGGGTTTGGATGAGCAGTTCTCGATGGGGGTTGGATGAACAGGACCCGTGGTAGTAGAGGCCGTTGTCACTGGATGAATAAAGACTCGATCGATCGAGCCGGTGGATGAATAGGACCCTGTGGAGGGCTGGATGAACAGGACCCTGTGGATGGCTAGTTGAACAGTAGCCGGTGAAGGGCTGGATGAACAGTAGCCCGTGGAGGGGTGGTTGAACAGGACCCCGTGGAGATGGCTGGTTGAACAGTAGCCGGTGGAGGCTGGATGAACATGAGCCCGTGGATGAACAGTCGTAGGTGGAGGCTAGAGGAGGTCGACTGTGGATGAACAGTAACCTGTGGAGGCTGGAGGAGGTCGACGGTGGAGATGAACAATATCTCGTGGAGTCCCGTTTTGTGGTACGCCACACCCCTCCCGATGAACAGGACCCTCGTTTCGACCGTAGCGCTCCAACACAAGTCTGTTTCCCCTGTTTTGCAGTACGGCACACCCCTCCCGATCAACAGGACCCCGCTTCCACCGTAGGAGGTCCGTTTCCTCCGTTTTGCGGTACGCCAGATCCCTCCCAATGAACAGGATCCAGTTTCGACCGTGGCCGGTCGAGCACAAGGCCGTTTCCTCCGTTCTACGGTAGGCCAGGCCTCGTTTCCATCGTCTGTTCCGTCCAAGACGGTTGGCTCCTGATGAACACGACGACGCATTCCATTCCGACCCAGCCGGTTGGCTCCCCATGAACGCGACGACGATGCGGTTTCTGTATTCCGACCCAACCATGTACACGAGCCCTAGCCGTATGTATGCGCGAGTAAGAATTCGAGACCCCCCCGGTACGTTCACGTACATGGCCGTATTTACTTTCTTCCACCCTGGCCGCTGTACATACGTGTACATGCTACATGCGTGCCTCTACTACGACACGTGCGCGCCTCTACATCGACCAGTATGTACGTACATGTTCACGACCAGAATGACAACGCTACGTACGCTTCGACCAGGTGGGTCCCAACTATCAGGCACTTCCTTGCGTGCGAAGATGTAGCTGGTGGGTCCCAGCAGTCAGGGGGGAAACTTTTTTCGCAAAATATGTTGGCTCGTCCGGTGGGTCCCTGCTGTCAGGTGGAGGAATAAATATGTTGCGCGTAATAAGGAGGCACTTCCTTGCTGTGGCCATGGACCCAACTGTCAGCCTCTCCACGTACAGTACTCTTCCGATGGAAGTCGTTCCTTGACCACGTTCACCACGCCGCGCCGAGAGCACCACAGCGGTGGACGACGGCGAGGCCTAGGAAGGGGACGACGCGGCAGTGGAAGCCCACGCGGAGAGGAGTACGAGGGTTCACTGGTTCGGCTGCGGTGTGAGGTTGCCTCGCCGTAGAATAACAGGGGGTGTGGGTGAGTAGAGGCAGATGGCCTGGCCAGTGGTGGGAATAGTAGGGGGCGGTGAGGCCTCCACGACATCACAACCGGCCATGGGAGGCAGGAGCACGCGGTACGACCGGCGCTGGTTTGGGCGGCTGGAGCAAGAAGACCAGAGGTTGAAGAAGCACTACGGCCTTTGGATGGACATCTTACGGTCACTGGAGCTAGAATCATTCATATTGACTAAGTTGACAAAGCCCTCCGTCCCCGTCAACTTAGTAGGCCCACAAGTCAGCCTCCCACGCAGGGGGTATTCATTTTTTGTGCGTAATAAGGAGGCACTTCCTTGCGTGCGAAGATATAGCTGGTGGGTCCGAGCTATCAGCGGGGGGAACATTTTTTCACGAAGTACAGAGGCCCTTTCGGTGGGTCCCAGATGTCAGGTGGAGGAATCATTATTTTGCGCGTAATAAGGGGGCATTTCCTTGTGTGTGGCCGTGGACCCAGCTATATCTTCGCACCAGGGTCCTGTCAGCCTCTCCACTATCGCACACAAGGAAATAAGGTTGAACTTTTTGACCGTGTTCCTTGAGGGAGTCCTGGATTAGGGGGTATCCGGACAGCCGGACTGTGTACAATGTCCGGACTATTGAAGCGTGAAGATACAAGACTCAAGACTCCGGCCCGTGTCCAGATGGGACTTTCCTTGGCGTGGAAGGAAAGCTTGGCGATCCGGATATTATATTTCCTTCCTTGTAACCGACTCCATGTAAACCCTAGCCCTCTCCGATGTCTATATAAACCGGAGAGGTTGGTCCTTAGAAGGCCGATCACAATTACAATCATACCATCATAGGCTAGCTCTTAGGGTTTAGCCTCTATGATCTCGTGGTAGATCTACTCTTGTACTACCCATATCATCAATATTAATCAAGTAGGAAGTAGGGTTTTACCTCCATCGAGAGGGCCGAACCTGGGTAAACATCTGTGTCCCTTGCTTCCTATTACCATCAGCCTTGACGCACAGATCGGGACCCCCTACCCGAGATCCGCCGGTTTTGACACCGACATTGGTGCTTTCCTTGAGAGTTCCTCTGTGTCGTCGCCGTCAGGCTGGATGGCTCGTCTCATTGTCCAGGACGACATTACTTCGGAGGGGGAGTCCGGCAATACTAGCACGGACCCGAATACACCCCCGGATTCTGAACAATCAGACATAGTCGGAGGTTCTACCCCCGAAATAACGTCGTCGGCCCACGAAATCATGGCTGTAATCGCCCCTTGGACCGAGCCCTTCTTGGCCTACCTAAATAGGCAGGAGCTCCCCGTAGACCAAAATGAAGCACGCTGCATTGTCCGGCGCTCTAAAGCTTACAAAGTCTCTGAAGGGGAACTCTACAAGAAAAGCGCCACCGGAGTGCTACAAAGATGCATCTCCGAAGAGGAAGGGCGGCAGCTCTTGGCTGAAATCCATGCCGCCTAGGTGGGCACCACGCTGCTCGGGCATTAGTCGCCAAGGCCTTCCGTAAAGCTTCTTCTATTGGTCTGTCGGCCCGAAAGGACGACGACAAGACCTTGTCCAACATTGGCGTCGGTTGCCAGCTCTTTGCCAATCGAGTCACATGCCCCTACCGCTCTCCAAACAATCCCCATAATGTGGCCCTTTGCGGTCCGGGGCTGGATATGGTCGGACCTCTTAAAGGGGAAGCCATAAGAAGAAATACTTATTGGTCATGGTGGACAAATTCACCAAATGGATAGAAGCTAAACCACCAAAACGGCTGAATCCGAACCAGTAATAGACTTCATATCCGGGGTCGCATAATCGACACGGGTGTCCCCACAACATCATCACCGATAATGGCTCAAATTTCACAAATGACAAGTGAAAACTTGCGCGCAAAATGGGCATCAAGCTCGATTACGCTTCCATCTACCATCCACAAACCAACGGCCGTAGAGCGGGCAAATGGTCTCATTATGAGCGGTATCAAACCCAGGCTAGTGCGATCCTTGACAGTAGTCGGATACGACTGGGTGGAGGAGCTTCGACCAGACTGGGGGCTACGGACCACGCCAAATTGCACCACCGGATACACACCATTTTTTATGGTGTACGGTGCGGAAGCAGTATTACCTTTTGACATAATACATGATTCGCCACGCGTACGCATGTACGAAGAGAAGGAAGCCGAGTTATATCACCAGGATAATTTGGATGCCCTGGGGGAGGAGCGCGATGTCACAAAAGCCCGTTCCGCATTCTATCAGCAGCAGGCTCGACGATACAAAGCAGAGAAGTGCGGGCCAAAACTTACAATATTGGCGAGCTCGTTCTACGACTACCGGAGAAGAAGAAGGACACACTCAAACCCAAGTGGGTGGGTCCCTTCGTCATTGACAAAGTTCTCACCGGAGGAGTGTACCGCTTACGTAATCCATCCGATAACAGACTCGAGCCGAACCCATGGAACGCGGCAAGACTACGGAGATTCTACGCCTAGCGCCAACACGATTCGCCTCCTAACCCCTCCCTTTTAATTATGCCCCATCCCCTTTTCCTTTCTCGACCTTTTTCTATCTTCACACAAAGTATTCAATACGTGCGGATTTCCGGATCGCCCGGCCGCACTAAGTGTGTGTTAATACCTAGGGGCTTCCTATACGGAAGCTTAAAATGATTACTCACATGGCTTTCTGCCCGTCGCATATGCATTCTTTTTCCATATGTGCCTTTTCTTCACAACTATATGCATCGATATGACTTAAGATGTTGCCAAGCTAGGTTGCCTGGCTCTTGTATTTATGCCCTACGTTCCCGTTAATTCGGCTAGGGCATTAGGGGAGCACCTCTGCGATTGTTACTACCGGTTCAGCCGGATGTGTACCTCAGACTGGGTGAAGCCGAAAGCTAGCTTCCTTAATAGAATATTCGGTCGGTGAACAAAAGATGTATTCGTTTATCATAACATAAATCCCCAGAAGTCTTGTATCCTGCTCCATCGTTCGCAGTCCTGACATGTGCATCGTCGCATGCGTACCCAGGGAAAGGAACCCCTAACGGAACTATTCTCTCTGGAAGATGTTTCTTACTATCCTAGTTGGGTACTTGTTTGTTCAAGCACTTATGACACCTACGCCTTGTTTCCACGCATACCCTGGTTTTGTATAGCTGAGCGGGTATTCGGACACACCCCGGACTATAGGACCCGGGCCGGGTTAAAAGTTCCACCATGACAAATGATTTTAATTCGGCTAGGGGCTAATCATGCCCATTAATTTACACAGTCATTTGGACTGATTACATTCCTCTTCTATACCGTCCAATAGGCTATCTAGCTTACAATCCTGTTGAGAATACTTAGCGGCTAACGCTACCTGGTCATACACCAGACTAACGGGAATTTCTTGCCCTTGGGGTGGACCGGTCCCACTTCGGCCATATGGTTCGGGTCCAGCTTGGTGTAGCGTGTCTTCACCATTGCCCAGGCTTCTCTTGCTCCTTGCCGGCATGCTGATATCTTCCATAGACGGAAGCGCCGCTGGGCTCCTTGAAGCAGGTCCACAAGTTCCCAAGGCCATTTGGCAGTAGGCTTGATGGCCACAAAGCCTGAGCAACACCCTGCATCACTTGCCGAGCTCGCTCGTGCAGTCGCGAAAGGTCTTGCAGTAAATCATTTGCAGATGAGGGCATCTCCTCCTCAGGGCGACCCGTTAAAATTCCTGCAAGAAAAATTCTTTCAATATACTTCCTCGCTGAACTGTACAACAGTTTGTCTAGGCACTTACTGTAAATGCCACGTCGAAGCCTCTTGTTCTCCTTCATGGAGTCCGCCAGCTGAGCGCGGAGATCTTTTAACTCCACGTCCAGCTGGACTTTGGCATCTTGAAGATCGTTCTTATCCCGCTTAACTCGTGTAAGAATGCGCTCGCCAGCCTCTGGCTGTTTTTTGAGATGCGATGCGTCCTCTCCTACGCCCTCTGGATTCACCCCGGGATTGTCTGCAGAATTTTCTGTTAGACTTGTCATATTATCCATTTACTAACTGGTGCACCTTCGCACAATTGTGATAATTGTTACCAGATGAGGGCCTTTGGGGTTCCTCTAACTTGGCAACTACGGCCCTCAGTTCGACCTTGCAGTCCTCCAGCTCCCGAACAATTGCTCGTTCTTCTCTACAAGGACCTGTACATAAATTGATCCTTAAAACCGTTGTTTCAACCGTTTTAAGTCTCGTGGGCTCTTGCTATACATACTTATCAAAATTTCTCACCCGTATGTCTTTGGTATACTGGTTTGTCGCTTGGGCAAGCCCGCCCCGAGCAGCTTGGACGTACGCGTCCGCCGAATTGAAGGCATTAAACGCCTCTTTGGAAAAGATGTTGGTCCGAAGTACGTCCCGTCGGCGCCTTTGATTCATGGCGCTCTCTACTTTGGAATTCGTGGCTGAGAGCATGTCCGCACTCTCTGTTGGAGAGCTATGCGGTGCTGGGCCGTGTCTGCATCCGCCCCTGAAGCCGGTTCTGCAACCCGACTGGTGGAGGCGTGATTGGTAGGGTCTCCGGATATAGTCCGGTTATTCTTCTTTCTGCCAGACACAAAGAGCGTTGTCATATTTTAAATTCTATAATTACAGGACAAGTTATTGTTTTACCTCTGTAGCGGTGTGTCAACCCTCACCGCCTTCCTCTTGAGCCTGCCCGATCTGACGCCCGTGGTTGACGAGTCCCTAGGGATCGGCCCCTCACTCCGACGTCGTTTCGCAAATAGAACGACGCCTCAAAGTTAAATTATAACACCTGGGGAGTCCTCTTCAAGGATAGGGCTTTCTAGTTCGGCTTACACGCAGGCGGGAGCAGTCCAGGGTAGTCGGCCGTATTGGCCACTAGGGCGCCATCCCAGCTCGCCTGATAAAATACCCCGTTGACGAGCTCCACAGTGATATCCGGATCCACTTTAAGTCCTGGATCTAGGGCCCTTCTAGGGTCCTCTGGTTGCGGGGAGGGGCTGAAGATTCCTTCTATGGCCCTCCTTAATTCCTGCCCAGAAGCATTAATGCAAGTAATCTTAGCAGGAGAACGCTAGAGTAAAGCGGGGAAAAAGAATGGCAACTTACCCACGCTGGGGGGTTGTACATGGAGAATCCTTCCCGTGTTTTTATGCGAAGGAATTCCTCCTCTTTCGCTTTGTACAGATCGGACAATATCCTTGCCAGAGCGGCAGCGGAGTCCGGACCTTTACGGCCGCAGCGGGTGGCGTCGTCTTCCCCATTGAAATGCCACATGGGCTTCCTCCGATATTGGAGCGGTTGCACTCCCCGTCTTATACATATCGCCATAACCTCAACTATCGTTAGTCCGGATTTGGCCAGTAACTTTATCTTGTCCATCATGAGGAATATTTCCCTTGTGTCCTCTTCTTGAGGGCCCCGGGGGCGCCAGCTTAGGCGTGCCCTCGGCAGGGCGTTGCTGAACTTGTGCAGACCTGTCCGGACTGGATCCGGAAGAGGGACGTCGTTTATATAGAACCACTCCGAAGGCCAGTTTTCTGGTGCCTTCTTAGGAGTGCCGGACAGGTATCTGGTGTCGGGAATGCGCCATACTTCGGCCCCGCCCACTTGGCATAGGGACTCGCCCTGGGTGCGGGGGACGAGGCAGAACAGCTTCCGCCATAATCCGAAGTGTGGTTTGCAGCCTAAAAACAGCTCACACAGGGCAACATACCCCGCTATGTGTAGAATAGAGCCAGGGGTAAGGTCGTGTAACTGGAGGCCGTAGAACTCAAGGAGCCCGTGAAGAAACGGGTGGATAGGGAACCCAACGCCCCTCAGCAGATGAGGGATCAGACATATACGCTCCTCCAGAGATGGGTTCGGGGATCCCTCAGCCTGGTCTCCTCCGTCATAAGTGGCTATACCAGCTCGGACGGAGACCATGAACGCCGGTGGGAGAAACCCTTGGGTTTGTAACTTTGTCAAACGTCTATGAGGAACTGAACACTCTCCCCAATCCCCCGACTTGGAACGAGAAGGGCAAGCAGAAGGGCTGCGACGGCCGGCCATGTTGGAATGGCTTTTTGCGGAGCGCTCTGTTGGATGCTGGCTCTGGGAGGGAGAGTGAGGTTTGGATCTGAGAATCCCTGTCCCTTCAAATAGACGGTTTGCTCGGAGGATCGAGGGTGGCAAATGCAAAAATGCCTCGACTCCTCGCATTCGCTCGACACGTGGAGATGGTCATTACTGAGGCACCGAAGCCGAGGAGCACAACATTGATTGGAGGCCGGACGCTATTCGTCGTAACAAGCACTTTGGAGTATTCGGAGAAGGAACCCGCCTTGCAATGCCGAAGACAATACTGCACGCCGGACTCATCGTCATTTAAGCCTGGTTCAGGGGCTACTAAGGGAGTCCTGGATTAGGGGGTATCCGAACAGCCGGACTGTGTACAACATCTGGACTATTGAAGCGTGAAGATACAAGACTCAAGACTTCGACCCGTATCCGGATGGGACTTTCCTTGGCGTGGAAGGCAAGCTTGGCGATCCAGATATTATATTTCCTTCCTTGTAACCGACTCCATGTAAACCCTAGCCCTCTCCGTTGTCTATATAAACCGGAGAGGTTGGTCCTTAGAAGGCCGATCACAATTACAATCATACCATCATAGGCTAGCTCTTAGGGTTTAGCCTCTACGATCTCGTGGTAGATCTACTCTTGTACTACCCATATCATATATATTAATCAAGCAGGAAGTAGGGTTTTACCTCCATCGAGAGGGCCCGAACCTGGGTAAACATCTGTGTCCCTTGCTTCCTGTTACCATCAGCCTTGACGCACAGATCGGGACCCCCTACCCGAGATCCGCGGGTTTTGACACCGACATTCCTGTCAGCCTCTCCACGGTCAAAAAGTTCAACCTTATTTTGCATATTTCGGTGGAGTCCGAACTCTTGTAATCCCGAAATGATAAACATTTTTTTAAGAACTTATTGATTTGCCAAAAAAATCATTCTGTTTTGTAAGCAAATAAGACGTGGGACAGTTGAGTTGGTTTAAGGGAAAACCAGTGGTAAAAAATCAATACTTGGGAGGGAAAACAACAAAAAAATAAGGATGTAAATATTAAAAGGGAACTTTATGTATTTTCAATATAATGATATGTGTATATGAACTAGTAAAACTATAGGTAGAGATTAGAAAAAGGATGTTGGACATGGCGTTTCAAGAGGAAAATATAACTGGTCTGTGTGTTTGATTCAGTAAAAAAACTGCCTGCAGATGTTGTAAGACAGAATATAACTAACGCTGGCGGGCCAGAGGCCAGTAGATATCTGTTGGATCTTTGTGCCCCGTTGTCGTTATGGGCTGGGCCTGTTAAAAACAAAACCAAGCCTGGGCAGTCTACAGCCCAGTGGAAACTTGCTCGACCTGAAAAAACAATACACCTGCACAACAAACAAGAGAATTCTGCAAGTACAGACTAATAACTGGGATGCAGAAGGTATATTGTTTTTTCATCATGATAATAAGTGCATGCACTTGTTTCGAAAAATTTGGAGAACTGGGAATTCAAACGGCATGTGCTTATGCTACCCATCAAATAAAAATCAGGTGCCTGAAAATTCGTTTCGAAACAAATGATTCGGCTTTATACCCACGTCGACCCTCGGCATGATGGTTGGAAGCAAATGCCAAGTTCATACCGAAAGATCGTTAACAACAATACCAACTTGCGGACGACAAGGTAGTACAAGTGCCAATACCAAACTAACTTATAATCTTTTTACTCCTGGCCCTATAGTTCGTCTAGTAGAAAATCTTGCAGAGGACCAGCTCCAGTTCCTTCTCTTGCTCCAGGTCCCCAAGGTGGTACTGGTGCATCACCCAGTTGGTCCTCTGTTGGTCGAAGTTCTTGTTGGTGTGCAGTACCAGAACCTTTTTGCTACCCGTCGGCCGGCCGTTGACCACCACCGGCAAGGTATTGCCGGTCTTGTGCCACATCGCGTGCATGCCGCACTCCGACTATATCTTGCGACGCGTCCACGTGCCCCTTTTGAACACCCTGGAATTGCGCTGCAAGAAATGCTTGCTTAGGCCACTCAGTGTGATACCTGTAGTATTGTCGAATACAGGTTTTAGTGTACGTGGTTGGCATTTTCATAACATCTTTGGCATGTTGCAGTCACTTGTTTCACTTTTTATTAACTGTCAAATTGTAATTGCTTCACTAGGTCTACGGCTAAAAATAAAAATAGAGCTATAAACAAAGGAATATGTTTGTGCAAGTAGATGGCCAATCGGTGTCTTACCTGGAAGTTTCTCAAGATGGGTGTAGCATATGCCATGCTCGCTATCGATGGTTGGTATGAACAAATCGATGAGAGGGTGAGATCTCGCGCTGTCATCAGTCACTTTGGCCGCAAGGTGCTCGATCAGCTCTCGATCCGTGGGATCAAACTTGACGCCACCGGCAAAGACCGCCAATCCTTCTTGGACTTGCATCGGTTAATTCCAGTTATATGGTACTCAATGTATGATCAATCGACTGTTTTAAGTGAATGATGAAAGATTTCGATAGATACGTGGTTCTCCAAATCCGAAGTCCACAATACCCGAAGATGCCACCGGGATTATTGTGTCACCTCACGCGCAACGTGTTGTCATGTAAATTCAATGTGTGGACATGATGAATAATTTGACCGACATATACTAGTACTGCTTGATGTCTACTACACAACCTTCTTCTTGTAGACGTTGTTGGGCCTCCAAGTGCAGAGGTTTGTAGGACAATAGCAAATTTCCCTCAAGTGGATGACCTAAGGTTTATCAATCCGTAGGAGGCATAGGATGAATATGGTCTCTCTCGTGCAACCCCGCAACCAAATAACAAAGAGTCTCTTGTGTCCCCAACACACCCAATACAATGGAAAATTGTATAGGTGCACTAGTTCGAAGAGATGGTGATACAAGTGCAATATGGATGGTAGATATAGGTTTTTGTAATCTGAAAATATAAAAACAACAAGGTAACAAGTGGTAAAAGTGAGCGTAAACGGTATTGCAATGCTAGGAAACAAGGCCTAGGGTTCGTACATTCACTAGTGCAAGTTCTCTCAACAATAATAACATAATTGGATCATATAACTATCCCTCAACATGCAACAAAGAGTCACTCCAAAGGCACTAATAGCGGAGAACAAACGAAGAGATTATGGTAGGGTATGAAACCACCTCAAAGTTATTCTTTCCAATCAATCCGTTGGGCTATTCCTATAAGTGTCACAAACAGCCCTAGAGTTCGTACTAGAATAACACCTTAAGACACAAATCAACCAAAACCTAATGTCACCTAGATACTCCAATGTCACCTCAAGTATCCGTGGGTATGATTATACGATATGCATCACACAATCTCAGATTCATCTATTCAACCAACACATAGAACCTCAATAAGTGCCCTAAAGTTTCTACCAGAGAATCACGACGAAAACGTGTGCCAACCCCTATGCATAGGTTCATGGGCAGAACCCGCAAGTTGATCACCAAAACACACATCAAGTGTATCACGTGATATCCCATTGTCACCACAGATACGCACGGCAATACATACATCAAGTGTTCTCAAATCTTTAAAGACTCAATCCGATAAGATAACTTCAAAGGGAAAACTCAATCCATTAGAAGAGAGTAGAGGGGGAGAAGCAACATAAGATCCAACTATAATAGCAAAGCTCGCGATACATCAAGATCGTGCCAAATCAAGAACACGAGAGAGAGAGAGAGAGAGAGAGAGAGAGAGAGAGAGAGATCAAACACATAGCTACTGGTACATACCCTCAGCCCCGAGGGTGAACTACTCCCTCCTCGTGATGGAGAGCGCCGGGATGATGAAGATGGCCACCGGTGAGGGATCCCCCCTCTGGCAGGGTGCCGGAACAGGGTCCCGATTGATTTTTGGTGGCTACAGAGGCTTGCGGTGGCGGAACTCCCGATCTATTCTCATCTTTGGAAGTTTTAGGGTACGTGGGTATATATGGGTGGAAGAAATACGTTGGTGGACCTCCGGGCTGTCCATGAGGCAGGGGGGGCGCGCCCCAGGGGGGTGTGCATGCCCCCACCCTCGTGGGCAGCCCGAGACTCCCTTGGTGAGCTTACGGTACTCCGTGGGCTTCCTCTAGTCCAAAAATAAGTTCCGTGGAGTTTCAGGTCAATTGGACTCCGTTTGATATTCCTTTTCTCCGAAACACTGAAATAGGCAAAAAACAACAATTCTGGGCTGGGCCTCTGGTTAATAGGTTAGTCCAAAAAATAATATAAAAGTGGATAATAAAGCCCAATATTGTCCAAAACAGTAAATAATATAGCATGGAGCAATCAAAAATTATAGATACGTTGGAGACGTATCAAGCATCCCCAAGCTTAATTCCTGCTCGCCCCTCGAGTAGGTAAATGATAAAAAAGATAATTTTTGATGTGGAATGCTAGTTGGCATAATTTCATTGTAACTCTTCATAATTGTGGTATGAATATTCAGATCCGAAAGATTCAAGACAAAAGTTCATATTGACATAAAAATAATAATACTTCAAGCATACTAACTAAGCAATTATATCTTCTCAAAATAACATGGACAAAGAAAGTTATTCCTACAAAATCATATAGTCTGGCTATGCTCTATCTTCACCACACAAAGTATTTAAATCATGCATAACCCGATGTCAGGCCAAGCAATTGTTTCATACTTTTGACATTCTCAAACTTTTTCAATCTTCACGGAATACATGAGCGTGAGCCATGGACATAGCAGTATAGGTGGAATAGAATGGTGGTTGTGGAGAAGACAAAAAAGAGAAGATAGTCTCACATCAACTAGGCGTATCAACGGGCTATGGGGATGCCCATCAGTAGATATCAATGTGAATGAGTAGGGATTGCCATGCAACAGATGCACTAGAGCTATAAATATATGAAAGCTCAACAAAAGAAACTAAGTGGGTGTGCATCCAACTCGCTTGCTCACGAAGACCTAGGGCAATTTGAGGAAGCCCATCATTGGAATATACAAGCCAAGTTCTATAATGAAAGATTCCCACTAGTATATGAAAGTTACAACATAGGAGACTCTCTATCATGAAGATCATGGTGCTTCTTTGAAGCACAAGTGTGGTAAAAGGATAGTAGCATTGTCCCTTCTCTCTTTTTCTCTCATTTTTTATATTTTTTATTCTTTTTTGGGCCTTTTCTCTTTTTTATGGCCTCTTTTTTTCTCTCTTTTTTTATTTATTTTTCGTCCGGAGTCTCATCCCGACTTGTGGGGAATCATAGTCTCCATCATCCTTTCCTCACTAGGACAATGCTCTAATAATGATGATCATCACACTTTTATTTACTTACAACTTAGGAATTACAACTCGATACTTAGAAAAAAATATGACTCTATATGAATGCCTCCGGCGGTGTACCTAGATGTGCAATGACTCATGAGTGACATATATGAAAGAATTATGAACGGTGGCTTTGCCACAAATACAATGTCAACTACATGATCATGCAAAGCAATGTGATAATGATGGAGCGTGTCATAATAAACAGAACGGTGGTAAGTTGCATGGCAATATATCTCAGAATGGCTATGGAAATGCCATGATAGGTAGGTATGGTGGCTGTTTTGAGGAAGGTATATGGTGGGTGTATGATACCGGCGAAAGGTGCGCAGCATTAGAGAGGCTAGCAATGGTGGAAGGAAGAAGAGTGCGTATAATCCATGGACTCAACATTAGTCATAAAGAACTCATATACTTATTGCAAAAATCTACAAGTTATCAAAGCAAAGTATTACGCGCATGCTCCTAGGGGATAGATTGGTAGGAAAAGACCATCGTCGTCCCCGACCGCCACTCATAAGGAAGACAATCAATAAATAAATCATGCTCCGACTTCAGCACATAACGGTTCACCATACGTGCATGCTACGGGAATCACAAACTTTAACACAAGTATTTCTCAAATTCATAACCACTCAACTAGCATGACTCTAATATCACCATCTTCATATCTCAAAAAAATTATCAAGCATCAAACTTCTCTTAGTATTCAACACACTCATAAGAAAGATTTTACTAATCTTGAATACCTAGCATATTAGGATTATTTAAGCAAATTACCATGCTATTTAAGACTCTCAAAATAATCTAAGTGAAGCATGAGAGTTCATATATTTCTTCAAAATAAATCCACCGCCGTGCTCTAAAAGATATAAGTGAAGCACTAGAGCAAATGACAAACTACTCCGAAAGATATCAGTGAAAATCAATGAGTAGTCGGATAATTATGCAACTTATGTGAAGACTCTCCCATTTAAGGATTTCAGATCTTGGTATTTTATTCAAACAGCAAGAAAAACATAATAAAATGACATTTCAAGGATAGCACACATCATGTGAAGAAGCAAAAACTTAGGTTCAACCGATACTAACCGATATTTGTTGAAGAAGAAAAGTGGGATGCCTACCGGGGCATCCCAAAGCTTAGATGCTTGAGACTTCTTGAAATATTATCTTGGGGTGCCTTGGGAATCCCCAAGCTTGAGCTTTTGTGTCTCCTTAATTCCTCTCATATCACGGTTTCCTAAATCTCAAAAGCTTCATCCACACAAAACTGAACAAAGACTCGTGAGATAAGTTAGTATAAACCAATGCAAAAACCTTATCATACTATACTGTAGCAAATCACTAAAATTATTATTCAACATTGCATACTAAATGCCTCTGCATATTTAATTGTCCAATCCTCAAATAGAATCATTAAACAAGCAAACATATGCAAACAATGCAAACATAACAGCAATCTGTCAAAACAGTACAGTCTGTAAAGAATGCAAGATTCATCATACTTACCTAACTCCAAAAATTATGAAAGAAACTTCCCACTTTAGTAAGTTTATCAGAGCTTATTATGCAAAAGGTTTAAACATTTTATCACATTCTGACTTTTCTAGGGAATTTTTGCAACAGCGGTAAACTTTCTGTTTTCAAACAGCAACATATATACTTGCAAAATAAGCATAGTAAAGGCTATCCTTGACATTTTTATTGAAAATAAAGATGCAAAAAATTATTCTGAATAACATCAAGCAAATAATATCAAAATAAATTGATGCTCCAAGCAAAACACATATCATGTGGTGAACAAAAATATAGCTCCAAGTAAAGTTACCGATGAACGAAGACGAAAGAGGGGATGCCTTCCGGGGCATCCCAAAGCTTAGGATCTTGGTTGTACTTGAATATTACCTTGGGGTGCCTTGGGCATCCCGAAGCTTAGGCTCTTTCCACTCCTTATTCCATAGTCCATCGAATCTTCACCCAAAACTTGAAAACTTCACAACACAAAACTTAACAGGAAATCTCGTGAGCTCCGTTAGCGAAAGAAAAAAAACCACCACTTAGAGGTACTGTAATGAACACATTCTTTATTTTTATTGGTGTTAAACCTACTGTATTCCAACTTCTCTATGGTTTATAAACTATTTTACTAGCCATCGATTCATCAAAATAAGCAAACAACACACGAAAAACAGAATCTGTCAAAAACAGAACAGTCTGTAGTAATCTGTATCAAACGCAAATTTCTGGAACTCCAAAAATTCTAAAATAAATTGGTGGACCTGAGGAATTTTTCTAGTAATCATATGCAAAAAGAATCAACTAAATAGCACTCTCCAGTAAAAAGTTGGAGCTAATCTCGTGAGTGCTAAAGTTTCTGTTTTTTACAGCATGATCATAAAAACTTCACCCAAGTCTTCCCAAAGGTTCTACTTGGCACAAACACTAATTAACAAATAAAACCACATCTTAAAAGAATCTATATGTATTATTTATTACTAAACAGAACCAAAAATCAATAAACTAAAATAAAATTGGGTTGCCTCCCAACAAGCGCTAACGTTTAACGCCCCTAGCTAGGCATGATGATTTCAATGATGCTCACACAAAAGATAGGAATTGAAACATAAAGAGAGAATCATGAAGAATATGACTAGCACATTTAAGACTAACCCACTTCCTATGCATAGGGATTTTGTGATCAAACAACTTATGGGAACAATAATCAACTAGCATAGGAAGGCAAAACAAGCATAACTTCAAAACTTTAAGCACAAAGAGAGGAAACTTGATATTATTGCAATTCCTACAAGCATATGTTCCTCCCTCATAATAATTTTCAGTAGAATCATGAGTGAATTCAACCATATAACCAGCACATAAATCATTCTTTTCATGATCTACAAGCATAGAAAATTTACTACTCTCCACATAAGCAAAATTCTTCTCATTCGAGATAGTGGGAGTATTATAAGGGACTTGAATACTATAAATTGTTTCAACATTAAAAGAGTAAAGTTCAGAAAAAGGGTAATCATAATCATGACAAGTTTTATAAATATAATCATCACTACTCTTTATAGCATAAGTTTCATCACAATAATCATCATAAGTAGCAACTTTGTTCTCATCATAATCAATTGAAACCTCTTCCGAAATAGTGGATACATCACTAAATAAAGTCATGACCTCTCCAAATCCACTTTAATAAATATTATAAGATCCAACATGCTCCAAAATAGTGGGATCATTACTTCCTAAAGTTGACACTCTTCCAAACCCACTTTCATAAATATAATCATCATAAGTAGAAGGCATGCTATCATCATAACAACTTTGCATATCAAAACTTGAGAGGCTAGAAATATCATCTTCATTAAACATAGCATCCCCAAGCTTGGGACAAACATTAATTGCAGCAAATATATTCTCAAATAAGTCATTCTCATCAAACATAGCTTCCCCAAGCTTGGGCCTTTTCATAACATAAGCATAATCACTCTCATCATTAAAAGTATTGATAGCACCAATAGTATAGCAATTATGATATTCTTCCAAGCAAGTGCCAAAAAGATTTTCAAGATCATAAGAAGTATCATTATCTTCCCAATCATAATCATCACAACAAGCAATAGGCATAACGAGATCATCATCAAGTGCATCATCTTCCACAATTATTTTTGATTCATATTCATGAGGCACGACAATAATAGGAGCAACATTATTTGGGAGAGATACCTTTTTACCTTTCTTCCTTTTCCTTTTTATCTTCTTCACCACATCACGTGTGGGTACAATCCTCTTTTTGGAGCTCCTTATTAATGAGATTGGTTGAATAGAAGGCTCCTCCTCATTACCTGGTTCATCATAAGAAATAATAGGAGGATATTGGGAAGTCTCTTCCCTTTCGTTAGTATTCTCTTCATCTTCTATTTGTTTTCTTCTCTTTATGTAAGTGGCAATATAATGATTTTGTCAGGACCGGATTTTCGGGATATCAATTTCCCAGAAAATGGCCCTTGTGCTCACTAGCCCTAGGATTACTGTTAGCTGACGAGGCACCAACTTGATTCAGAAATTCCAAGCAAAATACAAAATGTGTAGTACAAGGCCATTCTGGCCTATGAGTACAACAATTGGTTTCTAGTGGCTGATGGCGAAAGTGTTTTGTGCTTCATCTGCGTCTATGGGACTCCATTTCCCATAGGAATAGCTGACCAGGATAACTCCTTTCTTCGTGAGGCTGCTGTCACCATTGCGTGGGTTCCGGGGCTGTCATCGTAATGCTCCTCTCCATGCGAGAAATCTGGCCAAGACAATAACCAGGGACAAGCCAGTGAGTACTTTTTAATGTACTCGCAAACATTATGAACACAGGTATAATATAACAAATTATAATCATGCTCTGAAATATTCTATGGTCACAACGTCAGTCACAAAAATAAAATCCATGATGCACGCAAGCAGGTTATTCATATACAACATGAATATGTAATAGGGGAGTGGAAATAGAATGCACCGATCGGGTGTCTAAAGCGACACCTCGAAAGGATAATGATATAAAGCATGCCTCAGTTGGGCGTCTGAGCGACACCACATAAAGGGCTTATAAGTGAAATAAGTAACAAACATGCCACGATCAAGGCGTACATGCCACACCACATAAAGGGCTTATAAAATAAATATATAACAAGCATGCCACAGTCAGGCGTCTCAGCGACACCACATAAAGGGCTTATAAAATAAATAAATAACAAGCATGCCACAGTTCGGCGTCTCAGCGACACCACATAAAGGGCTTATAAAATAAATAAATAACAAGCATGCCACAGTCGGGCGTCTCAGCGACACCACATAAACTGCTTATAAGAGAATAATCATAGTGAATATCCAGGAGGTAGTACCGTCCCAGGGATACTCAATAATTAGAATGATGTAAATGGTTAGTTCATAACAATAGTAATTATAATCATCATAATCACAAGTCATGATTCATGTTCTGGTTTAGCAGTTTCTCCTCCGAAGACCGACACTAAGACTGACACTGGACCCATCCCAGACTGTAGTCCTTAACCATGGACACGGCTATTCGAATAGATATAACCTCTACAGAGGGTGTACTCTTTACCCACGAGTAACAGATTCCTTTAGTCCATCGGGACTAATTCCGTGCACGGTCTTTTAATTGAAAACACACCTGACCGCACACACCAGCCTAACTCACCGGTGTCTGGAATCACCCATGACACCCGCTAAGCAAAACTCTAAGTGGGGAGGCTACAACCTAGATTAGCATGGGATCACAAAATTAATAACACACGCAAACTAGGGGAGCTACCCCCTCGGCTCCAACCGGAAACACCCATGCCCCCGGACCAGGTGGCATGCCTACCGGATGTAGCCGGTATCTTCCACCATGGCCTCTCTGTACGGTGTGTGCTAGGAAAGGGTTGACAACTTACTGAACCGTACCCTACCTATGGCAGGGACAAGTGGTAGTACGAGACAAGTATGGGGGTTACTGGAACAAGACTCGATCTACGGCCGACTCAGGAGGTTTAAGTATTCCCCGTATGATTAACATAACAAATATGTTTCAACCAATGCATGTAATCACCACTCCTCATACCTCACTATGCCATACCGGACACAACCGTCTCGACGAAGACTGGGGACAAGCTCGTGTCTACCCAAGACAGAGGCTTTCCCGAGTTCCTTCCGGTAGGCATGAAAGGCAAACGAGGGCGATTACTATCACAACATATCAAATTCCAATAGCACGGAATCATCAATATGTACTTATGAGTATGTTCATATCATCACATAAAATAACAAAAACTCCAAGACATGGGGTGTTGTAACCGTATCAAATGACACACGACAATATTATGCCAGGGTTCAGAATGCTTGCCTTCAAGTTGTGGAGAGGCAGGGTGCATTCCAAAACTTTTGAAAGTTTTGTTCTCTCTCCAAAAATCTCTGGGTTAATGCCTCCACTTACGCCAGCGTGGATCTGCTCGTGGGTTACTAACAGTGGGTCCCTTGGGCCCACTGGTCAGATTTGACCATTCGCCCACCTCCTTCCTCCTTTGTCCGAGTAGAGGCGGGGCTCTGGCGATCGACGCCGGTGAACGGCGGCTCCCCACTGGGTTCTGAGGGCGGGGATGGATCCGCCAGTCTAGGGCGGTCCTCCCGGTGGTCGCTAGGTTGGCGGGGGTGGAGGGGATCGCCGGCGGCGAGCTCCGCAGTGAGGTGGCTTTGGGAGGAATTGGGGGTTTGGGCTACGATGGCTCCCGGTCGAGGCTGAGCGGTTGGGTGGATCCGCACAATCAAGGGGAGTCGGGTGGTGGCGCTGGATGGACGGGGGAGGGCTTGCTCGCGATGAACGGAGTTGGGGCGTGGCGGCGGCCGGACTGGTCGGAGTCGAGGAAGAAAGCCTTCCCTTCGTCAATTGCTGGCCGTGGGGGCTCTAGGGGGATGGCTTGAGGTTGCCTGAGGGCTTAGACGAGCTCGGGGTTTCCTTTTATAGCGGTTGAGGTCGGTTCCGACGGCGACCGTGGATAGGATCAACGGCGAACCGCCGTTTTGTAGCTGCAGGGCAACATGGCGGCGACGTGCGCTAGCAAACGAGCTCGCGGATGAGCTCGAACTGTTCCAGGGGCAGCTGGCGCGCGGCTGTGGCTCGGGCGGTGCCGTCCATGGCAGAGGCTGTCGGAGCAGCGGTGGCGGCTTACGGTGGTGGCGCTGTAGGGCGCCAGGACGGGGCCAGGGCGGCTCTGCGTCGAGGGAGGGGTCGGGCGTGTTGGCTGCGAGTGGCCAAGGATCAGAACGAGCGCGGGAGAGGGTGACAGCAAGATGCGGCGGCTTAGGTGCCACAGGCAAAACGTATGCTCTGGGCGCCGCAGAGCACGCACGCGAGGTGCTCGGCAAAATGCCAATGCTTGCCAGGGGGCTCTATTCCATATGAGGTTTAGCAGGGTGGGGTTATGGACTAAGGTAGAGCCATGAGACATGATGGTTAGGCAAAGCAAGCAGGTTAAAAAATGCAAAATAGGGTTCATGCCAATTCTGTTCATGCACTCAAGGTGTTTGACAGAATGCTATGGTCTCCTAGGCATCTCTTGGGGTGGCCAAAATCTCCAGATCCTAGTCTCTTTAGATGTAGGTGATGGTGGCAAGGTTAGTTTGGCAAAAACAGAAACTTGTTAGTGCAAGTTTTTGAGAAAACCAATTTTGGACAGAAAGTAAAAGCTATAATTGCATGAACTAAAAATACTCCAATGGGTCCATTCTACTGGACTTAAGGGTTTGGTAGGGAGGACTATAAGCAGGAAAAGGCTCATGGGCACTAGAGCAAAATAAATCAGGGTTGCAGTAGAAAAAGTCAATCTGGTCCAGAGAGAAAAAGAGGATGATTTGCTCAAATTTTTCAAAGAGTGGGTTTTTGCATAAAGTTGAATTATATGCATCTACTGACATCTCCAATTTTTGGTGGGAATTTTAATGAAGTATTTAAATAGGTTGTAGTGCAAAATTACCAACTGGACCAGTTTTGAAAATTTGGGGTAGAGCTCAAAATTTCCAATGAATAAAATATATTTTTGCATCAAAGTGATTTAAAAACATCACATGACATCCCCAAATTTTGGTGAAAATTTTAAATGCATATATCAAATGGTTGTAGTGCAAAAGAGGCTCTAAAACTTATGGGAACCCATTTTAAAGGAATAAAGCTCAGGAAAAATAATTGCAGAAATAATTCCATTGATAAAAAGAAATGGCTTTAGCATGATACAAAAGTCCCACAATATCTTTGAAAAGGTTTCCACCTAGAAGGAAAAACTCAAGGAAAATCAGAAGGACGGAGTGGTCTGAATTTAAAAGGTAAACCAGAAAATAATTTTTTTAATTTCCTGGCAAAATTTTAATTAATAAATCACGGTTAAATTTTTGGGGTGTTACAACACTACCCCCCTTAAGAAAAATCTCGTCCTCGAGATTTGCTAAAAGCTGTTTTGAGCAAATATTACTCTTACCAAAAAAAATCATCCTACTTATGCAATAAAATGTGGCTATAGTGAGAGGGCAATAAGTGGTGTAAAACTACAGTGTGGAACACTGGCGCTGCATGGAAAAAATCCATGGTTTGGGGAAAACGAGAGATTTCTACGTTGGATACAGTAAATTTAGAATAAATTCTAAATTTCTAAAATACGCTGGTCGTACCCGAGAGCACAGTGCTCCCTCTGGCTGACAGGTAGACCCGGGGTCCACTGTCAGTCTCTTCTTCTACCTCTGTCTCTCTCTTCTTCCTCTCTCTCACGCGCTTTCCCCGCGCTTTCTCCACCGGCGACGTCTAGAGCGTAGGGTAGCTAGGCCATACTGCGGTAGTGCGCGGTGTGCTAGCTGCCGATGCAGCGTGCACTCACCTCATGGGCAGTCTTGGCTGTCGGCCTCGTCATGGATTCGCCTCTGAACACCGGCGATCAAGCGACAAGCGGCGCTGGTGGACCTCGCCCACCGTACACCGATCTCGAGCTATAAAATGACCGCGGTGCTCCTTCTTCTTCCTCACACCTGGCCTCGCTTCGCCTTCTCCTTCCTTCTCCTCCTTTCTGTTTGCAGGAGCTCGAGACGAGGCTCTAATGGCGGGGGTGATGCCGGACTGGTGCATGATCCTGGTGTGCGGAGGGCTGGCGGCATTGCTGGGGTTCTCCGTGCTCCTATGCGCGATGATCCTTGATGATCGTCGTGATGCTGCGGCTCGGGTGTTAGCTCTCTGCGGTGGCGGTGATCATGAGGATTAAGTGCGGTGTCGGATGCTAACTGCTGTCAATGTGCTGGAGGCAGCTTGTACCCGAGTGATTACCCACTAATCTCTCCTTCAGAGACTGTGGTGTGCTAGGGTGTGTTCAGTTAAGTGCAAAATGTGCACGTGGATTTGCAATTTAGTGCACGAGGTCGAGGGGTTGTGGTTGTGAGTCTGCTGTTACGGTGCTGCGTGAATAAAAATCTCTGACATGAAGAGACGTATGCTGCAACAACTCAGGGAAAGAAAATCTCACTTCAAAATTTACTGTGAGCGAAAATAGTTAATCAAAATTAACACCAGTACAAACTACTCACATTAATTGAAACCAAATATTTAATTAACCACACAAATCTAGGACACAACGCTTAAGTTGCAACACATACATAAATGCTGGAATAATGAATATAGTAGTGACGTCTACAATGAAAACGGTAAATGGACAGGGTCCTGAGAAAACATCTCTGGTACTGGGTCACACTCCTCTTCTATCCTGGGAAGCGGATTGACTACTCGGTGGATGCGCCTCTCCTGGTCGGGACTCAGTGGTCTGCCAATGGCTATCTGAGGATATAAATCAGCGAGGCTCTGGAGATAACCCATTACCCGCTGGGTCAAACGCTCTTGCGCGATGACATACTGGCAAGGTTGGCCAGCACTGGGTCTCTCTCAATTCGTCCACCAGGAAAAGAGGTTACTTCTCCGGGTGCTGCGCGACTCGGAAAGTAATAATACCCTCGTTCGCTGGCATAGGGTACCGCGAATCAAAGGTGAGCAAGTGCTTCGTACGCAACAGCTTCTATGGCCATATGCGGAGTCGGCATAGATTTCCCCACGAAGGAGACTTCCGTTGGGTCTTGGTTTGGGTTTGTGGGAGGGATCTGCACCACTGCCCAATATTTCGAGGTGGAGGGGGTGATCCTCGATTTGAGCAACTCGTACTGGGAAGGATGGATATCACTCATGGTACTGCAGGTAAAGTCCCACAATATTTTAACAAAGCTACCTGGGGTGGCATCCGGGGTTCTCAGATAAATACTAGGGCTTGGCATGGCAAAGAAATGGCTGTGAGTGTTGTGCACAAGGTGAGGGACATTTGGTAAGGTCACGGGGTGGCCTTTTATATAACATTGGGGCTGGGTTATTTACCGCGGTGAGGGGCAACTAGTTTGTCGGTTCTGCTCTATGGGGTCGGGGTCAATGCCACAGATACACATATCTCACAAAAGTGATGTATTACTGTGGTTATCTTCGGGGTGGTTTTTGGTATCCGTGTCCGGTATTAAAAGCGTAACCGTACGCCAACATCCTAATGCATGTCTACTATTCAAAACAGAGGCACACCAGCAGGCTACATTAATTATGGCGATACAGGATCACATAATTACATGGCGTAGAAATACTAAGGCTTGGTACTACTCGAGTGACTTAGTCTACCTCATTAATATCTAAGCGGGCGTGCCTTGTGGACGCCGAGGCTTCTCCACGGGTTTCACCGTCGGGGTTAGCTGGAGGGGGTTGAGGAACTGCAGGGTCGGGGTAGCGATGATGACCATCGCGGGGGTTGTTGGCCACAATCCCGTTGGAGCGTGTTCCCAAAAGGCGACGAAGCACTTCTGGGGACACCAAAGTATTTTGGTCGATGGCTGGGGCAGATCTCAAGGACTCGATTGGTTGTCCGAACAACACGACTGGGTTGTCGGCGTCGGGCTCATCTTCTCCTCTTGCTGGAGCTCGGCGGATCAGTTCTCCACGAGCCGCGATCAGATAAAGGGTGATTTGATCGAACAGTTCCTCTAGTGCACTTACATTGCGCACCAGATGCAACAATGCAGGATCCATCTTGTGATCTCCGTTGGCAACCTGGGGGGGCCTACCATACCCGTCACGGCTGGGGTAGTAGTAGAAAGAGCGACAGTTAACTCTGGGCGACAAGTGCCGGAGTTGAACTATAGCCTCTCGAGCAGCTAGTTGGATGGCTTGTGGCTCAAAGGAAGTTGTCCTTCCGGTGAACCTCAGAGGGCGTTAAGCGATAGACCCCTGCCATAGACATGCACAGTGGCCCAGAATTGACGGCTCTAGCCGCTCATGGGTCCTTGGTACACAACATATTCTGGGGGCTCTTCTAATGCAAAGGCACGGCGGGTGAGGTTTGCTAGCACGGTCACAAAACCTCCAAGGTTGGTTGCTGTGGTCTCATTGTGCATGATGGGTCCGGGCATTATGTCTCAGTTTGGGGAAGAGGCTGTGTTGTGCTGAGTTGTGGCTAGCGTGCCCTTTTATAGAAAAAGGGGACGGAGTCTTCCTTCACACGCTTGCGAAGGAGACAATTTAGGCGTCGGTCACTGGCGCGTGTTCGATAGGCTAGGCTAATAGGTTGGGCACCGACTGCCAAAAAGGCGTCGAGGTCACTGTGTGGCTATCTTACACGAGAAGCTTGGCTGGGGTTAGGTTAAGGTCTGGTGGGTTGGTTAACCTAGGTTTTTCGACCTGGCTAAGATAGGATTAGCCATTGGTCAGCCTGGCTCTGATACCTAGGTTGTCAGGACCGGATTTTCGGGATATAGATTTCCCAGAAAATGGCCCTTGTGCTCACCAGCCCCAGGATTACTGTTAGCTGATGAGGCACCAACTTGATACAGAAATTCCAAGCAAAATACAAAATGTGTAGCACAAGGCCATTCTGGCCTATGAGTACAACAATTGGTTTCTAGTGGCTGACGGTGGAAGCGGTTTGTGGTTCATCTGCGTCTATGGGACTCCATTTCCCATAGGAACAGCTGACCAGGATAACTCCTATCTTCGCGAGGCTCCTGTCACCATTGCGTGGGTTCCGGGGCTGTCATCGCAATGCTCCTCTCCATGCGAGAAATCTGGCGAAGACAATAGCCAGGGACAAGCCAGTGAGTACTTTTGAATGTACTCGCAAACATTATGAACACAGGTGTAATATAACAAATGATAATCATGCTCTGAAATATCCTATGGTCACAACATCAGTCACAAAAATAAAATCCATGATGCACGCAAGCAGGATATTCATATACAACATGAATATGTAATAGGGGAGTGGAAATAGAATGCACCGATCGGGTGTGTGAAGCGACGCCTCGAAAGGATAATGATATAAAGCATGCCTCAGTTGGGCGTCTGAGCGACACCACATAAAGGGCTTATAAGTGAAATAAGTAACAAACATGCCACGATCGAGGCGTGCATGCGACACCACATAAAGGGCTTATAAAATAAATAAATAACAAGCATGCCACGATGGGCGTCTCAGCGACACCACATAAAGGGCTTATAAAATAAATAAATAAATAACAAGCATGCCACAGTCGGGCGTCTCAGCGACACCACATAAAGGGCTTATAAAATAAATAAATAACAAGCATGCCACAGTCGGGCGTCTCAACGACACCACATAAAGGGCTTATAAGAGAATAATCATAGTGAATATCCAGGAGGTAGTACCGTCCCAGGGATACGCAATAATTCGAATGATGTAAATGGTTAGTTCATAACAATAGTAATCATAATCATCATAAATAACAAGTCACGATCCATGTTCTGGTTTAGCAGTTTCTCCTCCGAAGACTGACACTAAGACCGACACTTGACCCATCCAAGAATGTAGTCCTTAACCATGGACACGGCTATTCGAATATATATAACCTCTGCAGAGGGTGTACTCTTTACCCACGAGTAACAGATTCCTTTAGTCCATCGGGACTAATTCCGTCCATGGTCTTTTAATTGAAAACACACCTGACTCGTGAGATAAGTTAGTATAAACCAATGCAAAAACCTTATCATACTATACTGTAGCAAATCACTAAAATTATTATTGAACATTGCATACTAAATGCCTCTGCATATTTAATTGTCCTATCCTCAAATAGAATCATTAAACAAGCAAACATATGCAAACAATGCAAACATAACAGCAATCTGTCCAAACAGTACAGTCTGTAAAGAATGCAAGATTCATCATACTTCCCTAACTTCAAAAATTATGAAAGAAAATTCCCACTGTAGTAAATTTATCAGAGCTTATTATGCAAAAGTTTTAAACATTTTATCACATTCTTTTCTAGGTAATTTTTGCAACAGCGGTAAACTTTCTGTTTTCAAACAGCAACATATATACTTCAAAATAAGCATAGTAAAGGCTATCCTTGACATTTTTATTGAAAATAAAGATGAAAAACATTATTCTGAATAACATCAAGCAAATAATATCAAAATAAATTGACGCTCCAAGCAAAACACATATCATGTGGTGAACAAAAATATAGCTCCAAGTAAAGTTACCGATGAACGAAGACGAAAACAGGGGATGCCTTCTGGGGCATCCCCAAGCTTAGGATCTTGGTTGTCCTTGAATATTACCTTGGGGTGCCTTGGGCATCCCCAAGCTTAGGCTCTTTCCACTCCTTATTCCATAGTCCATCGAATCTTCACCCAAAACTTGAAAACTTCACAACACAAAACTTAACAGAAAATCTCGTGAGCTCCGTTAGCGAAAGAAAAAAACCCACCACTTAGAGGTACTGTAATGAACACATTATTTATTTTTATTGGTGTTAAACCTACTGTATTCCAACTTCTCTATGGTTTATAAACTATTTTACTAGCCATCGATTCATCAAAATAAGCAAACAACACACGAAAAACAGAATCTGTCAAAAACAGAACAGTCTGTAGTAATCTGTATCAAATGCAAATTTCTGGAACTCCAAAAATTCTAAAATAAATTGGTGGACCTGAGGAATTTTTCTAGTAATCATATTCAAAAAGAATCAACTAAATAGCACTCTCCAGTAAAAAGTTGGAGCTAATCTCGTGAGTGCTAAAGTTTCTGTTTTTTTACAGCATGATTATAAAAACTTCACCCAAGTCTTCCCAAAGGTTCTACTTGGCACAAACACTAATTAACAAATAAAACCACATCTTAACAGAATCTAGATGTATTATTTATTACTAAACAGAACCAAAAATCAAGAAACTAAAATAAAATTGGGTTGCCTCCCAACAAGCGCTAACGTTTAATGCCCCTAGCTAGGCATGATGATTTCAATGATGCTCACACAAAAGATAGGAATTGAAACATAAAGAGAGCATCATGAAGAATATGACTAGCACATTTAAGTCTAACCCACTTCCTATGCATAGGGATTTTGTGATCAAACAACTTATGGGAACAATAATCAACTAGCATAGGAAGGCAAAACAAGCATAACTTCAAAACTTTAAGCACAAAGAGAGGAAACTTGATATTATTGCAATTCCTACAAGCATATGTTCCTCCCTCATAATAATTTTAAGTAGCATCATGAATTAATTCAACCATATAACCAGCACATAAAGCATTCTTTTCATGATCTACAAGCATAGTAAATTTACTACTCTCCACATAAGCAAAATTCTTCTCATTCGGGATAGTGGGAGTATTATAAGAGACTTGAATACTATAAATTGTTTCAACATTAAAAGAGTAAAGTTCAGAAAAAGGGTAATCATAATCATGACAATTTTTTTAGATATAATCATCACTACTCTTTATAGCATAAGTTTCATCACAATAATCATCATAAGTAGCAACTTTGTTCTCATCATAATCAATTGAAACCTCTTCCGAAATAGTGGATACATCACTAAATAAAGTCATGACCTCTCCAAATCCACTTTAATAAATATTATAAAATCCAACATCCTCCAAAATAGTGGGATCATTACTTCCTAAAGTTGACACTCTTCCAAACCCACTTTCATAAATATAATCATCATAAGTAGAAGGCATGCTATCATCATAACAACTTTGCATATCAAAACTTGAGAGGCTAAAAATATCATCTTTATTAAACATGTCATCTCCAAGCTTGGGACAAACATTAATTGCAGCAAATATATTCTCAAATATGTCATTCTCATCAAACATAGCTTCCCCAAGCTTGAGCCTTTTCATAACATAAGCATACTCACTCTCATCATTAATAGTATTGATAGCACCAATAGTATAGCAATTATGATATTCTTCCAAGCAAGTGCCAAAAAGATTTTCAAGATCATAAGAAGTATCATTATCTTCCCAATCATAATCATCACAACAAGCAATAGGCATAACGAGATCATCATCAAGTGCATCATCTTCCAGAATTATTTTTGATACATTTTCATGAGGCACGACAATAATAGGAGCAACATTATTTGGGAGAGATACCTTTTTACCTTTCTTCCTTTTTCTTTTTATCTTCTTCACCACATCATGTGTGGGTTCAATCCTCTTTTTGGAGCTCCTTATTAATGAGATTGGTTGAATAGAAGGCTCCTCCTCGTTACCTGATTCATCATAAGAAATAATAGGAGGATATTGGGAAGTCTCTTCCCTTTCGTTAGTATTCTCTTCATCTTCTATTTGTTTTCTTCTCTTTTTGTAATTGGCAATATAAGGATTTTGTCAGGACCGGATTTTCGGGATATCAGTTTCCCAAAAAATGGCCCTTGTGCTCACCAGCCCCAGGATTACTGTTAGCTGACGAGGCACCAACTTGATACAGAAATTCCAAGAAAAATACAAAATGTGTAGTACAAGGCCATTCTGGCCTATGAGTACAACAATTGGTTTCTAGTGGCTGATGGCGGAAGCGGTTTGTGGTTCATCTACGTCTATGGGACTCCATTTCCCACAGGAACAGCTAACCAGGATAACTCCTATCTTCGCGAGGCTGCTGTCACCATTGCGTGGGTTCCGGGGCTGTCATTGTAATGCTCCTCTCCATGCGAGAAATCTGGCCAAGACAATAGCCAGGGACAAGCTAGTGAGTACTTTTGAATGTACTCGCAAACATTATGAACCATGTATAATATAACAAATTATAATCATGCTCTGAAATATTCTACGGTCACAACGTCAGTCACAAAAGTAAAATCCATGATGCAAGCAAGCAGGTTATTCATATACAACAGAATATGTAATAGGGGAGTGGAAATAGAATGCACTGATCGGGTGTCTGAAGCGACACCTCGAAAGGATATGATATAAAGCATGCCTCAGTTGGGCGTCTGAGCGACACCACATAAAGGGCTTGTAAGTCAAATAAGTAACAAACATGCCATAGTTGGGCGTCTGTGCGACACCACATAAAGGGCTTATAAAATAAATAAATAACAAGCATGCCACAGGTGGGCGTCTCAACGACACCACATAAAGGGCTTATAAAATAAATAAATAAGAAGCATGCCACAGTCGGGCGTCTCAGCGACACCACATAAAGGGCTTATAAAATAAATAAATAACAAGCATGCCACAGTCGAGCGTCTCAGCGACACCACATAAAGGGCTTATAAGAGAATAATCATAGTGAATATCCAGGAGGTAGTACCGTCCCAGGGACACTCAATAATTCGAATGATGTAAATGGTTAGTTCATAACAATAGTAATCATAATCATCATAAATCACAAGTCATGATCCATGTTCTGGTTTAGCAGTTTCTCCTTCGAAGACCGACACTAAGACCGACACTTGACCTATCCCAAACTGTAGTCCTTAACCATGGACACGGCTATTCGAATAGACATAACCTCTGCAGAGGGTGTACTCTTTACCCACGAGTAACGGATTCCTTTAGTCCATCGGGACTAATTCTGTCCACGGCCGTTTAATTGAAAACACACCTGACCGTACACACCAGCCTAACTCACCGGTGTCTGGAATCACCCATGACACCCGCTAAGCAAAACTCTAAGTGGGGAGGCTACAACCTCGATTAGCATGGGATCACAAAATTTATAACGCAGCAAGAAACTAGGGAGCTACCCCTCGGCTCCAACCGGAAACACCCATGCCCCGGACCAGGTGGCATGCCTACGGATCTGGCCGGTATCTTCTACCATGGCCTCTCTGTACGGTGTGTGCTAGGAAAGGGTTGACAACTTATTGAACCGTACCCTACCTATGGCAGGGACAAGTGGTAGTACGAGACAAGTATGGGGGTTACTGGAACAAGACTCGATCTACGGCCGACTTAGGAGGTTTAAGTATTCCCTGCATGATTAGCATAACAAATATGTTTCAACCAATGACAGAATCACCACTCCTCATACCTCACTATGCCATACCGGACACAACCGTCTCGACGAAGACTGGGGACAAGCTCGTGTCTACCCAAGACAGAGGCTTTCCCGGATTCCTTCCGGTAGGCATGAAAGGCAAACGAGGGCGATTACTATGACAACGTATCAAATTCCAATAGCACGGAATCATCAATATGTACTTATGAGTATGTTCATATCATCACATAAAATAACGAAAACTCTGAGACATGGGGTGTTGTAACCGTATCAAATAACACACGACAATATTATGCTAGGGTTCAGAATGCTTGCCTTCAAGTTGTGGAGAGGCAGGGTGCATTCCAAAACTTTTGAGAGTTTTCTTCTATCTCCAAAAATCTCTGGGTTTACGCCTCCACTTACGCCAGCGTGGATCTGCTCGTGGGTCACTGACAGTGGGTCCCTTGGGCCCACTAGTCAGGTTTGACCAGTCGCCCGCCTCCTTCCTTCTTTGTCCGAGTTCGGTGCACAGCGGCTCCCCACTGGGTTCTGAGGGCGGGGATGGATCCGCCAATCCAGGGCGGTCCTCCCGGTGGTCGCTAGGTTGGCGGGGGTGGAGAGGATCGCCAGCGGCGAGCTCCGCGGCGGAGGTGGCTTTGGGAGGAATTGGGGGTTTGGGCTAGGGTGGCTCCCGGTTGAGGCTGAGGGGTTGGGTGGCTCCGCACAATCAAGGGGAGTCGGGTGGTGGCGCTGGATGGACGGGGGAGGGCCTACTCGCGATGAACGGAGCCGGGGCGTGGCGGCGGCCGGACTGGTCGGAGTCGAGGAAGAAAGCCTTCCCTCCATCGATTGCTGGCCGTGGGGGCTCTAGGGGGATGGCTTGAGGTTGCCTGCGGGCTTAGACGAGCTCAGGGTTTCCTTTTATAGCGGTTGAGGTCGGTTGACGGTGGCCGTAGATAGGATCAACGGCGAACCGCTGTTCTGTAGCTGCAGGGCGACGTGGCGGCGACGTGCACTAGCAAATGAGCTCGGGGATGAGCTCGAGCTGTTCCAGGGGCAGCTGGCGCGCGACTTTGGCTCGGGCGGCGCCGTCCATGGCAGAGGCTGTCGGAGCGGCGGTGGCGGCTTGCGGTGGTGGCGCTGTAGGGCGCCAGGAGGGGGCAAGGGCGGCTCTGCGATGAGGGAGGGGTCGGGTGCGTTGGCTGCGAGTGGCCAAGGATCAGAACGAGCGCGGGAGAGGGCGGCAGTGAGACGCGGCGGCTCGGTGCACGCGCGTGCAAAACGTGCGTTCTGGGCGCGCCCAGAGCACGCACGCGAGGTGCTCGGCAAAATGCCAATGCTTGCCAGGGGGCTCTATTCCATATGTGGTTTAGCAGGGTGGGGTTATGGACTAAGCTAGAGCCATGAGACATGCTGGTTAGGCAAAGCAAGCAGGTTAAAAAAAATGCAAAATAGGGTTCATGCCAATTCTGTTCATGCACTCAAGGTGTTTGACAGAATGCTATGGTCTCCTAGGCATCTCTTGGGGTGGCCAAAATCTCCAGATCCTAGTCTCTTTAGATGTAGGTGATGGTGGCAAGGTTAGTTTGGCAAAAATAGAAACTTGTTAGTGCAAGTTTTTGAGAAAACCAATTCTGGACAGAAAGTAAAAGCTATAATTGCATGAACTAAAAATACTCCAAAAGGCCCATTCTCCTGGACTTAAGGGTTTGGTAGGGAGGACTATAAGCAGGAAAAGGCTCATGGGCAATAGAGCAAAATAAATTAGGGTTGCAGTAGAAAAAGCCAATCTGGTCCAGAGAGCAAAAGAGGATGATTTGCTCAAATTTTTCAAAGAACACCAGTGGGTTTTTGCATAAAGTTGAATTATATGCATCTACTGACATCTCCAATTTTTGGTGGGAATTTTAATGAAGTATTTAAATAGGTTGTAGTGCAAAATTACCAACTGGACCAGTTTTGAAAATTTGGGGTAGAGCTCAAAATTTCCAATGAATAAAATATATTTTTGCATAAAAGAGATTTAAAAACATCACATGACATCCCCAAATTTTGGTGAAAATTTTAAATGCATTTATCAAATGGTTGTAGTGCAAAAGAGGCTCTAAAACTTATGGGAACCCATTTTAAAGGAATAAAGGTTAGGAAAAATAATTGCAGAAATAATTCCATTGATAAAAAGAAATGGCTTTAGCATGATACAAAAGTCCAACAATATCTTTGAAAGTTTTCCACCTAGAAGGAAAAACTCAAGGAAAATCAGAAGGACAGAGTGGTCTGATATTAAAAGTTAAACCAGAAAATAATTTTTTTAATTTCCTGGCAAAATTTTAATTAATAAATCATGGTTAAATTTTTGGGGTGTTACAGATTTTCAATGCAATTCACCGCACAATACATATAAATCTTCTCTAGACCAAAACCAAGAAGTTTGTAACGGGCAAATTCTGGAATATAATTAGTTAAACGTTTCATTTCTTCCGCAACCCGTAAGCAAGCTAAGTTCATTATAATGTGCAAGGGAAATCAAGTCATCACAATTTTTGGACACGATTAGATCGTGAAACAATTTGCATAGGATAGTTAAATGACCCCGTTCATTGCAAAGTTCACAAGTATGGCTAAGAAAATTTAAATCTTCAGCACAAACATCTAACCTTTCTTGCAACAATTTAGTTTCTAAGTGCTTATGCCTCTTGCAATATCTATCTTCCATATTTTGTGTGTACTTGCAAACCCAATGCACTCCATAAAAATTGACATGTTTATAGGAGACATTTTCATCATAACTGGTTCAATCATCATTAGTACCATGGATATTCAAGGAGTTCATACTAACAACATTGCAATCATGCTCATCATTCAAAGATTCAGTGCCAAACATTTTAATACATTCTTCTTCTAACACTTTGGCACAATTTTCCTTTCCATCATACTCACGAAAGATATGAAAAAGATGAAGCGTATGAGGCAAACTCAATTCCATTTTTTATAGTTTTCTTTTATAAAATAACTAGTGCTAAAACAAGAAACAAAAAGATTCGATTGCAAGATCTAAAGATATAACTTCAAGCACTCACCTCCCGACAGCGGCGCCAGAAACTGCTTGATGTCTACTACACAACCTTCTTCTTGTAGACGTTGTTGGGCCTCCAAGTGCAGAGGTTTGTAGGACAGTTGCAAATTTCCCTCAAGTGGATGACCTAAGGTTTATCAATCCGTAGGAGGCGTAGGATGAAGATGGTATCTCTCAAGCAACCCTACAACCAAATAACAAAGAGTCTCTTGTGTCCCCAACACTCCCAATACAATGGTAAATTGTATAGGTGCACTAGTTCGGCGAAGAGATGGTGATACAAGTGCAATATGGATGGTAGATATAGGTTTTTGTAATCTGAAAATATAAAAACAGCAAGATAGCAAGTGGTAAAAGTGAGCGTAAACGGTATTGCAATGCTAGGAAACAAGGCCTAGGGTTCATACTTTCACTAGTGCAAGTTCTCTCAACAATAATAACATAATTGGATCATATAACTATCCCTCAACATGCAACAAAGAATCACTCCAAAGTCACTAATAGCGGAGAACAAACGAAGAGATTATGGTAGGGTACGAAACCACCTTGATGTCTACTACACAACCTTCTTCTTGTAGACGTTGTTGGGCCTGCAAGTGCACAGGTTTGTAGGACAGTAGCAAATTTCCCTCAAGTGGATGACCTAAGGTTTATCAATCTGTAGGAGGCGTAGGATGAAGATAGTCTCTCTCAAGCAACCCTGCAACCAAATAACAAAGAGTCTCTTGTGTCCCCAACACGCCCAATACAATGGTAAATTGTATAGGTGCACTAGTTCAGCGAAGAGATGGTGATACAAGTGCAATATGGATGGTAGATATAGGTTTTTGTAATATGAAGATATAAAAACAGCAAGGTAGCAAGTGGTAAAAGTGAGCGTAAACGGTATTGCAATGCTAGGAAAAAAGGCCTAGGGTTCATACTTTCACTAGTGCAAGTTCTCTCAACAATAATAACATAATTGGATCATATAACTATCCCTCAACATGCAACAAAGAGTCACTCCAAAGTCACTAATAGCGGATAACAAACGAAGAGATTATGGTAGGGTACGAAACCACCTTGATGTCTACTACACAACCTTCTTCTTGTAGACGTTGTTGGGCCTGCAAGTGCACAGGTTTGTAGGACAGTAGCAAATTTACCTCAGGTGGATGACCTAAGGTTTATCAATCCGCGATAGGCGTAGGAGGAAGATGGTCTCTCTCAAACAACCCTGCAACCAAATAACAAAAAGTCTCTTGTGTCCCCAACACACCCAATACAATGGTAAATTGTATAGGTGCACTAGTTCGGTGAAGAGATGGTGATACAAGTGCAATATGGATGGTAGATATAGGTTTTTGTAATCTGAAAATATAAAAACAGCAAGGTAACAAGTGATAAACGTGAGTGTAAACGGTATTGCAATGATAGGAAACAAGGCCTAGGGTTCATACTTTCACTAGTGTAAGTTCTCTCAACAATAATAACATAGATAGATAATATGACAAGCCCTCAACATGCAACAAAGAGTCACTCCGAAGCCACTAATAGCGGAGAACAAACGTAGAGATTATGGTAGGGTATGAAACCACCTCAAAGCTATTCTTTCAGATCGATCTATAAAAGAGTTCGTACTAGAATAACACCTTAAGATACAAATCAATCAAAACCCTAATGTCACCTAGATACTCCAGTGTCACCTCAAGTATCCGTGGGCATGATTATATGATATGCATCACACAATCTCAGATTCATCCAACCAACATAATGAAGGAAATATGCCCTAGAGGCAATAATAAAGTTATTATTTATTTCCTTATATCATGATAAATGTTTATTATTCATGCTAGAATTGTATTAACCGGAAACATAATACATGTGTGAATACATAGACAAACAGTGTCACTAGTATGCCTCTACTTGACTAGCTCGTTAATCGAAGATGGTTATGTTTCCTAAACCATAGACATGAGTTGTCATTTGATTAACGGGATCACATCATTAGGAGAATGATCTGATTGACATGACCCATTCCGTTAGCCTAGCACTTGATCGCTTTAGTATGTTGCTATTGCTTTCTAAATGACTTATACATGTTCCTGTAAATATGAGAATATGAAACACACGTTTACCGGAGTAACACTTTGGTTACTACCAAAATTCACAAAGTAACTGGGTGATAATAAAGGAGTACTACGGTGTCTCCAAAGGTACTTGTTGGGTTGGCGTATTTGAGATTAGGTTTTGTCACTCCGATTGTCGGAGAGGTATCTCTGGGCCTTCTCGGTAATACACATCACATAAGCCTTGCAACCATTACAACTAATGAGTTAGTTGTGAGATGATGTATTACGAACGAGTAAAGAGACTTACCAGTAACGAGATTGAACTAGGTATTGGATACCCACGATCGAATCTCGGGCAAGTAACATACCGATGACAAAGGGAACAACATATGTTGTTATGCGGTTTGACCGATAAAGATCTTCGTAGAATATGTAGGAACCAATATGTGCATCCAGATTTCGCTATTGGTTATTGACCGGAGACATGTCTCGGTCATGTCTACATTGTTCTCGAACCGTAGGGTCCGCACGCTTAAGGTTTCGATGATAGTTATATTATGAGTTTATGAGTTTTGATGTACCGAAGGAGTTCGGAGTCCCGGATGAGATCGGGGACATGACGAGGAGTCTCGAAATGGTCGAGACGTAAAGATCGATATATTGGACGACTATATTCGGAGTTCGGAAAGGTTCCGAGACATTCGGGTATTTTTCGGAGTACCGGAGAGTTACGGGAATACGTATTGGGCCTTATTGGGCCATACGGGAAAGAAGGAAAAGGGCCTCAAGGGTGGCCGCACCTTCCCTTGGTCTGGTCCGAATTGGACTAGGGAAGTGGGCGCCTCTTCCTTCCTTCTCCTTTTCCTTCCCTTTCCTTCTCTCCTACTCCTACTACATGGAAGGTTTCCTAGTTGGACTAGGAAGGGGGAATCCTACTCCGGTGGGAGTAGGACTCCCCTATGGCGCCTCCTCCCTAGGCCGGCCTCCTCCTCCCTCCCTCCTTTATATACGGGGCAGGGGCACCCCATGAACACACAAGTTGATCCTTGAGATCGTTCCTTAGCCGTGCGGTGCCCCTCCACCATATTCCACCTCGGTCATATCATATCGGTGCTTAGGCGAAGCCCTGACCAGTAGAACATCAAGATCGTCACCACGCCGTCAGGCCGACGGAACTCCCTCTCCCGGAGCTTTGCTTTGGATCGGAGCCCGAGGAGCGTCATCGAGCTGAACGTGTGCCAAGAACTCGGGAGGCGCCGTAGTAACGGCGCTGGGATCAGCTGGATCGCGAGGACAACGTCGACTACTTCCTCTACGCCAGATCGACTCGGCGGCGCCGGAGTACCGGCGTGGGGATCGGCTGGATCGCGAGGAGAACGGACGACTACTTCCTCTACGTTGTGATCGCGTCCGCTTTGGTCTACGAGTGCGTAGACAATACTCTCCCTCTCGTTGCTATGCATCACCATGATCTTGCGTGTGCGTAGGAATTTTTTGAAATTACTACGTTCTCCAACGATGGCATCCGAGCCTGGTTTTATGCGTTGATGTCATATGCACGAGTAGAACACAAGTGAGTTGTGGGCGATACAAGTCATACTGCCTACCAGCATGTCATACTTTGGTTCAGCGGTATTGTGAGATGAAGCGGCCCGGACCGACATTACGCCAGACGCCACGCGAGACTGGTTTCACTGCTACGAGCACTCGTGCTTAAAGGTGGCTGGCGGGTGTCTGTTTCTCTCACTTTAGTTGAACTGAGTGTGGCTACGCCCGGTCCTTGAGAAGGTTAAAACGGAGTCTATTTGTGAAAGTATCGTTGTGGTTTTGATGCGTAGGTAAGAACGGTTCTTGCTCAGCCCGTAGCAGCCACGTAAAACTTGCAACAACAAAGTAGAAGACGTCTAACTTGTTTTTGCAGGGCATGTTGTGATGTGATATGGTCAAGACGTGATGCTATATTTTATTGTATGAGATGATCATGTTTTGTAACCGAGTTATCGGCAACTGGCGAGAGCCATATGGTTGTCGCTTTATTGTATGAAATGCAACGCATCTGTAATTGCTTTACTTTATCACTAAGCGGTAGCGATAGTCGTAGAAGCAACATATGGCGTGGCGACAACAATGCTACGATGGAGATCAAGGTGTCGGCGCGGTGGCGATGGTGATCACGACGGTGCTTCGGAGATGGAGATCACAAGCACAAGATGATGATGGCCATATCATATCACTTATATTGATTGCATGTGATGTTTATCCTTTATGCATCTTATCTTGCTTTGATTGTGGTAGCATTATAAGATGATCTCTCACTAAAATTATCAAGAAGTGTTCTCCTTGAGTATGCACCGTTGCCAAAGTTCGTAGTACCCGGACACCACGTGATGATCGGGTGTGATAAGTTCTACGATCCATCTACAACGGGTGCAAAAACAGTTGCACACGCAGAATACTCGAGTTAAACTTGACGAGCCTAGCATATAACAGATATGGCCTCGGAACACGGAGACCGAAAGGTCGGCGTGAATCATATAGTAGATATGATCAACATAGTGATGTTCACCATTGAAACTACTCCATCTCACGTGATGATCGGGACATGGTTTAGTTGATTTGGATCACGTAATCACTTAGATGACTAGAGAGATGTCTGTCTAAGTGGGAGGTTTTTAATATGATTAATTAAAACTTTAATTTATCATGAACTTAGTCCTGGTAGTATTTTGCAAATTATGTTGTAGATCCATAGCTCGTACTGTTGCTTCCCTATGTTTTTATATGTGTTCCTAGAGAAAATTGTATTGAAAAATGTTAGTAGCAATGATGCGGATTGGATCTGTGATCCGAGGTTTATCCTCATTGCTGCATCGGAAGAATTATGTCATTAATGCTCCGCTAGGTGACATTCCTATTGCAGGAGTAAATGCAGACTTTATGAACGTTTGTCTAGCTCAATATGATGACTACTTGATAGTTTAGTGCACCATACTTAACGGCTTAGAATCGGGACTTCAAAGGCGTTTTGAACATCATGGACCATATGAGATGTTCCAGAGTTGAAGTTAATATTTCAAGCAAATACCCGAGTTGAGAGATATGAAATCTCCAACAAAGTTCTATAGCTAAAAGATGGAGGAGAATCGCTCAACTAGTGAGCATGTTCTCGATTGTCCGGGTACTTCAATCGCTTGAATCAAGTGGGAGTTAATCTTCGAGATAAGATAGTGATTGACAGAATTCTCTAGTCACCATCACTAAGTTACTAGAACTTCGTGATGAACTATAGTATGCAAGGGATGACGAAAGCGATTCCCGAGCTCTTCGTGATGTTGAAATCGACGAAGGTAGAAATCAAGAAAGAGCATCAAGTGTTGATGATTGACAAGACCACTAGTCTCAAGGAAAAGGGCAAAGGGAAGAAGGGGAACTTCAAGAAGAGCGGCAAGCAAGTTGCTGCTCGAGTGAAGAAGCCCAAGTCTGGACCTAAGCACGAAACTAAGTGCTTTTGCTGCAATGGAACTGGTCACTAGAAGCGGAACTACCCCAAGTTTTTGGCGGATAAGAAGGATGGCAAAGTGAACAAGGTTATATTTGATATACTGAGTTATTGATGTGTGCCTTACTAGTGTTTATAGTAGCCCTGAGTATTTGATACTCGTTCGGTTGCTAAGATTAGTAACTCGAAACAGGAGTTCTGAGAATAAACAGAGACTAGTTAAAGGGGAAGTGACGATGAGTGTTGGAAGTAGTTCCAAGATTGATATGATCATCATCGCACACTCCCTATACTTTCGGGATTAGTGTTAAACCTAAATAAATGTTATTTGGTGTTTGCGTTGAGCATGAATATGATTTGATCATGTTTATTGCAAAACGGTTATTCATTTAAAGTCAAAGAATAATTGTTGTTACATTTAAATGAATAAAACCTTCGATGGTCATACACCCAATGAAAATAGTTTTCAAAAGCGGTTATTCATTTAAAGTCAAAGAATAATTGTTGTTACATTTAAATGAATAAAACCTTCAATGGTCATACACCCAATAAAAATAGTTTGTTGGATCTCGATCATAGTGATACACATATTCATGATATTGAAACCAAAAGATGCAAAGTTAATAATGATAGTGCAACTTGTTTGTGGCAATCGCCGTTTAGGTCATATTGGTGTAAAGCGCATAAAGAAAATCCATCTTGATGGACTTTTGGAATCACTTGATTATGAATCATTTGATGCTTGCGAACCGTGCCTTTTGGGCAAGATGACTAAAACTCCGTTCTCGGAACAATGGAACAAGCTCTTGACTTATTGGAAATAATACATACCGATGTATGAGATTCAATGAGTGTTGATGCTCGTGGCAAGTATCATTATTTTCTAACCTTCACAGATGATTTGAGCAGATATGCGTATATCTTCTTGATGAAACATAAGTCTGAAATAGTTGAAAATTTCAAAGAATTTCAGAGTGAAGTAGAAAATCATCGTAACAAGAAAATAAAGTTTCTGCGATCTGATCGTGGAGATGAATATTTGAGTTACGAGTTTGGTCTTCAATTAAAACAAAGTGGAATAGTTTCACAGCTCACGCCACCTGGAACACCACAACGTTATGGTGTGTCCAAACGTCGTAACCGTACTTTATTTTGATATGGTGCGATCAATGATGTCTCTTACCGATTTACCACTATCTTTTTGGGGTTATGCATTAGAGACAGCTGCATTCACGTTTAATAGGGCACCATCTAAATCCGTTGAGACGACAACATATGAGCGTGGTTTAGCAAGAAACCCAAATTGACGTTTCTTAAAGTTTGGGGCTGCGATTCTTATGTGAAAAAGTTTCACCCTGATAAGCTCAAACCCAAATCGGAGAAGTGCGTCTTCATAGAATACCCAAAGGAAATAGTTGGGTACACCTTCTATCACAGATCCAAAGGCAAGATATTCGTTGCTAAAAATGGATCCTTTCTAGAGAAGGAGTTTCTCTCGAAAGAAGTGAGTGGGAGGAAAGTAGAACTTGATGAGGTAATCTGCACTGTACCCTTATTGGAAAGTAGTTCATCACGTAAATCAGTTCTGTGACAAATACACCAATTAGTGAGGAAGCTAATGATATTGATCATGAAACTTCAGATCAAGTTACTACTGAGAACCTCGTAGGTCTTCCAGAGTAAGATCCGCACTGCAGTGGTGTAGTAATCATGTTCGGAAGTCATGTTACTAGACCATGATGAACCTACGAACTATGAGGAAGCGATGATGAGCCCAGATTCATGAAATGGCTCGAGGCCATAAAATCTGAGATATGATCCAAGTAAGAGAACAAAGTATGGACTTTGATTGACTTGCTCGATGATCAGCAAGCCATGTTAAATAAATGGATCTTCAAGAGGAAGACGGACAGCGATAGTAGTGTTACTATCTACAAAGCTAGACTTGTCGAAAAAGGTTTTTGACAAAGTTCAAGATGTTGAATACAATGAGATTTTCTCACTCGTATCAATGCTTAAAAGTCTGTCCGAATCATGTTAGCAATTGCCACACTTTATGAAATCGGCAAATGGATGTCAAAACTGCATTCCTTAATGGATTTATTAAAGAAGAGTTGTATATGATGCAACCAGAAGGTTTTGTCGATCCTAAAGGTGTTAACGAAATATGCACGAGCTCAATGATCCATCTATGGACTGGTGCAAGCATCTCGGAGTTGGAATATACGCTTTGATAAGTTGATCAAAGCATATAGTTTTATCTGAGACTTGCGGTGAAGCCTGTATTTACTAGAAAGTGAGTGGGAGCACTACGGCATTTACGATAAGTATATGTGAATGACATATTGTTGATCGGAAATAATGTAGAATTATTACGCAAAGCATAAAGGAGTGTTTGAAAGGAGTTTTTTCAAGGAAAGACCTCGGTGAAGCTGCTTACATATTGAGCATCAAGATCTATAGAGATAGATCAAGGCGCTTGATAAGTTTTTCAATGAATACATACCTTGACAAGATTTTGAAGTAGTTCAAAATGGAACAGCCAAAGAAATAGTTCTTGCCTGTGTTACAAGGTGTGAGATTGAGTAAGACTCAAAACCGACCACGGCAGAAGATAGAAAGAGAATGAAAGTCATTCCCTATGCATCAGCCATAGGTTCTATAAAGTATGTCATCTTGTGTACGGATCTATTGCATACCCTACCACTATGCTTGGCAAGGAGTGCAATAGTGATCTAGGAGTAGATCAATGGACAGCGGTCAAAATTATCCTTAGTAGAATAAGGATATGTTTCTCGATTATGGAAGTGACAAAGGTTCATCGTAAAGGGTTACGTCGATGAAAGTTTTGACACCGATCTGGATGACTCTAAGTCACGATCTAGATACATATTGAAAATGGGAGCAATTAGCTAGAGTAGCTCCGTGCGAGCATTGTAGACATAGAGATTTGCAAAATACTTACGGCTCTGAATATGACAGACCCGTTGACTAAAATTATCTCACAAGCAAAACATGATCACACCTTAGTACTCTTTGGGTGTTAATCACATGGCGATGTGAACTAGATTACTGACTCTAGTAAACCCTTTGGGTGTTGGTCACATGTCGATGTGAACTATGGGTGTTAACCACATATAGATGTGAACTATTGATGTTAAATCACATGGCGATGTGAACTAGATTATTGACTCTAGTGCAAGTGGGAGACTGAAGGAAATATGCCCTAGAGGCAATAATAAAGTTATTATTTATTTCCTTATATCATGATAAATGTTTATTATTCATGCTAGAATTGTATTAACCGGAAACATAATACATGTGTGAATACATAGACAAGCAGTGTCACTAGTATGCCTCTACTTGACTAGCTCGTTAATCGAAGATGGTTATGTTTCCTAAACCATAGACATGAGTTGTCATTTGATTAACGGGATCACATCATTAGGAGAATGATCTGATTGACATGACCCATTCCGTTAGCCTAGCACTTGATCGTTTAGTATGTTGCTATTGCTTTCTTAATGACTTATACATGTTCCTGTAACTATGAGATTATGCAACTCCCGTTTACCGGAGGAACACTTTGGTACTACCAAACGTCACAACGTAATTGGGTGATCATAAAGGAGTACTACAGGTGTCTCCAAAGGTACTTGTTGGGTTGGCGTATTTCGAGATTAGGTTTTGTCACTCCGATTGCTCGGAGAGGTATCTCTGGGCCTTCTCGGTAATACACATCACATAAGCCTTGCAAGCATTACAACTAATGAGTTAGTTGTGAGATGATGTATTACGGAACGAGTAAAGAGACTTACCAAAGATGAGATTGAACTAGGTATTGGATACCCACGATCGAATCTCGGGCAAGTAACATACCGATGACAAAGGGAACAACATATGTTGTTATGCGGTTTGACCGATAAAGATCTTCGTAGAATATGTAGGAACCAATATGGGCATCCAGGTCCCGCTATTGGTTATTGATCGGAGTCGTGTCTCGGTCATGTCTACATTGTTCTCGAACCGTAGGGTCCGCACGCTTAAGGTTTCGATGACAGTTATATTATGAGTTTATGAGTTTTGATGTACCGAAGGAGTTCGGAGTCCCGGATGAGATCGGGGACATGACGAGGAGTCTCGAAATGGTCGAGACGTAAAGATCGATATATTGGACGACTATATTCGGAGTTCGGAAAGGTTCCGAGACATTCGGGTATTTTTCGGAGTACCGGAGAGTTACGGGAATACGTATTGGGCCTTATTGGGCCATACGGGAAAGAAGGAAAAGGGCCTCAAGGGTGGCCGCACCCCTTCCCTTGGTCTGGTCCGAATTGGACTAGGGAAGGGTGGCGCCCCCTTCCTTCCTTCTCCTTTTCCTTCCCTTTCCTTCTCTCCTACTCCTACTACATGGAAGGTTTCCTAGTTGGACTAGGAAAGGGGGAATCCTACTCCCGGTGGGAGTAGGACTCCCCTATGGCGCGCCTCCTCCCTAGGCCGGCCTCCTCCTCCCTCCCTCCTTTATATACGGGGGCAGGGGCACCCCATGAACACACAAGTTGATCCTTGAGATCGTTCCTTAGCCGTGTGCGGTGCCCCTCCACCATATTCCACCTCGGTCATATCATAGCAGTGCTTAGGCGAAGCCCTGCGTCGGTAGAACATCAAGATCGTCACCACGCCATTGTCTTGTGGAACTCCCTCTCCCGGAGCTTTGCTGGATCGGAGCCCGAGGAGGCGTCATCGAGCTGAACGTGTGCCAAGAACTCGAGGCGCCGGAGTAACGCGCTGGGATCGGCTGGATCGCGAGGAGAACGTCGACTACTTCCTCTACGTTGTGAGATCGACTCGAGGCGCCGAGTAACGGCGTTGGGATCGGCTGGATCGCGAGGAGAACGTCGACTACTTCCTCTACGTTGTGATCGCTTCCGCTTTGGTCTACGAGTGCGTGAGACAATACTCTCCCCTCTCGTTGCTATGCATCACCATGATCTTGCGTGTGCGTAGGAAATTTTTTGAAATTACTACGTTCTCCAACACATAAAAGTACTTCAAAGAGTGCCCCAAAGTTTCTACCGGAGAATCAAGAAAACATGTGCCAACCCCTATGCATAGGTTCATGGGCGGAACCCGCAAGTTGGTCAGCAAAACATACATCAAGTGGCACATGATATCCCATTGTCACCACAGATAAACACGACAAGACATACATCAAGTGTTCTCATAAAAGACTCAATCCGGTAAGATAACTTCAAAGGGGAAACTTAATTCATCACAAGAGAGTAGAGGGGGAGAAACATCATAAGATCCAACTACAATAGCAAAGCTCGGGATACATAAAGCTCGTGCCATAGAGGGAAAACGAGAGAGAACACGAGAGAGAGAGAGAGAGATCAAAAACATAACTAATGGTACATACCGTCAGCCCCGAGGGTGAACTACTCCCTCCTCGTCATGGATAGCACCGGGATGATGAAGATGGCCACCGAAGATGGATCCCCCCTCCGGCAGGGTACCGGAAAGGGGTCTCGATTGGTTTTTGGTGGTTCTGGAGGCTTGCGGCGGCGGAACTCCCGATCTATCTTCTGTTCTAGAAGTTTTAGGGTACGTAGGTATATATGGGTGAAAGGAGAACGTCGGTGGAGCTACGGGGGCCCCACGAGGCAGGGGGGCGCGCCCAGGGGGGGAGGGCGCGCCCCCCACCCTCGTGAGCACCTCCCGTATCTTCTGACGTGGGGTCCAAGTCCATCAGGTGGGTTTCCTTCCAAAAATAACTTCTCCAGTTGATTTCGTTCCGTTTTGACTCCGTCTGATATTCCTTTTCCTCGAAACACTGAAATAGGCATAAAACAACAAATCTAGGCTGGGCCTCCGGTTAATAGGTTAGTCCCAAAAGTAATATAAAAGTGGAAAATAAAGCCCAATATTGCCTAAAACAGTATATAAAGTAGCATGGAGCAATACAAATTATAGATACGTTGGAGACGTATCACACCTCAAAGTTATTCTTTCCAATCAATCCGTTGGGCTATTCCTATAAGTGTCACAAACAGCCCTAGAGTTCGTACTAGAATAACACCTTAAGACACAAATCAACCAAAACCCTAATGTCACCTAGATACTCCAATGTCACCTCAAGTATCTGTGGGTATGATTATACGATATGCATCACACAATCTCAGATTCATCTATTCAACCAACAAATAGAACCTCAAAGTGTGCCCTAGAGTTTCTACCGGAGAATCACGACGAAAACGTGTGCCAACCCCTATGCATAGGTTCATGGGAGGAACCCGCAAGTTGATCACCAAAACATACATCAAGTGAATCACGTGATATCCCATTGTCACCACAGACACGCATGCGGCAAGACATACATCAAGTGTTCTCAAATCGTTAAAGACTCAATCCGATAAGATAACTTCAAAGGGGAAACTCAATCCATTACAAGAAAGTAGAGGGGGAGAAACAACATAAGATCCAACTACAATAGCAAAGCTCGCGATACATCAAGATCGTGCCAAATCAAGAAAACGAGAGAGAGAGAGATCAAACACATAGCTACTGGTACATACCCTCAGCCCCGAGGGTGAACTACTCCCTCCTCGTCATGGAGAGCGCTGGGATGATGAAGATGGCCACGGTGAGGGATCCCCTCTGGCGAGTCTTGAACAGGGTCCCGATTGGTTTTTGGTGGCTACTGAGGAGGCTTGCGGCGGCGGAACTCCCGATCTATTCTCATCTTCGGAAGTTTTAAGTGCGTGGGTATATATGGGTGAAAGAAATGCGTTGGTGGACCTCCGGGCTGTCCACGAGGTAGGGCGCGCCCTAGGGGGTGGGCGCCCCACCCTCGTGGGCAGCCCGGGATTCCCCAGTGAGCTTAGGTACTCCGTGGGCTTCTTCTGGTCCAAAAATAAGTTCCGTAGAGTTTCAGGTCAATTGGACTCCGCTTAATATTCCTTTTCTTCGAAACACTGAAATAGGCAAAAAAAATAGCAATTCTGGGTTGGGCCTCCGGTTAATACGTTAGTCCCAAAAATAATATAAAAGTGGATAATAAAGCCCAATATTGTCCAAAACAGTAAATAATATAGCATGGAGCAATAAAAACTTATAGATACGTTGGAGACGTATCACTGCTACTGTACTACTTACTAGTCGTATTTAGTGTCACATTTTAACCATTGGTTTAACTAACAAAATGTCAATGCATGTCACCGAAAATTATTCCATTAGAAATTATGTTCAAACACGAATAAAACTATGTAATTTTTTGTGACATGCAAGTAGCGCAATATATGGTATAGAGGACTAGTACACATTTAGAAATGGGGTAAGAAGTTACAAGGCTGTGCGACAGACTTTGTAGGCTACATGATTAATAGAAAATATAACTCCCATCGTGACATTGATGACTTTGTAGGTTACATGAGTAATACAATATATATATATATATATATATATATATATATATATATATATATATATATATATATAGGGTGGGTCTATTATGATAACACTGTTAAGAGTCTTATTCTGCACATCACTTTCTTATTCTGCTAACACCCCACCCCGACCCACCTCCTTTGGCCCGCAACAGCAACCCACCCCACCCCACCTCCTTCTGCAGGCAACAGCACCCCACCTGACGTCCCCACCCCGCACCCACCACCTTCTCCTCTGCGCCGGCCCATCCCAAACCACCATCCCCGCTGGTTCCCCTTCCTCCGGCGCGCCACCTCCTTACACACCTCCGACAAATGGTTTAGAAATTAGAGCGAAAACAATGCCGAAAAAATGCATGCAGTTTTTTCTGGTGACATTGCAGTGGTCGTTTGGTAGGGATGCAGTGCACTTGTTTTGACCGTGCAGTGCAGAAGTGTTCTCAGAATAACTATTCTGCTAATATTAGCAAAATAGACCGGTTGTATATACATATATATATATATATATATATATGGCTTCTCCACAACATCTCCACCATCATTATCAGTACATCCTACGCAGGTGAGTTAGGATGCACTTAATCCCAGAAAGGTATCTATCCTTCTAACCAGAGGAGTGCTTCAAACTAAAAACAATACATAATATCCAACAAAAGAGGGTCATTCTACAGCAACAGGACACATGGCTCAGTCTACATATCAATACGAATCAAGTTGTGCATATTTGCTGTTGGCATGAACCACATCGCCGCATGTCGGGTTTGCAAAAGCTATCCATCGCATGGAATCTTGATGCCTTTCACACACTGAAGATTATCTAGCAACAAGTTGTGTCGACGAATCTCTGGATATGGTTGTCACATCCCTAGCTTTACCCTGGCCTTGGACTAGCTTGGTTGTTGCATCATGTTTAAATTCAATTGAAATCTGAATTGAGGAATTTTCAAAGCCTCAGAAAACCTCAAAAAATATCCAACATTTAAATCTCATAAAATGAGTCCAAGAAAATGTTCCCATTATTCTGTGAAAATATTGGCATGAGTTGAAATCCCAACCAATATTTTTCGAGTCACAGGAATAATTTATTTTGGGCCTTTGATTTAAGTCAATAATATATTTGGGTTGGAATTATTTCTGTTATATAGGAAATAATGTTCGAATATTCTGTAAGTTTGCATGTGACCTTGGACTAGCTCTCTGAGCTCACATACAAATCTACAGAAAGTTTTAAAATGGTTTAGTTTCCAAATAAAATCAAAACAAAATAACAGAAGTAGAAAAGAAAAACAGAAAGCAGAGAGAGAGAAGGAATCTCACTGGCTTACTGGCGCCCAAGTGGCCGCCCCGCCCACCACCACAGCCTCCTGCTGCCTTCCTCCACAGACGGAAGGGCGGCGGCGTGCTCTCCGCGCGCTGGCCACGCGCCTCGCCAACTCCTGCTTACCGCTCTCCCTCGATGCTCTGGACGCCTTGGACGTCGACACGCAGCCTCCCCGACCGCCCCTCACTCTCTCCCGAGCTCTCTCCCTCCTCTGCTCTTTCTTCCCGAGCACCACCGAGCGCGTCCGTCGCCGCAGTTCACTACCACCGCGCCCACCGCCGTCCCTTGCCCCGTTGCCCTTTCCTCTAGCTTCCCCATCGACGCCGTGAAGCTCCAAGCCGAAGAACACGACCTCGGGTGCCTGGATCCGTCGCCCTCGAGCTCGTCACTGCCGCATCTGGCGGTCGGAGGTCGTCGTCGATACGTGCGCTAGAGGTCGTCCCCGAGCCCGCTGAGACTGCCGTCGACCCCATCGTGTCGCGACCGGTTTCTTCCGGATATTAAATTCCAGAAAATGGCCGTCGTACTCATCAGCCCCAGGATTACTGTTAGCTGATGAGGCATCAACTTGGTACAGAAAATCCAAGCAAAAATTACAGGATATGAGGTACAAGGCCAATCTGGCCTGCGAGTACAACAAATGGTTTCTAGTGGTTGATGGCGGAAGCGGTTGGCGGATCATCAGTGAAACTCCATTTCCCACGGGAACAGCTCACCAGGTTAACTCCTATCTTCGCGAGGCTGCTATCACCGTTGTGTAGGTTCCGGGGCGGTCGTCGCAACGCTCCTCTCCACGCAAGTAATCTGGCCAAGACAATAGCCAGGGACAAGCCAGTGAGTACTTTGAATGTACTCGCAAACATTATTAACACAGGTATAATATAACAATCAAAATCATGTCTTGAAGAAAATTTTATGATCACAACGCCAGTCATAAAGAAATGAAATCCTTGGTGCATACATGTGGATTATTAATAAGTGACCACAAATATGTAATGACGGAGCAGCAATAAATGCCACAACAAGGCCCTGAGCGACTCCACATAAAGGGCTTATATAAAAAACAGAAGCAATGTTACGATCGAGCGTCTGGCGACACCACATAAAGGGCTTATAAATAAGCAGAAGTATAATGCCATAGCTCAAGGCGTCTGAGCGACACCATATAAAGGGCTTATAAATAAACAGAAGCAATGCCACAGTAGGGCGTCTGAGCGACACCACATATAGGGCTTATAAAAAGAATACGGTGAATATCCAGGAGGTAGAACCGTCCCAGGGATACCCAATGATCCAAATAATATAGAGGGGTTAGTCAATAATAATCATCATCCATAATAATAATCATCATCATCATCACAAGTCACAAATCATAAACTAAGTTCTGGTTTAGTAGTTCTCCTCCGGAGACTGACACTAAGACCGACACTTGACCCATCCCAGACTGAAATCCTTAACCGAGGACACGGCTATTTGAATAGGTTTAAATCTCTGCAGAGGGTGTACTCTTTATCCACGAGTAACGGATTTCTTTAGTCCTTTGGGACTAATTCCGTGTACGGTCTTTTAATTGAAAACACACCTGACTTGCACACACCATCTTAACTTGCCCGTGTCTGGAATCACCCATGGCACCTGTCAAGCAATACTCTAAGTGGGGAGGCTGCAACCTCGCGTAGTATGGGATCAAATTTATAACGCGCGCTCTAAGGGGTGGCCTTCCCTCTCGGTCTCAACCGGAAACACCCATGCCCCCGGACCAGGTGGCATGCCTACCGGCTTCAACCGATATCTTCCACCATGGCCTCTCTGTACGGTGTGTGCTTGAAAGGGGTTGACAACTGACTGAACCGTACCCCCACATATAGCAGGGACAAGTGGTAGTACGGGCAAGTATGGGGTTACTGGAATAAGACTTGATCAGGGGTCGACTCAGGAGATTTATAAATGTCCCTGCATGGCATATACAACAAAGTATTTTAACCAACACATCAATACTCATTATACCTTACTAGGCCGTACCGGACATAATCGTCCCGGCGAAGGCCGGTGGCAAGCTCACGCCTACCCAAGGCAGAGGCTTTTCCAGACACATTTCCGGTATGCATGCAAGGCACATGGGGATGATTACCAACACAAGTGTGTTCATTTCCAACAACATGGAAATCACTAATATGCATCTGTGCAAATGATCATATCACATCAAATAACGAGCTCTTCCAAATGGGGTGGTGTTATAAACGTGTCGAATAGCACACCAAAATTCTTATGCCGGGGTTCAGAATGCTTGCCTTCAAGTTATGGAGGGGAGAGGTGCTCTCCAAAACTTTTGAAAGTTTTCTCCCCTCTCTTCAAAACCCTAATTGAAATAAATTTGAATTAACACACATTTTCAAAACAGCACAAAAAAATTTGTTTGAAATTTTTGAAATAAATCTTAAAATAAACTAGACAATATTTTTGAGTGGTAGGAAAAAGAATCAACTCATTCGGAGTTTTATTTAAAAAGTTACAGCGGTCAAAGTTTAGTCAAATCTTTTATTTTAAAAAGAAACAGAAAAGAAAACGTATCAATAAAACGTGTACACGTCGAAGGCGTATTATAGGTTTACGCTTCCACTTACTCCAGCGTCGACGGTACGCAAGTCACTGATAGTGGGCCTGCTCGCCCACCGGGTCGTTTGATCAGTCCACCTCCCTCTTCTTCCTCTCGTCCCCGAGCGGAAGCGGATTCCGGCCACCGTCGGCGAACGGGCGGGTCCTTGCGGGAGCCGAGGGCGGGATGGATCCACAGATCGGGGCGATCCTTCCGGTGGTTGCAGGGTTGTCGGAGGTGTAGGGATTCGCTGCCGACGAAGCTTCAAGGCCGGTGGTCTCGGGAGCAAAGTGAGTTTGCGGTGATGGTGGCTCTCCGCCGCACTGGGGGTGCAGGTGGCACCGCAAGAAGGAGTGGAGTCGCTCCGTGACGTTGGGATGGCGGGGGAGGCTCTGGTTGTGCCGAACGGAGCTGGGAGGCGGCGGTGGCCGAACTGGCCGGAGTGGGCGAAGATGGCCTCTTCCCCCTCAATTGACGGCAACGGGGGCACTAGGAGGATGGCGTGATGCTGCCCGCGTGCTCGTATGGGCTCGGAGCTTATTAAATAGGCACGCCAAGGCGGTTCCGCGGCGGTGGGGATAAGATCGCCGGCGACCGACGTTCTGTAGCGGCAGGGGGACGTGGCGGGGCTGAGGATGGCGGCTAGAGCTAGCGGACGAGCGGAACCTCGCTCGTGGCGAGCCGGCGGCGGAGTGGCTCGGCGGCGCCACACGGTCGGGCCTGGCGGCGTCGTCACTAAGCCGCCACGGCCGTCCGGACGGTGGCGCCGCTGGAGTGCCGTGGGTGGTCGGGTGACGTGGCGGTGCAGGGGATACGTGGCGTGCTAAGCCGCCAAGGACCGAACGGGTGCGGGCGAGACGCGGCTCGGGCACGCGCGCAAGCAAACGCACGCTCTGGGCACGCCCAGAGCACGCCCGGGACGTGTTCGGCGAAATGCCACTGCCTGCTAGAGGTTGCGGGTGAGGCTGGCAAGAGACAAGGCTAGGGTAGGGTTAGACGGGAGGTAAATGGGCATGGTGGTTAGGTCTGGAGATCAAGTCCACAGTGCAAATAAAACTCATGTCGAATCTGATCATGCCCAAAAGGTGTTTGATAAAATGCCAGGGGCACTTAAGCATCACTTGGGGTGGCCAAATCTCCCAGATCAGGGTCTCTTTGGATGAAAGAGAGGGTGGTGAGGTTAGTTTGTCCAAAGTTCAAACTTGCTAGTGCAAGTTTTGCAAAACTTCAGATCTGGACATAAAGTAAATGGCATTACCTCATGAACCAAAAATGATCCAATGGGTGCATGCTCCTGGACTTAGAGGTTTGGCAAGGAGGACTACAAGTAGGAAAAGGAATCATAGATCAAGGAGCAACTAAAAAGGTGGTTGTCGTACAAAACCTCAAGTTGAACCAGAATAGAAAAGAGGTTGACTTACTCAATTTTTTCCAAAGAACAACCTTTGTTTATTGCATAAAATTGAATAATATGCTCCTACTGATATCCCATAATTTTGGTAGAAGTGTTAAAGAAATATCTGAATAGGTTGTAGTGTAAAAATGCTCTGTGGACCAGATTTGAAAATATGGTGTAGAGCTCAAAATATTCAAAGGGCAGGAGATATTTTTGCGCAAAAGTGGTTCAGATACTCCATATGACATCTCCAAATTATGGTGGGATTTTTGAATGAATTTATAAAAGGGTTGTAGTACAAATGGGACCAATAAACTATGGGAAAACCATTTTTTTAAGAAAATAAAGATCAAGAAGAAATTTATATAATCAATTCTTCTGATAACAGAAAAGATTTTTATTGAGAGGGTAAACTAGTCCAATATTATAAGCAAAAGATTTTTCATCTCAGGGAACAACTCCAAGATAACCAAGAAAAGAATGGTTTTGAAATCAAGAAAAACCAAGAAAAAGGAAAGTTAAATTTCCTGGCAAGATTTTTGTTAACAAAACAAAGTTAAAATTTTTGGGGTGTCACAACACTACCCCCCCTTAAGAAAAATCTCGTCCTCGAGATTTGCTAAGAGTTATCTCTATAGCAAAATTGTATCTAAACAAAAACAGCTACAGTGAGAGGGCTATAAGTGGTGCAAAATAAAGTGTGGAACACTGGCGCTGCGTGAAAAAATCTACGGTTAGGAGCAAAACGAGAGATTTCTACGCCGGATATAGATTTGGAATAAATCCTAAATCTCAAAATACGCTGGTCGCACCCGAGAGCACAATGCTCTCACTGGCTGATAGGTGGACCCGGGCCCACTATCAGCCTCTTCTTCTTCCTCCGGCTCTTTCTTCTTCCTCTCTCCCGCGCGCTCTCCCGCGATTTCTCCGCCGGTGACGCCTAGCGCGTAGGGCATCTAGGCCAGATCATGCGGTAGTGCGTGGCGTCTGAGTGGTCAGTGCAGCGTGCACTCACTTGGCGGGCAGTGTGCTGCCGGCACCGCCGAGGATTCGCCTCAACACCGGCGATCGGGCGACGAGCGGCGCTGGTGGACCTCACCCACCGTACACCGAGCTCGAGCTATAAACGGCCGAGGTGTTCTCCTCCTTTTCCTCGCTTTTGGCCTCGCTCCTCCTCCTCCTCCTTCTCCTCTGCCTCCGTTGGCGGAGCTCGAGACGGGCTCTAATGGCGGAGGTGGTGCCGACTGGCACGTGATCTGTTGTGCGGAGCGCCGGCAGCGGTTTGGGGCTCTCCGTGCTCCAAAGGCGTGATGATCCTCGATGATCGTCACGACGCTGCTGCCCGGGTGTTGGCTCTCTGAAGTGGTGGTGACCACGAGGAGTAGGTGGGGTGTGTGTCGGGCGCTGACTGTTGCCGGAAGGTGCTCAGTTAGATGTAACACTGTTGCAAATTTTTTGCAAGCAGTGTATGTGTTCGTGTAATTGTGGTTGTGAGTTTGGATGCCGTGGTGCTGCGGGAAATAAAATAATCCATGTCGTGAGCGATGCAGCAATACAGGGAAAAGAAAACTCACTCCAGGATTTTTCGCGAAAGTACATAGTAATACAATAGAGTCAAATTGCAACAATAACTGAAACTAAACGGTTTACTTGCCGCACAAACTCGGGGCACCACACATAAGTTACAACATATGAATAAAAGTCACAGCAGTAAATATAGCGGCGATGTCTAAAGTGAAAACGGTAATAGGACGGGGTCCCGAGAAAACGTCTCTGGTACTGGGATACACTCTTCTTCTATCGGAGGAAGTGGATAGACCAGTCAATGAATGTGCCTCTCCTGGTCTGGCCTCAATGATCTGCCGATGGCGATCTGAGGATTTAAATCCGCGAGGCTCTGTAGATAACCCATCACGCGTTGGGTCAAACGCTCTTGAGCGATGACGTATTGGACGAGGTTGGCCAAGACGGGGTCTCTCTCAATACGTCCACCTGGAAAAGATGTTACTCCTCCGGGTGCTGCATGACTCGGAAAAATAATAATACCCTCGTTTGCTGGCATAGGGTACCGCGAATCGAAGGCGAGCGAGCGCTTCGTACACCGCAGCTTCTACGGCCATATGCGGGGTTGGCATAGATTTCCCTACGAACGAGACCTCCGTAGGATCTTGGTTTGGGTTTACGGGAGGGATGTGCACGGCTGCCCAATATCTCGAGGTGGAAGGGGTGATTCTCGATTTGAACAGCTCGTCTTTGGGGTGGCTGGGTAGCGCCCATGGTACTGCAGGTAAAATCCCACAATATATTGACAAAACTACCCGGGGTTGCATCTGGAGTTCTCAGATAGATACTGGGGCTCGACATGGCAAGAAATGGTTGTGAGAATGGTGTACAAGGTGAGGGGTGCTTGGCAGGGTCACTCGGTGGCCTTTATATAGCACCGGAGCTGGGTCATTTTTACCGTGGTGAAAGGCAATGAATTTGCCAGCTCGGCTCCGGGGGTCGGGGTCCAAGCCACAGATACATATTTCACAAAAGTGACGTATCACTGTGGGTGTTGTCGGAGCGGTTTTTGGTAGCTGCGCCAAGGTTAGAGAAATCACACTGCATGCTAATATATCCATGCAAGACTGATATATAAAACAGAGGCACGATGACAGGCTGCGTTACAAAGCGAGGATACACTGGGACTTGACATTACTCGAGTGACTCTGTCTACTTCGTTTACATCCAAGCGGGCGTTCCTTGTGGATGTCGAGGCTTCTCCATGGTTCTCACCGTCGGAATTAGCTGGAGAGGGTTGAGGGGCTGCAGGCTCGGGGTAGTGATGATGACCATCGCGGGGATTGTTGACCACAACCCCGTTGGAGTGTGCTCCTAGGAGGCGACGAAGCACTTCTGGGGTCATCAAAGCACCTTGGCTGACGGCTGGGGCTGACCTCAGGGTCTCGATCGGGTTTCCGAACAGCACGACTGTGTTGTCGGCGTTGTGCTCGCCGGGGCTCGACGAACCAGCTCTCCACGAGCTGCGATCAGATCAATGGTGATTTGATCGAACAGTTCCTCTAGTGCACCCACATAGCGCACTAGGTGCAACAATGCAGGATCTGTCTCGTGATCTCCGTTAGCAACTTGGGGTGGTTTACCATACCCTTCACGCCTGGGGTAGTAGTGGAACGAGCGACAGTTAACTCTGGGCGACAAGTGCATGAGATGAACTATAGCCTCTCGAGCAGCTAGTTGGATGGCTTGTGGCTCAAAGGAAGTTGTCCTTCCAGTGAACTCGTAGGGCGCCTGCGCTAGACCCCTACCGTAGATGTGCACCGTGGCCTGTAATTGACGGCTCTCACCGCTCAGGGGTCCTTGGTACACAACATATTCAGGTGGCTCTTCTAACGCATAGGCACGGCGGGTGAGGTTTGCGAGTATGGTCACAAAGCCTCCAAGGTTGGTTGCTGTGATCTCATTGTGCACGACGGGTCCGGGAATTGTGGCTTGGTTTGGGGAAAATGTTGTGCTGTGCTGGGTTGGGGCTAGCGTGCCCTTTTTATAGAAAAAGGGGACAGAGTCTTCCTTCGCACGCTTGCGAATGAGACACCTTGGGTGCTGGTCACTGGTACGTGATAGACGGCTAGGTTGATAGGTTGGGCACCGACTGCCAAAAGGCGTCGGGTCACTGTGTGGCTATCTTGTGCGAGAAGCTTGGCTGGGGTTTTGCTTATGGCTTGGTGGGTTGTTTGCCTACGTTTATTGACCTGGCTAAGATAGGATTAGCCAATGGTCAGCCTGGCTCTGATACCAAGTCTGTCGCGACCGGTTTCTTCCGGATATTAAATTCCAGAAAATGGCCGTCGTACTCATCAGCCCCAGGATTACTGTTAGCTGATGAGGCATCAACTTGGTACAGAAAATCCAAGCAAAAATTACAGGATATGAGGTACAAGGCCAATCTGGCCTGCGAGTACAACAAATGGTTTCTAGTGGTTGATGGCGGAAGCGGTTTGCGGATCATCAGTAGAACTCCATTTCCCACGGGAACAGCTGACCAGGTTAACTCCTATCTTCGCGAGGCTGCTATCACCGTTGCGTAGGTTCCGGGGCGGTCGTCGCAACGCTCCTCTCCACGAAAGTAATCTGGCCAAGACAATAGCCAGGGACAAGCCAGTGAGTACTTTGAATGTACTCGCAAACATTATGAACACAGGTATAATATAACAATCAAAATCATGTCTTGAAGAAAATTTTATGATCACAACGTCAGTCATAAAGAATTGAAATCCTTGGTGCATACATGTGGATTATTAATAAGTGACAACAAATATGTAATGGCGGAGCAGCAATAAATGCCACAGTCGGGCGTCTTAGCGACACCACATAAAGGGCTTATATAAAAAAAACAGAAGCAATGCCACAGTCGGGCGTCTGAGCGACACCACATAAAGGGCTTATAAATAAACAGAAGCAATGCCACAGTCGGGCGTCTGAGAGACACCACATAAAGGGCTTATAAATAAACAGAAGCAATGCCACAGTCGGGTGTCTGAGCGACACCACATAAAGGGCTTATAAAAAGAATACGGTGAATATCCAGGAGGTAGAACCGTCCCAGGGATACTCAATGATCCAAATAATATAGAGGGGTTAGTCCATAATAATAATCATCCATAATAATAATAATCATCATCATCATCATCATCATCACAAGTCACAAATCATAAACCAAGTTCTGGTTTAGTTGTTCTCCTCCGGAGACTGACACTAAGACCGACACTTGACCCATCCCAGACTGAAATCCTTAACCGAGGACACGGCTATTTGAATAGGATCAAATCTCTACAGAGGGTGTACTCTTTATCCACGAGTAACGGATTTCTTTAGTCCTTCGGGACTAATCCTGTCTACGGTCTTTTAATTGAAAACACACCTGACTTGCACACACCAGCTTAACTTACCCGTGTCTGGAATCACCCATGACACCTGTCAAGCAAAACTCTAAGTGGGGAGGCTGCAACCTCGTGTAGCATGGGATCAAATTTATAACGTGCGCTCTAAGGGGTGGCCTCCCCTCTCGGTCTCAACCGGAAACACCCATGCCCCCGGACCAGGTGGCATGCCTACCGGCTTCAACCGATATCTTCCACCATGGCCTCTCTCAGACGGTGTGTGCTTGAAAGGGGTTGACAACTGACTGAACCATACCCCCACATATAGCAGGGACAAGTGGTAGTACGGGCAAGTATGGGGTTACTGGAATAAGACTTGATCAGGGGTCGACTCAGGAGATTTATAAATGTCCCTGCATGACATATACAACAAAGTATTTTAACCAACACATCAATACTCATTATACCTTACTATGCCGTACCGGACATAATCATCCCGACGAAGGCCGGTGGCAAGCTCACGCCTACCCAAGGCAGAGGCTTTTCCAGACACCTTTCCGGTCTGCATGCAAGGCACATGGGGATGATTACCAACACAAGTGTGTTCATTTCCAACAGCATGGAAATCACTAATATGCATCCGTGCAAATGATCATATCACATGAAATAACGAGCTCTTCCAAATGGGGTGGTGTTATAAACGTGTCGAATAGCACACCAAAATTCTTATGCCGGGGTTCAGAATGCTTGCCTTCAAGTTATGGAGGGGTGAGGTGCTCTCCAAAACTTTTGAAAGTTTTCTCCCCTCTCTTCAAAACCCTAATTGAAATAAATTTTAATTAACACACATTTTTCAAAACAGCACAAAAAAAGTTGTTTGAAATTTTTGAAATAAATCTTAAAATAAACTAGACAATATTTTTGAGTGGTAGGAAAAAGAATCAACTCATTCGGAGTTTTATTTAAAAAGTTACAGCCAGTCAAAGTTTAGTCAAATCTTTTATTTTAAAAAGAAACAGAAAAGAAAACGTATCAATAAAACGTGTACACGTCGAAGGCGTATTATAGGTTTACGCTTCCACTTACTCCAGCGTGGACGGATGCATGAAGTCATCGACAGTGGGCCTGCTCGCCCATCGGTCGTTTGATCGTCCACCTCCCTCTTCTTCCTCTCGTCCCGAGCGGAAGCGGACTCGGCGACTGCCGCCGCTAACGGCGGGTCCTTGCGGGAGCCGACAGTTAGGATGGATCCGCGGATCTGGGGCGATCCTTCCGGTGGTTGCAGGGTTGTCGGAGGTGGAGGGATTCGCCGTCGACGAGCCAAGGGCGGTCGGTGGTCTCGGGAGGCGAAGTGAGTTTGCGGTGATGGTGGCTCTCCGTCGGGGGTGCAGGTGGCACCGCAAGAAGGAGTGGAGTCGTCTGGTGGTGTTGGGATGGCCGGGGAGGCTCTGGTTGTGCCGAACGGAGCTGGGAGGCGGCGGTGGCCGAACTGGCCGGAGTGGGCGAAGATGGCCTCTTCCCCCTCAATTGACGGCAACGGGGGCACTAGGAGGATGGTGTGATGCTTCCCGCGTTCTCATATGGGCTCGGAGCTTCTTAAATAGGCACGCCAAGGCGGTTCCGCGGCGGTGGGGATAAGACCGCCGGCGACCGACGTTCTGTTGTGGCAGGGGGACGTGGCGGGGCTGAGGATGGCGGCAAGAGGTAGCGGACGAAGCGAGATCGCTTCCAGGCGAAGCCGGGCGAAGCGGGAGTGGTTCGGCGGCGCCACACGGTCGGGCTCGCAAGCTGGCGCCTAGCCGCCACGCCGTCGACGGTGGCGCTGCGGAGTGCCAGGGGTGGTAGGGGTGACGTGGCGGTGCAGGGGATATGTGGCGTGCTAGCAGCTGCTGGCCAAGGGCCGGAACGGGTGCGGGGCGAGACGCGACGGCTCGGGCGCACATGCGTGCCAAACGCACGCTCTGGGCACGCCCAGAGCACGCCCGGGACGTGTTCGGCGAAATGCCACTGCCTGCTAGAGGTTGCGGGTGAGGCTGGCAAGAGACAGGGCTAGGGTAGGGTTAGACGGGAGGTAAATGGGCATGGTGGTTAGGTCAGGAGATCAAGTCCACAGTGCAAATAAAAACTCATGTCGAATCTGATCATGCCCAAAAGGTGTTTGACAAAATGCCAGGGGCACTTAGGCATCACTTGGGGTGGCCAAATCTCCCAGATCAGGGTCTCTTTGGATGAAAGAGAGGGTGGTGAGGTTAGTTTGTCCAAAGTTCAAACTTGCTAGTGCAAGTTTTGCAAAACTTCAGATCTGGACATAAAGTAAATGGCATTACCTCATGAACCAAAAATGATCCAATGGGTGCATGCTCCTGGACTTAGAGGTTTGGCAAGGAGGACTACAAGTAGGAAAAGGAATCATAGATCAAGGAGCAACTAAAAAGGTGGTTGCAGTACAAAACCTCAAGTTGAACCAGAATAGAAAAGAGGTTGACTTACTCAATTTTTTCCAAAGAACAACCTTTGTTTATTGCATAAAATTGAATAATATGCTCTTATCGATATCCCATAATTTTGGTAGAAGTGTTAAAGAAATATCTGAATAGGTTGTAGTGTAAAAATGCTCTGTGGACCAGATTTGAAAATATGGTGTAGAGCTCAAAATATTCAAAGGGCAGGAGAATTTTTGCACAAAAGTGGTTCAGATACTCCATATGACATCTCCAAATTATGGTGGGATTTTTGAATGAATTTATAAAAGGGTTGTAGTACAAATGGGACCAATAAACTATGGGAAAACCATTTTTTTAAGAAAATAAAGATCAAGAAGAAATTTATATAATCAATTCTTCTGATAACAGAAAATATTTTTCTTGAGAGGGTAAACAAGTCCAATATTATAAGCAAAAGATTTTTCATCTCAGGGAACAACTCCAAGATAACCAAGAAAATAATGGTTTTGAAATAGAGAAAAACCAAGAAAAAGGAAAGTTAAATTTCCTGGCAAGATTTTTGTTAACAAAACAAAGTTAAAATTTTTGGGTTGTCACACACCGTGAGCTCCTCTTTGATTCCTCTCTCTCCCCGCGCGCTTTTGCTCGCTCTAGCCATGACAACCACCGGAGCCGAGAGCTCCGTGGCGCCGGCCTTGGCGCCGCCGTGGCCAGAGCCCGAACTAGCTGCTCCCGCACGTGTCATCGTTCTCCTTGCCTCCCCATGAGCCCGTAGCCACCACCATATCCTCCCCACGTACCTTACAGCCACCGCCCGAGCTCACCCGAGCTCCGGCCGCCAAGAAGCTCCGCCCGGCGAGCTCCGCGCCCTGCAGCCACCCACCTGCTTCTCTAGATGCGGGAGAGCACGGGCTACGTCCCGGTGGTCTCCGCATGTCCAGCCGCCGCCTGTAGCTCAAGTCCGGCGGGTTGCCGCCGCGGTTTTGGTTGTCGCCGGCCGAACTCCGGTGACCGCCGACGTGGCTTGGTCATTAGGGCTAACCCCCACTAATTAACCACCCCACCCCCCGCTGACAGTCGGGCCCCACCGCCTAACTAACCGGCTAACTAAAATAGACTAAGATTAATCTAATTGCAGTGGGCCCACGTGTCAGCCTTGACTATGCTGACGTGTGCGTTGACCCAACCCCACCTATCGGTGATCGTAGACAAGATCGATCACCGACTGGGCCCCACTTGTCGTTTGACCCTGGTCAGCCAGAAGTTGACTTGCTGACGTCATGCTTGCTCAATGCTGACGCAATAAAGTATTTTCTGGATTTATTTATATTTAGGAAATTCCAGAAAATAGCCAAAACTTCTAAAAATCATAGAAAATCAACCGTAACTCCAAATGAAATAAAATATATATGAAAAATGAGCAAAAAAATCCAATCTATCCATCTGTACTAGTTTCATGCATGTTAGAACAATTTATGACTACTGTTTAGGAAAATGGAATGAATGGAATTTAAATAACCACATGTGGAGTTTGAATTTGAATCTTAGGTTCAAACCAACTTCATTTAACTTTCTTTGCTAGTTGCATTAGCTCAAACCACAACATCTTGCCATGCTATGATCATGCATCATATTGTTGCATTGTATTGATTGTGTTCTTCCTTGTTTGCCGGTATTCGTCCCCTCTCGATAGACGTGGTTCCGACGATGAGTTCGATGACATCGATGAAGAACTATACTATCTTCAGAAGTGCCAGGCAAGCAAAACCCCCTTGTTCATTCCGATACAACCCCCTTGTTCATCTGTTACTTGCTGCGGTAGTTGAACCCCTTTATCCTCTGCATGACCTGTCATTGCCACAGTAAATAGATGAAACCCACTAGCATGAGTAGGAGTTGTTTGAGCCCTGATGTGCCTACTCATTCATGCTTGTTTGTCATGCTGCTATTGGTTAGAGTTGTGTCAGGTCTGATTCATCAGGCATGAATTAGAGGTGTGGTGAAAATGTCCTACTGTTAGGAGCTAAGTGTGTGAACACGATTTGGTAAAGGTAGCGGTGAGAGGCCATGTAGGAGTATATGGTGGGTTGTCTCATTGAAGCGATTAAATGGGAACTGAGTTCGGTGTTTGTGATCCATGACCAGTTACTACCATGCATTGGAATGCTTAAGTGCCCCTCTCGACTTATTAATCAACTTGATCTCTGTCCAGGAGTTGCAACTAGTTTCTGGTGTTTGTAGGTAGTGTTAGTAGTCTACCAAGTGGCACCCGGTACAGGTGGGCTTGGGACAGCCTAGGCACCATGGTACGGTGTACCAAGCGTAGATCCATCCGTTGAGGTGGGCTTGGGAACCCTGCTCACATCATTTGGGGCCGTGAGCGACACCCCGGCCGGATCTCCTTGCGAATGGAACCCGAATAGGCGATAAACCTGGACGAGAGACTTGTGTGATTAGTCAGGTCATGGCCGACACCCTCGCTGGGCTTCCGCTTGAAGGTTGCCGAGTACATGTCGTGTAAACGGCGAGAAGTGGTGAGAGCGTGTGTGAAGAAGTACACCCCTGCAGGGTTAACATTATCTATTCGAATAGCCATGTCCGCGGAAAAGGACTTCTGGGTTGCCTGTACAGTTCATAGACAAGTGAAAGTGGATACTCTTAAATGTGCAAGATAAGCGTGAGTGCTATGGATGGCGTTCTCGTAGGAAGACGGGAGCGGATCCATAGTGGTGTATTGATATGGTGAATATGTGGACTCGTGTGCGCCACCTCAAAAGAGTTACTTACAGTCGTAGTTCAAGATAGCCACCGAGTAAAAGCTGGCTTGCTGCAGTTAAACTCCACCACCCCTCTTTATTGATACTGACGCATATGTAGGTAGTTCTGATGTAAGTCTTGCTGGGTACATTTGTACTCACGTTTGCCTATTTTACGTTTTTGCAGAGACTTCCGTGTCACTAGTAGTTCCGCGTGGACTTCGACGTTTAGCTTGATACCTCAACTACGATCTTGTGCCCTCGGCAGGATCTGGTAGATAGTCAGGCTTCTCAGCCTTTTTCATTTGTAGATGTCTGTACTTAGACATGTTAAGCTTCCGCATGTGCTTTGACTTGTATGTTTCAATGTTGGGTCTTGAGACCCATGTTTGTAATATCTCGCTCCTCGGAGCCTAATGAATTAATACTCTGAGTCGTAGAGTATTGTTGTGATGCCATGTTGTATTTGCACATATCGAGCATATTGTGTGTATGATTGAAATGCTTGGTATGTGCGGGATCCGACAACCTAGTTGTTTATCCTTGGTAGCCTCTCTTATGGGGAAATGTAGTCTTGTGCTTCCATGAGCCATAGTAGTCCGCTGACTGGTTCACCGGAGTCCTGCTAGCCCAAAGACTATCGCTCCGAAACACTGACTGGCCGGCATGTGATTCACTTCGGTCTGTTCATCGCCTTCGGGAAATGTCACGCGGTGACATCCGGAGTCCTGCCTAGCTACAGCCCGGGTTCCCGGAGTCCTCATAGCCCAGCGCTACAGCCCGGATTCAAGACGCTCGACCGACATGCTCGATGTTGATTCATGTATGCCTGTCCCCGTAAGTTAGTGCCACTTTGGGTTCACGACTAGTCATGTAGGCCCGGGTTCTGTCATATGGATACTAGCGACACTATCATATACGTGGAGCCAAAAGGCACAAACGGTCCCGAGCCATGGTAAGGCGACACCTGTGGGAATACCGTATGCGTGAGGCCGCAAAGTGATATGAGGTGTTACATGCTAGATCGGTGTGACTTAGAATCGGGTCCCGACAGCTTTGGTATCGAGCCCCGATCGCTCAGAGGATTACCAAGCCAAACTGGTCGAAGTTGAGTCTAGAAATGCTTTAGTTATGTAAGGGAATTGATTGTGGAAGGGAACGTAAGGCTCTTTTTACTCCTTTACCTTATGGACTTCTGATCTCAGTCATCCTCTTCTCTTCTACGAGGATTAAGAACTAGGCCTTCTCATCTATCTATTAGGATGACGAGTTACTTTGGTAGAGACTTATAGGATTGTTGGTTCCAGGCCTCAGTTCCGTTTCTACTACTTTTAGTATGTTGTCAATTGATCTCGGAACCTTGATATTGTGATGTTGAGTGGTTAAGCCACAATTTTTGCAGGATGTCTCAAATCTTTTTGAGCATTTACAGCCGTTATGCTGTCCGAGTCATCCCAGGTTTCTAAACAGTCTGAAGCATTTGCAAATTCTCTCTTCTCGTTACCGATGTTCCCTTGGGCCAGATTAATCACACTAATCGGTGAGTTAAGGTACTCTGTTGCCTCGACATATATGTTGGAGTTAGTATTATGAACCTAGGTGTCTTTGAGAACCACTCAGTAATCTACCAATGTTTTATATTCCTAGTATGATGATTCTGGCCATTACTCTCGAAAGCATCCCGTGATGCTACTTAGTAGTAGGTATTCTACTCCTGGGTTTTTGAGCCCAAAGATTCACCCTACTTACTTCATGTTGATAGTGTTTGCTAGTTCCTTAGGATATTAGTAACCTTTGCGATAGTCCTCGAGGTCTGTGGTAAATCCTTCTTCCAATACCATGAACTACTTATGGCAGAAGTTCCTTGTTGAACCAAAACATCACAATAAGAGCGCTCTTGATGAGTTCTCCATTTTGCATTGTGGATCTGCCAGTCCTACCTTTCTGCATGGGTTGTCCGGAAGAAATGTTGAGCTTTGCTCGACATACTAATCTATGCATCCACAACTCAGAAAATAATATGTTCCTTGAGTTGTTCCTCTTCAGTTGTATCCCGACAATCCTCTATCAGTTGATAGGCAAGAGTATGTGTGCATTTGTGTTCATCGATGCCTTTTATTCTTGTGGTCCGTCAAGTCATTCTATTCCGGAATGACTAGGAGAAACAAACTCTAGTACCTCATCCATATCTAGGATTGGGTCAAAGCAGTTGTATTCCGCAGATCAAAATGCCAATCCAGCTTTTGATTCTGTTCTACCCTGGAGTATTACCCCCTTTATGTCAGGATTGTCATGAGAATTGCACCATCTCTTATGAATATTTGACGCAGTGATACTTCTTGCCATCACTTTTCATTCCTCGGTCCCGTGTTGCCACAACCGGAATGCCGACAAGTGAACCATGATGTGTGAAATGGATACTCATAGCAACTGTGTTGCTTGGTAGTTAATGGACATTAATATCATTCTTAGCGTGTTGGTTATCGAAACACTATTCTAAGATTGATCGTGCTACCTAGTCCTTATTTCCGGTGCACTCTTCGATCAATGAGTTAGGATTGTGTCAATCCCTCACTCTTTTGATCATATCTTCTTACCCTGAAGAGCAAGATTGTTCTCGAGCTTAATAACATATCGGTGGTTCATGATTTTCCGATTATCTTCTTGGAAGTATCACCAAGTTGTCCCCCGACTGTTATGTTGAGCTCGTGATCAAGTTGGTTTTCTTATAAACCACCCCTTCTCCAAGAATCCGTGTTGGATATCCCTGGGCTAGTTGGTTGAGCTAGACAACAACTTGGAGAAGTTGGAAGATAAAAGCTTGTCTGACTTAGTTCATGTTAAGGGATATCTTTGTGTGTGTGTGTGTGTGTGTGTGTGTGTTGAAGAAAGATGATATCTCCATCGATTGGTCCTCGTGATCAGTTGTTGGATCTATTGCCTTGTCAAAACTTCGACTTGAGTATGGGCTATCATCAAGTAAAATTAGAACCAACGATGTTCGTAATGTTGTCTTACTTGTGGTTGATTCCTCGAGCATACACCATTACATCTTTTGGTCTGACCAATGCTATCACCATGTTCACATGATGGTGGAAGTCCAGTGATATGGAAATTCCGATGAGTTGCTGTTGAGCCCACCAGCAGCATTTTTGTCTCCCCCATGATTCATGTTGAACATTACACTAGTATTGGAAACTTTGTAAGCATTGCCTTCATGCTCCGCTCATGAGGTATACGTTTGGATGAAAGGAGTGACTTCCTCTAATTCACGTGCATTTGATGAAAGTTGCCGGCGTGAATTTGAGGAAGCTTGTTTTTGCTTCCTTCAGAACCATCCCAAGTCAGTCATGCATATGTGCAAAGTATTCTATGGTTTGAAGACTTGCAACCTTCAGCCCATATGTATTTCCTAGCACACCAAGCCACTGATTGAATTTTTCAAGGATAATAAGTTCTAAGTGCTAGTCCTGAAGGTACCAGATGGATTTATACCAGATTCCGTTATCCTCGATGATGGTTCCCCACCTGAACTCGGTAGCGTTTTATTATAAGACTACTACATGGTCATGCTTGTCTAGGACAGTGTGTTCACATGTATGTAGCAGAACCAGCTCATGTCTTGGAGCTTACTACCATAGTCCATCTCCTGAGAATCTCGCAACATCATCTCGTTGATTTGTGTTGCAACCTTTCCTTTTCAGACATGCTGTCTGAAATGTCCTGTTACCAACCAGATCTGAATCTCAGGCAGATATGATGGTTGAAACATTCCCAGCATTTGCATTTTGTTCCCAGCTTGCACCCCATTGTGCCAATTTCCTATGGGTTGTCCTTCTCAGCAGTTGTTGTCAAGGATCATCTTCAAAGTGGACATACCATGGGTCCCATACAGTTCCGGTGATAAGCAAAAGTCATCCATTGCGTTTTCTTCAACAAGGTAGTCCACATCGTCCATCCTAGTCCGAGTATGCCATTTCTTCGAGCTCTTTCAAACGATCAATTGTAAATTGCCTTAAGCTGGTATGAAGAGTTTCAATGATCTATGGATCAAAAGTAATTCTTTTTGCCACTTAAGGGAACACTCCAACGAGTCACCTTTCCCAAGGTGCCCCGTTACGGGATCATGTCAATTATTTCCTCGCCACCTTGACACCATCCACCATCTTTCTAGGTGTGGAATTGTTGCCCACCAAATCAAACCCTGTCGTTGTTCTTCCATCCCTCTCGATGTCTTTTGTGTCTCAACCCGAGATGTTTCAACATCTCATTCCGCGAGTTGATCTTGAGTGCTCGATCTTCGAGGAGATCGCCTCTCAGAGCTTATCTCTGTCAACGCGTTGAATGAAGATCTCGAAAGCAAAGACGTCAAGATCAATATGATGCAATGAAGCTACTTCTTCGAGAAGGGCAGTTGGATCGAGAAGACCGTGATAGTTTGTGACCTCCTTTCTTCTTATCAAGACGTCGTGAATCTCGGGACGAGATTCTTGTTTAGTGGGGGTGAGTTGTCACATCCCTAGCTTTACCCTGGCCTTGGACTAGCTTGGTTGTTGCATCATGTTTAAATTCAATTGAAATCTGACTTGAGGAATTTTCAAAGCCTCAGAAAACCTCTAAAAATATCCAACATTTAAATCTCATCAAATGAGTCCAAAAAATGTTCCCGTTATTCTGTGAAAATATTGGCATGAGTTGAAATCCCAACCAATATTTTTGGAGTCACAGGAATAATTTATTTTGGGCCTTTGATTTAAATCAATAATATATTTGGGTTGGAATTATTTTTGTTATATAGGAAATAATGTTCAAATATTCTGTAAGTTTGCATGTGACCTTGGACTAGCTCTCTGAGCTCACATACAAATCTACAGAAAGTTTTAAAATGGTTTAGTTTCCAAACTAAATCAAAACAAAATAACAGAAATAGAAAAGAAAAACAGAAAGCAGAGAGAGAGAAGGAATCTCACCTGGGCTTACCTGGTGGCCCAAGTGGCCGGCCCAGCCCACCACCACAGCCTCCCTGTCGTCTTCCTCCCGGGACAGAAGGACAAGCGCGTGCTCGCCGCGCGCTGGCCACACACCTTTCCAGCTCCTGCTTACCGCTCTCCCTCGATGCTCTGGACGCCCTGGACGTCGACACGCAGCCTCCCCGACCGCCCCTCACTCTCTCCCGAGCTCTCGCCCTCCTCTGCTCTTTCTTCCCGAGCACCACCGAGCGCGTCAGTCGCCGCCGTTCACTGCCACCGCGCCCACCGTCGTCCCCTTGCCCCGTTGCCCTTTCCTCTAGCTTCCCCGTCGACGCCGTGAAACTCCAAGCCGAAGAACATGACCTCGGGTGCCTGGATCCGTCGCCCTCGAGGTCGTCACTGCCACATCTGGCCGCCGGAGGTCGTCGTCGATACATGCACTAGAGGTCGTCCCCGAGCCCGCTCAGACTGCCGTCGACCCCACCGTGAGCTCCTCTGCGATTCCCCTCTCTCCCCGCGCGCTTTTGCTCGCTCTAGCCATGACAACCACCGGAGTCGAAAGCTCCGTGCCGCCGGCCATGGCACCGCCGTCGCCAGAGCCCGAACCAGCCGCTCCCGCACGCGTCATCATTCTCCTCGCCTCACCAGGAGCCCGTAGCCACCACCAGATCCTCCCCACGTGCCCTACAGCCACCGCCCGAGCTCACCCGAGCTCCGGCCGCCGCCGTAAGCTCCCCTCCGGCGCCCCCGCGGCCACCCACCTGCTTCTCTAGATGCGGGAGAGCACGGGCTACGTCCCGGTGGTCTCCGCATGTCCAGCCGCCTCCTGTAGCTCAAGTCCGGCGGGTTGCCGCCGGCCGAACTCCGGTGACCGCCGATGTGGCTTGGTCATTAGGGCTAACCCCCACTAATTAACCACCCCACCCCCCGCTGACAGTCGGGACCCACCGCCTAACTAACCAGCTAACTAAAATAGATTAAGATTAATCTAATTGCAGTGGGCCCACGTGTCAGCCTTGACTATCCTTGGCGTGCGTTGACCCAACCCCACCTCGGTGGCCGTAGAGATAATCTTGGATCACCGACCAAGGCCCCACTGGTCAGGTTTGACCCTGGTCAGCCGCAGTTGACTTGCTGACGTCATGCTTGCTTAATGCTGATGCAATAAAGTATTTTCTGGATTTATTTATATTCAGGAAATTCCAGAAAATAGCCAAAACTTCTAAAAATCATAGAAAATCAACCGTAACTCCAAATGAAATAAATTATATATGAAAAATGATCAGAAAAATCCAATCTATCCATCTGTACTGGTTTCATGCATGTGAGAACAATTTATGACTACTGTTTAGGAAAAATGGAATGAATGGAATTTAAATAACCACATGTGGAGTTTGAATTTGAATCTTAGGTTCAAACCAACTTCATTTAACCTGCTGCTAGTTGCATTAGCACAAACCACAACATATTGCCATGCCATGATCATGCATCATATTTTTGCATTGCATTGATTGTGTTCTTCCTTGTTTGCCGGTATTCGTCCCCTCTCGATAGACGTGGTCCCGACGATGAGTTCGATGACACCGATGAAGAACTATACTATCTTCAGAAGTGCCAGGCAAGCAAAACCCCCTTGTTCATTCTGATACAATCCCACTCTCTCGCTCCTGCTCTCTTTTCTTGCATTAGGACAACAATGATTCATCTGTTACTTGATGCGGTAGTTGAACTGCTTTATCCTCTCGCATGACATGTCATTGCCACAAGAAATAGATGAAACCCACTAGCATGAGTAGGAGTTGTTTGAGCCCTGATGTGCCTACTCATTCATGCTTGTTTGTCATGCCTGCTATTGCTTAGAGTTGTGTCAGGTCTGATTCATCAGGGATGAATTTGAGGTGTGGTGAACATGTCCTACTGTTAAGAGCTAAGTGTGTGAACACGATTTGGTAATGATAGCGGTGAGAGGCCATGTAGGAGTACATTGTGGGTTGTCTCATTGAAACCGTCCTCGTGAACCGAAGTTACGTGTTTGTGATCCATGAACAGTTACTACCACGCATTGGAATGCTTAAGTGCCCTCTCGACTTATTAATCAACCTGATCTCTGTCCGGGAGTTGCAACTAGTTTTTGGTGTTTGTAGGTAGTGTTAGTAGTCTACCAAGTGGCACCTGCAGGTGGGCTTGGGACAGACTAGGCACATGGCACGGTGTACCAAGCGTAGATCCACCCGTCGAGGTGGGCTTGGGAACCCTGCTCACATCGTTTGGGGCCGTGAGCGACACCCCGGCCGGATCTCCTTGCGGATGGAACCCGAATAGGCAATAAACCTGGACGAGAGACTTGTGTGATTAGTCAGGTCGTGTCCGACACCCTCGCTGGGCTTCCGCTTGAAGGTTGCCGAGTACATGTCATGTAAATGGCGATAAGTGGTGAGAGCGTGTGTGAAGAAGTACACCCCTGCAGGGTTAACATTATCTATTCGAATAGCCGTGTCCGCGGAAAAGGTCTTCTGGGTGGCCTGTACAGTTCGTAGACAAGTGAAATTGGATACTCTAAAATGCGCAAGATAAGCGTGAGTGCTATGGATGGCGTTCTCGTAGGAAGACGGGAGCGGATCCATAGTGGTGTATTGATATGGTGAATATGTGGACTCGTGTGCGCCACCTCAAAAGAGTTACTTACATTCGTAGTTCAGGATAGCCACCGAGTCAAAGCTGGCTTGCTGCAGTTAAACTCCACCACCCCTCTTTATTGATACTGATGCATATGTAGTTAGTTTTGATGTAAGTCTTGCTGGGTACATTTGTACTCACGTTTGCCTATTTTACGTTTTTGCAGAGACTTCCGTGTCACTAGTAGTTCCGCGTGGACTTCGACGTTTAGCTTGATACCTCAGCTACAATCTTGTGCCCTCGGCAGGTTCTGGTAGATAGTCAGGCTTCTCAGCCTTTTTATTTGTAGATGTCTGTACTCAGACATGTTAAGCTTCCGCATGTGCTTTGACTTGTATGCTCTGAATGTTGGGTCATGAGACCCATGTTTGTAATATCTTGCTCCTCGGAGCCTAATGAATTAATACTCTGAGTCGTAGAGTCTTGTTGTGATGCCATGTTGTATTTGCACACATCGAGCATATTGTGTGTATGATTGAAATGCTTGGTATGTGTGGGATCCGACAACCTAGTTGTTTATCCTTGGTAGCCTCTCTTATGGGAAATGTAGTCTTGTGCTTCCATGAGCCATAGTAGTCCGCTACATCCGGTTCACCGGAGTCCTGCTAGCCCAAAGACTACTGCTCCGAACACCGACCGGCCGGGCATGTGATTCACTTCGCTCTCGTTCCGTTCCCTTCGGGAAATGTCACGCTGTGACATCCGGAGTCCCGCTTAGCTCGCTACAGCCCGGGTTCCCGAGTCCTCATAGCCCAAAGGTTACATCCCGGATTCGCACGCTGTCAATCGACATGCTCGATGTTGATTCATGTATGCATATCCCCGTAAGTTAGTGCCACTTTGGGTTCACTACTAGTCATGTCGGCCCGGGTTCTTCGTCATATGGATGCTAGCGACACTATCATATACGTGAGCCAAAGGCGCAAAGCGGTCACGGGCCATGGTAAGGCGACACCCGTGGGAATACCGTGCGTGAGGCCGCAAAGTGATATGAGGTGTTACAGGCTAGATCGGTGTGACATAGAATCGGGGTCCTGACAATGGTGATTCATGAAACCCATGGTATGATGTGTAAACACAGTTTCCCCTGGCGAATGGAAGTTGCATAGCACGGTAATCATCGCCGGTGATATGATTGATGATTGGTTGGATGATCGGATAATTGTGACCGAGGAACATGGAGTGGTTGCCGAGGCTGTAAACCCGCCTCCAGTTGAATACGCCTGGCCCAACAGAGCTGGGGTCTTTCTCGAACACGAAGTAGCCATAGTCATCAATGTCGCGAACGCCTGTGCATTGTCTTGCATGTGGTTTGATGAAATGGTTTGGTCAATTTGGTACGTGCAAATGAGCATCAAATGACCGCCGTCAGCTGAACGAGCGATAAACCACCACCCATCGGCTGGTATGATTCCAGGTCCGGGAATCATGAAGGCCAATGCATTTGCGTCTGCTGCAACAATTCAAATTGGAGACCAAAAGGACAAAAATAAAAGAATCATGTTCAGAGTATGTGTGGAATTAAGATTATTATAACAGTGACACATATCATAGATAGAGAATTGCAATGCCGTGGTCATAATCATACCCCAAGTTAAAAAAATAAGCCAATGGCTTTCATATTCTAGCTATATGTCATGGTTCAAACATCATGTAACAATGAGAGGAAAACAGATATGACAGGGCCTACTCATATTCTACCATAGCACTTACTACAGTTATCATATCAACTCTAAGCAATAACATGCGTTGTTATAAAAATCCTGGAAATGATAGTAACATATACCAGTCATGAGGTTATACTCATAATATCTATTCTAACAATCATTAGATGCCAATTGTTCTCATATCAAGTCTAACAATAACATGTGTGGTCATAAAAATCTAAGAAATGAGAGGAACATATAGTAATGATGTGGTTATAGACATACTATATATTCTAAATTTGTAACAATGAACATGCAGTTGTATTGTTAAGGTAAAGATGAGATGAGATAGAACAATTACACGACGATAGATTCCACCAGTATAGGCAACCAATCTGTGCGTCGACCGCATAAACAATGCCATCGTGCACTATAGCATCAGACAGAAATGTTGGGTGAAGGGGATCGGCGATGAGCCATAACCATGTACGGCGATCGGATTCCAGATAGACTAATCCCATGTTGAACACGGCAATGAGCTTGTAATCCATGTAGTCTTGTGATGGTGTGGGCACTTCGCAGATTACAACCTTCAGCAAACAGAGGTCGAGCCAAAAGCTTGACGCGTCTCGTGCGTAGTAGGCAGGAGTGTCAGGCGGGCCGTGAGGCTTGATGGTGGCGGCATCCAACGATGGAAGGGTGATCTCTCGCTGGGTGTAAATATCCACGAGACGCCACGGACTACCGGATTGGTGGATGAGGACGATCCAGTTGGCCTTCATGCCCGCCCAGTAGTGGCCGCGCATGAAGGACAGGTTTGGACGGGTTGTGGTAGCATGTCGAGGGGCACCACGACAACCTCTGTAGGATTGTCATTCGGAGTCTGGGCCACCTCCGAGTATCGGGCATCAGCAAGCAGGGTGTCTTGAAAAGAGCCGACAGTTGCAGCCGAGTAGAGGTACAAAGACACCGAGCATGCGGCCAGACGGATGGTGCCGAGCAGGTCCATACGATTACATATCTGCTCCAAGAGAACATCAGGGAGGGAATTCCAATAGCGGCTCTGCGTGTCAGTCTGTTCTGCCATAGGTTTTTTTAGGGCGCTGAGTGACTAGGGTTTTTGGTGCCTGCGAGCCAGCGGGGAAGTGGATTCAGGCAGGCGAGCGACGAAGATGGCGTGTGTGGCCGAGTAGTGAGCGGGGGGATATGGTAAGCGCGAGCTACCAAGGAAGATGGCGCGGGCGGGCGAGCAGTGAGAAGGGGGAAATGGTGTGCGGCCGACAATGGGGAAGAGAGGAGGAAGAAGAAGAGAGGAGGAAGAAGAGTCAAAGACGGGGAAGAAAGTGCATTAAATCTCAATTCTACTAGTACTGCTACCAGGATATACCGGCCTTCGGAGTGTAAATAGTTACGCAAATGACATGTGGGTCTACCTCAAGAGGGCCCATATGTCAGTTAATGGAGGAGAGAGGTGCGTAGTCGTATTTGCAGCGTGCTCCAATCGGCAAACATGGTGGCGATCTTGGGTAAGGCTGATTTAGTAACACCAACACGCTGGTTCAGCTTATTAATCAAGTGTCCCATCTGCTGCAGCGTGTATTGTCACTTCACTGTGAAGACTAGTTGAATAGTTCTCTCTGACTGAGATGGGGAATAATGGATCGCGAAGACTTCCTATCTATAGTATCCCTATGCCTATACGCTCGGGCCCCTCCCAATGCTCCGCCTTGTACATGTGCTAAGGCTACCATGTAGGCAAAAAGTCTGATGTGGCAAGGTAATTAAGAGGAGAGATAAGTGTGGTGACCCCAAGACTAAGCGAGAACCTAGACAAAAGACTTAAATGGAATAATCCCACCAATGCATGAAGAACTCTAGTTACAAAATCATTAAATAAAGGATGCTTAGCACCAAAAAGTTAAGCACCTGTACATGTAAGCATTGGGAGCTTTAGTTGCTAGAGTTTTTAATGTGCTTAGCACCCCATGTAAGTATCGATGCATCTCGTCCGACAAGATGAAACATTGGCCAAGGCACCCGGCACCAATAATGTAGGAGTACTAGTACTACCTCCTTTCTGGTTTATAGGGCTCAATTCAAAAATCTCATCAACCAAGGTAGATGATGAGTGGTGGAATAATTTTTGTAGTTTGCAAAAACACTCAATTAATGCACCCGTTTTCCTCAAAAAATTATGTTTACCAATGCATTAGTTTTGTGTCAAACTTTGACCATCTACTCCCTCCATCCAGGTGAGTCATATTTGGTTGTGCACCGTGACCAAGGAGGGAAAAACAAGAGAACTTAATGTTTATTTGCTACTCCCTCCGTTACTAAATATTGTCTTTTTAGACATTCAAATGGAATACAACATACGGATGTATGTAGACATATTTTAGAGTGTAGATTTACTCATTTTGCTCAGTACGTAGTCACTTGTTGAAATCTCTAGAGAGACAAATACTCCGTGGGAACAGAGGGAGGCTTTTACTCGGTATTTGGGAATAGAGGGAGTATCACAATATGGAGGGAACAGAGGAAGCTTGAAATACGAACATGTCAATGGGAGGGAGTAAAAGCCTCATGCATGTATGCATGCATGCAACATGCAACACTCACACGTACACATGGACGCATGCAATACTCACGCACCCATGCTGCACACAGCACGCGACGCAACACACACGCTCACTCTCAAGGGCTCAACCTACTCCCTACGTCCGTGAAAGACTGTACATTTAGAGATTTACACATTGACCAGGGCATAATTAATGACCAAAAGTAGCAGATTTATGTGTGCATGCGACCATTGAGAGAAGAAGATTAAATGAAGGTTGTTGCATGTTGTAATTAAGGATAGACATGTAGCCTATAGCTAGAGCACAAGTTGGTGCATTATTCAATCAATATCGATTTTAGATTAAAGGATAAATGCATTGGAAGTGTAGATGTACACTCTTTATTTTTTAGCCGATGTACACTCTTTGTTGGAAGACCGAGGGAGTACAGGTGCATGCACTCACATACACAGCCAGGGTGGTTCACGCGCAAGGTTTGGACTCCTGTCGCGCCTGCGTAAAGTTTTGTTCAACTGATTTCTTTGCTCTGCCAAATGACAGGTGGGACCCAGAAACCAGGTGACAATTTAACCAGTCAACAAAGTGCCACGTCGACTATGTGGCCGGTCAGTAGGGTGCAATACTATGCTCTATGATGAGCTAGTGATAGTATAATCACCGCAAAACTATATATAGTGACCGTAAAGAGCGTATTGTTACATACGTTGACCGCCGGTGTATTTTTCTCGTTTCAAATTAAGCCATATTTAACCGGAAAGGACTAGTACTTGTACTACTTTGATGTGTCCCGTAAACTCGCCGAACAAGGAGAAGCTTGCTTACTATGCCTCTCCCTCGCCCACGCGCGCGGTGGGTCGCAGGACGAGGAGAGAGTTTTGACTACAGCGCCCTCTCACTCACCATCGCCATCGCGGTAGACGTGCAGCAGTTCAATCGGTGTCAGATTGCCAGAAGCATATTGTACTGTAGTATCATCATTGTTGGACCTTCCGAAGAGGCGAAGAGCCAAGTGCAAGGTTCATACGAGTATGAACTGTTGAACCTTCCGAAGAGGCAAAGAGCCAAGCACAAGGTTTTATAGGAGTTGTCGTCCTAGTAGGAGTATTACAACTATAGCGAACGATGCTACTGTATGATGCCGCCACGTCACCTATATCCAAAGCTGTGCCACCTTTTTTTCTCAATGAGCATGTTGGATCCCGTGCAACAACCACACAAGTTGCACGTACACATAACACATTTACTAGTAATAAATTCTAAAGGACAAATGCCAGTATGCCACACAAGTTGATCGCCAATTCATGTGATAAATTTGTGCACGACTAGTCTACATATATTCGCAGCGCTACCGTTCACAATTTACCATACCCCACTTACACATTATAGATGGGCTACATATCCTCCTCCAGGTTCCAGTCCCAGATGTTCTTTGATAACCCACAAGTATAGGGGATCACAACAGCTTTCGAGGGTAGAGTATTCAACCCAAATTTATTGATTGGACACAAGGGGAGCCAAAGAATATTCTCAAGTATTAGCAGCTAAGTTGTCAATTCAACCACGCCTGGAAACTTAGTATCTGCAGCAAAGTGTTTAGTAGCAAAGTAATATGATGGTGGTGGTAACGGTAACAAAAGTAAAGACAGCAAAAGTAATGTTTTTGGTATTTTGTAGTGATTGTAACAAGAGTAAACGGAAAAAGTAAATAAGCGAGAACCAAGATATGGAAAGCTTCGTGAGGCACCGGATCGATGATGGATAATTATGCGGGATGCGGTTCGTCATGTAATGATCATAACATAGGGTGACACAGAACTATCTCCAATTCATCAATGTAATGTAGGCATGTATTCCGAATATAGTCATACGTGCTTATGGAAAAGAACTTGCATAACATCTTTTGTCCTACCCTCCCATGGCAGCGGGGTCCTATTGGAAACTAAGGGATATTAAGGCCTCCTTTTAATAGAGAACCGGAACAAAGCATTAGCACATAGTGAATACATGAACTCCTAAAACTATGGTCATCATCGAGAAGTATCCCTATTATTGTCACTTCGGGGTTGTCCGATCATAACACATAATAGGTGACTATAGACTTGCAAGATAGGATCAAGAACTCACATATATTCATGAAAACATAATAGGTTCAGATCTAAAATCATGGCACTCGGGCCCTAGTGACAAGCATTAAGCATAGCAAAGTCATAGCAACATCAATCTCGAACATAGTGGATACTAGGGATCAAACCCTAACAAAACTAACTCGATTACATGATAAATCTCATCCAACCCATCACCGTCCAGCAAGCCTACGATGGAATTACTCACGCACGGCGGTGAGCATCCTGAAATTGGTGATGGAGGATGGTTGATGATGACGACGGCGACGAATCCCCCTCTCCGGAGCCCTGAACGGACTCCAGATCAGCCCTCCCGAGAGGTTTTATGGCTTGGCGGCGGCTCCATATCGTAAAACGTGATGATTTCTTCTCTCTAATTTTTTTCTCCCCGAAAGCCAATATATAGAGTTGGAGTTGGCGTCGGAAGGTGTCCAGGGGGCCCACGAGGTAGGGGCGCGCCTAGGGGGGCTCCCCACCCTCGTGGACAGGTGTGGGCCCCTGGTCTTCATCTTTGGCGAGGATTTTTTATTATTTTTTATAAGACATCCTGTGGAGTTTCAGGTCATTCCGAGAACTTTTGTTTTCTGCACATAAAACAACATCATGGCAATTCTGCTGAAAACAGCGTCAGTCCGGGTTAGTTCCATTCAAATCATACAAGTTAGAGTCCAAAACAAGGGAAAAGTGTTTGGAAAAGTAGATACGACGGAGACGTATAAACTCCCCCAAGCTTAAACCCTTGCTTGTCCTCAAGCAATTCAGTTGACAAACTGAAAGAGAAAAAGAAAAACTTTTACAAACTCTGTTTGCTCTTGTTGTTGTACCTATGCCAAGCCAGCATTCAGGTTTTCAACAAAGATCATAACTAACCACATTTGCAATAACTCCTAGGCCTCATGTTTACTCATATCAATAACATAATCAGCTAGCAAGCTATAATAATAAATCTCGGATGACAACACTTTCTTAAAATAATCATAATATGATATAACAAGATGGTATCTCGCTAGCCCTTTCTGAGACCGCAGAACATAAATGCAGAGCACCTTCAAAGAGCAAGGACTGACTAGACATTGTAATTCATGGTAAAAGAGATCCAATCATAGGCATACCCGATATAAATTAACAGTAATGAATGCAAATGACAGCTGTTCTCTCCAGCTAGTGTTTTAATAAGAAGGTGATGACTCAAAATAAAAGTAAATAGATAAGCCTTTCGCAGAGGGAAGCAGGGATTTGTAGAGGTGCCAGAGCTCGGTTTTGAAATAGAGATAAATTATATTTTGAGCGGCATACTTTCATTGTCAACATAACAACTAAGAGATGACGATATCTTCCATGCTAAACAAATTATAGGCGGTTCCCAAACAGAATGGTAAAGTTTATACTCCCCCTCCTCCACAAGCATCAATCCATGGCTTGCTCGGAACAACGAGTGCCTCCAACATTCAACGGGTCTCAGGGGGAGTTTTGTTTGCAATTATTTTGATTTAGCTTGCATAAAGCATGGGACTGGGCATCCCGGTGACCAGCCATTTTCTCGTGAGTGAGGAGCGGAGTCCACTCCTCTAGAGAATAACCCGCCTAACACGGAAGATAAGGGCAGCCCTAGTTGATATATGAGCTATTCAAGCATGCAAAACAGAATATTTATTTGAAGGTTTAGAGTTTGGCACATACAAATTTACTTGGAACGGCAGGTAGATACCGCATATAGGAAGGTATGGTGGAATCATATGGAATAACTTTGGGGTTTAAGGGATTGGATGCACAAGCAGTATTCCCGCTTAGTACAAGTGAAGGCTAGCAAAAGACTGGGAAGCGACCAACTAGAGAGCGACAACAATCATGAACATGCATTAAAATTAATAAACATTGAATACAAGCATGAGTAGGATATAATCCACCATGAACATAAATATCATGAAGGCTATGTTGATTTGTTTCAACTACATGCGTGAACATGTGCCAAGTCAAGTCACTTAAATCATTCAAACGAGGATACCGCCCCATCATACCACATCACAACCATTTTAATAGCATGTTGGCACGCAAGGTAAACCATTATAACTCATAGCTAATCAAGCATGGCACGAGAAACTATGATCTCTAATTGTCATTGCAAAACATGTTTATTCATAATAAGCTGAATCAGGAACGATGAACTCATCATATTTACAAAAATAGAAGAGGTCGAGTGCATACCAGCTTTTCTCATCTTGGTCAGTCCATCATATATCATCATAATTGCCTTTCACTTGCATGACCGAACGATGTGAATAATAATAAGAGTGCACGTGCATTGGACTAATCTGGAATCTGCGAGCATTCAATAAACACGAGAAGACAAGGCAATATGGGCTCTTGGTTAAATCAACAATGATGCATATAAGAGCCACTCCAACAATTTAATCATGGTCTTCTCCTACTGACCCCCAAAGAAAAGAAAAGAAATAAAAACTTTTTACACGGGAAAGCTCCCAACAAGCAAAAGAAGAACGGGAAATATTTTTGGGTTTTCTTTTTAATTATTACTACTACAGCAGGAAAAATAAACTACTACTAATTTTTTTTGTTTTTCTTAAGGTTTAATAGACACACAAGAAGAAAGCAGGAAAAAGAAAATAAACTAGCATGGATATTACAGTGAAAGAGTATGAGCACCGACATCTAGCAATGACTGTGTGTGAACATAAATGTAATGTCGGTGAGAAATACGTACTCCCCCAAGCTTAGGCTTTTGGCCTAAGTTGGTCTATTTCCTGGGATAGCCTGGTGGATACCCGTAGGTGTAGCTGGGGTCATACTACGACGAAGAATAGTTGGGATCATACTGTGATGAAGAGGACTCTAACTGCCACTGGCTGGCAACCGCCTCCGGATCCCAAGAATAAACAGACTGTCGTGGAGGCTCATCTTGTGGTTCCGGTTCCGGGGCTGGTGCAGGATTCCGATAGGCTTGAACGACCGCCCACGGAACGAGGTGAGGACCTGCAGACAAGTTAAACAAAGAGGGAGCAGGCAAAGTAATTGTCTCAGAGTGATGTTTATCAAAGCACTGGGAAACAATGTTTCTTCTTTCTCCAAATGCCTAATAGGTATGTCAAAATGCGCAGCTAGGCGCGAAGCATAAATACCTACAAAGATGGGGCCTTTAGTACGGTTCAAACTTAACCGTCTAGCAATAATTCCGCCCATACTAACAGTGTTGTTGCGGTATAAACCATGTAACAAAATGATAATATCAAGAACACTAAGGTTTCCACAGTTCCCGCGACCAATCAAGCAACGACTAGCAAATAAGGCAAAGTAGCGTAAAACAGGAAAATGTATGCTAGTAATTCTTGCATCAGAAACCTTCCTCGTTTCTCCCATAGCGATAGTGTTAATAAAAGCTTCTACTTCATTACGGTGTGGTTCATCCAAGGTACCCTCAAAGGGTATTTTGCAAACCTCGCAAAATTCAGCTAATGGCATCTTCTTAACAACGTCATATAAATGAAACTCTACTGATGGAGGTGATTCCTTAGGGAAATAGTAGAATTTTTGCACAAAAGTATTTGTGAGTAAGAGATACTGATGACGTTGGTCGCGGAGTAAGTTGGTGAGGCCAGCATTCTCAATCAATAAATAAAAATCCTTATAAATTCCGGCTCTCCACAAGAAGTCATTGGAAGGCCATTCACACGGCCGAACCTCCGCGGTGCGAGGCAAATTATATTTGGGCTTCTGTGCTTCTTCCTTTTGTTTTTCCTTCGAGCTTGGATTTGGACGAGCCCCTCAAAAGTCTCTTCATTATTTTCTGAAATAATCTGAAATTTTAGTAACTTCAAACAAAAGTGAACCAACTTCAATAAAATTGATAGCAACTACTCCTACAAGTGCCTAGAGCCTATATCAAGCATTAGAACTACTTGCAACCATATAAATTTGACATGCAAGCTCAAGAACATGGTCACCTATGTAGCACAAATTTGCAAAGAATAAAGCACTAGAACAAAAACTAATTGGACCAATGGAGGAGTCACATACCAAGGAACAATCTCCCCAAGCAGTTTTGCGAGAGGTGCTTTGAGCAAGGAGATCGAAAATCACAGCAAAAGTGGCTGGAACTCGTGCTTGAGTTGGTTTTTCGGGTTTGTGTGAGGCAGAGGCAGAAGATGGGTCCAGGGATAAGTCGGGAGATAGACAGAAAAATACTATTTTACTTTATTTCTACTAAATAACAGAAAATATAAAGAGGGTACAGAAGGTTGTGCTTCTAGTTTCATCCATCTCATGCTCATCAAAAGGAATCCACTAACAAGGTTGATCAGGTCTCGTTAACAAACTCATTCCGACTAACATGGAACCGGAGAAATTACAAATAACACTATGTTACCTCAACGGGGATATGGACATCACCAATAATAAGTATATCATATTTCTTCTTGACAGTATGGAGAGGAAATTCAAAACCTCCAAATGTAATCGATGGATTTTTTCCAATAGAGTTGATACTATGAACTTGCGGTTGTTTCCTCGGAAAGTGTACCGTGTGCTCATTACCATTAACAAGAAAAGTGATATTGCCTTTGTTGCAATCAATAACAGCCCCTGCAGTATTAAGGAAAGGTCTTCCAAGAATAATAGACATACTATCATCCTCGGGAATATCAAGAATAACAAAGTCCGTTAAAATAGTAACGTTAGCAACCACAACATGCACATCCTCACAAATACCGACAGGTATAGCAGTTGATTTATCAGCCATTTGCAAAGATATTTCAGTAGGTGTCAACTTATTCAAGTCAAGTCTACGATATAAAGATAGAGGCATAACACTAACACGGTCTCCAATATCACATAAAGCAGTTTTAAAATTATTTCTCTTTATGGATCATTGTATATTAGGTACTCCTTGATCTCAAATTTTCTTTTGTATTCCAACTTTAAAAGTATAATTAGCAAGCATAGTGGAAATTTCAGCTTCGGTATCTTTCTTTTATTTGTAACAATATCTTTCATATATTTTTCATAAGGATTCATTTTGAGCATCTCACCAATCGTGACACGCATAAAAGATGGGTCTAATCATTTCGTAAAAGCGCTCAAAATCCTCATCATCCTTTTTCTTGGATGGTTTCGGAGGAAAAGGCATGTATTTATGAACACATGGTTCCCTTTCTTTACCATGTTTCCTAGCAACGAAGTCTCTTTTATCATAACGTTGATTCTTTGATTGTGGGTTATCAAGATCAACAGCAGGTTCAACTTCTACATCATTATCATTACTAGGTTGAGCATCATCATGAACATCATCATTAACATTTTTACTAGGTTCATGTTCATTACAGATTGTGTTTCAAAGATCGGACATAGAGATATCATTTGGATTCTCGTGTGGTTCAAAGCAATAGGTTCACTAGAAGTTTGCAAAGTCCTATCATTTTTCTTTTTCTTCCTTTTATAAGAACTAGGTACATCAATATTCTCTGAGAATCTTGCTCGATTCTCTTAGGGTGGCCCTCGGGAAACAAAGGTTCCTGAGTCATTCTACCAGTTCTAGTAGCCACTCTAACAACATAATCATTTTTCTTACTATTCATTTCATCAAGTACTTCTTTCTGAGCTTTAAGTACTTGTTCTACTTGAGTGGTAACCATAGAAGCATGTTTGCTAACAAGTTTAATTTCACCTCTAATATTAGCCATATAATCACCCAAGCGTTTAATCATATAAGCATCTTGTTTTAATTGTCTACCAAAATAAGCATTAAAGTCATCTTGCTTAAACATAAAGTTATCAAACTCGTCCAAGCACTGACTAGCAATTTTAGTAGGAGGGACTTCAAAGATTATCATATCTCAGAGAGAGAATTTACCTTTACTACCCGTGTCGGGTTATCAGGATCAGGAGGTTCTTCAATAAGTAATGGATCAATATCATAAGTTTCTTCAACAGGTGGTAGATTAAGACCATGTATTTCTTCAATAGGAGGTAAATTCTTAACATCTTCAGCTTTAATACCTCTTTCTTTCATAGATTTCTTTGCCTCTTGCATATCTTCAGATCGAGAAATAGAACACCTCTCTTCTTCGGAGTTGGTTTAGGGATAGGCTCAGTAATTGGAGCAGAAGCTAGCTTAGGAGGTGCCCAATTATTTTCATTTGTCAACATATTATTCAATAGAATTTCAGCTTCATCCGGTGTTCTTTCCCTGAAAAGAGAACCAGCACAACTATCCAGGTAATCTCTAGAAGCATCAGTTAGTCCATTATAAAAGATATCAAGTATTTCAGGTTTCTTAAGAGGATGATCAGGCAAAGCATTAAGTAACTTGAGAAGCCTCCCCCAAGCTTGTGGGAGACTCTCTTCTTTAGTTTGCACGAAGTTGTATATTTCCCTCAAAGCAGCTTGTTTCTTATGAGCAGTGAAATATTTAGCAGAGAAGTAATAAATCATATCCTGGGGACTACACACACAACCAAGATCAAGAGAATTACACCATATCTTAGCATCACCCTGTAATGAGAACGGAAATATTTTGAGTATATAAAAGTAGCGCGATCTCTCATCATTAGTAAACAGGGCGGCTATATCATTTAACTTAGTAAGATGTGCTACAACAGTTTCAGATTCATAGCCATAAAAAGGATCAGATTCGACCAAAGTAATTATATTTGGATCAACAAAAAGTTCATAATCCTTATCGGGAACACAAATAGGTGAAGTAGCAAAAGCATGGTCAGGTTTCATTCTGTCTCTAAGAAATTCTTTGTTCCATTTAACTAATAACCTCTTGAGCTCATATCCATCTTTGCAAGAAAAAATAGCTGCATAAGATTCCATATCAAAAACATAACCCTCAGGAATAACAGGCATATTTTCATCATCACTTTCATCATCGTATTCAGATTCAATAATTTCTTTCTCTCCAGCCCTAGCAATTTGTTCATCTAGAAATTCACCAAGGGGCACAGTAGTATCAAGCATAGAAGTAGTTTCATCATAAGTATCATGCATAGTAGAAGTGGCATCATCAATAACATGCGACATATCGGAACGAATAGCAGAAGCGAGTGTTTAGGTGTCGCTAGCTTACTCATAATGTAAGGTGAATCAAGTGCAGAGCTAGATGGCAGTTCCTTACCTCCCCTCGTAGTTGAGGGATAAATTTTTGTCTTAGCGTCTTTCAAATTCTTCATAGTGTCCAGCAGATATAACTCCCAAGTGACTCAAAGAATAGAGCTATGCTCCCCAGCAATGGCGCCAGAAATTTGTCTTGATAACCCACAAGTATAGGGCATCGCAACAGCTTTCGAGGGTAGTGTATTCAACCCAAATTTATTGATTCGACACAAGGGGAGCCAAAGAATATTCTCATGTATTAGCAGCTGAGTTGTCAATTCAACCACACCTGGAAACTTAGTATCTGTAGCAAAGTGTTTAGTAGCAAAGTAATATGATAGAGGTTGTAACGGTAACAAAAGTAAAGATAGCAAAAGTAATGTTTTTGGTATTTTGTAGTGATTGTAATAGTAGCAACGGAAAATTAAATAAGCGAGAACCAGTATATGGAAAGCTCGTAGGCACCGGATCAGTGATGGATAATTATGCCGGATGCGGTTCGTCATGTAATGATCATAACATAGGGTGACACTAACTAGCTCCAATTCATCAATGTAATGTAGGCATGTATTCCGAATATAGTCATACGTGCTTATGGAAAAGAACTTGCATAACATCTTTTGTCCTACCCTCCCATGGCAGCGGGGTCCTATTGGAAACTAAGGGATATTAAGGCCTCCTTTTAATAGAGAACCGGATAAAAGCATTAGCACATAGTGAATACATGAACTCCTCAAACTATGGTCATCATCGAGAAGTATCCCGATTATTGTCACTTCGGGGTTGTCGGATCATAACACATAATAGGTGACTATAAACTTGCAAGATAGGATCAAGAACTCACATATATTCATGAAAACATAATAGGTTCAGATCTCAGAACATAGTGGATACTAGGGATCAAACCCTAACAAAACTAACTCGATTACATGATAAATATCATCCAACCCATCACCTTCCAGCAAGCCTACGATGGAATTACTCACGCATGGCGGTGAGCATCATGAAATTGGTGATGGAGGATGGTTGATGATGACGACGGCGATGAATCCCCCTCTTCGGAGCCCCGAACGGACTCCAGATCAGCCCTCCCGAGAGGTTTTAGGACTTGGCGGCGGCTCCGTATTGTAAAACGCGATGGTTTCTACTCTCTGATTTTTTCTCCCCGAAAGACAATATATAGAGTTGGAGTTGGCGTAGGAAGGTGTCCAGGGGGCCCACGAGGTAGGGGGGCGACCCCCACCCTCGTGGACGTGGTGTGGGCCCCCTGGTCTTCATCTTTAGCGAGGATTTTTTATTATTTTTTATAAGACATCCCGTGGAGTTTCAGGTCATTCCGAGAACTTTTGTTTTCTGCACATAAAACAACATCATGGCAATTCTGCTGAAAACAGCGTCAGTCTGGGTTAGTTCCATCCAAATCATACAATTTAGATTCCAAAACAAGGGAAAAAGTGTTTGGAAAAGTAGATACAACGGAGACGTATCATTCTTCATGGATGGCACGATCCATAGCGGTGGGCAACGAGAATCATTGTCACAACTTTCTAGTCCGGTTCCACACGATGGAGAGTCATCCAAGCTGAAGCGGCATAAATCAGGGATAGCGTGTCCCAGCATGTCATTCATCCGGCAGTGCACACTAAAGACATAACCATGCTTCATGAGTGGCAGGCCTTCGGTGTCGTGCACGGAAGGTGGCATCCGCTTCACAACAGGGTAGCTGTCCCCAATGAAAAGCGAGTACTCTCCAAGAGTGTTCCTCGGCACCCACGTAGCATCACGGGGGTCGAACTCGGCGTCGTTCATCTGGTACACGCAACATCTCAGATCTGGACACATGGTGACATACACAGTCAAGGTCCATGCATAATAATATTGTGCTCAAATATGGTGGTCAGTAATACTATGCAGCAAATAGTACTACTTCGGTATAGAGGAAGTAAAATAACCGGCTTATTATATATAGCCACTCTTGGCTACATGGTTGAGATAGTAAGACATGGAAAAACAAAAATGGTGGCAACTAGTGGGTTCATGTCTTCAAGGGCCTAGCTAGCTATACGCGTCCTCCAAGGTAAAAGGTACTCCTACTAGTACTAGTAAGTAGTACCGAGGGAGTCCTAGACTAAGGGGTCCTTGGACGTCCGGCCTGTTAGCCATGGGCCGGACTGATGGGCTGTGAAGATACGAAGAGCGAAGACTGCACCCGTGTCCGGATAGGACTCTCCTTGGCATGGAAGGGCAAGCTTGGCGACCAAATATGTGTATTCCTTTCTTTGTAACTGACCTTGTGTAACCCCAGATCCTCCCGGTGTCTATATAAACTAGAGGACTTAGTCCGGAGAAGGGAGATTCATTATCATAGTCATATAGGCTAGACTTTTAGGGTTTAGCCATTACGATCTCATGGTAGATCAACTCTTGTAATACTCATATTCATCAAGATCAATCAAGTAGGAAGTAGGGTACTACCTCCATAGAGAGGGCCCAAACCTGGGTAAACATTGTGTTCCCTGTCTCCTGTTACCATCGACCTTAGACGCACAGTTCGGGACCCCCTACCCGAGATCCGCCGGTTTTGACATCGACATTGGTGCTTTCATTGAGAGTTCCACTCTAACGTCCTCAAAAGGTTCGATGGCTCCTTCTATCGTCCACAGCGACGCTGTCCAAGGGGAAACCTTCCTCCCCGGACAGATCTTCGTATTCGGCGGCTTCGCCCTGCGAGCCAATTCGCTTGGTCATCTGGAGTAGATCACTAGCTACGCCCCTGGCCACCAGGCCAGATTCGGAACCTTGAACTACGTCGCGGACATCCGTGGAGACTTGATCTTCGCCGGATTTGAGACCGCGGCGGCTGCTCCCTGTCACTCTGATACACATGACCTAAATTTGTCATTGGACCATGCTCAGGAGATTGCCTCTAGAACTGCTCTGGCCTTAGATCAGGAGCAGACCGCGCCATCTGAGGATGGGAAGCTCAACCCCACCACGGAGGCCACGGATCCCGCGGCGTTGGAGCCGCACACGGACTTAAACTCATGGGACATCTGCGTTACCGGAACTTCGAACTCATCTCCGGTCATAAGTTCCGAACCATATGAGCCCGCGGACGCCGAACTTGATCGTTTATTGATCTTTAAATTCAGCGCCGCAGACATCTTTCAGCACTCACCTTTGGGCGATGTGCTAAACTCATTGAAGAACATGTCCTTGGTGGGGGACTCACAACCGAACTATGTTCGGTTCGAACTAGGGGCTGATGATGGAGAATCTTGCTTTCCACCCGCCACCCACTTCATAGCCATAGTCGTGGATTTAACCGACACGCTTGATTACGGCTCCGAAGACATCGACGGTATGGATGACGATGCTGGCGAGGAGCAGGACTGAAATCCGCCATTTACTGGACGATGGACGGTCACTTCCTCATATGACGTATACATGGTAGATACGCGCAAAAATAATACCGGGGATGACAAGGAAAACCCAGCGAAGGAGGACCCTCCTAAGACACAACCAAAGCGTCGGCGTCAGCGGCGCCGCTCTAAATCGCGCCGCAGTAGAGACAACAACACCGGCACAGGAAACGACAACACTCTGGATGGTGCCGAAGACAGAGAGGAGCCCGATGAACAAACTGCCGAACGAGACAATCAGGAAGATGGGCAAGTCAGCCCTGACGAACAGACCATGGAAGAAGACTCGGAGGACGATAGTTACCATCCGCTCTCCGAGGAGGAGGTGAGCCTCGGCAACGAAGACTTCATCGTGCCTGAGGAACCTCTCGAGCAGGAGCGCTTTAAGCTTCAGCTAATAGCCACTGCGAGGAGCCTGAAAAAGAAGCAGCAGCAGCTTCAAGCTGATCAAGACCTGCTCAATGACAGATGGACCGATGTCCTGGCAGCCGAAGAATACGTTCTTAAACACCCAGCCAAAAGTTACCCGAAGCGGAAATTGCTACCTCAGTTCGATGATGAGGCACCAGAGCCCGCACCAGCATCACACAATGCGGTCGATCGGCCACCGCGCGGTTGGGATAAAACGACAACCCGAGCCGACAACCAAACTGTCCCACCGCGTCGTAAAGGCAGGGATAAGACAGCTCGGCGCTATACATATGACCTTCGTTAAGACCTGTACAGTAGAGCAGGACATACAAGATCGATCTACGGATCACGAGGACGTTCCTCAAAGCGCGATGATGGCTACCTATTCGGACGTGACAAACCTAGTCCCGCCCGGGCCGACAACCACAGACGGACTCCATCGGAACTACGTCGCAACGCGGCCCGATATGGAGGCGCCGCGCACCCTCTTTGCTTCACTGATGAAGTAATGGACCATGAATTCCTAGAAGGGTTCAAACCCGTCAATATTGAATCATACAACGGAACAAACGATCCCGCGGTATGGATCGAGGATATTATTCTCCACATCCACATGGCCCGCGGAGACGACCTCCACGCCATCAAATACCTCCCACTAAAGCTCAAAGGGCCAGCTCGGCACTCTTTAAACAGCCTTCCTGGAAATTCCATCGGTAGCTGGGAGGACTTGGAGGAAGTCTTCCTTGACAACTTCCAAGGTACATATGTCCGCCCACCAGACGCCGGTGACTTAAGTCACATAGTCCAACAGCCTGGAGATTCAGCCAGGAAATTCTGGAATAGATTCCTAACTAAAAAGAACCAGATTGTTGACTGTCCGTATGCCGAAGCCCTAGCGGCCTTTAAACATAGCATCCATGACGAATGGTTCGCCCACCACCTCGGCCAAGAAAAGCCGAAATCTATGGCAGCCCTTACGGCACTCATGACACGCTTTTGCACGGGTGAGGATAGTTGGCTGGCTTGTAGTAAAAACACAACCAGCGAGGCGGGCCCCTCCGAGGTGAAAAACAGCAACGACAAGCTCCGAGGTAACAGACACAAGCACCGAAGCAATGGTGATAATACCAACGACACTACAGTTAACGCCGGATTCAGCGGCTCCAAGTCCGGTTCGCAGAAGAAGTCATATAAAAGGAACAGTCAGGGACCATCCAGCTTGGACCGCATACTCGATCGTCCGTGCTAGATACATGGCACCCCAGACAAACCAGCCAATCATACCAATAGGGATTGTTGGGTTTTCAAACAGGTCGGCAAGTTAAACGCCGAGAATAGGGAAAAGGGATCACAAAGTGAGGACGATGACGAAGAGCCCCGGCAACCGAACACAAGGGGGCATAAGAAGTTCCCCCCTCAAGTCAAAATGGTGAACATGATATATGCTACACACATCCCCAAAAGGGAGCGCAAGCGCGCACTAAGGGACGTCTATGCGATAGAGCCAGTCGCCCCAAAATTCAACCAATGGTCATCGTGCCCGATCAGTTTTGATCGTCGGGATCATCCAACCAGTATCTGGCATGCGGATCAACAACACTAGTCCTAGACCCAATCATTGATGGATTCCACCTGACGCGAGTCCTCATGGACGGTGGCAGTAGCCTCAATCTGCTCTATCAGGATACAGTGTGCAAAATGGGCATTGACCCATCATGGATCAAGCCCACATGGACTACCTTTAAAGGAGTCATACCAGGTGTAGTGGCCCGCTGTATGGGCTCAATCACACTAGAGGTAGTCTTCGGATCTCCGGATAACTTCCAAAGCAAGGAATTAATCTTCGATATCGTCCCCTTTCGGAGCGGCTATCACACGCTGCTTGGACGAACCGCATTTGCTCGATTCAATGCTTTACCTCACTATGCTTATCTTAAGCTCAAGATGCCCGGTCCACGCGGTGTCATAACGGTCAACGGAAACACGGAACGCTCCCTCTGTACAGAGGAGCACACCACCGCCCTAGTAGCAGAAGTACAGAGCGGCCTTCTCACGCAGAACCGTAATCCGGCTGCAGAGCCCCTGGACACCGTTAAGAGTGTCCAGACTACGCTGCAACAGGACAGCTCGGCTCTTCAAGAGCTCGATTAGCAATTTGGCCTCCGTCCCAGCCCCGATCATGTAGTGGCATTCATACCACGCGTGCATAATTACACACTCAAAATTCCATGGGCATCGACGAAGGCACAACTAGCTGTGATCCACAGTTCGGCTCGACCGATCCCGGACACATATACTTTCACTATTTCCTTTTTCCTTTTCCAGGTTTCTTTTACATAGGCCTTCTTTAAAAGGCCTGATCATCGGTCCTGTAAAAGGATAAATATACCAGGATGGCAAGAAGCACAGACGTACAGGGGAAGTTCTAGAGGTCAATTCAACAATCACTCTACACTACAAAAAAAAGACACATCCGTGACATTTTGGGCCAAACGAAATTTTTTCTGTCATACATATGACACTTCTATGATGATAATTGTGACAAAACCCGGTATCATCATAGATGTGGTGGGCTCCTACTGCTATGACAAAAAATCATGACAGAAAATGGGCTTTTCGTCCTGGGCAGGCCGGAGACGCAGCTGCATGACATTCTTTGGGCCGTCCATGACCGAAAAAACCGTGGTAGAAGCGAGGGGGAGGAAAATTTCGGGGAGTTGCCGGTTACGGTGGGAGAGCGATGCGCGTTTCTCTCGTACATATGTGCGTGTGTGCGAGGCGTTGGCTCTAACTGAAGCCGAGCGAGGCGTTGGGCTCGAAATGAACCCAAGCGATTGCACTGCAGGCTACGCGTTACTGAACCCGAGCGATCGATCGATGGCTGTTAACTGAACAGAATGGAGCGATTCGCCGCGCTGCTAGTGAGCGTTGTGGGGGGGGTGGATGAACAAGGAGCGATGGCGTTGCCTCCGGATGAACGATGAAGCGGTGGAGGGGTGCCTGGAGAGGGGTGGTTGAACAAGATGGCGGTGGAGTAGCGCGGTGGAGGCTGGATGAATGAAGCCCGTGGAGGCCGGAGGAGGTCGACGGTAGCCCGTGGAGGCCGGAGGAGGTCGACGGTGGAGATGAACAGTATCCCGTGGAGTCCTGCTTTGTGGTACGCCACACCCCCCCGCTTTCGACCGTAGCGCCCAACACAAGTCCGTTTCGTCTGCTTTGCGGCACGCCACACCCTCCCGATCAACAGGACCCCTGCTTTGACCGTAGGAGGTCTGCTTCCTCCGCTTTGGTACGCCACACCCTCCCGATCAATAGGACCCCTGCTTCGACCGTAGGGAGGTCCGCTTTCTTCGCTTTTGGCGGTACACCAGGCCCCTCACGATCAACAGGACCCCGTTTCGAACGTGGCCGGTTGAACACAAGGCCGTTTCCTCCATTGTGCGGTACGCCAGGCCTCGTTTCCATCGCCTGTTCCGTCCAAGCCCTCCCGATGAACACGGCCACGCATTCCGTTCCAACCCAGCCGGTTGGCTCCCCATGAACACGACAACATTGTTTCTCCGTTCTGACCCAGCCATGTACGTATGCGCGAGTAGGCGTTCGAGACCCTGCCCGTATGTACGTGACGCGGGTCAGATTTTCTTTCTTGCACCTCGCTATGCGTGCGTGTACATGCTACGTGCGTGCCTCTACATCTACGACACGCGGCGCCTCTACATCGACCAAGATGTACGCATTACGTTCGCGACCAGAATGACAATGCTACATACGCTTCGACCAGGTGGGTCCCGACTGTCAGGCACTTCCTTGCGTGCGAAGATGTAGCTGATGGGTCCCAGCAGTCAGGGGGCGAATCGTTTTTTTTGCCCGGACGCAGTTCCTTGTGTGCGAAGGTGTAGCTGGTGGGTCCCAGCAGTCAGGGGGAAACATTTTTTTTCGCGAAATATGGTGGCCCGTCCGGTGGGTCCCCGCTGTCAGGTGGAGGAATAATTATTTTGCACGTAATAAGGAGGCACTTCCTTGCTGCGGTCGTGGACCCAAATTGCCGCCTCTCCACGTCTGATCCATGTCCGATGGAAGCCGTTCCTTGACCACGTTGACCACGCCAAGGCCGGGAGCACCAGGCGGTGGACGACGGCGAGGCCTAGGAAGGGGACGACGCGGAGCCGGGGAAGACGCGGCAGTGGATGCCCACGCGGAGAGGAGTACGAGGGTTCACTGGTTCGGCTGCGGTGTGAGGCTGTCGTCGCCGCAGAATAACATGGGGTGTGGGTGAGTAGAGGGATGGCCTGGCCAGTGGTGGGAGTAGTAGGGGGCGGTGAGGCCTCCGCCGCATCGCAGCCGGCCACAGGAGGCAGGAGCATGAGGCACGAGGCACGACCGGCGCTGGTTTGGGCGGCTGGAGCAAGAATACCAGAGGTTGAAGAAGCACTACGGCCGTTGGATGGACATCGTACGGTCACTGGAGCTAGAATCATGCATATTGACTAAGTTGACAAAGCCCTCCGTCCCCGTCAACTTAGTAGGCCCACAAGTCAGCCTGCTACTATACTGGGTCCCAGCTTATAGGGGGAGTATTCATTTTTTTTGTGCATAATAAGGAGGCACTTCCTTGCGTGCGAAGATATAGCTTGTGGGTCTGAGCTGTCAGCGGTGGTAACATTTTTTTCACGAAATACTGAGGCCCTTCCGGTGGGTCCCCGATGTCAGGTGGAGGAATCATTGTTTTGCGCGTAATAAGGAGGCATTTCCTTGCGTGCTGCCGTGGACCAAGCTGTCGGCCTCTCCACGTACAGTCCACTTTAGATGCATGTCGGTCGTTGACCACGTTGACCAGGCCGCGCCGAGAGCACCAGGGCGGTGGACGACGGCGAGGCCTAGGAAGGGAACGACACGGAGGCAGGGAAGACTCAGCAGTTGTTTCCCACGCGGAGGGGAGTACGACTGAACGAGGGTTTGCTGGTTCGTCTGCCATTTGGAGAATAACAGCAGGTGTGGGTGAGTAGAGGGATGGCTAGGCCAGCGATGGGAGTCGGTGGGGCGGTGAGGCTGCTTGTGGCGGCCTGACCCGGCCATGAGGGGAGGAGGGAAGCGAGCAGTCCCGACGGGCGCTTGTTTGAGCGGCCGGAGCAGGAAGAGCAAAGAGCTGCAGAAGACGACGGCCGTTGGATGGCCATCCAACGATCCAACGCTTGTCGCCAACCTTTTTTAGGAAAGCCTCAAATCTGTGGAAAACAGTATACAGCCCATCTGCCATTATTTCTAATAATTTACAGCCCATTTGCTAATTCTTAAGGTTTTGTTTGGAGCCCATATTCTTTTTGTTAGCATTACAGCCCATATTGTGGCCGCGGTAAAAAATTATACGAAGTTTTGCATATTTCAAAAGCGGTCCGAACTGTTTTAATCCCGAAATTTCGACTCACATTCAAACTGATTTAAAAATAAATGTATATCAATATAAAATCCAACAAATTCTCCACGCATAAAAATTAATGTAATTTAAAATCTCGAAATGAAAAAAGATATTTGAAACTAATTGCGGTTTGATGTGTTTTAAAATTTACAGCCCATTTCGACGATTCTTGATAGGCCATTTTCTACCACCCGAATGAATATCTCCTCGTCTTGAAATATTTGCAGCCCAACAGGCCCGACAAAGCGACTTACTTGGCAAATCACAAAAAACTGGGCTGTGGCCTTGGACCCGTTGTCACCCTCTCACAGCGTCTGATACTCTTCCGATGGAAGTCAGTCGTTGACCACATTGACCACGCCGCGCCGAGAGCACCAAGGCGGTGGACGACGGCGAGGCCTAGGAAGGGGACGACGAGGAGCCGGGGAAGACGCGTCAGTGGATGCCCATACGGAGAGGATTACGAGGGTTCACCAGTGCGGTTGCGGGCGTGAGGTCTTGTCGCCGCCAGAATAACAGGGGTGTGGGTGAGTAGAGGGATACCTGGGCCAGCGGTGGGAGTAGTAGGGGCGGTGAGGCCTCCTGCATCACAGCCGGCCACGAGAGGCAGGAGCACGCGGCACGACCGACGCTGCTTTGGGCGGCTGGAGCAAGAAGACCAGAGGTTGAAGAAGCACTATGGCCATTGGATGGACATGGTACGGTCACTGGAGCTAGAATCGTTCATATTGACTAAGTTGACAAAGCCCTCCGTCCTCGTCAACTTAGTAGGCCCACAAGTCAGCCACCCACTATGGTGGGTCCCAGCTAGCAGGGGGTATTCATTTTTTGGTGCGTAATAAGGAGGCACTTCCTAGCATGCGAAGATATAGCTGGTGGGACGTTTTTTCTGCGAAATACAAAAGCCCTTCCAACGTAGAGTGCACATACAGTGCGTAATAAGGAGGAACTTTCCTTGCGTGCGACCATGGACCTCGTGGGTCCCAGCCGTCAGGCTCTCCATGTACAGTCCTCTTCCGATGACTCTCGTGTGTTGACCACGCCGCGCCGAGCGCACCGAGGCGGTGGACGGCGGCAAGGCCCTGCATCGAATGACCCGGAGATGGGGAAGACGCGGCAAAGGAGTCGCAGACGGAGAGGAGTGGGAAACTTGACTGGTTCGGTGCGGGTGGGCCTACACTCAGCAGAGAATAATAGGAGGTGCGGAGTGGAGGGATGGCCCGCCGTCGGGTAGCATTACCGAGGAGCGCAAAACAACGCTACTGGACGCCAAGGTCGGAGCAAAGCGGTTCTGGCAGCGCTGGGGGAAGAAGACGAGAGATTGAAGAAGAATTCCGGCCTTTGGATGTAAATACAACGCCTTCTTAAGTTTCGACCTACTGGCCCACATGTCAGCCAGTCCATTTGTTTTTTTAGTCCATTTGGTGGGCTGGGTGAAACAATGATGTAGCATCTATGCATCCCGTTTAAATCCCATTTGCATTTTTCTCGAAATCTGCGGACTTGTTGTGCTGGGTGAAAATATCATGTTGGGCTAGATGGAGAAATGTTATAAAAACATAAACACATTATTGCACGTCAGTAAAATCTTTGCAAGCTTATGTACGCAATCACTAGGAGTTAACTTGGCAAGTTATATCTAAACAATTATTATTATTATTTTGTAAGAACTTTCAACTTACGAAATAAAATATCATTTTAATTTGATGAGTTAATAGTACGTGGGTATTATTATTTTTAGGCTAGACGTGGGACAGTTGAGTTGGTTCTAGGGAAAGTAATCGGGAGAAAACTCAGTTTACATCGAAAAATAAAGTGGGAGAAAATTCAGAGACCTCTTTGGGTCCACACGAGGAGAGGAATATGTTGGGAGGAAGGAGATTCAAAGCACGGCAGCCGAAAGTGAATTAGTTTTTTACGGATAAGTGAACTAGTTTACATACATTAGCAAATAGCCACTAAAAAAGCAATCAGGTTAATGGGTTCTTAAAAGAAATATTTTACAAAACAGATAATTACGACGCATAGGCTAATGCATGAAACACTCAGATGATAAAGGTGCTTATAAACAGATAAAGTACAACATCTAGACCTTCCTGGCATGCTTGATCATGACGCTGCGGCTGTCCGTGTACTCGTCGGTTACGGGAAGCAGACACGCCCTCATGTCCAAGATCTTCCTGTACATGTCGTAGCATGTGTATGTGTCCTTGGCCGCGTAGGTTATGTAGTCTAGATTCAGAGGTACCTCCCACGTGTTCAGGTCGTCTTCTTTCATGTTGGCGTATCAGGGGTCGATGATGGTCTCAGCGAGGTCAACCACGGAGTCCTTCTCCCGCCTGCTGTCGATGATCTTGTATTGCTTATACGGATGTCGACAAGCTTGTTGCACCAGATGGCCGAATCATCGCGTTCTTCCTTCTCTCCACCGTAGCGAAGGTGCAGTCGGCGCTGCCGATGAAATGGGCGAATGCTCCAGAACCTGGTGCAGCCATAGGATTGAGGCGAGGCAGAGCTTCACCGAGTCCGTATCGTTGGTGTACATCACATTCAACTTGGCGCAACCATAGGACTGAACGGCGAACTAACTCCTTGCTGAAGTCCATATCCAGCAGGCTCACCCCTCGGATCGCCATTGGAGTCTCTTCGAGCATGGTTAATAGTAGAGCCAGCTGGCTATAAGCCGATGCCATGTCATCTACAGCCCATCTTATAGTCAACATGTACAATAGTAGATCAAAAGAGTGTACTATTTTTTTATTATGTGGCCCACCTTTCATTCTCACAAAGTGCCTAGGAGCACGTGCTAGAGCTGGCTCTTCACGAAGAGCCCGCTTACCTTCTCTCTCCTCTTCTCTTTCCTCCAACTAAGCAGAAAGATACTAGTTTATGCCTTATAGCCTGCTGACTCAGCTCTATTGTACTTGTTCTTTGAGTGAACGAGTGTGTAGGCGGCGACAGCAGTTGATTTTTTAGCTCTTGGGGAACTGGATTCAACAGTAAGATGAGTGTGTACAGGCGACAACAGTTACTACCCCTCCCTCGTCCGCTGCACGCCCGGCAGAAGATGCACCCTCGGCGCATTCAAACGCCTCCATTAAGAAACCTACTCCGGCCACACGTCGGTTCACGAGCGGGTCTCAGATTGGTACTGTAATAACAGGAGTTATTGGTCACTTTACTTAAATTTAATTAGCTTTAATAGAAATTTATACTTAAAACAAGCAATGCATTGGCTCGTTCTATCGCTGCCACGGGATCAACATGCACAACAATTAGAATTATTATTCTCAGACGCATTACGATCAGCACATTTGTCGCACTTTCACAAAGATAATACTACCAAGTTTGAATTGTTTGTTATGGTTGTTGTCCTCTGCATCACCATGCCGTGTTTCCCAGCTTGCAAGATTCAGAACCAACAAATAAGATCCAAATAATAAGTACAACAAAGATGCCTACACGTCTCATTGATTCCCAGCTTGCAAGATGCAGAACCAACAAATAAGATTCAAATAATAAGTACAACAAAGATGCATACACATCTCACTGATTCCCAGCTTGCAAGATTCGGAACCAACCCATTAGAGCCTTTTGATAGTGAATATCGGGATTAAATCCATCTTGGCTAGCCATGTCATACAATCGAAGAACTTGGCGAATGCTCTTGACCGTCACAACATCTGTAGTAGAGTATTCCTGTTTGCACAAAGATGTTGGCAGAGCACAAACAAGGAGACAGGAGAGCATGATTTCGCTTTAGTTGAACCATTTTGTGCAGTTCCACCAAAATTGAGAGATGTTGCTCTTGACCGTCACAAGGAGACAGGAGAGCATGGTTTCACTTTAGTTTAACCATTTTGTGCAGTTCCACCAAAATTGAGAGATGTTGCCCACGTGACATTTTAGTTGAACTGCACAAGACACTCATTCCAAAAAAAGTGTTTTGTGCAGTTCACCAAAAGGTCACAATAGCAACAAGGTGAAATGGATATCCCTATCTGCACAAAATGATAGAAAGTAAACAGTTGCTGGTCAATAAGAATATACGAAACATATACAAAACGAAAAGAAGCATCTTAATTATGTTCATGGCAATCACACAAGGACAATAGAAATTGTAAAACATCATCAATGCTTCATGTTACCAGAAGCATTACGATCAACAATGAGATTCCTCAGATATGGGATTACTTTAATGGTGGCATTGCTTGTTTACCAGACATAGTAAATCAACAGCATCAAAAGAGTTGGTTTAAGGGCATGGGACCGTGGGGACACCAGGACACTCAAGCCGTAAAGGAGCAACTTACTTATCATCTTTGGGGAAAACAGCAGAGTGCCATTTGTAACACGCTTTAATTGCATCTTATCACTGGAGGAATTAGATTAACAATAACACTGGTTAGACATGTCCCTAAGGTAACAGTGTGATCGCTTCATTTTACATGCGCCCTTACAGCAAAAGGTTGGTTTACCCGCAAAAAAAAACAAAAGGATGGTATAAGGACATGAGACAGTGGACACATCAGCACAATGTACCTACAAGGAGGCATAAAGTGGTGATGCCGAGCTTGTTCACGCTATGTGAGGGCAGCAAACCTAATCCTGGAGACCTTTTACTATGTGAGGGCAGCAAATCTAATCCTGGAGGCCTTTTACTATGTGAGGGCAGCAAATCTAATCCTGGAGGCCTTTTACTATGTGAGGGCAGCAAATCTAATCCTGAGACCTTTTACTATGTGAGGGCAGCAAATCTAATCCTGGAGACCTTTTAATATGTGATGGCAGCAAATCTAATCCTGGACATACTCTGTTGACTTCTCCACCAGCCGCCACTTTCTATCCTTTTTTCAACCAATAATAGATCTATTCCTTATCCAGTTTGTATTGCATTTTCCCATTATTTCCCTTTTCAACCAAGAGACCGGTTGGGTATCCGGTCTCCACTACTTTTACCATATTATTTCCTCTTTGAATCAAGTCCTAGATTCATGCTACAACTTTCCCCCCTTTCTTCGTTGTTTGAACAAAGCCCTAGATTTGAATGCATGAAGTAGCTTTACCTCTAATAATACTCACAATTTAGGTGGCTTTAGAAGAGCTGATGGGAGTAGAAAAATTGCACATGCAGACACGTGGGGAGCTAGGGAAGTAGAGCAAGCCCGCTTTCGAAGAACTTATACCTGAGGGTCACCGGGATGTCGGCGGTGGAAGGTCGGATCTGCGGATAATACGGCAGGGAGGAAGAAGGGTCGGAGGACCTCCCGAGCCGGCGCTGTGTCGGAGAGAACGGCACGGGCAGAGGATCGGGCCCATCCGGCAGCTGTGGGTTTCCTCCCTCGGCGGCGATGACCGCGTGAACGATGCACCTTTTAGTCCTCTACACACACCGGCCGAAGGGATCCGGCCGGATCTGTCACCAGCGGTGAGCAGAGAGAAAATGTCGCTACCGCTGTCTTGTTTATATCTGGAGAGGATGAGAGAATGAAGAGGGCAACCCAAGTAAAGCAAGCGCTCAGGCCCCTGCGTCCATATATAGTGGAGTGATTATCTTTTTTCTCTCCACAACATGGGTTTCAATTTGTGTACGTGGCATTAAAGAAAAGAAACTCTCTATTTAAGGTGACTACTCTACGACTCCTACTTACTACTACTACTACTACAGTACTACCTCCGTCCTGGTTTATAGGTCCCTTTTATAGTTTGTGCCAAATTTTGACTAAAGATTTAACTAACAAAATGTTAATGCATGTCAAGAAAAATTATCTCATTGGATTCGTATTTGAACATAGTTTTGAAAAATATAATGTTTGGTGACATGCGTGAACATTTTCTTAGTTTAATCTATGGTCAAAATTTGGCACGAAATACAATGGGGACCAATAAACCCGGACAGAGGGGTAGTATTGTTCACTTGTGCTCCCCGCCCCTCCATTCATTGAACAACCCCACGGGTGAATAAACATACAGTAAGTATTGTATTTATATAGAACGAACAAGATCGAGCTATTTTCGCGTAGTTCAAAGTTGAGGGCGGGGCTTTTCCCGGGCAGTACGCCGGCAGTTTTCGGGTAGGCGGTTTGACAGAGAGGCGAGGAGGGTGAGCGAGTGGGGCTGTGTGATTTGACGGCGCGTTACTACTGGAAAGACTTGTGATATGACCACTCACTATAGTCATGAATTCTTGGCGCCCGACCGGGTGATGCCCCCTTACATTCTGCGCTCTAATCTGGTGCATGCCATGTCGACCGGATCTTTGGCTCTCCCACATGTCGGAGTAGTAAGAAGGAGCAAAGAATGATGCGGTATATACTAGTACTATACTACTCCCTCCGTTCCTAAATATAAGTCTTTGGAGAGATTTCACTATGGACCAGATACGGAGAAAAATGAGTGAATCTACACATAAAATGCATCTATATACATCCGTATGTGGTCCACAGTGAAATATCTACGAAGACTTATATTTAGGAACAGAGGGAGTACTACTCATGTTGGAGGAGTGCGAACCACGGCAGCCCAGTGAACCAGCCGTGCGAACCACGGTAGCCCAGTGAACCAGCAGTAGAAAACAATAATGTGGTGATATGGCCATAAAAAACAATGTGCTACGGTCCACACTGTAGCATGTACAGTAACACTCCTCTTTGTTTGGATCCCTGAGTTAGAGCTAGTTTGGGTTGAAATAGCCTCAAATTATCGAATCAAGAGGGGTTAGTTTGAGCTAGTTTGCTCTAACCCAGCTAAAAAAACTAGCCCGGTGGAGAGGTTCTAATTGGGTTAGTTATCCTGGGCCCACTAAAAGAGAACTAAAAAATCTCACCTGCCCGCACCAGATCGCTCCCCTAAAAAAATCTCACCTGCCCGCACCAGATCGCTCCTCCTCCTCTCGCACGACTCCTCTCTGTTCCCCATAGGGCCGCCCGCCCAAGCGCCGCTCGCCCTCTCTCTCTCCTCCGGCCGCCCTCTCCTTTCAGCCTCCGCCGCCCTACTACGGTCGCCCTCTCCCTTCGACCTTCGAAGGTCGCCACGCTCCCCCTTCACCAGTCGTTTTCTCCCTCACAAATGCCTTGGCGGCGCATCTACCGAGGAGGTCATGAGGGGTGAGTTTGTTCGGTCCTTCTCTGTCTCACGACCATATCATTGATCTTGCTTGCTCTAGCGCTGATTCTGATTTTGAAAAGTAGATCCTGATCAAACTTGCTATAGATTTGTGGTGCACGCATGGAATTGTTTGATGCTGCTTGAGGAGGTAATAAATCTTTCTAGAGGCCCAAAGATTCAGGTCACCTTTCTAGGTATTTCAATTTCGAGCTTGCATTATTTGTAGAGGCCCAAAGATTCAGTTCACCTTTCTTGGTATTTCAATTTCAGGCTTGCATTGTTTCTAGAGGCCCAAAGATTCAGTTTACCTTTCTAGGTATTTGAGTTTCAGGCTTGCATTATTTCTAGAGGCCCAAAGATTCAGTTCACCTTTCTAGGTATTTCATTTTCAGGCTTGCATTATTTCTAGAGGCCCAAAGATTCAGTTCACCTTTCTAGGTATTTCAGTTTCAGTCTTGCATTATTTCTAGAGGCCCAAAGAATCAGTTCACCTTTCTAGGTATTTAAGATTCAGCTTGCATTATTTCTAGAGGCCCAAAGATTCAGTCCACCTTTCTAGGTATTTCAGTTTCAGGCTTGCATTATTTCTAGAGGCCCAAAGATTCAGTTCACCTTTCTAGGTATTTTAGTTGTTGTGCTTGCAATATTTCTAGAGGCCCAAAGATTAAGTTCCCAGTCGGCGGCAAGCGGCCCCGCTACCCATGCCGGTGTCGACCTCAACTCGCAAGGGCCGGCGTCGGAGGGGTTCCCGGGGCTTGGGCTCTACAGAGCCTTCCTCCAGAGCGACGATGGCGAGCTCCTCCCTCGGTGCATGAGGGGCTCCGGGCTCCCTCCCTATCGTGAACAACTTCCGTGATGAGTTAGCTCATTCTTTGTTTCATGAAGTGTTTTTTTATTTTGTGAAGCTTGATTGACGACTTGTATGTTTAACTGGGATATCTCATTTGTATGGACAAAGTAAAAAACTATCATGTTTTGCATGCTTGATTGTATAGATGGTTCGTTTATGTCAATTGTGAGCAGGAGGAGGCCACAGAAGAGCCGGCCACACCAAGAGGGTGCTTGGATCCAAGGGACTTATTTTAGTATGACTAAAAATAGGGTCCAAAGTAGTCAAATGATTGAGATAGAGCATTTATTCTCAATCTAACCCTGCCATCCATACACCTCTTTGGTTTAGAGTTAGTTCAGGTTAGAATCTAACTCTAACCTCTAAGCGAGTTAGAGTTCTCCTCGCCTCGGTTCATCGCCATCATACTTTCCCCATTCCTGTGTTTTCAGTATCCTGCGAATCAAAGAGGCCCTTTTTTTCGAGAAAAATCAAAGAGGTCCTTAGACTGGTTTAGGTCCAGTCATTTTTTATAAACGTGTTATGTCCAAAATTTAATGAACGTGCTCCGGTTTCCACGAAAATAATCCGATTTCATGTAGTAATTCATTGATTTATTTATTCTTCTGCGGGGGGTTTGCATGTAATTCGTGAGGTCTGAAATGTAAATTACCCCGGCATATGCTCCGAGTCATGCATGCACTACGACCCAGATGCTCTATGTCCCACATGTCGGCGAATGGGAGCACGTGGAAATAGCCTAGGAGTACATATAGGATGATAAATGCATGAAAAATATGTACTGTGAAGCGTAGCCGCGGTTCGAAAAGTAGACCTAAAGTGATGACAGCTATAGGTCGCACGCACCCAACTAGTGGTAGTAGACATACGACTAATTTTTCCCTAAAAAAAGAAGAGGCACGAGTGCTCAGTACTCCTATTCTATAAACACGAGTCCCATCTGATAACAGCGTCCGTGCTACAGCTAGCCCTCCTCCCTCGTTTCTCTCTTCTAACTCTAAACTCGGCCGACGCCCGGTGGGTGGGGTGGGTTTGCTCAACTGCGGCCCCACCTCACAGTGAAAACGTTACGACTGGAATAAAAAATGCCATATACTCCCTCCGTTCATAAATATAAGCCTTTTTAGATACTACTTCAAATGGAATACAGCATACAGATGTATGAAGACATAGTTTAGAGTGTAGATTCACTCATTTTGCTCCGTATGTAGTAGTCACTCTGGAATCTTTAGAAAGACTTATATTTGGGAACGGATGGATTACTATACTTATAAAACATTAAGGCCACGAGGCGATGCATTGCTGGTTACAGGAGGCAAGAAGAAGAGATGCATCCATCGACGACGTCCACCTCCTCGACTCAGGGCGCCGGCCCACCGAACGGCGCCTAAGTAGCGGCTTCGTGGCAGTCGGCGTGCTTACGAACAATGGCGTCCAAAGATTCCAGCGCTGGAAGAAGGCCAACATCTTTCTGTCCTCGCTTGCCTTGTAGTGGCCTATGTAGACGATTTCCCGTAGACGTGGATGTGCGGTCGACGGTTTCTTGCATGGCGAGAGCCTTGGCGAAGCGGCAGCCTCGAGGTGCACATTCTTCGTCGCGACCTCCGGCACTGCAGGGCCTCGTGGCTTGAAAGAGTTCGTCACCATGTAGGCCGATGAGGGTGGTAGGCAATGAGGAGCCTGGGCACGCGGGCTGGAGCAGTACAGCAAGGTCGTCCGCGCGCTTCTTCACGGCGGTGAACTTGCGGATGGAGGCGAAGCCGGCGTCAGCGAGGGCTACGATGCCTGCGGTCTCCAGCAGCGTGTGGAAACGCTGCGTGGTGCTGGGCCGCAGGCCGGCGCCTTGGATGATTTGGCACAGCCGACTGCCGCTCGCGTCCATCGCCTCCATAGGTGCTTGTGGCTTCTGGTCACTTGGTCTTGGATTGGAGTGAGCAGTGTTGCGCAGAGACTTGGGAATAGATGGATTGGAGTGGTGGGGTGCCTTTATTATATGAGAGTCCAAACTCTGTTGCATTTACATCGTGCTGGCTCTAGTCTGCTTCTCCAATTAATTCCCTCTATATGTAATTGAGGATGCATCATTGACCGTTCAATGTCTCGGGAACCGCTACCCTCTTCCTCCTTGGCATTCAAGCACCTATGGACCCGTCGACGACGAGGTGCCTATGGTGACTTCAGAATTTCAAGATGATAGTGTCGATGCGTGTGTGCGTCAGTAGGGGTTAGTGTATGCGGCGTGTATATGAGCGCTATGTGCAGACTTGTGTCAAAAAAACAACGTAAATGCGTGTCAAAAGAGACTAGTCAAGATACTCAATATCGTGCACCTCGGAGAGGAAAACGATAGAACTAGTACGTATTTATTTACGGTGCAGATTCACTCATTTTGCTCCATATGTACTCCGTCTAGGTGTAGTCTAGTCACTTGTTGAAATCTCTAGAAGGGCAAATACTCCTTTCTGGTTTACAGGGCTATACTAGCAAGTAGTTGTACGTACTAGTACAATAGTGGGCTCACATAGCAATTTTGTCTCATGCAAGAGCCTGGCTATATGCGTGCTCCAATGTTCGCAACTGCAATGTTTGGTTTGCGCTTGGCTCTTCGCCTCTTCGAGAAGACGAACAATGATGTTACTACTACTGCTTCTACAGTGTCGAACCCACTGCTGCATGTCCGTCCACCGCGAGCGGGACGGATAGCTTGTTGTGGAATTACTACTACTAAGCAAAAGCCTGTCCTCGTTTATGAGCAAATCACGCATGGGCGAGGGAGAGAAGGCATGTAGTAAAATCAAGCTTCTTCTCATTCTACGAGTTGACGCGACACATCATAGCACCGCCCCACATGCTTGCCTCTAAACTTGGCTGAAAAGACCCATGATGTACAATATATTTGCTGCAACCTCTAACATTTACCCACCACAAATTAAAATATATGTGGCCATATGCATCGTTCTGATGCAGAGGCCGGGGAGTCCCCCCTTTCGAAAAAGAAACAAATTAAAATATATATTCCTATCTTGACCAGATGAGCGTGCAAACTACAATCACCCGTGGTGATGTAGGGCCAGAAGACTATTTTTTTTTTAAAACTTCGAGACGGCCACATAGCATGGAGCCGACCCCAACGATTTTAAGCTTACAGGCACGGTACACGCTATCTAGACTACTCTACACATGAAACTGCCACACGAGCGTCCGGGCTGCGCTTGGCTCTTCGCCTCTTCGGAAGTCGAACAATGATGGTTTACTACTACCGGAGGAGTACTACAAGATGCTTGGCCATCCGCACCGATTGAACTGCTGCATGTCCACCGCGTGCGGGAGGGAGAGCGTGTAGCGAAAGCTTCTCCTAGTCTTTCCATCCACCACGCTCATGGGCGAGGGAGAGACACTCCTGTCTTTGCTGTATGACAGGTGGGCCTGACAGGTGTGTGGCCAACCTGTCATACAGCCAAAGGCAGGTGCAGTTAAGTCCACGAGGGAGAGGATAATCAAACTTCTCGTTGATGTACGAGTTAACGTGACACATCAAAGCACTGCACTCGATATATTTCAATAATTTGCGTTTACCGATGCATTAATTACAACGCATGCATGCATGCCGTGACTCTTCTTTTGATAGTACTTGCATGTGTTGATTTAATGCACCTTGAAGGATGGTTGTGCACGAGGAGGACGAGACCATGCAGACCGAACAGGAACAGGACCCGACGATGGAGCTCTCTAAGGTCTCCATGGACCTCACCGTGCTCCATCGCCTTGTGCCTCCGCCTTTGACGCCTCCAGTGTATGAGGTTGAATACACCTCGTCCGTTCGGCTGATTGAGCAAGGTGCAGGTTTCTTGATTGATGTGCTGTTGGATTGATTTCTGCAGTGCAAGGGAGGGCACCTGTCCTGCGCGGACTGCCGCGTCGAGCTCCCCGGGAACCAGCGGCAGTGCCAGAAGTGCGAGCGCGGCGGTGGCTTCGACGTGCGAAACACGGCGGTGGACTCCGTCCTTTCGTCGGTGAGGGTGGAGAGCCCGCACGAAGGCCGTGGGCTCTACGTCACTTACCACAAGCTCGCCGATCACCAGAGCGTGTGTCCGCTCACGCCCTGCAAATGCCCCGTGCCCGTCTGCGGCTACGAAGGCCCGCCGCCGGCGCTCTACCACCACATCAACACCGTGCATCCCATGCCCGTGCATAGGATCCAGTACAGCAAGGTGCTCCAGCTGCAAGTGACACTATCGGAGCCACGGCTCTTGCTGTTCGCGGAGGAGGACCGCCGCACATTTTTCTTGGTCGGCGGCGTGCTCGACATCGGAGCGCCTATCGCCGTGTCGGTCATTTGCATCAGAGCGGGGGCGTCCCCACTTCCGCACTACTTGGCCAAGCTGTGGGCGAACGGCCCGCCGAGGGAGCCCAAAGGCACGACCGATGCCGTCAAGGTGGAAATGGAGGTGACAAGCAGCAAGGATCCCGGCAACGTCGACGTGCAGGATCTGACCTTCTTGACAGTTCCGCCCAAGCTGCTGGCCGGGGCTAAGCTTGTGTCCCTCCACATTCAGATTGACAAGCTCACGTCCTAAATGTTTTGAAAGTGCCTTCTGTTTATCTTAGTAATATGCTAATATAGGGATTACCTTGGTCTACTTTAGCTTAAGAAATGGTGGGTTTTGGTATACCGCAGCAATTACTTCGACATCAGATCAGTAATTTCCAACAGTCGAACGGATATTTTGTGTCGGTTGGATATAAAGTTCCTTTGGGTAAGAGTACTACTTGTCATCAAAATGGATAAAAGGAGATGTATGTAGACGTATTTTAGTTCTAGACACGTCCCTTTTATCCATTTTGATGACAAGCACTCCCTCCGTTCCACAATACATGCCTTCCATTTGTCAAAATATAGATGTATCTAGACATGCTTTAGTATATAGGTACATCCATGATAGAGCCAATCGGATGGTTGAGAACACTAGAATTCGTAGCTACAGATGCGTGTGTGACTCCCAGATGCAGAGGCCGGGGGTCATCATCCTCCTTTTCGAGAAAAAACAGACGCGTGTGTGAGCGGACGAGTGCGTGCGTGCACCTCTTCTCTTCCTGTATAACGTACTACTAAACTCAGAGTACAAGTTTTTGAGCTTGCGTCTCGTCACATTCCAAATTACTCCACGCTATATAGGTACTTCTCGATCAGATGCTTATAACACTCTAGTTCGGATACTAGGGGCTGCGTCCATGTTTTTATGGTTGAACTCCTATGGCTAAGTGAGGGCGTTAAAACCGAATAGTCTGGTTGCCTAGTTCGTTGCGCTAAACAACTCCTTCAAGGACCATATAATTGGATCAAGATTGTTTAGATTCCATCCCGAACACCTCCGTACTACCTACGTGGGGGCAGAAGCCGCCGACTGGCCAACCCTCAAATTTCATACAACACGGCCGCACAGGAGGTAAAATTAAAAACATAACAAGCATTATATTACAAACCCGCTTTGTTTTATCATACAAGGTAGAGGCAACTTGAATACATTCACTCAAAGATCACGTCTTTCGCACAATGATCCGCAACAATGCGGACCCCTCCAAGACGTCGCCAAAGTATCGCTCGGGTGTGCAGTGCTCCTTGCCCTCAGTCGGCCCTTCGGTCGCTAACTTGATAGCGTCCATCTTCGCCCACCAGACCTTCACATAGGAGAAGGCCAGACGCGCGCCCTCGATGCAGACGGACCGCTTGACGACTTCCATTCGAGGACATGCATCCACTAGCCGCTTCACAAGGCCGAAGTAACTGTCGGGTATAGCTTCGGCTGGCCACAACTGGATTATCAAATCCTTCATGGCCAGTTCGGCCACCTTGTGCAGCTTGACCAACTGTTTTAGCTGATCGCTAAAGGGCACCAGATGTTCTGACGCAAGATATTGCCACCAGAACAGCTTCTCCGTGGAGCTCCCTTCTTCGCCTCGGAAGAACTCCGCGGCGTCGGCCACACTTCATGGCAGATTAGCAGAAGCCCTTGGAGAACTCCGAATCCGGGTTAGTAAAAGATACTTCCTCTTCACATATTTGCTTTCCATACTGAATGCCTTACCCGCCGCGACCTTCCTGGCCTCCTGGATCTCTTGGAGGGCGCCCTGGGCCTCATTCCGGGCCATCTCCGTGCTCTGACGAGCCTTGGAGAGTTCGATCTCTTTAGCCGATGCATCGCACTCCAAGGCCTCGCACTACCTCACCGCGTCCTGGAGCTCCTTCTGGACCTTGTTGACCCGGGCCTTGAGCTTCTTACGGGCGGCCTTCTCCTTGACCGCCTTCCCCTCGGCTTCGGCCAGGGCCTTCTTCAGGGCCTCGACCTCGGTCATCATTCCTATACATATCATGACACTTCAGTCAATGTATATCATTTTACTCTTTTCGAACATATCACCGGTTATTACATACCTTGATTCTCCTGGAGTTCCTCTTCACCTGGCCGAGCTCCCCCTCGGCCTGCTCCAATCTCTGCTTCAGTCCGGAGACTTCGGCAGTATGCAAGGCCGTGGCCAGCAGCGACGCCTGCGTATTCATTTTAGACAAATTTCGTTAGTTTCCTGCATTAAAGGATTGATCCTCTGTCCGGCTATTTCTTTCCAAACACCGGGCAGTGTCTCAGGGGCTACTGTCTATATTGGGATTTTCCTTCTTTAGGTCGCTTACCTCAAAACCTGTCAGCAGGCTGCTGTAGGCTTCGGTTAGTCCGCTCTTGGCGGACTGAACCCTTTCAATCATCGTGCCCATAAGAACACTGCGCTCATCCACAATGGAAGCGCCTAACAGCGCTTCCATCAGATTATCCGGTGCCACTGGTTGGACAGGGGTCACCGGCGGAATGGGCATTCCCCCTCTTTCGAAGGAGGTTGCACACCAGATTCCGGAGCCGTATTGGTCTCCATAGTCGTATTCGGCTGAGGGCCAAACTGAGTACGGCCCTCATCACCAGTCTCCACGGGGATTGGTTCCCTTGGTGTCCGGCGATGGAGGCTTCGCCTTCTGGTGCCTCCCGAGCCTCTCCCCGGCCCAGGAAAGTCCTTCAGGACAGCACCTCTGCATCGCCCTTGGCCTTGGGAGAGTCAGCGGCCGGCGGAGACTCCCTGGCCATAGCCTTTGAATCAAACGAATGATCGCTAGAAGCTGTCGTGGGCCGGACTGTAATAGCACAATTAACCATGTCGATACATTAAAGAGGAGAGGATGGATATATGGGTATGCGGAAGTCATAGCACTTACGATGCAGCTTGAGGCTTAGTGCGGGGGCGTCGCTCCGGACTGCTGCCGATGTCCCACGCGGAGTTATCCACGTGGGAGCCTTTCCCTTTCTTGGACGTCCCCGCCTCCAGGTTCGTGGGGGCCGCCCTCTTCTTCCTTCCGTCACTAGGGGGAGGGTGGTTCTCCTCCTCCTCCTCATTGTAGTCATCTTTGGTGGCGGAGGAGCGGGTCTTGTCTTTGGACATCGCGTCCGAAGAGCCATTGCAACGGGGGCCACTCCGGACCCCCTTGGCCTTCCCCCTGGCCTTCTTCTCCGGCGCCTTATAGGACGCCGACACCAGCATCTTCACTAAATGCGGAATGACTGGTTCTTTAGGCAGCGGAGCCGGACACTGGATCTGCTTCACCCTCTCCATCCAGTCTTGAAGAAGCAATGATAATAAAATATTAGATATCATCCTTGAAACAAGCAAGTAGTGGATGCGTTAAAAATAGCATACCTCGTTGGCGCGGTGGTTAATGTTGTGCCCGCGGTCCGAATCTGTGGCCGGCGGTTTCTCGTTGCCCTTAAAGAGCAACTTCCAGGCGTCTTCGTGAGTGGTTCCGAAGAGCCTCTTCAGGGTATGGTGCTTCTTCGGATTGAACTTCCATAGAGGGCGGCTTCGGATTTTCCACGGGAGAATCCAGCGAACTAGCATCACCTGGATTACATCGACAAGTTTGACATCCTTGTCCACCATGCTTTGAACGCGCGTCTGCAACGCTATCAGCTCATCTGGCGAACACCAGTTCGGGCTCTTCTCGACCCAGGAGGTAAGTCGCATGGGAGCGCCGGAGTTGAATTCGGCAGCTGCGGCCCAGGTGGCGCCGCGGGGTTCTGTGATGTAGAACCACTGTTTCTGCCATTCCTTTACCGTCTCCACTAAAGTGCCTTTTGGCCAGGAGACGTTGGCCAGCTTGCTCACCATGGCACCTCCGCACTCCGTGTGCTGGACATCCACCACCTTCGGCTTCACGTTGAAGACCTTAAGCCACAGCCCGATGTGGGGTTGGATGCGGAGGAAGGCCTCACACACGACGATGAACGCCGAGATGTTGAGGAAGGAGTTCAGGGCTAGATCATGGAAATCTTGCCCATAATAATACATCAGTCCACAGACGAAAGGGTGGAGTGGAAACCCTAGTCCACGAATGAAGTGAGGGAGGAAAAATACCCTCTCAGTAGGCTTCGGGGTGGGGACGACTTTCCCCTGGGCTGGAAGACGGTGGGCGATTTCCTTAGCCAAGTACCCGGCCGCCCGAATCTCGGCAATGTCCTTCTCCTTGACGGAGGAGACCATCCACTTGCCTTGACCTTCGGATCCGGACATGGTCGGATGCTTCCCGGAGATGGAGAAAGATGGGTACTTGGGCGCTGGAGCTCAAGGATGGAAGGGTAGAGAGAGAGAAAAGGCGTGGGTGAAGAAAGGGGATGCTTATCTCCTTATAAAGGAAGTGAGTGTTGAACACCTCCCCACTCGCCTCAAAACTCGCCTATTCCCAAGGGCTGTGTAAACGGCATGGTTGGGTTACCCATACCCGTATTGATGAGAATCCAGCAATAAGGGGACACGATCTCTGCTTTGACAAGACGTGCAAATGGCAACCACGTCTCGAAACGTGGAGTGGCAGATGAAAAACGGTTCAAAATAATGACTGGACTAACATGGTGTCATGTTGTAAAAAGTTGGCAGAGGATTGGACTTATAAATTATTATGCCCTCTGTGGAAGTATATGCTACTCGTGTTGCAGAGCCGAACTCGTTCGTCCAAAGACCATTGTGGTGTGTCCGGAAAGGGGAACCCGCCTTGCAGTGCCGAAGACAAATCTGCGCGCCAGACTCCTCGTCATTGAAGCCAGGTTCAGGGGCTACTGAGGGAGTCCTGGACTAAGGGGTCTCAAGGCGTCCGCTAGCCATGGGCGGACTGATGGGCTGTGAAGATACGAAGACCAAAGACTACACCCTTGTCTGGATAGGACTCTCCTTGGCGTGGAAGGCAAGCTTGGCGACCAAATATGTGTATTCCCTTCTTTGTAACCGACCTTGTGTAACCCTAGATCCCCCCGGTGTCTATATAAACCGGAGGACTTAGTCTGGAGAAGGGAGATTCATTATCATAGTCATACAGGCTAGACTTCTAGGGTTTAGCCATTACGATCTCGTGGTAGATCAACTCTTGTAATACTCATATTCATCAAGATCAATCAAGCAGGAAGTAGGGTATTACCTCCATAGAGAGGGCCTGAACCTGGGTAAACATTGTGTCCCCTGTCTCCTGTTACCATCGACCTTACACGCACAGTTCGGGACCCCCCTACCCGAGATCCGCCGGTTTTGACACCGACAATTACACCAACGAAAGAGAAGGCGAGAGGGTTAAAAAATATAATACTAAATGGAATACCTGGGTAGATGGTGACGGTCCGATCATGGTAGATTGTGTGACCATGTTGCACATCAGTGATACAATGGGTACCATGGGTAACGACTGCTGCGATAGTTGATCCCAATATGCCAAAGTCAGCTACAAGGTTCCAGGTTAGACCGAATAGTGGATGCAAATGCACATTCAGGATCTTATTTTGATCAGGGGATGACTGGTCCCTACAAAATTGTGGAGTACCGTTAGGGATGCAAATGATGGTTTGTGCATTCCGTTTGTAATCTCACGTACCATAGGATGGCAACTAGATGAAACAAGTCCCCTGGCTTGTTACAGGGAAGATATGGCCAAGATGGTGCACGGCGTCTTCGAACGTGTAGGGGTACAAATCTGCTGCGGCCAACATGTGCTAGCCTCTGCCGTTACTGCCTCTTGCATTGATGGCAATCCTTATGTCGAACACAGTGATGAGATAGTAATCGTCATAGCCGCGTCGCTTTGTTGGCGTGTCCACAATTGCTATCTTCTTCAATCTCATGTAGGCATCATCATACGTATTCAAGCCCAGCCAGTCCGGAAGGCCGATCCCAATGGTTGAGAAGGGGTCTACGGGAACGGCCGCACTGTTGTGGATGTTGTGCAAAATGATGGTGGTATCTGGCCGGAGGTATGCAAGCCAATCTTCGTTGGCACTGACCCATACCTATATATAAGACGGTGGGCAGCAGAGAAATTACAGGATGGAAATGGAATAACTAAGTACGACATGATCAAACTCCATGACTGACCTGCTCATTGGACAAAATCCGACTACCTCTCAACGTCGGCAACTCTAGCGGAGTCAACGTGCAACCATGGCCAAGGAGCGATGGACTATTCGAAGGATTGTCCCATAGAAGAACCTTCTCCTCGAGGACGCATGGAAGACCAACAAGCATGACCTTTTCCCAAGCCTGTTTAAGCACCGTCCTGAAAAAGTTGGTGCAGGAAGCACCGAGTCTTGCGGCGGTGAGAACTTCGGAGCGGCGTGCGATTTCTCCCATAGGATCATCGTCCAAGGTCTCCCAGCCCAGACGAGGAGGAGAACCGCCTGGAGAATCCATGGGAGCAGCAACGAATTGCCTTCTCTCCGGGGGGGAGGGAAACTGGCGAGGAGGAGATAAGAGCGTAGTAACCACCGGGCCTCGTCCCTTTCAACTTTATCTCCTCGATCGTTCCTTAACAAAGGGGTGAGGCTATTATTTACTATGTACTCATACTGTAGCAGTACTAGTACTACTTTCTCAACTAGTAGTGCGATGTACTGTGCTTCTAGTATAGTGCACCAATTTTGAACACTTAATCTCAGGGCCAAGGAGCTAAAGTTGGAAGTGGAGGGTATTACTATTCTCTAGAACCATCGATGTACTATCAATGCAGGGAAAGTACACCTGCATAGTGGGTACTCTCGGTGCTTTATTCAAGCGCGTAGCTGGCCTACTCAACCGCTCCTCTCACGCACACACTAGCAGCCTGTTTATCAGCAGTGGTTACTGCGGGGGCAGAACATTTGAGTTATTTGATACAACGAGACTAGGCATTTCGCTTCCATTTGTGGAGGTGTAATGGATCTCGTCAGACTTTGTTAGTAGTTCCTTCTTTATGAATGCGATGAGGCCAAGCTTTTGCCTCCATTTAAAAAAAATCATGTCAAGAGGAATTTCTTTTATAGAGCCGATAATGGAGTGAAGTCCATGCGTGCAACGCCACAAGCTACAGAGTACTAGTAGAGTACTAACACTTTACGTACAGAGCCATATTGCACAGTTCCCAATGCCACGCCAGGCTTTTCCGGCTCCTCGGGCTTAATTGGGAGGCGCTAGTTTAAATATGCTACTAGCTGACTAGGAAGCTGCAAGCGAGGTGTGGCTAGGGCGAGCACGCGAGCCACGAGATGATGGGAAGGAAAATCCTTTCACGTGGCTGGGCTATCCAGTGCACCCAGATTGTGGTGCGACACGTCCATTCAACTTCAAAACTCAAACTACCGTGTACAATATTGGCTTACAGCGAAGTTACTATTTAAAAAGGCCACCGTGCGTTCAGCCGGGATCGAACCCACAAAACAAGGTATACACTCCCGCGACCACTAGTAGTACTCGTTGGAGTACAACACAACCTAGAATCGCCTTTTGTTGCTAGTAGTACATTGTTCCTTACAAGAAACCACTAATATTGCCAAGAAACTACTACCACTTGCATACGTGGCAGACTTAAGATAAGACTACCTTATCAACCATTGTACATGCCCTTACCAACCAGCCCTACCAAGAAACGACTACTCTAAAAGTGCCATTATAAGCATGTTTCAACCCATGTCGCCCCTTAAATCAACGCCTTCTATTCGACCGGCAAGTTTGGCGTTATGACTTGTGGGACCTACATGTCAGTCTGCACAAAAATCCTCGAGTGACCTGCTACCTCCGGCCCGCCTGATACGTCTCCAACGTATCTATAATTTTTTATTGTTCCATGCTATATTATAGTCTGTTTTGGACATCATTGGGCTTTATTATACACTTTTATATTATTTTTGGGACTAACCTATTAACCGGAGGCCCAGCCCAGAATTGTTGTTTTTTGCCTATTTCAGAGTTCCGCAGAAAAATAATATCAAATGGAGTCCAAACGGAAATACGGAATGAAACCTTCGGGAACGTGATTTTTGGAACAAACGTGATCTAGAGGACTTGGACCCTACATCAAGACATCAACCAGGAAGGCACGAGGTAGGGGGCGCGCTACCCCCCTGGGCGCGCCCTCCACCCCCGTGGGGCCCACATTGCTCCACCAACGTACTTCTTCCTCCTATATATACCTACATACCCCCAAACTACCAGATATGGAGCCAAAAACCTAATTCCACCACCGCAACCTTCTGTACCCGTGAGATCCCATCTTGGGGCCTTTTCCGGAGCTCCGCCAGAGGGGGCATCGATCACGGAGGGCTTCTACATCAACACCATAGCCTCTCCGATGATGTGTGAGTAGTTTACCTCAGACCTTCGGGTCCATAGTTATTAGCTAGATGGCTTCTTCTCTCTTTTGGATCTCAATACAATGTTCTCCCCCTCTCTTGCGGAGATCTATTCGATGTAATCTTCTTTTGCGGTGTGTTTGTTGAGATCGATGAATTGTGGGTTTATGATCAAGTTTATCTATGAACAATATTTGAATCTTCTCTGAATTGTTTTATGTGTGATTGGTTATCTTTGCAAGTCCCTTCGAATTATCAGTTTGGTTTGGCCTACTAGATTGATCTTTCTGCAATGGGAGAAGTTCTTAGCTTTGGGGTCAATCTTGCGGTGTCCTTTCCGGATGTGAGGGGGCAGCAAGGCACGTATTGTATTGTTGCCATCGAGGATAACAAGATGGGGTTTATATCATATTGCATGAGTTTATCCCTCTACATCATGTCATCTTACTTAAAGCGTTACTCTGTTCTTTTGAACTTAATACTCTAGATGCATGCTGGATAGCGGTCGATGTGTTGAGTAATAGTAGTAGATGCTGTGAGTCGGTCTACTTGTCGCGGACGTGATGCCAATATACATGATCATACCTAGATATTCTCATAACTATGCTCAATTCTGTCAATTGCTCAACAGTAATTTGTTTACCCACCGTAATACTTATGCTCTTGAGAGAAGCCACTAGTGAAACCTATGGCCCCCGGGTCTATTTTCCATCATACTTAATCTTCCGACAACAAGTTGTTTCTAGCGTCGTTTTTATTTTGCTTTCTTTACTTTGCATATTTATCATAAAAATACCAAAAATATTATCTTATCTTATCTATCAGATCTCACTTTTGTAAGTGACCATGAAGGGATTGACAACCCCTTTATTGCGTTGGTTGCGAGGATTTTATTTGTTTGTGTAGGTGTGAGGGACTCGTGCGTGGCCTCCTACTGGATTCATACCTTGGTTCTCAAAAACTAAGGGAAATACTTACGCTGCTTTACTGCATCACCCTTTCCTCTTCAAGGGAAAACCAACGCAATTCTCAAGAGGTAGCAAGAAGGATTTCTGGCGCCATTGCCGGGGAGTCTACGCAAAAGTCAACATACCAAGTACCCATCACAAACCCTTATCCCCCGCATTACATTATTTTCCATTTGCCTCTTGTTTTCCTCTCCCCCGCTTCACCCTTGTCGTTTTATTTGCCCTCTCTCTTTTCTGTTCGCCTCTTTTTTACTTGCTTCTTGTTTGCTCATGTGTTGGATTGCTTGCTTGTCACGATGGCTCAAGATAATACCAAATTGTGTGACTTTACCAATACCAACAACAATGATTTCCTTAGCACTCCGATTTCTCCTGTTACCGATAGTGAATCTTGTGAAATTAATGTTGCTTTGTTGAATCTTCTCATGAAAGATCAATTCGCCGGCCTTCCTAGTGAAGATGCCGCTACCCATCTAAATAGCTTCGTTGATTTGTGTGATATGCAAAAGAAGAAAGGTGTGGACAATGATATTGTTAAATTGAAGCTATTTCCTTTTTTCGCTTAGAGATCGTGCTAAAGCTTGGTTTTCGTCTTTGCCTAAAAATAGTATTGATTCTTGGAATAAGTGCAAAGATGCTTTTATCTCTAAGTATTTTCTTCCCGCTAAGATCATCTCTCTTAGAAACGATATTATGAATTTTAAGCAACTTGATCATGAACATGTTGCACAAGCTTGGGATAGGATGAAATTAATGATACATAATTGCCCTACTCATGGTTTAAATTTGTGGATGATTATACAAAACATTTATGCCAGATTGAATTTTGCTTCTAGAAATCTTTTAGATTCGGCCGCGGGAGGCACTTTTATGTAAATCACCTTAGGAGAAGCTACTAACTCCTAGATAATATTATGGTTAATTATTCTCAATGGCACACCGAAAGATCCACTAATAAAAAAGTGCATGCGATAGAAGAAATTAATGTTTTGAGTGGAAATATGGATGGTCTTATGAAATTATTTTCTAATAAAAGCGTTTCTTATGATCCTAATGATATGCCTTTGTCTACTTTGATTGAGAATAATAATGAATCTATGGACATGAATTTTCTTGGTAGGTATAATTTTGGTAACAACGTGTATAGAGGAAACTTTAATCCTAGGCCGTATCCTAGTAATTCCACTAATAATTATGGTAATTCCTACAACAATTCTTATGGAAATTTTAATAAGATGCCTTCTGAATTTGAGACTAGTGTTAAGGAGTTTATGAATTTGCAAAAGAATTTCAATGCTTTGCTTGAAGAAAAATTGCCTAAGATTGATGAATTGGCTAGGAACGTTGATAGAATTTCTCTTGATGTTGATTCCTTGAAACTTAGATCTATTCCACCTAAGCATGATATCAATAAGTCTCTCAAAGCCATGATAATTTCCATTGATGAGTGCAAGGAAAGAACCGCTAGGATGCATGCTAAGAAAGATTGTTTTGTGAAAGCGTGTTCTTCTAGTTTCTATGAAAACGAAGATGAAGATCTGAAAGTTATTGATGTATCCCCTATTAAATCTTTGTTTTGCAATATGAATCTTGATAATGATGGGACTGAATATGATCCTCCTTTACCTAGAAGGCATTCCAAAAATTCGGAGTTTTTAGATCTTGATGCAAAAATTGGTAAAAGTGGGATTGAAGAGATCAAAACTCTAGATATTAATGAACCAACTATCTTGGATTTCAAGGAATTTAATTATGATAATTGATCTTTGATAGATTGTATTTCCTTGTTGCAATCCGTGCTAAACTCTCCGCATGCTTATAGTCAAAATAAAGCCTTTACCAAACATATTGTTGATGCTTTGATGCAATCTTACGAAGAAAAACTTGAGTTGGAAGTTTCTATCCCTAGAAAACTTTATGATGAGTGGGAACCTACTATTAAAATTATAATTAAAGATCATGAATGCTATGCTTTGTGTGATTTGGGTGCTAGTGTTTCCACGATTCCAAAAACTTTGTGTGATTTGCTAGGTTTCCATGATTTTGATGATTGCTCTCTAAACTTGCACCTTGCGGTTTCCACCATTAAGAAACCTATGGGAAGAATTAATGATGTTCTTATTATTTCAAATAGTAATTATGTGCCCGTAGATTTTATTGTTCTTGATATAGATTGCAATCCTTCATGTCCTATTATTCTTGGTAGACCTTTCCTTAGAACGATTGGTGCAATTATTGATATGAAGGAAGGGAATATTAGATTCCAATTTACTTTAAGGAAAGGCATGGAACACTTCCCTAGAAAGAAAATAAAATTACCTTATGATTCTATATTGAGGGCCACTTATGGATTGCCTACCAAAGATGGCAATACCTAGATCTATCCTTGCTTTTATGCCTAGCTAGAGGCAACCCAATTTTTTTTTTTTGCTTCTGTTTAGGAATAAATATTTGATCTAGCCTCTGGTTAGATGTGTTTTCATGTTTTAATTAGTGATTGTGCCAAGTTAAACCTATAGGATCTTCTTGGATGATAATTATTTGATCTTGCTGTAATTTCCCAAAACTTCCTGTTGTAATTGTTAAAAATCACCAGAACGTGATAAAATATTGATCCAATTGCTGCATCAATAAACAAATTATCTAGGTCTTCCTATTTTTGCTGAATTTTTGGAGTTCCAGAAGTTTGCGTCAGTTACAGATTACTACAGACTGTTCAGTTTTTGACAGATTCTGTTTTTCGTGTGTTGTTTTCTTATTTTGATGAATCTATGGCCAGTAAAATAGTTTATAAACCATAGAGAAGTTGGAATACAGTAAGTTTAACACCAATATAAATAAAGAACGAGTTCATTACAGTACCTTGAAGTGGTGTTTTGTTTTGTTTCGCTAACGGAGCTCACGAGATTTTCTGCTAAGTTTTGTGTTGTGAAGTTTTCAAGTTTTGGGTAAAAGATTTGATGGATTATGGAACAAGGAGTGGCAAGAGCCTAAGCTTGGGGATGCCCATGGCACCCCAAGATAATCTAAGGACACCTAAAAGCCAAAGCTTGGGGATGCCCCGGAAGGCATCCCCTCTTTTCGTCTACCTCCGTCGGTAACTTTACTTGGAGCTATATTTTTATTCACCACATGATATGTGTTTTGCTTGGAGCGTCTTGTATTAGTTGAGTCTTTATTTTTTAGTTTGCCACAATCATCCTTGCTGTACACACCTTTTGAGAGAGACACACATGATTAGGAAATTATTAGAATACTCTATGTCCTTCACTTATATCTTTTGAGTTATATAGTTTTTAATCTAGTGCTTCACTTATATCTTTTAGAGCACGGCGGTGGATTTGTTTTATAGAAACTATTTATCTCTCATGCTTCACTTATATTATTTTGAGAGTCTTAAAACAGCATGGCAATTTGCTTTAATTATAATATCAGGAGAAATTTGATGCATGATAATTGTTTTGAGATATAAAGGTGGTAATATCATAGTTGTGCTAGTTGAGTAATTGTGGAATTGAAAAATACTTGTGTTGGAGTTTGTGATTCCCATAGCATGCACGTATGGTGAACCGTTATGTAACAAAGTCGGAGCATGAGGTATTTATTGATTTTCATCCTTTGTGTGGCGGTCGGGATCACGCGATGGTTAACTCCTACCAACCCTTCCCCTAGGAGCATGCGTAGTAGTACTTTGCTTCGAGGGCTAATAAATTTTTGCAATAAGTATATGAGTTCTTTATGACTAATGTGAGTCCATGGATTATACGCACACTTACCTTTCCGCAATTTTCTAGCCTCTTCGCTACCATGCATTGCCCTTTCTCACCTTAAGAGTTGGTGCAAACTTCGCCTGTGCATCCAAACCCCGTGATATGATACGCTCTATCACACATAAACCTCCTTATATCTTCCTCAAAACAACCACCATACCTACCTATTATGGCAGTTCCATAGCCATTCCGAGATATATTGCCATGCAACTTTCCATCGTTTCATTTATCATGACACGTTCCATCATTGTCATATTGCTTTGCATGATCATGTAGTTGACATTGTATTTGTGGCAAAGCCACCTTTCATAATTCTTTCATACATGTCGCTCTTGATTCATTGCATATCCCGTACATCACGGAGGCATCCACATAGAGTCATATTTTGTTCTAAGTATTGAGTTGTAATTTATGAGTTGTAAGTAAATAAAAGTGTGATGATCATCATTATTACAGCATTGTCCCAAGTGAGGAAAGGATGATGGAGACTATGATTCCCCCACAAGTCGGGATGAGACTCCGGACTAAAAAAAGAGGCCATAAAAAGAAGAAGAGAAAAGGCCCAAATAAAAAAATGAGAAAAAATGCGAGAAAAAGAGAGAAGGGACAATGTTACTATCCTTTTACCACACTTGTGCTTCAAAATAGCACCGTGATCTTCATGATAGAGAGTCTCTCATTTTGTCGCTTTCATATACTAGTGGGAAATTTCATTATAGAACTTGGCTTTTATATTCCAATGATGGGCTTCCTCAAATGCCCGAGGTCTTCGTGAGCAAGCAAGTTGGATGCACACCCACTTAGTTTCTTTTGTTTGAGTTTTCATACACTTATAGCTCTAGTGCATCCTTTGCATGGCAATCCCTACTCCTTGCATTGACATCAATTGATGGGCATCTCCATAGCCCGTTGATTAGCCTCGTTGATGTGAGACTTTCTCCTTTTTTTGTCTTCCCACATAACCCCTACCATTATACCTATTTCCACCATAGTGCTATATCCATGGCTTGCGCTCAAGTATTGCGTAAGAGTTGAAAAGGCTGAAGCGCGTTAAAAAGTATGAACCAACATTGCTTGGCTAAAACCGGGGTTGTACATGATATGAATATTTTGTGTGGGGAAGATGGAGCATAGCCAGACTATATGATTTTGTAGGGATAACTTGTTTTGGCTATGTTATTTTGATAAGACATAATTGCTTGGTTAGCATGCTTGAAGTATTATTGTTTTTATGTCAACATTATAATTTTATATTGAATCATATTAAAACTGAACATTCGTGCCACAATAAGAAGAATTACAATGAAATTATGCTAAGTAGCATTCCACATCAAAAATTCTGTTTTTATCATTTACCTACTCGAGGACGGGCATGAATTAAGCTTGGGGATGCTTGATACGTCTCCAACGTATCTATAGTTTTTGATAGTTCCATGCTATATTATATTCTATTTTGGACATTATTGGGATTTATTATACACTTTTATATTATTTTTGGGACTAACCTATTAACCGGAGGCCCAACCCAGAATTGTTGTTTTTTGCCTATTTCAGAGTTTCACAGAAAAAGAATATCAAACGGAGTCCAAACGGAATGAAACCTTCGGGAACGTGATTTTTGGAACGAACGTGATCCAGAGGACTTGGACCCTACGTCAAGACATCAACCAGGAAGGCACGAGGTAGGGGGCGCGCCTACCCCCCTGGGCGCGCCCTCCACCCTCGTGGGGCCCACATTGCTCCACCGACGTACTTCTTCCTCCTATATTTACCTATGTACCCCCAAACTACCAGATACGGATCCAAAAACCTAATTCCACCGCCGCAACCTTCTATACCTGTGAGATCCCATCTTAGGGCCTTTTTCGGAGCTCCGCCGAAGGGGGCATCGATCACGGAGGGCTTCTACATCAACACCATAGCCTCTCCGATGATGTGTGAGTAGTTTACCTCAGACCTTCGGGTCCATAGTTATTAGCTACATGGCTTCTTATCTCTTTTTGGATCTCAATACAACGTTCTCCCCCTCTCTTGTGGAGATCTATTCGATGTAATCTTCTTTTGCGGTGTGTTTGTTGAGACCGATGAATTGTGGTTTATGATCAAGTTTACCTATGAACAATATTTGAATCTTCTCTGAATTCTTTTATGTATGATTGGTTATCTTTGCAAGTCTCTTCGAATTATCAGTTTGGTTTGGCCTACTAGATTGATCTTTCTGAAATGGGAGAAGTGCTTAGCTTCGGGTTCAATCTTGCGGTGTCCCTTCCCAGTGACAGTAGGGGCAGCAAGGCACGTATTGTATTGTTGCCATCGAGGATAACAAGATGGGGTTTATATCATATTGCATGATTTTATCCCTCTACATCATGTCATCTTACTTAGAGCGTTACTCATTCTTTTGAACTTAATACTCTAGATGCATGCTGGATAGCGGTCGATGTGTGGAGTAATAGTAGTAGATGCAGGTAGGAGTCGGTCTACTTGTCACGGACGTGATGCCTATATACATGATCATACCTAGATATTCTCATAACTATGCTCATTTCTGTCAATTGCTCAACAGTAATTTGTTTACCCATCGTAATACTTATGCTCTTGGGAGAAGCCACTAGTGAAACCTATGGCCCCCGGGTCTATTTTCCATCATATTTAATCTTCCGACAACAAGTTATTTTTTGCGCCGTTTTTATTTTGCTTTCTTTACTTTGCATCTTTATCATAAAAAATACCAAAAATATTATCTTATCTTATCTATCAGATCTCACTTTCGTAAGTGACCGTGAAGGGATTGACAACCCCTTTATTGCGTTGGTTGCGAGGATTTATTTGTTTGTGTAGGTGCGAGGGACTCATGCGTGGCCTCCTACTAGATTGATACCTTGGTTCTCAAAAACTGAGGGAAATACTTATGCTGCTTTACTGCATCACCCTTTCCTCTTCAAGGGAAAACCAACACAGTGCTCAAGAGGTAGCACCGCCCACCTAGTCATCCTCGGCCATGGGACGCAGCTATCGCCGCCGATAGAAGGCGAGGTCAAAACCGCCAGCGGTGCGGAGCCCATCTTGCGGCAGGCCGGATGCCAGCTCCATCCGGCGCTCGCGGCCGCTAGCTAGCCAAGATAGCTCCGTCGAGCTGCTTGTCTGCAAGGTTTTCTAGCTAGATTGGCACGGCCACGGCGGCTTGCTCGCATGCGCCGCGCTAATGCCAGCCATCTGGCTCGAGCGAAGGCCAGCGCGGCAGCTTGCCCGCTCGTGAGTCACGCTCGGGCCAGCCTGCCAACCCGTGCGGAGGCCAGCACGGCGTCCGGCCTGTCCGGCCGAGCGGCGGCCAACTCGCTCATCACCAGCGCCACCGGCGAACACGCATCAGTACTGTTTGAAGTAATGTTCAGGAAAAATAATGATTTGAGGGGGAATAACAGGATAGAAGGTCAGATGTGGGTCCCTCGTGTCAATGGTCAAACAAAATGTGTTGGTTTAAGCTGCCTCGTCAGCATGGACGTGTGGGCCAACCCTGTCATAAACGGGTTTAAATGAGCCTAATTGGCACTAGGTAGTAGTTTTTGGCGCGTATTAAGAAATTTTGGGTACGCTTTTTGCTATTTTTTGTACAATAGTTTCTTCCTAGGGCTGGTTGAAAGTGGTAGTTTTTTGTTAAATACTCTACATATTGTAAGTAGGAGTGAAAGTTAAGCTTTGGAAGCCAATAAGCAAGGCTAGTTACATAGTGCATATGTGTACGTGATTGAAAGTAAATATCAACCATGAGTGACTAATATCTTGATGGAAAACTCGAAACTATGGAAATACTAGCACTTTTTTGCATGGTTGGAAATACTAGCAATGTTCACGTGTGTTGCAACGAATCATAATTAGAATAATACTTATTCACAAACTTGATGCAAAACACTCTAATTTTGATATACATATATCACTAGAGATATATTATGTTTCAATCAGAATATATTCCTTGGGCTGTTTTGGTGAGGTGAGGGAGGGTTTTTCTGCAAATTTGTAGAGAAGTGGGATGTTGGTGAGAAAAGGCAACAACTTACCTCACAGTCGTTAGATGTAGATCTAATGGTCAGAAATGACGGATGGCAGACACACCATCATCACCAACTTAGTCTTCTGTAGGAGTACCAGCAAGATGTCAGTGCATTGCATGAAATATCAAGATGCATTTTTTATATAAAACACTTGTTTTGATTGACCCATGCGGGAGTAATCCCATGTGTAAAAACTAATGATATATCAAGAAATAAGAGATAAGGTGAAGAGGAGTGGGGCGTGGTGGTGATTGGTGGTCGGACTGAGCGGAGGCATGGGGATGGACGACGTCGGCAGCGGCCACTAGGCCAGTTTGTTCCAAAGGCTTCCTTTTTTAATTGCTCAACAATGAGGTTGTTGGACATAAGGATGAACGAGGTAAGGCCTTGTGTGCAAGTGTGGAGAGAGGTGCGGGTATCTTTTAGTTTAATTTCCATCCGTCAGATATAGATCGGACGGTCTATATTGTAATATGGCACGCGTACCATCATCACCAACTCGGTTTTTATAAGAGAAGAAATATAAGTATGGAGATACAAACGTATTATCGATACTTGTTTCCGTAAACTAGGATCTACATTCTATTCAACGCCTCAGCATTTGGGGCCTTAGCACAATGACTTCTCGACTATGTAAAACAAAGGTTTTCCCGTCGCCGCTAAGGAGGGGGTGACGGCGGCGCGTTTTCGGCTTGCTCTAGTCCTAGTAGTCATACTAGGTGGTCTACAAACGTGTAGATTTATTACTTTTCACGTCTCCTGTTCACGGTACTGCCACGACGGTTGATGAATAGACGGTAAGTTATTCACGGGGAAACCCTTGTTGGGCGTGTTTGCGAGAGAGAGACAGTGTGCGTGTGTGATATGTCTAGAGACTGAGGCAATGATAAGAGATTCTTTGTGTATATGTGTGTGGAGGATAGAGAGAGACATGTACATGGGGCTTTGTGTTGTGTAACGTGGAGACACATAGACATAATCAGAGAGTGAGTGTGTGAGATACAGATGCGGACATGGGGAGAGATGAGGATCCGGATAAATAGGTGTTTGTGCGTGTCTGTGTGTGTTTGTGTGCGCGTTTGTGTGTGAGAGGGAGTGTGTGTATGTGGAGTAGAGAGACCACTAATGATGTAAACCTAGTATAAGGGAAGGGGGAATGGTGTGACATGTGTGTCACAGAGAGACAAAGGCATGTGTAGTAGCGGGATAGAAGGGGTGGGGGGGGAGCAGACTATTTGGAAGAGACATCGAGTGTGTCTGGGAGAGGGGTGTGAGAGCGAGAGAGAGAGAGAGAGAGAGAGAGAGCGACGGAGAGAGAGAGAGGAAAAGAGGGGGGAGAGGGGTCGTTTGTGTCCATAAATGGCGTATAGATAGGGAGACAATGTTGGTGTTGTTCGAAATTGGCCTTTGTACGGAGACGCAAGGGAAGCGAGTCATCGTGTGTGTGATAGGGACTTCATGAGAGATCTAGAATATACGATGTAGAGAATACCGTGCGAGATTGAGAATGATGATACATTAGGGAGCTATGGAAAGAGTCACGGCATATATGTATACAGGGAAGGAGCTGGGGCTGGTCCGCATGTGGGAGAGATAGAAAGAGGAGAGTGGTGAACAAGGAGACAAAGTGTGCTTGTTTGCAGTGGGGGTGGTGTGTGAGGTGAGTGTGCGAGAACCACATAAGTAGGGAGATAGACGTTTGGGGGCGACGTTTTGTGTGTATGGGAAAGATACACTCTACATAGTGCGTGTGCCTGGCAAAGAGAGATGCCGGGAGACCTAGAGAGTGGGGGAAGAGATGTGTGCATGCTCGAGAGACAAGATAGAGACCTATATTGGGGTCCGGACTTTAGAAGAGTGGGGGGTGTTAATGTGCTCGTGTGTTTGTGTCTGGGGGAGAGAACGACTTGTGTAATTGAGATATATATGGTCAATAGTGTGTGCACTCATGGTTGATCAATTTGTTTCACAGTTTGGACTATGAGATAACGATACTTTTGAACATGCGTGATATACCTTGATGTACCAGAATTACAAACCTAAGATTGGAATTTTGGAATTCAACTCCATCATTAGCTTTTGTAATTCATTTAAATGGAGGTACATTTTTAAGTCGGGATTTCATGATTTCAAATTCACATATCAAACCTAGAGATATACACATACGGGCATGTTCAAACTTTATAATCATCCACTTTATTTATACACATACATATTTTTGCTTTTCTCATCATATTTAGGATAAAAACATATGGAATTTCATTTGAATTGGAACGTATGATGGTATTTGCTTGTACTAGCTCAATGTTCCATATTTGAATTGAATGGACAATCTATGTTTTGAGTTGGAGACTTTGATTTTCAAAACTTGCACTTTTTTTTGCGTGCAAAACAAATAAATTGCCGGCCATGATATCATAGTCAGCCGTACAAGAACATACCACTTATAATTTCAGGCGCCAAAAGCTTTGAAACTTCCCGCTTGCATCGTGCGCCCAAAAGTTTAGCCCTGCGATATTCCTGTTTTACCCCTGCCACATGAACGGAAAAGGGCTGCTTTGGTAACTCCATTGTTTTCCCCTCTTTGCCCCCAACATTCTTCCCCAGAGCCCTCCCCTTCCCCTCCCCGACCCCCCAACCATGGCAAGCCACCGAATCTAGTCCTCCGCCGCAGCGGTGGACCTCACACCCCACCGGATCTACCCTCCGCACCTTGGAACCCCCAATTGCCAACTCACCACTTCACCGGAGCCGCTTCAGCGACTGGCTTGTCCACCACTCCAGATCTCCTTGACTGCCATCATGGTCCACCACACCGGATCAGCTTAACCGGTGCCCTCTGATGTCTACTACACAACCTTCTTCTTGTAGACGTTGTTGGGCCTCCAAGTGCAGAGGTTTGTAGGACAGTAGCAAATTTCCCTCAAGTGGATGACCTGAGGTTTATCAATCCGTAGGAGGCGTAGGATGAAGATGGTCTCTCTCAAACAACGCTGCAACCAAATAACAAATAGTCTCTTGTGTCCCCAACACACCCAATACAATGGTAAATTGTATAGGTGCACTAGTTCAGCGAAGAGATGGTGATACAAGTGCAATATGGATGGTAGATATGGGTTTTTGTAATATGAAAATATAAAAACAGCAAGGTAGAAAGCGATAAAAGTGAGCGTAAACGGTATTGCAATGCTAGGAAACAAGGCCTAGGGTTCATACTTTCACTAGTGCAAGTTCTCTCAACAATAATAACATAACTGGATCATATAACTATCCCTCACCATGCAACAAAGAGTCACTCCAAAGTCACTAATAGCAGAGAACAAACAAAGAGATTATTGTAGGGTACGAAACCACCTCAAAGTTATTCTTTTTGATCGATCTATTCAAGACTCCGTAGGAAAATAAAACAAAGCTATTCTTTCCGTTCGATCTATCATAGAGTTCGTACTAGAATAACACCTTAAGACTCAAACCAACCAAAACCCTAATGTCACCTAGATACTCCAATGTCACCTCAAGTATCCGTGGGTATGATTATACGATATGCATCACACAATCTCAGATTCATCTATTCAACCAACACAAAGAACTTCAAAGAGTGCCCCAAAGTTTCTACCGGAGGGTCAAGACGAAAACGTGTGCCAACCCCTATGCATAGATTCCCAAGGTCACGGAACCCGCAAGTTAATCACCAAAACATACATCAAGTGAATCAATAGAATACCCCATTGTCGCCACAGGTATCCCACACAAGACATACATCAAGTGTTATCAAATCCTTAAAGACTCAATCCGATAAGATAACTTCAAAGGGAAAAATCAATCCATTACAAGAGAGTAGAGGGGGAGAAACATCATAAGATCCAACTATAATAGCGAAGCTCGCGATACATCAAGATCGTGCCAAATCAAGAACACGAGAGAGATCGATCAAACACATAGCTACTAGTACATACCCTCAGCCCCGAGGGTGAACTACTCCCTCCTTGTCATGGAGAGCGCCGGGATGATGAAGACGGCCACCGGTGAGGGATCCCCCCTCCGGCATGGTGCCGAAACAGGGTCCCGATTGGTTTTTGGTGGCTACAGAGGCTTGCGGCTGCGGAACTCCCGATCTAGGTTATGTTCTGGCAGTTTCTGTATATATAAGAGGTTTTGGCGTCGGGAACAAGTCAGGGGGTCTCCGGGCTATCCACGAGGTAGGGAGGAGCGCCCCCACCCTCGTGGGCAGCCCGGGACTCTTCTGGCCCAACTCTTTTACTCCATAGCCTTCTTCTGGTCCAAAAATAAGTTCCATGAAGTTTCAGGTCAACTGGACACCGTTTGGTTTTCCTTTTCTGCGATACTCAAAAACAAGGAAAAAACATAAACTGGCACTGGGCACTAGGTTAATAGGTTAGTCCCAAAAATCATATAAAATAGCATATAAATGCATATAAAACATCCTAGATGGATAATATAATAGCATGGAACAATGAAAAATTATAGATACGTTGGAGACGTATCAAGCATCCCCAAGCTTAATTCCTGCTCGTCCTCGAGTAGGTAAATGATAAAACCAGAATTTTTGATGTGGAATGCTACCTAACATATTTATCAATGTAATCTTCTTTATTGTGGCAAGAATATTCAGATCCATACGATTCAAGGCAAATTTTTAATATTGACATGAAAACAATAATACTTCAAGCATACTAACAAAGCAATCATGTCTTCTCAAAATAACATGGCCAAAGCAAGCTATCCCTACAAAATCATATAGTCTGGCTATGCTCTATCTTCATCACACAAAATATTTAAATCATGCACAACCCCGATGACAAGCCAAGAAATTGTTTCATACTTTTGATGTTCCCAAACTTTTTCAATCTTCACGCAATACATGAGCGTGAGCCATGGACATAGCACTATAGGTGGAATAGAATGGTGGTTGTGGAGAAGAAAAAAAGGAGAAGATAGTCTCACATCAACTAGGCGTATCAACGGGCTATGGAGATGCCCATCAATAGATGTCAATGTGAGTGAGTAGGGATTGCCATGCAACGGATGCACTAGAGCTATAAGTGTATGAAAGCTCAAAAAGAAACTAAGTGGGTGTGCATCCAACTCGCTTGCTCACGAAGACCTAGGGCATTTTGGGGAAGCCCATCATTGGAATATACAAGCCAAGTTCTATAATGGAAGATTCCCACTAGTATATGAAAGTGACAACATAGGAGACTCTCTATCATGAAGATCATGGTGCTACTTTGAAGCACAAGTGTGGTAAAAGGATAGTAGCATTACCCCTTGATACGTCTCCAACGTATCTATAATTTTTTATTGTTCCATGCTATATTATATTATGTTTTGGACATTATTGGGCTTTATTATACACTTTTATAATATTTTTGTGACTAACCTATTAACCGAAGGCCCAACCCAGAATTGCTGTTTTTTTTGCCTATTTCAGAGTTTCGCAAAAAAAGAATATCAAACGGAGTCCAAACGGAATTAAACCTTTGGGAACGTGATTTTCGGAACGAACGTGATCTAGAGGACTTGGACCCTACGTCAAGACATCAACCAGGAGGGCACGAGGTAGGGGGGCGCGCTTACCCCTGTATGCGCGCCTCCACCCTCGTGGGCCCGTGTTGCTCCATCGATGTACTCCTTCCTCCTATATATACCTACGCACTTCAAACTACCAGATATGGAGCCAAAAACCTAATTCCACCGCCGCAACCTTCTGTACACGTGAGATCCCATCCTGGGGCCTGTTTCGGAGCTCCACCGGAGGGGGCGTCGATCACGGAGGGCTTTTACATCGATACCATAGCCTCTCCGATGATGTGTGAGTAGTTTACCTCAGACCTTCGGGTCCATAGTTATTAGCTAGATGGCTTCTTCTCTCTTTTTGGACCTCAATACAATGATATCCCCCTCTCTTGTGGAGATCTATTCGATGTAATCTTCTTTTGCGGTGTGTTTGTTGAGAACGATGAATTGTGGGTTTATGATCAAGTTTATCTATGAACAATATTTGAATCTTCTCTGAATTCTTTTATGTATGATTGGTTATCTTTGCAAGTCTCTTGAATTATCAGCTTTGGTTTGGCCTACTAGATTGATTTTTCTCGCAATGGGAGAAGTGCTTAGCTTTGGGTTCAATCTTGCAAGATCCTTTCCCAAAGGATGTGAGGGGCAGCAAGGCACGTATTGTATTGTTGCCATCGAGGATAACAAGATGGGGTTTATATCATATTGCATGAGTTTATTCCTCTACATCATGTCATCTTGCTTAAAGCGTTACTCTGTTCTTATGAACTTAATACTCTAGATGCATGTTGGATCGCGGTCGATGTGTGGAGTAATAGTAGTAGATGCAGGCAGGAGTCGGTCTACTTGTCTCGGGCGTGATGCCTATATACATGATCATACATAGATATTCTCATAACTATGCTCAATTACATCAATTGCTCAACAGTAATTTGTTCACCCACCGTAAATACTTATGCTCTTGAGAGAAGCCACTAGTGAAACCTATGGCCCCCGGGTCTATTTTCCATCATATTAATCTTCCAACACTTAGGTATTTTTATTGCCTTTTATTTTACTTTGCATCTTTATCATAAAAAATACCAAAAATATCATCTTATCATATCTATCAGATCTCACTCTCGTAAGTGACCGTGTAGGGATTGACAACCCCTTATCGCGTTGGTTGTGAGGATTTATTTGTTTGTGTAGGTGCGAGGGACTCGTGCGTAGCCTCCTACTGATTGATACCTTGGTTCTCAAAAACTGAGGGAAATACTTACGCTACTTTGCTGCATCACCCTTTCCTCTTCAAGGGAAAACCAACGCAGTGCTCAAGAGGTAGCAAGAAGGAATTCTGGCGCCATTGCCGGGGAGGTCTACGCAAAAGTCAACATACCAAGTACCCATCACAAACCCTTATCTCCCGCATTACATTATTTGCCATTTTCCTCTCATTTGCCTCTCCCCCACTTCACCCTTGCCGTTTTATTCGCCTCCCTCTTTCTTTTTGCCCCTCACACTTTCTGCCGTTATGTCTGAAATTGGGGAAACTATTGTCGATATGGACTATAGTAATAACATGGAAAATTCTGATGCTCCTGCTGAAGAACCCCCTACCTTACATACAGAAAAAATTCGAATTGGTAGTGGTAAAATTATTGGAAAAGGGGTTATTCAATATTTCTTTACTTGTGCCGGTGCTTTGCCTTCTATGGGTAGTTCTATTCTTCATAAAACTAGTAGTCTTGCGGACGCTATTGCAATGCTTGTAGTTGAACTTGAAAGGCAATTTATGCACATGCACCCTTGCATACAAAGGATTTTCCTAGAATTTTCTAATATTGAGCATTCTTCTGTTAAGCGTGCCGCTACTATCTTTTTGGCTCATGAATTCAGATTTATAATAAAATAGGCCAAAGAAACCTTTGCGCATTATAGGGTGGACGTTGGCCATCCTCCCATAGAAACTATCCTATTTGATCAAGAGGAAATAATGCGTTCTCAATCTCTAGATTATGTTGCTTTAAATGAAAACCTTAGAAAAAAGGTTCCTACCAATGTTCTAGTTGATAGAATTCCTGAAATTAATAATTATTTTGCTATTCGAAATAATGAGCTAGGATATTCTCTCGAGTATAGGCTCACAAAGTTCTGTCAAAAGAATGCTTATAATGATGAATTGGTTGTGCAATACGAAGGGCCGAAGGAGGAACCTATACCTCCTAAAGTTGATCTTGAAGACTTTTGTCCCATTAAATTTAGCCCTTTTGATTACTTTTGCTTGCCTCAAAGAAAACTTGCTGCTGAACGTAGAGAATACGAAACGAGTTTTAATAATCTATCCTATTATTATGGCAATACCTAGATCTATCCTTGCTATTATGCCTAGCTAGGGGCGTTAAACGATAGCGCTTGTTGGGAGGCAACCCAACTTTTTTTTTTGCTTTTTGCTTCTGTTTAGGAATAAGTCTTTGATCAAGCCTCTGGTTAGATGTCTTTTTATGTTTTAATTAGTGTTTGTGCCAAGTTAAACCTATAGGATCTTCTTGGATGGTAGTTATTTGATCTTGCTGAAAATTCCAGAAACTTTCTGTTCACGAAAATAATTGTTAAGAATCACCAGAACGTGATAAAATATTGATTCCAATTGCTGCTGATGAATAAACAAATTGTCTAGGTCTTCCTATTTTGACTGAATTTTTGGAGTTCCAGAAGTTTGCGTTAGTTACAGATTACTACAGACTATTCTGTTTTTAACAGATTCTGTTTTTCGTGTGTTGTTTGCTTATTTTGACGAATCTATGGCTAGTGAAATAGTTTATAAACCATAGAGAAGTTGGAATACAGTAGGTTTAACACCAAAATAAATAAAGAATGAGTTCATTAAGGTATCTTGAAGTGGTGTTTTGTTTTCTTTTGCTAACGGAGCTCACGAGATTTTCTGTTAAGTTTTGTGTTGTGAAGTTTTCAAGTTTTGGGTGAAAGATTTGATGGATTATGAAACAAGGAGTGGCAAGAGCCTAAGATTGGGGATGCCCATGGCACCCCAAGATAATCTAAGGACACCTAAAAGCCAAAGCTTGGGGTTGCCCCGGAAGGCATCCCCTCTTTCGTCTACTTCCATCGGTAACTTTACTTGGAGCTATATTTTTATTCACCACATGATATGTGTTTTGCTTGGAGCGTCTTGTATGATTTGAGTCTTTGCTTTTTAGTTTACCACAATCATCCTTGCTGTACACACCTTTTGAGAGAGACACACATGATTCAGAAATTATTAGAATACTCTACGTGCTTCACTTATATCTTTTGAGTTATATAGTTTTTGCTCTAGTACTTCACTTATATCTTTTAGAGCACGGTGGTGGTTTTGTTTTATAGAAACTATAATTCTCTCATTCTTCACTTAGATTATTTTGAGAGTCTTAAATACCATGGTAATTTACTTAAATAATCCTAATGTGCTAGGTATTCAATACTAGTAAAAACTTTCTTATGAGTGTGTTGAATACTAAGAGAAGTTTGATGCTTGATGATTGTTTTAAGACATGGAGGTAGTGATATCATAGTGTTGCTAGTTGAGTAGTTGTGAATTTGAAAAATACTTGTGTTGAAGTTTGCAAGTCCCGTAGCATGCAGGCCCTGTTCAAGAATTCGTCCGATTAACCAGTTAACTTGCCGATTAATCCCTACTCGTAGGGCCACCGAGTAGCCGATAAACCGATAAATCGTCTGATTAATTGATTAAATGGCCGATTAACTTGCCGATTAGCCTATTAATCCCCTACTCGCTATCCAACCGAGCAGCTACCAGTTAACGATTTCCTCAACAATGCATGCACGTATGGTAAACGTTATGTAACAAATTTGAAACATGAGGTGTTCTTTGATTGTCCTCCTTATGAGTGGCGGTCGGGGACGAGCGATTGTCTTTTCCTACCAATCTATCCCCCTAGGAGCATGCGCGTATTGCTTGGTTTTTGATGACTCAATAAGTACGTGAGTGATACTTCTCCATCGTATCTATAATTTTTTATTGTTCCATGCCAATATTATTCGACTTTCATATACTTTTGGCAACTTTTTATACTATTTTTGGGACTAACATATTGATCCAGTGCCCAATGCCAGTTCATGTTTGTTGCATGTTTTATGTTTTGCAGAAACCCCATATTAAACGGAATCCAAATGGGATAAAAACGGACGAAGAATTGTTTTGGAATATTTATGATTTTTGGGAAGTAAAGTAAACGCGAGACGGTGCCCGAGGGGGTCAAGAGGCAGGGGGCGCGCCCCAGGGGGGCAGGCGCACCCTGGACCCTCGTGGGCACCCCTTAAGGCGGTTGATGCCGTTCTTCGGCCACAAGAAAGCTAATTTTTGGTAAAAAAATCACGGCGAAGCTTTCAGTCCAATCGGAGTTACGGATCTCCATATATACACGAAACGGTGAAAGGGCAGCAGAAAGAGAGCGCAGAAACAGAGAAAGACAGAGAGACATATCCAATCTCGGAGGGGCTCTCGCCCCTCCCACGCCATGGAGACCATGGACCAGAGGGGAAACCCTTCTCCCATCTAGGGAGAAGGTCAAGGAAGAAGAAGAAGGAGGGGGGATCTCTTCCCCTCGCTTCCGGTGGCGCCGGAACTCCGCCGGGGGCCATCATCATCACCGTGATCTTGACCAACACCTCCGCCATCTTCACCAACATCTCCATCACCTTCCCCCCTCTATCTACAGCGGTCCACTCTCCCACAACCCGCTTTACACTCTACTTGAACATGGTGCTTTATGCTTCATATTATTATCCAATGATGTGTTGCCATCCTATGATGTCTGAGTAGATTTTCGTTGTCCTATCGGTCGTTGACGAATTGCTATGATTGATTTAATATGCTTGAGGTTATGTTGTTGTCCTTTGGTGCCCATCATATGAGCGCGCGTGTGGATCACACCATAGGGTTAGTTGTATGTTGATAGGACTATGTATTGGAGGGCAAGAGTGACAGAAGCTTCAACCTAGCATAGAAATTGATGCATACCGGATTGAAGGGGGACCAATATATCTTAATGCTATGGTTGGGTTTTACCTTCATGAACGTTAGTAGTTGCGGATGCTTGCTAATAGTTCCAATCATAAGTGCATAAAATTCCAAGTCATGGATGACATGCTAGTAGTGGCCTCTCCCACATGAAACTTGCTATCGGTCTAGTAAAGTAGTCAATTGCTTAGGGACAATTTCGCAACTCCTACCACGACTTTCCACACTCGCTATATTTACTTTAGTGTGTCTTTATCTAAACAGCCCCTACTTTTTATTTACGCGCTCTTTATATTCTTGCAAACCTATCCAACAACACCTACAAAGTACTTCTAGTTTTATTCTTGTTCTAGGTAAAGTGAACGTCAAGCATGCGTAGAGTTGTATCGGTGGTCGATAGAACTTGAGGGAATATTTGTTCTACCTTTAGCTCCTCGTTGGGTTCAACACTCTTACTTATCGGAAGAGGCTACAATTGATCCCCTATACTTGTGGGTTATCAGTGAGTTCTTTATGACTAATGTTGAGTCCATGGATTATACGCACTCTCACCTTTCCATCATTGCTAGCCTCTTCGTTACCGTGCATTGCCCTTTCTCACATTGAGAGTTGGTGCAAACTTCGCCGGTGCATCCAAACCCCGTGATATGATACGCTCTTTCACACATAAACCTCCTTATATCTTCTTCAAAACAGCCACCAAACCTACCTATTATGGCATTCCCGTAGCCATTCCGAGATATATTGCCATGCAACTTTCCACCGTTCCGTTTATCATGACGCATTCATCATTGTCATATTGCTTTGCATGATCATGTGGTTGAAATAGTATTTGTGGCAAAGCCACCATTCATAATCCTTTCATACATGTCACTCTTGGTTCAATGCATATCCCGGTACACTGCCGGAGGCATTCATATAGAGTCATACTTTGTTCTAGTATCGAGTTGTAATCATTGAGTTGTAAATAAATAGAAGTGTGATGATCATCATTTTCTAGAGCATTGTCCCAAGTGAGGAAAAAAGAGAAAGGCCATAAAAAAGGAGAAGGCCCAAAAAAATGAGAGAAAAAGAGAGATGGGACAATGTTACTATCCTTTTACCACACTTGTGCTTCAAATTAGCACCATAATCTTCATGATAGAGAGTCTTTTGTTTTGTCACTTTCATATACTAGTGGGAATTTTTCATTATAGAACTTGGCTTGTATATTCCAACAATGGGCTTCCTCAAATGCCCTAGGTCTTCATGAGCAAGCAAGTTGGATGCACACCCACTTAGTTTCTTTTGTTGAGCTTTCATATATTTATAGCTCTAGTGCATCTGCTGTATGGCAATCCCTACTCCTTGCATTAACATCAATTGATGGGCATCTCCATAGCTCATTGATTAGCCTCGTTGATGTGAGACTTTCTCCTTTTTGTCTTCTCCACATAACCCCCATCATTATATTCTATTCCACCCATAGTGCTATATCCATGGCTCACGCTCATGTATTGCGTGAAGGTTGAAAAGTTTGAGATTACTAAAGTATGAAACAATTGCTTGGCTTGTCATTGGGGTTGTGCATGATGAGAGCATTCTCGTGTGATGAAAATGGAGCATGACTAAACTATATGATTTTGTAGGGATGAACTTTCTTTGGCCATGTTATTTTGAGAGGACATAATTGCTTAGTTAGTATGCTTGAAGTATTATTATTTTTATGTCAACATTGAACTTTTATCTTGAATCTTTCGGATCTGAATATTCATACCACAGTTAAGAAGAATTACATTGAAATTATGCCAAGTAGCATTCCACATCAAAAATTCTGTTTTTATCATTTACCTACTCGAGGACGAGCAGGAATTAAGCTTGGGGATGCATGATACGTCTCCAATGTATCTATATTTTTTATTGTTCCATGCTATATTATATTCTGTTTTGGACTTTATTGGGCTTTATTATACACTTTTATATTAATTTTGGGATTAACCTATTAACCGGAGGCCCAGCCTAGAATTGCTGTTTTTTTGCCTATTTTAGAGTTTCGCAGAAAAAGAATATCAAACGGAGTCCAAATGGAATGAAACCTTCGGGAACGTGATTTTCGGAACGAACGTGATCCAGAGGACTTGGACCCTACGTCAAGACATCAACTAGGAGGGCACGAGGTAGGGGGCGCGCCTACCTCCCCCCCCCCCCAAGGCGCGCCCTCCACCCTTGTGGGCCCCCTGTTGCTCCACCAACGTACTCCTTCCTCCTATATATATACCAACGTACCCCCAAACTACCAGATACGGAGCCAAAAACCTAATTCCACCGCCGCAACCTTCTGTACCCATGAGATCCCATCTTGGGGCCTGTTTCGAAGCTCCGCCGGAGGGGGCATCGATCACGGAGGGATTCTACATCAACACCATAGCCTCTCCGATGATGTGTGAGTAGTTTACCTCATACCTTCAGGTCCATAGTTATTATCTAGATGGCTTCTTCTCTCTTTTTGGATCTCAATACAATGTTCTCCCCCTCTCTTGTGGAGATCTATTCGATGTAATGTTCTTTTGTGGTGTGTTTGTTGAGACCGATGAATTGTGGGTTTATGATCAAGTTTATCTATGAAAAATATTTGTATCTTCTCCGAATTCTTTTATGTATGATCGGTTATCTTTGCAAGTCTCTTCGAATTATCAGTTTGGTTTGGCCTACTAGATTGATCTTTCTTGCAATGGGAGAAGTGCTTAGCTTTGGGTTCAATCTTGCAGTGTCGCTTTCCCGGTGTGATGAGGGGCAGCAAGGCACGTATTGTATTGTTGCCATCGAGGATAACAAGATGGTGTTTATATCATATTGCATGAGTTTATCCCTCTACACCATGTCATCTTGCTTAAAGCGTTACTCTGTTCTTATGAACTTAATACTCTAGATGCATGCTGGATAGCGGTCGATGTGTGGAGTAATAGTAGTAGATGCAGCCAGGAGTCGGTCTACTTGTCTCGGACGTGATGCATATATACATGATCATACCTAGATATTCTCATAACTATGCTCAATTGGCCAATTGCTCAACAGTAATTTGTTCACCCACCGTAAATACTTATGCTCTTGAGAGAAGCCACTAGTGAAACCTATGGCCCCCGGGTCTATTTTCCATCATATTAATCTTCCAACACTTAGTTATTTTTATTGCCTTTTGTTTTACTTTGCATATTTATCATAAAAAATACCAAAAATATTATCTTATCATATCTATCAGATCTCACTCTCGTAAGTGACCGTGTAGGGATTGACAACCCCTTATCACGTTGGTTGCGAGGATTTATTTGTTTGTGTAGGTGCGAGGGACTCGTGCGTGGCCTCCTACTGGATTGATACCTCGGTTCTCAAAAACTGAGGGATATGCTTATGCTACTTTGTTGCATCACCCTTTCCTCTTCAAGGGAAAACCAACGCTCGTCCCTTCTCTCTTTTTCTCTCATTTTTTTATTTGGGCCTTTCTCTTTTTTTATGGCCTCTTTTTTCTTTTCCCTTTTTTGGGCTTCTTTGGCCTCTTTTATTTATTTTTTTCGTCTGGAGTCTCATCCCGACTTGTGGGGGAATCATAGTCTCCATTATCCTTTCCTCACATGGGATAATATGGTCTAATAATGAAGATCATCACACTTTTATTTACTTACAACTCAAGAATTACAACTCGATACTTAATTAGAACCAATATGACTCTATGTGAATGCCTCGGCGGTGTACCGGGATATGCAATGAATCAAGAGTGACATGTATGAGTGATGAATGGTGGCCTTGCCACAAATACGATGTCCACTACATGATCATGCAAAGCAATATGACAATGATGGAGCGTGTCATAATAAACGGAACGACGGAAAGTTGCATGGCAATATAACTCGGAATGGCCATGGAAATGCCATAATAGGTAGGTATGGTGGCTGTTTTGAGGAAGGTATATGGTGGGTGTATGATACCGGCGAAAGTTGCGCGGCACAAGAGAGGCTAGCAATGGTGGAAGGGTGAGAGTGCGTATAATCCATGGACTCAACATTAGTCATAAAGAACTCACATACTTATTGCAAAAATCTATTAGTTATCAAAATTAAGTACTACGTGCTGCTCCTAGGGGGATAGATTGGTAGGAAAAGACCATCGCTCGTCCCTGACCGCCACTCATAAGGAAGACAATCAATAAATAAATCATGCTCCGACTTCGTCACATAACGGTTCACCATACGTGCATGCTACGGGAGTCACAAACTTTAACACAAGTATCTCTAAAATTCACAACTACTCAACTAGCATGACTCTCATATCACCATCTTCATATCTCAGAACAATCATAAGGAATCAAACTTCACATAGTATTCAATGCACTTTATATGAAAGTTTTTATGATAACCCTCTTGGATGCCCATCATATTAGGACTAAATTCATAACCAAAGAAAATTACCATGCTGTTCTAAAGACTCTCAAAATAATATAAGTGAATCATGAGAGTTCATCTATTTCTTCACAATAAATCCACCGCCGTGCTCTAAAAGATATAAGTGAAGCACTAGAGCAATCAACAAACTACTCCGAAAGATATAAGTGAAGATCAATGAGTAGTTGAATAATTATGTAAGTATGTGAAGACTCTCTAACATTTAAGAATTTCAGATCTTGGTATTTTATTCAAACAGCAAGCAAAACAAAATAAAATAAAATGACACTCCAAGCAAAACACATATCATGTGGTGAATAAAAATATAGCTCCAAGTAAAGTTACCGATGAACGAAGACGAAAGAGGGGATGCCATCCGGGGCATCCCCAAGCTTATGCTCTTGGTTATCCTTTAATATTACATTGGGGTGCCTTGTGCATCCCCAAGCTTAGGCTCTTGCCACTCCTTATTCCATAGTCCATCGAATCTTTACCCAAAACTTGAAAACTTCACAACACAAAACTTAGCAGAAAATCTCGTGAGCTAAGTTAGCGAAAGAAAACAAAACACCACTTCAAGGTACTGTAATGAACTCGTTCTTTATTTATATTGGTGTTAAACTTACTGTATTCCACTTAGGTACTGGTAAGCTCCGTTAGTATAAAAAAATAAATCACCACTTAGGTACTGTTGTGAACTCATTCTAATTTAACATTGGTGTAATATCTACTGTATTCCAACTTCTCTATGGTTCATACCCTCCGATTATACTCATAGATTCATCAAAATAAGCAAACAAGACATAGAAAACAGAATCTGTCAAAAACAGAATTCTCTGTAGTAATCTGTATCAAACGTATACCTATGAAACTCCAAAAAATCTTAAATAAACTGGTGGACCTGAGTAATTTATCTATTAATCATATGCAAAAATAATCAACCTAAAAGCACTCTCCGGTAAAAAAATGGCAGCTAATCTCGTGAGCGCTAAAGTTTCTGTTTTTTATAGCATGATCATAAAGACTTCACCCAAGTCTTCCCAAAGGTTCTACTATGCACAAACACTAATTAAACATAAAACCACATCTAACCAGAGGCTAGATATATTATTTATTGCTAATAGGAGCAAAAAGCAAGGAACAAGAATAAGATTGGGTTGCATCCCAACAAGCGCTAACGTTTAACGCCCCTAGCTAGGCATGATGATTTCAATGATGCTCTCATAAAAGATAAGAATTGAAGCACAAAGAGAGCATCATGAAGAATATGACTAGGACATTTAATTCTAACCCACTTCCTATGCATAGGGATTTTGTGAGCAAACAACTTATGGTAACAATAATCAACTAGCATAGGAACGCAAAACAAGCATAACTTCGAAACTTTAAGCACATAGAGAGGAAACTTGATATTATTGCAATTCCTACAAGAATATGTTCCTCCCTAATAATAATTTTCAGTAGCATCATGAATGAATTCAACAATATAACCATCACATAAAGCATTCTTCTCATGATCTACAAGCATAGAAATTTTATTACTCTCCACAGAAGCAAATTTGTTCCCATGAATAGTAGTGGGAGCAAACTCAACAAAATAATTATCATGTGAAGCATAATCCAATTCAAAACTGAAATCATGATGACAAGTTTCATGGTTATCATTATTCTTAATAGCATACAAGTCATCACAATAATCATCATAGATAGCAACTTTGTTCTCATAATCAATTGGAACCTCTTCCGAAATAGTGGAATCATCACTAAATAAAGTCATGACCTCTCCAAATCCACTTTCATAATTACAATCATCATAAATAGGAGGCATGTTACCATCATAATAAAAATTTGCTCATCAAAACTTGGGGGACAAAACATATCATCTTCATCAATCATAGCATCCCCAAGCTTGTGGCTTTGCATATCATTAGTGTCGTGGGATTAACACGTCAGATGTCCTTAGTGCCAGGACTTAGTCGCGAGGCCAACACATCTATGTGGTAGCTTGAAGGGGTTGAGCGGAACGAGAAATGCGACACGCAAGACAAGGATTTAGACAGCTTCGGGCCCCGGGAAACATCATCCGGAATAGCCCTACATGCTGTTTGAGGCTAGGTCTCATTATGCTCATCGAGAGTCACCGCATAAGCCGGCTCCCCTTTTGTGTCTAGCCCTAGATATTGTTTCTTGTTACCTGTCCCTCTTTGGGGTGCCCTGCCCCTCCTTATATAAGTTAGAGGGGCGGGTTACATGTGGAGTCCAAATAGGATTAGGACTAGCCTATCTTCTACTACAAGCCGGATACAAGTCCGGGTCTTGATTCCTTGTAAGGGAGATATTCCTCTCGCCTTTCCTCTTAAGCCGGTCTACCATAACGTAAGCCGGCCTTCTAGGCCTTGAGCCTCCTGGGCCCCCGGGTCTTGTCACTCTTCTGATCCGCTTGCCAGGTCACCCATAAGCCGCCAGGATCGGGCGGGTCACTTAGTGTGTCGCCGGTCCGTATGGTCATTAGTGAGTCACCAAGTCCAGCTGGGTTATACTTCCGGCCGGGTTACACCGCGGGGTATATCCCTGACATTAGCCCCCAAGTTTAGCTTGGATTTATCCATGGTAAACTTATGCTGCAAAATAAACACAAGAACAAATTTGATAGATTGTGTTCCGGGTTAAAAATTCTTGTACGTCGGCACCTGGTCATCCTTAATTCCTTGTGCTCTGGGTTAAATAAGCTAGCTTCATACTCAATTTGCTGATGTTGGTTTCCCACAGAAAAATATTGTGAAGAATAATCCACTTGAGTCGGCTTCCAAGGCACCGGGTTAAATAATTTTGGTCTTCAAATACTCATATGATATTCTGCCGGCTTGAAGATGTAAAACTTGCCGGTTTATCATTACCAAAAACTGCCGGATTATAAAACAGATGATGCCGAGTCATAATTGTTGTTGACACCGGGTCATGTAATTGATCTTCCTAATTTACTCAAAACTAAGAATTTGAAGATGTTCCTTCTTTATATGCATAATACCTGTAGCCCCCAAGTCTTAAGAGGAGAACATAGTGATAACTTAAGACTTGCTTCAATATAAGTGTTGCAACCTTGAAGAAATCCGGGTTATTCATCTCAACCATTAATCATAAACTGAATATTCCACATATGTAGCCCCCGAGTGCCGGGTTGTCATGCTTGCAGAAACCTGGGATTTGTAATTGCCTTATGCTCATAAAAACTTCAACCAGTGTAGCCCCCAAGGGCCAGGTCATTATGCAATAATGATCAGGGACTTTGTAAATAATTCATTAATAACATCATATAATGTAATCTCCACCATGGGGCTTGAACCCACGTCCATAAGGTTAAGAGTTTTGTACTTTACCAATTGATTAATGGATCTTTCAATATAATGGATTAATGCTTGTGTACCTTGAATTTCCGACAGGAGCAATTGGAGCAATTGGTAGCCCCCAAGGGCCGGCTCAATTAAAATGTGATGAGTCGGGTCTTCAATAAATTGAGCAAAAAATGACTTTGCATTAGCCCCCAAGTGCCATGGTGCATGCTGGCAGTGACATGGGACTTGCATATTTGATGTGATCTAAGTTTGAATAATGTAGCCCCCAAGTGCCGGGTCGTAAGCCTGCAGCGACTCGGGACTATTCCTTCCATTGTAGAATAAATCATATCCATTGATAAAATAATAGCCATTGCGCTAAAGCGACTTTGAAAACCTCAATCATAATACTGGTTATTGATAATCAGAATAGAAATCCAGCCATGTTGGCTATTCAAGATTTGAATAATATAAGCCAGTATGAAAACCTCAATCATTCAATATCATCATGAAAATCCAGCCAGTTTTGGCTATTAAAGATTTGAATACCTCATCGGTTGACAAGTAAATCCGGAGTTTAAATACCTGGCGGCTCTTGGCCAATGGTGACTTAATGCGCATTCATTATAAGCCGGAATTTTTGTAACCTGGTGGCCTATAGCCCTTGAGAGAATCAATAATTGATAGCCCTTTTGAGACACCAATTTCAGTGATGAGCTTGGACTGAAGCATTTATATAAGTCATAGTTCTGCAAATCTTGCACAGAGTTTAAACAACATATACCCTGGCGACTTAATGTCAAGAGCCAGGGCCGGTAACCACCCAAATGTAGTCTTACCCTGCACACAAGTAGATTACAAGAACCCTTGGCGGTTTACCGCAGGGCGGGTCATAATGCCTCACATATAACCACTGTGATATTGAATTTGTACTGCCGGTTTACAGGACATGTGCAGTAAGGGTGATAACCCAATCCTTAGAAGCCAATGCTTCCATATAAATGATAATTGTCATAAGCTGGCGACTTATAGTCAAAAGTCAAGCCGGGTTAATCATAAAACACTTATATACATTTGAGATATAATCCCCAAAAGGTCTCAAGTTAAGTAATTGTGGCTACAATAAACTTTACCAGAGATAGAATAAAACTTTTTGAGGCTTATGATTCGGATACGATCAGTAAACCGTTCCAAAGGGGTTAAGCTAAGATTCGAATACGATCATATAGCCCCCAGTGGCTTTGGCGATGCCGATCAAGTGGGTATCGACAGCTATGTTCTCTTTCGTTCAAATACGACCTATGTTTGAATAGGAAGCCCCCAAGTGACCATAAGAGTTGTTTAATGACGCTGGTTCGAATACGACCCATGTCAGACCCAAAGGGCTTAAGCTATGATTCAGATATGATCAAGAAGCCCCCTGGTGGGTTTGGCAGTATGCCGATCAAGAGGGTATCGACAACTATGTTCTCTTTGGTTCGAATACGACCTATGTTTCAATAGGAAGCCCCCAAGTGATCATATAAGTTTTGGCATTGCGTCGATCAAAAGGGTACTGATAGCTATGCTCGATGAGCAAGAAGCCCCCAAGTGATCATAATAAGATAAGCCGTAAGGCAGGATACCCAAGTTTGAACCGCGCATCATGGTAGCAAGTTTGTCAACCTTTAATTTTTCTGAGAACTCGAACTTACGAGAGATTAATGCTTTTTGAACCAGAACTTTAAACCGGATTTGAAAGCTTTAAAAATTTGTGAAGGACAAATTTACCTTGAGCCGGATTTTGAACCGGATTTGAGAGCTTCAAAAATTTGTGAGGGACAAATTTACTCGGGCCGGCTTTTGAACCGGATTTAAGAGCTTCAGTGCTTTGTGGGAGAAAGATGTCTCTTGAACCGGATTTAAACCAGAGTCCTTACTTTGAGCCGGAAATCTTCTGACAGCCTTTAATTTTTCATCAATCTAGCAGTAATCTCCAGGGCCCGGGTTATTTTTCCCTTTAATGACCTGGAGTTCTTGAATTCATTGAAACCGGCTAATTTTTCCGAGTCATATCATTGTAGCCCCCGAGTCTCAAGACGACTTGAGGAGTTGGCTTGAGATTCTCCATAATTAACCGTGATATAGACCGGTTTGAATCCTGCATGGGACAACTTGCAAACCAAAGTAATTGCTCTTTTGAAAAAAAAATATGTAATATAAAATATATTGGATGGATTTCACCTGATATGTTAGGCTAGTGATTATCCACAAAAGGTTGAGGTGATTGCGGCGGGTTATAAATGATCCCGTATGAACCGTGTCAGCAACTCGGCCAATGGTTCCTTCCAACTGGCTGTTTGAAGTTAACCAAACCGTAGTGCCGGCGACTTGTGCACCTATCCATTGAGCCATCCAGTGCAGACGGCGGTTGATAATATATGATAATGTGCCCCCAATTTGTTGGAAGAAAACCGGGCTTCCCAAGTAGTGACTTGCTCATACTCAATAAACAGCTCATCCAGACAAGTGCGGCCCGGTGTGTCTATGTAGACCAGGCCGCGAGAGACGGACGGTAAAGACGACCGTAACGTCAGAGGCGGCATAGACAGATGAACCGTCTGTGGCGTTGTAAGCCGGTGCGGACGGGCAAGTTGTCCTCCTTGTTGTAAGCCGGCGTGGTCGCGAGAGACAGCCACGGCGTTGTAAGCTGGTACGGGAGTCCGTTGAGTAACAACGGACACCTGTGCCAAAAGATGTTGACATGCCTCCATCTCCGCGGTATAATATCACTTTTTGTCATAAATAATGGCCCTATTTTGTTCGGATGATGGATGATCCATTCAACGTGACAGGGGTGGCTCAAGCAGCGGGGGCGGCAACTTGCGCACGTATCCGTCCAGGACACGACACGAACGTGCTAGCGCAAAAATAACATTGACGCACGCTCCTTTGTGACAGCCTTGTAATAAATAATGGTCCTGCGAAAAAATACCACAGATCAGTGTAATTGTTCTCAAACAATTTAATATGTGCTGATAAAAAAAAAGATAGCACCTGGTGATTTGTCAGATGAGCATAGAAGTAGATAATGCATAATGCTTGCTACTGGTCTTGGGATTTAACCAGCACCTTGACTGCCATCGATCCGCTGTAAACTTTAATAGCAGTACTTGCCCCCTGGAACTTGTACTCCATTATTGTCGGTAGACTAGTCCTCGAACCAACACATATATGCATGCGTGTACTGCTCCATTATCCTCCGGCTGAACCCTCAATTCTATTTTGCTTTGTGCTAGCAAGACAAGATCACACCAGCAGGGGGTGCCTTGGCAAAGCGGAGGCGAGTCACGGCGGAAGAAACGGCCGTACGGGGCACACCCGAGTTGGTCGGAGGGCGATTCAGCACAAGCGCGCGAATGACCACGGAAGCGGGTAGGGCGGCTCGAGGTAGCTGAAGTCGGGCGTGACCCGGCAGGCTGGCTCACAGCGACGGAGGCGGCGGCTCAGAGGCACGCAGGGCCGGATCGCGAGAGGTGCGGAGGAGATGATGACTCATGGGAGGCTCAAGGCCGTGTAGTGGCACAGCGGCTGAGAGATGGACCGGCGACGGGCGTAGAAATGGCCGGGCGACTTGAAGCGGAGCTGCGATCGTGGTAGAGACAACAGGGCAAGCGAGCCACGGCGGCGGTAGTTGTGGCTGGTTTGGCTATCCACATCTGTGTCTTCCAGATCGTGGCCTTCCCTTTTTTTTCTTTTTAGTCTGTGCATGAAGCTCGGCACGCAGTAGTGTTTTGCTAGAGAAATCCAGTGTTGAATACCAATTGACGTTGAGTGCTGATTGGGACCTCCCACTTTTTCTTTTCCTTGGTTTAACTGCTACTGCTGTAGTCTGCATGCACCACCTCTTGATAGCGCTTAGTTTTCTTCGAGTGGCGCTGCTGGATAGATCCTTCAGGGTCTGTGTTATAATGCCATCCCAATAGGGCTGATAGAACTGCGCAAAGTTCGAACCGGCTATATATGCAAGTTAGCGAGCAAAGCCTCCAAAAGTTCGAACCGGCGGTTGGTCAGCGATACGGAAATCCGATGCAAGGAGACAGTTTGAGAAGGTGCTGTTGGTAGCGGCCAGATGAGACACTGGCAGCTCGGCGGAACACCTTTTGGGCGCAGCAGAGGAGGCCCCGGCGGCTCGAGGTGCAGCGGTAAACACGCGAGGTCGTGGTGGCTCAGCCCCAAGCGCAGGTGCTTGGCAACTGCACTGGACGGCGGGTCAGAGGGGCAAGCTGAGGCGCTCGACTGACATCAGTCGTGGCCGGCTCTCAGGACGAGGCTGCGCCGGGTCAGAGGAGACAGCCGGCAGGGGCGGTTTTAACGCAGGGCCGCGGGGCCGACTCGGATCAGAGGCGAGGTGAGACTGCAGCGGAGGGCGGCTCACGCGAAGGCCGGGCCGGTGAAGGCAGCAGCGATAGTTGAGGCGCCTTGGCAGCAGCCGGCTTGAGGTGCGGCGTAATGACGGCAGCGGGCTACGGTAGCAGCAGCTCAGCAGACTGACGAGCGACTGAGCAAGCCAACCCCGAAGCTGACAACAACGGGCGGGTCCACACAGACCGGGTCGAACCGCTCGCGCCGGGGCGGCTCAGCACAGCCACATGCGACGTCTCGGGGCAGGGGTGATTGCGGAGTCCGTGTCCTTCTCCGGGTTATGGTCGTAGAATTTCCAAACCGAGCTGTATTGATTGGATCTTTCAGATGGTTGATTTTCTCCATCTATCTCGTGCAGGTGTTGAGCACTTTTCTCGAACCAAGCGTTGGTAGACTCGGCGGTGGCAGCAGTAAATCAAAACCGGGAGGCGCTGTGATTTTAACTGATGTGTGGCCGACTTGGAAACAAATTGTTTTACGGCGGCGATTTTATAGCAAGGCCAGGTAGCTTTGGAGGTGGTCGGCAACTCTCCGTGTAAAGTAAACAGTAGCATTAGCTTCGATTGACTTCTGGTTGACCGCCACTGTTGACTTGGCGGCTTGCGGCAGTAAACAGGTCGCAATCTCAATTTTTATGAAGCTTAAACCTCAGCGACTATGAATCTGGACCAATGAACTCGAAGTTGATGTAGATCCTCTCTAATCAGCTCTTCTTTATCTGAAAAATTGCGAACTTCTCGATCCCTGAAAAAGATCCCTTAAAAAACTCAACACCACAGTGCGCAGGCCCCACGATGGGCGCCAACTGTCGTGGGATTAACACGTCAGATGTACTTAGTGCCAGGACTTAGTCGCGAGGCCAACACATCTATGTGGTAGCTTGAAGGGGTTGAGAGGAACGAGAGAGGCGACACGCAAGACACACTACTAGAAAAAGGGCTATAGATGGGATTAGATTAATGGCGCACTGAAAGTTATTAAGATATACCAATGGCGCACCACCTACTCTTCACGCCATTAGTGTTGAATTACTAATGGCGCACCATGCAAAGGGTGCGCCATTAGTATCAAATTTTTTTTGAAGTAGTGCGCCGTCCAAATGATACTAATGGCAAGATTCAGGATAAAGTGCGCCATTACTAGTTGTAACTACTAATGGCGCACCCTCCCACATGTGCGCCACTAATGTTGTTTTTTATTATATTTTTATTCCTTTTTGTAATACTACTAATGGCGCGATCGATCAATCGCGCCATTACTAATTTAAACTAGTAATGGCGCATCATGGATCTTGCGCCATTAGTATTTTTTTTAAAACTACTAATGGCGCACGCCGTAAAGGTGCGCCATTAGTAACCTGGATTACTAATGGCGCATTTATTGCCGGTGCACCATTAGTAAGTGGGCAGCAACTAGATATTTTGGACAACCTCTCCTACCCACACTCACTTTCTTCCCACTTCATTCTCTCCACCTCCTCCTTGTCTCGGTGCCTCCTCTTTTCACCTCATTTCCACCATATATTCATTCAAATTAAGTGGTTAAATTACCTTGTTTTAATAGGTAAGTAAGGGGGGAAGCTATATTTATGTTGTTCTCCCTACAACAATGTGCACATGCACTTTTTATGGCCTAGCTAGATCTATGTATGTTTGAGGCTAGGATTTAGACAGCTTCAGGCCCCGGGAAACATCATCCGGAATAGCCCTACATGCTGTTTGAGGCTAGGTCTCATTGTGCTCATCGAGAGTCGCCGCATAAGCCGGCTCCCCTTTTGTGTCTAGCCCTAGATATTGTTTCTTGTTACATGTCCCTCTTTGGGGTGTCCTGCCCCTCCTTATATAAGTTAGAGGGGCGGGTTACATGTGGAGTCTAAATAGGATTAGGACTAGCCTATCTTCTACTACAAGCCGGATACAAGTCCGGGTCTTGATTCCTTGTAAGGGAGATATTCCTCACGCCTTTCCTCTTAAGCTGGTCTACCATAACGTAAGCCGGCCTTCTGGGCCTTGAGCCTCCTGGGCCCCCGGGTCTTGTCACTCTTCTGATCCGCTTGCCAGGTCACCCATAAGCCACCAAGATCGGGCGGGTCACTTAGTGTGTCGTCCAGTCAGGGCGGGTCATTAGTAAGTCGCCAAGTTCGGCTGGGTTATACTTCCGGTCGGGTTACACCGCGGGGTATATCCCCGACAATTAGCATCATGGGTATTCAAATAATTCATAATTCATAATAACAACATTGCAATCATGCTCATCATTCACATATTTTATGGCAAGCATTCTTTGTAATTCTTCTTCTAGTACTTGAGCACAATTTTCCTTCCCATCATTTTCACGAAAGTTGAAGCATATGAGGCACCCTTAATTCCATGTTTTGTAGTTTTTTTATAAACTAAACTAGTGATAAAACAAGAAACTAAAAGATTCGATTGCAAGATCTAAAGATATACCTTCAAGCACTAACCTCCCCGGCGATGGTGCCGTAAATCGCTTGATGTCTACTACACAACCTTCTTCTTGTAGACGTTGTTGGGCCTCCAAGTGCAGAGAGGTTTGTAGGACAAGAGTAAATTTCCCTCAAATGGATGACCTAAGGTTTATCAATCCGTGAGAGGCATAGGATGAAGATGGTCTCTATCAAACAACCCTGCAACCAAATAACAAAGAGTCTCTTGTGTCCCCAACACACCCAATACAATTGTAAATTGTATAGGTGCACTAATTCGGTGAAGAGATGGTGATACAAGTGCAATATGGATGGTAGATATGGGTTTTTGTAATATAAAAATATAAAAACAGCAAGGTAGCAAGCGATAAAAGTGAGCATAAACGGTATTGCAATGCTAGGAAACAAGGCCCAGGGTACATACTTTCACTAGTGCAAGTTCTCTCAACAATAATAACATAACTGGATCATATAACTATCTCTCAACATGCAACAAAGAGTCACTCCAAAGTCACTAATAGCGGAGAACAAGCAAAGAGATTATTGTAGGGTACGAAACCACCTCAAAGTTATTCTTTCTGATCGATCTATTCAAGACTCCGTAGTAAACTAACACGAAGCTATTCTTTCTGTTCGATCTATCATAGAGTTCGTACTAGAATAACACCTTAAGACACAAATCAACCAAAACCCTAATGTCACCTAGATACTCCAATGTCACCTCAAGTATCCGTGGGTATGATTATACGATATGCATCACACAATCTCAGATTCATCTATTCAACAAACACAAAGAACTTCAAAGAGTGCCCCAAAGTTTCTACCGGAGAGTCAAGACGAAAATGTGTGCCAACCCCTATGCATAGATTCCCAAGGTCACGGAACCCGCAAGTTGATCACCAAAACATACATCAAGTGAATCAATAGAATACCCCATTGTCACCACAGGTATCCCATGCAAGACATACGTCAAGTATTCCCAAATCCTTAAAGACTCAATCCGATAAGATAACTTCAAAGGGAAAACTCAATCCATTACAAGAGAGTAGAGGGGGAGAAACATCATAATATCCAACTATAATAGCAAAGCTCACGATACATCAAGATCGTGCCAAATCAAGAACACAAGAGAGAGAGAGATCAAACACATAGTTACCGGGTACATATCCTCAAACGAGGGTGAACTACTCCTCCTTGTCGGTGTCAAACCGGCGCATCTCGTAGGGGGTCCCAAACTGTGCGTCTAGGCGGATGGTAACAGGAGACAAGGGACACGATGTTTTTACCTGTGTTCGGGCCCTCTCGATGGAGGTAAAACCCTACTCCTGCTTGATTAATATTGATTATATGGGTAGTACAAGAGTAGATCTACCACGAGATCAGAGAGGCTAAACCCTAGAAGCTAGCCTATGGTATTATTGTTGTTCATCCTACGGACTAAAACCCTCCGGTTTATATAGGCACCGGAGAGGGCTAGGGTTACACAGAGTCGGTTACAATGGGAGGAGATCTACATATCTGTATCGCCAAGCTTGCCTTCCACGCCAAGGAAAGTCCCATCCGGACACGGGACGAAGTCTTGAATCTTGTATCTTCATAGTCCAGGAGTCCGGCCAAAGGTTATTGTCCGGCCATCCGGACAACCCTAATCCAGACTCCCTCAAGAGCTCCCTAACCAGGCTTCAATGACGACGAGTCCGGTGCGCAGATTGTCTTCGGCATTGCAAGGCGGGTTCCTCCTCCGAATACTTCATAGAAGATTTTAACACAAGGATAGTGTCCGGCTCTGCAAAATAAGTTCCACATACCACCGTAGAGAGAATAATATTTATACAAATCCAACATGCTGACGTATTCTGCAGCGTGACATCACACCACGACCAAGCCTTTATTCGAATCGTTTTATCGTCCCACCTCAAAGACACTTAGCGAGGCGGTTTCCTTGGCACGTCTTGTCGAAGCAGAGATCATGTCCCCTTATTCTGGGATTCTCATCAATACGGGTGTGGGTAACCCAACCGCACCCTTAATTATGGAGCTTGGGAGATAAGCGAGTTTTACCAGGCTGGTGGGGGGCACACAGTTTCATCCGCCCATATAAGGGGATAAGGATCCACCTTTTTCATCTACGCCTTCTTCCTCCTTTGCTTATCCATTTTCGCGCACTCGAGCTCCAGCGCCCAAGTCCGTACATCCCACCTCAACCTTCTCTAGCCATGTCCGGAGCGGGAGGCAAGTGGATGGTCTCCTCCGTCACGGAGGGACACATCAAGAACCTGAAGAAAGTCGGATACTTGTCCAATGATATCGCGCACCGACTCCCAGACGAGGGGCAGCTCATCCCCACCCCCAGGCCCCATGAGAGGGTGGGGTTCCTCACCCATTTCCTATGCTGACTAGGTTTTCCACTTCACCCATTTGTCCGGGGGCTCATGTTCTACTACGGCCTGGATTTTCATGATCTGGCCCCGAACTTCATCCTCAACATCTCGGCGTTCATCGTCGTGTGCGAGGCCTTCCTCTGCATCCAGCCCCACTTTGGCTTATGGCTGAAGACCTTCAATGTCAAGCCGAAGGTAGTGGGCGGTCGCCAAGCGGAGTGCGGAGGTGCCATGGTGGGCAAGATGCCCAACGTCCTATGGCTCGAGGGCTCCTTCGTAGAGACCATAAAGGCGTGGCAATCGGGGTGGTTCTACATCACCGAGCCGCGTGACCCTGAATGGGCAGCGGCCCCCGAATTCCGATCTGGCATTCCCACGCGGCTCACCTCCTGGAAAGAGAAGGGCCTGTCGTGGGGTAATTCGGAAGAGCTGACCGGACTCCAAACCTGCATCCAAAACCTGGTTGACAAGAAGGTTAAACTTTTCAACGTAGTCCAGGTCATGCTCATCCGCCGGATCCTCCCGTGCCAACAACGGGCCTTCATCTTGTGGGAGTTTGATCCGGCACAGCACCGAACCCTGAGCAGGCTCTTAAACTCTACGTACGAAGATGCCTGGAAGGTGTTGTTCAAGGGCGCCGAGGCTCCCGCATCCGCTACCGAGGATCGCGGATTCAGCGCGCAGCATCAAGCCCACGCGGTAAGTTGTTTTACCCTTTACGGGATACTTGTTTTTCATAGTTTGACTCTATGCGGGATCTAAACTCCCTTACCTTTGACATGATTGGCAGGAGACGTCCGGGCAGATCAACTGTCCGGCTCCCTTGCCCGAAGACCCAGCGGATGATGAAGTCATGTACCTAGGGTAGGGTCATAGACCTGCCCAAAGGTATCCTCCCCAAGGACACTCGCAAAAGAAGCTACCTTCCAGTCGACCTGGTAGGCTTCCACTCGACAGATTCAAAGACACTCGACCATGAAGACTCACTCGACCACCAAGAGTTCAAGAGCTACTCGGCGTCCAAACGATCTGTAGTTAAGTAGTCTTTATGGTCATGATGACACTTTATGTAAGGCGTTACCAGTAACGCCCAACCTTAATATACCTTAAACCCTCCGTTACGTGGGCTGGCTGGGGTCTGGCAAGACTCTATATAAGCCACACCCTCCACAGTAGAAGGGTTCGCACTCAGAACACATACGCATATAATCCAGTCGACCGCCTCCGGCTCCGAGACGAGGGCTATTACTTCCTCAAAGAACGGCCTGAACTCAGAAATCCCTTGCGTATACAACTACTCCATAGCTAGGATCTTGCCTCTCCATTCCTACCCCTTTCTACATCGCCGACTTAGAACCACGACAGCTTGGCGCCCACCTTGGGGGCAGGTGTGTTCTAGCGATTTGTTGGAGAAGTTGGGATTCTTTCGATCTCCTACATCATGGTTTCGTGTGGAGTTCTGGTCGAGGGTCATGAGATCCGCCTCTGCAAGCGCTCATGTTCGTAGTCGGCGACTCCGGCTATTTCGTGGAGGCTCCACTCGACGTGGACCCGCCTCCCGTCTGCTGGGCGAATGCACTTTCAAGGAAATATGCCCTAGAGGCAATAATAAAGTTATTATTTATTTCCTCATATCATGATAAATGTTTATTATTCATGCTAGAATTGTATTAACAGGAAACATAATACATGTGTGAATACATAAACCTACAGAGTGTCACTAGTATGCCTCTACTTGACTAGCTCGTTAATCAAAGATGGTTGTGTTTCCTAACCATGAACAAGGAGTTGTTATTTGATTAACGGGATCACATCATTGGTTGAATGATCCGATTGACATGACCCATTCCATTAGCATAGCACCTGATCGTATAGTTTGTTGCTAGTGCTTTTCTTCATGACTTATACATGTTCCTATGACTATGAGATTATGCAACTCCTGTTTGCACGAGGAACACTTTGGTGCTACCAAACGTCACAACGAATCGGGTGATTATAAAGGTACATTACAGGTGTCTCCGAAGGTACATGTTGAGTTGGCATATTTCGAGATTAGGATTTGTCACTCCGATTGCCTGGAGAGGTATCTCTGGGCCCTCTCGGTAATGCACATCACATAAGCCTTGCAAGCATTGCAACTAATGTGTTAGTTGTGAGATGATGTATTACGAAACGAGTAAAGAGACTTGCCGGTAACGAGATTGAACTAGGTATTGGATACCGACGATCGAATCTCGGGCAAGTAACATACCGATGACAAAGGGAACAACGTATGTTGTTATGCGCGGTCTCGACCGATAAAGATCTTCAGATAATATGTAGGAGCCAATATGGGCATCCAGGTCCCGCTATTGGTTATTGACCGGAGAGGTGTCTCGGTCATGTCTACATAGTTCTCGAACCCGTAGGGTCCGCACGCTTAACGCTTCGGCGATGCAGTTACTATGAGTTTTATGATGTTTCTGTACCGAAGGTTGTTCGAGTCCCGGATGAGATCACGGACGTGACGAGGAGTCTCGAAATGGTCGAGACATAAAGATTCATATATTGGAAGTCTATGTTTGGACATCGGAAGTGTTCCGGTGAAATTGGGAATTTTACCAAGTACCGGAGGTTACCGAACCCCGGAATGCTAATGGGCCAACATGGGCCTTAGTGGAAAGGAGAAAAGGGGGCCCAAGTGCTGGTCAAGACCTTTCCCCTTCCCTAGTCCTATTAGGACTAGGAGAAGGGGCGCCTCTCTCTCTCCCTTCCCACTTGGGGAAACCTAGTTGGACTAGGATTGGGGGAATCCTACTCCTAGTAGGAGTAGGAAACCCTGTGCGCCTCCTCTCCTTGGCCGGCCAGCCCTCCCTTCCCTCCTTTATATACAGGGCAGGGGGGCACCCCATGACACACAAGTTGATCCTTGAGATCTTTCCTTAGCTGCAGCGGTGCCCCTTCCACCAAATTACACCTCGATTATACCGTTCACGGAGCTTAGCGGCTTCTGCGTCGGTGGAACATCATCATCGCCACCACGCCGTCGTCTTGACGAAACTCTCCTCAACACTCGGCTGGATCGGAGTTCGAGGGACGCCATCGAGCTGAACGTGTGCAGAACTCGGAGGTGCCGTGACGCTCGGTACTTGGATCGGTTGGATCGTGAAGAAGTACGACTACTTCCTCTACGTTGCGTCAACGCTTCCGCTGTCGGGTCTCACGAGGGCACGTAGACAACACTCTCATCTCGTTGCTATGCATCACCATGATCTTGCGTGATCGTAGGAAATTTTTTGAAATTACTACGTTTCCCAACAAAGTGGCATCCGAGCCTAGGTTTTTATGGTTTGATGATATGCACGAGTAGAACACAAGTGAGTTGTGGACGATACAAGTCATACTGCCTACCAAAGATGTCATACTTTGGTTCAGCGGTATTGTTGGACGACGATCCAGACCAACCTTACGCTGCATTTTACGCGAGACCGGTTCCCTCGACGTGCTTTGCACATAGATGGCTTGTGGAAGACCTGTCTCTCCAACTTTAGTTGAACTGAGTGTGGCTACGCCCGGTCCTTGAGAAGGTTAAACGGAGTCTATTTGACGAAGTATCGCTGTGGTTTTGATGCGTAGGTGAGATTGGTTCTTGCTTAAGCCCGTAGCAGCCACGTAAAATTTGCAACAACAAAGTAGAGGACGCCTAACTTGTTTTTGCAGGGCATGTTGTGATGTGATATGGTCTAGACATGATGCTGAATTTTATTGTATGAGATGATCATGTTTTGTAACCGGTTATCGGCAATCGGCAGGAGCCATATGGTTGTCGCTTATTGTATGCAATGCAATCGCTTCGTAATGCTTTACTTTATCACTAAGCGGTAGCGATAGTCGAGAAGCATAAGTTTGGCGAGACGACAACGATGCTACGATGGAGATCAAGGTGTCGCTACCGGTGACGATGGTGATCATGACGGTGCTTGGAGATGGAGATCACAAGCACAAGATGATGATGGCCATATCATATCACTTATATTGATTGCATGTGATGTTAATCCTTTATGCATCTTATCTTGCTTTGATTGACGGTAGCATTATAAGATGATCCCTTACTAAATTATCAAGAAGTGTTCTCCGAGTATGCACCGCTATGGAAAGTTCTTCGTCTTTGAGACACCACGTGATGATCGGGTGTGATAGGCTCTCACGTTCAAATACAACGGGTGCAAAACAGTTGCACACGCAGAATACTCAAAGTTATACTTGACAAGCTATGCATATAAGATATGACCTCGGAACACGAGACCGAAAGGTCGAGCGTGAATCATATAGTAGATATGATCAACATATTGATGTTCACCATTGAAACTACTCCATCACACGTGATCGGTCATGGTGTAGTTGATATGGATCACATAATCACTTAGAGAATTGGAGGGATATTTTTCTAAGTGGGAGTTCTTAAGTAATATGATTAATTGAACTTAAATTTATCATGAACTTAGTACCGATAGTATCTTGCTTGTCTATGATGTGTAGATAGATGGCTCGTCGTTGTTCCGTTGAATTTTAATGCGTTCCTTGAGAAAGCAAAGTTGAAAGATGATGGCAGCAATTACATGGACTGGGTCCGTAATTTGAGGATTATCCTTATTGCTCCACAGAAGTATTACGCCCGAAGCACCGTTAGGTGCCGTGCCTGGTGCAAGGGCTGCGCCAGAAGTTGTGAACGTCCCGCAAAGCAAAGTCGATGACTACTCTATAGTTCATGTGCCATGCTTTACGGCTTAGAACCGGGACTTCAACGTCGTTTTGAACACCATGGAGCATATGAGATGTTCCAGGAGTTGAAGTTAATATTCCAAGCGAATGCCCGGATTGAGAGATATGAAGTCTCCAATAAGTTCTATAGCTGTAAGATGGAGGAGAACGGTTCACAAGGAGCATATACTCGTAATGTCCGGATATAACAATCACTTGATTCAACCGGAGTTAATCTTCCGGATGATTGCGTCATTGATGTAATTCTCCAATCATCGCCACCAAGCTACAAGAGCTTCGTGATGAACTATAATATGCAAGGGATGACCAAAACAATGCCCGAGCTCTTCGCGATGCCGAAAGTCATGGAGGTAGAAATCAAAAAGGAGCATCAAGTGTTGATGGTTAACAAAACCACTAGTTTCAAGAAAAGGGCAAAGGAAAGAAAAGGAAACTTCAAAAAGAACGGCAAGCAAGTTGCTAATCAAGAGAAGAAACCCAAGTCTGGTCCTAAGCCTGAAATCGAGTGCTTCTATTGCAAGCAGATCGGTCACCGGAAGCGGAACTGCCCCAAGTATTTGGCGGATAAGAAGGATGGCAAGGTTAACAAAGGTATATGTGATATACATGTTATTGATGTACCTTACTAATACTCGCAGAGCACTGGGTATTTGATACTGGTTCTGTTGCTAATATTTGCAACTCAAACAGGGCTACGGATTAAGCGAAGATTGGCTAAGGACGAGGTGACGATCTTGGCGCTGGGAAATGGTTCCAAAGTCGATGTGATCGCAGTCGGCACGCTACCTCTACATCTACCTTCGGGATTAGTATTAGACCTAAATAATTGTTATTTAGTACCAGCGTTGAGCATGAACATTATATCTGGATCTTGTTTAATGCGAGACGGTTATTCATTTAAATCAGAGAATAATGGTTGTTCTATTTATATGAATAATATCTTTTATGGTCATGCACCATTGAAGAATGGTTTGTTTTACTTAATCTTGATAGTAGTGATACACATATTCATAATGTTGAAACCAAAAGATGCAGAGTTGATAATGATGGTGCAACTTATTTGTGGCAATGCCGTTTAGGTCATATCGGTGTAAAGCGCATGAAGAAACTCCATCTTGATGGACTTTTGGAGTCACTTGATTATGAATCACTTGGCACTTATGAACCGCGTGCCTTATGGGCAAGATGACTAAAACACCGCTTCTCCGGAACTATGGAGAGAGCAACAGATTTATTGGAAATCATACATACCGATGTATGTGGTCCAATGAATGTTGAGGCTAAATGGCGGATATCGTTATTTTCTCACCTTCACAGATGATTTGAGCAGATATGGGTATATCTACTTAATGAAACACAAATCTGAAACATTTGAAAAGTTCAAAGAATTTCAGAGTGAAGTGGAAAATCATCGTAACAAGAAAATAAAGTTTCTACGATCTGATCGTGGAGGAGAATATTTGAGTTACGAGTTTGGCCTACATTTGAAACAATGCGGAATAGTTTCAAGAACTTACGCCACCGGAACACCACAACGTAATGGTGTGTCCGAACGTCAGAATCGCATTTTATTAGATATGGTGCGATCTATGATGTCTCTTACTGATTTACCGCTATCGCTTTTGGGGTTATGCTTTAGAGACGGCTACATTCACTTTAAATAGGGCACCATCTAAATCCGTTGAGACGACGCCTTATGAACTGTGGTTTGGCAAGAAACCAAAGTTGTCGTTTCTGAAAGTTTGGGGCTGCGATGCTTATGTGAAAAAGCTTCAACCTGATAAGCTCGAACCCAAATAGGAGAAATGTGTCTTCATAGGATACCCAAAGGAGACTGTTGGGTACACCTTCTATCACAGATCCGAAGGCAAGATTTTTGTTGCTAAATTCGGAAACTTTTTGGAGAAGGAGTTTCTCGAAAAGAAGTGAGTGGGAGGAAAGTAGAACTTGATGAGATAACTGTATCTACTCCCTTATTGAGAAGTAGTACATCACAAAAAACAGTTTCTGTGACACCTACACCAAATAGGGAAGAAGCTAATGATGATGATCATGAAACTTCAGATCAAGTTTCTACAGAACTTCGTAGATCAACCAGAGCAAGATCCGCACCAGAGTGGTACGGTAATCCTATTCTCGGAAGTCATGTTACGGGAACATGATGAACCTACGAACTATGAAGAAGCGATGGTGAGCCCAGATTCCACAAAATGGCCGGAGGCCATGAAATCTGAGATGGGATCCATGTATGAGAACAAAGTGTGGACTTTGGTTGACTTGCCCAATGATCGGCAAGCAATTGAGAATAAATGGATCTTCAAGAAGAAGACTGACGCTGATGGTAATGTTATCGTTTATAAAGCTCGACTTGTTGCAAAAGGTTTTCGACAAGTTCAAGGGATTGACTACGATGAGACCTTCTCACCAGAAGCGATGCTTAAGTCCGTCCGAATCATGTTAGCAATTGCCGATTTTATGATTATGAAATTTGGCAAATGGATGTTAAAACTGCATTCTGAATGGATTTACGGAAGAAGAGTTGTATATGATGCAACCAGAAGGTTTTGTCGATCCAAAGGGAGCTAACAAAGTGTGCAAGCTCCAGCGGTCCATTTATGGACTGGTGCAAGCCTCTCGGAGTTGGAATAAACGCTTTTGATAGTGTGATCAAAGCATTTGGTTTTATATGCACTTTTGGAGAAGCCTGTATTTACAAGAAAGTGAGTGGGAGCTCAGTAGCATTTACGATATTATATGTGGATGACATATTACTGATCGGAAATGATATAGAATTTCTGGATAGCATAAAGGGATACTTGAATAAAAGTTTTTCGATGAAAGACCTCGGTGAAGCTGCTTACATATTGGGCATTAAGATCTATAGAGATAGATCAAGACGCTTAATAGGACTTTCACAAAGCACATACCTTGATAAAGTTTTGAAAAAGTTCAAAATGGATCGTGCAAAGAAAGGGTTCTTGCCGGTGCTACAAGGTGTGAAGTTGAGTAAGACTCAATGCCCGACCACCGCAGAAGATAGAGAGAAAATGAAAGATGTTCCTATGCTTCAGCCATAGGCTCTATCATGTATGCAATGTCTGTGTACCATACCTGATGTGTGCCTTGTCAGTAAGTTTGGTGCAGGTACCAAAGTAATCCAGAGTGGATCAATCGGACAGCGGTCAAGAACATCCTTAAGTACTTGAGAAGGACTAAGGATATGTTTCTCATTTATGGCGGTGACAAAGAACTCGTCAGAACGGTTACTGCCGACGTTAAGTTTTTGACATCGATCCGGACGATTCTAAATCGCAAACCGGATACGTATTTACATTAAACGGTGGAGCTGTCGGTTGGTGCAGTTCCAAACAAAGCGTCGTGGCGGGATCTACATGTGAAGTTGAGTACATAGCTGCTTCGGAAGCAGCTAATGAAGGAGTCTGGATGAAGGAGTTCATAACCGATCTAGGTGTTGTACCTAGTGTATCGGGTCCAATGAAAATCTTTTGTGACAATATCGGTGCAATTGCCTTGGCAAAGGAATCCAGATTTCACAAGAGAACCAAGCACATCAAAAGACGCTTCAACTCCATCCGGATTTGGTCCAGGTGGGAGACATAGAGATATGCAAGATACATACGGATCCGAATGTTGCGCACTGCTGACTAAGCCTCTTCCACGAGCAAAACATGATCAGCACCAAGACTCCATGGGTGTTAGAATCATTACTGTGTAATCTAGATTATTGACTCTAGTGCAAGTGGGAGACTGAAGGAAATATGCCCTAGAGGCAATAATAAAGTTATTATTTATTTCCTCATATCATGATAAATGTTTATTATTCATGCTAGAATTGTATTAACAGGAAACATAATACATGTGTGAATACATAAACCTACAGAGTGTCACTAGTATGCCTCTACTTGACTAGCTCGTTAATCAAAGATGGTTGTGTTTCCTAACCATGAACAAGGAGTTGTTATTTGATTAACGGGATCACATCATTGGTTGAATGATCCGATTGACATGACCCATTCCATTAGCATAGCACCTGATCGTATAGTTTGTTGCTAGTGCTTTTCTTCATGACTTATACATGTTCCTATGACTATGAGATTATGCAACTCCCGTTTGCTCGAGGAACACTTTGGGTGCTACCAAACGTCACAACGTAATCGGGTGATTATAAAGGTACATTACAGGTGTGTCTCCGAAGGTACATGTTGAGTTGGCATATTTCGAGATTAGGATTTGTCACTCCGATTGCTCGGAGAGGTATCTCTGGCCCTCTCGGTAATGCACATCACATAAGCCTTGCTAGCATTGCAACTAATGTGTTAGTTGTGAGATGATGTATTACGAAACGAGTAAAGAGACTTGCCGGTAATTAGATTGAACTAGGTATTGGATACCGACGATCGAATCTCGGCAAGTAACATACCGATGACAAAGGGAACAACGTATGTTGTTATGCGGTCTGACCGATAAAGATCTTCGTAGAATATGTAGGAGCCAATATGGGCATCCAGGTCCCGCTTATTGGTTATTGACCGGAGAGGTGTCTCGGTCATGTCTACATAGTTCTCGAACCCGTAGGGTCCGCACGCTTAACGTTTCGATGGCGGTTACTATGAGTTTTTATGATGTTTCTGTACCGAAGGTTGTTCGAGTCCCGGATGAGATCACGGACGTGACGAGGAGTCTCGAAATGGTCGAGACATAAAGATTCATATATTGGAAGTCTATGTTTGGACATCGGAAGTGTTCCGGTGAAATTGGGAATTTTACCAAGCACCGGAGGTTACCGAACCCCGGAATGCTAATGGGCCAACATGGGCCTTAGTGGAAAGGAGAAAAGGGGGCCCAAGTGCTGGTCCGCACCTTTCCCCCTTCCCTAGTCCTATTAGGACTAGGAGAAGGCGCCTCTCTCTCCCTTCCCACTTGGGGAAACCTAGTTGGACTAGGATTGGGGAATCCTACTCCTAGTAGGAGTAGGAAACCCTGGTGCGCCTCCTCTCCTTGGCCGGCCAGCCCCTCCCTTCCCTCCTTTATATACAGGGCAGGGGCACCCCATGACACACAAGTTGATCCTTGAGATCTTTCCTTAGCCGCAGTGCGGTGCCCCTTCCACCAAATTACACCTCGATTATACCGCTACGGAGCTTAGGCGAAGCTTCTGCGTCGGTGGAACATCATCATCGTCACCACGCCGTCGTCTTGACGAAACTCTCCCTCAACACTCGGCTGGATCGGAGTTCGAGGGACGCCATCGAGCTGAACGTGTGCAGAACTCGGAGGTGCCGTGACGCTCGGTACTTGGATCGGTTGGATCGTGAAGAAGTACGACTACTTCCTCTACGTTGCGTCAACGCTTCCGTTGCTGGTCTACGAGGGTACGTAGACAACACTCTCATCTCGTTGCTATGCATCACCATGATCTTGCGTGATCGTAGGAAAATTTTTGAAATTACTACGTTTCCCAACACTTTCGCGCATGTGTCCGTGGCGTCCTCCTGCGGCAACCGTCGACTCAGTATGGGTCGGCTCCTGTTCCCTCCTCGCTCCTAGTCTCCCGCTGGCGCAAGCGTTCCGGTCGGTCGAGGCTTCAGCGATGGGTGAGGCATGCGGTGGCTCGCCAATGGCCACCCCCAAGTCGCGGCGATCGAGCCCGACGAATCTCTCTACGGCCTGTTCGATCTGTCAACTGGCTCCGCAGAGACTGCATCCGAGTGCAATAGCAGTGACCCGGCGGCAGAGGTTCTGATGGTCGACGGACCAGGCAGTCCCCCCGGATTCCCCCGCACCGAGGAGGTGACGGTGGAGGCGATCCGGCGCAAGACCACGAAGAGTACCGGCCCGAGCCCCTCACTTCGCTGTAGAGGGAGGAGCTTCGCCGTCGGAACATGGATGCACTTCACACTCCTATTGTTGGAGAAACCCCCGAGGCTCGTGCCTTGGAGGATGCGCGCCATTAATCTGGCTGAGCGCACTCGACCGAGAACCTCCAGCCGAGTACTCGACGAGCCTTGTAGCGACCACGGGTTCCAGAATCCAGTCGACGTCAGCTCTTCCAGCCACCAACTCAGGTATATCGGACTCCGATTCAGAATTTAGCAGCTGCCGCCCGTATAGTAGAGTCAATTCAGCCTTCCCAGTCGGAGGCGGGTAGAGGTTTGCTACAAATCAGAGATCTGCTCCGGGCGGCAGGGGACCAAAACTCGGTCGTATCACAGTCACGGAACAGGATTCACAGCCGATCCGTCGCTGCGAATTCTGTCCAGTCGGCCCATAGTCCGAGATCGCCCCCGAGGCGTGAGGAACGTGGGGGCCGGCGTGATGATCAGTTCAAGAGTCGCGAGCAATATGAGCACCGATTCGATCGCAACGATCGACGTCGAGTGCCCACTCCTCCCCCAAGGGGTGGATCATACGCCTCGGCAAAGCAGGACGATGACGCCAAAGACAAGTTGTTAGCTTAAGGGTTCCAGTCGACCCCAGGGAACCAGGCTTTGATGCGAGATCCATTATCGTTCAAGGTTTGGTCGACAGGAACAGAGCTCACCATGAAGGCCATGACAGAGATGTTCCTTCCAGCAGCAGAGTTCATGTCTCAGGGCCAGAGTGTTTTAGTAGAGCCATCAGAGCCGCGGTGATTCCTCCCAACTTCAGGTTGGCGACTGGAGTCAGTAAGTTCACTGGTGAATCCAAGCCTGATACTTGGCTTGAAGATTACCGAGTGGCTGTTCAGATCGGCGGCGGCAACGATGAGCTAGCCATGAAGCATTTACCTCTTATGTTGGAGGGTTCAGCCAGAGCTTGGTTGAATCAGTTAGCACCCAAAGAAAGATTTACACTTGGGATGATCTTGCCCGAGTGTTTGTGATGAATTTTGAAGGGTCTTGCTAGCGACCAGCAGGGTTGTCGAGTTGCGCCGTGGTGTGCGTAAGTCGAGTGAAACTTTGAGAGATTATATCCAGAGGTGGATCACTTTGCACCACACAGTTGAGAATGTATCTGATCACCAGGCCGTCTATGCCTTCAAAGAAGGTGTCAAGAACAGGGAGTTAAGTTTGAAATTCGGTCGAACCGGAGATATGACCTTGAGTCGGATGATGGAGATTGCCACCAAATATGCAAATGGTGAAGAAGAGGATCGGCTCCGGAGTGGTAAATACAAATCAGCCGCTAATGAGGCCGGCGGAGGAAATTCCAAGCGAAGCGCAAAAGCCGAGCCGCTTGTTCTCGGAGAGGCCTTGGCTGTGACCCTGTGAAAGTTCAAGGGGAAACCCAAGGGTCCTTGGAACCCCAAGAAGGTGAAAGACCAGGATGGAAATGACGTGTTGGATTTGCCATGTCACATTCACACGAAGAAAGATGAAGAGGGTAAGCTCATTTACCCAAAACATACCACTCGACAAAGGTCGGCTCTTGATTCAGCAGCCCAAGGGAAACATCCCAAGGATAAGGATAAGGAGATGCATAAAGTTGAGGACAAAGATGATGTTGATGATGGATATCCTGTGTCAATTCCACCCTGATGATTTTTGCTGACATCGAAAGCAAAAGTCGATTGAAGGTTATCAATCGGGAAGTGAACTTGGTCGCTCCGGCGACGCCCAACTATCTGAAGTGATCCCAGACCCCCATCACATTCGACCAGTCCGATCACCCGACGCACAATGCCACCCCTGGGAGGCAAGCATTGGTGGTCGACCCAGTCGTCGAAGGCACTCGACTGACCAAAGTTCTGATGGATGGTGGTAGCGGCTTGAACATATTGTACGCAGAGACGTTGAAAGGGATGGGCATTCCGATGTCCAGACTCGCATCAAGAATATGAGCTTCCATGGAGTCATTCACGAAAGAAGGCTGAGTCACTCGCCAAATTGCTCTTGATGTAGTTTTGGTGATCGAAGCATTTCCGGAAAGAAAAGTTGACCTTTGAGGTTGTGGATTTCTAGAGCGCTTATCACGCTTATTCAGGAAGGCAGCGACGACGCTTTCATGGCCCGACCATGTTACGTGTATCTTAAACTGAAGATGCCTGGTCCCAAGGGCGTGATCACTGTTACAGGCAATCAGAAGAAGGCGGAAGAGTGCTTCCAGAAGGGCTCTAAGATCGCCGAGTCTCAGTTGGCAGTGGTTGAGTTACAAGAGTATCATAAAACTGCAGATCCCAGTGATTTGTTGCGAGCTAAGAAGCCCGCTACGGAGTCAGCATTTCAGTCGTCCGGTGAGATGAAACAAGTTTACATTCATCGGACTGATCCCAATGCTGCTCCGACCAACATCTCAACAACACTCGACTCAAAATAGGAAGAAGCGCTCATCCAGTTCCTCCGTGAGAACTGGGACATCTTTGCATGGAAGCCTGCTGACATGCCGGGTGTTCCCAGGGAGCTGGCTGAGCATCGCCTACGAGTCGACCCAAAAGTCAAACCGGTTAAAGAACATCTTCGACGGTCTGCCGTCCCGTAAGAGAAAGGCCATTGGTGAAGAGGTGGCTCGGCTCTTAGCGGCAGAGTTCATCCGAGAGATCTACCACTCCGAATGGCTCGCCAATGTCGTCATGGTCCCCAAGAAGGACAAGTCGTTGCGCATGTGCATCGATTTCAAGCATATCAATCGGGCCTTCCCGAAAGATCATTTCCCTCTTCCTCGCATTGACCAAATAGTCGACTCAACTACGGGATGTGAGAGGTTGTCTTTTTTAGACGCCTATTCCGGGTACCATCAGATCCGTCTGTATGGACCCGATGAGATCAAAACAACGTTCATCACTCCATTCGGGTGCTTCTGTTATGTCACCATGCCATTCGGTCTCAAGAATGCCGGAGCCACATTCATGAGGATGATTCAGAAGTGTTTGCTCACTCAAATCAGTCGGAATGTGGAAGCGTACATGGATGATATAGTGGTCAAGTCACGAAAGGGTTCTGACCTGTTGACTGACCTTGCTGAAACATTTTCCAATCTCAGGAGGTATGATATCAAGCTTAACCCATGAAAGTGCACATTTGGAGTTCCTGGCGGGAAGTTACTCCGTTTTCTCGTTTCTGAGCGAGGAATCGATGCTAACCCCGAAAAAGTTGGCACTATACTCTGAATGAAGCGCCCTGTGCGTGTGGCGATGTCGAAGCTTCGGATGCTTGGCCGCTTTAAGTCGATTCATCTCTCGCCTCGGTGAAAAGGCATTGCCTCTTTATCGATCGATGAAGAAGTCGGACAAGTTCGAGTGGACTCCGAAGCTGATGCAGCGCTTTGCGAGCTAAAAGCTCGCCCTCCACCAGCCGGTGCTTGCTGCTCCTATCGAAAGAGCCTTTGTTGCTTTACATTGCAGCCACCGGACAAGTCGTCGATACCATACTTACGGTCGGCGGGAAGAAGAAGGAAAAGCCTTCAAAGTTCAACGCCCGGCTTTATTATCTTCAAGTGTTGACCCCATCAAAGCAAAGATACCCTCACTATCAGAAGCTTGTTTATGGGATTTATATGACCACAAAGAAGGTTGCTCATTATTTCTCTGATGTCGGTGTACTAGAGTAGGGGTACCCTAGTATCCCGAACTTGTGCACGGGCAGTTGCAGCCCTCCGCGGCAAGGCTTACCGGGTGACCGCCAAGGTCCTCCGTGGTTCCTTTGGAGCCATTCAAGAACAAAGTATTCAAGCCAAGGAGACAAGGCCCCGGCAAGAGGAGCTTCTTTGGGGAAGGCCACCCGAGGCACCTAGGAGACAAGGCCCGGCGAGAGGAGCTTGTCGGGAAGGCCCGATGAGCGACAAGCTTCCGGGCGCGACAAGACAACAACCGCTGCAAGGCGCTTGCATGAAGACCACCACTGCAGCTCAAGGCCCAAAGACATCCACTAACGTGTCGCCACAGGACCTTTCTGTGCACGCTGCGTGGCGAGAGGTCAGGCAGCCCGGTGCGAGGTGGCAAGCGGCGCCGACAAGATTGCCATCGTGGCAAGCGGTGGCGCCCTGACGGTCTCTGTTTGTACTGTTATTAGGGCGACGTGAGACGGGCATTTAATGCCTTTGTCCTCGCCGCCGTGGTTAGGTATGATACACTGTATAATCGCATGTAGCTGTACCAACCACTCCTTTTCCATTTTTACCCTTGTCTATGTTGCCACCTGTCGGAGACCCCTTTAGCATATAAAAGGAGGCCCATGCGCAACGTAGAGGGGGTCGGTTCCCCCACGCTCGGTCTTGTTAGCAGCTCGTGTGTACTGTAGCACTCAAGCGCTCCCGAGCAAGAACTCAATACATCCAGACATGCAGCAGTAGGAGTGTTATCTCTCTGGAGAGCTCCGAAGCTGGGTAAACCTCTCGTGTGCTTCGCCTCGATCTGCTCTTCGTGCGACCTCCGCCTCCCACCGAACCAAAAGGGGCTCGGTCCGCCGGTCCCATAGGTGCTCGTGGGTCGAATCAGCCTGCCCGACATCTTTGGCGCGCCCGGTAGGGGCGTCGAGGTTGTGTGAACCTGATCCGGCGCCCACGCTGAGCTAGATCTCCATCATCTTCATCGACATGCCACCAAGAAGAAGAAGGCTTGGCGGCGAAGCTCCAGATGCATCGAACCCACCGCCACCGGAGCAACCAGGTGGTGGGGTAGACGCCGCGAAGAATGGACGGCAACGGGGAGCTCACGGTGCTGCCAAGTCAAGGACAAGGCCGCGCAGACCTCGGCGTTCAGTACATGCACCGCGCCCGCCTCAGAGGCGCGGACCGACAGCGTCATGGTATTCACAATGCCATACGCCGTTGGACCAAGACCGAGCTGGTGGATCTCGGGATGCTCAAGACCGCATGCACGCCAACATGCTGCCGCGAAGCGAGGCATCGTCGCCGGACGGGATATGCGCCTTCTAACATAGTTAGAAGTCCGAGCATATCCCGCCTCGCACCGCTCGCCATCGCCACCCACCACTCCAGCCGGAAGCTTTGGCGAGAGCTCAACTACTCTGGATTACCCTCCAACAGCCGACAAGGTCGATGAATGGAGGGCCACCATTCAGAGTCTCATCGGCTTCGCTTAACAGCAACGCCCGCTGGCAACCGAAAGTGCATCGCTGCTGGCAGGACTGCCAAACACGAGCCGGTTTGCGATTTAGACCGTGGGGTGCAACCACCATGCACTCTCCGCCCGAAGGCCAAGATCGCCGACTCACGGATCCACCTCGACAGCGACTCCACCGCATCGCCGGATCCACGGGCTCGCCGCGATCAGCGCCAAGTTCTTCATGAACGACAAGAAGAAGACGCTCGAACTCGTGATCGAGCGCCAAGAGAAGCGCAGCGTCAATCCAACAAGCGCTGGGCCCTCCGTCGACATGCATGCGCCAGAGGAACCAGCGACTTGTCAGACGCTGTAGGTTGCCCTGCGTTCACTCGTGAGCTGCGGCAAGTCCAAAGGGCCAAAGAAGAAGAATTTCAAGCCAGACATACCAGAGAAGTACGACAGCAAGACGCATCCGTCGGAGTTCCTCAACATCTACACCATTGCGGTGCAAGCTGCCGGGGGGCGAGATGACAAGATCCTAGCCAACTACTTCCCACTGGTGCTCAAGCCCAACGTCAGATCCTGGCTCATGCACTTGCCGGACAACTCCATATCCTCTTGGGCAGATCTATGCCATCAGTTTGTCGGCGCCTTTACAGGCGGCCACAAGCCCCATGGCCAAGAAAGCGACCTTCATCCGCCGCCTGTAAGGAAGGAGAGCCCTGCGCAAGTATATTCAAAGATTCAGCGTGTACAAAGACAACATCCCAGATGTCCACCGCCGCATGGTAATCAGCTGCTCCATCGAACGTCGCGAAACCGCAGGATGCGAGAGGAGATGGCGATGTGCAAGATCGTAGACGTCGTGAGCTATATGCCCCGGCCGACAAGTGTGCACGTCTTTGAGGAAGGGAGGAGACTCGGAGAGAATATCAAGCGGGAGGATCGAGCAGTGAGGAGACCGCCTGCAAGGAAAAGCCGGCGGGGCAACAGGAAGAAGAAAGGCAGAGATGTACTAGTTGTTGAGCAGTCCGCAACGGAGGTGGCGCCAAGAAAGCCAAGGCCGGTAGCTCCGCAAGGAGGTTGCCACTGCACCAACTGCCAGTGGCGGTCGCCGACAAGGTGACGGCTCCAACAACGATCGCAAGATCCACCGCACCAAGGGTCATGACCTCCCAGCTGCAAGAAGGTCGAGCAGCTTGTCGAGCAGCGAAGGCTGAATACGAACGACGCGACAAGGAGAAGGCCCAGAGGGTGCTGGAGGAGCTAGCAAGAAACGCCCTTACCGGGGAGGACGCGAAGAAGGCCAAGCAGGCAAGGAGACAGGACCTCCTTGCGGCCGCGACAAGGATGAAGACGACGACGATGATGAAGACATGGATGATGACGAGACCGGTGAGCAGGAGTTCCAGAAAGCCACAGAGGTCCTGTGTGTTGACGGCGGTGCTTCTCTGCATACTTCACACCGTCAGCTTAAACAGTGGATGCGGGAAGTCAATGCGGCAGAACCATCCATCGAGTCACGCAGGCCTCTGAAATGGTCCAGCATGCCTATCATCTTTGATATTGAGGACCACCCTGATCGCGTAACTGCGGTCGGGTGCTTGCGGATGTTGGTTTCACCAACTATCCGCAACCTCAAGGTCACTAAGATGCTAGTTGACGGCGGAGCCGGCTTGAACCTGATCTCCTCCGCGGTGCTCCAGAAACTCCAGATCCCAGATGGCGAGCTCGAGGAAACCGGCACATTCCAAGGAATCAATCCGGGAAGAAGCAAGCCAAAGGGAAAGATCACATTGCCGGTGACATTTGGCGTGAAGTTGAACTTCGGGGATCGAGAGGGTCACTTTTGACGTTGTCGACTTTCCATTGCCTTACAATGGGATACTTGGCCGCCCAAAGCACTAGCCAAATTCATGGCAGCCTCTCACTATGCATACAACATCTTTGAAGATGCCAGCCCGATAAGTGTCATCTCTGTCCTGGCGACAAGAAGGATGCTCTTATCTGCGCCGACAAGATCTACCGGAAGCAGCTGCTGCACCAGATTGCAAGCCACTTGTCGCTGAAGCTCCGGGGAAGAAGAAGACCAAGTCCGGCAAGAGCTCTGTTGCCCACTCCGGCAAGCGCACCTCTTCGGAGTGCTGCGCTACCGTCGAGGACGCACCATCGAGCTCCACCGGCAAGTGTAAGAAGACGATGGCAGCTCCACCAGAGACCAAGAGGGTGTCCGCCAAGGAGGACGGCACTGGTGGTACCTTCACCATCGTTGCTTTCCTGCGGGCGAACGTCTACGTGTTTGCGTGGCAATCGTCTGACATCCCCGGTGTTCCCAGGAAAGTAATTGAGCACCATCTTGCCGTTTGTCCTCATGCGCGGCCTGTCAAGCAGAAAGTCGAGGAAGCTGACGGTGGGCGCCAAGAATTCATCGCAGAAGAAATCAAGAAATTGGAAGCAGTAGGTCTTGTCGAGGAGTGCTCCATCCCACGTGGTTGGCCAATCCTGTAGTTGTACGCAAGGCAAACGGGAAATGGAGGCTTTGTATCGACTTTACCGATGTCAATAAAGCTTGTCCCAAAGACCCATTTCCCTTGCCGCGCATCGACAAGATTGTTGAGTCCACGGCCGGATGTGATTTGCTTTCATTTACGGATGCATACTCGGATATCATCAGATCTTCATGGCGTAAGAGGATGAGGAGAAGACCGCATTCATCACCCCATGTGGCACATACTGTTTTGTACGGATGCCCTTCGGGTTAAAGAATGCTGGTTCAACATTTGCAAGAGTAGTTCATGACGCTTTTGAGCCGCAAATGCACAGGAATGTAGAAGCCTACATGGATGACATAGTGGTCAAAAGCAAGGACAAGGCGACTCCTATTCAAGATTTAGACGAAACCTTTGCAAATCTGCACAAGATCAACCTCAAGCTCAACCCTGAGAAGTGTGTTTGGAGTCCCTTCCGCAAGCTTCTCGGGTTCTTCGTGTCTCAGCGGGGAATTGAAGCCAATCCCGACAAGATCAAAGGCCATTGCAGCAGATTGAAGCACCAAAGCGCGTCAAGGATGTACGAAGACTTGCGGTTATGTAGCTGCTCTCGGCAGGTTTATCTCTAGGTCTGTTGAGCGCATACGCCATTTTTCAAAATCTTGAAAAGGCAGGTCCGATGCAATGGACTCGAAGCGGAGGCTGCGGCGCAGACTTGAAGAGATACTCGCCTCCACTCCAACACTTGTCGCACCTAAGCCACAAGAGAAGTTGCTGCTATATATAGCGGCAACCAATCAAGTGGTTAGTGCTGCGTTAGTAGCGGAGAATGAGGCGGATGATGAGCTAGCAACCATGGCAGATGCATCCAGCGACAAGCAGGGGGCTTCATCGGCAAGCTCTGGTCCCGACAAACACGGATCTGCGCAGACGCATGAGAAGATGCAGAAAAGAATGGTGCAACCCCCAGTTTACTTTGTCAGTTCCCTTGTGCAGGGGGCTAGGTCAAGGTACTCTGGTGTGCAGAAATTGCTTTTCGGCCTCCTCATGGCCTCGAGAAAGCTGCGCCATTACTTCCAGGCACATGAGATCACAGTCGTCACTCGTTTTCCGCTGAAGAGGATACTGCAAAATCCAGAGGCAACAGGCAGGATTGTCGAGTGGGCACTGGAACTGTCAAGCTTTGGCCTCAAGTTTGAGAGCACTTCAACTATCCAAAGCAGAGCATTGGCGGAGTTCATAGCAGAATGGACGCCAACACAAGATGAAGAAATTCCATAAACGAGCATCCCTGGCCAAAGAAGCAAGCAAAGAGTGGCTGATGTACTTTGATGGTGCCTTCTCGCTGCAAGGCGCCGGTCTTGGGCGTGTTACTTGTTGCACCCACCGGAGAGCACCTCAAGTCACGTAGTCCAGATGCACTTTCCCAAGGAGCAAGCAACAAACAATACCGCAGAGTATGAAGGTTTGCTTGCCGGTCTCGTGGATCGCAGAGACCTTGGGATCAAGAAGCTCATTGTCGTGGGTGACTCACAGACTTGTCATCCTCCAAGTGAACAAGAATTATCAGAGTCCTTTGATGGAAGCTTATGTTGATGAAGTGATAAAGCTAGAAGTGCACTTTGACGGCCTTCTGATGGATTATATTCCAAGAGCTCAGAACGACATTGCTGATGGCCTGTCGAAGTGCGCCGCACTTAAGTTACCTGTGGAACCAGGGATCTTTGTGCTCAAGCTGACTCAACCGTCTGTAACGCCATCAACCGGACAGAGCAAGAAGAGAAAGTTGATTTCTGGTGACTATTTTCCGGCAAAGCTTCCCGAAGCCGCCGCCAAGAAGGTCCTCAAGATCAACACCAACAGTGCTGAGGAGCAGTCTGCTCTGACAAGCCCTAGGGTTTGTTTCGTTGAAGCTGCACGCCCCGACAAGTTTTGCTCCGGCAAGCTTGCCGGGAATGTCAAGCTTCTGGCGAGCCGCAAGTTCTCGCCAGAGAAGCGGATGTTCCGCAGCAACAGATGTGCCTTTAGTCCTTGTTGTCGAGCCGCAAGCTCCAAAGCATGGGCACAGCAGATTGTCCAATTCCTTCTGCACGTGAGAACTTCCCAAGAGCAAGAAGAAGCGGAAAGAGTAGCCCGGCGGTCAAGTATGCACCAGTTTGTCGACAACACACTGCATGTAAGAAGACTCAACGGTGTGAAATTGAAGTGTATTCACCGGGAAGAAGGACAAAAAGCTGTTGGCGAGAGATACATGGAGGCATATGTGGTCACCACATTGGCGCCAGGGCACTTGCCGCAAAGCTGCCCGGCAAGGTTTCTTTTGGACGACAGCCTCCGTGATGCAACTGCACAAGTAACCAAGTGTGAAGCGTGCAGTTCCATTCCAAGCAGATACACCAGCCAGCTCAAGCTCTCCAGACGATCCCTTTATCCTGGCCATTTTCGATGCTGGGGCTCTACATCTCGGCCCCTTTCCCCGAAAGCAGTCGGGGCTTTGAGTACTTATGCGTTGCAATCAACAAGTTCACAAAGTGGCCGGAAGTGGAAGCGATGAGGAAGGTGACAAGACAACAGCAGTCAAGTTCTTTCAAAGTCGATTGTTTGCCGTTTGAATCCCTAACAGGATCATCACCGACAACGCACGCAATTCACAAGCCGCACCTTCATGCAGTACGTCCAAGATCTTGACGCCAAGGTCTGCTTCGCTTCTGTTGCTCATCCGAGAAGTAACGGTCAAGCGGAGAGGGCAAATGCTGAAGTGCTGCGCGGGCTCAAGACCAGAACTTTCGACAGGCTGCACAAGTGCGGAAGAAATTGGATTGAGGAGCTGCCGGTGGTTCTTTGGTCGATCAGGACGACGCCAAATCGAGCCACTGGCCAGACACCTTTCGCTCTAGTCTATGGAGCAGAGGCAGTTCTCCCCACGGAACTCGTATACGGATCACCTCGAGTGCTCGCTTATGATGATCTTGAGCAAGAGCAGCTGCGACAAGATGATGCGCTGCTCCTTGAGGAGGATCGTCTTCAGGCTGCTGTACGAGCTGCTCGATACCAGCAAGCTTTGCGCCGCTACCATAGCCGCAAAGTTAACGCCAGAAGTCTCGAGGAAGGCGACCTTGTTCTTGGCGCTGCTCAGTCCGCCAAGAATTCCAACAAGTTGACGCCAAAGTGGGAAGGCCCTTACCGGGTGAAACGAGTCACTAGGCCCGGCGCTGTCCGCTTTGAGACCGAAGATGGCATTTCGTGAGCAACTCTGGAACATTGAGCATCTTCGTAAGTTTTACTCATGAGCGCTGATTGCGGAACCTGTTCTCAACCTGCCACCTTTGTACAAGTCTTGCGGCTGTTGCATGTAATCCTTTGTACAAAGCCGGGCGCAGACCCGTGCATAAGTAAAGCTTAGCGTGCTTCGCACATCTTGTCAATTTCATGCTTTCTACTTCTATTTTGCATGCATTATCTGACACTTTGTGCAGCACCTACCCCCAGTAAGCAATAACGAGCCATAAGGCTCCATATCTTTATTTTCTCTTCTTTCTCTTTCTCTAAGAAGGGAAGGTTCCCTCGCACACAAGTTTGCCGGGGGGAAAGGAGAAGATAATGGTGTGGGCCAAGCGTCGCTCAAAGAAGTCTAGCCTTACCGGGAAGCAAACGATAGAAAAGCTAAGTTGCTAAAGTTTGAGCAATCAGTGTTAATTTTTTTTTAAGTTATCTTCCTCGAACCGTAGTACTTTGTATGGAAAACCTGTCTGCGGAGGAACCAACTCGTAGCTAGTTGCGCCCTTACTTTGTTTCGAGTCCGCTCAACAACTTAAGTGAGCTGCGACTAGTTGCGACAAGGTTGTTTGTCGGAAGCGGTACGCCAAAGAAGTCTTTGGCGACGTCTCAAGACTCAGCCATGCCCGGTGCTCGCCGACAAGTTCCCTAAAAGCATAGGGCAAAAACATAAAAAGGAAGGAATCAAGTAAAGGAAATAACATAGCAATTGATACCCAAAATAGAGTTATATTACAAGACAGCTTGCCGCAGCTCTAATGGATTGTTCTTATGACACGACCAGCAGCGGCAAGAAAAAGAGAAAGCGGGCAACCTAATCTACGCGATCGCCCTCAACCCTCTTGATCCCGCTCACCCTGTCCACGATGGGTGCGACAAGGGTCTTGAGCGCCTCCACATCAGCATCCGTGGCAAGGACTTGAGGACGTTGGTGAGGTTGAGGCCTGGATTGCGGAAGGCCACCTTCATCGGCACCTTTTGAAGAGCCCTCAGCAGAGCTGGCGCGACTCCTCGGCCAGCTGCTTTGGGACTTCTTCCCGAGTTGAAGGGCCGTCACCACGCCCTTGAAGAACAAGCTGAGCTTGGCGCTGGGTTGGAGGTGCTCGTCGGAGGAATATCCAAGATCCACCATCCCCAGCTGCGCCATCTCCTCGTCGATGGCTGCAGCAACATTCACGAGACCCTCGGTCCAAAGGTGCTCCACATTCTCCTCAAGGCACTGCAGGCGGCAGCAGCACTCTCCAGCAGCGCCTCGTCGGCCTTGATCTTCTCCTTCAGGGTCACCTCCTGCTCCCTGGCGCCGTCCAGCGCCTGAGTCAAGGTGGTCAGTTTCAGCTCAAGATCCGCGTTGGAGTCCTTGGCAGCGCCGAGCTCCTTGCTCCTCTCGGCGAGACGGCCCTGCAGCTCGCCAAGAGTGTAGGCGTCCTTCTCGCGCTCGTGCTTGAGTGCAGCAAGCTCCTCGCCGCTCTCCTTGAGATTGGCCTCCAGCTGCGCCACCTTCGTCTCCAACTCCTTCTTGGCGGCCTCGGCAGCTGCGGCAGCATCCGTTGCTTCCTTGAGAACCCCGCCAAATGTTTGCTCGCGCATGGCAAGATCCTCCTCGTGGCTATCAAGATTAACCTTCCTCTGCGCCAACTCGCCTTCACAAGAGATAGCTTCTCGGCGGCAAGTCATTGTTCCTCCTCGGCTTCAGCCTTCTCGAGGAGGAAGGCCTTGCGCTCTCGGCAAGTTGCTCCCGCCTCTGCCAAGGCCCGGAGAGCTTCCTGGTTGAGGCCGGAGCTCCTCCGGCGCTTCTCGATGTCTGCTCCGCCTTCGCGACAAAGCGCTTCCGGGATTCCGGCTTGGCTTGTCGGACGCAGTAGAGCGACAACAGCTTCCGCAGTTGCTCCTCCTCAGGCTCGCCGCTGCTGCTGCTTGGCGTGTCGACCAGCGTCAGTCCAGCGGAGGCGAGCAGCTCTTCATCGAAGGTTTCTCCTTCGGCCGGCGCCCTGGAGCTCGACGCCCATGGGAGCTTGATGAAGACGCCATCGCCGGCCTTCAAATAGGCGCTGGCTGGGGCTCTTGAACTGGACAGCTGCAAAGAGCGGGCGGAGGGATCGGCGGTCGGCGTGGCGCTGGCGCTCCTGCGGCCCTCGTGGTCGTCGGTCACGATCGCCGGACCCCTCGCCAGCTTCTGCGGCGGCAGCTTTGGTGGCCTCTTCGCCGGCGGGCTCGTCGGCGCCAGCTTCTTCTTCGGTGGCAGCGGCCTCATTAGTATTGCCGCGCGCGTCCTCCTCGCCAGCGACCTCGGTCTCCATTGGCTCTGTGGCGGATGGATGAAGAAAAGTCAAGCAAATATTCAAAAAGAAAATCAGGAGAAGAAGAACACAAGGGAAGTTTTCAGGCAAGAGGATTACCTGTGCTAGGATCCGCAGTCATGGTCTCCGCCGCAAGTGGATTGCTGGTGGTCTCCCTTGCCGGAGAGCTGCCCCTTGCCGGAGAAATCTCCTTTGCCGGAGAACGCACCCTTGCCGGAGAACGCTCTCTTGCCGGGGAATCCTCCCTTGGCGGCGTAGTCGAAGCAGAAGGAGACTGCTCTGCTCCTACACAAATCAACAGTCAGATATCAGCAAAGAAAGAGCACCCATGCACGCCGAACAGCAAGACGTAGACCATATACTTACGCTGGGGCTGCGCTGGGGCTGCTTTGAAGAAGAGTTGCCCATCCGGCAAAGGTGGTCTCGGGCCAGCGCCTCCTGCTTGTCGCGATGGGTTCGCCTCGACGACAATCACCGGGGTCTTGGCCCTCTTCGACACCCTCTGGGCCAGCGTCCTGAAAAGGAATGGGTTCAGAATGAAGCAAATCAGATACAAGACAAAGCAACAAATCGAAGAATTACAAGTACAACAAAGAATCTTACTCTTCTTCTTCCTCGTCGGAGCTGAGCGCGGAGAGATCAAATTCTGGCCCGCCTCCAGACGACGAGGCGGAGGAGTGGGTTCCTTGGGCGCTTGGTGGGAGGCGGAACCGGTGGTCTGTGAGGCCCGCTCCGGTTGCCGCTTGACAGCGTGAGGTGCTCAGCTGCAATAGTGCTTGCCTTGATGGGCGCGTCGCCTTGGCGCTGCGGCTGTTGGCCCGTCTGCCGCCCCACTACGTCTCCGGCCTTGCGAAGACGCCTTCTTGGTGGAGCCGAGGGCTCCGCTCGCGGCAAGCTGCTTGAAGGTGGAGAGGATGTGCCCTTGGCGGGCTCGCTCGACTCAGCTTCAGGCTCGGCAAGCTCCTCCTCGCCGGCAAACTCCTTACGCTCGACAAGGCTTGCCGCCTCTGTTGCCTCTGCCTCCTCCATGGTGAAGCCGAACTCGCCCGCGGCAGTGGCTGCTACCGCCTCTTCCAGCCTGGTGGCGATGCGCTGCATCTCGTCATCGATGGTGTCGCGGGTGAGGCCCCTCTGTTCATCGGGGCGGACCGGCATCTCTATCAGATTATCAAAGAACTGCCGCACGACGTCATCTGCCGGCTCTTGCCAAGTTGGGACAATTCCATGCGAGTCGCACAACAGCATCATTGGACGGATGCGGTCAAGCGCGGAATTGTTGCACAGCGGAACGACGCCCCTCGGCAACCTAAACATCTTTGGATGATCAGGATCGGGCTTGAACAGCTCCAAGAGCATCGCGTCAAGGTACAAGACGGTGAAGTTGAAGTTGAGGCCTGGGCGCAGCCTCATGATATATGCCGTGTTCTGAAACTCCCATGCAGGCCTCCTCCTCTCCTGCAAGGGGGCGATGCGGCGGCGAAGAAAGTCTGCGCCAACGGTGCCCTCTGAGAAGCCCGACAAGTCTAAGGCGAAGAGATTCGGTGATCGCAATCTTCAGCCTAAGCGTCTTGAGGGCCAGATTGCTCCAATCGTTGCAGCGCACTCTGGGTTTAGTTTGGCTGGGCGGTAAATGGCTGCGGGTTCTCCTCGACAATCCAGCACCAATCCGCCCTCCATTCCTCCCATTTACTATGGAGCTCTCCCTCCAGATAGGCTTCCTTCTTGCCGACCCTCAAGATCCAAGCGATTCCTCCGGCAAGAGGCTCCCCTCTCTCAACTCGGGGTATAAAGAAGTGGCGGAAAAGGGCTACATTTGGATGGACTCCGACAGTTTTCGTAGAGATGTGCGGAAATTGCCATGGTCAGGACAGCATTGGGGGTGAAATCAAGGAGGCGGAATCCGTAGGTGTTCATGATGTCATAGAAAAATTCAGAGAAAGGCGGGCAGAGCCCGCAGTAGAAGAAGAGCGCGAAGAAGGGATATCCGTTCAGGGCTAGTTCCGAAGCAGCAGCTGGAAGTACCTTCGTGCGCGGATGCGCTCGCGTCTCCGTCGACCAGAAGAGGTAATAGTTCTCCCTCAGCTCCCTCATGGCGAGCTGGGGAAGATGGCCCGCTCCTTCCCAGCGCCGCAAGCCGCGTGCCTCGGCCGACTTCACGCCCTTCCCTTGTCGGCTTTGGAGCCATGGCGGAGGCGGTGGGGGAGATCGACGGTGTTGGTGATGCTGGTGGCGATGGGGGGCGGAGCGCTGCTCTCTTCAGCCTTGGGAAGAAGGGGGGAGCAGCGGAGGTTTTCTCGAGATGGGACAGCAACTGGCAAAGTGGGCGGACTGCCCCTGTTTCCCCTTCTTATAAAGAGGGAGGGGGCGGACGTTCCGTTTTTCCGAATAAAGAAACCACCCACGATCTCGCCCACGATCTCTCACACGACGCCGCACTCGGGACGCGGCTGCCTGTGGAGGCCGTGGTGGGTCCAGGGTGAGTATGGCGTGACCCAGGCAGCGTGCCCGTCTTATTTTGGGCCTGGCCCAACAGCGGCACTGCAGTGTGGCCCAGCCCGGGGCTCCTGTCGGTGTACTAGAGTAGGGGTACCCTAGTATCCCGAACTTGTGCACGGGCAGTTGCAGCCCTCAGAGGCAAGGCTTACCGGGTGACCGCCAAGGTCCTCCGTGGTTCCTATGGAGCTATTCAAGAACAAAGTATACAAGCCAGGGAGACAAGGCCCCGACAAGAGGAGCTTGCAGGGAAGGCCACCGAGGCACCTAGGAGACAAGGCCCCGGCAAGAGGAGCTTGCCGGGAAGGCCCGTGAGCGACAAGCTTCCGGCGCGACAAGACAACAACCCGCAAGGCACTTGCCGCTGCAGACCACCACTCTGTACTGCGCTCCAGCACATCCACTAACATGTCGCCACAGGACCTTTCCGAGCATCGCAGCGTGGCGAGAGGCTGTGCAGCCGGTGAGGTGGCAAGCGGAGCTGACAAGATTGCCATCGTGGCAAGCGGTGGCGCCCCTGACGGTCTCTGTTTGCACTGTTAGGGCGACGTAGACGGGCATTTAATGCCTTTGTCCCCTGCCGTCCGGGTTAGGTCTGATACATCATAATTGCATGTAGGCTGTACCAACCACTCCTTTTCCATTTTTACCCTTGTCTACGTTGCCACCTTCGGAGACCCTTTAGCATATAAAGGAGGCCCATGCACAACGTGGGGGTCGGTTCCCCACGCTCGGTCTCGTTAGCAGCTCGTGTGTCTTGTAGCACTCAAGCGCTCCCGAGCAAGAACTCAATACATCCGGACATGCAGCAGTAGGAGTGTTATCTCTCCGGAGAGCTCGAAGCTGGGTAAACCTCTCGTGTGCTTCGCCTCGATCTGCTCTTCGTGCGACCTCCGCCTCCCACCGAACCAAAAGGGGCTCGGTCCGCCGGTCCCATAGGTGCTCGTGGGTCAGATCAGCCTGCCCCGACATCTGATCATTCCATTACAGTCGTCAGCGACGCCCCATTATCGGAAATTCTTCATAACAGAGATGCAACTGGTCGAGTGGCTAAATGGGCGATTGAACTCCTTCCCCTTGATATCAAATTCGAGGCAAAGAAAGCCATCAAGTCCCAAGCAATAGCAGATTTCCTCGCCGAGTGGGTGAGCAGCAGCTTCGACTCAAGTTCACTCGAACCTTTGGACTATGTTTTTCGATGGTTCCAAGATCTTTGAACAGTTACAGTGCAGGGGTTGTGTTGGTTTCCCCCATGAGGAGATAAGCTCAAATATGTTCTCCAGATTCACTTTGATTCTTCCAACAATGAAGCAGAATATGAAGCACTCCTGTATGGGTTGCGTATGGCCATTTCACTCGGCGTCCGTCGCCTTATGGTCTCTGATGACTCGGATCTGGTTGTTAATCAAGTGATGAAGGAGTGGGGCGTCAAGCCCGGCTATGACAAGTTCTTCGTAATGTCTGATGAGAAAATTTGGAGAAGAAATTCGAGGGGTTAGAGCTTCATCATATACCCCGACTGAAAAATCAGGCTGCGGATGATTTGGCGAAGATAGGGTCCAAGAGGGAAGCCATTCCCAGTGATGTGTTTTTGGAGCACATTCACGCGCCATCAGTACAGGAGGATCCTTTCACAGAAGAAGCCCCGCAGCAAAAGAGTGCCAGTGATCCTACTGAAGTTGAGGTCCCAGCCATGGTCGACCTGATTATGGAAGTTGTGGTCATCACTCCCGACTGGACAGTGCCGTACATCGCATATATCCTAAGGAAAGAGCTCCCAGAGAATGAAGAAGAGGCTCGACAGATCGTCCGTCGATCCAAAGCCTTTATGATCAAGGGACAGTTGTTCGAGAGAAAGCGCGGCCGAGTCGGCGGATGTGTATCACGCCCGGAAGAAGGTCAGATAATTCTTGAGGATATCCACTCGGGGACCTGTGGCCATCATGCGTCCTCTCGGACCATTGTGGCTAAAGCATACCGAGCGGGATTTTACTGGCCGAAAGCAAATGAAATGGCAAAAGAAATACTCGACAAGTGTAAAGGGTGTTAGTTCTATTCCAACATGTCACACAAGCCCGCCTCAGCCTTGAAGACCATTCCACTCGTCTGGCCCTTCGCTGTTTGGGGATTGGACATGATTGGACCACTTAGGACTGGCAAAAGCGGCTTCACTCATTTGCTAGTAGCAGTCGACAAGTTCACTAAGTGGATCGAAGCCAAGCCCATCAAGAACCTCGATGCATGTACTGCTATCAGTTTCATCAGAGAGTTGATATTCAGATATGGAGTTCCGCATAGCATCATCACCGACAATGGGTCAAACTTCGATAATGACAAGTTCAAAGCCTTCTGCGCTTCATAGCACGCGGGTCGACTATGCTTCAGTTCCTCATCCTCAGTCGAATGGACAAGCGGAGCGTGCGAACGGCCTCATTCTCAAAGGGCTGAAACCACGACTGATGCGTGATCTCAAGCACGCAGCTGGAGCTTGGGTCGATGAACTTCCATCAGTTCTTTGGGGATTGAGGACCACTCCTAATCGGTCGACTGGGAGAACTCCATTCTTCCTGGTCTATGGAGCTGAAGCAGATTCTGCGAGTGACACCTGCTTCACAATGCGCCTCGAGTCGAACTATACTCTGAAGAAGAAGCGGAACAAGCCCGGCAAGATGCAGTCGACCTCTTGGAAGAGGAGAGGGAGATGGCCCTGATCCGCTTGACTATCTATCAGCAAGACTTGCGTCGATTCCATGCCAGAAATGTGAAGAGTCGAGCCTTCCAAGAGAGAGATTTGGTCCTCCGAGTGGATCAACAGAAACCACACAAGCTTGCTCCCACTTGGGAAGGCCCCTTCATCGTCACAAGAGTTCTCCACAACGGAGCGTATCATCTCTAGAACGTTGATCGCCAGATCGACGAGCCTCGAGCTTGGAATGCAGAGCTACTCCGCCCCTTTTATACTTAAATACTCACTCGGTTGAGATGTAATAAAAGTACTTTTGTAGTTTGTTTATCTAAGACAAGACTGATTCACTCCTCTCAGTGAAATCCGGTTCGCCTAAGTTTGTAAAAATAATCCTTTCCGAGTGGCGAGCCAGTCTCCCACTCGGGGGCTTAGCTGCAAATCCGCTTCGCCTAAGTATTCAAAATCCTTTCCGAGTGGCGAGCCAGTCTCCCACTCGGGGGCTTAGGCTTAATCCGCTTTGCCTAAGTATTCAAAATCCTACCGAGTGGAGAGCCAGCCTCCCACTCGGGGCTTAGCTGCAGTCCAGTGCACTTGGCCTAAGTATTCAAAATCCTACCGAGTGGAGAGCCAGCCTCCCACTCGGGGGCTTAGCTGCATTCCAAGTACTCGCCTAAGTATTCAAAATCCTACCGAGTGGTGAACCAGCCTCCCACTCGGGGGCTTAGCTGCAGTCCAAGTACTCGCCTAAGTATTCAAAATCCTACCGAGTGGCGAGCCAGCCTCCCACTCGGGGGCTTAGCAACAGCCCAAGGATTCGCCTAAACATTCAATAAAATGAACGCTTCGCAAGGACGACGAGGTGCAGGTCGGCTGCTACCTTCTCCTTCAGAGCTACACCATATAAATCCTACCGAGTGGAGAGCAAACCTCCCACTCGGGGGCTTAGCTGCAGCCCAGTGCTTGCCTAAGTGATAAAAATCCTACCGAGTGGAGAGCAAACCTCCCACTCGGGGCTTAAGCTGCAGCCCAGTGCTCGCCTAAGTGATAAAAATCCTACCGAGTGGAGAGCAAACCTCCCACTCGGGGGCTTAGTTGCAGCCCAGTGCTCGCCTAAGTGATAAAAATCCTACCGAGTGGAGAGCAAACCTCCCACTCGGGGGCTTAGCTGCAGCCCAGGGCTCGCCTAAGTAATAGAAATCCTACCGAGTGGAGAGCAAACCTCCCACTCGGAGGCTTAGCTGCAGCCCAGTGCTCGCCTAAGTAATAAAAACCCTACCGAGTGGAGAGCAAAACTCCCACTCGGGGGCTCAGTTGCAGCCCAGTGCTCGCTTAAGTAAGGAATTCATCTCAATCCGCAAGGACGACGAGGTGCAGGCCGACTGCTACCTTCTCCTTCGGAGCTTCGCCACAAGTAAAACGTACGGTCCATCCCAATCCGCAAGGACGACGAGGTGCAGGCCGACTGCTACCTTCTCCTTCGGAGCTTCGCCACAAGTACAACGTACGGTCCATCCCTATTCGCAAGGACGACGAGGAGCAGGTCAACTGCTACCTGCTCCTTCGGAGCTTCGCCACAAGTACAACGTGCGGTCCATCGCAATCCGCAAGAACGACGAGGTCGGGTCAGTAAATCGCGTGTGCTGCCTCTACCGCAAGATAGATGAAGTACAAGTCGACTGGAGTTTCACCTCAAGGATACTACTTACAACAATGAAATATATTCCGAATGAAGAGCAAAATTCTCTCGGAGGCAAATAAAGCATGTTCAAGGATAGATCAAGTTCGGATAAACATCCTACGGATCCGAAAGTGCTCAGGCGTTAAGCCTGTTAAAGTTTGTCGGTTACAAGAACCACTCGGCATTCCGAGGCAAATTTAAGGTGGGACTTAGAAGTTTTTGACTCCTCCGGTGGAGGACTGGAAGGTGCAACAAACTGGTCGAGGTCGATTCCGTCGGCAATATAGGTTGCAGCGGCGGTGAAGGTCTCCATGAAGGATCGGAAGTCGTACTTCCTGGTGTTGGCAACTTTGAGGGACGCGAGCTTGTCCTCTTGCGCTTCCTTGCAGTGGACACAAACCAGAGACAGAGCAACATCAGCACCACATCTGGCAGAAGACTTTTTCCATTCTTGCACTCGACTTGGAATCTCGGTCAGTCGAGTCATCAAGGATTCAAGGTCGTTCTGAAGCGTTTGCTCTCGCCAGAGGGTTGAGTCGATCCGCGACACTGCAGCTTTCAGTCGAGCAAGGTAGTCCACCATGCTAGCAAAGCGAGACTCCAGTCGGAGCACATTCATAGCAGCTTCGTCCTTCACAGGAGAGTTGATGGGGTCCAGGCTGGTTTCCACTCGACTGGTTTCTTCTTCGAAGTTTTGACAGAATTCTGAAAACACAGCTCATACTCAAAACAACAATCATGTGATGAGCCTGTGATAACAAGACAGTCGGATGAAAGAGATTACCTTCAAGCATGAGGAACAGTTTCTTGGCGAGCCCTCCAAGATAAATCTCCAGATCATTTCGCTTCCCCGCCAGTTGACCAGCCTTGTCAGACAGAGCAATCTTGTCGTTCTTCAGTCGACTAACTTCCTTGTTGGCCGCGTCAAGAGTGGTTTTCAGCTTGGCATTTTCATCTTCAAGTTTGTCGACTGAGGCAAGTTTCTCTTCAATGAGCTTTGTTTTCTCCAAAGCATATACAGGCCTCTCTGCAAGGTCAAGGTCCTTCTTCTTCAGAGTCTCCTCCAGTTTATCTGCAAAGCAACAATGAGAAAAGAGTTGAGAATGAACAGAAAAACAAAGATAGTCGTCAAGCTCTCACTAGCCATACCTTTGGCTTCATCCCTCGCCTTCTGAAAATTCTCCTGAGCAAGCTTCAGGTCGAGGTTGAGCTGGATCTGTTTGTTCTCTAACTCAGTATAGCGAGCCACAAGCTTGCAAGATTTCTACAAAGAGTCAATCAACAAAAGACATCAAAGATAGATCACTTCCGAGTGACTAAGGAAAAATCGTAGCATTTCTAAGACTACAGCCGAATCAAAACATTCGACAGTAGTCTCGGGGACTACACCCAGTGGGTGCACTCAGCGTGCCCCCACTGGTTTTACCAATTTGGTTTGACCAGTCGACCAAAGGAGGCAAAAGGGTTGTGATTCTAAAACCATGGCTAATTGTCAGCGGTCAGCCGCGGTAAAAAAAACACAAACAGTTCTTTAGATTATAGCCGTTTGCCCGCAGTCCACCATAGTCTCGGGGACTACACCCAGTGGGTGCACTCAGCATGCCCCCACCGGTTTTACAGTTCCATTCGACTTGGTCCGACCAGGTCGAGTGAAGAAGTTCGAAGTGTAAAGACTATAGTCGACTGCACGCAGTCCACCATAGTCTCGACGACTACACCCAGTGGGTGCACTCAGCGTGCCCCCACAAAAATTCAATCGACACACACACCCAGTGGGTGTACAGATATGGAAATCTTCAGAAAGAAGCAGTTTCAGGTAGCATGTCCTAACAGAGCAAGAAGTTTCAGGTAGCATATCCTAACAGAGCAAGCAGTTTCAGGTAGCATATCCTAACAGAGCAAGCAACGATCGACTTACTTGGACATTGCTCTGGAGAGCTGAACTAGCGTCATAGGCCGCCTGGCTAGCCTCTCGGACTGCCTTCACTTGCTCCATCATGATCCCTGCCTGGCGTATAGCCTCCTTAGCAGCACTCACTTGGTCTTTCGGGACGTGGTGCGTAGCAAAAAGGGATGGTGGTTCAGCAGTCGACGAAGTGGGTTGGGCACTCGTCAGTGGTACAGCAAAGGACACAGAGGTCCGAGCGGAGTTGCCTCCCTCAGAAACCAACGTCTTGGGTATCATCACAACTGGAGTAGCCTTGCCAACAGGCACCCTCTTGTTCTTCCTCTTCCTCAACGGCGCTTCCTCGTCATCGTCGGGGAGATCAATGACATGAGGCGGAACTGCAAGAAAGATTCAAAAGTAAACTTGGAAATTCAATCGACTAAAAGCGAAACTGCAGAGATCATACCAAGGTTGGAGGTGACGGTATCTTCCATTTCCTGATCTTCGTGCTTGGCTGAGGTCTCGGAGGTAGCAGCACTGCAGATTTCAAGAATCGGCTGATCAGTCATCGAGTCGACCAAAAGTACACTCATGTTGGATAGGGAAATACAAGTTCTGCTGGTTACCCGGAGATGTTGGGAATGACCATCCGCATCTTGGGCAGGGCCTTCGCCGGCTTTGACGACGTTGCTCGAGGTTGCTTCGGCGGTTTCTCAGTCGGTGCAGGGGAAGTTGTCCGAGGTCGCTTCGTCGACTACCCAATGGGCGCAACAGCTTTACCGCGCTCGGCCGCCGGGTCATGCGTCAACTTGGACCTTCTCTCCGAGCGGGGAGGTTCGACGTCTTCCTCCTCTTCCTCCTCCTCCTCCTATTCACCAGAGTTGTCGTCCCCCTCATCCTCCTCGCCGTTGGACTCCCATTCCTCCTGGCTTTCTTCTCCGCTTCCTTCTCCTTCTTCGACTGGTTCCTGCGCCCCGTTGGGCATTGAGTACATCTCAGTGGTGACCTAGAAGACAACAAAACAAGGCAAAAGTCAGTCGACGAATTTGCATCAAAACAAAATGAATGCAGCAGAATCACGGTCGGAGATAAGTGGTTATACCTTGTCTGGATCGTAAGAATGGTCAAGTGGGGGAATCCTCCTAGCTCCGCGAGGATTATCTTTGTTTCCTGTGATGGAAGTCATCCACTTCTCCAGCGTGGCGTCATTGACCTCCTCTGGATGGACCCGAGTGGTATCATCCGAACCGGAGTACATCCACATCGGATGGCCTCGGTATTGGAGTGGATGAATACACCGTCGGAGGAAAACTTCTAGAAGATCCATGCCAGTCACCCCATCGCGAATGAGCTGGACTACGCGTTCCAGCAACAATTTTACTTGGGCCTTCTCCTCTGGTAGCACCTTCAGGGAAGATAGTTTGTTCACTCAACTCATGGAAAAAGGAGGGAGTCCAGTCGACTGCCCCGGCATCGGCTGGTCTTGGCAGTAGAACCAGGTCGACTGCCACCCTCTAACCGAAGTCGGGAGAGTCATAGCCGAAAAGCGCTCTTCCCATCATCTGGACCCCGAGTCCCCACACATCTGGATTACTTGGGTTTTCTCGTCATTCGGTTCGCTTTCTTCACCGTCCGAGAGCGACAAGTGAATATATGCTTGAAGAGGCCCCAAAGGCGGCCGACAACCCGTGAAGTTTTCAGACAACGACAAAGAAGATAGACAATGGAGTTGGGAGTGAAATGATGGAGTTGCGCTCCAAAAAGTTTAGAAACCCGGAAGAAAGGATTCGGCAGAGAAAATCCCGATCTACATGAGTGGCTAGGAGAACGCACTCACCCTCTTCAGCTGCGGCTGCCACTGTTCCTAAGCCTCGCCGACCCATGGGGGATCAGTCCCTCGTTGGCCATATCGTTGAGGTCCTTCTCGGTGATGGTCGAGCGGATCCAATCTCCTTGGACCCAACCCTGCGGCAGTTTAGACCGCGAAGAAGATCCGCCCCGACTGGGCGCTCTCCCCTTCACCTTCGCTGCCGCCTTCTTCACCCTCTCCAAGGCTGCGGTCTTCTCCTTCACCATGGTCGCCGACGAAGCAGGTACTAAGCTGCGGCGCTGAGCAGGCTAAGGGCGCAGCAGAGAGATTTGGAGGCGGAGGGTGGGGAAGATTGGGGTCGCACTGTTCAAAAAACCCCGGCCGATGCCTTATATGAGGCCGCTTCCGAGTGGCTGACAGGTAGGCCCAAGCAATCCTGTCAAATCCCGCAACAGGCGCGCACGTGATACGTGGCGAAAAAGGCGGCGCGAAGATTGAGGCATCATCGCCTTATCCCATACGAGTGCCGCAGTTTTCTCCGCTTCACGCGCTTCCCAAAATTCAGATCCCGCAAAATCCGCTAACCGCGGAGCAACCTGTCAGACAGCAGATTTCCTCCGATCCGTCGATCGGAAATCTTCAAGTTCACAAAGTTCACTCGACAAATTTGAAGAATGGATCAAGGCGACTGAAAGAGGAATTGACACCATCACTAAAAGGTCGTCGATCCAGAGTAAGACACAATCGCAACACAAAGAACAGGTCGGAAAGATTATCAACTCCTTCCTCACTCAAACCTAGACCCATTGGGGGCTAATGATGAAGTCATGTACCTAGGGTAGGGTCATAGACCTTCCCAAAGGTATCCTCCCCAAGGACACTCGCAAAAGAAGCTGCCTTCCAGTCGACCTGGTAGGCTTCCACTCGACAGATTCAAAGACACTCGACCATGAAGACTCACTCGACCACCAGGAGTACAAGAGCCACTCGGCGTCCAAACGATCTGTAGTTAAGTAGTCTTTATGGTCATCATGACACTTTATGTAAGGCATTACCAGTAATGCCCAGCCTTAATGTACCTTAAACCCTCCGTTACGTGGGCTGGCTGGGGTCCTCGCGCACTCTATATAAGCCACCCCCCTCCACAGGTAGAAGGGTTCGCACCCCTATAGCACATACGCATATAATCCAGTCGACCGCCTCCGGGCTCCAAGACGTAGGGCTATTACTTCCTTAAAGAAGGGCTTGAACTCGTAAAACCCTTGCGTATTCAACTACTCCATAGCTAGGATCTTGCCTCTCCATTCCTACCCCCCTTTCTAGTGTCAGACTTAGAACCACGACAACGGACGCCCGATTGACGGGGCTGCTGGTTCCGGGACCTTACGTGGTGCCGGAGAAGAAGGCCACGGGAACTCGAAAGAGTTCCCGGCGCCCGGTGGTGTCGGATTCATCATCCGATGACTCCGAGGCACACTCCTCCCACGAAGACAAGGAGGAGGAAGAAGAGGCCTCTCCCCCTCCAGCGGGGGGAGGAAAGAAAAGGAAGGCCGCCCCAACCGGGGGGCGGTGGGTCCAAGAAGGGGAGGACCCTTCCTCCGGACTACTCCACCAACGCTGACAACGACGAAGAGGAATGGCCATCCAGGGCCAAGCCCCTGGCAAAATCATAAGTATCTGGATACCAGAATAACTCATGGCGTTCCTTTATTGCACAGTATCTTCTGACGCCGAATATAATCATGCAGTCCTCCCAAGGCCCGGCTCGGCCCGAAAGTCGAGCGGCTCCCTGGATTCGTTGGATTTGAATAGTCTTTCACTCCCGACTGCTACCTGCCCTCGCCCTACGGACGATGCCGAGGTGGAGTCCCAAAGGGGCCAAGCCAGGAGGAGGTGGTCCTGGAGGCGCCGCAAGGCGACCTCCCGGACTCTAGGCGCAAAGGGGATAAAACCCCAAAGGGCTCTAAGTCCGGCCCTGGGCCGAACACCGCACCGGAACCTTCAGTGGTTCCGGAGTCTGGCAGGTGCCCCCCTAGTAAGAAGGGCAAGCCTACGATGCCGGTGACCTCCGTCCAACCGGAGGCACCTGATAATTTGCTGGAGGTGCTTAACGGCGCCTCCATCGACGAGGATCACCGCACTATTACGAGTGCTGTGATCCAGAAGGTTCAGTCCGCCAAGAGCGGGCTGACGGAAGCCTGTGCCAGCCTTCTAACAGGCTTTGAGGTATGTATTTAAGATATGTAAAAATATTACCGCATAGACATTAGCCCTTGATGCTCCATTTGGTGTTCGGAAAGAAAAGCTGAACGAAGGATCTAAAAGACATACGCAGTAGTCTAACATAAGTATGTCAATATGGGAATGCAGGCTACGCTGCTGACCTCTGCCGCACTGACTGCGGAGGTCGATGCATTGAAGCAGAGCCTCGAGCAGTCCGAGAACGAGCTCGGCCTTGCCAAGAAGCAGCTCGAGGACAAAGAAGGTAAGTAATACCTTATGTAAGTATATAAAAAAGATGTGGTTGCAAAAAATGACAGGACCAACGTGAGTATTACAGGGGCCACAGCCGAGGTGGCGACCCTGTAGAAAGCGCTGGGCCGAAGACAATGCGGCCGTGGAGCGTGCCGAGAGAGAAAAGCAGGAGGCACGGGTGGCGGAGGTGCAGCAAGAGCTCCAGGCTCTCGTGAAAAAACACGAGAGTTTGGAGCTTGACTCAAAGACTCGAGAGTCCAAGCTCGCCTCGGCCCTTGAGAGCGCCAAATCTGCCAAGGCCGAAGCCCAAAAAGCCCTCCAGGAAATTGAGGCGATGAAGAAGATAGCGGCGGGTAAGGCATTCTTTATGCAAAGCAAGCACGTGAAAGTGAATTACTTGTTACTTACCCGAGTCCGGAATTCTCTAGGAGCATTCGCAGATCCGCCCCGCAGTGTGTCCGACGCTGCCGCCTACTACCGGGCCGAGGAGGGGAGCTCGACGGAGAAGGTGTTCTGGTCTCAGTATGCTGAGGCCGGACACCCAGTGCTTTGAGCGACCAGCTGAAGCAGCTGGTCGAGCTCCATAAGGTGGCCGAACAGGCCATGAAGGGCCTTATAGTCCGGCTATGGCCTGGGGTGGTCATGCTTGGGAGCTACTTTGGGCTGGTGAGGCGGCTGGCGGATGCCTGTCCATGAATTGAAGTCATCAAGCGCTCCTTATGCATCGAAGGCACCCGTAGGGCCCTTGCCCGTGTTAAAGTGCACTGGGGGAAGATGGATGCTGAGAAGCTGGTGACAGATGGGCCACCACAGGGCAAGGAGCATCGCAAGCCCGAAATGTATTATGAGGGCATCCTGAAGGGTGCCCGCCTTGTGGCGGATGAATGTTCCAAGGATGTAATTTTTGAGTAAACTAGCTCATGTTATCCTTTGCGCTGAAAACTTGTTCATATGCGCTAAGCAACGCTTTTTGAATTTAAAACATTACCTTATGTGCGGCCGTTTACTAAATCTGAGAGATGGTGAGTCGTCGACTTCTGCCCCCATGCCACGAGTGCTGGGGTGTTCAGGATAAACCTGAGCGCTCTTGTTCCCATTCTTGGGTCCTTCGAGGGAAGCACTCAGCACAACGAATAAGGCAATCGGACTATAATGATTTTTCACTCTCACTTAGCCATAGAATTCTATAATTTTAAATTTCGGCGAAGCCCCTAGTATTCGGAAGACCGAGTTCGGGGCGCTATCCACGCCTAGGCTGGACAAAGCCGGCTCCTCGCTCTAAGCGGCATAAGTCTTTAGGGACTCGAAACCTCTCGAACAGCGACCAGCTCTCGCACTATCATGACGGTCAGTTTTAGCTTTCTCTACTGAGGTGCTTAACCCGACTCAACCGGGGCACAATCGCAGTAGTTCTCCCAGCGCTACCTTAGCCGATATAACGGAACATAAGGTACCAAAACATGGGAGCCGGGCAAACCCAACTATTGACCCAAGACATGATTCGGAGCCAATGCATATAATGCTATAAGTTTGGGGTGCCGCACTCGTGAGAGTGTTCGGACTTCTCACACCATATTCTGGGGTACTTGAGCCCCTGGTGTATTGGCCGTACCAAAGTGTACGGTTGCAGAATGTCATAACTGAACATATTCACATAAAAAGGAATGCAATAATAGACAAAATCTATATATTTTTTATTCGAAAAGGCTGCGGTAAAAGCAGAACGATACAAATAGTGCGATAAGCAAGAGATGGGACTATTTGACATGTCCCCCTCCAGGGGCGAGCTGTAGGATGATATATGAAACAAGTATGTTGCTCGTTATAGAGAGCACCTGGACACTCGATGTAGCTTTCTGCCTCCCTGGCTGTTGCATCGTGTGTTCGGCGATTGTACTGCCGGACAGGCCTTCCGGAGAGTGGAGTCCTGAAAGTAAGAAAAAAGAATGACAAAATCGGGAGCCCCTAGTGCGGTTGAGCTGCATTTTGGGCATGTCGTGGTCGTGCCCATCCCCCTATGCCCATGGTATTTCCAGAGCGTAATTATGTACGCGTAGTACTGGTTTCGCAATTTCGCGAGGGCTGGGGTTGGGGCCGCATTGCTACGCGTGCTCGGAACGTTCTCCGGACGTTTAGTAGCCGGACCGGAGAATTGCCTTGAGAGGCTACTTTGTACTTCCGCCGCGAGAGCCACCGTATGCTCCTCCGTTCGGGGAGAGCGTTCGGTGTTTCCATTGACCGTAATGACCTCTCGAGGGCCTGGCATCTTGAGCTTGAGGTATGCGTAGTGCGGCACCGCATTGAACTTTGCAAATGCGGTTCGTCCGAGCAGTGCGTGATAGCCATCATGCGAACGGGACTATGTCGAAGATTAACTCCTCGCCGGAAATTATCCGGGGATCCAAGACCACCTCAAGTGTAATGGCCCTCGTACATGCTTGGCTTCTACACCTGGTATGACGCCTTTAAAGGTCGTCTTTGTGGGTTTAATCCTTGAGGGATCTATGCCCATTTTTCGTGACCGTATCTCGATAAAACAGGTTCAGGCTGCTGCCGCCATTCCATAAGGACTCTAGTGAGGTGAAATCCATCAATGATTGGGTCTAGAACCAATGCGGCGAATCCGCCATGGCGGATGCTAGTGGGGTGGTCCCTTCGATCAAAAGTGATCGGGCAGGAGGACCACGGGTTGAACTTTGGGGTGACTAGCTCCAACGCATATACGTCCCTGAGTGCACGTTTCCGCTCCATTTTGGGTATGTGGGTTGCGTATATCATGTTCACCGTCCGCACTTGTGGGGGGAAGCCCTTTTTTCCCCTATTGTTCGGCGGCCGGGGCTCCTCCTCGTCATCGCTATGCAGCCCCTTGTCTCTGTTTTCGGCACTTAACTTTCCTGCCTTCTTGAACACCCAACAATCCCTGTTGGTGTGATTGGCTGGTTTTTCAGGGGTGCCGTGTATCTGGCACGAGCGATCGAGTATTCGGTCCAAACTCGACGGGGCCTGAGTATTTCTTTTGAATGGATTTTTCCGCTGACCGGGTTTAGAGCCTCTGAATCCGGCATTGACTGTCGTATCCTCAGTATTGCCGCCGTTAATGCGGCGCTTGTGCTTGTTGAGACGCGACCTGCCATTGCCGTCCTTGATATCCGAATTACCACGGCTCTTGGTCATGTTATTACTACGAGCCAGCCCACTGTCTTCTCTCGCGCAAAAGCGGGTCTGGAGTGTTGTGAGGGCTGCCATGGATTTCGGCTTTTCCTGTCCTAGGTGCCGGGCAAGCCATGTTGGAGATATGCCCAAGAGGCAATCATGTATGATGATATTTACTATGTGTTTATGAATAAAGATAGTCCTTGGACATTATCAATGATGTGTATCAGCAAGTACGTGACTTGTTTGTGGGACTATGCATTGTATGATGACTGTCCTAAAAGGTCCCTAGTCGGCGTGGTTGTGTGGACGCGTGGCCGACTAGACTAGCATATGACACGGTCGATGGCTTGGTCTCACTAGCCATGGAGCATTGGATGCTAACCGGATAATATGGACTTGGAAAGGTCTGGTTGGATTCGACGTAGTCGGATCCGAGTCGAGATAAGGTCTGAGTCGGACAGACCTAACTATGAGACGCAACCATATGTCATCTGTGAGTCTCTAGTACAACATACGTTCTATGTCCTAAGACCTGAGCTGAAGCATGTACTCGGGATGGTGACAGACTTGCTTTGGGCCGACCAAACGCTACTCCGTGACTGGGTAGTTACAAAGGTAGGTTTCGGGTTTGTCCAGTCCCATGCTGCGAGACATGGTCGAGCAAGATGGGATTTGCCCCTCCGATCAGGAGAGATATACTCTGGGCCCCTCGTGTGATCCGACCAGGATAAGCATGGCCATGCGACAAGGATTATGAGATAATCCGGTTTGTGGTCGGTATCGCTGGAACGAGAAAGAGGTCGGGCTTGCACAAGGATGACAGTCTCGCCTTGAGCCCGACAACATATATCGTCTTTGCAAAGGGAACAGAAGTGTGACACGTTATACGAGTTCACCTAACTAGCTTCATAGTTCCGCTTTCGGTGGTCGGCACACCTTGCTAGAGGCCGCTACCAACCGTGCAAGGTCGAGGTGATCCGAATCTGTGACCAAGCCGACTTGAACCTAAGGGGTCACGCGCTTAAGGGAAGGAACCTACGAGGTCGGTTCGTAGGACACTAGTCGGATGTGATCCAAACTGGACTAGGAATGTGACCGAGTAGACTTTGGGCTTTAGGGTCCGTGCGAGGTCCAAGTGTTGAGCCTGCGACGGACGCCTATATAAAGTGAAGGTGCGGCACACTCATGTGGTTGATCGCTTTGGCGCTGCGACTAGGGTTTGCATGTGTTGCGAATAGCCACCTCCACTCGCCGCCGACTGTGTGATCGGACCTAGCAGTCCGCCGCACGGTGTTCCTCCTGCATGCGCAGATACCGTTAGAGGCGGTGTACTTGCGCCGCTCCAGCGAACTCGTACGTGGGATCGGACGACCGGCTGTTCGAGGGAGATCAAACGAGGAGGAGACGATCCACGCGGACGCGCTGCCCCAACTCTTCTTCATTGCACGGCATCGCTGGCGTCTAGTGGTAACGAACTGTGATCCATCTCCCATAGCATGTTCATGGATGTTCTGCGCGTAGGAAAATTTTAATTTGCAGTCGACGCATCCTACCGTAGAACCCAACAGTGGTATCAGAGCCTCTGCTATAGGATTTGGATTCAGATCGTATGCATATTAGATATGCGGAGGCGGCAGATGAGATCTGTTGTCCTTGAAGAGATCGGCTATGTGCACGGTTGATGTGATCAGCGCAAATGGGGATCATTGAGGCTATGTTTTACAGAATCGGGATCGATGAGGTCGTGACACGATCTACCCCTACCGGTCGGTTATCCTCCATCGGGGTTAACAGTGAAACGTAAATCCGAATCGGATTCGCGATGATCGATAAGATCGGTCAGATCAGAAAATTCGGCGTGAACAGAGTTCATATGGGACCGCCGTGTGCGTAGCGCCGTGTATTTCGTACCCGACACACAAACCGGTAGAATGCAATTCTATGCATAACTTTGTTTTGCAGGTTTGATGTGAATAGTATGGCCCATGTGTATGTGATGCATGTGTGTAATTTATACGTGACCTGCGTGTCATGTTTGTCACGGCGAGAGCCAAAGTGCTGTCATTATATTGTATAACGACCTGCGTGTCGACTTGTGACTCTATGTAAATTCATTACTAGTTGTAGTAGTTGGATAATAGAGATCAGGTTGGCGGCTTGGTGTCCCAGCGTGACAAACAAGATGGAGTTCGTAGATGGTCATCGGAGTGGGAGCCGACCTGGAAGAACGTCCATGAAGGAGCCATACTATTTCACAATATGTGTTATATTTGTGATTGTTATGCTTCTTTGTTTCTATGCATGTTAGAATGATAGAATGATCCCTCATGAATATCAAGCGAATTGCCATCCCCGATGTTGCACTTTCGCACGTCAAGTACGTCTAGTAGTGGGCTCATAAAATTGGGGTGCTGCTGGGTGTCCTTGAACTGCAGGGTTCTTGTCGGACACGGACATGCACTGCATCAGGTTAACTTGACAAGGCTATCAAAATGGTTTTGGGCCCTGTGGCAAAGAAGGTTGGGAGCCGGGGTATGAGATACCTTCCCGACCGACAGGAGTCGTATAGAGATACGATTAGCAAGGAGTTAGCAGTGATGCTAAAGCTCACTAGTCGCATGCGGTAGTCGGATCCTGAATCACTGAGAGTTTGCGGAGGGATGCTGACTTCAGTGGGAGTATTTTCTGTTTAGGCTAGAATTACTCTACATAAACACATTGCTTAGTGATTGCATGTTTTACATTGTAGATCAATGGCACCACCTGCTCAGCCCAACTTTGCATTGAAATCAATTACGGAAAAGGATAAACTGAATGGAACAAACTTTACCACCTGGTATAGAAATCTGAGAATTGTTCTCAAGCATGATAAAAAGGAACATGTTCTAGAGGATCCACTTCCAGAGGAACCTGCCGATAATGCTAGTGCCACAGCTAAGAATGCCTACCAGAAACTCATTGATGAATCAACGTAGATCAGCTGTCTGATGCTGGCTTGTATGGAGCCCGATTTGCAACAACATTTCAAAAATGTTGAGGCTTACGATATGATCGAGAGTCTCAAGAGCATGTTTCACACACAGCTAGGACCGAAAGGTTCAACGTCTGGCGATCCTTGATGGACTGCAAGCTGAAGGAAGGTGATCCACTGAGCCCACATGTGATCAAGATGATCGGATATGTGCAAGCTTTGGATCGTTTGGGCTTCCCTCTCTTGGATGAGCTGGCTACAGATGCAGTTCTGGGTTCTCTTCTGCCCAGCTATGGGACGTTCATCTCGAACTATCATATGCATGGCATGGATAAGAAGCTCACTGAATTGCATGGGATGCTCAAGGTGGCAGAGCAGGATATTAAGAAAGGCACGCATCAAGTGTTGATGGTGCAGAAATCGGCTAAGTTCAAGAAGAGTTGGTCCAAGAAAAAGGCTAAGGCAAAGGGCACGGAGATGGTAACCTCTGCCGCTGCGCCGAAGTCTGGACCGGACTCAAAGACCGTTTGCTATCACTGCAAGGAAATCGGTCACTGGAAGAGGAACTGTAGCAAGTGGCTTGCAGCAAGAAGGCCGGAAATGCTTCTTCAGGCAAAGGTACACTTGTTGCATATGTTATAGACATTTACCTTGCTGACATACCTAGTAGCTCTTGGGTATTTGATACCGGATCGGTTGTTCATTTTGCAACTCGATGGAGGGGCTGGTAAGAACTAGGCGTGTGGCACAAGGGGAGATTGACATCAGGGTCGACAACAAAGCAAGAGTTGCTGCGTTGGAGGTCGGCACGATGCAGCTCGACTTCATACGGATTCATAATGGAATTGAATAATTGTTATTACATTCCTGCACTTAGTCGGAACATTATTTACTGCCTCATGTTTGATGAGTCAAGGTTATGAATTCAATTTAAAGGACAATGGTTGTTCGATATTTTTGAATGGTATGTTCCACGGCTATGCACCCATTGTTGATGGGCTATTTACATTGAATCTAGAACAGGAACCGGTCTATAACGTGAATGTCATGAGGCATAAGCCTAATGAGATAAATCCGACATACTTCTGGCATTGCCGGCTTGGACACATTAGTCTGAAACGCATGAAGAAGCTCCATGATGATGGGCTCCTAACTTCGTCCGACTTCGGGTCGTTCGAGACACGTGAATCATGCTTGCTCGGCAAGATGACTAAGTCTCCTTTCGCAAAGAGTTGCGAGAGGCGTCCGAGCTGTTGGAGCTTATACAGTGATGTGTGTGGTCCAATGAGCACAACTGCCAGAGGTGGCTATCGATGCCATTGACTTTTACGGACGACTTGAGTAGATATGTATATATCTATTTGATGAGGCACAAGTCAGAGACTTTTGAAAAGTTCAAAGAGTTTCAAAACGAGGTTGAGAATCAGCTCAGAAAGACTATAAAGCTTCTGCGATCTGATCGTGGAGGTGAGTACATGAGCTAGGAGTTTGATGATCATCTGAAAAGTCGAGGTATAGTACCTCAGCTCACACCTCCGGGTACGCCACAGAGAAACGGCGTGTCAAAACGGAGGAAGAGGACCTTGTTGGACATGGTCCGGTCTATGATGAGCAAATCGGATTTACCCTTGTCATTTTGGGGAGACGCCCTAAAAACTGCAGCTTTCACACTTAATAGGGTACCATCAAAATCCGTAGACAAGACACCACATGAGATGTGGACCGGGAAGAGTCCCAGTTTGTCTTTTCTAAAGATTTGGGGTTGTGAAGCATTTGTCGAGCGACTTATGTCAGACAAGCTTACACCTAAGTCGGATAAATGCATATTCGTGGGATATCCGAGGGAAACCTTGGGATATAGCTTCTACAACTGGGAAGAGAACAAAGTGTTATTGCTCAGAACGGGGTTTTCCTTGAGAAAGAGTTTCTCGGTCGGGGAGGCCAGTGGGAGGGCCAGTTCGACTAGAAGAAATTCGAGGACCACTCGGGACGGCCAGCTCGGCTGGTGATGAGATCATACCGGAGTCAGTCAGGGAACCCGTAGTGGAAGCGGCACCGGAACCACAGAGGTCGGAAAGATTGCACAGAGTGCGTGATGTATTGTTGCTAGAGAGCGACGAGCCGGCCACGTATGCGGAAGCGATGGTGAGCCAGATTCTGAGGCATGGCTAGAGGCCATGAGCTCCGAGTTAAAGTCCATGGATGAGAATTCTCATCAAGTCTGGGACTTGGTTGATCCGCCACCTGGCGTAACTGCCATTGGTTGCAAATGGGTCTTTAAGAAGAAAACCGATGTGGATGGAAATGTTCAGATCCACAAAGCTTGGCTTGTCGCTAAAGGTTATGGACAAGTTCAAGGATTTGACTATGACGAGACTTACTCGCCGGTAGCGATGCTGAAATCGGCGAGGATCATACTAGCTATAGCTGCATATTTCAATTACGAGATATGGCAGATGGATGTCAAAACGGCTTTCCTTCACGAAAATTTAACCGAGGACGTGTATATGATACAACCCGAGGGTTTTGTCGATCCGACTAGCACTAGTAAGGTATGCAAGCTCAAGAGATCCATTTATGGGTTGAAGCAAGCATCTCGGAGTTGGAACATTCGTTTTGATGAGGTCGTCACTGGTCTCGGTTTCATCAAAAGCGAAGAGGACTCTTGTTTATACAAGAAGTTAAGTGGGAGCTTGATAGTATTTTTGATCTTGTATGTGGACGACATATTATTGATCGGGAATGATGTTTCAATGTTAAACTCGGTGAAGGGATCATTGAATGGCAAGTTTTCGATGAAGGACCTTGGTGAGGCTGTCTATATTTTAGGCATTAAGATCTATAGAGATAGATCGAGGAGGTTGCTCGGCCTAAGCCAGAGCACGTACATAGATATAGTGTTGAAGCGGTTCAACATGAGTGAGGCGAAGAAAGGGTTCTTGCCACTCTGACATGGTATAAGGCTAAGCGAGACTCAGAGTCCTTCGACATCTGATGAGCGAAGCAGGATGAGTAGGATTCCGTATGCCTCGGCAATCGGATCCATCATGTATGCCATGATATGTACAAGGCCCGATGTTGCTTTTGCAATAAGCCTAACAAGTAGATACCAGGCCAACCCAGGTGAGAGTCACTGGGCAGCGGTAAAGACTATTTTGAAGTACATGAAAAGGACTAAAGAGATGTTCCTAGTTTATGGAGGTGAGTGTCGGTGTCAAAACCGGCGGATCTCGGGTAGGGGGTCCCGAACTGTGCGTCTAGGCGGATGGTAACAGGAGACAAGGGACACGATGTTTTTACCCAGGTTCGGGCCCTGTCGATGGAGGTAGTACAAGAGTAGATATACCACGAGATCAAGGAGGCTAAACCCTAGATGCTAGCCTATGGTATGATTGTTGTTGTGTCCTACGGACTAAAACCCTCCGGTTTATATAGACACCGGATATGTTAGGGTTACACAGAGTCGGTTACACTGGTAGGAGATCTACATATCCGTATCGCCAAGCTTGCCTTCCACACCAAGGAAAGTCCCATCCGGACACGGGACGAAGTCTTCAATCTTGTATCTTCATAGTCCAGAGTCCGCCAACGGTGATAGTTCGGCTATCCGGACACCCCCTAATCCGGGACTCCCTCAGTAGCCCCCGAACCAGGCTTCAATGACGATGAGTCCGGCGCGTTGATTGTCTTCGGCATTGCGAGGCGGGTTCTTCTCCAAATTCCATATACCTGTCGAATAGTGTCTGGCTTCTGATAAATGCTGCGCTCCTTGGCTTCTGCGCCCAATAATGGCCATCTTCCACGTGTTTGAATGAATGCGAAAGGCCAGTGCATTTTTACAATTATCCCCCTAGCTGTGCAAATGAGCTGCCTATAAAAGGGGCGAGGATCTAGATCTGAGTCACATCATCCCTCCTTTATGAAGCTTTCATTGAGCGCCTACGACCAAAGCCCATTCCATCATGGACAATGACGTGGCTCCTCCTCTCGCGCTCCCAGCCCTCAGCCTGGAAATTGGGAGAGATGCTCGATCCCATAGCGAGCTAGTTATACTCCAAACCAAGGGATTTCTTCCCCGGACTTCATGGTTCCGGTTCGAGCCGGACTCGCCACCTACAAGGGCGGAAAGCAAGCGGAGAGTGTCCCCGATCCCTCTAAAGGAGAGCGGGTATGCTTCATCTCTTATCTAGTAAGAGGACTTGGATTTCCAATCCATCCGTTTCTCCGGGGGCTCTTGGAGTTCTACGACCTCCAGTTGCACCACCTTACGCCTGCCTCCATTTTGCACATTGCGGGCTTCGTGGCCCTCTGCGAGCTGTTCTTGGGCGTCAAGGCTCATTTCGGGCTGTGCAAGAGATTATTCTGCCTAGTACCCCGTTCTCATGAGGGGTCAATATATCAAGTGGGCGGAGCCGAGCTATGGCGCATCGCCGGGACCGGATACCTATCCGGAACCCCAAAGAAGGCGTCCAAAGACTGCCTTCGGAATGGTTTTATATGGAGGACGTCCCGCTGCCAGATCCTGTTCGGATCGGCCTTCCGGAGTTCAGCAATGCTCCTCTGTAGAAGCGCCTAAGCTGGCGCCCTCGAAGCCCCCGGAGGGAAGATGACAAGGACGTCCTCTATTTGATGAGCCGAATAAGGTTACTGGCTCATGCCGGATCAACCATGATTGGAGTCATGGCAATATGCATTATGAGGGGGGTGCAGCCGCTCCAATATAGGGGCCACCCCATGTGGGATTTCAACGGGGAGGACGATGCCACCCGCCATGGCATAAAGGGCGGGATCGTCACCGAACTGGTGAAGATCTTGTCTGCTATGTATAAAGGGGAGGAGGAGGATTTCCTCCGTGTCAATCCACTGAAGGAGTTTTCTTCAAATAATCCTTGAAGCTCGGTAAGCAAACATCTTTGTGACCTGTCCGATCCATGTTCCCGTGGTTAAATATCTCATTTCATGGTTTCTGCGCAGGAACTGCGCCGGACTGTGGAGAAGATATACAGCCCGCCCCCACAACCGAGGATCTGGAACGGTCCCTCGATCCGACTTCCGAAGAGGATCCGGATATAAAGGTGGAGTTGGTCGACGGGGTGTTCTACCAATTTAGCATCGACAATGCTTTGGTTGCCATTACGGCCGATTACCCCGGAATACTTCCAGCCTCACAGACTAATCGAGACCGAGGTCCCAAAACCACGATAATGACCCACCCATGCATATTTTTGATCACCGTATACCAATGGTGTTTCGCAGGGGGTACCTTCGAGGCAGGAAGCCGAGCCCGCGGCGGCTGGCCAACAAAGGGCAGTGCGGCCCCGCAGGCTAAAAAGAAGTGCGGTCCGGATCGAAACTCCGCCGCAACGGTATGGCGTGTCACCATACTCCCAGGATTGATTCTTGGAAGGCGCATTAACGCTGGTGCTCTTTTCAGAAAAAGAGCGCCACGGACGGAGTCCGGAGAGGGTGCCAATCGAACCTTCACCGGCCAGGCTTCAAAGCCGGGTCCGGAGGCTGAGGCGAGCACGAGACGTGCGTCGGATGCTCCTCCGACAGAGGATGCCGACAGGTTGTCCGCCACCAACTCCGAGGTGGAGAGCGCCTTGAATCACAGGCGCCGCCGGATAGTTCTTCGTGACGCGTGTTTCTCCCAAGAGGCCTTGAATGCCTTCGATTCGGGAGATGCGCACCTCCGTGCAGCTCAAGATGGTCTAGCCAGAGCCACGGAGCAATATGTAAAGGACATACGGGTAAGGAAATTTGTGATTATATATGCCAAGAGCCCCGAGACTTAAAATAGTTAGAATAACTGATTTAAGGATCATTTGTTATCTTGAGATCTTCTGAGAAAAAGAATACCCGACTGTCCCAGGAGCTTGAAGAGTGCAAGGCCCAACTTGAGGCTGCACTAGCCGCTACGGGAGGAGCCACAGAGACCCCCTCTGGTAATATACGCTTCAGAAGATAAATAGTTTATGAAGTGCGGCGTGTGTGTAAATCTGACAAAAATATTGCAGATGGCGCCGGACTAGATCCGGACAAGCAGCAGCTCTTGCGCCAGCTAAAGGCCGGCGAGAGCGTGCTTACGAGGGTGCGGCAGGAGAAAAATAGCCTCCAATACGCCAACACCAAGCTGGGAGAGGAACTAAAGGATGTTCGTGCCCAGCTGTCTGACTCCGTAAAGGAGAATCTACGGCTTCGTCGCGGCATTTTCAGTAAGTGCTTGAACGAACTTTGAAAGAGTTCGGCGAGGAAGGCGACTAACATAAACATGTATGTAGGTTTGCTCACGTGTCGCCCCGAGGAGGAGATGCCCAGTTCTTCGGGTGATCTTCTTCCCGAACTGCATCAGCTGCACGAACGAGTCCGGCAGGTGATGAAAGGCATTGGCCGGGCCTTGTGGCCATCTATCTCCCTGCCCGAAGGCATTGGGGAGCTGGCAGAGCGGCTTCAAGGAGCATGGCAGCGCTTCCGGCTATGGAAGATATCGGCCTGCCGTCAAGGCGCCAGGGAGGCCTGGGCCATGGTAAAGACGCGGTACACGGTTGTCGACCCAAACCACATGGCCGAGGTCGGACCTGTGGGGCCTGATGGGATAGAGATCCCTGTAAGCTTAGTGTACGGCCAAGTAGAATTGGCCGCCAAGTATTCTCAGCAAGATTGTAAATTAGATAGCCTGTTAGATGGCATTGAGGAGGAATACAATGAGTCAAGTTGACTTTGTAAATAAATATGACATGAAAAATGTCTTCTAGTCGGATTGTAGATCGTTTGTCATAGCGGACCTTTTCGCTTCGACCTCAGGACCCAATAGTCCGAAGTGTGTCCTAATACCTTCGTGGTTATATAAGAATCGTGGTATGCATGGAGACAAGGCGTAGGGGTCATTAGTGCTGTATCAGACAAGTGCCCAACTAGTTATGTTATATTACATGGGTAGTAAGAAACATCTTCGGGGAGAATAGTTCCGTTAAGGTTTCCTTCATTTGGGATGCATGCCCTAAAGTGCATGTCAAAGCTGCTATGAAAGCAGAAAATCATCACGGGGCAGATGGGTAAATAATTAAAAATCATCTTTAGTTCACCGACCGAATATTCCCTTAAGAACGCTTAGCTTTCGGCTTCACCCGGTCGAGGTACACATTCGGTGACCCGGCAAGAATAATCGCAGAGGTGCTCCCTTTACCACCTAGCCGAACAATCGGGAACGAGGGGTAAGCACAGAGCCAGCAACCCAGCTTGGCCAAAACTTAAGTCATATCGATGCATATAATGGTGAATAAAAGGTACATGCGGAAGTTTAACGCATGTGTTGGGCATAAAGCCCATATAAATAAGCTTCTGTTAAAGAAGCCCCCAGGTATAATGAGCGCGGACAGCGCGTCAAATATGTGCGAACAAAGCGCAAACGAGCCTCTAGAGGCTGCAAAAAAGAAGGAGGAGGAAGGAGAGAAATAAAAGACAGCAAAAATAAAAAATGTGGACGGAGGAAGGAGACGAACTTGGAGTCCGGCACTTAGGCATAGAATATTCGTAGACGGGCTGTGTTCCATGGGTTCGGCTCGAGTCGGTTATCCGATGCGTTTCGCAGATGGTATGCTCTGCCGGTCAGGACCTGGTCGATGATGAAGGGACCTTCCCATTTGGGCTTGAGTTTGTCCTTTTTCTTGTCCGGCAGGCGTAGAACTAGTTCGCCAATGTTATAAGCTTTGGCCCGTACTTCCCTGCTTTGATATCTTCGAGCCTGCTGTTGATAGAATGCGGAACAAGCTTTTGCCACGTCGTGCTCCTCCTCCAATGCGTCCAAACTGTCCTGCCGATCGAGCTCGGCTTCTCTTTCTTCATACATGCGCACGCGAGGTGAGTCATGTATTATGTCGCAGGCGGGACTGCTCTGCGTGCATACACCATAAAAAATGGTGTGAATCCGTAGTACGATTCGGCGTGGTCCGCAGCCCCCAGAGTACGGAGTCGAGCTCCTCAACCCAGTGCGTGTTAGATTCCTTGAGGGACCGCACTAGTCTGGGTTTAATGCCGCTCATGATTAGATCATTTGCTCATTCGACTTGGCCGTTTGTTTGAGGGTGATAGACTGAGGCGTAATCGAGCTTGATGCCCATGTTTTTGCACCATAATTTGACCTCATCGGCCGTGAAGTTGGTGCCGTTATCAGTGATAATACTGTGGGGGACACCGTAATGGTGCACTACCCCTGATATGAAGTCTATCACTGGTCCGGATTCGGCCGTTTTAACAGGCTTGGCCTCTATCCATTTGGTGATTTTATCCACCATGACCAATAGATATTTTTGCTTGTGGGTTCCTCCCTTAAGGGGTAAAACCATGTCAAGCCCCGGACTGCATGAACGGCCAGGTGATAGGTATAGTTTTGAGGGCGGTGGGTGGCATGTGGCTTTGGTTAGCAAAAAGCTGGCAACCGACGCATCGTTGGACTAAATCCTGCGCATCTGCCCGAGCCATCGGCTAACAAAATCCTGTACGGAAGGCCTTGCCTACAAGGGCCTGGGCTGCGGCGTGGTGCCCACCCAGTCCGTCATGAATTTCAGCCAGGAGGTTTCTCCCTTCCTCTTCGGAGACACACCTTTGAAGGACTCCGGTAGTGCTTTTCTTATAAAGCTCTCCCTCGTGGACTTTATAGGATTTAGATCGCCGTACTATGCAGCGAGCCTCATTTTGGTCTTCGGGGAGTTCCTGCCTAGTTAGGTAGGCTAGGAATGGTTCCGTCCACGGGGCGATAACCGCCATTATTTCGTGAGCGGAGGGTGTTATCTCGGGGGCAGAGCCTCCGATTGTGTCAGAGTGTTCGGCGTCAGGCAGTGCGGTTGGTGTCACGACCGGTTTTTCAATAAAAATATTTAATGAACAACCGACCTATGAAGTACAATATGAGGAAAATCCTTCATACCGGTGGACAAAACTTTGATACAATAAGCCAGTAGCATAACAATATTACAAGGGTCGGACTGAAGATGCCCAACCAATTATTACAAACACGCCGATAATTATATATAGTGGCGGATATGACTCAAAGGTGTGGGGTGGAAATACTACTGACTCGAGATATGAGTGGTTTGTGGAATAACACAATGAAATTGGTTAATAAGTCTACTACTTTGGCGGCTCATCGAGCGTCGAGGTGAGGCTCGATGAATTTATTTGGGTAGCGGAAGCGGATATATCACAATGACTAGTCCAGGGTCGACGAGATCGACCGGGATTCCTCTAGGCGTCGGACTCGCTATCGAATTCTTCATCCATGAGATCGCTTCACAAGATCTGGCCAAATCAACAAGCCAGGTGAGTACTTTGAAAGTACTCGCAAGACAGTTTGGACAAAAGATATAACAAATGAATTCATGAATGATTCATGATTAAATTTAACAATGCTCAATTAAATCAGTATAGAAAAAATAAATAATAATGGAATCGGCGGTAGTCCGCTCGAAGACCCAAAGAAAGATAAACTCAAAACCGATCGAGTGTCTGAAGTGACGCCTCGAAGGGTGGAAATAAGTAAACATGCCACGATCGAGGCGTCAGGCGACACCTCATAAAGGGCTTATATTGAAATAAAAATACATGCGTGCATGATGGACGTTGGAGCGACATCACAGAAAGGGCTTATAATAAAGGTAAATAATAGTGATGCCGTAGTCGGACGTCTGAGCGACATCACAGAAAGGGCTTATGACGAAAATAAATAACAACAATGCCGCAGTCGGACAGCTGAGCGACATCGCAGAAAGGGCTTATAATGAAAATAAATAACAACAATGCCATGATCGGACGTCTGAGCGACATCGCGAAAAGGGCTTATAATGAAAATAAATAACAACAATGCTGCGATCGGACGTCTGAGCGACATCGCAGAAAAGGGCTTATAATGAAAATAAATAACAACAATGCCATGATCGGACGTCTGAGCGACATCGCAGAAAGGGCTTATAATGAAAATAAATAACAACAATGCCGCAGTCGGACGTCTGAGCGACATCGCAGAAAGGGCTTATAATTCATTATTCTTAACTGACAAGATATAGTGCTCACGGAAAATATTCATCACAAGACAATAAGCGGGTTAGTCCGTTCACGGGAAAGTAAACATTCAATACTCAAATGGTTCTCGTGGAGTTTCACATCGAGGTGACACTTGACAAGATGAGATGATCACGGTACTTGGACATGAATAAGATGAATTCAAGAATTTTGACTCTGCAGAGTTTGTACCAAGATTGTCCACAGCCAACGGATTTCCGTAGTCACGAAGGACTAGTTCCGTTTACGGTATTTCAAAGGAAACACAACTAGCTAGTACACACCCATCATACCTCACGTTGCCAGGAATCACCCTAGACAGCGTTTAAGAAAAACTATGAGACGGGGAGATCATAATCTCGAATAGCATGGGATCAAATTTATATCTGTGGCGCTCTAAGGGTGCCCCCTCTCGGTCCCAACCGGAAACACCCATGCCCCTGACCGGATGAAAGGCTTTAATCCAGGGCCATGGAACCTTCATCCCGGCCTCTCGATTTGGTGTGTACCAGGAAGTGGTTTGCAACCTACTCGGCCGTATCCCTTGCGGGAAACAGGTGGTAGTACGGAAAGGAAGACGGACAGGAAACTGACCGATTTATGTTGACACTAGGTCGACGATATGGCATAAGCCTGGCATGATACAACACTGCCATCTTACCATTTCATGCCAACTCATGGCCATGCAACAAGTTTCCAGCAACTCACGGATTTACCGAACTCATTTGCCTCAATGCTCACGAGGTAAACTATCATCGAAAATGCTCATGAACGTGCCATGATACAAAAATAATGCAAACATGCCCAGACACTCATCATATCAAATGTTCAAACTTTGCTTTCCTGGTTCAGAGTAGTCGGGGTCTAGCTCGGCGAAGTTCGCGGTTCCGTCACCTCCTTCGGTCTCTACGGTAAACAAAATACACGCGCTAACGTAAATACCGTGGGGTACAGAAAGTTGATCCAAATATTTTTCAAATAAATATGAAAAAAAACTAGACAGAAAAATAAAGATGATAGAAAAGGAATCAATCAAAAATCATTTTCTGTTTAAAAGTTATAAGAGTTTTGGTCCAAGGACCCATCTGTAATGAAACAGAAAGTTTCCAGGGGGCTCTATGGAAAAGTCCAGGATAACGTTTCGTCTAAAAGAGACGGCTGTGAGGCTGACAGGCGGGCTCCACCTATCGGGTTTGAAATTTCAAAAGGAGAAAACAGAGCGCGACGGCGCCCGAGAGGTGCGGTGGTCGCCGGCGACGATCCACGGCGAGGCAAGGTGATCGGGGTGTACCTTCGTGATCAGTGCACCCTTCCGCGCCTGTGGGTGGTGGCAGAGGTCGTCGGCGAGCACCACGTCGATGGCGGCCCTTGCTCCGGCGGACGGCAGTTCAGACGGTCGTAGATCTCGCCGGAGAGAGCTGCGGGGCCAAAATTGAGGTGGGGGTTATCCTATTAGAGGTGGTACGAGGCTACGGGCGAAAGTAGGGTGGCGGAGGAGTTCTCAACGGAGAGAACGATGCCGGAGCCCGAGGCGGACGGAGGTGGCCGGAGTCGAGGAAGAAAGGCCCCTCCAGTGGCTAGGCGGGGTCTAGTGAGGTGGTGGAGTCGTGCGGGGGCGAGAGCAGGCTCGGGGGTGCTATATATAGCCGGCCCGAGTCGGTTGCCGTGAACGGATAAGTCCGGCGAGTTGATTACGGCGGCGCTGTGGCTGGACGGTCGGCTTAGGAGCTTGAGCATCGCCTAGGTGGAGTAGTGGTGCCATTTTAGGGTCCAGCTCAGCACGGGAGGAAGGTTTACGACTTGCCCTCGACGGAACGGCCGCACGGCCCGTCGGCGGCAGAGAGTGCGCTCTGCGCGTGCCAAGCCACGACGACGGTGCAGCATGCGTGCGCTGGTAAGGAGGTGGCCACGCGGAGCCACCAGGATGCTTGGGCGGCGCCGAACGGCGTTGCTCCGCAGTTTTGCCCCCTGTCGCCGTTACGGTGGTGCAGCCGCCGCGAAGCACGCCGGCGCAGGCGGGCCAGGGTGCCACCGACGCCAGGAACGTGCCAAGCGCTCGTGTGAAGCTCCGGACAAGAGGGATAGGCTGGGAGCAACGTGCCAAGGGTACTGTGGACTCGTGACTGAAGTTACTGACGGAGATCGACACTGAACTTTTTGAATTTACTGAATATGAACAAAGCGATTGCATGCCGTGTGTTCGACAAAATGATTACGGTATCCAGGGATTTTTCCTTGAGCTGATTTTTGGTGGAGTGGTCTCTCATTGCAACTAGGGGTTGCCTGAATTTTGGTGGAATTTTTGGAGAAGTGTAGATATGAATTTCACCAAATTTGGCAAATCTGGTCCAAACTTGTAGTGAGTGAAATTTGAAATATTTGAAAAGAAGAAGTGTGGATCAAGATGGTTCTGGTTTGTGGATACCAAGGACTATCCAGGGGTGTGGAGTTGAGGTCAAAAATCAAAAGCATTAGGGTACTTGCTTTACAAATCACCTAGGCTCAAAAGAAAAGACAGAATTATTTTGGGAGGAGAATAATTGGAATAAAATCCAAAATGGATTTTATTAGTTTGGACAGAATGTTTGAGTTGTACCAAAGTGGAAGGAGAGATTTTTGGGAAGGTTTTACCATGTGGTGCATGGAAGAATCATGAATGGTTTCAAATATGGGAGAGGATGTAAAACTCCTAGAGTTTCCTTTTGAAAGAAAATAAACTTTAAAAAAATGAATCCTTGAGGAGAGAGCAATCAGAGGAAAAATTTAGAAACCAAACACCAGAGTTGAAGGAGATGCAAAAATAAAATATTTGCTAAAGGGAAAAAAAGCTTTGAGAGAGATTTTTGGAAGGGTTTGGGAGACCTCCTTCAAATCCAACAAAATTTTGAAGAAGACCCAAGGAAAAAATTTTGGAGTGTCACAACACCTACCCCCTTAGGAAAAATCTCGTCCCCGAGATTCCAGTTGATCCTCAAATAATTGTGGGTGCTCTGTTCAAAGGAAATCCTCTCTTTCCTAAGTGGCTTCACTTTCGGTGTGGTTGCTCCACTGAACTTTGAAGAACTTGGTGGTTTTCTATCGGGTTCTCCTTTCTGACTCTTCCAAGATTTTTATCAGATGCTCCCGATATGTAAGGTCTGGTTGCACGTCAATGTTTTTATGGGGTACTTGTTTCTCTGGGTTGCTTACGCACTTCCTCAATTGGGAGACGGAAATACGCCGTGGATGTCGGATAATTCTTGGGTAAGTCTAGCTGGTAGGCCACCGTGCCTCTTCGTGCTCTTGTCTTGAGAATGGTCCGATGAATCTTGGTGCTAGCTTCCCTTTAATATTGAATCGGTGCAGGCCTCTCATGGGCGATACTCGTAGGTACACAAATTCACCGGGTTCAAAATGGACTCCATGATGCTTCTGATCGTAATAACTCTTTTGTCGACTTTGGGCTGTCTTGAGTCGGTCCTTAATTACATTGACTTTATCTTCAGCCTCTTTGAGCAGGTCTGGGCCGAAGATATGACTGTCTCCGGTTTCCGACCAGTTTAGCGGGGTATAACATCTTCGTCCATACAGAGCTTCAAATGGTGCCATTTGCAGGCTGGACTGATAGCTGTTGTTATATGCGAATTCGGCGTATGGTAAGCTTTCCTCCCAACTGGTCCCATAGGTGAGGACACATGCTCTCAGCATATCTTCTAGAATCTGGTTACTCGCTCAGTCTGCCCATCTGTCTGGGGATTGTATGCGGTACTAAATGCCAGCTGAGTTCCCAGAGCTTGTTGTAAGTGATCCCAAAACCGGGAGACGAATTGAGTTCCTCTGTCCGAGATGATTTTCTTTGGGACTCCATGTAGGCAAACGATACGGGAGAGGTAGAGCCTAGCAAGCTTCTGAGTGGTGTGTGTTGTCTTCACGGGGATGAAGTGAGCTACTTTAGTCAGTCTATCTGTGATTACCCATATGGCATCATGTCCGTGTCGCGACCGAGGTAGTCCAACAATAAAATCCATTCCAATCTCGTCCCATTTCCACTCGGGTATCTTATTCGGTTGTAATAGCCCGGCCTGTTTCTGGTGCTCGGCCTTGATGCGTTGACAAGAGTCACAACATGCAATAAACGTGGCTATGTCTCTTTTTATTCCATGCCACCAAAATGTTTCCTGAAGATCTTTGTACATTTTTGTTCCTCTAGGATGGATTGAATATGGAGCGGTGTGGCCATCGGCCACCATTTGCTTTTTAAGTTCATGGATATTTGATGCATAAAGCCTATTCCCTGCATTCACAATATTCCTTGCTCATCAATAATGAATTCCGAGGCCTTTCCCAACTTCATCTTCCGTTTTATGCCTTCAATGCTGGGGTGTCCATGTTGAGCCACTTTAACCTTCTCTATCAGGGTAGGATGTACTTCTAAGTTTGACACACTGCCTTCGGTGACCACCATCAGGTTGAGCTTTGCGAATTCCTGCTGGAATTCCGGTCTTAAGTCTGGCATGCCGTCGTTGTCCGGACTGGGGTTCCGACTCAGAGCATCTGCTACAACATTTGCCTTGCCCGGGTGGTAGTGAATTCCAACATCATAATCCTTTACTAATTCCAACCAGCATCACTGCCATAAATTTAGTTCTGGTTGTGTGAAAATATACTTGAGGCTTTTGTGGTCCGTGTATATTTCTAGCGATTACCAAGTAAAAAGTGTCTCCATTCCTTGAGTGCATGAATAATCGCTGCTAATTCCAGGTCATGGGTAGGGTAATTTTCCTCATGCTTGCAGGTTGTGCGGAAACATATGCGACAACCTTGCCTTCTTGCATCAATACGCACCCGAGGCCCTTTCGAGATGCGTCACAAAATACCTCAAAATTTTTGTGTATATCTGGCACAATTAGTACTGGTGCTGTCGTCAGTTTCCTCTTCAGTTCTTGGAAACTTTTCTCGCAAGCTTCCGTCCATTCAAACTTCCTGTCTTTCTTGAGTAGTTGTGTCATTGGCTTTGCTATGGTGGAGAATCCTTCAATAAATCTTCGGTAGTATCTGGCATACCCAAGAAACTTCAGACATCCGTCATTGGCTGGCGGCTTCCGATAAGCACGGCCTTGACTTTTTCCGAGTCTCTGGCGATACCTTCTTCAACAAGATGCGTGGCCCAGAAAACCTACTTGCTTTAGCCAAAATTCACACTTGCTGAATTTAGCGTACAACTGATGTTTCCTGAGTTCTCCTAGTACAGTCCGGAGATGTTCAGCGTGTTCTTCTGGTGTTTTGGAGTATACCAGAATATCATCGATAAATACCACAACAAACTTATCCATAAACTTCATGAATACTTTGTTCATAAGGTGAACAAAATATGCGGGGGCGTTTGTTAGTCCGAATGGCATTACGGTGAACTCATACAATCCGTATCTGGAGGTGAAAGCGGTCTTGAGAATATCTTTGGTTCGCACTTTCAGTTGATGGTATCCCGATCTCAAGTCAATCTTTGAGAACACCTTGGCCTTAGCGAGTTGATCGAATAAATCATTTATTCGTGGCATCGGATATTTGTTCTTGATTGTGACCATGTTTAGCGCTCGATAGTGTATGCACAATCTTAGTGTTCCATCCTTCTTTTTGGCAAACAAAATTGGTGAACCCCAAGGTGAGGAACTGGCTCGTATGTACCCTTTCTCCAATAATTCCTTTATTTGCTTCTTCAGTTCTACCAATTCGGATGGTGCCGTTCTGTACGGTTTCTTGTATATGGGAGTGGTTCCGGGTGCTAGCTCAATGCTGAATTCTATCTCTCGATCTGGTGGCATGCCTGGTAGTTCTTCGGGAAACACATCTGGAAATTCACACACTATTGGAACCTTGCTCAATTCAGAAATATCCACCTTGTTCAATCTCGGTTGTCGGGATATTTTTCTTTCCTTGGCTGAAACCTTTATGGTCTTCCTGTGGTGATGGGTGAGAATTACGGTCCTGTTGAAGCAGTCAATAAAACCTTTGTTGGTAGTTAACCAATCCATCCCTAAAATGACATCCAGTCCTTTATTTTCCAACACGATAAGATTTGCATGAAACTTCAACCCTTCGAACTCGATAACCACACCACAGCAATAATTCTGGGTAACTTGCTTAATTCGAGGGACTTGACGATCATAGATTTTCCCAAGGGAAGCATCGAAAAATTATTTTGCAAAGCAAAACTTTTCAAACGAATGAGTGAGAAGCTCCGTAATCAAACAAAACCATGGCAGGTATTGTGTTGACAGGAAACGCACTGCAGTCACGATATCCGGGGCATTTTGTGCTTCCTCTTTGGTCACGTGGTTCAGATGACCCTTCCGTGGTTGTTATTTGGGTTGAAATTGTTGCGCTTTGGCGCCGAATTATTGCTTCCGTTGTTCGGCTTTGGGGTCGAGTTCCTTGGCTTGGGGCACCACTTGGCATAGTGCCCTTCTTCTCCACAAGCGTAACAAGTAACGCCTGGGCGATATGTGAACTCCTTGTCCCTTGCATGAAAATTCTTGATTGGGCGTGAGACGCTTGTCGTAGGTTTGGGCGCCCAGTTTTTGAACATCTGTCTTGCTGCGGTGGTTGCGGTGTGTTTAGTCTGGTCCCTCTTCCGCTATGGAAATCTTCTAAGCTGCGTCTCTCATTTTCCAAGGTAATGGCCTTATCCACCAGCGTCTTAAAATCTGGAAATGTGTATGCGACCAATTGGCATTTAAGTGCGGCGTCGGACCGTCTAGGAATTTCTCCATCTTTTGTTTTTCGACATACGCTCCTCGTTGGCGTAGCGAGACATCGTGGTAAATCGACCGTTGTATTCGACACTGTCATTGTCCTTTGCTTGAGGTCATCAAATTCTCTCTTTTGATCTTCATAAGACTCTTAGGAATATGTGCCCCACGAAAACCTTCTTTAAATTCCTCCCATGATATACTATTTTCGTTGGGGTGCATGTGTAGGAAATTTTCCCACCACGATGCGGCTGCTCCAGTGAGATAGTGCGGAGCATAAAGCACTTTCTCAAGGTCCGAACACTGGGCGATAATTAATTTTCTCTCCATGTCTCGAAGCCAGTCCTTGGCTTCAAGAGGTTTGTCAGTGTGAGAAAATGTTTGGGGACGTGTCTTCTGTAGCTCAGATAATTTTGATTGTTGCTGATACTGCCCACGGTGATTTCCCATATTGATGACTTGGTTCATTATTTCCTGATGTTGCAGCTGACTTTGTTCATAAAGACGGCACATTTGGGAAAGTGTTGTTTCACTGTCCTGCTGACTTATGCATCCTGTGTGAAATTGTTGCACTGGGGTGTGCCATAATTTTCCTCTGCCGGAGTTGGCATGGGCTAGCCCAAGGACGAGACATAGTTCACTCTGGGGATATATTTTGAAACACTCATAAGAAAAGAAATTGAGCCGCAAAAATCAATAAATCAAGAAGATGCAAAAAGTTGCAAGTGCTCCAAGATTTTTAAGAAAACGAGTCGATTGCGCACGGAGAAGGACTGTTCATTACATAACTTACACGCAAGCAGTAATTATACAATACGTCACTCAGGATATGCGTACATAAATCCTGACATGTTATTTAGTCTAGTGCACTTCTCCAGATCCTACATGATGCGCAAACACTACTTCTCACAGCCTATTTACATATAAACATACCAAACAAGTCGGTACATCGCAAGGCGGCTAAGCGTACTTAGTCGGAGGCAGTGAGATTTCCCTTGGCCTGCCAAGGGTGAGGAAATAGAGAGGCTGGGGACTCAACCTCCTCTTCAGAGATAGGCTCCAGACGCGAGGCGCCGCAGAGTTGGTGGAGCAGGTGCCTGTCTTGGGACAACTCGAATCTGAGCGGGCACGAGGTGGTGGTGCGAGCAGGCTGGAGTAGGTGCAATGACGTGGTTGAACTCCTCCGTGGTAGGCAGGCGACGAGTAGCAGTGCAAGCGAGGGAGCAAACGATGCTTGATGTGACGAGACGAAAGTCGATGGCGGCGGCGTGTGCAGGAGCTCCCTCCTGTTGGCGGCACAGCCATGGACTGAGTCCATGCGGCAGCTACAAAGTCGCCCACCAGGTTTTCAAGGCTGCCTCCAAAGCCCGGAGATACTCGATGAGCATCTCAAAGCTTCGTCCCGTTCTCCTCTCGGGGCAAGAGAACGCATAGTGGCAGGTGTATGGCACGTGACATGGCAGGTAGCGGTAGCGGCAGGTCTTCATCGAAGGAAGGATATCCACAGACGAAGCTATCGCCTCACGGGCTGCCATCTGCAGTGCATGCTTCTCGGTGGGCATGGCTCTCCCCACGAACCGGTAGCGCTCTACTCGTCCTCTCTTGAATTCCACCGCGGCGTGGTGCATGGTCGACGGTCGTTGACCCTGTCTTTGAGAGAGAGAGAAGACTGGGCGCACATCTGGCCCCATCGCGACTTGGACGATGAAGGAGAGAAGCTTGACGAACCCATCGGGCATGTTGGCGAACATCTGCGACTCACAGTCGTTGCCAGCCATCTACAAAAGTAGGCAAAAGTCCTGAGTAGTCAAATCATAAATTTATGCTGACTGTCAGAAATTGTCTACATTTGTAAAAAAAAATAGCTCTATTATGCTAATAACCGATTAGCGATCGCACCTAGTGGCTTCCTACAGTCAGCCTGGCTCTGGTACCAAGCTTGTCACGACCGATTTTTCAATAAAAATATTTATTGAACAACCGACCTATGAAGTCCAATATGAGGAAAATCCTTCATACCGGTGGACAAAACTTTGATACAATAAGCCAGTAGCATAAAAATATTACAAGGGTCGAACTTAAGATGCCCAAACAATTATTACAAACACGCCGATAATTATACATAGTGGCGGATATAACTCAAAGGTGTGGGGTGGAAATACTACTGACTCGAGATATGAGTGGTTGGCGGAATAACACAGCGGGGTGGTTAATAAGTCTACTACACTGGCGGCTCATCGAGCGTCGAGGTGAGGCTCGATGAATTTATTCGGGTAGCGGAAGCGGATATATCACAATGACTAGTCCAGGGGTCGCACGAGACTGACTGGGATTCCTCTAGGCGTCGGACTCGCTATCGAATTCTTCATCCATGAGATCGCCTTTCACAAGATTCGGCCAAATCAACAAGCCAGGTGAGTACTTTGAAAGTACTCGCAAGACAGTTCGGACAAAAGATATAACAAATGAATGCATGAATGATTCATGATTAAATTTAACAATGCTTAATTAAATCAGTATAGCAAAAATAAATAAGAATGGAATCGGCGGTGGTCCGCTCGAAGACCCAAAGAAAGATAAACTCAAAACCGATCGAGTGTCTGAAGTGACGCCTCGAAGGGTGGAAATAAGTAAACATGCCACAGTCGGGTGTCTGGGCGACACCTCATAAAGGGCTTATATTGAAATAAAAATACATGCGTGCCGTAGTCGGACGTCGGAGCGACATCACAGAAAGGGCTTATAATAAAGGTAAATAATAGTGATGCGTAGTCGGACGTCTGAGCGACATCACAGAAAGGGCTTATGACGAAAATAAATAACAACAATGCCGCAGTCACGTCTGAGCGACATCGCAGAAAGGGCTTATATTGAAAATAAATAACAACAATGCCGCAGTCGGACTTCTGAGCGACATCGCAGAAAGGGCTTATAATGAAAATAAATAACAACAATGCCGCAGTCGGACGTCTGAGCGACATCGCAGAAAGGGCTTATAATGAAAATAAATAACAACAATGCCGCAGTCGGACGTCTGAGCGACATCGCAGAAAGGGCTTACAATGAAAATAAATAACAACAATGCCGCAGTCGGACGTTTGAGCGACATCGCAGAAAGGGCTTATAATGAAAATAAATAACAACAATGCCGCAGTCGGACGTCTGAGCGACATTGCAGAAAGGGCTATAATTCATTATTCTTAACTGACAAGATATAGTGCTCACGGAAAATATTCATCACAAGACAATAAGCGGGTTAGTCCGTTCACGGGAAAGTAAACATTCAATACTCAAATGGTTCTCAGGAGTTTACATCCGAGACTGACACTTGACAAGATGAGATGATCACGGTACTTGGACATGAATAAGATGAATTCAAGAATTTTGACTCTGCAGAGTTTGTACCAAAATTGTCCACAGCCAACGGATTTCCGTAGTCACGAAGGACTAGTTCCGTTTACGGTATTTCAGAGGAAACACAACTAGCTAGTACACACCCATCATACCTCACGTTGCGGGAATCACCCTAGACAGCGTTTAAGAAAAACTTTGAGACGGGAGATCACAATCTCGAATAGCATGGGATCAAATTTATATCTGGCAGCTCTAAGGGGTGCCCCCCTCTCGGTCCCAACCGGAAACACCCATGCCCCCTGACCGGATGAAAGGCTTTAATCCAGGGCCATGGAACCTTCATCCCGGCCTCTCGATTTTGTGTGTACCAGGAAGTGGTTTGCAACCTACTCGGCCGTATCCCTTGTGGGAAACAGGTGGTAGTACAGAAAGGAAGACGGACGGGAAACTTACCGATTTATGTTGACACTGGGTCGACGATATGGCATAATCCTGGCATGCTACAACACTGCCATCTTACCCATACTCATGCCAACTCATGGCCATGCAACAAGTTTCCAGCAACTCACGGATTTACCGAACTCATTTGCCTCAATGCTCACGAGATAAACTATCATCAAAAATGCTCATGAACGTGCCATGATACAAAAATAATGCAAACATGCCCAGACACTCATCATATCAAATGTTCAAACTTTTCTTGCCTGGTTCAGAGTAGTCGGGGTCTAGCTCGGCGAAGTTCGCGGTTCCGTCACCTCCTTCGGTCTCTACAGTAAACAAAATACATGCGCTAACGTAAATACCGTGGGGTACAGAAAGTTGATCCAAATATTTTTCAAATAAATATTACAAAAAACTAGACAGAAAAATAAAGATGACAGAAAAGGAATCAATCAAAAATCATTTTCTGTTTAAAAGTTATAAGAGTTTTGGTCCAAGGACCCATCTGTAATGAAACAGAAAGTTTCCAGGGGGCTCTATGGAAAAGTCCAGGATAACGGTTCGTTTAAAAGAGACAGCTGTGAGGCTGACAGGCGGGCTCCTCCTGTCGGGTTTGAAATTTCAAACGGAGAAAACAGAGCGCGACGGCGCCCGAGAGGTGCGGTGGTCGCCGGCGGCGATCCACGGCGAGGCAAGGTGATCGGGGTGTACCTTCGTGATCAGTGCGCCCTTCCGCGCCTGTGGGTGGTGGCAGAGGTCGTCGGCGAGCACCACGTTGACGGCGGCCCTTGCTCTGGCGGATGGCGGTTCGGACGGTCGTAGATCTCGCCGGAGAGAGCTGCGGGGCCAAAATTGAGGTGGGGGTTATCCTACTAGAGGTGGTACGAGGCTACGGGCGAAAGTAGGGCGGCGGAGGAGTTCTTACCGGAGAGAACGATGCCGGAGCCCGAGGCGGATGGAGGTGGCCCGAGTCAAGGAAGAAAGGCCCCTCGAGGCCCCTCCAGTGGCTAGGCGGGGTCAAGTGAGGTGGTGGAGTCGTGCGGGGGCGAGAGCAGGCTCGGGGGTGCTATATACAGCCGGCCCGAGTCGGTTGGCGTGAACGGATAAGTCCGGCGAGTTGATTACGGCGGCGCTGTGGCTGGACGGTCGGCTTAGGAGCTTGAGCATCACCTAGGTGGAGTAGTGGTGCCATTTTAGGGTCCAGCTCAGCACGGGAGGAAGGTTTACGGCTTGCCCTCGACAGAACGGCCGCACGGCCCGTCGGCGGCACAGAGCGCGCTCTGCGCGTGCCAAGCCACGGCGACGGTGCAGCATGCGTGCGCTGGCAAGGAGGTGGCCACGCGGAGCCACCAGGACGCTTGGGCGGCGCCGAACGGCGTTGCGCCGCAGTTTTGCCCCCTGTCGCCATTACGGTGGTGCAGCCGCCGCGAAGCACACCGGCGCAGGCGGGCCAGGGCGCCACCGACGCCAGGAACATGCCAAGCGCTCGTGTGAAGCTCCGGACAAGAGGGATAGGCTGGTAGCAACGTTCCAAGGGTACTGTGGACTCGTGACTGAAGTTACTGACGGAGATCGACACTGAACTTTCTGAATTTACTGAATATGAACAAAACAGTGCATGCCAGGTGTTCGACAAAATGATTCTGGTATCCAAGGATTTTTCCTTGAGCTGATTTTTGGTGGAGTGGTCTCTCATTGCAACTAGAGGTTGCCTGAATTTTGGTGGAATTTTTGGAGAAGTGTAGATATGAATTTCACCAAATTTGGCAAATCTGGTCCAAACTTGCGATGAGTGAAATTTGAAATATTTGAAAAGAAGAAGAGTGGATCAAGATGGTTACGGGTTGTGGATACCAAGGACTATCCAGGGGTGTGGAGTTGAGGTCAAAAATCAAAAGCATTAGGGTACTTGCTTTACAAATCACCTAGGCTCAAAAGAAAAGACAGAATTATTTTGGGAGGAGAAATAATTGGAATAAAATCCAAAAATGGATTTTATTAGTTTGGACAGAATGTTTGAGTTGTACCAAAGTGGAAGGAGAGATTTTTGGGAAGGTTTTACCATGTGGTGCATGGAAGAATCATGAATGGTTTCAAATATGGGAGAGGATGTAAAACTCCTAGAGTTTCCTTTTGAAAGAAAATAAACTTTAAAAAAATGAATCCTTGAGGAGAGAGCAATCAGAGGAAAAATTTAAAAATCAAACACCAGAGTTGAAGGAGATGCAAAAATAAAATATTTGCTAAAGGGAAAAAAAGCTTTCAGAGAGATTTTTGGAAGGGTTTCGGAGACCTCCTTCAAATCCAACAAAATTTTGAAGAAGACCCAAGGAAATTTTTTTGGAGTGTCACAGTTGGGTCCGGATTGTTATTGCCGGACTCCCCTTCCCATAGTACGGATGGCTTGAACAGCCGTTCCAAAAAGATATTGGGTGGGACGGCATCACGTTTTGCACCGATGCGTGCCAATATATCCGCCGCCTGGTTGTTATCCCGGGCTATATGATGAAATTCGAGCCCTTCGAACCGTCTTGACATTTTAGGACCACATTGCGGTATGCTGCCATTTTCGGATCTTCAGCATCAAAGTCTCCGTTTATTTGAGATATTGCGAGGTTGAATCCTCGCGCACCTCTAGGCGTTGAATGCCCATGGAGATCGCCATCCGGAGGCCGTGCGAAGGGCCTCATATTCGCCGCGTTGTTGGAGTCCGTATACATTATCTGAAGGACGATTGGAATGTTTCCCGGTTGGGGACGTCAGACGACGCCAGCCCCCAGCCGCCAACATTTTGGAGCCGTCAAAGTGCATGGTCCAATTGGAGTATGCGCCCGTACTCTTTAGGGAGTTCGCCGGTCCATTCGCCACGAAGTCGGCAAAACCTGCGACTTGATAGCTCGTCGTGGCTTGTAGGTTATGTCGAATGGAAGGAGCTCTATGGCCCATTTAGCAATCCGGCCCGTCGGCGCGTGATTGTTTATAATGTCATTAAGAGGTACCGGAGGCTACCGTTATCAAACACTCTTGAAAGTAGTGTCGTAGCTTCCGGGATGCCATGAACACCGCGTATGCTATCTTTTGATAATGTGGGTACCGGGACTTGCATGGAGTTAGGACAGTGGACACATAGTAAACCGGTTTTTGAAGAGGGAACCGGTGTCCGTCCGTTTCTCGTTCGACAACGAGCACCGCGCTGACAACTTGATGTGTTGCGGCGATATATAATAGCATTGGTTCGCCCACGTTGGGCGCAGCCAGGACCGGATTTGTTGCCAAAATGGCCTTTATTTCTTCGAGTCCGGCCGTGGCGGCCTCCGTCCACTCGAAGTGTTCGGTGCACCGGAGGAGGCGGTAAAGAGGTAACGCCTTTTCTCCCAAACGGGAAATAAAGCGGCTTAGAGCCGCTACGCATCCCGTCAATTTTTGTATTTGTTTGAGGTCTTTTGGAATATCCAATTGTGACAGAGCTCAGATCTTGGCTAGATTTGCTTCAATTCCTCTACCGTACACAATGAAGCCCAGGAGCTTTCCGGCTGGAACGCCAAAGACGCATTTTTCCGGATTGAGCTTGATGTCATATTCTCGAAGATTGTCGAATGTGAGCCTCATGTCGTCTACTAAAGTTTCGACGTGCTTGGTTTGACGACCACGTCATCTACATATGCTTCCACTGTTTTGCTGATCTGGTTTGCCAGACATGTCTGAATCATGCGTTGATATGTTGCGCCGGCGTTTTTGAGCCCAAAGGGCATTGTGTTGAAGCAGAACGGGCCGTATGGAGTGATGAATGCTGTTGCAGCTTGGTCTGGCTCCGCCATCTTGATTTGGTGGTAGCCAGAGTACAGCGTCGAGGAAGCACAATGAGTCGTGGTCCTGCTGTAGGCGTCAATAATTTGATCAATTCGGGAGGGAAGGGATCCTTTGGGCAAGCCTTATTAAGGTCTTTAAAATCAACACATAGGCGCCAGGATTTATCCTTCTTTGGTACCATCACGGGTTTGCTAGCCAGTCCGGATGTTTTATATCTCTGATGAATCCGGCTTCCAAAAGTTTGGCTAGCTCCTCTCCCATGGCCTGTGTCTTGGGTTCGGAAAAGTGCCAAAGAGCCTGTTTGACTGGCTTGAATCCTTTGAGGATATTTAGGCTGTGCTCGACCAGCCGACGTGGGATTCCTGGCATGTCTGAAGGGTGCCAGGCAAAGATGTCCCAGTTTTCTTGTAGAAATTCTCGAAAAGCGGCGTCTACATCAGGGTTTAATTGTGCCCCAATGGAGGCCGTCTTTGCAGGGTCCGTTGGGTGGACTTGGAATTTGACTATTTTATCCGCTGGTTTAAAAGAAGTGGACTTGGATCTTTTATCAAGTATCACATCATCCATGTTCACCGTGGAGCGCATCGCGGTGAGTTCCTCGGCCGCTAGGGCTTCGGATAGTGCCTCGAGGGCTAGTGCGGCTGTCTTGTTTTCAGCGCGGAGTGCTATGTTCGGATCACTAGCGAGAGTGATGATTCCGTTAGGTCTGGGCATTTTAAGCTTCATGTACCCATAATGGGGTATAGCTTGAAAAATTGTGAATGCCTCTCGTCCTAATAACGCATGATATCCGCTGTTGAATGGGGCCACTTGAAATGTGACCTCCTCGGACCTGTAATTGTCCGGGCGAAATAACACTACGTCGATGTGATTTTTCCTGCAGCATGCTTCCGGCTAGGGATTATTCCTCTAAAGGTTGTGTTGCTTCCCTCAATGCGGTTCCAGTCTATTTCCATTTTTCGGAGGGTTTCCTCATAGATGAGGTTTAGTCCGCTGCCGCCATCCATGAGTACCTTAGTAAGGCGAAAGCCGTCCACTATCGGACTGAGAACTAATGCGGCTGGTGCTCGGGCTGTTCAGAATTTAGGTTCGTCACTGGCATTAAAGGTAATAGCCGTGTCACTCCATGGATTTATTGTTGCTACTTGGTAGACTTCGCAAGGTTATGGAGTGTTCGTTGCATGTTATTTGATGCACGAAAGTCTCGAAGACTATTAACACCGTCTTGGTGTTCTTTGGGCTGGGATTCTGAAGCTAGAAGCTCTTCGCCACTTTGGGCCACCTGCCGTAGTATCCAACATGCTCGAAGGCTATGAGTTGGAGTGGCGCCCTCTGTGCTATGAATTTTGCAGGGTCCGTTTAGCCAACCCTCTAGTACGGTTCCGTAACCTTTAGGGGGTTTTGGTTTTTTGGTATTTGACCCAGGTGCTTGATAATGATGCACCCTTTTATTTCGGACTAGGGATGTATTCGGGGCCGGATTATCCCAAAATTTACTTTCAGTTTTCCAGCGCTCTCCATCGCACAAGATTTTTGTACTATGGTCACCAAGTCAGCAAAGCGTGTAATTTCGCGACGACTTATGGCGTTTAGGATTCCCTTGTCCGTGCAATTATTGCAGAAAATTGGGATTGCGTCTTCCTCTCGGCAGTCCTTTATCTTGTTCATAACCAGGAGGAATCTGGCCCAGTAATGATGTACTGTTTCAACGGGCTCTTGCCGAATTCGAGAGAGATCGCTAATGTTTGGGTGGGCGGGTGGAACTAGATCCGGAACCCCGTCCAATTTAGGACTCGGGGGCCGAGAAGTTTCCGAACTTGGAAGTTTGGATTTTTGAGTGTTATCCAATGAGTCCAACCCGCCACCTGACTTTAAGTTCAGGGCTTGATTGACATCCGTCCCTCCGCGGGAATCCGGCATGGAGGGATCAGGAATCCGGACGTAGCTAGTCCTTAAGGTAGAAGAAGAATCGCCGCATTGTTCCTCTATCACGGCAACATGATGGGTAGCCTGGGGAGAGTTGATCTCTCACAGATCGGTTTTAGGCTCGATCCGGTCGTGATGCATGGCAACTCCCAGGGCGGCGATGCGATCCAAGAGCTCGCTTATGGAGGAGAGCTCGATCGGATCTAACTGTTCGGCAAGTTCCGAACTAACATGGAGATTGGTTTCGATGACTCGAGAGGTCATCGTCGGCGCGGCGGCCGAACTAGCGGTCATGAGAAAACCGCCTAGCCGAAGAGTATGACCAGTAGCCAAGGCTTCTTTGGCGATAATATCGTCTTTAAAGACGAGATGAGGCATCCTACCTGATGGCGACGGCACAGAGGAACTCTCAATGAAAGCACCAATGTCGGTGTCAAAACCAGCGGATCTCGGGTAGGGGGTCCCGAACTGTGCGTCTAGGCGGATGGTAACAAGAGACAAGGGACACGATGTTTTTACCCAGGTTCGGGCCCTCTCGATGGAGGTAATACCCTACTCCAGCTTGATTAATATTGATGATATGGGTAGTACAAGAGTAGATCTACCACGAGATCAAGGAGGCTAAACCCTAGAAGCTAGCCTATGGTATGATTGTTGTCGTGTCCTACGGACTAAAACCCTCCGGTTTATATAGACACCGGATAGGTTAGGGTTACACAGAGTCGGTTACAATGGTAGGAGATCTACATATCCGTATCGCCAAGCTTGCCTTCCACGCCAAGGAAAGTCCCATCCGGACACGGGACGAAGTCTTCAATCTTGTATCTTCATAGTCCAGGAGTCCGGCCAACGGTGATAGTTCGGCTATCCGGACACCCCTTAATCCGGGACTCCCTCAGTGAGGAAGAGCTCATCGTAAGGGGTTACGTTGATGCTAGTTTCCAAACCGACAGAGATGATTGTCGATCACAGTACGGATTCATGTACGTCCTGAATGGAGGAGCAGTGCACTGGATGAGTTCCAAGCAGGATACGGTGGCCGATTCTAACACAGAAGCCGAATCTAACACATTGCGGCTTGTGAAGCTGCAAAGGAAGGTGTTTGGATCCGGTATTTTCTGGATGATCTTGGTATTTTCCCAGCCTCGGTGAAACCGTTGGACCTTTATTGTGATAATTCTGGTGCCATCGCACAAGCCAAGGAGCCGAGGAATCACCACAAGGTCAGACACATATATCAGAAATATCACCTGATACGAAAGATTGTAAAGAATGGTGATGTAGATTTATGCAAGATTCACACAGATGCAAATGTTGCAGATCCGTTGACTAAGCCACTTCCACAACCCAAGCATGAGGGGCATGTTAGAGCTATGGGCATTCGATGTATATTTGATTGACTCTAGTGCAAGTGGGAGACTGTTGGAGATATGCCCTAGAGGCAATCATGTATGATGATATTTCCTTTGTGTCTATGAATAAAGATAGTCCTTGGACATTATCAATGATGTGTATCAGCAACTACGTGACTTGTTTGTGGGACTATGCATTGTATGATGACTGTCCTAAAAGGTCCCTAGTCGAAAGAGCTGTGTGGACGCGCAGCCGACTAGACTAGCATATGACACGGTCGATGGCTTGGTCTCACTAGCCATGGAGCATTGGATGCTAACCGGATAATATGGACTTGGAAAGGTCTGGTCGGATTCGACGTAGTCGGATCCAAGTCGAGATAAGGTCCGAGTCGGACAGACCCAACTATGAGACGCAGCGATATGTCATCTATGAGTCTCTAGTACAACATACGTTCTATGTCCTAAGACCTGAGCTGAAGCATGTACTCGGGATGGTGATAGACTTGCTTTGGGCTGACCAAACGCTACTCCGTGACTAGGTAGTTACAAAGGTAGGTTTCGGGTTTGTCCAGTCCCATGCTGCGAGACATGGTCGAGCAAGATGGGATTTGCCCCTCTGATCAGGAGAGATATACACTGGGCCCCTCGTGTGATCCGACCAGGATAAGCATGGCCATGCGACAAGGATTATGAGATAATCCAGTTTGTGGTCGGTATCACTGGAACGAGAAAGAGGTCGGGCTAGCACAAGGATGACAGTCTTGCCTTGAGCCCGACAACATATATCGTGCGGCAAAGGGAACAAAAGTGTGACACATTGTACAGGTTCGCCTAACTAGCTTCATAGTCTGCTTGGTGGTCGGCACGCCTTGCTAGAGGCCGCTACCAACCGTGCAGGTCGGAGGTGATCCGAACTGTGACTAAGCTGACTTGAACCTAAGGGGTCGCGCGCTTAAGGGAAGGAACCTATGAGGTCGGTTCGTAGGACACTGGTCGGATGTGATCCGAACTGGACTAGGAACGTGACCGAGTAGACTTTGGGCTTTAGGGTCCGTGTGAGGCCCAAGTGTTGAGCCTGCGACGGACGCCTATATAAAGTGGAGGTGCGGCACACTCATGTGGTTGATCGCTTCGGTGCTGTGACTAGGGTTTGCATGTGTTGTGAATAGCCACCTCCACTCGCCGCCGACTGTGTGATCGGACCTAGCAGTCCGCCGCACGGTGTTCCTCCTGCACGCGCGGATACCGTTAGAGGCGGTGCACTTGCGCCGCTCCGGCGAACTCGTACGTGGGATCGGACGACCGGCTGTTCGAGGGAGATCGAACGAGGAGGAGACGATCCACGCGGACGCGCTGCCCCAACTCTTCTTTCGCTGCACGGCACTGCGCGTCTAGTGGTAACAAACTGTGATCCATCTCCCGTAGCATGTTCATGGATGTTCTGCGCGTAGGAAAATTTTAATTTGCTGTCGACGCATCCTACCGTAGAACCCAACAAGCCACTCGTCACGGATGTTATGTTTGAAGGTTGCGAGGGCCTCTGCGTCCGGACAGTCGACTATTTGATTTTTCTTGGTTAGGAACCGTGTCCAGAATTGTCTGGCCGATTCCTCTGGCTGCTGAATTATGTGGCTTAGGTCATCAGCGTCTGGTGGTCGCACATAGGTGCCCTGGAAATTGTCGAGGAATGCGGCTTCCAGGTCCTCCCAACAACCAATTGACTCTGCTGGCAAGCTGTTAAGCCAATGCCGAGCTGGTCCTTTAAGCTTGAGTGGGAGGTATTTGATGGCGTGTAGATCATCACCGCTGGCCATGTGGATATGAAGGAGATAATCCTCGATCCATACCACGGGATATGTTGTGCCATCGTATGATTCTATGTTTGCGGGTTTGAAACCCTCGGGAATTTGATGATCCATTACTTAATTTGTGAAGCATAGTGGGTGTGCGGCGCCTCTATATTGGGCTATATCACGACGTAGCTCAAATGAGCTTTTGTCTACTGTTTTCGGCCCGGCCGGATTTGCAATATCCGGCATGACGGTTATCATCACGTGTCGTGGGGCGCCCACGCGATCCGTAGATCGATCTTGTTTGCCTTGCCTTGTCCTCCAATATATCTTGCAGGTCTGGTGCATTTCCCCATGCCTTGGTACTTTTTGAGCGACGTCGGGGTGTGGCTTGAGTGGAGGGCCGAGAGGCCTCTCTGTCGTGGCCACGAGGTGGACGGTCGGCCGCATCATGCGTTGGTGATGTAGGTTTAGGTGCTTCCTCCTATAATCGGGGTAGCAGCCTGCGCTCTGGGTAGCTCTTGGAGGGGCGTTCGAGTTCGTACTCTTTGGCCGCAAGGACTTCAGTCCATCTGTCGGCTAGCAAGTCTTGGTCAGCTCTAAGCTGTTGCTATTTTTTCTTGAGGCTGCTCGCCGTGGGCATAAGCCTGCGTTTGAAACGCTCTTGTTCAACGGGATCCCCAGGCACGACAAATTCGTCGTAGTCGAGGCTTGCCTCGTCTTCGGAGGGAGGCATGTAATTAACGTCCTCTACCTCTCTGTCTGCCGCTCTCTCATGAGGGCTTGCTTCTCCATCCTCCTGTGCTAAATCCTGCTGGAGGGGGTTGTCTTCGCCACTGTCCGGGGTCTTATTATCTCCCGTGCCGGAATCGTCGTTTTTGCTTTGGCGGGATTTAGAGCGGCGCCGCAGACGCCGGCGCTTAGGCTACTTCTTGGAGGGGTCATCCTCCGTTGTTCCATCGACATTCCCTTCTTTTGGGGTGTCCACCATTTATATGTCGTATGACGATGTGGCCTTCCAGTGCCCTATAGGCGCTGGTTCTTGGTCGGCTCCTGTATCGGCATCCATACCGTCGATATCTTCGGAGTCGAAGTCGAGCATGTCGGTTAAATCATCGACAGTGGTTACGAAGTGGGTGGTGGGTGGGCTTTGAATTTCAGGATCTCCTGATAAAGAGAGAGACTTTAGTGAATTCAGAATGTCGCCGAAGGGCGAGTACTGAAAGATGTCCGTGGCGGTGAACTCCATGATCGGCGCCCAATCGGATTCGATCGGCAGGGGCGCGGAAGGTTCGGAGTCCGGAGAGGAGTCCGACACCTTGGAGTCACGAGTTTCGCAAAGGACAAGGCTGGTGTTCGGCTCGATCGTCATAGAGATTGCAGCCCCCGAGGCGGTGTCCAGCCACCCGTCCTCGATTGGCGCAGTCGGCTCCGAGCTAAGGGTCGGAGCGGACATCAGCGACCTCCGTGGCACCTCGGCGGCAGAGCTAGATCATGCCCATCGTGACAGTGCGGCGCTCGGCTGTGGCTCGAACCCGTCGAAGATCAAGTCTCCGCGGACGTCAGCCGTGTAGTTCAACCTTCCAAATCTGACCTGATGGCCAGGGGGCGAAGCTTCGATCTGCTCCGGATGGTCAAGTTTAATTGCCCGCAGTGCAAAGCCGCCCGAATACGAAGATCTGTCCGGGAGAAAAGTCTCACCCTGGACCGCATCGTTATTGATGATCGGAGGAGCCATCGGGCCTAAAGATGACGACACAGAGGAACTCTCAATGAAAGCACCAATGTCGATGTCAAAACCGGCGGATCTCGGGTAGGGGGTCCCGAACTGTGCGTCTAGGCGGATGGTAATAGGAGACAAGGGACACGATGTTTTTACCCAGGTTCGGGCCCTCTCGATGGAGGTAATACCCTACTCCCGCTTGATTAATATTGATGATATGGGTAGTACAAGAGTAGATCTACCACAAGATCAGAGAGGCTAAACCCTAGAAGCTAGCCTATGGTATGATTGTTGTTCGTCCTACGGACTAAAACCCTCCGGTTTATATAGGCACCGGAGAGGGCTAGGGTTACACAGAGTCGGTTACAATGGGAGGAGATCTTCATATCCGTATCGCCAAGCTTTCCTTCCACGCCAAGGAAAGTCCCATTCAGACACGGGACGAAGTCTTCAATCTTGTATCTTCATAGTCCAGGAGTCTGGCCAAAGGTTATAGGGACACCCCCTAATCCAGGACTCCCTCACTCCTCGTCATGGAGAGCGCCGGGATGATGAAGATGGCCACCGGTGAGGGATCCCCCCTCCGGCAGGGTGCCGGAACAGGGTCCCGATTGGTTTTTGGTGGCTACAGAGGCTTGCGGCTGCGGAACTCCCGATCTAGGTTATGTTCTGGAAGTTTCTGTATATATATAAGAGGTTTTGGCATCGGGAACAAGTCAGGGGGGTCTCCGGGCTGTCCACGAGGTAGGGAGGCGCGCCCCCCACCTTCGTGGGCAGCCTGGGACTCTTCTGGCCCAACTCTTTTACTCCATTGCCTTCTTCTGGTCCAAAAATAAGTTCGGTGAAGTTTCAGGTCAATTGGACTCCGTTTGGTTTTCCTTTTCTGCGATACTCAAAAACAAGGAAAAAACGGAAACTGGCACTGGGCACTAGGTTAATAGTTTAGTCCCAAAAATCATATAAAATAGCATATAAATGCATATAAAACATCCTAGATGGATAATATAATAGCATGGAACAATAAAAAATTATAGATACTTTGGAGACGTATCACCCTCGTCCACCACAGTGTAGGACCTTCACTGACTCCCTCTTCTGCCCCATCGCTGGCCCTTCATACAAGCCCTTGTCCGTCGCAACAGATCTGCCTCACCGAAAGCACTGTACACCGCGCCCGCCGAAGCCTTCGTCCACTGCACCGGACCCGCTCCACGGACGCCATATTCAACTCCACCGGCCCTGCTTTACTGACGCCGCAGCCTCATCAGGTTATTTCGATTTGTACTCCTTAGGTTTTTCTCTTCTTCATCATGCAGCTGTTCACTTACCACATATGAGCTTTCTTGCATGTCGACAGGCGCCGCAACTGAAGCACCAGAGCCGCTTGAGCGACAGCGACAGCCGGCCCAAACTCAACCTCAACACGAGCACCATCGACGATCCTTAGCTATCAAGTATGACAACGATACCCACACGCCGCCGAGAATCAGGTACTATTATCCAACGGCCGGCGCCTACGTTCACTTTCTTAGCATAAGCACCGCACCTTTGAATTTCTTTAGGACATCATTCAATTTTTCATGAGATGCATTATTCGGCTTGCCCCTGTAGGGCCATACTTCTGGCAGTGAACATGTTACATGCGCTAAATTACATACCAGTGCACATATAGTTAATATGCTTTAGTTTTGTCCTAAGTATTACTGTACTTCCTAGATATCACTGCCTACTATTTTACTTCTTGCATGCTATATTTATGATAATGGTGTTGTTCTGATGCCACCTGTTGGTTCCATCAGACTGCTTCATGTTCTCTATGCTTAATTACACATCAACAAACTAGCATGTGGTTCTGCTGCTTTTTGTTCGTTTTGCCCTACATTTTCTGATGCTAGCTATTGCATCACTGCTCTGAGCCTTTGTTCATTACTTTTTTGTGTGTTCTTGATCTTCCCAAGTTGCATGACTAATTTGATGCTTCTATTAATTATGGAGCTGCCAACCCCATCAAGCAAAATATTTGTTCTTTTGGGGATGGCACCTCGAACAAGCATAAAAATAGAGGGAAGCAGATATATTGTCGTGTATTCACACACACACTTCTTTCATTAGTTTAGATGAACCATTGATGATCAATTCAAACCAGTGCATGCGATTAAAATTAATTTTACCTAAATAGAGGGTGCAGAATAAACTACAACAACTAGATTTGCAACCATGGGATGTTGATGATATCTTCAAAGAACATTGCAACAGCAGCGAGGCTTCACAAAGAACATATGGTAAGCCGGTGTGTTTTAGTACATGTGAAATGTAATGCGTGTGGGCTGCTTTCTTGGCTTGTGCCCTCAACCTATAATCCTCTGTAATTACAAATAGTTCAGTTGTTCCGCTTTGTTGTATTGCTTGATTGAATGCTTGTTTGTTACTTGTTACGCTATACCGAAGTTGGCCAATATGTCGCTAAAGGTGCTTGTACTATCATAAAGAAATGCATGCCTAGTTCATTTGAGTCCTTAAATTTTCCTCTGAACTTCATCACAAGACTGTCTTCGTAGTTTATATGAGGCCACACTGTTAAGTTCTTTCTCAGATTATTTCAAATGCTTAGATGCCTTGGCAACTTAAATATAGCGGTGGTATACTCCCTTTCAACTAGGGATGTCAATTGGGTCCCGTTTAATCATGATTAAAGTCCACTAGTGGTATGATAGTTCAAAAGAGTTTTTATTTTTTTATGAAAATGAACTAGGGAGCTAGCAAAAACTAACTAGATGGTACTGGCGGATTTCGTTTATTTGCCACTTACATCTCTAGTTTCATCTAACCATTTTAATCTCTTTTCAGCCGATGCTGCCTCGAACCATTTAAATATAGCTTGCCATGCTCGGCAATAATTCGTATGTCCTTTACCATGTAAGCTTACTGCCTGGATCATGCGATAACCATCTCTTACTTATGTCCAGTGGAAACCTTTCATGATGCCGTTAACACTAGGACACAATGTACAACCCCAGAATCTATTTGTGGAAGCAGTGTGCCATCCACGTTACCAGATGGTAGCAGTTCAGAGGCAACACCGTCGGAGAGCAGTCTGAGCACAGATATTATAGTTCTTGAGGCTCTACTAGAGGCAGAAAGAGATGGTATGTCTGCCATGAATGAGGTAATCTTGATCTTGAAGCTGGAAATCATGCAATTATCTGCACACATTATGCAAGCAACCCAAGAATTGGAGGAAGTAAGAATGTTGCATTTGAAGACGGAGGAGGTCCTGCTGCTTCTCTCAAGCCTGTGGTAATCCAGTTCTTCTTTAGATACCAGTTGAAATTGTCATTAGATTATTGTACTTGCATGTTGTGTCATGTCTCCGAATGGGTTATGTTGTAAGACCCCTATGTTGTCCATGAGTTGTAATGATCCGAATTTTTAGGCAAGATAATCCTCAAGATTACTTGTATGATTCACATAAGGTAAACTGTTTTTCCTGTGAGCATATTGTATTGGATGAAATAACTGGTTGACTCAAAGTGTATCCAACCTACTGAATTCGAAGATCATGGCATTTCTAAATCATAATCATATATAAAGGTGGAATAAATCTTTGTTGTGGTTTTGAATAAATAAATAACAAAACATAGAATTATCTGTGTATATTCATAATCAAATAAAAATTGGATTTGGGTATAGTTGCCAGGGCCCAGGGCAAACGTGAATGCTAATTCTCCCAAGTTTGAACGAAGCGGCTAAACACCCACTATCATTTGTGGGCTGCCCAAAGCAAGTGTTTGCGAGATGGAAATTACTGTCTACCCCTGACACTTGACATCCTTATCAACCGGATTTACACTACTATCAATAGGGGTAGACTAGTAACTTCAATCAGATGTGACACGACGGCCTCTGAGCCCATTCAGACACGGTGGGTGCCCAACCTGGGCGGCAAAACACATTTGATTCAAGGTCGTCCGAAAGACACATGTCTCTCCCTCCATTTCCCCATTCATCCACGGTGGGCGGCAAAACAAACTCTCTTCGTCCAAAATTGATGTAGGCTAATATTTTAAATAGGGGCAGATGTGTAACTTCCCTCAGACGTGACACAACCGCCCTACCTGTCAGCCCCGTTCATACACCGTGGGCGCCAACTGTGGGCGGCAAAACACCCTCTCCTTGCCCGAAATCATCACCGACAAATATTTGGGAGATGCGAGATTACCGTCCTATCCCCAAGTGACGTGATGTCCGCAATTTTAAACGGGGGATAAGTTCGTAACTTTCCTACATTTCAGACAAGCGCGTCCCAAAATTTGAGATCCCCCTCCCCCTCCATTTCCCCATTCATACACCGTCGGTGCCACGAAAACCTCCCCACTGCGGCCAGCCTCCTCCTTCTGCCACCCCATCCTCCACCTTGCCAGAGCCGCTACCCCTACCCCGTCGTCCACTGCAAGAGATGGACGTCTCTCATCCACGGCACCGGACCAGGATCCTTTCATCGCGTCGTCTCGCTTCGTCAGCACCACCGTCCACCTTGCCGTTGCCGCTCCTACGACCGCCTCGTCCACGGCAACAGGATTTATCCCCCGACCCGGCTGTCTGCCGTCTAAAGTCTTCTTCCTGCCACCGACAGCCATCGCACCCGAAGCACCCTCAATGAATCAGCAGGGCCTACACGGCGTCGCAAGAGAGGTGTTACTCTTCCATATGTGCTTAAGTTATTGATCTCAGACGGAAAATAGATCGTAAATTGTTTACTATACTTTTCTTATCCGTACGAAATCGTAGTGGCTAGTTGAAAGCAAACATTGGTTGCGAAGTAGCTTTGTCCGGTTTGCACCTTCAGATCCGCCATGGCACTGCTACGTCTTGAGCTTGCGTTGGTTTTCCCCGAAGAGGAGAGGATGATGCAGCACAGTAGCGTAAGTATTTCCCTCAGTTTTTGAGAACCAAGGTATCAATCCAGTAGGAGGCCACGCACAAGTCCCCTGCACGCACAAAACGCGATAGCTACCGCAACCAACGCGATTAGGGGTTGTCAATCCCTTCACGATCACTTACGTGAGTGAGATCTGATAGAGATAATATTTTTGGTATTTTTGGTATAAAGATGCAAAGTGAAAAGTAAAAGCAAAGCAAGTAAATAAAGTGATGGAGATTGATATGATGAGAATAGACCCGGGGGCCATAGGTTTCACTAGTGGCTTCTCTCAAGGGCATAGATATTCTACGGTGGGTGAACAAATTACTATTGAGCAATTGACAGAATTGAGCATAGTTATGAGTATATCTAGGCGATGATCATGTATATAGGCATCACGCCCGAAACAAGTAGACCGAAACGATTCTGCATCTACTACTATTACTCCACTCATCGACCGCTATCCAGCATGCATCTAGAGTATTAAGTTAAAAACAGAGTAACGCCTTAAGCAAGATGACATGATGTAGAGGAATAAATTCATGCAATATGATAAATACCCATCTTGTTATCCTCGATGGAAAATATACAATACGTGCCTTGCAACCCTTTCTGTCACTGGGTAAGGACACCGCAAGATTGAACCCAAAGCTAATCACTTCTCCCATTGCAAGAACTACCAATCTAGTTGGCCAAACCAAACGGATAATTCGAAGAGACTTGCAAAGATAACTCAATCATACATGAAATAATTCAGAGAAGAATCAAATATTTTCCATAGATAAGTTGGATCATAAAGCCACAATTCATCGGTCTCAACAAACACACCGCAAAAAGAAGATTACATCAAATAGATCTCCACGATAGAGGGGGAGAACATTGTATTGAGATCCAAAAAGAGAGAAGAAGCCATCTAGCTACTAGTTATGGACCCGAAGGTTTGAAGTAAACTACTCACACTTCATCGGAGGGGCTATGGTGTTGATGTAGAAGCCCTCCGTGGTAGATGCCCCCTCCGGCGGAGCTCCAGAACAGGCCCCAAGATGGGATCTCGTGGATACAGGAAGTTGCGGCGGTGGAATTAGGTTTTGGCTCCGTCCTGTTGAAGTACGAGGTATATATAGGAGGAAGGAGTACGTCGGTGGAGCGTCGGGGCCCACGATGCGTGGGGCACGCCTGTGGGAGGGCGTGCCCCCACCCTCGTGACCGCCTCTAGCACTTCTTGGAGTAGGGTCGAAGTCTCCTGGATCACGTTCGGTGAGAAGATCATGTTCCCGAAGGTTTCATTCCGTTTGGACTCCGTTTGATATTCCGTTTCTTCGAAACACTGAAATAGGCAAATAACAGCAATTCTGGGCTGGGCCTCCGGTTAATAGGTTAGTCCCAAAACTAATATAAAAGTGGGAAATAAAGCCCATTATAGTCCAAAACAATGGATAAAGTAGCATGGATATATCAAAAATTATAAATACGTTGGAGACGTATCAGGCATCCCCAAGCTTAATTCCTGCCCGTCCTCGAGTAGGTAAATGATAAAAAAAGAATTTTTGATGCGGAGTGATACTTTGGCATAATTTCAATGTAAATCTTCTTAATCATGGTATGAATATTCAGATCCGAAAGATTCAAGACAAAAGTTCATATTGACATAAAAATAATAATACTTCAAGCATACTAACTAAGCAATTATGTCTTCTCAAAATAACATGGCCAAAGAAAGTTATCCCTACAAAATCATATGGTCTGGCTATGCTCCATCTTCCCCACACAAAGTATTTAAATCATGCACAACCCTGATGACAAGCCAAGCAATTGTTTCGTACTTTAATATTTTCAAAACTTTTTCAATCTTCATGCAATACATGAGCGTGAGCCATGGATATAGCACTATATGTGGAATAGAATGGTGGTTGTGGAGAAGACAAAAGGAGGGAAGATAGTCTCACATCAACTAGGCGTATCAATGGGCTATGGAGATGCCCATCAATAGATATCAATGTGAGTGAGTAGGGATTGCCATGCAACGGATGCACTAGAGCTATAAGTATATGAAAGCTCAACAAAAGAAACTAAGTGGGTGTGCATCCAACTCGCTTGCTCACGAAGACCTAGGGCATTTGAGGAAGCCCATCATTGGAATATACAAGCCAAATTCTATAATGAAAAATTCCCACTAGTATATGAAAGTGACAAAATGAGAGACTCTCTATCATGAAGATCAAGGTGCTACTTTGAAGCACAAGTGTGGTAAAAGGATAGTAACATTGTCCCTTCTCTCTTTTTCTCTCATTTTTTTTTATTTTTTTATTTTTTTTATTTGGGTCGTTTTATCTTCTTTTATGGCCTCTTTTTTTTCGTCCGGAGTCTCATCCCGACTTATGGGGGAATCATAGTCTCCATCATCCTTTCCTCACTTGGACAATGTTCTAATAATGATGATCATCACACTTTTATTTTTCTTACAACTCAACAATTACAACTCGATACTTAGAACAAAATATGACTCTATATGAATGCCTCCGGCGGTGTACCGGGATATGAAATGATTCATGAGTGACATGTATGAAAGAATTATGAACGGTGGCTTTGCCACAAATACAATGTCAACTACATGATCATGCTAAGCAATATGACAATGATGGAGCGTGTCATAATAAACGGAACGGTGGAAAGTTGCATGGCAATATATCTCGGAATGCCTATGGAAATGCCATGATAGGTAGGTATGGTGACTGTTTTGAGGAAGGTATATGGTGGGTGTATGATACCGGTGAAAAGTGCGCGGTATTAGAGAGGCTAGCAATGGTGGAAGGATGGGAAAAGTGCGTATAATCCATGGACTCAACATTAGTCATAAAGAACTCATATACTTATTGCAAAAATCTAGAAGTTATCAAAGCAAAGTACTACGCGCATGCTCCTAGGGGGATAGATTGGTAGGAAAATACCATCGTCATTCCCCGACCGCCACTCATAAGGAAGACAATCAATAAATAAATCATGCTCCGAGTTCATCACATAACAGTTCACCATACGTGCATGCTACGGGAATCACAAACTTCAACACAAGTATTCTTTAAATTCACAACTACTCAACTAGCATGACTCTAATATCACCATCTTCATATCTCAAAACAATTATCAAGCATCAAAATTATCTTAGTATTCAACGCACTCAAAAGAAAGTTTCACATATCTTGAATACCAAGTATATTCACATTAAGCAAATTACCATGCTATTAACGACTCTCAAAATAATCTAAGTGAAGCATGATAGATCAAGTTTCTTTAAAAAAAAGTCCACCACCGTGCTCTAAAAGATCTAAGTGAAGCACTAGAACAAAAAAATTTCACGCTCAAAAGATATAAGTGAAGCACTATGAGCAAAACTATCAAGCTCAAAAGATATAAGTGAAGCACTGCGAGCAAAACTATCAAGCTCAAAAGATATAAGTGAAGCACATAGAGTATTCTATCAAATTTCAAATCATATATGGCTCTCTCAAAAGGTGTGTACAGCAAGGATGATTGTGGTAAACTAACAAGCAAAGACTCAAATAATACAAGACGCTCCAAGCAAAACACATATCATGTTGGTGAATAAAAATATAGCTCCAAGTAAATTACCGATGGAAGTGGATTTAAAGAGGGATGCCTTCCGGGCATCCCCAAGCTTTGACTTTTGGTGTCCTTGGATTATCTTGGGGGTGCCATGGGCATCCCCAAGCTTAGGCTCTTGCCACTCCTTGTTCCATAATCCATCAAAAGAATTCACCCAAAACTTGAAAACTTCACAACACAAAACTCAATAGAAATCTCGTAAGCTCCGTTAGAGAAAGAAAACACAAGACTTCTTTAAGGTACTGTAATGAACTCATTCTTTATTTATATTGGTGTTAAACCTACTTTATTCCAACTTCTCTATGGATTGTAAACTATTTTACTAGCCATAGATTCATCAAAATAAGCAAACTACACACGCAAAACAGAATCTGTCAAAAACAGAACAGTCTGTAGTAATCTGTAACTAACGCAAACTTATGGAATCCAAAAATTTCTACCAAAATTAGAAGACCTGGAAAATTTGTTTATTGATCAGCAGCAATTGGAATCAGTATTTTATCACGTTTTGGTGATTTTTAACAATTCGGGCACTGAGCACAAAGATTCTGGAAATTACAGCAAGATCAAATAACTATCATCCAAGAAGATCCAATAGGTCCAACTTGGCACAAACACTAATTAAAAGATAAAACCACATCTAAACAGGGTCTAGATGGATTATTTATTCCTAAACAGAAGAAAAAATAAAAAAATAAAAATTAAATTGGGTTGCCTCCCAACAAGCGCTATCGTTTAACGCCCCTAGCTAGGGATAAGATTTCAACGATGCTCACATCAAAGACAAGAATTGAAGCACAAAGAGAGCATCATAAGACACGTGACAAACACATCTAAGTCTAACATACTTCCTATGCATAGGCATCTTATGGAAAAACAAATTATCATTGCAAGCAAAAACTAGCATATGCAAGGAAGCAGAAAAGAACAATAGCAATCTCAACATAACGAGAGGTAATTTAGTAACATGAAGATTTCTATAACCATATTTTCCTCTCTCAAAATAATTACATGTGGGATAATAAGAAAATCAATAAAATAGCTATCACATAAAATATTTTCAACATGATCCACATGCATGCAAAGTTGACACTCTTCGGAAATAGTGGGATTAACATTAACTAAAGTCATGACCTCTCCAAACCCACTTTTATCAAAGATTTCATAAGATTGAATTTTCTACAAATATGTGGGATCTAAAGTTGACATTCTTCCAAGCCCACTTTCAATATTATTGCAAACAATATTATCAATCTCATATTCATCATGGGGATTAAATAAATTTTCAAGATCATAAGAAGAATCACCCCAATCATGATCATTGCAACAAGTAGAGGGCATAGCAAAACTAGCATCCCCAAGCTTAGGGTTTTGCATATTTTTAGCACAATTGACATCAATAGAATTTATAGTAAAATCATTGCAATCATGCTTTTTATTCAAAGATCTATCCTGAATCGCTTCATAAAGTACTTCATCAAAAAAATTAGATTCACGAATTTCAGGCAAAACCTCATAAAGATAATCTAGTGCACTCAATTCACTATCAATAGGTTCATCATAATTGGATCTCTTAAATAGATTACCAAGTGGATGAGGATCCATAAACTTTTAGCAAGCGAAGATGCAAGCAAAAATAAGGCACATGGTAACACAAGATTGAATGGAGGAAGGGCGAATAAAACGGCAAGGGTGAAGTGGGGAGAGGAAAACGAGAGGAAAATGGAAAATAATGTAATGCGAGAGATAGGGATTGTGATGGGTACTTGGTGTGTTGACTTTTGTGTAAGCCTCCCCGACAACGGCGCCAGAAATCCTTCTTGCTACGTCTTGAGCTTGCGTTGGTTTTCCCCGAAGAGGAGAGGATGATGCAGCACAGTAGCGTAAGTATTTCCCTTAGTTTTTGAGAACCAAGGTATCAATCCAGTAGGAGGCCACGCGCAAGTCCCTCGTAGACTGCACAAAACGATAGCTACTCGCAACCAACACGATTAGGGGTTGTCAATCCCTTCATGGTCACTTACGAGAGTGAGATCTGATAGAGATAATATTTTTGGTATTTTTGGTATAAATATGCAAAGTGAAAAGTAAAAAGCAAAGCAAGTAAATAAAGTGATGGAGATTGATATGATGAGAATAGACCCGGGGGCCATAGGTTTCACTAGTGGCTTCTCTCAAGAGCATATATATATCCTACGGTGGGTGAACAAATTACTGTTGAGCAATTGACAGAATTGAGCATAATTATGATTATATCTAGGCGACGATCATGTATATAGGCATCACGTCCGAGACAAGTAGACCGAAACGATTCTGCATCTCCTACTATTACTCCACTCATCGACCGCTATCCAACATGCATCTAGAGTATTAAGTTAAAAACAGAGTAACGCGTTAAGCAAGATGACATGATGTAGAGGAATAAATTCATGCAATATGATAAATACCCCATCTTCTTATCCTCGATGGCAACAATACAATACGTGCCTTGCAACCCTTTCTGTCACTGGGTAAAGACACCGCAAGATTGAACCCAAAGCTAAACACTTCTCCCATTGCAAGAACTACCAATCTAGTTGGCCAAACCAAACGGATAATTCGAAGAGACTTGCAAAGATAACTCAACCATAAATAAAATAATTCAGAGAAGAATCAAATATTTTCCATAGATAAGTTGGATCATAAACCCACAATTCATCGATCTCAACAAACACACCGCAAAAAGAAGATTACATCAAATAGATCTCCACGAGAGAGGGGGAGAACATTGTATTGAGATCCAAAAGAGAGAAGAAGCCATCTAGCTACTAGCTATGGACCCGAAGGTCTGAAGTAAACTACTCACACTTCATCGGAGGGGCTATGGTGTTGATGTAGAAGCCCTCCGTGGTAGATGCCCCCTCCGACGGAGCTCCGGAACAGGCCCCAAGATGGGATCTCGTGGATACAGGAAGTTGCGGCGGTGGAATCAGGTTTTTGGCTCCGTCCCTATTGGGGGTACGTAGGTATATATAGGAGGAAGGAGTACGTCGGTGGAGCGTCAGGGGGCCCACGAGGCAGGGGGGCACGCCCAGGGGGGAGGGCGCGCCCCCACCCTCGTGACCGCCTCTGGCACTTCTTGGAGTTGGGTCGAAGTCTCCTGGATCACGTTCGGTGAGGAGATCACGTTCCCGAAGGTTTCATTCCGTTTGGACTGCGTTTGATATTCCGTTTCTTCGAAACACTGAAATAGGCAAAAAACAGCAATTCTGGGTTGGGCCTCCGGTTAATAGGTTAGTCGCAAAAGTAATATAAAAGTGGAAAATAAAGCCCATTATAGTCCAAAACAATGGATAAAGTAGCATGGAGCAATCAAAAATTATAGATACGTTGGAGACGTATCAGGCACCACTACTAGGGAAAACCCTAGTAGTAGCACGGGTTTTGAGGCTATCAGCAGCGTGGGCAGCCGCGCTACCAATAAGGCGCTATAGCTAACTGTTAGTAGTAGCGCGGTCTGTACCCGCACTACTACTATTGACTATATTAGCAGCGCTTTTGCGGAACGCACTACTATTAATTAGCTGTAGCGATTTCCTGGCCCCGCGCTACTGCTATCTCTTTCATCATTTCCTGCCGGCTTCCTACCCCGTTTCAGCTTCAATAAACTGCAATTTCCAGATACTAGGTACTACTAGATATCAATTTCATAAAGCATTATAGGTAGTAGGTAGTACTCCCTCGGTTCCAAATTACTCATCGTGGTTTTAGTTCAAATTTGAACTAAAACCACGACGAGTAATTTGGAACGGAGGGAGTACTAGATAACAATTTCATATATACTCAACATGCATCCTCAAGCAGTACTAGGTGATATCGACGACGATCATCATATGTAGTTCTAGATGATATCGACGACGATCATCATATGTAGTTCTACATGATATCAACGACGATCATCATATGTAGTTCTAGATGATATAGCCACACACACATATGTAGTTCTAGATGATATCAACGATGATCATCATCCTCAAGCCTGGGCGGTGGGTGTTCCTGATAGTAATTAGGATGGCCTCTCCAACATGAAGATTCTTGCCAACGAGGAATCTCTTCCACCCAACCGAGTTTAAGTGTGCGCGACCGTCTGTGTCCATGCGGTAAATATAGGTGGTGACGGAGCCCCTTGCGGTAAGGCCTAGTCCAGATAGGTTCTTTGGCAATTTCTGAATAAGAAAAACATATCAATTAATAAATAGCCTCGCACATACTCCTGCAAATATATTTCTATTAAGTCTATATTTCTACACTATCAAAAGACACAGTACTACGCATTTGTACTAATTAATCATGAATTCTACTAATAAGTATATATGGATTATCTACACTATTAATAGTTCCTTGGATTCTACACTAATAAGCATGTGATCAGACTCTACACTAAAGCATATCATCGACTAGATTCCACAAAGCATATCATTGGAATCTACACTAAGCATATCATCGGATTCAATAAGCATATCATCGGATAATTTGCATTTGTAAGTATAACAATAAAGCATATATATATATATATATATATATATATATATATATATATATATATACATCAAATTACTACAGTCAATATAACATACCATTTCATGCCGATCGATCATGGTACTTGTCAGGCGGGTCACGAATGGCACCCCGACAAAGTCATCACGTGGCGGAATTATGTCCCTTAGGTTGCACACCTCCTCCTCGCTCAGCCTCATTCTTTGAGCTACGATGGCTTCATGAAGTGGGTTCTCATCATCTTCATCGAGTGGGTCCTCATTATCTTCATCATCTTCGTCATCTTCATCATCTTCATCATCTTCCACCAGGTTGAGATAAATGACACCCAGCTTGGGTCTTTCTGCTCTGAAGGAGAAGCTGATCAACTCACCACCAGTAAGACGTATGCGGGCGAGGAAACGGGCCCATCCATCTCCTCCAATCTGCGACGTATTGCGTCCTTTCTCGACCTCCATAGTGTAGAAACCCCCAGGAGCCTCAAATGTCACAGTGTCGCCTGTCAGCTTGTTGAGTTTCAACCTCACATTGCATGGGACGATCTGTGTAAAAAAGCAAAATGACACAATGCAGTAACGCCAACACTAAAAATAAAATAGTTGTTACATTTCATCTAATTTCTTACCGCCGCATGACAAAAACTTCAATTTGGAAGTAGATGCCGAACAGCTTGCCAGTTGCAAGGCTGTTGGCGCACCTTGACTTGCACAGTCGACATAGTGGTGGTGGTGGTGGCACCATTTTCCTAAAGCAATATGAGCAAAGGATTAACGATCCACTTCACAGAAAAAAAACATTAGCATGTGATATTTTTGGTTCTTCCGCGAGAAGCAATTTGATGGACAACTATAATCCTAAGATCTAGTAACATACTAGATGACAAGGTACCACCTACCAAAGCATTTCGGTGGCACCTATTGCCGAAAAAACTTTTCACAAATATCTACCAAATCAGGGTACCACCTACCAAGACATTTCATCTAATTTGGCCCCTGTTGCCTAGGATAATTGATTAAAAACAAGTGGCAAATTTAACTAAATTGGCACCTACAGTTTGCCAAAAAATAACTTATTACAAAAAAAAAAGCATCTACCTATCCATGTACAGAAAAAATAACAATAAAATGGTGCATACTAAATCAACTAGCCTACTAAATCCACTAGCATACTAAATCAACTAAATCAAAATGTTCTAAATCAACTAAATCAACTAGCCTACTAAATCAACTAAATCAAAATGTTCTAAATCAACTAAATCAACTAGCCTACTCAATCAACTAAATCAAAATGTTCTATATCTACAAAATCAACTAGCCTACTAAATCAACTAAATCATATCTACTAAATCAAAATGTTGCATATGAACTAGCCTACTAAATCAAAACGTAGCAGGGAGGAGGGAGAAGGAGGGGTGATACGTCTCCAACGTATCTATAATTTATGAAGTATTCATGCTATTATATTATCTGTTTTGGATGTTTATGGGCTTTACTAAACACTTTTATATTATTTTTGGGACTAACCTATTAACAGGAGGCCTAGCCCAAATTGTTGTTTTCTTGCCTATTTCAATGTTTCGAAGAAAACGAATATCAAACGGAGTCCAAACGGAATGAAACCTTAGTGGGGGTTATTTTTGGAACGGAAGCAATCCAGGAGACTTGGAGTAGACGTCAGGGAAGCTTCGAGGAAGCCACGAGGCAGGGAGGCGCGCTCCCACCCTCGTGGGCCCCTCGTGGCTCCCCTAACCGATTTCTTTCGCCTATATATGTCCATATACCCTAAAAACATCGAGGAACAAAATAGATCGGGAGTTCCGCTGCCGCAATCCTCTGTAGCCACCAAAAACCAATCGGGACCCTATTCCGGCACCCTACCGGAGGGGAATCCCTCACCGGTGGTCGTCTTCATCATTCCGGTGATCTCCATGACGAGGAGGGAGTAGTTCACCCTCGGGGCTGAGGGTATGTACCAGTAGCTATGTGTTTGATCTCTCTCTCTCTCGTGTTCTTGAGATGGTATGATCTTGATGTATCGCGAGCTTTGCTATTATAGTTGGATCTTATGATGTTTCTCCCCCTCTACCTTCTTGTAATGGATTGAGTTTTCCTTTGAAGTTATCTTATTGGATTGAGTCTTTAAGCATTTGAGAACACTTGATGTATGTCTTGCATGTGCTTATCTGTGGTGACAATGGGATATCACGTGATCCACTTGATGTATGTTTTGGTGATCAACTTGCGAGTTCCGCTCGTGAACTTATGCATAGGGGTTGGCACACGTTTTCCTCTTGACTCTCTGGTAGAAACTTTGGGGCACTCTTTGAAGTTCTATGTGTTGGTTGAATAGATGAATCTGAGATTGTTTGATGCATATCGTATAATCATACCCACGGATACTTGAGGTGACATTAGAGTATCTAGGTGACATTAGGGTTTTGATTGATTTGTGTCTTAAGGTGTTATTCTAGTACGAACTCTATGATAGATCGATCCGAAAGAATAACTTTGAGGTGGTTTCGTACCCTACAATAATCTCTTCGTTTGTTCTCTGCTATTAGTGACTTTGGAGTGACTCTTTGTTCCATGTTGAGGGATAGTTATGTGATCCAATTATGTTATTATTGTTGAGAGAACTTGCACTAGTGAAAGTATGAACCCTAGGACTTGTTTCCTAGCATTGCAATATCGTTTATGCTCACTTTTATCGCTTGTTACCTTGCTGTTTTTATATTTTCAGATTACAAAAACCTATATCTACCATCCATATTGTACTTGTATCACCATCTCTTCGCCTAACTAGTGCACCTATACAATTTACCATTGTATTGGGTGTGTTGGGGACACAAGAGACTCTTTGTTATTTGGTTGCATGGTTGCTTGAGAGAGACCATCTTCATCCTATGCCTCCCACGGATTGATAAACCTTAGGTCATCCACTTGACGGAAATTTGCTACTTTCCTACAAACCTCTGCACTTGGAGGCCCAACAACGTCTACAAGAAGAAGGTTGTGTAGTAGACATCAAGCAGTTTATGGCGCCGTTGAAGGGAGGTGAGTGCTTGAAGGTATATCTTTAGATCTTGCAATCAAATCTTTTAGTTTCTTGTTTTATCAGTAGTTTAGTCTATAAAATAAAACTACAAAAAAATGGAATTGAGGCTGCCTCATATGCTTCCTCTTTTTAATATCTTTCATGAGAATAAGGATTCCGATAATTGTGCTCAATTTCTAGAGGAAGAATGCATTAGAATGTTTGGCACTAAATCTTTGAATGATGAGCATGATTGCAATGTTGATAGCATGAACTCTTTGAATATCCATAGTACTAATGATGGTTGCACTAGTCATGATGAAAATGTATCTTATAAGCATGTCAACTTTTGTGGAATACATAGAGCTTGCAAGTACACACCAAATAGGGAAGATGGATTTTTCAAGAGGCATAAGTATTTGGAAACTAAATGGGTGCAAGAAAGGCTAGATGTTTGTGCTGAAAATTTAAAATTTCTTCGCCATACTTGTGAACTTTGCAATGAACATGCTCATTTAAATCTCCAATGCAAATTGTTTCATGATCGTATCGTGTCCAAAAATTGTGATGACTTGATTTCCCTTGCACATCATAATGAACTTAGTTTGCTTTTGGGTTATGAAGAAATGAAACGTATAACTAAGCATATTCCAGAATATAACCTTGAGAAATTCCTCGATATTGATCTAGAAGTAATTTTTATGTATTGTGCAGTGAATTGCATTGAAAATCCTTATATTGCCAATTACATAAAGAAAAGGAAACAAATAGAAGATGAAGAGAATACTAATGAAAGGGAAGAGACTTCCCAATAACCTCCTATTATTTCTTATGATGAATCAGGTAACGAGGAGGAGCCTTCTATCCAACCAATCTCATCAATAAGGAGCTCAAAAAAGAGGGTTAAACCCACACATGATGTGAAGAAGAAAAAGAAAATACGGAGAAACAAAGGTAAAAAGGTATCCCTCCCAAATGATGTTGCTCCTATTACTCATTGTGATGATGATAATTGCTATACTATTGGTTCTATTCATACTATTAATGATGAGAGTGATTATGCTTATGATATGAAAAGGCCCAAGCTTGGGGATGCTATGTTTGATGAGAATGACATGTTTGAGAATATATATTCTGAAATTAATGTTTGTCCCAAGCTTGGGGATGCTATGTTTAATGAACATGATATTTTTAGTCTCCCAAGTTTTGATATGCAAATTTATTATGATGATAGCATGCTTCCTACTTATGATGATTATATTAATGAAAGTGGGTTTGGAAGAGTGTCCACTTTAGGAAGTAATGATCCCACTATTTTGGAGGGTGTTGAATCTTATTGTGATAATTATGAAAGTGGATTTGGAGAGGTCATGACTTCATTTAGTAATGATTCCACTATCTTCGAAGAGGTTTCAATTGATTATGATGAGAACAAAGTTGCTACTTATGATTATTATTGTGATGATACTTATGCTATAAAAGGTAGTGATGATTATATTTATAAAACTTGTCATGATTATGAGTACCCTTTTTCTGAAAATTACTCTTTTAATGTGGAAATAATTTATAGTATTCGAGTCTTTTATGATACTCCCACTATTCCGAAAGAGAAGAATTTTGCTTATGTGGAGAGTAATAAAAATTTCTATGCTTGTAGATCATGAAAAGAATGCTTCATGTGATGGTTATATTGTTGAATTCATTCATGATGCTACTGAAAATTATTATGAGGGAGGAATATATGCTTGTAGGAATTGCAGTAATATCAAGTTTCCTCTCTATGTGCTTAAAGTTTTGAAGTTATGCTTGTTTTGCCTTCCTATGCTAGTTGACTATTTTTCCCATAAGTTGTTTGCTCAAAAAATCCCTATGCATAGGAAGTGGGTTGGACTTAAATGTGCTAGTCATATTCTTCATGATGCTCTCTTTATGTTTCAATACTTATCTTTTATGTGAGCATCATTGAAATCATCATGCCGAGCTAGGGGCGTTAAATGTTAGCGCTTGTTGGGAGGCAACCCAATCTTATTTTTGTTCCTGTTTAGTAATAAATAATCTATCTATCCTCTGGTTAGATGTGGTTTTATGTTTTAATTAGTGTTTGTGCCAAAGTACAACCTTTGGGAAGACTTGGGTGAAGTCTTTATGATCATGCTGTAAAAACAGAAACTTTAGCGCTCACGAGATTAGCTGCCATTTTTTTACTGGAGAGTGCTTTTAGGTTGATTTTTTTGCAGATTATTAATAGAAAAATTCCTCGGGTCCCCAAGTTATTTCAGAATTTTTGGAGTTTCAGAAGTATACGTTTGATACAGATTACAACAGATTGTTCTGTTTTTGACAGATTCTGTTTTCATTGTGTTGTTTGCTTATTTTGACAAATCTATGAGTAGTATCGGAGGTTATGAACCATAGATAAGTTGGAATACAGTAGATATTACACCAATATGAATTTAGAATGAGTTCACAACAGTACCCAAAGTGGTGATTTATTTTCTTATACTAACGGAGCTTACGAGTTTTCTGTTAAGTTTTGTGTTGTGAAGTTTTCAAGTCTTGGGTAAAGATTCGATGGACTATGGAATAAGGAGTGGCAAGAGCCTAAGCTTGGGGATGCCCAAGGCACCCCAAGGCAATATTCAAGGACAACCAAGAGACTAAGCTTGGGGATGCCACGGAAGGCATCCCCTCTTTCGTCTTCGTTCATCGGTAACTTTACTTGGAGTTATATTTTTATTCACCACATGATATGTGTTTTGCTTGGAGAGTCAATTTATTTTGTTTTGCTTGCTGTTATTTAGAACAATGTTTTTCATCTTTTATTTCAATAAAATTGGCATTGATAGCCTTTACTATGCCTATTTTACTAGTCTACATGTTGCTGTTTGAAAACAGAAAGTTTACCGCTGTTGCAAAAATTCCCTAGAAAATTCAGAATGTGATAAAATGTTGAAACCTTTTGCATAATAAGATCTGATAAATTTACTACAGTGGGAATTTTCTTTCATAATTTTTGGAGCTAGGGAAGTATGGATCTTGCTGCATTCTTTACAGACTGTTCTGTTTAGGCAGATTGCTGTTATGTTTGCATTGTTTGCATATGTTTGCTTCTTTAATGATTCTATTTGAGGATAGGACTATTAAATATGCAGAGGCATTTAGTATGCAATGTTGAATAATAATATTAGTGATTTTCTACAGTAGAGTATGATAAGGTTTTTGCATTGGTTTATACTAACTTGTCTCATGAGTCCTTGTTGAGTTTTGTGTGGATGAAGATTTTGAGATTTAGGAAGACCGTGATATGGGAGGAATTAAGGATACACAAAAGCCCGATCTTGGGAGGCCCAAGGCATCCCAAGATAATATTTCAAGAAGTCTCAAGCATCTAAGCTTGGGGATGCCCCGGTTGGCATCCCACCTTTCTTCTTCGACAACTATCGGTTAGTATCGGTTGATCCTAAGTTTTTGCTTCTTCACATGATGTTCGCTATTCTTAGAATGTCATTTTATTTTATTTTGCTAGCTGTTTGAATAAAATATCAAGATCTGAAATTATTAAATGGAGAGTCTTCACATAGCTAAATAATTATTTAACTACTCATTGATCTTCACTTATATCTTTTTGGAGTAGTTTGTCATTTACTCGTGTGCTTCACTTATATCCTATGAGTAAATAGTTGAATGAATTGAATATAATAAATCTGAAATTATATATGTTTCATATGCTTATCCCATGGGGAGTAATGACTTCACATATAATAAGTAGAGGTGGTAAATTTATTGAAGGTTAGCAAACATTGTATTTGTTACTTGAACAATTCATGAAAGAATATTGAGGGAAGAGATATTTCACATATAAATATACTATCTTGGACATCTTTTGTAATTTTGAGCAGTCATTAAAATATGACATGTTAAAAGGTTGATGTTGGACAAGCAAGACAACATAATGGGTTATGTTTTCTTATATCTGAAATAAAGTATATTGTCATGGATCATTCAACATGCTGAGCTTGCCTTTCCCCCTCATGCTAGCCAAATTCTTTGCACCAAGTAGAGATACTACTTGTGCTTCCAAACATCCCTTAAACCAGTATTGCCATGAGAGTCCACCATACCTACCTATGGATTGAGTAAGATCCTTCAAGTAAGTTGTCATCGGTCCATGCAATAAAAATTGCTCTCTAAATATGTATGATCTATTAGTGTGGAGAAAATAAGCTTTATACGATCTTGTGATGTGGAAGCAATAAAAGCGACGGTCTGCATAATAAAGGCCCTATCACAAGTGGCAATATAAAGTGACGTTCTTTTGCATTAAGATTTTGTGCATCCAACTATAGAAGCGCATGACAACCTCTGCTTCCCTCTGCGAAGGGCCTATATTTTATTCTTGTCTTATACCTTATGCAAGAGTCATGGTGATCTTCACCTTTCCTTTTTAAATTTTATCCTTTGGCAAGCACATTGTGTTGGAAAGATCCTGATATATATATATCCAGTTGGATGTAAGGCATCATGAACTATTATTGTTGACATTACCCTTGTGGTAAAAGGTTGGGAGGCGAATCTATAAGCCCCTATCTTTATCTGTGTCTGATTAAAACTTTGAACCCATAAATATCGCGTGAGTGTTAGAAATTGTGAAAGACTAAATGATAGTTGAGTATGTGAAGTTTGCTGAATCAAAGCTCTGACATAGACTCTTCCTGAAAATAAGATGAATTGTAATTGTTTGATGACTAATAACACGGTTTGTTAGTTTTGAAGAAAGTTTATGATCTATACTTTAACATGTGAACAGTTTGTTACTTGATCATGAAAAGTTTTATGAGATGAGCTACTGTTATGACATATGATGATGCTAGAAAAGGTGATTGATATTATCATTGATCAAACTTGTCCACCTGTGTCGTAGTAATGGGCCACGCGTAGGCTAACCCGAGCCCCTGAGCCTTCCAAGACAACGGGGCTGGCAGCGCCCCTCGAGGCGTCAAGACGAGGTCCTTCCTTCTGGTGGCTGGCTGGAGGAATAGCCGGCTGCGTAGACGGCCGAGTTCCAGAAGCCGGCATCAAGACAAGCCAACTCCTAGTGGGCGGCTTCCAGAGAAGCCGGCCCCTAGCGTCGGCCCGTGGCGCCTACGAAGCCTGCGCCCTCACCAAGAAAGACAAGACAGGGAGTGGCTACAGTATATCCCATCCCTCCCTGATCCAGGGATGGGCGTGGCCACAATGCACCGTACCAGCGGAGATCTCCGCCAGGCGCGACACTGTTGCCACTCCACCCCTGACGTCACCACAAGCAGGCGGAGCCCTGCTCCTATGACGGCCTGTCGGTACGGCCCAAGGACGATGGGCCCCACCGATCAGCGAGAGCCCAGAAGACGGCTAGAGCCCCACCAGTCGGATCCGAGGGAGGTCGGTCCCCAGCAGTCGGCCCGCCCCTTCCTCGGGGCCCACTCGCCATTAACCAGATGAGACATGGAGTGACTACAGTAATCGCCCGCCAGGCGGTGGGGCTGTAGCCACGCTCCCCTGACCGAGCCGGCGTCATTAGCGACACGACTACAGTGATCAGCAGCCGACAAGACCCGCGAGCGGCGAAGGCGGCCTGTCGGCTCCGTACTAAACCAGGCGGCGGTCCCCAGCAGCCGGCGGAGAAGCCGGCCACCAGAGAGACTGACAGCCGGGTCCGACACCCGGCCGGATTACTATTGTACCCCTAGGGGGGTAGGCCTATATATACCCCCCAGGGCACCCATGCAAAGGGCTCCCAACATGTTAGAACTAGACCGACCCATAGAGAAAGGAGAGAGCTAGGCTTGCTTTCTTCCACCTCTAGCAAACAGCTCGAGGAGCACCATTGTACTCACTAGTGCCTTAGTGATCACGCAGAGACCCCGCAGAGCAGGACTAGGGGTGTTATCTCCTAGGAGAGCCCCGAACCTGGGCAAAGTGCGCCGGCGTTCATGTCTACACCTTATCCCGCTTCCAGGCACCGGCGACATTCTACTCGCTCCCACCATGATAAGCCATCCATTGGCATATGTCGCACCCAACCCCCGACATTTGGCGCCCACCGTGGGGCGAGGTGCACCATCGTCCGGAGACCTGTTCTGGACGGGAATCCTTTTCCTCCCTGGCGAGCGCAGCCAGGCCGGCACGCCAGACGGAGTCTGCGCTGACGTGCTGCATGGCGGAGGTCGCCTGCGTGGCAAGTTGCCTCGCCAATCTTGTTGGCGAGATTCGCCTCTCTGACGAGCCCGCGTCTGACACGGGCACCGAAGGCCCTGAGAGCCGCCTCGCGAGCCTCCTCGATCAGCTCCATGTCACCAGCGAGCCTGCTATGGACTTGGAGTCCGTAGGCTCCACCGACCCGATTCTCTTCGACTTCGACACTGCGTCGCTTGATGCGTTCCCCACCAACGTGGTGGTCTACGACGAGCCGCCTCCTCGCACGGAGAGCGGCGGAAGCACCGTCACGGAGGTGCTTGTCATCGGTCACAACAATCACTTCGGCGGAGGTGCTCATGACCCGCTCGATGCAGCACTGCAAGACCTGACGGCGCCCATTCCAGAAGACGCCGATGCCGAGATGCTGGAAGCACGCCGCGCCCAGCTAGTCGAGAGCGCCAAGAAGCTGGCCAACATGAGACTCCTATCGGAGGCCTACTAGCGCGAGATGGACCGCGCTGTGGGTGGCACGCCGGCTCCTGGTGGGCCTAGCCGCATCAGCACAGTCCAGCAACGTGGCGCGGCCATCACTAGCCTATTCGGGGTAGATCGCCCCGTCTACGCCACGCCCGCGGAAAACATACGAGCTGCCCAGGCGGCAGCAGAAGAGTTGGACAAGTTTGAGGGCGAAGAGCGTCGCCAGATGGCGGAGCGCGTCCAGTGACTCCTCGACGCGGCTGCTGAGCAACACAAGGCCGGCTGCCATACTGAGGCTCCCAACCGGCAGAATGACGATCCGCCTCCCCGCCGAGCTCAAGGCGCGACATCCCGGACGCCGAATGGTGGCGTCCGCGGAAGAAGAGACAAGGAGCCGGCTGCCAGCTGTAGCCGGACTCGCCTCACATCGAGCGCGACCAAGACGGCCGCCCAAGAGAAGAAGAACGATGGGATGATTGTCCGCCTCCTCCCCCTCGCAGGGAAAGGCGCGTCTCCCCGCCACCTGTTGAACACCCGACACTCGGCGACCGCCTTGGCCGCCGAGAAGGAGTCAGAGAGAATGATGCCCGCCACCGGATCGACCGTCTCAACCGATCCGTGGCGCTAGAAGAAGAAGATGAGCTGGGTCCGCCTTGTTTTGGCCCCCGCATTCGAGATGAGCCCTTCCCCAAAGGGTTGACGCTCCCGAGAGACACGCCCAAATACAATGGCTCCGTGAAGCCGGATGACTGGCTGGTCGACTACCCCACAAACGTCAGCATCGCGAACGGCAACAAGCGCGTTTCCGTGAAGTATGTTCCGCTCATGCTCCAGGGCACGGCCCGGACATGGCTGAACAGCCTGAAACCCCACAGCATCAACAGCTGGGTCGATTTCACCGAAGCCTTCATCCACAACTTCACCAACACATACAAGCGGCCGACAAAGCCTCGGCTGATCTTGTGTGTCCATGGCCCCAACGAGTCGACTCGTGACTACCTCACACGCTGGGCCGAGCTCCGCAACTCTTGCAAAGGCGTGCACGAGGTGCAGGCCATCGAGTATTTCACCGCCGAGTGCCGAGAGGGCACCCTTCTCAAGCACAGGCTTCTCTGCGACGAGCCGGCGACCCTCGACGAGCTGCTGATCATAGCAGATAAATACGCCACGGCCGACTCCTCCATGAAGGCAGAGATCCAAGTTGATGCGTCTGGCAAAGTGGCTCCTCCAGCTCCTCGGGCCCCGGCTGGTGACACCAGTCGGCGTCAGCAACCCAACGACAACAAACGCAAGGCCGCGCAGCCGGCTTCTACAAGCCGGCAGGTGGCGACAGTCGAAGACCAGCAGCCGGAAGGGCAGCCTCCATCCAAGCGCCAGAAGGGCGGCAAGCCCAATTGGCTGCCCGCTTTCTCGTATGAGCAGACCCTTGATGCGCCCTACAAGTTCCACAGGTGGTGTGAAGCTGTCCAACCACTCCACTCGAAAGTGCCATTGGCTCACCAGGATCGCCAAGGGTCACGGCCTTCTGCCTCCTCCGCCTGCTGGGCAGCCGCCTCCTCCTCCCCCCCCCCCAGCAGCCGGCGGTTCGACCAAGCGGAGCCATACAAGATGAGTATCCTGAAGAGCACGGAGCTTATGTCATGTTCACCAGTGTGGCCGACGATAAGCATAGCAGACGACAATGACAACAAGAAGTGAATGCGGTGGCATCAGAGACCCCCGAGTTCATGCATTGGTCCGAGAAGCCCATCAGCTGGAGCAGAGCCAACCACCCAGAAGTATGCCCAATCCCGACTCCTATGCCCTGGTTCTGGATGCCACTTTTGCCATAGAGAGGCGAGCTGCTCGTTTTTCCCGAGTTCTGATAGATGGCGGCAGCAGCATCAACATCCTGTACAAGGATACCATGGAGAAGTTAGGAATCAAACAAAGGCAACTTCAGCTCAGTCGAACTGTATTCCACGACATAGTCCCTGGCCTTTCCTGATCACCAATTGGCAAGATCCAGATAGACGTCCTCTTTGGAGACAAAGATCACTTTCGCCGAGAGCCAGTCTGGTTTGAAGTGGTGGACCTTGAGAGCCCATACCATGCACTACTTGGCTGGCCTGCCCTGGCCGAGTTCATGGCGGTCCCCCACTATGCTTACCTCAAGATGAAGATGCCAAGTTCCAAGGGAATTCTGACCATGGCGGGGGATTACAAGAAGTCGTCCGCTTGTGCAGCAGATAGCAGCCGGCTGGCCGAGTCCCTTATGATCGCGGCTCCTTGATCGAGTTGTGGCGATGGCAGGCAAGCAGCCGGAAATGTCACCCAACCCAAGGAGTCAGAAGCCGAGGGCTTGTTCAAGCCGGCCAGAGAGACAAAGAAGATACCCTTGGACCCGGAGCACTTGGAGAGGTACGCTGTCATAGGTGCAAACCTTAACAGCAAATAGGAAGGCGAGCTCGTCGATTTCCTCCATGAGAATTGGGACATCTTTGCATGGTCACCTAACGACACGCCGGGTGTTCCGACGAATTTCGCCGAGCACAAGTTACATGTCCGGTCTGATGCCAAGCCAGTCAGGCAGCCCTTGCGCCGCCTGTCAGAAGAGAAGAGAAGAGTCGTTGGAGAAGAGATAGCCCGGCTGCTGGCAGCCGGCTTCATCATGGAAGTGTTCTTTCCAGAGTGGCTGGCCAACCCAGTCCTTGTGCTGAAGAAAAACAAGCAGTGGCGCATGTGTATTGATTACACCAGCGTCAACAAAGCCTGCCCCAAAGACCCATTTGCTTTGCCGAGAATTGACCAAGTGATAGACTCCACAGCCGGATGCGAGTTGTTGAGTTTTTTGGACGCATACTCAGGGTATCACCAGATCAAGTTGAACCCGACCGACAGGCTGAAGACCGCCTTCATCACACCATTTGGAGCCTTCTGCTACTTGACCATGACATTCGGCTTGAGGAATGCCGGCGCCACGTTTCAACGTTGCATGCAGAAGTGCCTCCTCAAGCAACTCGGCACGAACGCCCACGTTTATGTGGATGATGTTGTGGTGAAGACGGAGAAGCGTGGAATGCTGCTAGAAGACATCAAGGAGACCTTTGAGAACTTGCGCCGATTTCAAATCAAGCTCAACCCGGAGAAATGCGTCTTCGGAGTACCAGCCGGCTAGCTTCTTGGCTTCCTGGTCTCAGAGCGCGGCATAGAGTGCAACCCTGTGAAGATCAAGGCCATCGAGAGGATGGAAGTGCCCACCCGTCTGCTCGACGTACAAAAGTTCACCGGCTGCTTGGCGTCCATCAGCCGTTTCATCAGTCGGCTGGGAGAGAAGGCTCTTCCCCTGTACCAGCTCATGAAGAAGACCTCTTTTTTCGAGTGGAATGACAAGGCAGATGAAGATTTTTTCCAGCTCAAGAAGATGTTGACTACTCCACCTGTCCTGGCGGCTACGACTCCTAAGGAGCCCATGCTCCTCTACATTGCCGCCACCAGCCGGGTGGTCAACACAGTCATAGTGGTAGAGCGCAAGGAGGAAGGCAAGGCACTATCAGTCCAGAGACCGGTGTATTACCTGAGTGAAGTGCTGTCAGCCTCCAAGCAAAACTACCCCCACTATCAGAAGAAGTGCTACGGCATGCACTTTTCCGCCAAGAAATTGAAGCCGTATTTTCAAGAGCACCCAATCACTGTTATCTGCACTGCTCCGCTTGCCGAGATCATTGGAAGCTGGGATGCCTCAGGCCGAGTGGCCAAATGGGCCATAGAGTTAGCCCCCTACACCATCTACTACCAGCCCCGCACCGCCATCAAGTCACAAGCACTGGCCGACTTCCTCGTCGATTTTGAGACCCGATACACCGCCACTGGGACTCCACCCATTGGCGGATGCGTTTTGATGGTTCCAAGATGCGCACCGGTTTGGGAGCCAGCATCGTCCTCACATCTCCCAAAGGCGACAAGCTCAGATATGTGCTGCAAATCCATTTTGCCACCTCCAACAACGTCGCTGAATACAAAGCACTTATTCACGGACTCCGCCTTGCCAAAGAACTCGGCATTCGCCGGATCCTGTGCTATGGTGACTCTGACTTGGTGGTCCAGCAGTCGTCGGGTGACTGGGACGCCAAAGATGCAAACATGGTGAGCTACCGCTTCCTCGTACAGCAACAAAGTGGATACTTTGAAGGGTGCGAGTTTCTCCATGTGCCAAGGAATGACAATGAGCAACCAGATGCCTTGGCACGAATCGGCTCCACCCGTCAAGCAATACCAACCAGCGTCGCCCTACAACGCCTCCTCGAGCCGTCTATCAAGCCATCGCCAGAGTCGGATTCCATCTTTGTGCCGGCTCCTCCTGAAGCAGCCGGATCCGACTTGAGGACCCCAGTAGCCGGCACGAGGAATCCGGCAGGCGACCCGGGGACTGCAACAGCCGCACCCGGCCCGGGGAATTCAAAACCCGGCTCGAGAACTGCAGCAGTCGGCCCGGGGACTTCATCGACTCAGCGAGCGGCAGCTGACTCCAACCTGCCGCCTCCCGGCCCAACTGCCCTCGTGCAAGTAGCAGTCTTAGCGATCAAAGAAATCGCAGCGCCTTCATGGGACAAGCCCATCCTCAACTTCCTGGTAAACAAAGAGCTGCCGACTGATGAGATCTCGGCCGGGCAGCAGCATACACCATAGTCAACAGAGAGCTTGTGAGGCGCAGTGTCACTGGTGTCTACCAGCACTGCGTAGAGCCGGAGCAAGGCCAAGCAATCCTCAAAGATATCCATCAAGGCGAGTGTAGTCATCACGCGGCTTCAAGAGCACTCGTGGCCAAAGCTTTTCGCCATGGTTTTTTCTGGCCGACTGCTTTAGAAGACACCAAAGACTTGGTCCAGAAATGCAAAGGGTGCCAGAAGTTCCGCTCCAAGCCACATCAGCCGGCTTCTGCACTCAAGACTATCCCCATTGCCTGGCCCTTTGCTGTCTGGGGCCTGGTCATGGTGGGACCATTCAAAACAGCATGAAGTGGCATGACTCATCTGCTTGTTGCAGCGGACAAGTTCACCAAGTGGATAGAAGCAAAACCAATCAAGAAATTGGATGGTCCGACTGCCGTGACTTTCATCTCCGACATCACCATCCGGTATGGCATACCGCACAACATCATCACCGACAATGGCACGAACTTTGCCAAAGGCGCCTTGGCCCGTTTCTACGCGACGCAGGGCATTTGACTGGACTTTGTGTCCGTTGCCCATCCGCAGTCAAACGGCCCGGTGGAGCGAGCAAACGGCCTCATTTTGTCCGGCATCAAGCCACGACTGGTTGAGCCTCTTGAGCGTTCAGCCAGCTACGGGCTCGACGAGCTGCCAGCCGTCCTCTGGAGCCTGCGCAAAACTCCAAACAAGTCAACCGGATTCACGCCTTTCTTCCTCGTCTACGGTGCCGAAGCCGTCATCCCGACGGACGTAGAATTTGACTCTCCTCGAGTCACCACGTACACCGAAGAGGAGGCAGAAGAAGCGCGACAAGACGGCGTCGATCTGCTGGAAGAGGGCCGGCTGTTGGCACTTAGCTGGTCCAGCATCTTCGAGCAGAGCCTGCACCGATACTACAACCGGAAGGTCAAGCCGAGATCTTTCCAAGAGGGAGACCTTGTGCTCCGGCTGATCCAGCGAACAGCCGGCCAGCACAAGCTCTCAGCGCCTTGGGAAGGCCCCTTCATCATTAGCAAGGTGTTGGGCAACGACTCCTACTACCTGATCGACGCTCAGAAGCCTCGAGCGCGCAAGAGGGACGACTCTGGCAAGGAGACGGAGCAGCCATGGAATGCAAATCTCCTCCGAAGATTTTACAGTTAATGCAGTATGTGCCACACTACCTTTTGTATTAAAGTACGAAGACTCCGGGTCCCCCGAGAAGAACACGAGGACTACCCTCTTTTATCTATATGATAAGAATTATGCCTATGAATGTATCATTTCCTTTATGCCGCTTGGCACCGGGTCCGGCCAGTCGGCCCGGGGACTCGCTGCCTTATACTATGAAATGATTCCTGCAGCCGGACAAGTAATGCGTTGGCACTTAAGCTGTCTCCTGCCAAAGCCGTAGCTCGGAGCGACTGTCTGGTGGGAAGGAGTAAGGCAGAATGGGCGCCCACATGAAAAATGGCTAAGGACCCAAAGCTTGTGCATAGTTTAAGCCGACTTCCCGCCTTCTACGACCGGCTGTTGAGCAGCCGGCCGGCCGGCTTCTACTTAACTTGCTAAAACATTCTAAATCGGCTAAGTACTTGCCTTCCCGAAAGTAGCTAAGTACTTGACCCAGCCACAGTCCGCAGAGCGGCTGTTCGGCTGGCAAGACGACAACTAAGGGAGGGTGGCAAAGGAAAAAGCCAAAAGAGCAGAAAGCAAGGTAAGATAGAACTCGAAAACATATTTTACATAGCAAAATGCCCTTGACTGATATTCAACGGAAGTTTGAGATACACCCTGCGGGTGGAATTGTGCAAAATTAACAAGTTCGTCGAGACTGATAGGCCGGTAAAGCAAAAGATAAATTGGCGGCCTAGGGAGCGGCAGACGGGTTCGGTGGATTGGAGGAGTCGGTGGCGCCGGTTGGTGGAGCGGCCGGCTGGTCAGGTCAGTCTCCGCTTGGTCGCCTCCAGTGGTAGCCGGCTCGCTTGGGCATGGCTCGTTGCTGGAGGCGCGGTCGAGCTGAGGCTGGCCGTCCGCTTCGACCTATGGCGCCTCCTCTTTGCCTTCCTCCTCCTCCTCGCCTTCTTCCTCGCCGCTGGAGTCGATCACCTCGGCCGAGTCCTCGCCGTCCTCCAGGTTCAGCCCGGACCATTCTGGTGGCGCCTCGGCGCCGTTCTTGAGAAGCTCCGCCTGCTCCGCCAGTTGCGCGACCAGCCGGTCACGCTGTTCAGCCAGCTTGCCGCACTCCTCCTCCTTAGCGCGCATCATGGTGTTGGCTTCGCCCAGTTGCTGCCGCAAGACGGCGTTGGCCTCCGCAGAAGAAAAGAAGAAGGGAAAGGCGTTAGTAACCAGCAGAAAGAAGAATAGTTGCCGAGGAGATCCGGCCCGACTGCTCAGCAGTCGGCCCGAATCTAGGGGACTACAGCCCGCAGGTGCGCCAGCGCGCCCCCGTAGAGAAAGAAGAGGACTTACTTCGGCTCTCCGACAAGTCGACAGCACGTTGATCCAACTCCTGGACTTTGGAGTTGAAGGCGGCCGCACGGAGGTTATGATAATCCTGCAGCAAGGATATCAGTGCTCAGAGCCTGCTAATTAAAGTTTCGAGCCGCCTGCTCAGCAGCCGACCCGGAACTCGGGGACTAACCCACTGGGTGCGCTGACGCGCCCCCACAAAGCAATACAAGAGTTAAAAACGAAGAAGCAAGAGGCATACCTGGATGGCCTCTCGTGATTCCAGGAACGTCTTGTTGCAGTGCTTGATAGCGTCGGCCTCGGTGCGGAGTTTGGCTTGAACATCCAGGATCGCCTTGTTCAAACGGCCCGTCCCGCCTCCCCGCACCCACCCAGTGGGCGTGGCGCTGGTCGCCTAGGTGTCCGGGATCGAGGAGCTTGCAGTGCCGGTCTCCAGCGGGCGTGGCGCCGAAGCCGCCTTTGCAAGTCGGTGGCGCATCGGTGTGCAGATCTCAGGAGTCGGGCCCGTCACCACCTCGTTTCCGTTGGCGCACCGGCGGGTCCACCGCTGCTCGCCTTGCGCTTTCCCGGACGGCGGCGGTGGAGGCACAATCATGTCCGGCATGGCGACGTCGTTGCTGTCCCTCTCCATGATCGGGTGCTCGTTGCCGGCTTCCCCAGTCTGCGCCACGAACTCCGGTGGTGGCGGCGCAGAGTTCAGGGGAGTGACGAACACCACGGACTGGTGGCGGGCGGCCTCCTTGGCCTTCTTCTTCGCCGCGTCGGCTGCCTTGGCCTCCGCCGGTTTCTTCAGGGCGGCGGCCTCCACCTTCTCCGCTTCCGTCTTCTCCAAGCGGGCGGCTTCCTGCTCCTCGTGCGCTTCCCGCGCGTTCTGCTCCATCGCCTCCCGGAGGTCGGCGGCATGATCAATCCGCCGAGTGGTGGTGGAAGTCTCCGCCGACCACATGATGGAGGCGGCGGCTGATACGTCTCCAACGTATCTATAATTTTTAATTGCTCCATGCTATATTATCTATTGTTTTGGACCATATTGGGCTTTATTTTCCACTTTTATATTACTTTTGGGACTAACCTATTAACCCGAGGCCCAACCCAGAATTGCTGTTTTTTGCCTATTTCAGTGTTTCGAAGAAACGGAATATCAAACGGAGTCCAAACGGAATGAAATCTTCGAGAATGTGATTTTCTCATCAGATATGATCCAGGAGACTTGGACTTTCGGTCAAGAAAGGAAGGAGGAGGCCACGAGGATGGAGGGCGCCCCACCTAGGGCGCGCCCCCTGCCTCGTGGGCCCCCCGAAGCTCCACCGACGTACTCCTTCCTCCTATATATACCTACGTACCCCCAACAGATCAGATACGGAGCCAAAAACCTAATTCCACCGCCCAACTTCCTGTATCCACGAGATCCCATCTTGGGGCCTGTTCTAGAGCTCCGCCGGAAGGGGAATCCACCATGGAGGGCTTCTACATCATCATCATAGCCTCTCCGATGAAGTGTGAGTAGTTTACTTCAGACCTTTGGGTCCATAGTTAGTAGCTAGATGGCTTCTTCTCTCCTTTTGGATCTCAATACAATGTTCTCCCCCTCTCTCGTGGAGATCTATTCGATGTAATATTCTTTTTGCGATGTGTTTGTTGAGACCGATGAATTGTGGGTTTATGATCAAGATTATCTATGAGCAATATTTGAATCTTCTCTAAATTCTTTTATGTATGATTGGTTATCTTTGCAAGTCTCTTCGAATTATCCGTTTGGTTTGGCCAACTAGATTGGTAGTTCTTGCAATGGGAGAAGTGCTTAGCTGTGGGTTCAATCTCGCGGTGTCCATTCCCAGTGACAGTAGGGGCAGCAAGGCACGTATTGTATTGTTGCCATCGAGGATAACGAGATGGGGTTTTTTATCATATTGCATGAATTTATCCCTCTACATCATGTCATCTTGGTTAAGGCGTTACTCTGTTTTCATTAACTTAATACTCTAGATGCATGCTGGATAGCGGTCGATGAGTGGAGTAATAGTAGTAGATGCAGGCAGGAGTCGGTCTACTTGTCTCTAACGTGATGCCTATATACGTGATCATACCTAGATACTCTCATAACTATGCTCAATTCTGTCAATTGCTCAACAGTAATTCGTTCAGCCACCGTAAAATACTTATGCTCTTGAGAGAAGCCACTAGTGAAATCTATGGCCCCCGGGTCTATTCTCATCATATTAATCTTCCTACGCTTTATTATTGCTTTGCTTTTTACTTTGCCTTTTATTTTACTTTGCATCTTTATACCAAAAATACCAAAAATATTATTTATCATCTCTATCAGATCTCACTCTCGTAAGTGACCGTGAAGGGATTGACAACCCCTTATCGCGTTGGTTGCGAGGAGTTATTTGCTTTGGGCAGGTACGAGGGACTCGCGCATAGCCTCCAACTGGATTGATAACTTGGTTCTCAAAAACTGAGGGAAATATTTACGCTACTCTGCTGCATCATCCTCTCCTCTTCGGGGCAAACCAACGCAAGCTCAAGACGTAGCAAGAAGGATTTCTGGCGCCGTTGCCGGGGAGTCTACGCAAAAGTCAACATACCAAGTACCCATCACAATTCCTTATCTCCCGCATTACATTATTTGCCATTTTCCTCTCCCCCACTTCACCCTTGCTGTTTTATTCGCCCTCTCTTTTCGTTTGCCTTGATGTCTTACTTGGCTCGTTTTCTCGTTTGGTTGAAATAGTTGAGTATTTATTCCTAAATAGAGAAGCCAATATCTATGGATCCTCATCCGCTTGCCAATCTTTTTAAGAGATCCAATTATGATGAACCAATTCCTAGTGATTTGGATGCACTAGATTATCTTTATAAGGTTTTGCCTGAAATCCGTGAAGTGACTCGGGATAGATATATGAATAAAAAGCATGATTGCAATGATTTTATTATAAATTATGTTGATGTCAATTTTGCTAATAAGATGCAAAACCCTAAGCTTGGGGATGCTAGTTTTTCTATGTCTACTACTTGTTGCAATGATCATGATTGGGGTGATTCTTCTTATGATCTTGAAAATTTATTTAAGCCCCATGATGAATATGAGATTGATAATATTGTTTGCAATAATATTGAAAGTGGGTTCGGAAGAGTGTCAACTTTAGATCACACATATTTGGAGAATGTTCAATCTTATGAAGTTTTTGATAAAAGTGGGTTTGGAGAGGTCATGACTTTAGTTAATGATAATCCCACTATTTTGGAAGAGTGTCAACTTGGCATGCATGCTGATCGTGTTGAGAATATAATTTGTGATAGATATTTTTTTGAACTTGCCTATGATCCTACATGTAATTATTATGAGAGAGGAAAATATGGTTATAGAAATTTTCATGTTAATAAATTACCTCTCGTTATGTTGAGATTGCTATTGTCCTTTTCCGCTTCCTTGCATATGCTAGTTTTTGCTTGCTATGATAATTTGTTTTTATATAAGATGCCTATGAATAGGAAGTATGTTAGACTTAGATGTGTTTGTCACGTGTTTTACGATGCTCTCTTTGTGCTTCAATTCTTGTCTTTCATGTGAGCATCATTAAAATTATCAATGCCTAGCTAAAAGGCTTTAAAGAAAAGCGCTTGTTGGGAGACAACCCGATATTTTTCTTGCTGTTATTAAATAAATAATCCATCTACCTTCTGTTTAGATATGGTTTTATGTTTTAATTAGTGACTGTGCCAAGTTAAACCTATAGGATCTTCTTGGATGATAGTTATTTGATCTTGCTGTAATTTCCAGAAACTTTCTGTTCACGAAAACAATTGTTAAAAATCACCAGAAAGTGATAAAATAGTTATTCCAATTTCTGCTGATCAATACACAAATTTCCTAGGTCTTTCTATTTTGGCTGAATTTTTAGAGTTCCAGAAGTTTGCGTTAGTTACAGATTACTACAGACTGTTCTTTTGACAGATTCAGTTTTTCGTGTGTTGTTTGCTTATTTTGATAAATCTATGGCTAGTAAAATAGTTTATAATCCATAGATAAGTTGGAATACAGTAGGTTTAACACAAATATAAATAAATAATGATTTCATTACAGTACCTTGAAGTGGTCTTTTGTTTTCTTTCGCTAACGGAGCTCACGAGTTTTCTGTTGAGTTTTGTGTTGTGAAGTTTCCAAGTTTTGGGTGAAATCTTTTGATGGATTATGGAACAAGGAGTGGCAAGAGCCTAAGCTTGGGGATGCCCATGGCACCCCCAAGATAATCTAAGTACACCAAAAAGTCAAAGCTTGGGGATGGCCCCCGGAAGGCATCCCCTTTTTCGTCCACTTCCATCTGTAACTTTACTTGGAGCTATATTTTTATTCACCACATGATATGTGTTTTGCTTGGAGCGTATTTTATTATTTGCGTCTTTGCTTGTTAGTTCACCACAATCATCCATGCTGTACACACCTTTTGAGAGAGCCATACATGAATTGGAATTTGATAGAATACTCTACATGCTTCACTTATATCTTTTGAGCTATATAGTTTTGCTCTAGTGCTTCACTTATATCTTTTAGAGCACGGTAGTGGATTTATTTTATAGAAACCTTTGATCTCTCATGATTCACATAGATTATTTTGAGAGTCTTAAATAGCATGGTTATTGGCTTAAAAATAATAATATGCTTGGTATTCAAGATTTGTAAAACTTTCTTTTGAGTGCGTTGAATACTAAGAAAAGTTTGATACTTGATAATTGTTTTGAGATATGGAGGTAGTAATATTAGAGTCATGCTAGTTGAGTAGTTGTGAATTTGAGAAATACTTGTGTTAAAGTTTGTGATTCCGTAGCATGCACGTATGGTGAACCGTTATGTGATGAAGTCGGAGCATGATTTATTTATTGATTGTCTTCCTTATGAGTGGCAGTCGGGGACGAGCGATGGTCTTTTCCTACCAATCTATCCCCCTAGGAGCATGCGCGTAATACTTTGCGTTGATAGCTTGTAGATTTTTGCAATAAGCATATGAGTTCTTTATGACTAATGTTGAGTCCATGGATTAAGCGCACTTTTCTCATCCTTCCACCATTGCTAGCCTCTCTAATACCGCGCACTTTTCGCCGGTATCATACACCCACCATAAACCTTCCTCAAAACAGCCACCATACCTACCTATCATGGCATTTCCATAGCCATTCCGAGATATATTGCCATGCAACTTTCCACCGTTCTGTTTATTATGGCACGCTCCACCATTGTCATATTGCGTAGCATGATCATGTAGTTGACATCGTATTTGTGGCAAAGCCACCGTTCATAATTCTTTCATACATGTCACTTATGAATCATTGCATATCCCGGTACCCCGCCGGAGGCATACACATAGAGTCATATTTTGTTCTAAGTATCGAGTTGTAATTATTGAGTTGTAAGAAAAATAAAAGTGTGATGATCATCATTTTTAGAGCATTGTCCCAAGTGAGGAAAGGATGATGGAGACTATGATTCCCCCATAAGTCGGGATGAGACTCCGGACGAAAAATAAAAAAAGAGAAAAGAAAAGAGTCCATAAAAAAGAGAAAAGGCCCAAATAAAAAATGAGAGAAAAAGAGAGAAGGGACAATGTTACTATCCTTTTACTACACTTGTGCTTCAAAGTAGCACCAGATCTTCATAATAGAGAGTCTCTCATTTCGTCACTTTCATATACTAGTGCGAATTTTTCATTATAGAACTTGGCTTGTATATTCCATTGATGGGCTTCCTCAAATTGCCCTAGGTCTTCGTGAGCAAGCGAGTTGGATGCACACCCACTTAGTTTCTTTTGTTGAGCTTTCATATACTTATAGCTCTAGTGCATCCGTTGCATGGCAATCCCTACTCACTCACATTGATATCTATTGATGGGCATCTCCATAGCCTGTTGATACGCCTATTTGATGTGAGACTATCTTCTCCCTTTTTGTCTTCCCCACAACCACCATTCTATTCCACATATAGTGCTATATCCATGGCTCACGCTCATGTATTGCGTGAAGATTGAAAAGTTTTGAGAATGTCAAAAGTATGAAACAATTGCTTGGCTTGTCATCGGGTTGTGCATGATTTAAATACTTTGTGTGGTGAAGATAGAGCATAGCCAGACTATATGATTTTGTAGGGATAACTTTCTTTGGCCATGTTATTTTGAGAATAAATAATTGCTTTGTTAGTATGCTTGAAGTATTATTATTTTTTATGTCAATATTAAACCTTTATCTTGAATCTTTCAAATCTGAATATTCATACCACAATTAAGAAGAGTTACATTGAAATCATGCCAAGTAGCACTCCGCATCAAAAATTCTCTTTTTACCATTTACCTACTCGAGGACGAGCAGGAATTAAGCTTGGGGATGCCTGATACGTCTCCAACGTATCTATAATTTTTGATTGCTCCATGCTATATTATCTATTGTTTTGGACCATATTGGGCTTTATTTTCCACCTTTATATTACTTTTGGGACTAACCTATTAACCGGAGGCCCAGCCTAGAATTGCTGTTTTTTTTGCCTATTTCAGTGTTTCGAAGAAACGAAATATCAAATGGAGTCCAAACGGAATGAAATCTTCGGGAACGTGATTTTCTCATCAGATATGATCCAGGAGACTTGGACCGTTGGTCAAGAAAGGAGGGAGGCGGCCACGAGGGTGGAGGGCGCCCCCCCTAGGGCGCGTCCCCCCTGCCTCGTGGGCCCCCCGAAGCTCCGCCGATGTACTCCTTCCTCCTATATATACCTACGTACCCCCAACAGATCAGATACGGAGCCAAAAACCTAATTTCAACGCCGCAACTTCCTGTATCCACGAGATCCCATCTTGGGGCCTGTTCCGGAGCTCCGCCGGAAGGGGAATCCAGCACGGAGGGCTTCTACATCATCATCATAGCCTGTCCGATGAAGTGTGAGTACTTTACTTCAGACCTTCGGATCCATAGTTAGTAGATTTTCGGATCATCATCATGGCTTCTTCTATCTTTTTGGATCTCAATACAATGTTCTCCCCCTCTCTCGTGGAGATCTATTCGATGTAATATTCTTTTTGCGATGTGTTTGTTGAGACCGATGAATTGTGGGTTTATGATCAAGATTATCTATGAGCAATATTTGAATCTTCTCTGAATTCTCTTATGTATGATTGGTTATCTTTGCAAGTCTCTTCGAATTATTCGTTTGGTTTGGCCAACTAGATTGGTAGTTTTTGCAATGGGATAAGTGCTTAGCTTTGGGTTCAATCTCGCGGTGTCCTTTCCCAGTAACAGTAGGGGAAGCAAGGCACGTATTGTATTGTTGCCATCGAGGATAACAAGATGGGGTTTTTTATCATATTGCATGAATTTATCCCTCTACATCATGTCATCTTGGTTAAGGCGTTACTCTGTTTTCATTAACTTAATACTCTAGATGCATGTTGGATAGCGGTTGATGAGTGGAGTAATAGTAGTAGAAGCAGGCAGGAGTTGGTCTACTTGTCTCGGACGTGATGCCTATATACATGATCATACCTAGATACTCTCATAACTATGCTCAATTCTGTCAATTGCTCAACAGTAATTGCTCACCCACCGTAAAATACTTATGCTCTTGAGATAAGCCACTAGTGAAATCTATGGCCCCCGGGTCTATTCTCATCATATTAATCTTCCTACGCTTTATTATTGCTTTGCTTTTTTACTTTGCCTTTTCTTTTACTTTGCATCTTTATACCAAAAATACCAAAAATATTAATCATCTCTATCAGATCTCACTCTCGTAAGTGACCGTGAAGGGATTGACAACCCCTTATCGCGTTGGTTGCGAGGAGTTATTTGCTTTGTGCAGGTACAAGGGACTCGCGCGTAGCCTCCTACTGGATTGATACCTTGGTTCTCAAAAACTGAGGGAAATACTTACGCTACTCTGCTGCATCATCCTCTCCTCTTCGGGGAAAACCAACGCAAGCTCAATACGTAGCAGCGGCCGACTTCTCGAGAGAAAGCGGAGCCCTAGATCAAGGGAAACAAAGCAAATAAACTCAGACAAGATCGGCAAGGAAGGAGAAAGTATGAGATGAAGGCAGTACTTATGCAGAAACCAGCTGCGCCTCCTTCACCACCTTGTGTAAGCGGATGGCCTTCGCGGCCGCTTCATCCCGCTTAGTCGTCGCGGCCGAGCCCTTGGGCTTCTTCGGCCGGCTACCAAACAAGCTCGGCGCGGCCCTGCATTTTTTCGCGCCACCTTGGGCATCCGACACGGCAGACGAGCTCGCGCCTGGCTGGCTGGACCCTGGCTGGTGGCGCGGGGCGACTTCCCCCGCATCATCATCGGGCCAGTCCTCAAGGCTGGCTCCGAGCCTCGAGCCGCCTGTTTCACCGCCTCCTCCCTCGGCGTCGTCCACCAAGGCCGCCGCCCCCAAGTCGGGGTCATCGACATTGCTCTCCGCTCGGTCGGGGAGGAATTGGCGCTCCGGCCCTGCGGCGCTGGCTGCCGGCTGGAGGAGGGGGCTTTGTTCAAAGGCCGAACGCGGCAACAAAAAGGATAGAGAAAAAGAAAGATAACTTACCATTGGCGGGGCGTCGGCGCGTGAATACGGCTCCTTGCCAAACCGCCACTCCTCTGTGAGCTCGCAGTTCGCAAGATAGTTCACCATGTGAGCTACCTCTGCGTGAGGCATCTCCTTGGTGCACAGCCGGCTTGGGTCCCGATGCCCGCTCATAAGACAGATCATATGAGGGCGGCCCTGGAGCGGGAGCACTCGGCGCACCACGAAGGCGGACATCAAGTCGGGCCCGGTCAGGCCCTTCGACTGCGTCAACACTCGGAGCCACGCGATGGCAGTGGCTCCAGAAGGCGACAGTGTGTTGGCCCGGTACGACCAGTTGGGCTGCCTCCCAGCTGGCGGGTCGGCTGCGTAAGCCGGCAAGTTGACCCGGTCGCCCTCCGGGAAGACGCTCTTCACGTAGAAGTACGACCGCTGCCACATCTTCACTAACTTGATCAGCGTGATGGGAGGAAATGGATTTTCGGCCGCCGGCCTCTGCACCGCAATAAAAGCGACGCATTGAGCCGGCACGCCCGCGACGAGGGTGCCGAGCTTGGTGTAGAAGAACTCCCCCCAAAGCTCATTGGCGGGGAGGACGCCGAGGAAGCCTTCACACAAAGTGACGAAGGCGGACAACAGCACCACCGTGTTCGGGGTGAGGTGGTGCAGCTGAAGACCGTAGAACTCGAGGAAGAACCGGAAGAAGCTGCTCGCCGGCAGGCCAAGGCCGCACAGGCAGTGCGAGCAGAAGACGACCCACTCGCCCTCCTCCGGCGCGGCGAGATCTCCCTCTTCGGCGCGAGGCGGACCTTCACGTAGTCCTTGCCGGGCAGCCGCCGCGTCTGGCGGAGAAAGTCGATGTGGTCGTCATGAACCTGGGAGCCGTCCCATGCTCTGGAGCGCGCCATGGGGGGCGTGGGGTTGGAAGATGAGCTCATCGGAGACGAACCACTACAGCTCTCAGCGTGGCTTGGAGGCACTAAGGCAAGAGGAAGAAGAAGGAGGCAAGAGTGGGGCGGAGGGGCGCGCGTGCTCCGCCGCTCCCCCTCCTCCCCCTACTTATAGGCCTACGGGCTGCGAAGCCGAGGGGGCGATCATGGGATTTACTGCGCCCATGACCCCACGCCCCCACGTTTATAGCGTGAGTTACTGCACGCAGTAACTCCGTGGAAAAACTCAACTGCCCACCTCGGCCGCAGCGGATTCGCTCGTGTGCCGAGGCCTGGTAGTGGTGGGCCCCGCCAGCAGGCGTGCCCCATCGTGAGCGTGGGCTGGTAGACTGGCCCGGCCGCTAGACGCCACGTGACTTGCCCACAACGAGCGGCAGCCTGGAGGCTTAGCAAGCACGCCACTTGGTTCCCGCCATCGCATTCGAAGTTTGGATAAGTCAGGCTGGACGAGGCCGACTCCCGCCAGTCGGCTTGGCAGAAGTCGGACGAAGCTCCACCTCAACACTACAAAAAAATACACTTCCGTGATGATACATGTTTGTCATAGTAGGTCGCGTTTTTTGTCATGCATGTACATCCATGATGATTTTATGACAGAATCAAGATAGTCATACCTATGCTGTCGTAGAAGTGTTCCATGACATTACCAAAATTATCATCACGGAAGTCTCCACTTCCATGATGATAAATCACGTGTCACAGAAGTGCTTTCGTCAAGGGTGACCGACATGTGGCATCCACCGTAACAGAACGCCGTGAAGCTATCGGGTCGGGTTTCGGATCCAGCCTAACACGAAGGACTAAAAGCTACCAGATTGAAATCGCAACATCCCAAGAGGCCAACAAAGGCCAAACATCCGCGCTAGAACCCAACATTTCACAACCGACGACACAATCCAAATCCTAAACCGATTATTACATCAAAAGAAACCAGGAAATCAAGGAAGCCCAAAGAAGAACTAGAAAACAGCAACGCTGTGGTCGCCACAAAGAAGAGTTTTCTTCATTCCAGCCCCGCAACATTGATCTTCCACAGAAAGATAAGGACGATTAATTGTCTTACATAATTAGAAAGATAATTAAAAAAATCCACATGCGGCTACGCCTGAAATACACAAGGGCAAAAGAAGAAGGAAGACAAGGATCTGGCTCGCTGATCTCTACTTTCTTGATGCGTTCTTTGCAGCCTTGAGGAACTAGTCTCCGTGGCGAGCGGCGATGAGCTCTTTCATGTCCTCAAGACGCTGCTTGAGAACATCCACGGATTCCTCCACTAGCCTTTGGCGCTCATTGCGGAGCATGTCATTATCGTCCATAAGTTTCTTGACGATGACGCCGGTCCTCCTCAACAAGGCACTGGTCTCCTCCTGCTGGTCTGCACTTCGGACGATCTTCTCCCTCAGCAGGTCGCGCTCGGCCCGAAGCCTCTCATTGGCCTCCCTTATTTGCCGGATGACGCCGATAGCCTGTTCAAACGAGGCTTTCACGTCGTCCTGCAACCTCGCCCAGCTGGAGATCTGATCCATCTGGCTATGGACGATTGCATGCATGCGCCAGAACTGATCGCCGCCCGCGAGAAATTTTCGAGCCGCCGTGGCGCGGCGGGACATCTCTCGCTGCATTCGTGGTGCGGTGGGACATCTTCGCTGCTTGGCAGCGGCCAAACCACCATCAGACGACGGTGCGGCAGGACCTCCGTGCTACTTCAGCGGCTGGCGGGACCTCTCAGGTTGCTACTTCGCGTGGCGGATATGTCGGCTGCTCTCGCAGCGAGGCGGGACATCTCTCGTGCTTCCGCTTCCATGCTCGCCTCTCCCCGGTGGCAATCTCTCGACCCAGAACGCACGCTGGCCATGGCAGACGCAAAGGAAGGACGCTGAATGACCTGTTTGTTTTTGTGGATGAGGAGTTGAGGAGGAATGTGCAGTCATCTTGGCATACTAGTATTTATAACCGAGTACTAATACGCTCCTAAGTGGGAAACCGTTTAGGTTGTGATCGGTGTGAACAGGTTTGGAATTCAATATAGCGTGGTACTAATACGCTCCTAAGTGGGAAACCGTTTAGGTTGTGATTTTTGTGAACAGGTTTGCAATTCAATATAGCATGGAGTAATTTGGAATGTGACGAGATGCAAGCTCAAAATTTATTGAAGGTTCTAATTTCGAAGTGCGGCACTATTCCCGGATGGAGTACTTCTTTTTCTACTCCCTCCTTTCCGGTTTTATAGGGCTTATCTCAGAATTTTAGTTTTTCCATTTTATAAGGCTCAATTTGGTTGTTCCCCAACACATGTTCAGATTCCAAGGTGCATTAAATCATCGCATGCAAGTATTAAGAGAAAATTGACCAATGCATGTACTTTATGCATGCATGCGTTGCAATTAATGAATTGATAAACATAATTTTTTGAGAAAAACAAGAGCATTAATTAGGTGCTTTTGCAAACTACAAAAAATATTCCACCACTCACCATCTTGGTTGGTGAGATTTTTGAATTAAGCCCTATAAACCGGAAAGGAGGGAGTACTGCTGTGTACGTGCAATAACTGGCACCGTCGTATACATATCTTACGGTTAATGGGGCATTCGACACGAATAGCCGCGTGGCGAGCTCTAGGCTAGTCTTTTTTCAGACGCATTAAACCAATCTCTCGGTACTTCTTGCACGCACCATCGTGCCACCCACAAAAACGTGTACTCTGAGTTTAGTAGTACGTTATATAGGAAGAGAAGAGGTGCACACACGCACTCGTCCTCTCACACACGTCCTGTTTTTTTCTCGAAAAGGAGGATGATGACCCGGCCTCGTGCATCCGGGAGTCACACACGCATCTGTAGCTACGAATTGTAGTGTTCTCAACCATCCGATTGGCTCTATCATGGATGTACCTATATACTAAAACATGTCTAGATACATCTATATTTTGACAAATGGAAGGCATGTATTGTGGAACGGAAGGAGTGCTTGTCATCAAAATGGCTAAAAAGGGACGTATCTAGAACTAAAATACGTCTACATACATCTCCTTTTATCCATTTTGATGACAAGTAGTACTTCTTACCCAAAGGAACTTCATATCCAACAGACACAAAATATCCGTTCGATCGTTGGAAATTACCGATCCGATGTCGAAGTAATTGCTGCATCACCACCAAAACCCACCATTTCTTAAGCTAAAGTAGACCAAGGTAATCCCTATATTAGCATATTACTAAGATAAACAGAAGGCACTGTAGAAACATTTAGGACGTGAGCTTGTCAATCTGAATGTGGAGGGACACAAGCTTAGCCCGGCCAGCAGCCTTTGGGTGGAATGCCAAGAAGGTCAGCTCCTGCACGCCAACGCCACCGGGATCCTTGCTGCTTGTCACCTCCATTTCCACCTTGACGGGCGTCGGTCGTGCCTTTTGGCTCCCCGGGCTGCCGCCCACAGCTTGGCCAAGTAGTGCGGCGGTGGGACGCCCGCTCAGATGCGGCGATCGACACGACGATAGGCACGCCAATGTCGAGCACGCCGCCGACCAAGAAAAACGCGCGGCGGTCCTCCTCCAAGAACAGCAAGAGCCGAGGCTCCGACACTGGCACTTGCAGCTGGAGCACCTTGCATCTTGGATCCCGGGCACGGGCATGGGATGCGCGGTGCTGATGTGGTGGTAGAGCGCCGCGGCGGCCTTCGTAGCTGAGCACGGGCACGGGCATTTGCGGGCGCGAGCGGACACACGCCTCGGTGATCGGGCGAGCTTGTGGTAAATGACGAGAGCCCACACCCTTCGCGGCGGGCACTCCACCCTCACCGACGAAAAGGACAGAGTCCACCGCCGTGTTCCGCGACGCCGAAGCCACCGCCAAGACTTCGCACTTCCGCACTGCCGCTGGTTCCCGGGGTGCTCGATGCGGCAGTCCGCGCAGGCCAGGTGCCCTCCCTTGCACTGAAGAAATCAATCGAACAACACATCAATCAAGAAACCTACACCTTGCTCAATCAGCCGAATGGACGAGGTGTATTCGAACCTCATACACTGGAGGCGTCAAGGGGCGGAGGCACAAGGGCGATGGAGCACGATGAGGTCCATCGAGACCTTAGAGAGCTCCATCGTCGGGTCCTGTTCGGTCTGCATGATCTCGCCCTCCTCGTGCACAACCATCTCTCGACTTGGGTCGGGGTATTACAAAGCTTTACCGTCACATATTTTATACTACTTCAAGGTGCATTAATCAACACATGCAAGTATCAAAAGAAGAGTCACGGCATGCATGCATGTGTTGCAATTAATGCATCGGTAAACGCAAATTATTGAAATATATCGAGTGCAGTGCTTTAATGTGTCGCGTCAACTCGTACATCAATGAGAAGTTTGATTATCCTCTCCCTCGCGGACTTAACTGCACCTTCCTTTGGCTGTATGACAGGTTGGCGACACACCTATCGGGCCCACCTGTCATACACGCAAAGGCAGGAGCGTCCCTCCCTCGCCCATGAGCGTGGTGGCTGGCAAGACTAGGAGAAGCTTTCACTACACGCTCTCCCTCCCGCACGCGGTGGACATGCAGCAGTTCAATCGGTGTCAGATAGCTGAAAGCTGCATTTGTAGTACTCCTCCAAAGGCAGTAGTACTCCATCATTGTTCGACTTCCCGAAGAGGCGAAGAGCCAAGCGCAGCCCGGACGCTCGTGTGGCAGTTTCATGTGTAGAGTAGTCTATGATAGCGTGTACCGTGCCTGTAAGCTTAAAATCGTTGGGGTCGGCTCCATGCTATGTGGCCGTCTCGAAGTTTTTTTTCAAAAATTAAAATAGCCTTCTGGCCCTACCTGTCACCCTGGTGATTGTAGTTTGTACGCTCATCTAGTCAAGACAGGAATATATATTTTAATTTGTTTTTTTCGAAAAGGGGGGACTCCCCGGCCTCTGCATCAGAATGATGCATACGACCACATATATTTTAATTTGTGGTGGGTAAATGTTAGAGGTTGCAGCAAATATATTGTACACTGCGGGTCTTTCAGCCAAGTTTAGAGGCAAGCATGTGGGGCCAGTGCTATGATGTGTCGTGTGAACTCGTACAACGAGGAGAAGCTTGATTTTACTACACGCCTTATGCCTTGCCCATGCGCGCGTTGCTCGCAAACGAGGACAAGATTTTGCTTAGTAGTACTTCTACAACAAGCTATCCGTCCCGCTCGCGGTGGACGGACATGCAGCAGTGGATTCGACATTGTAGAAGCAGTAGTAGTAACATCATTGTTCGTCTTCTCGAAGAGGCGAAGAGCCAAGCGCAAACCGAACGTTGCAGTTGCGAATATTGGAGCACGCATATAGCCAGGCTCCTGCATGAGACAAAATTGCTATGTGAGCCCACTATTGTACTAGTACATACAACTACTTGCTAATATAGCCCTGTAAACCAGAAAGGAGTATTTGCCCTTCTAGAGATTTCAACAAGTGACTAGACTACACCGAGACGGAGTACATATGGAGAAAAATGAGTGAATCTGCACCATAAATAAATACGTACTAGTTCTATCGTTTTCCTCTCCAAGGTGCACAATATTGAGTATACTGACTAGTCTCTTTTTGACACACATTTACGTTTTTTTTGACACAGTACAGACGCAAGCGCTCATATACACGCGCATACACTCACCCCTATGAACGCACACACGCACGACACTATCATCTTGAAATTTATGAAGTCACCATAGGCACCTCGTCGTCGACGGGTCCATACTACCTCCGTCCTGGTTTATAGGTCCCTTTTATAGTTTGTGCCAAATTTTGACTAAAGATTTAACTAAAAAAATGTTAATGCATGTCAAGAAAAAATTATCTCATTGGATTCGTATTTGAACCTAGTTTTCAAAAATATAATGTTTGGTGACATGCGTGAACATTTTCTTAGTTTAGTCTATGGTCAAAATTTGGCCCGAAATACAATGGGGACCAATAAACCCGGACAGAGGTAGTAGGTGCTTGAATGCCAAGGAGGAAGAAGGTAGCGGTTCCCGAGACGTTGAACGGTAAATGATGCATCCTCAATTACATGCAGAGGGAATTAATTGGAGAAGTAGAATAGAGCCAGCACGATGTGAATGCAACAGAGTTTGGACTCTCATATAATAAAGGCGCCCCACCACTCCAATCCATCTACTCCCAAGTCTCTGCGCAACACTGCTCACTCCAATCAAAGACCAAGTGACCAGAAGCCACAAGCACCTATGGAGGCGATAGACGCGAGCAGCAGTCGGTTGTGCCAAATCATCCAAGGCGCAGGCCTGCGGCCCCGCACCACACAGTGTTTCCAGATGGTGCTGGCGACCGCAGGCATCATAGCCCTCACCGACGCCAGCTTCGCCTCTCGCATGGACGACATGATGGTCAACTCCATCCGCAAGTTCACCGCCGTCAAGAAGCACACGGATGACCTTCCGTACTGCTCCAGCCCGCGCGCCCAGGCTCCTCATTGCCTGCCACCCTCATCGGCCTACATGGTGACGAACTCTTTCAAGCCCTGGTGGCCCTGCAGGTGCCGGAGGTCACGACGAAGAATGTGCACCTCGAGGCCGCGCTCGCAGCTACCGCCATGCAAGAAACCGTCGACCTGCACATCCACGCTCACGAGGAAATCGTCTACATAGGCCACTACAAGGCAAGCGAGAACAGAAAGACGTTGGCCTTCTTCCAAATACCTGGAATCTTTGGACGCCATTGTTTAAGCACGCCGACCTGACCACGAAAGCCATCGCTACTTAGGCACCGCTCGGTGTGCCGGGCGCCTGCGGTCGAGGAGGTGGACGTCATCAATGGATGCATCTCTTCTTCTTGCCTCCTGTAACCAACCTTTGCATCGCCTTGTGGCCTTAATGTTTTATTAGTATAGTATTCCCTCCGTTCCCAAATATAAGTCTTTCTAAAGATTCCAGCAAGTGACTATTACATACGGAGCAAAATGAGTGAATCTACACTCTAAACTATGTCTACATACATCTGTATGTTGTATTCCATTTGAACTAGTATCTAAAAAGGCTTATATTTATGAACGGAGGGAGTATATGGCATTTTTATTCCAGTCGTAACATTTTCACTGTGAGGTGGGGCCATAGTTGAGCAAACCCACGCCGCCCACTGCAAGGCCGGGCCGAGTTTAGAATTAGAAGAGAGAAACAAGGGAGGAGAGCTAGCTGTAGCACGGACGCTGTTGTCAGATGGGACTCGTGTTTATAGAATAGGAGTACTGAGCACTCGTGCCTCTTTTTTTTGAGGGAAAAATTAGTCGTATGTCTAGTACCACTAGTTGGGTGCGTGCGACTTATAGCTGTCATCACTTTAGGTCTCCTTTTCGAACCGCGGACGCTTCACAGTACATATTTTTTTATGCATTTATCCTCCTATATGTACTCCTAGGCTAATTCCACGTGCTCCCATTCGCCGACATGTGGGACATAGAACATCTGGGTCGTAGTGCATGCACGACTCAGAGCATATGCCGGGGTACTTTACATTTCAGACCTCACGAATTACATGCAAACCCCCCGCAGAAGAATAAATAAATGAATGAATTACTACATGAAACCGGATTATTTTCATGGAAATCGGAGCATGTTCATTAAATTTTGGACATAACACGTTTATAAAAAATGACAGGACCTAAACCAGTCTAAGGGCCTCTTTGATTTTTCCCGCAAAAAAGGGCCTCTTTGATTCACAGGATACTGAACACACAGGAATGGGGAAAGTATGATGGCGATGAATCGAGACGAGGAGAACTCTAACTCAGTTAGAGGTTAGAGTTAGATTCTAACCCTGAACTAACTCTAAACCAAAGAGGTGTATGGTTGGCAGGGTTAGATTGACAATAAATGCTCTATATCAATCATTTGACTACTTTGGACCCTATTTTTAGTCAGACTAAAAAAAGTCCCTTGGATCCAAGCACCCTCTTGGTGTGGCCGGCTCTTCTGTGGCCTCCTCCCGCTCACAATTGACATAAACGAACCATCAATACAAATCAAGCATGCAAAACATGATAATTTTTACTTTGTCCATACAAATGAGATATCCCACTTAAACATACAAGTCGTCAATCAAGCTTCACAAAATAAAAAACACTTCATGAAACAAAGAATGAGCTAACTCATCACAGAAGTCATTCACGATAGGGAGGGAGCCCGGAGCCCCTCACGCACCGAGGAAGGAGCTCGCCATCGCCGCCTCGGAGGAAGGCTCAGAGAGCCCAAGCACCGGAACCCCTGACCCCGTCCCTTGCGAAGTTGAGGTCGACACGGGCATGGGTAGCAGGGCCGCTTGCGCCGACTGGGAACTTAATCTTTGGGCCTCTAGAAATAATGAAAGTCTGTAACTAAAATACCTAGAAGGTGAACTGAATCTTTGGGCCTCTAGAAATAATGCAAGCCTGAAACTGAAATACCTAAAAAGGTGAACTGAATCTTTGGGCCTCTAGAAATAATGCAAGACTGAAACTAAAATACCTAGAAAGGTGAACTGAATCTTTGGGCCTCTAGAAATAATGCAAGCCTGAAAGTGAAATACCTAGAAAGGTGAACTGAATCTTTGGGCCTCTAGAAATAATGCAAGCCTGAAACTGAAATACCTAGAAAGGTGAACTGAATCTTTGGGCCTCTAGAAATAATGCAAGCCAGAAACTGAAATACCTAGAAAGGTGAACTTAATCTTTGGGCCTCTACAAATAATGCAAGCCTGAAATTCAGATACCAAGAAAGGTGACCTGAATCTTTGGGCCTTTAGAAAGATTTATTACCTCCTCAAGCAGCATCAAACAATTCCATGCATGCACCGCAAATCTATAGCAAGTTTGATCGGGATCTACTTTTCCAAATCATAATTAGCGCTAGAGCAAGCAAGATCAATGATATGGCCGTGAGACAGAGAAGGAACGAACAAACTCACCCCTCTCGCGACCTCCCTGGTAGATGCGCCATCGCCACAAGATGATGAGGGGAGAAAAATGACTGGTGAAGGGGGACCGGGCGACCTTCGAAGGCCGGAGGGAGAGGGCGGCCGGAGTAGGGTGGCGGAGGCCGGAAGGAGAGGGCGACCGGAGGAGAGAGAGGGCGAGCGGCGCTTGGGCGGGAGGCCCTATGGGGAACAGAGAGGATTAGATGCGAGAGGGGGAGCGATGCGTGCGGGCAGGTGAGATTTTTTAGTTCTCTTTTAGTGGGCCCGAGGATAACTAACACAATTAGAACCTCTCCACCGGCTAGTTTTTTAGCTGGGTTAGAGCAAACTAGCTCAAACTAACCCCTCTTGTTTCGATAATTTGAGGCTATTTCAACCCAAACTAGCTCTAACTCAGGGATCCAAACAAAGAGGAGTGTTACTATACATGCTACAGTGTGGACCGTAGCACATTGTTTTTTATGGCCATATCACCACATTGTTTTCTACTGCTGGTTCACTGGGCTACCATGGTTCGCACTGCTGGTTCACTGGGCTGCCGTGGTTCGCACTCCTCCGACCTGAGTAGTACTCCCTCCATTCCTAAATATAAGTCTTCGTAGATATTTCACTGTGGACCACATACGGATGTATATAGATGCATTTTATGTGTAGATTCACTCATTTTCTCAGTATGTGGTCCATAGTGAAATCTCTCCAAGGACTTCTATATTTAGGAACGGAGGGATTAGTATAGTACTAGTATATACCGCATCATTCTTTGCTCCTTACTACTCCGACATGTGGGAGAGCCAGCATCCGGGTCGATGTGTCATGCACCAGATTAGAGCGCGGAATGGAAGGGGGGCATCACCCCGGTCGGAGCGCCAGTAATTCATGACTATAGTGAGTGGTCATATCACAAGTCTTTCCAGTAGTAACGGGCCATCAAATCGCACAGCCCCACTCGCTCACCCTCCTCGCCTCTCTATCAAACCGCCTACCCGAAAACTGCCACACCTACTGCCCAGAAAAAGCCCCGCCCTCAACTTTTAACTGTGCGAAAATAGTTCGAGCTTGTTCGTTCTATATAAATACAGTACTTACTGTATGTTTATTCACCCGTGGGGTTGTTCAATGAATGGAGGGACGGGGAGCACAAGTGAACCTTAAATGGAGAGTTTCTTTTCTTTAATGCCACGTACACAAATTGAAATGCTTGTTGTGGAGAGAAAAAAGATAAACACTCCACTATATATTGACGCAGGGCCCGAGCGCTTGCTTTACTAGGGTTGCTCTCTTCATTCTCTCATCCTCTCCAGATATAAACAAGACAGCGGTAGCGACATTTTCTCTGCTCACCGCTGGTCACAGATCCGGCCGGATCCCTTCGGCCGGTGTGTGTAGAGGACTAAAAGGTGCATCGTTCACGCGGTCATCACCGCCGAGGGAGGAAACCCACAGCTGCCGGAGGGGCCCGATCCTCTGCCCGTGCCGTTCTCTCCGACACAGCGCCGTCTCGGGAGGTCCTCCGACCCTTCTTCCTCCCTGTCGTATTGTCCGCAGATCCGACCTGCTGCCGCCGACATCCCGGCGACCCTCAAGTATAAGTTCTTCGAAAGCGGCGTTGCTCTACTGCCCCAGCTCCCCACGTGTCTGCATGTGCATCTTTTTCTACTCCCACTAGCTCTTCCAAAGCCACCTAAATTTCTAGTATTATTAGAGGTAAAGCTACTTCATGCATTCGAATCTAGGGCTTTGTTCAAACAACGAAGAAAGGGGGGAAAGTTGTAGCATGAATCTAGGACTTGATTCACAGAGGAAATAATATGGTGAAAGTAGTAGAGACCGGATACCCAACCGGTGCCAGGACCGGATTTTCGGGATATCATTTCCCCAAAAATTGCCCTTGTGCTCACCAGCCCTAGGATTACGGTTAGCTGATGAGGCACCAACTTGATACAGAAATTCCATGCAAAAATACAAAATATGTAGTACAAGACCATTCTGGCCTATGAGTACATCAATTGGTTTCTAGTGGCTGATGGCAGAAGCGGTTTGTGGTTCATCTGCGTCTGTGGGACTCCATTTCCCACAGGAACAGCTGACCAGGATAATTCCTATCTTTGTGAGGCTGCTGTCACCATTGCGTGGGTTCCGGGGCTGTCATCGCAACGCTCCTCTCCATGCAAGAATCTGGCCAAGATAATAGCCAGGGCAAAGCCAGTGAGTACTTTTGAATGTACTCGCAAACATTATGAACACAGGTATAATATAAGAAATGATAATCATGCTCTGAAATATTCTATGATCACAACGTCAGTCCCAAAATAAAATCCATGATGCATGCAAGCAGGTTATTCATATACAACATGAATATGCAATAATGGAGTAGAAGTAAAATGCACCGATCGGGTGTCTGAAGCGACGCCTTGAAAGGATAATAATTTAAAGCATGCCTTAGTCGGGCGTCTGAGCGACGCCACATAAAGGGCTTATAAATAAAAGAAATAACAAGCGTGCCACTGTCGGGCGTCTGTGCAACGCCACATAAAGGGCTTATAAAGGAAATAAGTAACAAACATGCCACAGTCGGGCGTTTGTGCGACACCACATAAAGGGCTTATAAGTAATTTAAATAACAAGCATGCCACAGTCGGGCGTCTGAGCGACACCACATAAGGGGCTTATAAGAGAATAATCACAGTGAATATCCAGGAGGTAGAACCGTCCCAGGGATACTCAATAATTCAAATAACAATAATCAATAATCATCATATGTCAGAGGTCATAACTGAATGTTCTGGTTTAGCAGTTTTTCCTCCGAAGACCGACACTAAGACCGACACTTGACCCATCCCAGACTGTAGTCCTTAACCATGGACATGGCTATTCTAATAGATATAACCTCTGCAGAGGGTTTACTCTTTACCCACGAGTAACAGATTCCTTTAGTCCATTGGGACTAATTCCGTTCACGGTCTTTTAATTAAAAACACACCTGACTGCACACACCAGCCTAACTTGCCAGTGTCTGGAATCACCCACGACACCTGTTAAGCAAAACTCTAAGTGGGGAGGCTACAACCTCGACTTAGCATGGGATCACAAGATTTATAACGCGCGCAAACTGGGGGAGCTACCCCCTCGGCTCCAACCGGAAACAACCATGCCCCCGGACCAGGTGGCATTCCTACCGGATGCAGTCGGTATCTTCCAGCATGGCCTCTTTGTACGGTGTGTGCTAAGGGACGGGTTGACAACTTACTGAACCGTACCCTACCTGTGGCAGGAACAAGTGGTAGTATGAAACGAGTATGGGGGTTACTAGAACAAGACTCGATCTATGGTCGACTCAGGAGGTTTAAGTATTCCCTGCATGATTAGCATAACGAGTATATCTCAACCAACGGACAGAATCACCACTCAGCATACCTCATCATGCCATACCGGACACAACAGTCTCGACGAGGAACTAGAGACAAGCTCGTGTCTACCCAAGACAGAGACTTTCCCGGCTTCCTTCCGAAAGGCATACGAGGGTGATTACTATCACAACATATCAAACTCCAATAGCACGGAATCATCAATATGCACATATGAGAATGTTCATATCATCACATAAAATAACGAAAACTCCGAGACAAGGGGGTGTTGTAACCGTATCAAACAACACATGAAAGTATTATGCCAGGGTTCAGAATGCTTGCCTTCAAGTTGTGGAGAGGCAGGGTGCATTCCAAAACTTTTGAAAGTTTTCTTCTCTCTCCAAAAATCCTATTTAAAGAAAATTCAAATTAACACACAGTTTCAAAACAGTACAAAAAAGTTGTTGGAAAATTTTCAAATAAATATGTAAATAAACTAGAACAAATTTGAGAAACAGCAGAAAAAGAATCAAATCATTTGGACTTACATTTAAAACGTTATAGCCCGTCAAAGTTTAGTCAAAATTCTGTTTTTAAATAAAACGGAAAAAGAAAAACCTTTCAAATAAAAACACGCAGGAGACGTACTCTGGGTTTACGCCTCTACTTACGCCAGCGTGGATCGGCTCGTGGGTCACTGACAGTGGGTCCCTTGGGCCCACAGGTCAGGTTTGACCAGTCGCCCGCCTCCTTTCTCCTCTGTCCGAGCAGAGGCGGGGCTCCAGTGATCGACACCGGCGAACGGCGGCTCCCCTCTGGGTTCCGAGGGCAGGGACGGATCCGATAGTCCGGGGCGGTCCTCCCGGTGGTCGACAGGCTGGCGGGGAGGAAGGGAGTCGCCGGCGGCGAGGTCTGCGGCGGAGGTGGCTTTGGGAGGAATTGGGGGATTGGGCTACGGTGGCTCCCCGTCAAGGCTGAGGGGTTGGGTGGCTCTGCATGATCACGGGGAGTCGGGTGGTGGCGCTGGATGGACAGGGGAGGGCCTGGTTGCGACGAACGGCACCGGAGCGTGGAAGCGGCCGAACTGATCGGAGGCAAGGAAGAAGGCTACCTGCCGCCGATTGCTGGCCGTGGGGGCACTAGGGGGATGGTACGGGGTTGCCTGAGTGTCCGGATGGGCTCGGGGTCCCTATTTATAGCGCGACTAGGTCGGTTCCACGGCGGCCGGGGATAGGATCGATGGTGAACCGCCGTTCTGTAGCTGTAGGGCGACTTGGCGGCGACGTGCGCTAGCAAACGAGCTCGCTGATGAGCTCGAGCTATTCCGGGGGCAGCTGGCGCGCAGTTGTGGCTCGGGCGGCGCCGTCCATGGCAGAGGCTGTCGGAGCGGTGGTGGCGGCTTGCGGTGGTGGCGCTGTAGGGCGCCAGGAGGGGGCCAGGGCGGCTCTGCACCGAGGGAGGAGTCGGGCACGTTGGCTGCGAGTGGAAGGGGATCCGAACGGGCGCGGAGAGGCAGCAGCGGGACACGGCTACTCGGGCGCATGCACGTGCAAAACGCACGCTCTGGCCATGCCCAGAGAACGCTCGCCAAGTGTTCGGCAAAATGCCAAGGCATGCAAGAAGGCTTGGGTGGGGCTGGGGATTAACAGGTCTGGACTAGAGTCATCTAGGAGCTTAGTGGACAAGTTTGTTGGGTGAGAGGATCAAGTTCACAGTGCAAACTAAGAATCATGTCAAATCTGGCTATGCACACGAAGTGCTCGACATAATGTCATGGGCCTCTAGGCATCTCTTGGGGTGGCCAAAAACTCCAGATCATAATCTCTTTAGATGCTAAAGAGGGTGGCAAGGTTAGTTTGGCACTAACAGAAACTTGTTAGTGCAAGTTTTTGAGAAAACCAATTCTGGACAGAAAGTACAGGGCATAGTTTCATGGACAAAAAATACTCCAATGGGTCCATTCTCCTGGACTTAAGGGTTTGGTAGGGAGGACTATAAGAAGGAAAAAGCTCATGGGAACTAGAGCAAAATAAATTAGGGTTGCAGTAGAAAAAGCCAATCTGGTCCAGAGAGCAAAAGAGGATGATTTGCTCAAATTTTTCAAAGAACACCAGTGGGTTTTTGCATCAAGTTGATTTATATGCATCTACTGACATCTCCAATTTTTTGTGAGAATTTTAATGAAGTATTTAAATAGGTTGTAGTGCAACATTACCAACTGGACCAGTTTTGAAAACTTGGGGTAGAGCTCAAAATCTCCAATGAATAAAAGATATTTTTGCATCAAAGTGATTTACAAACATCACATGACATCCCCAAATTTTGGTGAAAATTTTAAATGCATTTATCAAATGGTTGTAGTGCAAAAGAGGCTCTAAAACTTATGGGAACCCATTTTAAAGGAATAAAGCTCAGGAAAAATAATTGCAGAAATAATTCCATTGATAAAAAGAAATGGCCTTAGTAAGATACACAAGTCCCACAATATCGTTGAAAGGTTTCCACCTAGAAGGAAAAACTCAAGGAAAATCAGAATGACAGAGTGATCTGAATTTAAAAGATAAACCAGAAAATAAAAATTTTAATTTCCTGGCAAAATTTTAATTAATAAATCATGGTTAATTTTTTGGGGTGTTACAACACTACCCCCCCTTAAGAAAAATCTCGTCCTCGAGATTTGCCAAAATCTATTTAGAACAAATATTACTCTTACCAAAAAAAATCATCCTACTTATGCAATAAAATGTGGCTACAGTGAGAGGGCAATAAGTGCTGTAAAACTACAGTGTGGAACACTGGCGCTCCATGGAAAAAATCCATGGTTTGGGGAAAACGAGAGATTTCTATGTTGGATACAGTAAATTTAGAATAAAGTCTAAATTTGTAAAATACGCTAGTCGTACCCGAGAGCACAATGCTCCCTCTGGCTGATAGGTGGACCCGGGGTCCACTATCAGTCTCTTCTTCTACCTCTCGCTCTCTCTTCTTCCTCTCTCCCGCACGCTTTCCCATGCTTTCTCCACCGGCAACGTCTAGCGTGTAGGGCATCTAGGACATAATGCGGTAGTGCGCGGCGTGCTAGCTGCCGGTGCAACGTGCACTCACCTCGCGGGCCAGTGCACTGTGGGCACTGCTCGTGGATTCGCCTCCGAACACCGGAGATCGAGCGACGAGCGGCGCTGGTGGACTTCGCCCACCGTACACCGATCTCGAGCTATAAAATGACCGGGGTGCTCCTTCTTCTTCCTCACACCTGGCCTCACTTCTCCTTCTCCTTCCTTCTCCTCCATTTCTGTTTGCAGGAGCTCGAGACGAGGCTCTAATGACGAGGGTGATGCCGGACTGGTGCATGATCCTGGTGTGCGGAGGGTTGGCGGCATTGGTGGGGTTCTCCGTGCTCCTGTGCACGATGATCCTTGATGATCGTCGTGATGCTGCTGCTCGGGTGTTAGCTCTCCACGGTGGCGGTGATCATGAGCATTAAGTGTGATGTCGGATGCTAACTGCTGTCAGTGTGCTGGAGGCAGCTTGTACCCGAGTGATTACCCACTAATCTCTCCTTCAGAGACTGTGGTGTGCTAGGGTGTGATCAGTTATGTGCAAAATGTGCACGTGGATTTGCAATTAGCGCACGTGGTCGAGTGGTTGTGGTTGTGAGTCTGCTGTTATGGTGCTGCGTGAATAAAAATCTATGTCGTGAATAGATATACGTTGCAGCGACTCAGGGAAAAACCTCACTTCAGAATCTTTCGCGAGTGAGAACTAGTTAAATCAAAATTAATAGCAGTAAAAACTACTCACATAATTGAAACAAAATATTTGATTCATCGCACAAATTTAGGATACCACACATGAGTTGCAACACATAAATAAATGCAGGGGAACAATAAACATAACAGTGAAGTCTACAATGAAAACGGCAAAAGGATAGGGTCCTGAGAAAATGTCTCTGGTACTGGGGCACACTCCTCTTCTATCGGGGGGAGCGGATTGACTAGTCGATGGATGCGCCTCTCCTGGTCGGGCCTTAGTGGTCTGCCAATGGCGATCTGAGGATTTAAATCAGCGAGGCTCTGGAGATAACCCATTACTCGCTGGGTCAAATGCTCTTGAGCGATGCCATACTGGGCAAGGTTGGCCAGTACTGGGTCTCTCTCAATTCGTCCACCGGAATAACATGCTACTTCTCCGGGTGCTGCGCGACTTGGGAAGTAATAATACCCTCGTTTGCTGGCATAGGGCACCGTGAATCAAAGGCGAGCAAGTGCTTCGTATGCAGCAGCTTCTATGGCCATATGCGGAGTCGGCATAGATTTCCCCACGAAAGAGACTTCCGTTGGGTCTTGGTTTGGGTTTGCGGGAGGGATGTGTACCACTGCCCAATATTTCCAGGTGGAGGGGGTGATTCTCGATTTGAGAAACTCGTACTGGGGTGGATGGATATCACTCATGGTACTGCAGGTAAAGTCCCATAATATTTTAACAAAACTACCTGGGGTGGCATCCGCGGTTCTCAGAAAATACTAGGGCTTGGCATGGCAAAGAAATGGCTGTGAGTGTTGTGCACAAGGTGAGGGGTACCTGGTAAGGTCATGGGGTGGCCCTTTATATAACATCGGGGCTGGGTTATTTACCGCGGTGAGGGGAAACTAGTTTGTCGGTTCTGCTTGCTTCAGGATCAGATCATTCAACTAAAGCTGTCAGGCCGGGTAGGCATTGATACACATATCTCACAAAAGTGATGCATTACTGTGGGTATCGTCGGGGTGGTTTTGGTAGCAGTGCCCGGAATAAAAAAATGCAACCGCATGCTAACATACTTATGTATGGTTACTATTCAAAACAGAGGCACACAAGCAGGCTGCATTAATTATGGCGATGCAAGATTACACCATTACAGGGTGTGGACATACTGAGACTCGGTACTACTCGAGTGACTAAGTCTACCTCGTTTATATCTAAGAGGGCGTGCCTTGTGGACGTCGAGGCTTCTGCACGGGTTTCACCGCCGGGATTAGCTGGAGTGGGTTGAGGGGCTGCAGGGTCGGGGTAGTGATGGCGACCATCGCGGGGGTTGTTGGCCACAATCCCGTTGGAGCGTGTTCCCAAAAGGAGACGAAGCACTTCTGGGGACACCAAAGTATTTTGATCGATGGCTGGGGCAGACCTCAAGGACTCGATCGGTTGTCCGAACAACATGACTGGGTTGTCGGCGTCGGGCTCATCTTCTCCTCTTTCTAGAGCTCGGCGGATCAGTTCTCCACGAGCCGCGATCAGATCAAGGGTGATTTGATCGAATAGTTCCTCTAGTGCACTTACATAGCGCACCAGATGCAACAATGCAGGATCCGTCTCGTGATCTCCGTTGGCAACCTGGGGCAGCCTACCATACCCGTCATGGCTGGGGCAGTAGTAGAACGAGCGACAGTTAACTCTGGGCGACAAGTGCCGGAGTTGAACTATAGCCTCTCGAGGAGCTAGTTGGATGGCTTGTGGCTCAAAGGAAGTTGTCCTTCCGGTGAACCTGTAGGGTGCTCTGGCGATAGACCCCTACCATAGACGTGCACAATGGCCTAGAATTGACGGCTTTCACCGCTCATGGGTCCTTGGTACACAACATATTCTGGGGGCTCTTCTAATGCAAAGGCACGGCGGGTGAGGTTTGCTAGCACGGTCACAAAACCTCCAAGGTTGGTAGCTGTGGTCTCATTGTGCACGATAGGTCCAGGCATTATGTCGCGGTTAGGGGGAAGAGGTTGTGCTGTGCTGAGTTGAGGCTAGCGTGCCCTTTTTATAGAAAAAGGGGACGGAGTCTTCCTTCGCACGCTTGCGAAAGAGACTATTTAGGTGCAGGTCACTGGCGCGTGATTGACATGCTAGGCTGATAGGTTGGGCACCGACTGCCAAAAGGTGTCGGAGTCACTGTGTGGCTATCTTACACGAGAAGCTTGGCCGGGGTTAGGTTACGGTCTGGTGGGTTGGTTAAGCTAGGTTTATCGACCTGGCTAAGATAGGATTAGCCGATGGTCAGCCTGGCTCTGATACCAAGGTTGTCAGGACCGGATTTTCGGGATATCATTTCCCCAAAATGGCCCTTGTGCTCACCAGCCCCAGGATTACTGTTAGCTGATGAGGCACCAACTTGATACAGAAATTCCAAGAAAAAATACAAAATATATAGTACAAGACCATTCTGGCCTATGAGTACATCAATTGGTTTCTAGTGGCTGATGGCGGAAGCAGTTTGTGGTTCCTCTGCGTCTTTGGGACTCCATTTCCCACAGGAACAGCTGACCAGGATAATTCCTATCTTTGTGAGGCTGCTGTCACCATTGCGTGGGTTCCGGGGCTGTCATCGCAACGCTCCTCACCATGCAAGAATTTGGCCAAGACAATAGCCACGGGACAAGCCAGTGAGTACTTTTGAATGTACTCGCAAACATTATGAACACAGGTATAATATAACAAATGATAATCATGCTCTGAAATATTCTATGATCACAACGTCAGTCCCAAAATAAAATCCATGATGCATGCAAGCAGGTTATTCATATATAACATGAATATGCAATAATGGACTAGAAATAAAATGCACCGATCGGATTATGCGGCGGCATACCGAAAGGATAATAATTTAAAGCATGCCTCGGTCGGGCGTCTGAGCGACGCCACATAAAGGGCTTATAAATAAAATAAATAACAAGCATGCCACAGTCGGGCGTCTGTGCGACGCCACATAAAGGGCTTATAAAGGAAATAAGTAACAAACATGCCACAGTCGGGCGTCTGTGCGACACCACATAAAGGGCTTATAAGTAATTTAAATAACAAGCATGCCACAGTAGGGCGTCTGAGCGACACCACATAAGGGGCTTATAAGAGAATAATCACTGTGAATATCCAGGAGGTAGAACCGTCCCAGGGATACTCAATAATTCAAATAACAATAATCAATAATCATCATATGTCATAGGTCATAACTCAATGTTCTGGTTTAGCAGTTTTTCCTCCGAAGACCGACACTAAGACCGACAGTTGACCCATCCCAGACTGTAGTCCTTAACCATGGACACGTCTATTCGAATAGATATAACCTCTGTAGAGGGTGTACTCTTTACCCACGAGTAACGGATTCCTTTAGTCCATCGGGACTAATTCCGTCCACGGTCTTTTAATTAAAAACACACCTGACCGCACACACCAGCCTAACTTAGCGGTTATGCGGAATCACCCACGACACCTGTTAAGCAAAACTCTAAGTGGGGAGGCTACAACCTCGACTTAGCATGGGATCACAAGAGTTATAACGCGTGCAAACTGGGGGAGCTACCCCCTCGGCTCCAATCGGAAACAACCATGCCCCCGGACCAGGTGGCATGCCTACCGGATGCAGTTGGTATCTTCCACCATGGCCTCTCTGTACGGTGTGTGCTAAGGGAGGGGTTGATAACTTACTGAACCGTACCCTACCTGTGGCAGGGACAAGTGGTAGTACGAAACGAGTATGGGGGTTACTAGAACAAGACTCGATCTATGGTCGACTCAGGAGGTTTAAGTATTCCCTGCATGATTAGCATAACAAGTGTATCTCAACAAACGGACAGAATCACCACTTAGCATACCTCATCATGCCATACCGGACACAACAGTCTCGACGAGGAACTAGAGACAAGCTCGTGTCTACCCAAGACAGATACTTTCCCGGCTTCCTTCCAGTAGGCATGGAAGGCATACGAGGGTGATTACTATCACAACATATCAAACTCCAATAGCACGGAATCATCAATATGCACTTATGAGAATGTTCATATCATCACATAAAATAACGAAAACTCCGAGACAAGGGGTGTTGTAACCGTATCAAACAACACATGATAGTATTATGCCAGGGTTCAGAATGCTTGCCTTCAAGTTGTGGAGAGGCAGGGTGCATTCCAAAACTTTTGAAAGTTTTCTTCTCTCTCCAAAAGTCCTATTTAAAAAAAATTCAAATTAACACATAGTTTCAAAACAGTACAAAAAAAGTTGTTTAGAAAATTTTCAAATAAAGATGAAAATAGACTAGACCAAATTTGAGAAACAACAGAAAAAGAATCAAATCATTTGGACTTATATTTAAAAAGTTATAGCCAGTCAAAGTTTAGTCAAAATTCTGTTTTTAAATAAAACAGAAAAAGAAAAACGTTTCGAATAAAAACACGCAGGAGACATACTCTGGGTTTACGCCTCTACTTACGCCAGCGTGGATCGGCTCGTGGGTCACTGACAGTGGGTCCCTTGGGCCCACTGGTCAGGTTTGACCAGTCGCCCGCCTCCTTCCTCCTCTGTCCGAGCAGAGGCGGGGCTCCGGCGATCGACGCCGGCGAACGGCGGATCCCCTCTGGGTTCCGAGGGCAGGGATGGATCCGCTAGTCCAGGCGGTCCTCCCGGTAGTCGACAGGCTGGCGGGGACGAAGGGAGTCGCCGGCGGCGAGCTCTGCGGCGGAGGTGGCTTCGGGAGGAATTGGGGGATTGGGCTACGGTGGCTCCCGGTCGAGGCTGAGGGGTTGGGTGGCTCCGCATGATCAAGGGGAGTCGGGTGGTGGCGCTGGATGGACGGGGGAGGGCCTGGTTGCGACGAACGGCACCGGAGCGTGGCGGCGGCCGAAATGATCGGAGGCGAGGAAGAAGGCTTCCTGCCGCCGATTGGTGGCCGTGGGGGCACTAGGGGGATGGTACGGTGTTGCCTAAGTGTCCGGATGGGCTCGGGGTCCCTATTTATAGCGCGATTAGGTCGGTTCCGCGGCGGCCGGGGATAGGATCGACGGCGAACCGCCGTTCTATAGCTGCAGGGCGACGTGACGGCGACGTGCGCTAGCAAACGAGCTCGAGGATGAGCTCGAGCTGTTCCAGGGGCAGCTGGCGCGCGGCTGTGGCTCGGGCGGCGCCGTCCATGGCAGAGGCTGTCGGAGCGGCGGTGGCGGCTTGCGGTGGTGGCGCTGTAGGGCGCCAGGAGGGGGCCAGGGCGGCTCTACGACGAGGGAGGGGTCGGGCGCGTTGGCAGCGAGTGGAAGGGGTTCAGAACGGGCGCGGAGAGGCGGCAGCAGGACGCGGCGACTCGTGTGCACGCACGTGCAAAACGCGCGCTCTGGCCGTGCCCAGAGCACGCACGCCAAGTGTTCGGCAAAATGCCAAGGCATGCAAGGAGGCTTGGGTGGGGCTGGGGATTAACACGTCTGGGCTAGAGTCATCTAGGAGCTTAGTGGACAAGTTTGTTGGGTCGGAGGATCAAGTTCACAGTGCAAACTAAGAATCATGTCAAATATGGCTATGCACAGGAAGTGCTCGACAGAATGTCATGGGCCTCTAGGCATCTCTTGGGGTTGCCAAAAACTCCAGATCACAGTCTCTTTAGATGCTAAAGAGGGTGGCAAGGTTAGTTTGGCAAAAACAGAAAATTGTTAGTGCAAGTTTTTGAGAAAACTAATTCTGGACAGAAAGTATAGGGCATAGTTTCATGGACCAAAAATACTCCAATGGGTCCATTCTCCTGGACTTAAGGGATTGGTAGGGAGGACTATAAGCAGGAAAAAGCTCATGGGCACTAGAGCAAAATAAATTAGGGTTGCAGTAGAAAAAGCCAATCTGGTCCAGAGAGCAAAAGAGGATGGTTTGCTCAAATTTTTCAAAGAACACCAGTGGGTTTTTGCATAAAGTTGATTTATATGCATCTACTGACATCTCCAATATTTGGTGAGAATTTTAATGAAGTATTTAAATAGGTTGTAGTGCAACATTACCAACTGGACCAGTTTTGAAGACTTGAGGTAGAGCTCAAAATCTCCAGTGAATAAAAGATATTTTTGCATCAAAGTGATTTAAAAACATCACATGACATCCCCAAATTTTGGTGAAAATTTTAAATGCATTTATCAAATGGTTGTAGTGCAAAAGAGACTCTAAAACTTATGGGAACCCATTTTAAAGGAATAAAGCTCAGGAAAAATAATTGCAGAAATAATTCCATTGATAAAAAGAAATGGCCTTAGTAAGATACACAAGTCCCACAATATTGTTGAAAGGTTTCCACCTAGAAGGAAAAACTCAAGGAAAATCAGAATGACAGATTGATCTGAATTTAAAAGATAAACCAGAAAATAAAATTTTTAATTTCCTGGCAAAATTTTAATTAATAAATCATGGTTAAATTTTTGGGGTGTTACAACCGTTCTCTTGGTTGAAAAGGGAAATAATGGGAAAACGCAGTACAAACTGGATAAGGAACAGATCTATTATTGGTTGAAAAAAGGATAGAAAGTGGCGGCTGGTGGACAAGTAAACAGAGTATGTACAGGGTTAGATTTGCTGCCATCACATAGTAAAAGGTCTCCAGGATTAGATTTGCTGCCCTCACATAGTAAAAGGTCTTAGGATTAGATTTGCTGCCCTCACATAGTAAAAGGTCTCAGGATTAGATTTGCTGCCCTCACATAGTAAAAGGTCTCAGGATTAGATTTGCTGCCCTCACATAGTAAAAGGTCTCCAGGATTAGATTTGCTGCCCTCACATAGTAAATGGTCTCCAGGATTAGATTTGCTGCCCTCACATAGTACAAGGTCTCCAGGATTAGGCTTGCTGCCCTCACATAGCGTGAACAAGCTCGGCATCACCACTTTATGCCTCCTTGTAGGTATATTGTGCTGATGCGTCCACTATCGCATGTCCTTATACCAACCTTTTTCTGTTGTTAATGTAAGGGCGCATGTAAAATGAAGCGATCACACTGTTACCTTAGGGACATGTCTAACCAGTGTTATTGTTAATCTAATGCCTCCAGTGATAAGATGCAATTAAACTGTGTTACAAATGGCACTCCTGCTATTTTCCCCAGTATGATAAGTAAGTTGCTCCTTTACGCTGCTGAGTGTCCTGGTGTCCCCATGGTCCCATGCCCTTAAACCAACTCTTTAGCTGCTGTTGATTTCATCGTGGTTCCGTAAACAAGCAATGCCACCATTAAAGTAATCCCATATTTGAGGAATCTCATTGTTGATCGTAATGCTTCTGGCAACATGAAGCATTGCTGACGTTTTAAAATTTCTACTGTCCTTGCGTGATTGCCATGAACATAATTAAGATGCTTCTTTTCATTTTGTATATGTTTCTTATATTCTTATTGACCATCAACTATTTACTTTCTACCATTTTGTGCAGATAGGGATATCCATTTCACCTTGTTGCTATTGTGACCTTTTGGTGAACTACACAAAACACTTTTTTTGGAATGAGTGTCTTGTGTAGTTCAACTAAAATGTCACGTGGGCAACAACTCCCAATTTTGGTGGAACTGCACAAAATGGTGATTGGAGTTTCCAAAATCTCCATCAAGTTCTGCTGGTAATCTCGTGCAACATTTTATTAGCCTTTGCAAGATGGAGCCATCGCTGTCACCACAATGACACTTTATTTTAGTGGAACTTCACAAAAGGATAAGAAAATTATGGTTGCACCTTACATGAGCCGGACAACCAACCTTAATGTTCCTCAATTTTAGTGCAACTACTAAAGAAGAACCTGCCAGCTCACAAGAGCAAGTACTTCTTGCTAGCTGAATGATGCAATATTTGCTTCATTTCAGGTGAACTGCAGAAAAAGGTGCATGAATTGAATCATGGAACTCCAGTGCAGACCTCATCCAAGTAGAGCTGGAGGTTGAGTTCAAGGAGGCCGCTATTAAAGCGAAATCATGCTCTCATGTCTCCTTGTTTGTCTTTGTGCAAACATGTCACAAGCAAACAGGAATACTCAACTACAGATGTTGTGACAGTCAAGAGCATTCGCCAAGTTCTTCGATTGTATGACATGGCTAGCCAAGATGGATTTAATCCCGATATTCAATTTATAAGAAGGCTCTAATGGGTTGGTTCTGAATCTTGCAAGCTGGGAATCAGTGAGATGTGTAGGCATCTTTGTTGTACTTATTATTTGAATCTTATTTGTTGGTTCTGAATCTTGCAATCTGGGAATCAATGAGATGTGTAGGCATCTTTGTTGTACTTATTATTTGGATCTTATTTGTTGGTTCTGAATCTTGCAAGTCGGGAATCTATGAGATGTGTAGGCATCTTTGTTGTACTTATTATTTGGATCTTATTTGTTGGTTACGAATCTTGCAATTTGGGAAACACCGCATGATGATGCATAGGACAACAACCATAACAAACAGTTCAAACTTGGTAGTATTATCTTTGTGAAAGTGCGACAAATGTGTCGATCGTATGCGTCCGAGAATAATAATTCTAATTGTTGTGCATGTTGATCCTGTGGCAATCGATTGAACGAGCGAATGCATTGCTTGTTTTAAGTATAAATTTCTATTAAAGCAAATTAAATTTAAGTAAAGTGACCACTAACTCCTGTTATTACAAGACCAATACAGACTCCGCCGTGAACCGACGTGTGGCCGGAGTAGGTTTCTTAATGGAGGCGTTTGAATGCGCCGACGGTGCATCTTCATCGGGCGTGCAGCGAACGAGGGAGGGTAGTAACTATTGTCGCAGTACACACTCACCATCGTTGAATCCAGTTCCTCAAGAGCTGAAAACAAACTGCTACCGCCGCCTACACTCGTTCACTCGAAGAGACTCCAATGGCGATCCGAGGGGTGAGCCTGCTGGATATGGACTTCAGCAAGGAGTTCCCCTTTGAGTTCGCCGTTCAGTCCTATGGCTGCACCAAGTTGAATGTGATGTACACCAACCATACAGACAAGGCGAAGCTCTGCCTCGCCTCAGTCCTATGGCTACACCAGGTTCTGGAGCATTCGCCCGTTTCATCGGCAGCGCTGACTGCACCTTCGCTACGGTGGAGAGAAGGAAGAACGCGACGATTCGGCCATCTGGTGCAACAAGCTTGTCGATATCCAGAAGCAATACAAGATCATCAGCAACGGGCAGGAGAAGGACTTCGTGGTTGACATCGCTGAGACCATCATCAACCCCTAATACGACAACATGAAAGAAGACGAACTAAACACGTGGGAGGTGCCTCTGAATCTAGCCTACATAACCTACGCGGCCAAGGACGCATACGCATGCTACGACATGTACAGGCAGATCTTGGACATGAGGGCGTGTCTGCTTCCCGTAACCGACGAGTACACGGACAGCCGCAGCGTCATGATCAAGCGTGCCAGGAAGGTCTAGATGTTTTACTTTATCTGTTTATAAGCACCTTTATCATCTGAGTGTTTCATGCATTAGCCTATGTGTCGTAATTATCTGTTTTGTCCGAAATATTTCTTTTAAGAACCCATTAACCTGATTGCTTTTTAGTGGCTATTTGCTTATGTATGTAAACTAGTTCACTTGTCCATAAAAAACTAGTTCACTCGGCAGCCGTGCTTTGAATCTCCTTCCTCCCAACATATTCCTCTCCTCAGGTGGACCTAGCAGGTCTCTGAATTTTCTCCCACTTTCTTTTTCAATGTAAACAGAGTTTTCTACCAGTACTTTCCCCTAGAACCAACTCAACTGTCCCACGTCTAGCCTAAAAAATAATAATACCCCACGTACTATTAACTCATCAAATTAAAATGATATTTTATTTTTTAAGTTGAAAGTTCTTACAAAATAATAATAATAATTGTTTATATATAACTTGCCAAGTTAACTCCTAGTGATTGCATACATAAGCTTGCAAAGATTTACTGACGTGCAATCATGTGTTTATGTTTTTTATAACATTTCTCCGTCTAACCCAACATGATATTTTCACCCAGCCCAGCAAGTCCGCGGATTTCGAGAAAAATGCAAATGGGATTTAAACGGGCTGCATAGATGCTACATCATTGTTTCACCCAGCTCACCAAATGGACTAAAAAAACAAATGGACTGGCTGACATGTGGGCCAGTAGGTCGAAGCCTAAGAAGGCGTTGGATTTACATCCAACAGCAGGCATTCTTCTTCAATCTCTCATCTTCTTCCCAGCTGCCGAACCGCTGCTTCCGACCTTGACGCCCGGGGCGTTGTTTTGCGCTCCTCAGCGAAACGCTACCCCGCCGACGGCCAGGCCATCCCTCCACTCTGCACCTCCTATTATTCTATGCCGAGTGTAGGCCCACCCTGCACCCAAACCAGTCAAGTTTCCCACTCCTCTCCGTCTGCGACTCCACTGCCGTGTCTTCCCCATCTCCGGGTCATTCCAGTCTGGGGCCTCGCCGTCGTCCACCGCCTCGGTGCGCTCGGCGCAGCGTGCTCAACATACAAGAGTCATCGGAAGAGCACTATACGTGGAGAGCCTGACGGCTGGGACCCACGAGGTCCATGGTCGCACGCAAGGAAAGTTCCTCCTTATTACGCATCAGACGTGTAATCGCACGTGGGAAGGGCTTCTGTATTTCGCGAAAAAAACGTTCCCCCCGCTGACAGGTCGAACCCACCAGCTATATCTTCGCACGCAAGGAAGTGCCTCCTTATTACGCACCAAAAAACGAATACCCCCTGCTAGATGGGACCCACCATAGTGGGTGGCTGACTTGTGGGCCTACTATGTTGACGAGGACGGAGGGCTTTATCAACTTAGTCAATATGAACGATTCTAGCTCCAGTGACCGTACGATGTCCATCCAACGGCCATAGTGCTTCTTCAACCTCTAGTCTTCTTGCTCTAGCCGCCCAAAGCAGCGCCGGTCGTGTCGCGTGCTCACGCCTCTCGTGGCGGCTATGATGCATGGAGGCCTCACCGCCCCTACTACTCCCACCACTGGCCCAGGGTATCCCTCTACTCACCCACACCCCCTGTTATTCTGCGGCGACGGCAGCCTCACGCCGCAGCCGAACCAGTGAACCCTCGTACTCCTCTCCGCGTGGGCATCAACTACCACATCTTCCTCGGTTCCGCGCCGTCCCCTTCCTAGGCCTCGCCGTCGTCCACCGCCTTGGTGCTCTCGGCGCGGCGTGGTCAATGTGGTCAACGACCGACTTCCATCGGAAGAGTACTGTACGTGGAGAGGCTGACAGCTGGGTCCACGGCCACAGCCCAGTTTTTTTTGTGATTTGCCAAGTAAGTTGCTTTGTCAGGCCTGTTGGGCTGCCAATCTTTCAAGACGAGGAGATCTTCATTCGGCTAGCCGAGAAAATGGCCTATCAGTAATGAGAAATGGGCTGTATATTTTTAAAACACATCAAACCGGCAATTAGTTTCAAATATGTTTTTTTCATTTCAAGATTTTAAATTACATTAATTTTTATGCGTGGAGAATTTGTTGGATTTTATACTGATATACATTTATTTTTAAAATCAGTTTGAATGTGAGTCGAAATTTTGGGATTAAAAACAGTTTGGACCGCACCAAAATATGCAAAATTTTGTATAATTTTTTAACCGTGGCCACAATATGGGCTGTAATGCTAACAAAAAGAATATGGGCTCCAAAAAAACCTTAAGAATTAGCAAGTGGGCTGTAAATTATTAGAAATAATGGTAGATGGGCTGTATGATGTTTTCCATGATTTGAGGCTTTCCTAAAAAAGGTTGACGACAGCAAAGGATCGTTGGATGTCCATCCAACGGCCGTCGTGCTTCTTCAATCTCTGCTCTTACTGCTCCAGCCACTACTAGAGAAAAGCTTACTAGTGGCGCTGGTTTTTTACATACTTGTAGCGCGGGCACCCGCGCTACTACTAGGGCGCTACAGCTATTATTTACCAGTAGCGCGATTCTGAACAAGCGCTGCAGCTAAAATACTTGTTAGTAGCGCTGCTTCCTCCACCAGCGCTACTACTATCATCACGTAGTAGTAGCGCCCTATTTTCTCCCCACGCTACAACTAGGCAAATAGAAATAAAAAATAAAAAAAAGCAGTCAGGTGCAATATTCATGGAAATCAAGACAAGTCCAGTACAAATAAACTAAGTTCACAGAACCATCTCACAAACATTAACGACAGTACCACATTTAATATAACCACACAATCTCACAAACTCATATAGTAGTCAACAATGCATGGATAAATCATAGTTGATAAGTCTACTAGGTAGTCATACTAGCATATATATGGTTCAACAGCCACACGCATGCATATGAAGTTCTAGATGATGTCGATGACGACCATCATCCTCAAGCCTGGGCAGTGGGTGTTCCTGATAGTAATTAGGATTGCCTGTCCAACATGAAGATTCTTTCCGACGAGGAAGCTCTTCCACCCAACCGAGTTGAAGTGTGTGCGATCGTCCGTGTCCACGCCGTACGCACAAGTGGTGACGGAGCCCCTTGCGGTAAGTCGTATTCCAGCAGAGCCTTCTTCATCAGGCTTGATACCACAACTCTCAGATAGGCTCTTTGGCAATTTCTGAATAAGAAAAACATATCAGTTAATAAGTAGTCTCACACATTCTACACGAAGCATATATATCATCGGATCGGACTCTACACTAAGCATATATATCATCGGACTCTACACTAAGTATATATATCATCGAACTCTACACTAAGTATAACAATAAAGCATATAAGATTCACTAAGCATATAAGATTCACTAAGCATAAAAGATTCACTAAGCATATATATCATCGGACTCTACACTAAGTATTACAATAAAGCATATAAGATTCACTAAGCATAGATTCACTAAGCATATAAGATTCAGTAAGCATATAAGATTCAGTAAGCATATTTATCATCGGACTCTACACTAAGTATAAAAATAAAGCATATCATCAAATTACTCTAAAAACTACAGTAAATGCAACATACCATCATATGCCGATAAACCATGGTACTTGTCAGCGGTCACGAATGGCACCAGACGAAGTCAAAGACGTGGCGTAATGATGTCCCATAGGTTGCACACCTCCTCCTCGCTCAACTTCATTCTTTGAGCTACGATGGCATCACCGAGTGGGTCATCATCATCCTCATCATCCTCATAATCTTACCGCTTTGTTGACATAAATCACGACCAGCTTGGGTCTTTCAGCTCTGAAGGAGAAGCTGATCAACTCACCACCGGTGATACGCATGTTGTCGATGAAACGGACCCATCCATCTCCTCCCACCCGCGTCATCTTTCGTCCTTTCTCGATCTCCATAGTGTAGGGGCCCCCAGGAGCCTCAAATGTCACAGAGTCTCCAGTCAGATTGTTTAATTCTGACCTCACATTGCATGGGACGATCTGTGTACAAAAAGCAAAATGATATATACACGATGCATGAATGCAAATAACACTAAAAACAAAATAGTAGTTACTAGTTTCATATAATTTATTACCGCGGCATGAAGAAAACTAGACTCGAAGTAGATGCCAAACAGCGTGCCAGTTGCAAGGCTGCTGGCGCACCTTGACTTGCACCGTCGACATGGTGGTGGTGGTGGTGGTGGCGCCATTTCCCTAAAGCAATATGATTAAAGGATTAACGATCCAAAAAGTAAACATAAAGTTTTCATAGCTAGAGTTCACATGGCAAGCAAAATAACAACTAAAAAGTAAACATAAAGTTCAGTCCAACAATCACAAATTGCAAAAGTAGAGTGATTGTATTATAAACCACAAGAAAGCTAGCAATCTAGTAAACTAATGTCCCCAACTCTTCAGATGAAGGCCGCTATCAGCATGAAATTTGCACTAAACACAAGGTTAAACAATACTAGTAGCTCAATAATCTAGAGATGTAACAAACAAATATATGGCAAAACATAACAATACTTTGATCTCATCTCATCTTCGTTAATCACAACAAAGCACACTAAATAAACTACCCCTTCTCATATCAAGAATCCTAAATCTTGATGATTTCTCACAACAAAGCACACTAAATAAACATGAGCTTGTAGCTTTGTCTCTCACATGAACAACACCTATACAACATCCTATAGAAGGGCACTTGATACAACCCGAACCGAGCACTTACACTCCTATAGAAGCAATATCCATAACATCACATCAGAAAATTCGAAACCGCCCAACCACAAAGCAAAAAATCAAACATGAGCCAGCCCAATCCAATGCCAAATTATGTCAGCAACAACCAACCCAAATCCTCTACTCTCTCCGCTATGTGATACTAATTAATAGTAGGATCTAGAGATGCATATGTGATACTAATTAACAGTAGGATCGATTGGAGCCATGCATCGAAGCGTGGAGCCACCGTGCAATCCCTAAATCCCAAAACATGGCGAGCCGCCGCGGCAAATCAATTGGAGCCCCTACGACGAACCCTAACCGAGAGATCAAGAGGAGCTACTGTGGCGCACGCAGGGAGGAGGAGATCGGGAGGGGGTCTTAAGGGGCTGGAGCGTCGGAGGAGGCGAGAGGCGACCGCGTGTGGTGGCGGCGCACGACACCGTCGATGGGGGTGAGGCGGCCGGGGATGAACCCTAACCGCGGCGGCGGCGTCGTCGGGCGGAGGGGATCGATTGTGTGAGACGTGGGGGGTGCGGCCGGGGGCGCTCGCGGGCCGGTTTTCTTTACCTATAGTAGTAGCGCTGGTTGCAGAACCACGCTACTGCTAAGCCCACCTGCCATAGTGCCCTTTCAGAACAAACACTACAGCTAAGTGGGCTACAGATGCTGCCCTGCGGCCCAAACAAAAAAACGCTGCTGCTATATGTTAGTAGTAGCGTGTTTCCACACAGCGCTACTGGTAATTACTAGTAGCGTGGGTTCACAAAAACTCGCTACTGGTAAACTTCTATCTATAAGCATTTTCCTAGTAGTGAGCCGCTCAAACAAGCGCCGGCGGGACTGCCTGCTCCCTCCTCCCCGCGGCCGGCTGTGCTGCCGCGCAGGCCTCACCGCCCCACCATACTCCCATTGCTGGACTAGCCATCCCTCTACTCACCCAGACCTGCTGTTATTCTCCGACGACGGTAGACGAACCAGTAAACCCTCGTACAGTCGTACTACCCTCCGCATGGGAAACAACTACCGAGTCTTCCCTGCCTCTGTGTCGTTCCCTTCCTAGGCCTCGCCGTCGTCCACCGCCTTGGTGCTCTCGGCATGGCCTGGTCAACATGGTCAACGACCGACATGCATCTGAAGTGGACTGTACATGGAGAGGCCGACAGCTGGGTCCACGGCCGCACACAAGGACATGCCTCCTTATTACGCGCAAAATAATGATTCCTCCACATGACATCAGGGACCCAACGAAAGGGCCTCAGATTTCGCAAAAAACGTTACCGGCCACGACAACTCGGACCCACCAGTTATATCTTCGCATGCAAGGAAGTGCCTCCTTATTACGCACAAAAAAGAATACTCCCTTAGCTGGGACCCAGATAGTGGCAGGCTGACTTGTGGGCCTACTAAGTTGACGAGGACGGAGGGCTTTGTCAACTTAGTCAATATGCACGATTCTAGCTCCAGTGACCGTATGATGTCCATCCAACGGCCGTAGTGCTTCTTCAACCTCTGGTCTTCTTGCTCCAGCCGCCCAAACCAGCACCGGTAGTGCCTCGTGCTCCTGCCTCTCGTGGCCGGCTGCGATGCGGTAGAGGCCTCACCGCCCCTACTACACCCACCGCTGGCCAGGCCATCCCTACTCACCCACACCCCCTGTTATTCTGCGGCGATGGCGGCCTCACACTGCAGCGAACCAGTGAACCCTCGTACTCCTCTACACATGGGCATCCACTGCCGCGTCTTCCCCGGCTCCGCGTTGTCCCCTTCCTAGGCCTCGCCGTCGTCCATCGCCCTGGTGCTCTCGGCGCGGCGTGGTCAACATGGTCAAGGAACGGCTTCCATCGGACGTGAAATGTACGTGGAGAGGCTGGCTGGGTCCACGGCCGCAGCAAGGAAGTGCCTCCTTATTACGCGCAAAATAATTATTCCTCCACCTGACAGCGGGGATCCACCAGACGGGCCACCGTATTCGCGAAAAAAAATGTTTCCCCCTGACTGTTGGGACCCACTAGCTACATCTTCGCACGCAAGGAAGTGCGTCCGGGCAAAAAAATTATTCGCCCCCCTGACTGCCGGGACCCACCAGCTACATCTTCGCAGGCAAGGAAGTGCCTGACAGTCGGGACCCACCTGGTCGAAGCGTACGTAGCATTGTCATTCTGGTCGCGAACGGTAATGCGTACATACCGGTCGTTGTAGAGGCACGCACGTGTCGTAGTAGAGGCGCCGCACGTAGCATGTACATGTACGCATAAAGGGCGAGGGTGCAAGAAAGAAAATACGCCACATACGCATATACGGCAGGGTCTTGAACGCCATCACTGCATAATGCACGGCCAGGGCTCGTGTACATGGCTGGGTTGGAACGGAGAAACAACGTCGTCGTCGTGTTAATGGGGAGGCAACGGAATGCGTCGTGTTCATTGGGAGGCAACGGAACACGTGGGAGCCAACTGGCTTGGACGGAACAGGCGATGGAAACGAGGCCTGACGTACCGCACAACGGAGGAAACGGACCTCCTACGTTCGGAACGGGGTCCTGTTGATCGGGAGGGGTGTGGCGTACCGCAAAACGGAGGAAACGGACCTCCTACGGTCGAAACGGGGGTCCTGTTGATCGGGAGGGGTGTGGCGTACCGCAAAACGGACGAAACAGACCTCCTACGGTCGAAACGGGGGTCCTGTTGATCGGGAGGGGTGTGGCGTACCGCAAAATGGACGAACGGACCTCCTACGGTCGAAACGGGGGTCCTGTTCGTCGGGAGGGGTGTGGCGTACCGCAAAATGGGACTCCACCGGATACTGTTCATATCCACCGTCAACCTCCTCCAGCCTCCACGGGCTACCGTTGACGTCCTCCAGCCTCCACGGGCTCCTGTTCATCCAGCCTCCACCACGCGCTACTCCACCAGCTACTGTTCAACCACCCCTCCACCGTCTACTGTTCTTGCAGCCCTCCACACCACGGGGTCCTGTTCAACCACCCCTCCACCGTATACTATTCATCCAGCCCTCCACACCACGGGGTCCTGTTCATCCAGAGGCAACGCAACCGCGCACGGTTCATCCAACCCCCCGCAACGCTCATCGCTCATCCAATCGATCGGCTTGATTAGCGGCAGAGCGGCGAATCGCTTCGATCGGGTTCGATTAACGATCATCGATCGATCACTCGGGTTCGATAACACGAGCCTGCAGTGCAATCGCCGGGTTCGATTCGAGCTCAATGCCTCGCCGGGTTCGATTAGAGCTAACGCCTCACACACTGCAGACGTCGTGTATGAGAGAACGCGCATCGCTTCGGCCCCGACCTCCCACCGTAATCGCAACTCCCGAAATTTTCCTCCCCTTGCTTCTACCACGGTTTTTTCCGTCATGGACGGCCCAAAGAATGTCATGCAGCTGCGTCTCGCCCGCCGGGAGGAAAAGCCCATTTTCTGTCATGATTTTTTGTCATAGAAGTAGCAGCCCACCACATCTATGATGATACCGGGTTTTGTCACAATTATCGTCATAGAAGTGTCATATGTATTACAGAAAAAATTCCGTTCGGCCCAAAATGTCACGGATGTGTCTTTTTTTTTGTAGTGCAAGCCCTCGGAGAAAGAAACTGCTGAGGCTCCTCGGCTGCTCAGCCGCGGCACCTCACTTAGCTTCGGGGACTACTGTCGGAGAAATGGGCCGCGGGTAGGCTAACCCGAGCCCCTGAGCCTTTCAAGACAACGGGGCTGGCAGCGCCCCTCGAGGCGTCAAGACGAGGTGCCGCCTTCTGGTGGCCGGCTGGAGGAATAGCCGGCTGCCCGTAGACGGCCGAGTTCCAGAAGCCGGCATCAAGACAAGCCGACTCCTAGTGGGCGGCTTCCAGAGAAGCCGGCCCCTGGCCGTCGGCCCGTGGCACCTACAAAACCTGCGCCCTCATCAAGAAAGACAAGACAGGGAGTGGCTACAGTATAGCCCATCCCTCCCTGATCTAGGGATGGGCGTGGGCCACAGCACTGCATCAGCCGGAGATCTCCGCCGGCGCAAAGATCAAGCACTCCACCTCGACGTCACCACAAGCAGGCGGAGCCCTGCTCCCATGACGGCCTGTCGGTACGGCCCAAGGATGACGGGCCCCACCGATCAGCGAGAGCCTGGAAGACGGCTAGAGCCCCACCAGTCGGATCCGAGGGAGGTCGGTCCCCAGCAGTCGGCCCGCCCGTTCCTCGTGGCCCACTCGCCATTAACCAGACGACACACGGAGTGGCTACAGTAATCGCCCGCCAGGCGGTGGGGCTATAGCCACGCTCCCCTGACGGAGCCATCGTCATTAGCGTCACAGCTACAGTGATCAGCAGCCGACAAGACCCCCGAGCGGCGGAGGCGGCCTGTCGGCTCCGTACCAGACCAGTCGGTGGGGCCCACCAGGCGGCGAGCCCCAGCAGCCGGCCACCAGAGAGACTGACAGCCGGGTCCTACACCCAGCCAAATTACTATTCTACCCCTGGGGGTAGGCCTATATAAACCCCCCAGGGCACCCATGCAAAGGGTTCCTAACCTGTTAGAACTAGACCGACCCATAGAGAAAGGAGAGAGCTAGCCTTGCTTTCTTCCACCTCTAGCAAACAGCTCGAGGAGCACCCTTGTACTCACTAGTGCCTCAGTGATCATGCGAAGACTCCGCAGAGCAGAACTAGGGGTGTTATCTCCTAGGAAAGCCCCGAACCTGGGTAAAGTGCGCCGGCGTTCGTGTCTATGCCTTATCCCGCTTCCAGGCACCGGCGACGTTCTACTAGCTCCCACCATGATAAGCCATCCATTGGCATATGTCGCACCCAACCCCCGACAACCTGCTAGCATTCACACTTCATAAATTCTTTCTTTTATCATTTACCTACTCGAGGACGAGCAGGAATTAAGCTTGGGGGTGCTGATACGTCTCCAACGTATCTATAATTTATGAAGTATTCATGCTATTATAGTATCTGTTTTGGATGTTTATGGGCTTTACTAAACACTTTTATATTATTTTTGGGACTAACCTATTAACTGGAGGCCTAGCCCAAATTGTTGTTTTCTTGCGTATTTCAGTGTTTCGAGGAAAAGGAATATCAAACAGAGTCCAAACGGAATGAAACCTTCGGGAGAGTTATTTTTGGAATTGAAGCAATCCAGGAGACTTGGAGTACACGTCAGGGAAGCTTCGAGGAAGCCACGAGCCAGGGAGGCGCGCCCTACCCCCTAGGCATGCCCCCACCCTCGTGGGCCTTACGTGGTGTCACATCCCTAACCCTGGTCTGACCTATGCCAGCTTCCATGTGTGCATCATGTTTAAATTCAAATGAAATTTGAATTGAGGAATTTTCAAAGCCTCAGAAAACCCCTAAAAATAACCAACATTTAAATCTCATCAAATGAGTCCAAGAAAATGTTCCTGTTATTCTGTGAAAAGAGGTGAAATTCAAACCAATATTTTTGGAGTCACAGAAATATTTATTCTGGCCATTTGAATTAATCCAATAACTATTTGCTTTGGATTTATATTTAATATATATTAAATATGACTCCATTAATTCTGGAAGTTTGTGAGTGGCTTTGTATATATTTTAGCAAGCCATATAATAACCTACAGAATTTACTAAAATGATTTAGTTGCTAAATTAAATCAAAACAGAGGAAGAAAAATAGAAAACATAAACAAATAAAAGAGAGAGAGAAACTTACATGGCCGCAGCCCACATGGCGGGGCCAGCACTATGCTGGCCCATGCCAGCTAGCTGCTTCGTCCTCGACAGGCAGGCACAGAGGTGATGCCGAGGAACCCGAGCTTGCCACGGCGCCACCTGCTTGCCGCCCGCGCCCCTGGACACCTAGGCAGGCTCCACGTCGCCGCCCCGACCCCGTGAACAACTCACTCGCCCCTGCCTCTCTCCCTCGCTCTCCCGCACCATGGCCGACGCTGTTGCGCCCGCGCCACCGTAGTTCTCGCGTTCTCCGTCGTCCCCGCGCCATGCCACCAAGTCCAACAGCTTCGCAGTCGTCGTCTCCGTCGATCATCCCGAGCCCCGAGCGCTCGCGCGCCCTGCTTCTTCCTCTTCGAGCTCGACTTCACCGAGCACCGCCACAGATCCCGTCCGCCGTCGCCGCCGCATCAGCTCGTCCCCTACCGCGCCGTTTGCTCCTACGTGACTGCCGTGAGCTCAGCTGCCTCCCCATCCTCTCTGTCTGCCTTCTTGTGCACCGTAGTGACTGCACGAAGTTCCACCGCATGCGCCGCCGCCGAGCTCGTCGCCGACGTGACTCCGGCCACCCACCGGCCACACCCCCATGTCCAACACACTCCCCGCACTCGCAGGTACCCGTAGCACCACTCCGCGCGCCTCGCCAAGGTCGTCGCCGGCGACGTCTTCGGCAACCCCGAGCTCCACCACCGCCACCAAACGCTGCGGCCTGCTCCCAGCTACGCGTAGATGCCCTCCGCCGCTCATTTGGTCGCCGGAACGCGCTAATGCACTCTCACCGCCGCGTCTGGTCTCGCTGGCGGCTAAACGCCGGCGAGTTTGACCCGTTGACCTTGACTGGGTGAGCCCAAGTTGACTCCCGTGAGTCTATGACAAGTGGGGCCCCCTCTGCTAATTAACTCAGATTAGTTTTAACTAAATTTAGTTAGTTTAAATAACTCATCGACACGCTGGGCCCATCGGGTCAGGTTGACTGGACGTCCCTTTGACCATCGACGCCACATCGACGCCAGTCGACGCAAGATAACTCCTTTTCTGGATTTATTCTTATACAGGAAATTCTAGAAAATAGCCAAAACTTCTAAAAATCATAGAAAATCAACCGTAGCTCAGAATGAAATAATTTATATATGAAAAATGATCACAAAAATACAATCTATCCATCTTTACTAGTTTCATGCATGTTTAAACAAGTTCACTTGCTGTTTAGTGCAAAACATGATAAAGCACTATTTAAGATCACAAATGTGTTTGAACTTTGAATCTTTGGTTCAAAATAGCTCAAACCCATCTGGTTGTAGTTGCATTAGCCCAAGACACTCATTTTACCATGTCATGATCAAGCATCATATTGTGCATTGCATTGATTGTGTTTCTTCTCTGTTGCCGGTATTTGTCCCCTCTCGATAGACGTGGTTTCGACGATGAGATCGATGACACTGATGAAGAGCTATATTATCTTCGGAAGTGCCAGGCAAGCAAAACCCCCTTGTTCATTGCGATACAATCCCACTCTCTCGCTCCTGCTCTGTTTTATTGCATTAGGACAACAACGATTCATCTGTTACTTCCTGCGGTAGCTGAACACCTTTATCCTGTGCATGACTTGTCATTCCACAGTAAATAGATGAAACCCACTAGCATGAGTAGGAGTTGTTTGAGCCCTGTTGTGCCTACTCATTCATGCTTGTTTGTCATGCCTGCTACTGCTTAGAGTTGAGTCAGGTCTGATTCATCGAGGATGAATAAGAGGTGTGTGAACATGTCCTACCACTACTAGGAAAAAGGCTACTAGCAGCGCGGGTAAAATGGCTACTAGCAGCGCGGGTACCCACGCTACTAGTATCGCGCTACAGCTAATAGTTAGTAGTAGCGTGGGTGAGACCCGCGCTACTACTAACTTTGTTAGTAGTAGCGTGTGCCACCCACGCTACTGCTATTACAGACTTGCGCTGCTACTAATGAAGTAGTAGTAGCGTGCCTATAAAACCAGCGCTACTAGTATCCCAAATACTAGTAGGGCACTTTTTTTCCCAACGCTACTAGTAACAAATTAGGAATTAAAAATAAAAATAGATGCAGTATTCATGAATGGAGATCAGAGACACGTCCAGTGCAAAATAAATTTTACAGAACCATCTTAACACTAGCAGTGTTCATGGATGCAACATTGAACATCTCAACTCGAAGACATCACAAGGACGCACATGACCATCATCAAAAGGTTGGTACCTTCCCTAGCTTTTCACCACCAACCTAACCAGACCACTTCTCTAGATGTATGTACAAAGCGTCGAGGTCCTCCACCTTGAGGAACTCCGGACGGTGGCGTTGTCCTCCACCTCGGTGACCGGACGGTGGCGTCGAGGTCCTCCACCCCGGGGACCTCCTGCGTCACAATCACCTGGACGATAATCTGTATGACGCGGTCGCGGGGCTTCACGGTGAAGTCTACCTCCGAGTAGTTGAAGAGCATGACTCCCATCGGGCCGCAGTAGTCCACGTCGATCACCCTGCACCCAGTCGAGAAAGTGAAAACTTGTTAGTTCGCGCCCTCATGCAGATCCAATAGGGTATTTTCTTCAATTATCTGTCTCTTTTAGTCTATTATGAATCTTCAAAACGGAAAAACACCTACTAAATGCATACCCTAGCTGTACGTGTTCATGATATCTTCTTGTTTTGGTGCATTCAAGAAATACTAGTGTATTTGAGCTATATATGCTTGAAATATTTGACAGTTAACATCTGTTCAAAATTTATCATTTCATGGATAGGGAAATCGCCAACAAAGGACGCCGAAAATTGATTCCCATCGCTTCTTCAAAATAGGAAATAGGCGAAGTCTATTTTTAATTTTGATATTCCATGCCAACTTCAAGTATATATGCTAGCATGTAATCTTTGAACGTGGATCAAAATGAGATTTCAGGCTTTGTTGGCCTTACCATAAGCAGTACTAAATTCTCTAGGCTGCTCAACCTTTCCCTGTAGGGACTAGGGATCATTTCTTTCACCAGGTATCTCATTCTTAAGTTTGGGAAGAAACCTGCATCCCTTCAGATAGTCATCCATATCCTGAAGAAAAAATAGTATACATTTTCAATGACTCACAATATATCATCAAATACTGCTCAGGTTTACTTCTAAGAATAATTGTTAAAGATCATCCAATGTTTTCTTACGATCTTCCAATCTGTGAAGTAGAAGCAAAAACTGAAAGCTAAACACACACTAAAATTACCTTCATAAAATTCTTCAGATAGCGAATGAGCGATAGACAAAAAATATATACTTCAGATAGCAAGGAGCAGGCCAACAGGCAACAACATATGTTTTTTAGCAGCAACGACAAGTAACTACGGAGACATTGCAGGTGAAGAGATGAAATATGGATACCCTTCGTCCCCGACGAGCAAACTTTGTTGACAGTGGTGCAGGGTACTGTGACACTCCAAAAATTTTCCTTTGGTTTTCTTCAAAATTTTGTTGGATCTGAAGGAGGTCACCAAAACCCTTCCAAAAATCTCTATCAAAAGCTTTTTCCCTCTGGCAAATATTTTACTTTTGCATCTCCTTCAACTCTGGTGTTTGGTTTTTAAATTTTTCCTCTGATTGCTCTCTCCTCAAGGATTCAAGAAAAATCTTTGAAGTTTATTTTTCTTTCAAAAAGAAACTCTAGGAGTTTTTCATCCTCTCCCATATTTGAGATCATTTATGGTTTGGCCATACACCACATGGTAAAATCTTCCCAAATATGTCTCGTTCCACCTTGGGCAACCCAAACATTCTGTCTCTACTAGTTCAACCCTCTTCTGAATTTTTATTTCATTTAATTCTCTCCCAAAATCTTTTCTGTCTATTATTTTGAGCCTAGGTAATTTGCAAAGCAAGTACCTTAATGCATTTGAATTTTGACCTCAAACCAACTCCCTTGGATAGTCCTTGGTACCAACAACCTAGAACTATCAAGATCCACTCCTCTCCTGTTCAAAAATTTCAAATTATAGTCTCTGCAAGTTTGGACCAGATTTGCCAAATTTGGTGAAATTCATATCTACACTACTCCAAAAATTCCAAAAATATTCAGGCAGCCTCTAGATGCAATGAGAGGCCCCTCCACCAAAAACCAGCTCAAGGAAAAATCCCTGCATGCCTAGATCATTCTGTCGAACACCTTGCATGCACTGTTTCTATTCATTTTCAGTTAAGTTCGTAGTTTCAAAGGTCGATCTTCACAAGAAATTCAGTCACATGATCACAATGCACTTGGCACGTTGCTCACGGCCTAGCTTGCTTGTCCGGAGCCTCACACGCTGCTTGGCGCGTTCTGGCGTCGGTGGCACTCGCCCGCTGCGCGGCGTGTCTCGGGCGGCCGAACCACCGTAGCGGCCGACCGGGAGCGTAACGGCATAACGCCGTTCGGCGCCGCTTAAACCCCCAGGTGGCTCAGCGTGGCCATTTCCTCGCCAAAGACACGCATGCAGCACTGCCGCCGTGGCGCTGCACGCACAGTAGCACGCCTCGCCGCCGACGGGCCCCGCCGCCTGCTCCGTCGAGCTCCCCCTAAGCAACCAAATCCCGACGCAGTTAGCGCCTAAACGGAACCAGGGAACACCCACGACGACGCTCAACCTCTGAACCCTCCCGTGCAACCACAGCGCCGCCGTAATTACCTCGTCGGAGAACCCCGTTCTCGGCAACCGCCTCGGGGCGGCTATATATAGCACTCCGAGCTTGCTCTCGCCCCCGCACACCTCCTCTACCCCTCCAGACCCCGCCAAGTCCCTGGAAGGGCCACGAGGAGCTCTCCTTCCCCGACTCCGGCCACTTCGTTCCGCCTCGTCCTCCACCTTGATTCACTGCGGTGAGGCCATCTCCGGCGACCAAACCTCGTCCGTAGCCTTCTCTTACACCTAGTGCTCTAACCCCCACCTCAATTCGATCCTTGCAGCCCTCCTCGGCGAGATCCATCAACGCCCGAACCACCGTCCGCCAGAGTTGAGACCGCTGGTCAACGTGGTGCTCATCGGCGACCAACTCCACCACCCACCGTGCGGAAGGACACGGTGAGCACGTTGGTAACTTCCGATCCTCTGCCTGCGCCGTTGATCGCCAAGCGATCACCGCTGACCTCGGCGCCAAATCTCTGCTTCGTTTTTCAAACCCGACGGGTGGGTCCTCCCGTCACGCTTTTTCCTCTTTTTGAATCGTTCGAAACACCTTCGGCAAAATACGCCTTCCCCACTAGACTAACGTATTCGAGATCAAGCGTTTTTCTGTTTTATAAAGAAAACCTCAGGAAGTTTATGTTTCATTACAGAAAGGTCCCTGGACTAAAACGCTAATAACTTTTAAACAGAAGAGTATTTTTGATAGATTCTTTTTATGTCCTCTTTGAAATTTTGTCTAGTTTTTTATCAGATTTATTTGAAAAATATTTGGAGTAAATTTTGTGCACCTCACGGTATTTACATTAGCGTGCATGTTTTCTTTATACCATAGATACCGAAGGAGGTGACGGAACCGCGAACTTCACCGAGCTAGGCTCCGACTACTCTGAACTAGGCAAGCATGTTTGAACTTTTGATATGATGAGTGTTCTGGCAGGTTTGCATTAAGTAGTTTCATGGCATGTTTGTGAGCATACCGATGAATGTTATTTTCATGCAAAGTTGAGGCAAGTGAGTTCGATAATCCATACATGTTGGATGTGAATATGCATGGCCATGTGTTGGCATGAGGATGGGTAATATGGCAGTGTTGTAGCATGCCAGTCTTATGCCATACTATTTGACTTCGTGTCAACCCAGATCGATTCGGTTCCCATCCATTTTCCTTCCCGTACTACCACATGTTTTCCGCAAGGGATATGGCTTAGTAAGTTGCAAACGCTTTCCTGGTACACACCAAATGGAGAGGCCGTGATGATGGTTCCATGGCCATGGATTTAAGCCAGTCATCCGGTCAGGGGGCATGGGTGTTTCCGGTTGGGACCGAGAGGGGGGCAACCCTTAGAGCGCGAAAATATAAATTTGATCCCATGCTATTCGAGATTGTGATCTCCTGCCTCGTGAAAGTTTTTCTTGGACGATGTCTAGGGTGATTCCTGGCATCGTGAGGTAGGATGGGTGTGTCTTTGGTTAGGCTGTGTTTCTTCCGAATACCATAAACGGAACTAGTCCTTCAGGACTACGTAAATCCGCTGGCGGTGGGTAATTTTAGTACAAACTCAGAGAGTCATAAATCCTCGAATCATCTTATCCATGTCTAAGTTCTGTATTATCTATTCCTGACAAGTGTCAGTTTTGGTGACAGATACTCCGGTGAATCACATGAGTACTAAGTCCGGTTGAAAGTTTATTCATGTGGATGGAATAACCCGTTTATATTCATGTGTTGAATATTTATTATGAGTGCTATATCTTTGTGATGAAAGCCCTTTCTTTGATGTCGCTCAGACGTCCGACTGCGACATTGATGTTATTTATTTTTATTATAAGCCCTTTCTGTGACGTCGCTCAGACGTCCGACTGCGGCATTGCTGTTATTTATTTTTATTATAAGCCATTTCTGTGACGCCGCCGACGTCCGATCGTGGCATTGCTGTTATTTATTTTTATTATAAGCCCTTTACGTGATGTCGCCGACGTCCGGATCGCTGCATTCTTTGTTACTTATTTTTATTATAAGCCCTTTCTGTGATGTCGCTCAGACGTCCGACTGCGGCACGCATGCATTTTATTTCAATATAAGCCCTTTATGAGGTGTCGCTCAGACGCCCGACTGTGGCAATATTTTGTTTATTTATTCACCCTTCGAGGTGTCGCTTCAGACACCCGATCGGTTTTGAGTTTGTCTCTTTGGGCTTTCGAGCGAACTAACGCCGACTCCCATTTTAATTATTTTTCTATACTGCTTTAATTGAGCATTGTTAAGATTAACTATGTCGCATTCATGCATTCATTTGTTATATCTTTTGTCCGAACTGTCTTGCGAGTACTTTCATAGTACTCACCTGGCTTGTTGATTTGGCCAGATGCTGACGAAGGCGATCTCATGGATGAAGAGTTCGATAGCGAGTCCGACGCCTAGAGGAATCCTGGGCCTCGTAAGTAATTCTCGGATTAGTCATTGTGATATATCCGCTTCCCCTACCCAAGTAAATTCATCGAGCCTCACCTCGACGCTCGATGAGCCGCCAGTGATGTAGACTTATTAACCACTCCGCTGTGTTATTCCACCAACCACACATACTCCAAGTCAGTAGTATTTCCACCCCACACCTTGTGCCATATCCGCCATCATGTATAATTATTGGCGTGTTGTAATAATTGGTTGGGCATCTTTAGTCCGACCTCTGTAATATTGTAATGCTACCGGGCTTCTTGTATCAAAGTTTTGTCTACCGATATGGAGGATTTATCCTCATATTGATTTCATAGGTCGGTTGTTCAATAAATATTTTTATTGAAAATCCGGTCGTGACAAGCTTGGTACCAGAGCCAGCCGACTGTAGGAAGCCACTAGGTGCGATCGCTAATCGGTTATTAGCATAATAGAGCTATTTATTATTTTTACAAATGTAGTCAATTTTTGACAGTCAGCATAAATTTATGATTTGACTACTCTGGATTTTTGCCTACTTTTGTAGATGGCCAGCAACGACTGCGAGTCGCAGATGTTCGCCAACATGCCCGATGGGTTCGTCAAGCTTCTCTCCTTCATCGTCCAAGTCGCGATGGGGCGGATGTGCGCCCGATCTTCTCTCTCTCTCTCAAAGACAAGGTCAATGACCATCTAACCATGCACCAAGCCGCGATGGAATTCAAGAGAGGACGAGTTGAGCGTTACTGGTTCGTGGGGAGAGCCATGCCCACAGAGAAGCATCGCGCCATGAGATGGCAGCCCGTGAGGCGATAGCCCGCCCTGTGGATATCCCGCCTTCAATGAAGACTCGTCGCTACCGCTACCTGCCATGTCACGTGCCATACACCTGCCACCACGCGTTCTCTTGCCCTGCAGAGGAGAACGGGGCGAAGCTTTTGAGATGCTCATCGAGTATCTTCGGCTTTGAGGCAGCCTTCACCACCTGGTGGACGACTTTGTAGCTGCTCGCATGGACTCGGTCCATGGCTGTGCCGCCAACAGGAGGGAGCTCAAGGCTGCACCACCACCGACTTTCGCCTCGCCATCAGCATCGTTCGCTCCTATCGCTCGCACCGCTGCTCGTCGCCTACCTACCATGGAGGAATTCAACCATGTCATTGCGCCTACTCCGGTTCTGCTACGCACCACCCTCGTGCCCGGCCAGATTCGAGTTGTCCCACACAGGCACCTGCTCCACCAACTCCGCAAAGCACCTCTCGTCTGGAGCCTATCTCCGAAGAGGAGGTTGAGTCCCCAGCCTCTGACGCCTCACCCTTGGCAGGCCAAGGGAAATCCTTACCATCTCCGACTAAGTACGCTTAGCCGCCATGCGATGTACCGACTGGTACGATATGTTTATATGTAAATAGGCTGTGAGAAGTAGTTTGTTTGCGCATCATGTAGGATCTGGAGGAGTGCACTAGACTAAATAACATGTCAGGATTTGTGTACGCATATCCTGAGTGATGTATTGTATAATTACTACTTGCGTGTAAGATATGTAATGGACAGTCCTTCTCCGTACGCAAACGTATTTTCTCTTGAAAAATCTTGGGCTTTTAATTTATTTGCCAACCTTATGCATTTATGGACTAAATTTTTGCGACTTCTTCCACTTTCTTATGAGTGTTTCAAAATATATCCCCAGAGTAAATTATGTCTCGTCCTTGGACGCGCCCATGCCAACTCGACAGAGGAAAATTATGGCACACCCTCAGCAACAATTTCACACAGGCGCATAAGTCGACAGATGTTGAAACGGCACTTTCCCAAATGTGCCGTCTTTATGAACAAAGTCAGCAGCAGCATCAGGAGATACTGAACCAAGTCATCAGTATAGGAAATCACCGCGGAGAGTATCAGCAGCAATCCAAGTTATCCGAGCTACAGAAGACGCATCCCCAAACATTTTCTCACACTGACAAACCTCTGGAAGACGAGGACTGGCTTCGAGACATGGAGAGAAAATTAATTATCGCCCAGTGTTCAGACCTTGAGAAAGTGCTTTATGCTCCGCACTATCTCACTGGAGCAGCCGCATCGTGGTGGGAAAATTTCCTACACGTCACTACTAGAAAAAGGGCTATAGATGGGATTGACACTAATGGCGCACCAGAAAGTTGGTGCGCCATTAGTATATACTAATGGCGCACCACCTAGTGATACGCCATTATTGTTGAAACTACTAATGGCGCACCATGCAAAGGGTGCGCCATTAGTATCAAATTTTTTTGAAGTAGTGCATGTCCAAACGATACTAATGGCGCATCCTCGATAAAGTGCGCCATTAGTAGTTGTAGTACTAATGGCGCACCTCCCACATGTGCGCCACTAATGTTGTTTTTTTATTATATTTTTATTCCTTTTTTTGTAATACTACTAATGGATGATCAATCGTGCGCCATTACTAGTTTAAACTAGTAATGGCGCACTGCGGATCAGTGCGCCATTAGTATTTTTTTTTGCAAAACTACTAATGGCGCACCGCCAGAAGGTGCGCCATTAGTAACCTGGATTACTAATGGCGCATTTATTGCCGGTGCGCCATTAGTAAGTGGGCAGCAACTAGATATTTTGGACAGCCTCTCCTACCCACACTCACTTTCTCCCCACTTCATTCTCTCCACCTCCTCCTTGTTGTCTCGGGTGCCTCCTCTTTTCACCTCATTTCCACCATAGGTTCATTCAAATTAAGTGGTTAAATTACCTTGTTTTAATAGGTAAGTAAGGGGAAGCTATATTTATGTTGTTCTCCCTACAACAATGTGCACATGCACTTTTTATGGCCTAGCTAGATCTATGTATGTTCGTGGTGTTGCATATGTTTGTGGTGTTGCATATGTGTTTGTGTTTGGAGGTGTACCGGTATTTGAAATGCGATAGTTGCCAATATTTTGCCGGAATGTTGATTCATCCGTTTCGGCGAGAATTTTGGCGTTAAGCATTCTTTTTGGTCCTATTTTTAGGGAAAGTCATGCCAAATTTTTGTTTGGTTCTAAAATATCGTTTTGCTCTACCCTGCAGGCGGCCATGGTCCGCACGATGACCGAAGGCATCGTGAATAGGTTTTTGAGGTCCGCGAAGGCCGAGATGCTTCAAAAGAACGAGACGGAGATAAGATGTCCGTGTCGAAGATGCAAGTGAAGAGCCTTATTGCGGACCCGGATTCCGGCAGGTGCGGGACCACCTGCTCTTGCGTGGTTTCATGGATGGCTATCGGTGGCAAGGTGATGAAGATGACTACGAAGTCGCCCATGGGGGCCGGGCAAGAAATGAGGAAGGGCAGCAAGACAACCACCGCGGCTCTAAGGGCGAGAAGACGAAGAATCCCTGTGAGATGATCACGACGGTGATGTTTGTACGATCATCATGTAGAAGATGCAGGACATGATGATGAGGAAGATGTCGAGGCATTTACGGGCATGATCATGAAGATGATGATGCCGGCGGAGCGACGACGCCGACCATCGATGGGCTGGGCAGGACCCTCATATTCAAGAGCTGCTTCTCAAGCGACGGATAACGCCAGAGCTGCCGCCCGAGAGAAAGCCAAGATGGATCAACTTGAGTTAGACGCGGTTACTCCATTGTATGAAGGATGCAGGCCCGAGGATACCCGGCCGAAAGTAACGCTCATGGCTCGGAGATGAAGGTAAAACACAAAATGATCGACGATGCTTCGACGAGAACATGTCATTCTGGCATGAACGTCTTCCCAAGGGGAACAAGTGCCCGACCAGTTTGGAGGAGGCGAAGAAAATCGTTTGTCCTCTCGATTTACCGCACGTGAAATACCATGTGTGCATGAACAATTGCATCATTTATCGGGACGAGCACGCGAAGTCTACCATATGTCCGGTGTGCGGCGTCACTCGATACAAGAAGAGGAAGAAAGCTCCTTGAAAAGTGGTGTGGTACTTTCCGATCACTCCTCGCTCTGCAGCGGTATTTCGCGGACCCTAAGGTAGCAAAGCTCCTGCGTTGGCACGCCGGATAGGGAGGAGAAGAAGCGAGAAGATGACGCAAATGATCCGGAGATAGATAAAAAGACAAGATGTTGAGTCACCCTAAGGATGCGAGCCAGGTGGCAAGCGTTGAACTTCAAGACTCGTAATTTGGGAACGATCCGAGGAACATCGTGCTTGGCGCGAGCACCGATGGAGTCAATCCGTTTGGCAGCCAGAGAAGCACACATAGCACGTGGCCTGTGTTTGTGTGGATGTACAACCTTCCCCCCTGGTTGTGCATGAAGAGGAAGTACATTCACATGAGTATGCTAATTGAAGGGCCGAAACAACCGACATCAATCTGTCTCTGGGGCTGATGAAAGAGGAGCTTGACATGCTGTGGAAAACGCCACCAATACGTGGGATGCCGCAGAAAGAATATTTCCTATGAGAGCCGTGACCGCTCACGACGGTGCACGACTATCTCGGTTACGGATATCTCACAAGGGCAGGTAGTCCACGGATTTTCCGGATGCGTAAGGTGCATGGATGACACAACGTATCGCCAGCTAGATAGAGATCCCGGTCTTCAAAACCGTGTTCATGGGACATCGAAGGTGGCTTCGACGATGACCCGTGGAGGAAACGCAAGGATCTGTTCGATGGTGAAACCGAACTCAAAACGCCCGTGTACGAGGAGCGGCGAGGAAATAGACAAGCTGTTGAAAATTGGAAAGACCGCCCACCGCCGAAAGAAGCAAAAGGCGCCAGAGCCGGAAAGAAGCGAAAGGCGCCAGAGTCATTGCTGAAGGTATGGAAAACGAGGTCTGTTCCGGGACTTGCCGTCTTGGAAGATCCACCGTGCCTCACAGCCTTGATGTCATGCATATCACGAAGAACGTGGTGCGTAGAGTCTCGCTTGGTACCCTGCTCAACATGCCGAGAGGACCAAAGATGGGCCGAAAGCAAGGGCAGACTTGAAATCAATGGGCATCGTGCAGGAGCTTCACGCTAATGATGATGATGATGATGATGATGATGATTAGGCGAAGCAGGAAACATAAAGTCGCCGCAAAGGCAAAAGGCCAAGAAGACCGAAATGACTACCCTCCCGCGTGCTTCACTCTAAGTCGAGGAGGAGATCGAGCAGTTTTCACCGCCTCCTAGGAGTAAAACTTCCTTACGGTTACGCTGGGAAGATAAGCAGATACCTAGACCCAAATAAGCGAAGTTCAGCGGGATGAAGTCTCACGACCGTCACGTCGATGACGCAGATACTTCCAGCTTGCAATCCGTGGGTTCATGGACACGCACGTCCGTGAAATGCTATTTGGCCTATGCAACTTCTTCGACGTCATCTCTCGAAGTCGATTGGCGTGAGGCAACTCGAAGGCTACAGGAAGAGATCGTGGTGATACTATGCGAGCTTGAGATGTACTTCCGCCCGCATTCTTCGACGTTATGGTGCATCCGCTGGTCCATATAGTGGAGGATATCATCCAACTCGGGCCGACGTTCCTGCACAAAGATGATGCCGCTCGAAAGGATGAATGGTGTCATCAAAGGATACGTTCGCAACATGTCACGCCCGTAAGGAAGCATAGCTGTGGGTTTTCAATCAAGAGTGCATCTCATCGCACGAATTATCTAGGCATCGAGAACCCCGTTGGTCTGCTCCGTCAGCGAGCACCTTGGCAGGCTCGCTGGATGGGGTTACCATGAGGGTCGCCCGCGAAATGCATGTCGACTTCGAGGGTCGACTCGCCAATTTGAAAGAGCAAACCTACTCGCGCTACAACACATAGACGTGGTCGATCCTTGGGTGGTAGAGCATAGAACCTTTATTAAGAAGACGTACAATGACCGAGGCCAATAGAGGACGGACGGAGATATACTCAAAGAGCACAACTCATGTTTCACGCGTTGGTTCAAGCAGAAGCTTACATCGTACCCTTTACATGAGGATTCTTCCGCGGAAGAACAACTCATATTCGCCTTTGTCACAGGCGCCGAGCACAACTCGATGACCTATGAGGCGCATTTATATCAACGGCTACACATTCTACACCGAGGCCAAGGACATGAAGAGCGATGGTTATCGTAACTCCGGGTAACGATGGAATCCTACACCGGTAACGACAAGGACAGATACTACGGAAGGATCGAGGAGATCTGGGAGCTGAGCTACGCGGAGAGAAGGTCCCGATGTTCCGTGGTCCGATGGGCCAAGAACGTCATAAAAGAAGACCGTATTTCACCACCATGGTTATACCCGAAGCCAAATCCAAGACCGGGCGCAAAGCGTCACCGCGAAAAATGAGCCATGGGTACTGGCTTCCCAAGTGGACCAATGCTTCTTCATTACCAACCCGCCAAAGCCTACCGTGTTGTCGTGAGGAGAGGCAAAAGGAAGATCATCGGAATGGATGGAGTAGCCAATGAGCAAGACTTCGACAAGCACGGCGACCGAGGATCGAACATGACGATTTATGATGAAGTAGCAGCATACACCACAAGAAGAAGCAGGACCACCCTACCTAAAGGACGTCTGCTCCATAGAAGAACTCCATTTGGCGAAAAAGAAGGGCAAGAAGATTGTGAAGAGATAGCTAGCTAAGATCGATTGTATTTAAATCGTAGACTTCATTTGTCGATTGTATTTCATGGGAACTTTTTGAACTATCATGAATATTTTTAATTTCATGGACACTCGATCCCCTCCATCTCGATCCCCTCCATCTCGATCGCTATCCCACCTCGCCAGATCCGGTCCATCGGCCGCCGCCGACCGCCCGCACTCGATTCCCTACTCAACCGCCACGACCCCCGCACCCTCCCTACTCAACCGCCGCCACCCCCGCACCTCCTCCCTACTCAAACGCCACACCCCCCGCACCCCTGCACTCCTTCCCGCTCCACCGGCATTACTTGTTTGATGATATTTTTTTAAAAATATTACTGTCTTATAAAAAAATTATTACTGTTATGATTTAAACAAGTTTGAACATATTTAAACACAAATAAGTATCAAACAACATTTTAAATGCATAAAAAACATTTGTGGAGCCTGGGAATCGAACCCAGGACCTCCTGGTGTGAGAACTGGCTGCTGACCAGTCGAGCTAGTAGAGGGAACTTGATGTGGATAAGGTTAGGTGGGAGATAACCTGTTGGCTCGAGCAGAAATAAAAAAAAAGTACCAATGGCGCACTAGGGTGAGGTGCGCCATTAGTATGGATGTACTTATGGCGCACCGAGGTGTGGTGCGCCATTAGTATTGTGCCGCCCCTCATCCATACTTCCTCCCGGGCCCACACCTATCCCCTCTCCCTCGCCTCGCCTCGATCCCTTCCCTCTCCTCTCCCGACGCCGCTGCCCCGCCTCGCCGACGCCCCCACCGCCGACGCCGCCGCCTTGCCCCTGCGCCCATCGCCGGCGTCCCGTCGTCCCTGTTGCCCGTCTCCAACCACCGCTGCCTGAGGCCCCGACGTCGGCGCCGCTCTCCCCGTCCACACCCCCGTCGCCAGCCCTCCGGCGACCGGCCGCACTCCGCCTGTGTACCTCTCCTCCTTCCTCCTTCCTCCCTCTCCACCCTTCCTCCCCATTCCTCCTCCCTCCCTCCCCTTCCGCCGCACCTCCACATCCCTCCGCCTCCTCCCCGCCGTCAGCCCCGCCCCAAGTCCGGCTCCCTGCCTCCCCACCGTCCGGCGGGTTGGACTTGCCCACTCTCCCCACCCCACCCCCCACCCGCTCTTACTCCCTCCCGTGCCGTCGACCGCCCCCACCCCCATCCTCCCTCGCTGCCTCGCCCCCCACCTACTCGGACCCCGGACCCTTCGATCCCTCTGCTTGCCCTCTCCAAATGAGGAGCCAAAGAGAAAATCTCCTCCCTCTCCTTCCTTCGATCTTCTCCTCCACCCACTGCTTTTAATTCCTGTCTTTTGGCTATTAGTACAAGTTCTCCATTACCTATGTTCAACCGTCGTGCTTCCCTAAGATTTTCTACATGCCTATTATGCTTAGAAGTCGTGCCTTTGTTTTGCTTGGAAAGGATGAAGATGAACTAGCAAGATATGGTTAGCCTATTTGAGTAAAATTGTCCCCAAACTGTAATGCTTGACTGAAATTTGAGTAAAACTGAAAATTTGAGTACTGTACGTCTAACACTTACAAATGGAGTATTCCGCAAGTCTACATGGTGTCATGTGTGCTCACGGGCCTGGAGATTTGGTGACTGTTTTGCTGTCCGGTGATGCAGTAGAACAGTTGCAGTTGATTGGGTGGCCTCAAGATGAACAACTTGCAAAGTTCTGTATGTATCCCATGGGTTGTTGCTTCTGAACTTTTTCTGCAACTTGTGGGTTCTTAATCATCATTAACCAATCGCATTATGCATTCAGTCACATGATGGACGGCTCATCCGAAAGTACCTAACTGAAAGCACTTTTACTTCCGAAAATGAAGAACCGAAAACACTCTACTACCTAACTGAAAACATCATTTCCTTTTTTTTGAGTTGCTTTAACTTCGAAACCGAAAGGCTGAAAACGTTGCATCATCATGCACGCATGTATCCCCTACTTCATCACCATTAGTTTCACCACACCACTTGCTTGCCGATCTTCACAGGCATATGATGTTCACCCTTGGCCTTCAGCCCCATGAACTGCTAATCTAAACAACGCTTAACGCCGTGAGTGTGGTCACGCCTGCACTCCAAGCAACCACCCTCCTCCATTCTCCTCCAAAGAAGAAAGAAAAGATTTTTACTCTCCCTTGTTACTGAATTTAAGTTGAGACAACATTTATGTTCAACCTTGTTACTAAATCATGTTCTAAATCATTTAAGTTACGAACCATTGGAATTTCTGAATCATTAACCTTGTTAAGTTTTAAACAAGATGATTATCAAGACATCCAGGACACATAGGCAACCCAAATCCAACATTTCAAGAAGATTTGCACTTTCTCAAAATTCACTCATGAACTCTGAAATTAGTACATTCTCAAAATTCAATAAGATTTGCTCATTGTTGTGCAAGATCGAGTACCCAACCAAATTTTGCTCATTGTTGTGAAATTTATTTTTCTTCCTAGGTTTTGCTAGCAGATGCCTCTTTACTGTTTTCATACTCCGTTCTGGGTATTATGTTGTGTAACTAAAATGCTAGGATGCACAAGCTGACATTTGGTTGGCCAAGCAAATCGTTAAATTTATTAGCCCACCTCTTTTTCTCGATGTTGTCAACTTCTCATGAACTCTTATGTTGTCCACCAAACTTCATTTAGTTTCAGCTCAGTTAACCAGGTTATCAATCATGGAGTACATTGTGGCTCTACAGTGTCCGGCCCATCGACCATTTACGGCTCCTCCTCGTGCTCATCGGCCTTGTGCCCAAGTGCTCTGCAAGTCCTGCATAGGGCAAAGTCTGAAGTTTTTGATCTTTACTCTTGTCAAAATTCACTAAACTTGTGGGTACATGAAGTTAGTGTTCTAAGTTTGTCTATGAAATTCACTAAGCCACCGGTGTCAAATTGTCTCTCAAAAGCAAGAATTAATCTATCGCTTCAAGTTTGCTTCAAGTTAGTATCTGAAGGGTTAAGGGGCTGTGCTGCTGTATTATGCCTATAAAAACACTTGTTTGGTCAATTAAACAGGGCATTGAAAATTGACAGGGCATTTTTGTTTTCTGTTGAACCTAAGCAATTTCATACGCTTGACAAAGTTGATGCTTTATTCTTTTGCTCTGCTCGCTCTTGCTCTACATGTGCTTCTCGGTTTGCTAGCTATATCTCTAGGTTCTTGATTGGCTTCACTAGTTGATTGGTTGTTTGCATTGTCTGCTTGTGCTACTTTCCCCGAGCACCCATGATCTATAGTTCTTGTTACTGCATGAGAATTGGTCCACTAGTTATGTAGTTTTTAGGAAAATGCTAGTAACTTGTGCTTTCATATCCTAGTTATGTAGTTTTTAGGCAAATGCTAGTAACTTGTGCTAGTAACTTATGCTAGTAATTTTTGTTACACTGAAAATAAGGCAATTAACAAGCTACTTACTTTTTTGCCCATTGGCAATTGACTTTGTATGGAACCCGAAGTCGTATACCAACTTATCGATTTATTGTGCTTCTTTGCCACATTTACAGCTACCATGTTGTTTTGATACGTAAACAGTTTGGTAGCTGTCCGTGAACAATGTGGTAGCTGGTATGCTTACTGTGTCTTTTTTTTTAATTGAACCAAACTGCACAGCTTACTGTGTCGATGATGCTTAGACTAGGAAGATTGCCGCTAGATGTTAATTTCTTTGGTACTAGCTACAATTTGGCAATCGAAAAGCAAAAAGCAAAAAGCCCTTGAGTTTGTTGATATATATTTTTCCATGTTGTGATGGAGGCCTTTTTTGCCTTGTCCACCCGAGAGGCCCTTGAGTTTGCTGGAATGTCGATTAACTTCCGTTCCGGCAAATTGGGTATTACTCCATATGTCCTATTTTCAGCAAAGGTCATGCTGAAATTTTCCGTGAATTTTAGCATGACTTTGCTAAAAATAGGACATATGGGGTACTTGTGACTAATGCATGGGCCGGGGTATCTTAGTAGTTAATTAAGTAGGATCAAGTGCCCCGGCATACTTGTGACTAATGCATGGCTTTTAGGGTGCCTCGGTGTCGATAAAAACCGAAATGATGAAAGCTTAGGCTTTTAGGGTGCCTCGGCGTAAAAAAACCCTCAATGATAAAAGCTTAGGTTTTAGGATGCCTCGGTGTCGACAAACCCTAAATGATGAGACCATGATCTTGTTCCTTGACAATAACCAACTTTTTGACCAAACTTTGTTTCTATTTAGAGAGAAACATGGCCCACAACGATGAGGCCGGGGTTCAAGCGGCAAGGCATTCAGGGAGCTGTCCCAGAGATGGAGGAACAACCTCACTTGTATGAGGACGCCGCCTTCCCACCGATCCCGAGACCACCGATGGTACCGCCGAGGATGACCCCACCGATGCCACCACCGATGGTGCCGCCGAGGATGCCACCATCGATGATGGCGGCGCATTTACGTATGGCAGCCAATGAAGAGGCAACGGAAGGACTGGCGCCCGACCGTGTTCGCACCCTCAAGGAGGAAGTTATCAAGTGGACTCCGACGGGAATCCAACGGCGCCGAACGAATAGTCAAGGGGTACTCGCTTCAGCTCGGGTGCATTCTCCGGAGCACCGTCTCGATCAACACCGAGAACCCGAGGCATCCCGACCGAGGGAATTTGGCGCAACCTCCTCTTCACGAAGCTGCACGAACGATACAAGTTCCCGCTGCTTTTGAAAACACAAGCCTCAAAGGGAATAAAGTGAACAATGCTGCCCTCACGAAGATGAGCAAGGCCCTGTCTACTTGGAAAAGCAATGTGAAGAGAATGATCGAGAAAGGTGAGAGTTATGAGAAGATCAAGGAGAAAAATCCTTCGATCACCGAAGATGACTACAACGACTTCAAGATCAATTGCTCGAGCACCGCAAACTCCCAATCAAGTCGATTGGGGGAAAGAAATGCGGAGCTGAACTTAGGGGAACACACACTCGGTCCCGGGCGGTTACAGAGTGGCGGAGCCTATATGGGACAAGGAGGACGCGGAGCGTGCCGAGCAAGGCCTACCGCCCTCTTCGATACATACGGTGACAAGCAGACCAGGAACTTTGTCGTGGCCCGGTACAAGAAGGACCGAAAACAAAGGAGCTTACAACGGATCTGAAGACTGTGGCGCTTGAGGTTGTTCTCGTAAGGAATACCACCCCGGGGTAATTAGCTCCATATGGTTGCATTCTAATTAATGAAGCCAAATTTCTAAATGGTTCACATTCCTTCCGCAGCGATCGAAAGCAGAGCGCTGGGTCGACTAAGAGCAACCCTTGGGACACCACTCTAAATAGGGCGTTGAATGTAATGAAGAACAAGGATAAGCTCAAGAAGTCGACGTCACCGGTCGTGTGGCCGGCACAGGCTTGTCCACAAAATGGGGGTCATACTATACCGCTGGTGTGCGGAAGGAGAAAAAGACCAGCTCGGAAAGCCAGGCGCGCGAGGTTCAAGAACTCAAGGCACAGGTGGCGCGAATTCCGGAGATTGTCCAAGAGCAAGTGCAACAACAACTCGGAGCGACGATCACCGCTATTGTGCCTACCTTGATCCAGGGGTTGAGTGCGTGGATTGCGGGCGGCCAACAGGGCCGCCCGATTCCTAGCTTCACGGCCAAGAACTTCGCAGAATGCGATGGCGGGGCCATTGGTGTCTCCGGCGGAGGCGGCATTGGTGTCTCCGACGCCGCACGGAGCTTAATGCACCCGGTGTACGCCCGGCCGCACCTCTGCATAAGCGGCCCTCCGTCAATCGCACGCTACTGCTGGCGGTGCCTTGACATTAGCCGAGCTCGACGCCATCATCACGGTAACTAATTAAGCCTCTCTCGATCGAGGACTTCATCTCCTTGCCTTTGACTGGGCATCCCTGATGCCCTACATGTTTTCGCAGGGCGCCGCCGATGTTCCGTGCACTCTCCTGCACTTCGTGAACAATGAGTTGGTCGATGTCGCCAAGGGCAAAATCATTCAACCGGGCAAAATCGTTCAACCACGGTACCCAGATGCCACCCAACTTGTTTAGGGTTGAACTGGTTCGGGTGCTGCCAGGCTGCGACGAGGTGTTACCTCCGATTCGACCCGTCGGGGCCGACGATGATGACGTGATGACCCTTAGCGCCGCCCGAAGCTGGCCTCGCTTTGGTCAAGAGCCAGATTCGTTTGGGGCGGGGACACCACCCCAAAGACAACACCGCCCGTGTTGCCGCCAAGTCGGCCCCATGGCAAGACCGCCAAGAACGGTGCGGACATCCCTATGCCATCGGATCCAAACATGCATATGGCACAGGATCGAACTACGACGATGATTTATACATTTGCCAACGCCGATCAGTACTTTGCCGATCATGGGTACGGTGGCGACTTCATCGGGCCTCCTTCTCAAGAACCCAACCCAACAAAAGACGCGTGCGCGATCTAGCTGGTACCGCGGAGAAGCCAAGTTGCAACAGCGTCGTCTGCTCTTCAGCTCTTAGGAGACGCCCACCGCCGACTTCACCGAGCCTCGGATAGGCGAGGTGCGAAATATTATCAGCCCCAACACACTCAAGAAGGCGGTCGGTGAGCGTAACTCGGTCCCATTACAGGAGAAGAAGAAGGCACGCAAAGAAAGACTAACAAGGGTGCAGGCCAGCCCGGCACCGAGTACGATCCATGCTCGGGACGGGCCACCTTCACCGAGGATATCTCGAGGAGGGTGCATGTGGCGGGTAGGGCGATGCTACCGACAAATATGCTCAATGCTGCAACCGGTGCTATGCGGAGTCTGCATGACAGTGTTCTTTCTTTGGAGAAGCGGCGTCTCAGAGAGAAGGATGTGGCATACCCGGTTTTCGTGGCCAAGGTGCCAGAGGGCAAGGGCTTTGTGGATAACTCCATCGGGCATACGATCGTCCTGCGGTTTGATGACATCCACGCTATGTTGAACCTTCATCCGCTGCACTACACCTTCGTTCGGCTATTTTATTTGAGTATGGAGATGCGGATCATTCGCGAGAAGACCCGGACATCGTGATAGTCGACCCCTTCTACATGCGTGCAAGATCTTGGGCAGCGCTGGGGACCGCAAGTCGCGAAGTTCTTACCTCGAAGGCGCCATTCGGCAAACCAAGATAAGGATAACTTCCTCGTGCCTTACTTTCCGAGTAAGTCCTCCCTCAACCGGCCTGTAACATATGAATTCTTAGATTTCGATCGTTTTTCTTTTAACATTCCGTGTTTTCTGTAGTGAAACACATTGCACGCTCATCCTCCTAAGCCCCAAATATTCCATGGCCACGTATTTTGACCCCGACCGTCAGTCGAAGGTAGACTACACAAATGTCAAGAAGGTTTTTGATGATGTTCTCCCCGGCTACGCCCAATCTGGAGGCACCTTCACCAGGCCTATTCGTAAGTACGGCAAGCACGTGTTCTCCCACAATACGACGCTCGCTGCGTCAAGCGTACCGCTGGCGGTCGAAGGGTGCCTACTACGCCATCCATCACATGCGAGGCGATCGACGGGACCATCATCAACTTCGCCACCGAGTAAACTCAAAGATTGGGCCGCGGCGTGTCGGCAATCCAGACGCGGACATCGAGACAAGAATTCTTCGCATCCAGCTTGAGTTTGCGGAAATCATCCATCAAGATGTCCTTCGTACCTCGGGCCAGTTCTACCTCGAAATCAACCGTCCAACGTGACATCGACACAATGCGACAAATGCAGTCGACAACGCCCGTTCTTTCATGACTCCCACGATAGACGGCGGCTTCATCCACGCTCCGATCCCTTGAGTCGAGTCGAAAGCAAAGTGATGCCGTGTCTAGTTCTCAAACATCGATTGGCTCATGTTGTAGTTAAACTTTAATGAACTTGTAGTATGTCTCTTTGGTTTCGAGAGTCGTTCAACTTAGATGTAATCGATGCTATTAATGTCTTGCTTTTCTCTTCCGATCGTTCTGTTGCATACTTATATATTGCTTATGTATTGTATGTGAATTGGTACTAACGTTTCGTTTGGCTATGTCCTTAGCGATGCCGTCGTATGTCGTGGTACAAGGGTAAGGTTCCCGAGTTCACTGACGATCGGGAGGAGTGTCGGAGACAGGTTCACCGATTCAGCGGTAACAGTTACAAAGGGTACACCACTAGGGCCGAGGCCGAATCTAGATACGCCCGCTATCTAGCGGGAGAGGGAGGAGCGTTGGAGGAACCGGATGAAGACGAGTTTCATCGTGATGATGCTCATCGTGTTGACCGCAGCTCTCTTCTATGTGATGGTAGTTTAGATGATCGATATCGACTTGTAATGTGAAGAAAAACTCGCTACTCGCGGTCTCGAGACTTGTAATATAATGTTCTATCTTTGTTCGGTCTTTTCAATTCGGAGACTAATATGATGAATTGTATTCAGAGACTAATATGATGAATTGTATTCAGAGACTAATCTTCTATTGTATTCTATGAATCTGTTGTTGATGTGTGCTGTCTATATTTTGTCCAATTATACATTTTGTAACCTGTGCAAAAAACAGAAAATAAAAAAATAAAAAAAACCTAATATTCATACTAATGGCGCATCATATCATAGTGTGCCATTAGTATGCCAAAGGATACTAATGGCCCATCACTAAACAGTGCGCCATTAGTATGCCGAAGTTACTAATGGCGCATCATGCCTTTGTGTGCCATTAGTATGCTGAAGTTACTAATGGCGCATCATGCCGTAAATGCGCCATTAGTATGCCAAAGCACTGGTATACATGGCCCTCGGGAGGCATACTAATGGCGCACCATGGGCTATACTAATGGCGCACTACATGGTTCGCCATTTGTATACCAGATACTTATGTAGCACCAGTGATGAGCCATTAGTAAAAAATACTAATGGCGTGCTAGTAATGGCGCACCGGTAGTGCGCCATTAGTAGGCAAAACCAGTGCGCCATTAGTAGGCCTTTTCCTAGTAGTGCATGCACCCCAACGAAAATAATATATCATGGGAGGAATTTAAAGAAGGTTTTCGTGGGGCACATATACCTAAGAGTCTGATGAAGATCAAAAAGAGAGGATTTGATGACCTCAAGCAAAGAACAATGACAGTTTCCGAATATAATAGTCAGTTTACCCTGCTGTCTCGCTACGCCAACGAGGAACGAATGTCAGAAAACAAAAAGATGGAGAAGTTCCTAGACGGACTGACACCCACGCTTAAATGCCAGTTGGTCGTATACACATTTCCAGATTTTAAGACGCTGGTGGATAAGGCCATTACCTTGGAAAATGAGAGACGCAGCTTAGAAGATTTCCGCAAGCGGAAGAGGGACCAGTCTAAACACACCCGCAACCACCACAGCAAGACAGATGTTCGAAAAAACTGGACACCCAAACCCACGACAAACGTCTCACGCCCAAGCAAGAATTTCCACGCAAGGGACAAGGAGTTCACATACCGCCCAGGCGTTACCTGTTACGCTTGTGGAGAAGAAGGGCACTATGCCAAGCAGTGTCCCAAGCCAAGGAACTCAGCCCCAAACCGAACAACGGAGGCAATAATTCAGCACCAAAGCGCAACAATTTCAACCCAAATAACAACCACAGGAAGGGTCATCTGAACCACGTGACCAACGAGGAAGCACAAAATGCCCCAGATATCGTGACTCGACGCTTTCATCAACACAATACCTGCCATGGTTTTGTTTGATTCCGAGCTTCTCACTGCTCGTTTCGAAAAGTTTTGCTTTGCAAAATAATTTTTCGATGCTTCCCTTGGGAAAATCTATGATCGTCAAGTCCCCTGGAATTAATTAAGTTACACAGAATTATTGCCAGGATGTGGTTATCGAGTTTGAAGGGTTGAAGTTTCACGCAAATCTTATCGTATTGGAAAATAAAGGGATGGATGTTATCTTAGGGATGTATTGGTTAACCACCAACAAAGGTTTTATTGACTGCTTCAACAAGACCGTAATTCTCACCCATCACCACGGGAAGACCATAAAGGTTTCAGCCACGGAAAGAAAAATATCCCAGCAACCGAGATTGAACAAGGTAGATATTTCTGAATTGAGCAAAGTGCCAGTAGTGTGTGAATTTCCAGATGTATTCCCCGAAGAACTACTGTGCATGCCACGGATAGAGAGATTGAATTCAGCATAGAGCTAGCACCGGAACCGCTCCCATATACAAGAAACCATACAGAATGGCACCATCCGAATTGGTGGAATCAAGAAGCAAATAAAGGAACTGTTGGAAAAAGGGTACATACGAGCCAGTTCATCACCTTGGGGTTCACCAATTTTATTCGCCAAAAAGAAGGATGGAACACCGAGATTGTGCATAGACTATCGGCGCTAAACATGGTCACAATCAAGAACAAATATCCGATGCCACGAATAAATGATTTATTCGATCAACTCGCTAAGGCCAAGGTGTTCTCAAAGATTGACTTGAGATCGGGATACCATCAACTGAAAGTACGAACCGAGGATATTCCCAAGACCGCTTTCACCTCCCGTGACACGGATTATGCGAGTTCACCGTGATGCCATTCGGACTAACAAACGCCTCAAGATATTTTGTTCACCTCATGAACAAAGTATTCATGATGTTTATGGATAAGTTTGTTGTGGTATTTATCGATGATATTCTCGATATACTCCAAAACACCGGAAGAACACGCTGAACGCCTCCGGATTGTACTAGGAGAACTCAGAAACATCGGTTGTATGCTAAATTCAGCAAGTGTGAATTTTGGCTAAAGCAAGTAGGTTTTCCGGGCCACGCATTGACTCAAGAAGGTATCGCCGTGAGACCCGGAAAAAGTCAAGGCCGTCAGATTGGCTGGAAGCCGCCGACCAGCGGATTTGATGTACGAAGTTTCTTGGGTATGGCAGGATACTACGGAGATTTATTGAAGGATTCTCCACCATAGGAAAGCCAATGACGCAACTACTCAAGAAAGACAGGAAGTTTGAATGGGCCGGAAGCTTGCGAGAAAAGTTTCCAAGAACTGAAGAGGAAACTGACGACAGCACCAGTACTAATTGTGCCAGATATACACAAAAATTTTGAGGTATGTTGTGACGCATCTCGGAAGGGCCTCGGGTGCGTATTGATGCAAGAAGGCAAGGTTGTCGCATATGTTTCCAGACAACTTCGCAAGCATGAGGAAAATTATCCTACTCATGACCTGGAATTAGCAGCAGTTATTCATGCACTCAAGGAATGGAGACACTTTTTACTTGGTAATCATTGTGAAATATACACGGACCACAAAAGCCTCAAGTATATTTTCACACAACCAGAACTAAATTTACGGCAGTGACACTGGTTGGAATTAGTAAAGGATTATGATGTTGGGATCCACTACCACCCAGGAAAAGCAAATGTTGTAGCAGATGCTCTAAGTCCGAACCCCAGTCCGGACAACGACAGCATGCCAGACTTAAGACCTGAATTCCAGCAGGAATTCGCAAAGCTCAATCTGATGGTGGTCACCGAAGGCAGTGTGTCAAACTTAGAAGTACAGCCTACCCTGATAGAGAAGGTTAAAGAGGCTCAACATGGACACCCCGGCATTGAAGGCATAAACGGAACATGAAGCTGGGCAAGGCCTCAGAATTCATTATTGATGAGCAAGGAATATTGTGGTACGGGAACAGGCTTTGCGTACCAAATATCCATGACCTAAAACAGCAAATCCTGGCTGAAGGCCACACCGCTCCATATTCAATCCATCCCGGAGGGACAAAAATGTACAAGGATCTTCAGGAAACATTTTGGTGGCATGGTATAAAAAGAGACATAGCCACGTTTATTGCATGTTGTGACTCTTGTCAACGCATCAAGGCCGAGCACGAGAAACCGGCGGGCTATTGCAACCAAATAAAATACCCGAGTGGAAATGGGGCGAGATTGGAATGGATTTTATTGTTGGACTACCTCGGTCACGACACGGACATGATGCCATATGGGTAATCACCGATAGACTGACTAAAGTAGCTCACTTCATCCCGTGATGACAACACACACCACTCGGAAGCTTGCTAGGCTCTACCTCTCCCGTATCGTTTGCCTACATGGAGTCCCAAAGAAAATAATCTCGGACAGAGGCACTCAATTCGTCTCCCGGTTTTGGGATCACTTACAACAAGCTCTGGGAACTCAGCTGGCATTCAGTAACGCATACCATCCCAAGACAGATGGGCAGACTGAGCGGGTAAACCAGATTCTAGAAGATATGCTGAGAGCATGTGTCCTCACCTATGGGACCAGTTGGGAGGAGAGCTTACCATACGCAGAATTCGCATATAACAACAGCTATCGATCCAGCCTGCAAATGGCACCATTTGAAGCTCTGCAGACGAAGATGTCGTACCCGTTAAATTGGTCGGAAGCAGGAGACATTCATATCTTCGCCCGCACTGCTCAAAGAGGCTGAAGATAAGGTCAAGGTAATTAAGGACCGACTCAAGACCGCCCAAAGTCGACAAAAGAGTTATTACGATCAGAAGCATCGTGGATTCCATTTTTAACACGGTGAATTTATGTAACTACGATTATCCCCCATGAGAGTCCTGCACCGATTCAAGATTAAAGGGAAGGCGGCACCAAGATTCATCGGACCTTTACGCATAGTAGCACGAAGGGGCACGGTGGCCTACCAGCTAGACTTACCCGAAGAATTATCCGACATCCACGACGTATTCCACGTCTCCCAATTGAGGAAGTGGGTAAGCAACCCAGAGAAACAGGTACCCCATAAAGACATTGACGTGCAACCAGACCTTACGTATCGGGAGCATCCGATAAAAATCTTGGAAGAGTCTGAAAGAGGACCCGACAGAAAACCATCAAGTTCTTCAAAGTTCAGTGGAGCAGCCACACCGAGAGTGAAGCCACTTGGGAAAGAGAGGATTTCCTTCGAGCAGAGCACCCACAATTATTTGAGGATCAACTGGGATCTCGGGGACGAGATTTTTCCTAAGGGGGTAGGTGTTGTGACACTCCAAAAATTTTCCTTTGGTTTTCTTCAAAATTTTGTTGGATTTGAAGGAGGTCTCCAAAATCCTTCCAAAAATCTCTCCCAAAAGCTTTTCCCTCTGGCAAATATTTTACTTTTTGCATCTCCTTCAACTCTGGTGTTTGGTTTTTAAATTTTTCCTCTGATTGCTCTCTCCTCAAGGATTCAAGAAAAATCTTTGAAGTTTATTTTTCTTTCAAAAAGAAACTCTAGGAGTTTTTCATCCTCTCCCATATTTGAGATCATTTATGGTTTGGCCATACACCACATGGTAAAATCTTCCCAAATATGTCTCCTTCCACCTTGGGCAACCCAAACATTCTGTCTCTACTAGTTCAACCCTCTTCTGAATTTTTATTTCATTTAATTCTCTCCCAAAATCTTTTACATCTATTATTTTGAGCCTAGGTAATTTGCAAAGCAAGTACCTTAATGCATTTGAATTTTGACCTCAAACCAACTCCCTTGGATAGTCCTTGGTACCCACAACCTAGAACTATCAAGATCCACTCCTCTCCTGTTCAAATATTTCAAATTATAGTCTCTGCAAGTTTGGACCAGATTTGCCAAATTTGGTGAAATTCATATCTACACTACTCCAAAAATTCCACAAATATTCAGGCAGCCTCTAGATGCAATGAGAGGCCCCTCCACCAAAAACCAGCTCAAGGAAAAATCCCTACATGCCTAGATCATTCTGTCGAACACCTTGCATGCACTGTTTCTTTTCATTTACAGTTAAATTCAGAGTTTCAGTGTCGATCTTCGTCAGTAAATTCAGTCACATGATCACAGTGCACTTGGCACGTTGCTCACGGCCTAGCTTGCTTGTCCGGAGCCTCACACACGTGCTTGGCACGTTCTCAGCATCGGTGGCACCACAGCCCGCTGCTTGGCGTGTCTCATGGCGGCGAACCACCATAGCGGTGGCCGGGAGCGTAACGGCGGCATAACGCCGTTCGGCGCCGCCTAAACCCCCGGTGGCTCAGCGTGGCCATTTCCTCGCCCGACACGCATGTAGCACCGTCGCCGTGGCTGCACGCACAGAAGCGCGCTCTCGCCACCGACGGGCCCGCGCCGCCCGTTCGATCGAGCTCCCCTAAGCAACCAAATCCCGCGATTAAGCGCCTAAACAGAACCGAGGAACACCCACGACGACGCTCAACCTCACGAACCCTCCGTGCAACCACAACGCGCCCGTAATTACCTCACGGAGAACCCGTTCTCGGCGGCCGCCTCGGGCGGCTTTATATAGCACCCGAGCTTGCTCTCGCCCAAGACACCTCCTCTACCCCTCCAGACCCGCCAAGTCCACGGAAGGGCCACGAGGAGCTCTCCTTCCCCGACTCCGGCCACTTCGTTCCGCCTCGGCCTCCACCTTGATTCACTACGGTGAGGCCATCTCCGACGCCCAAACCTCGTCCGTAGCCTTCTCTTACACCTAGTGCTCTAACCCCCACCTCAATTCGATCCTTGCAGCCCTCCTCAGCGAGATCCATCAACGCCCGAACCACCATCTGCCGGAGTTGAGACCGCCGTCAACGTGGTGCTCATCAGCGACCAACTCCACCACCCACCGGTGCGGAAGGACACGGTGAGCACGTTGGTAACCTCCGATCCTCCTGCCTCGCCGTAGATCGCTGCCGGCGATCACCGCATGACCCTCGGGCGCCAAATCTACTGCGTTTTCAAACCCGACGGGTGGGTCCTCCCGTCAACTTTTTCCTCTTTTGAATCGTTGAAACGCCTTGGGCAAAATACGTCTTCCCCACTAGACTAACGTATTCGAGACTGAAGCCTTTTACATTTTTACAAAGAAAACCACAGGAAGTTTACATTTCATTACGAGAAGGTCCACGGACTAAAACGCTAATAACTTTTAAACATAAGAGTATTTTTGATTGATTCTTTTTCTGTCCTCTTTGAAATTTTGTCTAGTTTTTTTATCAGATTTTATTTGAAAAATATTTGGAGTAAATTTTGTGCACCTCACGGTATTTACGTTAGCGCGTATGTTTTCTTTATATCATAGATACCGAAGGAGGTGATGGAACCGCGAACTTCACCGAGCTAGGCTCCGACTACTCTGAACCAGACAAGCATGTTTGAACTTTTGATATGATGAGTGTTCTAGCAGGTTTGCATTAAGTAGTTTCATGGCATGTTTGTGAGCACACCGATGAATGTTATTTTCATGCAAAGTTGAGGCAAGTGAGTTCGATAATCCATACGTGTTGGATGTGAATATGCATGGCCATGTGTTGGCATGAGGATGGGTAAGATGGCAGTGTTGTAGCATGCCAGTCTTATGCCATACTATTTGACTTTGGTGTCAACCCGTATCAGTTCGGTTCCCATCCATTTTCCTTCCCGTACTACCACATGTTTTCCGCAAAGGATATGGCTTAGTAAGTTGCAAACCGCTTTCCTAGTACACACCAAATGGAGAGGCCGTGATGATGGTTCCATGGCCCTGGATTTAAGCCAGTCATCCGGTCAGGGGGCATGGGTGTTTCCGGTTGGGACCGAGAGGGGGGCACCCCATAGAGCTGCTGAATATAAATTTGATCCCATGCTATTCGAGATTGTGATCTCCCGTCTCAAAAGTTTTTCTTGGACGATGTCTAGGGTGATTCCTGGCATCGTGAGGTAGGATGGGTGTGTATTGGTTAGCTGTGTTTCTTCCGAAATACCATAAACGGAACTAGTCCTTCAGGACTACGGAAATCCGTTAGCGATGGGTAATTTTAGTATAAACTCTGCAGAGTCATAAATCCTCGAATCATCTTATCCATGTCTAAGTTCTGTATTATCTATTCCTGACAAGTGTCAGTTTTGGTGACAGATACTCCGGTGAATCACATGAGTACTAAGTCCGGTTGAAAGTTTATTCATGTGGATGGAATAACCCGTTTGTATTCATGTGTTGAATATTTATTATGAGTGCTATATCTTTGTGATGAAAGCTCTTTCTGTGATGTCGCTCAGACGTCCTACTGCGGCATTGCTGTTATTTATTTTTATTATAAGCCTTTTCTGTGACGTCGCTCAGACGTCCGATCATGACATTGCTGTTATTTATTTTATTATAAGCCCTTTACGTGACGCCGCTCAGACGTCCGGCTATGACATTGCTGTTATTTATTTTTATTATAAGCCCTTTCTGTGATGTCGCTCAGACGTCCGACTGCGGCATTGCTGTTACTTATTTTTATTATAAGCCCTTTCTGTGATGTCGCTCAGACGTCCGACTGCGGCATGCATGCATTTTATTTCAATATAAGACCTTTATGAGGTGTCGCTCAGACGCCCGACTGTGGCAATATTTTGTTTATTTATTCACCCTTCGAGGCGTCGCTTCAGACACCCGATCGGTTTTGAGTTTGTCTCTTTGGGTTTCGAGCGGACTACCGCCGACTCCCATTTTAATTATTTTTCTATACTGCTTTAATTGAGCATTGTTAAGATTAACTATGTCGCATTCATGCATTCATTTGTTATATCTTTTGTCCGAACTGTCTTGCGAGTATTTTCATAGTACTCACCTGGCTTGTTGATTTGGCCAGATGCTGACGAAGGCGATCTCATGGATGAAGAGTTCGTTAGCGAGTCCGACGCCTAGAGGAATCCCAGTCAGTCTCGTGCGACCCCTGGATTAGTCATTGTGATATATCCGCTTCCGCTACCCAAGTAAATTCATCGAGCCTCACCTCGACGCTCGATGAGCCGCCAGTGCTGTAGACTTATTAACCACTCCACTGTGTTATTCCACCAACCACGCATACTCCAAGTCAGTAGTATTTCCACCCCACACCTTGTGCCATATCCGCCATCATGTATAATTATTGGCGTGTTGTAATAATTGGTTGGGCATCTTTAGTCCGACCCCTGTAATATTGTAATGCTACTGGCTTCTTGTATCAAAGTTTTGTCTACCGATATGGAGGATTTATCCTCATATTAGATTTCATAGGTCGGTTGTTCAATAAATATTTTTATTGAAAATCCGGTCGTGACAGGTACGGTGTTGGGCAGGCGACGCGGAGAGAGGCCTGCCTGGCCGGGGCCTAGCCGAGCTTTGCGCTGAGGACGTTGCCCATGGACACCTCCTGCACCAGCGCCGGGGCCGACATTGACTCTCTAGAGAGCACCATTTTAAATCGGGCGGCAGAGCATCACTGACTAGGTGCTCGGATCCAACTATCATCTACTTTGACCATCCGAACCACATGTGACAACAAGACTCATCGGATCTCTTGTCCCCTACTCAATGTCATGAGACATTAAAATCCAATGTTATTTGTCCAGGTCTGCTACCATCTACTTATACTAATCAAAAGGCAAACCAATCCACTTACGCCCAGTCTGTCAGGACTAAACTTGTACTCCTAACAGTGGGGCTGTAATATTTCCACAAGCGTTCATCTGGGCCTTATCCTACGCCATATCCAAAGATTTAAAAATGCAAGTGTGGTTCATATGAAGGTAAGGATAATGAGATACTTGCTTGCAGGACAAACTCCCATGCTCGCTTGATGATGATGATGTCTCGCTTGATACTCCCTTGTCCGCTGAGACGACACTCTGTCACCGCTGGCCACCAGCGGCATTCTGCTCAATGGCGGCCAAGGCATGCCTTGTGGTTGTCTAGGAAGCTCGAATCAGGCTGGACCTGAGAAGAAACAGAGCACGGTCGTGTGATGTCCTGGCTGAATCAGAGTACATTGCCTAAGGAAATAAAATGGGCAAAAGGAGGAGCGTACGATAAGCAAAAGTGCAGAACATCATTCACTTGTATAACAACTCCATGTCCATGTGCAGCTCTGCTGCAATGGAGAATTCATTTGCGTAGTGATTTACTGAACCAATTTGAACTAAGTTCAAGCCGAGACTATTTTACAACATCTTATCTTATCCAGAAGAAAAATAACCTATACCAGTATAACAACATCTTATCTTATCCAGAAGAAAAATAACCTATACCAGTATAACCTATACCAGTAGAATCAGCTAGCAATTACTGAAGGAAGAATAAGAAAAAACAAATAAGAAGTTTAATTAGCTAGTAGTATAAAATAAACCTTTGAGATGGATGGATGCCCTGTTCATTCAGATGTGAAGATTGATCAGCTCAATCATGGTGAAGACGTTGGGTTGCCCGATGGAGATGCACCCACTGAAGAAATATATAGCAATTTGACTTTCAGTAAAAATTTACCCTGGCGCTTTAATCTTACTATCTATTGAAACTGACCCTCGCGTTTTAATCTAAATGCTCCCCTAAGTTCCCCATCTACGCATCTGCATATAGCTTTAGGATTCAGACGAACAAAAAGGCTTATGAGATGCCACATTTTATTTTCATCAGTTAGCTACAAAACTCTCTACATATAGGCATACCAATTTTACTCAAAAACAACAGTACAACAAGCAGAATCAGATAGCGGTGATTTATCCCCTTTGCAATTAATGAAGGAGGAAAAACAAATAAGAAGCATACTTAGCTAGAGAATGAACCTTTGAGATGCCCTGTTCATTCAGATCTGGCGAGAGAAACAGCTGAATCATGGGGACGACGCTGACGGCGGAGAAGAAGCGAGGGTGTCAGGCGGACGGCAATGGCGCGTTCCCTTCCATGCGTCTCCTCTGGCTCAGCTGCTACTTCCTGTGCGTTGCCTCCCGGAGCAGGATTTGAGCTCCTTGTGCGGCGCAAACAACAACTCAGATCCTCCTCTGTCGCGCCGTCACCGGGAATGGCAGATCCTCCCCCGACGCCCTCGCTCTGTCCCCCCCCCCCCGGCGTCCCCCATGGCCACGGGCAGCAGAAGCCGCCTCCGCGGCGCCAGCAGCGCCGACACGGCGCGCAGCGGGCCACAGGCAAAGGAGGCGGTGTAGACACGATTTTGTAAAGGTAGCAGTGAGAGGCCATGTAGGAGTACATGGTGGGTTGTCTCATTGAAGCCGTCCTCAGGAACTGAGTTCTGTGTTTGTGATCCATGAACAGTTACTACCACACATTGGGTTCCGGTAACTCGGCCCCTCTCGGCTTATTAATCGCCTCGATCTCTGTCCAGGAGTTGCAACTAGTTTCTGGTGTTTGTAGGATATGTGTTGGGGGCCGTGCATAGCGCTGACCCTAGGGGTGGGCTATGTTGCGGTAGAGACACGAGGCACGGTGTACCGGGACGCCCGTTTGGTGCCTCGGGAACCCTGCTCTCATCGTTTGGGGCCGTGAGCGACACCCTGGCCGGATCTCCTCGCGGATGGAACCCGAATAGGCGATAAACTTGGACTAGAGACTTGTGTGGTTAGTCAGGTCGTGACCGACTCCCTCGCCAGGCTTCCGCTTGAAGGTTGCCGAGATACACGACATGTACATGGTGGTAAGTGGCGAGAGCGTGTGTGAAGAAGTACACCCCTGCAGGGTTAACATCATCTATTTTTCGAATAGCCGTGTCCGTGGTAAAGGACTTCTGGGTTGCTGTCACAGTTCATAGACAAGTGAAAGTGGATACTCTAAAATGCGCAAGATAAGCGTGAGTGCTATGGATGGCGTTCTCGTAGGGAGACGGGAGCGGATCCTTAGTGGTGTATTGATATGGTGAATATGTGGACTCGTGTGCGCCACCTCAAAAGAGTTACTTGCAGTCGTAGTTTAGGATAGCCACCGAGTCAAAGCTGGCTTGCTGCAGTTAAACTCCACCCCCCCCCTTTGTTGATACCGATGCATATGTAGCTAGTTCTGATGCAAGTCTTGCTGGGTACATTTGTACTCATGTTTGCTTAATTTATGTTTTTGCAGAGAGACTTCAGTCTCGCTAGTAGTTCCCCGTGGACTTCGACGTTTAGCTGGTTACCTCAGCGTCAGGCTTCTCAGCCTTTTTCATTTGTAGATGTCTGTACTCAGACATATTAAGCTTCCGCATGTGTTTTGACTTGTATGCTCTGAATGTTGGGTCATGAGACCCATGTTTGTAATATCTCGCTCCTCGGAGCCTAATGAATAAATACTTGAGTCATAGAGTTATGTTGTGATGCCATGTTGTATTTACACATATCGAGCATATTGTGTGTATGATTGAAATGCTTGGTATGTGTGGGATCCGACAACCTAGTTGTTTATCCTTGGCAGCCTCTCTTATGGGGAAATGTAGTCTTGTGCTTCCATGAGCCATAGTAGTCCGCTACAGCCCGGTTCACCGGAGTCCAGCTAGCCCAGCACTACTGCTCCGGAACACTTGACTGGCCGGCATGTGTTTCACTTCGTTCCTATGTCTGTCCCTACGGGGAAATGTCACGCGGTAACATCCGGAGTCCTGCCTAGCCTGCTACAGCCCGGGTTCCCGGAGTCCTGTTAGCCTAGTGCTACAGCCCGGATTCACACGCTGCTGACCGTCATGTTCGATGTGATTCATGTATGCCTGTCCCCATGGGTTAGTGCCGCTTTGGGTTGACGACTAGCCATGTCGGCCCGGGTTCTCTATCATATGGATGCTAGCAACACTATCATATACGTGAGCCAAAAGGCGCAAACGGTCCCGGGCCATGGTAAGGCGACACCCGTGGGAATACCGTGCGTGAGGCCGCAAAGTGATATGAGGTGTTACCGGCTAGATCGATTTGACTTGGAATCGGGATCCTGACACGTGGCTCCCCTGGCCGACTTCTTTCGCCTATATATGTCCATATACCCTGAAAACATCAAGGAACAGAATAGATCGGGAGTTCCACCGCCGCAAGCCTCTGTAGCCACCAAAAACCAATCGGGACCCTGTTCCGGCACCCTGCCGAAGGGGGAATCCCTCACCGGTGTCCTTCTTCATCATCCTGGCGATCTCCATGATGAGGAGGGAGTAGTTCACCCTCGGGGCTGAGGGTATGTACCAGTAGCTATGTGTTTGATCTCTCTCTCTCTCTCTCTCTCTCTCTCTCGTGTTCTTGAGATGGTACGATCTTGATGTATCGCGAGCTTTGCTATTATAGTTGGATCTTATGATGTTTCTCCCCCTCCACTCTCTTGTAATGGATTGAGTTTTCCCTTTGAAGTTATCTTATTGGATTGAGTCTTTAAGGATTTGAGAACACTTGATGTATGTCTTGCATGTGCTTATCTGTGGTGACAATGGGATATCACGTGATCCACTTGATGTATGTTTTGGTGATCAACTTGTGGGTTCCGCTCGTGAACTTATGCATAGGGGTTGGCACACGTTTTTGTCTTGAATCTCTGGTAGAAACTTTGGGGCACTCTTTGAAGTTATATGTGTTGGTTGAATAGATGAATCTGAGATTGTTTGATGCATATCGTATAATCATATCCACGGATACTTGAGGTGACATTGGAGTATCTAGGTGACATTAGGGTTTTGATTGATTTGTGTCTTAAGGTGTTATTCTAGTACGAACTCTATGATAGATCGATCCAAAAGAATAACTTTGAGGTGGTTCCGTACCCTACAATAATCTCTTTGTTTGTTCTCCGCTATTAGTGACTTTGGAGTGACTCTTTGTTCCATGTTGAGGGATAGTTATGTGATCGAATTATGTTATTATTGTTGAGAGAATTTTCACTAATTAAAGTATGAACCCTAGGCCTTGTTTCCTAGCATTGCAATACCTTCTACGCTCACTTTTATCGCTTGTTACCTTGCTGTTTTTATATTTTCAGATTACAAAAACCTATATCTACCATCCATATTGTACTTGTATCACCATCTCTTCACCGAACTAGTGCTCCTATACAATTTACCATTGTATTGGGTGTGTTGGGGACACAAGAGACTCTTTGTTATTTGGTTGCAGGGTTGCTTGAGAGAGACCATCTTCATCCTACACCTCCCACGGATTGATAAACCTTAGGTCATCCACTTGAGGAAATTTGCTACTGTCCTACAAACCTCTACACTTGGAGGCCCAACAACGTCTACAAGAATAAGGTTGTGTAGTATACATCAAGGGGCGACTCGAGGAGGGAGAAGAGAGTAGGACGGAGGAGGAAGGCGGAGTGAGGAGGGGCCGGCAGGCGGCGAGTGGAGGGAGGACGGAGGAGGAAGGCGGAGCGAGGAGGGGCCGGCCAGCGGCGAGTGGAGAGAGGACAGAGGAGGAGGCCGGTACCGAGTCCAGCGATGAGGAGGAGGTGAAGGCAGCGCAGAGGGAGGAGGGGCGACAGGGGAGGACCGGCGCGGGGGTTGAGGGGGAGCTCGAGTGAGTGTGTGAGTGTGAGTGGATCAGATAGAGGAGAGTGGGGGTGGGAGATGGAATGGCTTAACAGTAGCGCGCTACAGAGAAAGGCGCTACTGCTAAACTACCTAGCAGCAGCGCCTTCCACAAAGAACGCGCTACTGCTATGTGTCAGCATGTAAAAATAGACATGAAAAATACATTGATCATCAACGATCGTTTTGTGTACAATCTGATTTGTCAATATGAGTCCTCACCGGTTTAGGAACCGGTGAAGACTCATATTGCGGCCACTAATTCTACACATAAAGTTCAATGAAGACCAAGTGCTTGTCAAAGTTTGAGAAGTAACATATTTAAGGTGGTAGAAACTCTCTTCGCGGAGCGAGGTGGGACTAAATTTTTGTGGTAAACTTAGTAGTAGCGCTTATTGGTGAAATACGCTGCTGCTATGATCCATAGCAGTAGCGCTCTTCGTGCTAACACGCTGCTGCTAGAACTAGCCTCACGACGAAGGTGTGGGAATTATAGCAGTAGCGCGTCTTAGAGAGGGCGCGCAACTGCTATATGTATTTCAGCAGCGAGTTTTGTTTGCGCGCGCTACTGCTATGTTGCAGCAGCACCTTATTTTAAAGCGCGCTGCAGGTAAGATTCTATGTATAGGTTTTTCCCTAGTAGTGCATGGTCACTATACTCGTAAAGCTTATGGTTTCCCCCCTTTGTATTCACTACCATCATCGTAGGTTCTTCACTTCTTCGTGTCGTGCTAGCACTGCTCCTCGAGACCTCAACCCATCAAGTGAAACAACATGCCACTCATAATTCCAAAGCTTACGTGTTGAAATACGAATCTGATATGATGCTCATATTACTAAAATAGAAAATGTTTAATTGGTCACCTAATGCTCCTATACTCATTCCAAAAATCATGTGCACCACCCACTGTTCCAGCTAGTTCCACTTTCCTGATTTTACTCTTGATGCTTAGGGTTTTCCCCTTTTATCTACTCTACTATAATATACGTAGGTGCTTTCTGTCGTACTAGCATTACTCCACCCTTCAAGCTAAACAACACAACACTCAAAATTCCAAAGCTTAGTTGTTCAAATATGATTGTGATATGATACTGATATTAGTTAACAGACACATTTAATTGGTTAGCTAAAGGTCCCACTTGAGTTTCCAAATGCATGTCGCGACATATAGAGAGACATCAGAATTGCATTTCTTTGTCACTTGTTGACTGTACTTTCTTGTCCATACCAAATCTTAGTTGTTATTTCAAAGTAAACATCGGTTGTTAACAACCCTTTGCGTGGTTTGCAGCTTCAGATCTGCCATCCCACTACCACGATCAACACTATGTATGATGACCACGATCAGCCTACGTGGTTCGTGTCGTAATAGCACTACTCCACCCATTGAGCTAAACAAGCTTAGTTGTACAAATTCAAATATGATATTATGCTGATATTAGTAAAACTGAGAGATGTTTAATTGGTTAGCTAAATGTTCCTACTTTAGTTTCGAAATTCATGTGAGCCACATATGGAGAGACTGAAAGGAATAGTATTTCTCTGTGTGCTCTGGTTCATCATGGGTGGCCAACCGACATTGTATACAAAGATTTGTAATATCTTCAATCTGCTTGCTCTTCTGCTCTTCTTTAAGATGATCCTCTTCTCTTGCGGTCGACTGGTCAGGTCGAGTTATTCTCCCTTAGTATATTTTGAATCTGTCAGGTCAGATCGACTTGTTCTTCTTTACTATATGTTGAAGCTGTCATCTGTGAAGTATCATCACTTCTGGAGCTCTCATATTTTTAATAGTAGGCCACATTATATTAATGCACACACCAAATTACAGCATGCATGGCACCTCTTAGAAGAATGGCAGAGATAGCACAAAGTGGTTTACAGGGAGGAAGTATTGGATTAGAATCACTTCTGCATTACAAAGATAATCTCACTTGTTTTTATGTTTTCATGCATGTCAGGTATTGAACATTATCAAAATGAATATGAGAATGGGTGCACGAGAGGAATATTGCGGAACAATCCACTAGCTAACAAACTTGGCATGGTGGAGGATGGCATGTCTTATTCACCCATCAAGGTGCTTGCTCTAACTTGGCAAGGTTGTATTGGTCGCACATATTTTGCATCTGACCTCTTGCATTACTTCTACTTTGTTGCACCATCTTCTTAGTTTAAGCATCATATATGAGTATATGCCATACCTATCCATTTTTTGTACCTATTCCATGTGTCGTCATACTATGTTTTTCCAGTCAAATGTTGTTCTTTCATAATAGATGTCCAAAAGGAAGAGGGTGAGTGCAGATACTCAAGCAGTACAAACAAGGTATTTGGAAAAGGTAGTGACACCTGTTAAATCAGATAGATCAGCAGCCAAAGAAAACACAGGCCCAACTGTACCACACTTTACCCCTACTCCAGTGGTCAAACCCCTATTAGAACTGCTGAGAGCCCAGCGTCAGGTACTGTCTATGATATCAATTCAAAATTTGAACTTCTAAATTTCTGCATGTGCCTTACCTTCTCTCTTGTATGAAAACTAATTTAAGATGAATCTCCTTGCTCAAAGGATCATAGGATCTCACGACAATACTGGGCTCTGCATTGCTCTTGTCAGTACCTCTTGCCCTTTGTCAGCATACTTACACTCATTGATGTTTGATTATGTAGCATCACTGTAAATGTTCCCTTCTTTATCCTCCCTTTTCTCGAAATTATAAGATCTATATTTACTTAGATACATGTAGAATTAACACAATGGTTATGATGTTTTGGATTGCTCATGTAAGTACCTGTTGTCATGTACTCCCTCTGTATCGAATTAATTGTTGATCAATTGGATGTATTTAGAACTTAATAGTGCTAGATACATCCATTTGAGCGACAATTAATAACGGCAGTGGTGGTATTACTGTACTTGCATCACGAGATAGTTGATTGTCTAGCATTACTCTGCATCTTATCTGCCCTGCCCTCCACTTTCTCCAAATTATCATATCTACATTTACTCTTACCAAAATGTTGAATAAAGCCAATGCCACTTTGCACGTTGATGTACGCATTCCTCTTGTCGATTACCTTTTGCCTTGTAACACTGCACTTAATTAATTGCTATTTGATTATGTATCATCAGTCTGCACTGAGCTTCATTATCCTCTTTTTCTTCCAATATTATTTGATCTATATTTACTCTTTGCAAAATGTAGAATAATGGCAACGGTTATAAAGAATTTTCTTTGGGGAATTTATTGAATTATCCTTCCATCAACATGGAGAAGGGCTTTGTCCAACCCGTGTTAACATGTAATGTAAGTTCATCCTTCTCAAGCCTTAAAACTTTGTTCTAGTATAGATTTGGATTGGCATCATTTCCTCCACTTCTGTTTACTTTGCTGTTTACATCTGATTGGATGTTTGCAACAACTACCAGTTTTAAATTGTAGTTGTAAAAACATGTTCCTTATGCAGAACAGATCCATTTATTTTCTTATATAATTGGGAAACATGTTACGTGTCTCCTTATTTCTCTTTCAGAGTCGTATCTCTTATGCCAGGCAGAACTTTAGGGAAGATAGTGAGCCAAACCATCTTGTGGACAACAAGATGACCCCAAGGTCCTGTCTTGATGAAGACAGTGAGTTGAAGATACTCACCAGCAGGTTTGAGACAACCTCTATGCAGCCGCTGCCTCAATCAGTTCGACTTCTTCAGTCTCAACTTAAAGAGGAAATGCTTGCTTCAACTCAGCTTCGACTTGAAGTCAAAGATATAATGAAGATGTCAGGGGACTGCCATGCACACTATGTTGCCATATAGCTAGGGATGAAGCATCTATCGTTGACACAACTGAGGTCTCATCAGCTTGTTCGGCTACTTGTGGGGCCCGACCTTGCCAGGCCTAGTGCCTTCTGAAGTGCTCTCAGTTTTGTATATTCTTTTGCCGGCGCGTTTATATGCACTGGTGGCGACCTTTGATGCCCAGTGAATGTAATCCGTGGTCATGTTGCGCTTTATTATCACCGCTAGCGACCTTTGATTCCCAGTGGATGTAATATGCCGTAATTTCTTTATTATATAGTCTAGGTTTATTCTTCGGTCGGTATGTTGTAATTTAAGCCGGAAGGATCAGTGGATCTCGGTGTTGTCGGTCTTCAGGCCGGCCTGTTACTCATATGGGCCAAAACATGGGCCTATAATCATCGTGGGCCATTAGCAGGTCTAAACCTATAGTAGTTTCCTGCCTTTAACAGGCCGAGTAAAGTTCTGGCCAGCCGGGCCAGAGAATAGCATGGGCTTCTAACAGGCTAAAACCTAGATTGGGCTAGTGTTGAGCCGAAAAATTCACGGGCCAATACAGGCCGAAACTGCCTAAGGCCCATGTTGGGCCCAAATAGGACGAGCAGTTAACAGGCCAAAATATATCTCGGGCCTGTTTGGCCTAATAAAATTATGGGCTTTAAGATGGTAGGTATCCACGCGAGCCATAGGCCCAAAAGTGTCACAGGCCATTATCAGATGGGCTGTAAGCAGGCCGGATTCAATGAGGGTTGTAATTAGGCCCAACTGTTACACGGGCCATTAACAGGCTGATAGGCCACTTGGGCTGAAATTTATCCATGAAGACTACGGGTCATTAAGAGGCCTAAAGTTACTTCGGACAAGAAATAGCCCAGTTTCTGCGTGGGCCATTAAATGGCCTAAAGTTAAACCATGCCGACAACGTCCCAGATACTCCATGGTTCGCTAACAGGCCGAAACTATTATTGGGCCGAACTGGTAAACGGGCATTTAGCAGGCTGAAATACAAACCTGTCTTAGAATGGGCCCAAAGGTACAGTGGCCTGTTAACGGGCCTGATCCGATATGGGCAGTAATTTGGCCCAAAACTAGGTAGGCTGTGAATGGGACTGATCTGATATGGGCCTCAATTTGACCCAAAACATGGCAGGCTGTTAACGGGCCAGCCCACTAGTGTCTAAAAAAACATGGTGGGCCATTAGCTGGGCCGGCCTTTTCGCTGGAATGGGCCTCTATTGGGCTATGCCACGTGTCGACGTATCATAGGCGCTTCCTGTCCAATGAGTGGATGACATATGTCCCAATGAGGAGCTGACACGTGGTTCCGTTGGCCAATGAGAATTTTACACGTGGAAAATCCCCATTGGTCCGGGCTGTTAACGGGTTATCGGATCCAAAACCGGACCGATAGCTTAACGGCGTGATTTATCGTCATGGAAGTGGAAACTTCCGTGATGATAATTTTGGTAATGTCATGGAACACTTCTATGACATCACATGTATGACTATCTTGATTCTGTCATAAAATGGTCATGGATGTACATGCATGACAGAAAACGTGACCTACTTTGACAAACACGTATCATCACGGAAGTGTCTTTTTTTTGTAGTGCTATATTTGACTGACAAGCAACACATGCCCTCCTAGATATATGGATTATGTTTGTACTTGACAACAGAAGACTAAATTCGTAAAAAGAAGATGTATGTGATGAGTTCATTTGTTAAACAAATACATGATGCTTCAGTGACCAAATTGGATGAATATGTTTGTTTAAAAACAAGCTAGCATGTGTGTTCATTCCTATATTTTTCTGTTATGTATGTTGTTTGATTTTATTTATAGAAATTTACAAAAAGAGTTTACTGATGCTGCTCCTGGAGGTAATTAGCCAGTCACTGAATGCTTCCTCTGTTGATGTTGCTTCTTTAGGTAAAGACCTGGCCAAATGGGGATCTGCAACTTGGATTTGGGGATCCTCAATTTCTTTTTTGCAGTAACCTGAAATTGTTTAGCAAATATTTATTGGCTGCCAAGAAATTTCCTCTGATAGATAATCTACAATCAGAAAATTAAGAGTAGGTTATTCTTCTAATACATATCTTGTTATCCACGTAGCAGATCCACCATGTTTCTGCAATGTCACATGCACGCTCAAGCTAGAATACAGATAGAGGATTGGACTTTCAGTATACTGCATAAGTAGAGATGTGTCATGCTATTCAATCATGGTTTGGAGAGGTTAAACTTCATAGTTAATTTTTTCGGTATGCTCAGAGATAATAGAACTTGATGAGGCCTCTTACAACACACTACTGATATGACAGATCGAGGGAAAGAATTAAAGAAGATATTGCTAAAACGAAGACCATTTTAATTGCTATTTCCTTTACAAAAATCCACTCTTGAGCTTTGCGCCAATCAATTTCTTCCTTTGTGTATGACTTAACCTTCATTTCCTACTGATGCAGATGTAATTTTGCTTCAGGGTTGGGCATAGCAGTTCTTCGCAACCACTAGGCATCAATTGACAGGGAAGAAAGTGTTTCTATTAGTCCCTTTGATTTACTTCTACTTGGGAAGTTCCTACATGTATTAGTAGCTAAGGCTTTTGTCCTGTGCTTTAGGACTCACCTTGCTGCAGATAGGTGTTCACATGCTTCATGCTTTTAAGTATCTATTTTCAGGGGATAATTCAACCCCTATGTTTCTTGAGAGGATAGGACTAACTGAAAATGTTATATGGCTCACAACATGAAGAAGCATGCAGTAATTTATAAGTTTTGCTGTTTGCTAAACTCCATTTCTGATTCAAAACATACGTACATTATTTTTTGAGTTCGCCTTACTTGGTGAGATTATAAACTGATGCATTTGTAAGATACATGTTCAAGCTGAAGAGTTAAATGTATTAAGTTTAAGAAATGAGTAAACTGTATTATATTTCACCTCGGCTCTGACTCAGGGGGTTGTTAAAACGTAGGCTTTATGGTTTTTACTCTACGTATGCAACTACAACCATCTTCACTTGCTTTGGTTGTGCTATTCTTGACAGCAGACTAAGATGGTTAGTTTGCAAAGTTCTTGGACAAATTAGGAAGATATTGGTAATTTTTTGCACATGTTGGACTGTCTTATGCTACTAACGGAGCCCTATCGATGTTGTTCTTAACTTGGTGTACATATAAATTGTTCTCCGAGACTAACTAAGGAGTGTTCATTATCATAAATGGTGTTCAATTGGTCTGTATATACAATTGCTTGATGTTGTTTGCAAAAATTAAATTAGTAAAGTTCTGACGGTGGTTTCACGGTATGTATATTATCAATGTGTGTAAAGTATGTTGCTACCTATTGAGCATGCGTTGGTTTTCCCTTGAAGAGGAAAGGGTGATGCAGCAAAGTAGCGTAAGTATTTCCCTCAGTTTTTGAGAACCAAGGTATCAATCCAGTAGGAGACAACGCACAAGTCACCTAGTACCTGCACAAACAATCAAGAACCTTGCAACCAACGCGATAAAGGGGTTGTCAATCCCTTCACGGATCACTCGCAAAAGTGAGATCTAATAAAGATAGTAAAGTAAATATTTTTGGTATTTTTCTTCTATAGATTGGAAAGTAAAGATTGCAAAATAGTAAACGAGATGCGACGTAAATACAAGAGATGCAATATAATAAGAAAGAGTCCTGGGGGCCATAGGTTTCACTAGTGGCTTCTGTCAAGATAGCATGTATTACGGTGGGTGAACAAATTACTGCCGATAAATTGATAGAAAAGCGCATAGTTATGAAGATATCTAAGGCAATGATCATGAAAATAGGCATCACATCCGTGTCAAGTAGATCGAAATGATTCTGCGTCTACTACTATTACTCCACACATTGACGGCTATCCAGCATGCATCTAGAGTATTAAGTTCATAAGAACAGAGTAACGCATTAAGCAAGATGACATGATGTAGAGGGATAAACTCAAGCAACATGATATAAACCCCATCTTTTTATCCTCGATGGCAACAATACAATACGTGCCTTGCTGCCCCTACTGTCACTGGGAAAGGACACCATAAGATTGAACCCAAAGCTAAGCACTTCTCCTATTGCAAGAAAGATCAATCTAGTAGGCCAAACTAAACCAATAATTCGACGAGACTTGCAAAGATATCAAATCATGCATATAAGAATTCGGAGAAGAACCAAATAATATTCATAGATAATATTGTTCATAAATCCACGATTCATAGGATCTCGGCAAACACATCGCAAAAGAGTATTACATCGAATAGATCTCCAAGAACATTGAGGTGAACTTTGTATTGAGAATCAAAGAGAGAGAAGAAGCCATCTAGCTAATAACTATGGACCCGAAGGTCTGTGGTAAACTACTCACGCTCCATCGGAGAGGCAATGGTGTTGATGTAGAAGCCCTCCGTGATCAATTCCCCCTTCGGAAGATCGCCGGAAAAGGCCCCAAGATGGGATCTCACGGGTACAAAAGGTTGCGGCGGTGGAAAAGTGGTTTCGTGGCTCTCTCTGATCGATCTAGGGTATAAGAGTATATATAGGCGAAAGAAGTACGTCGGTGGAACTACGAGGGGCACACGAGGGTGGGGGGCGCACCTACCCCCACTGGGCGCGCCCTCCTGCCTCGTGGACTCCTCGAGGAGTTCCAGACTTCAACTCCAATTCTTCTGGATTGCTTTCGGCCTAAGAAAGATCATCAAGAACGTTTCATTCCGTTTGGACTCCGTTTGGTATTCTTTTTCTGCGAAACTCTAAAATAGGAAAAAAACAAAAACTGGCACTGGGCCTCCGGTTAATAGGTTAGCCCCAAAAATAATATAAAAGAGCATATTAAAGCCCATTAAACATCCAAAACAGATAATATAATAGCATGGAACAATCAAAAATTATAGATACATTGGAGACGTATCAAGCATCCTCAAGCTTAATTCCTGCCCGTCCTCGAGTAGGTAAATGATAAAAACAGAATTTTTGATGTGGAATGCTACCTAACATAATTATCAATGTAATTTTCTTTATTGTGGCATGAATGTTCACATCCGAAAGATTCAAGGCAAAAGTTTAATATTGACATAAAAATAATAATACTTCAAGCATACTAATAAAGCAATCATGTCTTCTCAAAATAACATGGCCAAAGAAAGCTATCCCTACAAAATCATATAGTCTGGCTATGCTCTATCTTCATCACACAAAATATTTAAATCATGCACAACCCCGATGACAAGCCAAGCAATTGTTTCATACTTTTAATGTTCTCAAACTTTTTCAATCTTCGGGCAATACATGAGCGTGAGCCATGGACATAGCACTGTATGTAGAATAGAATGGTGGTTGTGGAGAAGGCAAAAAGGAGAAGATAGCCTCACATTCAACTAGGCGTATCAATGGCCATGGAGATGCCCATCAATAGATATCAATGTGAGTGAGTAGGGATTGCCATGCAACGGATGCAATAGAGCTATAAGTGTATGAAAGCTCAAAAAGAAACTAAGTGGGTGTGCATCCAACTCCCTTGCTCATGAAGACCTAGGGCATTTTGAGGAAGCCCATCATTGGAATATACAAGCCAAGTTCTATTACGAAAGATTCCCACTAGTATATGAAAGTGACAACATAGGAGACTCTCTATCATGAAGATCATGGTGCTATTTTGAAGCACAAGTGTGGTAAAAGGATAGTAGAATTGCCCCTTCTCTCTTTTTCTCTCATTTTTTTATTTGGGCCTTTCTCCTTTTTTACGGCCTCTTTGTTTTTCTTATTTTTTTATTTTTCGTCGGAGTCTCATCCCGACTTATAGGGGAATCGTAGTCTCCATCATCCTTTCCTCACTGGGACAATGCTCTAATAATGAAGATCATCACACTTTTATTTACTTACAACTCAATACTTAGAACAAAATATGACTCTATGTGAATGCCTCCGGCGGTGTACCGGGATGTGTAATGAATCAAGAGTGACATGTATGAAAAATGATGAACGGTGGCTTTGCCACAAATACGATGTCAACTACATGATCATGCAAAGCAATATGACAATGATGGAGTGTGTCTTAATAAATGGAACGGTGGAAAGTTGCATGGCAATATATCTCGGTATGGTGGCTGTTTTGAGGAAGGTAAATGGTGTGTTTATGATACCGGCGAAAGTTGTGCGGTACTAGAGAGGCTAGCAACGGTGGAAGGGTGAGAGTGCATATAATCCATGGAATCAACATTAGTCAAAAAGAACTCACATACTTATAGCAAAAATCTATTAGTTATCGAAACAAAGTACTACGCGCATGCTCCTAGGGGGATAGATTGGTAGGAAAAGACCATAGCTCATCCCCGACCGCCACTCATAAGGAAGACAGTCAAAAAATAAATCATGCTCCGACTTCATCACATAACGATTCACCATACGTGCATGCTACGGGAATCACAAACTTTAACACAAGTATCTCTCAAATTCACAACTACTCAACTAGCATGACTCTAATATCACCATCTTCATATCTCAAAACAATCATAAGGAATCAAACTTCTCATAGTATTCAATGCATTTATATGAAAGTTTTTATACCCATCTTGGATGCCCATCATATTAGGACTAATTTTATAACCAAAGAAAATTACCATGATGTTCTAAAAGACTCTCAAAATAATATAAGTGAAGCTTGATAGATCAACAATTTCTATGAAATAAAACCACCACCGTGCTCTAAAAAGGATATAAGTGAAGCACTTGGAGCAAAATTATCTAGCTCAAAATATATAAGTGAAGCACATAGAGTATTCTAATAAATTATGATTCATGCGTGTCTCTCCCAAAAGGTGTGTACAGCAAGGATGATTGTGGTAAAATAAAAATCAAAGACTCAAATCATACAAGACGCTCCAAGCAAAACACATATCATGTGGTGAATAAAAATATAGCCTCAAGTAAAGTTACCGATAGACAAAAGGCGAAGAGGGATGCCTTCCGGGGCATCCCCAAGCTTAGACTTTTGGTTGTCCTTGAATTTTACCTTGGGGTGCCTTGGGCATCCCCAAGCTTAGGCTCTTGCCACTTCTTATTCCAAAATCCATCAAAACTTCACAACACAAAACTTCAACAGAAAATCTCATGAGCTTCGTTAGTATAAGAAAATAAACCACCAGTTTAAGGTACTGTAATGAACTCATTATTTATTTATATTGGTGTTAAACCTACTTTATTCTAACTTCTGTATGGTTCATAGCCCCCGATACTACTCATAGATTCATCAAAATAAGCAAACAACACACAAAAAACAGAATCTGTCGAAAACAGAACAGTCTGTAGCAATCTGATTTGTTTGAATACTTATGTAACTCCAAAAGTTCTGAAATAAATTGGTGGACGTGAGGAATTTGTCTATTACTCATCTGCAAAAAGAATCAACCTAAAATCGCTCTCCAGTAAAAAATGACAGCTAATCTTGTGAGCGCAAAATTTTCTGTCTTTTACAGCAAGATCGCAAAGACTTCACCCATGTCTTCCCAAAGGATAGAAAAGCACATAGTTATTAAGATATATAAGGCAATTATCATGAATATAGCCATCACGTCCGTGTCAAGTAGATCGAAATGATTCTGCATCTACTACTATTACTCCACACATCGACCGCTATCCAGCATGCATCTAGAGTATTAAGTTCATAAGAACAGTGTAACACATTAAGCAAGATGACATGATGTAGAGGGATAAACTCAAGCAATATGATATAAAACCCATCTTTTTATCCTTGATGGCAACAATACAATACGTGCCTTGCTGCCCCATCACATCGGGAAAGGACACCACAAGATTGAACCCAAAGCTAAGCACTTCTCCTATTGCAAGACAGATCAATCTAGTAGGCCAAACTAAACCGATAATTCGAAGAGACTTGCAAAGATATCCAATCATGCATATAATAATTCAGAGAAGAACCAAATAATATTCATAGATAATCTTGTTCATAAATCCACAATTCACCAGATATCGGCAAACACACCGCAAAAGAGTATTATATCGAATAGATCTCCAAGAACATCGAGGAGAACTTTATATTGAGAATCAAAGAGAGAGAAGAAGCCATCTAGCTAATAACTATGGACCCGAAGGTCTATGGTAAACTACTCACGCTTCATCGGAGAGGCAATGGTGTTGATGTAGAAGCCCTCCGTGATCGATTCCCCCTCCGGCAGGTCGCCGGAAAAGGCCCCAAGATGGGATCTCACTGGTACAGAAGCTTGCGGCGGTGTAAAAGTGGTTTCATGGCTCTCTCTGATCGATCTAGGGTATAAGAGTATATATAGGCGAAAGAAGTACATCGATGGAGCTACGAGGGGCCCAGGAGGGTGGGGGCGCGCCTACCCCCTGGGGGCGCCCTCCTGCCTGGTGGCCTCCTCGAGGAGTTCCTGACTTCAACTCCAAGTCTTCTGGATTGCTTTCGGTCCAAGAAAGATCATCGCGAAGGTTTCATTCTGTTTGGACTCCGTTTGGTATTCTTTTTGTGTGAAACTCTAAGATAGGCACAAAAAAAAGAAACTGGCACTGGGCCTCTGGTTAATACGGTAGTCCCAAAAATAATATAAAGAGCATATTAAAGCCCATTAAACATCCAAAACAAATAATATAATAGCATGGAACAATAAAAAATTATAGATACGTTGGAGACGTATCATATGTATAATTAGATCACTCCATCACCATCTGTATGAAAGTTCCCAATTAGTGTCGTCTACTAGTCATGTATGGTCAGTGTTTGTGTGCGACCCGGGGTGCAGATGAAGATCTCATTTGACCCGCTGCACTCCATCACCGACTCACAGAAGGAGGACTAAGTGTTTGCTCTACAGTGAACCCGTTGCAACGCACGAGCACATTTACTAGTAAAAGAAAAAAAGGTAAATCATGTATGCACTTTGGTGTGGCGCTATCTCTGAGAACTAGAGCCTTCTTGTCCAAGTCTATGCTATAGATGTCTCGGTAGGAAAGTCCTACCCGAGGATCCTACCTAGTCTCACATGGCGTCTACGACATGGTGGCGGACATTGGCAGCTGGGTCGTGGGTGTTGGTCTCTAGCATAGTGGGCTGCGTGGTGCGGTCACCCATGGAGGCGGCGGTTCTCGTGTGCCCAGATTAGGGAGTCGTTGGCTGGGGTTGTCGAGGCGCCCCTGGCGGGGCTTCCTCGCTTCTCCAAGGATCTTTGCCACTTCGGATGATGGTGCTTCATCTAGGTGACCTGCGTTTTCCTCGCCTTGACCTAGTGTCTCGCCGCCTTCGATTCTGATACAAGCCAGATCCATGGCCCAACGGGGTTCTCGGGCCCGATGCCTGCCTAGATTGGGGGTGGTGGCCGCCGAGGCGGATGGGTGGTTCTGGCCAGGAGGCTATCGCCCCCATCCACTCAAAGGTGGTGTTTCCGTCATCGGGCGGTCCTCCCTGGTTTTGTCCTCTTGGCTGAAGGACGGGAGGCGTAGACAGGGGTTGTAGTGTGTCCTCTCTGTCGGATGTATCCATGTCGGCCGACGGTGTGACTGGTGTGTTCTAGGTGGTGGGTTCTTTTTTATGTCAGGACGACGACCCCTGTTGGCGGTCCATTAATTCGGCTTTCATTAGGCGTCTTGGCATGTTGATGGTCTCTTTTCTGGTCATGTGGGCGGCAGAGGATGTGGCATTGGGTCACCCTTGTTTCAGCGGTGCCTTGGCAACAACGGTTCCAGATCATGCTCTGGAGGTTATGCTTGGTGGCGGCATGTCTTCCTTCTTGTTGGGCAGGTGATCGAGAGTCCTCGGTTTGGCGAAGTTGAGACGCTACGGGCTAAAGATTTAATTTATGCTTTGGCTCTGGCGTGGGGGTGTTGTTGAGGTCTGTCTCGCCGAGCCAGGGCTTCGGGTAAAAACCCTTGACCGGTTCCTCGGTCTCGACGATCGTGACATGTTGTGTCGTCTCCCTATTAAGGGCGTCATTGTGGATCCCATATTACCTCTGGTGTGCACCGCACCATCATCGGCAGGCATTTTCAGATCTGGACTTAGAGCTCCCTTGGCTCTGGCGTGGGCGGATTCACTTTCCTCCTATTCTTTTACGCGGGTCCTTGTTGTTCCACCCGCGGTCCTTGTTTTCCACAAGCAGTCTCGGTCTTCACGATCCGAAGTGGGAGGACAGGAGGTCCTCTCCAGTGGGAACTTGGTGTTAGTGGCGAAACTAGGTCCGGCAGTTTCCCTTGGCGGCGAGTCTTCATCCTTGTTGGTAGTGTAGGTTGCTTTGTGGTATGGTGTGGACTCTCATGTATTCATGTATTCTCCTTTGATCTAATTTTTAAGTGGATCTCCTCATCACACCGTACCAGTTCGGCTGTGTTGCTTTATATATAAAGCAGGGTGGAAGCCTTTTTCAGTAATCGTCAATCCCAAGCCAATGAAGGTCCAATATTAAGCTAAAGAAGAATAAGCTGAAAAGAACCTTAAGGGGGCAAGCTGCTAGTCGAAACACTTCACTTTATCGGGAAAATGATATTCTTGAGGCTTGGCCTAGTTTCTAGTCAAGCCACTTCTACCATAGTGATCCCAAAACAGGGTTAAGTCACACTCTAACGAGGTGATTAAATCTATTACAAATACAAACGTTTGTGATGGTCGTATCATTTTTCAAAAAATATTAAAATTTCACCAATTCATTTAAAAGATAAGTCATATGATAAAAAACTGGTAATTTATAATGGACAAAGCAGACATTGCACGCATCACAGAAATCCAAGTAGACTGGTTGAATCTGACTACACTAGATTTGTGGCTGAAATCGTAAAACTAACTAAATATGCCACTTGTCTTTCTCTTCCCCTTCCCCATCCGTCTCCTCACTTTTAGCAAACTAGGTTGTACTTGGAGCTTTGCATCAGCTAGGAATGAAAGTTACTAAGGCGAAAAACTGGTTGAGCTCGGGCGTAAATGTACCCATTAACTTTGGATATAAGAAATCACATGGAAGTTGTTGCTAATATCCTTGACCCCTTTACCTACCACAAGTTATAAATCTTTATCTGATAATAAAGCGGCTATTGCCTCTGGCAGTATGTCATGAAAATTGCCCCCGAAGTTGCCATAAATTACCCACAATGCCATCAATGAGTGAAGAAAACGATTCAATTTTTTTAGTCATCGTCGTCGGATTCGTCTCTTATACGATGATACCTTTACATATATCAGAAGGACACGCGTACCGCAATGGCTAGAGCCGTTGTCTTTCACCCCGGAGACCCGGGTTTGATCCCATATACTACCCTTTTTTCCTCTACTTTTCTCTCTTAACAGTGAGCGTGCCTCCTCCACCCCACACATGTTCATGGGTCGGGCCATGTTGCCCTTTTTTCTTTTCATGTTTCTGTTTTTCCTTCTTCAAATTAATTCAGGATTTCCAAAAGTTGTCAGTTTTGAATTTTATTTGAGAAATCATAAATGTTCATGAATTGATAAAATGTTTAGCAAATCATAAAATGTCCAATATTTAAAAAAACTGTTCGCCAAATTTTTGATATATCATAAAATTATCATGAATTCAAACAATATTTGGAAAATCATAAAATGTCCAGTATTTTTTTAAAACTTGAATTTGTAAAAAAATGAAAAAATGTTCGCAAAAAAAACTCATGACATGGCCCTTTTTTCTTTTCCTTTTTCTATATTTCCTTCTTCAAATTAATTCGGGATTTCCAAAAGTTGTCAGTTTTGAATTTTATTGGAGAAATCATAAAATGTTCATGAATTCATAAAATGTTTAGGAAATATTAAAATGTGCAGCATTTTAAAAAACTATTCACATTGTTTTTGCAAAATCATAAAATTTTCATGAATTCAAAAAATGCCTGGAAAATTATAGAATGTCGAGTATTTTGAAAAAATGTTTGCATTTATAACAAAAATCTAGATTTTGAAAAAATGTTCGCAAAAAAAATACTCATGATGTTAGAAAAAATGATCATGTATTCAAATCTTATTCGGGAATTTAAAAAAAATAAAATTTTAGAAAATTTTCAAAAAAGTCAAACAGATTTGCAAATAATGAACAAAACTTACCTGCTTATATAGAGGTTTTTTTATATGTAGAGGTTGTTTTATGCTTTTAGTTAGTACATGTGAGTCGTGTAAAAAAAGGTTTCCATCTGCACAGCGTTAAGCCCAAAAAATTGACAAAACTTCCTACGGATTAGTTTTTGTAAGATGTATGAAAATGACTAAATATCTAATTTGCCTCCATACACATCTACATTTATTCTAGTACTATAGTTTTACTAGTCAGGGTAGACACCTTGACCCTCGGTGAAGGGGAGACACACCATTCATTAGTCTAGCTTAGGTAGGGTCCATCAATACAATTTTCTCATCTACAAAATACTTTGTTGTTGTGCCTTAGGAAATCAAGTCGTGATGAGACCATCACATTTTTAGCTTTTGAAATGACTTTTTAGAAGTTCCTTATCTCATCATGGCATAATTCGGACGTAGTTTATGAAATCACATTTCAAAGGTCCCGATCTCATCCTAGCATATGTTTCAGACTTTTTTTAATCTCTACCACATATGCATAATCTGATGGTTTTTCTCCCGTTGCAACGCACGGGCATATTTTCTAGTAGAACCAAAATATGATATATGAACAAACATAATTTAGACAATTTGAGGAGAAGGCTTTATTAGTTTCACAAACGTTCTCATACAAAGTGCTTAACATAAACTTTTCTGAGCACAGCCTCACGAATTACATATATGAAAGGAAAGCTATTATGAGGCCAGGCACATGGAATGTAAAAGCCAACGCTTCTACTCCCACAGCTAAACTAGAGTCACTACGCCAGAGGAGGGAATGTGTAACCTGCAAGACCATTCAATTTGACGCAACATATGATCAGAATAGCACTAAAATCAAAATCGTGTGAATCCGAAGAATAACAAATATCAAAACTGCATGTATGCAATACCGATCATCATAATTCCCTTAATATATTTCACTTACTTCCGCACTTGTAGCCATGTGGGAACGGCTTCTTGCAGAAATTGGCAACGTAGGCAACCTTCTCCATACAATATATCTTCTCTTTCTCCTTGGTGACACCAGCGCAAAGGCATGGGATGTTTGCCTTCTGCCACACGGCGCAGCATGCGTCCGATGGATCTAGCTTCGGGTTTGCTGGCCATTGTTGATACTTAGCACACTCCTTGATCATGGCCTATCGGTCACCTTCACATTCGTCAGCCGACACGGCTACCGCAATAGTGAGGATGATGAAACATAAGCACATTAGTTTCTCCATGGCTATGTCTTTTGTATCTGCTACACTAGAGCCTTCTCTATCCCTTTGATGTTATAATTGTTGGTGTGGCTTTTCTGTGAATGTGTGGGATACATGACTTCGTTAGCTATGGCTTGGTTTATATAGCCTTGTTTGAGATATGATATGGGCGCATGCATCAGTTGTATATCTTGAAGATATGGCACCATGTCAAACAATTATTATGTACATTAATTGCACTCTAGAGGTTGCATCATACATTAGTTCTATATCTTGAAGATACGATTTTGTATCAAACAATAAATGTGCACATTAACTCTATATCTACAGGCTATACCTTGAAGATACGAAATAACATCAAACAATGAGTCTGTACAATAACTTCACATCGACATGTTGATTACTCACAGTGGGAGTAACATAGGTGGTAACATCACACATATCTAGATAAAATAGATGATATGGCAAGAAATTAATAAAGAAAGAGAGGCATGTAGTAACATAGCTAGTTACTAGTACTATGATTAACATCACACACACCAAGGCAAGATGAGTCTATAACCTGATAAACGAAGTGTTGCATGACACCACATAAATGTTACTCCCCATTGTAGAGGTAGTAACATAGACTAGTAACATATGCATGTTACTAGTCTAAGTTACTACCCACTGTGTCTAGTCTTATACATACATTAGTTGTACTATATATGATATATCTCGAAGATATGGTACTGCATAAGAAATGAATATATGCATTAGTTGCACATCTACATGCTACAATATGACATTAATTATATAAATCTTGAAGGTATGAAGATATGGTACTGCATCGAAGAATGAACGTGTACATTAATTGCACATGTACATGCTACAACATTACACTAATTATATTTATCTTGAAGGTATTGTACTGCATCAAAAAATGAATGTGTACATTAATTGCATATCTACAGGCTACAAAATTACATTAATTATATATATCTTGAAGATATGCTATTGCATCAAAAAATGAATGTGTACATTACTTGCATATCTACAGGGGACAACATTACATTAATTATTGGAAATGTTAGCTAGCGACCGTCAGCTATGAGAGTTTTCTCAGTGACCCTCGATTCGTTTGCACAAATCCTCACGCAGGATCCAAGCCATGTCGGATTTTCAAACTGGTTCACTGCAAGAAACAATCCGACGAACTAATTTTCAAGACATACAAGCCAACCCACTGGCTAGCAACACATCCCTCCACCTGGTACACTTGGGTTCAAATCCCACTCTACCACTTTTTATTTTTTATTTTTTATTTATTACAATATAGTAGATGATAGTTTTTTATTAAGAGATGGCATTTTTATTATAATATTAAGAGATGGCATTTTTTACTATTTAAGAGATGTCAATTTTATATTAAGAGATGGAATTTTTATTATTCGGAGATGGCATTTTTTATCAAGAGATGGCATTTTTTTGGTTTATTAAGATATGGCACTTTTTTCTTTTATGTTCATATGGCACTTTTTGTTTAGATGATGGTATTTTAAAATTTTTAGCATGGTATTTTTTTACTTTTATAGTTCATACAACTTTTTTTCAATCAGTCATCTGTATATTTATAAAATTAGAGAGATGTTTTTTTATAAAGTAGCATGACACTTTTTTCATAAGTTGGATCATATTTAGGGTCGTTTTTTATCTACAGGCTACAACATTAACAACAAATGGCTACAATATTGCATCACACTTTGTAAATATGCACCGCCTATATATCATAGTATGTAAGAAATTGGATACATACATTAATGGACCATAGAAAAAATTAGATTGAACCCAGGGGCGAAGCCTTAGGGGACGACTCGTCTTTCCCACATAAAAGATTATGTATGTAATTGTTGGCTCATGTGAGACAGTTTTTTCATTTTGCCCGTGCTATTACTCTGGGCTTATCAATTGGCCCTTCTTACTTTCATGTCTTTTATTGGTTGAGTCCACATATCTTTTTTTGCCGGCGTTTCTATTTGTATATACTAAGATCCAAAAATATAGTTAAAAAACAAAAAAAATTCGGCCAGAAATTGATGCTTTTTCTACATGCATGAAAATTTTCATGAGCATTTTGGAGTATCGATTTTCGGCAAGAAATTGATGTTTTTCTTTCATGCGTGCAAAGTTTCTACATGTCTTCGTGCAAATATAGTACATGAGCATTTTGGGGCATCGATATTTTTGTCCACACCTCCACAAATGTGACTCCATCGCGAAAATTTGCATGCATGTAGGAAAACATTAATATTTTTTTGCACAAACAATCAAGGATTGTTTGAATTTGTTTAATTTTTTTAATTTATTGTTCAACCTATTGGGCTATCCTTCTAAGCAAAATAAGATGCATAAAGGATAAACATCACATGCAATCAAAATATGTGACATGATATGACCATCACCATCTTGTGCTTTTGATCTCCATCATCACCGGCTCGACACCTTGATCTCCATCGTTGCGTCAGGGTCGTCTCACCAATGATTACTACTACAACTATTGCTAATGCATAGCGATAAAGTAAATCAATTACATGGCGCTTAATGATTGACAAGCAGGTCATACAATAATTAAAAGACAACCCTAAGGCTCCTGCCGGCTGTCGATATTACAAAGCATGACCATGTCATACAACAACATATATCACATCATTTCCTGACCATATCACATCACAATCCTGCAAAAACAAGTTAGACGACCTCTACTTTGTTGTTGCAAGTTTTACATGGCTGCTACGGGCAACTAGCAAGAACCGTTCTTACCTACGCAAAACTACAATGGTGATTATCAAGTTTGCTGTTTTAACCTTCTTCAAGGACCGGCCGTAGTCAAATTTGATTCAACTAAAGTAGGAGAAACAGACACCCGCCAGCCACCTTTATGCAAAACAAGTTGCATGTCAGTCGGTGGAACCGGTCTCATGTATGTCTTCATGTAAGGGTTGGTCCGGGCCGCTTCATCCCACAATGCCGCCGAATCAAAATAAGACGTTGGTGGTAAGCAGTATGAACATCACCGCCCACAACTCCTTTGTGTTCTACTCGTGCATATCATCTATGCATAGACCTGGCTCATGATGCCACTGTAGGGGAATGTTGCATGGAAAAAAATTCTACGCACACGCAAGATCTATCCAATGAGATGCATAGCTACGAGAGGGGAAGAGCATCTACGTACCCTTGTAGATCGCTAGGCGGAAGCGTTTATCATGCGGTTGATGTAGTCGTACTCTTGCGATCCGATCACGATCCAACCAATCTAGTGCCGAATGGATGGCACCTCCGATTTTAGCACACGTGTGGCTCAATGACGTCTCCTCTTTACTGATCCAGCAAGCGGGAGAGGATAAGTAGATTGGATCACAACCAACACGATGGCGTGGTGGTGATAGTGGTGGTGGAGAACCGACAGCGCTTCGCTAAGCGTCACCGGGACGAGGCGGTGGAACTAGTGAGTAACGGGAGAGTGAGGGGCGCCATGGGCTTGGTGTGTCCTCTTGGGGCTCCCCCTCCCCTCTATATATAGGTGGAGGGGCATGGGAAACAGCCCCTCCAAGCCCTAGGGCGCAGCTAAGGGGAGAGGACTTTGGACTCCAAGTCCAATCCTATTCCTACTAGGACTCCTTCATTTTTCTGCCTTCCCTAGCCACATGGGCTTTTAAGGACTTGGTGCGCCAAGCCCAATAAGGCCAGTGCGCCTCCCCGCAGCCCATGCTAGCCCTTGCGTTGTGGTGAACCCACTTGTGGACTTCTGGACCCCTCCGGAATCCTCCGGAACCTTCTGGAAGCTTCCCGGTACAATACCGAAAAAACTGCACCTTTTTCCTGGACCCAAGATATGACTTCCCATATATAAATATTTACCTCTAGACCATTCCGACACTCCTCGTGACGTCCGGGATCTCATCTGGGACTCCGGACAGCATTTGGTTACCACTCATCAAATATCCCAATACTACTCTAGCGTCAACGAACGTTAAGCATGCGACCCTACAGGTTTGGGAATTATGTAGTCATTACCGAGACACCCCTCTGGTCAATAACCAATAACGGTACCTGGATGCCCATATTGATTCCTACATATTCCAAAAGATCTTTTCTCGGCTGAACCTTTATGACAACGTATATAGTTCCTTTTGTCTGTCGGTATGTTCTTGCCCGAGATTCGATCGTCCGTATCTCTATACCTAGTTCTATCTCGTTACCGTCAAGTCTCTTTACTCATTCCATAATACATCATCTTGCAACTATCTCCTTAGTCAGTTTGCTTGCAAGCTTCTTGTGAAGTGTATTACCAAGAGGGCCCAGAGATACCTCTCCGATACACGGAGTGACAAATCCCAATCTCGATTCACACCAACTCAATAGACACCTTCGGAGATACCTGTAGAGCATATTTATGATCACCTAGTTATATTGTAATGTTTGATAGCACACAAGGTATTCCTCCGGTATCCGGGAGTTGCATGATCTCATGGTCGAAGGAACACGTATTTGACATTAAGAAAGCACTAGCAATAAACTGAACGATCATATGCTATGCTAACGGTTGGGTCTTGTCCATCACATCATTCTCCTAATGATGTGATCCCGTTATCAAATGACAAATCATGTCTATGGTTAGGAAACCTTAACCATCTTTGATCAACGAGCTAGTCTAGTAAAGGCTCACTAGGGACATGGTATTTATTTATGTATCCACACATATATTTAAGTTTTCAGTCAATACAATTTAGCATGAATAATAAATATTTATTATGATTAAGGAAATATAATAATAACCATTTTATTATTGCCTCTATAGCATATTTCCATCACCACCATCTCCGAGCCGTCGTGGATCTTGTGCTGATGGGGCTGGCCGCCTTCGTGGCCCTAGCGAGCTTGCCAGCCGCTGTCGGAGACCAAATCCCCGATCTCTATGAGCTAGCTAGCCGTCCTAGACGCCTCGCCATGCCCCCTAAGCGGCTGAGCCCCGCAGCCACCTCGCCAGTCGCTGTTGGAGCCGAGCGTGCAGGCGAACGGGCACGAGGACATCGCGTACAGCGGAGGTGTTCCAGGGACGATGAGGAGTTCGAACAAATGGAAGAAGCGGCGGCACTCCCCGACAACGTCCTTCATGGAATCCTCGAGTGCCTTGACCCGCGCAAGATGGTGACCCTTCCCACACTGCTCTGCCTCTTGCACCTTAACGTCGGCCACTTCCCTGGCGCTATACCGGTCGAGATCATGGGCACATTCACGGCCGCAACACATCCATGTATCCTCCTCCGGACGGGTACAAATCTGACTGCAAGATTGCAATCAAGGCCTCCCCAGCTTCTGCATGCCAGTCCTGAAGGGAAACAGTGATCCAGAGGCAATGACAAAGTTGATTCAAGCCGGCTCCTTGCCTTGGTGAAGCTGTGATGTGGGATGGCGCCATGGCACTCGTACTCTAGCCCAATGCCACGATGCAAGAAGGACCGCTCAATATATCTTTAGGTTTAATCTTCTTTCTAAATTCCACGGGTTCCCATTGGTTTGTATTTGGTGGTTAACAAATGGATTTACAGGTACTGCCCTTTTTCCTCTACTTTTCTCTCTTAACAACGAGAGTGCCTCCTCCACCCCGCACGTGTTCATGGGTCGGGCCATGTCGCCCTTTTTTCTTTTCCTGTTTCTGTTTTTCCTTCTTCAAATTAATTCAGGATTTCCAAAAGTTGTCAGTTTTGAATTTTATTTGAGAAATCATAAATGTTCATGAATTGATAAAATGTTTAGCAAATCATAAAATGTCCAGTATTTAAAAAAACTGTTCGCATAATTTTCGCGATATCATAAAATTATCATGAATTGAAACTATATTCGGAAAATCATAAAATTTCTAGTATTTTTTTGAAATGGGAATTTATAAAAAAAATGAAACGACACCTATTGGATCACTGGGATCCCTTCTACGGTTGGCGGGCCCGGGGTTGTGGAAAGAGCGGTTCTGAAAGGAAGCACACGGATCGTTTACCCAGGTTCGGGCCGCGAGGATGCGTAAAACCCTAGTCCTGCTTTGGTGGATGTATTGAGTGTTCTTGTGTTCTTGAGCTAGCTACAGGGTGCGATTTGCCCAAAAGATCTGAATCCTCCTCCTGGTCGCCTCGGGCCTCCTTTTATAGGAAAAATGGGTTGCCACAGTGGCACACAGGTGGTGGAAAGGTCTACAGTGGATGAGTCTATCCTCTGGCCCCGTCGGACAAACGCATTTAATGCGCTGTCGACGTGCCCCTCTCGCTTTATCGGGAACGACAAGGAAGCACGTCCCAGCTGTCGTCGCCTCGCCTGGCTTCGACACGCGTCCGAGCTGACAAGGCGTTGTAGCGCCACATTGGCTGGCTGCTGGGCTGGCGCGGTGGTGGAGCCTTCACGAAGACTTGCATGCCACCACGCAGGTTCTTGCTGAGTCGGTCGTGGAGGCCGCCCATCACCACGCAGGTGCCTGCTCAGCTGGTTGAGGTGGCAGCTGCATGGGGACGACAGTGGAGCCTTGGCAGACGCGGGCTTGGCCACGACCTTGTAAGCGTCTTCGGCAAGGGCCTTGCCGGGGCCCTAGCAAGGGTCTTGCCGCGGCATTGCTGTCTTCCCCGGCAAGCGTCTTGCCGGGGGTCTCGTGGATTTCCTCGGCTAGGATCCCGCCGAGGACCGTCGTCTTCTGATCCTCATCTGATCTCGTGTGTTCATGATCTTGACGAAGATCTGCATGCCACCACAGAGGCGCCTCCCGAGCCTTGGTTCCAATGTAGTTGTTGGCGGTGTTTGGAACTCCTGGGCTCAAGGGTGGCTCGCCCTGCTGGTGTTGGGCAAGTTGCCCCGGCAAGTCTATTGCCGGGGCCGCGGAGATTGCCCCGGCAAGGGTCTTGCCAGGGGAGTCCACCTTGCCCCTTTGCTCTTTGTGTCTTTGGTCTTGGCGTTGCCTTGTTTGTCTTGTGCTTCGGTTTCCCTTCTCTGCTCTTCTTAGTGTGGCCATGGGCGCGGCTCCGACTGCCCGTGCACAAGTAAAGGGTAAAAAAGGAGAGCCCCTACTTTTGTACACCGACAGGAGCCCCCGGGCTTGGGCCACATATAAGCGTGACACGTTGTTGGGCCAGGCCCAGAACGGTGCGCGGGCAGCTGGGGGCGGATTTTACTGCGGTAACTTTTCGTCTGCTGCGCTTCCCCACGACCCGCGTTGAACGCGCGTCGTGGAGGGTCGTGCGTGACGTGGGGGTCATGCGTGGGGCGGTTCCCGCATGCATGCATCACTTTGTGGTAAAGAGGTGGCTCGCACCTTCCCCATAAAAAGAGGGAGGCGCAGAGGCGCGGCTCATTTACTGAGTGGACTCGGGTCGTGGTCTTCAAGGCGTCCGCGCCCCACGATCACGGGGTGGGGAATGGTCGCCTCACCCGTCCCCACGATCTTTCTCGCCTGCCACGTGTCCCCCATGCAGGTGGCAGGCGGTGGAGGCGGGAAACCGGGCCGTCGCTGATTGGAGCTGCGGATCGGTCCTGATTCCCTGCGCCCCCGATCGTTGTATTGGTTGAGCGGGGCGGCCGAGCCCCGACCCCGCCCCTCTATAAGGGGGGGAGGGGGATATCATTCCGCATTCTTCCAGCATCCATCTCCTTCCACTTCCATTCCTTTCTTCCATCTGCCATGGCGAGAGGGGGCGCAGGCCCTTCAACGGTGGCGGCAAGGGTCGCGGCTCGACAATGCGTCTCTCCTCCCCAAGAGCCCGCGGTGTCGGAGCCGGCCATGAGAGGAAGGGGGGCGGGGCGAGGCCGAGGCCGCCGTGGCGCTCGGGGAAGAGGTGGGCGGGGCGGCGCACCGGCCTTGCCTCCGTCGGCGATGCCTCCTCCGATGGAGGGCCACGTCGGGGACCAGCCCCGCGAGTTCTTCATCAGGCTGCGCAGGCCACCGCGTCGTCGTCTTCGGCTCCCTACCCCATTTGCTCGGGAGATGGAGCTCGATCCGCCCTAGACCCTCAGGTTGCACATGAGGGGCTGCGAGAATGGCGACATGCGGGTCGACATCGACTTCCTCGCTCCTCACGTCATGTACTCCGTCGCGGATGGAAGACGTTCGCTCGTGTCCACAGCCTGACGGCGGGGCTCGTCCTCTACTTCAAGTTAATGGAGGGCGGCCTGCTCTCCGTCAAGGTCTTTGGAGATCTCGGAACTCGCCTGAAGTGCTGCGTGGAGAGCTCCTCCGACGATGGAGATTCTTCCTCAAGCGGGAGTGACGAGGAGGAGATCGACAACGACGACGAGGGCGTCGAGCAGCGGGACACCGACCTCGAATCCGACTGACCGCGTCGCCCCTCCCTCGGCCACGCGCCCTGCCGAGGGCCTTCCTCGTCAAGCTCTCCATTGGCGCGTTCCCCGTCGCCTCCTTGGGTGGCTGGGTAGGAGGGTTGGAGAAGGCGGGTGGCGGTCGTCAAGTCGGAGTACACGGGCGCCGACGCCTTTGTCGCGTATTGTCGGCCCGCTGCCTCATCTTCCAGCTCCCCTCCCGGCACCGGGATGTTCTCTTGGTGCCTTCTGCTCCTCGCACCTTGCCTAGGCGCTCTTTTTGCCCTCCCACTATCTTGTTCCACCTTCTGAGGAGAGGGACAAGAAAGGGATTACGGGCATCTTATCCCTTTCTAGTTTGTAAGCCCGTGGGCACTTGTTAGATTTAAAATTTGTAATCCCGTTGCTCATGTTTTTCATCTCGTATGAACTGTACCTGTATGGGACGTTTTTAATGAAAAGGGGTGCTTGCCGAGTTCTTTGTGCGTGAGCGAGGCCCATGCCAAGGAATGAATCCTTGTTATTTTTAAGATAAACATTGACGCACGGCAACAGGCCTTGCCGTCCCCTTGCTTCGGCCGACCATTCTCACACTCTCGGCGGAGGCAGGGGCGCAGTAGAGTTAGGCCCCTCGTTCATTTCCTCGCCACCGCGGCTACGACCCGGTTCCGACCCAGGGACTTGGGTACAGGAAAAAGGGGGAGCACGGTGATCTAGGAGCAAAACGAGGTTTCATACGCCCCAATCTTCATACAGAAATGCACAACAGAGGATGAAGAGACTTATCTAAATCTGCAGCCCCCGGCAGCCTTGGCTTGCCATGGTTTGATTATTGTATCTGCAGCCCCCGGCAACCTTGGCTTGTCGAGGCTGGAGCGTCGGCTCGTTCTCTTTCTTCCAAACAGCTCAGCAGAAACGTCCAAGTACCCTGCGAACCAAAGAGGATGGAATGGAACAGAGGAACGCACACTCGACCTCTATGCTAGGGGTTAGTCGCTGCTAAGCACTATCAACCCTAACCGAGGGAGAGACTTAACCTAGCATGCATGCTAAAACTTAGGGCGCCAGCGCTTCATTTATTTATGCTCAGGGTCTGCGCCTGGCTTTGTACAGAGGGTTACATGCCTTGCCGGCAAGGCTTGTACAAAAGGTGGCTTGCAGGGGGGCCCAGCAACCGCGCCTTATGGGTAAAACTTGGGAAGATGTTCAATGTTCCAGGAGTTACTCACTTGAACAACATCTTCGGTCTTCAGGCAGACTGCGCCGGGCCTGGTGACTCGTATTACCTGATAAGGGCCTTACCACTTCGTCATCAACTTGTTGGAATTCTTGGCCGATTGAACGCGCCAAAGAACAAGGACGCCTTCCTCAAAGCTTCGGGCATGAACCCTGCGGCTATGGTAGCGGCGCAAGGCTTGCTGGTAGCGCGCTACTCTCACAGTCGCCCGAAGACGATCTTCCTCAAGGAGCGTTGCGTCATCTTGCCGCAATTACTCTTGCTCAAGCTCGTCAAAAGCGAGCACTGGAGGTGACCCGTATGTGAGTTCCGTGGGGAGAACTGCTTCTACCCCGTATACCAGGGCAAAAGGTGTCTGGCCGATGGCTTGATTTGGCATCGTTTTGATCGACCAAAGAACCGCTGGCAACTCATCAATCCAGCGCCTTCCGCTCTTGTCCAGCTTGTCAAAAGTCTTTGTTCTCAGGCCTTGCAGTACTTCAGCATTTGCCCTCTCCGCCTGGCCGATGCTCCGTGGGTGTGCCACGGAGGCGAAACAGACCTTGCTGCCGAGGTCTTGGATGTACTGCATGAAGGTGTGGCTTGTGAACTGCGTGCTGTTGTCGGTGATGACCCTGTTGGGCACAGCAAAATGGCAGACTAGCCCTTGAAGAACTTGACAGCTAACTGTGTTGTCACCTTTCTCACTGCCTCCACCTCCGGCCACTTTATGAACTTGTCGATTGCAATGTACAAGTACTCAAAGCCCCCGACAGCGTGGGTGAAGGGCCCAGTATATCGAGCCCCCAGACCGAAAATGGCCAGGAGAGAGGAATTTTTTGAAGGGCTTGAGCTGGTTGATGAAGCTTCTTCGAGTGGAACTGGCACGCTTCAACCTAGTTACTAGTGCTGTTGCATCCTGGAGGGCGGTGGGCCAGAAGAAACCTTGTCGGAATGCCTTGCCGGCAACGTCCCTCGACCCTATGTGGGAGCCACATATGCCTCCATGTATCTCCGCAAACAGCTCCAGTCCTTCCTCCTAGGGAATGCACTTCAATTTCACACCGTTCGGCCTTTCCTGTACAGGACATCATCGACGAACTGATACATAGCAGACCGACGGGCTACTTTCTCCGCTTCTTCCTGTTCCTCAGGAAGCTCCGCTGTTTGGAGGAATCGGACGGTATGCTGTGCCCATGCCAGAGCCTGGGGCTCGACAGCAAGGACCAAAGGCATTCCCTCTGCCATGGGAGCGGCCGTCTCTACGGCTAGAGCTTGACGCCCTGCCGGAGTCGGCTGCCCCTTGGCAGGCTCAGTATCCACGGCAACATCCTTGCCGGCGGCCCCGGGGGCTCGGCGGGAAAGTACTTGCCGGGGCCTTATTTCCTCCGCTTGTTCTACTCTGTCGATGGTTCAACGGATGGTTGAGTTAACCGAAGCACAAAAGTACCTGGTTCCACAGGTAATTTGAAGGCAGCGCGCTTCAATAGGTAGTCGGCGATGTCGTTCTCCACCTGGGAACGTGCTCTGCTTGTATACCATCAAAGAACTCCTCCAGCTTCCTCACCTCATCTACGTAGGCCTCCATCAACACGCTCTGATAATCTTTGTTGACTTGCCTGACGACAAGCTGTGAATCACCCCTCACGATGAGCTTCTTAACCCCGAGGTCTGCCACGATCCTGAGACCGGCAAGCAACCCCTCGTATTCAGCAGTGTTGTTTGTGGACATCTCCCTGGGGAAGTGCAACTGGATTACATACTTGAGGTTCTCTCCGGTGGGTGCGACAAGCAGCACACCAACACCGGCGCCTTGCAGCAAGAAAGCCCCGTCAAAGTACATGATCCAGTTGCGACTTGCCTCCTTGCCGGGGAGAGCGGTCTCCTAGATCTCTTCGTCGGGCGTTCAGGTCCATTCCGTAATGAACTCCGCCAAGACTCTGCTCTGGATTGTCAAAGTACTTTCAAACTTCAAACCAAAGCTTGACAGCTCCAAGGCCCACTCCACAATCCTCCCGGTTGCGTCCGGGTTATGTAGTATCCGTTGCAATGGGAGGCGGGTGACGACGGTGATTTCATGTGCCTGGAAGTACTGACGCAACTTCCTCGAGGCCATAAGGAGGCCGAAGAGCAATTTCTGCACACCGGAGTACCTTGACCTAGCCCCATGCAAGAGGGAGCTGACAAAGTAAACCAAGTGCTGCATCATCTTCTTCCTCTGCTCCACTTCATTTGGTTGCATGGGACCTGTCCCGATGGCATCAGACTCTGCCGGGGGCCATGCCTTGCCGGTGCCAGGCCCTGCCGAGGGAATCTCTGGCTCGCCATCCGCCAGCCCACCGTTTCCACTGCCTCTTTGTCGACCTCCCTCTGTGCCACTAGCGCGGCGCTGACCACTTGATTCGTTGCCGCCAGATACAGCAACAACGACTCTTGTGGTTTAGGCGCAACTAGCATCGGTGTAGAGGAGAGGTATTTCTTCAAATCCTGCAGTGCTGCCTCGGCCTCTGGGGTCCACTCCAACTGGCCCGCCTTTTCAAGATTTTGAAAAAGGGAAGGGCACGCTCACCAGACTTGGAGATGAATCTGCTCATGGCGGCAACGCAGCCAGTGAGCTGACACACATCCTTGATCTGCTTGGGCGCCTCGATCTGCTCAATAGTCTTGATCTTGTCTGGATTTGCCTCGATCCCACGCTGTGACACGAAGAACCTGAGAAGTTTGCCGGACGGAACACCAAAGACACACTTCTCAGGGTTCAACTTGAGGTTGATCTTGTGCAGGTTGGAAAACGTCTCTTCTAAGTCTTGCACAAGAGTTGCCTTGTCCTTGGTTTTGACCACTATGTCATCCATATAAGCTTCCATATGTCTATGTTGCTGGGGCTCAAAACCAATTTGGAATGCTCTTGCAAACATTGAGCCAGCACTCTTCAACCTGAAAGGCATCCGTAAAAAGCAATATGTACCATATGGGGTGATGAATGCTGTCTTCTCTTCGTCTTCTCTTGTCATGAAGATCTGGTGGTAGCCCGAGTAGGCGTCAAGGAATGATAACAGATCACACCCGGCCATGGAGTCAACAATCTGGTCAATGCGCAGCAACGGGAAGGGGTCCATAGGATAAGCCTTATTGATATCTGTGTAGTCGATACACAACCTCCACTTCCCATTTGCCTTGCGCACCACCACCGAATTGGCCAACCATGTCGGATGGAGCACTCCTCTCACCAAGCCTGTCGCTTCCAACTTCCTGATCTCCTCTGTGATGAACTCCTGCCGTTCCAAAACTTGCTTCCTGACCTTCTGCTTGACGGGTCGCGCATGGGGACAGACATCAAGATGGTGCTCAATCACTTCCCTGGAACGCCGGGGATGTTGGATGCTTTCCATGCAAACACATCGACATTCGCCCGCAGGAAAGTGACGAGCGCGCTTTCCTATTTGCTGTCGAGGGTGGAGCTTATGGTGAAAGCCCCTCCCGTGCCATCCTCCTTGACGGACACCTTCTTAGTCTCTAGCGGTGCAGCTCTAGATTTCTTGCTCTTGCCGGTGGAGTTCTCTGGCACGTCCTTGACGGTAGCACAACACCCCGAAGAGGTGCGCTTGCCGGAGTGGGTGCGAGAGATCTTCTCAGTCTTCTTATTCCCTCCCGGGGCTCCAGCGGCAGGAGCAAGTGCCTCGGTGGCAGCTGCTGCAACTGCTTCCCGGTAGAGTAGGTCAGCGCAGATCAGCGCATCCTTCTTGTCACAGGAACGGTGATGATGGTCATCGGCCCAGGCATCTTCAGTGTGTTGTAGGTGTAATGTGACGCCGCCATGAACTTGACTAGTGCCGGGCAAGGGGATCTCGGCTACATCGAAGACAATCCTCCCCGTCCTGTAGTTCAACTCGCTCCAAACGTCACAGGTAGCGTGACCTTACCCTTCGGCTGGCTCCTTCCCGGGTTGACCCCTTGAAACGTGTCCGTCTCCTCGAGGTCTCCATCAGGAATTTGCAGCCTTTTGATCACAACGGGTGAGATCAAGTTCAGACCGGCCCCGCCGTCGACCAGCATCTTGTTCACCTTGAGGTTGCGTATCGTTGGTGAAACCAACAACAGAAAACACCCGACCGCAGTTGTACGATCAGGGTGGTCCTTGGTGTCAAAGATGACAGGCGTGCTGGACCACTTCAGTGGCTTCTGAGCGTTGAACGACGGCTCCGCTGCTGTGATCTCACGCGTCCACTGCTTGAGCTGGCGGTGAGAAGTATGCAGCAAGGCGCCACCATCAATGCACATGGCCTCTGTTGCCTTCTGGAACTCATGCTCGCCGGACTATTCGTCCTCGTCATGATCATCGTCTTCCTGCTTCTTGTCGCGGCGGCCTACTTGGCTGCCACGCTTCTTGCCGGATCCTTCAGCACCATCCTGACCCTTCTCCTTGTCCCGCCTCTCATACTCGGCCTTTTGCTTTTCAGCAAGCAGCTCAACTTGCCGGCAGTTCTGGAGGTCGTGGCCCTTGGTGTGGTGGATCTTGCAATACTGCTTGTCGGAGCCCCCTGGCTTGTCGGCAGTCGCCAAGGCCCGGCAAGCGGTGCACCCGGCAATCTCCTTGCCGGGGTCGTATGCCTTGGCCTTCTTGGCGGCGCCGGTGTCGTCGGATCCCTCGACGGCAAGCACGGCCTTGCCCTTGCGTTTCCTGTTGTGACGCCGACCCTTCTTCGTCGGGGCGGCGGTGTCCTCGTCGGTAGAGTCGGTTTCCGCGTCGGCGTCTTCACCGGGGTACTTCCTCCCCTCTTCAGCCCAAGCGCATCTATCGGCCAGAACGTAAAGTTCGGCCACATACTTTACCTTGTTCATCGCCAGCTCTTCACGCCTCTTGCGGTTACGCACACTCTGATGGAATGCGCTGATCACGGCAGCGGGATGAACACCTGGGATGTTGTACTGCACTCGGCTGAGCCTCTGTATGTACGTTCGCATGTTTTCAGCTTCCTTCTGGGGAATGATATGCAAATCACTCGCCTGGCCATGAGCTTGGTGGCCTCCAGTGAAGTCACCAATGTCGGGGCAGGCTGATCTGACCCACGAACACCTATGGGACCGGCGGACCGAGCCCCTTTTGGTTCGGTGGGAGGCGGAGGTCGCACGAAGAGCAGATCGAGGCGAAGCACACGAGAGGTTTACCCAGCTTCGGAGCTCTCCGGAGAGATAACACTCCTACTGCTGCATGTCTAGGTGTATTGAGTTCTTTCTCGGGAGCACTTGAGTGCTACAGTACACACGAGCTGCTAACAAGACCGAGCGTGGGGGAACCGACCCTCTCTACGTTGCGCATGGGCCTCCTTTTATATGCTCAAGGGGTCTCCGACAGGTGGCAACGTAGGCAAGGGTAAAAATGGAAAAGGAGTGGTTGGTACAACTACTTGTACAGTGTAAAGTGTATCATACCTAACCCTGACGGCAGGGGACAAAGGCATTAAATGCCCGCTCACGCCGCCCTAACAAAGGTGCAAACAGGGATCGTCAGGGCGCCACCGCTTGCCACGATGGCAATCTTGTCGGCCGCTTGCCACCTCGCACCGCTGGCTGCACAGATTTCTCGCCACGCTACCGGGAAGGTCCAAGGGCGACACGTTAGTGGATGTGCTGGAGCGTAGGTACAGAGTGGTGGTCTGCCGCGGCAAGCGCCTTGCCGCGGTTGTTGTCTTGTCGCGCCCGGAAGCTTGTCGCTCACCGGGCCTTCCCGGCAAGCTCCTCTTGTCGGGGCCTTGTCTCCTAGGTGCCTTGGGTGGCCTTCTCGACAAGCTCCTCTTGCCGGGGCCTTGTTTCCTTGGCTTGAATACTTTGTTCTTGAATGGCTCCAAAGGAACCACGGAGGACCTTGGCGGTCACCCGGTAAGCCTTGCCGCGGAGGGCTGCAACTGCCCGTGCACAAGTTCGGGATACTAGGGTACCCCTACTCTAGTACACCGACAGAGCCCCACTGGGCCACACACGGTGCCGAGCGCTGTTGGGCCAGGCCCAAAACAGGGCACGGGCACGCGCGGCCTGGGTCACGCCGTTACTCACCCCGGACCCACCACGCCCATCTCTAGGTCTGTTGACATGCATGCGCCAGAGGAACCAGGCGACTTGCCGTACGCGGTAGGTTGCCCTACGTTCACTCGTGAGCTGCGGCAAGTCCAGTGGCCCAGCAAGAAGAATTTCAAGCCGACGTGCAGAGAAGTACGATGGCAAGACGCATCCGTCGGAGTTCCTCAAAGCATCTACACCATCGCGGTGCAATTGCCGGGGCGAGACGACAAGATCCTTGCCAACTACTTCCCGCCGGTGCTCAAGCCCAACGCCGATCCTGGCTCATGCACTTGCCGGACAACTCCATATCCTCTTGGGCAGATCTATGCCATCGGTTTGTCGGCGCTTTACAGCGGCCACAAGCCCCATGGAGAAGAAAGCGACCTTCATCTCGCCGCCCGAAGGAAGGAGAACCCTGCGCAAGTACATTCAGAGATTCAGCCACAGACACACAACATCTCAGGATGTCCACCCTGCCGCGGTGATCAGCGCGTTCCATCGAGCGTCGCGAAAACCGCAGGATGCGGGAGGAGATGGCGATGTGCAAGATTAGAGACGCGTCGGTGAGCTATATGCCCCGGCCGACAAGTGTGCGTCTTTGAGGAAGGAGGAGACTCCCGGAGAGAATATCAAGCGGAGGACCTGATAGTGAGGAGACCGCCCCGGCAAGGAAAAACCGGCGGAGCAACAAGAAGAAGAAAGGCAAAGATGTGCTAGTTGTTGAGCAGTCCGGCAATGGAGGTGGCGCCAAGAAAGCCAAGGCTGGTAGCTCCGGCAAGGAGGTTGCCGCTGGCACCAACTGCCAGGCTGTGGCGGTCGCCGACAAGCAGGACGGCTCCAACAAGCAGTACTGCAAGATCCACCGCACCAAGGGTCATGACCTCCAGAGCTGCAAGAAGGTCGAATAGCTTGTCGAGCAGCAAAAGGCTGAATACGAGCGACGCGACAAGGAGAAGGCCCAGGAAGGTGCTGGAGGAGCTAGCAAGAAACGTCCCGGCCGGGGGAGACGCCGCGGCAAGGCCAAGCAGCGGCAAGGAGACAGACCTCCCCGCGGCCGCGACAAGGATGAAGACGACGACGACGATGAGGACATGGATGATGACGAGAACGATGAGCAGGAGTTCCAGAAAGCCACGAGAGGTCCTGTGGCGTTGACGGCGGTGCTTCTTCGCATACTTCACACCGCCAGCTCAAGCAAAGGATGCGGAAGTCAATGCGGCGTAACCATCCATTGAGTCACGCAAGCCTCGAAATGGTCCAAGACGCCTATCATCTTTGATATTGAGGACCACCACGATCGGCAGAATCTGCGGTCGGGTGCTTGCCGATGTTGGTTTCACCAACTATCCGCAACCTCAAGGTCACTAAGATGCTAGTTGACGGCGGGGCCGGCTTCAACCTGATCTCCTCCACGGTGCTCCAGAAACTCCAGATCCCAGATGGCGAGCTCGAAGAGACCGGCACATTCCAAGGAATCAATCCGGGAAGTAGCAATCCAAAGGGAAAGATCACGTTCTTTGGTGACATTTGGCAATGAAGTTGAACTTCAGGATCGAGAGGGTCACTTTTGACGTTGCTAACTTTCCATTGCCTTACAATGGGATACTTGGTCGCCCAAAGACTTGCCAAATTCATGGCAGCCTCTCACTATGCATACAACATGCTGAAGATGCCGGGCCCGATAAGTGTCATCTCTGTCCCTCGCGACAAGAAGGATGCTCTTATCTGCGCCAACAAGATTTACCGGGAAGCAGCAGCTGCAACAGATTACAAGCCACTTGCCGCTGAAGCTCCCGGGGGGAAGAAGAAGACCAAGTCCGACAAGAGCTCTGTTGCCCACTCCGGCAAGCGCACCTCCTCGGAGTGCTGCGCTACCGTCGAGGACGCACCATCGAGCTCCACCGGCAAGTATAAGAAGACGATGGCAGCTCCACCAGAGACCAAAAAGGTGTCCGCCAAGGAGGACGACACTGGTGGTACCTTCACCATCAGTGCCACTCTCGACCCTAAATAGGAAGGCGCGCTCGTTGCTTTCCTGCGGGCGAATGTCGACGTGTTTGCGTGGCAACTGTATGACATCCCCGGTGTTCCCAGGAAAGTAATTGAGCACCATCTTGCCGTTTGTCCTCATGCGCAGCCCGTCAAGCAGAAAGTCGAAGGTGCAAGTTGGAGCGCCAAGAATTCATCGCAGAAGAAATCAAGAAATTGGAAGCAGCAGGCCTTGTCAGAGGAGTGCTCCATCCCACGTGGTTGGCCAATCCTGTAGTTGTGCGCAAGACAAGCGGGAAATGGAGGCTTTGTATCGACTTTACCGATGTCAATAAAGCTTGTCCCAAAGACCCATTTCCCTTGCCGCGCATCGACCAGATTGTTGATTCCACGGCCGGATGTGATTTGCTTTCATTTCTGGATGCATACTCAGGATATCATCAGATCTTCATGGCAGAAGAGGATGAGGAGAAGACCGCATTCATCACTCCATGTGGCACCTACTGTTTCGTACGGATGCCCTTCGGGTTAAAGAATGCTGGTTCAACATTTACAAGAGTAGTCCATGACGCTTTTGAGCCGCAAATGCATGTAAATGTGGAAGCCTACATGGATGACATAGTGGTCAAAAGCAAGGACAGGCGACTACGATTCAAGATTTAGACGAAACCTTTGCAAATCTGCGCAAGATCAACCTCAAGCTCAACCCTGAGAAGTGTGTGTTTGGAGTCCCTTCCGGCAAGCTTCTCGGGTTCTTCGTGTCTCAGTGGGGAATTGAAGCCAATCCCGACAAGATCAAGGCCATTGAGCAGATTGAAGCACCAAAGAGCGTCAAGGATGTATGAAGGCTTGCCGGTTGCATAGCTGCTCTCAGCAGGTTTATCTCTAGGTCTGCTGAGCGCGCCCTGCCATTTTTAAATTTTTTGAAAAAGGCAGGTCCAATGAAATGGACTCCAGAAGCGGAGGCTGCGCTGCAGGACTTGAAGAGATACCTGTCCTCCACTCCAACACTTGTCGCACCTAAGCCACAAGAGAAGTTGCTGCTATATATAGCGGCAACCAATCAAGTGGTTAGTGCTGCATTAGTAGCGGAGAGGGAGGCGGATGATGAGCTAGCAACCAAGGCAGATGCATCCAGCGACAAGCAGGGGGCTTCACCGGCAAGCTCTGGTCCCGACAAGGACGGATCTGCGCAGACGCATGAAAAGATGCAGAAAAGAATGGTGCAGCGCCCAGTTTACTTTGCCAGTTCCCTTCTACAGGGGCTAGGTCAAGGTACTCTGGTGTGCAGAAATTGCTTTTCGGCCTCCTCATGGCCTCGAGAAAGCTGCGCCATTACTTCCAGGCGCATGAGATCACAGTCGTCACTCGTTTTCCGCTGAAGAGGATCTTGCAAAATCTGAGGCAACAGCAGGCAGGATTGTCGAGTGGGCACTGAACTGTCAAGCTTTGGCCTCAAGTTTGAGAGCACTTCAACTATCCAAAAGCGAGCATTGGCGGAGTTCATAGCAGAATGGACGCCAACACAAGATGAACAAATTCCAGAAATGAGCATCCCCGTCAAGGAAGCAAGCAAAGAGTGGCTGATGTACTTTGATGGTGCCTTCTCGCTGCAAGGCGCCGGTGCGGGCATGCTACTTGTTGCATCCGCCGGAGAGCACCACAAGTACGTAGTCCAGATGCACTTTCCCAAGGAGCAAGCAACAAACAATACTGCAGAGTACGAAGGTTTGCTTGCCGGTCTCAGGATCGCAGTAGACCTTGGGATCAAGAAGCTCATTGTCGTGGGTGACTCACAGCTTGTCATCCGCCAAGTGAACAAGAGTTATCGTAGTCCGTTGATGGAAGCTTATGTTGATGAAGTGAGAAAGCTAGAAGAGCACTTTGACGGCCTACAGATGGAGTATATTCCAAGAGCTCGTAATGACATTGCCGATGGCACTGTCAAGTGCGCCAGACTCAAGTTACACAATGGAACCGGTATCTTTGTGCTCATGCTGACTCAACCGTCTGTAACGCCATCAACTGGATAGAGCAAGAAGAGGAAGTTGATTTCTGGTGACTATTTTCCGGCAGAGCTTCCCGAAGCCACCGCCAAGAAGGTCCCCAAGATCAACACCAACAGTGCTGAGGAGCAGTCTGCTCCGACAAGCCCTAGGGTTTGTTTCGTTGAAGCAGACGCTCCCGACAAGTTTTGCTCCGGCAAGCTTGCCGGGGAACGCTGGTTCGCTGAGCCGCAGGTTCTCGCCAGAGAAGCGGATGTTCCGCAGCAGCAGATGTGCCTTTAGTCCTTGTTGTCGAGCCGCGAGCTCCAAAGCATGGGCACAAAGAGATTGTCCATTTCCTTGAGACAGAGAACTTCCCGAAGAGCAAGAAGAAGCGGAAAGAGTATCCCGGCGGTCAAGTATGTACCGGTTTGTCGACAACACACTGTACAGAAGAAGACTCAACGGTGTGAAATTGAAGTGTATTCACCGGGAAGAAGGACAAAAGCTGTTGGCAGAGATACATGGAGGCATATGTGGTCACCACATTGGCGCCAGAGCACTTGCCGGCAAAGCGTTCCGGCAAGGTTTCTTTTGGCCGACAGCCCTCCAGGATGCAACTGCACAAGTAACCAAGTGTGAAGCGTGCCAGTTCCATTCCAAGCAGATACACCAGCCAGCTCAACCTCTCCAGACGATCCCTTTATCCTGGCCAGTTTCGGTCTGGGGGCTCGACATCCTCGGCCCCTTTCCCGAGCTGTCGGGGCTTCGAGTACTTGTACATTGCAATCGACAAGTTCACAAAGTGGCCAGAAGTGGAAGCGATGAGGAAGGTGACAAGACGGTCGTGATCAAGTTCTTCAGTCGATTGTTTGCCGCTTCGAATCCCTAACAGGATCATCACCGACAACGACATCGCAATTCATGAGCCGCACCTTCATGCAAGACGTCCAAGATCTTGGCGCCAAGGTTCCGCTTCGCTTCGTTGCTCATCCGAGAAGCAACGGTCAAGCGGAGAGGGCAAATCTTTGAAGTGCTGCTGGGCTCAAGACCGTAACTTTCGACAGGCTGCACAAGTGCGGAAGAAACTAGATTGAGGAGCTGCCGGTGGTTCTTTGGTCAATCAGGACTACGCCAAATCGAGCCACTGGCCAGACACCCTTCGCTCTAGTCTATGGAGCGGAGGCAGTTCTCCCCACGGAACTCGTATACGGATCTCCTCGAGTGCTCGCTTATGATGAGCTTGAGCAAGAGCAGCTGCGACAAGATGAGATGCTGCTCCTTGAGGAGGATCGTCTTCAGTCTTTGTCTGAGCTGCTTGGTACCAGCAAGCTTTTGCCGCTACCATAGCCGCAAAGTTAATGCCAGAAGTCTCGAGGAAGGTGACCTTGTTCTTCGGCGCGTTCAGTCCGCCAAGAATTCCAACAAGTTGACGCCAAAGTGGGAAGGCCCTTACCGGGTGAAACGAGTCACTAGGCCTGGCGCCGTCCGCCTTGAGACCGAAGATGGCATTCCGGTGAGCAACTCCTGGAACATTGAGCATGTTCGTAAGTTTTACCCGTAGGGCGCGGTTGTCGGAACCTGTTCCGGCAACCACCTTTTGTACAAGTCTTGCCACTGTTGCATGTAATCCTTTGTACAAAGCCGGGCGCAGACCCCGTGCATAAGTAAAGCTAGCGTGCTTTGCACATCTTGTCAATTTCATGCTTTTTACTTCTATTTTGCATGCGTTATCTGACACTTTGTGCAACACCTACATAAGGCTCCATATCTTTATTTTCTCTTCTTTCTCTTTCTCAAAGAAAGGAAGGTTCCCTCGCCCACAAGTTTGCCGGGGGGGAAGGAGAAGATAATGGTGTGGACCAAGCGTCGCTCAAGGAAGTCTAGCCTTACCGGGAAGCAAACGACAGAAAAGCTAAGTTGCCAAAGTTTGAGCAATCAGTTTTATAAATTTTAAGTTAATTTTCCTCAAACGATCGTACTTTGTATGGAAAAACTGTGCGCAGAGGAACCAACTCGTAGCTAGTTGCGCCCTTACTTTGTTTCGAGTCCGCTCAACAACTTAAGTGAGCTGCAACTAGTTGCGACAAGGTTACTTGTCGGAAGCGGCACCGCCAAAGAAGTCTTGACGTCCGCACTCAGGCCATGGCTCGGTGCCCGCTACCGACAAGTTCCCTAAAAGCGTAGGGCAAAAACATACGAAGGAAGGAATCAATTAAAGGAAATAACATAGAAATTGCTACCCGAAAAAGAGTTATATTACAAGATATCTTGTCACAGCTCTAATAGATTGTTCTCATAACATGACCAGCAGCGGCAAGAAAAAGAAAAAGCGGGCGGCCTAATCTACGCGGTCGCCCTCAACCCTCTTGATCCCGCTCACCCTGTCCACGATGGGTGCGACAAGGGTCTTGAGCGCCCACATCAGCATCCGCGGCAAGGACTTGAGGACGTTGGTGAGGTTGAGGCCTGGATTGCGGAAGGCCACCTTCATCAAGACCTTTTGAAGAGCTCCCGCAGATCCGGCGCGACTCCTCGGCCAGCTGCTTTGGGACTTCTTCCCGAGTCGCTGGAGGGCCGCCACCATGCCCTTGAAGAACAAGCTAAGCTTGGCGCTGGGTTGGAGGTGCTCGTCGGAGGAATATCCAAGATCCACCATCCCCAGCGCCAGCCTCCTCGCCGATGGCTGCAAAGCAACATTCACGAGACCCTCGGTCCAATGCTCCACATTCTCCCTCAAGGCACTGGGCGGCAAAGAAGACTTCGCCAGCCAGCGCCTCGTCGGCCTTGATCTTCTCCTTCAAGGTCACTCCTGCTCCGGCGCCTGGCCCAAATACCGAGTCAAGGTGGTCAGCTTCAACTCAAGATCTGCGTTGGAGTCCTTGGCGGCGCTGAGCTCCTTGCTCCTCTCGGCGAGATGGCCTGCAGCTCGCCAAGAGTGTAGGCGTCCTTCTCGCTCGTGCTTGAGTGCAGCAAGCTCCTCGCCGCTCTCCTTGAGATTGGCCTCAAGCTGCGCCACCTTCGTCTCCAGCTCCTTCTTGGCGGCCTCGGCAGCTGCGGCGGCATCCTTTGCTTCCTTGAGAGCCCCGCCAAATGTTTGCTCGCGCATGGCAAGATCCTCCTCGTGGCTGTCAAGATTAACCTTCCGCTGCGCCAACTCGCCTTCCTGCGCAGACAGCTTCTCGGCAGCAAGCCGCTGTTCCTCCTCAGCTTCAGCCTTCTCGAGGAGGAAGGCCTTGCGCTCCTCGGCAAGTTGCTCCCGCTCCTCTGCCAAGGCCCGGAGAGCTTCCTGGTTGAGGCCCCGGAGCTCCTCCGTGCGCTTCTCGATGTCTGCTCCCGCCTTCGCGACAAGCGCTTCCCGGGATTCCAGCTTGGCTTGCCGGGCGCGGTAGAGCGACAGCAACTTCCGCAGCAGCTGCTCCTCCTCAGGCTCGCCGCTGCTGCTGCTTGGCGCGTCGACCAGCGTCAGTCCAGCGGAGGCGAGCAGCTCTTCATCGAAGGTTTCTCCTTCGGCCGGCGCCCTGGAGCTCGACGCCCATGGGAGCTTGATGAAGACGCCATCGCCGGCCTTCAAATAAGCGCCCGGCTGGGGCTTTTCGAGCACGATCTTTGCGGCGGCAGCGGAGGATCGGCCCGGTCGGCGTGGCGCTGGCGCTCTGGCGGCCTCGAGGTCGTCGGTCGATCACCGGACCCCTCGCCCGGCTTCTGCGGCGGCAGCTGGCGGCCTCTTGGCCGGGCTCGTCGGCGCCGGCTTCTTCTTGATGGCGGTAGCGTCGTCGGTGAAGATTAAGCAGTGCGTCCTCCTCGCCGGGCGGCCTCGGTCTCCATTGGCTCGTGGGCGACAGAAAATGAAGGAAAGTCAAGCAAATATTCAAAAACAAAATCATAAGAAGAAGAACACAAGGGAAGTTTTCAGGCAAGAGGATTACCTGTGCTAGGGTCCGCAGTCATGGTCTCCGCCGCCAAGGGATCGCTGGTGCTGTCCCTTGCCGGAGAGTTGCCCCTTGCCGGAGATCTGCCCCTTGCCGGAGAAGTCTCTCTTGCCGGAGAACGCTCCCTCGCCGGGGAATCCTCCCTTGGCGGTGTAGTCGAAGCAGATGGCATGTCAGGAGCGGCTTCAGGGCACTCCCGGTCAGGTTGCTCTGCTCCTACACAAATCAACAGTCATATATCAGCAAAGAAAGAGCACCCATGCACGCCGAACAACAGGAAGTGAACCATATACTTACGCTGGGGGCTGCTCTGAGGAAGAGTTGCCGCGTCCGGCAAGGTGGTCTCGGACGCGCCTCCTGCTGTCGCGGTGGGTTCGTCCTCGATGTCAATCACCGGGGCCTTGGCTCTCTTCGACTCTCTCTCGCCAAAGGCCCCACGAAAAGGAATGGGTTCAGAATGAAGCAACTCAGATACAAGACAAAGCAACAAATCGAAGAACTACAAATGCTGCAAAGAGTCTTACTCTTCTTCTTCCTCGTTGGAGCTAAGCGCGGAGAGGTCAAATTCTGGCCCGCCTCCAGTACGACGAGGTGGAGGAGTGGTTTCCCTTGGCCGATTGGCGGGAGCGGAGCCGGTGGTCTGCGAGGGCCACGCTCCAGTCGCGGCGGCGGCGTGAGGTGCTCCCGCGGCAACGGTGCTCGCCGCGGTGAAGCGCGTCGCGCGGCGCTGCGGCTGCTGACCCGTCTGCCGCCCCGCTACCTCTCCGGCCTTGTGGAGACGCCTTCTTGGTGGAGCTGGGGGCTCCGCTCGCGGCAAGCTGCTTGAAGGTGGGGAGGAGGCGCCCTTGGCGGGCTCGCTCGACTCAGCTCCTCCTCGCCGGCAAACTCCTTTCGCTCGACAAGGCTTGCCGCCTCTGCTGCCTCTGCCTCCTCCATAGTGAAGCCGAACTCGCCCGCGGCAGCGGCTGCTGCCGCCTCTTCCAGCCTAGTGGCGATGCGCTGCATCTCATCATCGGTGGTGTCGCGGGTGAGGCCCCTCTGTTCATCGGGGCGGACCGGCATTTCTACCAGATTGTCAAAGAACCGCCAGACGACGCCATCTGCAGCTCTTGCCAAGTTGGGACAATTCCATGCGAAGTCGCACAAAGGCATCATTGCACGGATGCGGTCAAGAGAGGAATTGTTGCACAATGAACGACGCCTCGCAACCTAAACATTTCTGGATGATCAGGATCGGGCTTGAACAGCTCCAAGAGCATTGCGTCAAGTTCCAAGACGGTGAAGTTGAAGTTGAGGCATGGGCGCAGCCTCATGATATCTGCCGCATTCTGAAACTCCCAGGCGGGTCTCCTCCTCTCGCAAGGGGCGCGCGGCGGCGAAGAAAGTCTGCGCCTAACGGTGCCTACAATAAGCCCGCAAGCCCGAGGCGCAGGATTCGGTGACTGCAATCTTCGCCTAGCGCCTTCCGGGGCCAGATTGCTCCAATCGCTGTCACAAGACTATCGGGTTTGGCTGGGGCGGTAAATGGCTGCGGGTTCTCCTTGACAATCCAGCCAATCCGCCTCCACTCCTCCCATTTGCTACGGAGCTCTCCCTCCAGATAGGCTTCCTTCTTGCCGACCCTCGAGATCCAAGCGATTCCTCCCAAGAAGAGGCTCCCTCTCTCAACTCGGGGATAAAGAAATGGCGAAAAAGGGCTACATTTGGGTGGATTCTCGACAAAGTTTTCGCAGAGATGTGCGAAAACTGCCATGGTCAGAACAACATTGGGGGTGAAATCAAGGAGGCGGAACCCGTAGGTGTTCATGATGTCACAAAAGAATTCAGAGAAAGGCTGGCAGAGCCCGCAGTAGAAGAAGAGCGCGAAGAAGGGATACCCAATCGGGGCCAATTCCGAAGCAGCAGCTGGGAGTACCTTCGTGCGCGGATGCGCTCGCGTCTCCGTCGACCAGAAGAGGTAGTAGTTCTCCCTCAGCTCCCTCATGGGCGAGCTGAGGGGGAAGATGGCCCGCCTCCTTCCGCAAGCCGCGAAGCCGCTGCGCCGGCCGACTTCACGGCCTTCCCTTGTCGGCTGGAGCCATGGCGAGGCGGTGGAGGAGATCGACGGCGCAGGAAGCTGGTGGCGATGGAAGGAGCGCTGCTCTCTTCAGCCTTAGGAAGAAGGGAGGAGCAGCGGTGGTTTTCGAGATGGGACAAAGAATCGGCAGGCAGGTGGGCGACCTGCCCTGCTTTCCTCTGCTTATAAAGAGGGAGGGGCGGACGCCCGCTTTTCCGAATAAAGAAACCCCCACGATCTCGCCCACGATTCACACACGACGCCACACTCGACGCCAGGCTGCCTGTGGAGGGCGTGGTGGGTCCGGGTGAGTAACGGCGTGACCCAGCCGCCAAGGTGTGCAGCCTGCTTTGGGCCCGCCCAACAGCTGCACCGGGTGTGCCCAGTTCCCAAGCTTGTCAGAAGCGCAGCACGGCACTGCACAGTATGGTGTTATTCTTTTCAAACAAGGCCAAGAGGAGTTATGAATGTTCGCTAGGCCGCCAGCCGTGTAGCAAGCGGGCGCGCAGATGGGTTCAGCATCAGACGTTTTCCTCGCCGCGCTGTGGTTAGGTATATACCTGCATCGAACGAGAGAGGGGTATGTTAGGTATGAGACGTGTTGCCGCAGATAACTTCCTTTTCCATTTTTACCTTGAAGAAGAACCTTTAGCATATAAAAGGAGGCCATGCGCAACGTGAGAGCCCGGCCGGGTAACCCGCCAGGCTTCGCCTGAGAGACTCGCCCGCAAGAACTCTCACTCGACATGAGAGCCCTGGTCGAAGGCTCGCCGCCTCCAACCGGGGCCTTGTCCTGGTCCCATAGGTGTTCGTGGGTCGATCACCTCGCCTCTAATATCTTCGGTAGACGCTTCGGCATCTCGCACGCCAGAGATGTCGGGCAGGCTGATCTCGACCCACTAACACCTATGGGACCGGGCGGACCGAGCCCCTTTTCGGTTCAAGGGGGAGGCGGAGGTCGACGAAGAGCAGATCGAGGCGGCACACGAGAGGTTTACCCAGCTGGAGCTCTCCGGAGAGATAACACTCCTACTGCTGCATGTCTAGGTGTATTGAGTTCTTGCTCGGGAGCGCTTGAGTGCTACAGTACACACGAGCTGCTAACAAGACCGAGCGTGGAGGAACCGACCCTCTCTACGTTGCGCATGGGCCTCCTTTTATATGCTCAAGGAGTCTCCGATAGGTGGCAACGTAGGCAAGGGTAAAAATGGAAAAGGAGTGGTTGGTATAACTACTTGTACAGTGTACAGTATATCATACCTAACCCTGACGGCAGGGGACAAAGGCATTAAATGCCCGCTCACGCCGCCTCTAACAAAGGCAAACAGGGACCGTCAGGCACCACCGCTTGCCACGATGGCAATCTTGTCCGCCGCTTACCACTCAAGATCAGCCGGGCTGCACAGCCTTCCGCCATGCGCGCTACCGAAAGGTCCTGTATGCACACGTTAGTGGATGCCGAGCGCAGTACAGAGTGGTGGTCCGGCAAGCGCCTTTGCCGTCATGGTTGTTGTCTTGTCGCTACCAAAAGCTTGTCGCCACCGGCCTTCCCGGCAAGCTCCTCTTGCAGGGGCCTTGTCTCCTAGGTGCCTTTGGTATTCTTCCCGGCAAGCTCCTCTTGCCGGGGCCTTGTTTCCTTGGCTTGAATAATTTGTTCTTGAATGGCTCCAAAGGAACCACGGAGGACCTTGGCGGTCACCCGGTAAGCCTTGCCGCGGAGGGCTCCAACTGCCCGTGCACAAGTTCGGGATACTAGGGTACCCCTACTCTAGTACACCGACAACCAACAAGCTCATGACACGGGTCTGACCAAGAAGAAATGGAATCCACCGGCAAGTGCATAAACCAAGACATGACATTGGGTTTCAAGGCCAACGGGAAGTAATTGGCAAGCACCTTGTCGTCACGAGCTCCAGCGGCTTGCATCGCGATGGTGTAGATGATGAGGAACTCTGATGGATGGGTCTTGCCATTGTACTTCTCCCCGACGTCGGGCTTGAACGTGCGGTGGGACGGCCACTGGAACTGCCGCAGCTCACGGGTAAAGGCTGGGCAGCCCACCTGGTAAGGTAGGCCGCTGGAGCCTCCCGGTGCTGGGTGGACCATAGCGGGCCGCGCCCGTCTATCTGACTGGTGGCGTGTATCGCGCCGACGCTCGATGGTGGTTCAAGCGTCTTCATGGGCTCGCTCCCGAAGAACTTTCCGCTAGTCGCGGTGGGTGCGTGGGTTGGACGACGCTATGGAAATATTATCGCAAGTGTCATCACGAGAGATCGACACCCGCGGTGGCTGGCGTGGAGGAGGAGAGTGCACCGTGGCCGCAGCACCCCCGGCCCCTCCACCGCTGGCGTGTGGTGGCTCAACGGAGCGTGGGCCTGAGGGGCCCGCTGGCCGTGGCTCGTCTTTGTTGGCAACGCCGACGAGGCTCCGGATGGTGGCTCTCCACTCGTTGAGCTTTTCTGCGGCGGGAGGGAAGTTGAGGAGTAGCTGCGCGCGCGCCAAAGCTTCCGCTGGCGTGGGTGGCGGTGAAAGCTGCGTGGACCGTGGCGCACTCCGATTTCATACCACGTTAGAAGGAGCTCTATCACGGCCCGGCGGTTGTGCGCCATTTTCTCCAGCACTTCGGTGGGCATGCTGGCCTCCTTCGTCCCGCAAATAATGCACATGACTCTTCCCACGGCGGCGGCTGGGGTCACCAGCGTGGTGACGCTGCTCGTCGCGCACACCCTGGGAAGAGCGCACCATGGGCGCTGGTGTAGGCATCTTGGAGGTCGCCGCGGCGCCCGCGGGTGGCATGGTGCCGCCCCTGGAGGGCCCCGCGCCGCCTGCGTGCGGCCTAGCTCCGTCCTGGGGTTCGGCGACGTGTGGCCCATCGTCTCGTGCACAAACGACGCCACTCGCCAGGCTCTGACTGCCAGAGCGATGTTGGTGCTCGCGGGCCGCGCCTCGGGTTCTGTCCGCGACCGGTCCGCTGCTCGCCCGCACCGGTAAGGGTCGTCCGGCTCCGGATGAACCAATCACCGTGATCGTCTTCTTCTTGGGAGCCATGGCGATGAAGAACTGCTAGGCTAACCGCTAGACCGGGTCATCACAACTGCGCCTCCCCCTACCTGGCGCGCCAAAGATGTTGGTAGAAACGACACCTATGGGATCACTGGGATCCCTTCTACGGTTGGCGGGGGCGTGGTTGTGGAAAGAGTGGGCCTGACAGGAAGCACACATATCGTTTACCCAGGTTCGGGCCGCGAGGATGCGTAAAACCCCTAGTCCTGATTTGGTGGATGTATTGAGTGTTCTTGAGCTAGCTACGGGGTGTGATTTGCCCAAAATATCCGAATCCCCCTCCTGGTCGCCTCGGGCCTCCTTTTATAGGAAAAAGGGGTTGCCACAGTGGCATACAGGAGGTGGAAAGGTCTACAGTGGATGAGTCTATCTTCTGGCCCCGTCGGACAAACGCATTTAATGTGCTACCGACGTGCCCCTCTCACTTTATCGGGGACGGCAAGGAGCACATCCCAGCTATCGCTACCTCGCCTGGCTCCGACACGCGTCCGAGCTGATGAGGCGTTGGGGCGCCACGTTGGCTGGCACGGTGGTGGAGCCTTCACGAAGACTTGCATGCCACCACGCATGTGCTTGCTGACTCGGTCGTGGAGGCCACCCGTCGCCACGCAGGTGCCTGCTCAGCTGGTTGAGCTGGCAGCTGCATGGGGACGGCGGTGGAGCCTTGGCAGACGCGGTCCTGTAAGCGTCTTCGGTAGGGGCCTTGCCGGGGCCCCGGCAAGGGTCTTGCCGCGGCATTGCAGTCTTCCCCGGCAAGCTTCTCGCCGGGGGTCTCGTGGATTTCCTCGGCTAGGATCCCGCCGAGGACCGCCGTCTTCTGGTCCTCATCTGATCTCATGTGTTCATGATCTTGATGAAGATCTGCATGCCACCACAGAGGTGCCTCCCAAGCCTTGGTTCCATTGTAGTTGTTGGCGGTGTTTGGAACTCCTGGGCTCAAGGGTGGCTCGCCCTGCTGGTGTTGCACAAGTTGCCCCGGCAAGGCTCTTGCCGGGGCCGCGGAGGTCGCCCCGGCAAGGGTCTTGCCGGGGGAGTCCACCTTGCCCCTTTGCTCTTTGTGTCTTTGGTCTTGGCGTTTCCTTGTTTGTCTTGTGCTTCGGTTTCCCTCCTGCTTCCCTTCTCTGCCTTGTTAAGTGTGGCCGCGGGCGCGGCTCTAACTACCCGTGCACAAGTAAAGGGTTAAAAGGAGAGCCCCTACTTTTGTACACCGACATGCTCGCAAAAAAATACTCATGACATGGCCCTTTTTTCTTTTCCTGTTTCTATTTTTCCTTCTTCAAATTAATTCGGGATTTCCAAAAGTTGTCAGTTTTGGATTTTATTGGAGAAATCATAAAATGTTCATGAATTCATAAAATGTTTAGGAAATAATAAAATGTGCAGTATTTTAAAAATTTCTGGGTGCACCAACTTCGTCTCGTCTGGCAAGGCCAACTCGATCTTGAGCACCAGGAAGAGGGCCGACAACATTCGATCTAAATGGGTCATGATGGGTGCCAAGCGTGCCGATCCGCACCTGGTGTTATCGACGGAGGCGCCCCAACTCGGCAAGGGGTGGCCCAGAGCGAAGCTTTACCGATGAGCGGGCGTTGTCTATGTTGGGGCAGATGACGACTGACTTGAAGCCGGGCAACGTGAAGGCAGCCAAGGTGACGGGGGCAATGCTCCTGAGGGAGTTCTTGATGCTGCGAGTTGCCCACTCGAGGCGCGCACGCGCCCCTTGTGGTAGCTTGAAGAAGAGGGGAACAAGGCCCGCTTGAGGCCCGGGGCCCTTCCTGGCGATGAGTTGGACGCTGTTCTGCGCCTCATAGTTGGAGACAACCAGGAGTACCCGCCTAGCGCCTTCGTTCCTTCATTCCTACGCAAGGACTAGGAGGATCTCGTCTCCTCCAGGCCGACCTTTGACGCGCGTGGGCTGGTGTCGCCGACGCTCACGGGAGCTCCTATGGCGCCGACGCTGGTGGAGGAGTCCTCTGACGAGTCCCGCGGGGAGAGGGAAGAGGAGGTGGACTCGGAGAAGACTCTGGAAGAGGTGGGGGAGACCTCCCCTCTGAGCAAGACCGAGATCCTCCACGCCCTTCTTGATGCCGAGGCCGACGCCACCTGGGGGAGAGGGAGCAGCCCCTCATCGCGACGAGGGGCAGGTCATCGCTGGTGCCTCGCGACGCCGCTTCCGACCCGATGCCTCCTAGGGCTGGCTCCGGATCCGCCTCCGCATCGCCTGTCGCCGTCGGAGCCCGAACGCCTACTCCTCAGGTCCCGTTACTGTCCGTCTTCAAGCTCACCAAACGGAAGTATGCCGCAGTGGATCAGTAAGTGTCTTAAGCTTCGCCTTTTCTCTATCTGTACTCGTCATTTCTTGATGCTAGCCCTTGGTTAATCAGGCCGATGTCTTTAGCGAAGAAGGGGAAGGAGGATGCGGGGGTCGTGCCTCCCTCCGCAAAGAAAGGAGGTAGCAGTGCTCGCGTCTCTCCAGCCCGGTCATCTTCACGGGACCAAGAGGAACATCGCTGCATGGAGTCAGCCCCCATGGCCCCGCTGGCTCCGGGGGTGCCGGCGCCTGGCACGGCTGATGAGGTCCCAGCTACTCCGGAACCCGCGATCACCCAGGCCCTGGTGACGGTGTCTCCTCCTCCCATTGCTGCACCTCCGCTCCTTGGTTCTTATTCTCCTGCTGCTGTTCTGGAACGTGCTCTTTCGGAGATGACCCAGTTGCAGGCAGATCTCCTAGGTGCGGACCCATGCCTGGTGGCCGGGCGCCTGGAGCTAGCCTCTGGCTGGCTTCACTCCGACCTGCCGGTTCGTGCGGTGCTGTGTCAGGCTGCCGCGACTTCCGAGAAGGAGAAGCAAAGTGCTTCCAGCGCCGCAGCCGATCGTGAGATGGCACTGAAGGACGCAGAGGCCGCCCGTGACCGCTGCCAGGTGCTGGAGGACGAGTTGCAGCGCCTGCGCGACAAGCACACCGAATAAGCATGCTGCCACCAAGCGAAGGAGGAGGAGACGAAGGCCCGGGAGGACACCGTCAAGAATCGTGATGCTGAGCTAGCGGAGTTGGAGAAGACGCAGGCCGCCGAGCGCAACCGGTTGGAAGAATTGGAGCGGAAGATGGAGGCGAGGGGGGCCGATCTTGATGCCAAGGCGCGAGTCCTGGCCGAAGACCGCATGGCCTTCGTCGATCTCGAGAAGAGTTCTCACAAGGCGCTGAAGACACTCTACGAGCACGGCCTGGAGAAGTCGCTGGCCACCGACGAGGACGGCCCCGCCCGGCTGCTTCCTCTCTTGGTGAAGGCACTCGAGGAAGTCGTTGATGGCATTGGTCCCATGGCGGAGGCGGAAGCTCGCGTCCTGTCTTCAGCTGCATTGACCCGCGTCTTCAGCCACCTGCACCTTCGCGACCCCAATGCTTGTCTTGATGAGCTGCTGGAGCCTGTGGCTGAAGATCGATATGAGGCTGCCGCTGCAGCCGTGCAAGGGCAAGTGGAGGCCTTGCTGAAGAAGTTCCGCAGCTTTGTCTCCGCTCCTTTGTCTGGCGATGTCACCGATCCTGCAGCTGGTGGTGAAGGTGAAGACAACGTCGCTCACGAAGTAGCACCTTCCGCAGGTGATGGCGGTGCCCGGGAGTGACCTGCGGCTATTCTCCCGTTTTGTTCCTGCAACATGCATTAGGCCTCGTGGAGGCGTTCAGACTTTTCATTTGATATCGTGTGGACAATGTGTCACGACCGGATTTTCAATAAAAATAGTTATTGAACAACCGACCTATGAAATCCAATATGAGGATAAATCCTCCATATCGGTAGACAAAACTTTGATACAAGAAGCCAGTAGCATTACAATATTACAGGGTTGGACTAAAGATGCCCAACCAATTATTACAACACGCCAATAATTATACATGATGGCGGATATGGCACAAGGTGTGGGGTGGAAATACTAATGACTTGGAGTATGCGTGGTTGGTGGAATAACACAGTGGAGTGGTTAAAAAGTCTACAGCACTGGCGGCTCATCGAGCGTCGAGGTGAGGCTCGATGAATTTACTTGCGTAGCGGAAGCGGATATATCAAAATGACTAATCCAGGGGTCGCACGAGACTGACTGGGATTCCTCTAGGCATCGGACTCGCTATCGAACTCTTCATCCATGAGATCGCTTTCACAAGATCTCGCCAAATCAACAAGCCAGGTGAGTACTATGAAAGTACTTGCAAGACAGTTCGGACAAAAGATATAACAAATGAATGCATGAATGCGACATAGTTACTCTTAACAATGCTCAATTAAAGCAGTATAGAAAAATAATTAAAATGGGAGTCGGCGGTAGTCCGCTCGAAAACCCAAAGAGACAAACTCAAAACCGATCGGGTGTCTGAAGCAACGCCTCGAAGGGTGAATAAATAAACAAAATATTTCCATAGTCGGGCGTCTGAGCGACACCTCATAAAGGGCTTATATTGAAATAAAATGCATGCGTGCATGATGGACGTCTGAAAGCGACATCACGTAAAGGGCTTATAATAAAAATAAGTAACAAAGAATGTCAGCAATGGACGTCGAGCGACATCACGTAAAGGGCTTATAATAAAAATAAATAACAATACGTCATGATCCGGACGTCCGAGCGGCGTCCACGTAAAGGGCTTATAATAAAAATAAATAACAGCAATGCCGCAGTCATACGTGTGAGCGACATCACAGAAAGGGCTTTGATCACAAAGATATAGCACTCATAATAAATATTCAACACATGAATATAAACGGGTTATTCCATCCACAGGAATAAACTTTCAACCGGACTTAGTACTCATGTGATTCACCGGAGTATCTGTCACCAAAACTGACACTTGTCAGGAATAGATAATACAGAACTTAGACATGGATAAGATGATTCGAGGATTTATGACTAAGCAGAGTTTGTACTAAAATTACCCACCGCCAACGGATTTCCGTAGTCCTGAAGGACTAGTTCCGTTTATGGTATTTCGGAAGAAACATAGCTAACCAGTACATACCCATCCTACCTCACGATGCCAGGAATCACCCTAGACATCATCCAAGAAAAACTTTTGAGACGGGGAGAGCACAATCTCGAATAGCATGGGATCAAATTTATATTCGCGCGCTCTAAGGGGTGCCCCCCTCTTGGTCCCAACCGGAAACACCCATGCCCCCTGACCGGATGACTGGCTTAAATGCAGGGCCATGGAACCATCATCACGGCCTCTCCATTTGGTGTGTACCAGGAAAGCGGTTTGCAACTAACTAAGCCATATCCCTTGCGGAAAACATGTGGTAGTACGAGAAGGGAAATGGATGGGAACCGAACTGATACGGGTTGACACCGAAGTCAAATAGTATGGCATAAGACTGGCATGCTACAACACTGCCATCTTACCCATCCTCATGCCAACACATGGCCATGCATATTCACATCCAACACGTATGGATCATCGAACTCACTTGCCTCAACTTTGCATGAAAATAACATTCATCGGTATGCTCACAAACATGCCATGAAACTACCTAATGCAAACCTGCCAGAACACTCATCATATCAAGAGTTCAAACATGCTTGCCTGGTTCAGAGTAGTCGGAGCCTAGCTCGGTGAAGTTTGCGGTTCCGTCACCTCCTTCGGTATCTACGGTATAAAGAAAACATACGCGCTAACGTAAATACAGTGAGGTGAACAAAATTTACTCCAAATATTTTTCAAATAAATCTGATAAAAAACTAGACAAAATTTCAAAGAGGACAGAAAAAGAATCAATCAAAAATACTCTTCTGTTTAAAAGTTATTAGTGTTTTAGTCCAGGGACCTTTCTGTAACAGAAACTTCCCAGGGTTTTCTTTATAAAAACAGAAAACGCTTCAGTCTCGAATACGTTAGTCTAGTGGGGAAGACGTATTTTGCCCGGAGGCGTTTCCAGAAAACGATTCAAAAAGAGGAAAAAGCTGACGGGGAGAACCCACCCGTCGGGTTTGAAAACGAAAGCAGAGATTTGGTGCCCGAGGGCCACGGTGATCTCCGGCGGTGATCTACGGCGAGGCAGGAGGATCGGAGGTTACCAACGTGCTCACCGTGTCCTTCCGCACCGGTGGGTGGTGGAGTTGGTCGCCGATGAGCACCACGTTGACGGCGGTCTCAACTCCGGCGGACGGTGGTTCGGGCGTTGATGGATCTCGCCGAGGAGGGCTGCAAGGATCGAATTGAGGTGGGGGTTAGAGCACTAGGTGTAACAGAAGGCTACGGACGAGGTTTGGGCGCCGGAGATGGCCTCACCATAGTGATTCAAGGTGGAGCCCGAGGCGGAACGAAGTGGCCGGAGTCTGGGAAGGAGAGCTCCTCGTGGCCCTTCCAGGGACTTGGCGGGGTCTGGAGGGGTAGAGGAGGTGTGCGGGGGCGAGAGCAAGCTCGGGGTGCTATATATAGCCGCCTGAGGCGGTTGCCGATAACGGGGTTCTCCGGCGAGGTGATTACAGCGGCGCTGTGGTTGCACGGGAGGGTTCGAGAGGTTGAGCGCCGTCGTGGGTGTTCCTGGTTCCGTTTAGGCGCTAACTGCGCCGGGATTTGGTTGCTTAGGGGAGCTCGACGGAACGGGGCGGCAAGGCCTGGCTGGGCGTGTGGAGCGCCGTGGTGTGCCGCGCCACGGCGACGGTGCTGCATGCAGGCCGGCGAGGAAATGGCCACGCTGGAGCCACCAGGGGGTTTGGGCGGCGCCGGGCGTTATGCCGGGCGTTATGCCGCTGTTCTGCTCCCTTGGCCGGGTCACACGGTGGTTCGCCGCCGAGACACGCCGGCGCAGGTGGGCCAGGTGCCACCGACGCCAGAACGCGCCAAGCATCGCTGCGGTGAGGCTCCGGACAAGCAAGCTAGGCCGTGAGCAACGTGCCAAGTGCACTCGTGATCATGTGACTGAATTACTGACGAAGATCGACACTAAAACTCTGAACTTAACTGAAGATGAATAGAAACAGTGCATGCAAGGTGTTCGACAGAATGATCTAGGCATGTAGGGATTTTTCCTTGAGCTGGTTTTTGGTGGAGGGGCCTCTCATTGCATCTAGAGGCTGCCTGAATATTTGTGGAATTTTTGGAGTAGTGTAGATATGAATTTCACCAAATTTGGCAAATCTGGTCCAAACTTGCAGAGACTATAATTTGAAATTTTTGAACAGGAGAGGAGTGGATCTTGATAGTTCTAGGTTGTGGGTACCAAGGACTATCCAAGGGAGTTGGTTTGAGGTCAAAATTCAAATGCATTAAGGTACTTGCTTTGCAAATTACCTAGGCTCAAAATAATAGACAGAAAAGATTTTGGGAGAGAATTAAATGAAATAAAAATTCAGAAGAGGGTTGAACTAGTAGAAGGAGACATATTTGGGAAGATTTTGGGAGAGAATTAAATGAAATAAAAATACAGATTGTTTGGGTTGCCCAAGGTGGAAGGAGACATATTTGGGAAGATTTTACCATGTGGTGTATGGCCAAACCATAAATGATCTCAAATATGGGAGAGGATGAAAAACTCCTAGAGTTTCTTTTTGAAAGAAAAATAAACTTCAAAGATTTTTCTTGAATCCTTGAGGAGAGAGCAATCAGAGGAAAAATTTAAAAACCAAACACCAGAGTTGAAGGAGATGCAAAAGTAAAATATTTGCCGAGGGAAAAGCTTTTGATAGAGATTTTTGGAAGGGTTTTGGTGACCTCCTTCAAATCCAACAAAATTTTGAAGAAAACCAAAGGAAAAATTTTGGAGTGTCACAACACCTACCCCCTTAGGAAAAATCTCGTCCCCGAGATCCCAGTTGATCCTGAAATAATTGTGGGTGCTCTGCTCGAAGGAAATCCTCTCTTTCCCAAGTGGCTTCACTCTCGGTGTGGTTGCTCCACTGAACTTTGAAGAACTTGATGGTTTTCTGTCGGGTCCTCCTTTCTGACTCTTCCAAGATTTTTATCGGATGCTCCCGATACGTAAGGTCTGGTTGCACGTCAATGTTTTTATGGGGTACCTGTTTCTCTGGGTTGCTTACGCACTTCCTCAATTGGGAGATGTGGAATACGTCGTGGATGTCGAATAATTCTTCGGGTAAGTCTAGCTGGTAGGCCACCGTGCCCCTTGGTGCTACTATGCTGAAAGGTCCGATGAATCTTGGTGATAGCTTCCCTTTAATCTTGAATCGGTGCAGGCCTCTCATGGGGATACTGTAGGTACACAAATTCACCGGGTTCAAAATGGACTCCACGATGCTTCCGATCGTCATAACTCTTTTTTGTCGACTTTGGGCGGTCTTGAGTCGGTCATCATTACCTTGACTTTATCTTCACCTCTTTGAGCAGGTCTGGGTCAAGATATGACTGCCTCCAGCTTCCGACCAATTTAGCGGGTACGACATCTTCGTCTGACATGAGCTTCAAATGGTTCCATTTGCAGGCTGGATCGATAGCTGTTCTTATATGCGAATTCTGCGTATGGTAAGCTCTCCTCCCAACTGGTCCCATAGGTGAGGACACATGCTCTCAAAGATATCTTCTAGAATCTGGTTTACCCGCTCGCCCGCCCATCTGTCTGGGATGGTATGCGATTGAATGCCACCTGAGTTCCTGAGCTTGTTGTAAGTGATCCCAAAACCGGAGACGAATTGAGTGCCTCTGTCCGAGATTATTTTCTTTGGGACTCCATGTAGGCAAACGACACGGGAGAGGTAGAGCCTAGCAAGCTTCTCGAGTGGTGTGTGTTGTCTTCACGGGGATGAAGTGAGCTACTTTAGTCAGTCTATCAGTGATTACCCATATGGCATCATGTCCGTGTCGTGACCGAGGTAGTCCAACAATAAAATCCATTCCAATCTCGTCCCATTTCCACTCGGGTATTTTATTTGGTTGCAATTTCCCGGCCGGTTTCTGGTGCTCGGCCTTGATGCGTTGACAAGAGTCACAACATGCAATAAACGTGGCTATGTCTCTTTTTATACCATGCCACCAAAATGTTTCCTGAAGATCCTTGTACATTTTTGTCCCTCCAGGATGGATTGAATATGGAGCGGTGTGGCCTTCAGCCAGGATTTGCTGTTTTAGGTCATGGATATTTGGTACGCAAAGCCTGTTCCCATACCACAATATTCCTTGCTCATCAATAATGAATTCTGAGGCCTTGCCCAGCTTCATCTTCCGTTTTATGCCTTCAATGCTGGGGTGTCCACGTTGAGCCTCTTTAACCTTCTCTATCAGGGTAGGCTTTACTTCTAAGTTTGACACACTGCCTTCGGTGACCACCATCAGATTGAGCTTTGCGAATTCCTGCTGGAATTCAGGTCTTAAGTCTGGCATGCTGTCGTTGTCCGGACTGGGGTTCCGACTCAGAGCATCTGCTACAACATTTGCTTTGCCTGGGTGGTAGTGGATCCCAACATCATAATCCTTTACTAATGCCAACCAGCGCCGCTGCCGTAAACTTAGTTCTGGTTGTGTGAAAATATACTTGAGGCTTTTGTGGTCCGTGTATACTTCACACCGATTAACAAGTAAAAAGTGTCTCCATTCCTTGAGTGCATGAATAACTGCTGCTAATTCCAGGTCATGAGTAGGATAATTTTCCTCATGCTTGCGAAGTTGTCTGGAAACATATGCGACAACCTTGCCTTCTTGCATCAATACGCACCCGAGGCCCTTTCGAGATGCGTCACAAAATACCTCAAATTTTTTGTGTATATTGGCACAATTAGTACTAGTGCTGTCGTCAGATTCCTCTTCAGTTCTTGGAAACTTTACTCGCAAGCTTCCGTCCATTCAAACTTCCTGTCTTTCTTGAGTAGTTGCGTCATTGGCTTTGCTATGGTGGAGAATCCTTCAATAAATCTCCGGTAGTATCCTGCCATACCCAAGAAACTTCGTACATCCGTCATGCTGGCGGCTTCGACCAAGTACGGCCTTGACTTTTTCCGGGTCTACGGCGATACCTTCTTGAGTCAAGACGCGGGCCCGTAAAACCTACTTGCTTTTAGCCAAAATTCACACTTGCTGAATTTAGCGCATAACCGATGTTTCTGAGTTCTCCTAGTACAATCCGGAGATGTTCAGCGTGCTCTTCTGGTGTTTTGGAGTATACCAGAATATCATCGATAAATACCACAACAAACTTATCCATAAACTTCATGAATACTTTGTTCATGAGGTGAACAAAATATGCGGGGGCGTTTGTTAGTCCGAATGGCATTACGGTGAACTCGCATAATCCGATCCGGAGGTGAAAGCGGTCTTGGGAATATCCTCGGTTCAGATTTCGCTTGATGGTATCCCGATTTCAAGTCAATTTTTGAGAACACCTTGGCCTTAGCAAGTTGATCGAATAAATCATTTATTCGTGGCATCAGATATTTGTTCTTGATTGTGACCATGTTTAGCGCTCGATAGTCTATGCACAATCTCAGTGTTCCATCCTTCTTTTTGGCGAATAAAATTGGTGAACCCCAAGGTGAGGAACTGGCTCGTATGTACCCTTTTTCCAACAGTTCCTTTATTTGCTTCTTCAGTTCCACCAATTCGGATGGTGCCATTCTGTATAGTTTCTTGTATATGGGAGCGGTTCCGGGTACTAGCTCTATGCTGAATTCAATCTCTCTATCTGGTGGCATGCCTGGTAGTTCTTCGGGGAATACATCTGGAAATTCACACACTACTGGCACTTTGCTCAATTCAGAAATATCTACCTTGTTCAATCTCGGTTGCCGGGATATTTTTCTTTCCTTGGCTGAAACCTTTATGGTCTTCCCGTGGTGATGGGTGAGAATTACGGTCCTGTTGAAGCAGTCAATAAAACCTTTGTTGATGGTTAACCAATCCATCCCTAAGATGACATCCAGCCCTTTATTTTCCAATACGGTAAGATTTGCGTGAAACTTCAACCCTTCAAACTCGATAACCACATCCTGGCAATAATTCTGTGTAACTTGCTTAATTCCAGGGGACTTGACGATCATAGATTTTCCCAAGGGAAGCATCGAAAATTAATTTGCAAAGCAAAACTTTTCAAACGAACGAGTGAGAAGCTCGGAATCAAACAAAACCATGGCAGGTATTGTGTTGATGTGAAACGCAGCAGTACGATATATCTGGGGCATTTTGTGCTTCCTCTTTGGTCACGTGGTTCAGATGACCCTTCACGTGGTTGTTATTTGGGTTGAAATTTTTGCGCTTTGGTGCCAATTATTGCCTCCGTTGTTCGGCTTTGGGGCGAAGTTCCTTGGCTTGGGGCACCGCTTGGCATAGTGCCCTTCTTCTCCACAAGCGTAATGAGTAACGCCTGGGCGGTATGTGAACTCCTTGTCCCTTGCGTGGAAATTCTTGCTTGGGCGTGATACGCTTTGTCGTGGGTTTGGGTGTCCAGTTTTTACGAACATCTGTCTTGCTGCGGTGGTTGCGGGTGTGTTTAGATCGGTCCCTCTTCCGCTATGGAAATCTTCTAAGATGCGTCTCTCATTTTCCAAGGTAATGGCCTTATCCACCAGCCGCCTTAAAATCTGGAAATGTGTGTACGACCAACCGACATTTAAGCGCCGGTGTCAGTCCGTCTAGGAACTTCTCCATCTTTTGTTTTTGACATTCGTTCCTCGTTGATGAAGCGAGACAGCAGGGTAAACCGACTGTTATATTCAGACACTGTCATTGTTCTTTGCTTGAGGTCATCAAATTCTCTCTTTTTATCTTCATCGGACTCTTAGGTATATGTGCCCCACTTAAAACCTTCTTTAAATTCCTCCCATGATATATTATTTTCGTTGGGGTGCATGTAGGAAATTTTCCCACCACGATGCGGCTGCTCCAAAGTGAGATAGTGCGGAGCATAAAGCACTTTCTCAAGGTCTGAACACTGGGCGATAATTAATTTTCTCTCCATGTCTCGAAGCCAGTCCTCGGCTTCCAGAGGTTTGTCAGTGTGAGAAAATGTTTGGGGACGCGTCTTCTGTAGCTCGGATAACTTGGATTGCTGCTGATACTGTCCGCGGTGATTCCCCATATTGATGACTTGGTTCAGTATTTCCTGATGCTGCTGCTGACTTTGTTCATAAAGACGGCACATTTGGGAAAGTGTCGTTTCACTGTCCTGTCGACTTGTCTGCCCCTGTGTGAAATTGTTGCCTGGGGGTGTGCCATAATTTTCCTCTGTCGGAGTTGGCATGGAGCGCGTCCAAGGACGAGACATAATTTACTCTGGGGATATATTTTGAAACACTCATCAGAAAGTGAAAGAAGTCGCAAAAATTTAGTCCATAAATACATAAGGTTGGCAAATAAATTAAAAGCCCAAGATTTTTCAAGAGAAAATACATTTGCGCACGGAGAAGGACTGTCCATTACATATCTTACACGCAAGCAGTAATTATACAATACATCACTCAGGATATGCGTACATAAATCCAGGCATGTTATTTAGTCTAGTGCACTCCTCCAAATCCTACATGATGAGCAAATAAACTACTTCTCACAGCCTATTTACATATAAACATATCGTACAAGTCGGTACATCGCATGGCGGCTAAGCGTACTTAGTGGAGATGGTAAGGATTTCCCTTGGCCTGCCAAGGGTGAGGCGTAGAGAGGCCGGGGACTCAACCTCCTCTTCGGAGATAGGCTCTAGACGAGAGGTGCTATGCGGAGTTGGTGGAGCAGGTGCCCTGTGTGGGACAACTTGAATCTGAGCGGGCACGAGGGGTGGTGCAGAACGAACCGGAGTAGGCGCAATGACATGGTTGAATTCCTCCGTGGTAGGCAGGCGACGAGCAGCGGTGCGAGCAGTAGGAGCGAACGATGTTGATAACGAGACGAAAGTCTGTGGCGATGCAGCGCGCAGGAGCTCCCTCCTGTTGGCGACACAGCCATGGACTGAGTCCATGCGGGCAGCTACAAAGTCGTCCACCAGTTGGTCGAAGGCTGCCTCCAAAGCCCGAAGATACTCGATGAGCATCTCAAAAGCTTTGTCCCGTTCTCCTCTGGGGCAAGAGAACGCGTAGTGGCAGGTGTATGGCACGTGACATGGTAGGTAGCGGTAGCGACGAGTCTTCATTGAAGGCAGGATATCCCTGAGACGGGCTATCGCCTCACGGGCTGCCATCTATAGCGCCTGCTTCTCTGTGGGCATGGCTCTCCCCACGAACCGGTAACGCTCAACTCGTACTCTCTTGAATTCCACCGCGGCTTGGTGCATGGTTAGACGGTCATTGACCTTGTGCTGAGAGAGAGAAGACTGGGCGCACATCTGGCCCCATCGCGACTTGGACGATGAAGGACAGAAGCTTGACGAACCCATCGGGCATGTTCGCGAACATCCGCGACTCGCAGTCGTTGCTGGCCATCTACAAAAGTAGGCAAAAATCCTGAGTAGTCAAATCATAAATTAATGCTGACTGTCAGAAATTGACTACATTTGTAAAAATAATAAATAGCTCTATTATGCTAATAATCGATTAGCGATCGCACCTAGTGGCTTCCTAAAGTCAGCCTGGCTCTGGTACCAAGCTGGTCACGACCGGATTTTCAATAAAAATATTTATTGAACAACAGACCTATGAAATCCAATATGAGGATAAATCCTCCATATCGGTAGACAAAACTTTGATACAAGAAGCGGTAGCATTACAATATTACAGGGGTCGGACTAAAGATGCCCAACCAATTATTACAACACGCCAATAATTATACATGATGGCGGATATGGCACAAGGTGTGGGGTGGAAATACTACTGACTTGGAGTATGCGTGGTTGGTGGAATAACACGATTGGAGTGGTTAATAAGTCTACAAGATTTGGCGGCTCATCGAAAGGCCGAGGTGAGGCTCGATGAATTTACTTGGGTAGCGGAAGCGGATATATCACAATGACTAATCTAGGGTCGACGAGACCGACCGGGATTCCTCTAGGCGCCGGACTCGCTATCGAACTCTTCATCCACGAGATCGCTTTCACAAGATCTCGGCCAAATCAACAAGCCAGGTGAGTACTATGAAAGTACTCGCAAGACAGTTCGGACAAAAGATATAACAAATGAATGCATGAATGCGACATAGTTAATCTTAACAATGCTCAATTAAAGCAGTATAGAAAAAAATTAAAATGGGAGTCGGCGGTAGTCCTCTCGAAAACCCAAAGAGATAAACTCAAAACCGATCGGGTGTCTGAAGCGACGCCTCGAAGGGTGAATAAATAAACAAAATATTGCCACAGTCGGGCATCTGAGCAACACCTCATAAAGGGCTTATATTGAAGTAAAATGCATGTGTTGCAATGGACGCCCGAGCGACATCACGAAAGGGCTTATAATAAAAATAAGTAACAAAGAATGCCGCAATCGACGCCCCGAGCGACATCACAGAAAGGGCTTATAATAAAAATAAATAACAGCAATACCGCAGTCGGACGTCTGAGCGACATCACAGAAAGGGCTTTCATCAGAAAGATATAGCACTCATAATAAATATTCAACACATGAATATAAACGGGTTATTCCATCCACAGGAATAAACTTTCAACCGGACTCAGTACTCATGTGATTCACCGGAGTATCTGTCACCAAAACTGACACTTGTCAGGAATAGATAATACAGAACTTAGACATGGATAAGATGATTCGAGGATTTATGACTCTGCAGAGTTTGTACTAAAATTACCCACCGCCAATGGATTTCCATAGTCCTGAAGGACTAGTTCCGTTTATGGTATTTCAGAAGAAACACAGCTAACCAGTACACACCCATCCTACCTCACGATGCCAGGAATCACCCTAGACATCGTCCAAGAAAAACTTTTGAGACGGGGAGATCACAATCTCGAATAGCATGGGATCAAATTTATATTCGCGCGCTCTAAGGGGTGCCCCCCCTCTCGGTCCCAACCGGAAACACCCATGCCCCCTGACCGGATGGTGGCATAAATCCAGGGCCATGGAACCATCATCACGGCCTCTCCATTTGGTGTGTACCAGGAAAGCGGTTTGCAACTTACTAAGCCATATCCCTTGCGGAAAACATGTGGTAGTACGGGAAGGGAAATGGATGGGAACCGAACTGATACGGGTTGACACCAAAGTCAAATAGTATGGCATAAGAATGGCATGCTACAACACTGCCATCTTACCCATCCTCATGCCAACACATGGCCATGCATATTCACATCCAACACGTATGGATTATCGAACTCACTTACCTCAACTTTGCATGAAAATAACATTCATCGGTATGCTCACAAACATGCCATGAAACTACTTAATGCAAACCTGCCAGGACACTCATCATATCAAAAGTTCAAACATGCTTGCCTGGTTCAGAGTAGTCGGAGCCTAGCTCGGTGAAGTTCGCGGTTCCGTCACCTCCTTCGGTATCTACGGTATAAAGAGAACATACGCGCTAACGTAAATACAGTGAGGTGCACAAAAATTACTCCAAATATTTTTCAAATAAATCTGATAAAAAACTAGACAAAATTTCAAAGAGGACAGAAAAAGAATCAATCAAAAATACTCTTCTGTTTAAAAGTTATTAGTGTTTTAGTCCGTGGACCTTTCGTAATGTAAACTTCCTGTGGTTTTCTTTATAAAAACAGAAAACGCTTCAGTCTCAATACGTTAGTCTAGTGGGGAAGACGATTTTTGCCCGGCATGCTTCTAAAACGATTCAAAAGAGGAAAAGCTGACGGGAGGACCCACCGTCGGGTTTGAAAGCAGTAGATTTGGCGCCCGAGGGCCGCGGTGATCGCCGGCGGCGATCTACGGCGAGGCAGGCGGATCGGAGGTTACCACCGTGCTCACCGTGTCCTTCCGCATCGGTGGGTGGTGGAGTTGGTCGCCGATGAGCACCACGTTGACGGCGGTCTCAACTCCGCGTGACGGTGGTTCGGGCGTTGATGGATTTCGCCGAGGAGGGATGCAAGGATCGAATTGAGGTGGGGGTTAGAGCACTAGGTGTAAGAGAAGGCTACGGACGAGGTTTGGGCACCAGAGATGGCCTCACCGTAGTGATTCAAGGTGGAGGCCGAGGCGGAACGAAGTGGCCGGAGTCGGGGAAGGAGAGCTCCTCACAGGAACTTGGCGGGGTCTGGAGGGGTAGAGGAGGTGTGCGGGGGCGAGAGCAAGCTCGGGGTGCTATATATAGCCGCCTGAGGCGTTGCCGAGAACGGGTTCTCCGGCGAGGTAATTACGGCGGCGCTGTGGTTGCACGGGAGGGTTCAGAGGTTGAGCGTCGTCGTGGGTGTTCCCTGGTTCCGTTTAGGCGCTAACTGCGTCGGGATTTGGTTGCTTAGGGGGAGCTCGACGGAACGGGGCGGCGCGGGCCCGTCGGCGGCATGGAGCGTGCTCTGTGCGTGCCGCGCCACGGCGACGGTGCTGCATGCGTGTGCAAGCGAGGAAATGGCCACGCGGAGCCACCAGGGGGTTTGGGCGGCGCCGAACGGCGTTATGCCGCCGTTCTGCTCCCGGTCGGCCGCTGCGGTGGTTCGGCCGCCACAAGACACGCCGGCGCAGGTGGGCCAGGGTGCCACCGACGCCAGGAACGCGCCAAGCACGCGTGTGAGGCTCCGGACAAGCAAGCTAGGCCGTGAGCAACGTGCCAAGTGCACTGTGATCATGTGACTGAATTTATCGACGAAGATCGACAATCAAAACTACGAACTTAATCGAAAATCAATAGAAACGAGTGCATGCAAGGTGTTCGGCAGAATGATCTAGGCATGTAGGGATTTTTCCTTGAGCTGGTTTTTGGTGGAGGGGCTCTCATTGCATCTAGAGGCTGCCTGAATATTTGTGGAATTTTTGGAGTAGTGTAGATATGAATTTCACCAAATTTGGCAAATCTGGTCCAAACTTGCAGAGACTATAATTTGAAATTTTTGAACAGGAGAGGAGTGGATCTTGATAGTTCTAGGTTGTGGGTACCAAGGACTATCCAATGGAGTTGGTTTGAGGTCAAAATTCAAATGCATTAAGGTACTTGCTTTGCAAATTACCTAGGCTCAAAATAATAGATAGAAAAGATTTTGGGAGAGAATTAAATGAAATAAAAATTCAGAAGAGGGTTGAACTAGTAGAGACAGATTGTTTGGGTTGCCCAAGGTGGAAGGAGACATATTTGGGAAGATTTTACCATGTGGTGTATGGCCAAACCATAAATGATCTCAAATATGGGAGAGGATGAAAAACTCCTAGAGTTTCTTTTTGAAAGAAAAATAAACTTCAAAGATTTTTCTTGAATCCTTGAGGAGAGAGCAATCAGAGGAAAAATTTAAAAACCAAACACCAGAGTTGAAGGAGATGCAAAAGTAAAATATTTGCCAGAGGGAAAAAGATTTTGATAGAGATTTTTGGAAGGGTTTTGGTGACCTCCTTCAAATCCAACAAAATTTTAAAGAAAACCCAAGGAAAAATTTTGGAGTGTCACAACACCTACCCCCTTAGGAAAAATATCGTCCCCGAGATCCCAGTTGATCCTCAAATAATTGTGGGTGCTCTACTCGAAGGAAATCCTCTCTTTCCCAAGTGGCTTCACTCTCAGTGTGGTTGCTCCACTGAACTTTGAAGAACTTGATGGTTTTCTGTCGGGTCCTCCTTTTTGACTCTTCCAAGATTTTTATCGGATGCTCCCGATACGTAAGGTCTGGTTGCACGTCAATGTCTTTATGGGGTACCTGTTTCTCTGGGTTGCTTACGCACTTCCTCAATTGGGAGATGTGGAATACGTCGTGGATGTCGGATAATTCTTCGGGTAAGTCTAGCTGGTAGGCCACCGTGCCCCTTCGTGCTACTATGCAGAAAGGTCCGATGAATCTTGGTGCTAGCTTCCCTTTAATCTTGAATCGGTGCAAGCCTCTCATGGGGGATACTCGTAGGTACACAAATTCACCGGGTTCAAAATGGACTCCACGATGCTTCTGATCGTAATAACTCTTTTATCGACTTTGGGCGGTCTTGAGTCGGTCCATAATTACCTTGACTTTATCTTCAGCCTCTTTGAGCAGGTCTGGGCCGAAGATATGACTGTCTCCGGTTTCCGACCAATTTAGCGGGGTACGACATCTTCGTCCGTACAGAGCTTCAAATGGTGCCATTTGCAGGCTGGAATTATAGCTGTTGTTATATGCGAATTCTGCGTATGGTAAGCTCTCCTCCCAACTGGTCCCATAGGTGAGGACACATGCTCTCAGCATATCTTCTAGAATCTGGTTTACCCGCTCAGTCTGCCCATCTGTCTGGGGATGGTATGCGGTACTGAATGCCAGCTGAGTTCCCATAGCTTATTGTAAGTGATCCCAAAACCGGGAGACGAATTGAGTGCCTCTGTCCGAGATTATTTTCTTTGGGACTCCATGTAGGCAAACGATACGAGAGAGGTAGAGCCTAGCCAGCTTCTGAGTGGTGTGTGTTGTCTTCACGGGGATGAAGTGAGCTACTTTAGTTAGTCTATCAATGATTACCCATATGGCATCATGTCCGTGTCGTGACCGAGGTAGTCCAACAATAAAATCCATTCCAATCTCATCCCATTTCCACTCGGGTATTTTATTTGGTTGCAATAGCCCGGCCGGTTTCTGGTGCTCGGCCTTGATGCGTTGACAAGAGTCACAACATGCAATAAACGTGGCTATGTCTCTTTTTATACCATGCCACCAAAATGTTTCCTGAAGATCCTTGTACATTTTTGTCCCTCCAGGATGGATTGAATATGGAGCGGTGTGGCCTTCAGCCAGGATTTGCTGTTTTAGGTCATGGATATTTGGTATGCAAAGCCTGTTCCCGTACCACAATATTCCTTGCTCATCAATAATGAATTCTGAGGACCAGGACGGACCAAGGAGTGAGGGGCTACATGACCAGTTAGGCTCCTGAGTTGCGATGCTCAGGAGTCCCCCTTGACGTGCAAACAATTTCCATACCTGCCCTCGCCGAGGCCTTGGGAGGGGTGCACGACGCCCAGGTTCGGGAGACCTGGTTGGGTGGCGTGCGCTTGGGTGTGACCCGAGCTCAACCCCCATGCCCAGCCCCTCGCGTGGCTCTCCCGAGGGGAGGCGTTGCGGTGAGGCTGGACGCTGAGCCCTGGGCTCCCTGAGGTTGGTACGACCGTGGGGCCGCCCTCAGTTGTTTATCACCAGCGCGGAGCATAGTGCTTCCGCTTGTGCACGGGCATAGCCGCTCCTCGGCAGTGTCGACGGCCAGCGTGGAGCATGGTGCTTCCACTTGTGTGTGGGATGGGGGCTCCCCTCCGGGAGGAGCCCCCGGGGCGTGTACAGCCCCGCCCTGACACGTGGCTTGCACGGCAGTGCTGCGAGGTGTATCTAGGTACTCGTGAGCCAGCACGGGACTCACGAGGCCCTACCTCAAGGCAGGTTGCGCCTGGTCTTGAGTCTTGATGACTGTGTCTTCCTGCAAGGCGGTTAGATGCAAGCACTCTACGTCCTCAGGTCCCGGACCTCGAGCAAGCTCAGCCGCCGCTGGTATGCCAGGTCGCGATGTCGTGGTCAAGGCCAGGGGGTGAGGGCTGGAGAGCCAGTAAGAGCTCCTGAGTCGTGATGCTCAGGAGCCCCCCTTTTAACGCGCAAGCGAATTGCATGAGAGAAAAGGAGACTCGCAGTGCCGCCTGCTATCCTCCCCATGGGATCCATGTGAACAGGCACAAGAAGAAACACGGTCTGCTGTTACAGCCGCCAGCCTGGTACTGGTTGCTCTGTATGAAGTGGGGGCACTGAGGCCCTGGTGAGGTGACGTGCGCGGGGCGTGCCGCGAGCCAGATCTCGACCACTCAGATTTGTCGACGTGGAAGGGATGGACCCATGCACCAGCACCGTGCCTATGAGGAGGCCACATGGGAGGCGATGATCGAGCAGGTGATAGCCGTAGGCAGGTTAATCATGGAAAGCGGATCAGCTTGGGTAAATACAGGAAGATACGTGCCACTGGGTCCGGCCCAAGCGGCTTGGGGATGATGCGGCCCGAGGGGTGCCCCCAGCAAGGTAAGCTAAAAACATAAGCAAAAGGGATACATGCCATAGGGACGGACCCATGTGTCCTGGGAATGATGCAGCCCGAGGGGCGTTCCCAGCTAAACGAGCTTGGTAGATGTCACCTGGTTCTGTAGACGAAGTAGAGTTGGTGCAACTGAAGGCGTGCGTCGAAGGAGTGACTCTTCATGAGACACCGGAGACCTGAGCCTCGGGAGGCTCTAGGGGATCGGGAGGTTCCCTGAAGACCGTCTCCATTTCCTCCAGGACGGCGTGGTACCTGGCCTCCTGAGCCGCCAGGACACGCCGCATGTTGCGGTGATAGGCTGACGCCGCGCTCGGCAAGCCTAAGGGCATGCGAACGTAGCTATGTGTCAGGTCCTCACAGCGGCCCACACGCGAAGGCCAGAAGCGCTCCTGAGATGCAGCCTTGTTGAGCCCTGGGACGTCGATGCAGACACGCAGCCTGGCATCCTCACCAGGATGGGGAGCTGCGCCTCGTGAGCGGCTGTCGCCGCGCATGGCTCTTGCGTCTTGCAGTTCCTGGGTGGTCTTGGCGATGAACTCCTGAGTGGTGGGTGCTCCTTGCCCTGTGTTCTCCTAAGGGACAGTGCCGCGAAGCACGCCTCCAAGTTGTGCCCAAACGCCTCCCTCGTGAGGTTGGCAAGGTCTGAGGTCCTCCAGAAGAGAGCCCCCACACCCTGTTCGAGGAGGGCACCGGGCGCGCCTTCCTATGCGATGGAGGGAGGCGCCCTTGGGACGGACGTTGATCCTGATGAGGCTCCTGCCGCGTCATCATCCTCCTGAGGTCCTGCGCCGCGCAGCTGCTTCTTCTTAGGGATGGCCTCCGGAGGGCCCTCACTCCTAGTGTCAGGATCGTTGATTGCTGCAGCCTGGATGGCGCGATCAAGGGAGCACACCGCATCTCTTTCTTCACATGGGACCGTGATGATTCCTCTGCTTCCCGGCATCTTGAGGGCCGGATACCTGAGGATGGCGTTGTACGACAGGCGGATGTGCGCGACGTCGAAGTCAATGAGCTTGGTGCGGTAATTCTTGTGCTCTCTGAAGGTGACATGCAGGCGGACCTGCCCTATCGGTGTGGTGGAACCATCGGTCACTCCCGAGAAAGATTTGGTAGGCTGGAGCTGCTCATATGGCACTTGGAGGTTGTCGAACGTGTCGACGGACAGGATATTGAGCCCTGCGCCACCGTCGATGAGGGTCTTGCTAACCTGCACATTGCTGATGACTGGGGAACACAACATCGAGAGGGCGCTGGCGGTGGCCGTGCACTTGAGCTGATCTGCCGAGTTGAAGGCGATGGCGCATTGGGACCACTTGAGCGGGGTGTGGCCTCGAGCTTGGGGAGCATCGCGTTCACCTCGCGAGCGAATTGTTTCAAGATGCACTGAGAGGCTGGGGCCTGGGCGCCGCCCAAGATGCAGGCGATTGCACACGGCTCCTGGAAGCCCCCAGCCCCCTCATCCTGATGGTGGTCGTCGTTCCTTCTTGGTGGCGGCAGTGGGGGAGACCTGGCTGCGATCCTCACGAGGCCGGTCCCTCCAGGTGCCCTTGCGAGGATGGTCCTGCCAACAGTCCTCACGAGGCCTGTCGCACCATTCCTGGCGCGGGCCACGGTCATCCCAGCGTCCGCCTCCACGTCCTCCTCCATGGCTGTAGCCCCGGTCGCTGCGCTCGGAGCGTCGACCAAAGCGTCCTTCTCGTATGGCTCTGAGCTCTTGACAGTCACTGGTGTTGTGGGTGTTCAGGTTGTGGAAGGCGCAGAACGGTCGGCTGTTCTTGGATGACTCGGGCTGATCTCTGCCCCACTTGGTGTCGGGCTCCGCTGCAAGCACAACTGCTTCCTTGCGCTTCACGTCCCTGGCCTTGGCCTTCTTCTCCTCCACTCCTGCAGCTGCCAGCTCGAGGAGAGAGAGGCGCCCCTCCTCAGCTCTTGCGCACTTGGTCGCCAGGTTGAACAGCTCCTGAGATATGCAGAGCTCCTCGTGGATAGCGAGCTCCTCCTTCATCTTGACATCACCGACGCCGTCGGGAAACGCGGAGATGATGGCCTCGTCCGTGACCTTGGGGATCTTGAGGCGGGTGTTGTTGAAGCGCTGGATGTACTTCTGGAGGGTCTCTCCTGGTTGCTGCTTGATGCGGCGCAGGTCACCCGCGGCCGGCCGGCGGTCGCGAGTGCCCTGGAACTTGGCGACGAAGCGGTCGCGCATCTCGTCCTAGAAGGAGACCGAGCCGTGGTGCAGGTTCAGGAGCCAGGAGCGGGCTCCATCCTTGAGAGCCATGGGAAACCAGTTCGCCATGACCTTCTCGTCGCCGTTGGTTCAGGATGGCAATGGGTAGGGTATGGGGCGGGTAGAGCAATACCATACCATACCCACGGGTATTAAACTTTACCCATACCCATACCCGGCGGGTACCCATACCCATTGGGTACCCAACGGGTAGATCAAATAGTACACAAGTTATTCACAATTTCACATTCATCAATATCACATTTGACCAAAAATATATTTATCTCAACATAGTAACAGATAGATAAGTACATAACAATTATCTCAATTCAAATTGACGATTTGTGACAACTTTAACATAGGTTCATAATCTCATGACTCACGTTACGGGTAAGGTACACGTGTCAGTATAAACGGGAAGGGTATGGGTATATCTATGGGTACAAGGATATACCCAGGCCCTACCCATGACTTAACGGGTAGGGTATGGGTACTACCCATGGGTATAAAATTGTGCCCATACCCTGCCCATGCGGGTACGGTATCCGCGGGTACCCATACCCATGGGTAAAATTGCCATCCTTACCGTTGGCTGCTTCGATGCTCAGCTCGTAGAGCTACATGAACTCCGCGGGGTCGGTGGTGCTGTCGTACCGAGGAGGCAGATCCGGCTTGAACTTGCCTGGCCAGGCGACGCTGCGCAGCTCGGGGGTGAAGGCGCGGCAGCCGGCCGTGGTTGCTGGGGCCCGCTTCGGAGGTGGAGCTTGGTCTTGATGAGGTCCGCGTGGCGCCGCCGCGGGCGGTGCGCGGTCTTGACGAGGTGGCGCGGGAAGCGCGGGTGCAGATTCTCGCGGCCGGGGGATTTCTTGGCAGCTTCTCTCTTCGCGTGCGGGCACCGGGCATGGTGGATCACGCCGCGGAACCGCACGCCTTGGTGCCTAGTCACCGTCTTGGGGCAGAGGTGGTCGAGGCGCGCCATGAGCCTCGTCGCCTGTGGCTGGCTGAGGGTGAGGTAGAGAGATGGATGGCGCCGGGGAGCCCCCTACGGCGCGGACGAGCTCGGCGACGCGGTCGAGCCACTCCTCATAGAGGTCGTCGACTGGGCGGTAGCACAGGAGTTCGTTCGCCGTGAGGAGCGTGGCGTGCGTGAGACGAAGAACCGGCTGGGGTCAGTGACGGAGTGGTGGTGCGGCCGTCCTGTCGCACCGATGCATGCAGCAAGGACGCCTGCTGCTCGTTCCCCGCCGGGCCAGTGGTGGCGTTGGCGGCGGGAGACGGAGAATGATGAGGTGGCCCGCCGACGGGAGCCATCTGAGCAACGCGGGAGGTGAGGGCGGCCCGAAGCTCAGCCCGAGCACGGCGAGCGTCAGCCATGGAGACGACGGAGCGAAGGAGCGATGAACTGATGGAAGGAAAGCTACGACGCACCCCTACCTGGCGCGCCAAATGTCGGATGTGGGGTTCCGGCAAACCCTTAAGGTTCGAACACTGGGGTGCGCGCGAAGTCTTTCCCTCCTACCGATCTATGCCCTAGCTCGCGAAGATCTCGCGGACGAACTCGATGAACTCGCAACACAAAGAGACACGGGATTTAAACTGGACCGGGCCACCGTTGTGGTGTAATACCCTACTCCAGTGTGGTTATGGTGGATTGCCTCTTGGGCTGATGATGAACAGTACAGAGGGAAGAACAGCCTCCTGAGGTTGAGGTGTTCTTGTGCTCTACTAGCTTGTGCGTCGAGGATGGAGTGGATCCAGTCCAAGATGAGATCATCCCTCTACTACTACGGTGGCTAGACCTATTTATATGGGCCCTGGTCCTCTTCCTAAATATTGAGCGGGATGATACGTCTCCAACGTATCTATAATTTTTGATTGCTCCATGCTATATTATCTACTGTTTTGGGCAATATTGGGCTTTATTTTCCACTTTTATATTACTTTTGGGACTAACATATTAACCGGAGGCCCAGCCCAGATTTGCTTTTTTTTGTCTATTTCAGTATTTCGAAGAAAAGGAATATCAAACAAAGTCAAAACGGAACGAAATCAACTGGAGAAGTTATTTTGGAAGGAAAGCTACTTGATGGACTTGGACCCCACATCAAGGAAGGAACGAGGAAGCCACGAGGGTGGGGGCGGGCTCACCCCCCTAGGGCGCGCCCCCTGCCTCGTGGGGCCCTCATGGCTCCCCTGACGTGCTTCTTCCGCCTATATAACTCCACGTACCCTAAAACTTCCAGAACAAAGATTAGATCGGGAGTTCCGCCGCCGGAAAACCTCCAGAGCCACCAAACACCAATCGGGACCCTGTTCCGGCACCCTGCCGGAGGAGGGAACCCTCACCAGTGGCCATCTTCATCATCTCGGCGCTCTCGATGATGAGGAGGGAGTAGTTCACCCTCGGGGCTGAGGGTATGTACCAGTAGCTATGTGTTTGATATCTATCTCTCTCTCGTGTTCTTGATTTTGCACGATCTTTATGTATTGCGAGCTTTGCTATTATAGTTGGATCTTATGTTTCTTCTCCCCTCTACTCTCTTGTAATGAATTGAGTTTTCCCCTTGAAGTAATCTTATCGGATTTAGTCTTTAAAGATTTGAGAACACTTGATGTATGTCTTGCCATGCGTATCTGTGGTGACAATGGGATATCACGTGATTCACTTGATGTATGTTTTGGTGATAAACTTGTGGGTTCCGCCCATGAACCTATGCATAGGGGTTGGCACACGTTTTCGTCGTGATTCTCCGGTAGAAACTTTGGGGCACTCTTTGAGGTTCTATGTGTTGGTTTGAATAGATGAATTGAGATTGTGTGATGCATATCGTATAATCATACCCATGGATACTTGAGGTGACATTGGAGTATCTAGGTGACATTAGGGTTTTTGTTGATTTGTGTCTTAAGGTGTTATTCTAGTATGAACTCTAGGGCTGTTTGTGACGCTTATAGGAATAGCCCAACGGATTGATTGGAAGGAATAACTTTGAGGTGGTTTCGTACCCTACCATAATCTCTTCGTTTGTTCTCCGCTATTAGTGACTTTGGAGTGACTCTTTGTTGCATGTTGAGGGATAGTTATATGATCCAATTATGTTATTATTGTTGAGAGAACTTGCACTAGTGAAAGTATGAACCCTAGGCCTTGTTTCCTATCATTGCAATACCGTTTATGCTCACTTTTATCATTAGTTACCTTACTGTTTTTATATTTTCAGATTACAAAAACCTATATCTACCATCCATATTGCACTTGTATCACCATCTCTTCTTAACTAGTGCAACTATACAATCTACTATTGTATTGGGTGTGTTGGGGACACAAGAGACTCTTTGTTATTTGGTTGCAGGGTTGCTTGAGAGAGACTATCTTCATCCTACGCCTCCCACGGATTGATAAACCTTAGGTCATCCACTTGAGGGAAATTTGCTACTGTCCTACAAACCTCTGCACCTAGAGGCCCAAGAATGTCTACAAGGAGAAGGTTGCGTAGTGGACATCACGGGAAGGGAGCCAACAACGGCGGGCAAATTTGAAGGGGACAGCTAGCACAAGCTATCCTGACAAAAGCGGTCTTCGCCTGCGAAAATCTCTGGTGGTGATGCCGTCTTGGGCTCCACGATGACCTCTATCTTGCCGTCCTGCTGGTCTTGGTCTCACTGCACCGATATAGCAACCATTGCCTGATGCCTCGGTACTCCTCGCTTGCGCTGGCCTCCTTAGCACTAAAAAGGAAACAAGGACGCTGCGCACACTTGCGCCTTCCTGGCGCCCGCCTGGTGTCGATCGTCATGGCTCACGTCACGAGAGCCTCGTGAGGTTTGCCCCGCCTTGATATCTCCGCTCCTCATGAGCACGCCGGACGAGGCCACTCCTGAGGAGGTCTTGTGCCGTACGCCTCGCGAGGCTTCGCCCCTCGCGAGGGTCTTGGATGCCTTGTTGATGAAGATGGGTCGTACGGCCTGCTGGCTTAGCCACGCCATGGGCCGCAGGCAGGCAAGTCTGGAGACCCCCGTTCCCAGAACGCCGATAGTAGCCCCCGGTCCCAAGGTGCGCTCGAGCTTGGCTTCGCGGCGAAGCCAAGGGTCAAGTACGGAGCACCGCGGGACCCAAAAGCCTGCGGCCTCGGTTGACGCATGGCGGTTGATTGGACGTGGGCGTCTCCGCTTCCCCATGCTGCCTGGGCAACTGCTCGACTTGACAGGTCCCTGCGACATGCAAGGAAAACCATCATTACCTACGATCATGGGAGGCGCCGGTTGGCATTCTCTTGCTATAAATGGGGAGGGGGCGGAGCCCCCGCCGCCCGTCTCTTCATCGCTTGCTTGCTTCTTCTTCCTCGCTCCATTGCTTGCAGTGCCACCAATGGCGCCACGAAGGAAGTTCTCCGCCACCGAGAAGGGAAAGGCCCCTCGCGAGGGACCGGCTCCTCGGCGCCCAAGCGCGGGCGCAGCCGTCCGTGCAAGCACACCGCGTCCCCCGCCGTGGCCCACTGTTGAGGCGGCGCCGCGGCATGCGGAGGGGGTCATCCTAGTCATGGCGGTCCAATTGACGAGGGGAGGCGTGCTATGGTGCCGCGGACTCCCCGTCCGCGCTTCCATTCAGCGGAGGTGTCGCCGGAGTTCGTCATCTGGTCGGAGAACCCGGGCGGCAACTGGCTCCAGCTTCCGCGCTTCTTCATCGACGAACTGCCGGCCCCTGGTCCAGGCGGATTCTGGTTGCAGGCGGATGGTTGCTGCAGCAAGGCCTCTTGGGTCGCGGTCGAGACTTCCGTCGCGGGCAACATAGCCCTGGCCCGTGATAACCCACAAGTATAGGGGATCAATTGTAGCCTCTTTCGATAAGTAAGAGTGTCGAACCCAACGAGGAGCTAAAGGTAGAACAAATATTCCCTCAAGTTCTATCAACCACCGATACAACTCTCACGACGCTGACGTTCGCTTTACCTAGAACAAGTATGAAACTAGAGGTACTTTGTAGGTGTTTTTGGATAGGTTTGCAAGAAAATAAAGAGAGCGTAAATAAAAGCTAGGGGATGTTTAGATAAAGACACAACTAAATTAGTTTTAGTAAAGAGCTTTTTGTTACGAGAAAGTTATTTGTCCCTAGGCAATCGATAACTAGACCGGTAATCATTATTGAAATTTTATTTGAGGGAGAGTCATAAGCTAACATACTTTCCCTACTTGGATCATATGCACTTATGATTGGAACTCTAGCAAGCATCCGCAACTACTAAAGATCATTAAGGTAAAACCCAACCATAGCATTAAAGTATCAAGTTCCCTTTATCCCATACGCAAACAACCTACTTACTCGGGTCTGTGCTTCTGTCACTCACGCCACCCACCATAACCAAATCATGAGCATATTTCAAACCCTATAGCGGGAATCCCTCACGCTTGCGCGACACGGAGAGCACCATAGGACAGCACCAATAATAAAACATGCAACTCAAACCAATCACGATCATCAAATAGCCATTAGGACAAAACGGATCTACTCAAACATCATAGGATAGCCATACATCATTGGGAAATAATATATAGCGTTGAGCACCATGTTTAAGTAGAGATTACAGCGCGTAAGAGAGAGGTTACACCGCTGCATAGAGGGGGAAGAGTTGGTGATGATGGCGGTGAAGTTTTTGGTGAAGATTGTGGTGATGATGATGGCCACAGCGATGTTCCGGCGCCACCGGAAGAGAAGGGGAGAGGGGGGCCCTTCATCTTCTTCTTCCTTGACCTCCTCCCTAGATGGGAGAAGGGTTTCCCCTCTGGTCCTTGGCCTCCATGGCTTGGGAGGGGCGAGAGCCCCTCCGAGATTGGATCTATTTCTTGGTCTCTCTATGTTTCTGCGTTCTGTTCTGGTGCCCTTTCACTGTTTCGTATATATATGGAGACCCGAAACTCCGATTGGACTGAAACCTTCACCGTGAATTTTTTCCAAAAATTAGCTTTCTTGCGGCCGAAGGAGGGCATCAACCGCCTTACGGGTGGCCCAAAAGGGTCAGGGGCGCACTCTGGGGGGGCAGGGGCGCCCCTACCTCGTGGCCACCTCGGGCACTGTCTCGCATGGATTTTTCTTCCGGAATTTTCCAAATATTCCAAAAATAAGCTCCGTCCGTTTTTTATCCCGTTTGGATTCCGTTTGATATGGATATTCTGTGAAACATAAAACATGCAACAAACAGAGGCGCACTGAGCAATCGGATCAATATGTTAGTCCCAAAAATAGTATAAAAGTTGCCAAAAAGTATATGAAAGTTGAATAATATTGGCATGGAACAATCAAAAATTATAGATCTGACGGAGACGTATCAGCATCTAAGCTTAATTCCTGCTCGACCTCGAGTAGGTAAATGATAAAAAAAATAATTTTTGATGTGGAATGCTAACTAGCATAATCTTGATCATATGTCTAATCATGGCATGAATATTAAGACACGAGTGATTCAAAGCAATAGTATATCCTTTGACATAAAAAACAATAATACTTCAAGCCTACTAATAAAGCAATCATGTCTTTTCAAAATAACATGGCCAAAGAAAGTTATCCCTACAAAATCGTATAGTCTGGCTATGCTCCATCTTCACCACACAAAATATTCACATCATGCACGACCCCAATGACAAGCCAAGCAATTGTTTCATACTTTTGACGTTCTCAAACCTTTTCAACTTTCACGCAATACATGAGCATGAGCCATGGACATAGCACTATGGGTGGAATAGAATATGATGGTGGGGGTTATGTGGAGAAGACAAAAAAGGAGAAAGTCTCACATAAACTAGGCGTATCAACGGGCTATGGAGATGCCCATTAATAGATATCAATGTGAGTGAGTAGGGATTGCCATGCAACGGATTCACTAAGAGCTATAAGTGTATGAAAGCTCAAACTGAAACTAAGTGGGTGTGCATCCAACTTGCTTGCTCATGAAGGGCTAGGGCATTTGAGGAAGCCCATCATCGGAATATACAAGCCAAGTTCTATACTGAAAATTCCCACTAGTATATGAAAGTGATAACTCAAGAGACTCACTATATGAAGGATCATGGTGCTACTCTGAAGCACAAGTGTGGTAAAATGATAGTAACATTTCCCCTTCTCTCTTTTTCTCTCATTTTTTTATTTTCTTTTTTTTATTTGGCTTCTTTGGCCTCTTTTATTTTTCATAAAGTCCGGAGTCTCATCCCGACTTATGGGGGGAACCATAGTCTCCATCATTCTTTCCTCACTGGGGCAATGCTCTAATAATGATGATCATCACACTTTTATTTACTTACAACTCAATATTACAACTCGATATCTAGAACAAAGATATGACTCTATATGAATGCCTCCGGTGGTGTACCGGGATGTGCGATGATCTAGCATAGCAAAGATATTAAAACGGACAAGCCATGAAAATATCATGCTAGCTATCTTACGATGATGCAAAGCAATATGACAATGAATGCTCAAGTCATGTATATGATGATGATGGAAGTTGCATGGCAATATATCTCGGAATGTCTATGGAAATGCCATAATAGGTAGGTATGGTGGCTGTTTTGAGGAAGGTATATGGTGGTTTATGTGTGATAGAGCGATCGTATCACGGGGTTTGGATGCACCGCTAAGTTTGCACCAACTCTCGAGGTGTGAAAGGGCAATGCAGTGCATCAAGAGGCTAGCAATGATGGAAGGGTGAGAGTGCGTATAATCCATGGACTCAAGATTAGTCATAAAGAACTCACATACTTATTGCAAAAATCTACAAGCCATAAAAAACCAAAGCACTACGCGCATGCTCCTAGGGGGATAGATTGGTAGGAAAAGACCATCGCTCATCCCCGACCGCCACTCATAAGGAAGACAATCAATAAATAAATCATGCTCCGACTTCATCACATAACGGTTCACCATACATGCATGCTACGGGAATCACAAACTTCAACACAAGTATTTCTACAATCCACAACTACCCACTAGCATGACTCTAATATCACCATCTTTATATCGCAGAACTATTGCAAGGAATCGAACATATCATATTCAGCGATCTACAAGTTTTATGTAGGATTTTATGACTAACCATGTGAATGACCAGTTCCTTTCATCTCTCTGTCAGAACCCCGATTCCAAGTCACATCGATCTAGCTGGTAACACCTCATATCACTTTGCGGCCTCACGTACGGTATTCCACGGGTGTCGCCTTACCATGGCCCGGGACCGTTATGCCTTTTGGCTCACGTATATGATAGTGTCGCTAGCATCCATATGACAGAGAACCCGGGCCGACATGGCTAGTCGTGAACCCAAAGCGGCACCAACCCATGGGGACAGGCATACATGAACCAACTTCGAGCATGTCGGTCAGTAGTGTGTGAATCCGGGCTGTAGCACTGGCTAACAGGACTCAGGGAACCCGGCTGTAGCAGGCTAGGCAGGACTCGGATGTCACCGCGTGACATTTCCCGAAGGGACAGACACGAGAACAAAGTGAAACACATGCCGGCCGGTCAAACGTCCCGAGCAAAGTAGTCTTTGGGCTAGCAGGATTCCGGTGAACCGGGCTGTAGCGGACTACTATGGCTCAAGGAAGCACTAGACTACATTTCCCCATAAGAGAGGCTGCCAAGGATAAACAACTAGATTGTCGGATCCCACATATACCACGCATTTCAATCATACACACAATATGCTCGATATGTGTAAATACAACATGGCATCACAACATAACTCTATGACTCAAAGTATTTATTCTTTAGGCTCCGAGGAGCGAGATATTACAAACATGGGTCTCATGACCCAACATTCAGAGCATACAAGTCAAAGCACAAGCGGAAGCTTAACATGTTTGAGTACATACATCTACAAATGAAAAAGGCTGAGAAGCCTGACTATCTACACGACCCTACCGAGGGCACAAGATCATAGCTGAGGTAACAAGCTAAACGTCGAAGTCCACGCAGAACTACTAGTGAGACGGAAGTCTCTGCAAAAACATAAAATAGGCAAACATGAGTACAAATGTACCCAGCAAGACTTACATCAGAACTAACTACATATGCATCACTATCAATAAAGGGGGGTGGTGGAGTTTAACTGCAGCAAGCCAGCTTTGACTCGGTGGCTATCCTGAACTTCGACTGTAAGTAACTCTTTGAGGTGGCGCACACGATTTCACATATTCACCAAATCAATACACCACTATGGATCCGCTCCCGTCTTCCTACGAGAACGCCATCCATAGTACTCACGCTTATCTTGTGCATTTTAGAGTATCCACTTTCACTTGTCTATGAACTGTACAGGCAACCCAGAAGTCCTTTACCGCGGACACGGCTATTCGAATAGATAATGTTAACCCTGCAGGGGTGTACTTCTTCACACACGCTCTCGCCACTTACCACCATGTACACGTCGTGTATCTCGGCAACCTTCAAGCGGAAGCCTGGCGAGGGAGTCGGCCACGACCTGACTAACCACACAAGTCTCTCGTCCAGGTTTATCGCCTATTCGGGTTCCATCCGCAAGGAGATCCGGCCGGGGTGTCGCTCATGGCCCCAAACGGTGTGAGCAGGGTTAACAAGCCCACCTCGACGGGTGGATCTACGCTTGGTACACCGTGCCACGGTGCCTAGTTTGTCCCAAGCCCACCTGTACCGGGTGCCACTTGGTAGACTACTAACACTACCTACAAACACCAGAAACTAGTTGCAACTCCTGGACAGAGATCATGTTGATTAATAAGTCGAGAGGGGTCGAGTTACCGGAACCCAATGTGTGGTAGTAAATGTTCATGGATCACAAACACAGAACTCAGTTCCTGAGGACGGCTGCAATGAGACAACCCACCATGTACTCCTACATGGCCTCTCACCGCTACCTTTACCAAATCGTGTTCACACACTTAGCTCTCAACAGTAGGACATGTTCACAACTTTCCAATTCATCCCCGATGAATCAAACCTGGCACAACTCTAAGCAATAGCAGGCATGACAAACAAGCATGAATGAGTAGGCACATCAGGGCTCAAACAACTCCTACTCATGCTAGTGGGTTTCATCTATTTACTGTGGCAATGACAGGTCATGCAGAGGAATGGGGTTCAACTACCGTAGCATGTATCAGTTGAAACGTTGTTGTCCTAATGCAGTAAAAGAGAGCAGGAGCGAGAGAGTGGGATTGTATCGGAATGAACATGGGGGTTTTGCTTGCCTGACACTTCTGAAGATAATATAGTTCTTCATCGGTGCCATTGATCACGTCGTCGGTACGTCGTCTACCGAGAGGGGACAAACACCGGCAACACAGAAGGAAACACCATCAATGCAATGCACAATATGATGCATGATCATGACATGGCAATATGCTGTGGTTTGAGCTAATGCAACTAGCAGCAGGTTAAATGAAGTTGGTTTGAACCCTAGGTTCAAATTCAAACTCCATATGTGAAGGTTTAAATGCCATTATAAGATTTGGCCTAAACAGCAGCCCTAAGTTGTTCTATCATGCATGAAAATGGTACATATGGATAGATTGGATTTTTCTGGTCATTTTTCATATATAAATCTTTTCATTCCGAGTTATGGTTGAATTACTATGATTTATTGAAGTTTAAAGCATTTTCTAGAATTTCTAAACCTTTTCTAATTTATTTTAATTCCAGAAAGGCTTTAATGCGTCAGCATGACATCACGGTGACGTCAGCAAGTCAACAGGCGCTAGTCCGGGTCAAACCTGACATTGGGGGTTGGTCAACTGCCAAGTCGGCACGGTCAACTCTGGCACGTGGGTCCCGCTGGGTTATAAACTAATCTTAACCAGGAAAATTAGCCCGCTGAGTTAAACATGCGGGTCCCACTGTCAGTGACCCTAGGGGGGTTAGTTAGGCGCTAATGACGGTGCCACGTCACCAACCACCGGAGTTGGACGCTGGCAACCAAACCCAACGGCGGAGGATCGCCGGAGTTGCTCGGAACGGCGCTAACGAGTACCGTTTCGCGCGTGGTTTGCGACTACGGTGAGCTGGCGGTGCGGCGCATCTAAGGGAGGCAGCGGGAGGTGCCGGGGTGCAGTGTAGCGGCGGTGGCGACGGGCGGAGCGGTGGCCGGAGTTCGGCCGGCAATGGTTTGGGTGGTGCCGAGCAAGGGAGGAGCCGTGGTTAGTCGTGTTCGACTCATGGAAGTGCGGTGAGTGCAGCGGTGAGCTCGGATGCAAGCTTGTGTGGCCGTAGCCACGGTGGCGACAAGGCCGGCGGCGGGAAGCTTCGGGCTCGATCGGAAGACGGGGCTACGAAACGGGAACGGAGAGGGAGAGCGGGGGGGAAGCAACATGAGCTCACAGGGAGGCGGCGCAGTAGGTCAGTGGACTCGGGGACGTCCTTGACGGCGCGAATCGTCGGCGAGGGGCTCGGGTGCCCGAGGTTGGAGATAACCATGATGACGATGAAGCAGGGCCTCCCGGCGTCCCGTAGCTCGAGTGGGAGGACGAGAAGGTTTCTGCGGTGCTTGGACTCGGCGGAAGGGCGAGGGTGCACGATAGCCGCGGCAGCGGCGAGCGGCGGTCTCGGGTGTGCTCGGCGGCGCGAGGAGGAGAGGCCATAGGAAGGGGGCGAGGCAAAGGAAGGAGGGAAAGTGAGAGGGCCGCCCTCATCTCCAGGGCGTCTTGGTGGACTCGGGGAGGCTAGCCAGCAAGCGGGAGGTGGCGCTTCGGCCGTGTCTGAAAGTCTCTCCCTCGCCATCTTGGCAGAGGTTGAAGATGACTGGCAAGTCGCCGGGTGGGCTGGGCCAGCCACTTGGGCTCCAGGTGGGCTGCACAGGTAAGGTTTCCTCTCTCTCTCTTTCCCAATTCTTTCTGTTTTCTATTATCTGTAATTGTTTTGGATTAATTAAAAATGCCAGAGCATTTTCAAAAATCATGAGACTGCCAGGCCAGTTTGGATTATTTCCAACAGCAAACATTTCAGTTCATGAATATTTGGACATTTAGAATATTATATAGCATTTAAATGCCCAAATGCAAATCGCATATGATTTAATTCAGTGACCCAATTCTGTCCTAGAAAAATGTGAACCATCTTTGTCAAAGGTTCTAGAATAAGGCAAAGATGATGAACATTTTTGAAGGGCATTTTAGGTTCATTGAAAATATTTTTATTTTGATCCTAGATGCATTTCATTTGGTGCTAGGGTTTGAACATCCCCATTTCAAATTCAAAAGAATTTAAACATGATGCAGCACTCTAATGCATGCACTAAGCATTACCAGAACTAGGGATGTGACAACTCACCCCCACTAAACAAGAATCTCGTCCTGAGATTCAAGACGTGAGGTAAGGAGCCAGAGGGGGTACAAAGCTAACTTTATCTTCATGATCCAACTAGCACTTCGTAAGAACTTTGATTCGATCATCATCTTGATCTTGACATCTAGCTTTGATAACTTCATCCAATATGACAACGAGAGGAGAGGGAGAATTTTAGAAGAATCGATCTTCTTGAGGTTCGAGCAACTTAGGATCATCACAAGGATCACAAGATCAACTCACGGAATGAGACGTAGAAACATCTCTGGAGCTGAGAGGCAAAACATGCATTAGGAGGGACATAATAAACAATTTGACGAGGTGACAAGGTAGCGAGGAAAAATTGCCATGACCCATAACGGGGCACCTCAGAGAAGGTGACTCGTAGAATTATCCCTTAAGTGGCAAAAAGAATTACTTTTGATACAGAGATCATTGAAAATCTTCATACCAGCCTGTGACAATTTGCAATCGATTACTTGAAGGAGCTCGGAAGAATGGCATATTCCGACTAGAATGGATGATGTGGACTACCTTGTTGAAGACAAAGCAATGGATGATTTTTGCTTATCACCGGAGATGGATAGGACCCATGACAGGACCACTTTCGAAGATGATCCTGGACAACAATTGCTGGGGTGCAAGCTGGGAACATAATGCAAATGTTGGGAATGTTCCAACCATCATATCTGCCTGAGATTCAGATCTGGTTAGAAACAGGATACTTCAGACTCACATGTCTGAAAAGAAAAGTTGCAACACAAATCGACGAGGTAATGTTGCGAGATTCTCGGGAGATGAACTACGATAGCAAACTCCAAAACATGAGCTGGTTCTCGCTACACACTGTGAACACACCGCCCCTAGACTAGCATGACCACATGGTAGTCTTATAATAAGACACTACCGAGTTCTGGTTGGGAACCATCATCGAGGATAACGGAATCCTGTACAAATCCATCTGGTACCTTCAGGACTAGCACTTAGAACTTATTATCCTTGAACAATTCGATCAGTGGCTTGGTGTGCTAGGAAATACATTTGGAATGAAGGTAGCTAATCTCACAAACCAATGTATACTTCGCACATGCATGACTGACTTGGGATCATTCCAGAGGAAGCAACATTAACTTTCTCGAATTCACGGCGGCAACTTGCATCGAATGCACATGTGTCAGAGGAAGTCACTTCTTTCATCCGAACATATGCTTCATGAAAGGGACATGAAGATAATGCTTATAAAAGTTTCCAACACTAGGTTGATGTTCAACACGAATCATGGGGGAGACAAAATGCTACTGATGGACTCAACAGCAACTCATCGGAATTTCCATATCACTGGACTTCCACCATCATGTGAACACGGTAATAGCATTGGTCAGACCCAAAAGATATAATGGTGTATGCTCGAGGGATCAACCACGAGTAAGACAACACTACGAACATTGTTGGTTCTGATTGGATTTGACGATAGCCCATACTCAAATCAAGGGTTGGATAAGACAATAGCACCGACAACTGATCACAAGGATCAATCAACGAAGATATCATCTTTCTTAAACACACACACACACACAAGGATATCCCTTAGTGATGAACTAAGTCGGACAAGCTTTTATCTTCCAGCTCTCCAAGTTATTGTTTAGCTCAACCAACTAGCTCAGGGGTATCCAACACAGATTCTTGGAGAAAGGGTGGTTCACAAGAAACCAACTTGATCACGAGCTCAACATAACAGTCAAGGGACAACCTGGTAATACTTCCGAGAAGATATTCGGAAAATCACGAACCATCGGTATGTTACTAAGCTCGAGAACAATCTTGCTTTTGAGGGCAAGATGATATGATCAAATGAGCGAGGACTTGACAAGATCCTAAATCATCAATCGAAGTGTGCACCAGGAAAATGGACTAGGTGGCACGATCAGCCTTAGGGTGATGATTCAATAATCAACATGCTAAGAATGAGAGTATTGTCCATGAACTACCAGGCAACACAGTTGCTAGGGGTATAAATTTCACACATCATGGTTCACTTGTCGGCATTCCGGTTGCAACAACACGGGACCGAGGAATGAACGATGATGGCGAGAGTATCACTGCATCAAGAATTCATAAGAGAAGGTGCAATTCTCATGACGTTCCTGACATAAAGTGGGTAATACTTCAGAATAGAACAGAATCAAAAGCTTGATTGCATTTGATCTTTGGATTACAACTGCTTTGACCCAATCCTGGATATGGATGAGGTACTGGAGTTTGTTTCTCCTAGTCATTCCGGAATAGAATGGCTTGACGGACCACAAGAATAGAAGGCATCGATGAACAAAGGCACGCATACCCTTGACTATCAATTGATAGACGAAGGTCAGAAAATAACTAAAAGGGACAACTCAAAAGAACGTATGATTTTTTTCTGAGTTGTGGATGCATAGATTAGTATGTCGGATCAAGTTCAACAGGTTTCTTCCGGATAACCCATGCAGGAAAGTAGAACTGGCAGATTCACAACGTAGAACGAAGAACTCATCAAGAGCACTCTTATTGTGATCTTGGTTCAAAGGAACTCCTGCCAAGGATGGTTCATGGTATTTGGAAGAATGATATACCACGGACTTCGAAGACTATCACAAAGGTTACTAGTATCCTAAAGGTACGAGCAACACTATCAACATGAGGTAAGTAGAGTGAATCTTGGGTCAAGAACCAAGGGGTAGAATACCTACTAACTAAATTGCATCACGGGATGCTTTCGAGAATAATGGCCAGAATCATCACACTAGGAATATAAAGCATGGCTAGATTACTAGATGATCCTCTAAGACACCTATGGTCATAATAATAGTTCCAACATATATGTCGAGGCAACAGAGTACCTCAACTCACCGATTAGTGTGGTTAATCCGGCCCAAAGGGACATCAAAATGGGAGGAATGGATTTTGCAAATGCTTGATTGTATTAGAAACCTGGGATGACTTGGACAACATAACGGCTGTAAATGCTCAAAATGATTTGAGACATCCTGCAAAAATGGTGGCATAACAACTCAGAAGCACAATATCAAGGTTCCGAGACCAACTATGAACACACGGAAGTAGTAGAAACTGAACTGAGATTTGAAACTATCAATTCTATAAGTCTATGGATTAGTAACACGCCATCCTGATAGACAGATGAGAAGGCCTAGTTCTTAATCCTCAGAGAAGAGAAGAGGATGACTCGGATCGGAAGGCCATGAGGTATAAGGAGTAAAAAGAGCCTTTACGTTCCTTCCACAATCAATTCCTTACATAACTAAAGCATTTCTAGACACAACTTGACCAGTTTGGCTTGGTAATCCTGAGCAACAAAGCTCGATACCAAAGCTGTCAGGACCCGATTCCAAGTCACATCGATCTAGCTGGTAACACCTCATATCACTTTGCGACCTCACGCACGGTATTCCACGGTGTCGCCTTACCATGGCCCGGGACCGCTTATGCCTTTTGGCTCACGTATATGATAGTGTCGCTAGCATCCATATGACAGAGAACCATGGCCGACATGGCTAGTCGTGAACCCAAAGCGGCACTAACCCATGGGGACAGGCATACATGAATCAACTTCGAGCATGTCGGTCAGCAGCGTGTGAATTCGGGCTGTAGCACTGGGCTAACAGGACTTCGGGAACCCGGGCTTTAGCAGGCTAGGCAGGACTCCGGATGTCATCGCGTGACATTTCCCCGAAGGGAGAGACACAGGAACGAAGTGAAACACATGCCGGCCAGTCAAGCGCCCCGAGCAAAGAGTCTTTGGGCTAGCAGGACTCCGGTGAACCGGGCTGTAGCGGACTACTATGGCTCAAGGAAGCACTAGACTACATTTCCCCATAAGAGAGGCTGCCAAGGATAAACAACTAGATTGTCGGATCCCACACATACCAAGCATTTCAATCATACACACAATATGCTCGATATGTGTAAATACAACATGGCATCACAACATAACTCTATGACTCAAAGTATTTATTCATTAGGCTCCGAGGAGTGAGATATTACAAACATGGGTATCATGACCCAACATTCAGAGCATACAAGTCAAAGCACAAGCGGAAGCTTAACATGTCTGAGTACAGACATCTACAAATGAAAAAGGCTGAGAAACCTGACTATCTACACGACCCTGCCGAGGGCACAAGATCGTAGCTGAGGTAACAAGCTAAACATCGAAGTCCACGCGGAACTACTAGTGAGATGGAAGTCTCTGCAAAAACGTAAAATAGGCAAACGTGAGTACAAATGTACCCAGCAAGACTTACATCAGAACTAACTACATATGCATCAGTATCAATAAAGGGGGGTGGTGGAGTTTAACTGTAGCAAGCCAGCTTTGACTCGGTGGCTATCCTGAACTACGACTGTAAGTAACTCTTTGAGGTGGCGCACACGAGTCCACATATTCACCATATCAATACACCACTATGGATCCGCTCTCGTCTTCCTACGAGAACGCCATCCATAGCACTCACGCTTATCTTGCGCATTTTAGAGTATCCACTTTCACTTGTCTATGAACTGCATGTGCAACCCAGAAGTCCTTTACCGGACACGGCTATTCGAATAGATAATGTTAACCTGCAGGGGTGTACTTCTTCACACACGCCTCGCCACTTACCACCATGTACACGTCGTGTATCTCGGCAACCTTCAAGCGGAAGCCTAGCGAGGAGTCGGCCACGACCGACTAACCACATAAGTCTCTCCTCCGTGTTTATCGCCTATTCGGGTTCCATCCGCAAGGAGATCCGGCCGGGTGTCGCCACGGCCCCAAACGATGTGAGCAGGGTTCCCAAGCCCACCTCGACGGGTGGATCTACGCTTGGTACACCGTGCCATGGTGCCTAGTCTGTCCCAAGCCCACCTGTACCGGGTGCCACTTAGTAGACTACTAACACTGCCTACAAACACCAGAAACTAGTTGCAACTCCTGGACAGAGATCATGTTGATTAATAAGTCGAGTGGGTTCGAGTTACCGGAACCCAATGTGTGGTAGTAACTGTTCATGGATCACAAACACAGAATTCAGTTCCTGAGGACGGATGTAATGAGACAACCCACCATGTACTCCTACATGGCCTCTCACAGCTACCTTTACCAAATCGTGTTTACACACTTAGCTCTCAACAGTACGACATGTTCACAACTTCCCAATTCATCCCCGATGAATTAGACCTAGCACAACTCTAAGCAATAGCAGGCATGACAAACAAGCATGAATGAGTAGGCACATCAGGGCTCAAACAACTCCTACTCATGCTAGTGGGATTCATCTATTTGCTATGGCAATGACTGGTCATGCAGAGGAATGGGGTTCAACTACCGCAACATGTATCAGTTGAAGCGTTGTTGTCCTTATGCAGTAAAAGAGAGCAGGAGCGAGAGAGTGGGATTGTATCGGAATGAACAAGGGGGTTTTGCTTGCCTGGCACTTCTGAAGATAATATAGTTCTTCATCGGTGTCATTGATCACGTCGTCGGTACATCGTCTACCGAGAGGGGACAAACACCGGCAACACAGATGGAAACACCATCAATGCAATGCACAATATGATGCATGATCATGACATGGCAATATGCTAGGGTTTGAGCTAATGCAACTAGCAGCAGGTTAAATGAAGTTGGTCTGAACCCTAGGTTCAAATTCAAACTCCATATGTGAAGGTTTAAATGCCATTATAAGATTTGGCCTAAACAGAAGACCTAAGTTGTTCTATCATGCAAGAAAATGGTACAGATGGATAGATTGGATTTTTCTGATCATTTTTCATATATATATCTTTTCATTCTGAGTTATGGTTGAATTACTATGATTTATTGAAGTTTAAAGCATTTTCTGGAATTTCTAAACCTTTTCTGATTTATTTTAATTCCAGAAAGGCTTTAATGCATCAGCATGACATCACGGTGACGTCAGCAAGTCAACATGCGCTAGTCCGGGTCAAACCTGACGTGTGGGGTTGGTCAATCGCCAAGTCAAGACGGCCAACTCGCACGTGGGTCCCGGCCGGGTTATAAACTAATCTTAACCGTGAAAATTAGCCCGCCGAGTTAAACATGCGGGTCCCACTGTCAGTGACCCTAGGGGGTTAGTTAGGCGCTAATGACGGTGCCACGTCACCAGCCACCAGAGTAGGACGCCGGCGACCAAACCCAACGGCGGAGGATCGCCGGAGTTGCTCGGAACGGCGCTAACGAGTACCGTTTCGCGCGTGGTTTGCGGCTACGGCGAGCTGGCGGTGCGGCGCATCTAAGGGAGGCAGCGGGAGGTGCCGGGGTGCAGTGCAGCAGCGGCGGCAACGGGCGGAGCGGTGGCCGGAGTTCGGCCGGCAATGGTTTGGGCGGTGCCGAGCAAGGGAGGAGCCGTGGTTAGTCGTGTTCGACTCACGGAAGTGCAGCGAGTGCAGCGGTGAGCTCGGATGCAAGCTTGTGCGGCCGTAGCCACGGTGGCGACAAGGCCGGCGGCGGGGAGCTTCGGGCTCGATCGGAAGACGGGGTTACAGAACGGGAACGGAGGGGGAGAGCGGGGGGGGGGGAAGCAACAGGAGCTCACAAGGAGGCGGCGCAGTAGGTTAGTGGGCTCGGGGACGTCCTTGATGGCGCGAATCGTCAGTGAGGGGCTCGGGTGCCCGAGGTTGAAGATGACGGTGATGATGACGAAGCAGGGCCTCCCGGCGTCCCGTAGCTCGATTGGGAGGACGAGAAGGTTTCTGCGGTGCTTCTGGACTCGGCAGAAGGGCAAGGGTGCATGATAGCCGCGGCAGCGACGAGCGGCGGTCTCGGGTGTGCTCGGCGGCGCGAGGAGGAGAGGCCAGAGGAAGGGGGCGAGGCAGAGGAAGGAGGGGAAAGTGAGAGGGGGCCGCCCTCATCTCCTGGGCGTGCAGGTGGACTCGGGGGAGGCTAGCCAGCGCGAAGCAGGAGGTGGCGCGCTCGGCCGCGTGCGAAGTCTCTCCCTCTGCCTACTGGCAGAGGTTGAAGATGAATGGCAAGTCGCCGGGTGGGCTGGGCTAGCCACTTGGGCTCCAGGTGGGCTGCACAGGTAAGGTTTCCTCTCTCTCTCTCTCCCAATTCTTTCTGTTTTCTATTATCTGTAATTGTTTTGGATTTATTAAAAATGCCAGAGCATTTTCAAAAATCATGAGACTGCTTGTGGCCACTGTTTGGATTATTTCCAACAGCAAACATTTCAGCTCATGAATATTTGTACATTTAGAATATTATATAGCATTTAAATGCCCAAATGCAAATAGCATATGATTTAATTCAGTGACCCAATTCTGTCCTAGAAAAATGTGAACCATCTTTGTCAAAGGTTCTAGACCAAGGCAAAGATGATGGACATTTTTAAAGGGCATTTCAGGTTCATTGAATTTTTTTTATTTTGATCCTAGATGCATTTCATTTGGTGCTAAGGTTTGAACATCCCCATTTCAAATTCAAAAGAATTTAAACATGATGCAGCACTCTAATGCAAGCACTAAGCATTACCAGAACTAGGGATTTGACACTCTCTAAATAGATATAAGTGAAGAAAGAGAGTTTAATTCTTTTTACAAAAGATATGCCCAAGCTCTAACAAATATAAGTGAAGCAAAAGAGCATTCTACAAATGACGGTTGTCTATGTAAAGAGAAACAGGCAATCCAAGCTTCAAATGGTATAAGTGAAGCACATGAAGCATTCTATAAAGCCATACTCAAAAGATATAAGTGAACTGCAAAGAGCATTCTACAAATCAAACAAGGACCATCTCATACCAGCATGGTGCATAAAAGAAAAAAAAAAGAAAACTAAAGCAAAAGACGCTCCAAGATTTGCACATATCACATGAATGAAACGAATCCGAAAACATACCGATATTTGTTGAAGAAAGAGGGGATTCCTTTCGTGGCATCCCCAAGCTTAGACGCTTGAGTCTCCTTGAATATTTACTTGGGGTGCCTCGGGCATACCCAAGCTTGAGCTCTTGCCTCTCTTCCTTCTTCTCACATCGAGACCTTCTCGATCATCGAACACTTCATCCACACAAAACTCCAATAGAAAACTCGGTAAGATCCGTTAGTATAATAAAGCAAATCACTACTCTAAGTACTGTTGCAAACCAATTCATATTTTGTTTTTGGATTGTGTCTACTGTAGTATAACTTTTTCATGGCTTAATCCACTGATATAAATCGATAGTTTCATCAAAACAAGCAAACTATGCATCAAAAACAGAATCTGTCTAAAACAAAAAAGTCTGTAACAATCTGAACATTCACCATACTTCTGATACTTGAAAAATTCTGCCAAAATTAGGAAAAATAAAAAATTTGTACAGCAAGACAGTGCAAAAAGAATCAGTCCTACAGCCAAAGTTTCTGTCCTGCACCGTACAAACCAACAAGCATTGTAAATATCCTAAAGGCAAACCTTGGCACATTATTTTTATAATACAATGGAATTGTACAAGGGGATAATTATTTTTATTGAAAAGTTTCTGTAATTAAGATTCACAAAGTTCCCATGGGCATGAACAAAGTTCAAGGGCGTCCCCCACTTTCACAATGCTCGTCTCTCTCACTTTCACTTTTCTTTTTGAAAAAGTTTTGGGTTCCCTCTTTATTTTTGTTGTTTTAAACTATATGAAAGCACTCAACAGAAATAAATGACTCTCTAAAACTTCCGGGTTGTCTCCTGGCAGCGCTTTCTTTAAAGCCATTAAGCTAGGCATATAGTGCTCAAGTAGTGAATCCACGGATCCCAAGGTATATCAAAGCCAATTTTAATTAGCAATGATTTAGCATTTAGTAGTGAGCACAAAGCAACATATATCAAGCAATGACGAAGTCTAACTCTCTTCCTATGCATCGGCATGTCATAAAAGAACAATTCATGCACACATAGTAAAGGCCAATGCATAGTATAAACAGTTTCTTGCAATTTTATCGTGTGGGAAACATAGAGAGGTGGAGATATAGTTCCTCTCTCATAATAATTGCAAGTAGGAGTAGCAAGCACATGCATATTATATCTATTAAAATCATCACGTGCAACGGTAAAAGGCAACCCATCAATATAATCCTTAATAAGAGCAAACTTCTCCGATATAGTATAATTGGGAGAATTCAAAAAGATAATAGGACTATCATGTGTGGGTGCAATAAGGAACTATAGCAAGTTCATATCCATAAGCATAATTCGTATTGGCATCTTGGCCACACGCATAGCAAGCATCATCAAAAAGGTATATTTCAAAAGAATCAAAGGGATCATAACAGTCATCATAGCAATCATCCTTCGGTAAGCACGAAGGGAAATTAAACAATGTATGAGTTGGAGGGTTACTCTCATTAGAAGGTGGGCACGGGTAGCTAATCCGCTCTTCCTCCTTTTGTTCTTCGCTCTCCTCCTCATCTTTTTCATCCAATGAGCTCATAGTTTCATCAATTTCTTCTTCCATAGATTCCTGCAAAATATTAATCTCTTCTTGGACAGCGGAGACTTTCTTAATAAGTGCATTAATATAGGAATCATATTCATAATTATCATAGCAATATTTTAGGACAGCTAAATTTTCAAGCCTATAAACATCATCATCAAAAGCTTCATACTTTTCAAACATAGATTCAATTTCATAAGCACCCTTAAAAGCAACAAATTCTTCTATTTGTTCCAAATCATAGTAATCATATATACCTCTAGCATAAGAAGCCAAGGTTTCATTATCAATAAATTTGCATGAAAAGGGAAGGTGTGGAGCATTCATCCTAGAGCAACAGGTAAAATCATAATTCAAGCATACTTGCCGAGCATACCACTTCAATATATAAATTTTATCTCATAATAGTTTCCCTTTTTGTGTCAAGCGATAATCCCTAAAGTATTCACGTTGATCCAACGTTACTCCCATTATCAAATTGAATGAGGTTTTCTCAGGATTATCAAAGTGGTACATACTATTTTGCACATATTGAGCATCGAGGGTTTTAGGAGGTTCCCCATCTCCATGAGTAGCAAGTACACCTAATTTTTTGGTCTTTCGTGTTCCATATCCATAACTAAAGATAGAGAATAACTAGGAACAGTAAATAAAAATTACTTAGTGATAAAGCAAACAAGCACACACGAGAATATTCACCCCACGCTATGACTCCCCGGCAACGGCGCCAGAAAAAGTTCTTGATAACCCACAAGTATAGGGGATCAATTGTAGCCTCTTCGATAAGTAAGAGTGTAGAACCCAACGAGGAGCTAAAGGTAGAACAAATATTCCCTCAAGTTCTATCGACCACCGATACAACTCTACGCACGCTTGACATTCGCTTTACCTAGAACAAGTATGAAACTAGAAGAACTTTGTAGGTGTTTTTGGATAGGTTTGCAAGAAAATAAAGAGAGCGTAAATAAAAGCTAGGGGCTGTTTAGATAAAGACACAGCTAAATTAGTTTTGGTAAAGAGCTTTTTGTTACGAGAAAGTTATTTGTCCCTAGGCAATCGATAACTAGACCGGTAATCATTATTGCAACTTTATTTGAGGGAGAGGCATAAGCTAACATACTTTCTCTACTTGGATCATATGCACTTATGATTGGAACTCTAGCAAGCATCCGCAACTACTAAAGATCATTAAGGTAAAACACAACCATAGCATTAAAGTATCAAGTCCCCTTTATCCCATACGCAAACAACCTACTTACTCAGGTCTGTGCTTCTGTCACTCACGCCACCCACCATAAGAAAATCATGAGCATATTGCAAACCCTACAGCGGGAATCCCTCACGCTTGCGTGACACGGAGAGCACCATAGGACAGCACCAATAATAAAACATGCAATCAAACCAATCACGATCATCAAATAGCCATTAGGACAAAACGGATCTACTCAAACATCATAGGATAGCCATACATCATTGGGAAATAATATATAGCGTTGAGCACCATGTTTAAGTAGAGATTACAGCGGGTAAGAGAGAGGTTACACCGCTGCATAGAGGGGGGAAGAGTTGGTGATGATGGCGGTGAAGTTGTTGGTGAAGATTGCGGTGATGATGATGGCCACGGCGGCGTTCCGGCGCCACCGGAAGAGAAGGGGAGAGGGGGGGCCCTTCGTCTTCTTCTTCCTTGACCTCCTCCCTAGATGGGAGAAGGGTTTCCCCTCTGGTCCTTGGCCTCCATGGCGTGGGAGGGGCGAGAGCCCCTCCGAGATTGGATCTATTTCTTGGTCTCTCTCTGTTTCTGCGTTCTGTTCTCGTCCCCTTTCACCGTTTCGTATATATATATATATATATATATATATATATATATATATATATATATATCCATAACTCCGATTGGACTGAAACCTTCGCCGTGATTTTTTTTCCAAAAACTAGCTTTCTTGTGGCTGAAGAAGGGCATTAACCGCATTACGGGTGGCCCATGAGGGTCAGGGGCGCGCCCTAGGGGGCAGGGGCGCCCCCCTCGGGCACTGTCTCCCGCGGATTTTCCTTCCGGAATTTTCCAAATATTCCAAAAATAAGCTCCATCCGTTTTTTATCCCGTTTGGATTCTGTTTGATATGGATATTCTTCGAAACATAAAACATGCAACAAACAGGAACTGGCACTGGGTACTGGATCAATATGTTAGTCCCAAAAATAGTATAAAAAGTTGCGAAAAGTATATGAAAGTTGAATAATATTGGCATGGAACAATAAAAAATTATAGATACGACGGAGACGTATCAGCCCGCGGCTGGCAGACGTTCGCCCGCGCGCGCAACCTGGGCAGGAGGTGCACCCTCCACTTCAAGTACGATGGTGGATCGACCCTCAAAGTGAGGGTGTTCGGGGAAGATGGTCACCGCGCCTGGTGCTGCCCCGAGACGAACGACGGTGAGGAGGCGCTCGGCCTTGGTGATGGTCGCGACGAGGATGAGGGCGAGCCTGCCCTCGGCGGCGACCGTGTCTCTTCCAGCTACGACGGCTCTTCCTTCGGCGACAGCTCCAGCAGTGGTGGCTACGACCAGCCGCCGCACCCGCTTCAAAGGTGGCAGCGGGTCATCTCGTCGCCGCGCCTCCGTGAAGCGCGAGGAAGGGTCTGGCTAGGCTCGGGGCATCGCTAGGGGCCTACTTCCGCAGATCGTTGCAACGCCGCTTTGTTTTGCTCTTTTTTCTTGCATCAAAAATGAAACAAGTATGGGCCCAGAGGGGCGTGTATCAAACTGTGGTTCCTTGGTTATTGCACTGTGCGTGTTATTCCCGTGTCGTGTTGTTATTTTGCGCAAAGATAACTTAACCTGGTGCGTTCAGGATGCCATCTTCCTTACGAGGCGCTTATTTCCTCGTGTCCATCTTGCCTTGGTGGCCTGCATTCGCTCAGGAACTACAAAAACTCACTAGGAAGTGCATTAAAAGATTTGCCGTACACCCTGGCCCTGATCTGGCGCTTTGTATCGCGGTACTCGAGGGGCACGGACTAGGAGACGTGCGCCAGCTTTTGGGCTCGAACGAGGGTGGCTCGCGAGAAGGCAGAGAAGAGAAAAATGCTCGCGAGGGCACCTGCCTAGCCCCCTCGTGAGCTATGCGAGAGAGAGAACACGAGCAAACCAGAGCCAGAAAATGCAGTAAGAGGCGAGGGATTCAAATCAGCAAGGAACACCAAAGGAAAACTTTGATTAAGGAAAAGCGACCAACTATGGAAAGCAAATGAAAAGCCCCGTCCGACACCTAATCTAGTCTTCAAGTCTTCTCACCAGCGCGGAGCTAAGTGCTGCCAGTAGGCATGGGCGGGAGCCCTAGGGCCTGAGGCCGGCGCTCCTGAGACTCCGGGGCGTGTACAGCCCCAACTCATTATTACGTGAGAGTGTCACGGGCGGCGATTCTTCACAGGCACTGGGCCTTCTTCACAGGCTCTGGGCCTTTCTTCACAGGCTCCGGGCCTTGCTTCATGGATAGAACTTCCGGAGGTGCTGGATGTTCCGGGCGTTTTGGATAGGTACCCCATCTTGTGTCTCCAGGCGCACGACGCCAGGCCTGGAGATGTGGACGACCTTGAACGGGCCCTCCCACATGGGTGAAAGCTTATGCAGCCTTCCCTGGGGAGGACCCGCCTCAGGACGACGTCGCCCACCTCGAGCGTCCTGGAGCGGACGTTGCGGCAGTGGTATCGCCGCAGCGCTTGTTAGTACCTTGCCGCCCTTAATGCAGCTTCGCGACGGTGTTCCTCCCCCAGCACGAGATCCATCCCCCGCATGGCGTCCTGCTGTGTTTCGTCGAACGCCAGGACCCGTGTGGAGCGATGCTTGACCTCGTGAGGGAGGACTGCTTCAGCTCCGTAAACGAGGAAGAATGGAGTCTCGCCCGTTGGCTTGGTGGCGGTGGTGTGGATGCACCACAGCACGGACTGGAGCTCATCGTGTCAGCCCCTGCCGTAGGCCTCCAGCTTCTTCTTGAAGGTCCTGGTCTTGAGGCCCCTCAGGACCTCCGCGTTGGCGCGTTCGGCCTGGCCATTGCTCCTGGGGTGCGCTACCGAAGCATAGCAGATCTGCGTTCCAAGGTTAGCACATTAGGTTTTGAAAAGGTTACTAGTAAACTGCGAGTCGTTATCTGTGATGATGCAGTTGGGGACCCCGAAGCGCCTCACGAGGCCCTTGATGAACTTGACAGCAGAGCCGGCTGGGATGGTACGGACGGCTTCCACTTCCGCCCACTTGGTGAACTTGTCGATGGCGACGTAGAGATAGCGGTAGCCCCCTGGCGCCCGAGGGAACGGGCCTAGGATGTCCAGCCCCCAGACCGCGAACGGCCATGTGAGCGGGATGGTTTGGAGGCCCTGAGCAGGCTGATGGATTTGCTTGGCGTGGAATTGGCAAGCTTCACAGGACTTCACCAGCTCGGCTGCGTCGTTGAGTGCTGTAGGCCAGTAGAATCCACTGCGGAACACCTTGCCGACGAGGGTCCGCGACGACGAGTGGTGTCCACAATCCCCGCCGTGTATGTCGATCATCAACTCCCTTCCTTGATCGTAGGAGATGCAGCGCAGCGTGACATCGTTCGGTCGTTTCCCATATAACTCGCCGTCTTGGATACAGTATGTCGTGGCTTGCCGGGCCACGCGCTCTGCATCCTCTTCCTTCTCCGGCAGCTTCCTGCGCGTCAGGTACTCCTTGAACTCCTTGGTCCAGCATTCCTCCTGGGGCTCGAGCGCCAAGAGTAGCCTAGCTCCTGAGGTCGGGCCACAGGCTGGGGCTCCCGTGGCCGGAGGCTGTGGGAGATCCTCCCGAGGCTGAGTCATGCTTGAAAGAGGTGGCGTAGATGATGGCTTGAAGAGCCGCTCTTCAAAGACACCGGGATCTTGCGGTTGCCGCTTAGATGCTCTCCTGGCGATGTCGTCGGCTTCCTTGTTGGTGCCCCGAGGCACGTGCTATAGCTCAAGGCCCGAGAACTATTTTTCCATCTTGCGCACCTCCGTGAGGTAGGCCTCCATATGCTCATCCTTTGGCTTGTACACCTTGTTGGAGAAGTTGACGAGGAGTTGCGAGTCGCCTCTGATGGTAAGGCGCTTCCCCCCTAGAGCTGTCGCAGCCTTCAGGCCAGCTATGAGGCCTTCGTATTCTGCGATATTGTTGGAGACCTTCTCGCCGTGCTGAAAGCAGAGTTGCACGGCGTAGTAGAGCTTGTCCTTAGTGGGCGAGATGAGCACTACTCCAGCCCCCGCACCCTGGTGCGCGAAGGCGCCATCGAAATACATGACCCAGCTGTCTGGGGCCTCGCTTCCTGGGGAGGTGGACCGGTCTTCTCCTTCCTCAAGCGTCGGGGAATCCGTCCATTATGCCACAAAGTCAGCGAGCACGGCCCCCTTGATGACGCTGGTAGTGCTGAACTCCAACTGGAATGCTTGCAACTCGATGTTCCACTCAGCGACCCTTCCGGCTGAGTTAGGGCTCCTGAGTACCCTCTCCAATGGGTAGGCTGAGACGACCTTGATGGGGTGGCCCTGGAAGTAGTGTCCCAGCTTGCGTGAGGCCACCAGGAGTGCGAGCAGAAGTTTCTGGGGCATGGGGTAGCGTGCCCTCGCGTCCCGCAGTACGGTGCTGACGAAGTACACCGGGTGCTCGACGAGGGATGGCACACTGTCGAGGCTCGGGTCCTGCGGAGATCGGGGTATATCCTGAGGTGGAGGGATTCCTGAGACCTGCCTGTCCTCAGGAGCTTCTGCGATGTTGCCCTGCTGAGCTTGGTCTTTCACCGCTGATGCCTTTGTTGCGCCTTCCTGGCCCTGCGCCATTTCAGCTCCGGCGCGACGCAGCGCGCCCTTGGCTTGGCGTTCCTCCCGGACCGCCACCAGCGCCGCGCTGGTGGAGTACGGGGTGGCGGTGATGTCTACTACACAACCTTCTCATTGTAGACGTTGTTGGGCCTCCAAGTGCAGAGGTTTGTAGGACAGTAGCAAATTTCCCTCAAGTGGATGACCTAAGGTTTATCAATCCGTGGGAGGCGAGGGATGAAGATGGTCTCTCTCGAGCAACCCTGCAACCAAATAACAAAGAGTCTCTTGTGTCCCCAACACACCCAATACAATGGTAAATTGTATAGGTGCACTAGTTCGGCGAAGAGATGGTGATACAAGTGCAATATGGATGGTAGATATAGGTTTTTGTAATCTGAAAATATAAAAACAGCAAGGTAACTAATGATAAAAGTGAGCGTAAATGGTATTACAATGCTAGGAAACAAGGCAACAAAGAGTCACTCCAAAGTCACTAATAGCGGAGAACAAACGAAGAGATTATGGTAGGGTACGAAACCACCTCAAAGTTATTCTTTCCAATCAATCCGTTGGGCTATTCCTATAAGTGTCACAAACAGCCCTAGAGTTCGTACTAGAATAACACTGTAAGACACAAATCAACCAAAACCCTAATGTCACCTAGATACTCCAATGTCACCTCAAGTATCCATCGGCATGATTATACGATATGCATCACACAATCTCAGATTCATCTATTCCTCTTCAACCAACACATAGAACCTCAAAGAGTGCCCCAAAGTTTCTACCAGAGAATCAAGACGAAAACGTGTGCCAACCCCTATGCATAGGTTCATGGGCGGAACCCACAAGTTGATCACCAAAACATACATCAAGTAATCACGTGATATCCCATTGTCACCACAGATACGCACGGCAAGACGTACATCAAGTGTTCTCAAATCATTAAAGACTCAATCCGATAAGATTACTTCAAAGGGAAAACTCAATCCATTACAAGAGAGTAGAGGGGGAGAAGAAACATAAGATCCAACTATACTATCGAAGCTCGCGATACATCAAGATCGTGCCAAATCAAGAACACGAGAGAGAGAGAGAGATCAAACACATAGCTACTGGTACATAGCCTCAGCCCCGAGGGTGAACTACTCCCTCCTCGTCATGGAGAGCGCCGGGATGATGAAGATGGCCATAGGTGAGGGTTCCCCCCTCCGGCAGGGTGCCGGAACAGGGTCCCGATTGACTTTTGGTGGCTACAGAGGCTTGCGGCGGCGGAACTCCTGATCTATTCTCCATTCTGGAAGTTTTAGGGTACGTGGAGTTATATAGGTGAAAGAAGCATGTCAGGGGAGCCACAAGGGTCCCACGAGGTAGGGGGTGCGCCCTAGGGGGGTGGGCGCGCCCCCCACCCTCGTGGCTTCCTCGTTCCTTCCTTGACGTGGGGTCCAAGTCCATCCGGTAGCTTTCCTTCCAAAAATAACTTCTCCAGTTGATTTCGTTCCGTTTTGACTCTGTTTGATATTCCTTTTCTTGAAATCTTTGAAATAGGCAAAAACAGCAAATCTGGGCTAGGCCTCCGGTTAATAGGTTAGTCCCAAAAGTAATATAAAAGTGGAAAATAAAGCCAAATATTGCCCAAAACAGTAGATAATATAGCATGGAGCAATCAAAAATTATATATACGTTGGAGACGTATCAAGCATCCCCAAGCTTATTCATGTTCGTCCTCGAGTTGGTAAATGATAAAAAGAGAATTTTTGATGCGGAGTGCTACTTGGCATAATTTCAATGTAACTCTTCTTAATTGTGGTATGAATATTCAGATCCGAAAGATTCAAGACAAAAGTTCATATTGACATAAAAATAATAATAATTCAAGCATACTAACTAAGCAATTATGTCTTCTCAAATAACATGGCCAAAGAAAGTTCATCCCTACAAAATCATATAGTTTAGTCATGCTCCATTTTCGTCACACAAGAATGCTCTCATCATGCACAACCCGATGACAAGCCAAGCAATTGTTTCATACTTTAGTAATCTCAAACCTATAAACTTTCACGCAATATATGAGCGCGAGCCATGGACATAGCACTATGGGTGGAATAGAATATGATGATGGGGGTTATGTGGAGAGTACAAAAAAGGAGAAGGTCTTACATCAACGAGGCTAATCAACGGGCTATGGAGATGCCCATCAATTGATGTTAATGCAAGGAGTAGGGATTGCCATGCAACGGATGCACTAGAGCTATAAATTTATGAAAGCTCAACAAAAGAAACTAAGTGGGTGTGCATCCAACTTGCTTGCTCACGAAGACCTAGGGAATTTGAGGAAGCCCATCGTGTGAATATACAAGCCATGTTCTATAATGAAAAATTCCCACTAGTATATGAAAGTGACAACATATGAAACTCTCTATATGAAAAACATGGTGCTACTTTGAAGCACAATATATGAGACTCGCTATATGAAGAACATGGTGCTACTTTGAAGCACAAGTATGGAAAAAGAGATAGTAACATTGCCCCCTTTTATTTCTCTTTTTTTGGGCCTTCTTTTTTTCTTTTGGCCTTTCTTTTTTTTTTGGGACAATGCTCTATTAAATGATGATCATCACACTAATATTTATTTACAACTCGATACTAGAACAAGGTATGACTCTATATGAATGCCTCCGGCGGTGTACCGGGATATGCAATGAATCAAGAGTGACATGTATGAAAGAATTATGAACGGTGGCTTTGCCACAAATACTATGCCAACTACATGATCAGGCTAAGCAATATGACAATGATAAATGTGTCATGAAGAATGGTATGGTGGAAAGTTGCATGGCAATATATCTCAGAATGGCTATGGAAATGCCATAATAGGTAGGTATGGTGGCTGTTTTGAGGAACATATAATGAGGTTTATGTGTGAAAGAGCGTATCATATCACGGGGTTTGGATGCACCGGCGAAGTTTGCACTAACTCTCGAGGTGACAAAGGGCAATGTACGGTACCGAAGAGGCTGGCAATGATGGAAAGGTGAGAGTGCGTATAATCCATGCACTCAACATTAGTCATAAAGAACTCACATACTTATTGCAAAAATCTACAAGCCATAAAAAACCAAAGCACTACGCGCATGCTCCTAGGGGGATAGATTGGTAGGAAAAGACCATTGCTCGTCCCCGACCGCCACTCATAAGGAGGACAATCAAATAACACCTCATGTTTCAAATTTGTTACATAACATTTACCATACGTGCATGCTACGGGACTTGCAAACTTCAACACAAGCATTTCTCAAATTCACAACTACTCAACTAGCACAACTTTAATATCACTACCTCCATATCTCAAAACAATCATCAAGCATCAAACTTCTCTTAGTATTCAACACACTCATAAGAATTCTTACAAATATTGTATGCCTAGCATATTAAGATTATTTAAGAGAATTACCATGCTATTTAAGACTCTCAAAATAATCTAAGTGAAGCATGAGAGACCAATAGTTTCTATAAAACAAATCCACCACCGTGCTCTAAAAGATAAAAGTGAAGCACTAGAGCAAATGACAATCTACTCCAAAAGATATAAGTGAAGATCAATGAGTAGTCGAATAATTATGCAAATATGTGAAGACTATCTAACATTTAAGAATTTCAGATCTTGGTATTTTATTCAAACAGCAAGAAAAACTAAAGAAAATAAAATGACGCTCTAAGCAAAACACATATCATGTGGTGAATAAAAATATAGGCCCAAGTAAAGTTACCGATGAACGAAGACGAAAAAGGGGATGCCATCCGGGGCATCCCCAAGCTTAGATGCTTGGTTATCCTTGAATATTACCTTGGGGTGCCTTGGGCATCCACAAGATTAGGCTCTTGCCACTCCTTATTCCATAGTCCATCAAATCTTTACCCAAAATTTGAAAACTTCACAACACAAAACTTAACAGAAAATCTCGTGAGCTCCGTTAGCGAAAGAAAACAAAACACCACTTCAAGGTACTGTAATGAACTCATTCTTTACTTATATTGGTGTTAATCCTACTGTATTCCAACTTCTCTATGGTTTATAAACTATTTTACTAGCCATAGATTCATCAAAATAAGCAAGCAACACAATGAAAACAGAATCTGTCAAAAACAGAACAGTCTGTAGTAATCTGTATCAAACGTATACTTATGAACTCCAAAAATTCTAAAATAAATTGGTGGACCTGAGGAATTTGTCTAGTAATCATCTGCAAAAAGAATCAACTAAATAGGACTCTCCAGTAAAACGATGAAGCTAATCTCGTGAGCGCTAAAGTTTCTGTTTTTTACAGCATGATCATAAAGACTTCACCCAAGTCTTCCCAAAGGTTCTACTTGGCACAAACACTAATTAAAACACAAAAACACATCTAAACAGAATCTAGATGGATTTTTTATTCCTAAACAGAAGCAAAAAGCAAGAAACAAAAATAAAATTGGGTTGCCTCCCAACAAGCGCTATCGTTTAACACCCCTAGCTAGGCATGATGATTTCAATGATGCTCACATAAAAGATAAGAATCGAAACATAAAGAGAGCATCATGAAGAATATGACTAGAAAATTTAAGTCTAACCCACTTCCTATGCATAGGGATTTTGTGAGAAAACAACTTATGGGAACAATAATCAACTAGCATAGGAAGGCAAAACAAGCATAACTTCAAAACTTTGAGCACATAGAGAGGAAACTTGATATAATCGGATTGCAATGCTAGGAAACAAGGCCTAGGGTTCATAATTTCACAAGTGCAAGTTCTCTAAACAATAATAACATAATCAGATCATATAACTATCCCTCAACATGCAACAAAGAGTCACTCCAAAGTCACTAATAGCGGAGAACAAACGAAGAGATTATGGTAGGCACTGAAACCACCTCAAAGTTATTCTTTCCAATCAATCCGTTGGGCTATTCCTATAAGTGTCAGAAACAACCCTAGAGTTTGTACTAGGATAACACCTTAAGACACAAATCAACCAAAACCCTAATATCACCTAGATACTCCAATATCACCTTAAGTATCCGTGGGCATGATTATACGATATGCATCACATAATATCAGATTCATCTATTCAACCAAGACATAGAACCTCAAAGAGTGCCCCAAAGTTTCTACCGGAGAATCAAAACGAAAATGTGTGCCAACCCCTATGCATAGGTTCATGGGCGGAACCCGCAAGTTGATCACCAAAACATACATCAAGTGAATCACGTGATATCCCATTGTCACCACAGATACGCATGGCAACACATACATCAAGTGTTCTCAAATCATTAAAGACTCAATCCGATAAGATTACTTCAAAGGGAAAACTCAATCCATTGCAAGAGAGTATAGGGGGAGAAGAAACATAAGATCCAACTATAATAGCAAAGCTCGCGATACATCAAGATCGTGCCAAATCAAGAACACCAGCGAGAGGGGATCAAACACATAGCTACTGGTAAATACCCTCAGCCCCAAGGGTGAACTACTCCCTCCTCGTCATGGAGAGCGCCAGGATGATGAAGATGGCCACAGGTGAGGGTTCCCCCTCCAGGTGAGTCTTAACAGGGTCCCAGTTGACTTTTGGTGGCTACAGAGGCTTGCGGCGGCGGAACTCCCGATCTATTCTCCGTTCTGGAAGTTTTAGGTGCATTGGAGTTATATAGGCGGAAGAAGCACGCGTCGGGGAGCCACGAGGGCCCCACGAGGCAGGGGGCGCGCCCCCCACCCTCGTGGCTTCCTTGTTCCTTCCTTGACGTGGGGTCCAAGTCCATCCGGTAGCTTTCCTTCCAAAAATAACTTCTCCAGTTGATTTCGTTCCGTTTTGACTCCGTTTGATATTATTTTTCTTCGAAATACTGAAATAGGCAAAAAAACAGCAAATCTGGGCTGGGCATCCAGTTAATAGGTTAGTCCCAAAAGTAATATAAAAGTGGAAAATAAAGCCCAATATTGCCCAAAACAGTAGATAATATAGCATGGAGCAATCAAAAATTATAGATACGTTGGAGACGTATCAGGCGGCAAGGTAGAGTACAAGAGGCTCGAGAGGCCGTGGTGCCACCATCACCGGGGGACTGGTGAGGTATCTCTTGAGGTCTTGGAAGGCCTGGTCGGCCTCCGGGGTCCGCTCGAACGGGACCTTCTGCATCTCTTTGAGGGTCTGTGGCGGGCTCATGTCCTCGATGGCCTTGATCTTCTCTGGGTTCGCCTCGATCCCTCTGTGGGATACGAGGAAACCCAGCAGCTTGTCGGAGGGGACGCCGAAGACGCACTTCTCCGGGTTAAGCCTCAAGTTCACTTGGCGCAGGCTCTCGAAGGTCTCCTCCAAGTCTTGAATCAATGTCCTCGCCTCGCGAGACTTTACCACTATGTCATCGACGTAGGCCTCTATGTTTCTCCCGAGCTGCCGCCCCAGGGCGATGTGCATCAACCGCTGAAAGGTCACGCCCGTGTTGCGCAGCCCGAAGGGCATGTAGGTGTAGCAGTACACCCCACATGGTGTCAGGAAGGCTGTTTTCTCCACATCCTCCACCGCCATCTTGATCTGATGATACCCTGAGAACGCGTCCAGGAAGCATAGCAGGTCACACTCGGCAGTGGAGTCGACAATCTGGTCGATGCGCGGGAGTGGGAATGGATCTTGGGGGCAGGCTTTGTTGAGGTTGGTGAAGTCGACGCACATCCGTTCCTTCCCGCCTTTCTTTGGCACTACGACGGGGTTCGCCAGCCATTCGGGATATCGAACTTCTCGGATGGCACCCGCCGCCTCCAGCTTGCGAGTCTCTTGGACGATGAAGGCTTGCTTCTCAGTGTACTGCCGTCTTGCTCGCTGCTTCACGGGGCGTATATTGGTGCACACCCTTAGATGATGCTGGATCACCCCCCCTCGGGACCCCTACCAGCTGATTAGGTTCCCATGCGAATATCTCCTTGTTCGCGCGCAAGAACCTCACCAAGGCTTCTTATTGTCCCAGATCGAGGCCGGCTCCTATGGTAAAGGTGGCTCCTGAAGACCCGTCCTCGTTGACCGGCACCTTCTTGGTTTCCGCCTTGTCTTGGGTGAACAGTTGCTTCTTCTTGGTAGGCGCGGCCTCCTTGGCCTCGGGGATATCAGCGCCAGCGAGCTGTGCTGCTGCCGCGGTCTTGAAGGCGAGCCTGAGCGCCATCACGGCCTCCTTAGTGTCCCCCTTGATGGTGAGGACGCCCTTGCTTCCTGGCATCTTCATGAGGTTGTAGGCCGGGTGAGTCGCCGCCATGAACTGAGCGAGAGCTGGGTACCCGAGGATGGCATTGCACGGGGGACCGATGCGGACGATGTCGAAGTCCACTAGCTCGGTGTGGTAGTTTTCGCGTGTGCCGAAGGTGACAGGGAGGCGGATCTGCCCCAGAGAGTGAGCAGCTCCACCACCCACTCCCGAGAAGGGCTTGCTGAGGACGAGCCGCTCAAGCCGCACATGAAGAAGGCCGAAGGCTTCTACGGAGAGCAAGTTGAGGCCAGCACCGCCGTCAATGAGGGTCTTGGTAACGGCCACATTACAGATGGTGGGCGTGCAGAGCATCGAGAGCATTCCGGAGCCAGCGGTGGAGCCGGGGTGGTCTTCTAACCCGAAGGTGAGGTCGGCCTCTGGCGCGGCCCAACCCGGTGGAGCCCCCGGGCGCTTGGATGTGGCGCCGATCTGACGGAGGAACGGCTTGATGTGGTAGTCCGGAGGTGGTGCTTGAGAGCCGCCCAGCAGGGCCGCGACTGTGTGGTGCGCCGGCACCGCGTAGCGAGCGGTGAAGAGGTCGCGGAGTTCCCCCCAGGAGGCCACCGTGGATCCCGGGAGGTTGAGCAGCCAGGCGCGCGGCTCGCCGGCGAGGGCCATGGGGAACCAGTTGGCCATGATCTTGTCGTCGCCTCCGGCTTCGAGGACAGCCTCCTCGTACGCCAGCAGGAACGGCGTCGGGTCTGCCGCGCCGTCGTAACGCGGCGGCATCTCTGGCTTGAACTTGGTCGGCCACCGCACTCGCCGTAGGGCGGGGGCTAGGGCTCGGTACCCAGACGCCCCGCTGTTGGTGTCGGCCGCAGAGGTGGATGGTGGGGCACCTGCCATGGGGGCGAAGTGTGGCGGTGCAGGGCGCAGTTTGGTGGAGAGGAGCTCCGGCGCACCCCTACCTGGCGCGCCAAATGTTGGATGTGGGGTTCTGGCAAACCCTTAAGGTTCGAACACTGGGGTGCTCGTGGAGTCTTTCCCTCCTACCGATCCACGCCCTAGCTCGCTAAGATCTCGCAGACGAACTCGACGAACTCGCAACACATAGAGACACGAGATTTATACTGGTTCGGGCCACCGTTGTGGTGTAATACCCTACTCCAGTGTGGTGGTGGTGGTGGATTGCCTCTTGGGCTGATGATGAACAGTACAGAGGGAAGAACAGCCTCCTGAGTTTGAGGTGTTCTTGTGATCTTGTGCGTCGAGGATGGAGTGGATCCAGTCCAAGATGAGATCATCCCTCTACTACTACGGTGGCTAGACCTATTTATAGGGGCCCTGGTCCTCTTCCCAAATATTGAGCGGGAAGGGAGCCAACAACGGCGGGCAAATTTGAAGGGGGACAGCTAGTACAAGCTATCCTGACAAAAGCGATCTTCGCCTGCGAAAAGCTCTGGTGGTGAAGCCGTCTTGGGCTCCACGATTACCTCCGTCTTGCCGTCCTCCTAGTCTTGGTCTCGTTGCACCAACATAGGAACCTTTGCCTGATGCCTCGGTACTCCTCGCCTGCGCCTGCTTCCTTAGCACCAAAGAGGAAACAAGGACGATGCGCGCGCTGGCGCCCGCCTGGTGCCGATCGTCATGGCTCACGTCACGAGAGCCTCGTGAGGTTTGCCCCGCCTTGATATCTCTGCTCCTCATGAGCTTGCCTGACTAGGCCATTCCTGAGGAGGTCATGTGCCATCCGCCTCGCGGGGCTTGGCCCCTCGCGAGGGTCTTGGATGCCTTGTTTGATGAAGATGGGCCGTACGGCCTGCTGGCTTAGCCACGCCGTGGGTCGCAGGCAGGCAAGTCTGGGGACCCCCGTTCCCAGAACGCCGATAGTGTCCTTGTCAGTAGAGTCGGTTTCCACGCCGGCGTCTTCGCCGGGGTACTTCCTCCCCTCTTCAGCCCGAGCGCATCTATCGGCCAGAACATAAAGTTTGGCCATATACTTGACCTTGTTCATCGCCAGCTCTTCACGCATCTTCCGGTTACGCACATTCTGATGGAATGCGCTGATCACGGCAGCGGGATGAACATCTGGGATGTTGTATTGCACTCGGCTGAACCTCTGTATGTAGTTGTGCATGTTTTCACCTTCCTTCTGGGGAATGATATGCAAATCACTCGCCTGGCCATGAGCTTGGTGGCCTCCAGTGAAGGCACCAACGAACTCATGACATAGGTCCGACCAAGAAGAAATGGAATCCGCCAGCAAGTGCATCAACCAAGACATGACACTAGGTTTCAGGGCCAACATTAAGTAATTGGCAAGCACCTTGCCGTCACGATCTCCAGCGGCTTGCATCGTGATGGTGTAGATGATGAGGAAATCTGACGGATGGGTCTTGCCGTTGTACTTCTCGCCGACGTCGGGCTTGAACGTGCGGTGGGTCAGCCACTGGAACTGCCGCAGCTCACGGGTAATGTTGGAAATATGCCCTAGAGGCAATAATAAATTAGTTATTATTATATTTCCTTGTTCATGATAATCGTCTATTATCCATGCTATAATTGTATTGATAGGAAACTCAGATACATGTGTGGATACATAGACAACACCATGTCCCTAGTAAGCCTCTAATTGACTAGCTCGTTGATCAATAGATGGTTACAGTTTCCTGACCATGGACATTGGATGTCATTGATAACGGGATCACATCATTAGTAGAATGATGTGATGGACAAGACCCAATCCTAAGCCTAGCACAAAGATCGTAGTTCAGGTATGCTAAAGCTTTTCTATTGTCAAGTATCATTTCCTTAGACCATGAGATTGTGCAAGTCACGGATACCGTAGGAATGCTTTGGGTGTACCAAACGTCACAACGTAACTGGGTGGCTATAAAGGTGCATTACAGGTATCTCCGAAAGTGTCTGTTGGATTGGCACGAATCGAGACTGGGATTTGTCACTCCGTGTAAACGGAGAGGTATCTCTGGGCCCACTCGGTAGGACATCATCATAATGTGCACAATGTGACCAAGGGGTTGATCACGGGATGATGTGTTACGGAACGAGTAAAGAGACTTGCCGGTAACGAGATTGAACAAGGTATCGGTATACCGACGATCGAATCTCGGGCAAGTACAATACCGCTAGACAAAGGGAATTGTATACGGGATCGATTGAGTCCTTGACATCGTGGTTCATCCGATGAGATCATCGTGGAACATGTGGGAGCCAACATGGGTATCCAGATCCCGCTGTTGGTTATTGACCGGAGAACGTCTCGGTCATATGCGCATGGTTCCCGAACCCGTAGGGTCTACACTTAAGGTTCGATGACGCTAGGGTTATAAAGGAAGTTTGTATGTGGTTACCGAATGTTGTTCGAGTCCCGGATGAGATCCCGGACGTCACGAGGAGTTCGGAATGGTCCGGAGGTAAAGATTTATATATGGGAAGTCCTATTTTGGTCGCCGGAAAAGTTTAGCACTTTATCGGTATTATGCAGGAGTGCCGAACGGGGTCCGGGGGGTCCTCCTGGGGTCCACCTGCCCCGGGGGGGGGGCCACATGGGCTGTAGGGGGTGCGCCTTGGCCTATATGGGCCAAGGGCACCAGCCCCAAGAGGCCCATGCGCCAAGGAAACTTGGGAGGGAAGAGTCCTCAAGGGGAAGGCACCTCAGGGGTGCCTTGGGGAGGATGGACTCCTCCCCTCTTGGCCGCACCCCTTCCTTGGAGGAAGGGGCAAGGCTGCCTCCCCTCTCCCTTGCCCCTATATATAGTGGAGGGAGGAGGGCATCCACACATGAGCCCTGGCGCCTCCCTCCCTCCCGTGACACCTCCTCCTCTCCCGTAGGTGCTTGGCGAAGCCTGCGGGATTGCCACGCTCCTCCACCACCACCACGCCGTTGTGCTGCTGTTGGATGGAGTCTTCCTCAACCTCTCCCTCTCTCCTTGCTGGATCAAGGCATGGGAGACGCCACCGGGCTGTACGTGTGTTGAACGCGGAGGTGCCGTCCGTTCGGCACTAGGATCTCCGGTGATTTGGATCACAGCAATCACGACTCCTTCAACCCCGTTCACTTGAACGCTTCCGCTTAACGATCTACAAGGGTATGTAGATGCACTCTCCTTCTCTCGTTGCTAGTTTCTCCATAGATAGATCTTGGTGACACGTAGGAAAATTTTGAATTTATGCTACGTTCCCCAGCAGTGGCATCATGAGCTAGGTCTATTGCGTAGATTCTTTGCACGAGTAGAACACAAAGTAGTTGTGGGCGTTGATGATGTTCAATATGCTTACCGTTACTAGTCCAATCTTGTTTCGACGGTATTGTGGGATGAAGCGGCCGGACCGACCTTACACGTAATCTCACGTGAGACAGGTTCCACCGGTGACATGCACTTGGTGCATAAGGTGGCTAGCGGGTGCCGATCTCTCCCACTTTAGTCGGAACGGATTCGATGAAAAGGGTCCTTATGAAGGGTAAATAGCAATTGGCATATCACGTTGTGGTTTTGCGAGGTAAGAAACATTCTTGCTAGAAACCCATAGCAGCCACGTAAAACATGCAAACAACAATTAGAGGACGTCTAACTTGTTTTTGCGAGGTATGCTTTGTGATGTGATATGGCCAAGAAGAATGTGATGTATGATATGTGATGTATGAGATTGATCATGTTCTTGTAATAGGATTCACGACTTGCATGTCGATGAGTATGACAACCGGCAGGAGCCATAGGAGTTGTCTTTATTTATTGTATGACCTGCGTGTCATTGAACAACGCCATGTAATTACTTTACTTTGTTGCTAACCGGTAGCCATAGTAGTAGAAGTAATAAGTTGGCGAGACAACTTCATGGAGACACGATGATGGAGATCATGATGATGGAGATCATGGTGTCATGCGGTGACAATAATGATCATGGAGCCCGAAGATGGAGATCAAAAGGAGCAATATGATATTGGCCATATCATGTCACTACTATATAATTGCATGTGATGTTTATTATGTTTATGCATCTTGTTTACTTAGAGCAGCGGTAGTAAATAAGATGATCCCTTACCTAAATTTCAAGAAGTGTTCTCCTCGATCGTGCACCGTTACTTTCTGTTCGCTTCTAAGCACCACGTGATGATCGGGTGTGATGGATTCTTACGTTCACATACAACGGGTGTAAGACAGATTTACACAGCAAAAACACTTGGGGTTAACTTGACGAGCCTAGCATGTACAGACATGGCCTCGGGAACACAGAGACCGAAAGGTCGAGCATGAGTTGTATGGTAGATACGATCAACATGAAGATGTTCACCGATGATGACTAGTCCGTCTCACGTGATGATCGGACACGGCTTAGTTGACTTCGGATCATGTAATCACTTAGATGACCAGAGGGATGTCTATCTGAGTGGGAGTTCATAAGATGAACTTAATTATCTTGAACATAGTCAAAAGACCTTTTGCAAATTATGTAAATGGCTTCGTGCTTTAGTTCCTTGTTTAGATATGTTCCTAGAGAAAATATAGTTGAAAGTTGACAAGATGGCGATTATGCGGACAATAAATAGCTTATGTCCTTAATGCACCGCTTCGGTGTCTTTGAACCCCAAACGTCGTCTGTGGATGTTGCGAACATCGGACATACACGCTTTTGATAACTACATGATAGTTCAGTTAAGCGGTTTAGAGTTGAGGCACCAAAGGCGTTTTCAAAGCGTCGCGGAACATATGAGATGTTTCGAGGGCTGAAATTGGGATTTCAAGCTCGTGCCCACGTCGAAAAGGTATAAGACCTCGGCGATCTTCTTAGCCTGCAAACTAAGGGAGAAAAGCTCAATCGTTGAGCTTGTGCTCAGATTGTCTGAGCACAACAATCACTTGAATCGAGTGGGAGTTGATCATCCAGATGAGATAGTGATGTTTCTCCAAAAGTCATTACCACCAAGCTGCTAGAAGCTTCGTGATGAACTATAACATATCAGGGATAGATATGATGATCCTTGAGCCATTCGCAATGTTCGACACATGAATGTAGAAATCAAGAAGGAGCATCAATTGTTGATGGTTGGTGAAACCACTAGTTTCAAGAAGGGCAAGGGCAAGAAGGGACACTTCATGAAACGGCAAATCGATTCTTGCTGCTCCGATTGAAGAAACCCAAGGTTAAACCCAAACCCGAGACTAAGTGCTTACGTAATAAGGGAACAGCCTTTGGGCGGAACCACCCTAGATACTTGGTAGATGAGAAGGCTGGCAAGGTCGATAGAAGTATATTTGATATACATTAAGTTATCATGTATTTTACTAGTACTCCTAGTAGCACCGTGGTATTAGATACCGGTTCGGTTGCTAAGTGTTAGTAACTTCGAAATAAAAGCTACGGCATAAGCGGAGACTAGCTAAAGGAGAGCTGACGATATGTGTTGGAAGTGTTTCCAATTTTGATGTGATCAAACATCATACGCTCCCTCTACCATCAAGATTAGTATTAAACCAGAATAATTATCATTTGGTGTTTACGTTGAGCATAGACATGATTGGATTATGTCTATACTTGTCTGATTATTCATTTAAGGAGAATAATGGTTACTCTATTTATTTGAATAATACCTTCGATGGTCTTGCACCTAAATAAATGGTTTATTGAATCTCGATCGTAGTGATACACATTTTCATGCCAAAAGTATAAGATAGTAATGATAGTACCACTTACTTGTGGCACTGCCATGTAAAGTCATATTGGTATAAAACGCATGAAGAAGCTCCATGTTGATGGATCTTTGGACTCACTCGTTTTGAAAAGTTTGAGACATGCAAACCATGTCTATTGGTGTATACGCATGATGAAACTCCATGCAGATGGATCGTTTGGACTCACTTGATTTTGAATCACTTGAGATATGCAAAACATACCACATGGGCAAGATGACTAAAAAGCCTCGGTTTCAAAGAAGATGGAACAAGATAGCAACTTGTTGGAAGTAACACATTTTGATGTGTGCAGTCCAATGAGTCCGAGGCATGCTGATGAATATCGTTATGTTATGACTTCACAGATGATTCGAGTAGATGTTGAGTATATTTACTTGATGAAACACAAGTCTGAATTATTGAATGGTTCAAGTAATTTCAGAGTGAAGTTGAAGATCTTCGTGACAAGAGGATAAAATGTCTGTGATGTGATCATAGAGATGAATATCTGAGTTATGAGTTTTGGCACACAATTAAGACATTGTGCAAATTGTTTCACAACTAATACCGCCTGGAACACCATAGTGTGATGGTGTGTCCGAACATCATAGTTGCACCCTATTGGATATGGTGCGTACCATGATGTCTCTTATCGAATTACCACTATCGTTAATGGGTTAGGCATTAGAGACAACCGCACTCACTTTAATAAGGTACCACGTAATTCCGTTGAGATGACACCGTATGAACTATGGTTTAGAGAAACCTAAGCTGTCATTTCTTAAAGGTTTGGGGCCGCGATGCTTATGTGAAAAAGTTTCAGGTTGATAAGCTCGAACCCAAAAGCGGATAAAATGCATCTTCATAGGACACCCAAAAACAGTTGGGTATACCTCCTAATTCAGATCCGAAAGCAATAGGGATTGTTTCTTGAATCGGGTCCTTTCTCGAGAAAAAGTTCGTCTCGAAAAGTTGAGTGGGAGGATGGTGGAGACTTGATGAGGTTATTGAACCATCACTTCAACTAGTGTGTAGCGGGACACGGGAAGTTGTTCCCGTGGCACCTACACCAATTGAAGTAGAAGCTTATGATAATGATCATGAAGTTTTGGATCAAGTCACTAACGTACCTCGTGGGGTGACAAGGATGCGTACTACTTGAGTGGTACGCAATCACATCTTGAAGGTCATGTTGCTAGACAACAATGAACCTACGAGCTATGGAGAAGCAATGGTGGGCCCAAATTACGACAAGTTGTTAGAAGCCATGAAATCCGAGATAGGATCCATGTATCAGGACAAAGCATGGACTTTGGTGGACTTGCCCGATGAGCGGCAAGCCAATGAGATGAATGGATCTTTAAGAAGAAGACGGACGTGGACGGTAATGTCACCGTCTATGAAGCTCGACTTGTGGCGAAGAGTTTTTCACAAGTTCAAGGAGTTGACTACGATGAGTTTTTCTCATCCGTAGCGATGCTTAAGTCCGTCGGAATCATGTTAGCATAAGCTGCATTTATGAAATCTGGCGGATGGATGTCAAAATGAGTTTCCTTACCGGTTTTCGTAAGGAAAGGTTGTATGTGATACAATCGAGAAAGTTTTGTCGATCCTAAGGATGCTAAAAGGTATCTTTGGCTCGGCGATCCTTTCTAAGGACCGGAGTAAGCATCTCGGAGTTGGAATGTGCGCTTTGATGAGATGATCAAAGATTTTGGGTTTATACAAAGTTTATGAGAAACTTGTATTTCCAAAGAAGTGAGTAGGAGCACTATAGAATTTCCGATGAGTATATGTTGTTGACATATTGATCGGAAATGATGTAGAATTCTGGAAAGCATATAGGGTTATTTGAAAGATGTTTTTCAATAGAAAACCTGGATTAGGCTACTTGAACAATAAGCATCAAGATCTATAAGATAGATCAAAATGTTTAATAATACTTTCAAATGAGCATGTACCTTGACATGATCTTGAAGGTGTTCAAGATGGATCGGTCAAAGAAGGAGTTCTTAGCTGAATTGTAAGGTATGAAGTTAAGACTTAAAGCTCGACCACGGCGAGCAGAGAGAAAGGGCGAAGATCGTCCCTATGCCTTAGACATAGGCTCTACTGTATGCTATCTTGTGTACCGCATATGAAGTGTGCCTTGCCATGAGTCGATCAAGGGGTACAAGAATGATCCAGAATGGATCATTGGACAATGATCAAAATTGTCCTTGGAGTAAATAAGGACATGTTTCTCGATTATGGAGGTGATAAAGAGTTCGGCGTAAAGCGTTACGTCAATGCAAGCTTTAACACCTATCCGAGTGACTCTGAGTAGCAAACCGGATACGTATAGTGGAGCAACCGTTTGGAATAGATCCAAGTGGAGCGTGGAAGCAGCATTTACAATATGACATGGAGAATTGCAAAGCACACGGATCTGAAAGGTTCAGACCCGTTGACTAAAACCCGTTGACTAAAACCTCTCTCACAAGCAAAACATGATCAAACCTCAGAACTCATTGAGTCTAAATCACATGATGATGTGAACTAGTTTGAGACACTAGTAGACTCTTTGGATGTTGGTCACATGGCGATGTGACCTATCAGTGTTAATCACATGGCGATGTGAACTAGATTATTGACTCTAGTGCAAGTGGGAGACTGTTGGAAATATGCCCTAGAGGCAATAATAAATTAGTTATTATTATATTTCCTTGTTCATGATAATCGTCTATTATCCATGCTATAATTGTATTGATAGGAAACTCAGATACATGTATGGATACATAGACAACACCATGTCCCTAGTAAGCCTCTAATTGACTAGCTCGTTGATCAATAGATGGTTACAGTTTCCTGACCATGGACATTGGATGTCATTGATAACGGGATCACATCATTAGTAGAATGATGTGATGGACAAGACCCAATCCTAAGCCTAGCACAAAGATGCGTAGTTCGTATGCTAAAGCTTTTCTAATGTCAAGTATCATTTCCTTAGACCATGAGATTGTGCAACTCCCGGATACCGTAGGAATGCTTTGGGTGTACCAAAGCGTCACAACGTAATCTGGGTGGCTATAAAGGTGCATTACGGTATCTCCGAAAGTATACATTGGGTTGGCACGAATCGAGGCGGGATTTGTCACTCCGATGTAAGCGGAGAGGTATCTCTGGCCCACTCGGTAGGACATCATCATAATGTGCACAATGTGACCAAGGGGTTGATCACGGGATGATGTGTTACGGAGCAGTAAAGAGACTTGCCGGCGAGATTGAACAAGGTATCGGTATACCGACGATCGAATCTCGGGCAAGTACAATACCGCTAGACAAAGGGAATTGTATACGGGATCGATTGAGTCCTTGACATCGTGGGTTCATCCGATGAGATCATCGTGGAACATGTGGGAGCCAACATGGGTATCCAGATCCCGCTGTTGGTTATTGACCGGAGAACGCCTCGGTCATGTCTCAAGATGGTTCCCAACCCGTAGGGTCTACACATAAGGTTCGATGGCGACGCTAGGGTTATAAAGGAAGTTTGTATGTGGTTACCGAATGTTGTTCGAGTCCGGATGAGATCCCGGACGTCACGAGGAGTTCCGGAATGGTCCGGAGGTAAAGATTTATATATGGGAAGTCCTATTTTGGTCGCCGGAAAAGTTTCAGACTTTATCGGTATTGTACCGGAGTGCCGAAGGGGTCCGGGGTCCACCGGGGTCCACCTGCCTGGGGCCACATGGGCTGTAGGGGTGCGCCTTGGCCTATATGGGCCAAGGGCACCAGCCCCAAGAGGCCCATGCGCCAAGGAAACTTGGGGAGGAAGAGTCCTCAAGGGGAAGGCACCTCAGGGTGCCTTGGGGAGGATGGACTCCTCCCCTCTTGGCCGCACTCCTTCCTTGGAGGAAGGGGCAAGGCTGCGCCTCCCCTCTCCCTTGCCCCTATATATAGTGGAGGGAGGAGGGCATCCACACATGAGCCTCGGCGCCCTCCTCCCTCTGTGACACCTCCTCCTCTCCCGTAGGTGCTTGGCGAAGCCTGCAGGATTGCCACGCCTCCACCACCACCACGCCCGTTGTGCTGCTGTTGGATGGAGTCTTCCTCAACCTCTCCCTCTCTCCTTGCTGGATCAAGGCATGGGAGACGTCACCGGGCTGTACGTGTGTTGAACGCGGAGGTGCCGTCCGCTCGGCACTAGGATCTCCGGTGATTTGGATCACGACGAGTACGACTCCTTCAACCCCGTTCACTTGAACGCTTCCGCTTAACGATCTACAAGGGTATGTAGATGCACTCTCCTTCCCTCGTTGCTAGTTTTTCCATAGATAGATCTTGGTGACACGTAGGAAAATTTTGAATTTATGCTACGTTCCCCAACAGGTAAAGGCTGGGCAGCCCACCTCGTACGGTAGGCCGCCGGAGCCTCCCCGTGCTGGGTGGTCCATAGCGGGCCCCGCCCGTCTATCTGACTAGTGGCGTGTATCGTGCCGGCGCTCGATGTTGGTTCGAGCGTCTTCATGGGCTCGCTCCCGAAGAACTTGCCGCTGGTCGCGGTGGGTCCGTGGGTCGGACGACGCTATGGAGATATTATCGCAAGCGTCATCACGATGGATCGACACCCGCGGCGGCTGGCATGGAGGAGGAGAGTGCACCGTGGCCGCAGCACCCCGGCCCCTTCACCGCTGGCGTGTGGTGGCTCGACAGAGCGTCGGCCTGAGGGCCCCGCTGGCCGTGGCTCGTCTTTGTTGGCGACGCCGACGAGGCTCTGGATGGTGGCTCTCCACTCGTCGAGCTTTTCTGCGGCGGGAGGGAAGTCGATGAGCAGCTGCGCGCGCGCCAATGCTTCCGCTGGCGTGGGTGGCGGTGAAAGTTGCGTGGACCATGGCGCGCTCCGATTTCTAACCACGTTAGAAGTAGCTCTATCACGGCCCGACGGTTGTGCGCCATTTTCGCCAGCACTTCGACGGGCATGCTGGCCTCCTTTGTCCCGCAAATGATGCATAGGACTCTTCCCACGGCGGCGTCTGGGGTCACCAGCGTGGTGACGCTGCTCGTCGCGCACACCCTGGGAAGAGCGCACCGTGGGCGCTGGTGTAGGCGTCTTGGAGGCTGCTGCGCCGCCCGTGGGTGGCACGGTGCCGCCCCTGGAGGGCCCCGCGCCGCCTGCGCGGGGCCTAGCTCCGTCCTGGGGTTCGGCGACGTGCGGCCCGTCGTCTTGCGCATGAACGACGCCGCTCACCAGGCTCTGACTACCAGAGCGATGTTGGTGCTCGCGGGCCGCGCCTCGAATTCTGTCCGCGACCGGTCCGCTGCTTGCCTGCACTGGTACGGGCCGTCCGGCTCCGGATGAACCGATCACCGTGATCGTCTTCTTCTTGGGAGCCATGGCGATGAAGAACTGCTAGGCTAACCTCTAGACTGGGTCAACACAACTGCGCCTCCCCCTACCTGGCGCGCCAAAGATGTCGGTGGAAACGACACCTATGGGATCACTGGGATCCCTTCTACGGTTGGCGGGCTCGGGGTTGTGGAAAGAGCGGGTCTGACAGGAAGCACACAGATCGTTTACCCAGGTTTGGGCCGCGAGGATGCGTAAAACCGTAGTCGTGCTTTGGTGGATGTATTGAGTGTTCTTGAACTAGCTACGGGGTGTGATTTGCCCAAAATATCCGAATCCCCCTCTTGGTCGCCTCAAGCCTCCTTTTATAGGAAAAAGGGGTTGCCACAGTGGCACACAGGAGGTGGAAAGGTCTACAGTGGATGAGTCTATCCTCTGGCCCCGTCGGACAAACGCATTTAATGCGTTGCTGACGTGCCCCTCTCGCTTTATCGGGGACGGCAAGGAAGCACGTCCCAGCTGTCGCCGCCTCGCCTGGCTGCGACACGTGTCCGAGCTGACGAGGCGTTGGGGCGCCACGTTGGCTGGCTGCTGGGCTGGCACGGTGGTGGAGCCTTCACGAAGACTTGCATGCCACCACGCAGGTGCTTGCTGAGTCAGTCGTGGAGGCCGCCCGTTGCTGTGGTGCACCGGTTGGTTGGTGGCAGCTGCATGGGGACGGCGGTGGAGCCTTGGCAGACGCGGGCCTGGGCGATGGAGCCTTGGCAGACGTAGGCCTGGGCGGTGGAGCCTTGGCAGACGCTGGCAGCTGTAAGCGTCTTCGGCAAGGGCCTTGTCGGGGCCCCGGCAAGGGTCTTGCCGCAGCATTGCAGTCTTCCCCGGCAAGCGTCTCGCCGGGGGTCTCGTGGATTTCCTCGGCTAGGATCCCGCCGAGGACCGTCGTCTTCTGGTTCTCATTTGATCTCATGTGTTCATGATCTTGACGAAGATCTGCATGCCACCACAGAGGCGCCTCCCAAGCCTTGGTTCCAATGTAGTTGTTCGCGGTGTTTGGAACTCCTGGGCTCAAGGGTGGCTCGCCCTGCTGGTGTTGCGCAAGTTGCCCCGACAAGGCTCTTGCCGGGGCCGCGGAGGTCGCCCCCGCAAGGGTCTTGCCGGGGGAGTCCACCTTGCCCCTTTGCTCTTTGTGTCTTTGGTCTTGGCGTTGCCTTGTTTGTCTTGTGCTTCGGTTTCTCTCCTGCTTCCCTTCTCGGCCTTGTTAAGTGTGGCCGCGGGCGCGGCTCTGACTACCCGTGCACAAGTAAAGGGTTAAAAGGAGAGCCCCTACTTTTGTACACCGACATGTTCGCAAAAAAAATACTCATGACATGGCCCTTTTTTATTTTCCTGTTTCTATTTTTCCTTCTTCAAATTAATTCGGGATTTCCAAAAGTTGTCAGTTTTGGATTTTATTGGGGAAATCATAAAATGTTCATGAATTCATAAAATGTTTAGGAAATAATAAAATGTGCAGTATTTTAAAAAATTGTTCACATTGTTTTTGCGAAATCATAAAATTTTCATGAATTCAAAAAATGCCTGGAAAATTATAAAATGTCCAGTATTTTTAAAAAATGTTTGCATTTATAAAAAAATCAAGATTTTGAAAAAATGTTCGCAAAAAAAATACTCATGATGTTAGAAAAAATGATCATGTATTCAAATCTTATTCGCGAATTTGAAAAAACTTAAATTTTAGAAAATGTTCAAAAAAATCAAACAGATCTGCAAATAACGAACAAAACTTACCTGCTTATATAGAGGTTTTTTTTATATGTAGAGGTTGTTTTATGCTTTTATTTAGTACATGTGAGTCGCGTAAAAAAGGATTCCATATTCTGCACAGCGTTGAGCCCAAAAAAATTGACAAAAGTTCCTTCGGATTAGTTTTTGTAAGATGTATGAAAATGACTAAATATCTAATTTGCTTCCATACACATCTATGTTTGTTCTGGTACTATAGTTTTACTAGTCAGGGTAGACACCGTAACCCTCGATGAAGGTGAGACACACCATTCATTAGTCTAGCTCAGGTAGGGTCCATCAATAAAGTTTTCTCAGCTAGAAAATATTTTGTTGTTGTGCCTTAGGAAATCAAGTTGTGATGAGAAAATCACATTTTTAGCTTTTGAAATGACGTTTTAGAAGTTCCTTATCTCATCATGACATGATTCAGACGTAGTTTATGAAATCACATTTCAAAGGTCCCGATCTCATCCTGGCATATGTTTCAGACTTTTTTAATCTCTACCACATATGCATAATTTGATGGTTTTTCTCCCGGTGCAACGCACAGGCATATTTTCTAGTAGAACCAAAATATGATATATGAACAAACATAATTTAGACAATTTGAGGAGAAGGCTTTATTAGTTTCACAAACGTTCTCATACAAAGTGCTTAACATAAACTTTTCTGAGCACAGCCTCACTAATTACAGATATGAAAGGAAAGCTATTGTGAGGCCAGGCACATGGAATGTAAAAGCCAACGCTTCTCCTCCCACAGCTAAACTAGAGTCACTACGCCAGAGGAGGGAATGTGTAACCTGCAAGACCATTCAATTTGATCCAACATATGATCAGAATAGCACTAAAATCAAAATCCTGTGAATCCGAAGAATAACAAATATCAAAAATGCATGTATGCAATACCGATCATCATAATTCCCTTAATATATTTCACTTACTTCCGCACTTGTAGCCATGTGGGAACGGCTTCTTGCAGAAATTGGCAACGTAGGCAACCTTCTCCATACAATATATCTTCTCTTTCTCCTTGGTGACACCAGCGCAAAGGCATGGGATGTTTGCCTTCTGCCACACGGTGCAGCATGCGTCCGACGGATCTAGCTTCGGGTTTGCTGGCTATTGTTGATACTTAGCACACTCCTTGATCATGGCCCATCGGTCACCCTCACATTCGTCAGCCGACACATCTACCGCAATAGTGAGGATGATGAAACACAAGCACATTAGTTTTGCCATGGCTATGTCTTTTGTATCTGCTACACTAGAGCCTTCTCTACCCCTTTGATGTTATAATTGTTTGTGTGGCTTTTCTGTGAATGTGTGGGATACAGGACTTTGTTAGCTATGGCTTGGTTTATATAGCCTTGTTTGAGATGATGATATGGGCGCATGCATCAGTTGTATATCTTGAAGATATGGCACCATGTCAAACAATTAATATGTACATTAATTGCACTCTAGAGGCTGCATCATACATTAGTTCTATATCTTGAAGATACGATTTTGTATCAAACAATAAATATGCACATTAACTCTATATCTACAGGTTATACCTTGAAGATACGAAATAACATCAAACAATGAGTGTGTACAGTAACTTCACATCGACATATTTAAATACATTAGTTGTACTCCCTCTGTTCCGAATTACTTGTCGCAGAAATAGATGTATCTAGAACTAAAAAATGTCTAGATGCATCCATTTCTACGACAAGTAATTCCGAACGGAGGGAGTACTATATATGATATATCTCGAAGATATGGTACTGCATAAGAAATGAATATATGCTAGTTGCACATCTATGTGCTACAATATGACATTAATTATATATATCTTGAAGATATGAAGATATGGTACTGCATCGAAGAATGAACGTGTACATTAATTGCACATGTACATGCTACAACATTACACTAATTATATATATCTTGAAGGTATTGTACTACATCAAAAAAATGAATGTGTACATTAATTGCATATCTACATGCTACAACATTACATTAATTATATATATATTGAAGATATGCTACTGCATCAAAAAAATGAATGTGTACATTACTTGCATATCTACAGGGGACAACATTACATTAATTATTGGAAATGTTAGCTAGCGACCGTCAGCTATGAGAGTTTTCGCAGTGACCCTCGATTCGTTTGCACAAATCCTGACGCAGGATCCAAGCCATGTCGGGTTTTCAAACTGGTTCACTGCAAGAAACAATCCGACGAACTAATTTTCAAAACATAGAAGCCAGCCCACTGGCTAGCAACATGTCCCTCCACCGGGTACACTTGGGTTCAAATCCCACTCTACCAATTTTTTATTTATTTATTACAATATAGGAGACGATAGTGTTTCTATTAAGAGATGGCATTTTTTTATTATTATATTAAGAGATGGCATCTTTTACTATTTAAGAGATGTCATTTTTATATTAAGAGATGGAATTTTTATTATTCGGAGATGGCATTTTTTTATCAAGAGATGGCATTTTTTTGGTTTATTAAGATATGGCACTTTTTTCTTTTATGTTCATATGGCACTTTTTGTTTAGATGATGGTATTTTCAAATTTTTAGCATGGTATATTTTTACTTTTATAGTTCATACAACTATTTTTCAATCAGTCATCTTTATATTTATAAAATTAGAGAGATGTTTTTTTATAAAGTAGCATGACACTTTTTTCATAAGTTAGATCATATTTAGGGTCGTTTTTTATATACAGGCTACAACATTAACAACAAGTGGCTACAATATTGCATCACACTTTGTAAATATGCACCACCTATATATCACAGTATGTAAGACACTGGATACGTACATTAATGGACCATAGAAAAAATTAGATTGAACCCAGGGGCAAAGCCTTAGGGCACGACTCGTCTTTCCCACATAAAAGCTTAGGTATGTAATTGTTGGCTCATGTGAGATAGTTTTTTCATTTTGCCTCTGTGCTTATCAATTGGCCCTTCTTACTTTCATGTCTTTTACTGGTTAAGCCCACATATCTTTTTTTGCCGACGTTTCTATTTGTATATACTAAAATCCAAAAATATAGTTAAAACAAAAAACAAAAAATTCGGCCAGAAATTGATGCTTTTTCTACATGCATGCAAATTTTCATGAGCATTTTGGAGTATCGATTTTTGGAGCATCGATTTTCGGCAAGAAATTGATGTTTTTCCTTCATGCGTGCAAATTTTCTACATGTTTTCGTGCAAATATAGCACATGAGCATTTTGGGGCATCGATATTTTTGTCCACACCTCCACAAATGTGACTCCATTGCAAAAATTTGCATGCGTGTAGAAAAACATTAATATTTTGTTTAATTTTTGTTAATTTATTGTTCAACCTATTGGGCTATCCTTCTAAGCAAAATAAGATGCATAGAGGATAAACATCACATGCAATCAAAATATGTGACATGATGTGACCATCACCATCTTGTGCTTTTGATCTCCATCTTCAAAGCATCGGCATGATCTCCATCGTCATCGGCTTGACACCTTGATCTCCATCATTGCGTCAGGGTCGTCTCGCCAACTATTACTACTACAACTATTGCTAACGCATAGCGATAAAATAAATCAATTACATGGCGCTTAATGATTGACAAGCAAGTCTTACAATAATTAAAAGACAACCCTAAGGCTCCTGCCGATTGTCGATATTACAAAGCATGATCATGTCATACAACAACATATATCACATCACGTCCTGACCATATCACATCACAACATACCCTGCAAAAACAAGTTAGACGTCCTCTACTTTGTTGTTGCAAGTTTTACGTGGCTGCTACGGGCAACTAGCAAGAACCGTTCTTAGCTATGCAAAACTACAACGGTGATTATCAAGTTTGCTATTTTAACCTTCTTCAAGGACCGGTCTCATGTATGTGTTCATGTAAGGTTGGTCCGGAGCCGCTTCATCCCACAATGTCGCCGAATCAAAATAAGACATTGGTGGTAAGCAGTATGAACATCACCGCCCACAACTCATTTGTGTTCTACTCGTGCATATCATCTATGCATAGACCTGGCTCATGATTCCACTGTAGGGGAATGTTGCGTGGAAAACAAAAAATTTGTACGCACACGCAAGATCTATCCATGTAGATGCATAGCTACGAGAGGGGAAGATCATCTACGTACCCTTGTAGATCGCTAGGCGAAAGCGTTTATCACGCGGTTGATGTAGTCGTACTCTTCGCGATCCGATCATGATCCAACCGATCTAGTGCCGAACGGACGGCACCTTCAAGTTTAGCACACGTGTGGCTCGAGTCTCCTCCTTATTGATCCAGCAAGCGGGAAAGGAGAAGTAGATAGGATCACAACCAACACGATGGCGTGGTGGTGATAGTGGTGGTGGAGAACCGACATCGCTTCGCTAAGCGTCGCCGAGACGAGGCGGGGGAACTACTGAGTAACGGGAGAGTGAGGAGCGCCATGGGCTTGGTGTGTCCTCTTGGGGCGCCCCTCCCCTCTATATATAGGTGGAGGGGCGTGGGAAACAGCCCCTCCAAGCCCTAGGGCGCAGCTAAGGGGAGAGGACTTGGACTCCAAGTCCAATCCTATTCCTACTAGGACTCCTTCCTTTTTTTGCCTTCCCTAGCCACATGGGCTTATAAGGACTTGGTGCGCCTAGCCCAATAAGGCCAATGCGCCTCCCCGCAGCCCATTCTAGCCCTTGGGTCGTGGTGAACCCACTTGTGGACTTCCGGACCCCTCTGGAATCCTCCGGAACCTTCCGGAAGCTTCCCGGTACAATACCGAAAAAATGCATCTTTTTCCGGAACCCAAAATATGACTTCCCATATATAAATCTTTACCTCTAGACCATTCCGAGACTCCTCGTGACGTCCGGGATCTCATCCGGGACTTCGGACAACATTTGGTTACCACTCATCAAATATCCCAATACTACTCTAGCGTCAACGAACGTTAAGCGTGCGACCCTACAGGTTTGTGAATTATGTAGTCATGACCGAGACACCCCTCTGGTCAATAACCAATAACGGTACCTGGATGCCCATATTTATTCCTACATATTCCACAAAGATCTTTTATCGGCTGAACCTTTATGACAACATACGTAGTTCCTTTTGTCTGTCGGTATGTTACTTGTCCGGGATTCGATCGTCGATATCTCTATACCTAGTTCAATCTCGTTACCGTCAAGTCTCTTTACTCATTCCGCAATACATCATCTTGCAACTAACTCCTTAGTCACTTTGCTTGCAAGCTTCTTGTGAAGTGTATTACCGAGAGGGCCCAGAGATACCTCTCCGATACACGGAGTGACAAATCCCAATCTCGATTCACACCAACTCAACAGACACCTTCGGAGATACCTGTAGAGCATCTTTATGATCACCTAGTTACATTGTGATGTTTGATAGAACACAAGGTATTCCTCCGGTATCCGGGAGTTGCATGATCTCATGGTCGAAGGAACATGTATTTGACATTAAGAAAGCACTAGCAATAAACTGAACGATCATATGCTATGCTAATGGTTGGGTCTTGTCTATCACATCATTCTCCTAATGATGTGATCCCGTTATCAAATGACAACTCATGTCTATGGTTAGGAAACCTTAACCATCTTTGATCAAGGAGCTAGTCTAGTAAAGGCTCACTAGGGACACGGTACTTATTTATGTATCCACACATATATTTAAGTTTCCAGTCAATACATTTTTAGAATGAATAATAAACCTTTATTATGATTAAGGAAATATAATAATAAGCATATTTCCATCACCACCATCTCCGAGCCGTCGTGGATCTTGTGCTGATGGGGTTGGCCGCCTTCATGGCCCTGGCGAGCTTGCCAGCCGCTGCCGGAGACCAAATCCCCAATCTCTATGAGCTAGCTAGCCGTCCTAGACACCTCGCCATGCCCCCTAAGCGGCTGAGCCCCACAGCCACCTCGCCAGCCGCGGTTGGAGCCGAGCGCGCAGGCGAACGGGGACGAGGACATCGCGTACAGCGGAGGTGTTCCAGGGACAATGAGGAGTTCCAAGAAATGGAAGAAGCGGCAGCACTCCCCGACAACCTCCTTCATGGAATCCTCGAGCGCCTTGACCCGCGCAAGATGGCGACCCTTCCCGCACTGGCTTTTCCTCCTGCACCTTGACGTCGGCCACTTCCCTGGCGCTACACCGGTCGAGATCATGGGCACATTCACAGCCGCAACACATCCATGTATCCTCCTCCGGACGGGTACAAATCTGACTGCAAGATTGCTATCGAGGCCTCCCCAGCTTCTGCATGCTAGTCTTGAAGGGAAACAGTGATCCAGAGGCAATGACAGTTGATTCAAGCCGGCTCCTTGCCTTGGTGAAGCTGTGATGTGGGATGGCGCCATGGCAGTGGTACTCTAGCCCAATGCCATGATGCAAGAAGGACCGCTCAATATTTCCTCAGGTTTAATCTTCTTTCTAAATTCCATGGGTTCCCATTGGTTAGTATTTGGTTGTTAACAGATGGAATTACATGATGCTTAGAATCAATGGATTCATACCTTGCATGGTTAGAATCTGAATGTGCTTAGCCGGATAGATCATTTGTGTACATACTAGATTGGCCAGACCACACACGGGCATTTATATAGTCGTGAAGCATGTTGCTTTCTTCAAGTGATTGCGCTAAGAACAGGGAAATAATAATGTATACTGCTAAGTGATTCAGAGTTAAGTGACTAGTTCTTAAAGAGAGAGGAGGCCTGCTGGCCATATTCTGAGACTAATACAAGGTGGATGGGTGTAGTTAGGATTATAATGTTAATCTGTTGACACATCAAACAAAATAGATTATAATGTTAACCTGTTGCTACTGCCCTTTGTACAGAAGTGGAATATGTTAATCTGCTTCTGCTGCTACACAAAGAAAAGTGCAGTGGAGTAGCTATTGCTCCGCTCTAGAAACAGAGCACACAGCCAAACAGAAATGCAGTATATAGAGACAGACACTGAAATAAATGATGGTTAAGACAAAATACACGTACTGAATAAACTTACCATCTTACCACTGAAAGGATCTGGAATAGATCACTGAAACAAAGGGCTCCCTGCAGCCCATCTCCCAAATGCAACAGGCTATGCATGCACAAAGATTTGATGTGTGACTGAACTTTTTGTGTCGACTGAATTCTTTTGTGTTGTTATTACAATCATCAGTGGAGATTTAAAAAAAGACATTGTGGATTTGCAAGACTAAGTTCGAATTATCATATTTAATGGTTCATAATTTTTTATTCCAAAAGAAGATGTTACACAAAAATACATGATTGATTTCATAAATTTAGATTTCACCAAAGGTCATGCATGTCGCTGCTGCATGAATTCAATCGATATTCCTTTGTTTGCACTGATGTAAAATGAATGTAACTGATTTGCCCCCCTCGGATCTACCCCTGTTTCAGTTATTTTTTCTGAAAATTGGTGCTACTTCCGATTGCTCACTATTTCAGTTTGGATGATATGATACAAGCCCCTATTTCAGTTTATTTTTTCTGCAAAATTATTGTTACTAGCCAAGGATTGAACCAAGAAATTTCATGTTGCTGACTACATATACCTGAACATGGTGGCTTCAACTTGGTTACAGTAATCCTTGGGCATGATGCTGGAGTAATTCTTGAAGTTTCATATATTCTGCTCTTTCTTTACTTATCAATTAGCTTAATTGCATACATGTGAATAAATATGCTTCCTGCACCTAGCATAATAGGATTAGGAGGTGTATTCAGTGGAGTGGAATTAATTGGTTTTGACATCTCTGTAATATATCGTATCCATTGACTTGCAGCCGTCATCTCCGTCGACTTCGCCGCAAGGCCATCTGCGATCGCCTCCACCGACTTGGGAGGAAGACCATCAGCTATTGCCTAGACCTAATTTGCTGCATGTACTTTTGAAGCATCTGATGGGTCTCGTTTGTTTGTCAATTCGTCAGTTTACTGTAGCCAACATAGCTGTTGCCGACAGTAGACTACATTTGACTGACAAGCAACACATGCCCTCCCACATATATGGATTATGTTTGTACTTGACAACAGAAGACTAAATTCGTAGAAGAAGATGTATGTGATGAGTTCACTGGTTAATAAATACAGGATGCTTCAGTGACCCTATTGTATGAATATGTTTGTTTAAAAACAAGGTAGCGTGTGTGTTCATTCCTATATTTTCTGTTATGTATGTTGGTTAATTTTATTTACAGAAATTTACAAAAAGAGTTTACTGATGCTGCTCCTGGAGGTAATTAGCCAGTCACTGAATGCTTCCTCTGTTGATGTTGCTTCTTTAGGTAAAGACCTGGCCAAATGGGGATCTGCAATTTGGATTTGGGGATCCTCAATTTCTTTTTTGCAGTAACCTGAATTTTTTTAGCAAATCCTGGAAATATGCCCGTGCATTGCTACGGCTCTAGAATAAACCTATACATGGTCACAATACAGGATAGCAACATGTCTCCTTTTAATTTTGTTTCAAACCATTCGAAATATGTTAGATTTTACTTTAATATAGTTCGCTTATTCCACCATAAAGCATTCCTGTTGAAAAGGAGATAACGTCTGTCATTTACATTCCAATCTTTTTGCTTGCATCATTGTTAAGAATTGCGCACCAATCTGAGAAAACGTTTGTACCCAAAAAAACAGAGTCAATAAACTTTCTAGTATCTTCAGCCATACATCATTTACTCATATTTAAAATTTTGCAATATTTAATCCAAGAAAAAAATATGTGAATTACAGGACTAATTGTACTAATGTGACTTGAGATTTGGTTGGTTTCACACGCTCATACTTCTTTAGTTTTCTTGTAAAATAATACGAAATATGTATGTGGCAACTGTGTGGCAGGTTGCAAAACTACCAAACTGACTCCTCAGCCACGCGATCCCGATCGCTCGCACATCCTCCCTTTGCTCGCTCGCAAAACTGCATCTCCCGCACTTCTTTTTCCTGCTTCTGCTTCTTACTTCCTGCGCTGCCGCTCGCTGAGATCCCCCTCTCTACACGGCCCTGAGCCCCTGACCTAAACCACGTGGCTCGCCGGCAGTGTCTCCTTCCCCGAGCTCACTCATGGGGAGAGGGATGGGAAGTGGGCCTGACCCGTGGGGGTGGAGGCGGCATGCAGTGGTTGCCGGAGGTTGCTGAGCCAGCGACGTGGTTGTGGGGCACAACAGGGCGGATGCATCTCAGCAAATGAATTACGCTCTGATGGATCGACGAATTTTCTCGCGTTCCTTTGATCGCCTGTCATCCAAGCCTTGCAGAAATCGATGACATATATCTCTATCTCTACCTAATTTTTTTAAGAATTAATAATAATAATAATAAAGCAAATAAGGTTTCTGTCGTCCGTAAAAAAAATACCTTTAAAGTTGCTATAAATTACCCGCTATGCCACTCATAAGTCAAGAAAACGATTCGTTTTTTTCCATAGTCATCATCGCGCACAGTCTTTTATAAAAATAATATCCCACCTAACTCACATATGCTATTGTAGCTCAGTGATTGAATGATGTCTGCTCCAGCGCGCAGACCGGGGTTCTATCCCTAGGGTCGTCCTATTTTTCTCACGCACGTTCTCCCTCCCACATACGCGTTCATGGCCGGCCCGTGAGGCGTGACGCCCCAATTTTTTTTCTCATTTTTATTTTTGTTTTTTCTTCTTCAAATTAATTCAAGATTTTCAAATTACAAAAGGTTGCAAGTTTTGAGAAAAATATTTGAGAAATCATAGAATGTTTATGAATTCAAAAATGTGCGAGAAATAATAAATTTTCTGCAGTTTTAATTCTTTTGGTGATTTACAAAACTGTTCGCAAATTATAAAAAAATCACGATTTTTCAAAATTTGTACCCAATTATAAAAAAAGTTCATTGATACAAAAAAGGTTTGCTAACTCAGAAACTGTTCATGAATTCAAAAACTATGCATGCATTTTAAAAAATGTTCGTCTGAACAAAACAAATGTCCATGCATTTAAAACAAATGTTTGTCTTGGGATTTACATGACAAGTGTGCCATGAAATTTGTGGTCCATGAAATTTGTTTTTAAAGTTTTCAACATCTCTTGTGCGGCACAATGACAAGTGTGCCATGCAGTGGCAAGCTCATTGCCTTGGGATTTACCATGTCAAATGCATTGCGATTTACCATCCTATTTTTCTCCACCTTTTTCTCACGCACGTCCTCCCTCCCACATACGCGTTCATGGCCGGCCCGTGAGGCGTGACGCCCCAATTTTTTTTCTCATTTTTATTTTTGTTTTTCCTTCTTTAAATTAATTCAAGATTTTCAAATTACAAAAGGTTGCAAGTTTTGAGAAAAATATTTGAGAAATCATAGAATGTTTATGAATTCAAAAATGTGCGAGAAATAATAAATTTTCTGCAGTTTTAATTCTTTTGGTGATTTACAAAACTGTTCGCAAATTATTAAAAAATCACGATTTTTCAAAATTTGTTCCCCAATTATAAAAAAAGTTCATTGATACAAAAAAGGTTTGCTAACTCAGAAACTGTTCATGAATTCAAAAACTATGCATGCATTTTAAAAATGTTCGTCTGAACAAAACAAATGTTCATGCATTTAAAACAAATGTTTGTCTTGGGATTTACATGACAAGTGTGCCATGAAATTTGTGGTCCATGAAATTTGTTTTTAAAGTTTTAAACATCTCTTGCGCGGCACAATGACAAGTGTGCCATGCAGTGGCAAGCTCATTGCCTTCGGATTTACCATGTCAAATGCATTGCGATCACATGGACATCACGTACATCATCAACGAGGGTCGTCCTATTTTTCTCACGCACGTCCTCCCTCCCACATACGCGTTCATGGCCGGCCCGTGAGGCGTGACGCCCCAATTTTTTTTTCTCATTTTTATTTTTGTTTTTTCTTCTTCAAGTTAATTCAAGATTTTCAAATTACAAAAGGTTGCAAGTTTTGAGAAAAATATTTGAGAAATCATAGAATGTTTATGAATTCAAAAATGTGCGAGAAATAATAAATTTTCTGCAGTTTTAATTCTTTTGGTGATTTACAAAACTGTTTAAATTATAAAAAATCACGATTTTTCAAAATTTGTACCCAATTATAAAAAAAGTTCATTGATACAAAAAAGGTTTGCTAACTCAGAAACTGTTCATGAATTCAAAAACTATGCATGCATTTTAAAAAATGTTCGTCTGAACAAAACAAATGTTCATGCATTTAAAACAAATGTTTGTCTTGGGATTTACATGACAAGTGTGCCATGAAATTTGTGGTCCATGAAATTTGTTTTCAAAGTTTTCAACATCTCTTGTGCGGCACAATGACAAGTGTGCCATGTAGTGGCAAGCTCATTGCCTTGGGATTTACCATGTCAAATGCATTGCGATTTACCATCCTATTTTTCTCCACCTTTTTCTCACGCACGTCCTCCCTCCCACATACGCGTTCATGGCCGGCCCGTGAGGCGTGACGCCCAATTTTTTTTCTCATTTTTATTTTGTTTTTCCTTCTTTAAATTAATTCAAGATTTTCAAATTACAAAAGGTTGCAAGTTTTGAGAAAAATATTTGAGAAATCATAGAATGTTTATGAATTCAAAAATGTGCGAGAAATAATAAATTTTCTGCAGTTTTAATTCTTTTGGTGATTTACAAAACTGTTCACAAATTATTAAAAAATCACGATTTTTCAAAATTTGTTCACCAATTATACAAAAAGTTCATTGATACAAAAAGGTTTGCTAACTCAGAAACTGTTCATGAATTCAAAAACTATGCATGCATTTTAAAAATGTTCGTCTGAACAAAACAAATGTTCATGCATTTAAAACAAATGTTTGTCTTGGGATTTACATGACAAGTGTGCCATGAAATTTGTGGTCCATGAAATTTGTTTTTAAAGTTTTAAACATCTCTTGCGCGGCACAATGACAAGTGTGCCATGCAGTGGCAAGCTCATTGCCTTCGGATTTACCATGTCAAATGCATTGCGATCACATGGACATCACGTACATCATCAACGAGGGTGGAAAGAAAGATAAGTGGAAACATGATGAGCTACCGTGTGAAAATAGAGGACGCTCATAATTTGGGGTATTGAGTCATACTTATTTGGCTCGCGTGTAACTTTTTTGTCTCCCGTTGCAACGCACGGGCATGTTTGCTAGTAGCTACCTATCTGACAACAATGCATGATGCGTCTATATATCGTACGTATGCATGTACGTGTGTTTGTGCACTTGCAGCAAGCCATGCGTACATGCAGAGGGTTTGATTCCCCCCAAAAATGCAAACAATGACGCACTAGCTATGATCGAGTTTTTCTTCAGACAACATGCATCAGTTAGTCTGAAGTTTTCCTTCAAACAGCAGCAGCTGGTGCAACACGTGGATTTCTTTCTTCCATTTGGTAGATGTTCATACTACTGCACTTACTAGGCCATCTTGATGGATGTCTCAAGCCGCTGCAACAGCAGTGCCAATAGCAGATTTGCAGTTGCAGTAGTCATGTCTCTGTCACTTAGGAGTACTATTTACTGCTCATGCATGCTCACTCGCTCACACATAAGCAGGTTAGCACTGGAAATGAAATTATTCAATCTCTGCATTCAACAGTTTGTGCACTAGTATATACGTACTACATAAACTCCAACAGTATATTTGTACAACTCAGCTTCAGCTTTAAAAACAAAACTGCAAATCCAACAAACTCTTCACTGGTTCTCTTTCTACCTAGCTTAACTTTTCAGTTAGTACAACTGATTAATTTGCTCTTCTTCATCATACCCACAACTAATTAGTAGACAGTTACTGAGCAATTAAACTACCCAAGAACGAGGGTTAAGATATATTTGTTGAGATCTCATATTAGTAGACGACAGTTACTGAACAATACTCCGGTAATTTATGTAAAAACAAGGTTTTTAAGAAACCCAGACCTGATAACTTACAAACAAAATCATGTTGTTTTTTTGACCTGAGACTTTTTTGTTCGAAACATGCCCCGGTAATTTCTATGTAAATAACATGGTGATATAAACTCCAATAACCGATAACTTAGATACAAACATGGTAACTTTTTGACCCAGGAAACTTTTTGTTGAAAAACATATCGTCACTAGCTTATGTGTAAATAGTATGCTAATATACCTCCCACGTACTCGATAATTTAAGAACAAAACACCGCGGTAACATTTAACCAAGGGATGAAAAAGATGTTCAAAAATATACTCGCAATAAATTTTGTGAAAATAGCATGCTAATATACGAACCATTCACCTGATAACTTGCGTATAAACAACGCTGTAAATTTGATTTAAGGGGGAACAGTTATTGAAAAACATACCCTGGTAATTTTTATGTAAATAGCATGGTAATATAAGAATTTCATACTCATAACTTAAGTACAAACACCGCCGTGACATATTTGACCAAGGAGGAAAAAGTTGCTGAAAAATATAGCACGGTAACTTCTATGTAAATAGCATGGTAATATAAGAATTCCATACCTGATAACTTAAATACAAACAACGCGGTAACATTTTTGACCAAGGAGGAAAAAGTTACTGAAAAATATAGCACGCTAACTTTTATGTAAATTGCATGATAATATAAGAATTCCATACCATTGATCAAGGAGGAAAAAGTTGCTAAAAATATAGCACATTAAGTTCTATATAAAATTCCATAGCTGGTAACTTAAGTACAAACACCGCGGTAACATTTTTGAAGAAGGATAAAAAAGTTCCGGAAAAATATAGCACGGTAATTTCTATGTAAATAGTATGGTAATATACCTCACCTGATAAATTAAGTACAAACACCGCGGTAACATTTGACCAAGAGGGAAAAAATTGTTGAAATACATACTCGACAACTACTATGTAAACAGTACGATAATATACAAACCTCATATCAGATAACTTAAGTACAAACACTGTGGTGATTTGCATTTGAAAATGGAGGGAAGGGGACACCGAGTTTGTGAAGCATCTGAATCGGTGTAAAACGTCCAGAAAAAAGTTTCAAGTCCCAGACAAGTGAGTCCGCCGGTTCGAATTTTCCATTTTATTTGATCTCATCCTAGGAAGGTACAAGTAGCGTGCAAGTTGTAGGAAATCAATAACATGGTGTTGCCTAGTTGGTTGTTGTTGCTGAATTAATTGTGGGAGGTTGTGGGTTCGATTCCCCTTCTATGTATTTTTTCGCTTTTTCCATACTGCCAGTGCGTGTGCAGAATCAGGACGGGCCCACCCAGCGAGGGATCCGGGTGGCCCAAAATATCGGGAGAAGGGGTTCATGAAAATCGGGAGAAGAAGGGATAGGTTTCGTGTGACAGAAGGGGGTGTGATGGTTTTTGCTGTGTCCGACCTCAATTTCGGAGAAACCGGAGACGGGGAATCGTCCGCGGTTGGGCAACGGGTAAGGGGAGGAGTCCGGGGCAAAGACTGTTGCGTTCCACCGGCCGGAGGAGGGCAGCGGCTCCGGTGGCCGGAGATCGAGGGGGTGGCGGCGGTGTCCGACCTCCAACAGGTTGTGTTCTCTTTCTGAGGAGACGAAAAACGGAGAAACCCTGCTCTCGAACCGCCACCGCAGCCTGACTCCACTCTCCCCGTCAACCCCCTCTCCCTCGATCCAGCGGCGTGGTTAGATTGAAGCCCCCTGAATTCCACGACCGATCTGATTCTATCGATCGAGGCAGCTCTGTTCCGATTTGTATAGGTTTTTTTAGGAGTGTCCGTGTCGTGCGGGGTGTAGGAGGCAGCGTGGGCTGAGAGGCCCGGTACAGCGATCCTAATCGTTTTTTATGATTTTTTTCCTTACTTATATGGACGGCATGGTGGGTAATTATTTTTAAGTTTTAGGACACTTTTAATGACGGTGAGCCGGCAGGCAGAAGCGATAGCCGCTTTATTATTATTAGGGAAAGATTTATTGGCTGCCAAGAAATTTCCTCTGATAGATAATCTACAATCAAAAAATTAAGAGTATGTTATTCTTCTAATACATGTCTTGTTATCCACGTAGGAGATCCGTCATGTTTCTGCAATGTCACATGCACGCTCAAGCTAGAATACAGATAGTGGACTGGGATTTCAGTATATCGCATAAGTAGAGATGTGTCATGCTATTCAATCATGCTTTGGAGAGGTTAAACTTCATAGTTAAGTTTTTCGATATGCTCAGAGATAATAGAACTTGATGAGGCCTCTTACAACATGCTACTGATATGACAGATTGAGGAAAAGAATTAAAGAAGATATTGCTTAAGACCATTTTAATTGCTATTTCCTTTACACAAATCGACTCTTGAGCTTTGCGCCAATCAATTTCTTCCTTTGTGTATGACTTAACCTTCATTTGCTACTGATGCAGATGTAATTTTGCTTCAGGATTGGGCATAGCAGTTCTTTGGAGCCACTAGGCATCAATTGACAGGGAAGAAAGTGTTTCTATTAGTCCCTTTGATTTTCTTCTACTTGGGAAGTTCCTACATGTATTAGTAGCTAATGCTTTTGTCCTGTGCTTTAGGACTCACCTTGCTGCAGATAGGTGTTCACATGCTTCATGCTTTTAAGTATCTGTTTTCACGGGATAATTCAGTCCCTATGTTTCTTGAGAGGATAGGACTAACTGAAAAATATTATATGTCTCACAACATGAAGAAGCATGCACTAACTCCGGTTCTGATTCAAAACATACGTACATTATTTTTTGAGTTCACCTTACTTGGTTAGATTATAAACTGATGCATTTCTAAGATACATGTTCAAGGTGAAGAGTTAAATGTATTAAGTTTAAGAAATGAGTAAACTGTATTATATTTCACCTCGGTTTGGACTCAGGGGGTTGTTAAAACGTTTTTATAGATCCAGCTTGGATGGCTTCATTAGATTTAGCAAGAGAGAATACAAAGTTTGATCAAAGCGATAAAACAGAAATAAGGTTTGTTCAAGGGGGGTGACTTTCCACCCCCCCAGGGATTCTAAGCATCTAGGGTTTTATCTCGCGCGTATATTCCCGAACGGGGTCTCGATGGCCTTGGCTCCCGCGGGGCGCCATTGTTCCATGCTCTCCCTAATCGCCCTGATGATCTGAGTTGGCTCTGCTTCCATGGCTCTGAAGACACAGTTATTTCTCGCATTCCAGAGATCCCATGTTGTTGTCATGATCATGGTTCTTATGCCTTTCCTCCCCTCCCTGCTCGTGCGTGATATGATCTGCCTGGCCGCTGAGGTTGTGGATGACTGTTCTCTGTGATGAGGGGCCAGGAAAGCACATCCTTGCCATGTTGCAACCTCGGTCCACACTGCCTTTGATAGGTGGCAATTCCAGAACAAGTGGACTGATGTTTCCAAGTTTCTTCTGTAGAAGGAGCAGAAGTAGTAGTTCGGCCATCCACACCGCTGTAATCTGTCGTTGCACCAGAGCTTATCTAAGTGAAGCAACCAGGAGAAGATTTTGATCTTTGCGCGGGGGGGGGGGGGGGGCCTGGTTTCCAAATTGTGTTCTTCATGTGTGTGGGAGCGGTGCCATTGAATTGGGCCTTGTATGCCGAATCAGTGGAGTATATGCCTTTTCCGCACCCCGTCCAACTGATTGTGTCTTGTTGTTGCTCTACCAAAGCTTGACCACGCTCTCTAATCTTTATTGCCAGCGTAACCACCTCGGTGACAATGAGTTCCTCGTTGCCATGTTGCAGGTCTCTGATCCACTACTCGTTCTGAAGTGCTTCGGCCACCGTCCGTGTTTTTCTCCTGGAGTGTCTGAACAGGACAGTGAAGGAGGTGCAAAGTGGTGTACCTCCTAGCCAGTTACATGTCCAGAAGCTTGCCGTTTTCCCATCGCCGATCGCAACCTTGATGGCCGAGGCAAACAACTGCTTGTCTTCTGATGACCCACAAGAATAGGGGATCAATTGTAGCTCTTTTCGATAAGTAAGAGTGTCGAACCCAACGAGGAGCAGAAGGAAATGGCAAGTAGTTTTCAGTAAGGTAATGTCTGCAAGTGATGTAACTGTAAGTAGCAAGTAGTTTGATAGCAAGATAATTTGTAATGAGCAAGCAACGATAGTATCAATAAGTATGCAGCAAGGTAGCCCAATCCTTTTGAGGCAAAGGACATGCCAAAACGGTCTCTTATGATAAGCAAAGTGTTCTTGAGGGTACACGTAAATTGCATCTAGTCACTTTCATCATGTTGGTTTGATTTGTGTTTGCTACTTTGATAATTTGATATGTGGGTGGACCGGTGCTTAGGTGCTGTTCTTACTTGAACAAACCTCCTACTTATGATTAACCCTCCCGCAAGCATCCGCAACTACGAGAAAAGTATTAAGGATAAATCCTAACCATAGCATTAAACTCTAGGATCCAATCGGTCCCTTACGGAATAGTGCATAAACTGGGGTTTAAGTTTCTGTCACTCTCGCAACCCACCATCTATTTACTACTCCACAATGCATTCTCTTAGGCCCAAATATGGTGAAGTTTCATGTAGTCGACGTTCACATTACACCACTAAGGGAATCACAACATACATACTATCACCCGAACACATATCAAGTTCACATGATTACTTGTAACATGATTTCTCCCGTGACCTCAAGAACAAAAGTAACTACTCACAAATAACCAACATGCTCATGATCAGAGGGGTATTAATATGCATAATGGATCTGAACATATAATCTTCCGCCAAATAAACCATATAGTAATCAACTACAAGATGTAATCAACACACTATTAGTCACCCCCTAGCAACAATATATAGTTCCGGTAACAAGATTGAATACAAGAGATGAACTAGGGTTTGAGATGAGATGGTGTTGGTGAAGATGTTAATGGAGAGCTGTTGGTGATGATGATGACGATGATTTCCCCCTCCGGGAGGGAAGTTCCCTCGGCAGAATCGCTCATGGGAGGAAAAGTGCTCTGAAGTTCCGCCTCGAGGCGGCGGCTCCATCCAGTATTCTCCTTATTTTTCTAGGTCAAAATCCTTATATACGGAAGATGGGCACGGAGGCCAGGAGTCCACAACCCACCAAGGCGTGCCGGGGGCTGGCGCGCCCCGGTGGGTTGTGCCCACCTGGTGGCCCCCCTCTGGTGTATATTGGCTCCAATATTTCTTAAATATTCCATAAAAAATCCTCGCGGAGTTTCAGCTCATTTGGAGTATTTAAGAAACTCCGCGAGGATTTTTTATGGAATATTTAAGAAATATTGGAGCCAATATACACCAGAGGGGGGCCACCAGGTGGGCACAACCCACCTGGGCGCGCCAGGCCCCCCTGGCACGCCTTGGTGGGTTGTGGACTCCTCGGCGCGCCTCCGGTGCCCATCTTCTGGTATATAAGTGATTTTGACCTAGAAAAAATAAGGAGAATACTTTCGGGATGGAGCCGCCGTCTCGAGGCGGAACTTGGGCAGGAGCACTTTTTCCCTCCGGCGGAGCATTCAACCGCGAGGATTTTTTATATTGGACCATAAAAGATCTAGTCTCATACCCCTGAGCATTCAACCGGACACATAGAAAGATAGGGGCTTATAGTTGCGCCTCCCAACATACTCACCTCAAGGGTGATGTCAACAATAATAACTCATGCTATCTATATTCAACTGGACATATGTGCCTAGATCTTTCCCCACCACATGATGCTTGCCAAAAGAGAAAATAAAAAGGAATAGAAGGAAAACTTTGACTCCTTGCATAAAAGTAAATACATAAAAGTGAAAGATAGGCCCTTCGCAGAGGGAAGCAGAGGTTGCCATGCGCTTATTTCTTTGCATGCTCAATCCCTTAGTGCAAGAGAACGTCACGTTGTATTGCCCCTTAAGATGACAACCCTTATTATGATGTCGGTGTACTAGAGTAGGGGTACCCTAGTATCCAAAGATTGCAGAAGGGGCGATTCTTGACACCAGCAGCAGTGGTTTGCCCGGTCACCGCTAAGATCCTCCGTGGCTTCCTTTGAAGCCATTCAAGAACAAAGTATTTAACCAAGAAGACAAGGCCCGGCAAGAGGAGCTTGCCGGAAGGCCACTCAAGGCATGCAGAAGACAAGGACCCGCAAGAGGAGCTTGCCGGAAGGCTCGAGCGCGACAAGCCTCCCCGACGCGACAAGGATTCAGCCGCTGCAAGGCACTTGCCGGGCAGTAACCTCTCTTTATCTCCGGCTCCAGCTCATCCAACAACGTGTCGCCATGGGACCATTCCATGCGCTACAGCGTGTCAAGAGGGGTGCAGCCACGGAGAGCAGCGATAAGCGGCGCCGACAAGCTTGCCATCGTGGCGAAGCGGAGGCGCACTCGACGGTCTCTCGCTAATCGCTTTAGGCGATACAGACGGGCATTTATTGCTTTTGTCCCTTGCCGCCGAGTTAGGTAGATTGCACTGCAATCGCTCAAGTAGGTGTACGAACCACTGCTTTTTACATTTGTACCCTCATCTGCGTTGCCACACCGCCGGAGCCCCTTTGTGCATATAAAAGGAGGCCCATGCGCAACGAGAGGGGTTCGCCAGTTCGACTCATTCGAGACCAGAGACACTTACGCTTAGGTTTTGTAGCTCTCATCGCCTCCCTAGCAAGAAGACAATACAATCAAACAAGCAGCAGAGGGAGTTTTATCTCTCCGGAGAGCTCTGCTGGGTAAACTGCTCGTGTGCTTCGCCTCGATCCGCTCTTCGTGCGATCTCCGCCCCCCTCCGAACCACAAGGGGCCTGGTCCGCCGGCCCCATAGGTGTTCGTGGGTCCGATCAGCCTCCCCGACATCTTTGGCGCGCCCTGCCATTTTTCAAGATTTTGAAAAGGGCAGGTCCAATGAAATGGACTCCCGAAGCGGAGGCTGCGCTGCAGGACTTAAAGAGATACCTGTCCTCCACTCCAACACTTGTCGCACCTAAGCCACAAGAGAAGTTGCTGCTATATATAGCGGCAACCAATCAAGTGGTTAGTGATGCGTTAGTAGCGGAGAGGGAGGCGGATGACGAGCCAGCGACCACGGCAGACACATCCAAATGACAAGGTGGGGCTTTCACGACAAGCTCGGGTCCCGACAAGGACGGACTGCGCAGACGCAAGAGCAGAGTGCAGAAAAGGATGGTGCAGCGCCCAGTTTACTTTGTCGGGCCCTCCGCAGGGGCTAGGCTAGGTCAAGGTACTCTGGTGTGCGTAAATTGCTTTTCGGCCTCCTCATGGCCTCGAGAAAGCTGCGCCATTACTTCCAAGCACATGAGATCACAGTTGTCACCGCTTTCCATCAAGAGGATACCGCAGAATCCAGAGGCAACAGTGTGATTGTCGAGTGGGCACTAGAGCTGTCAAGCTTTGGCCTCAAGTTTGAAAGCACTTCAACTATCCAAAGCAGAGCATTGGCAGAATTCATAGCAGAATGTACGCCAACGCCAGATGAAGAGATTCCGGAGACGAGCATTCCCGTCAAGGAAGCAAGCAAAGAGTGGCTGATGTACTTTGATGGTGCCTTCTCGCTGCAAGGCGCCGGTGCCGGCGTGTTGCTTGTCGCACCCACCGGAGAGCACCTCAAGTACGTAGTCCAGATGCACTTTCCCAAGGAGCAAGCAACAAACAATACAGCCGAGTATGAAGGTTTGCTTGCCGGTCTCTGAATCGCAGTGGACCTTGGGATCAAGAAGCTTATTGTCAGGGGTGACTCGCAGCTTGTCGTCCGCCAAGTGAACAAGGATTATCAGAGTCCGTTGATGGAGGCCTACGTCGATGAAGTAAGGAAGCTAGAAGAGCACTTTGACGGCCTGCAAATGGAACATGTTCCAAGAGCTCAGAATGATATTCCTGACGGCCTGTCAAAGTGCACTGCACTTAAGTTGCCTGTGGAACCAGGGATTTTCGTGCTCAAGCTGACTCAACCAACCGTAACACCATCAACTAGACAGAACAAGAAGAGGAAGTTGATCTCTGGTGACTACTTCCCGGCAGAGCTCCCCGAAGCCGCCGCCACGAAGGTCTCCAAGATCGACGCCAACAGAGCTGAGGCGCAGTCTGCTCCGACAAGCCCTAGGGTTTGTTTCGTTGAAGCAGACGCTCTTGACAAGTTTTGCTCCGGCAAGCTTGCCGGAGAACATCAAGCTCCGGCCAAACCGCAGGTTCTTGCCGTGGAAGCTGATGTTCCTGCAGCAGCAGATGTGCCTTTAGTCCTTGTTGTCGAGCCGCAAGCTCCAGCATGGGCGCAGCAGATTGTCCATTTCCTTCAGACAGGAGAACTTCCCCAAGAGCAAGAAGAAGCGGAAGAGTAGCCCGGCAGTCAAGTATGTACCAGTTTGTCGACAGCATACTATATAGAAGAAGACTCAACGGTGTGAAATTGAAGTGTATTCCCCGGGAAGATGGATGTAAGCTGCTAAGAGATACACAGAGGCATATGTGGTCACCACATTGGCAAGAAGAGCACTTGCCGCAAAGCTTTCCAAGAAGGTTTCTTCCGGCCGACCCCTCCAGGATGCAAATCGCACAAGTAACCAAGTGCGAAGCGTGCGGCCCATTCCAAACAGATACACCAGCCAGCTCAAGCTCTCCAGACGATCCCTTTATCCTGGCCATTTTCGGTCTGGGGGCTCGACATTCTCGGCCCTTTCCCGAGCTGTCGGGGGCTTTGAGTACTTGTATGTTGCCATCGACAAGTTCACAAAGTGGCCGGAAGTGGAAGCAGTGAGGAAGGTGATGGCACAGTCAGCAGTCAAGTTCTTCAGGTCGATTGTTTGCCATTTCGAAATCCCTAACAGGATCATCACCGACAACGGTACACAATTTACGAGTCGCACCTTCATGCAGTATGTCCAAGATCTTGGCGCCAAGGTCTGCTTTGCTTCTGTTGCTCACCCGAGAAGCAACGGTCAAGCAGAGAGGGCAAATGCTAAAGTGCTGTGTGGGCTCAAGACCAGAACTTTCGACAGGCTGCACAAGTGCGGAAGAAACTGGATTGAGGAGCTGCCAGTGGTTCTTTGGTCGATTAGGACGACGCCAAATCGAGCCACCGCCGACACCCTTTTGCTCTAGTCTATGGAGCAGAGGCAGTTCTCCCACGGAACTCAGATACGGATCGCCTCGAGTGCTCGCTTATGATGAGCTTGAGCAAGAGCAGCTGCGACAAGATGACGCTACGCTCCTTGAGGAGGATCGCCTTTAGGCCGCAGACGAGCCGCTTCGTTGCCCGACAAGCTTTGCGCCGGTACCATAGCCGCAGTTAATGCCAGAAGTCTCGAGGAAGGCGACCTTTGTTCTTCGCTGCTCAGTCCGCCAAGAATTCAAACAAGTTGACGCTTAAAGTGGGAAGGCCCTTATCGGGTGAAACGAGTCACTAGGCCTGGCGCTGTCCGCTTTGATACCGAAGATGGCATTCCGGTGAGCAACTCACGAACATTGAGCATCTTCGTAAGTTTTACCCATAGGGCGCGTTGTCGGACCTGTTCCGGCAACCACCTTTTGTACAAGTCTTGCCGCTGTTGCATGTAATCCTTTGTACAAAGCCGGGCGCAGACCCTGCATCAAGAAAGCTCATGTGTTGCGCACAACTTGTCAAATTCATGCTTTCATCATTTTATTGCATGTTTTGGCTAACACTTTGTGCAGCAACCACACCCGTAAGCAATATCGAGTCATTGGGCTCCATAACTTTATTTTCTTCTTTCTCATTTCTCAAAGAAAGGAAGGCTCCCTCGCGCACAAGTTAACCAGGGGGGAAGGAGAAGATAATACCATGGACCAAGCGTCGCTCGAGGAAGTTTTGCCTTATCGGAAAGCAAACGACAGAAAAGCTAAGTTGCCAAAGTTTGAGCAATCACTTTTTAAATTTTTAAGTTATCTTCCTCGAACGATAGTACTTTGTATGGAAAAACATGCGCAGAGGAACCAACTCATGGTTAGTCGCGCCTTTACTTTGTTTCGAGTCCGCTCAACAACTTAAGTGAGCTGCAGCTAGTCGCGACAAGGTTGTTTGTCGGAGGCGGCATCGCCAAAGAGGTCCGATGTTCAAGACTCAGCGCAAGGCAAAGATGCTCGCACCGACAAGTTCCCTAAATGCGTAGGGCAGAAACGTACAAAGGAAGGAGTCTAGTAAAGGAAATAACATTGCAATGATCGCCTAAGATAGAGTATATTACAAAATAACTTGTCGCTGATCTAACAAAGTGTTCTAAACATGATCAGCAGCGACAAGGGAAAGATAAAATTGGCGGCCTAGTCTACGCGGTCGCCATCAATCCGCTTGATCTTGTTCACCTTGTCCACAATGGGTGAGATAAGGGCTTTGAGCTCCTCCACGCTGGCATCCGGGCGGCAAGGATCCGAGGACGCCGCTGAGGTTGAGGCCCGGATTATGGAAGGCCACCTTTATCAACACCTTCTCGAGGGCTCCTGCACAGATCTGGCGTGATTCCTCGGCCAGCTGCTTTGGGACCTCTTCCCGGAGTTGTCGGAGACCCGTCACCACGCCCTTGAAGAATAAGCTAAGCTTGGCGCTGGGTTGGAGATGCTCATCGGAGGAGTATGCAAGGTCCGCCATCCCCAGCCCCATCAGCTCGTTGTGGATGTCGGCAGCAGTATCCACAAGACCTTCGGTCCAATGCTCCACACTCTCCCTCAAGGCGCCTGGTGTCAACAACATTCGCCAAAGAGCTCCTCCTTGGCCTTGATCGTCTCCAACAGGCCCACCTCCCGCCTCCTCGGCACCGTCCAGCGTCTGCGTCGAGTGGTCAGCTTCAGCTCAAGATCCGCCTTGGAATCCTTGGCGGCGCCGAGCTCCTTGCCCCTATCACGAGACGGCCCTGCAGCTCGCCAAGAGTGTAGGCGTCCTTCTCGGCCAGTGCTTGAGCGCGGCAAGCTCCTCGCCGCTCTTCTTGAGGCTGGCCTCCAGCTGTGCCACCTTCGCCTTCAACTCTTCCTTGGTGGCCTCGGCGGCTGCGGCAGCATCCTTCGCTTCCTTAAGTGCTCCGCCAAGTGACTCCTCGCGCGTGGCAAGGTCTTCCTCGTGGCTGTCCAGGTTGACCTTCCGCTGCGCCAGCTCGCTTTCCTGCGCGGAGAGCTTCTCGGCGGCCAGCCGCTCCTCCTCACCGCGGCCTTCTCAAGGATGAAGGCCGTGCGCTTCCGCAAGTTGCTCCCACGCTCGCTACGTCCCGGAGAGTTTCTTGGTTGGCGCCCGAGCTCTTTTCAAGGCTTCTCCATGTCTGCTCCTGCCCTCGCGACAAGGGCTTCCCGGGACTCCAACTTGGCTTGCCGGGTGTGGTAGAGCGACAACAGCTTCTTCAGCAGCTGCTCCTCCTCAGACTCGCCGCTGCTGCTACTTGGCGCGTCCACCAGCGTCAGCCTAGCGGAGGCGAGTAGCTCGCCATCGAAGGTCTCTCCTTCGACCGACGCCCTGGAACTTGACTCCCAGGGGAGTTTGATGAAGACACCATCGCCGGCCTTCAAGTAGGCACCGGGCTGGGGCTCCTCGGGGCCAGACGCTGCAGCAGCGGCGGGGGAGTCGGCGGTCGGTGTAGCGCCTGGCGCTCCTGCGGTCTCAGGGCCGTCAGTGCGATCACCCGACCCCTCGCCGGCTTCTGCGTCGGCAGCCTCGGTGGCCTCCTCGCCGACAGGCTCATCAGCGACGGCCTCTTCTTCCACGACGGCGGCCTCGTCGGTGTTGCCAAGGCTTCCTCCTCGCCCGGCGACCTCGACCTCCATCGGCTCAAGGCCGATTTAAGAAAGAACAGTCAAGCAAATGTTCAAAAAGAAAAGCAGAAGAAACCAAGCCCAAGGGAAATTTTCGTGTAAGGGGATTACCTGCAACGGGATCTGCAGCCATGGTCTCGACCACTGGAGGATCACTGGCGCTGTCCCTTGCCGGGGTAGCCTCCCTTGCCGGAGTAGCCTCCCTTGTCGGAGGACGCTCCCTTGCCGGAGAATCCTCCCTTGGCGGCGTAGTCGCAGCAGACAGGATTTCAGGGGCGGCTTCCGAGCCCTCCTGATGAGGCTGCTCTGCTCCTACACAAACAAACAATCAGATATCAATGAAGAAGGAGCACCCATGCACACCCAACAGTAAGGAGGAAACCGTACACTTACCCCGGGGGCTGTGCTGGGGGCTGCTCTGAGGAAGGGTTGCCGGGTCCGCCAAGGGGGTCTCAGACGCGTCCCCTGTCTCCACGGGTGGATCGTCCTCAACGACGACCGCCGGGATCTTGGCCCTCTTCGACGCTCTCTGGGCTAGCGTCCTGAAAAGGAAAGAGTTCAGAACAAAGCAAATCAGATTCAAGATGAAACAACAAAATTGAAGAAATACAAGCACAATATTGAAGCTTACTCTTCATCTTCCTCCTCGGAGCTGAGCGCGGAGAAGTCGAACTCCGGCTCGCCTCCGGTGCGACGAGGCGAAGGAGTGGGCTCTCTTGGCCGCTTATGGAGGCGTCGGCGGTGGCTCGGGAGGACCCCGCCCAGCTTGTCGCAGCAGTGTGAGGCGCCTCAAGGCAACATCGCTGTCATGTAGAGTAAGCGCTGCTGGCGCTGCCAGTGGGCCCGCTCGCCGCCTGCCTCGCCTCCGGCCTTGGAGACGCCTCTTCGGCGGAGCCGGGGGCTCCGTTGGCGGCAAGTCGCTGGGTGGTGGAGAAGAAGCGCCCACGGCCGGTCCGCTCGACTCGGCCACGGGCGCGGCAAGCTCTTCCTCACCGGGCGAAGCTCCTTTGCTCGGCAAGGCTTGCCGCCATGCGTCCGCCTCCTCCACGGTGTACCCGAAGACGCCCGGCAGCATTGCCGCCTCCTCAAGCTCGGTGGCAATCCGCGCCATCTCCTCGTCGGTGGTGTCGCTGGTGAGCCTTTTTCGCTCGTCGGAGCGGATCGGCACTTCTTCCAAGTTGTCGAAGAACTGCTGCACGATCTCGCCGGAAGGCTCTCGCCAGTTGGAACGATCCCATGGGAATCGCACAACGGCATCATAGCCCGGATGCGGTCGAAAAGCGGAGTTGTTGCACAATGGGACGACCCCCCTCGGCAACCTAAACCACTCGGGGTGATCGGGGTCGTTCTTGAACAACTCTAGCAGCATGGCATCCAACTCCAAGACGGTGAAATTCCAGTTCAGGCCCGGGCGCAGCCTCATAATGTCTGCCGCGTTTTGGAACTCCCAAGCAGGTCTCCTCCTCTCCTGCAAGGGAGCGATGCGGCGGCGAAGGAAGTCTGCGCCAACTGCGCCTACGGTTAGTCCGGCAAGCCTGAGGCGCAAAATCCGGGTCACAGCTATCTTCAACCTAGCATCCTCCGGTGCCAAGTTACTTCCAATCATTGCCGCCAAGACTATTGGGGTTTGGCGACGGCAGTGAAGGGCTGCGGGTTCTCCTCACGATCCAACACCACTTGGCTCTCCACTCCTCCCACTTGCTGCGGAACTCTCCTTCCAGACACGCTTCTTTCTTGCCGACTCGAGACCCAAGCTATCCCTCCGCAAGTGGCTCCCTCTCTCACGCTGGGCATGAAGAAGTGCTCGGAAGAGGGCTACATTGGGATAGATCTCGACAAAGTTTTCGCAAAGGTGTGCGAAAACTGCCATGGTCAAGACAGCGTTGGGAGTGAAATCAAGGAGGCGGAGGCCATATGTGTTCATGATATCGCAGAAGAACTTCCGGAAAAGCAAGGCGGGCAGAGCCCGCATAATAGAAGAAAAGGGCAAAGAAGGGATACCCAGTTGGGGCCAAATCAGAAGCGGAGGCGGGGAGTACCTTCGTGCGTGGATGCGCACGCGTCTCCGTCGACCAAAAGAGATAGAAGAGCTCCCTCAGCTCCTTTGCTTCGAGCTGAGTGGAGAAGATGGCCCGCTCCTTGCGCAGCGCCGCGAGCCGCTGCGCCTCGGCCGACTTGACGCCCTTCCCCTTGTCGGCTTTCGGAGCCATGGCGGAGGCGGCGGAGGAGGTCGACGGTGGTGAGTGCGCTTGTGGCGAAAGGGGGCGGGGCGCTGCTCTCTTCGTGCTGGAGAAGAAGGGGGAGCGGTGGTTTTCTTGACAAGACAGCAATGGCGAGGTGGACGGCCTGCCCCTCGCTTTTCCCCTGCTTATAAGGAGGGGAGGTGGCGACGCCCGCTTTTCCTAATAAAGAAACCCCCACGACCACGCCCACGATCTCTCGCACGACGCCACGTTCGGTGCGTGCCATTAGTGGGGGACGTGGTGGGTCCGTGGTGAGTTACGGCGTGATCAAGGTCGCGTGTGACCGTGTACTGTTTTGGGCCTGGCCCGACAGCGCTCGGCACCGTGTGCGGCCCATGCCCGGGGGCTCCTGTCGGTGTACTAGAGTAGGGGTACCCTAGTATCCCGTACTCGTGCACGGGCAGTTGCAGCACCCCACGGCAGGGTTTGCCTGGTCACCGCCAAGATCCTCCATGGCTTCCTTTGAAGCCATTCAAGAACAAAGTATTTGACCAAGAAGACAAGGCCCCGGCAAGAGGAGCTTGCCGGGAAGGCCACTCAAGGCATGCAGAAGACAAGGACCCGGCAAGAGGAGCTTGCCGGGAAGGCTCGGAGCGCGACAAGCCTCCTGACGCGACAAGGATTCAGCCGCGGCAAGGCACTTGCCGGGCAGTAACCTCTCTTTATCTCCACTCCAGCTCATCCAACAATGTGTCGCCATGGGACCATTCCATGCGCGCGTGTCAAGAGGCTGTGCAGCCAGCGGAGAGCAGCGATAAGCGGCGCTGACAAGCTTGCCATCGTGGCGAGCGGAGGCGCACCTGACGGTCTCACATTGCCTTGTTTAGGCGACAGACGGGCATTTATTGCTTTTGTCCCTTGCCGTCAGAGTTAGGTAGATTGCACTGTGCACTGTTCAAGTAGGTGTACGAACTACTGTTTTTACATTTGTACCCTCATCTGCGTTGCCACCTGTCGGAGCCCCTTTGTGCATATAAAAGGAGGCCCATGCGCAACGTAGAGGGGGTTCGGCCAGTTCGACTCATTCGAGACCAGAGACACTTACGCTAGGTTTTGTAGCTCTCATCGCTCCCTAGCAAGAAGACAATACAATCAAACAAGCAGCAGTAGGAGTTTTATCTCTCCGGAGAGCTCCGAAGCTGGGTAAACTGCTCGTGCTTAGCCGCCTCGATCCGCTCTTCGTGCGATCTCCGCCCCCCTCCGAACCACAAGGGGCCTGGTCCGCCGGCCCCATAGTTGTTCGTGGGTCCGATCAGCCTCCCCGACATATGCAGTCTGTTTCTTTTATCCTTTGTCATCCAAGTTCGTACAACGCTCAATTTTATCTTACACTAAATGATCTCACATATTTAGAAGCAATTTTTATTGCCTTTTTGCACCGATGACAACTTACTTGAGGGATCTTGTTCAATCCCTAGGGAGGTATGGTGGACACTCGAAAAAGATTTGGGTTCAAGGGTTTTTGGATGCACAAGTAGTATCTCTACTTAGTGCGGAATTTTTGGCTAGCAAAGATAGGGGCAAGCATCACATGTTAAAGGATCTATGACAATATGACTTATGTGTGAATATAAACATACATAAACCATTACGTTGTCTTCCTTGTCCAATGTCAACAATTTGGCATATAATATTTTGAGGAGGGCTCACAATCACAAAAGATTTCTAGGATAGTATATTTATATGTGAATCTTCCCTTCCCTTATTAATTCTTTCATGAGTTGCATCAGTGGCCAATGCTATGTTTGTCAATCTCTAATAAAATTTTCTTACTTATACTTTTCCTTATGTGGTGCTATCACCTACCATAGGATTAGTATATGATCTTATTGATTTAGTTCCTTACTTTTGTTTGCTTTCTTTCTCTTTTTATTTTCTTTATTTGCAACATGAAAGTAAAGAAAGAAAAAACTCGAACTAACTTTATTATATAACTTGCACACGATAACAATGATAGATCACTAAGCAAACTCTTAAAGAAGAAAAGATCGAACTAAACTTTATTCATCTAAACAAAAGATTAAACTAATATAAGTAAAAGCAAAAAAAATAGTGGTATGATACGATACCGGGACACCTCCCCCAAGCTTGGCGGAAGCCAAGGGGAGTGCCCATACCCGATACTCAATTCTCCTTTGGTGGTGAAGAAGGTGATGGTGATGATGAAGAAGAAATCTTGTCCTTGGAGGAACCTGAAGAGGCCATTGTAGATGGGATCTGATAGAAAACATCAAGAAAAGAGAATAGAGAATTTTCTCCGCGATACGGTGGTTAACAGGTTCGGGAATTATATATAGATTTTTTATCTTGGAGGACAAGTAAACAGAAGAAAAACGGAGTCCAGAAGGTGCCCCAGATGGGCACAACCCACCTGGGCGCGCCAGGCATGCCTGGCGCGCCATGGTGTCTTATGCCCACCAGGGGACGCTTCCTGGAAGTTTCTTTATTCCCAAAATTCTAAAATATTCCAAAACTGACAAAAAATATTTTTGTAGGCTTTTTGGAGTCTGTTTACTTACCAAACTACGACCTCCTTATTTTGACGATTCTGGAGTGTTCCGGAAGGACTCTTTTATGTGTTCTTCCGGTGTCAAAGTCTGGACAATATTGCTTTCAACATTAATAGGCATACCTGAGATATAATGCTTTATTCGTTGCCTGTTGACAACCTTCGGGTTAGTGCCTTCGAAATTATTTATTTTGATGGCTCTGCATCGTAAACCTCCTCGATGACATAGGGGCCTTCCCATTTTGAGAGGAGTTTTCCTGCAAAGAATCTGAAACGAGAATTGTACAAAAGAACATACTCTCCGACTTTAAACTCATGTTTTTGAATTCTTTTGTCATGCCACCTTTTAACTTTTTCTTTAAATAACTTCGCATTTTCATAAGCTTGGGTTCTCCATTCATCTAATGAGCTTATATCAAATAGCCTCTTTTCACCAGCAAGTTTTAAATCATAGTTGAGTTCTTTAACTGCCCAATATGCTTTATGTTCTAACTCAAGAGGCAAATGACAAGCTTTTCCATAAACCATTTTATAAGGAGACATACCCATAGGATTTTTATATGCTGTCCTATAAGCCCAAAGTGCATCATCTAATTTCTTAGACCAACTATTCCTGGACCTATTGACAGTCTTTTGCAAAGTTAATTTTATTTCTCTATTGCTAAGCTCAACTTGACCACTAGACTGAGGATGATAAGGTGATGAAATTCTATGGTTAACATCATACTTACACTACAAAAAAAAGACACATCCGTGACATTTTGGGCCGAACAATTTTTTTCTATCATACTTATGACACTTCTATGATGATAATTGTGACAAAACCCGGTATCATCATAGATGTGGTGGGCTCCTACTTCTATGACAAAAAATCATGACAGAAAATGGGCTTTTCGTCCTGGGCGGGCCGGAGACCCAGCTGCATGACATTCTTTGGGCCGTCCATGATGGAAAAAACCATGGTAGAAGCGAGGGCGAGGAAATATCGGGGTGTTCCTGGTTATGGTGGGTGGTCGGGGCCGAGCGATGCACGTTTCTCTCGTACACGCACGCGCGTGGGTGCGAGGCATTGGGCTCTAATTGAACCGGAGCGATAGCACTGCAGGCTACGCGTTACTCAACCCGAGCGATCGATCGATGGCTGTTAACTGAACCCGATCGAGCGATTCCTTCGCTACTGCTGCTAACTGAAGCCGATTGATGCTGCCTCCGGATGAACAGTGAGCGTTGCTGGGGGGTTTTGGATGAACAGTTCCCGGTGGGGGTGGATGAGCAGGACTCCCTGGTGTTGCCTCTGGATGAACAGGACCCTGATCGATCGAGCCGGTTGGGGCTGGATGAACAGGACCCCGTGGAGGGCTGTATGAACAGGACCACCCCGTGGAGGGCTGGATGAACAGTAGACGATGGAGGTCTGGATGAACAGAAGGCCATGGAGGGGAGGATGAACAGTAGCTCGTGGAGAGGGCTGGTTGAACAAAGAGCTGCTGGAGAAGCGGCTGGAGGCTGGATGAACAGGAGCCCGTGGATGAACAGTCGCAGGTGGAGGCTGGAGGAGGTCGACAGTGGATGAACAGTAGCCCGTGGAGGCTGGAGGGGGTCGACGGTGGAGATGAACAGTATCCCTTGGAGTTCCGTTTTGCGGTATGCCACACCCCTTCCGATGAAAAGGACCCCCGTTTCGACCGTAGCGCTCCAACACAAGTCCGTTTCCTCAGTTTTGCGGTACACCACACCCCTCCCGATCAACAGGACCCCCGTTTCAACCGTAGGAGGTCTGTTTCCTCCGTTTTGCGGTACGCCAGACCCCTCCCGATGAACAGGATCCCGTTTCGACCGTCGCCGGTCAAACACAAGGCCGTTTCCTACGTTCTGCGGTATGCCAGGCCTCGTTTTCATCGGCTGTTCTGTCCAAGCCGGTTGGCTCCCACGTGTTCCGTTGCCTCCCGATAAACACGACGCATTCCATTGCCTCCCCATGAACACGACGAGGGCGCAGTTTCTTCGTTCCGACCCAGCCATGTACACGAGCCATGGCTATACGTACGCGCGAGTAGGCGTTCGAGACCCCGCCCGTATATACGTACGTGGCTGTATTTACTTTCTTCCACCCCGGCCGTTGTACGTACGTGTACATGCTACGTGCGCTCCTCTACATCGACCAGTATGTACGTACACGTTCGCGACCAGAATGACAACACTACCTACTCTTCGACCAGGTGGGTCCCGACTGTCAGGCACTTCCTTGCGTGCGAAGATGTAGCTAGTGGGTCCCAGCAGTCAGGGGGCGAATCGTTTTTTTTTTGCCCGGACGCACTTCCTTGCGTGCGAAGAGGTAGCTGGTAGGTCCCAACAGTCAGGGGAAACATTTTTTTCGTGAAATACGGTGGCCCGTCCATTGGGTTCCCGCTGTCAGGTGCAGGAATAATTATTTTCCGCGTAATAAGGAGACACTTCCTAGCGGCTGCCGTGGACCCAGCTGTCAGCCTCTCCATGTACAATACTCTTCTGATGGAAGTCGGTCGTTGACCACATTGACCACGCCGCGCCGAGAGCACCAAGGCGGTGGACGACGGCGAGGCCTAGGAAGGGGACGACGCGGAGCCGGGGAAGACGCGGCAGTGGATGCCCACGCGGAGAGGAGTACGAGGGTTCACTGGTTCGGCTGCGGTGTGAGGCTGCCGTCGCCGTAGAATAACAGGGGGTGTGGGTGAGTAGAGGGATGGCCTGGCCAGCGGTGGGAGTAGTAGGGGCGGTGAGGCCTTCGTGGCATCACAGCCGGCCACGGGAGGCAGGAGCATGCGGCACGACCGGCGCTGCTTTGGGCGGCTGGAGCAAGAAGACCAGAGGTTGAAGAAGCACTACGGCCATTGGATAGACACCGTACGGTCACTGGAGCTAGAATCATTCATATTGACTAAGTTGACAAAGCAATCCGTCCCCGTCAACTTAGTAGGCCCACAAGTTAGCCTCCCACCAAGGTGGGTCCCAACTATCAGGGGGAGTATTCATTTTTTGTGCGTAATAAGGAGGCACTTCCGGGGTCCGAGCCGACAATGGGGGAACGTTTTTTCGTGAAATACAGAGTCTGTCCGTGGGTCCTGTGGAGTCGGGGGAAACATTTTTTTCGCCAAATACGGTGGCCCGTCCGGTGGGTCCCTGCTATCAGGTGGAGGAATAATTATTTTCCGCGTAATAAGGAGGCACTTCCTTGCGGCTGTCATGAGCCAGCTGTCAGCCTCTCCACGTACAGTACTCTTCCGATGGAAGTCGTTCCTTGACCACGTTGACCACGCCATGCCGAGAGCACCAGGGCGGTGGACGACGGTGAGGCCTAGGAAGGGGACGATGCGGAGCCCGGGAAGACGCGGCAGTGGATGCCCAAGCGGAGAGGAGTACGAGGGTTCACTGGTTCGACTGCGGTGTGAGGCTACCATCGCCGCAGAATAACAGGGGGTGTGGGTGAGTAGAGGGATGCCCTGGCCACTGGTGGGAGTAGTAGGGGGCGGTGAGGCCTACACGGGAGGCGGGAGCAGATGGTCCCGCCGGCGCTGGATTTGGCGGCTGGAGCAAGAAGATCAGAGGTTGAAGAAACACGACGGCCGTTGGATTGACATCCAATGGTTACGTCTGCTAGAATCGTTTGGTTACGTATATAATAACTAAAAAAAGCTTTCATATGCGTCAACTTAATAGGCCCACAAGTCAGACCATTCCCTCTTTTTTAATAATTTATATATAGCTCATTGCGACTTCTTATGCAATTTATTGCAGTCCGTTTTTTTGTTGGCCAGGGCCAATTTCGCATATTTCTGTGGGTTCCAAACTATTTTTAATACCGAAATGTCGAGCCAGATTTAAAGTACTTTGAAGATATATTTAAATTAGGTTAATGCCCAGTGAAATAGTAATATGAAAATATGAAAAAATTCAGAAATTATAAAGTAACTGCCAATTTGTCATCTGTTTTTATATTAACAACCCATTTCATATTACTTTCAAGATTTGCAGGCGTCTTGAAAGAGTTGCAGCCCATCAGGGCATAGAAAAATAAGTAGGCCTGGATTGGGTATTCTTCAGAAAAAATAAACTCGACTCATTTTCACAAAGAAAAAATAGCTGGGCTGGTCACATGGTGAACATAAAATATAAGCCTGGGCTAGACGGGCCACAGCCCAGTTCAAACCCTGCTCCATCCCAACAATAACAAAAAAAAATACTGCCCAAGCAGCTACGTCCCAGGTGTCAACCGTTCTTGTGCTGTTCTCTTGTCTATTGACTATATACGCTCACAATGTCATGGGTCCCAGATGTTAGGAAAACACTAGTTGGAAGCATTTTATTTTTCCATACGCTGACATGGTGGGCCCCTACTATCATCCTCTCCACGTACTTCTGCCGATTCCTGTTGTTTGTTGACCATGTTGACAACGCGAGAGGGTGGCACCGCGGCGAGCGCACCAAAGCGCGTGGAGGACGACGTCGTTAACGATTTAGGAGACGGTGGGGCGGCGATGCGTGCGCTGAGGCACAGCCAACCGTGGGAAGCGGAAGCGGCTCACGACGCTTGGTTTGGTTTTAAGGCCGGAGGAAGACAGGATCAAGAAACACGACAGATTGTAAAAGCAGCAGGAGTACTTACCAACCTTAACTAAAACCAGCAGGGCACTTAACAACCATAGCTGAAAGCAAGATGAGTACTTATACAGGTTCAACCGCATACAAAGCACGCCTCGAGCGGTGCTACTTTGCCTCTGATTAACCAAGGGTGAGGCCGCCAAGCCCTGTGACAAGGCCTGTGCACCACCCCTCGCATCCACAACCTTCTGAAAGCGGCTTCATCTCGCAATGTGGTCAATAAACAGGATATTCAATTTAGAGCCATGGAAAAGCGGGAACATAATCTTCTGTCCTATTCTCCAAGATGGACGGGCCTTCATTATTTGAGACCACCCTTGAATAAGTATCTTTTCACCACCAAGGGGAATCGAGTAGGTCGACATAAACATCATGTTGTGACCAAGCGCAAGTCTGACCCGACCATGGTCAGGCATATGTATAGGAACAATAGAACTGGGCAGTTTCTGTTTCAAGAAGATCACACCAGAAACTGTATAAGCAATAGTTTATGAACAACATATATAATGTAAAACAGCTCGTATCATAAGTTGCTCGACACGCTTGGACCTGTTCAACGAGTGCAAGAAGGGCACACATATCCCACGTGGCCTTCCACCATTGAAACGCCCCACAAGGACCTCAAGACGATCAATAAAGTGTAGGAACTTGTGGATGTCGTCCTACCAACTTCAAGCCATCAAGAATAAATGAAGTTGTTACAAAATAACAAACGAGCAGCCTGCTTAACTCTGAAAAAACCTACACGTGCCACCAATCATAAGAAATATTAGTTAGAAGTAGCATCTTCGTGAGAGATTCATTGCTACTTCTAAAGTTAAATTGTGATTAGTTAGACAGAATAGGTGGATTAAGAAGTAATCGAGGCAACAAGCAAGAACCAAATACAAAACTAACATGGATGAACAATTGGAACGACGTCGGGGTGGAAGATTGCAGTGAAGATGAGACCAGGTTCTGCTATTTCCATCAACATTCGTGCGCCAACTTTCAGTCCGTAACACTTGAGAAAGTTTATCCAAGTTCGGCCATAAAAAAAGCAGCAATCTTCTTGGTTCATGAACCCAACTCGGAACTTATATCCATGGCTTGTCTTCACTGTGACCATTAAACTGGTGTATTCAGTTATGGCAAGGCCGAGCATATTGAGTACATGTGTTCTGGCAGAGCAAATAATGCACTGCAGCAAAAAATAATATGAGAACACAATGTATTCCCTATCCAAATCTAGAAATAACTTCCTCCTTCACGTCAGTGTTGACCATCGTACTGGTAGTACCTTTTATCCAAATATAGCAATCTAAGTTTCCAAATTAGTCGACAAAGATGTTCAAAAAACCCCAACCTCCGGATAGAAAAGAGGATTCTAGGAACATATCATGCTGCTTTTAAAATCCTGTGTTAGGATGAGAAGGAACAAGTGTGGCGTCTCGCCGAGGGTGCAGAAACCTTTAGGGTCCTCGCACTTTGGGCGCTGCAAATGAAACACACTAGATTCATTAGGAAGAAAAATGCATCAATGGCGACGGCTGCCATCCTAGGATTACCCGCGACCAAGGGACTTGGATTTATCTGGGATGGATGAAGAATTCGTACCTGGTTCTCCATTAGAAAACCCTATGCAATCGCTGAGAGGGGGTTTTCTCTGAACCAGCAGATGAGTGAGAAGGGGATTCAGGCCCTGTGAAATATTGCCGCTTCGTCCGTCCAGCTTACTGCTAAAGCTGGAAAGGGGGGTTTGTAATTTGACGGCTCATTGGGCATTACTGCGGCGCTACGACCGGGGTGTGTCTACCGTGCAGTTGTGCACTCTAATTTGTGCATATGGCACATGGACCCCATTGCCGGATGCCCCACATATCAGTGAAAGGAAGTAGAAAGACAGGAGTAACTAGTTACACAAAAATATATTTTTGACAGAGAGATACTCCCTCTGTAAAGAAATATACAAATCTTTTATATCACAACTTTATACATAAGAAAAATCAAGGGAATATATATAACATATATAATTATAAAAAACAGAGTTGTTTTTAACACAGTATAGACGAGTTGGTGATGATGGTGTGCCTGCCATCCTGCAATATAGGCCGTCCGATTTATATCTGACGGATAGGAAGGAAACTACGGCAATTTTGCAAAAAGGTACCCACACACCTCTCCACATTTGCAAATAAGGCCTTACCTCGTTCATCCTTTTCTCTCACAAGATAAAATACTCATACAAATGCATCTTGATGTTACGTGCAACGCACGGGCATTATGGGGGTTCAGCTGAGAATATAATACTCAGACATGCTCATGGTTACGGACTTTGGGCCGCAGCCCACCCTCGCATGTTTGGGGGCCCATGTGTTCTACCTCAGCGCTTTTCATATTGCAAGCGATCCAGACGGGCGCTGGTTTTAGATGCTGTCGCAAGGCGAATACACAAAATTGAATAAAGCACGGCAGCTGTTGGAATGAAATGAAATCGAACGACAGTTCCTAACCAGCAATGAGAGTTGCAATTCTATCAACGATATACCATGTGATAAATAATACCGTCAGACATTTATACACACATGACACTTGTTTCACCATGCCAGATTACTACATCAAAATCTCTCGGAGGATAGATCAGTTCGGCAGCTATGCGGTCAAGCATCAAGAATTTCAAAGTTGATTTGGACCAGCTCTCCTTGCCGAGAAAGTTCGATTTTGAGATCATCCCCTACCGCAAGATATGATTTAGATTTGAACCTTGACCATCCTTTAGCATCAATCATCATGCGATCATCCTTTGTACTTAAGGTATATTGAGCAGGTTCATTCACACCAAGGCTGTGCATGGTAAGATAAACTTGGCCGATGTCGCCCGGATTGTTGAACGACTCCCTCGTTGCTTGTCGGTGTAGGAACGACACCTATGGGATCACAAGAATCCCTACTACGGTTGCGGGGCGCGGGGTCGTGAGAAGAGCGGATCAAGCAGGTAGCACACGGTCTCTTTATCCAGGTTCAGGCCGTAAGGATGCGTAAAACCCTACTCCTGCTTTGGTGGTTTGTTTATCTGTGTTCTTGAGCTAGCAATGGGGCGTGAGGAGCTCCAAAAAGCCGAATCCTCCTCCTGGTCGCCTCGGGCCTCCTTTTGTAAGGAAAGGGGTCGCCACAGTGGCACACAGGAGGTGAAAAGGGTACAGTGGTGCGAGTTTATCCCTCGCATTACATGACAAGGCGCCATTAATGCGTCTTGCTTAGGTGTCCTTGCTTTATCGGGGACGGGGGAGAGTCCTGTCTCGTCCGTCGCCGCCTTCGTGTCGACACGGCATACGCTGGCCAGCGGTGCCCGTGGTGCCATGTAGGCAGGCAGGCAGCTGAGGTGGCGCAGTGGTGGGTCTCCATGAAGATCCGCTTGCCACCACGCAGGTGCCTGCCCAACTGGTTGGGTCGGCAACTACATGCGAACGGTGGTGATGGTTTGACTGGCGTGGGCCTGATGGTGGCCCCACGGGTGTCCTTGGCGAGGGCCTCGCCGTAGCCCCGGCAAGGGTTCCAGCTGGGCCCCGCAAGGGTCTTGCCGTGGCGCTTCTTGTCATCCTCGGCAAGGCTCTTGCCGGGGCCTTGTGGTCCTCCTTGGCTGGGATCCCGCCAAGGGTCGCCATCTTCTATAGTGTGTATCTGATCTTGAATGTCTTCACAAAGATCTGCATACCACCACGGGGATGTCTCCCGAATCCTTGCCCCATGGGGGCAGTGGACTCAAGGGTGATTCGCTCCGTAGGTGTGGGGCGAGCCGCCCCGGCAAGGGCCTTGCCGGGTTTGCTAAAACCGCCCCTCGACAAGGATCTTGCCGGGGGAGTCCACTTCGTCCCCTTTGCTCTTTGTGGTCTTGGTCTTGGCGTCGTTCTGCTCCTTTCAAGCTTCGTCCTTACCTTGGCTCACCTCCCTTGCCTTGCTTAGTGCGGTGGTGCCCGCCGCTCAGATTGCCCGTGCACATTTATAGGGGTACAAAAGGTGTACCCCTCTTTTTGTACACCGACAGGAGCCCCCGTGCCTGGGCCACACGTAAGCGCAATAACGTCGTTGGGTTGGGCCCAAAAACGGTGTGCGGGCAGGCGGGGTAGTTTTTACCGCGGTAAGTCTTTTCGCGCGCTACGCTTCCCATGCCTCCCGCGTGTGGCTCGGCATGGGAAGGCGTGCGTGACGTGGGCGGCATGCGTGGGGCTGAGCTCTGCGCGCATGCGTCACGTCGCAGTAAAAGGGGGCGGTTCGTGCTTTCCCCATAAATGGAGGGAGGCGTGGAGGCGCGACCCATTTACTGAACGGGGTCGGGGCGTGGTCTTCAAGGCGTCCACTCCCCACGATCACGGGGTGGGGAGAGGTCACCTTACCCGTCGCCTCGGTCCCGCATGCCTGCCACGTGGTTCTCATGCGCTTGGGGTGGCGAACGGTGGAGGCGGGAAACCGGGCCGTCGCGGGCCGGGGCAGCGGGTTGGTCGATTCCCTCGCGCCTTCCGCGTCTTGATTGGCTGAGCGGGCGGCGTTCCCCACCCCGTTCCTTTATAAAGAGCGGGGGGGAATGGTGTCCCGCATTCTTCCATCTTCTCCTTCCTTCAGCTTCTGCTCCCCCTCCCTCCATCCGCCATGGAGAGAGGGAATCCTGGCTCCTCAACGGTGGCGGCAAGGGTCGCCGCTTGACAACGCGTCCTTCCTTCTCCTTCACCTGCGGTGGCAGAGCCAGCCGCAAGGGGAAGGGGGAGGGGGTGAGGCCGCGGGCGAGGCCGTGGGTGAGGCCGAGGCGCTCAGGAAGAGGAGAACGGGGCGGCGCACCGGTCCCGCCTCCGCCAGTAGTTCCTCCCCCCATGGAGGGCCATGTTGGGGATGACCCTTGCGAGTTCTTCGTCAGGCTGCCGGCCGCCTCACCGTCGCCTTCGTCTCTTAACTCCATTTGCGAGCGAGATGGAGCTGGATCCGCCGGAGTCATTGCGGTTGCACATGAGGGGCTGTTGGATCAGCGGTACACGAGTTTGCGTCGACTTCCCAGCGCCTCACGTGACGTATCTTGGACGAGGGTGGAAGACGTTCGCTCACATCCATCGCTTGACGGCGGGGCTCACTCTCCATTTCAAGCTGAGGAGGGCGGCCTCCTCTCCGTCAAGGTCTTCGGGTGCTTCGGGACTCGGGCAACGTGCTGCGTGGAGAGCTCTTCTGATAGCGAAGGCTCCTCCTCGAGTGGGAGTGGCGAGGAGGACAGCGGCAGCGACGATGAGGGTAGCAGGCGGCAGGATGACGGGTCCGACTAGGTGTCGGGCGCCGCTCTGTGCGGCACCGGCGATCCCATCATCCGTGTGGCCGGTTCCTGAACTTCTCGGGGTCGTCTCCTTGGGCGGCTAGCGTTGGGAGGCTGCGGAAGAGGAAGAGGGCGGGTGGCAAGGCCGTTAAATCGAAGCACACGGGCACCGACGCCTTCGACGCCAGGCCGACGCCCTGCCGCCTCGCCTTGAAGCTCGCTCGGCCACCGCCATCACCATCCAGCCTTTGTACGCCACCGAGATGTTCTCTTGGTGTCTTCGCCACTCAGCTTCGCCTAGGCGCCTTTTCGCCCTGTTCGCCTCCTTGACCTGCCTCCTGAGGAGAGGGGCAAGAGAGGGGTTACGGGCACCTTATCTCTTTTTAGTTTGTAAGCCTTCGGGCCTTAGCTAAATTTAAAACTTGTAATCCCATCATTCATGTTTTTCATTCCCTTTGGACTGTACCTGAGTGGAATGTTTTTAATGAAAAAGGGATGCTTGCCGGGTCATTTTTTTGCGGGTAGAACCCGCGACAAGGAGTAAATACTTGATATCCATAAGATAAACATTTCCTTGCCCGGCAACAGCTCCCGCTGCCTTCCCACTTCGCCGACCTTTCTCACGCTTTGGCGGAGGCAGGGATGAGGTGGAGTTCAGCTCCTCGTTTCATCCTTTTGCTGCCGCGACTACGACCAAACCTGGCCCCAGGAACGAGCCCTAGGGCCTAGAGTTTTATGGGAGCACGGTAGCTTTGGGAAAAAACGAGGTTTCACATACCTCAGTCCATAAGTAAATGCATGATAAGGGATGAAAAACTTATCTGAAGTTGTTGCCCCGGGCAACTCTGGTTTGCCGTGGGTGAATCTTTGTACTCGCACCCCCCGGTAGTACTGGCTTGCCGGGGTCTTGATGCCAGTCTGTCCCTCTTTTGTTTTTCGTCCTCAAGTGATCCGGCAAGGATATCTGTGAGTCCTGCGAACCAAATAAGACAAAAGAACGGCAAAGAGACGCACACTCGACCTCTAAGCTAGGGGTTAGTCGCTGCTGAGCACTATCAACCCTAACCAAGGACGAGACTCGACCTAGCATGCATGCTATAACTTAGGGCGCCAGCGCTTCATTTTTTTATGCTCTGGTTCTGCGCCTGGCTTTGTACAATGGTTTACATGAATCATGGGAAATGATTTTACATACGGTGGCTTGCGGGGGGGCCCGCAAAGCCGCGCCTCATGGGTAAAACTTGCGAAGATGCTCAATGTTCCAGGAGTTACTCACCGGAACGGCATCTTCGGTCTCCAGGACTGCGCTGGCCCGGTGACTCAGACACCCGGTAAGGGCCTTCCCACTTTGGCGCCAACTTGTTGGAATTCTTGGCCGATTGAACGCGCCAAGGACAAGGTCGCCTTCCTCAAGGCTTCGGGCATGAACCTTGCGGCTATGGTAGCGGCGCAAGGCTTGCTGGTAGCGTTGCTGCTCACGGCCGCTCAAGACGATCTTCCTCAAGGAGCACTGCATCATCTTGCCACAGTTGCTCTTGCTCAAGCTCGTCATAAGCGAGCACTCGAGGTGACCCGTATATGAGTTCAGTGGGGAGAACTGCTTCTGCACCATATACCAAGGCAAAAGGTGTCTGGCCGGTGGCTCGATTTGGCATCGTCCTGATCGACCAAAGAACCGCCGGCAACTCATCAATCCAGCGCCTTCCACTCTTGCGCAGCCTGTCAAAGGTCTTGGTCCTTAAGCCTCGCAGTACTTCAGCATTTGCCCTCTCAGCTTGACCATTGCTTCGCGGGTGAGCAACGGAAGCGAAACAGACTTTTCTGCCGAGGTCTTGGGTATATTGCATGAAGGTGCGGCTTGTGAACTGTGTGCCGTTGTCGGTGATAACCCTGTTGGGCACGCCAAAACGGCACACTAGTCCCCTGAGGAACCTGACGGCTGACTGATCTGTGACCTTCCTGTTGGGGAACGTAGCAGAAATTCAAAATTTTCCTACGTGTCACCAAGATCTATCTAAGGAGAAACCAACAACGAGGGGAAGGAGAGTGCGTCTACATACCCTTGTAGATCGCTAAGCGGAAGCGTTCAAGAGAACGGGGTTGAAGGAGTCGTACTCGTCGTGATCCAAATCACCGGAGATCCTAGTGCCGAACGGACGACACCTCCGCGTTCAACACACGTACAGCCCGGTGACGTCTCCCATGCCTTGATCCAGCAAGGAGAGAGGGAGAGGTTGAGGAAGACTCCGTCCAGCAGCAGCACAACGGCTTGGTGGTGATGGAGGAGCGTGGCAATCCTGCAGGGCTTCGCCAAGCACCGCGGGAGAGGAGAAGGGAGAGAGGTAGGGCTGCGCCAGGGAGAGGTGAAACTCATGTGTTGGCAGCCCTCAAGACCTCATGTATTTATAGGGGAGAGGGAGGGGGTGCGCCCCCTCTAGGGTTTCCACCCCAAGGGTGCGGCAGCCCCAATCCCATCTATGGGTGGCGGCCAAGGGGGAGAGGGGAAACGTGCCCCCCAAGCTAGGTGGGGCGCCCCCTCCCCAAACCCTAGGCGCCTTGGGCCCTTGTGGGGGGGGGGCCCACCAGCCCACCTGGGGCTGGTCCCCTCCCACACTTGGCCCATGCAGCCCTCCGAGGCCGGTGGCCCCACTTGGTGGACCCCCGGGACCCTCCCGGTGGTCCCGGTACATTACCGATAAAACCCGAAACTTTTCCGATGACAAAAACAGGACTTCCCATATATAAATCTTTACCTCTGGACCATTCCGGAACTCCTCGTGACGTCCGGGATCTCATCCGGACTCAACAACATTCGGTAACCACATACAAACTTCCTTTATAACCCTAGCGCCATCGAACCTTAAGTGTGTAGACCCTACGGGTTCGGGAACCATGCGCATACATGACCGAGACGTTCTCCGTCAATAACTAACATCGGGATCTGGATACCCATGTTGGCTCCCACATGTTCCACGATGATCTCATCGGATGAACCACGATGTCAAGGACTCAATCGATCCCGTATACAATTCCCTTTGTCTAGCGGTATTGTACTTGCCAGAGATTCGATCGTCGGTATCCCGATACCTTGTTCAATCTCATTACCAGCAAGTCTCTTTACTCATTCCGTAACACATCATCCGGTGATCAACCCCTTGGTCACATTGTGCACATTAGGATGATGTCCTACCGAGTGGGCCCAGAGATACCTCTTCGTTTACACGGAGTGACAAATCCCAGTCTCGATTTGTGCCAACCCAACAGACATTTTCGGAGATACCTGTAGTGCACCTTTATAGCCACCCAGTTACGCCAGGACGCTTTGGTACACCCAAAGCATTCCTACGGCATCCGGAGTTGCACAATCTCATGGTCTAAGGAAATGATACTTGACATTAGAAAAGCTTTAGCATACGAACTATGATCTTTGTGCTAGGCTTAGGATTGGGTCTTGTCCATCACATCATTCTCCTAATGATGTGATCCCGTTATCAATGACATCCAATGTCCATGGTCAGGAAACCGTAACCATCTATTGATTAACGAGCTAGTCAACTAGAGGCTTACTAGGGACATGTTGTTGTCTATGTACCCACATATGTATCTGAGTTTCCTTTCAATACAATTATAGCATGGATAATAAACGATTATCATGAACAAGGAAATATACTAATAACTAATTTATTATTGCCTCTAGGGCATATTTCCAACAATCTCGCACTTGCACTAGAGTCAATAATCTAGTTCACATCGCCATGTGATTAACACTCACATGTCACATCACCATGTGACTAACATCCAAAGAGTTTACTAGTGTCATTAAACTAGCTCACATCATCATGTGGTTAAGACTCAATGAGTTCTGTGGTTTGATCATGTTTTGCTTGTGAGAGAGGTTTTAGTCAACGGGTCTGCAACATTCAGATCCGTATGTACTTCGCAAATCTCTAGGTCATATTGTAAATGCTGCTTCCACGCTCCACTTGGAGCTATTCTAAATGGTCGCTCCACTATCGATCCGGTTTGCTACTCAGAGTCATTCAGATAGGTGTTAAAGCTTGCATCGACGTAACCCTTTACGCCGAACTCTTTATCACCTCCATAATCGAGAAACATGTCCTTATTTACTCCAAGGACAATTTAGACCGCTATCCAATGATCCATTCCTGATCATTCTTGTACCCCTTGACCGACTCATGGCAAGGCACACTTCCGTGTGGTACACAAAGATAGCATATTGTAGAGCCTACGCCTAAAGCATAGGGACGACCTTCGCCCTTTCTCTCTTTCTTCTGCCGTGGTCGAGCTTTAACTCTTAACTTCATACCTTACAACTCAGGCAAGAACTCCTTCTTCGTTCCGATCCATCTCGAACACCTTCAAGATCATGTCAAGGTATGTGCTCATTTGAAACTATTATTAAGCATTTTGATCTATCTTATAGATCTTGATGCTTATTGTTCAAGTAGCCTAATCCAGGTTTTCCATTGAAAAACACTTTTCAAACAACCCTATATGCTTTCCAGAGATTCTACATCATTTCTGATCAACAATATGTCAACAACATATACTCATCAGAAATTCTATAGTGCTCCCACTCACTTCTTTGGAAACACAAGTTTCTCATAAACTTTGTATAAACCCAAAATCTTTGATCATCTCATCAAAGCGCACATTCCAACTCCGAGATGCTTACTCCAGTCCTTAGAAGGATCGCCGGAGCCAAAGATACCTTTTAGCATCCTTAGGATCGACAAAAACTTTCTGATTGTATCACATACAACCTTTCCTTACGAAGACCGGTAAGGAAACTCGCTTTTGACATCCATCTGCCAGATTTCATAAATGCAACTAATGCTAACATGATTCCGACGGACTTAAGCATCGCTACGGATGAGAAAATCTCATCGTAGTCAACTCCTTGAAATTGTGAAAAAACTCTTCGCCACAAGTCGAGCTTCATAGACGGTGACATTACCGTCCACGTCCGCCTTCTTCTTAAAGATCCATTTATCTCAATGGTTTGCCGATCATCGGGCAAGTCCACCAAAGTCCATGCTTTGTTCTGATACATGGATCCTATCTCGGATTTCATGGCTTCTAACCATTTGTCGGAATTTGGGCCCACCATTGCTTCTCGATAGCTCGTAGGTTCATTGTTTTCTAGCAACATGACCTTCAAGATGTGATCATGTACCACTCAAGTAGCACGCATCCTTGTCACCCCACGAGGCACGTTAGTGACTTGATCCAAACTTCATGATCACTATCATAAGCTTCTACTTCAATTGGTGTAGGTGCCACGGGAACAACTTCCTGTGCCCTGCTACACACTAGTTGAAGTGACGGTTCAATAACCTCATCAAGTCTCCACCATCCTCCCACTCAACTTTTTGAGAGAAACTTTTCCTCGAGAAAGGACCCGTTTCTAGAAACAATTACTTTTGCTTCCGGATATGAGATAGGAGGTATACCCAACCATTTTGGGTATCCTATGAAGATGTATTTATCCGTTTTGGGTTCGAGCTTATCACTATGAAACTTTTCCACATAAGCGCCGCAGCCCCAAACCTTTAAGAAACGACAACTTAGGTTTCTCCAAACCATAGTTCAAACGGTGTCGTCTCAACGGAATTACGTGGTGCCCTATTAAAGTGAGTGCGGTTGTCTCTAATGCCTAACCCATGGACGATAGTGGTAATTCGATAAGAGACATCATGGTACGCACCATATTCAATTGGGTGCAACTATGATGTTCAGACACACCATCACACTATGGTGTTCCAGGCGGTATTAATTGTGAAACAATTTCCACTATGTCTTAATAGCGTGCCAAAGCTCAGAATCGATACTCATCTCTATGATCATATCATAGACATTTTATCCTCTTGTCACGATGATCTTCAACTTCACTCTGAAATTACTTGAACCATTCAATAATTCAGATTTGTGTTTCATCAAGTAAATATACTCAACATCTACTCGAATCATCTGTGAAGTAAGAACATAACGATAATCACTGCATGCCTCAGCACTCATTGGACTGCACACATCAAAATGTGTTATTTCAACAAGTTGCTATCTTGTTCCATCTTACTGAAACCGAGGCTTTTCAGTCATCTTGCCCATGTGGTATGATTTGCATATCTCAAGTGATTCAAAATCAAGTGAGTCCAAACGATCCATCTGAATGGAGTTTCATCATGCGTATACACCAATAGACATGGTTTGCATGTCTCAAACTTTTCAAAACGAGTGAGTCCAAAGATCCATCAACATGGAGCTTCTTCATGCTTTTATACCAATATGACTTACATGGCAGTGCCACAAGTAAGTGGTACTATCATTACTATCTTATACCTTTGGCATGAAAATGTGTATCACTACGATCGAGATTCAATAAACCATTCATTTAGGTGCAAGACCATCGAAGGTATTATTCAAATAAATAGAGCAACCATTATTCTCCTTAAATGAATAACCATATTGTGATAGACATTATCCAATCATGTCTATGCTCAACGCAAACACCAAATGGCAATTATTCTGGTTTAATACTAATCTTGATGGTAGAGGGAGCGTGGGATGTTTGATTCACATCAAACTTGGAAACACTTCCAACACATATCGTCGGCTCACCTTTAGCTAGTCTCCGTTTATTCTGTAGCTTTTATTTCGAGCTACTAACACTTAGCAACCGAACCGGTATCTAATACCTTAGTGCTGCTAGGAGTACTAGTAAAGTACACATTAACATAATGTATATCCAATATACTTCTATCGACCTTGCCAGCCTTCTCATCTACCAAGTATCTAGGGTAATCCTGCTTCAGTGGCTGTTCATCTTATTACAGAAGCACTTAGTCTCGGGTTCGGGTTCAACCCTGGGTCTCTTCACTGGAGCAGCAACTGATTTGCCGTTTCATGAAGTGCCCCTTCTTGCCCTTGCCCTTCTTGAAACTAGTGGTTTCACCAACCATCAACAATTGATGCTCCTACTTGACTTCTACTTTCGCGGTGTCAAACATCGCGAACAATTCAAGGATCATCATATCTATCCCTGATATGTTATAGTTCATCACGAAGCTCTAGTAGCTTGGTGGTAATGTCTTTGGAGAAATATCACTATCTTATCTGGAAGATTAACTCCCACTCGATTCAAGTGATTGTTGTACGCAGACAATCTGAATACAAGCTCAACGATTGAGATCTTCTCCCTTAGTTTGTAGGCTAGAAAAACTCGTCGAAGGTCTCATACCTCTTGGCGTAAGCACGAGCCTGAAATCCCAATTTCAGCCCTCGTAACATCTCATATGTTCCGCGACGTCAAAAACGCCTTTTGGTGCCTCAATTCTAAGCCGCTTAACATTACCGAACTATCACGTAGTCATCAAACGTGTGTGTCGATGTTCGCAACATCCACGCACCACGCTCGAGGTCCAAAGACACCGAGCAATGCATTGAGGACATAAGCTGTCTATCGACCGCATAATTGCTACCGTCAACTTTCAACTAAATTTTCTCTAGGAACATATCTAAACAAGAGAACTATAGCGCGAGCTATGACATAATTTGCAAAGGGCTTTTGACTATGTTCAGGATAATTAAGTTCATCTGATGAACTCCCACTCAGATAGACATCCCTCTAGTCATCTAAGTGATTACATGATCCGAGTCAACTAGGCCGTGTCCGATCATCACGTGAGACGGGCTAGTCATCGTCGGTGAACATCTTCATGTTGATCGTATCCTCCATACGACTCATGCTCGACCTTTCGGTCTCTTGTGTTCCGTGGCCATATGCATACATGCTAGGCTCGTCAAGTTAACCTAAGTGTTTTGCGTGTGTAAATCTGGCTTACACCCATTGTATGTGAACGTAAGAATCTATCACACCCGATCATCACGTGGTGCTTCGAAACGACGAACTTTCGCAACGGTGCACAGTTAGGGGAACACTTTCTTGAAATTTTAATGAGGGATCATCTTATTTACTACCGTTGTTCTAAGTAAATAAGATGTATAATCATGATAAACATCACATGCAATCAAATAGTGACATGATATGGCCAATATCATATTGCTCCTTTTGATCTCCATCTTCGGGGCTCTATGATCATCGTCGTCACCGGCATGACACCATGATCTCCATCATCATGATCTCCATCAACGTGTCTCCTTGAAGTTGTCTCACCAACTTATTACTTCTACTACTATGGCTACCGGTTAGCAATGAAGTAAAGTAATTACATGGAGTTGTTCAATGACACGCAGGTCATACAATAAATAAAGACAACTCCTATGGCTCCTGCCGGTTGTCATACTCATCGACATGCAAGTCGTGATTCCTATTACAAGAACATGATCAATCTCATACATCACATATCATTCATCACATTCTTCTTGGCCATATCACATCACATAGCATACCCTCGCAAAAACAAGTTAGACGCCCTCTAATTGTTGTTTGCATGTTTTACGTGGCTGCTATGGGTTTCTAGCAAGAACGCTTCTTACCTACGCAAAAACCACAACGTGATATGCCAATTGCTATTTACCCTTCATAAGGACCCTTTTCATCGAATCCGTTCCGACTAAAGTGGAGAGACCGGCACCCGCTAGCCAGCTTATGCACCAAGTGCATGTCACCGGTGGAACCTGTCTCACGTAAGTGTACGTGTAAGGTCGGTCCGGGCCGCTTCATCCCACAATACCGTCGAAACAAGATTGGACTAGTAACGGTAAGCATATTGAACATCATCAACGCCCACAACTACTTTGTGTTTCAAAATTTTCCTACCTGTCACCAAGATCTATCTAAGGAGAAACCAGCAACGAGGGGAAGGAGAGTGCGTCTACATACCCTTGTAGATCGCTAAGCGGAAGCGTTCAAGAGAACGGGGTTGAAGGAGTCGTGATTGCCGTGATCCAAATCACCGGAGATCCTAGTGCCGAGCAGACGGCACTCCGCTGCTCAACACACGTACAGCCCGGTGGCGTCTCCCATGCCTTGATCCAGCAAGGAGAGAGGGAGAGGTTGAGGAAGACTCCGTCCCAGCAGCAGAGACAACGGCTTGGTGGTGATGGAGGAGCGTGGCAATCTGCAGGGCTTCGCCAAGCACCGCGGGAGAGGAGAAGGGAGAGAGGTAGGGCTGCGCCAGGAGAGGTGAAACTCATGTGTTGGCAGCCCTCAAGACCTCATGTATTTATAGGGGAGAGGGAGGGGGGTGTGCCCCCTCTAGGGTTTCCACCCCAAGGGGTGCGGCAGCCCCAATCCCATCTATGGGTGGCGGCCAAGGGGGGAGAGGGGGGAAACTTGGCCCCCAAGTTAGGTGGGGCGCCCCTCCCCAAACCCTAGGCGCCTTGGGCCCTTGTGGGGGGCGCACCAGCCCACAGGGCTGGTCCCTCCCACACTTGGCCCATGCAGCCCTCCAGGCCGGTGGCCCCACTTGGTGGACCCAGGACCCTCCCGGTGGTCCCAGACGTTATCGATAAAACCCAAACTTTTTGGTGACAAAAACAGGACTTCCCATATATAAATCTTTACCTCCGGACCATTCCGAACTCCTCGTGACGCTCGGGATCTCATCCGGGACTCGAACAACATTCGGTAACCACATACAAACTTCCTTTATAACCCTAGCGCCATCGAACCTTAAGTGTGTAGACCCTACGGGTTCGGGAACCATGCGCATGATCGAGGCGTTCTCCGGTCAATAACCAACATCGGGATCTGGATACCCATGTTGGCTCCCACATGTTCCACGATGATCTCATCGGATGAACCACGATGTCAAGGACTCAATCGATCCCGTATACAATTCCCTTTGTCTAGCGGTATTGTACTTGCCCGAGATTCGATCGTCGGTATCCCGATACCTTGTTCAATCTCGTTACCGGCAAGTCTCTTTACTCGTTCCGTAACACATCATCCCTTGATCAACCCCTTGGTCACATTGTGCACATTATGATGATGTCCTACCGAGTGGGCCCAGAGATACCTCTTCGTTTACACGGAGTGACAAATCCCGCCTCGATTTGTGCCAACCCAATGACATTTTCGGAGATACCTGTAGTGCACCTTTATAGCCACCCAGTTAAGTTGTGACGTTTGGTACACCCAAAGCATTCCTACGGCATCTGGGAGTTGCACAATCTCATGGTCTAAGGAAATGATACTTGACATTAGAAAAGCTTTAGCATACGAACCACGCATCTTTGTGCTAGGCTTAGGATTGGGTCTTGTCCATCACATCATTCTCCTAATGATGTGATCCCGTTATCAATGACATCCAATGTCCATGGTCAGGAAACCGTAACCATCTATTGATTAACGAGCTAGTCAACTAGAGGCTTACTAGGGACATGGTGTTGTCTATGTACCCACACATGTATCTGAGTTTCCTTTCAATACAATTATAGCATGGATAATAAACGATTATCATGAACAAGGAAATATACTAATAACTAATTTATTATTGCCTCTAGGGCATATTTCCAACACTTCCTCACTGCCTCCACTTCCGGCCACTTTGTGAACTTGTCGATTGCAACGTACAAGTACTCAAAGCCCCGACAATGAGGGGAAAGGGCCCAAAGATGTCGAGCCCCTGCACCGAGAAGGGCCAAGAGAGAGGAATGGTTTGAAGGGCTTGAGCTGGCTGATGAAGCTTCTTTGAATGGAACTGACACGCTTCACACCTGGTGGCTAGTGTCGTCTCATCCTGGAGGGCGGTGGGCCAGAAGAAGCCTTGCCGGAATGCCTTGCCGGCAAGGGCCCTTGACCCAATGTGGGATCCACATATGCCTCCGTGTATCTCTGCCAACAGCTCCAGTCCTTCCGCTCGAGGGATACACTTCAATTTCACACCGTTTGACCTCTTTCTATACAGGACGTCATCGACGAACTGGTACATGGTAGAGCGAAGGGCTACTTTTTTCGCTTCTTCCTGCTCCTCAGGAAGTTCCCTCGTTTGTAGGAATCGGACGGTATGCTGTGCCCACATTGGAGCCTGGGGCTCGACGGCGAGGGCTGAAGGCATTTCCTCCGCTATAGGAGCGGCTATCTCGACGGCAAGAGCTTGGCGCTCCGCCGGAGCTAGTCGTCCCGTGGCGGGCTCAGTATCCCCGGAAACATCCTTGCCGGCGGCCCCGGGGAGCTTGGCGGGAAAGTACTTGCCGGGCCTTGATTTCCTCCTCTTATTCTGCTCTGTTGATGGATCAACGGATGGCTGAGTTAGCTGAAGCACAAAGGTACCTGGTTCCACAGGTAGTTTGAGGGCAGCGTGTTTTAACAGGTAATCGGCGATATCGTTCTCCGCTCGGGGAACGTGTTCAGCCTGTATACCGTCGAAACACTCTTCCAGCTTTCTCACTTCATTGACGTAGGCCTTCATCTACGGGCTCTGGTAATCCTTGTTGACTTGCTTGACGACAAGTCGCGAGTCCCCCCGACGATGAGTTTCTTGATTACGAGGTCCGGCCATGATCCTAAGACCGCAAGCAGCCCTTCAGATTTCTACCGTATTGTTGGTTCACACCTCCCTGGGGAAGTGCATCTGGATCACGTACATGAGGTGCTCTCCGGTGGGCGCGACAAGCAGTACGCCAGCCCCGGCGCCTTGTAAGGAGAAAGCTCCATCAAAGTACATGGTCCAATCACAACTTGCCTCCTTGCCGGGAAGAGCAGTCTCTTGGGCTTCTTCGTCAGGCGTTGCGGTCCATTCTGCAATGAACTCCGCTAGGACTCGGCTTTGAATCGTTGAAGTACTTTCAAACTTGAGGCCAAAGCTGGACAGCTCAAGTGCCCATTCCACAATTCTTCCCGTTGCGTCCGGATTGTGCAGTATCCGTTGCAGAGGGAAGCGAGTGATGACAGTGATCTCGCAGCTCGGAAGTAGTGACGCAGCTTCCTCGAGGCCATGAGAAGGTCAAGAGCAGTTTACGCCGGAGTACCTTGATCTAGCCCCCGCAGGAGGGAACTAACAAAGTAGACCGGTGCTGCATCATTTTCTTCTTTGGCGGCACTTCAACCGGCCGTGTCGTCTCTGCATTGGTGGTGTCGAGCTCGCCGCTGCCATCTCTTCGCTGCCAACCGCCCTCAGGTTACTTAGTGCGGGCGCCGACCACCGTCCGTTGCCGCCAGTATAGCAAAGAACGGCTCTCGTGGCCTAGGCGCAACTAGTATTGGCGCGGAGGAGAGGTACTTCTTCAAACCTTGCAATGTCGCTTCGCTTCAAGGCGTCCACTCCATCGGGCCCGCTTTTTCAGGATCTTGAAAAGGGAAGGGCGCGCCGCAGCATTTGGAAATGAACCTGCCCATGGCGGCGACGCAACCAGCAAGCCGACGCACATCCTTGATCCGCTTGGGTGCTTCAATCTGCTCTATAGCTTTGATTTTATCTGGATTGGCCTCTATCCCACGTTGTGACACGAAGAACCCGAGAAGTTTGCCGGACGGAACGCCAAAGACGCACTTCTCAGGGTTTAGCTTGAGATTGATCTTGTGCAGGTTTGCAAATGTTTGTTGCAAATCCGGTATGAGGGTTGCCCTGTCCTTGGTTTTGACCACTATGTCGTCCATATAAGCTTCCATATTTCTATGGAGCTGGGGTTCAAAACCAATCTGGACTGCCCTTGCAAACGTCGAACCAGCACTCTTCAACCCGAAAGGCATCCGCATGACACAGTACGTACCACATGGGGTGATGAATGCTGTTTTCTCTTCGTCTTCTCTTGTCATGAAGATCTGGTGGTAGGCGGAGTAGGCGTCGAGGAATGACAACAGATCACACCCATCCGTGGAGTCAACAATCTGGTCGATGTGCGGCAACGGGAAGGGGTCTTTAGGGCAAGCTATATTGATATCTGTTTAATCAATACACAGTCTCCACTTCCCATTTGCCTTGCGCACCATGACCGGATTGGCCAACCACGTTGGATGGAGCACTCCTCTTACCAAACCCTCTGCTTCCAGTTTCCGGATCTCTTCTGTGATGAACTCTTGTCATTCCAAAGCTTACTTTCTGACCATCTGCTTGACGGGCCGCGCATGAGGGCAGACAGCTAGGTGGTGCTCAATCACCTCCCTGGGAACACCGGGGATGTCGGAAGCTTGCCATGCAAACACATCGACATTCGCCCGCAGGAAGGTGACGAGCGCGTCTTCCTATTTGTCGTCAAGGGTGGAGCTTATGGTAAAACCTCCTCCCGTGCCATCCTCATTGACATAAACCTTCTTGGTTCCCGGCAGTATGTACAGGCTTCTTGTTTCCGCCGATTGGAGCTCTGGCACGTCCTCGACGGCAGCGCTACACTCAAGAGGTGCGCTTGTCAAGTGGGTGTCGAGGTCTCACCGATCTTCTTCTTCTTCTTCCTCCCGAGGTCCCAGCGGGCAGAGCATGTGCCCTAGCGGCGGCAGAATCTCGCAATCGCTTCTTTGGTATAGTTGGTCGGCGCAAATCAGCGCATCTTTCTTGTCGGAGGATGGTGATGATCGCCATAGGTCCCGCATCTTCGTGGTGTTGTAGGCGTAGTGTGACGCCGCAATGAACTTGGCTGGCATGGGCTGGCCAAGGATCCCGCTAGGGCAAGGGATCTTGGCAACATCGAACACGATCCTCTCCGTCCTAAAGTTCAGTCGCTTCCAAAAGTCACGGCAGGCAGTGTGACCTTTCCCTTGGGTTGGCTTCTTCCGGTTGACCCCTCAAGCGTGCTGTCTCTTCGAGGTCTCCATCGAGAATCTGCGGTTTCTCGATCACGGCAGCGAGATCAAGTTCAGACCGGCCCGCCGTCGACTAGCATCTTCGTCACCTTGAGGTTGCGTATTGTTGGTGAAACCAACAATGGCAAGCACCGACCGCATAGTGCGATCAGGGTGGTCCTCGATGTCAAAAATGATAGGTGTCTTTGGACCACTTCAGCGACCTTTGGGCATCAAACGATGGCTTTGCCGCCAGAATCTCGGCCCACCGCTTAAGCCGGGCGGTGAGAAGTATGCAGCGAGGCACCGCCGTCGGCCATGGCCTCTGTAGCTTTCGAATCTCTTGGTCGCCGGATTAAATGCGTCCTCTTCGTGATCGTCGTCCTTACGGCTTTACATCACGGGCCCCGAGGCCTCTCTGTTGCTTATCCTTGCCGCGACGGCCCGCCTGGCCGTCCACGCTTCTTCGGACCCCTCGGCACCGTCGAGCCCTTCTCCTTGTCCCGCCTCTCATACTCAGCCCTTCCGCTTCTTAGCAAGGAGCTCAACCTGTCGGCAGTCCCGAGAGCATGGCCTTTGGTGCGATGGATCTTGCAAAGATCGCTTGTCGGAGTCTCCTGGCTTCTCAGCAGCCGCCAAGGCCCGGCAAGCGACACATCCGGCAACCTCCTTGCCGGGGTCATCTGCCTTGGTTTTCTTGGTGGAGCCGGCGTCATCAGATCCCTCGACGGCAAGCACGGCTTTTCCTTTGTGCTTCCTGTTGCGGCGCCGGCCTTTCTTCGCCGGGGCAGCAATATCCTCATCTGAGGAGTCGGTTTCCACGCCGGCATCTGCGCCGGGGTACTTCCTTCCCTCTTCAGCTCGGGCACATTTATCAGCAAGAACATAGAGTTCTGCTACATCTCTCACCTTGTTCATTGCCAGCTCTTCGTGCATCTTGAGGTTACGCACGTTCTGATGGAACGCACTGATGATGGCGGCAGGGTGAACATCAGGGATATTGTACTGTACCCGACTGAACCTCTGAATATACTTGCAGAGACTCTCGCCTCCTTCCGGGAATGACGTGCAGGTGTCGCTTGCTTGGCCATGGGCTTGGTGGCCTCCAGTAAAGGCGCCCACGAACTCATGCCACAAATCCGACCAGGAGGAAATAGAGTCTACCGACAAGTGCATCAACCATGACATGGCGTTGGGTTTAAGAGCCAATGGAAAGTAATTGGCAAGCATCTTATCGTCGCAGGCTCCGGCAGCTTGCATCACGATGGTGTAGACGCTGAGGAACTCGGACGGGTGGGTCTTGCCACTGTACTTTTCGCCCACGTCGGGTTTGAAGGTGCGGTGAGTGGGCCACTGGAACTGCAGTAGCTCACGGGTAAAAGCCGGACAACCTACCTCGTAAGGTAGGCCTCCAGGGCTCCCCGGTGCCGGGTGGCTCACAGCAGGCCCTGCTCGCCTATCTGATTGGTGGCGCGCTCCGCGGCGCCGAAGAGTGGTTTGAGCATCTTCATGTTCTCGCTCCCGAAGAACTTGGCGCTGGTCACGGTGGGCCCGTGGGTCAGACGATGCTACGGAGATCTCGTCGCCCGTAACGTCGCGACGGGCTGGCGTCCGCGGTACCGGGCGAGGAGGAGGCGAGTGCACCGTGGTCGCGGCACCGTCGGCTCTCCTACAACTGGTGCGTGGGACTCCATCGGAGCGTCGACCCGGGGGCTCCACCGGACTCGGTTCATCTTTGTTGGCCACCGCAACAAGGCTTCGGATGGTGGCTCTCCATTCGTCGAGTTTCCCCGTAGTGGGAGGGAAATCGAGGAGCAACTCCGCAGCGCCGAACCTGGCTGGCGTTGGTGGCAGCGAAACCTGCATGGATCGCGATGCGCTTCGACTTCTGACCATGTCAGAAGGAGCTCTATCACGACCCCGCGGTCGCATGCCATCTTCACCAGCGCCTCGGCGAACGGGCAGGTCTTCTAAATCCCGGGAGTGGTGCTCGGGGCTCTTTCCGCGGCGACGTCCGGGGTCCTCGGCGTGATTACGCCGTTTGTCGCGTGCCGCTTGAGAGGAGCGCGCCGTTGGCGCCGGCGTGGGAGTCTTTGAAGCCCTCTCGTCGCCTTCGGGCGGGGTGGCAGCGATCTTGGAAGGCCCCGCGCCACCCGTGGAGGGCCTGGCTCTGTCTTTGGATTTGGCGGTGTGCGGCCCGTTACCAGGCGCATGAACATCGCCGCCTCCCAAACTTCGTCTGCAGGGACGGTGTTGGTGTTCGCGAACGGCGCCCCGGGTCCTTTCTACGACCGGTCCGCTGCTCGCCCGCGTCGGGACGGGACGTCCGGCTTCCGACAGGCCAACCGACATCGTCATCTTCTTCTTGGGCGCCATGATGATGAAGAGGTGTCGAACTAACTGCTAGAGCCGATTCTCACAACTACGCCCCATACCTGGCGCGCCAAAGATGTCGGTGTAGGAACGACACCTATGGGATCACAAGAATCCCTACTACGGTTGCGGGGCACGGGGTCGTGAGAAGAGCGGATCAAACAGGTAGCACACGGTCTCTTTATCCAGGTTCGGGCCGCGAGGATGCGTAAAACCCTACTCCTGCTTTGGTGGTTTGTTTATCTGTGTTCTTGAGCTAGCAATGGGGCGTGAGGAGCTCCAAAAGCGAATCCTCCTCCTGGTCGCCTCAGGCCTCCTTTTATAAGGAAAGGGTCGCCACAGTGGCACACTGTGAGGTGGAAAGGGTACTGATGATGCAAGTTTATCCTCGCATTACATGACAAGGCGCCATTAATGCGTCTTGCTTAGGTGTCCTTGCTTTATCGGGGACAGGGAGAGTCCTGTCTCGTCTGTGCCGCCCTTTCAGGTCGACACGCGCCATACAGCCAGCGGTGCCCGTGGTGCCATGTAGCCAGCAGCACCGAGGTGGCGCGGTGGTGGGTCTCCACGAAGATCCGCTTGCCGCCACGCAGTGCCTCGCCTAACTGGTTGGGTCGGCAATGCATGCGAACGGTGGTGAAGGTTTGACCGGTGTGGGCCTCGATGGTGGCCCCACGGGTGTCCTGGCGAGGGCTCGCCAGAGCCCCGCAAGGGTCTTGCCGGGGCCCGGCAAGGGTCTTGCCGTGGCGCTTTCTTGTCATCGCCGGCCAGGCTCTTGCCGGGGCCTTGTGGTCCTCCTTGGCTGGGATCCCGCCAAGGGTCGCCATCTTCTATAGTGTGTATCTCGATCTTGAATGTCTTCACAAAGATTTGCATACCACCACGGGATGTCTTCGAATCCTTGCCCCATGGGGGGCAAGTGGACTCAAGGGTGATTTGTTCAGAGGGTGTGGGCGAGCCGCCCGCAAGGGCCTTGCTGGTTTGTTAAACCCCCTCGGCAAGGATCTTGCCGGGGGAGTCCGCTTCGTCCCCTTTGCTCTTTGTGATCTTGGTCTTGGCGTCGTTCTGCTCCTTTCGAGCTTCGTCCTTACCTTGGCTCACCTCCCTTGCCTTGCTTAGTGCGGTGGTGCCCGCGGCTCAGACTGCCCGTGCACAGTTATAGGGGTACAAAAGGTGTACCCCTCTTTTTGTACACCGACATTGCTCTATGAATTGCAAATAAGAAGACATGCCCAAACAGTTAGATCAACACAGTGAATCATGCGAAACAACATGGAAAGAAAAAAGAACGAAACACTTGGGCGGCCAATGCTTACCAAGAAGGTGGACATGTCGGTTTTTGTAAGGACTTTGGTATATGAAGTGAGAACTACAGCCCAGTCTGTTGCCGATGCAACTGCTCGTTCAGTTGCCGATGCACGGGCCAGAGAAGATGCAAGTGCAAGTGTTGGTGTAGGTGCCGAAGCCGCTGCTGCTGCCGGAGATGGTGCTCCTTGTAGAGCTGGTGCCGGTGTCGGAGCAGGTGCCAGTGTCGATGCCCGATCCTCCGGTAGATCAGCCTGATCCGCTGACGCGGTCGGTGCCCAATCCTCAGCTGGATCAGACTAAGTTGTTGCCGCTGTCGGTGCTGGAGCAACTGCCGGTGCTCGATCCGTTGCGGAAGGTGGTACCAATGTGCGATGCAGCGGCGATCGTGCCTGGTCTGCTATGATCAGCTTTCTAACTTGACTAGGCATCGTGACCGTGATCCAGTTTTTTTTCTTCATTTCTTTTAAACGCGAGGAGGACTAATTGTGGCGTTTTTGTTAAACCAAACTGCAGTTCATCATATGGATTCAGCTTGTACTCAGACAACAGACTGATCCAATTTTTTCCAGTAATATAAGTGATGGACAGTGCCTTCATTACTGACACGACATAAGAAGTGAAACCTGTAAAAATAGCCATTGTAGAGCAAACCAAATGGCTTATTCTGTGATGAATGTCACATGGCAAAACCTGCATCGTAAAATTGCAGGAAAAGAAAGAAAACATGACATTAAATCAATAAGATTTAGACAGTAAATCAATAAGATTTACTTGATGTGACACGAGTGAATCCTTACCAGGAAATCACTATGTTAAATTACTAAACAGAAGATTGATCGTCCAACTACGGGTGGCATGCAGGGGCCCCGCCTACTCCCACAAGCAGGACAGTCCAAAGGTCGTGACAAATCGTATGGACCGAACATCCATGGAATGGAAATCCTGGTGGGTGCGATAAACCTGGAATGCATACAGATATTGGAGTGTAACCATAATTGATAAACCGTCCTCACAAAAAAGATGATCTGGATACTTCAAAATATACAGACTGAATTGAGTGGACAGACATTAACATAGACCATTCTCAGGACTAACCACACACCAAAAGCGGCAGTGCTAATAAACAATACAGGGTTCACAAATACAAATCAAGTACTGAACAATAGTACTTACTACAGACAAGCAAAGTTGCACTAATTAAACTCTGCAGACTATTTCTTGCCACCGACCTACGGGATGAACCCCGCATAACTGACTAGGCCATGGACTTCGTGAGAGATGTCTACATGCACCATCACCATCTCGTCAACCTTGGAGAACCTAACAGAGTGGTCTTTCCACTCATAAACATTATCATGAAGACATGCCGCATCAGATTTGTTGGGAAGCTTTACAAGAACCACACCCTTCGTAATCGAAGGCACGGCCAGGAAATTGTTGTGGTCAAGTACAGCCTCGAGAACACGCGTGACAACAATGCTATAGGAAAACACTAGTTCAGGACACGCGGCGACAAGGGCACAGCAGGTGGATAGTTTAGCAGTAGAACTCATCCTCAGGTCTTCCAGTTCACACAGCATGACTTTGAGAACTTCATCTCCACCGCGGACCTGGTTCTAATTCAAACAGAAACCATATTTTATTACTACCTCCGTTCAGAAATATAAGATGATTTTTGATATTATACTCCATATATGACTACATATACCACAGGAATGAGTGAACAAAGACACTAGAACATGTCTTCAAAGGCATGAGAGCAGAGGGATTACATGCAAAATCCATAACACAAGTTACTGAGGCAAATATACCCTCTTAAAAGGTAGCATTGATGTTCATAAAGTACTCCCTCCGTTCCAAAATTCTTTTCTTAGATTTTTCTAGATACGGATGTATCAAGTCACATTTTAGTATTAGATACATCCGTATCTAGACAAATCTAAGACAAGAAATTTGGGACAGAGGGAGTAGTTGAAAGTAATCTATAAGAAATCAATGTCAACCTCTCGCATGTTTTGGTCAAAAGAGGAGTTTAGAACCGTCATTTGGCACACACAAAAACATGCGAGATCACCCAGAAAGTTGTACTACTAGTACTAGTACTGCGTGTTAGATGAAAAAACACGATCAAGATCGAGAAAAAGATCGTCAAGAAGAGATATTACCTGGACTTGCTTAGTGAGGGATCCCGGAGAGGGGGCTTGGACAGGGCGATGGCTTTGAGCTTGTCTGCGGTAGTCTCGGTGGGGTGCTTGCGCTTCTTCGTACCATGAGCCTCGACGGTTTTGGCCAGAGCCATAGACATCACTTCGGCCGGTGCTCCAGCATCCATCAAGAAACTGTCAAATAGAAATAAAAGAAAATAAACCTTAATTACAAACCCAAAAGAAGAAAAGAGAGGGAGTTATAGGATCAGTCTCGGGGTTGCAAGACCGGGCCTTGGCCAGAATCAACACCATTGATGCACTCACCATTCCTTCTTTGGGAGAGAAGAACAATGGCAGAAGCAGGTCGGGATTTTCTTGAAGAAATGAGGAACAAGACGAGGAGAAGCGAGTTGGGTAGAGAGGAAGCTGAGAGAGAAGAGTGAAATGATGGTTGCTTCGTCCGTCCAACTTACTGCTGGAAAGGAGGGGGTTTTGTGATTTTACGGCTCATTGGGCATTCTTTGCGGTAACCCGATCGAGGTAGTCTACCGTCACTCTACTACGGAGTAATTTAGTGCTTGGCTGGTGGACCCGATGTTGGATGTCCCACACGTCGATTTAAAAAGTGAGTAATTTAGTGCATGGTGGAGGAGGATCTGCACGGTAGAGCGTGTCCACTGCTTTTTTGAAGAAAAATGATTAGAAGCGTTTTCACTCTTCTGACGGAGGACCGTGAAACACGACAGCCACTTGAACATACGGTGCTCCTACTACTAGGCATGTGCATTGGTTCATACGTTAGTACTACATAATCATGTTGCTAGTGTAGTAAGATATAACGACAACAAATGATGTTGTGCCCATGTCAACTATATGAACAGTAATGTAGTAACATAGTACCGCTTTCTCGACTGTCCGGTCGAGAATGAACGGTGAGATCAATGTTAACAGAACTAGGTCTACAGCGCATGGAGAGTGTCGGTGTCAAAACCGGTGGATCTCGGATAGGGGGTCCCAAACTGTGCGTCTAGGCGGATGATAACAGGTGACAAGGGACACGATGTTTTTACCCAGGTTCGGGTCCTCTCGATGGAGGTAAAACCCTACTCATGCTTGATTAATATTGATGATATGGGTAGTACAAGAGTGGATCTACCACGAGATCAGAGAGGCTAAACCCTAGAAGCTAGCCTATGGTATGATTGTTGTTCGTCCTACGGACTAAAACCCTCCGGTTTATATAGACACCAGATAGGATTAGGTTTACACAGAGTCGGTTACAACGGTAGGAGATCTACATATCCGTATCGCCAAGCTTGCCTTCCACGCCAAGGAAAGTCCCATCCGGACACGGGACGAAGTCTTCAATCTTGTATCGTCATAGTTCAGAGTCCGCCAACGGTGATAGTTCGGCTATCCGGACACCCCTAATCCAGGACTCCCTCAAGAGTCTCTGAACCAGGCTTCAATGACGACGAGTCCGGCGCAAGATATTGTCTTCGGCGTTGCAAAGGCGGGTTCCTCCTCCAAATACTTCATAGAAGATTTTGAACACAAGGATTGTGTCCGGCTCTGCAAAACAAGTTCCATATACCACCGTAGAGAGAATAACCTTTGCACAGATCTGCTGACGTATTCCGCAGCGTGACATCACACCACGGCCAGGCCTTTATACTAATCGTTTTTACTATCCCACCTCAGCGCGTTTAGCGAGGCGGTTTCTTCGGCGCGTCTTATCAGAGCGGAGATCGTGCCCCCATTATTCCAGGATCCTCATCAATACGGGCATGGGTAACCCAGTCGTGCACGTTGGCACGCCTCCTCCATCGAAGGTGAGTCCCGAGCGGTCACGGGGAGGGCTCTTGGTATTCAACCTCTTTATAACGAGACCAAGGCCCGCTCCTTTCTTTCAATCTCAATCGAATCCGCCCCTCGCCTCGAGTTCCAACACCCAAAGCTCCTGATTTAGGCGCTTCGGACCTTCAACGATGTCCGGCTCCGACCTGCACGGCCGGTGGATGTCTTCCTCCGTCACGGAAGAAGATGTGCTTTAAGCTGAGAGAAGCCAGGTATCTAACCGACGAAATTTCGCATAGGCTGCCTGCCCAAGTGCAGGTTATTCCCACTCCCGAGCCTGGTGAGAGCGTGGTGTTCGTGTCTCACTTCCTTCGGGGTTTAGGCTTCCCGACGGCCCCCTTCGTGAGGGGGCTCATGTTTTATTATGCGCTGGAATTCCACGACTTGGATCCGAAGTCCATCCTCCACATCTCGTCGTTCATTGTCGTATGTGAAGCCTTCCTCCGCATTACCCCTCACTTCGGATTGTGGCTCAAGACCTTCAAAGTGGAGCCGAAGATGATCAAGGGGCATCAGGCAAAGTGCGGAGGGGCTGTTATAAGCAAGAATGCCGACGCTCCATGGCCTGAGGGCTCTTTTCAAGAGGAGCTCAATTTATGGCAACAGGAGTGGTTTTATATCACCGCTCCCAGGGGCACCAAATGGGCGGCGCCACCTGCCTTCCACTCGGGTCCTCCACTGCGGCGGGCGTCATGGGTCAATAAAGGGCTCGACTGGGGACCGTCCAAGGACGTACCTCTGTTGCAGGACCGTATTCGAGACCTCCTAGAGAGAGAGAGATCAATCTGGTCGTAGTAGTGCAGGTCATGCTGATTTGTCACACCTTGCCCTGCGAACGTCGCCCCCTCCGCCTGTGGGAGTTTAATCCGGAGGGACCACGAGCTCTCCGACATTTTATGGGCGCAACGCCCGTGGAGATGTACCAACTGTTCTTCGGATCACCAGCAATGTGTCCGGACTTAACCGAGGACGCAGGTCTCAGCTGCAATCGCCCGGATACTCAAGTAAGTAGTCATGTACCCGGACATGCTATCCGCATATTTATCATAAACTTGCCCTTAAAATAGCTATCCTTTAAACATGAGTGGATAGGAAAAGCAAAACTGATCAGGTGTCCGTCCCCCCTCCCTGAGACCATGCCGGATCCTGTATTAACCAAGATGCTAGAGGCTGTGCCTTTTGAAGAAGGCGAAGGGGGGAACAAGGGAACTACTACCTCCGTGAAGGAGGCTATCAAGAAAGGGGGGATCGAGAATCCCTCCCTCTAAGGGGAGAAGAGGACCGCTTCTGAAGGTCCGGAGACCAAAGTCTCGAAGCGGGGGAAGAAATCTTCGCCAGAAGGTCCTGCGGCGGGAGATTCCCTGGCCGCACTATTTCCCCAAGGAGATCAGCCCTCCAGCGAGCCATAAGTAAAGGGGGGCGTTTTTTTTAAAAGAAAGACATCCCCGTTTTATTTCCGAAGGTAACCGAAAGTTTACCTTGTAGTTCGGATCTCAGCCCTTCACAGCAGAGCTCGTCTTCAGGGGATCTTGGTCCGGAGATGATGGAGAGCGAAACGTCTCACTGTCGTACCGTTATGCGAGGCGGACGACCCTGAGGTGTCATCGCGGAGGGCTTCTCCGAATCCGGCGGGGCCAGAAGGCAGCCGTATGTCCCCTCAAAGCCCTTCGTGTCCGGCCTTCGAAAAAGGCCACCGGACGAGTCCGACACCAACGGGTGTACGGTCGGAGGAGCTGAAGGATCTGCTCAGGCGAGCGTCTACCTCGGAAGATCACCATACGTTAATGGGTATGGTGATTGAAAGGATTTCATCCGCTGAGAGCGGATTGCATGAAGCTGTCGTAAGTTTACTGACGGGTTTTGAGGTACGCAAAATGATGTACCTTCTGACAGTTTTGCATATAAAATGTGCCATGTATAGATAGTAGCCCCTGAGACTTGGTGCGATGTCAAAAATGACGGCGCGCCGAGGATCATAACCCTAGGTATAATATGCGCTCTTCCTATGTAGGTGACGAAGCGTCCGGTGGCTAGCCGGGCTGATGAATTTGCCGAACTGAAGCGGCAACTTGATGTGGCGGATGCGGACATCAAGCTTGTTAATAAGCGGCTTGACGAGTCACAAGGTATGCAACTTCTCCGAGGACACCTGGTAAGGGAGCTTGACGCCCATGCCTTACAACATGTATGCTTAATGCAGATGGAGCCGCTACTATGGAGAACCTTCAGGCGGAGCTCGCCCGAGCCAAGGAGCAAGCCAGAAAAAGTGATGCGCCTGCCTTAAAGGCGGCCGCAGAGCTAAAAGCCGAACATGCTGCTCACTGCCAAAGCAAGAAAGAAATGGCCGAGATGGCCGTGAAATTGAAGAATGCTACTGAACGTTGCGAGCTTCTTGAAAAAGAAGATCGAGCGGAACAAGAGGACCTAAAAAAGGCCGCCACCGAGGCCAAGGACACTCGCTCTGCAATGAGAGCTATGAAGGAGGAGCTACGTCAGGCTGGAGATATTGCGGCTGGAAAGCACTTTCTGGTGCGGAGGAAATTCACGGATCCTAAGTACGCTCAGTTGGACCGGCTGTGGGGTGTGGAGGATGCTTATCTGGACTTGGCGGCGAGTGCCGCAGACGCGGCCGAACACTTCCGAGGTCAAAAGGATCACGGAATGGAAGAGCTTTTTTGGTCGCAGTTCCATAGTCCGGAGCGTCCACTTTCATTAACCGATCGTTTGGCCGAATGGGTTGAGCTGAATAGGTTGTCCGGACTTGCCATGAAGGATGTCGTGACTCATTTGTGGCCGAACAGGCCCAAGCCGAAGAGTTATTTTGGCTTGGTGCAACAGTTCCTTGGTGCGGTGCCGCATATCGATGCAATGAAGCGGTCAGCATGCATAGAGGGTGCGCGGATGGCTCTTGCCCGTGTCAAGACATACTGGGTGGAGATGAAGGCCACCGACGTTGCATCCCAAGATTCGGACAGAAGCCGAGTACCTGCCGAGCACTATTTTGAGGAAGTCCTGCAGGGCGCTCGTTTAATAGAGACGCAGTGCTCGAAGGATATTATGTTTTAATGACATGTATGATTTGTGAAAGCAATGTTTCAATATAATATAAGAGCTTTTTATACTTGTTCGTTCAAGTATTAAAACACCTCTGTCTTGCCGTTGATGTATATGTGTATATAACACGAAAGATGGCAGTCTTGACTTCAGCCCCCACGCACATAATGTGGGGTGTTTGCAAAAGCGCATTTTCACACTTAATCCAACGTCTTGGTCCTGTAAAGGAGGTGATAGCGTAGCAAACTAGGCAACCGGACTATAATGCTTTATCACTTTCACTTAGCCATAGGAGTTCGATGGTGGGGCTACTATATAGCCCCTAGGGGCACCGCGCTCTCCCGGTCGAGCGGCGTATGTGCTGACCGGGAAAGCGTTCGCCGTTAATGCGGGGGAATTCTAAACTTTCTGGTGGGTCATCGAGTGGTTGACCAGTCTCACGCTATATCATGACAGTCAGTTTTCGGCTTTCTCTACTAACGTGCTCACCTGGCCGAACCGGGGCACAATCGCAGAAGTTCTCCTGGTGCCGCGTTAGCCGATAGAACGGAACGTAAGGCAGCAAAACACAGGAGCCGGGCAAACCCAACATTTGATTAAAGACATGATTCGGAGCTGATGCATATAAGGCCTAACTCGAGACGCCGAACACTCCCTAAGGTATTCGGTCTTTATGAAAACGGGCAGAATAATGCCCTAAACCCCTGGTGTCCAGGTACGCGCAAAAATTCTGGTGCGGCCGATGCCAAAACGCCAGCCTCCTCCTCGGTTATAGCAAGGAACCGGGGGATGTGTATCAACAAGAGACAGTAAAAAAGGTTTACGCAGGGTCTTAATCTGAAAAGAATCCTTGCAACGGGTCCCTACTGCACGTCTGCGCATGTGTCTCCGTTGTGTCGTATCCTGGACGGGTCTAGCATGGTGTTCATCTATAAAAGAGAAGAACTTAGTTGAAAAGAAAAAAAGATCGTGCCAAAAATGTACTTTATATTAAATAAATAGAGTACGGTTCGAAAAGTGAATAAAATTGAGCTTGATTGTCTCTTGTTGTACATGCGTGCAGCCCCTTGTACGGGGGTATGCCGCTAGTAGGCATTTATATGTTTACGCCGGACTCGTCTAGCCATGTCCGGGTCCAATGACCTATTCAGGTGCTTTGATTAGCGGAGCCGGATTAGTGTGGGGCTTTCAAGGCAGTCTCACGTTCTTCCGTGCTCGAGTAACACTTGATACTCCCTTTTAATGAGATGATGCAGCGTGGACCGGGCATTTTAAGTGTAAGACATGCATAATGCGTTATTGCGTTAAAGCGGGCGAAAGCTTCACGTCCCAGTAGTGCTTGATAGCTACTTTCGAATGGGGCGATATGGAAGGTTAACTTTTTGCGGCGGAAGTTGTCGGATGAACCGAACACAACTTCTAGCAGTAGGGAGCCCGTACAATGTGCATATAGGCCTGACATTACCCCTTTGAAGGAGGTGTTGCTATGGCGGATTTTGGTTGGGTCTATCCCCATTTCGCGGATTGTGTCCTGATATAGCAGGTTTAGATCGCTACCTCCGGCCATTAGGACTTGTGTAAATTGGAGTCCGTCGATTATAGGATCTAATATCAAGGCAATCCATCCTGCGTTTCGGATACTTCCGGAATAGTCCTGCTGATTGAAGGTGATTGGTTTTGACAACCAACGTTGGGACTCTGCTGGGATAGACCGTGCGGCGCGTGTTTCTATGGGCGCCACTCTGTTTTTTCCTTTTGTCACTTGAAGCGAGTTCACTGTTTTGATTTCTTGTGGGAAATTCTTTTGTTTTCCGGTGCTCTGCTTGTGGTGTTCGTCATCGTCCTCGCTTGGTGTGTCGAGCCCCTTGTGTTCGGCATTGAGTTTGCCGGACTGCTTGAAGACCCAACAATCTCTGTGGGTATGGTTTGCATGCTTCCCGGGAGTACTGTGGATTTGGCATATTTTGTCCAAGATTTTGTTTAGGTTGGATAGCTCGTCGCTGTTATCCTTGAGGGGCAGTTTTTTATGATTCTGCCGGGAGCTTCTGAATCCGGCGTTGACTGTCGTGCTCTTCGGGTTGTTTCCCTTTGTCCGGCGCTGGTCCTTGCTGCGTCGTGGTTTTCCATTTCCATCCCTGACTTCGGATGTACTTGGGTCATCGGTGATGCGCATCTTGCCAGCCAACTATCCTCTCCGCGCAAAAGTGGGTCATGAGGCTTCTTAATGCAGCCATTGTTCTCGGCTTCTCTGGCCGAGGTGTCCAGCGAGCCATTCGTCTCGGACGTTGTGTTTGAAAGCTGCTAAGGCTTGGCGTCCGGACAGTCGACTATTTGGTTCTTTTGGTGAGGAACCTGTTCCAGAATTTATGGGCTGACTCTCCGGGTTGTTGAGTTATGTGACTTAAATCGTGCGCATCCGGAGGGCGGACATAAGTCCCTCGAAAATTTGCTGAAAAGCATCCTCGAGCTCTTCCCAACTTCCAATGGTATTTTCAGGAGGCTTTTGAGCCAATGCCGGACTGGCCCTTTGAGCTTGAGGGTAAATATTTTATGGCGTGGAGATCATCTCCTCTAGCCATGTGTATGTGGAGGATGTAATCCTCAATCCAGACTCTGTGGTCTGTTGTTCGTCAGATGCCTATATGTTTACGGGTTTGAATCTCAGCTGGGAATTCTGATCCAAAGCACCTCATCGGTGAAACACAGGGGGTGTGCGACACCCCTATATTTGGGTGTGCCGTGATGTTCGGATATTTGGCGTGTTGCATTGCTTGGAAGAGCTTGCTTTCTCAGCCCGTAGATGGACCTAACTGGGCCATCCTTTTGATGCGAATCCTTATGCGGATCGCGTGCCAGCTTGTGTGTGGCGCCGCTTGCCGCTCCATGTTTGCCATGTGGTCGTCTATCCGACCGGGCGACCTCTTTGTTCTTTGATTGCGGGGGCTCTACGGCCTCCTCATCGAATTCGGGCAGTAGTTTGCGCTTCGGGTAGCTCTTTGTTTGGCGACTGTCGCCGTATTTCTCTACGGTGTTGAGTACTTTGCTCCATCTGATTCTGAGTGCATCTTCCGCTGTTTTGAGCTTCCGCTTCTGCTTTTTCAGGCTACGCGTAGTGGCGACGAGCCTTTTGTGGAGGTTCTTCTGCTCCAACAACTTGTCCGGCGTGAGATCATCCGGACTATTATCTTCGACGGGGGCGGGTTGTTTATCCAAGTTGTCCTATTCGGACGGTTGCTCGATAGCATGTTCGTCGTCCATCAGTTCGCCCTGCTCTATTGCTGGGTCTGTGTGACTGCCGTCTTTGTCGAGGCGGGACTTGGTGCGGCGTTTACGTTGCCGTTTTGACTGCTTTTCGAGGGATTTATCCTTCGTAGCGTCCCGTTGTTCATTGTCGTCACTTCCTTTAGGTGTATCCACCATGTATACATTGTGGGATGAGGTGGCTGTCTAGTATCCTATAGGTGATGGTTCATGGTTGTCTCCTACACCGTCGTCCATACCGTCGATGTCTTCGGAGTCGAAATCGAGCACGTCGTTTAAGCTTTTGACGGTGGCTACAAAGTGGGTGGTGGGTGGGCGTTGAATTTCTTCGTCGTCCGCATCCCAACCTTCCTGACCGTAGTCCGGCCAGGCTCTCCGATAAAGAGAGAGACTTTAGTGAATTCAGGATGTCGCCAAAGGGCGAGTGCTTTGAAAGATGTCATGCGATGAACTCCATAACCGGGCGCCCAATTGGATTCGATTGGCGGTAGCGGAGGGTTCGAGTCCGGAGAGGAGTCGGCACCTTGGAGTCACGGTCTTCGCAAAGGACATGGATGGAGTTCGTCAATCGCCAGAGATCGTAGCCCCGAGGCGGTGTCCGACCACTCGCCCTCGATCGGCGGAGTCGGCTCCGAGCTAAGGGTCGGAGCGGACGCGGGCCTCGAGGCACTGCTCGGCAGAGCTAGATCGTGCCCATCGAGACAGTGCGGCGCGCTTGGCTGTGGCTCGAATCCGTCGAAGATCAAGTCTCCGCGGATGTCGGCCGCGTAGTTCAAACTCCCTTTAGTAAAACATGCGAGATCACCCAGAAAGTTGTACTACTAGTACTAGTACTGCGTGTTAGATGAAAAAACACGATCAAGATCGAGAAAAAGATCGTCAAGAAGAGATATTACCTGGACTTGCTTAGTGAGGGATCCGGAGAGGGGCTTGGACAGTATGCGATGGCTTTGAGCTTGTCTGCGGTAGTCTCGGTGGGGTGCTTGCGCTTCTTCGTACCATGAGCCTCGACGGTTTTGGCGAGCCATAGACATCACTTGCCGGTGCTCCAAAGCATCCATCAAGAAACTGTCAAATAGAAATAAAAAGAAAATAAACCTTAATTACAAACCCAAAAGAAGAAAAGAGAGGGAGTTATAGGATCAGTCTCGGGGTTGCAAGACCGGCCTTGGCGAGAATCAACACCATTGATGCACTCACCATTCCTTCTTTGGGAGAGAAGAACAATGGCGTAAGCAGGTCGGGATTTTCTTGAAGAAATGAGGAACAAGACGAGGAGAAGCGAGTTGGGTAGAGAGGAAGCCGAGAGAGAAGAGTGAAATGATGGTTGCTTCGTCCGTCCAACTTATCACCGGAAAGGAGGGGGTTTTGTGATTTTACGGCTCATTGGGCATTACTGCGGCGCTTCGATCGAGGTAGTCTACCGTCACTCTACTACGGAGTAATTTAGTGCTTGGCTGGTGGACCCCGATGCTGGATGTCCCACACGTCGACGAAAGTGAGTAATTTAGTGCATGGCTGGAGGAGGATCTGCACGGTAGAGCGTGTCCACTGTTTTTTTTGAAGAAAAAATGATTACAGAAAGCGTTTCAACTCTTACGACGGAGGACCGTGAAACACGACAGCCACTTGAACATACACAGTGCTCCTACTACTAGGCATGTGCAGTGGTTCATACGTCAGTACTACATAATCTTGTTGCTAGTGTAGTAAGATATGACGACAACAAATGATGTTGTGCGCATGTCAACTATATGAACAGTAATGTAGTAACATAGTACCGCTTTCTCGACTGTCCGGTCGAGAATGAACGGTGAGATCAATGTTAACAGAACTAGGTCTACAGCGCATGGAGAGTGTCGGTGTCAAAACCGGCGGATCTCGGGTAGGGGGTCCCAAACTGTGCGTCTAGGCGGATGGTAACAGGTGACAAGGGACACGATGTTTTTACCCAGGTACGGGTCCTCTCGATGGAGGTAAAACCCTACTCCTGCTTGATTAATATTGATGATATGGGTAGTACAAGAGTGGATCTACCACAAGATCAGAGAGGCTAAACCCTAGAAGCTAGCCTATGGTATGATTGTTGTTCGTCCTACGGACTAAAACCCTCCGGTTTATATAGACAAGGATAGGGTTAGGGTTACACAGAGTCGGTTACAATGGTAGGAGATCTACATATCCGTATCGCCAAGCTTGCCTTCCACGCCAAGGAAAGTCACATCCGGACATGGGACGAAGTCTTCAATCTTGTATCTTCATAGTCCAGGAGTCCGGCCAACGGTGATAGTTCGACTATCCGGACACCCCCTAATCCAGGACTCCCTCAGAGAGTATGGTGCTACAGTACTCGACGAAACATGAACCATATGAAGCACGAATAGTGTTAGGTAGGGTGTATGAAGGGTGCACGAGATGGGAGCAAAAGTTCCCTTCTCGACCCACTTTTGGGTGTTTGGCGGAGTGCATGAAGGGTGCATGAGTCCACACTAGTAGGTTAACACAAATACACGCAGACGAAACAACTATATTGAGATGAGAATGCAACCAAACACACCCATACGCTTTGTGCTACAGTGACTGATATGCACCTCTGAGTTTGATCCAATGGTCATGTTGCACCGAGACATGGACATGCCCATGCAGAGGGCGCCTAAACACCATCGAAGTCCCTCTGCTTCTCGAGGCGCATGATTTGGTGATGCAGGGGGTGAAACGGCTGAAAGGCAATGCAATCTACGGGAAGGCGGAGGGAGCCAGCCGAGGAGCGGGGAATCTTTTGGTTTTCACCATGGTAAAACACCAGTCGACGACTTCTCACATCAGGGAGCAGTGGGTTTTACAGGCGGAGTCATCGTGACTAATTGCTGCCGCGCCTGCTCCCGTCAATCAAAAAATTAAAAATCCTGTCGCGCCTGCTCCCGTCAATCAAAAAATTAAAAATCCTGCCGCACTCAAACACCAGAGTAACGCCGCCGTGGATATTTAAATTTACCTGCCGGCAAGTAGATAAAAAAGGGGTGAAAAAACAAATGTGGCAGCGGCCTAGATAATCGGTCGAACTAGCCCAACTAGCTAGCCACCGTGCTTCACTGATGTACTCGGCGGCAAAGGTGGTCTTTCGTGATTTGACGACTCATTTACTGGCTTCAGCGAAAATGCGTGGTAGGGCGTCCCACGTCAGGAAGAATATATGCGTGCACCACCCGGGAGGACCCCGAAACCGCGCGGTAGGGTGTGCCATGTCTTGGCACGGAGGAAAAATGTGCGTGTAAAAATTTACTGTATCAGACGTAGTACCTATGGTTCGACCTCGGGACCCAGCCAGTAGGTCGAAAACACCCCACTAGCCACACAGCTTCATCATGCTAACATGGCATGAAGGATAGGTGTGGTTAGCTCTGTCTCGACCAGCCACAATGTCTATTGTTCTAGGCGATTCTTCTATTTTCCAAGCTTTTTTAGTTGTAATAACACCATAGCAAGCTAGCGCCACTCTTCGTGTGTGCCCGTGCAAAGGTTAGACGATGGAGAGAAGAAAGAGACCACAGACCTGGGACCCACCAGTAAGTGAGTCAATGGTCATGCACATGTTGACGAGGCACTCCCTCTACTCTACTCAACGTAATATTGTATAAAATCAAGTTATGGGAAAAAGCCAACAAATGTTGTTGTTTCAGGCTATCGACTTACGCTTTGTGGTCCATGTTGCCAGTTCGAATCTCGTCTTTCAGATTTGTTAGTTTTAATTTGATTAATGACAAGTGGGACCCCCGTGTGTGAGGGAATCCTGGATTAGGGGGTCCTCCGATAGCCGGACAATATCCTTTGGCCGGACTGTTGGACTATGAAGATACAAGATTGAAGACTTCGTCCTGTGTCTGGGTGGGACTCTCCTTGGCGTGGAAGGCAAGCTTGGAAATACGGATATGTAGATCTCCTCCCTTGTAATCGACTCTGTGTAACCCTAGCCCCTCCGGTGTCTATATAAACCGGAGGGTTTAGTCCGTAGGACAACAACAATCATACCATAGGCTAGCTTCTAGGGTTTAGCCTCTACGATCTCGTGGTAGATCAACTCTTGTAATACTCATATCATCAAGATCAATCTAGCAGGAAGTAGGGTATTACATCCATCGAGAGGGCCCGAACTTGGGTAAACATCGTGTCCCCCGCCTCCTGTTACCATCCGCCTTAGACGCACAGTTCGGGACCCCCTACCCGAGATCCGCCGGTTTTGACACCGACGTTGGTGCTTTCATTGAGAGTTCCACTGTGCCATCTCCACAAGGTTCGATGGCCCCTTCGATCATCGGGAACGATGCGATCTTGGGTGAGGTTTTCCTCCCCGGACAGATCTTCATGTTCGGCGGCTTCGCACTGCGGGCCAACTCGCTTGGCCATCTGGAGCAGATCGAGAGCTACGCCCCTGGCCATCAGGTCAGGTTTGGAAACTTGAACTATACTGCCGACATCCGCGGAGACTTGATCTTCGACGGATTCGAGCACATGTCAGGTGCGCCAAGACGATCCACGGCAAGTACGACTTAGCTTCCGCCACGGACGGTGTTCGGGAGATCACACCTATGCCTACTCCAGCCCTAGATCTGGAGTCGATTACGCCGTCCGAGGACGGGTAGATGAACCCCGCCTCGGAGGCCACACACTCAGTGGCGATAGAGCCGAATACTGACTTCACCCCCTATGAGACCTGTGTCGCTGGATCCTCGGATTCATCCCCGGCCACAGGCCCCGAACCGCCTGCGTCCGGGTCTATCGAATCTGATTGGGCGCCGATCATGGAGTTTACCTCCGCGGATATCTTTCAGCACTCGCCTTTTGGTGATGTGCTAAATTCATTAAGGTCTCTCTCTTTGTCAGGATAACCTTGGCCGAACTATGTCCGACTCGAATGGGATGCGGATGATGAAGAAATTCGCTCCCCACCCACCACCCACTTAGTAGCCACTGTCGATGATTTAACTGACATGCTTGATTTCGGCTCCGAAGACATCGATGGTATGGACGACGATGCAGGAGATGAACAGGAACCACCGCCCACAGGGCGCTGGACTGCTACCTCATCATATGATATATACATGGTGGACAGCCCCAAAGAAGGTGATGGTGATAAGACAACGGAGGATAATCCCTCCAAGCAGCAATCCAAGCATCGACGTCAGCGGCGCCGCTCTAAGTCCCGCCATAGCAAAAGCAGCGATACTAGCACAAGAGACAATAACACTCCGGATAGTGCCTAAGACGATGACAATCCCCTCCAGCCAGACCTCGAGCGGGAGGATGAACAAGCTAGCCCTCCAGAACAGGCAGTAGACGGAGAATCAGAGGATGACAATTACATGCCTCTCTCCGAAGACGAAGTGAGCCTCGGCGATGAAGAATTTATCGTGCCTGAGGATCCCGTCGAGCAGGAGCGCTTCAAGCGCCGGCTTATAGCCACAAAGCAGTCACGAAGAAAAAGCAACAACAGCCGAGTTGATCAAGATCTGCTAGCGGATAGATGGACTGAAGTCCTGGCGGCCGAGGAATACGAACTCGAGCGCCCAACCAAGAGTTACCCAAAGCGCATGTTGCTACCCCAACTCGAGGAGGAAGCATTGAAACCTACATCACCAGCGTATGATACGGCTGATCGGCCACCTCGTGGCCGAGACAGAGGGGCATACCAGCCCGAAGTCCAGCCCGCACCCCGCCGCCATTCAAACAAAAATACCAAGCCCCGGGGTAACACGCGGGACCTGCGAGACGTATTGGAAAACAAAGCAGGACATGCAAGATCGATCTACGGATCACGGGGGCGCGCCCCAACACGGGACGATGACCGTCAAGCTGGATATACTAAAGGCAAATCCGGTCGGGCTGAATACAGCAGACAAGACTTGTATGAACTGCGTCGTGATATAGCCCGGCAAAGAGGCGCCGCACACCCCCTAGGCTTCACCGATGAAGTAATGGATCACGAATTCCCAGAAGGGTTTAAACCCGTAAACATTGAATCATATGATGGTACTACATACCCCACGGTATGGATAGAAGACTTCTTCCTCCACATTCACACGGCCCGCGGGGATGATTTACATGCCATCAAGTAACCCCCGCTAAAACTCAAAGGGCCGGCTCGGCATTGGCTAAATAGCTTGCCGGCAAACTCCATCGGAAGTTGGGAGAGCCTGGCAGATGCATTCCTGGACAATTTATAGGGCACTTATGTGCGACCGCTGAATGCTGATGATTTAAGTCATATAACTCAGCAGCCAGGGGAATCGGTCAGGAAATTGTGGACCCGGTTCCTAACTAAGAAGAACCAAATTGTCGACTGTCCGGATGCAGAGGCCTTAGCGGCATTTAAGCATAACATTCGTGACGAATGGCTCGCCCGACACCTCGGCCAAGAGAAGCCAAAATCCATGGCAGCCCTCACGACACTTATGACCCGCTTTTGCGCGGGCGAAGATAGCTGGTTGGCTCGTAGTAACAATACATAAAGCAAACTTGGCACATTAGATGTAACACCCCAAATTTTCTGGCCAAGTTTTGATGTTAAAATTTTTGCCAGGAGTTTTAAATTTTTATTTCTGTGGATTTTCATAACTCTTCTTTTATTGTTAAGGAGTTTTGCATCTTTTCCCAAGTGGGGCTTTCCAAAATATATGGGACTTTTATGCCAGCTCATTATAAAATTTTCTTAATCAATGGATTTATTTATTAGATCATTTCATCCTGAGCTTTATTCATTAAAATGGATTGTTTTAGATTTTTGGAGCTCTGTTTGTACTACAACCATTTGATAGAATCACTTAAAATTTCAACCAAAATTTGGAGATGTCATGAGATGTATCTAAATCAATTATGTGCATTAATAAAATTATTTCATTGCTTATTTTGGGTTTTTCACCTGGTTTGCTTCTCTAGTCCAGTGGGCATTTTACACTACAACCCATTTAAATATTTCCCTAGAGCCTCCACCAAAATTATGGGATGTCAGTGGTAGCATGCCATTCAACTTTATGCAAAAGCATAGTGATGTTCTTTGGAAAATTTGAGTGCAACAGCCTCTTTTTCATTCTGGACCAGACTTGTGTTTTCTACTACAACTCTGTTATTTCTTGCTCTAATGACCTTGTGTTTTCTCATGCTTGTAGTCAACCTGCAAAACCCTAAGTCCAGGAGCATGCTCTATTTGGAACACTTTTGGTCCATGTAATGATGCCACTCACTCCCTGTCCAGAAGTGTAGTTTTGCAAAACTTGCACTAGCAAGTTTCCCCTTTTTGCAAACTGACTTCACCACCTTCTCTTATATCCATAGAGACACTGATCTGGCTTTGGCCACTCCAAGAGCTACCTAGGTGCCTTTGGCATTTTGTCAAGCACCCTGTGTGCATGACCAGTTTTGGCATGACTTCAAGTTTACTTGGTGAACTTGATCTCCTGTCCTATCCATCGTGCCCCTTGATCCCCTTGCTAACCTTAACCTAGCCTGGTTCCTTGCCAGCCTCACCCAAGCCCTATAGCAGGCCATGGCATTTCATCGAGCACCTTTCGTGCGTGCTCTGGGCGCCCCCAGAGCATGCATTTGGCACCCGCATGCACCCGAGCCGCCACGTCACACCCCGCACTCAAAACCCGGCCCCAGCCAGCTCGCCGTGTCCCCTTGCACCGACACGCCACCCTGACCACCCCTGGCACCCCACAGCGCCACCGCCAGGATGGCCGTGGCGGCTAGCTGCCGGGCCGCTAGCAGTTCGACCGCCGTGGTCGGCGCCGCCAAAGCCACCCGGCTCGCCACCGCCCTTGTGAGAAGTATGTGCTCATCCGCAAGTGTGTCGCTTAGCTTCCGTCGTCGCCACGATCCCCTCGCTGCCTGAGCGCCGGTTCGCCGTTGTTCTTATCGCCCGGCCGCCTCAGAGACCAACCTGGCCACGCGCTATATAAGGAGGCCCCGAGCTCAAACCCGCAGACGCAGAAGCCTCACACCGTCTCGCTAGTGCCCCCCTAGCCGCCAATTGGAGGAGAGCAGGCCATCTTCAACCTCTCCGGCAACTCCAGCCGCCGCCACTAACCAGGCCATTCTGGCACATCCAGGGCATCCCCCTCTCCACTCTCTCCAACAGGAACTTTCCCTTCCTCCCGTGATCACATCCCCCTACTCCATTTCGGTCGGGAACCACCGCGGCCCCAAAACCACTTCGCCCCGAAGCTTCCCTCCTTGGCTTCATGGCCCGGCAGCCCACGCCGTCCCCGCCGACCCAGCGACTACCAGTAGGATCACCCTCGACCCGCGGATCCATCCCCGCCCTCAGCTTCCCTCAAGGACCCGCCGTTCGCCGGCGACGGTCGCCGGAGTCCCGCCTCCGCTCGGGACAGAGGGAGAAGAAGGAAGGCGGACTAGTCAAACCTGACTAGTGGGCCACCTAGGACCCACTGTCAGTGACCATGCACGATCCACGCAGAGTAAGTGGAAGCGTATTTCCAGATTACGCTTTCGACGTGTACGTGTCTAATCGAACCATTTTTTTTTCATTTTTCTGTTTTATTTTAAAGTAAGATTTGACCAGAACTTTGGCTGTCGGTAACTTTTTAAATACAACTCCAAATGAATTGATTCTTTTTTCTACCTCTCTCAAATGTTGTCTAGTTTATTTTAAGATTTATTTGAAAAAAATTCAAAACAACTTTTTGTGCTGTTTTTATTTTGTGTGTTAATTCAAATATATTATTTTAAATACGATTTTTGAAGATTTCGAGATGTTTTGGGATGCACCCTTCCTTCCCATGACCTGAAGGCAAGCATTCTGAACCCTGGTGAAATGTGTGTGTGTGTTGCATTAGCACGGTGACAACACCACCCCGACACGTGCATACGTCATTTTATGTGAGGAGGTGTTCCTACTCATGAGTGCATGTTAACAGGTCTCATGCAAATGAAGTTGAGATGATTGTGATTGAAATCACCGACATATGCTTTTCACGTATACCGGGAGGAAAGCCGGGAAGGCCCTTGTCTTGGGTAGACACGGTCTTGCCCCTAGTCCTCCGTCGAGACGGACGTGTCCGGTATGGCATGAGGGGGATATGTCGTGTGGTGTTTCTATCTGCTGTTTGTAATATATGCATTGTTATACTAATCATGCAGGAAATATTACAACCTCCTGAGTCGACCGTAGATCGAGTCTTGTGCCAGTAACCCCCATACATGCTTCGTACTACCACTCGTCTCTACACCAAGTAGGGTACGGTTCAGTCAGTTGTGAACCCTCTAGCACACACCGTACAGAGAGGCCATGGTGGAAGATACTGGAGGCATCCGGTAGTCATGCCACCGGGTCCGGGAGCATGGGTGTTTCGGTTGTAGCCGAAAGGGGGTAGCTCCCAGTTCTTATGGTAAAAAAATTTGTGATCCCATGTTACGTCGAGGTTGTGGCCTCCCCACTTAGAGTTTTGCTTAACAGGTGTCGTGGGTGATTCGAGACACATATGAGTTAAGCTGGTGTGTGCAAGTTAGGTGTGTTTTCAACAAAAAGACCGTAGATGGAATTAGTCCCGATGGACAAAAGAAATCCGTTACTCGTGGGTAAAGAGTACACCCTCTGCAGAGATTAAACCTATTCGACTAGCCGTGTCCATGGTTAAGGAATTACAGTCTGGGATGGGTCAAGTGTCGGTCTTAGTGTGGGTCTTCGGAGGTGGAACTATGAAACTGTTAAACCAGAACTGAATTTCACAACTTGTGGATTGTGAAAATTATGATATTTATTCTTATTGTTGACCAACCCGTGATTTCATTGGTATTATCGAATATCCACAGGATGGTTCTACCTCCTGGATATTCACTTTGTGTTCTTTTGAAGCCCTTTATGTGGTGTCGCTCGGGCCTCGACCGTGGCATTTCTTTTGAAGCCCTTTATGCGGTGTCGCTCAGACGCCCGACTGTGGCATTTCTTTTAAAGCCCTTTATGTGGTGTCGCTCAGACGCCCGACTGTGGCATTTCTTTTGAAGCCCTTTATGTGGTGTCACTCAGACGCCCGACTGCGGCTTTTCTTTTAAAGCCCTTTATGCGGTGTCGCTCAGATGCCCGGTTGTGGCATTTCCTTTGAGGTTCTTTATGTGATTTATTTCATAATTTTTATACTACCATATCATTGCATATCCATAAATAACATGCTTGCATGCACCAGAGTTTTATTTATCTTATGTGAACTAACGTCATGAGCATATTATATTTTCAAGACATCATTGTTAAATCATGCTGTGTTCATTGTGTTTGCGAGTACATTCAAAGTACTCACTGGCTTGTCCCTGGCTATTGTCTTGGCCAGATTTCATGCTTGGAGAGGAGCGTTGCGGTGACTGTCCCAGAACCTAGGCAACGGTGATAACAGCCACGCGAAGATAGGAGTTATCCTGGTCAGTTGTTCCTGTGGGAAATGGAGTCCCATAGACGAGGATATTTCATAACCCACTTCCGCCATCAACCTCTAGAAGCCATTTGTTGTACTCTCAGACCAGAATGGTCTTGTACTGCATAAAAATGTATTTTGCTTGGATTTTTTTTGTATCAAGTTAGTGCCTTATCAGCTAACAGTTATCCTGGGGCTGGTAAGCACAAGGGCCATTTTTCTGGGATTAACCCCCGGAGAATCGGTCGCCACAGACTTGGTATCAGAGCCAGGCTGACCATAGGCTAATCCTATCTTAGCCAGGTCAATAAAGTTAGGCTAATAACCCACCGAGCCATAACCAAGAACTCAGCCAAGCTTCTCGCACAAGATAGCCACACAGTGACCCGACGCTTTCTGCAGTCGGTGCCCAACCTATCAACTAGCCCGTCTATCACCCACCAGTGATCAGCACCAAAGGCGTCTCATTCGCAAGCGTGTGAAGGAAGACTCCGTCCCCTTTTTCTATAAAAAAGGACGCGCTCGCCTCAACCCAGCCCAGCACAGCCGCTACCCCAAAACCAAGCCACAATGCCTGGTCCCGTAGTACACCATGAGACTACAAAGAACCAACCTTGGAGGTTTTGTGACCATACTCGCAAACCTTATCCGTCATGCCTATGCGTTAGAAGAGCCACCCGAATATGTTGTGTACCAAGGACCCATTAGTGGCGAGAGCCGTCAATTCTGGGCCACTGTACATATCTACGGTAGGGGTCTGGCACCCGAGCGCCCCTACAGGTTCACCGGAAGAACAACTTCCTTTGAGCCACAAGCCATCCAACTAGCTGCTCGAGAGGCTATAGTTCATCTCAAGCACCTGTCGCCCAGAGTTAACTGTCGCTCGTTCCACTACTACCCCAGGCGTGAAGGGTATGGTAGACCACCCCAAGTTGCCAACGGAGACCACGAGACAGACCTTGCATTACTGCATCTAGTGCGCTATGTAAGTGCACTGGAGGACCTATTCGATCAAATCACTATTGATCTGGTCGCAGCTCGTGGAGAGCTGGTTCGTCGAGCCCCAGCAAGAGAGGAGATCGAGCCCAACGCCGACAATCCAGTCGTGCTGTTTGGACAACCGATCGAGACCCTGAGGCCAGCCCCAGCCGTCAGCCAAGGTGCTTTGATGACCCCAGAAGTGCTTCGTCGCCTCCTGGGAGCACACTCCAACGGGGTTGTAGTCAACAATCCCCGTGACGGTCATCATCACTACCCCGAGCCTGCAGCCCCTCAGCCCTCTCCAGCAAATTCCGACGGTGAGAACCGTGGAGAAGCCTCGACGTCCACAAGGGACGCCCGCTTGGATGACGAAGTAGACTAAGTCACTCGAGTAGTAGCGAGTCCCAGTGTATCCTCGCTTTGTAATCCTCTGATCCCTTAAATTAATGCAGCCTGGCATCATGTGTATGTTTTATATGGTAGTCTTCCATGGACGTATTAGCATGCAGTGTGATTTCTCTATCCTTGGCGCAACTACCAAAAACCGCCCCAACAACCCCCACAGGGATACATCACTTTAGCGAGACATGTGTATCTGTGGTTGACCCGAGCTGAGCCGGCCAATTCTTTACTTTTTTACCACGGTAAAGGACCCAGCCCCGGTGCTATAAAAAGGGCCACCGAGAGACCTTGCCAAGCACCCTTCACTTGGTGCACCATCCCCACAACCATTTCCTGCCATGCCGAGCCCTAGTATTTATCTGAGGACTCCGGATGCTACCCCAGGTAGTTTTGTCAAGATATTGTGGGATTTTACCCGCAGTACCATGGGCGCTACCCAGCCACCCCAGTACGAGCTGTTCAAATCGAGGATCACCCCTTCCACCTCGAGATATTGGGCAGCCGTGCACATCCCGCCCGTAAACCCAAACCAAGACCCCACAGAAGTGTCCTTCGTGGGGAAATCTATGCCAACCCCGCACATGGCCGTAGAAGTTGCTGTGTATGAAGCGCTTGCTCGCCTTCGATTCGCGGTACCCTACGCCAGCGAACGAGGGTATTATTATTTTCCGAGCCGTGCCGCACCCGGGGGAGTAACATCTTTTCCAAGTGGACGTATTGAGAGAGACCCCGTCTTGGCCAACCTTGTCCAGTACGTCATCGCTCAAGAACGTTTGACCCAACATGTGATGGGTTATCTGCAAAGCCTCGCGGATTTAATCCCTCAGATCGCCATCGGCGGATCACTGAGGCCCGACCAGGAGAGACGCATTCATTGACTGGTAAATCCACTCCCTCCGATAGAAGAAGAGTGTATCCTAGTGCTGGAAACGTTTTCTCAGGACCCCGTCCAGTTACCGTTTTCAATTTAGATGCACCACTGTATTTTTTGTCGCAATTTTCATTTATGTGTTGTAACTTATGCTTAGTACCCGAGTTTCGCAGCGAGTAATTCATTAATGTAAGCAGCTCTGTCGCTTTTGGACTTTAATGTATTACTGTTTTCCCTCGCGAGAAATCCTGGAGCGTGATTTCTTTTCCCTGAGTGGCCGCATCGTATGTTTTCTCACAGCATAGATCTTTTATTTCACACAGCACCACGACAGCAGACTCACCACCACAATTACCCGAACACATAACTGCGTGCAAAATTTTGCAACTGTGTTGCGTCTAACTAAGCACCTCCGAACAACAGTTAACACCCGGCACACCCCACCTACTCATCATGGTCACCGCCACCACGGAGAGCCAAAGAACCGAAAGAAGCGGCATCACGATGATCGTCGAGGATCATCACGCACAGTGAGCACCGAGAGCCCGGCACGCTGCCAGCCCTCCGCATGCCAGGATCACGTACCAGTCCGCGCCGCCTCAGCCATTAGCGCCTCGTCTCGAGCTCCGGCAAGCGGAAACAGAGGAAGAAGAGAGAGAGGGAGGAGCAAGGCCAGGTGTGAGGAAGAAGAGGAGAACACCGCGGTCATTTTATAGCTCGAGCTCGGTGTACGGTGGGCGAGGTCCACCAGCGCCGCTCGTCGCCCGACCGCCGGTGTTCGGAGGCGAATCCGCGAAAGCAGTGGCCGACAAGCAGCCCATGAGGTGAGTGCACGCTGCACCGGCAGCTAAGCGCCAGCGACTACCATGGTCTGACCTTGGTACCCTCTGGCGCTAGGCGTCGCCGGCAGGAGAAAGCGCGGGAGAAAGCGCGGGAGAGAGAGGAAGGAGAAGAGGCTGACCGTGGGCCCGGGTCCACCAGTCAGCCAGAGAGAACACTGTGCTCTCGGGTGCGACCAGCGTATTGTGAGATTTAGAATTTATTCTAAATTTTGTCCAGGGTAGTAATCGCTAGCTTTCCCCCACAACCGTGGATTTTCCCCCCACACCGCGCCAGTATCCCACACTGTATTTTTTTGCATCACTTATTGCTCTCACAGTGGCCGCTTTCGTTTTAATTCTTATTCGTTTAAATTTTAACTCTTTGCAAATCTCGAGGATGAGATTTTTCCTAAGGGGGATAGTAGTTGTAACACCCCAAATTTTCTGGCAAAGTTTTGATGTTAAAATTTTTGCCAGGAGTTTTAAATTTTTATTTCTGTGGATTTTCATAACTCTTCTTTTATTGTTAAGGAGTTTTGCATCTTTTCCCAAGTGGGGCTTTCCAAAATATATGGGACTTTTATGCCAGCTCATTATAACATTTTCTTAATCAATGGATTTATTTATTAGATCATTTCATCACGAGCTTTATTCATTAAAATGGATTGTTTTAGATTTTTGGAGCTCTGTTTGTACTACAACCATTTGATAGAATCACTTAGAATTTCAACCAAAATTTGGAGATGTCATGAGATGTCTCTAAATCAATTATGTGCATTAATAAAATTATTTCATTGCTTATTTTGGGTTTTTCACCTGGTTTGCTTCTCTAGTCCAGTGGGCATTTTTGCACTACAACCCATTTAAATATTTCCCTAGAGCCTCCACCAAAATTATGGGATGTCAGTGGTAGCATGCCATTCAACTTTATGCAAAAGCATAGTGATGTTCTTTGGAAAATTTGAGTGCAACAGCCTCTTTTTCATTCTGGACCAGACTTGTGTTTTCTACTACAACTCTGTTATTTCTTGCTCTAATGACCTTGTGTTTTCTCATGCTTGTAGTCAACCCTGCAAAACCCCTAAGTCCAGGAGCATGCTCTATTTGGAACACTTTTGGTCCATGTAATGATGCCACTCACTCCCTGTCCAGAAGTGTAGTTTTGCAAAACTTGCACTAGCAAGTTTCCCCTTTTTGCAAACTGACTTCACCACCTTCTCTTATATCCATAGAGACACTGATCTGGAGAGTTTGGCCACTCCAAGAGCTACCTAGGTGCCTTTGGCATTTTGTCAAGCACCCTGTGTGCATGACCAGTTTTGGCATGACTTCAAGTTTACTTGGTGAACTTGATCTCCTGTCCTATCCATCGTGCCCCTTGATCCCCTTGCTAACCTTAACCTCGCCTGGTTCCTTGCCAGCCTCACCCAAGCCCTGTAGCAGGCCATGGCATTTCATCGAGCACCTTTCGTGTGTGCTCTGGGCGCGCCCAGAGCGTGCGTTTTGAACCCGCATGCACCCAAGCCGCCGCATCACACCCTGCACTCAAAACCCGGCCCAGCCAGCTCATCGTGTCCCCTTGCACCACCACGCCACCCCGACCACCCCTGGCACCCCACAGCGCCACCGCCAGGATGGCCGTGGCGGCTAGCTGCCGGCCGCTAGCAGGCCCGACCGTGGTCGGCGCCGCCAAAGCCACCCCGGCTCGCCACCTGCCCTTGTGAGCAGTACGTGCTCATCCGCAAGCGTGTCGCCTAGCTTCCGTCGTCGCCACGATCCCCCCTGCTGCTACAGAACGTCGGTTCGCCGTTGTTCTTGTCGTCGGCCGCCTCAGACCAACCTGGCCACGCTATCTAAGGAGGCCCCGAGCTCAAACCCGCACGCAGGAAGCCTCACACCGTCTCGCTAGTGCCCCCCTAGCCGCCAATTGGAGGAGAGCAGGCCATCTTCAACCTCTCCGGCAACTCCAGCCGCCGCCACTAACCAGGCCATTCCGGCACATCCAGGGCATCCCCCTCTCCACTCTCTCCACCAGGAACTTTCCCTTCCTCCCGTGATCACATCCCCCTACTCCATTTCGGTCGGGAACCACATGCCCCAAAACCACTTCGCCAAGCTTTCCTCCGCCATGGCTTCGCCGGGCCGGCAGCCCACGCCATCCCCGCCGACCCAGCGACTACCAAGAGGATCACCCTCGACCATGGATCCATCCCCGCCTCGGCTTCCCTCAAGGACCCGCTGTCACGGGCGACGGTCGCTGGAGTCCCGCCTCCGCTCGGGATAGAGGGAGAAGGAGGAAGGCGGACTAGTCAAACCTGACTAGTGGGCCACCTAGGACCCACTGTCAGTGACCATGCACGGTCCACGCAGAGTAAGTGGAAGCGTATTTCCAGATTACGCTTTCGACGTGTACGTGTCTAATCAAAGCGTTTTTTTTTCGTTTTTCTGTTTTATTTTAAAATCAGATTTGACCAGAACTTTGGCTGTCGATAACTTTTTAAATACAACTCCAAATGAATTGATTCTTTTTGCTACCTCTCTCAAATATTGTCTAGTTTATTTTAAGATTTATTTGAAAAAAAATTCAAAACAACTTTTTGTGCTGTTTTTATTTTGTGTGTTAATTCAAATATATTATTTTAAATAGGATTTTTGAAGATTTCAAGATGTTTTGGGATGCACCCTTCCTTCCCATGACCTGAAGGCAAGCATTCGGAACCCTGGTGAAATGTGTGTGTGTGTGTTGCATTAGCACGGTGACAACACCACCCGACACGCATACGTCATTTTATGTGAGGAGGTGTTCCTACTCATGAGTGCATGTTAACAGGTCTCATGCAAATGAAGTTGAGATGATTGTGATTGAAATCACCGACATATGCTTTTCACGTATACCGGGAGGAAAGCCGGGAAGGCCCTTGTCTTGGGTAGACACGGTCTTGCCCCTAGTCCTCCGTCGAGACGGATGTGTCCGGTATGGCATGAGGGGGATATGTCGTGTGGTGTTTCTATCTGCTGTTTGTAATATATGCATTGTTATACTAATCATGCAGGAAATATTACAACCTCCTGAGTCGACCGTAGATCGAGTCTTGTGCCAGTAACCCCCATACTTGCTTCGTACTACCACTCGTATCTACACCAAGTAGGGTTAGGTTCAGTCAGTTGTCAACCCTTTCCTAGCACACACCATACAGAGAGGCCGTGGTGGAAGATACTGGAGGCATCCGGTAGTCATGCCACCGAGTCCGGGAGCATGGGTGTTTCGGTTGTAGCCGAAAGGGGGTAGCTCCCCAGTTTGCGCGCGGTAAAAATTTTGTGATCCCATGTTACGTCGAGGTTGTGGCCTCCCCACTTAGAGTTTTGCTTAACATGTGTCATGGGTGATTCCAGACACATGTGAGTTAAGCTGGTGTGTGCAAGTTAGGTGTGTTTTCAACAAAAAGATCAGAAGCGGAATTAGTCCCGATGGACTAAAGAAATCCGTTACTCGTGGGTAAAGAGTACACCCTCTGCAGAGATTAAACCTATTCGAATAGCCGTGTCCATGGTTAAGGAATTACAGTCTGGGATGGGTCAAGTGTTGGTCTTAGTGTCGGTCTTCGGAGGTGGAACTATGAAACTGTTAAACCAGAACTGAATTTCACAACTTGTGGATTGTGAAAATTATGATATTTATTCTTATTGTTGACCAACCCGTGATTTCATTGGTATTATCAAATATCCCTGGGATGGTTCTACCTCCTGGATATTCACTGTGTTCTTTTGAAGCCCTTTATGTGGTGTCGCTCAGACGCCCGACTGTGGCATTTCTTTTGAAGCCCTTTATGCGGTGTCGCTCAGACGCCCGACTGTGGAATTTCTTTTAAAGCCCTTTATGTGGTGTCGTTCAGACGCTCGACTGTGGCATTTCTTTTGAAGCCCTTTATGTGGTGTCGCTCAGACGCCCGACTGCGGCTTTTCTTTTAAAGCCCTTTATGCGGTGTCGCTCAGACGCCCGATTGTGGCATTTCCTTTGAGGTTCTTTATGTGATTTATTTCATAATTTTTATACTACCATATCATTGCATATCCATAAATAACATGCTTGCATGCACCAGAGTTTTATTTATCTTATGTGAACTAACGTCATGAGCATATTATATTTTCAGTACATCATTGTTAAATCATGCCTGTGTTCATTGTGTTTGCGAGTACATTCAAAGTACTCACTGGCTTGTCCCTGGCTATTGTCTTGGCCAGATTTCATGCTTGGAGAGGAGCGTTGCGGTGACTGTCCCAGAACCTAGGCGATGGTGATAACAGCCACGCGAAGATAGGAGTTATCCTGGTCAGTTGTTCCTGTGGGAAATGGAGTCCCATAGACGAGGATATTTCATAACCCACTTCCGCCATCAACCTCTAGAAGCCATTTGTTGTACTCTCAGACCAGAATGGTCTTGTACTGCATAAAAATGTATTTTCCTTGGATTTTTTTTGTATCAAGTTAGTGCCTTATCAGCTAACAGTTATCCTGGGGCTGGTAAGCACAAGGGCCATTTTTCTGGGATTAACCCCCGGAGAATCGGTCGCCACATTAGAGGCCAGGGATAGCACGGCAAACCACGACGCAACAAACACAAGCGCCGCAAATATGGTGAAAACGCCAAAGAGACGGTAGTTAATTCCGGGGTTAGGGGCTCAAAGTCCGGTCAGCGGAAAGGGCCACTCAAAAATAACAATTCAGGTCCATCCAGTCTGGACCGCATACTCGATCGCCAATGCCAAATTCATGGCACCCCAGGAACGCCAGCCACCCATATCAACAAAGAATGCTGGGTCTTCAAACAAGCCGGCAGGGCAGGTGCCAAAAATGAAGAAGGGGGTTCTCAAAGCGATGATGGCGGCGAAGAGCCCAGATCAACGAACACAGGAGGGCAAAAGAAATTTCCCCCGCATATTCAATTGGTGAATGTGGTAAACACCACCCAAATTCCCAACTCGTAATGGATACGCACCCTTAGGGATGCCGACTTAATGGAACTAGTCGTCCCACAATATAAACTAGGGCTGGTCACCTTCAACTTCACGGATTGTCTGGTTAACACCAATCAGGGCAATCCAGCCGCACTAGTCCTTGACCCAATAATTGACGGGTTCCACCTCACACGAGTCCTTATGGACGGAGGCAGCAGTCTAAATCTGCTTACCAGGACACAATGCACAAGATGGGCAGCGATCGTTCGGCGATCAAACCCACTAAAGCCACTTTTAGAGGCATTATACCAGGTGTGGAAGCCAGCTGTACACGCTCCATTGCCCTTGAGGTAGTCTTCTGATCACCAGAAAATTACCGTACCGAAGAGTTAATCTTCGAAATCGTCCCTTTCCCCAATGATTATCAGGCACTGCTCGGACTAACCACATTTGCTCGATTCAACGCGGTGCCACATTATGCCTACCATAAGCTCAAGATGCCCGGTCCTGACGGCACCATCACGGTTAATGGCAAGGCCGAACCTTCCCTCGGCACCAACAAGTACACCACTGCCTTAACAGCAGAAGCAACGAGCAGCACCTTGCAGACGAACCTCGAGTCGACGTCCAGGCTCCCGGACACCGTCAAGGGACTCTGAACTACTTCGCGGAAGGATAGCCCGACTCGTCCAGAGCTCGATTAAACGCTCCGGCGAAGGCCAGGACAGGCCGCACTCGGCGGCTCAACCGCTCTCCGGCACGCAAACATTTTTTACATTTCCTTCGCAGGTTCACCTTTGCGCCGACCAGGACGGGCGATACGGAGGCAGCTTCAACGCGCAATGGAATCCTTAGACATTCCCCGCAATGACCATCCGGCTATACTTCGGATCCGCACTCAGCTTCTTCCCCCCTGGTCTCAGCAGGTTCCGCAGTCATATTCCTTTTTTATCACATTACTTGTACTCATACGCATAGACGTATTATTCAAATACAACATGTGGATTTATAGGACGCTTACCTGCTATTATTTCTTATTGAAATTCTTTTGTCAAGTGGCATCCGTACACAGCGATATGCCTTAAAATATGCAAGGGGCTTCGTTTTACCCACAATACGGCAATGAAGTCCGAACGCCTTCACGGAAGTTCGGCACCCCGAACCTATAGCATTATATGCATCAGCTCGGAATCATGTCCTGGGTCAATAGTTGGGTTTGCCCGGCTCCCATGTTTTGGTACCTTACGTTCTTCTATATCAGCTAAGGTAGCACTGGGAGAACTACTGCGATTGTAGAAAGCCGAAAACTGACTGTCATGATACGGCGAGAGCTGGTCAGCTGTTCGAGAGGTTACAAAATCTTTCAGGATTTCTCCCGCATAATGCCATAACCAATGCATCATGCGATGGATCGGTTTTTCTTCCGATCAGGTGCTTATAGAGCCCCTCGTGCGGTCTTCCAAACACCATGGGCTGCGCCTACCTTCCTAAAGCTCCTATGGCTAAGTGAGAGTGATAAAGCCTTATAGTCCGATTGCCTGGTTCGTTGTGCTGAACACCTCCTTCGAAGGACCTAAAACTGGGATAAAGAGTGATCAGGTTTATCCCGAACACCCCTGCATTCTTATGTGGGGCGAAGCGACGATCGGCCAACTCTCGGGATCAATATATAAACGGCTGCAGGGAGGATAAACTTTATATAACAAGCAATAAATAATATAAATGACCTTGTTCAAACATTACAAAGGACAGCATGATTTGCATTCATGGAAATATAATGTCCTTGGTACATAGCTCCGCTGCAAGGTAGGATCCTTTCCGGACACTCTCATAATATAATTCGGGCTTGCGGTGCTCCTTCCCTTCTGGCGGTCCTTCGGTCATCAGCTTTTCAGCATCCATCTTCCCCCAGTGCACCTTTGCGTGGGCGAAGGCCATCCGCGCACCTTCTATACAGACCGACCGCTTGATGACATCAAGTCGAGGGCAGGCACTCACAAGCCGCTTCACGAGCCCGAAGTAGCTGCTTGGAATCGGCTCGGCGGGCCATAGCTGAACAATCATATCCTTCATGGCTAGTTCCGCCGCCTTATGCAGTTCGATCAGCTGTTTCAGTTGATAGACAAAGGGCACCGGATAATTCGGTGCCAAATACTGCGACCAGAAGAGCTTATCCGAAGTGTTCTTTTCTTCGGCTCGGTAGAATTGGGCGGCATCTGATATGCTGCGGGGCAGCTCGACAAATACCCCCGAGAAATCTGAATTTAAAATTAGAAACATAATTTTCCCCTCAAATACTTGCTTTACATGGAAAAAGCCTTACCCGCCGCGATCTTTCTCGCCTCTTGGATCCCCTACAGGGCGCTTTGGGTTTCCCCCCGGGCATCGCTCGTGGACTGATGCGCCTTGGTGAGTTCGGATTCTTTCTCCGCTAAACTCTGCTCCAAGGTCTCGCATTTCCTCACGGCCTCTTGCAGCTCCTGCTCAGCTTTAATAACCCAGGCCTCGTGCTTCCCACGAAGAGCCTGCTCTGTGGCTGCTTTTTTCTCGGCCTCGTCCACAGCCTTCTTAAGCGCCTCGACTTCGGTCACCATCCCTAGCGCAAATCATGAAGCTTATTTCATCATACTGAAAATTCATTCGCAATAAACACGAATAAGACTTGTGCATACCTTGTTTATCTCCCAACTGCATTTTCAATTTGCCAAGTTCTTCTTTGGCCCGCTCCAGACTTTGATTCAGTCCGGAGATCTCCGCAGTATGAGAGGCAGCAGCCGCTACAGACGCCTTCTTATAACAGAAGAAAAGATGTCATTCAATGAGTCTTCCTGCGAACATTAATTTGATCCTCTGTTTGGTTCTTTCTTTCACCAAACAGTGTATCAGGGGCTACTACCCATACCATGACACTCTTCGAAACCTCATAAAACATACCTCAAAACCTTTTATAAGGCTGATACAGGCTCCATTCAGTCCACTCTCAGCAGACTGAATCTTCTCAATCACCGCACCCATAAGGGCACGGTGTTCATTGACGATGGAGGCGCTCTTCAGCGCCACCAACAAAGCATCCGACACCTCTGGTTGGACAGAGGTTGCCGGTGAAACAGGCATGTCCCCTCCAGCTAAGAGAGGCTGCCTACCTGATTCTGGAGCCGTATTGGCTTCCGGAACTGTATCCGGCTGGGAGCCGAATTCCAGATGGTCCCCGCCGTCAGCTCCCATGGGAATTTTCTCCCCCATGTGTCCGGCCCCTGAAGTTTGACCTCCATGCGCCGCCTTCACGGTCTTTTCCTCTCCTCCTTGGCTGGGGTCCTTCTGGGACGAAGCCTCGGTGGTATTCACCTGTTTGGAGGAAGGGGCCCTTGGGGGCGTCCCGCTCTCCATAGCATCCGAGCTCAGCGAATCCTCTAATGAGGATTGTTTGGTACGGGACCTCGCCGGACTACAAAAAATATGGCTCAGGTTGAAGTACTATGCCATGATGAGTCTGGACGCATAAACCTACTCAGATTTTGTATACTCACGAGTTCACTAGGGGCTGGGCCTTGGGATTCCACGCCGGGCCGCTGTCGGCGGCGGCAGTGGACTCCTCCGAAAGAGGAGCCTTTCCCCTTTTGGGCGGCTCAGCCTCCAAGTGTACGGAGGCCGTCCTCTTTTTTCTTCCTCCCGTAGGGGATTCATCTTCCTCCTCCTCCTCGTCCTCTTCGGAGGCGGAACGGGCATCAGAGCCTTCGGATATTGTGTCGGAAGTGCCGCAGTGACGAAGACCGCCCCGGGTCTTTTTGGCCTCCTTCTCGGCCGTCTTCTTCGGCACCTTGTAAGGCGCTAGGACCAGCATCTTCGTCAGAAGTGGGACGGCTGGTTCTTTGGGAAGCGGGGCCGGATAATGGATCCGCTCCGCCTTCTTCGTCCAGCCCTGGGAGAGTTGTAGAAAACACGTTAAGCGCTTCCTTTGGGTTATGCGGATAAAAAGTATGATGACTTACCGAACTTGCAGGGTGGGACAGTTGATACCCGCGGTCCTCGGCGGACTCCGCCCATGATTTGCTGGACTTGAAAAGCACCTTCTAGATGTCCTTGTGCGAGGAGCCAAAAAGCTCTCGTAAGGTTTGGTGCCTGGCCGGATCGAATTTCCATAGATTGCAAGTCTGGTGTTGACAAGACAGGATCTGGCGAACTAACATCACCTAGACTACATTGACAAGTTCAATGATCTTGTCTCCCGTATCCTTAATGCGCGTCTGGAGCACCGACAATTCGTCGGGCGAGGACCAGTTCAGGCCCTTCTTGACCCAGGATGTAAGACACAAGGAGGCACCGGATCGAAACTCGGGAGTAGCGGCCCATTCCGTGCCACGCGGCTCAGTGATGTAAACCACTGTTGTTGCCACTCCTTGACAGAATCTTTAAAGGTGCATGTTGGCCATATGACATTGGGCATCTTGCTGACCATAGCGCCCCCGCACTCGGCATGCTCGCCGCCCACTACCTTGGGCTTCACACTGAAAATCTTCAGCCATAAGCTGAAGTGTGGCGAGATGCGGAGAAAGGCCTCGCACACGACAATGAATGTCGAGATGTTGAGGAAGGAATTAGGGGACATATCATGAAGATCGATCCCATAGTAATACATGATGCCGCGAACGAACTGGTGGAGGGGAAACCCTAGCCCGTGGACAAAGTTAGGGAGGAATACAACCCTCTCGCGGGGTTCCGGAGTAGGGACGATCTGTCCCGCCGTCGGGAGATGGTGGTTGATTTTCTTGGCCAGATACCCGGCCTCCCGAAGCTTTTTGATATCCTTCTCCCGGACGGTAGAGGCCATCCATTTGCCTCTTACTCTAGATCCGGACATTTTCTGAAGGCCCTTGTGGGCAGAAAAGATGAACGCTTGGGCGCTGGAGCTCGGGCGGAGGGGAATGGATCGGGAAGAAGAAAGCATGGGTGCGAATGGGCGTTCTTATCCCCTTATAGAGGCAGCAGGTATTCTATGCCTCCCCACTTGCCCGGTAAAACCGCTTATCCCTCAAGCACCATAATTGATGGCGCGGTTGGGTTACCCACACCCGTATTGATGAGAATCCCATGAAAAGAGGGACATGATCTCTGCTTCGACAGGACGTGCCAATAAAATTGCCTCGCAACACGTGCGGTGGCAGGCTCAGAAAAACGGTTCGTCATGACCAAACCACGGCAGTACGTCATGTTATAAAAAGCTGTCAGTAGATTAGAACTATGGAAATATTATTCTCTCTACGGTGGTATGTGGAATTTGTTTTGCAGAGCCGGACACTATCCTTGTGTTCAAAATTTTCTATGGAATATTCGGAGGAGGAACCCACCTTGCAATGTCGAAGACAATCATGCGCCCGGATTAAATGCGTCATTGAAGCCTGGTTCAGGGGCTACTGAGGGAGTCCTAGATTAGGGGGTCCTCGGGCAGCTGGACTATATCCTTTGGTCGGACTGTTGGACTATGAAGATGCAAGATTGAAGACTTCGTCCTGTGTCCGGGTGGGACTCTCCTTGGCGTGGAAGGCAAGCTTGGCAATACGGATATGTAGATCTCCTCCCTTGTAACCGACTCTGTGTAACCCTATCCCCCTCCGTTGTCTATATAAACCAGAGGGTTTAGTCCGTAGGACAACAACAATCATACCATAGGCTAGCTTCTAGGGTTTAGCCTCTACGATCTCGTGGTAGATCAAATCTTGTAATACTCATATCATCAAGATCAATCAAGCAGGAAGTAGGGTATTACCTCCATCGAGAGGGCCCGAACCTGGGTAAACACCGTGTCCCCCGCCTCCTGTTACCATCCGCCTTAGACGCACAGTTCGGGTCCCCCTACTCAAGATCCGCCGGTTTTGACACCGACAGTGTGTTGTTCCGATATTTCAGTGTAGCATGATTTTTTCAACACACACTTTGCGCGGTTAGACAAGTAATGGCACAAGTTACACGTATTTTGCAAGTTTCTAAACAAAAATGACGGCGGCATAGAATATCACATACACCCCGCACCTTAGATGCTATGGTGAGACGAGTTTTTACACCGTTGGAAGTGAGATCCAATGGCTTGGGAGCAGTCTTTGTAATTATGCGGAATTTCCAAACTCTCCAAAGGATTTTTTACAAATAAAACATTCAGGCCTCGTGTGTGTCGCTGCATCTTGGATCCAACGGCTCCCCCTTGCTCATATTAGGTGCTCCCCGTAGCTTAATTACCCGCTACGGTGATATGAGCATCTAGGTCGTATGATCAGTGATCAGATGGCACATGCGTAGTACTTGTACTTTCTGTGCAATCCCCAAACTCCCTCAGCCGTATATTGCAAAAACATTGAAACCTCCTACCGCGGGCCGTTAGATCTACGTGAACTCGTATCACCATAGAATCTACGGTGCGGCAGCACCTCATATTCTCCCGTGCGAGAAAACATAAGGTGCTCTCGCAGCTTGGATGCTATGGTGATACGAGCTTCGAGGTTGTTTGATCTGAGATCCAATGGCATCTGAGCAGTCTTTGTGCTTGTAAGCAGTGGCCGAACTCATTGGGGGCTTTTTTGCAAAAAACCATTCGAACCACCGAGGAGGTGTTGGGTCACAAATCCAACGGCTCTGAAGAGCTTGTATCACCAAAGCATCTAAGGTGTGGCATCACATGATAGTCTTACATACAGGAGAATATGATGTCCTCCTTCATCTTAGATGCTACGGTGATACGAGCTTCGAGGTCGTTGGATATGGATCCAAGGGCATCTGAGTAGTTTTTGTACAAATTGTGTGCAATTCTCAAACTCATCAAGGTTTCTTGTAAAATACTAAGACATCATGTGAGCTGCTATATCTCAGATCTACAAGCTCCAAGCAAGTCGTATCGGCATATAGCATCTAAGGTATGGGGGCACATGATATTCTCCCGGGGAGGAGGGGTGGGGTGCACAACCAATCAGTGGTTGGGAGGGTGGGGACAAATATAATCTAAACAACCCTAAACAGAGCTTCACAATTTTATCTAAGGTCGAGGGGGTGACTCCCGAAAATCATAGCTCCGCCTAATTAAACACAACATTTGCATGTAATGTAGTACTAGACTTAATATTCATGTTTCAGTTTCATGTTTGTTTTAAATATTGAATTGAGGACCATGCATGTCTTACATTTTACTCCCTTCGTTCCTAAATATTAGTCTTTTAGAGATTTCAAATGGACTGGCACATACGGATGTATATAGACATATTTTAGAGTGTAGATTCACTCATTTTGCTCCGTATGTAGTCGCTTGTTGAAATCTCTAAAAGACTAATATTTAGGAACAGAAGGAGTATTTTTGAATTCGTGTCATACATGCATGGTTTGGAAAAAATAGATGCACTATACTTATTGGATTGTTGTTGTGTTCGAGTGTGGGTGTCTGTGTGTGTGTGTGTGTGTGTGTGTGTGTGGGTGGGTGTGTGTGTGTGGTCATATGCTTGATACATACAAATTTTTCTCACCTCCATATTGTTCATCTTTTAAATTTGAATTTGCATTGAAAAACTTACCAGGGATACCATGAAATGTGAAACCCACGTTGAGATCACTATGTCACAAACTCACTCTAATTCAACAACTCGTCATCAATAAATTACCACATTGAGATTAGTATTTGCAAGGAAAATATGGGCATTGTAATACACATAGATTCGTTCAGCAATTTAAAAGGTTCCTTTCATATTCTTGAATGATAGGACCCAACGGCGTACCAGCCAGACCTTGGCTCGTGTTGATCCTAAAAAAATAAAAAAATAAAGATGGGCTCGTGTCCTTCTGGTGGCGTGCATGGTACGCAGATTAGGCAACCCCAACCAGTCGAGCCTCCATGTTTCGAGTCGAAATATCTGGCGGCCAGAATTCCAGCCCTAGGAAATTCCCCTCATGTCCCCGGTCCATAATGACTACCGATGAACAAAAGAGGGATGCTTTAGTAACTAGACAATGTTACCTATCGTGCCGAGCACGGTTCAATTCCCTCGGTCACCGCTCGCCAAGGTCACCCGTCAACTGCATTGCCTAGTACTACTACTACTACTACTACACCAGGATGAGCATAGAATTGAGCCCGTTTGTTCGTGCCTAGTACTTGAATTAATATATCAGACAATGCACTGGTACGGAGGGATTATCCTTTTGCTCTGCATATATAACTTGTCTGAAGTCTAACTAAGCAAAATGTTTGACCAAATCCTTTCTTAAGAAATACAACATGACAGATGTATGGCTTGAAAATTTATTGCATGATGCAGGTTATGATATTGTTTCGAATCCTGGATCTTAAATTTCACAAAATCCAAAAGTGACCATAAATTCTTGAAACTGAGCATGGTCACATGATATGGCACAAATATTAGTTCGTAATTTTTTTTCTTCAATTTGAGACAAGATGCTTATGACAAGTTGCACAAATGAAGAGCCAAGGTATTTTGGAACAAAGACCTGTCACGTTAAGGTGAACACTTTCACTATTGAAACCGTGGGCGTTTACGTGCCGCCACAAGCCCCGCTTCTCATCGGCAGGTGCCGTCCGAGCAAGCGTGTGAGTTGACGGGAGGCGTGCGAGTAGACCGCTGCGCCGGCTGACAGGGAGGCGTGCGAGCAGACCGCTGTGCAGGCTCACCGGGAGGCGAGCCCTTTGACCAGGCTCCGCCGCCCACCTTCGTCCCAACTGCTCCCACTTTTAATGTCATCGGCGCCACAGTTTAAAATTAACCCCGCACTACCCGGTATCGTGATAACCCACAAGTATAGGGGATCAATTGTAGCCTCTTTCGATAAGTAAGAGTGTCGAACCCAACGTGGAGCTAAAGGTAGAACAAATATTCCCTCAAGTTCTATCGACCACCGATACAACTCTACGCATGCTTAATGTTCGCTTTACCTAAAACAAGTATAAAACTAGAAGTACTTTGTAGGTGTTTTTGGATAGGTTTGCAAGAATATAAAGAGCACGTAAATAAAAAGTAGGGGCTGTTTAGATAAAGACACAATAAAGTTAGTATAGCGAGTGTGGAAAAGTGGTGGTAGGAGTTGCAAAATTGTCCCTAAGCAATTGACTAGTTTACTAGACCGATAGCAAGTTTTATGTGGGAGAGGCCACTGCTAGCATGCCATCCCTGACTTGGAATTCTATACACTTATGATTGGAACTATTAGCAAGCGTCCGCAACTACTAACATTCATTAAGGTAAAACCCAACCATAGCATTAAGATATATTGGTCCCCCTTCAATCCCGTATGCATCAATTTCTATGCTAGGTAGAAGCTTCTATCACTCTTGCCCTCCAATACATAGTCCTATCAACATACAACTAACCCTATGGTGTGATCGACGCACGCGCTCATATGGTGGGCACCAAAGGACAGCAACATAACTACAAGAAAATTATATCAATCATAGCAATTCATCAACCACCGATAGGACAACGAAAATCTACTCAGACATCATAGGATGGCAACACATCATTGGATAATAATATGAAGCATAAAGCACCATGTTCAAGTAGAGGGTACAGCGGGTTGTGGGAGAGTGGGCCACTGTAGATAGAGGGGGGAAGGTGATGTAGATGTTGGTGAAGATGGCGGAGGTGTTGGTGAAGATCGCGGTGATGATGATGGTGGCCACGGCAGCGTTCCAGCGCCACCGGAAGAGAGGGGGACAGGGGGGCCCTTCTTCTTCTTCTTCCTTGACCTCCTCCCCAGATGGGAGAAGGGTTTCTCCTCTGGTCCTTGGCCTCCATGGCATGGGATGGGCGAGAGCCCCTCTGAGATTGGATCTGTCTCTCTGTCTCTCTCTATTTCGGCGTTCTGGTATTCTGTCCTTTCACTGTTTCGTATATATATGGAGATCCGTAACTCCTATTGGATTGAAACCTTCGCCGATTTTTTTCCCGAAAATTAGCTTTCTTGCGGCCAAAGAAGAGTAGCAACCGCCTTACGGGGGGCCCACGAGGGGGGCAGGCGCGCCCCCTGCCTCGTGCCCCCCTCGGGCACCGTCTCGCGTTGATTCTTCTTCCCATATTCTCCAAATATTCAAAAAATATTCTCCGTTCGTTTTTATCCCGTTTGGATTCCGTTTGATATGGGGTTTCTGTGAAACATAAAACATGCAATAGATAGGACCTGGCACTGGGCACTGGATCAATATGTTAGTCCCAAAAATAGTATTAAAAATTGCCAAAAGTTTATGAAAGTTGTATAATATTGGCATGGAACAATCAAAAATTATAGATACGACGGAGACGTATCAGCATCCCCAAGCTTAATTCCTGCTCGTCCTCGAGTAGGTAAATGATAAAAAGATAATTTTTTATGTGGAATGCTACCTAGCATAATCTAGATCATGTACCTAATCATGGCATGAATATTAAGACACGAGTGATTCAAGGCAATAGTCTATCATTTGACATAAAAACAATAATACTTCAAGCATACCAACCAAGCAATTATGTCTTATTGAAATAACATAGCCAAAGAAAGCTCATCCCTACAAAATAATATAGTCTGGCTATGCTCCATCTTCACCACACAAAGCATTCAAATCATGCACAACCCCAATGACAAGCCGACCATTTGGTTCATACTTTTTAACGTGCTTCAGCCTTTTCAACCCTCATGCAATACATGAGCGCAAGCCATGGACATAGCACTATAGGTGGAATAGCATATGATGATGGAGGTTGTGGGGAGAAGACAAAAAAGGAGAAAGTCTTACATTGACGCGGCTAATCAATGGGCTATGGAGATGCCCATCAATTGATGTCAATGTGAGGAGTAGGGATTGCCATGCAACGGATGCACTAAGAGCTATAAGTGTATGAAAGCTCAAACTGGCAACTAAGTGGGTGTGCATCCAACTTGCTTGCTCATGAAGACCTCGGGCATTTGAGGAAGCTCATCATCGGAATATACAAGCCAAGTTCTATAATGAAAATTCCCACTAGTATGTGAAAGTGATAACTCAATGAGACTCTCTATATGAAGAACATGGTGCTACTTTGAAGCACAAGTGTGGTCAAAGGATAGTAACATTGCCCCTTCTCTCTTTTTCTCTCATTTTTTTATTTTCTATTTTTTCTCCTTCTTTTTTTTGGTAGGCTTCTTTGGCCTCTTTTTTTTATTTCGGCTTCTTTGGCCTCTTTTATTTTGATAACCTCACATGGGACAATGTTCTAATAATGATGATCATCACACTTTTATTTACTTACAACTCAATATTACAACTCGATACTAGAACAAAGGTATGACTCTATATGAATGTCTCTGGCGGTGTACCGGGATGTGCAATGATCTAGCATAGCAATGACATCAAAAAACAGTCAAGCCATGAAAACATCATGCTAGCTATCTTACGATCATGCAAAGCAATATGACAATAAATGCTCAAGTCATGTGTATGATGATGATGGAGGTTGCATGGCAACATTATCTCGGAATGGCTATGGAAATGCCATGATAGGTAGGTATGGTGGCTGTTTTCAGGAAGATATAAGGAGGTTTATGTGTGATAGAGCGTATCGTATCACGGGGTTTGGATGCACCGGCGAAGTTTGCACCAACTCTCGAGGTGAGAAAGGGCAATGCATGGTACCGAAGAGGCTAGCAATGATGGAAGAGTGAGAGTGCGTATAATCCGTGGACTCACATTAGTCATAAAGAACTCATATAATTATTGCAAAACTTTATTAGCCCTTGAAGCAAAGTACTACTACGCATGCCCCTAGGGGGATAGATTGGTAGGAAAAGACCATCGTTCGTCCCCGACCGCCATTCATAAGGAAAGCAATCAAAGAACACATCATGCTCTGACTTCGTTACATAAAGGTTCACCATACGTGCATTCTACGGGACTTGCAAACCTCAACACAAGTATTTCTCAATTTCACGATTACTCAACTAGGACGACTCTAATATCACCACCTTTATATCGCAAAACTATTGCAAGGAATCAAACATATCATATGCAGTGATCTACAAGTTTTATGTAGGATTTTATGACTAACCATGTGAATGACCAGTTCCTGTCATCTCTCTAAATAGATATAAGTGAAGCAAGAGAGTTTAATTCTTTCTACAAAAGATATGCCCATGCTCTAACAAATATAAGTGAAGCAAAGAGCATTCTACAAATGGCGGTTTTCTATGTGAAGAGGAACAGACAATCCAAACCTCAAATGATATAAGTGAAGCACGTGAAGCATTCTATAAAGCCATACTCAAAGGATATAAGTGAAGTGCAAAGAGCATTCTATAAATCAACCAAGGACTATCTCATACCAGCATGGTGCATAAAAGAAAAGTTAGAACTAAATGCAAAAGATGCTCCAAGATTGCACATATCGCATGAACGACACGAATCCGAAAACATACCGATACTTGTTGAAGAAAGAGGGGATGCCTTCTGGGGCATCCCCAAGCTTAGACGCTTGAGTATCCTTGAATATTTACTTGGGTGCCTCGGGAATCCCCAAGATTGAGCTCTTGCCTCTCTTCCTTCTTCTCACATCGAGACCTTCTCGATCATCGAACACTTCATCCACACAAAACTTCAACAGAAAACTCGGTAAGATCCGTTAGTATAATAAAGCAAATCACTACTCTAAGTACTGTTGAAAACCAATTCATATTTTGTTTTGGCAATGTAGCTACTGTAATATAACTTTTTCATGGCTTAATCCACTGATATAAATCAATAGTTTCATCAAAACAAGCAAACTATGCATCAAAAACAGAATCTGTCTAAAACAGAACAATCTGTAACAACCTGAACATTCACCATACCTATGGTACTCCAAAAATTCTGCCAAAATTAGGAGAAATAAAAAATTTGTATAGAAAGACATTGCAGAAAGTTTCAGAACCATTTGACGTTTAAGTAAAAAATTAAAAATCGCACACTACAGCCAAAGTTTCTGTCCTGCACCGTACAAACCAACAAGCATTGTAAACATCCTAAAGGCAAACCTTGGCACATTATTTTTATAATACAATGGAATTGTACAAGGGAATAATTAATTTTGTTGAAAAGTTTCTGTAATGAATATTCACAAAGTTTCCATGGGCATGGACAAAGTTCAAGGACATCCCCCACTTTCACAATGCTCGTCTATCTCACTTTCACTTTTCTTTTTGAAAAGTTTTGGGTTCCCCTCTTTATATTTTTTTGTTTTTAAACTATAAAAAAAGCACATAACAGAAATAAATGACTCTAAAACTTCCGGGTTGTCTCCCTGGCAGCGCTTTCTTTAAAGCCATTAAGCTAGGCATATAGTGCTCAAGTAATGAATCCACCCGGATCCCAAGGTATATCAAAGCCAATTTTAATTAACAATGATTTGTAATTTTGTAGTGAGCACAAAGTAACATATATCATGTAATGAAGAAGTCTAACTCTCTTCCTATGCATCGGCATGTCATAAAAGAACAATTCATGCACACATAGTAAAGGCCAATGCATAGTATAAACAGTTTCTTGCAATTTTATCGTGTTGGAAACATGGAGAGGCGGAGATGTAGTTCCTCTCTCATAATAATTGCAAGTAGGAGCAGCAAGCACATGCATATTATATTCATCAAAATCATCATGTGCAACGGTAAAAGGCAACCCATCAATATAATCCTCAATAAGGGCAAACTTTTCCGATATAGTGTAGTTTGGAGAATTCAAAAAGGTAATAGGACTATCATGCGTGGGTGCAATAGTAACAGTTTCATGTTTAATATAAGGAACTATAGCAAGTTCATCTCCATAAGAATAATTCATATTGGCATCTTGTCCACAAGCATAGCAAGCATCATCAAAAAGGGATATTTCAAGAGAATCAACGGGATCATAACAGTCATCATAGCAATCATACTTAGGTAAGCATGAAGGGAAATTAAACAATGTATGAGTTGAAGAGTTACTATCATTAGAAGGTGGGCATGGGTAGCTAATCCGATCTTCCTCCTTTTGTTCTTCGCTCTCCTCATCATCTTTTTCATCCAATGAGCTCACAGTTTCATCAATGTCTTCTTCCATAGACTTCTGCAAAATATTAGTCTCTTCTTGGACAGCGGAGACTTTCTCAATAAATGCATCAATATCGGAATTGAATTCATAATTGGCATAGCAATATTAAGGATAGCTAAATTTTGAGGTCTATAAACAGCATCATAAAGATTTTCAAACTCTTTGAACATAGATTCAATTTCATAAGCACCCATAAAAGCAACAAATTCTTCTATTTGTTCCACATCATAGTAATCATATATACCTCTAGTATAAGAAGCCAAGGTTTCATTATCATTAAATTCACATGAAAAGGGAAGGTGTGGAGACTTCATCCTAGAGCAACAAGTATAATCATATCTCAAGCATAGTTGCCTAGCATACCAATATAACCTATAAATTTGATCCCATAATAGTTTCCCTTTTTGAGTCAAGCGGTAATCCTTAAAGTATTCACGTTGATCCAACGTTACTCCCATTATAAAGTTGAATGGGGTCTTCTTAGGATTATCAAAGTAGTGCATAATATCTTTCACATAATGATCACCGAGGGTTTTAGGAGGTTCCACATCTCCATGAGTAGCAAGTACACCTCTTTTTTTTGGTATTTCGTGTTCCATATCCATAACTAAAGATAGAGAATAACTAAGAACAGCAAATAAAAATTACTTAGTGATAAAGCAAACAAGCACACACACGAGAATATTCACCCCACGCTATGACTCCCCGGCAACGGCGCCAGAAAAAGGTCTTGATAACCCACAAGTATAGGGGATAAATTGTAGCCTCTTTCGATAAGTAAGAGTGTCGAACCCAACGAGGAGCTAAAGGTAGAACAAATATTCCCTCAAATTCTATCGACCACCGATACAACTCTACGCACGCTTAACGTTCGCTTTACCTAAAACAAGTATAAAACTAGAAGTACTTTGTAGGTGTTTTTGGATAGGTTTTCAAGAATATAAAGAGCACATAAATAAAAAGTAGGGGCTGTTTAGAAAAAGACACAATAAATTTAGTATAGAGAGTGTGGATAAGTGGTGGTAGGAGTTGCGAAATTGTCCCTAAGTAATTGACTAGTTTACTAGACCGATAGCAAGTTTTATGTGGGAGAGGCCACTGCTAGCATGTCATCCCTGACTTGGAATTCTATGCACTTATGATTGGAACTATTAGCAAGCGTCCGCAACTACTAACTTTCATTAAGGTAAAACCCAACCATAGCATTAAGATATATTGGTCCCCCTTCAATCCCGTATGCATCAATTTCTATGCTAGGTAGAAGCTTCTATCACTCTAGTCCTCCAATACATAGTCCTATCAACATACAACTAACCCTATGGTGTGATCCATGCACGCGCTCATATGGTGGGCACCAAAGGACAGCAACATAACTACAAGCAAATTAAATCAATCATAGCAATTAATCAACCACCTATAGGACAACAAAAATCTACTCAGACATCATAGGATGGCAACACATCATTGGATAATAATATGAAGCATAAAGCACCATGTTCAAGTAGAGGGTACAGCGGGTTGCGGGAGAGTGGGCTGCTGTAGATAGAGGGGGGAAGGTGATGTAGATGTTGGTGAAGATGGCGGAGGTGTTGGTGAAGATCGCGATGATGATGATGGTAGCCATGGCAGCGTTTCGTATATATATGGAGATCTGTAACTCCTATATGCTAGCACGTGAAATACACATGGAACGCGTCCAAATATGGTCAACGGCAACATCGCCCGCGAGTTCTTAGTGTTTTCCCGTGCGTCTAAACGCAAAAAGGGAGGAGAGAGAGAGCACACATGGAACCCACCAGTAAGTGAAGGCGAATAGTACTAAAAATAATATTACATGTTATCCATTAAATAGGTTGTGGTAATATAAAAACATTATGTGAATAAAGGGAGGTACAACAAACATTGTTGTTCTACGTATGTTGCCTATTGACGTGTGGCTTGAAGGCCCTGGTCGCATGTTCGATCCTCGTCCTTTATTTTTTAATTTGTATATGGGTCCAAATTTGTTTCATGATATGTGGGCCCCTCGGTGTGTAGTTTGTAGCACTTTAATTTGTGGGTCGAAATTTGTTCCATTCCAAGTGGACTATCGGTGTGTAGTTTTGTAGCTTATTTATAATAATAAAGAAAACAACCAAATTTTTTGCAATAATACCATGGTGCGACGTTGAAGGCGAGAAAGGACGTGCGAGAGAACGATGACCGAGCCAGAGGGAAATCAACTAGGGGAGTTGCGGGGGTCGCAACGGTGTTTCGAGTAGTTGTGGGCCGAATGCTACGGACATATAATCTAAACCGACCGGAATAAATGCCTACACAAATTAATCCAAGGTTGGAGTGCCCCTCGCAATGTAAATAGCTCCGGCTTTGCGAGGGATGGAGAGGTTGCTTCAATGTGTGGAAGATACGGCGTGAGAAAGCGAGGTCAATCGAGAGACATATGGATAGAGAGACAAAGTGAGTGTGGTCCTACATTCATTGAACAAATATATATGCTCTGGAGAGATATTTTCCAATTGAGCTTTTGGAAAGGGTGAGGGCTGTAAGATAGAGCTTGAGAGATGATCCAATCACAGACGTGTAGATATATTTTGTGCGTGGGAGGAAGCAAGGTCAATCGATCACATAGGGTCGTCGTGCGATCGAAAGAGTGAGACGGGTTGGAGAGAGTGACCTAGATAGACAATGTTGTGTGTGAGAGAGTATACAATGTGAATAAGTCGAATTGGGCTCAAACATGGTCAATCGAGACATACAGAGAGAGAGAGAGAGAGAGGGAGAGAGGGAGAGAGAGGGGGAGAGAGAGAGCAAGTGTGGCCTGCCATGAGGTCGAAAGATTGGGGCGGCTTCAATGGGCTGACCTAGATAGACAATCTGCATGAGAGAGTATAGAGTGCGTCGATCGAGGCCCAAACAGGGAGATATATCATTTGTGTATGAAAGAAAACGAGGTTAAATGAGACTCGGATAAAGAGAGCGAGATTGAGAGAGTGTGGCCCGCCGTGCGGAAGAAAGAGTGAGACAGTCTCGAGGGAGTGACCTAGATAGACAATGTGCGTGCGTGCGCACGAGAGGTTGGGGGGCTAGATAGGCAGTGCATGTATTTTAGCGCGTGATGGTGAGAGGGAGAGGGAGAGAGAGAGAGCTCGGCATGGGGTGCAATGGTGGGTGTGTGAGGTAAATACATTTCGTAGCAGAGTGGAAAAAGGGGGTTGTGTAGTTGAGAGAGTTAGAGATCGAAACGTGGAGAGAAAGAATGGATGTGTGTTGGAAACCGGTAGCTTCCTAAGGTGGTTAGGAAAGGAAGATTGACCTACAGGAAGTATGTTGCGTGTGTGCGGGGGGGGGGGGGGTGGCTAAAAACAACATTTGAATGTAGATAGTACGAGACTTAATATCGATGTTTCAAGTCGGTGTACATTGTAAGATTTGAACTGAGGACCATGCATATGGGTAATTATTTAGAATTCGTGCCATACTAGGTTTTGAAAAGTTGACATTGACTCGATTTGTTGTGCTATTTTGTAGGTCATATGTTTGAATCCATCCAAAAGTTTTCTCACTACCATGGTGTTCATCATATACATATGAATTTGTATTAAAAAAGTAGCATGGATACAGTGAAATGCTAAATCCACGTTAGAATTGGAGATCGCTATGTGACACACACTCTAATTCAAATAACTAATTATGTGACACACACTCTAATCCACGTTAGTGTGGCTACCGTTTCGATTTTTTTTCAAATAACTCCTATTAGTTAATTTATAGTATCTCGTTTCGAATGACTAATTATTGCAAGGAAAACACGAGCATGGTAATACATACAGATTCGTTTGCAAATGAAAGAAGATTCGTTTGCATCCTCAAATGTAGGCTGATACATCTCCAACGCATCTATAATTTATGAAGTATTCATGCTATTATATTATCCATCTTGGATGTTTAATGGGCTTTACTATGCACTTTTATATTATTTTGGGATTAACCTATTGACCCAAAGCCCAGTGCCAGTTTTTGTTTTTCCCTTGTTTCAGTGTTTCGAAGAAAAGGAATATCAAACGGAGTCCAAACGGAATGAAACCTTCGGGAAAGCTATTTTTGGAGAGAAAGCAATCCGGGAGACTTGGAGTGCGTCGAGGATCAACGAGGAACGACGAGGCGGGGTCGCGCCCACCCCACAGGCGCGCCCTCCACCCTCGTGGGCCCCTTGTGGCTCCCCTGACGTATTTCTTCCTCCTATATATACCAATATACCCTGAAACCATCGGGGAACATAATAGATCGGGAGTTCCGCCGCCGCAAGCCTCTGTAGCCACCAAAAACCAATCTGGACCCTGTTCCGGCACCCTGCCGAAGGGAGGATCACTCACCGGTGGCCATCTTCATCATCCCGGCGCTCTCCATGACGAGGAGGGGGTAGTTCACCCTCGGGGCTGAGGGTATGCACCAGTAGCTATGTGTTTGATCTCTCTCTCTCCCTCTCTCTCTCTCTCTCTCTCTCGTGTTCTTGAGGTGATACGATCTTGATGTATCGCGAGCTTTGCTATTATAGTTGGATCTTATGATGTTTCTCCCCCTCTACTCTCTCGTAATGGATTGAGTTTTCCCTTTGAAGTTATCTTATCGGATTGAGTCTTTAATGATTTGAGAACACTTGATGTATGTCTTGCGTGGGATAACCGTGGTGACAATGGGTTATTCTATTGATTCACTTGATGTATCTTTTGGTGGTCAACTTGCGGGTTCTTCCCATGAACCTATGCATAGGGGTTGGCACACGTATTCCTCTTGACTCTCCGGTAGAAACTTTGGGGCACTCTTTGAGGTTCTATGTGTTTGTTGAATAGATGAATCTGATATTGTGTGATGCATATCATATAATCATACCCACAGATACTTGAGGTGACATTGCAGTATCTAGGTGACATTAGGGTTTTGCTTGATGTGTGTCTTAAGGTGTTATTTTACTACAAACTCTAGGGCTGTTTGTGACACTTCTAGGAATAGCCCAATGGATTGATCGGAAAGAATAACTTTGAGGTGGTTTCGTACCCTACCATAATCTCTTCCTTTGTTCTCCGCTATTACTGACTTTGGAGTGACTCTTTGTTGCATGTTGAGGGATAGTTATATGATCCAATTATGTTATTATTGTTGAGAGAACTTGCACAAGTGAAAGTATGAACCCTAGGCCTTGTTTCCTATCATTGCAATACCGTTTGTGCTCACTTTTATCATTAGTTACCTTGCTGTTTTTATATTTTTTAGATTACAAAAACCTATATCTACCATCCATATTGCACTTGTATCACCATCTCTTCTCCGAACTAGTGCACCTATTCAATTTACAATTGTATTGGGTGTGTTGGGGACACAAGAGACTCTTTGTCATTTGGTTGCAGGGTTGTTTGAGAGAGACCATCTTCATCCTACGCCTCCCACGGATTGATAAACCTTAGGTCATCCACTTGAGGGAAATTTGCTACTGTCCTACAAACCTCTTCACTTGGAGGCCCAACAACGTCTACAAGAAGGAGGTTGTGTTGTAGACATCAAGCTCTTTTCTGGCGCCGTTGCCGGGGAGGCTAGGTAAGCGGCACTCACACCCCGTCAACTAAGCTCTTTTCTGGTGTCGTTGCCGGGGAGGTGAGTGCTTTAAGGTATATCTTTAGATCTTGCAATCGAATCTTTTTGTTTCTTGTTTTAGCACTAGTTTAGTTTATAAAAGAAAACTACAAAAAATGGAATTGAGTTTACCTCATACGCTTCATCTTTTTTATATCTTTCGTGAGTATGATGGAAAGGAAAATTGTGCCAAAGTGTTAAAATAAGAATGCATTAAAATGTTTGGCACTAAATCTTTGAATGATGAGCATGATTGCAATGTTGTTGGTATTAATTCCTTGAATATCCATGATGCTAATGATATGCAAAGCCACAAGCTTGGGGAAGCTATGTTTGATGAAGATGATATTTTTTGTCCCCCAAGCTTTGATGAGCAAATTTACTATGATGAAAGCATGCCTCCTATCTATGATGATTATTGTGATGACACATATGCTTTAAATAATAATGATAACCATGAAACTTGTCATCTTGATCTTAATTTTCAATCATATGATAGTTATTTTGTTGAGTTTTCTCCCACTCCTATTCATGAGAATAAATCTGCTTATGTGGAGAGTAATAAAAATTATATGCTTGCAGATCAGGAAAAGAATGCTTTATGTGATGGTTATATTGTTGAATTCATTCATTATACTACTGAAAATTATTATGAGGGAGGAATATATACATGTAGGAATTGCAATAATATCAAGTTTCCTCTCTATGTGCTTAAAGTTTTGAAGTTATGCTTGTTTTGCCTTCATATGCTAGTTGATTATTGTTCCCATAAGTTGTTTCCTCACAAAATCCCTATGCATAGGAAGTGGGTTATACTTAAATGTGCTAGTCATATTATTCATGATGCTCTCTTTATGTTTCAATTCTTATCTTTTATGTGAGCATCATTGAAATCATCATGCCTAGCTAGGGGCGTTAAACGATAGCGCTTGTTGGGAGGCAACCTAATTTTATTTTAGTTTCTTGCTTTTTGGTCCTGTTTAGGAATAAATAATCCATATAGACTCTGTTTATATGTTGTTTTATGTCTTAATTAGTGTTTGTGCTAAGTAGAACCTTTGGGAAGACTTGGGTGAAGTCTTTATGATCATGCTGTAAAAAACAGAAACTTTAGCGCTCACGAGATTAGCTAAAACTTTTTACTGGAGAGTGATATTTAGTTGATTCTTTTTGCAGATGATTACTAGACAAATCCCTCAGGTCCACCAATTCATTTTAGAATTTTTTGAGTTCTAGAAGTTTGCTTTAGTTACAGATTACGACAGACTCTTCTGTTTTTGACAGATTCTGTTTTTCGTGTGTTGTTTGCTTATTTTGATGAATCTATGGCCAGTAAAATAGTTTATAAACCATAGAGAAGTTGGAATACAGTAGGTTTAACACCAATATAAATAAATAATGAGTTCATTACAGTACCTTGAAGTGGTGTTTTGTTTTCTTTCGCTAACGGAGCTCACGAGATTTTCTGTTAAGTTTTGTGTTGTGAAGTTTTCAAGTTTTGGGTAAAGATTCGACGGACTATGGAATAATGAGTGACAAGAGCCTAAGCTTGTGGATGCCCAAGGCACCCCAAGGTAATATTCAAGGACAACCAAGAGCCTAAGCTTGTGGAGTTAGGGAAGTATGATGATTCTTGCATTCTTTACAGACTGTCCTGTTTAGGCAGATTGCTGTTATGTTTGCATTGTTTGCATATGTTTGCTTGTTTAATAATCCTAGTTGAGGATAGGACTATTGAATATGCAGAGGCATTTAGTATGCAATGTTGAATAATAATTTAGTGATTTGCTACAGTAGAGTATGATAAGGTTTTTGCATTGGTTTATACTAACTTATCTCACGAGTCTTTGTTGAGTTTTGTGTGGATGAAGCTCTTGAGATTTAGGGAGACCGTGATATGAGAGGAATTAAGGAGACACAAAAGCTCAATCTTGGGGATGCCCAAGGCATCCCAAGATAATATTTCAAGAAGTCTCAAGTGTCTAAGCTTGGTGATGCCCCGGTTGGCATCCCACCTTTCTTCTTCGACAACTATCGGTTAGTATCGGTTGATCCTAAGTTTTTGCTTCTTCACATGATGTGTGCTATCCTTGAAATGTCGTTTTATTTAGCTTTGCTTGCTGTTTGAATAAAATACCAAGATCTGAAATTCTTAAATGAGAGAGAGTCTTCACATAGCTACATAATTATTTAACTACTCATTGATCTTCACTTATATATCTTTTTGGAGTAGTTTATCATTTACTCGTGTGCTTCACTTATATCCTATGAGTAAATAGTCGAATGATTTGAATGACATAAATCTGAAATTATATATGTTTCATATGCTTATCCAATGGGGAGTAATGACTTCACATATAAAAAGTAGAGGTGGTAAATTTTTTGAAGGTTAGCAAACATTGTATTGGTCACTTGAACAATTCATGAAAGAATATTGAAGGAAGAGAGATTTCACATATTGATATACTATCTTGGACATCTTCTATGATTGTGAGCCCCATTAATTATTGTGACACTCCAAAAATTTTGTGATTTTTGTTTTAAGAAAGAGCCTTGCTTGGTTTGAAAGAAGGTCATTTAAACCCTTCCTAAAAACCATCTTCTGAGTTTGCCCTCTCAAAAATCTTTTTTTTCTTGGATTTACTTTCTTTTAAAAAGAAAACCTTTTTGATTTTTGGTCTTTCATTTGATTTTGATCCACTCTGGTTTACCATGCCTCCTATGGTAAAACTCCCCAAAACCCTCCTCCCACTTTGGTACAACCCAAACATTCTGTCCAAACTAATAAAATCCATTTTTGGATTTTATTCCAATTATTTCTCCTCCCAAAATAATTTTGTCTTTTCTTTTGAGCCTAGGTGATTTGCAAAGCAAGTACCCTAATGCTTTTGATTTTTGACCTCAACTCAACACCCCTGGATAGTCCTTTGTACCCACAACCCAGAACCATCTTGATCCACTCTTCTTCTTTTCAAATATTTCAAATTTCACTCACTGCAAGTTTGGACCAGATTTGTCAAATTTGGTGAAATTCATATCTACACTTCTCCAAAAATTCCACCAAAATTCAGGCAACCTCTAGTTGCAATGAGAGACCACTCCACCAAAAATTAGCTCAAGGAAAAATCCCTGGATACCAGAATCATTGTGTCGAACACCTGGCATGCACTGTTTTGTTCATATTCAGTAAATTCAGAAAGTTCAGTGTTGTTTCTCCGACAGAACTTCAGTCACATGCCCACTATGCGTTTGGCTCGATGCTCGCAGCCTGGCCTGCTTGTCTGGAGCTCCACACGCGCGCTTGGCGCCTTCCTGGCGTCGGTGGCACCACAGCCGCTTCTTGCGGGCGTGCTTCTGGCGGCCGAAACACCATAACGGCCGTCTGGGAGCAAAACGGCGGCTCAACGCCGTTCAGCGCCGCCCAAACCGCCTGGTGGCTCCGCGTGGCCATCTCCTTGCCAGCGCACGCATGCAGCACCGTCGTCGTGGAGCTTGCACGCGAGCGCGTTCTCTGCCGACGTCGGCCAGGCGTGCGGCCGTTCCGAGGGCAGGACGTAAACCTCCCTCCCGTGCTGAGCTGGACCCTAAAATGGCACCACTACTCCACCTAGGCGATGCTCAAGCTCCTAAGCCGACCGTCCAGCCACAGCGCCCGTAATCAACTCACGGACTTATCCGTTCACGGAAGCTGACTCGGGCGGCTATATATAGCACCCCGAGCCTGCTCGCCCCGCACGACTCCACCACCTCACTAGACCCCGCCTAGCCACCGGGAGAGCCTCGAGGGCCCTTCTTCCCCGACTCCGGCCGCCCGTTCCGCCTCGGCCTCCACCTCGATTCGCTCCGGTGAGGCTGCCTCCGACGCCTCTAACTTCACAAGAACCCTCTCAAGCAACTAGGAGACTAACCCCCACTCCTATTTGATCCCCGTAGCTCCCTCCGGCGAGATCCACGACTGCCAGAACCGCCGTCCGCCGGAGCAAGGGCCGCCGTCGACACAGTGCTCGCCGGCGACCACCACCACCACCCACAGACGCGGAACGGTGCACTGATCTCGAAGGTAACCCCCGATCACCTTGCCTCGCCGTGGATCGCCGCCGGCGACCACCGCACCTCTCGGGCGCCGTCGCGCTCTGTTTTCTCCGTTTGAAATTTCAAACCCGACAGGTGGAGCCCGCCTGTCAGCCTGCACAGCCGTTTCTTTTAAACGAAACGTTATCCTGGACTTTTCCATAGAGCCCCCTGGAAACTTTCTGTTTCATTACAGATGGGTCCTTGGACCAAAACTCTTATAACTTTTAAACAGAAAATGATTTTTGATTGATTCCTTTTCTGTCATCTTTATTTTTCTGTCTAGTTGTTTGTCATATTTATTTGAAAAATATTTGGAACACTTTTCTGTACACTCACGGTATTTACGTTGCGTACGTATTTTTTCTTATACCGTAGATATCGGAGGAGGTGACGGAGCTGCAAACTTCACACAGTTAAACTCCGACTACTCCGAACCAGGCAAGCATGTTTGAACTCTTGATATGATGAGTGTTGTTGCATGTTTGCATTTTAGTATAGTCATGGCATGTTTATGAACATCACTTTGAATGTTATATTTCATGCACATAAGCGGAAAGTAAGTTTCGGAAAGCATTATGTTGTTGGATACATATCTGCATAGCCATGTGTTGGCATGAGGATGGGTAAGGCAGTGTTGTGACATGCTAGTCTTATGCCAGATTATTTGACTTCCGTGTCATCGTGAAACAAATCACATTTCCATTCATTCCTTCCTGTACGGTCACATGTTTTCCGAAAGGAATATGGTATAGTAAGTTGCAAATCGTTCTCCTGGTACACACCAAATAGAGAGGCCGGGATGAGGGTTCCATGGCCCTGGATTAAAGCCCGTCATCCGGTCAGGGGGCATGGGTGTTTCCGGTTGGGACCGAGAGGGGGGCACCCCTTAGAGCGCCGGATAGAAATTTGATCCCATGCTATTCGAGGTTGTGGCCTCCCCGTCTCAAAGTTTTTCTTGGACGTTGTCCCGGGTGATTCCTGGCATCATGAGGTGAAATGGGTGTGTACTAGTTAAATGTGTTTCTACTGAAATACCGTAAACGGAACTAGTCCTTCGTGACTACGGAAATCCGTTGGCTGTGGTCAGTTCATCCAAACTCTGCAGAGCCTCAAATCTTTCAATTATCTTGTACTTTGTTCAAGTACTATATTCATCTTATCTTGTCGTGTATCAGCCTCGGTGACAAAACTCCGGTGGGATTTATGTGTGATAAATCCGGTTAAAAGATTATTCTTGTGGATGGACTAATCTTGTTATTTACATTTATTACAAGCCCTGTCTGCGATGTCGCTCAGACGTCCGACGGTGGCATACCTGTTATTTACTTTTGTTATAGGCCCTATCTGTGATGTCGCTCAGACGTTCGACGGTGGCATATCTATTAGTTACATTTGTTGCAAGCCCTGTCTACGATGTCGCTCAAACGTCCGACTGTGGCATTTCTTTTTACAGCCCTTTATGTGATGTCGCTCTGACGTCTGACTGTGGCATTTCTTTTAAAGACCTTTATGTGATGTCGCTCAGACGTCCGACTGTGGCATTTCTTTTACAGCCCTTTATGTGATGTCGCTCAGACGTCCGACTGTGGCATTTCTTTTCTGACCCTTTATGTGATGTCGCTCAGACGTCCGACTGTGGCATTTCTTTTAAAACCCTTTATGTGATGTCGCTCAGACTTCCGACTGTGGCATTTCTTTTACAACCCTTTATGTGATGTCGCTCAGACGTCCGACTGTGGCATTTCTTTTAAAGCCCTTTATGTGGTGTCGCTTAGACGCTCGATCATGACATGCATTTTATTTATTTACCTTTCGAGGCGTCGCTCCGGACACCCGATCGGTTTTCGATTATTTATTTTATTTATCAAGTCCTGCAATAATATCGTTGTTATATGAGCATCATCCTTTATTCATGACGCATTCATGCATTCATTGATTATATCTTTTGTCCGAACTGTCTTGCGAGTACTTTCAAAGTACTCACCTGGCTTGTTGATTTGGCCAGATGTTGATGAAGGCGATCTCATGGATGAAGAGTTTGATAGCGAGTCTGACGCCTAGAGGAGTCCTAGTCAGTCCCGTGCGATCCTGTTTTGGCCATTGTATTATCCACTTCCGCAACCCCTAATAAATTCATCGAGCCTCCCCTGACGCTCGATGAGCTGCCAGTTAGGAGTCAAGTTATCCACCACTTTTTCCTTGAGCTAGTAGCATGCCACCACACCCCTGTGTCATGACCGCCCATATGTAAGATATTGGCGAGTTTGTAATAAATTGTTGAGCAGTCTCAGCTCAACCTTGTAATATATTTGATGGTATTGGTTCTCTGTTTATCAAGCAATTGTCTACCAGAAAGGATGACTTTTTCCTATACTGGGATTTAAAGATCGATTTTTTAATATTTATTTATTGAAAAAGTCGGTCGTGACAGACTTGGTATCAGAGCAAGGCTGACTGTAGGAAGCCACTAGGTGCGATCGCTAATTTAATTATTAGCATGATAGTGTTTATTCTTGTTTTTACAAAATGTAGTCATCTTTCTGACAGTCAGCATAAAAATTTATGATCTGATCACTCAGAATTTTTGCCTACTTTTGTAGATGGCCGGCAGCGACTGCGAGTCTCAAATGTTCGCCAACGTGCCAGAGGGGTTCGTCAAACTCCTCTCCTTCATCGTTCAGGTCGCGATGGGGCCATCCGTGCGCCCAGTCTTCACACTTTATCCACACAAGATCAACGACAGTCTAACCATGCACCAAGCCGCGGTGCAATTCAGGGGAGGGCGTGTTGAGATGCGCCGCTTCCGTTTCTTGGGGAGAGCCATGCCTACAGAGAGGCATGCTATGCAGATGGCAGCCATGAGGCGATAGCTCGTCTTCGGGATGTCCTTCCGGCAATGAAGACCCGTCGCTATCGCTACCTTCCATGCCATGTGCCTTACACCTGTCATTACTCATTCTCTTGCCCCAGAGGAGAGCAAGAGAGGCCTTTGAGATGCTTGTCGAGTACCTCCGAGCCCTGGAGGTAGCCTTTGACAGCATGGTGGACGACCTCGTAGCTGCCCGCATGGACTCGGTTCATGGGTCTTTGCTAACAGGAGGGAACTCCTACACACCGCCTCCACCGCTGACCTTTATCTCGTCCTCGGCTTCTCATTCGCCTACCATTCTCGCCATCGCACGTGCCCCGCCTACCAATCGAGGAATTCAACCAGGCTATTGCACCCACTCCCGTTCGCGCTGCACCACTTTTTGCACCCACTCCCATACGTGCTACTCCACCTATTCCGCCCACTCTTATTCAGGGTACTCCGCCTACGGCACCTGCTCCATCAGCTCGGTCACGGTGTTCCTCGTCTGGAACCTATTAGCGAGGAGGAAGTTGATTCCCCAACGTCACCGCGTCTCACCCTCGGCAGGCCAAGGGAGATCCTCACCATCTCCGACTGAGTACGCGTAGACGCCATGCGATGTATCGACTTGTGTAATATGTTTATATGTACATCGGTTGTGAGAAGTAGCCTGTTTGCGCATCATGTAGGATCTGGAGGAGTTCACTAGTTTAAATAACATGTCAGGATTATGTACGCATATCCTGAGTGATGTAATGTATAATTATGCCCGCGTGTAAGATATGTAATAGTCCTTCTCCGCGCAATCGTGTGTTTCCAAAAATATCCTGGAGTTTAAAATGTTCTTTGTGTGTGATTTTATTGACTTTTGCGACTCTCTTTCTTATCTTACGAGTTCACAAAATATATCCCAGTGAAAGATGTCTCGTCCTTGGACGCGCTTCCATGCCAACTCAGCGGAAGAAAATTATGGCACACCGCAGAACCACAATTTCACTCGAGGTCGAGACAAGTCAACAGGACAGTGAAACAGCTTTTACACAAGTTTGTCGTTTGTATGAACAGAGTCAGCAGCAACACCAGGAAATGATGAACCAATTCATCAATATGGGAAGTAACCGTGGCCAGTATCAACCGCAATCCAAATTATCTGAGTTACAAAAGACGCGTCCTCCAACATTTTCTCATACTGACAAGCCTCTTGAGGCCGATGACTGGCTTCGAGACATGGAGAGAAAATTAATTATCGCACAGTGTTCAGACCGTGAAAAAGTACTGTATGCACCACATTATCTCACTGGAGGAGCTGCATCGTGGTGGGAAAACTTCACACATGCACCCCAACGAAAATGAAATCACATGGGAGAATTTCAAAGAAGGTTTTCGTGGGGCACATATTCCTAAGAGCGTCATGAAAATCAAGAAGAAAGAATTTGATGAACTCAAGCAAAGGGCCATGACAGTGTCAAAATACAAGAGCCAATTCACTCTGCTGTCTCACTACGCCAATGAAGAACGCATGACCGAGAGCAAGAAGATGGAAAAATTCTTGGAAGGCCTGGCACCCGCCCTTAAGTGCCAGCTAGTTGTGCATACCTTTCCAGATTTTAAATAACTGGTGGATAAGGCCATTACTCTGGAAAATGAGCGACGTAGCCTGGAAGATTTCCGAAAACGCAAAAGGGACCAGACTACTTTTGCTCACAACCCCAGAAACAAGACGGAAATTCAGAAGGGTAGAACACACAAAACCCGACGGAAAATTCACGTCCAATCAAGAATTTCCATGCAAGAGACAAAGAGTTCACCTATCTCCCGAGCGTTACCTGTTATGCTTGTGGAGAAGAAGGGCACTATGCCAAGCAGTGCCCCAAGCCAAGGAGCTCAACCCCGAAGCTCAATAATGGTGGCAATAATTCAGCACCAAAGCGAAGCAGTTTCAACCTCAACCACAACCACCGGAAAGGTCACTTGAACCACGTGACCCGAGAGGAAGCACAGAACGCCCGGATATCGGTACTCGACGCGTACCCGTCAACACCATACCTGCCATGGTTTTGTTTGATTCTGGAGCTTCTCACTCATTCGTTTCAAAAAGTTTTGCTTTGCAAAATAATTTTTCGATGCTTCCCTTGGAAAAATCAATGATCATCAAGTCCCCTGGAATTAAGCAAGTGACCCAGAGTTACTGTCAAGGTGTGGTTATTGAATTTGAAGGATTGAAGTTTTACGCCAACCTTATTGTACTGGAAAGCAAAGGACTGGATGTCATCCTAGGAATGGATTGGTTAACCACCAACAAAGGTTTTATTGACTGCTTCAACCGTACCATGATTCTCACACACCATCATGGGAAGAAAATAAAAGTTTCAGCCAAAGAGAGACAAATACCTCGGCAACCTAGATTAAACAAGGTGGGCGTTTACGAAATGAACAAGGTTCCAGAGTATGTGAATTCCCAGACGTGTTTCCAGAAGAACTACCAGGCATGCCACCGGATCGAGAGATAGAATTCAGCATTGAGCTAGCACCCCGAACCAATCCTATTTACAAGAAACCTTACAGAATGGCACCATCCGAATTGGTAGAGTTGAAGAAGCAAATAAAAGAATTGTTGGAGAAAGGATACATCTGAGCCAGCTCCTCACCTTGGGGTTCTCCAATTTTATTTGCCAAGAAGAAGGATGGAACAATGAGGTTGTGTATTGATTATCGAGCTCTCAACATGGTCACAATCAAGAACAAATACCCAATGCCCGAATAAATGATTTATTCGATCAGCTCGCACAGGCCAAAGCCTTCTCAAAAATTGACTTGAGATCAGGATACCACCAATTAAAAGTACGAACAGAAGATATTCCCAAGACCGCCTTCACCTCCAGATATGGGCTGTATGAGTTCACAGTGATGCCATTCGGGCTAACCAACGCCCCCGCATATTTTGTTCACCTCATGAACAAAGTATTTATGAAGTATATGGACAAGTTTGTTGTGGTATTCATCAATGATATTCTGATATATTCCAAAACACCAGTAGAGCACGCCGAACATCTCAGGATTGTACTCGGAGAACTCAGAAACATCAATCAGACGCCAAATTCAGCAAATGTGAATTTTGGCTAAGGCAGATGGGTTTTACGGGCCACGCGTCTTAACCCAAGAAGGTATTGCGATGAGACCGGAAAAAGTCAAGGCCGTACTTGGCTGGAAACCACCAGCTAACGTAACGGACGTACGGAGTTTCTTGGGAATGGCAGGCTATTATCGGAGATTTATTGAAGGATTCTCCACTATAGCAAAGCCCATGACACAATTGCTCAAGAAAGGCAAGAAGTTTGAATGGACAGAAGCATGTGAGAAAAGCTTCCAAGAGCTAAAAAGCAAATTAACAACGGCACCAGTACTAATTGTGCCAGATATACACATGAATTTTTAGGTGTATTGTGACGCATCCCGGAAAGGCCTCGGATGCGTATTGATGCAAGAAGGCAAGGTAGTTGCGTATGTCTCTAGACAACTACGCAAGCATGAGGAGAATTATCCCACTCATGACTTGGAATTAGCAGCGGTCATCCATGCACTCAAGGAATGGAGACACTTCCTACTTGGGAATCGTTGTGAGATATACACAGACCATAAGAGTCTTAAGTATATTTTCACACAGCCAGAGTTAAATTTACGGAAACGACGCTGGTTAGAGTTGGTAAAGGATTATGATGTTGGAATCCACTATCATCCCGGAAAAGCAAATGTTGTGGCAGATGCACTTAGTCGAAATCCCAGCACGGACGATGACAGTATACCAAAGTTGAGGCCAGAATTTCAGCAGGAATTTGCCCGACTCAATCTAACAATGGTTACCGAAGGTAGTGTGTCGAATATAGAAATACAGCCTACCCTAATGGAAAGGATCAAGGAAGCCCAGCACGGACACCCCAGCATTGAGGGCATAAAAAGAAAAGTGAGTTTGGGAAGAGCCTCAGAATTCAACATAGATGAGCAAGGAATATTGTGGTACGGAGGGAGGCTATGCGTACCAAATGTCAAGGACCTCAAACAGCAGATATTGGTGAAAGTCACACAGCTCCGTATTCAATCCATCCTGGAGGGACAAAAATGTACAAAGACCTTCAGGAAATTTTTTGGTGGCACGGTATGAAGAGAGATATAGCCACGTTCATTGCATGCTGTGACTCTTGTCAACGTATCAAGGCCGAGCACCAGAAACCAGCCGGACTGTTACAGCCAAATAAGATACCCGAGTGGAAATGGGACGAGATTGGAATGGACTTTATCGTTGGACTGCCACGGTCACGGCACGGAAACGATGCCATATGGGTCATAACCGACAGATTAACCAAGGTGGCACATTTTATTCCGGTAAAGACAACTTACACCACTCATAGACTGGCAAGACTTTATCTTACTCGTATCGTCTGCCTGCATGGAGTCCCTAAGACTATCATCTCCGATAGAGGCACACAGTTCGTCTCTATATTTTGGGATCACCTACAGCAGGCACTGGGAACCCAACTAGCCTTCAGTACCGCATACCATCCCCTGCATCGATGGGGCGCATGTAACGCCAGAAACCAAATCCTAGAAGACATGCTAAGAGCCTGTGTCCTCACCTCACGGAACAGTTGGGAAGAAAGTTTGCCATATGCGAGTTCGCATACAACAATAGCTATCAAGCCAGCTTGCAAATGTCAGCATTTGAAGATCTATATGGGAGTAGATGTCGTTCCCTGCTAAATTGGTCAGAGACCTGAGACAGCCATATCTTTGGCACAGATATGCTCTAGTAGGCAGAGGAGATAGTTAAGAAAATTAGAGATCGACTCAAAACAGCTCAATGTCGGCAAAAGAGTTATTACAACCCGAAAGCATCGGAAATCAGTTTTGAACCCGGAGAATTGGTATACACGAGAGTTTCTCCGATGAAGGGTCTGCAACGATTCAAGATTAAGGGGAAACTAGCACCAAGATTCATCGGACCATTTCATATAGTGGCCCGAAGAGGCACGGTAGCCTACCAGCTAGACCTACCCGGAGACTTATCCGGTATCCACAACGTGTTTCACATCTCGCAGTTGAGAAAATACGTGAGCAACCTAGAGAAGCAAGTTTCACATGAGAATATTGACGTGCAACGGGACCTCACTTACCGGGAGCACCCAATAAAAATATTAGAAGAGTCTGAGAGGAGGACCCGACAGAAAACCATTAAGTTTTTCAGAGTTCAGTGGAGTAATCACACCGAGAATGAAGCAACATGGGAGAGCGAGGATTTTCTTGGACAGAGCACCCACACACTGTTTAAAGATCATTTGAAATCTCGGGACGAGATTTTTCCTAAGGGGTAGGTCTTTGTGACACTCCAAAAATTTTGTGATTTTTGTTTTCGGAAAGAGCCTTGCTTGGTTTGAAAGAAGGTCATTTAAACCCTTCCTAAAAACCATCTTACGAGTTTGCCCTCTCAAAAATCTTTTTTTCTTGGATTTAGTTTCTTTTAAAAAGAAAACCTTTTGATTTTTGGTCTTTCATTTGATTTTGATCCACTCTGGTTTACCATGCCTCCTATGGTAAAACTCCCCCAAAAAACCCTCCTCCCACTTTGGTACAACCCAAACATTCTGTCCAAACTAATAAAATCCATTTTTGGATTTTATTCCAATTATTTCTCCTCCCAAAATAATTCTGTCTTTTCTTTTGAGCCTAGGTGATTTGCAAAGCAAGTACCCTAATGCTTTTGATTTTTGACCTCAACTCAACACCCCTGGCTAGTCCTTTGTACCCACAATCCAGAACCATCTTGATCCACTCTTCTTCTTTTCAAATATTTCAAATTTCACTCACTGCAAGTTTGGACCAGATTTGCCAAATTTGGTGAAATTCATATCTACACTTCTCCAAAAATTCCACCAAAATTCAGGCAACCTCTAGTTGCAATGAGAGACCACTCCACCAAAAATCAGCTCAAGGAAAAATCCTGGATACCAGAATCATTTTGTCGAACACCGGCATGCCTCGCTTTTGTTCATATTCAGTAAATTGAAAGTTCGGTCGTTTCTCCGACAGAACTTCAGTCACATGCCCACTGTGCGTTTGGCTCGATGCTTGCAGCCTGGCCTGCTTGTCCGGAGCTCCACACGTGCGCTTGGCGCCTTCCTGGTGTCGGTGGCACCCTGGCCCGCTTCTTGGCCGTGCTTGCTTGCGGCGAAACACCGTAACGGCCGACAGGGAGCAAAACGGCGGCTCAACGCCGTTCGGCGCTGCCCAAACCGCCTGGTGGCTCCGCATGGCCATCTCCTTGCCAGCGCACGCATGCAGCACCGTCGCCGTGGCTTGGCACGCGCAGAGCGTGTTCTCTGCCGTCGACGGGCCGTGCGGCCGTTCCGTCGAGGGCAGGCCGTTAACCTCCCTCCCGTGTTGAGCTGGACCCTAAAATGGCACCACTACTCCACCTAGGCGATGCTCAAGCTCCTAAGCCGACCGTCCAGCCACAGCGCCGCCGTAATCAACTCGCCGGACTTATCTGTTCACGGCAACCGACTCGGGCCGGCTATATATAGCACCCCCGAGCCTGCTCTCGCCTCAAGACGACTCCACCACCTCACTAGACCCCGCCTAGCCACTGGGAGAGCCTCGAGGGGCCCTTCTTCCCCGACTCCGGCCACCCCGTTCCGCCTCGGCCTCCACCTCGATTCGCTCCGGTGAGGTCGTCTCCGACGCCCTACCTTCGTCAGCAACCCTCTCGAGCGACTAGGAGACTAACCCCAACTCCTATTTGATCCCCGCAGCTCCCTCCGGCGAGATCCACGACTGCCCGAACCGCCGTCCGCCGGAGCAAGGGCCGTCGTCGACACAGTGCTCGCCGGCGACCACCACCACCACCCACAGACGCGGAACGGTGCAATCGATCTCAAGGTAACCCCGATCACCTTGCCTCGCCGTGGATCGCCGGCGACCACCGCACCTCTCGGGCGCCGTCGGCGCTCTGTTTTCTCCGTTTGAAATTTCAAACCCGACAGGTGGAGCCCGCTGTCAGCCTCACAACCGTTTCTTTTAAGCGAAACGTTATCCCGGACTTTTCCATAGAGCCCCGAAACTTTACGTTTCATTCTGAGATGGGTCCTTGGACCAAAAATCTTATAACTTTTAAACAGAAAATGATTTTTGATTGATTCCTTTTCTGTCATCTTTATTTTTCTGTCTAGTTTTTTTTCATATTTATTTGAAAAATATTTGGAACACTTTTCTGTACACTCACGGTATTTATGTTGCGTACGTATTTTTTCTTATACCGTAGATACCGGAGGAGGTGACGGAGCTGCAAACTTCACACAGTTAAACTCCGACTACTCCGAACCAGGCAAGCATGTTTGAACTCTTGATATGATGAGTGTTGTTGCATGTTTGCATTTTAGTATAGTCATGGCATGTTTATGAACATCACTTTGAATGTTATATTTCATGCACATAAGCGGAAAGTAAGTTTTGGAAAGCATTATGTTGTTGGATACATATTTGCATAGCCATGTGTTGGCATGAGGATGGGTAAGATGGCAGTGTTGTGACATGCTAGTCTTATGCCAGATTATTTGACTTCCGTGTCATCGTGAAACAAATCACATTTCCATTCATTCCTTCCTATACGGTCACATGTTTTCCGAAAGGAATATGGCATAATAAGTTGCAAATCGTTTTCCTGGTACACACCAAATAGAGAGGCCGGGATGAGGGTTCCATGGCCCTGGATTAAAACCCGTCATCCGGTCAGGGGGCATGGGTGTTTCCGGTTGGGACCGAGAGGGGGGCACCCCTTAGAGCGTGCGTATAGAAATTTGATCCCATGCTATTCGAGGTTGTGGCCTCCCCGTCTCAAAGTTTTTCTTGGACGTTATCCAGGTGATTCCTGGCATCGTGAGGTGAAATGGGTGTGTACTAGTTAAATGTGTTTCTCTTGAAATACCGTAAACGGAACTAGTCCTTCGTGACTACGGAAATCCGTTGGCTGTGGTCAGTTCATCCAAACTCTGCAGAGCCTCAAATCTTTCAATTATCTTGTACTTTGTTCAAGTACTATATTCATCTTATCTTGTCAGGTATCAGCCTCAGTGACAAAACTCCGGTGGGATTTATGTGTGATAAATCCGGTTAAAAGATTATTCTTGTGGATGGACTAATCTTGTTATTTACATTTATTACAAGCCACATGCTGCGATGTCGCTCAGACGTCCGGCGGTGGCATACCTGTTATTTACTTTTGTTATAGGCCACATGCGTGATGTCGCTCGGGCGTCCGGCGATGGCTTATCTGTTAGTTACATTTGTTGCAAGCCACATGCTGCGATGTCGCTCGACGTCCGACTATGGCATTTCTTTTTACAGACCCTTTATGTGATGTCGCTCGGCGTACGATTGTGGCATTTCTTTTAAAGGCCTTTATGTGATGTCGCTCGACGTCCATTGTGGCATTTCTTTTACAGCCCTTTATGTGATGTCGCTCAGACGTCCGGTGTGGCATTTCTTTTACTGAGTTTATGTGATGTCGCTCAGACGTCCGATCGTGGCATTTCTTTTAAAGCCCTTTATGTGATGTCGCTCAGACGTCCGACTGTGGCATTTCTTTTACAGCCCTTTATGTGATGTCGCTCAGACGTCCGACTGTGGCATTTCTTTTAAAGCCCTTTATGTGGTGTCGCTTAGACGCCCGACTGCGGCATGCATTTTATTTATTTACCTTTCGAGGCGTCGCTCCAGACACCCGATCGGTTTTCAGTTATTTATTTTATTTATCAAGTCCTGTAATAATATCGTTGTTATATGAGCATCATCCTTTATTCATGACGCATTCATGCATTCATTGATTATATCTTTTGTCCGAACTGTCTTGCGAGTACTTTCAAAGTACTCACCGGCTTATTGATTTGGCGAGATGTTGATGAAGGCGATCTCATGGATGAAGAGTTTGATAAGCGAGTCCGACGCCTAGAGGAGTCCTATTCAGTCCCGTGCGATCCTGTTTTGGTCATTGTATTATCCGCTTCCGCAACCCCCGAATAAATTCATCGAGCCTCCCCCGACGCTCGATGAGCTGCCAGTTAGGAGTCAAGTTATCCACCACTTTTTCCTCGAGCTAGTAGCATGCCACCACACCCCTGTGTCATGACCGCCCATATGTAAGATATTGGCGAGTTTGTAATAAATTGTTGAGCAGCCTCAGCTCAACCTTGTAATATATTTGATGCTACTGGTTCTCTGTTTATCAAGCAATTGTCTACCAGAAAGGATCACTTTTTCCTATACTGGGATTTAAAGATCGATTTTTTTAATATTTATTTATTGAAAAAGTCGGTCGTGACAATTATTTCCAAACCTGAGAAAATTAGTTGAAGTTGGACAAGGAAGACAACATAATGAGTTATGCTTGGGTATATTTGTATAGAAGTTATATTGTTTTGGATCCTCTAACATGTGGTGCTTGCTATTTAGAATCCTTTGCTAGCCAAAATATCTGTACTAAGCGGGAATACTGCTTGTGCATCCAAAATCCTTGAACCAAGTTTCTTCCATGAGTGTCCACCATATCTACCTATATGCGGTATTTACCTGCCATTCCAAGTAAATTTGCATGTGCCAAACTCTAAACCTTCAAATAATAATAAGTTTTGTATGCCCGAATCGCTCATGTAGCGACTAGGGGTTGTCAGTATCTTCCATGCTAGGTGGGTTATTCTCACGATGAGTGGACTCCGCTCATCATTCACGAGAAAATGGCCGGTAACTCGGATGCCCAGTCCTATGATCAAAAGATCAAAAACAAATTCGCAAATAATTTAAACAAAACTTCCCCAGGAATGTTGATAGTTGGACGGCACCCGTTGTTTCGTACAAGCCGTGGAGTGTGAATGTTGGTGGAGGGGGAGTAAAAACTTTACCTTTCTACGTGGGAACCGCCTATAATGTATGTAGTATGGAAGATATTGGGAACTCTTGGTCATTATGTTGACAATGAAAGCATACCTCTTAAAATTATTTCCATCTCTGTTTTTGCTTCGAGCTCTTGCACCTTTGCAAATCCCTGCTTCCCTCTGCGAAGGGCCTATCTTTTACTTTTATGCAAGAGTCAGTAGTATTCCTTCTCATTCCAACCTACTCTTTAATTGGCAAGCATCATGTGATGGAAAGATCTGAGCATATATGGCCATTCAAATATATTTGATCATGAATTATTATTGTTGACAATTATCTATATGATAAATGAGTTGGGAGGCGAAACATTAAGCCCCTATCTTTCTCTGTGTTCGATGGATGCTATTTGTTGTAAAAATGTGCTTTGAGTGGTAGCAATCATGGAAGACTAAAAAGATAATTGAGTATGTGAAGTTTGCTGAATCAAAGCTCTGACATAGACTCTTCCTGAAAATAAGATGAATTGTAATTGTTTGATGACTAATAACACGGTTTGTTAGTTTTCAAGAAAGTTTATGATCTATACTTTAACATGTGAATAGCTTGTTACTTGACCATGAAAAGTTTTATGAGTTGAAGTACTGTTATGACATATAATGATGCTAGAGAAGGTGATTGAAATTATCATTGATCAAACTTATCCACCTGCTAGCATTCATACTTCATAAATTCTTTCTTTTATCATTTACCTACTCGAGGACGAGCAGGAATTAAGCTTGGGGATGCTGATACGTCTCCAACGTATCTATAATTAATGAAGTATTCATGCTATTATATTATCCATCTTGCATGTTTAACGGGCTTTACTATGCACTTTTATATTATTTTTGGGACTAACCTATTGCCCCAGAGCCCAGTGCTAGTTTCTGTTTTTTCCCTTGTTTTAGTGTTTCGAAGAAAAGGAATATCAAGTGGAGTCCAAACGGAATGAAACCTTCGGGAAAGTTATTTTTGGAAAGAAAGTAATCCGGGAGACTTGGAGTGCACGTCAGGGGATCAACGACGAAGGCACGAGGCAGGGGGCACGCCCACCCCCCTGGGTGCTCCCTCCACCCTCGTGGGCCCCTCGTGGCTCCCCTGACGTATTTCTTCCTCCTATATATACCAATATACCCTAAAACCATCGGGGAACAGAATAGATCGGGAGTTCCGCCACCGCAAGCCTCTATAGCCGCCAAAAACCAATCGAGACCCTATTCCGGCACCCTGTCGGAGGGGGGATCCCTGACCGGTGGCCGTCTTCATCATCCCGGCGCTCTCCATGGCGAGGAGGGAGTAGTTCACCCTCGGGGCTGCGGGTATGTACCAGTATCTATGTGTTTGATCTCTCTCTCTCTCTCTCTCTCTCTCTCTCTCTCTCTCTCTCGTGTTCTTGAGGTGATACGATCTTGATGTATCGCGAGCTTTGCAATTATAGTTGGATCTTATGATGTTTCTCCCCCTCTACTCTCTTGTAATGGATTGAGTTTTCCCTTTGAAGTTATCTTATCGGATTGAGTCTTTAATGATTTGAGAACACTTGACGTATGTCTTGCGTGGGATAACCGTGGTGACAATGGGTTATTCTATTGATTCACTTGATGTATGTTTTGGTGATCAACTTGCGGGTTCCGTCCATGAACCTATGCATAGGGGTTGGCACACGTTTTCGTTTTGACTCTCCGGTAGAAACTTTGGGGCACTCTTTGAGGTTCTATGTGTTTGTTGAATAGATGAATCTGAGATTGTGTGATGCATATCGTATAATCATACCCACGGATACTTGAGGTGACATTGGAGTATCTAGGTGACATTAGGGTTTTGGTTGATGTGTGTCTTAAGGTGTTATTTTACTACGAACTCTAGGGCTGTTTGTGACACTTATAGGAATGGCCCAATGGATTGATCGGAAAGAATAACTTTGAGGTGGTTTCGTACCTACCATAATCTCTTCGTTTGTTCTCCGCTATTACTGACTTTGGAGTGACTCTTTGTTGCATGTTGAGGGATAGTTATATAATCCAATTATGTTATTATTGTTGAGAGAACTTGCACTAGTGAAAGTATGAACCCTAGGCCTTGTTTCCTATCATTGCAATACCGTTTGTGCTCACTTTTGTCATTAGTTACCTTGCTGTTTTTATATTTTCAGATTACAAAAAACTATATCTACCATCCATATTGCACTTGTATCACCATCTCTTCGCCGAACTAGTGCACCTATACAATTTACCATTGTATTGGGTGTGTTGGGGACACAAGAGACTCTTTGTCATTTGGTTGCAGGGTTGTTTGAGAGAGACCATCTTCATCCTACGCCTCCCACGGATTGATAAACCTTAGGTCATCCACTTGAGGGAAATTTGCTACTGTCCTACAAACCTCTGCACTTGGAGGCCCAACAACGTCTACAAGAAGGAGGTTGCGTAGTAGATGATACGTCTCCAACGTATCTATAATTTTTTATTGCTCCATGCTATATTATCTATTGTTTTGGGCAATATTGGGCTTTATTTTCCACTTTTATATTACTTTTGGGACTAACCTCTTAACCGCATGAGCCTAGCCCAGATTCTTTGTTTTTGCCTATTTCAGATTTGAAGAAAAGGAATATCAAAGTGAGTCAAAACGGAACGAAATCAACTGGAGAAGTTATTTTTGGAAGGAAAGCCACCCGATGGACTTGGAGTGCACGTCAGGAAAGAAGGGAGGTGCTCACGAGGGTGGGGGGCGCGCCCCCTGCCTCGTGGCCCCCCTTCGGTCCACCGACGTACTCCTTTCACCCATATATACCTATGTATCGTAAAACTTCCAGAACAGAAGATAGATCGGGAGTTCCGCCGCTGCAAGCCTCTGTATCCACCAAAAACCTCTCGGGAGCCCGTTCGGCACTCCACGGAGGGGGGAACCCTCACCGTGGCCATCTTCATCATCCTGGCGCTCTCCATGACGAGGAGGGAGTAGTTCACTCTCGGGCTGAGGGTATGTACCAATAGCTATGTGTTTGATCTCTCTCTCTCTCTCGTGTTCTTGATTTGTACGATCTTGATGTATCGCGAGCTTTGCTATTATAGTTGGATCTTATGTTTCTTCTCCCCTCTACTCTCTTGTAATGAATTGAGTTTTCCCTTGAAGTAATCTTATCGGATTGAGTTTTTAAAGATTTGAGAACACTTGATGTATGTCTTGCCATGCGTATCTGTGGTGACAATGGGATATCACATGATTCACTTGATGTATGTTTTGGTGATCAACTTGCGGGTTCCGCCCATGAACCTATGCATAGCGGTTGGCACACGTTTTCGTCGTGATTCTCCGGTAGAAACTTTGGGGCACTCTTTGAGGTTCTATGTGTTGGTTGAATAGATGAATTGAGATTGTGTGATGCATATCGTATAATCATGCCCACGGATACTTGAGGTGATAATGGAGTATCTAGGTGACATTAGGGTTTTGGTTTATTTGTATCTTAAGGTGTTATTCTAGTACAAACTCTAGGGCTGTTTGTGACACTTATAGAAATAGCCCAACGGATTGATTGGAAAGAATAACTTTGAGGTGGTTTGTACCCTACCATAATCTCTACGTTTGTTCTCCGCTATTAGTGACTTTGGAGTGACTCTTTGTTGCATGTTGAGGGATAGTTATGTGATCCAATTATGTTTTTATTGTTGAGAGAACTTGCACTAGTGAAAGTATGAACCCTATGCCTTGTTTCCTATCATTGCAATACCGTTTACGCTCACTTTTATCATTAGTTACCTTGCTGTTTTTGTTATTTCAGATTACAAAAACCTATATCTACCGTCCATATTGCACTTGTATCACCATCTCTTCGCCGAACTAGTACACCTATACAATTTACCATTGTATTGGGTGTGTTGGGGACACAAGAGACTCCTTGTTATTTGGTTGCAGGGTTGCTTGAGAGAGACCATCTTCATCTCGCCTCCCACGGATTGATAAACCTTAGGTCATCCACTTGAGGGAAATTTGCTACTTTCCTACAAACCTCTGCACTTGGAGGCCCAACAACGTCTACAAGAAGAAGGTTGTGTAGTAGACATCAGTAGACATCATAGGCGCACCAGGCAGACCAGGGTCGTGTCGTGGTGGTCGCGTGTGTCGGACGGACGCTTAGCACCCAGCCACCCACCCCCTCCGCCCCCCAAAAAAAGGACGACGACAAAATAAGTTCGCGCTTCCACGTTTCGGATTGAAATATCTGGCGGCCCCAATTCCTGCCCTACAAAATCTCCCTTCTCCCCCGTCCCCTTCCGCACCCAGATTGCTCAAATCCCTAATTCGCCGCCAACCCAAGCAAAGTTTGAATCGCCCCTCGTCTCGTCTCTTTCCCCACCTCTGTGCCGGACGACGACGACAAAGACGACGGTCGCGCTTCACCACCGCACCGGAGCTACCTCATCTACGCCCTCGTCCACCGCACCGGGTGGTCCACCAACAACGTCGGCCGCCGCAACCGACGTGCCTCATAGATACCGACTTCCACTGCATCAGGTGCACTTCACCAACGTTGTCTCCCAGCTCATCGGGGCTACTTCACCGAGCACATCGTCACGCCTCCGCCCCTCCCCGAGGCGGCTGGCCTTCACTGTGGTCTCGTCCACCGCATCGTAGCGCTCCGCTGCCACTCAAGATCTGCATCCGTGCGCGGCCAGCCAACGCCAGCGCATCACCCTCAACGGCTCTGAAGTGACCCGCACTCTAGCTAGGCAAGCATGCCCAAACGCCGGCCCGAACTAGGTATCCACACATCACTCCCTTGTGCACTGTTCCGACGATGTTTGGATATCGTTGCACTGCTCTCTTAGCTTACATGCCTATCCAACTCGACTTTAACTCTTATTTCTTACGGAGATATCATCTGAAACAAGCAAATCCATTTTTAGCGAAGCATGACGGCGCTTACGGGATCTGGTACACATCACGCACACTTTCGTATAACCTTGTAAGTATCATCCTCGGTACAACAAAGAAGGTCGATTCCTCTTATTTGATCAACCATTCGCTGTGTCAAAAATGCAGAGGGGGATGCAAGGAGCACAAGGCCTGCACATCCAAGCAAGTGGTAACATGGACTTGTACATGGTACATTCCAAGCGCAAGCAGAGCTGCAGTGAGCCTGTACAACGAGCTAGCGTAAGTCCCTGCATTTCATTTAATTTGTACTGGCATCCGTGTATGATTTGTGTGTAGTGGCGGATCCATGAATTCAAGTTACCAGGGGCGAACATTTAACCTAAAAAATACGAAGGCACTTGCACTCCAGAAATCAACATAACTTGAGAAATGTGAAGCTACATGCACTTTGAAAACCAGCTAATGATCCAAAGTAGTTCAGATTATAAACAGTAAATGATGCAAGCACCAAAAACACAAAATGCAACATGGTGTACAAGGACTACAAACATGGTCTGTACACCTTGAATTATTCGTTCTCTGGCTGAAAATATCGAAGTGTAATTGCACCTATAACCAGTGCGCAAACTGTATATCAATATATCTACCATACACAAGTATGCCAATAGTTTCAAACAACAGATTAGAAAAGTATTTATGCTACGTTATCATGATACAGGGACTTTCTGGTAGATGGCCTCAACGTTTCCTCAAGCCATGAAAATGCACTATAATTTGCTTGTCATCAATGCCTGCAAATCTCTATGTCTCTCTCAACATAGCAGATCATCATTAGACACTAAATCCTTCAATGGGAGCTTGCCATATGCTTGCATTAGATGCCTCATTAGACACTATATGTTCATCACCAGAGCATGTAAAATGTTTGCATCAAATCCTTCATTAGCGATGCATTCATTAGACACTTCAGGCTCAAGAACAACATGAGCTTGGATGTTTGCACTGGAAACTTGATTAGATGCATCAGATTCAGTCAGTTCAGTATTGATTGGGGGAGCTATAAAATAAGTAGAAATTGGTTTCATTTTCTCATAGATTCCCTACATACAAGCAGTTTTACAACACCGTCAGGTTTAACTATTGGCCAGAAATTGAAGAGTTGAATTAGATATAATCAGAGATGTGATGTACCTGCTCGTTGCGCACGCTACTCTTGCAAGCTGCGACTGTCCATTTGCGCAAGCTCGATGCCATGCCCGTGTTGCCGCCGCTGCCTCCCACGCAGGCTACACCGAGGGTTGGATCTTCATCTTCTTGTCCTTCCGTTCGCTTGAAGCCCAGCAACCTCCCTCCAACGGGGGCGCGAGGAAGTGTTGTGTCGGTCTATCCAGTGGCGGCTAGGTTAGGAGCGAACCAGACTGGAGGCTGGAGCAGATGAATTGGGATTTTTCCTGCTGTTGATCGATATGGGAGGCGCTCGTTTGGGCCGCGAGCCTGCTATAGGGCCTTCCTTGCACTTATGTTATTGGCCTATCCAAGTTGAAACATTTTTCTTCATTTTTTACATTGCTCGCTTTCGTGCGTTGGGATGAACAAAACTAGCACAGGCCAACACGGACGACTCAAACTAGGAGCACACTTTCGAGCTACCCGAGGCGGCCGCCCATACCAGCCCCTATGGTGGCGTTGCCCTTTTTGCGTGTATGATAGGGGTAGTGAAAAATATTCCAGTGGCGCTTTTGATTTACCCATAGAATGGTTGAATTGCTTGTTTCTATGAACTGAGTTCTCCAATAATGTGAAGGATGCCAGTCTTTTCATCCTATTGTAGATTGCTTAGATCTCGATATGCCAAAAGTAATCGCATGAAATATATGATAAAAGCCAGTGTGATGTGTGTGGCTACAACTAGTATGACTACACGTCCTCATATAACATATCAAGGATGCACCATCTTACCAGATTAACCATTCGACTTACCAATGAGTGTGGGAAGAAAGAAGTATTGGGACTGCGTATCCAAGCAATTGATGCCATGGACTCCTTCATACAACCTTGTAAGCGAAAAAGAAGTTGCAGTGTGCCTGTACAAAGAACTAGCATAAGTTCAGTTACCTGCTTCTCGGAATTTTAGTTAGCCACTTAATATAAAATTGTTCAATTACGTTGCTTGGCTTAATTCAGTTTGCTACTGATTACATGAACTTAAATAGCTACTTGTTTGTTTAACTGCTTTGCTGCTGCAACAACGGGTTACAATGATGTTAATAACTACTTTTCAGCATCGAATTGAAACTCTTTAATACCTTGTTTGTTTAACTGGTTTGCTGTTATAACTCCCAGTTGAGATGTTTTGCTAACTTCAACTTTTCTGAATCCAATCGGAACTTTAATGGCAAAACAGGTTAGCCCAAGATCAAAGAGCGAGGTCCCCATGGACGTTGTATCATCCCACAGCAGTGGCACCGGCCCAATCATGCATTATGAATTGCCAACTGCTGATGCTCTAGAGGCTAAACTAGTGGTAGAAAGAGATTTTGCTTCTGCACTTAGAGATGAAGTTGACATGTTGAGGAAGCAAACAACACAATCCTAAGCAGTACACAAGACAACCATTAAATATTTTGTGGATTTCAAAACGAAGCAAGCTGAGACTGACCACATTGTTAAGGTCCTGAAGGAAAAAAGGAAATTAAATTCCCACTTGTTAAATCATAGGTGAAATGTTCTTTCCATCGTTGAATAACCTTTGTGTTGTTTATTCATGTAATCAATCAAACCATTTGTTTTAGAGATCATGTAATAATTTTTTATTGTTTTTTATTTTTTAGTTTGTAATTTTATTTGAGCACAAGTCTATATTAATTGATAAGACTCGGAGACATTTCATTTTGATTGTTGTGCCAGACCTACAAATATGTCAATCGGGCTGAATGTGCATTCAGCAATAATAGTAGTATAGATGGACCATAAGTGGCACGCATCGGAAAGGGCCAAGATGATGTAGTAGCTTGGCTAAAAAGGATCTTGTTGTAGCAAAAGAAAGGTACGATGGCCTGGCTTATGTATGTTAGTTGATATTATTGATCCATATACTCTATAAGTGTTTATATATACATTAGTTCTGTACATTCTTGGTTGATTGACTCGGTATTTGAATCTTGATACATCGCTTGTGTACATATCTAAATGGGAGTACACATTATGTTGCGTGTGACATTTGAGTTGGACATGAAGTGTTCCAAATATTCAATTCACCTTAAAGCTGGATTCTAGCTTACGAATTTGAGTATCGGCATTTGTAAACCATATTCATATATGAGTGGAATACATCTTTGTCGTCCTTTTGAAGATATATAAAAACACATAGAATGAGTTATAAAGATTCGTATAGGAATACAAAATGGATTGAATTTAGTTGCTGTGGTAAACGTGGATGCTTATTGTCCCAAAATTCGAAAGAAGCGGCAAAATGCCACTCCCACGGCGGCTGCCCGAAGCCAAGTGTTTGGGAGATGGAAATTACTGTCTACCCATATATTACACGGACAATCCATCGGCCCGATTTCCACTGCTCTAAATAGGGGTAGGATAGTAACTTCAATTAGACGTGACACGACCGCCTCTGGGCCCATTCCGACACGGCGGGCGCCAAACATGGGCGGCAAAACACATTTGATTCAAGCTCGTCCAAAAGACCTCTGTTTCTCCCTCCATTTCCCCATTCATACACGGTGGGCGGCAAAACAAACTCGACTCGGCCGAAATTGATGTAGGAAAATATTTTCAATAGGGGCGGGTTTGTAACTTCACTCAGACGTGACACAACCGCCCTACCTGTCAGCCCCGTTCATACACCGTGGGCGCCAACCATGGGCACCAACCACCCTCTCCTCGCCCGAAATCGCTCTGGGCAAATATTGGTGAGATGCGAGATTACCGTCGTATCCCCAACTGATGAGACGTCCAAATTTTAAACAGGGGCTAAGTTCGTAACCTTCCCATATTTCAGACAGGCGCGTCCCAAAAACAGGGTTCCCCGTACCTCTCCCTCCATTTTCCCATTCATACACCGTCCGCGCTAGAACACCATCCCCACACCAGCCTCTGTCCGCCACCCCATCCATCGTCGCCATCCTCCACCACATCCATCGCCGCCGTCCTCCACAACATCCATCGCCACCGTCCTCCACCATGCCGGAGCGCCTACCAAGACCGCGTCGTCCACTGCTAGAGATGGACGTTTCTCATCCACGGCGATGGACCAAGAGCCTTGCATCACGTCCTCTCGCTTCATCGGCGCCGTCGTCCTCTTTGCCGGGGCCGCTCACACGACCTTCTCTTCCACCGCAACGGGACTTATCCCCCGATGCACCCGTCTACCGTCGCAGATCTGCTTCAACGCCACCGACAGCCATCGCACCCCCGATGCCTACACGGCGCCGCAAGAGATGTGGTACTTCATATCTCCTCAACTTTTTGATCTCAACCAGAAAATAGATCTTAACTTGGTTACTCTACTTTCTTTTCAGCTCTTAGAATTTAGTTCTTAGTTCGAAGCAAACAATGGCTGCTAAATATCATTTCTCCGGTTTTCCCCTTTTATGATCACTATACAATCAGAATATGTGCTTCATGTCATAATAGCACTGCTCGACCCATCAAGCTAAACAAGCTTAGTTGTTCAAATATGAATCTGGTATTATTAAAATAGATTCGTTTAATTGGTCAGCTAAATGTTCCTAAATTAGTTTCGAAAATGCATGTTCGCCGCTGGGTGTGTATCTCTACAGGGTGCCCATGGTGGGCCGGCCCACCCTGGGATATTGGGTCGTCCCAGGCCCCGATTCCCCTCTGTTCTCCTGTGCGCTTCTGATCTCTACTCGCCCCCTTCGCCGGTGACTTGCCGTCCTCGGACGGCATGACTCTAGGAGGAGACACCGGACTAACAGGAGGTCAAGAGCCGCTCGCCCAACAGCGTCACCGCTGCCCGGGCGCGCCGCCGTGCCTACCTTCCCAGTTCGTTCAAGGCTCAGGCGTGCAGCACCCACTAAGCCAACCTGATTTATCCTGAGATACGTCCTCAACACTCAGCAGCCATTCCTCATCACCCATTTTATAATTGATTCATTACTCATTAGGCAGGACTATCATTAGGGTTTGTTGTGTGCTCAGTGCTACCTACACTTAATGGTTCAGATGTATTTCAGTAATCTTTAGTACATGTAAAGTTCACAGGGTTTTCAAAATTCTGGCCCTAGGAACAGACACTAGTCATTTTGGATTGTTGGTCGTAGTGACATTGACCCAGATTACTACTGCAAGCCAGGTTTGTTGACAATTTTACTTGTCTTTCTTACTCATTCGATATAATATCCAATTATTCACGTCGATTAGTTGCAAACAATAAGTGCTAGACAAACTTCTTCATTCAGATTTTGGACGGTCTCTTACTACGATTTACAATTCGCATACTTGTCCTAGTGAGCTCACAAGTAAATGATTGATTCACTACATCTATGCTTGCCTTGTCATATTTGTTGTCAATATTCTTTTAGGGTGGACCACCCTGTTTCTAAATACTGCAACCGTAGACATGAGTGAATAGTATTTCTCTATGTGATCTCTTCCATCATGTGTGGG